>OX381599.1:8087500-10874166 GCA_947458855.1 Monopis laevigella
GCAATGACAAAATTCGTGAGGGCTGACTGGAACCTGGTTGGCTCAGCGGTTGAGCGCCTTGCCGCGATAGCGAGGTTCGTGGGTTCGAGTCCCGCCACCAGGAATTTTTTCATTGCATTTTTATCTTTAAAAATTTAATATAAGATTATCCTATAAAAAGGAATTTATAAAAATGCATAAATATAAAATACTGAAAAAAGTAAAAAAAAAAAAAAAAAAAAAAAAAAAACAGACTCCTCTGCCATCTAGTATCAAAAAGCTAGGACTTTTAACTTCACTCGTATAAGAGTTATTAAAAGAAAGCTAATAGAGGGCGTCTGTGTATAAGTAGATAACAAGCAATGACAAAATTCGTGAGGGCTGACTGGAACCTGGTTGGCTCAGCGGTTGAGCGCCTTGCCGCGATAGCGAGGTTCTGGGTTCGAGTCCCGCCACCAGGAATTTTTTCATTGCATTTTTATCTTTAAAAATTTAATATAAGATTATCCTATAAAAAGGAATTTATAAAAATGCATAAATATAAAATACTGAAAAAAAAAAAAAAAAAAAAAAAACAGACTCCTCTGCCATCTAGTATCAAAAAGCTAGGACTTTTAACTCACTCGTATAAGAGTTATTATAAGAAAGCTAATAGAGGGCGTCTGTGTATAAGTAGATAACAAGCAATGACAAAATTCGTGAGGGCTGACTGGAACTGGTTGGCTCAGCGGTTGAGCGCCTTGCCGCGATAGCGAGGTTCGTGGGTTCGAGTCCCGTCACCAGGAATTTTTTCATTGCATTTTTATCTTTAAAAATTTAATATAAGATTATCCTATAAAAAGGAATTTATAAAAATGCATAAATATAAAATACTGAAAAAAGTAAAAAAAAAAAAAAAAAAAAAAAAAAAAAAACAGACTCCTCTGCCATCTAGTATCAAAAAGCTAGGACTTTTAACTTCACTCGTATAAGAGTTATTAAAAGAAAGCTAATAGAGGGCGTCTGTGTATAAGTAGATAACAAGCAATGACAAAATTCGTGAGGGCTGACTGGAACCTGGTTGGCTCAGCGGTTGAGCGCCTTGCCGCGATAGCGAGGTTCGTGGGTTCGAGTCCCGCCACCAGGAATTTTTTCATTGCATTTTTATCTTTAAAAATTTAATATAAGATTATCCTATAAAAAGGAATTTATAAAAATGCATAAATATAAAATACTGAAAAAAGTAAAAAAAAAAAAAAAAAAAAAAAAAAAACAGACTCCTCTGCCATCTAGTATCAAAAAGCTAGGACTTTTAACTTCACTCGTATAAGAGTTATTAAAAGAAAGCTAATAGAGGGCGTCTGTGTATAAGTAGATAACAAGCAATGACAAAATTCGTGAGGGCTGACTGGAACCTGGTTGGCTCAGCGGTTGAGCGCCTTGCCGCGATAGCGAGGTTCTGGGTTCGAGTCCCGCCACCAGGAATTTTTTCATTGCATTTTTATCTTTAAAAATTTAATATAAGATTATCCTATAAAAAGGAATTTATAAAAATGCATAAATATAAAATACTGAAGAAAAAAAAAAAAAAAAAAAAAAAAAAACAGACTCCTCTGCCATCTAGTATCAAAAAGCTAGGACTTTTAACTTCACTCGTATAAGAGTTATTAAAAGAAAGCTAATAGAGGGCGTCTGTGTATAAGTAGATAACAAGCAATGACAAAATTCGTGAGGGCTGACTGGAACCTGGTTGGCTCAGCGGTTGAGCGCCTTGCCGCGATAGCGAGGTTCGTGGGTTCGAGTCCTGCCACCAGGAATTTTTTCATTGCATTTTTATCTTTAAAAATTTAATATCCCAAATATTTAAGAATTTTAACTCTCTGTATTACTTTGCAACTACAGGATGTCACAGGCTGCACTCCACATAAATGGTTATTGTATCTTAAGACCTGCATCAGGTCGTGGTGCCGAAGCTGCAGTTTTATGGAAGTACAGGCAGTGAGATTTTGATACATTCAATGTGAGAAGATTTTGATCTAGCCAGCCATCTGTTTAAACAAGCCATCCCTTCCTCTGCTGCGGCATCTGCTTGGGTCCAAGAAGTGCCATGAAAGACTATTGCAGTATCATCTGCGTAACAAACGATATCTGCATTTCTCAGGTGTAAGTCGAATATATCAATCAGATATATTATAAATAATGTAGGTCCCAGAATACTGCCCTGAGGGATGCCAAAAAAGGAAAAACATGGAAGACTGGAGCACGTAGCTACCTTGACACACTGCCTTCTGTCCATCAGATAAGTGCGGAACCAGGCTAAACTAAGGCCTCTTACGCCCATGCGTTTCAACTTTTCTAAGAGAATGGGAATAGACACAGTGTCGAAGGCCTTTTTTAGGTCTAGAAAGGTTCCCTCACAGGATCTACCCCCATCAAGATGGTTGACGACTTCATTGATAAGATGGGAGACTGCATCTTCTGTTGACTTACCCCTGCGAAACCCAAATTGCCGCTGTGAGAGTAATTCGTTTGACTCTATAAATTCCATAAGTTGAATATTAACTATTTTTTCCAGCATTTTGGAGAAAGTGGCCAGAAGTGAGATAGGTCTATAATTCTCGGGACTATCCTTATCTCCACCTTTGTAAATTGGCACGATAGTTGCATATTTCCATTCCATAGGGAATATGCCATGCTGCAGACTTAAATAAAAAATATAACAAAGCGGTGCAATAATGTAATTCTTAATCTTTTTAATTATAGCGTTGCTAATTCCGTCGTGACCCGGAGCACAATCTACCTTTAACTTAGCCATAAGCTCTTCAATCTCAACAGCGGTGGTAGGACGGTGAAGAAATAATGAATTTATTGGGGACTTACCAGATTCCACTTTCAAAGCCAAAGATTCCTGAGTCTCATTAAGTTCTCCCAATGTGATGTTTGCCAGGTTTTGCCCGACTGCTGCGAAGTACTCATTACAAGAGTTGAGTGACTTAATTGGTGTATCTTTAATTGTAAGAAGTTGTGTTGAATCATTAGGTTTCATAGCGTGATCAGTAACGTCTACATCACATATCACTGTTTCGATTTTATGTCGAGTTTTAACAAAGAAATGATCAAGGCAGGTATGAGTAGGTTTGTCCACAGCAGCCATCAGGCCTGCTTCAGCAAGTAGACATAAATAGTCCGTGCTTTGTTGTTGTTTTATGGAAGTATCCAGGATATCAATATTAATATCTCCAGTAAGTACAAAACATGGACCCTACCTGAATAATCTTTTTTTAATTTTCACCTACTTTTTGTGAAAGAGATGAAGTTATAGCTGTAAGGTTGCTATTTAAGTTTATAATTTCTTGCCTTAAGAAAGATATTTCTTCATTTTGTTTCTTTGTTAATATCTTTAAATCATTTCTCATTTGCCGAATTTCAGAGGCTATGATTGTTATATTGCTTCCGCCAGCAGGGAAGGGGCTCGGGGGCTCTACTCGTCGGCTACCCCGGATAGTATTTATATTATCTAAGCCCGTGTAAGTGCTGTTTAAAACTGTAGCCGGGCGGATAGGTGTATTGCTATTGTCGCACTTCGGCATAGCGCACACACAACCAGGACAAGTCCAAGTGTTTTTATATTCAATGGAGTAGCCATTAAATGTGGGTATTGTAATGTTCAAACAAGGCAGGTCGTATAGGTTTTTGGATTTGAGACACTCCATGAACTCAATTGTGTGAATATTCTTACCACAGGCGTTACAAGTAGTTGACATTATGTTTAGATATGTTTGTTTACCTGTTTATGGAGTAAACTATAGATACTTAGATGTGGTAAGTAGTTAGCTTTATTTGTATTGTATGATGTATCTATGCGGTTGTGCGCCTATACGCTCGTGCAGAATGAGGAATGAATCACGGTAACACAATAAAGCGCGCGTTGCAGGTACACTCGTCTTTAGATGGCCGTTGACAAATACTTGTATAATAATATTATTAATATTACTTAACCACTATATATTTCTACGATAAGGAAGCAATACCAAATAGGAAATTTCACTGGCTATCGAACTAAATATATGACACTGTAAATGGTAAACTTTAAACTACTTTTTAAGATTTTTAATGCGTAAAGATCGACAGTTAACATGTACAGTTAACGGTAGCGAGGAGGTAACTGTATTTATATGTCCACTTGTAGACTAAGTAGAACTACTACACAACATACGGCAATTACTGCATATCATGGTTGTGTAGCGTAATTTTTACGTTATGGCTTATTACTCTTATTACTTTGCATTAATAGAACACGACTAATCTGTGAAGAATTACAGATTAGTTGTGTTCTATTAATGCAAAAGAAATGCATACGTGCCATTGCTGGTATAGTCTCTACCGAGTCATGTAGACCTATTTTCAAGAAGCTTAAACTACAAACACTTATAGGCATGTATATATATGAAGTGTCAAACTTTATACGAATGAATATAGGAGACCTCTTTGTGAAACATGGAGATGTGCACCCAAAATCCCCTATTCCTTCTATGCTAATCAATGACATAACGCCCAAGACCAGAGTTTACCAAATTAAATCTTACATGATGAGCATTAAGATTTACAATCATATACCAGGACATTTTAAGGAACTGCCGTCAAATATATTTAAGTCCACGCTCTCTAAATGGTTACTGAACCGTAGTTTCTATAGTCTTAAGGATTTTTTTGAAAACAAAGTCTGATTAAGGTTATTGTATTAAATCTATCGAGCTTTTATTTTGCTTATATTCTTGAACTTTCATTGTTAGTTTATTACGTTTTAATTTGTAGATAATTTTGTCATTTAACTTATTTGTTCACTATTTTATGATAGTTGGTTATTTCTTTTATTGATTATGTGTTGTTTGTTTTTTTTTTTTTTTTTTTTAATGATTGACATACATACATACATACCATCACGCCTATATCCCTGTTATGGGGTAGGCAGAGAGCAATGTACGCCATTTCGTACGATCCCTACATACTTCACTAGCTTCCTCAACATTCATACATCTTTTCATGCAGGCGCGTCTATTTCGGAGACTGCGAATTTGTCCCTTTCTCAGGATATCTCCTATTTGATCGAGATAAACGCGCCTTGGTCGACCACGAATTCCACTAACATTCTCAATTTTTGTTTTATAAATTGTTTTAGTTAATCGTTCATCACTCATACGTTCAACGTGGCCGAACCACCTTAGCATACCTCTTTCAATCTTCGATACAACATCGTCTTCCGTTCCACTTCTCTCTCTCAATATTCCATTTCTAATCCGGTCTCTGAGGGTCACACCACACATTTTTCTTACAGACCTCATTTCAATTGCATTAATCTTACTCGCATGCTTCTTCTGCCATACCCATGCTTCACTTCCATACATAAGTGTCGGTAAGAGAATACTATTATGCACAATTTTTCTAGCAGTTTTAGATATATTTTTACTGCGCATAATAGTATTTAAAGCCCCGTTAATTTTGTTTCCCGCGTTCACTCTCCTCTTAATATCCATCTCAATCTTCCCGTCCCTAGTAAACATACTTCCCAGATATACAAATTCTCTCACTTGTTCAACGTCCATGCCTTCTATACTTACTTTACATTCTGATATATCTTCACACCTTTCAAACACCATAACTTTCGTTTTTCTCACGTTTACTTTCAAACCTTTCTTCTTACAACCTTCATTCATAATCGATAACATCTCTTGCAGTTCGATCGATGAGTTTGCTATTAAAACAGCATCATCAGCATATAATAAACACTGAACAAGGATGTTATCCAATTTCATACCAATATCTTTCATTTTCAATTCTTTCAAACAGCTGTCTAAATATAAATTAAAGAGCCATGGAGACATGACACATCCCTGTTTAACACCTTTAGAGATGTTAAACCAGGATGTATAGTTTTCATTGGTTCTTATACAAGCTGTACTGTCAACATATAGAGACTTTACAGCTTGTATAAGTTTCCAGTTTAACCCATATTCAGACAGCACCTTCCATAATTCCTTTCTTATCACACTATCATATGCCTTTTCTAGGTCCACGAACGCACAGAAAACCTTATTATGCGTTGCGAGGATCTTCTCGGTTATGCACCGAAGGGAAAAGATTTGATCCATACATCCTCTGTCATTCCTAAATCCTGCTTGCACATCCCAAATTTTATCATTCGTCTTCTTTATAACTCTCTCTATTAATATTCTTCCGTACAATTTTCCAACAGAACTGATTAAACTAATGGCTCGATAATTACCACAATCCTGTCGTGATCCTTTTCCTTTATAGAGTGGTACTATGACTGCCTTGCACCAGTCGGCTGGCACACGGCTCTCTTCCCAACATCTATTAAAGAGAAATAACAACAGGCTTGTGAGTAATTCTCCACCAAATTTGATATATAAAATAATAATCAAAAATTTTGTACGTACCATGTTGTCTTGGTAGTTTCTGTACCCCTAGTGTGAGTTTTCTAACTATTACTTTGCGTTTGAGTTAACTAAAGCGCTCCAAGCAGAAATTTTGAGAAATAAAAATGCGAGCATGTGATTGGTCAAAATGTTAACGCAGTAGTATAGTTAAAGCGAAAGTAGACGTTAAAAAAACTTACACTAGGGCTTACTGATAAACATGTATTACCTTACTAACATCTGCCTTTACTCAGATACGAACGAAGGAAATAAATAATTTTATTTCACTTCAATATCATTTTAATTTGTTTGTTCGAGGCGTGTGAAATAAACAAACACGTGCTACGAACAAACTTTCAAAAATAACTATATAAAGGATTTCTGCAAACGCAAATTTTCAATATTATAAGTAGAATTTAAGATTTTATTACGTGTTCTTAGCTGACAAATAAATTTGCTTAAATTATTGAAGCTAGCGACATCTACAGTATTAATTTGGTATTTTAGGAAATTTGCGTTTGATTTGATATTAATGCAGTTAAAGTCGACTCGTAATGCAAATTCGTCTTTGACGCTACCCGTTTCGTAACTCCATTATATCTGACCAAATCATCCCTTTACTATAATAATAATAATAATAAGCCGTTTATTTCCAATACCAAATAAATGAAGTAAATACATTAAATCATAATAAATATTAGATTTCAGTGCACTATATTAACCTATTACATAATACATGTTTACAACAAATCATACTTATTAACAATTATAATAAAAAATAAAATAAATCACTCAAAGTAAAAATAAATAGTTTATAAAATATGTAAATGTTTCAGTAGTATTTATGTGCGAGACGCCGGTTGGAGGAAGAGGGCCGATCACCGTTTTTGTTCGGTGGCCGATGAGTTCAATGAAACTTCATTTCTTCAGTAATTTTCCATCGGGCAATGTTCGGGCAGCGTTTCTTCATAGTCCCATTTCAGGGGACCCGGGACCAAGCCTCAGGAGTGTACTTCTCGTACCGGATTGTCGAATTGAACTGATTGAACTAACTTTTTCCTCGCAGTCTAATCTTCTCTGTCCCCCCAACGGGAGATGGGCAACTGTGTCGAGATTGTGGTCTCCTTACAGTAGTAGCTATTCGCTAACCGTTACTACGGATAGGTCTTTGGTGACCTTATTATTGGTCGAAGGTGTGATAATGAGGACTTTGTGGTAAATCTGTGTACTAATCGACCACTCGCAGCGATCACTTTAGCCGTCCGAGTCGCTTTCGCTCCCCGAACCGCTTCCGCTCTCACCGCTCGCGATCGATACCAGGTCGCGCGGTAGTCGTCGTATGGCATCCGGTGGTCTCGAGTGCAGAGGGGCCAGGTCCCGTATATGTGGGTGGTCTGACGCATCTGCACGCGAGTACATCCGGGTAGCCAAACGGACAACAAAGTCGTCCAGTGTTACCATCCGGAGGTCTCGACGCAGCGAGTCGTTGCGCATGAAATAGTGCGCGCCGGTTATCGTGCGCAGGCACTTATTTTGTTGGGCCTCTAGTTGCCTAATTTTTGCATCCGCACATAACGCCCACCAAGCTGGCGCTGCGTATGTGAGGATGGGCCGGATGTACGATTTATAGATGGCCAGTCTTGTTTCGATGGGAAGTCCGGATGATAACACTGGGCGCAGTCTATGGTGCGCGACCAGAGCCTTAGCGCGCGTGTTTTTCACGTGCGGCCCCATGGTGAGTGTTGAGTCGATTTTCACACCGAGGTATGTCGCAGTAGTAGACCAGTCCACAGATTGACCACAAAGCGTGAGCGGGAGCAGAGGTCGGCCGCCCTTTCGCATGCCCACTCCTCTGATAATCACTGCTTGGGTCTTTTTGACATTGACCTTAAGTCGCCAAGCCGACAGCCAGGCGGGAAGAAGATCGAGCTGTCTCTGCATGTACTTCCCCGACATACTCAGGTCTCGAGAGAAACCAAAGTATGCGGCGTCGTCAGCATATAGAGCCAGCTCGACATTCGTCTCGGCCAGTGGGATGTCGTCGGTGTAGCAGCAGTAGAGGACAGGCGAAAGGCAGCTGCCTTGCGGGACGCCCGCCGCGATAGGATGCTTGTTGGAGCAAAGACCTTCCACAGTGACGTGAAAGCTACGGCCCTCCAAAAAGGAGGCCACAACCCGCACTATCCTACGAGGTATGCTAGTTTTTAAGAGTTTGAACAGAAGCCCGCTGTGCCAGACTTTGTCGAACGCCTTCTCCATGTCGAGGAATACCGCACAGGTGAAGTGACGCCTGTTAAGGGCCACAGACAGTCTGTGCAGCATTCTTGTCAATTGGAGAGTAGTGCTATGCTCGCTTCGGAACCCGAATTGTTCGTCGCGTGGAGTAAAGTTAGGTACGATATGTCGCAAAAGTAGCTTTTCGAATACCTTTGAAATCGCCGGTAAGAGTGTGATGGGGCGGTAGCTCTCGGGAAGCTTAATATTCTTCCCCGGTTTGGGTAGCATGATAATCCGACCTTCCTTCCAGGAAGTCGGGAAATGTGCCGTACGCACTATTCCATTGAAAAGGCGGGTGTACGCGGCGATTGTTCGCGGCGGCATACACCGTATTGCCATGTTTCCGATGCAATCGGCGCCGGGGGCTTTCCTCGGCTTGAGGCGGCTGAAGGCGCGCGCCACCATTCCGGGGGAGAATATTATCGGGGGTTCGGATTCTGGTACCGCGGAGCGGAGACCGGTCTCCACTTCGCGTTCTACCTGTGCGACATGTTCCTGGGGCTGGGGTGGGTTGGGACGAAACTGTCCCTCTAGGCATTCGGCAAATATCCGGGCGCGATCTTCTGTTCGAAATCTTGGAGATCCGTCGGCATCGAGGAGGGGGCAGGCCGCTTTTTCCTGAGACTTGGTGCCTGTTATATTGTCGACCCGCGCACGCAATCGACTGTGTTTCGCTACTTGCGAAAGTGGGCGGGGCGACAACATTTTTCGGCTACCGCGCGAAACATTACCCTAATGGGAACCATTTATTTTCATATTTACAAAAATCCTAAAACTAACACACTGAACGAGCCTCCCCACCCAAGAGCGGAGCCGGCTATCCAACTGGCGACCGCAGTACCACTCACGGAAGCACCACCGCCGCCAATACAAGCAGCTCGAAACCAACTGGTGCCCTCTCGAACTCTACCAAGGCCGGAACCGTCTATCCAACTCCAGCCAAAGTCATTGATGGCCTGGCCACCACTTCCGGCCCCAAGGAGAGCGGGCAAACCCGCCGTCCCATTGAATGAGGGTACTCAGAACCAGGCCCTCCGACCCCCGCAGGCTCCACGTCCCCCACCGCCGACTCAAACGCAGGCGCAGGGGACGCAAGAACAAATGTCGCCACAACAACCGTCGCGACAACTGCCGTCACAACACCAACCAGTCAGGGAGACAGTACCAACAACACATCGTGTACAGCCCCCGTCTGGCCCTCCGCCACTGTTGCGCCCGCCACCACCCACTACTCGCCCCACTCCTCCATTATACCCAAGGACTGACCCAAACGGACAGCCCCCAACCCACCGCTGCGGCTGCTCGGAGGAACGCGGTCGCCTGATGATTCAGGCGGCGATAACGGTCCTTCTGGGAGTGTTGACGGCGGTGAACAACGGGCAGGAACCAGCGGAAGCCATTCTGCAGGGCCTGGTCCATCTTCACACACACCTACGGGGCTAGGGCTCCGTATCATCTATTGGAACCCCGGAGGTGTGTTATGCAACCGGAACGAACTCAAACTACTCGCCCAGGAGCAGGCTCCTCACATCATCCTCCTGGGTGAAACGAAATTAAAACCCAACAACGAACTCCGCGTGCCGAACTTCTTCGTTTACAGGCGGGACGAGGTTTCCGAGCGGGGCTACGGCTACCGCGGTACCGCAGTCCTCGTACGTCGAGACCTTGTCCACGAAGAGCTACCACACGTGGAGTTCGAACACATCCGCACCATTGGGGTCAGCCTCCAGTTGTCCGGCGTCACCCACAACATCTACGCGGCTTACCGCCCCCCCGGTCCCACGATCGGTACCGCAGACCTCCGCCGTCTCTTAGACGGGAAAACACCCACCCTGGTGATCGGGGACCTCAACGCGAAACATCCCGCGTGGGGTTCCCGACTTATCAACCCAGCCGGTCGGACCCTCTTCGACGACTCGGAGAGGAAGCGGTACGAAGTTCTCGGACCGGATTCGCCGACCCACATACCTACGGCGGCGAATCACGCGGCCGACGTTCTCGACATCGCCCTGGCCCAAGCCATAACGAGCCCAGTCCATGTCGAAGTCCTCTACGACATGGACTCCTGTCACCTACCTCTGCTCGTAGTGCTGGGCAACCAGGTAGACGTCGCCGCCGCGAGAGGGCGGTACAAAACCGACTGGGACCAATACAGATTGAACCTCAATGCCCGTTCTCTTATTGGTCCCCTAACTACGCCGCAAGATGTTGAGGCTGCCGCCGGACGACTCATGGAGTCCTTTATTTCTGCCAAGGAGGCGGCAACCCATGAGCTGCCTCCACACACAGGCGAAAAACGCCTAGCCCTCCCACATCACCTCCGGAAAAAACTACAACTTAAGCGGCGACTCCAAAAGCGTTGGGCGGATTTCCGCGACCCCAACACTAAGCGGGAGCTCAACAAAATCTCTGAAGAGCTCTCCGCAGAGATCGCCGCATTCCGGGGGAGATCATGGGAGAACTACATGGACTCCATTGGCGAGGACGGTACACTAGGAGCCCTGTACCGCCTCACCAGGAGACTGACCCGAACTCCCCAACCCATCCACCCCCTAGTCGATCGAGCGGGAACAAAATTCTACTCCCCCCAGGACCGAGCTGACCTCCTGGGTATCCACCTGAGGGGGCAATTCATGCCCTATCCCGCCATCGACACCCAGTTCAACAAGAGAATAATGCATACAGTGCGGCAATTTCTAAATGGTCCCAATCCGGAGCCCCTCCCGGGGCACTTTTTCATATCTCCCGCTGAGGTGGAGCGCGCCGTGCTCCGCCTTAAGCCCAAAAAGGCCCCGGGACCGGATGGGATCACTAACCACCAACTTGCGCAGCTTCCCCGCAAAGCCATAGTGGCCCTCGCCAAATTGTTCAATGGGGTGCTTCGAACCGGACACTTTCCCACCGCTTGGAAGCGGGGAAAGGTCATAATGCTGCCGAAGCCCGGCAAGGACAAGAGACAGCCGAGCAGCTATCGGCCTATAACCCTGCTTCCGCACCCGGCTAAGTTGTTTGAGCGATTGTTCCTCCGGAGGTTGAAGAGCTACGTCGAAATTCGACCCGAGCAATTCGGCTTCCGCGAGGGACACAGTACGACGCTCCAACTAGTCCGGGTGCTGCACCACATGGCGAGCGAGCTAAACGCAGGCCGATCCACGGTAGGAGTCTTCCTCGATATCGAGAAGGCCTTCGACCGTGTCTGGCACTGCGGCCTAGTGTATAAACTCCTCGACTCGCCTGTGCCCCCCATGGCCACGCGGTTAGTGGCCTCCTTCCTCAACAACCGCCACTTCCACGTAGCCGTGGAGGGGAAGGTCTCGGTAGAACACCCCATTTACGCAGGCGTACCCCAGGGAAGCTGCCTCTCCCCCACACTGTATGCATTATTCACTAATGACATCCCTACCCTCTCCGATCAACTATATGGAGAGGATGACGTAGTCCTGGCGCTGTTCGCGGATGACAGCGCCTACCTCACCTCCCACAAAAATCCCATACTCGCCGCCGAGAAGATGCAGAGGATGTTGGATGTCCTCCCTTCCTGGCTCGACAGATGGCGGATGTCTGTAAACGTTGGAAAGACATCCGCCCTACTGGTTACCCGCCGCCGCCGCCGTCCACACAAACTGGAACTCTGGGGACAGGAGATCGAATGGGCCGACTCCATCAAGTACCTGGGGTGCATCATCAACCGGTCGTTGAGCATGAGCCCAATGGCCACACAATCAATCAACAAGGCCAAGGCCGCTCGCTCCATGCTCCGGCCGGTGCTAAGATCCACCCTCCCACTCCGGGTCAAGGTGTCGGTCTATAAGACCTTCGTCCGTCCCCAACTAACTTACGCGGCACCAGCGTGGCACCAGTTACTGTCGGCCACGAACAAGACACGACTCCAGCGCCAGCAGAACATTTCTCTGCGTATGGCGACTGGCGCTCCGTGGTTCGTGCGCAACAAAACCATCAGCGATGACGTGAAGATTGAGTCGTTAGCTGAGTTCGTAGAGCGGCTCGCCCGTCGAATGTACGACCGGGCCGACAACGGACCGCACGAACATCTTCGCGGCATCGCTCCGTTGCACGCACGGCCGCCGAATGGCAGGCCTACGCCGAGAGAGCTTCTCGGCGGCGAGTTTTCCCCCAACCCAACCCCACCACCACCCTAAATTCCCCAACCCGGCGCGTTGCCGCCTGTAACGCGCCGGGAAAACCCAGTCGGGTTTAAAAATCCGCCAACACATAGGTCCCCCCGTCTTCAGCGGGGGACCTCGCGCACACCGCGATAAGTCCCCGGCGGGCTGCCGCCCGCCGAGTACCTGCACCGGCAACAGGGTCTATCCTAGCCGGAACTCGGCCCCACCGAACAACCGGGGTCGACAGACCAACTGACTTGACTAAAACTAACACATTTATTATAATGTGTTAGTTTTACGGAATAAAAATTACAGAATACAAAATTAATACATAAAACGGAATACAAATACACAATTTAAATACAAAAAGAAAACAAATTAATAATATTAAGCCTAGTACACGAATAATAAAGTCTTAAAAACTACTATAAAAACAATTGATTAATAAAACTTTATATGAACAAATCTATAGGCTTAATACTAAATAACTCGTATTTCCATGCGCTGTCGGCTGTCCCGTACATCCTCCCGCCGCACATCGATGTCGCGACGATTCGGTGTGGTATTCTTCGGTGCAGGGACGGCCGGTTCAGACACAGCTGGTTCAGTGACGGCTGGTTCAGGGACGACTGCTCCGGGGACTGCTGGCTCGGTAGGCAGCATCAGCGGCTTCATGGCGGGTCGACGCAGAGTACCCAACCTCGAGGCGCGGCGTCTCGGCTGACTTCGACGGGGCCCGGGCTTCCACAACTGCCATCCGCAATGTAGACGGCGCCTCCAATCTTGATGGTGACGTCGCTGCCGTGGATCTCCCGCCGGTACCGCAGCTCGGGTTAGTGCTCGCGGATCCATCTGCGCCAGAAGGGGTCTGCCAGCCGCTGTGATGTGAGCCAGTATGCTCGTCCGGTTCGGTGTGGAGAAAAGGCAGGAGTCGTTCTGCGCGGTGTAGGTACTCGTTCTCAATAGGTACGAAGTTCGGTGCGGTTTTCGCCTCCAGCCTGTAGAACGTCTTCCTCGTTCTCCGCGCAGAGTGACGCCAATCAGGATCCTTTTATTTATTTTTCCTGGTCCGTTTGTAGAGGGTCTTGGCCTTCACCGCTCGACATAAACCGATGAATTGTAACACCCTCGCGGTTGTCCGTAGAAGTTTTTCCCATTTTGAGAATCTCGTAGCTTCGGGTATACTTTCGGCGAGGTTTATGGTCGATGCGGTGACGACGTTGATTTTCTCTTCGCCGGTTGGTTCGGTGATTGTTGGCTGTTCCGTAGGCCAAAGGTCTGGGTGTTGGCGGAGAAATTCGGGGCCCTTATACCAACGATGTTCGGCACCAAAGTCGTGAGGCACGCTGCGGGTCGCGTCGTCCGCCACATTCAATTTAGTGGGTACCCAACGCCACTCCTTGACTGCGGTCTCTTCTTGTATGGCGGCGATGAGATGGGCGACGAACGGCCGGTATGAGCGGGCGCCTGTTCTCAGCCATGTTAATACAGTGCGGCTGTCTGTCCAAAACGTTCTTGACGTGATTTTCACTCGATGCTCCTCGACGACGGTGATCGCCATGCGGCTGCCCATTGCGGCGGCTTGTAGCTCGAGTCGCGGTATCAAGGTGAGCTTGAGTGGTGCGACTCTTGCTTTGGCTATGATGAGTGATAAGTTGACTTCACCGTCGGCTGAGGCGCTCCTCCAGTAGAGAGTGGCAGCGTAGGCAGCTTCGCTTGCATCCACGAAGATGTGCAGCTGTACGTCTTCGGCATGTCCATAGCCGAGGAAGCAGCGGGGTACGGAGACGCATCGTAGTCGCCGCAGGTTTTCCAGCCACTCCGACCATCGAGCGGCTAGGTCTGGGTTTAAGTTTTCGTCCCAGCCGGTGCCTTGTCGCCATACCTCTTGCAGAATTTGCTTCGCAGCCACTGTCACTGGTGATGCTAATCCCAGTGGGTCAAAGAGTGACATCACGATCTTGAGGGCTTTGCGTTTGCTCGGGGCTTCTTTATTCAGCATCTGATACGGGATTCGCGCCATGTCGAGGTTGAAGGCGAGTCTGTCGTCAGTAGGTCTCCAGATTAAACCCAGGACCCTCTCGGCTTTGGTGCCGTCGCTAATGTTGACATCATGTGGCGGCGTAGCGTCGTAGCTGAGGGCCTTGAGGACGGCTGGCTCGTTGGAGGCCCACTGTCGCAATTCAAAGTGGCCTCGCCGATGGATGTCTCGAACCTCGGTGGCGATTCTGATGGCATCTTCTTTGTTCCGGAACGATTGTATGTAATCGTCCATATAATGGTTCTCAACGATGGCCTTTGCTGCATCCGGATGAGAGGTCTTGTATTTTGATGCGTTGAGATTTTTGACGTAGATAGCTGTGGTTGGTGAGCTGGTCGCGCCGAATATCAGTGAAGTCATTCTGAATTCTTCTGGCGGTTTGTTGTCGCGACGGCTCCCTCGCCATAGATATCTCAATGCGTTGCGATCTTCAGCTTTAATCTTGATCTGCATGAACATCTCTGTAATGTCGGCGGATACGGCGACTCGATGTTCCCGGAATCTCATCATAACTCCCGGTAGTGACTGTAGGAGGTCCGGTCCGGTGAGCAGTTGATCATTGAGAGATGTTCCTCCGCTTTTGGCAGCTGCGTCGTGCACGATCCGTATTTTGTTTGGTTTCATCGGGTTGAAGACAGCGAAGTGAGGTAAGTACCATATTTTTCCGGCTTTATCGGATGGTGATGCAGGCTCAGCGTAGCCCTTGTAGAGGAGAGAGTTCATTTGTTCTTCATATTTAGTCTTGAGCTGCGGGTTTTTATCAAGCTTCTTCTCAATGTTTTGTAAGCGGCGACGGGCGTTCTCGTAGCTATTTGGAAGTGCTACGATGTGACTATGTTTCCATAGTAGCGGTGTCTCGTAGCAGCCGTCATCCGTTTGGCTCGTGCCCGTAGTCAGCGTTTTCATCGCCTTCTCCTCTAGGTCGGTCTGCGGTAGCTTCGGTGTGATGGTGAGGGACTCGAGGGCGAAGTATCTCTTCATCTGTTCATCCATTTGGTGATCTTCAGGCGACAAGTGGTGGATGAAGTGGACCTGCTGTCCGGTGGTGCGTGTTCGGGTCCCGTGTAGCACCCATCCGAGCGGTGTCGAGGCCACAGGTTGGTGCGATTTCCCTTTTCTGGTTTCGGTGGCCAGGAGCAGATTCCAATTATCTTGGCCGATCAGCACCCGAGGATGAGCTTCTTCGTATCTCAGGCTGTCTTCTATCCCGGTGAGATGTTCGCAGTCTTTAAAGTCTTCATCGGCGATTGATTGCGCCGATATTTTCAAGTTAGCCATCGTCCGTGCGCTGATTTCGTAGTCGCTCGTAGCGCCGCGTAGCGTGATGTTAACACGTCGTGACGTCAGCGCAGGTATCTTTGTGTTAGCGATGTCTTCAATACATAGTGACTCCTCCGGTCCGTCGGCTCCAATCTGGCGGGCTAATTCGCTGTCTACGAGCGTTATCGTAGATCCGTCGTCTAGCAGCGCGAAAGTCTTTATTTCTCCCGCCGGTCCGGAAACGTAGATTGGTACTATCTTTAGATATGTTCTGAGGCGATGTGGCGTCCAAGTTGAAGCGACGGTTTCTTTTCTTTGTTCTGTTCTCGGAGCATAGTGAAGGAGGCTGTGATGTGTTCTGAGGCATCCGTCTACGCCGCATTTTTGTCTTCGACAAAAGTGCCTTCAATTCCGCGGGCGTAGACATGCGAAGCATAGTCGATGTTCCTTTGTAACGTCCCATCGGTCATCGCTGTTCAGGCCAATGAAAGTTGAACAACCGCTCATTCTGTGGTTGCCCTTACACACGGGGCATCTGGACTGCGCTGTTTCTATCGTCGGGGCTGTGGCGTTGTCCATAGGAGCTGGCTGTTGCTTGTGGTTGCAAAGGTTCGTGGCTTCAGTGATTTTGTGAGTTCTCTGCATGGCGCGTCTTGAGGTTGCGATGCCTTCTGCTGGGATTATTTCTGGTTTTGCAAATGGTGAGCTTAATTCTGCTTCTCTTTTCAAAAAATGTGCCATGGTCATGATGTCTGCCTTTGACTGCTGGGTTGCTGAGAAGTCGTACCAGCGGTACGTTTGGGCTGGCGTCAGTTTCTCGACCATGTTTGTCAGGAGCTCCGGTGTCAGTAGATACGAGAGGCATTTGAGAGAGCGTAGGGTGGCTACGACGTTCGCTAGGCGGCTCGCGGCTATCCCGATGTCCTTCGGCTGATCTGTGAGGCGTGGTAGGGCCCTCAGACGTTCTATGTACGTCTGTGCGATGGCATCGGGGCGCCCGAATCTTGTTTCCAGACGTCGTACTATTTCGTTCGTTGGCACTCCATATTCCAACAGGCTCTCGACTGCTTCCTTGGCTCGTCCTTTGAGACTCTTCCGTAGTCTTCCTCGGTTTTCAGTCTCCGTGAAGTTGTTCGAAGAGTCCCGGTATGCGTTGTAGAACGACAGCCAATCTTGGTGAGATCCGTTGAACGTCGGTAGGTCGATCGATCGGTAACTGTGCCCGTCCCTGGCAGCCATGGCTATGGCTGCCGCTAATTTGGAGAGGTCAATGTTCTGCTCATTTGTGGCGACGACTCCCGCCGCCTTGGATTGTGGGTTGAAGAGGGTTCTCGGTGTCTGCATGAAGGCCTTTTCCCGGCCGATGGGGCTCGGCGCCGATGCATAACGTTGACTGGGTCTCAAGAGGTGCGGCTGCGTACTGCTGTTCATTTTTGTCTTCAATAGTTGCTGCCCCCGGCTGTGGGAGCGGCACGGCGTAATGGACAGCGGTAGGTGTCGGTGCCTTTTCAATGGCTAACACGTCGGATTGGCTGGCGGCCAACCACTCGTGCACCCTGACTTGAGATCCGGCTGATGAAGCGTGGCTGCTTCTTTCCTCTTCTTCGCCACTAGATAACTGTTCCTCCAACACGGCCAATTCCGCTTCAGCTGCTTCGACCTTCAGGCGTGCCAATTTTGCACGCGTTTCAGCTATGCGTTGTGTACGTTTGGAGGTCCCGCTCCGGGTTGAGGATCTTCTCGTTGACGAGGCTTGAGCGGGGTGTTTTCTTCTCGTCGTTGCTTCTGTAGTCGTAGTCCGTTCGGTCGTCGGGACATCTGTTCCCGTCGACCATGCTGGATCGGTTTCTCCGGTGGTCCCTGAAGTCGGCGGTGTTGGTGTGGGAACCAACTGCGGCATGGGGTTCTGTACGTCGTCCGTAATAACGATCTGGTCTCCTGAGACAGCGGGCGACGATGATGCTGCATGACTTGGCAGGGACTGTGCTACGGCTGGTCGGCCACTGGTTGACCTGGTGAACGGCATATTCGGTTTTCTGTTCTTCCTCAGTGTCTGGTTAGAAGGACCAGCTCGATGTGCGAGACGCCGGTTGGAGGAAGAGGGCCGATCACCGTTTTTGTTCGGTGGCCGATGAGTTCAATGAAACTTCATTTCTTCAGTAATTTTCCATCGGGCAATGTTCGGGCAGCGTTTCTTCATAGTCCCATTTCAGGGGACCCGGGACCAAGCCTCAGGAGTGTACTTCTCGTACCGGATTGTCGAATTGAACTGATTGAACTAACTTTTTCCTGAGACTTGGTGCCTGTTATATTGTCGACCCGCGCACGCAATCGACTGTGTTTCGCTACTTGCGAAAGTGGGCGGGCAGGCAGTCTAATCTTCTCTGTCCCCCCAACGGGAGATGGGCAACTGTGTCGAGATTGTGGTCTCCTTACAGTAGTAGCTATTCGCTAACCGTTACTACGGATAGGTCTTTGGTGATCTTATTATTGGTCGAAGGTGTGATAATGAGGACTTTGTGGTAAATCTGTGTACTAATCGACCACTCGCAGCGATCACTTTAGCCGTTCGAGTCGCTTTCGCTCCCCGAACCGCTTCCGCTCTCGCCGCTCGCGATCGATACCAGGTCGCGCGGTAGTCGTCGTATGGCATCCGGTGGTCTCGAGTGCAGAGGGGCCAGGTCCCGTATATGTGGGTGGTCTGACGCATCTGCACGCGAGTACATCCGGGTAGCCAAACGGACAACAAAGTCGTCCAGTGTTACCATCCGGAGGTCTCGACGCAGCGAGTCGTTGCGCATGAAATAGTGCGCGCCGGTTATCGTGCGCAGGCACTTATTTTGTTGGGCCTCTAGTTGCCTAATTTTTGCATCCGCACATAACGCCCACCAAGCTGGCGCTGCGTATGTGAGGATGAGCCGGATGTACGATTTATAGATGGCCAGTCTTGTTTCGATGGGAAGTCCGGATGATAACACTGGGCGCAGTCTATGGTGCGCGACCAGAGCCTTAGCGCGCGTGTTTTTCACGTGCGGCCCCATGGTGAGTGTTGAGTCGATTTTCGCACCGAGGTATGTCGCAGTAGTAGACCAGTCCACAGATTGACCACAAAGCGTGAGCGGGAGCAGAGGCCGGCCGCCCTTTCGCATGCCCACTCCTCTGATAATCACTGCTCGGGTCTTTTTGACATTGACCTTAAGTCGCCAAGCCGACAGCCAGGCGGGAAGAAGATCGAGCTGTCTCTGCATGTACTTCCCCGACATACTCAGGTCTCGAGAGAAACCAAAGTATGCGGCGTCGTCAGCATATAGAGCCAGCTCGACATTCGTCTCGGCCAGTGGGATGTCGTCGGTGTAGCAGCAGTAGAGGACAGGCGAAAGGCAGCTGCCTTGCGGGACGCCCGCCGCGATGGGATGCTTGTTGGAGCAAAGACCTTCCACAGTGACGTGAAAGCTACGGCCCTCCAAAAAGGAGGCCACAACCCGCACTATCCTACGAGGTATGCTAGTTTTTAAGAGTTTGAACAGAAGCCCGCTGTGCCAGACTTTGTCGAACGCCTTCTCCATGTCGAGGAATACCGCACAGGTGAAGTGACGCCTGTTAAGGGCCACAGACAGTCTGTGCAGCATTCTTGTCAATTGGAGAGTAGTGCTATGTTCGCTTCGGAACCCGAATTGTTCGTCGCGTGGAGTAAAGTTAGGTACGATATGTCGCAAAAGTAGCTTTTCGAATACCTTTGAAATCGCCGGTAAGAGTGTGATGGGGCGGTAGCTCTCGGGAAGCTTAATATTCTTCCCCGGTTTGGGTAGCATGATAATCCGACCTTCCTTCCAGGAAGTCGGGAAATGTGCCGTACGCACTATTCCATTGAAAAGGCGGGTGTACGCGGCGATTGTTCGCGGCGGCATACACCGTATTGCCATGTTTCCGATGCAATCGGCGCCGGGGGCTTTCCGAGAAGCCGAGGCTTGAGGCGGCTGAAGGCGCGCGCCACCATTCCGGGGGAGAATATTATCGGGGGTTCGGATTCTGGTACCGCGGAGCGGAGACCGGTCTCCACTTCGCGTTCTACCTGTGCGACATGTTCGTGGGACTGGGGTGGGTTGGGACGAAACTGTCCCTCTAGGCATTCGGCAAATATCCGGGCGCGATCTTCTGTTCGAAATCTTGGAGATCCGTCGGTATCGAGGAGGGGGCAGACCGCTTTAGGTGCACTGGACATCGAAGCGCACAACCGGTGGACCCCCCGCAGGTCACCGGTCGCGTCTTCAATCCGAGCTTGCCAACGATCCGCGAAACCATCCGCTATGGCTTTCCTGATCCGAGCCGAGAGCGCGTTTAGTTCGGTCTTCACCGTCGGGCAGCGAGTGCGCTGCCACAGACGACGTAAGTCTCTCTTGCTTTTCAGCAAGCCCCTGATGTTATGGGGGAGAGGGGGAAGCCCCCTTCGCGGAGGCGCCTCCGAGGAGGCCCTCTCTTGAGACTTACGTGACTGTACAGACAGTTCGGACGCGAGTCTATCCACATCCTCAGGCGTCAAAACCGGAAAGGAAGGCGTGTGGGTTTGTAGGTAGTCTGCAAATTTTCCCCAGTCAACGCGCTTGGCGGGCACTGGCGGCGAAACTTTCGTTGGGAGGGAAGACAGAGTGATTAGGACGGGAAGGTGGTCGGAATCGAGGTCGTTGAGCACTTCCTGCTCCAGGGCGCCGGGCAGGTTGCGGTGGACCGTGATGTCCAGCACGTCCGGGCCAAACCTATGATTCTCAGGAATATAGGTTGGCCCGGGCGGGCCGTCCACACAGAACCATCCCCGCTCGGCGGCCCGCAGCAGGTGGCGCCCCCCACGGTTTATTTGCGCGGAATTCCACGCTGGGTGCTTACAATTGAAGTCCCCGGCCACGAGGATCGGGACCTGCGTATCGAACAGCTGACGCAGTCCCCCTGTGTCGAGGGCTCCATTTGGAGGCTTGTAAGCGGCATATAGGTGCAGCTCGCTGTCACCTATATGTAGCGCTATACCCAGTGTGGAGGGAGCTTCGGAAGAAGGAATCGGTAGGGGTTGGTGGATAATGTTCCTGCGGACCAGTACCATCAGCCCACGATAGGCTCGGGACCGGGACGCAGGTTCATCCCGCCGGTAGATTATATAATTTGGGATTCGAAATTGGATAGAAGGAGTGAGAAATGTTTCACTAATCAGCGCTACGTCAATACGCTGATCACTGAGGAAAATTTGCAAAGCACGGCGCTGGTTTCGCAGGCCGCGGGCATTCCAGTGCACGACGCGTAGTTCCGACCTACTCGCCTCTGCTAACAGCTAAACCGGCTAGTCCGGTTGCCATAGCTGAACGCGGGTCTGCACCCGCCTCGATAGCTCGTATCATATCGAGTAAAAGCGAGGCTACATCCATCAGTTTGAAAGTAGGCTCGCTGGGAGTTGCCTGTGGCAGGGGAGCTGAGGGCTCCTCTCGCTGGGCTAAGGGGGCCGAGCCGGCTGGGGCCTTACGGCTTTTGCCTTTTCGACCCCTTTTCCCTTTGCGTTTGGGAAGCGCATCCTTCGGCCACGGATCGTTAGCTGCGGGCCGGAGCGTGGTGGGCAAAGAAGGGACCGTCGCCTCCTTCCGCCCCGTCTTGGTCGGGTCCGAAACAGGGGCCCTGACTGCGGTTGTCAGGGCCACAGTACCGGCTGCCTTGTTACGGATTTCCCGGCGAAAGACGGGGCAGGATGTGTTATTGGCGGTGTGCTCACCACCACAGTTGGCGCAGGTAGGGGGGTCCTCGCGAGAGCGGGAACACTCCTTGGCCGGGTGCCCCCCGCCGCATCTGACACAGGCTTGGGGCCTGTGGCACATGTGCGAGGAGTGCCGGAACTGCTGACACCTGT
This sequence comes from Monopis laevigella, assembly GCA_947458855.1. Classification (NCBI taxonomy): domain Eukaryota; kingdom Metazoa; phylum Arthropoda; class Insecta; order Lepidoptera; family Tineidae; genus Monopis; species Monopis laevigella. The sequence continues at coordinate 8,109,485 of OX381599.1, forward strand.
GGCACTGAGCGGGGCCCTTCTTTCCCCTCCAGGCCTCGAATTTTACCCCGGCTATGTCCAACAGCTCGGTGGTGTTGTACAGAGCCGCGGTGGATAGATCTGGGGACCTACGGAGCTGGGCGAAGAAGAGACATCCCGCGCGCCCGACCCGAGCCCGGATTTGTCGAACAAATTCGGGCTCGTATCCGAGCTCCCGGATTGCCTTTGCCACGTCCCGCTCTTCCGTGTTGGCCGGAAGACCCCGGATCGCGACCTTTAAGCTGCGATCAGCCGGGAGTGAGTAGGAGAACCACGATATGTTCTCCTCCTTCTCGAGATTCACGAGGTACTTTTGAACAACCCGAAACTCCGTTTCGGTGCGCGGTATAAAACGGATGCCCTTCCCAAAAGGCCTGGCATTGACGATATGCCCCAGCTTATTGCGGAGCGCACGGAAGTGTATTGCCCAGTTGGGCATGACCTCCACCACGAATGGAGGAAATCGGGGGTTTGGGGCCTTCATCGACCCCGATGGAGGGACAGAGAAATCCGTCTCGCCGTCGCCGGAGCGTGAAACTGAAGGTTTCGTGCCTATGGCGGCGGCGTAGGAGACGGCAGTGGTACCTTTTTGGGCTGAGGGCCCGCCCAATCCTTGTGGGTCGGACCCCGAGGTGTCTGGCGCGACATTGGCAGGCGTCGTCTCGGGTCGGCTGTGGGTCAGGCTCGGCCCCGCGCCGGCTGTGGCTGCAGGTAGCGGTGCGGCGCTCTGTAGCTGCGCGGCGGTGGTGAGTGCGGCGTGTGAAGGGCCAGGGCGAGGCCCCCCGGCTTGAGTGGCGGGCCCGGAGCGAGCGCTCACGGGCTGTGGCACGGCGAACCCGGAGCGAGCATTGCTCACGGGCTGCGCGGCGAACCCGGAGCGAGCAGTGCTCACGGGCTGCGCGGCGAACCCGGAGCGAACAGTGCTCACAGGCTGGGCAGGGCGGATAGCGCCCATCAGCTGGGCAGCGGGTCCTGGGCGGGATGGGGCCGCGGTTTTGGCCGGCGGGCCCGGTGGTCGTGCGGTAGTGCCTGGTCGGGCACTGCTCGTCGAAGGGACGGCGCCTCCGGCGCGGGGTGGAGGACCTGGGCGAGCGGCGCCCGGGTGTTGGGCGGCGGCACCAGGTCGGGTTGGTCCGGTGGAGCGGGTCGCACCCGCATACGGCTGGTCGGCTGCACTCGGGCGAGGGCCCAGCGGTGTGATACGCTGGACTTCGGCGGCGAGGCGCGCGGTGAGGTCGTGGCGGGAGCTCCCAGGCTGGGTGGGCAGACGCGAAGCGGTCGGTGAGGTCGGTGCGCGCGCTGTGTCGCTGCGGCGAGCTGTGCCAGCACCGGCGGTAGTGGTGGGGATGGCCGGGTGGGCGAGCAGGTTCGGGCTTCGGTGGTGGGGGTAGCGCGGGCACAACTACCCTCGCACGTCTAGATTGACGCGGCGGTAGTGGCGCTGGCATCCTGGACTCTTCTTCCGATGAATCGGCGAACCGCGGCGGCAGCACCCCGGTGGAGTGGCTGCGGTCGAGGCGCGGGTCGCGGCGGCGGCGAGGGGTCAGCTGTTCGGCGGCGGCAGGGTCGGCTGGGTGCTGCTCGGGCTCGTGAACACGTTCCCGGCGCTCCCTCTTCCCCTCCGGCGACAGGCTGCTGTCGCTGTTCCTTGGTCTCTTGGTCCCCGAGATCATAACACGTTGTAGTACGGCTTGAATCCTCGGGTCCAGGAAGGGCTGCGAATACCCCGATGCTGGAGTTGCAGGGGTAACGTCTTCGTCGGCCGGCGCGGAGGACATGGCCTCAACGAGCTCGGCGAGTGCGTCCGGCGACAGGCCCGATGAACGGACTCTTTCTAACAAAAGAGACTCCGATTCATCGGCCGCTTCCAGGACAGCATGTGGAGGAGATGGCGAGGCAGGTGGCGGCGGTCGGCCGCCCGAAGCCTCGTCCATCTTCGGTAATCTTCGGCTTGAGGGGTTGAGTGGGGGTAATCTTCTGCGCGGCGATTGGTTGTTACCGGTCGCGGACGGAATACAAATACACAATTTAAATACAAAAAGAAAACAAATTAATAATATTAAGCCTAGTACACGAATAATAAAGTCTTAAAAACTACTATAAAAACAATTGATTAATAAAACTTTATATGAACAAATCTATAGGCTTAATACTAAATAACTCGTATTTCCATGCGCTGTCGGCTGTCCCGTACAATTTATTTATTAAGTGTCTTGTGTTAGTGCACTTAGCTGCTATCCGGTGTTGGCACCCATCGCCGGGTGTAGGCCTCCTCCATCTGCTGCGATGCGCGGCGGTCCGAGGCCTGTCTGCACCAGGCGGCGCCCGCCACGTCCACCACGTCGTCCCGCCAGCGGCGCGTCTGCCGCGGGGTCTAGTGGACTCCCGCGGGTACCAGTGCAGCACCCGCTAGCTCCAGCGACCGTCGGTCGCGCGCGCGACGTGTCCAGCCCATCTCCACTTAAGTTTACAAGCTAATGTGGCCGCATCTATGAGTTGTGTTTTATCACGAATGTCTTTATTTCGCCGCCGGTCGCGTAGCTTAATGTTCAACATACTTAGTTCTGTAGCTCGTTGGAATACCTGTATTTTAGAGATTATGTTTTTCGTGAGGGCCCAGCTCTGACATCCGTATAAAAGTGTAGGTAAAACCGCGGTATCCATTGCTATCTTTTTTTAGTTTTAACGGAGTATTAGATTTAAAAATATGTTTTAGTGACCAATATTTATTCCACGCCTGTTTTTGGTGTTAATTTCATTTAGTGTATGTTCTCTGAATGTGATGTTTTGTCCGAGATATGTATATTGGTCTACATAGTTGAGTGTGTGGTTGTGTATGCATAGTGGTATCTGTTCTACATTTGATATAACGCATGTTTTTCTGGGTTCATGTTAAGGTCGCACTTTCAACTTTCTTCGTCTAACATATATTCTAGTTATTTTTAACATATATTCTAGTTGTTTGAAATTTTCACTAAGTATGTCAATGTCGTCAGCGAAACGTAGATGATTTAAATACTCGCCGTTTATGTTGATGCCAAAATTATACCAGTTTAATTTAGAAAATATACCCTCCAACAATGCTGTGAAAAGATTAGGTGAAATCGGGTCTTGTCTTACTCCTTTTTCAATTTTGAAAATATTTCCAAATCTTTCCAATTTGATACAGGCGGTACTGTTTTTATATATATTTTTTAATAAGGTTATATAGCCGTATGAAATACCTTGTTTTTCCAATGCAGTCCACAGTGCTGCATGAGATATCGAGTCAAATGCTTTTGAATAATCAATAAAAGCTAAATAAAGGGTTTTATCATATTCATTGTAACGTTCTACTATTTGGCTAATTGTAAAAATATGGTCCATAGTAGAAAACCCTTTACTATAGGCGTCACCAAATGGCGGACCGCGGTCCGGGTGCAGACCGCCAACTTATTTTGTGCGGAACTTAGTTAAATTGTACAATATATATCTTCAGCACACCCCTACTTAATAAGTTTTCTTTGTGAAAAAGAAAATATAGCTTCCATTGCATTTTTTTTTTCTTGCTAGGCCCTGTTGTCTCCAAAATGATAGCGATCATTAAACAAGCAAAAACACTATAACATTCGTAAAATTTCGACATTAGTTTGAGAAAATATAACTATTTGTCAATAACTTGGTGGTAGACTACTATCATTTATTATGTTTTAGCTAATCCATCAATTTGATTACTAATATAGGGATTCAGCTGGTCCAGATTTATTTAAGAACCACCTGAGTTATAACTACTGTTCTATTGAGTAGTCTATTTTATTCATTGGAGTAGATCTTGTACATGTAGTATGCAGAAACATGTTGTACTGAACTAGAATCCGGAAAGTAGTAGTACTGGTAGAGGTAAGGAAAAATCCATCGTGATCATGTAAAATGTATTTGTTTTAATACTAGTTATTGTATGCAACTACGTGTGCATTTATTTTAAAACTATATTTTTTCACAATTTGCTATTGTTATTATTAATACATACTTATTATTGCTAAGCTAAAGTTAACTTGTTAACCATGGCGACCATGCCCGCGCTTCTTAATGTTAATAAAACCCAGATTTATATGCATAAATGTGGGTTTTAGTAGGTAAGTATACTTACCTACCATTTTATACGTTTTTTTGACAACATTCGTTTGACAACACCACTATAGTGCCTCGGAGAGTTAAGCAAGCTCTCAGTCCCAATTTCACTATACCAATTTGAACTGTTTATAGATGGATTATTTAGTATATTTAAACATTGCGATGAGCTAGCCATTTGTTCGGTGTAAATGACAGCCTCCGTAGACTAGTGGTTGCGCCTTTGGCGTTGTATCCGGAGGTCGTGGGTTCGATTCCCATCCATGGCAAAAAAATATTATTACGTTTTTTCTGTGCAGTTTTCACATGGTCTGGGTGTTCATAAAATACAGTGTGAATTTGAAAAGATGTACTTTGGGCTAATATGAGGTTCTGCTGATCAAATCGAACAACTTTTCCCATGGAACCATGTGTCGAAAATGAAAAAAAAAATTTGGCTTCCCCATACAAATTGGTCATTTTAACATTACTAGTTTGTATGGAGAAGGCAACTTATTGTTTAATAACTGTAAAAATAATAATAATAATTCTGTATTAATAATTTATACTACTATTAATTCTCATGATCCGTATTAAAAAAGTGGCGGGATAGACACTAAATAGTTCTGGGGGTATATTATACAGGGTGAAAATGAAAAAAAGAAATAAAACGCGTCCCCATACAAATTAGTCATTTCAACATTACTAGTTTATATCGAAAAGGCATTTTATTTTTCATGGTTTAATGAGAAAAGTTGTTCGATTTAACCAGTAGTTAATTTTTCTTAACATATAATAAGTTCTCAAATATTTATTGGGAGGGCTGGGTCATTATATCAATTTCAGGAAAGATTTCTCGAAGGGGGGAATTTTATTATTTCCTCACAATATAAAAATTGGGGGAGGGGGGTCCCCCCCATTTTTTTTTTAAAGCTTTTTTGTATCTGATAATCTGATAAGAGCAGTTAGACTAAATTAATACAGAATTTTTCTTTAAAAAAAAAGGGGGGGGGGAGCCCCGCCTCCCCTGAAATGTACGAATTAATAGTAGTCTGTATTAATTTAAATACAGAATTATTCTTTTTGTAGGGGTTGACCCCACTCCTGAAATATTAATAATAAAAAATATTTGATGTACGACGGACATGGGCACATTATATAGTGAAATAAAAAAAAAAATACATGACATCAAAAACATGATTTTATAATAAATACGTATTACGTACCCAATAGGAGTAAAAAAAGCTACCTAATTAACATTTTGTGAGTCAAAACAAAACGCGAGATCTTGCGCCGATGCCGATGCCCATGGTAGTTGCGGTGCCGTACGTTTGGAAACGAAACGCGAGATGTTGCGCCGATGCCGCGGTCGATGCGCTGCGGTCGCTCGAAAACGAAACGCGAGTTGCGCCGATGCCGATGCCGGGGACGATGCGATGCGGCATCCGTTTTCTCGGCACAGAAACTGGAAGTCAATGCGCGGCATCTGTTACTGGCATCCGATGCCGGCATCGTTGATTGAAAAACGCCCACCTCTAATTTCGGGACATATAATTTGAAAAATATGGTGTTGCCAATATATCATGGGTACAGCTCCAATAATCTGATAAGACATCTTTTTTAACAAGACTCATGGCCATTAAAATCCCGAAATATGTAAATATATCATCTGGACTTACAGGATGCTACTTCTGCAATCTGCTTTTTTTACCCAGTATATTTGTTGTTGCATATTTGTTCGTTTCTGTGACTATATGAGTTATAATCGCAGAATCCCAAAAAACGATGAAGGCTTCGTAAGGATCCGACACACTAACTGTTGAGCCAACCAATTCCACGAATGCTTCTCGTCGGGATTCTGGTTCAATTGGTGGCCTCGGTAAAGGGCCCCATTTAAAGTCAAAAAGACTCTTTGGGCCTACCTGACAGTTAGGGTCGGATGGTAAAACTGTAGCATCAGAAGAAGCATTCTCTTCATCTACTTGCTGTTTATCATCTTCGTATAACTAACTCCGCGTGGAGATTGTATGTGACTACCCGCGGTACACGTATTTTGACTTTATCGTCATCATCGCTGTCATCATCTTTACTATCTGTAACAATAAAAGAAAGCTCTAGTTATATTAGCCCTTATTACAATGATTAAAGAACTGTAAGCTATACACACTTACCAAGGTTAAGCAACGCGTCTATCTCGCTATCCTTAATAAAAGGTAGACGGCGCTTGGTAACCTTTGACTTCCGATCTTTAGAAGAACTCTGTCCGCCACCGCCTTCGGTAAATCTGTTAATGCATGAATAATAAACCTATTTTAAATATATATTAACAAAAAATATGTGTTAAAAGTAAAAAAATATCCATATACTTACTCAGCCGTCGATGATACCGGTGTAAGTGTGGCGACAGAATTATTTTGCCGATCAGTACCCCTAGTATGAGTTTTCTAACTATTACTTTGCGTTTGAGTTAACTAAAATTTGTATGGGAAATGTTTCAGCGCTCCAAGCGGAAATTTTGAGAGCTAGAAATGCGGTCGTGTGATTGGTCAAAATGTTAACGCGGTAGTATAGTTAACGCGAAAGTAAATGGTAAAAAAACTCACACTAAGGCTACAGAGATGGGAAGTGGATACAGAGAACGAGAACAGCAAGGATCAGATCTACAAAATTAAAATTTTATAATAATTGGAAAATAAAGTGGTAGAATTTACAAATTAACATATTTATTTACCATTAAATTATATCAAAGCAATTAAAAATATAAAAAATACTTATTTGTGGAAAAAACTAAATAATTATAATATTCAAGTTAATAACTTACAAGGTATAAGCGGCGCCCTCTAATATGCGACTGTCCACAGTTGGTTGCCAACCACGCGGAGTACTCTGGCCACTGCCACAGACTACGATAAACCTATTAACATAAATATAAAGCTTTTATATATTATATACGTGGTGGCCTAGTTGGTTAGACCTTGAACTTAAAAACACTTAGGTCCCTGGTTCGAATCCCGGTGTGTACCAATGAGTTTTTAATTAAAAAAAATATGCACATTTGTTTGACAACACCACTATAGTGCCTCGGAGAGCACGTTAAGCTGTCGGTCCCGGTTTCACTATACCAACTTGTGAAACTGTTTATAGATGGGTTATTGAGTCTATTCAAAACATCGCGACGAGCTAGCCACTTGTTCGGTGTAGACTCATACCATCGGCTACGACGAGGTGGGATTAAAAACCCCTCCGCTGGGTACCCTGGGGCCGTCTAGGCAGTCTCGGGCGCCGTAAGGCACCCGTGATGATACATACATACATATAAAGCTTTTATATATAAATATACACCGAGGGCATAATCACAAATTATACAAAATGCAGGCAAAATTATCACTTATACTTACTCAGCCGGGGACGGGACTTGTAAGGGCGAGTTGACCCGCGCATTAGAGGTTGATGGCAGGGCCAAAAAAGGTGTAGCAGATCTAAAATTAGAAATATTGCAATTAATAAAATTTAAACAAGAAGACGGCAAGGATTATTTCCAATTGAATAGTCCCGCGGCCATTGACTGTATCAAATTAATTAGGTAATCTTCAATATACACACAACACAACATACTTATTTGTTTAAAGTATTATAAATATAAGTTAATAACTTACAAGTTACAATTGGCGTCAATCATCAATGTTAACGGCGGTATCTTTATACTCATTAGTAAGGTAAGATCTAAAAATATATATGTGTAGTAGAAGGGAAAATAAATGAAAATATAGAATATGACTTTTGAAGCCAAACTAGAAGGATGTAAACATGCAACCAAATAAGTTACTTTGCAGCGAGAGTGATCTAAAAATATGAATGTAATTGAATGATAGCTAATAATAAAATAGATAAAGCCAATTTTAGTCACATCAGTGTTTTAGTGTTGGAGCTTAAAGCATAGTTTGCATCCAACTGAAAGTACATTGACTACTGGCGTAAATAATAAAATTATTAACGTCAGTAGTCATTTATACCCACCGATAATTAGGGTCCTAGCGCCTTTTCCTCTTTTCAGTTAGAGGGATCTCCATAGGCATCCCTACCGGTAGGTCGTGAACATTCCCTAAACTGTATGACCTGTAATCATTTCATACACTAACTGACCGGCGCAACTTAGTCTGCGTAACTTTAACCGTTTATTTTTCATTGATGCTCCGCTCCTATTGGTCGTAGCGTTATATTACATAGCCTATAATAGCCTTCATCGATAAATGGACTATCCAAGACTAAAATAATTATTCAATTCCAACCAATAAATTCCTGAGATTAGCGCGTTCAACCAAACAAACTCTTCAGCTTTTCTATATTAGTATAGATAATACTTTTATATCTTTATATGTATTAAGATAATAATAATATGTATAAATTTAAAATAAATAACCATAGTTCCACTTCCTGTTCCTGTAGGCTAAGTTCTAAATTTATATTTGCTCTAGGCGCACCTCGTGCTCCCTTGGTGCCCCTGGCACGCGCACCCCGACCGCGCCTTCCGCCTCGAAGCTTAGGTGGTGCCATATTAATATGCTGAGGGAAGCCGTGCATAAAAAAGCAACGAAAAGAAACCATGTTGAAACACAAGAAAAGGCAATTGAGAAATTCAATGGCAAAATAAAAAATATACAAAGTGTCGTGAGGTATACCTATCGATAAACTACTCATTAAACTAAATAAATTAGCAAAAACTCGATGTTTCTAGTCGTAAATTCACTTTAAATTCGCAATGCCAGCCGGTTTCAATTATCACCGCTCAAACAAATGAAAAAAACTTGTCATGATTCGGTATCAATTTGTGGGTTCACTGGTGTCATTCTAGTACTATAATATCGCATGATTATCGAAACTGCATGTGTTTAAAACTTCAGGTCATTATAATAATAATAAATAACTCAAATTCGATAAAAAAATATTCAAATATGCAAACATGCAAATCTTCACATTTATAATAAAAAAATATAAATAAAGTGGATATCCATAGTAATATAGTTTTCTTACTAGTTTTGGCGGTATATTAATCCGTCATGAGTACGGTCCGATGTTAATATATGTTGTCTCATTTATTTTAAATATGGAAACCATATGTTAAAACGATATAGGTAGATGATGTTTTGTATTTCAACTTCCCTTTTTAAGTGAACAAGTTGCATCCGTTCCATATGGAACGCGTGGCAGTTACAGTTTAGTATTTTGAGTCTTATGACTCGGATGGCAGTTGAGATTGTAAACTGCATTTACTTTATTATTTTAATAAAATATTTTACCTATGTAAACTTAAGTGTATATTTTTTATATTATAAATTACCTATTAAAAATTATTACCTATTATTTATTATTATAAATTATTTAAAACCTATATAGATTTATTGGTACACTATAATGGGTGTGTATAAGAGTATTTTATTATAGAAAAGTAAAATTTATTTCATTTTAATACTTACTAAAAAAATATTGCTTTGTTTATAATTCTGATAATTACTATTTTATTTAAATTAATCCTTTATTTAATTTAAATTAATACTTAATTTTATTCAAATTAATCTTTTATTTTATTTAAATTATTACTTAATTTTATTTAAATTAATACTTAATTTTATTTAAATTAATATTTTATTATTTGTTCCAAGTCAAAATCATTTATTTCATTTTCATCATAAATAGTTAAACCCTTAAAAAATTAAACATCTTAATTATAAAAACTAAAAATATACATAATAAAACCTACCTAATTAAATTAAATAAAAAATTTCATCAAACGGAGAGGTTGCCGACGAGAATGCCGACGAATCACAAAGAATTTTTTTGAACAAAAAACGCCCTGGCTCGATGGTCTCCCGACTTATATATTAAAAGTTTTCATAAGATAAAAATATTTTTTTTAGAGTCGGGAGACCATGGTCCAAGAGTTTCTACAGCAAAAGCTATAAAATTAAAATTTTGAACAATTGAACTGTATTTGTATTTTTTTTAATTTTCTGCTTTAAGAAAACCGCGGCACCGGAGGACATAGAGGTGACGTGTATATTAGATGATGCCAGTGTGTCCGTACAGGTGGCATCCCAAACGAGAGCACGACCTCTGTGCCACGGCACTATTGTCATTCCGTCCGGCCTTTTACCGTCATCACGGTTAATGCCGGAGGGTTCCAGAAGACTAGGAATATCCGCCGAAGCCAACGCACATTTTATAATTTTATTTATGTTGGCATGGCGAGATATCCTGCCTGCACTTCTTTTACACGACAAACCATGATGGCCGGATTCATCGACGTCAGCACCGCAAACACAGAGGTGCGGTCTGCATAAAGGGGGTGTCCCTTTTATACGGAGAGATATTGCAATGCGGATGGTGTGTCTATCGAGGAGGGTTCCAAGGGAAGGAGATGGAATAACATCCAACTAAGCCGTCCGGGGCTTAGTTGGATGTTATTCCATCTCCTTACAGAGTGACGCTAATATTCTAGCTTTGTCTATTGGGTTACTCGATTGTTTAAGTTCGTTAACAGAATTTTGTATTAAAGGAATATCCCATTTTTTTGTACATTCAAGTCAGTTGGTAAACTCACCGATGGGCATCTATTCTTTCAACAAATTATGGCTTCTAAAAAGCTAACCTCGCAGTCACCGAGTGACGGATTTAATATTTTACCAACGAGAATGATGCTAGCGTGGGCCGAAGATAAAAATGCTGGAAGAGAGACGTCCATTGTACTTTGTAAACCGATTCCTTCAAATTTAACTGGTAATTTTGACTATGTCCATGATTGATTATTAATGGAAATATTTAAAATATTTTCACAGAGAAAATTTAATAGTACTGTCAATTTCATTTAAAATGTCTTCATGAAGCCAAAAAGGAGAACACCCACGATATTTTATTTAAATTAATATTTTATTTAAATTAATATTTTATTTAAATTAATATTTTATTTAAATTAATATTTTATTTAAATTAATATTTTATTTAAATTAATATTTTATTTAAATTAATATTTTATTTAAATTAATATTTTATTTAAATTAATATTATATTTTTATTATTTTATATAAATTAATAAATTAAAATAAATAATTTATAATAATAAATCATTTATTTTATTGTAATATAACCAACATGTCTTAGAGGAATGTAAACATCACGAGCGATGAGTGATGTTTCGGGTAACAGTAATATCACAATGAGTATCTTTTTCCGTACTCTGATGTGGTATCACATTACATTTAGAATATTTAGGTATACTCTTTCACGCATGTCAATCCGTTGGATTTTTTTCAAACCACGAGTGAGTGAACCCAGTAGTACTTTTCTATTTGTTTGTCCGAGGTAGACATGTGAAAATCGCGATTGATTCAATCATTTTGATATGGTATTTCTAAGTGACCGAGATGTAAAATCATGATTCGAAAAAAGATTCGGTACTTTTGATTGAAATCTTTCAAACATATCTGTATCGTTCAATCATATCATTATCAATTGTTCAATCATATCTTTATATTGTTCAATCATATCTTTATATCGTTCAATTATATCTTTATATCGTTCAATCATATCTTTATATTTCAATCATATCATAATCAATCAAATATTTTATTATCAATCGATCATATCTTTTTTCTTGCCCAATAGTATCTTTTTCAATTGATCATACCTTTATATAGTTCAATAGTATCTTAATTTTAATAATGATGACCTTTTTTTTTTTTTGTTTAGCTTATTAATCAATTCTGGATACCCAAAGGATAACTTAGACAAGGTCTGCGATGATGACCTTTTTTTTTTTTTTTTTTTAGTTCACCAATCAATTCCAGATACCAAAAGTATGTCTAACGCTAACTTTTTTAGTGCTCTCAAAATTTTTTTTTGAAATGCATCCGAATTATTTTGGATCTTTTTTGATAGAATCCTGGGAATCCAATCGTTTTTGCGATTGAACGAATTCCAATTCAATCCTCAAAAAATGGTGATTGTCACATGTCTAGTCCGAGGCCTTTGTTTGTTGTAAATACACAGGCTACGAACAAACTTTCAAAAAATATCTAATAAATACTCTTGAGAGTTCCCAAACTTTTAATTTGAATTTTTTGAAAGTTTTTATTACGTAAGTTTTCTGAACTGACAAATAAATCAGCTTAAATTATTGATACTAGCGACATCTAGTGTATTTATTTGGTATTTTACGAAACGAGAAATATAAAAATTTTGAAAAGTGTGAATATTAAAGTCTTCACAAGTCGACAAATTAATCTTTGACGCTACCCGTTTCGTAACTCCGTTATATAGCTGGCATAGTGTGAGCGATTCAATAATAAGTTAAAGGGAAATAAGATAGACTTAGATATACTTAGCACTGTGGATGAAATGGTCTTAGATTTTAATGGTCTCCTTTTAAACCTCTACAATAAACATGCCCCCATAAGACCTGTGCGCATGAAGAGACCACCGGCGCCCTGGCTTGATCACAAAATTCTAAAGGCCATGAGGTGGAGAAATGCCTTGAAAAGAAAACATAAAAAATCTCCAGGCGAGGCGAGCTGGAATGCTTTCATGTATGCGAGGAATCGCGTAAATCAGATGTGTAGGAACGCAAAACGCCATTACATTAAATCTTCTATTAAGACCTGCGCCCCTCAATATACTTGGAAATTCCTGCGTACACTTGGTTTTGGGAAGCCCAAACCCGATTCTTTTCTTCCTACTGACATTAACGGCCTTAACCAGTATTTTTCTTCCCCTATTGCTTCTATAAACCCAGCCGCTAAATCCGTTGTCATCTCTAAAATTAGCTCCACAGCGGCCCCAGTTCAATTTGAGTTTTACCCAGTGACTACTGGAGAGGTAAAAAAATATATTAACCAAATAACCAGCAAAGCCGTAGGATTTAATAACATAGTTTGCGCCCTGATTACTCCAATAATTGATATAATTCTCCCGTCTATTACTTACATCATTAATACTTCTATTTCTTCAGAGATTTTCCCTTCTAATTGGAAAAACGCTCATATTATCATACTTAAAAAATCTGCACCAACTAATTTTAATCAACTGCGTCCCATTTCTATTCTCCCTTTTCTATCTAAAGTCCTTGAACACGTTGTCCACAGGTAATTTACTGACTTTCTAAACAAAAACTCTTTGCTGAACCCGCGGCAGGCCGGCTTTCGATCGTCTCATAGCACCAACACTGTTCTCGTAAATATTACTGACAATATACGCCATGCTATAGATGAGAAGAAGCTAACACTGCTTGTTCTTTTAGACTTCAGTAACGCCTTTAACTGTGTAGATCATGATATATTTATTGCTATTCTCTCACTAAATATTACTCCTACTGCGGCCCAGTGGTTCGACTCATATCTTCGCGGACGCAGTCAGCGCATACGGGTAGACGATGTCTTTTCGGACTGGTGCTCACTGTCTGCAGTTGTCCCGCAAGGTGGCGTATTATCTCCTTTACTCTTCTCGATTTTCACAAATGCCATGGCCCAAGTAATAAACTTCAGTTCTTACCATCTGTATGCCGATGACTTGCAACTGTCACTGCACTTTGAAATGAGTGACGTAAATACCGCGATTTCCAAAGTGAATAGCGATTTGTAAGCTATTCGAGTACGCTCGCAAAATCTCGGTATCCTAGTCAACCCTTGCAAGATGCAGGTCATGGTCGTTGGTTACAAACACATGTTGAGCAGACTGGCTTTGGGAGCCATCTCTCCAGTATAATATAATTTATCACTTCCTTTTTGCCATCATGCTAAGAACCTTGGTGTGCACTTGCCCTCCGATCTTCCCTGGAATTATCACGTCGCTGATGTCAGTAAACGTATTTTCTCCAGTATGCATTCGCTAAAGCGGTCTCAGTATCTTATCCCTTTTAAGTCAAAGCTTATGTTGGTCAATTCATTGCTTCTCTCTATCATTGATAACGCTGATGTCTCCTACCCGGATGTTACTGAAGATCTACTTAACAAACTTGACAGCCTCCTTAATATGTGCATACGTTTGGTCTTCGGCCTGCGTAAATTTGATCATGTTACCGAATACCGCAAACAGTTGAGGTGGCTTAATATCCGGTCTCGTAGATCAGTACATCTGCTATCCTTTTTATATAATATACTATATAACCCTAATACTCCCTCTTACCTTAAGACTCGTTTTCTTTTCCTTGGTGATTCGCATGATCGTCCCCTCCGTTCCTCTGTCAATAACTTTCTAAAAATCCCGTCACACGTCTTTTCCCAATTATTCGTTTACGGTGTCAGCTGCTCGCCAGTGGAATTTGCTTCCTCTGACTATAAGATTAGCTCCTTCCATCTGGTTGTTTAAACGCTTGCTCACTGCTCATTATCTGAACGCTTAAACCAGATCCTCGTGACAATTTTTGTTTGGTATGGTATGTATGTTTATGTATTACATTTATTATATTATATACAGAATTTAAGTAGTTTAAGTATTGTTATGCATCATTGTTAAAATTATATGTATATCCTTCTATCGAAAGTTCCGCACCCTAAGCATATATCACTCTCTCAAAGGTTAGCAGGTAGAAAATGCCTAAGGCATTAAGCTTATATACAATTTTGTGCAAAAAAGAATTTAAAATAAATAAAATAAATAAATGGACGGACATAACAACAACTAATGGGTGAATTGCCATTGATGGATGTTCGGGCAATAACCTCGAGCACAACGTCATCCATGCACGTGTAGTCATGCTGTGTGTTGGTGACCTCTTCAGTGCAGTAACGAGCGTCGTCGCGGCTGGACGCACTTAATACAATTTAACATATATTTTAACAATGAAATGAAATGAAATTTTTTTATTTGCAAAAATTCTGAATAAATTGTTGTTAGTACTGTACAGAATTTGCCTAAAAAGGCGCACAAATTTTAACACAGTTAATTCAAACTCTAGTACTATAACTGAAATGATTATAACAGGGTAGGTATCAATAAAGCTCAATTACATTACAGTTGGTATTATCAATGATGATTATTATAAATTTTGTTCGAATATTATTTATAATTAGGTATACATTAATTATTAACAATTGTCATTATAATGTATAATTGATGAACAATGAAATATTATTGACTTTTCTATTTATTTGATTAATTCTAATAATATATTGATCATTTGAATTTGTATATATTATTAATTATTATTTAATTATATTATCAACGTTTATTTGATAATTATTAAAATTATTTGGTAATAGATTTACTTTTAAAATAATTAAGGTATTCATCTACACTGTAAAAAGCTTTTTCAATTAAGATTTTTTTTAAACGTTCTTTAAATATTTCAATATCATCTACATTTGTCAGATTTTTAGGTAGTTTATTATAGATTTTAGGGGCCATACCTAAAATGCTTTTGCTCAAGAGTGATGTACTCTGTTGTACTGGACAAATTTTATCCTTATACCTAGTACTTTTATATTTTGTAAACAAAGATAAAATAGTTCGGACAAATATTATTATTTCATATATGTATATACATGGCAATGATAAGATTTTTAATGATCTAAAATAATCCTTACAACTATCAATAGGTCTTAAGTTGCAAATTGACCTTACGCATCTTTTTTGGGCCCTAAATGCCAATTCGCGATCTGTCGAATATCCCCAAAATATTATTCCATACCTAATAGTTGATACAACATAGCCATGATATGCAGTCATTACAGCATGTTTGTTGACAACTTTAGTTAGTCGATACAAAGCATAAGAGAACCTATAAAGCTTTGTACAAACTGCTTCTATATGTTTCTTCCAATTAAATTTATTATCTATTGTTAATCTCGAAAAAAAAAATTGTAAACTCGATCTCTTCAACTATTTTATTTGAATAATTTACGTTTAAAGTCACAGGTGTGCTTTTTAGTCGAAATTGCATTAATTTTGTTTTACTTATGTTTAGTTTTAGATTATTAATATTTAGCCATTGAATGATACTATCTAGAGTAGAATTAATTTCATACTCTAGTGTATGTGAATTATTACCGACAAAGACAACAGTACTATCATCTGCAAATAATATAGTAGACTGCGTTGTTGATTTTGGAAGATCATTGATATAGATTAAAAATAGAAGGGGACCTAATACACTTCCTTGTGGCACACCATTGTAAACAGTTTGTAGTGTAGAATTATAAGTTCTTTCCTCTTTTGACCTTTCACATATTCTTTTAATTTCAACTTTTTGTTTCCTATCCTTTAAATAAGACTCTATTAAACCTAAAACATTACCTCTTACGCCATATATGCTAAGTTTGTGTAACAATATATTATGATCAACATAATCAAATGCTTTAGTAAGATCCATGTATAGTGCCACTACTGGTTTACTCTTATCTAAATGTATAATAGTTTTTTGTATTAGGTCATATATAGCCATATTGATTGTTTTTGATTTTTGGAACCCTTTTTGTTCGTCTGTTAAAATGAGGTTTATTTCAAAATAAGCGTATATAAATGACCTTTTCTATAATTTTTGAGAATATTGAATTCAATGCTATAGGCCTATAGAAATCCATGTTTTCCTTATCTTATTTCTTAAACACAGGTTTGATTACTGATATTTTTAATGCACATGGAAATATCCCTTGTTCAATACATAAATTTATTACAAAGCTAACTACTGGTGATATTTCTAATGCTACATGTTTGATGGATTTTGGAACAATAACATTATACAACTTATATCAACAAATAAACTATTATTTTATATCGCATTTATGGACTTTATAGGTTTGTTCAGATATTCTGTAGGTCTGCTACTATCATGTAGATACAAAATGCTATATCCCAATAAAAAAAATAGATCCTACTAGGTGCCCGATCCGGCTTCGCACGGTTGCACAATAAGGTAAATGAGACCAAATCATCCCTTTACGGGGTCGCTAACCTATTTTGTGCGGACCTTAGTTAAATTGTACAATATATTATAATATCTTCAGTATTTTGGAAGACTTAAAGACATTTATTTTCAATACTGCTCAGACTTCAGCAAACCATACTTATGTTTTCTTAGTGAAAAAGAAAATATAGCTTCCATTGCATTTTTTTTTAGATATCTTTAAACATATAAATAACCTGAACCTGAAACTTCAAGGCAAGGGAAAGCTTATGGCACATGGGCAGCTCCTGGCAGAAGTAAGAAACTTTTCGCAAAAACTCTATCTATTTATGATAAAACATATAATTAAGAATAAGACTATTAAAAGTGGTGCAAAGGAAGTGACATATAATGTATTTCTACATTTTTTAAAGGGGAGTTTAAAGCTGGAAAACATATTTTACATTTGGAAAAGGTTTACGGTCAAACCACAGAAATGCTGGTATATATTGCTACGTCGGAATAGTTTTGTTTAATTGGTTTATTCCAATAGTTTTCAAATGGAATTAGCAGTTATTTGCATATTTCTCGCCTTCTTTACTAAACTTTTGAAGGTTATAATTTTTTTAAAGTTAAACTTTTTATGAAACACTTTTTATTAAAGAAAAACGCTGAAAAAATAGACTTAAAAATACTTAGGATTAAACCCCGGTGTGTACCAATGAGTTTTTAATCAAAAATATTATGTATATTTGTTTAACAACACCACTATAGTGCCTTGGAGAGCACGTTAAGCTGTCGGTCCCAATATCAATATTACGGGCGTAGTAAGGCACCCGTGATTATATAGGTATTTATATACTTAGTTTTGATATATTTTTTTTACTATTTATTTATAATATGTTTTTTTATACCAGATTTAGGTGTATAACTACCTAGTTGCATGATCTTTTAAGTCATAATTTTAATTTTTAGGAGTGTCTATAATAATCACTGTGCGACGATACTAAGAGTAAATTTGATTTTCCTGGAAAGCACAAAACTGGCTGACCTGGAATATTTGGACGAGGATAATGACAAAGAATACTAGTGGAATATTTGGAGTCTGATTTTTCTGAATAATTGTTTTTTTTTTGACCATGCATAAATACCTGTAAAGGTTTAAATGAAATAAATATTTTTGACTTTGACTTTGATTTGTGGTGCAATACAGACAAATTCGTACGGACCTTTTTTCTAAAAAACTAAAAATTTTAACTTTGACCAGTATGTACATTTTTAAGGTTTGCGTTTTTGTGAGAGAACATGACAATTTATTTAGGTAAGGTTCGCGTTATCCAGAAAATTTAGTGCTGGATATTTTGCCAAAGAGCAGAGTACTTGAGAAAATTTCATATGTGATGTGTGTAAAAATATACAAATAATTACGATAATCATGCCCCAACGACCGTCCGTTCTGCAAGCTATGTGGCCTGCCCACTGCCACTTAAGTTTGGCGATTCTGGAGGCTATGTCGGTTACTTTGGTCCTTTTGCGGATCTCATCGTTTCGAATATGATCCCGCAAGGAAACGCCGAGCATAGCGCGCTCCATCGCCCTTTGTGTGACTGTGAGCTTTTTCATGAGGCCCATAGTAAGCGACCACGTCTCTGATCCATAAGTCATCACTGGGAACACACACTGCTCGAACACCTTGGTTTTTAAACACTGCGGTATTTGGGACGAGAAGATATTACGTAGCCTCCCGAATGCTGCCCAGCCGAGTTGGATTCGACGAGAGATCTCTTTCTCGAAGTTGGATTTACTTGTTTGGATTGACTGTCCTAGGTATATATAATTGTCAACAACTTCGAGTGCGGAGCTTCCTATTTTTACAGGAGTGGGTGTAACATGGGCGTTCGACATGACTTTGGTCTTATCCATGTTCATGTTTAGGCCCACTTTTTTAGAAGCCCCACTGAGATCATTGAGCATTATGCCGAAGTCCTCCAGGGTTTCAGCCATGACTACGATATCGTCGGCAAATCGAAGGTTAGTGATGTACTCACCATTAATGTTGATGCCAAATCTTTTCCAGTCCAAGAGTTTGAAGACATCCTCCAATGCCGCAGTAAAAAGTTTCGGGGAGATTACGTCTCCCTGTCTCACTCCTCGCTGTAGCTGGATGGGTCTTGAGGTCTGGTCTTGGAGGCGAACTGACATGGTGGCGTTTTTGTACAAACACTTTAATACTTCGATATAGCGGTAGTCAATTCATTTATTTATTCATTTATTCATTTGCATTTACAAAAACATTGTTACATTACATACAATTTTACATGATAACACAGATTTGGTGTACATAAACCCTGTTAGGGTGTTGCAAAAAATTGAAATTTTAATACTTTTTTAAAATTATAAATCTAACATTACAATTCTTGGTGTTATTTTATTAGTAATATTACTTTGGCATTACAAACATAATTTACATCAACAAATGTACACAGATTCAAGGTATATCACAGCGTAGCGAGAATAAAGAATAGTTTTAAATAAGATAGTAAAATTTAGTAGTTATAGGTATTTAATTGATTTATTAAATATACACATAGGTATATATTAGACATTTATTAGGTATTTAGTTGAATTATTAAAATTAACAGTAATAATGGAATTAGATATTATTACCATTATGTAAGTATTAAATTATTTCATATTTAATTCAAGTTTTGATAGGTATTTAATAATAATGAAATGCAAAACAACAATTATATAATTATTAACTAAAATTTATATCAATTATGTCGTGATGGAGCTATTTTAATGTTTTATATATATTAATTATTGATGTTACCAATACCATTAGATAAAAATTATATTTAAATTAAATTATTATTAGAATTAGGTAGGTACTATTTGGTATTCTTTATTAATTTTTTATTGTGATAATAGATTCAATATTTTTACTAATTATTTGTTATATCAGTAGATATTTTTATGTCACTTACTGAAATATAATCCTATATTATGTTATTTTATTTCGTCTTTCAAAAATTCTCTTATTGAGTAATAGCTTTTACTAATTAGAATTTCCCTTAATTTATTTTTAAATGTTATGTTTTTATCCTCATTTTTTATTCTGTCCGGAATTTTGTTATATATTATTATAGATTTATAATAAGGGCTATTTTTATAAATTTCTAGATTAGGTTCTGGAAGCAGTAGTATATTTTTCCGGCGAGCACTTTCAGTATATTTGTACAAAGGCATATTTTGTCGCACAAACAGTGCCATTTCCTCTATATATATTGAGGAAAGGGTTAATATTTTTCCTTGAATAAAAAGTGGTCTACAGCTGTCTCTTTGTTTTATGTTATAGATGATCCGCATGCATTTCTTTTGTAAAATTAATATGTCATTAGAGTTGGTGCTGTCACCCCACAACATTATTCCATATCGCAACCAAGCATTTGCATAAGCGTAGTATGCTGTTAGCGCAGTTTGGGTGTTTGTATGTGTTTTAAGTACACTCAATGCATAGGTAAATTGTGAAAGTTTTGATTTTAATTTTACAATGTGATTTTTCCAATTCAAGTTTGTGTCTATTGTTACGCCTAATAAGTTAAATTCCCTGACCTCTTCAAAATTCAATCTTGTAAGTGTATTGGCTAGGCTTAACGGTCGCTTTTGGTGTGGTCTGAATTGGATTAGTTTGGTTTTTTTAGTATTGACTTCGAGATTGTGTTCTGATAACCATTTGTTGATCAAATCAAATGTGTCTCCTATGTATGGCTCGCTGTCACTATTTTTTGGGCATTTAAAAAGCAGAGATATATCGTCCGCGAATAACACACACATAGGCTCCATTATTTTGGGTAGGTCATTAATGTAGATAAGAAACAGCACGCACCCCAACACACTGCCCTGGGGGATGGAACAGTCCACGGCGAGCGACTCCGACCGCACGCTGAGCACGTCGCCAGTCCCCGAGTCGTGGTGGTCCACTTCCACGTACTGTTTCCTGTCCGTGAGGTATGACTTCAGCCATGTGTGAGCGTTGCCGCGGATACCTATTCCGTATATTTTACTCAACAAAATACCATGTGACACTTTGTCGTAAGCCTTTGTCATGTCGAGCAGGAGCCCGACAGCATAGTCTTTATCTCTTATATATTCTAATATTTCTTGAACATATTTGTAAACCGCTAGGCTGGTGCTGTGTCTTTCTCGAAAACCAAATTGGTTTTTATCAAGAAGATTAAATTTTTCTAAGAAGTTATTAATTCGGTTTGTCATTGCCTTTTCGAAAACTTTTGATGTTGTTGGTAGAAGTGCTATAGGTCGGTAGCATGTCGGATCATTACTAGTTCCCCCCTTTTTGAGAATAGGCTTGATTTTAGCTATTTTTAACAAGTCTGGAAAATATCCTTCTTTGAACGATTGGTTAATAAGTTTAGTTATTGGAGGTGTTAGTTCATCGTAGCATTGTTTTAACAATACTGGTGGGAAGTCGTCAACGCCGCGGCTGTATTTGTTTGGTTGTTTTTTAATAATAGACCTTATCTCTCGTTCCGTGACAGGTTGTAGGTATAATGAGTTTAGGGAGGGATGTATGACGGGGCGACCTCGCGGTGTGACGCCGGGCGGCGACGTTTGTCCAACCGATATAAAGTATTTGTTAAGCATATTTGTAACTAATTTAGGATCATCTATATCTGTGGTTTGTATTTTTAGTTTTATATTATGTGTCTTTGTAGTTGATTTTGTGGTAATTCGCTTTATTATATCCCACATAGTTTTTGTTTTATTATTTGATTTTTTCATTACTTGTATATAGTTAATCTTTTTTGCATTTTTAACACAAGTTTTTAACGTTTTTGAATATATATTATAATGTCTCTTTAAAATTTTACTATTTGATTGGTTTGTTAGTGTTTTTAAACTTCTTTTATGTTTGCATGATATCTTAAGACCTTTGGTAAGCCAATTTTTACACTTAGTTATTTTTTCTCTAAATTTTAATAACGGGATATGTTTATTTAGTAACTCCTGTATTTTATTGTTAAATAATTCATAATTTAAATTAATGTTGTTTTTCTTGTCAATAATTTTTTCCCAGACTATATACCCTAAATCATCCTTAAATGATGACATATTCTTTACATTGAATTGTCTTCTTATTACCTGTTTTGACTTAGTTATGTTTGTAAGAGTTGTTGAGAAACTATAGACTAAACTTTTATGGTCTGATAGACCCAGATCCTTTACAAAAGAATCATGATTTATTTTACTAAAATTTGTAAATATAAGATCAATGGTTGTCGAGCGTGTGGCTGTAACTCGTGTTGGTTTCTTAATTATTTGATGTAAATTATATTCAAGCATGGAGTTAATTAATCTTTGATAATTTATGTTTGCCCCAACATTAATATTAAAGTCTCCGACTATAATTATATGTTTGGTACATTTGGATTTCAATTTAAGTAATATTTTTTCTAAACAATTAAAAAAGGTTTCAATCTCGCGGTCTGGTCTATAAATATTTATTAGTATAATGTTAGGTTTTAATTCTATTGCGCAACATTCGACTATATGTTCTACCGATAGGTCAGCGATATCAGTTCTCTCACAATACTCAGTTTCTTCCTTTACTACTATGGCAACGCCGCCTCCTCTACGATGACGTCGATTGTAAGCTGCAGCAAACTTGTGGTTATTAATATGAATAAGGTTTTTCTGTTCCGTAGTGATCCAGGTTTCTGATAGATATATGGCTTGGTAGTTATGACTCTCTAATAGACTCTCAAGAATATGAATTTTGTTTTTTATGCTTTGGATATTTTGTACTAAAATATTAAATTTAGGGTCGAAAAGTATGTACTCTAGCTTTAGATGTATCTGATGTAATTGATTCATCATTATTATCGGTCTTTTTAGGAGATATCTGTGAGTTTTCAGTGGTTTTTATTACTTCAGATATATCTACATATTCTTTTCCATTTATATATATTATGTCATTTCTTATAATTGCATGGTTTCCGTTGTTTCTAGCTTCCCTTACAATCTTCATCATGTATCTTCTTTTTTTCAGTGTTTCCTCATCCAAGTATTCGGTGATTTTCATGCCTGTATTTTGAAAGTTTTGGCTTAGCCGTAAAATATGTTTAGTCATTCTTTTGCTGATGAGTTCTATTATAAGTGGTCTGCAATGTCCTCGTCGACCGATACGGGTTAAGTCTTCTATATAGCCAGTGATGTTGACATTAGCAATTTCATGAAAGGCGTACACCAACCGATCGTTAACATTACATTCTGTCTCTCCTTGTAGTTCTTGGAATCCATGTAATACTATCTTTTTACTGTCGTCTTTGTTAATATTCTTCGATAATATTTTATGCTTTAGGTTTTCCAAGTCCCGTTGGAGTCTATCATTATTTATTTCTAAACTATGTATTTTTTCATTAAGCGTATGTATATCTGTTTTTATTTGTATTTGTTCTGTTGTAAAAGTGTCGGTGTATTGAGCTATCTCTAATCTCAAGCTTGTTATTGTGCTAGTTATCTCCTGCTTTATAACATTTTTTATTTCTGTAATTATAGTTTGTTTGTTGCTGTCCAATTTGTCGTTAAGAACTTTGCAAAATTGGCTATAGTTTAGTTGTTCGGTAGAATAGTTAGATGTATTTTTCAAAGTAAGACCCATCACT
Organism: Monopis laevigella; assembly: GCA_947458855.1. NCBI lineage: Eukaryota > Metazoa > Arthropoda > Insecta > Lepidoptera > Tineidae > Monopis > Monopis laevigella. The sequence continues at coordinate 8,133,149 of OX381599.1, forward strand.
GATCTATCCTCTATTACCTGTTCGTCAATAGACATATCCTGCGTGACGTCAAGTTGTAGCTGTGAGTCAAATTGTGGCGGAGGAGATGATTTATTAACATTGTTTATTGCACTTTTTTGTCGGAATGTGATGTTTGGGGTTTGGAGATCGTCTGGTAAATGCCTGACCGGTGTTTTGGTATTATTTGTTTTAGGCATTTTACATATACACGCCTGACAGATCCAATTCACTTTATGGTCAGCAGTCATTGTGTTATAAAAGCGTTTTTCTGAAACGTTTGCACGTTGCAGATCATATGTTTGTTTACAATAGGAGCAGGTTAGGCGTTCCCTGTTTACGATTTCAGAGCGACAGCCCGCGCAAAATCTGTCCATATTTATAAAATGGCGTTTCAATAGAAATATATTTCACAAATTAAAAGCAATTGCGCGTACGCAGGTAAGAACGAGAACGCGTAATATGTAAGCCGGCGCGGCAGAGCGGGACAGCGCGAGAGTTGTTGTTTGTCGACGTCGCGTGGGCGCAATGACCTCGCTCAACTTTACACTACCTACAACAGCTGATTTTCACCAATATTTACTTTATGAAATATTTCACACTAATCACTTCACTTTATTTAAATTTATATTAACAATAGATTAATCATATAATTAGCAAAGTCTTGGTAGAAATTATAACACTTTTATCTCGTTATTTATATTTTTAAACAGATTTTATCGGAGCGACATGAATTCGCGACGCGATCAGCTTTTTTTTTTCGCAATTTGGCACCACTGGAGTGACTGAAGCATCGCCCATGTTTTCATCGAATCGAAGGCTTTCTTATAGTCCACGAAAGCTAGACACAGGGGCTGATTATATTCATCGGTTTTTTGTATAATCTGCCTCAATGTGTGGATGTGGTCTATGGTTATAGTACCATCCCTTTACGGAATCCGGCTTGTTCGGGAGGCTGGAAGTCGTCAAGCCTACGTGAGAGACGATTCGTGATAACTCTCGAAAACAGTTTATAGACATGGCTCAGAAGCGAGATGAGTCTGTATTAAAAGTGGTGCAAAGGAAGTGACATATAATGTATTTCTACATTTTTTAAAGGGGAGTTTAAAGCTGGAAAACATATTTTACATTTGGAAAAGGTTTACGGTCAAACCACAGAAATGCTGGTATATATTGCTACGTCGGAATAGTTTTGTTTAATTGGTTTATTCCAATAGTTTTCAAATGGAATTAGCAGTTATTTGCATATTTCTCGCCTTCTTTACTAAACTTTTGAAGGTTATAATTTTTTTAAAGTTAAACTTTTTATGAAACACTTTTTATTAAAGAAAAACGCTGAAAAAATAGACTTAAAAATACTTAGGATTAAACCCCGGTGTGTACCAATGAGTTTTTAATCAAAAATATTATGTATATTTGTTTAACAACACCACTATAGTGCCTTGGAGAGCACGTTAAGCTGTCGGTCCCAATATCAATATTACGGGCGTAGTAAGGCACCCGTGATTATATAGGTATTTATATACTTAGTTTTGATATATTTTTTTTACTATTTATTTATAATATGTTTTTTTATACCAGATTTAGGTGTATAACTACCTAGTTGCATGATCTTTTAAGTCATAATTTTAATTTTTAGGAGTGTCTATAATAATCACTGTGCGACGATACTAAGAGTAAATTTGATTTTCCTGGAAAGCACAAAACTGGCTGACCTGGAATATTTGGACGAGGATAATGACAAAGAATACTAGTGGAATATTTGGAGTCTGATTTTTCTGAATAATTGTTTTTTTTTTGACCATGCATAAATACCTGTAAAGGTTTAAATGAAATAAATATTTTTGACTTTGACTTTGATTTGTGGTGCAATACAGACAAATTCGTACGGACCTTTTTTCTAAAAAACTAAAAATTTTAACTTTGACCAGTATGTACATTTTTAAGGTTTGCGTTTTTGTGAGAGAACATGACAATTTATTTAGGTAAGGTTCGCGTTATCCAGAAAATTTAGTGCTGGATATTTTGCCAAAGAGCAGAGTACTTGAGAAAATTTCATATGTGATGTGTGTAAAAATATACAAATAATTACGATAATCATGCCCCAACGACCGTCCGTTCTGCAAGCTATGTGGCCTGCCCACTGCCACTTAAGTTTGGCGATTCTGGAGGCTATGTCGGTTACTTTGGTCCTTTTGCGGATCTCATCGTTTCGAATATGATCCCGCAAGGAAACGCCGAGCATAGCGCGCTCCATCGCCCTTTGTGTGACTGTGAGCTTTTTCATGAGGCCCATAGTAAGCGACCACGTCTCTGATCCATAAGTCATCACTGGGAACACACACTGCTCGAACACCTTGGTTTTTAAACACTGCGGTATTTGGGACGAGAAGATATTACGTAGCCTACCCTCTACGAATGCTGCCCAGCCGAGTTGGATTCGACGAGAGATCTCTTTCTCGAAGTTGGATTTACTTGTTTGGATTGACTGTCCTAGTTATATATAATTGTCAACAACTTCGAGTGCGGAGCTTCCTATTTTTACAGGAGTGGGTATAACATGGGCGTTCGACATGACTTTGGTCTTATCCATGTTCATGTTTAGGCCCACTTTTTTAGAAGCCCCACTGAGATCATTGAGCATTATGCCGAGGTCCTCCATAATTAGATGAATCCAGAAGCGAGATGAGTCTGTAGTTCTTCAAAAGGGTTTTGTCACCCTTTTTGAAGAAGAGTACCACCACGCTTCTGTTCCATGCCTTAGGTGTTTTGCCCTCGAGGATGACGGAATTAAACAGCTTCTGGAGAGCCATCAGCAAAGGTTTGCCACCAGCTTTCAGGAGCTCAGACGTGATTCCGTCATTATTATTATGATTATTTTTTTTTTGTTTGTTTTTTGTAATTTTTGTAATAAGGATAAACTACTTGTGAAAACTATTTGTGATAACTTATTGATGGTTTTTAGTTGTTAATTTTTTTTTATAAATAATTGTTATAATTGTTAGCCGTAAGTTGTCTCAACACTATAAAATAAAATAAAATAAAATAAAATTACCCGGTGCCTTGTTGTTTTTTAACTGTTTGAGAGCCATCCTAATCTCTTACAGGCTGACTTCCGGGATATCTTCGGTATAGTGTCGGGTTAACCTGGCTCTTGGATCATTTTCCAGGTTTTTGACAGGAGGCCGTGTTGCTGTGTACAACTGTCCATAGAACCTTTCGATCTCCGCCATAATCTCTGGTTTGGAGGCGACAACTCTGCCGTCCTCGGTCTTCAGCTTCGTTAATTGACTCTGGCCGAGAAACAGATCTCTTGCAAATACTTTAGAGCCTTTGTTTTGCTCAATGGCATCTTTAATACGATCTGTATTAAATTGCCGTATGTCGCGAGTCAAGGACTTTGAGATCTGTCTGTTGAGCAATCTTATTTTAGAAGCGTCAGACGAAGACTGCATGGTTATTCCGCGTCTCTCTTCCATGAGCTTTAAAGTATGGTCGAAGATCTTTCTAGCTCCTTCGTTAGATCGGATCTTAAAAAAGTTCGATCCGACCTGGTGGACAGTTTCCACAACCCTGTCATTATAAGATGAAATCTATCTCATTTTTGGTGGCACCGTTAGGGATTATCCAAGTCCACTTGCGTTGTGGTTTTTTCTTGAAAAAGGAGTTCATCAAATACAGTCCCTCCTTTTCCATGAAGTTTGCAAGCATCTGACCTCGTGGATTTCTACTGCCTGTACCAAATTGCTCCACTCTCAGTTCGGTTTCGCTTCGTATGCCTATCTTCGCGTTAAAGTCTCCCATGACAACAGTGTAATGAGATTTAAAGCTACGCATGGCTCTACTGATGTCCTCATACATGGCTTCTACCTCGACGTCGGGGTGTGTCGATGTCGGGGCGTATACCTGTATGACCTTCAGCGAATATCGTTTGGTTATTCTGAGTATAAGGTAAGCCACCCTTGTCGACACACTCGATTTTAACAACGTTGTTCACGAGAGACCTGTGGACGATGAACCCGACACCACCTTGAGACGGTTGGTCGCCCTCCCGGAAATAGAGCAGGTTACCGGATTTCAGGATTATCGAGTCTTCACCTTCTCTTCGGACTTCAGATAATCCAATAATATCCCTATGTAACCCGCTCAATACTTCCTCTAGTTCGACCACCCTCTCGTCAGTCCGCAGTGTCCGTGTGTCGTATGTTGCCAGGGCCAGTGTTCGTTTGTTGTGGTAGTTTGGGCTCCGCCGGAGATTCTTCGCACCCCTTGCCCCGCATTTATATTAATATTGAATATTATATTGACAATGTAATCATAATAATAATAGTAAATTTTAAATAGAATTTAATATATTACACAACTCTTATAGCAAATAATTAGGTACTTCGTTTCATTTTAAGATAAATAAAAATTATTATTTTTATTTATCTTAAAATGAAACGAAGGACAATAATTGTAATATTTTTTAAATAATTAACATTAATGAATTAATTTTGTTTAACTAGTAGACATTAATAAAATTATAAACAGTACATAGCAGGTATAAGATTATATAGTAAAACAATATATACTATAGATATTTTAGTTTATAATAAATAATCTCAAAATAGTGTATAAAAAATATTTGTACGCCATTAAAGTGGCAGAGTATAGAGGACAAACAATTATGTAAACATCTGTATAACCTATATTTCAACGAATAAATGTATTTGTATTTGCCAAGGTAAAGTAAACTTGTTAACCATGGCTACCATGCCCGCGCTTCATAATGTTAATAAAACCCCGATTTATAAGCATAATTGTGGGTACTTACCTACCATTTTACACATTTATGTACATTTGTTTGACGACACTACTGTTGGGAAATCCACGATATTTTTTTAATTATTAGTTAAGGCCAAGGCTTCATATAAAACGCTTGGTAGAAGTAAAATGTCAAATTGATTGACAACTAGGAAAAATTCTGGAATTGTTATTGTGTTGAGAATTTTTTGGTAATTAATATACATATTATAATTTAGAAACACCCAGACCAAGACAAACTATACAGAAAAACGTACTAGTATTGTTTTGCCATTGGTGGGAATCGAACCCATAACCTCCGGAATCCGGATATAATGCCAAAGGCGCAACCGATTTTCTACGGAGGCGGTCGATACCCAAATTTTAATTCGCAGAAATATATTTTATTGTACCCCCAATGCTATTTAACAAAAAAACGTATATAATATGTCCCAGTAATATTAATAATAATCAAATATTTTGTAAGTACCACATATTTGCATGCCATGTTGTCTTGGTAGTTTTTAATGAACATGTATTACCTTACTAACATCTACCTTTACTCAGATACGAAGCAAATAATTTTCATTTCATTTAATTTGTTTGTTCGAGGCGTGTAAAATATACAAACACGTACTACGGACAAACTTTCAAAAATACACACATTCTTGACGTACGCAAACGCTATCATTTGTAGAATTTAAGTTTTTTATTACGTGTACTTAACTGACAAATAAATAAGCTTAATTATGGGAGCTAGCGACATCTACCGTATTAATTTGGTATTTTACAAAACGTGCGTTTGATTTGATATTAATGCAGTTAAGGGGAGTGGGGCAGAATGATACAAGGGGCACAGATACACAAGCATTATTTCATAGTGGAATAAATGTATTCGAATCGCGATATCTCTAAAACGCGTCTTTAAAAGTGTGAATGTAACGTTGCGATCATGCCGACAGCCAGTCAGCCGGTGGCGTTTTACAAGACTGAACGTGTTTCGAGTGCAGCCAAGAAAAAAAATACGTGAAATGTAAAAGTGTTTCAGCGATCTTCTGTGCCATCTTGTAAAGATCTATATATATGAAAGATAAGTGCCCTCACTTATCTTTCATTTCACTACTCACTCATCACTTATTAAGTATTTTGTGCATTTTTAAAAATAAATAAGTTATTTTAATTAGTGCACTTTAATTTTTGTAAAACACCTGATTAGGGTACTTTGATACAGCAAAGTACGAGGCACAATGATGCGTATTAATGTGCCCCAATATAAATTGTTAAAAACAGTTTTGGGGTAAAATTAAGTATATATATATATTTTTGTTGCCACCAGAAAATGGTGCGAGTACGTATGAGCCAAAGATTGAAAGGCGTAATATAGATGAAGCAGAAAGTAAATAATTGATTGGGATAGAAACTAAAAAAGAAAAAAACAAAAGCCAATTCTGATTCCAGTGAAAATGAGTCGGTGCAATTAAGTCATAACGACGGTGATGAAAAGTTTGATGCAGAGGGTGGAAAAGGGTTTGATACCCCTAATACTGAAAATATAAACATTGGTTATTTTCTTCTTATAAAATTTTAAGAAGAAATCTGTTGTTTATTATGTGGCCAAAATAATTTTCTAAATATAATTTGACTATCAAGTATAACTAGAAAAAATCTTAAATGTTTTAGGTATTTATTCTCCAGATGTAGAAAACAAAGCAAGCGTATATAAGATATTGTTTTGCACGTGCCTAACCATATTTTTTCTAAGGTTATAGCTCAAACATCATCTAAGTATTCCTTTTCAGTTCATTTAAGTGTATAGAATGTCAAATAAAAGTAACAATAGAGGCGTTTTTGTTAAGTTTATATTTTTTTCTTAAGTAATTGCTATTGACTCAGTTAAGTGTTATATTTTAAACCATTTCCATACGAATTCTACTTTGTATTAATGTGCCCCAAGTGATGTATCCAAGTGCCCCGTTGGTACGGCAGAATGATACTAATTATTTTCAACTTAAACCGATGATAATTTATTCTCAACTTAAACCGTTTTATTATTTTAACGTTATATTATTAATATTTTGGCGATTCTGCTTGTGGTGCGGCCAGGGGCTCTAGAGAAAAAGCAGGCGAGGCGACATGTCGCGTCGCCTCAGTCAAAAACGTATGTATTTTGACAGTGACAGTAGGCGTGAGGCACGCTGTCACCTGCCAAAGTCTATACAGTTTTGATTGAAGGCGACACGACACGTCGCCTCGCCTGATTTTTCTCTAGAGCCCCAGGAACGCACACGAGCTAGGGATGCCAGGTCCCGTCGAGTCCTAAATCCTGTAGAGGAAGTGTATAGATTCTAATACCAATAAAACCACTACATCAGAACTACTTATTGTCTTTAATTAAATTAATCATAATATTAATTCGCGGGACAGCGGTCGACGGTAACCAGTCCGAGTTCGCGTTCTAACTGGCCATTATCTCTAAAGCTCTCCGTGCGATGAGTTAGGGATCCACTTGTGTGGTCCGTGATTCATCGCCAGCGCATCGATCGGTGCAACCATATTAGGAACGTGACTGAGGGTGACGGGTCGGGGATGTTGTGGCTGCATAGTAATACGCTATCGCCACATTATTCCCCCCCTTTTTTAGTTTTTACAAAAATATGGTGTCTACCTAAGCCTTTAAAAGTTAGTACTAAAAGAGGAAAATTATGGTTTACGTAACATGAATGTAAATACATCAAATAAATCACCCTACGTTATAATTTTGACACTTAAAAGGCAAAAATAAAATAACAAGATACAAATGACCACACAAAAGGTTATGTCAAATATTTTTGAAAAAGAAAAAAAAAACTAAAGTTCTCTAAGTTAACTTTCACGCTATGTTATTTATCGATACTCGAAACCTTTAATTCGAGGTACATTGGGTTAAATAGCACTGAGAGGGAAAAAACCAATCACTGTTGAAATAAAAAAAAAAAAAAAAAAACACGTTCAACGGTATGGGGCCGGTGTTAGGTGGAATGCCGGCGATCTCCCGCCTGACAAACTTCGTTAAAGGGCCCGTTCGTTTTGGGAACGAAATATGTTCACAATGATCATAATGACATTATGCGAACTTGCGTTTTTTTTTGGTTAATTTCAATCACAATGCCACAATTATTACTATGCAAATCGAACGCAATTGTTATCACGAATCTGTCAACACAGATTGCGTTCGAATTTGTCACTTGTCACGTAAAATATAGGATAAATCGTACAATCCACTAATTTTATATGCCAAATCTTTCTAAAATCATTTCTATTTAAAATACAATAAATTTGATCTTAAAAATATAAGACGGCTGCGACGTTTATAACAACAACAACTGTCACAACCACAAATGTCAAAATATGTTCACAACGCCTCACTTATCAACTGGGATCATTGTAATCAGTTCACGGTAGCATTCTGGGCCAAAAAAACGGCCATTGTGGCAGATCACATCGCCACTTTTGCCGCCGAAATCTCTCCCGAATAAAAAACGCATAAATATACCTACATCGTGATCGTTCTGAACATGTTTCTGTCCCAAAACGAATGCAAGCAAAGTGCGCCTCGCCTTGTTGCGCAGTAGGTATACTACGATCGCAACTAACACCACGACCGTCACTAGCAGGGTTATGTCGCCCACACTCCAGCTGGTCCTCCCAACGGTAGCATTTCCGTTCTGGGCGATGATGACCTCTTCCTTGCTCTCTGTTTTTCCCATTATAACAGTCTTCTTTCCAGTTTGAACGATCGGCTATGAATGGCGTGCGGCAGCGCCGAGTGAATCAATATGATCCTTGGGAATAATTGGGAGGACTATATTGACTCACCGTTGAATCACAGCATGAAACGTGCCGGACGACGAACTGATCTGCCGCTTCTTGTATGTGAGCTCGGTGCGGGCGTAGCAATCGTCGTAGGAACCGTAGTCGGGATGCTACGCCCGGTATTTGATGTAGGCCTTGAGTGTAGGTTCGGCTAGCGCGTAAGCGGGCTTTAATCGGTCCACGGAAATTCTAGCTATACGGTTAGGCAACTGTACCTCAAACACTTTGTCGCTCCTACTTAAAACACGGTAAGGGCCGTCATACGTAGGTAGAAAACCGTGTTTCACTGCGTCGTCTCTTACAAAAACTTGCATACAGGTAAACATGTCATTATGTACAAATGTCTTGTTGTTATGACTACGGGTAATGAGAGTTCGCTTAAAACTGTCTATAGCACTTCGTAAATTATTTAAATATTCGTATTCACTAGAAAAAATGTTAGTATCACTTATATTGTCATAAAAATCACTTGGTAGTCGTAAGGCACACCCGTATTTAAGCTGAGCTGCGCTTTCATCGCAATCACTACGCACCGCCCTGCGGAGGCCGAACAACACTGTTGGTAACTCATATAACCACGACGAGTGATTTTCGTTAATACGAGCCGTCAGCGCTGTTTTCAGAGTCCGATGTCATCTCTCCACCATACCATTAGCTTAAGGGTGGAACGCCGTTGTTCGTAGCTTGTTGATCCCCAGATACTTCATTAAGTTGGTGAACAAGTTACTTTCAAACTGCCTACCCTGGTCACTGGTTAACTTCTTGAGACAGCCAAAACGAACTATCCATCCTTCGTAAATAGCTCGTGCTACCGTTTCGGCAGCAATGTCCTTGACTGGTATGGCTTCCGGCCATCTAGATGCTCTCTCGATGATTGTGACGCAGTACTTGTGATAGGATACGCGTCGGAAGTGATAGGTAACGGTCCGATTATGTCGACGTGAATGTGTTCGAATCGATCGCATTCTTCAAACGATCCCAGCGGGGCGACTGTGTGTCTCTGCGTCTTCGATCTTTGACAATAAACACACGCACGAGTTCAGTTGTTGATATCGGTGTTCATGTTTTTCCAGAAAAATCGATTCGTTATTAACTTTCTTGTACGTCGAATACCTGGGTGACTAATTCTATGTATAGCTTTGAAAGCTGTTTCCCGGAATTGTTCTGTGAGGTACGGTCGCACCTTATTTTTTGAAATTTCGCAATAAACTGGAATGTCGGCATATATACTTTTTTAATAGAAAAATATTCGTTTGAAAACAAGGAATGTAGTGTGTCATCGATTTGTTGCTGTTTTGCCAATTCCGAGTAGTCGATCTGTGTCGGTAATCCGATCTCCTCGACCCGAGATAAGGCGTCAGCGACCACATTCTCTGTGCCCGTTACGTATTGTATATCGGTACTAAATTGCGAAATCAAGTCCAAATGACGTAACCTTCTTGTAGAATCGCTGTTTTCGGGTGAATTCCTGGTGAAAGCAAAAGTTAATGGTTTGTGGTCTGTGTAAATTGTAACTCTTCGGCCTTCAATTAAATATATAAAATGTCTTATCGCCATATAGATAGCCAAAAGCTCGCGGTCATATGTGCTGTACACTTTCTGAGTATCGCTGAGTTTTTTGGAGAAAAATCCTAATGTTTTCCATTCGTTATCTACGTATTGATGTAGGACTGCTCCTGCGCAGGTACTGGAAGCGTCGGTCATTAACCCTAACGTTGCGTCAGGCGTCGGGTGAGATAACGTTATCGCGTCCTCTAGACTTTGTTTACATTTCCGGAAGGCTTCGTCGACTACTTCCATATAATGGGGGTTTTGTCTTTTTTCTTAGAATTGTACAAATAACTATTCAGTATAGCTTGGTAGTTGGCAGCATTGGGCAAGTGGTTCCGGTAAAGATTTATCATGCTCAAGAAACGCCTGAGATCTTCTATTGTTAAAGGCCTTGGAAATTCCTTGATAGCTAGCACGGTTCCTTCCAAAGGGCGGTTTCCGTTTGTGGACACTTCATAGCCGAGAAAATCTATTTTTGTTTTACCAAAATCACACTTGGCCACGTTCAACGTTATACCGTGTTCGTTCAATCGCGAGAAAACCTGTTCGAGGTGCTGCTTATGCTGGTTGTAGTCGTCGCTTGCTATAATGACGTCATCGATGTAAGTATATAAAAAGTTTAAACCCGCCAACACCGTGTGACTCATAAAACGCTGAAATGTTTGAGCGGCGTTCCGAAGTCCAAAGGTCATCCTCGGGAATTCAAACAAGCCAAACGGTGTTGTTATGGCTGTCTTTTCTATATCCTCTGGGGCGACAGGTATCAGATGGTAGGCACGATTGATGTCTATTCGCGAAAATATGTTCTTATTAGCTAGCAGGTATGTAAAATCTTGCAACCGGGGGATGGGGTATCTATCCGGCTTTATTATAGAATTGAGTTGTCTGTAATCGCCGCATGGACGTATGTCTCCGTATTTTTTAGGTACTACGCTTGCCCACGGACTTTTTGACGGTCTACAGATCCCCATTTCCTGCATAATACGGAATTCATCCGTTACTTTCTTATACCGATCAGGTGGTAACGGTTTTACTTAGATGTGGTAAGTAGTTAGCTTTATTTGTATTGTATGATGTATCTATGCGGTCGTGCGCCTATACGCGCGTGCAGAATGAGGAATGAATCACGGTAACACAATAAAGCGCGCGTTGCAGGTACACTCGTCTTTAGATGGCCGTTGACAAATACTTGTATAATAATATTATTAATATTACTTAACCACTATATATTTCTACGATAAGGAAGCAATACCAAATAGGAAATTTCACTGGCTATCGAACTAAATATATGACACTGTAAATGGTAAACTTTAAACTACTTTTTAATATTTTTAATGCGTAAAGATCGACAGTTAACATGTACAGCTAACGGTAGCGCGGAGGTAACTGTATTTATATGTCCACTTCGTAGACAAGTAGAACTACTACACAACATACGGCAATTACTGCATATCATGGTTGTGTAGCGTAGTTTTTACGTTATGGCTTATTACTCTTATTACTTTGCATTAATAGAACACGACTAATCTATGAAGAATTACAGATTAGTCGTGTTCTATTAATGCAAAAGAAATGCATACGTGCCATTGCTGGTATAGTCTCTACCGAGTCATGTAGACCTATTTTCAAGAAGCTTAAACTACAAACAGTTATAGGCATGACGTATATATATGAAGTGTCAAACTTTATACGAATGAATATAGGAGACCTCTTTGTGAAACATGGAGATGTGCACCCAAAATCCCATATTCCTTCTATGCTAATCAATGACATAACGCCCAAGACCAGAGTTTACCAAATTAACTCTTACATGATGAGCATTAAGATTTACAATCATATACCAGGACATTTTAAGGAACTGCCGTCAAATATATTTAAATCCACGCTCTCTAAATGGTTACTGAACCGTAGTTTCTATAGTCTTAAGGATTTTTTTGAAAACAAAGTCTAATTAAGGTTATTGTATTAAATCTATCGAGCTTTTATTTTGCTTATATTCTTGAACTTTCATTGTTAGTTCATTAGGTTTTAATTTTTAGATAATTTTGTCATTTAACTTATTTGTTCACTATTTTATGATAGTTGGTTATTTCTTTTATTGATTATGTGTTGTTTGTTTTTTTTTTTTTTAATGATCGACATATAAAATAATAATCAAAAATTTTGTACGTACCACATATTTGCATCCCATGTTGTCTTGGTAGTTTCTGTACCCCTAGTGTGAGTTTTCTAACTATTACTTTGCGTTTGAGTTAACTAAAATTTGTATGGGAAATGGTAAAGCGCTCCAAGCGGAAATTTTGAGAAATAAAAATGCGAGCATGTGATTGGTCAAAATGTTAACGCAGTAGTATAGTTAAAGCGAAAGTAGACGTTAAAAAAACTTACACTAGGGCTTACTGATAAACATGTATTACCTTACTAACATCTACCTTTACTCAGATACGAACGAAGCAAATAAATAATTTTATTTCACTTCAATATAATTTTAATTTGTTTATTCGAGGCGTGTGAAATAAACAAACACGTGCTACGAACAAACTTTCAAAAATAACTATATAAAGGATTTCTGCAAACGCAATTTTGCAATATTATAAGTAGAATTTAAGATTTTATTACGTGTTCTTAGCTGACAAATAAATTTGCTTAAATTATTGAAGCTAGCGACATCTACAGTATTAATTTGGTATTTTAGGAAATTTGCATTTGATTTGATATTAATGCAGTTAAAGTCGACTCGTAATGCAAATTCGTCTTTGACGCTACCCGTTTCGTAACTCCATTATATCTGACCAAATCATCCCTTTACTATAATAATAATAAGCCGTTTATTTCCAATACCAAATAAATGAAGTAAATACATTAAATTATAATAAATATTAGATTTCAGTGCACTATATTAACCTATTACATAATACATGTTAACAACAAAACATACTTATTAACAATTATAATAAAAAATAAAATAAATCACTCAAAGTAAAAATAAATAGTTTATAAAATATGTAAATGTTTCAGTAGTATTTAAGTATTAAGTGTCTTGTGTTAGTGCACTTAGCTGCTATCCGGTGTTGGCACCCATCGCCGGGTGTAGGCCTCCTCCATCTGCTGCCATGCGCGGCGGTCCGAGGCCTGTCTGCACCAGGCGGCGCCCGCCACGTCCACCACGTCGTCCCGCCAGCGGCGCGTCTACCGCGGTGTCTGGTGGACTCCCGCGGGTACCAGTGCAGCACGCGCTAGCTCCAGCGACAATCGGTCACGCGCGCGACGTGTCCAGCCCATCTCCACTTAAGTTTACAAGCTAATGTGGCCGCATCTATGAGTTGTGTTTTATCACGAATGTCTTTATTTCGCCGCCGGTCGCGTAGCTTAATGTTCAACATACTTCGTTCTGTAGCTCGTTGGAATACCTGTATTTTAGAGATTATGTTTTTCGTGAGGGCCCAGCTCTGACATCCGTATAAAAGTGTAGGTAAAACCGCGATATCCATTGCTATTCTTTTTAGTTTTAACGGTATTAGATTTAAAAATATGTTTTAGTGACCAATATTTATTCCACGCCTTTTTTATTCTGGTGTTAATTTCATTTAGTGTATGTTCTCTGAATGTGATGTTTTGTCCGAGATATGTATATTGGTCTACATAGTTGAGTGTGTGGTTGTGTATGCATAGTGGTATCTGTTCTCCATTTGTTATAACGCATGTTTTTTCTGGGTTCATGTTAAGGTCGCACTTTCGACTTTCTTCGTCTAATGTTTTTAACATATATTCTAGTTGTTTGGAATTTTCACTAAGTATGTCAATGTCGTCAGCGAAACGTAGATGATTTAAATACTCGCCGTTTATGTTGATGCCAAAATTATCCCAGTTTAATTTAGAAAATATACCCTCCAACAATGCCGTGAAAATATTAGGTGAAATCGGGCCTTGTCGAACTCCTTTTTCAATTTTGAAAATATTTCCAAATCTTTCCAATTTGAAACAGTCGGTACTGTTTTTGTATATATTTTTTAATAAGGTTATATAGCCGTATGAAATACCTTGTTTTTCCAATGCAGTCCACAGTGCTGCATGAGATATCGAGTCAAATGCTTTTAAATAATCAATAAAAGTTAAATAAAGGGTTTTATCATTCATTGTAACGTTCTACTATTTGGCTAATTGTAAAAATATGGTCCATAGTAGAAAACCCTTTACTATAGGCATCACCAAATGTCGGACCGCGGTCCGGATGCAGACCACCAACCTATTTTGTGCGGAACTTAGTTAAATTGTACAATATATATCTTCAGTATGTTAAAAAACATTTATTTGCAATACTGCTTAGACTTCAGCAAACCCCTACTTAAGTTTTCTTTGTGAAAAAGAAAATATAGCTTTCATTGCATTTTTTTTTCTTGCTAGGCCCTGTTGTCTCCAAAATGACAGCGATCATTAAACAAGCAAAAACACTATAACATTCGTAAAATTTCGACATTAGTTTGAGAAAATATAACTATTTGTCAATAACTTGGTGGTAGACTACTATCATTTATTATGTTTTAGCTAATCCATCAATTTGATTACTAATATAGGGATTCAGCTGGTCCAGATTTATTTAAGAACCAGCTAAGTTATAACTATTGTTCTACTGAGTAGTCTATTTTACTCATTGGAGTAGATCTTGTACATCTACAAGTATGCAGAAACATGTTGTACTGAACTACCTGTGGCCAGTTCTTCCGCCCCCCCTCTCGGACTGTCTCGGGAGTATTATTCTTTTTTGACTTTTTAGCGAGTATATACAGGGGCCTGGCTTGCTAGGCCTTAGCCCTCGGCTGTCTTTCCAAGCTGTCCGCTGTCTTTCCAGCAGCCACCTGTCTGTTCCAGTGTCACCTGTCTTTCCAGGGCCATCCCGTCTCTCCGGGCTGTCAGTGTATGAGACAATGTTCTTAGCAAACCATGGATTCACCGTGCGGGTGCCGGGTCCATCGCGTGGTTTAAAGGCAGGGGAATGAACTGCAGCGTTCCCGGACTTGAGACCGCGAAGTAGGTTTAAAGGCCTTTTGAACTCTCACCTGCACTGTGTTCACTACCCTCTCTACTCAACCAAATATTATATGATCCTTTTAGCGCCATCCTGGAAACACGCTCCATAAAAGTTCCGATGGCTGTTCTCGAAAGGCGAAGATCCTTCAATAGACGGTGCAAAGACTTTGCTGGAATTCCTCTTGCACCAACTTCCACTGCATAAAGTTGAGTTTTAAATCCGTTTCTAGTAATTTTGTTTGTGAGATCAAAATATTTGTTCGACTTGATGTTGTGGTCCTTAGGTATGTTTGTTTCCCACGGAACGGTAAGTTCTATAAGTATTACTTTCTTCAAGCACCGAGAGTACACCAGTATGTCTGGTCTATAGGCTGAAACTGCTAGTTCGTCTGGAATCTTGTAATGTATTTTAAATGTATTCATGAATATTTTCCAGTCTTGTGCTTTGTCCAGGATTGAGAAAGGTTTCCTTTGAGTTTTCTTGAGTTGTCCCTCCTTTACAAAAGTAGTCAGTCTTTCATTTGTTGTTAATCCTTTTCTGGCTCTAGCAATACTGAGATTTACAGCTTCACGAATAATTTCTAGAACTTTATCATGTCGGTGCGAATAATGACCTTTTTCAAGTAGAGTTTTGCACCCAGCAAGTATATGTCTGGTAGTCCCTACAGCAACACCGCACAATGTACATGTCTTATCTGTTGCCATCCCCCATCTTACCAGATTACTCTGGTCAGGTAGGGACATTTGAAAGGCAATAAGATAGAACTTAATAAGTGCCGGAGACCAATCGTACATGAGTGTGCGCCATTTCAGGGCTGGAGGAATACAAACTTCCCCCAAAGTAAGCCATTCATTCTGTACTTCTAGGGTCATCGCGTGAAATCTGTATCCATGCTCTTCATCTTCCCTAAGGAAAGATTTAATAACATCTTTATCACATTCCTTTTTCTTCCAACCTAACCCCTGTAACGGAACGTTACTTTTGATGTTCCAAAAGTATGGCAGTCCGCGAAATGGAACTGAAGGGCTGCCACTGAAGGACGTTAGATGCTGCCCTCCCCGATCGTCGCATAATCAGGGCAGTAGCATTCTTCCCATGACATAATCTGGATTTTGATAGAACCCTCTCTGTTATTATACTCTCTCGCTCTTCTTCTAATATTTTGTTAATATCTAGGTTTATTTTAATATATATATATTTTTTTTCTATGTACGTTGTTTCTATCTCACAGCCAATTTATGACCTGTAGGTAGGACTTCGTCACATAAATTGGCGCCCAACGTGGTTTTTTATAGCTACATTTTTAGCATAAATTCGTCAACATCCAGGTTATACCATTTTGTTTTGTGTGTATTGTGTCATTTTTTGTAAGACGTTTTCTTTGTTTTTTTTTTGTGCGTATTTTTTTTAATCCCCGTGTGGTGGCCGGGATCGAATAGCACCAACCCAATTACGAGACAGGGTGTCGTATAAGGCGACTAACGTCAGGGCGGACTCCTAGCCCATATAGATAGCCGACAACGCTATATTGTCGTGCACCCCGGTTCGAATCCGAGGCAAACCGGGGTAGCTTGTAAATATTTTTTTTTGTTTTTTTTTGTGTTTTTTTTTCTTGTAAAAATTTTAATTGTGTTTTTCATTTTTTTTAATTTTTGTTTTTTTTTGTTGGTAATTTTTTTTAAATAAAAATAAAAACTCACAACAAATTTACATTATTTGTGTGTTATTTTTAAGTGATTTTTTTAAAATTATTATTCTTATTTTTTTATTTTTCTAATTTTTTACTTTTTGTTTTAAATAAAGAATACGTTATATTCATTATTTGTAACAGGACGGATTAGTTTTTGTAAACTCTCTATGAAAGTAACTGTGCTCACAAAATGTCGTTACCTATTAAATATTTAAGTCTTCAAAAACCGGAACTAACGTACGAAATTATTATTAGAGGAAGTGTACCTACTGATAGCGTGCAGGAACTGCGTAAGCAGATAGAAACTCTCGCAAGTTTTACCTGCTGAGGATATTTTAGAATCGGGGATTGATTTTTGTGATGATATTCATGGACTTAATGAGAGCCTTTCGAAAGTACAGTCAAACTTAAATAGTTTACAATTAAAAATAGATAAAAATCTTTTAGATCGTACTGTCAACCTGCTTAATCAGGTTCACCATCGATTAAATCGTATGGATCCATCGACCCAGGAGGCAGTAAATCAGTTTAAAGATAGTAAAAGTCGTTATAAAAAATTTAGAAAACAAATAACGGATTTTTCACATAACTTAAGTTCATCAGAAACATCTGTTACTTCAGACATTAATAATATTGTTGGTGAGCTTTCTAGTGTTTCAATTCCTTGCGATCGTGACATTGTTTTGAAACTTGCTAAATTAAAATATAATGGAAAGACGTGTGTACGTTCCTTTATTCAGCGCGTTACTGAGTTCGCAGCAGCAAGAAATATTCCTAGCACGAATATTTTGTCGTTTGCAACTGAAATATTTACCGATGACGCGTTACATTGGTTTAGAAGTATTCGGCATAAGTTTAATAGTTGGAACGAATTATGTATTTTGCTTCGCGAGGATTTCGATAAACATGATTATGATTTTAGATTAATGTCGGAGATTAGGTCTAGAACGCAGGGTGAAGAAGAAAATATAACAATTTATTTGTCAATTTTATCCGGCATGTTTTCTCGTTTATCGAAACCATTATCCGATAGCGAACAGTTTGAAATAGTGATTCATAATATTAGACCGTGTTATGCATCGGTACTCGCTACTAGTACTAGCATTACAAATATTAATGAACTTAGAATAATCTGCAAAAATTATGAAAAATTTCAATCTCGCATTTCTGATTTTAGGGAACCTCCTAAAGCTCACGGTAACCTTCTTGCACCTGAATTTGCATATAAAAAAACTTCAGGTCATATTTTTATTTTAGTAATAAAAATAATATTTTTTCTAATACATCATTTAATAATAGTCATTCTTTTAGAAACGGACGGTTTCCAAAGAATTTTAATTCACAAAATAATTAACCTAGTAATCAGAATTTTAATAATGGTAATAATAATAATTTTAAAAGTAATAGAAATAATGGCGGAGATTTTAATAAAAATAAAAACTATCAATGCTCAGTAGGGTGGAACGCCTTTGTATGAAGATTTTAGCAAAAAAAAGTTGCTTAACAGGTACATCTATAATATATATTTTTTTAAATATTTTATCGCGACGTTAAGAGCCCTCGCCAGAAGCTTGAAATTTATGAAAAAAAAAAAAAAAAAACAATTTTGGATAATATTAGTTATATTGCAATATGTTTTCGGTGTAATTGTTAAAATTAAACCATAAATTATATATATTATACATTTATTCATATTATTTCTTAAAACTCTTAAAATTCAAACAGACGGATAACGTCACTTTTTGAAACAAAAATCTTTTTTCGTCTCAAACTTTGGCATCACCTTTCGTGATGCTAATTTAGACTTTATGAACCCCTTGTAGTTTTGCCGCATACACTTATAGCAGCCACGGTAACTACTTTTACTGTTCTTTCCACTGCTTGCGTGTGCCAGGGTAACCTCATGAATTCCAAAAAGTGTCTCCTTCCTTTTCTACTAGATCTCGTAACTGATTATTAGAAATATTCTTCAGTATTGGAGGTTTATGAATGTCTTCCTTCCAGTCAATCATATCGAAATACGAGCATGCACTTAAATTTATTTTTGATACTTCAAAAATTCTTAAATCAGTATTTTTATTTACTTGACGAGCCATTAAAATTCGTCTTGCGGCCAGTTCTCGAATGTGCTTTTGTGAATCTGTTATCATGCTCAGTAATAGATTTTCTGGGTGAGCAAAGTAACTATTTCTAACTATAACAGGATCCACTATCTTTAGTAGCTGGTCAGGTAAATATCTCGTATTTGAAATTAGCTTCCATAGGTTTCTTGAACCATCTTTACACGACGAATGAGCTTTGATAGCAAACCAGACTGGTGCATATGCTTTAACGACAAATGATGCCAAGCTCACGAGATTTTGTGATGGGTCTTCCGAAGAAATATATAAACGTAATATACGGTTAGCTCTAGTTAACCATCTGGCATGAGATAGCTTTCCTGGGCTTCTGTGTATTAAATCAGGAGAACAGGATCCATTTATATTAGCAGTAGTAATTTGGTGTAAATATTTCTGGTCCGTACTAAGATCTGTTGACATTGGTGGTGGTAGTTCACCTTCTATTTTCTGAAATTCTACCAACGGCAGGGTCTCGCATGTTTCTAGTACCTTACTCCCTGCAAATGAATTAGGTCCTGCCGTAGGGCCATCCAAATAGGCAAACAAATGTCTCAATGGCAATTCATTTGCATGTAAAGACATATTATCCATTGCAATGGCCGTGATAGTCTTTTCTCCAATAGACGAATCACACCCCCTATTTTACCGGTATTTGTGTTTGTGCCATCACACCCAACAGCCGATAAAACTTCCGTCGATATCTTTTCAGTCGATAAAAAACTGTGAATAGCTTTTTCAACATTTTTTGCAGTACCGGATACTGGAGCCACATACCCCACATAAACAGAACCTGGCTCTTTAATAATTGATATATGTTCCTCTTGTACAGTTACTCTACTTCTCTTTGATCCTTTTATAACAATTTTGGCTGTCTTGTCTTTCCTTCCGTCAAAGTGCAGGGATTTCTTTTACTCTCTCTTCCGTTAAAATTTGTTGGCGAATTTTCTTCCTCATCCTTCTTAACTTCATTTTATCCACAATATTAATGGGCTGCGCGTCAGAATCAGCATCAGAAGTTAAACACAACACAGAAGATACGATAGCCGTCGCGGCTCGGTCTGATACTCCGTATCTATCGCATACAGTCGTCAAGCTATGGAGACTCGCATCTGTAAGTTTTAGTGGCGTTAACTTATCCTAAGATGTTATATTAGAGCTGTTAAAATCAACTGCTGCTGACGAACAAGAAGCTCGATCCAAGTTTTTGTCAACGCTACGAGTAGAATTAAGCGACCGATACAAAGTCACAGATTTTTCATTATTTTTTACAATCGACTTTTGCTGGGTTTCTATTTTTAATGAACGTAATCTTCGACTCTGCAACTTTTTACTTTGTATAAGATCTATACTTCGTATTCCCATCAGTCTGTTCGTACGTTGGTCTTCTAAAAATGCTAGATCTTCCTTTGGCACTTTTTTTTCTTTTGAACAATTACAGCTCTTAAATTCTTTGCATTTACATGCAGCTATGTCAAAAAGCCTTCTGCTTTCCATTCTAAACTCTTCTAACTTTTCTTTCCTAAGTGTCTTTAAAGACTTTTTTAAATTGTTACATTTAGAATGGTAGCTTTTTAAAATCTGTAAAATTCGCTTATGTAAAACAATAGGAATAGAAGATTTTATCCATAAATTTTCAATTTTTGATGTAATTATAACAGCAATTTCATTAAAAGTACTATTTAACTATTATTGTAACTATTTTTAGAAGTTTTAAGATATATATACATTGATATTTTCTGTAATATTTATAGACAGTAAAAGTATAACCTAAAATGCGTTTTTTGTGTATTTTCGATAGCAAATCGGGGGCTCTTGCATAAGTTTGATATTTTTTAAATAATTTTATTTAGTAAAGTGATGGTATTGGTCAACTTTTTACAACTATTCCAAATCGAAATACAATAAATTTTTTTTTCGTTCCACCCTAATGCTCAGCCACGTCAAATATAGTTAAGGTTAAATTTTGTCCGCTTTGCCGCTCAGAGTCCCACAATCTAAGACAGTGTACCGTTGTTAAAAAAATATTTTGTTTTAAGTGTGGTCTTGATGGAGTAACAATTTATAATTGCAATAATTGTAATAAAGCTCAAGAAAATTCAAAAAACTGATTAGGCAGGATTGTAGTAGTAACTTTGATGTTATTGATTGGGAAATGTGGTTACATAAAGTTAATAATTTTTTTACTACTCATTTTACTTCTTCAATCCTGAATGATAAAACTAATGGTGATAAAAGACCGTATGTCTATGTGAATATATTAGACATGAAAGTTTATGGTTTATTAGATTCTGGATCAGCTGTCACTATTTTAGGAAATAATTCTCATTTATCATTAATAAATAGAGGTTTTAGGTTAACAAGTGATAACCCACTTAATATTACTGCTGCTGGTGGTCAGAGACTAAATACCATAGGATATATTCTTCTTCCTATTTCATTTGAAAATAAGCTTCACATAATTAAAGCTTATGTAATACCAGAAGTGGATACCTCTCTTATTTTAGGTATAGACTTCTGGCGCGTTTTTAATTTATGTCCAAAAATTTTAAAAAATATTACATCAGAAAAAGATTGTTCATCACATACAGATTTATATTTGATTAATACTAATAAATTTATAAATTCATATGATAATTTAGATAGTTCACAACAATTAATTGTAAATAATATTATTTAATTTATAACAATTTAAAAATATTTCTTTAGAACGTAAGGGTTTAGGTCGTACCAATGCAATAGTTCATCGAATAGACACCGGCGACTCGCCCCCCATTAAACAAAGATATTATAGGTTGTCACCAGAAAAGCAGCGGATTCTGGTAGAACAATTAGATGAAATGCTTAATTTTAATGTAATTGAACCGTGCGAAAGCGCTTGGTCATCACCAGTCCTTATAGTAAAAAAAAAGAACGGTCAACCTAGATTTTGTTTAGATAGTAGGAAGTTAAACTCTATTACTAAACGCGACGGTTATAATCTGCCTTACGTGTCTGAAATATTAGATAGCTTACGCGATGCAAAGTTCTTATCCTGTATCGATTTAAGTAAAGCTTTCTGGCAAATTCCGATTATAGAACAGGATAGAGATAAGACTGCTTTTTATGTCCCAGGACGCGGTACGTTTCGTTTTATGACCACAGCTTTTGGTCTAACAAACGCACCAGCTACTCAGCAAAGATTAGTGGATAGTTTGTTCGGTTTAGAGTTTGAGTATAAAGTATTCTGTTACCTTGACGATATAGTAATCGTTTCTAGCTCTTTCGATGAACACGTGTCACTCTTATTGCGCGTATTGAAGAAGTTAGAACAAGCAAATTTAACTATAAACTCAGATAACTGTAATTTTTTTTGTAAAAGTCTCAAATACTTAGGTTATGTAGTTGATGCTAACGGCTTACGGACAGATCCCGAAAAAGTAGAAGCAATCTTAAATTTTCCTACGCCGAAAAATAAAAAGGAGGTCAAAAGATTCTTAGGTACAGCGACTTGGTATCGTAGGTTTGTGCCAAACTTCAGTACAATAGCAGGTCCTTTAAATAAACTCACTTCGAATAAAAAAAATGCACCACCTTTTGTTTGGTCATCTGAGGCTGATAATTCTTTTATAAACTAAAAGAGTCTCTAATATCTGCCCCAATTCTGTCGTGTCCTGATTATAGTTTGCCATTCGAAGTGCATACCGATGCTAGTAATTACGGTATAGGCGCTATGCTCACGCAAAATATTAATGGTAAAGAACACCCATAGCTTATATGAGTCGTTCATTAAATAACTCGGAGCGCAATTATAGTATTACTGAACGGGAAACTCTTGCGGTGGTTGTAGCGTTAGAACACTGGCGATGTTACCTGGAAAACGGGAGTGTTACAACTATTTATACTGACCACTCTGCATTAAAATGGTTTTTATCACTTAATAATCCAACAGGTAGATTAGCTCGTTGGGGAGTGCGTCTGTCTTCATTTAATTTAAATATAAAGCATCGTAAAGGTTCGGATAATGTCATACCTGACGCGTTGTCTAGATCAGTACCGGTTGCTGCCATTTCTACATCAAATTTTTATTTAAAATCAAATGATAAATATTATAATGATATATATAATGGTTGTTTAAATAATCCAGAACTCACTTCTGAATTCTCTTGGAAAGAAGTAGTTCCAGAGGAGTTACGCGAAGAAATTATTAGGGAAAATCATTCAGAACCAACTGCTGGACATTTAGGTAATTTTAAAACGTACAAACGATTATGTCTTAAGTATTATTGGCCAGGAATGTACAAAGATGTAGTAAAAATTGTGTCATTTTGCGACACTTGTTTAGCATATAAACATTCAAATCATATGACTTTAGGTGAAATGGGAAGACCAAAACAGTGTAGTAGACCATTTCAAATGCTGTCAATTGATTTAGTAGGCCCCTTACCTGTCACAAGAAAACGAAATACTTTTATACTAGTAGTTACATGTTGTTTTTCTAAGTATTGTTTGATTTTTCCCATTAGAGAAGCAAGAGCTGATATAATAGCTAATATTTTGGAAGAACAAATTTTCTTGATTCACGGAGTACCCCAAACAATTATGATGGACAATGGTACTCAATTTATTAGTAAAAACTTAGATAGCTTATTTCCTAAATATAAGATACCTAACGTTTATTTTATACCCAAATATACGCCGCAAATAAATACGGTGGAAAGATATAATAAATCCATTGTGACATGTATTTCTACTTTTGTTGAAAATGATCATAGGTCTTGGGATATAAATATTAATAAAATCAAGTTTGCAATTAATAGTTCGGTCAATGAATCTACCGGCTATTCTCCCAATTTTTTAGTTTATGGTCGTGAACTCGTTTCATGTGGTTCTCACTTCACTGATACAGACTTAGGCGATGAGATAGTATTTTTACCTCGTGATATATATGCGGAAAATATTGGTTGTTTAACAAAGATTTTTGAGGAAGTGCAGGTCTCTTTATATCGCGCACACCTTAAAAATGCTTCCCATTATAACTTGCGACGCAAGTTCGCTGAATTCAAAGTCGGTGACATAGTCTGGAAGAAGACTTACTTTCAGAGCGATAAGGAGAAGTATTTTACTAAAAAGTTAGCACCAAAATTTGTTAAGTGTCGAATTACCTATAAAAAGTCTCCATTAGTTTATGTGTTAGAGGACATGAATGGAAAAGATCTTGGTACTTGGCATATAAAGGATTTTAAGAGTACAAATCATAAATAAATAAAACATTTTTATAGTTACATTACTCATTTACTTTAACTTTTATACTTGAGACTAGTATGAATAGTTTGATTATTACATCATTTTATTCCCACAGTATATTAGGACGCCACAGTAATAATAATATGAATATTACTGCGGCCAGGGCTGAATGATTGAGGTATGACAGGCATAGTGGATGGTTAGTATGAGTGTGTAAAATTAGTTCTCATGTGGCGAACTAAGGATTTTTTTTATTCATGAAATAAAATGATTATAAAAAAAAAATTCCTTGGGGGACGCGCGAGGTAATGTAACGGAACGTTGCTTTTGATGTTCCAAAATGTATGGCAGTCCGCGAAATGGAACGGATAGTTTAGAATTTAAAATTACCCTTTGCAAAAGTGCAAAATGCAAAAGAGGCAGGTAGTTTAAATAAATGCATTTTACAAGTCGAAGTAACGTATTACTTCAAAATTAACATAAATAGGCCGCGGTCAGAGTACCGCAGACCATTTGATAATTTGCTAAGATCGCGAGTGTGTGTTTGTAATAATTTGTTAGTTACAAAAACATATAATAGTGACGCACAAAGTTCGGAGTTCCAACAATAATTTGGTGAGTTAATTATACAGTACTTTCATAGGGACGTTTTTAGGGTTCAATAGAATTATATAAAGATTGTACTGTGTCCGTGCGCCTGTCTAGCACTGCACCCCAGCCTCCGTCCTGCAGTTTTACGCAATGCACAATTATTGTTGCTGCCCTGCCAAAAACTGGAGACAGCGAGAGCTGGAAGCAGTATGCTTAGGCTTCCCTTTAAATATTTCCAGGAATAAAGTCCGAGGTGGAGAATCAAGTCCGAGGTGGAGAATCAAGTCGAGGGAGACAAACAACTACGGCAGAACCTGACCTGGAACTTTTTTTTTCCTGAAGCCCTGTCTGCTACCGTCTTCAGACATCCCAGCTGGTCATAGCCTGGATTCTTCTTCCGGAGCCTGGACACTGTCTGCTCAGCAGATCACGGCCTGCCATAGCCGGCCATAACCGACCGCTGCCCGGAGCCTGGCCTGCCACTGAAGGACGTTGGATGCTGCCCTCCCCGATCGTCGCATAATCAGGGCAGTAGCATTCTTCCCATGACATAATCTGGATGTTGATAGAACCCTCTCTTTTATTATACTCTCTCGCTCTTCTTCTAATATTTTGTTAATAGCTAGGTTTATTTTAATATAATTTTATTTTTTTATTCTATGTACGTTGTTTCTATCTCACAGCCAATTTATGACCTGTAGGTAGGACTTCGTCACACCCCCTTTTGCTGATCTGGGCACCGCTCATAAATGATTTATGAAACTGAAGTCTTGACTCCATCTCAGAGGCCAATGGGTCTTTTGGGAGAGATGCAATCAGATTATCCCGAGAGTTACTCAGGATTTGTTGCTTGGTTACACGTAGATGTGTGTACAACTCAGATGGTTTTTTAAAATTCATCCCAAATTGTTGCTGTCCCCTGAACAGCGTAGAGGAGTCAGCGCCCTGTGCTAATCCAAGCCAAGACTTAAGTTTTCTTATGACAGTTGCATCCAGATTTACCAGAAGAGTTTTGTTGAAGTCGTATACAAGAAAAGGCCATGTTAGACGAGATGTTAGGTAGTTGTCATAAATCCAAGCTTTCTTGACATTACTAATTGGCTGTTGATCTACCTTGTTGATGTCATTAATAAAGCGTTCCACAACCACATCTAAGGATGGTGTTCTTCCTTTAAAATCGATCCTTCTGGCCAGAAATTCGAAAGGCATGGCTTCCTCTACTGGGGCTACTTTCTGCCCTGCTATGAATAGTTCCGGGTCGTATGACGTAAACCTAGTATTTCGTCTGCCCAGACACAGACTGAAGCATTTTGATGGTTTTGTTCTCATGCCGTTCGACCATACACAGAATTCGTCTACCAGAGTAAGCAAATTCTGGCATTGTTTTGGATTGCGCGTTAGCACTGCTAGGTCGTCTGCAAATGCTAAGATGGACTCCGAATATACATTATTTAACTTAAATCTATATCCCCACTTCTTTTCACTAGTTTTAAGTTTGTCAATTAAGATGTTAATAATAATATTGAAAGATATTGGTGAGAGGCAACAGCCTTGGCAAATAGCCCAACATTATATTTAAGAGGATCTGTGAACCCATCTTTATTTGTAATGACAAATCTTAAGTTCTTATAATAATTAGCAATTATATCCATGATCACTGTTGGGAAGTTATACCATTTTAGGGCAACTTGTAGCAATTTATGCTGGACCGATCCAAAAGCATTTTCCAAATCAATCCAGCAGACACTCAATTGACGCTCGTGCTCCCTGGCATCCTTCAAACATTCCGAAAGTAAGGTGTTGTGTTCCAAACAACCAGAAATTCCCGGAAGAAATCCTTTCTGGTGCTGGGATAAAAAGTACTTGTTTGTGATCATAAACCTCGACATTTTTGCTTGAAGTATAGAAAAGAAGATTTTGGACATGGTGTTTGTTAACGCAATAGGTCTTGTATCTTTAGGATCAGTAACCTCAGGCTTTTTTGGTATAAGAACAAAAGCTGCTTCTCCGAACACAGTCGGTACTTGTTTGCTTGACCATATTCTACAGTAGATGTTATGTAAACACTTGCGAATGTGAGGACACTTTTTTATATACAATGTAGGGTATGCCATCAGGACCTGGTGCTGACTTTACGCTTTTCTTCTTCACTTGCTCCTCAGTCTCTTCAATGCTTGGTGGATTGCATTGAAAGTCTACTTCAGGATTATGCGGTCGTGTTGAAGGTAGATCCGGGTATGCTACCTCTCTTTGTGGCATTGCATAAGTCTCACTGAAGTGTTTATAGATTTGTTCTATGGTCAGCGAAAGTTTTCCACCGGGTTTTTGTTAAATCTAATTTCAAGCTGGGCTCTATTAAATTAATTTTTATTATCTTGTATCTGGAGACAAATTCCCTGGATTAATTTGAGAATAGATCTTAATGCCCTGGCTAACTTGTGGCACAGGTTCTTGCCTCCCATCGCTTTGGCCCAGCGAAGTTTCTTTATGAGTTCCCTCTTTTTACGCCTCATTTTTAGTTTAAAAGCATTTTCTTTCTTGGTATATGCATATGTGGATTATATAATAATCACTGTGCGACGAATCTAGAGTAAATTTGATTTTCCTGGAAAGCACAAAACTGGTTGACCTGGATTATTTGGACGAGGATAATGACAAAGAATACTAGTGGAATATTTTGAGTCTGATTTTTCTGTTTTTTTTTCATTCTTTAAAATGTATTACTAAAGGCTAATTAGACATAAGTGTTCGGGGGAAGTGGAATTGAAGCAGAATGATACAAGGGGCACATAGATACACAAGCATTATTTGATAGTGGAATAAATGTATTCGAATCGCGATATCTCTAAAACGCGTCTTTAAAAGTGTGAATGTAACGTTGCGATCATGCCGACAGCCAGTCAGCCGGTGGCGTTTTACAAGACTGAACGTGTTTCGAGTGCAGCCAAGAAAAAAAATACGTGAAATGTAAAAGTGTTTCAGCGATCTTCTGTGCCATCTTGTAAAGATCTATATATATGAAAGATAAGTGCCCTCACTTATCTTTCATTTCACTACTCACTCATCACTTATTAAGTATTTTGTGCATTTTTAAAAATAAATAAGTTATTTTAATTAGTGCACTTTAATTTTTGTAAAACACCTGATTAGGGTACTTTGATACAGCAAAGTACGAGGCACAATGATGCGTATTAATGTGCCCCAATATAAATTGTTAAAAACAGTTTTGGGGTAAAATTAAGTATATATATATATTTTTGTTGCCACCAGAAAATGGTGCGAGTACGTATGAGCCAAAGATTGAAAGGCGTAATATAGATGAAGCAGAAAGTAAATAATTGATTGGGATAGAAACTAAAAAAGAAAAAAACAAAAGCCAATTCTGATTCCAGTGAAAATGAGTCGGTGCAATTAAGTCATAACGACGGTGATGAAAAGTTTGATGCAGAGGGTGGAAAAGGGTTTGATACCCCTAATACTGAAAATATAAACATTGGTTATTTTCTTCTTATAAAATTTTAAGAAGAAATCTGTTGTTTATTATGTGGCCAAAATAATTTTCTAAATATAATTTGACTATCAAGTATAACTAGAAAAAATCTTAAATGTTTTAGGTATTTATTCTCCAGATGTAGAAAACAAAGCAAGCGTATATAAGATATTGTTTTGCACGTGCCTAACCATATTTTTTCTAAGGTTATAGCTCAAACATCATCTAAGTATTCCTTTTCAGTTCATTTAAGTGTATAGAATGTCAAATAAAAGTAACAATAGAGGCGTTTTTGTTAAGTTTATATTTTTTTCTTAAGTAATTGCAATTGACTTAGTTAAGTGTTATATTTTAAACCATTTCTATACGAATTCTACTTTGTACTAATGTGCCCCAAGTGATGTATCCAAGTGCCTCGTTGGTGGGGCAGAATGATACTAATTCCATTTTTAACGAAAGGAATGCACCGAGACACGTGACTGAGGGTGACGTGTCGGGGATGTTGTGGCTGCATAGTAACACGCTATCGCCACATTATTCCCCCTCTTTTTTATGTTTTACAAAATAGTGGTGTCTTTACCTAAGCCTTTAAAAGTAAGTACTAAAAGAGGAAAATTATGGTTTACGTAACATGAATATAAATACATTGTCACCCTACGTTACAATTTGACACTCGAAAGGCAAAAATAAAATAACATGATACAAATGATCACACAAAAGGTAATGTCAAATATTTTTGAAAAAGAAGAAAAAAAAACTAAAGTTCTCTAAGTTAACTTTCACGCTATGTTATTTATCGATACTCGAAACCTTTAATTCGAGGTACACTGAGTTAAATAGAACTGAGAGGGAAAAAACCAATCACTGTTGAAATAAAAAAATATTTAAAAAAAACACGTTCAACGGTATGGGGCCGGTGTTAGGTGGAATGCCGGCGATCTCCCGCCTGACAAACTTCCCTTGGGCCCTTTAACGTTCGTTTTGGGAACGAAATATGTTCAAAATGATCATAATGACATTATGCGAACTTGCGTTTTTTTTGGTTAATTTCAATCACAATGCCACAATTATTACTATGCAAATGGAACGCAATTGTTATCACGAATCTGTGTTGACAGATTCGTGATAACGATTGCGTTCGAATTTGTCACTTGTCAAGTAAAATATAGGATAAATCGTACAATCCACTAATTTTATATGCAAATTCTTTCTAAAATCATTTCTATTTAAAATACAATAAATTTGATCTTAAAAATATAAGACAGCTGCGACGTTTAAAACAACAACAACTGTCACAACCACAAATGTCAAAATATGTTCACAACGCCTCACTTATCAACTGGGATCATTGTGATCAGTTCACGGTAGCATTCTGGGCCAAAAAAACGGCCATTGTGGCAGATCACATCGCCACTTTTGCCGCCGAAATCTCAAAAAAACGCATAAATATACATCGTGATCGTTGTGAACATGTTTCTGTCCCAAAACGAACGCAAGCAAAGTGCGCCTCCCTTGTTGCGCAGTAGGTATACTACGATCGCAACTAACACCACGACCGTCACTAGCAGGGTTATGTCGCCCACACTCCAGCTGGTCCTCTCCACGGTAGCATTTCCGTTCTGGGCGATGATGACCTCTTCCTTGCTCTCTGTTTTTCCCATTATAACAGTCTTCTTTCCAGTTTGAACGATCGGCTATGAATGGCGTGCGGCAGCGCCGAGTGAATCAATATGATCCTTGGGAATAATTGGGAGGACTATATTGACTCACCGTTGAATCACAGCATGAAACGTGCCGGACGACGAACTGATCTGCCGCTTCTTGTATGTGAGCTCGGTGCGGGCGTAGCAATCGTCGTAGGAACCGTAGTCGGGGTGCTACGCCCGGTATTCGATGTAGGCCTTGAGAGTGTAGGTTCGGCTAGCGCGTAAGCGGGCTTTAATCGGTCCAGGGAAATTCTAGCTATGCGGTTAGGCAACTGTACCTCAAACACTTTGTCGCTCCTACTTAAGACGCGGTAAGGGCCGTCATACGTAGGTTGAAAACCGTGTTTCACTGCGTCGTTTCTTACAAAAACTTGCTTACAGGTAAACATGTCATTATGTACAAATGTCTTGTTATTATGACTACGGGTAATGAGAGTTCGCTTAAAACTGTCTATAGCACTTCGTAAATTATTTAAATATTCGTATTCACTAGAAAAAATGTTAGTATCACTTATGATGTCATAAAAATCACTTGGTAGTCGTAAGGCACACCCGTATGTAAGCTGAGCCGCGCTTACATCGCTATCACTACGCACCGCACTGCGGAGGCCGAACAACACTGTTGGTAACTCATATAACCACGACGAGTGATTTTCGTTAATACGAGCCGTCAGCGCTGTTTTCAGAGTCCGATGTCATCTCTCCACCATACCATTAGCTTGAGGGTGGAACGCCGTTGTTCGTAGTTTGTTGATCCCCAGATACTTCATTAGGTTGGTGAACAAGTTACTTTCAAACTGCCTACCCTGGTCACTGGTTAACTTCTTGGGACAGCTAAAACGAACTATCCATCCTTCGTAAATAGCTCGTGCTACCGTTTCGGCAGTAATGTCCTTTTATGGCTTCCGGCCATCTAGATGCTCTCTCGATGATTGTGACGCAGTACTTGTGACCGTCGGAAGTGATAGGTAACGGTCCGATTATGTCGACGTGAATGTGTACGAATCGATGGCATTCTTCAAACGATCCCAGCGGGGCGACTGTGTGTCTTCGATCTTTGACAATTAACACACGCACGAGTCCAGTTGTTGATATCGGTGTTCATGTTTTTCCAGAAAAATCGATTCGTTATTTTCTTGTACGTCGAATACCTGGGTGACTAATTCCATGTATAGCTTTGAAAGCTGTTTCCCGGAATTGTTCTGTGAGATACGGTCGCACTTTATTTTTTGAAATTTCGCAATAAACTGGAATGTCGACATTAGGCATATATACTTTTTTAATAGAAAAATATTCGTTTGAAAACAAGGAATGTAGTGTGTCATCGATTTGTTGCTGTTTTGCCAATTCCGAGTAGTCGATCTGTGTCGGTAATCCGATCTCCTCGACCCGATAAGGATAAGAGATAAGGCGTCAGCGACCACATTCTCTGTGCCCGTTACGTATTGTATATCGGTACTAAATTGCGAAATAAAGTCCAAATGACGTTACCTTCTTGGAGAATTGCTGTTCTCGGGTGAATTCCTGCTGAAAGCAAAAGTTAATGTTTTGTGGTCTGTGTAAATTGTTTTTGCCATATAGATAGCCAAAAGCTCGCGGTCATATGGGCTGTACACTTTCTGAGTATCGCTGAGTTTTTTGGAGAAAAATCCTAATGGTTTCCATTCGTTATCTACGTATTAATGTAGGACTGCTCCTGCGCAGGTACTGGAAGCGTCGGTCATTAACCCTAACGTTGCGTCAGGCGTCGGGTGAGATAACGTTTTCGCGTCCTCTAGACTTTGTTTACATTTCCGGGAGGCTTCGTCGGCTACTTCCGTCCATATAATAAGGGTTTTGTCTTTTTTCTTAGAATTGTACAAATAACTATTCAGTATAGCTTGGGCAAGTGGTTCCGGTAAAAGTTTATCATGCCCAAGAAACGCCAGAGATCTTCTATTGTTAAAGGCCTTGGAAATTCCTTGATAGCTAGCACGGTTCCTTCCAAAGGGCGGATTCCGTTTGTGGACACTTCATAGCAGAGAAAATCTATTTTTATTTTACCAAAATCACACTTGGCCACGTTCAACGTTATACCGTGTTCGTTCAATCGCGAGAAAACCTGTTCGAGGTGCTGCTTATGCTGGTTGTAGTCGTCGCTTGCTATAATGACGTCATCGATGTAAGTATATAAAAAGTTTAAACCCGCCAACACCGTGTGACTCATAAAACGCTGAAATGTTTGAGCGGCGTTCCGAAGTCCAAAGGTCATCCTCGGGAATTCAAACAAGCCAAACGGTGTTGTTATGGCTGTCTTTTCTATATCCTCTGGGGCGACAGGTATCAGATGGTAGGCACGATTGATGTCTATTCGCGAAAATATGTTCTTATTAGCTAGCAGGTATGTAAAATCTTGCAACCGGGGGATGGGGTACCTATCCGGCTTTATTATAGAATTGAGTTGTCTGTAATCGCCGCATGGACGTATGTCTCCGTATTTTTTAGGTACTACGTGCAATGCGCTTGCCCACGGACTTTTTGACGGCCTACAGATCCCCATTTCCTGCATAATACGGAATTTATCCGTTACTTTCTTATACCCATCAGGTACAAGTTACAAGTTAGTTTCAGAGTCAATTATTTTCCTATAACTTAAATCTATGATTAGCTTATGATACGATAAAAAGTCTGCACCTAAAATTTGCTGTTTTACGTCTGCAATAATAATTGTCCACTTATACGGTCTACTTAAATTTAAATTGAGTACTAGAGTTCGCGTGCCGTAAGTTTTAATTTCCGTCCCGTTAGCCGCGTAAAGCCTATACTCATTACACTCTCGAGGCGATTTTCTAGACACCGGAAGCACTGAAACATTTGCGGTCTACTGAATCTCGTCTCTTTTTTTGATATTATAGAACGGATACAATATACATAATTAAACGCACCTCTGCAGTAGATGCCCACCCAAGTGTCCCTACTCCCTTTCCCTAATGACCGGTTTATAATATAATTATGTAAAAAAAAATGATAGGGAATTTAATTAGTGAATTAGGACATATTTTAAAGATTGTACTAGTTTGATTCGAAGCGATCATTTCAATGACTGAGAAAGCACAATCAAAGCCTACTTTTAAAATTATTATTATTATTTTTTTTTTCTTTTTTTTTTCATTTCATTTATTCACATATTAATAATAAATAAATAATAACATTAACAGCGGGTCCCGCACTAGATTAACCTGTATCGCGGGTACCCATAAAAAGGTTTTACAATATTTCCATTGATACATACATGCTACCGAATAACAAACTTAGTATTTATTCAAGCATTATAAAATAAAATTACATTATTATTTCTGTTACAATTCAATTGTAGTAACAGACATACCTACATGCCTATACCATCCGATCATGAAATA
The DNA here is from genome assembly GCA_947458855.1 of Monopis laevigella. NCBI lineage: Eukaryota > Metazoa > Arthropoda > Insecta > Lepidoptera > Tineidae > Monopis > Monopis laevigella. Next base: position 8,166,581 of record OX381599.1, read on the forward strand.
TATACCTAGTAGGTATAAAAATCATAAAAAAAATAATAAATAAAAATTAAGTGAAATAAATGAATTACTTTTTGAATGCATAGGTATCATGTTCAAGTACATATGTATATACTTGCACATGCCACCCATTCATTCAAACTAATTAATTTACGATACAACTGTGATATTTTTTTCTGTTTCCCTGTACTGCTCCTTTCCTAGTCATAACTAGGAAAGGAGCAGTATAGGGAAACAGAAAAAAATATCACAGTTGTATTATGTTAGGAATTATGTTGTGTTATGTGTCATTATGTTAGGAATTATTCAAAATTATTTAAAAAAGTTTGTATCATAGCAAAATCTATTTATATTGGATCTAAAATCAAACAGTCAGATAATAAATCCATGTGTGTATGGAAAATGATAAACACTGAAACTGGAAAAAATCTAATTAGGCAAAATAATATTTCAATTAGACATAATGGAGTTATGATATCGGACAATAAACAAGTTGCTGAGTTATTCGAAGATTTTTTTACTAATATTCCATTACAAATCACGAACAGTATTGAATCATCAGCTAGTACTGCTAAGGAATTTTTAAAACAATATATTAAAATACCAAAAATACCTAATTTTACTTTTAAACATGTCACAAATGAGGATATTCTTAAACACTTTAAAATGTTGAAAAAGAAGCAAACTGAAGATGTATGGGGGTTGTCGGTCAAAGCTATAGAACCAATCATTAATACTATAGGACCGGTACTTGCTGATATTTTTAATGGGTGTGTTAATGAAGGAATTTTTCCCGATCTTATGAAGAATAGTAAAATAGTTCCCATATTCAAGTCCGGCTGTAAGACAGATCCAAATAATTATCGTCCTGTTTCTGTCCTGCCAGCCTTAAGTAAAATATTCGAAAAAATAATTCTCGGTCAACTTTTAAGTCATTTTAATAGAAATAAATTGTTACATGATCAACAATACGGGTTTACAAAAGGAAGAAACACAACAAATGCCGGTACAAGTTTGATTGCGGAAATAACCGATGCATGGGAAAATTCTCAGGACCTCGTTGGTGTTTTCTGTGATCTATCTAAGGCGTTTGATTGTGTTGATCATCACACTTTGTTAGATAAGTTAGAATTTTATGGTATTCGCGACTCAGCTTTAAATCTATTAAAATCTTACCTTTCCAATAGAACTCAAGGTGTTAATATTGATGGCTGTCTATCCGAAGGGGTCCTTGTAAAGATGGGTGTTCCGCAAGGCTCAATTTTAGGACCATTCCTCTTCCTAGTATACATCAATGACCTTCCACATATGGTTCAGGAGATGGCGCAGATAGTGCTATTTGCTGATGATACATCTCTACTGTTTAAAGTTAGTAGAAAAGATAATATATTATCATCAGCAAATGACACTCTGGAAATGGTTTCGAAGTGGTTCACCGCGAATAATTTAGTTTTAAATGCTAAGAAAACTAAGTGTCTAAAATTTACGCTCCCCAACGTAACTGGTATTAATTCCACAGTGAAGTTAGGTGGTACTGATCTGGAATTTGTTGACTCCACTGTGTTTTTAGGGATCACAGTCGATTCCAAACTACAGTGGAAAGCTCACATAAGTACTCTATCAAATAGATTGAGCTCTGCTGCATATGCAGTCAGAAAAATCAGACAATTAACTGATGTTGCAACAGCCAGACTAGTGTACTTCGCCTATTTTCACAGTATAATGACGTATGGTCTTATAATGTGGGGATCCGCGGCAGATTTTGATAGTATATTTATTTTACAAAAGAGGGCTATTCGGGCAATATATGGCATGAAAGCTCGTGATTCTCTCCGGGAAACATTTCCTATGATTGATGTACTGACACTACCATCTCAATATATTTATGAGAATTTATTGTACGTCAAGAAAAACTTAAGTATGTTTAGTAAAAATGGCGACAGGCATAATTTAAACTTAAGAAATATAGATAAAATTGATATTCCAAAGTTTAGACTGCAAAAAACTAATAAATGTTTTGTCATTAACAGTATAAGGTTATTTAATAAATTACCTAAAAGTATTATAGATTTAAGTGAAATAAAGTTTAAAAATTGTATTAAACAAACATTAATCCATAGGGCTTACTATAGAGTTAATGACTATATTAATGATAAAGATGTCTGGACCCGTTCTGATCTGCAATTGAGGTCTCACAACTAGTATTGCCTTTTCAAATGAGTACCCTAGTAGGTATGTTAAATCTGATATTGTAATAACTTATTATTACTTAATTTATTTTTTATTATATTTAAATTTTATCTTTGGATAAGGTATATCTTATGATTACTTATTAATATTTACATTATGCAGGTACTCTGTTATTATATATTATTATTTAGTAAAGTGCCTGTACTCTTTAGTATTTGCAGTTCTGTACATTGGTACAGCAACCAATTGCTAAACTGTTAAATAATCTGCCATAGGGTGTTTTGCGCATGCTTTTAGTAGGGTTAGAGCATTTAATGTATGCTGCGATATGCATATCGGTAACTCAATGGCTATATTCCTCTGTTAGTTTGTGTGAAGCACCAGAGTTTTTTACTTGCTGGTACCTTTTTCTCCGGGGTGTCTCCGGAGGGATCGACTTTACAACTAGTGTTTACGCCCTTAAAGATACCGATCCATATAACTATGTTAATGCGATTGATGGTCATTTAAAAAATGTCTACAGCCAATATAATGATAATATAAGAACTAATATTTAAGGCGTGGATACGGTTGGTGAGGTCGGTCGCCTGGGTGGCACTCTTGTATGGCAGATGATAATCGGAAGGTCAATGGAATCAGCTAACCACCTAGTCTTACACTAGTTGGTTATGTAGCGTGCGTTCGGTTGGTTGGTTTTTTCAATACTTTCATTTATGACACCTTTTATTAATTAATCTATAATGGTTATATATATATATATAGCAGCCTAACCAAACGCACTCTAGACCTTATTGTTAAAACTTTTTTTTTTTTTTTGACTATTCATAAATATCTGTAAAGATTTACATGAAATAAATAATATTTGATTTGATTTGATTTGATTAGGAAAGGAGCAGTTTTTCAATTGTCTTTTTAACTTCCCGAAGATTACAGCATTTTACTATATCACCTTTAGTTGTTATACTATTGTAAATATGATAGCTAAGGAATGTATTAAAGCGCTTTGCAAACGAAGTTCTAATGCTATAGGGATTGTGCAGATGAAAGACACGTGTTTTTATTAGCACTACATATTCCGGTGTCTTAATAACCATTCTGTGCATAGACAGCGTAGATTTAAGAATGTACAGCTGACGTACAGTGAGAAGTTTAGCTCTTTCGTATAGATAGGTGGTAGGGTGTCGAAACGGTTTTAAGCACAGACCGCTGAGCTCTTTCCAATTTTATAAGAACCGTTTTTCCTGCTCCACCCCATACCAGAATACAGTATGATAAAATAGATTGACAGAGAATATTGTATACTGTCCTTAAAAGGCCTGCGCAGGCAACATTCCTTAGATGTTTCATTGAATAAATCAATCTTCTCACTCGAGATGACATAATGTTTATGTGCTCTGAAAAGTTTAAATTTTCATCCAGTGAGACTCCCAAATATTTAAGACTTTTAACTCTCTGTATTACTTTGCAACTACAGGATGTCACAGGCTGCACTCCACATAAATGGTTATTGTATCTTAAGACCTGCATCAGGTTGTGGTGCCGAAGCTGCAGTTTTATGGAAGTACAGGCAGTGAGATTTTGATACATTCAATGTGAGGAGATTTTGATCTAGCCATCTGTTTAAACAAGCCATCCCTTTCTCTGCTGCGGCATCTGCTTGGGTCCAAGAAGTGCCACGAAAGACTATTGCAGTATCATCTGCGTAACAAACGATATCTGCATTTCTCAGGGGTAAGTCGAATATATCATTCAGATATATAATAAATAATTTAGGTCCCAGAATACTGCCCTGAGGGATGCCAAAAAAGGAAAAACATGGAAGACTGGAGCACGTAGCTACCTTGACACACTGCCTTCTGTCCATCAGATAAGTGCGGAACCAGGCTAAACTAAGGCCTCTTACGCCCATGCGTTTCATCTTTTCTAAGAGAATGGAAATAGACACAGTGTCGAAGGCCTTTTTTAGGTCTAGAAAGGTTCCCTCACAGGATCTACCCCCATCAAGATGGTTGACGACTTCATTGATAAGATGGGAGACTGCATCTTCTGTTGACTTACCCCTGCGAAACCCAAATTGCCGCTGTGAGAGTAATTCGTTTGACTCTATAAATTCCATAAGTTGAATATTAACTATTTTTTCCAGCATTTTGGAGAAAGTGGCCAGAAGTGAGATAGGTCTATAATTCTCAGGACTATCCTTATCTCCGCCTTTGTAAATTGGCACGATAGTTGCATATTTCCATTCCATAGGGAATATGCCGTGCTGCAGACTTAAATTAAAAATATAACAAAGCGGTGCAATAATGTAATTCTTAATCTTTTTAATTATAGCGTTGCTAATTCCGTCGTGACCCGGAGCACAATCTACCTTTAACTTAGCGATAAGCTCTTCAATCTCAACAGCGGTGGTAGGATGAAGAAATAATGAATTTATTGGGGACTTACCAGATTTCACTTTCAAAGCCAAAGATTCCTGAGTCTCATTAAGTTCTCCCAATGTGATGTTTGCCAGGTGTTTAGGCGCAGGCCTAATATTATATAAACTCCTAAAATTAATAATTATTTAAATAAGATAATTATTCAGGCGTTAGGTAACCTCCGACATACCGCACTGATTTGTTTGTAAATTTTAATATAGTTTTTTAGGAACACCCACTTGGTGGATCGCAAGCATTTTAAATATGTTATGCACTTGCTCATATCTCGTCCATCAGACGAGATGTCTCTTTTGTAAATAAATAAATATATTAAAAATATCAAAAAATTAATGAATTGGGTTTTATTATAAAACATTAGTAAAGCCCCATTATGTCTCCAAGACATAAATTGGTGGCCCATGAGGGGAAGAACAAGAAAAACTAAAAAATGAAAAATGAAGAAGATGCCACAGCCACGTTGAAGATTTGTAGCTGGAAGCTGGTTTACGGGCAGTGAAACCAAAGTTTCACACCGTGGCGGACTAGTGGTGCCTGAAGCACCAGACCGCACCGACCAACATCCGGACGAGTACCTGGCAGTACGTACAAAGCGTACCAGGGTGCACAACCTCCACGTGGCGACGGCACTGGGCAGTACGTCTAAAGCGTACCAAGGTGCATCACGTCGTCATCTATAGCGCTGGGCAGTGCGTATTGAAGCGCACCAAGGCGGAAGAAGATCGCGTCGGTCAGCCACGAAAAAGCGTCGCACCGCGTGTCACCTGGCAGTGCGTGTAAACCGCACCAGGGTGAAAGTAAGATTCAAAAGGAGAAGACCATCACGCGGTCAAGCCACGTCAAAACGTCGCACCGCGCAATAAGAAGAGCAACACGTGACGGTCAGCCACGCAGCAAAAGCATCGCACCGCACACACCACAGGGTCTGAAGACAGGAGGGGATCAGAGGAACTGGAAGGTCACACCTGCATCGACTTCGGGAGCAGTCGGCGTATCCAAAGCGCCACCTCGTGCAGCCGTGCAATAAAAAGATAAGTGCCTTTCCTTATTTCCTTGCAAAACTCACACCTTCACACTCACTAATATCACCATCCTTCGTCGAAAGTATAGTGAGACACCTCCACTTGACGAAAGGTTGCCATTTGCCAAACAGTCGCAAATGGTCATAGTATTTTAATAAAAGATAATTGTTATAATTTCCTTAAATTCATTTATTTAAAAAAGGCTACGTAAAACTGTAGCGTACTCAAACGTAAAAGTACAAATAATATATTTAAAAAAACTTAATTGCTAAAAGGCTTATATTACATAATTAATTGCTAACCTAACTAGGTTTAAATATTCAATTCCGAGTACTTAAAATTAACATTTATTCCTAAAATTATGTTCATGCTATATTGCTAAAATTTATAATAACCTTACTACACAATTAATAATACCTACAATATATTTATAATTCTTACAACTAATAAATAAATACCTACAAAAAGTAGACCTACATAATAGCAACAGCCTAATACTAATATAATCAAACTGGTTTGCTATCAAAATAACATAGTACTTAAATACTGAATATTGTGAATTTCATAAATAATAAAAAAAAAAAAGTTCATTAAAGTGCTACCCTACATCCATATTAAAAATAATTTCAATAAAAAATAAAGTTTTTTTTTTTTTTGTTCCTACCTACCTACATAAAAATAAAATTTATTGTTATTTATTCATATAAATTTACAAACTACTATTACAATTAAAACAATTAAAGTATCATAAATCTTAAAAAAAAAAAAATTGTATTCCAACGCTTCGCTTCTGTTATTTTAAAACTTTTACCTACTTTTTACTAACAAGTATCATCGACAATTTCAGCTATAATTTGGCAAAGGTCAAGAAACCCATAGAGGTACCGAGCTGTGTCAAGCTGTGCCAAGCTGTGTCGAGCTGTGCCAAGCTGTCTCTGGTTGACAAACTTCCCCGTCAACGAATGCAGCTAAAGCGAGGAGCGTGAGCTATATTTACCTTTACTATTTAAATTTCATTTTAACTTTTAATTCATTTGGTTGGCTCAATCATTTGCAATGCCTTTAGAAACAGTAAATGTGACTTCGGGAGAGTCTCGTCTACGCGAACTTAATGCTACGCGTCGCTCCTTAACCAACCAAATAAACTTATTTAAACAATACCTAAACATTGTGCAAAGTAAACGAGACTTATGCAATATTGATTTAGCTGAGTTAGCAACTAACACTATTAACTTCGAAAGAAAACTAACAGAATTTGATAATTTGCAAGATGAGATCGAGCTGTTGAATTTCGAAAATTTAGATTTTGAATTAGACGAAAGAGACAAAATAGAAGGTCAAATTATTTTGAATATTGCTACTGCAAAAATATTATTAAAAAATTATAAAAATAAGAATCTAAATAGATGTGCATCAGATAATGTGCATGATGTCCCATGCAATAATGAAAATGTTCTTGCATCTCCAAACTATAATCGCTATAACAAAACTAACAACATTAACTGTAACAACTTTAATATTAATAACGAATTAAATAACCATAACAAAACTAATAATAATAACAAATGTAACAACAGTACTGATAATAACAAAAATAATTCCAGTAACAATTGTAGGAGCAATGACGAAACAATTAAAAATAGAAACAATTACAGGTATAATCAAATAAAAGATAATTGCCTTATAAGATACCTAAATAACAAAAATAGCAATAACATGAATAAATATTTTAAACAATTAACAATGAAATCAAATAAGCAATTTTATAATAGCCTACTCCACAGTCCCATGTCTTCAGGCATTGCCAAAGTCGCTGCCGAAACTGAAGTCAAGGATCTGATAATTTTATCAAAGAAAAATGATAATAATAATAAAATAATCTTATCCACAGTTTTACTTAGGGATAATAAAAGAGAAAATAATAAAAGAAAAAAGATTCGCGCCCTATTAAATTGTGGCAAGCGGAGCCCTACAAACTACATTTTTAAAAATAGAATAAGATGTAAATATTTCTTAATTTTTAAATATATGAAATATAATATTAATAAAAAGGAAAAGGTATTCTATAACTATAAGAAAATTCGTAAAAAAATATACCTTCAAGTTCTTGTAAGTTAAATAAATAAATACAAGTAACTTACATTGTTAGATATTTAAGATTTAATAATAATAATATATTATATTTTCAGTGTCACCTAAAGTAAATCACACTAACTACCTAGTAATAAGATAAAAAAACTTATAGTAAAATAAATATACATAAATAGATAACTAGGTTAATAAATGTTGATTATAGATTAAGTTAACTAATAAATAAAAAATCGCTGTAATTAAATCTTGTAAATAATTAAAGTTGCAGATTTCGAGACAAATAGTTTCTCGTATTAAATAATAGTACAACCTACGCTTTTTAATGCATACAATTTCATAAGTATGTAGGTACATAAGCAAAATACTATTACAGCAAAGTTTGATAAATAGTCTAAACCTACCTAAATAAATATAGGCATAGATACCTTTAGTGTTTATCTATAATCGTATTAACGATAATTTAATATAATTATAATAGTTATAAGTTGTAAAATAGGAATTAAGTATGATTAATTATGTTTAGTTCTATATACCTACTTAAAGCTAAACAAAAATGCATCTATACCTACTTAACTAAAACTTAATATTCAATAAGTGTATACTTTAAATAATATCATTCTAATCCTAAAATAAATAGTAAGTATACTTAGACAAATAATATCTTAACTACTTTTGTGTAAATACTAATCTGTATAACAAAAAATATTAAATTAAATAAATTTATTGGCTAAATAAAACAATAAATAGAAATATAAATAAAAGAAAATTACCTACTAGTAATGTACTACACCTTAAAATTAAATACAATAACAAATATATTTCTATGAACACCCTTAATATTACCAACAGAGTTCTTTCTGGAAAAAATATAAAGGGCTAAGTATACTAGTATAAAAATGTATAGCTAAACTAAAATTACCTAATACTTCTCATCTTAATAATGAATAAATTGTAGGTACTCGTAAATAAATAGCATAAGGTTAATATGAGCAAAATAAAGTTTCATAATTAATCTTTTTTCTTAATTACACCGGGTTATAAATTATACCTACCAATCTTGCAAATGCAATAACTAACCTGTACCTACACTAGCACATAACATTTTAGTGTATGAATATAAATAATAATTTAGCTACAGAAAGTGATAATTATAGAAGTTGATTTAAAAATTGTGTGAGATTTTGTTTGATTTCTTTAGGCATCTACAAGTATAGGTACTTAACTAAATTTAATTCATTGGCGCTTCCGGCCAGTCTTAAATAAATAATAATAATAAATAGTTGACAAAAAAAACTGAATAGGTACTATTAGTCGTGCGTGCATACCTAAATAGAGGAGCGTAAAACTTTCAAAGGTTTTGCAAATAAAGTAAAATTGCTATAGTTTTAATAAAAGCTCACTACGCTCCTCACTTTGCATTTGGGAATCTCGTCTAAAGACGAAAATTGTGTAAAATTGGACTTTCTCAAGTGGAGTCGATTCTCAATACTTACTCGCCTCCTGGCAGTCCTTACCAGCATTCCCTATTGACCTCCTTTCCTTCTCCAGGGCACTGTCTCCGAAACCAACCGATGACTGCGCTACCGTCACATCATGGAGAAGACTGAAAATAAAGGTTGAAAGGCAAACCTTTCAACGGGCCGGAAGATGTTTAGGCGCAGGCCTAATATTATATAAACTCCTAAAATTAATAATTATTTAAATAAGATAATTATTCAGGCGTTAGGTAACCTCCGACATACCGCACTGATTTGTTTGTAAATTTTAATATAGTTTTTTAGGAACACCCACTTGGTGGATCGCAAGCATTTTAAATATGTTATGCACTTGCTCATATCTCGTCCATCAGACGAGATGTCTCTTTTGTAAATAAATAAATATATTAAAAATATCAAAAAATTAATGAATTGGGTTTTATTATAAAACATTAGTAAAGCCCCATTATGTCTCCAAGACACCAGGTTTTGCCCGACTGCTGCGAAGTACTCATTTGAGTACGAAGTTGAGTGACTTAATTGGTGTATCTTTAATTGTAAGAAGTTGTGTTGAATCATTAGGTTTACATAGCGTGATCAGTAACGTCTACATCACATATCACTGTTTCGATTTTATGTCGAGTTTTAACAAAGAAATGATCAAGGCAGGTATGAGTAGGTTTGTCCATAGCAGCCATCAGGCCTGCTTTAGCAAGTAGACATAAATAGTCCGTGCTTTGTTGTTGTTTTATGGAAGTATCCAGGATATCAATATTAATATCTCCAGTAAGTACAAAACATGGACCCCTACCTGAATAATATTTTTTTCATTTTCACCTACTTTTTGTGAAAGAGATAAAGTTATAGCTGTAAGGTTGCTATTTAAGTTTATAATTTCTTGCCTTAAGAAAGATATTTCTTCATTTTGTTTCTTTGTTAATATCTTAAAATCATTTCTCATTTGCCGAATTTCAGAGGCTATGATTGTTATATCGCTTCCGCCCGCAGGGAAGGGGCTCGGGGGCTCTACTCGTCGGCTATCCCGGATAGTATTTATATTATCTAAGGCCGTGTAAGTGCTGTTTAAAACTGTAGCCGGGCGGATAGGTGTATTGCTATTGTCGCACTTCAACATAGCGCACACACAACCAGGACAAGTCCAAGTGTTTTTATATTCAATGGAGTAGCCATTAAATGTAGGTATTGTAATGTTCAAACAAGGCAGGTCGTATAGGTTTTTGCATTTAAGACACTCCATGAACTTAATTGTGTGAATATTCTTACCACAGGCGTTACAAGTAGTTGACATTATGTTTAGATATGTTTGTTTACCTGTTTATGGAGTAAACTATAGATACTTAGATGTGGTAAGTAGTTAGCTTTATTTGTATTGTATGATGTATCTATGCGGTCGTGCGCCTATACGCGCGTGCAGAATGAGGAATGAATCACGGTAACACAATAAAGCGCGCGTTGCAGGTACACTCGTCTTTAGATGGCCGTTGACAAATATTTGTATAATAATATTATTAATATTACTTAACCACTATATATTTCTACGATAAGGAAGCAATACCAAATAGGAAATTTCACTGGCTATCGAACTAAATATATGACACTGTAAATGGTAAACTTTAAACTACTTTTTAAGATTTTTAATGAGTAAAGATCGACAGTTAACATGTACAGTTAACGGTAGCGAGGAGGTAACTGTAGTTATATGTCCACTTCCTAGACTAAGTAGAACTACTACACAACATACGGCAATTACTGCATATCATGGTTGTGTAGCGTAATTTTTACGTTATGGCTTATTACTCTTATTACTTTGCATTAATAGAACACGACTAATCTGTGAAGAATTACAGATTAGTCGTGTTCTATTAATGCAAAAGAAATGCATACGTGCCATTGCTGGTATAGTCTCTACCGAGTCATGTAGACCTATTTTCAAGAAGCTTAAACTACAAACAGTTATAGGTATATATATATATATATATATATATATATATATATATATATTATGACACTTCATATATATACATATATATGAAGTGTCAAACTTTATACGAATGAATATATAGGAGACCTCTTTGTGAAACATGGAGATGTGCACCCAAAATCCCCTATTCCTTCTATGCTAATCAATGACATAACGCCCAAGACCAGAGTTTACCAAATTAACTCTTACATGATGAGCATTAAGATTTACAATCATATACCAGGACATTTTAAGGAACTGCCGTCAAATATATTTAAGTCCACGCTCTCTAAATGGTTACTGAACCGTAGTTTCTATAGTCTTAAGGATTTTTTTGAAAACAAAGTCTGATTAAGGTTATTGTATTAAATCTATCGAGCTTTTATTTTGCTTATATTCTTGAACTTTCATTGTTAGTTCATTAGGTTTTAATTTGTAGATAATTTTGTCATTTAACTTATTTGTTCACTATTTTATGATAGTTGGTTATTTCTTTTATTGATTATGTGTTGTTTGTTTTTTTTTTTTTTTTAATGATTGACATATAAAATAATAATCAAAAATTTTGTACGTACCACATATTTGCATCCCATGGTCTTGGTAGTTTCTGTACCCCTAGTGTGAGTTTTCTAACTATTACTTTGCGTTTGATTTAACTAAAATTTGTATGGGAAATGGTAAAGCGCTCCAAGCGGAAATTTTGAGAAATAAAAATGCGAGCATGTGATTGGTCAAAATGTTAACGCAGTTAGTATAGTTAAAGCGAAAGTAGACGTTAAAAAAACTTACACTAGGGCTTACTGATAAACATGTATTACCTTACTAACATCTACCTTTACTCAGTCAGATACGAACGAAGCAAATAAATAATTTTATTTCACTTCAATATAATTTTAATTTGTTTGTTCGAGGCGTGTGAAATAAACAAACACGTGCTACGAACAAACTTTCAAAAATAACTATATAAAGGATTTCTGCAAACGCAAATTTTCAATATTATAAGTAGAATTTAAGATTTTATTACGTGTTCTTAGCTGACAAATAAATTTGCTTAAATTATTGAAGCTAGCGACATCTACAGTATTAATTTGGTATTTTAGGAAATTTGCGTTTAATTTGATATTAATGCAGTTAAAGTCGACTCGTAATGCAAATTCGTCTTTGACGCTACCCGTTTCGTAACTCCATTATATCTGACCAAATCATCCCTTTACAATAATAATAATAATAAGCGGTTTATTTCCAATACCAAATAAATAAAGTAAATACATTAAATTATAATAAATATTAGATTTCAGTGCACTATATTAACCTATTACATAATACATGTTTACAACAAATCATACTTTTTAACAATTATAATAAAAAATAAAATAAATCACTCAAAGTAAAAATAAATAGTTTATAAAATATGTAAATGTTTCAGTAGTATTTAATTATTAAGTGTCTTGTGTTAGTGCACTTATCTGCTATCCGGTGTTGGCACCCATCGCCGGGTGTAGGCCTCCTCCATCTGCTGCGGTCCGAGGCCTGTCTGCACCAGGCGGCGCCCGCCACGTCCACCACGTCGTCCCGCCAGCGGCGCGTCTGCCGCGGGGTCTGGTGGACTCCCGCGGGTACCAGTGCAGCACGGGCTAGCTCCAGCGACCGTCGGTCGCGCGCGCGACGTGTCCAGCCCATCTCCACTTAAGTTTACAAGCTAATGTGGCCGCATCTATGAGTTGTGTTTTATCACGAATGTCTTTATTTCGCCACCGGTCGCGTAGCTTAATGTTCAACATACTTCGTTCTGTAGCTCGTTGGAATACCTGTATTTTAGAGATTATGTTTTTCGTGAGGGCCCAGCTTTGACATCCGTATAAAAGTGTAGGTAAAACCGCGGTATCCATTGCTATCTTTTTTTAGTTTTAAGGGAGTATTAGATTTAAAAATATGTTTTAGTGACCAATATTTATTCCACGCCTTTTTTATTCTGGTGTTAATTTCATTTAGTGTATGTTCTCTGAATGTGATGTTTTGTCCGAGATATGTATATTGGTCTACATAGTTGAGTGTGTGGTTGTGTATGCATAGTGGTATCTGTTCTCCATTTGTTATAACGCATGTTTTTTCTGGGTTCATCTTAAGGTCGCACTTTCGACTTTCTTCGTCTAATGTTTTTAACATATATTCTAGTTGTTTGGAATTTTCACTAAGTATGTCAATGTCGTCAGCGAAACGTAGATGATTTAAATACTCGCCGTTTATGTTGATGCCAAAATTATACCAGTTTAATTTAGAAAATATACCCTCCAACAATGCTGTGAAAAGATTAGGGGAAATCGGGCCTTGTCTTACTCCTTTTTCAATTTTGAAAATATTTCCAAATCTTTCCAATTTGATACAGGCGGTACTGTTTTTATATATATTTTTTAATAAGGTTATATAGCCGTATGAAATACCTTGTTTTTCCAATGCAGTCCACAGTGCTGCATGAGATATCGAGTCAAATGCTTTTGAATAATCAATAAAAGCTAAATAAAGGGTTTTATCATATTCATTGTAACGTTCTACTATTTGGCTAATTGTAAAAATATGGTCCATAGTAGAAAACCCTTGCCTATAGGCGTCACCAAATGGCGGACCGCGGTCCGGGTGCAGACCGCCAACCTATTTTGTGCGGACCTTAGTTAAATTGTACAATATATATCTTCAGTATATTAAAAGACATTTCTTTGCAATACTGCTTAGACTTCAGCAAACCCCTACTTAAGTTTTCTTTGTGAAAAAGAAAATATAGCTTCCATTGCATTTTTTTTTCTCGCTAGGCCCTGTTGTCTGCAAAATGAAAGCGATCATTAAACAAGCAAAAACACTATAACATTCGTAAAATTTCGACATTAGTTTGAGAAAATATAACTACGACACTGGACACGTCGCGCGCGGGACCGTCGATCGCGCGCGCGACGTGTCCAGCCCATCTCCACTTAAGTTTACAAGCTAATGTGGCCGCATCTATGAGTTGTGTTTTATCACGAATGTCTTTATTTCGCCGCCGGTCGCGTAGCTTAATGTTCAACATACTTCGTTCTGTAGCTCGTTGGAATACCTGTATTTTAGAGATTATGTTTTTCGTGAGGGCCCAGCTTTGACATCCGTATAAAAGTGTAGGTAAAACCGCGGTATCCATTGCTATCTTTTTTTAGTTTTAAGGGAGTATTAGATTTAAAAATATGTTTTAGTGACCAATATTTATTCCACGCCTTTTTTATTCTGGTGTTAATTTCATTTAGTGTATGTTCTCTGAATGTGATGTTTTGTCCGAGATATGTATATTGGTCTACATAGTTGAGTGTGTGGTTGTGTATGCATAGTGGTATCTGTTCTCCATTTGTTATAACGCATGTTTTTTCTGGGTTCATCTTAAGGTCGCACTTTCGACTTTCTTCGTCTAATGTTTTTAACATATATTCTAGTTGTTTGGAATTTTCACTAAGTATGTCAATGTCGTCAGCGAAACGTAGATGATTTAAATACTCGCCGTTTATGTTGATGCCAAAATTATACCAGTTTAATTTAGAAAATATACCCTCCAACAATGCTGTGAAAAGATTAGGTGAAATCGGGCCTTGTCTTACTCCTTTTTCAATTTTGAAAATATTTCCAAATCTTTCCAATTTGATACAGGCGGTACTGTTTTTATATATATTTTTTAATAAGGTTATATAGCCGTATGAAATACCTTGTTTTTCCAATGCAGTCCACAGTGCTGCATGAGATATCGAGTCAAATGCTTTTGAATAATCAATAAAAGCTAAATAAAGGGTTTTATCATATTCATTGTAACGTTCTACTATTTGGCTAATTGTAAAAATATGGTCCATAGTAGAAAACCCTTGCCTATAGGCGTCACCAAATGGCGGACCGCGGTCCGGGTGCAGACCGCCAACCTATTTTGTGCGGACCTTAGTTAAATTGTACAATATATATCTTTAGTATATTAAAAGACATTTCTTTGCAATACTGCTTAGACTTCAGCAAACCCCTACTTAAGTTTTCTTTGTGAAAAAGAAAATATAGCTTCCATTGCATTTTTTTTTCTCGCTAGGCCCTGTTGTCTGCAAAATGAAAGCGATCATTAAACAAGCAAAAACACTATAACATTCGAAAAATTTCGACATTAGTTTGAGAAAATATAACTACGAGTAACTATAAATATAACGTCAATAACTTGGTGGTAGACTACTATCATTTATTATGTTTTAGCTAATCCATCAATTTGATTACTAATATAGGGATTCAGCTGGTCCAGATTTATTTAAGAACCAGCTGAGTTATAACTACTGTTCTACTGAGTAGTCTATTTTATTCATTGGAGTAGATCTTGTACATCTACGAGTATGTAGAAACATGTTGTACTGAACTAGAATCCGGTAAGTAGTAGTACTGGTAGAGGTAAGGAAAAATCCATCGTGATCATGTAAAACGTACTTGTTTAAATACTAGCTATTGTATGCAACTACGTGTGCGTTTATTTTAAAACTATATTTTTTCACAATTTGCTATTGTTTTTTTTAATACATATACTTATTATTGCTAGCTAAAGTAAACTTATTAAACATGGCTACCATGCCCGCGCTTCATTATGTTAATAAAACCCAGATTTATATGCATAATTGTGGGTTTTAGTAGGTAAGTACTTACCTACCATTTTATACGTTTATGTACATTCGTTTGATAACACCACTATAGTGCCTCGGAGAGCACGTTAAGCAAGCTCTCAGTCCCAATTTCACTATACCAATTTGAACTGTTTATAGATGGATTATTTAGTATATTTAAACATTGCGACGAGCTAGCCATTCGTTCGGTGTAAATGACAGCCTCCGTAGACTAATGGTTGCGCCTTTGGCGTTGTATCCGGAGGACGTGGGTTCGATTCCCACCCATGACAAAAAAATATTATTACGTTTTTCCGTGCAGTTTGTATTAAAAATACATGGTTAATTTGAAAAGATGTACTTTGGGCTAATATGAGGTTCTGATCAAATATAACAACTTTTCACATGTGTCGCAAATGAAAAAAAAATTTGGCTTCCCCATACAAATTGGTCATTTTAACATTACTAGTTTGTATGGAGAAGGCAAATTTTTTTTTCATTTGCGGCACATGGTTAATGGCACATTGATGAAGTTGTTCGTATTGATCAGCAGAACCTCATATTAGCCCAAAGTACATCCTTTTAAAGTCACCATGTATAATATGTATTATATCGTTCCTTCTGGTACACATAGTACAAGCCTAGAGCTAAGTTTCTGACCGGAGCAATATGTGTATTTGTCCCACATATTATTATTATTATTAAATACTGTGTGACTCAAACCATCGGAAACGACGAGGAGGGATTAAAAATCTTCCACTGGGTACCCCCTGAGGCCGTCTAGGTGGTCTCGGGAGTCGTAAGACACCCGTGATGATATTTATTTATTTACTTACCTACCAATCATTGCAGTTACCGAAAATATGACAAATTTACACTAATTTTTTTTTATAAATTAGGTAATTGTTTCATAAATATAAATAAAATCGAAAATATCTTCATACATTATTTATGTATTATTACCATATTAATCTTGTCGTTATCGATTTTTTTTATTTGGGGTATTTAAAAAAAAACCTAAGAGACTTCTAATTTAGTACTTTATATTGAAATAAAATAATAATAATATGTAGGACAATTTACCTAAACATATTGCTCTGGTCACCAACTAAGCTCCAAGCTTTTACTAGGTGTACTAGACAACGATATAATTTATAAACACCCAGACCAAAACGTGCTAATATATTTTGCCTTGGGTAAGAATCGAACCCATTACCTTCTGGATACAACGCCAAAGGAGCAACCGTTGTCGACGATACCCAAATTTTAATTCGCAGAAATATACTTTATTGTAGGGCTATTTAACAAAAAAAAAATGGATATAATAAGGTACAGTAGTTTTAAGGTGATGCGCGTACAATCAAATACATATATAGGCAGGTACGACTTACAAAAAATAGTACAGTGTATATAGGTATATTAACGTCTATCTATTTAAAGTAGTTTAACTATTTGTGAAGTACGCGGCCAAAAGTTTTCTGCCATTAAAAATCGACACCATTTTTGTTTTTTTTTGATATTATAAAACGGATACAATGTACCTACACTATACAGGTTGATTTTGAAAGGATTTACTTTAATAGAATGTTCTGCTGATCATATCGAACAACTTTTCCCATGGAATGTATCGTAAATGTGAATATTTTTTGTCTTCTCCATACAAATTGGTCATTTTAACATTACTAGTTTGTATGGAGAAGGCAATTTATTTTTTCATTTGCGACACATGGTTCCATGGGAAAAGTTGTTTGATTTGATCAGCAGAACCTCATATTAGCCTGTAACGTTCGCCCCCGCACCCCCTAAGCCCACTGCATCTCTGTATACTGAATACTACCCCTGCGCACCTGTATACTACCCTTACTTCTTACTACGTACTACGAACTACGTCGTAGATGTGAGATAATCATAGAACCTTATATCTAATAATATTTCAGCCATGTAATCGTCTAGTGTAACCCTTTTACGTTGTGTATTTTTTTTCTAGTTTCAGTAACCCTTAGTTCTTTTAGAGGTAGAATTGATATTACGATTGGTAAAATTATAGTTAATGAGTCAAACATACTCGTAGTAGAGTTAATCGTATCAAATATAGTAGAGTTTAATGTTCCATATATAGTAGAGTTTAATGTTCCATATATAGTAGTTTATCTTCCCCGATATATTTATTTATATGAGAGCGAAAAAGGGGGAAGAGGGAAATAGGCCCCATCCAAACGCCCTTTCCTGTGAGAACCCACACATCTTAGATGTTCCCTCCGTATCTCTTCCTCTTTTTTCTTTATTTTTTTTTTATAATTATTTTATTTTAATTATTACTGTTTAATAAACAACAAGTAAATTCATTTAAGAATATATTGTATATACTTTATTATGTAATTTGTAGTATATATTTAATTGATCATACATTGAATGTATATTACATAAAATTTATGTATTGAGTATAATTTCTCATAACCCAAAGGTTGAATAAAATTTATCATTTATAAAATCTTTTATTCACATAAAAATATATTTAAGTATATACATCACTAAGCATTATTTTTATAAAATTATTAAATGCTACTCCACTGTGTATCACTAGAAATAGGTATATTGAATAATATAGAATGTGATTAATGAAGATAAATAAGGTAATGTAGTTATTCATTATATTATATAATAATAATTTATTTTTATTTTTATTTTATTTAAAAACTTTATTGCACAAATTTAGTACAAAGGCGGACTTAATGCCGCTAGGCATTCTCTACCAGTCAAACCTTTGGGACAAATTAAGCAGTAAGTAGGTAAAATAGGTAGGTAATATATAAGGTGAAGTTTAATTAAATCCATCATAAAGCGAGAACTAGAAAACCAATGCCAGAAGACCCAAGTAAAATGTACTGAACATTAATAATCACATTAGATACCAATAACGTAAACATGGAATCGATGGTATTTTATAGTAGATATGACTTGTTAACTGTTAAATTAAATCGATGAGGTATGTAGATATTCAGGATAGTTATGCACTTGCTAGTATAAAAAATATATAATTAGAACATCAAAAGGCGATTACTACTTCTGTACATAAAGTATTCAATATAGTGTAGGCAGTATAGAGTACAAGAATGTAGAATCCAAAATGGCCAGATGTCTAAAATAACAGCCGATACTAGTCAAGGCCCCCAGTCCGTGAATCCTTAACTTGGTAGAACATAAAATAACAAGTCAACTCGTCAGATAATCAATTAATGATTTATTATAATAAAAGTCATAATTAAATGACAACCATCTCAATCCTATAAAAGAGTAGGCAAATTGGTGATATAAAATTAATGTAACAACTGTTTGGTAAATCTTATCATATGGCAATATTATTGGTAAATTCTCTAGAAGGATAATAATAATAAAGTAGGGTTTAAATTTCAATAACAAAGAGTTACATAGGTAAATTGTTAACAAACGTCAAATAAATTCTGTAATAAGTAATATGCCAATAATATAGCAATACTGTATTGAGATAATTGAATAAATGACTAGTTATAAAGTCATTAATTTCAGTAGTAGAATAATATGTAATATTATACCCATATTAAGGTAAGTAGTCTGGTATTCAGGAATAATGCGTATTCGCTAGAGTAAACGGCTCATAGGTGAACATTGACGATGAAAGCAATTTCTGTATAACACAGTACGAATATCAGTACAATCAAAAGGTATCAGAAAAGCATAAAATCCCAAAGGATAAAATAAAGTTCAACAGCCAAGTCTAGCTCAAATCACACCTTCATACTCCAGATATTTAAAGGTTTTAATAATATTATTTATCGGAAGAATCACAAGAATAACAATAATCAACTAGTTATTTTATAATAGATTGATCAACTAGACAATAGTCATGTTATTTTAATACATTTAAAGGTAAGATAAATAAATAGAAGTAAGTATTAGATAATTCATAGCATGTTAAGTAGTTATTGGTAAACCTTTAACGGCGAGTTACAAAAATGTAATTATAAGTGAATATTATTAAGTTAATTCTAGTTGTTTTAATAAAATATCCATGTATGAGAAATATTCCCTATAATAATAAGTTGCTTAAGAAAATAAATGTGCCTATTTTTCAAACCTAGGAAATCTTACTCTATTAAAATATTGATACCTACAATAACGATAGTCTGTAAGAAGAGCCCTATTAAAACATTTAACCTGAAAACTTAATAAATAATACCTAGTAACATAAGCATAATATAGGAGAAGTTTAAATAAATGCGTAATAAAACATACCTTTGCACGATGACCTATAAAACACGTTAAACACACAATAAAACAGGAGATACAATCAATTTCAAAATCTACAATATGTTATAAAATAAATTGTGAAGAAATAAATTTATAATATAAAACGTAAAATCATCACGCCGCGTGTACAAAGTTTAGTTATATCAAATCAATGTTAAACTAAAATCACTCACCCAAGTCTAACAGCGACCACTAAATTTACAGCTTCCACTCAATTTACAATAATCAATCATTAATTCCTCTAGCTAGTAGTGTACTCATTGAATTTTAATATGCAAGTCCCCTAATTTGTCGTTCGCTTCAGTTTTAATACCTGCCTCTGCGCTTGTATCCGCCCATCTCTCCTAAACGCCCCAAGAAATACGAAAAGTTCCGATTGTTCCCGAAGCCCGGCGAAGTCCTTCCTAACTAATCCGATCCCTTTTCTCTCTTTCGCTACATACTTCTTGAAATAAATTTTATATAGAAAAGTTTCATTAATAAAAATACGAGGGGTATGTGGACGAACCGTTACAAGCCCAAAATACATCCTTTCAAAGTCATCATGTATAATTAGCACCTCTGCAGTAGATGCCCACACAAGTGTCCCTACTCCCTTAATGACCGGTTTATAATATAATTATGTAAAAAAAAAGAATAGTTATTTTAATTAGTGAATTAGTACATATTTCAAAGATTGTACTAGTTTGATTCGAAGCGATCATTTCAATGACTGAGCAAGCACAAACAAAGCCTACTTTTAATTTGCTTGTAGAAATGTAGGTAATGCGCGTGATATTACGTGTAATGCGTCACGCGGCACTGTAATGTAACCCATTACAGTGGAACACTAAACATCACAGTAATCACACCAAACATATCGAGCTCGGCACTGCTCGGCTAAACATCACACCATTACATCTTACATCCCACTCTCACTCGTTGCACAAATAACTAGTCTCACTATTCGCCCCGACTCGGCCCACGGTCTTATTCATACGAACTCAGCCACTGCTCGCGCTCGAGTGCATCGAGTACTAAAAGTTACGGAAAGCTGGATGCAATGCAAACATCGCACAGGTAATTATTCGTAATGTATGCATTACTTGTAATGCGTGATGCAATAGAATGCGATACAGTGATGATGGTAAAGTAATGTAATGAGTATATGAGAGGAGATATGTCCTACAAGAGCATCAAAGTCGCTTGGTTTCGTATTAAGAATTTCTTCCAATTTTAAGAATGTTAAAACGATCAAAATCCTTTACTGTGCTTTTGTTCGTAGCTTGTTGGAGTATGCGTCCCAAGTCTGGAATCCTAGATATGAGACTTACAAAGCTAGGATTGAAGGTATACAAAGAAGATTTCTACGCTTTATTGCTTACCGAACTGGGCAAAGGAATCTTTCATATGAGCATAAATGTGTAAAACATCACATGCTACCGCTATCCTTGCGAAGAGATATCGCTGATTTAACGTATCTTTTAAATATACTTAATGGCAGGGTAGATTCCCCTGAACTTATGGGCAAGATAAATTTAAAAACGACGGGTCTCAAAACCAGGAGTGCAGCAATCCTACATTTACCTATTGTGTATACCAATTACAGCCAAAATTCATTTGTCTGGAGGGCGTGTCATTACTTTAACAATAGCTGTCTTGATTTGGATCTTTTTTGCAGCAAACCTTCTTTTGCGCGACGATACATGACCAGACTATTCTGCGATGGGCATCCTATATAGTGAATATCATTCAATATTGTTGTTGTAGCATTCTTAGTTATTTAATTTTGTATACTTTTCTTTAGATTTTATAATTTCCTTTTTTTTAGATTTTAAGTTAATTTTGTATAACTGTTTTTATTCAATAATTTTATTATCTGTGTTAACTTTTAAGTGGCCATTGACTTAAATATTTCATAATTATGTAAATTTTTCTAGCCGTAAGTTTTTCTATAATAAAATAAATAAATAAATATTTGTATACGAAGTAATAAACTGCATTTACTTTATTATTTTAATAAAATATTACCTATGTAAACCTATGTTAGTTTAAATTAATCTCTACGAAGCAAGGAGCTTAACTATCTCTGTAATTGTAATATAACGTGATTGATATACAACATGTCTTGGAATGATGCAAACATCACGAGTGATGTTTTGGTTATAGTCATGTGTAGATAATGTGCATGATAATGCACGCGGCACTGTAATATAATATTACTCATTACAGTGGAACCCTAAATATCACAGTTATCACACCAAATCTTGCATCCCAGTCTCACTCAATGAAAAAGTAACTAGTCTCACTACTCGTCGCGTTCGCGTCGGGGTCTTCGGTCTTTTTCGTACGAGCTCGGGCATTGCTCGGCTAAACATCACACCATTATATATTTCATCCCACTCTCTCTCACTCGTTGAACAAATAACTAGTCTCACTACTCGCCGCGTCTCGGACAAACTCAAGGCCACTGCTCGTAGGGTGTCTCGCTCGCGCTCGAGTGATTACAGCTAGCGCATTTGTTTTCTCTCTCTACCGACTAAAATATTACCTATGTAAACTAAACTGATTATTTTTTTAATAATGTTAATTACCTAGCTAACCTATGTACTTAAATCCTATATAGATTTGTTGGTACACTATAGGGTGTGTATATATTACAGTATTTTTAGTTTTATATTTTATGTAGGTACACGAGCGTAAATAAAACTTAATTTTATTTCATTTTAATACTAAAAGAAAAAACTGTTTAAATTCCTGAGTCTTATTAGGTATTTTATTCAGTAGGTACTAAAATAGTAACCTATATAGTATTAAATATCTATGTAATGATATTACCATTACATCGATATTTAATACTATATAGGTTACTATTTTAGTACACATATACGCAGCATGTTTTGGAGTAATGCAAACATCCTGTGTGATGTTTCGGGTAATAGTAATATCACAATGAGATATCTCTTTTCTCGTACTGTGATGTGATTTTACATTACATTTAGATGCATGGTTTCGCGCATGTCTGTTCGGGTAAGGTAATAGTAATATCACAATGAGATATATCTTTTTCTATACTGTGAAGTGATATCACATTACATTACATTTAGATGCATACTGTTCCGCGCATATCTAATTCGAAGCGATCATTTGAATGCTTGTTCAATGCTCAGTCATTCCCTTGTCAAAGCCTACTTTTTATTTGTTTGTTAAATTCTATAAACAAAATACAGGGTAACTTTGAAAGGATGTAAAATAGGCTTAATATGTTTTTAGGTGTCAATATTGGAGGCCATTCTTAAAAAGAAAATAGCATAATATAAAATTTTCCTATTGTAGAAAAGTGTCCACGAAATTTTTCCGGTGTATGGGCTACTGTAACTGTGAGAGGCGCACTATGAGCGCAAACGCGCTATTTATTCCCGCAGTCAACGCCCAACCGCCCAACACGTGTGTGTACGTGTACTCGACGCGGAGGTCAGTGAACTGTGCTTAAGTGTCCGCGGGCGTGAAGGTAAATACTTTTTTGGTACCTTCCATTCATGGCACTAAATTTTACATGTAAAAAAAAAAAAAAAATCTGAGAACTCATTTATCTTCTTGCACTCGTAACTTTTAACTCAAACAAATAGGTATTCCCTGTTCACCATACATTACATACCTACCTACTCTTGTAGTTTGTGAGGTAGCCTGGTACACCTGCCCTATGCGTTCGCGTCGCAGCCTGCGATGCGCACTCCCATAACCAACAATCTAGAAAATTGTGGCGGGTAGGCCACAATTTAAATGAGTAGGGCGCCCCGCCAGTTGTTTTTTTGCCGCGACGGCGGAAGCACGGTTCTTTTACATTCTCTTGACATCGCGTAGATATTTTTTTTTGTGTATTTATTTGTACGTGTCGCGTGATACATAAGAATGTACTCATCCCGTGAGTTCTATGAAATGGTTCGGTGTTACGTCTTAGTTCGTCACGATTTAGCCGAAGCCCAAAGAATTTATTTGGCTGAAAGAGCGCCGCGCCTGCGTCTTCTCACAATTTTACGGTCCATCCAATACTTATGTAGGGCGCGCCACCGTGATGCAACTACGTTTTCGTGAGTCTGAGTACGGTGTGTGGAAGCTACTAAAATATGAGGTTTTACATTCGTACATGTAGTGGTGGCCTAGTTGGTTAGACCTTGGACTTAAAAACACTTAGGTCCCTGGTTCAAATCCCGGTGTGTACCAATGAGTTTTTAATTAAAAAAATTATAGCGATGTAGGTGCAAACACCGCGGGACCCTTTGGCGTAAAACATTAAAGACGCGGCTTGGGCTTTGGATAAATGCCGACACAAACTGTTATTATGACTTATGTATGATGATTGATAAGAAAGGTTAGTAACCTATTATTATTATTATTAAGCCATTTATTTCCTTATAAAATTACGATTAAGTTACTTTAAATTAAATATACATTACAATATAAATTATCACACAACATAGTTACTTTTTATATATATATATATTAATTATTATTTACAAGGTCCCTTTGAGGGTATAGGCCTCCTCCAATTTATTCCACTTAAATCTGTCTTTTGCTGTTTCCATCCATTGTTCTCCCACTGTCTCCTTTATGTCTTCGTTATGTCATCTAACCAACGCTTTGGTGGTCTTCCCTTTGGTCTTATTTTTTCTTTGGTCCTGTCCATTCCGTTATTTTCTTTGTCCATCTACTGTCCTCTAGTCTCGCTATATGTCCTGTAACCTATTAACCTACTTTTAAATACATTTCTCTTATTATTTATATTTTTTGTTACGTAACTATCCAAATTGATATTGACTTGTCATTCTATCCTTATTTAACAGGTTGGGCCACCACACCATTTCGCCACTGTTGTGAGTACTCTTACTTGAACAGTAATTATGGTGATCTCTGGATCGGTCGCGGAATTCACGTTCCTCCACGTTCACCTGAACTCACTTCTTGTGGGGCGATATCAAACGGTCACATTTTTTCCACATAACTTATGTAGGCATGCGTAGGATAACCATGATTCACAATATTTTTAGGATAACTTTGAGGTGTCGTAACTTTTTTTTATGTATGAAACGATGCAAAACGAAAAATTACAAACTTTGGCATTTTTCGTACAGTACAGCATTTCAAGGTCACCCCGTATATCTGTAGTAACCTATAATGTACGTTGTGTATTTTTGAAAGTTTTTAATTGCACGTGTTTGTTTATTTCACAGCTTGTGAAATAAACAAACACGTGCAATTAGAAACTTTCAAGAATATACAACATGCATTATAGGTTACTACAGATATTGTTTATAGAATTTATGTTTTTATTACGTGTTCTTAACTGACAAATAAATCAGCTTAAATTATTGAAGCTAGCGACATCTACTGCATTAATTTGGTATTTTACGAAATGCACGGTTGATTTGATATTAACGCAGTATGGGTATTAAATTTGACTCGTAATGCAAATTCGTCTTTGACGCCTCCCGTTTCGTAATTCCTTTATATAGCTGGCATAGTGGAAGCGATTAAATAAAAATGTATTATTCAACCCCATTTATGAACTTTATAGGTCCAATTATATCAGGTAGATACAAAATGCTGTATCCCAATAAAACAAAATAGTGGAGTCGTTCTTGTTTTTCTTATACCTATCCTGGTCATAACATTCTTAAAAACAACTGATTTAAAATTTCTCAGCACACGGCCCTATCTGCTTACGATATCATTTAATAACGCATTTAGAATTATGTACATCAAACGTTTTAGAGTGTATAATTATAGAATAAAATAAACAATACAAAAACTTATGCTAATTTATAAAATAGACTCACAATAAAAAAATAACTTAAAAAACACAATATTATTTAATAAATTGGTACACCCTCAGCTTCAGCGTAGGGACTTTACAGTACACCACGCGCTGGTTTTCAGGGTGCACCGTAGTAAATCTAACAAATTACCTATACTTATATTATATCCGCAATGAGGTAATTCGAGAACGAGTGGGACTGAATGAAAGTATAGGCATAAAAATGAGGAAGGGCATGCTCCGCTGGTTTGGGCATGTAGAAAGAATGAGTGATGAAAGAATGACGAACCAGATATATAAAAGTAAGGTGAAGGGTAAACGTGGCCGTGGGAGACCAAGACACACTTACCATGATCAGATTGAAAAGGTTCTAAAATATGGTGCAGTTAAAAGTCTCCGAAATCGGCGTGCATGTATGCGAAGAGTTATGACTGTGGACGAGGCAAAAGAAGAATGTAGAGATAGAGACAAGTGGCGCTCGGTTGTCTCTGCCTACCCCGTAAGGGACCTGGCGTGAAGATAAATAAATAAATAATATTATATATGTATACCTAGTTATTAAAACTTAATGGTTAATCTATCCTCCATTTCCTTTTTTTTGTGCTTCCATCAACCATTTTCTAAATTTTACTTTAAAATTAGTGTAGTTTTCTAAGCTTCTTAAATCTAGCGGCAACTGATTCCAAATTCTAGAGGATGTTAAGACGAATGCACCTTTAAATATTTTACTTTTATGATGATGACCTTTCATAATGATTGGAACGGAGATATTCCAATCTATATCCTTTCAAAGTCACCATGTATATTAACAAAAAATATCTGTTAAAAGTAAAAAAATATCCATATACTTACTCAGCCGTCGACGATACCGGTGTAGGTGTGGTGACAGAATTATTTTGCCGATCAGAGGGAGGAAGTGGAGACAGAGAACGAGAACAGCAAGGATCAGGTGGGCAATTCTCGCGCTTTCGACATTCATGTCCATTCAAATGGCATATTTAGTCATTTTTCGTTTAAAAATCTCGAATCGAGATGAATGTCGAAAGCGCGAGAATTGCCTACCAGGTGGGCAATTTTCGCGCCCAATTGCCCACCTGATCTACAAAATTAAAATTTTATAATAATTGGAAAATAAAGTGGTAGAATTTACAAATTAACATATTTATTTACCATTAAATTATATCAAAGCAATTAAAAATATATAAAAATACTTATTTGTGGAAAAAACTAAATAATTATAATATTCAAGTTAATAACTTACAAGGTATAAGCGGCGCCCTCTAATATGCGACTGTCCACAGTTGGTTGCCAACCACGCGGAGTACTCTGGCTACTGCCACAGACTTCGATAAACCGATTAACATAAAGTTTTTTATATTATATACGTGGTGGCCTAGTTGGTTAGACCTTGGACTTAAAAACACTTAGGCCCTGGTTCGAATCCCGGTGTGTACCAATGAGTTTTTAATTAAAAAAATTATGCACATTTGTTTGACAACACCACTATAGTGCCTCGGAGAGCACGTTAAGCTGTCGGTCCCGGTTTCACTATACCAACTTGTGAAACTGTTTATAGATGGGTTATTGAGTCTATTCAAAACATCGCGACGAGCTAGCCACTTGTTCGGTGTAGACTCATACCATCGGCTACGACGAGGTGGGATTAAAAACCCCTCCGCTGGGTACCCTGGGGCCGTCTAGGCAGTCTCGGGCGCCGTAAGGCACCCGTGATGATACATACATACATATAAAGCTTTTATATATAAATATACACCGAGGGCATAATCACAAATTATACAAAATGCAGGCAAAATTATCACTTATACTTACTCAGCCGGGGACGGGACTTGTAAGGGCGAGTTGACCCGCGCATTAGAGGTTGATGGCAGGGCCAAAAAAGGTGTAGCAGATCTAAAATTAGAAATATTGCAATTAATAAAATTTAAACAAGAAGACGGCAAGGATTATTTCCAATTGAATAGTCCCGCGGCCATTGACTGTATCAAATTAATTAGGTAATCTTCAATATACACACAACATACTTATTTGTTTAAAGTATTATAAATATAAGTTAATAACTTACAAGTTACAATCGGCGTCAATCATCAATGTTAACGGCGGTATCTTTATACTCATTAGTAAGGTAAGATCTAAAAATATATATGTGTAGTAGAAGGGAAAATAAATGAAAATATAGAATATGACTTTTGAAGCCAAACTAGAAGGATGTAAACATGCAACCAAATAAGTTACTTTGCAGCGAGAGTGATCTAAAAATATGAATGTAATTGAATGATAGCTAATAATAAAATAGATAAAGCCAATTTTAGTCACATCAGTGTTTTAGTGTTGGAGCTTAAAGCATAGTTTGCATCCAACTGAAAGTACATTGACTACTGACGTAAATAATAAAATATTTATTTATACCCGCCGATAATTAGGGTCCCAGCGCCTTTTCCTCTTTTCAGTTAGAGGGATCTCCATAGGCACCCCTACTGGTAGGTCGTGAACATTCCCTAAATTTTATGACCTGTAATCATTTCATACACTAACTGACCGGCGCAACTTAGTCTGCGTAACTTTAACCGTTTACGCAGCGCACGCATCGGAAGCTCTCAATAGGACTATATTTTCCCTGTTTTTGCAACATTTTTTATTGATGCTCCGCTCCTATTGGTCGTAGCGTTATATTACATAGCCTATAATATTCCTTCCTCGATATAATCTTAGGTAGCATTTTGACGTCCCTATGACGTCAATTACGTTAGAATGACACTAAGTTGACGTCATAGGGACGTCAAAATGCTACCTGGGATAGGCCTTCCTCGATAAATGGACTATCCAAGACTAAAATAATTATTCAATTCCCACCAATAAATTCCTGAGATTAGCGCGATCAACCAAACAAACTCTTCAGCTTTTCTATATCTATACTAATATTATAAAGCTGAAGAGTTTGTTTGTTTGTTTGAACGCGCTAATCTCCGAAACTACTGGTTCGAATTGAATAATTCTTTTTGTGTTGGATAGTCCAGTTATCGAGGAAGGCTATAGGCTATATAACACCACGCTACGACCAATAGGAGCAAAGATATAGTGGTAAATGTGTAAAAAACGGGAGAAATTATTTCATCTTTGAAGCCTTCCGTTGCGTGCGCCGTGAAAACGGTTCAAGATACACAAAAAATATGTATTAAAGAATAATCTAAATATATATAACTCAAAGGTGACTTACTGACATAGTGATCTATCAACGCACAGCCCAAACCACTAGACGGATGGGGCTGAAATTTGGCATGCAGGTAGATGTTATGACGTAGGCATCCGCTAAGAAAGGATTTTGATAAATTCTACCCCCAAGGGGATAAAATAGGGGATGAAAGTTTATATGATAAATAAATAACTATTCCACGCGGACGAAGTCGCGAGCACAGCTAGTTAGTATAGATAATACTTTTATATCTTTATATGTATTAAGATAATAATAATATGTATAAATTTAAAATAAATTACCATTGTTCCACTTCCTGTTCCTGTAGGCTAAGTTCTAAATTTATATTTGCTCTAGGCGCACCTCGTACTCCCTTGGTGCCCCTGGCACGCGCACCCCGACCGCGCCTTCCGCCTCGAAGCTTAGGTGATGCCATATTAAAATGCTGAGGGAAGCCGTGCATAAAAAAGCAACGAAAAGAAACCATGTTGTTAACACACACAAGAAAAGGCAATTGAGAAATTCAATGGCAAAATAAAAAATAAACAAAGTGTCGTGAGGTATACCTATCGATAAACTACTCATTAAACTAAATAAATTAGCAAAAACTCGATGTTTCTAGTCGTAAATTCACTTTAAATTCGCAATGCCAGCCGGTTTCAATTATCACCGCTCAAACAAATGAAAAAAAAACTTGTCATGATTCGGTATCAATTTGTGGGTTCACTGGTGTCATTCTAGTACTATAATATCGCATGATTATCGAAACTGCATGTGTTTAAAACTTCAGGTCATTATAATAATAATAAATAACTCAAATTCGATAAAAAAATATTCAAATATGCAAACATGCAAATCTTCACATTTATAATAAAAAAATATTAATAAAGTGGATATCCATAGTAATATAGCCCATCCATTTTGAAATTGCCCGAACTGCCTACTGAGTCATATGGAACAGATCATTGGCGCTTTACTTTTTCGCTATTATTTTAAAAATTGTTAAGTTTTTATATATAATCTGGCATTATAAATAATTATAGAAACATTTACTAATGTTTAAAATAAAAATATTAATAAGTACATGCTTTAAATTGCGTTTAAAACAGCATTTGAAAGTATAAAGTTGGAGAAAAAAGTATTGTCTATACTTTTATTGCATATAATTTAATAAATAATCTTAATAAAGATATATTCATGTTATAAATATATTGCTACTTACCTTGTATTCGATATTATAACTTGTATTTAGCACTCACTTTCTTTTTAATATACTTTTATATTATTTCGCTTCACACTACCTCACGTAGTACTCTATTTTATCTGTGCTTCACAGCAACAAATACGCGCGAACACTGATTTTTGTAACCGTTTTCTTACTAGTTTTGGCGGTATATTAATCCGTCATGAGTACGGTCCGATGTTAATATATGTTGTCTCATTTATTTTAAATATGGAAACCATATGTTAAAACGATATAGGTAGATGATGTTTTGTATTTCAACTTCCCTTTTTAAGTGAACAAGTTGCATCTGTTCCATATGGAACGCGTGGCAGTTACAGTTTAGTATTTTGAGTCTTATGACTCGGATGGCAGTTGAGATTGTAAACTGCATTTACTTTATTATTTTAATAAAATATTTTACCTATGTAAACTTAAGTGTATATTTTTTATATTATAAATTACCTATTAAAAATTATTACCTATTATTTATTATTATAAATTATTTAAAACCTATATAGATTTATTGGTACACTATAATGGGTGTGTATAAGAGTATTTTATTATAGAAAAGTAAAATTTATTTCATTTTAATACTTACTAAAAAAATATTGCTTTGTTTAGAATTCTGATAATTACTATTTTATTTAATTTAAATTAATACTTAATTTTATTCAAATTAATCTTTTATTTTATTTAAATTATTACTTAATTTTATTTAAATTAATCTTTTATTTTATTTAAATTAATACTTAATTTTATTTAAATTAATATTTTATTATTTGTTCCAAGTCAAAATCATTTATTTCATTTTCATCATAAATAGTTAAACCCTTAAAAAATTAAACATCTTAAGTATAAAAACTAAAAATATACATAATAAAACCTACCTAATTAAATTAAATAAAAAATTTCATCAAACGGAGAGGTTGCCGACGAGAATGCCGACGAATCACAAAGAAATTTTTTGAACAAAAAACGCCCTGGCTCGATGGTCTCCCGACTTATATATTAAAAGTTTTCATAAGATAAAAATATTTTTTTTAGAGTCGGGAGACCATGGTCCAAGAGTTTCTACAGCAAAAGCTATAAAATTAAAATTTTGAACAATTGAACTGTATTTGTATTTTTTTTAATTTTCTGCTTTAAGAAAACCGCGGCACCGGAGGACATAGAGGTGACGTGTATATTAGATGATGCCAGTGTGTCCGTACAGGTGGCATCCCAAACGAGAGCACGACCTCTGTGCCACGGCACTATTGTCATTCCGTCCGGCCTTTTACTGTCATCACGGTTAATGCCGGAGGGTTCCAGAAGACTAGGAATATCCGCCGAAGCCAACGCACATTTTATAATTTTATTTATGTTGGCATGGCGAGATATCCTGCCTGCACTTCTTTTACACGACAAACCATGATGGCCGGATTCATCGACGTCAGCACCGCAAACACAGAGGTGCGGTCTGCATAAAGGGGGTGCCCCTTTTATACGGAGAGATATTGCAATGCGGATGGTGTGTCTATCGAGGAGGGTTCCAAGGGAAGGAGATGGAATAACATCCAACTAAGCCGTCCGGGGCTTAGTTGGATGTTATTCCATCTTCTTACAGAGTGACGCTAATATTCTAGCTTTGTCTATTGGGTTACTCGATTGTTTAAGTTCGTTAACAGAATTTTGTATTAAAGGAATATCCCATTTTTTTGTACATTCAAGTCAGTTGGTAAACTTACCGATGGGCATCTATTCTTTCAACAAATTATGGCTTCTAAAAAGCTAACCTCTCAGTCACCGAGTGACGGATTTAATATTTTACCAACGAGATTGATGCTAGCGTGGGCCGAAGATAAAAATGCTGGAAGAGAGACGTCCATTGTACTTTGTAAACCGATTCCTTC
The DNA here is from genome assembly GCA_947458855.1 of Monopis laevigella. Taxonomy (NCBI): domain Eukaryota; kingdom Metazoa; phylum Arthropoda; class Insecta; order Lepidoptera; family Tineidae; genus Monopis; species Monopis laevigella. Next base: position 8,198,821 of record OX381599.1, read on the forward strand.
AAATTTAACTGGTAATTTTGACTATGTCCATGATTGATTATTAATGGAAATATTTAAAATATTTTCACAGAGAAAATTTAATAGTACTGTCAATTTCATTTAAAATGTCTTCATGAAGCCAAAAAGGAGAACAGCCACGATATTTTTTTTAAATTAATATTTTATTTAAATTAATATGTATCATCATCACGGGTGCCTTACGGCGCCCGAGACCGCTTAGACGGCCCCAGGGTACCCAGCGGAGGGGTTTTAATCCCACCTCGCCGTAGCCGATGGTATGAGTCTACACCAACAAGTGGCTAGCTCGTTGCGATGTTTTGAATAGACTCAATAACCCATCTATAAACAGTTTCACAAGTTGGTATAGTGAAACCGGGACCGACAGCTTAACGTGCTCTCCGAGGCACTATAGTGGTGTTGTCAAACAAATGTACATAAATTTTTAATTTTAAAACTCATTGGTACACACCGGGATTCGAACCAGGGACCTAAGTGTTTTTAAGTCCATGGTCTAACCAACTAGGCCACCACGTAATTGTGTATTAATATTTTATTTAAATTAATATTATATTTTTATTATTTTATATAAATTAATAAATTAAAATAAATAATTTATAATAATAAATCATTTATTTTATTGTAATATAACCAACATGTCTTAGAGGAATGTAAACATCACGAGCGATGAGTGATGTTTCGGGTAACAGTAATATCACAATGAGTATCTTTTTCCGTACTCTGATGTGGTATCACATTACATTTAGAATATTTAGGTATACTCTTTCACGCATGTCAATCCGTTGGATTTTTTTCAAACCACGAGTGAGTGAACCCAGAAGTACTTTTCTATTTGTTTGTCCGAGGCCTTTGTTTGTTGTAAATACACAGGCTACGTACAAACTTTCAAAAAAAATATCTAATAAATACTCTTGAGAGTTCCCAAACTTCTAATTTGAATTTTTTGAAAGTTTTTATTACGTAAGTTTTCTGAACTGACAAATAAATAAGCTTAAATTATTGATACTAGCGACATCTAGTGTATTTATTTGGTATTTTACGAAACGAGAAATATAAAAATTTTGAAAAGTGTGAATATTAAAGTATTCACAAGTCGACAAATTAATCTTTGACGCTACCCGTTTCGTAACTCCGTTATATAGCTGGCATAGTGTGAGCGATTCAATAATAAGTTAAAGGCAAATAAGATAGACTTAGATATACTTAGCACTGTGGATGAAATGGTCTTAGATTTTAATGGTCTCCTTTTAAACCTCTACAATAAACATGCCCCCATAAGACCTGTGCGCATGAAGAGACCACCGGCGCCCTGGCTTGATCACAAAATTCTAAAGGCCATGAGGTGGAGAAATGCCTTGAAAAGAAAACATAAAAAATCTCCAGGCGAGACGAGCTGGAATGCTTTCAAGTATGCGAGGAATCGCGGAAATCAGATGTGTAGGAACGCAAAACGCCATTACATTAAATCTTCTATTAAGACCTGCGCCCCTCAATATACTTGGAAATTCCCAGTATTTTTCTTCCCCTATTGCTTCTATAAACCCAGCCGCTAAATCCGTTGTCATCTCTAAAATTAGCTCCACAGCGGCCCCAGTTCAATTTGAGTTTTACCCAGTGACTACTGGAGAGGTTAAAAAATATATTAACCAAATAACCAGCAAAGCCGTAGGATTTAATAACATAGGTTGCGCCCTGATTACTCCAATAATTGATATAATTCTCCCGTCTATTACTTACATCATTAATACTTCTATTTCTTCAGAGATTTTCCCTTCTAATTGGAAAAACGCTCATATTATCATACTTAAAAAATCTGCACCAACTAATTTTAATCAACTGCGTCCCATTTCTATTCTCCCTTTTCTATCTAAAGTCCTTGAACACGTTGTCCACAGGTAATTTACTGACTTTCTAAACAAAAACTCTTTGCTGAACCCGCGGCAGGCCGGCTTTCGATCGTCTCATAGCACCAACACTGTTCTCGTAAATATTACTGACAATATACGCCATGCTATAGAGGAGAAGAAGCTAACACTGCTTGTTCTTTTAGACTTCAGTAACGCCTTTAACTGTGTAGATCATGATATATTTATTGCTATTCTCTCACTAAATATTACTCCTACTGCGGCCCAGTGGTTCGACTCATATCTTCGCGGACGCAGTCAGCGCATACGGGTAGACGATGTCTTTTCGGACTGGTGCTCACTGTCTGCAGTTGTCCCGCAGGGTGGCGTATTATCTCCTTTACTCTTCTCGATTTTCATAAATGCCATGGTCCAAGTAATAAACTTCAGTTCTTACCATCTGTATGCCGATGACTTGCAACTGTCACTGCACTTTGAAATGAGTGACGTAAATACCGCGATTTCCAAAGTGAATAGCGATTTGTAAGCTATTCGAGTACGCTCGCAAAATCTCGGTATCCTAGTCAACCCTTGCAAGATGCAGGTCATGATCGTTGGTTACAAACACATGTTGAGCAGACTGGATTTGGGAGCCATCTCTCCAGTATAATATAATTTATCACTTCCTTTTTGCCATCATGCTAAGAACCTTGGTGTGCACTTGCCCTCCGATCTTCCCTGGAATTATCACGTCGCTGATGTCAGTAAACGTATTTTCTCCAGTATGCATTCGCTAAAGCGGTTTCAGTATCTTATCCCTTTTAAGTCAAAGCTTATGTTGGTCAATTCATTGCTTCTCTCTATCATTGATAACGCTGATGTCTCCTACCCGGATGTTACTGAAGATCCACTTAACAAACTTGACAGCCTCCTTAATATGTGCATACGTTTGGTCTTCGGCAGCGTAAATTTAATCATGTTACCGAATACCGCAAACAGTTAAGGTGGCTTAATATCCGGTCTCGTAGATCAGTACATCTGCTATCCTTTTTATATAATATACTATATAACCCTAATACTCCCTCTTACCTTAAGACTCGTTTTCTTTTCCTTGGTGATTCGCATGATCGTCCCCTCCGTTCCTCTGTCAACAACTTTCTAAAAATCCCGTCACACGTCTTTTCCCAATTATTCGTTTACGGTGTCAGCTGCTCGCCAGTGGAATTTGCTTCCTCTGACTATAAGATCAGCCCCTTCCATCGGGTTGTTTAAACGCTTGCTCACTGCTCATTATCTGAACGCTTAAACCAGATCCTCGTGACAATTTTTGTTTGGTATTGGATGTATGTTTATGTATTACATTTATTATATTATATACAGAATTTAAGTAAATTAAGTATTGTTATGCATCATTGTTAAAATTATATGTATATCCTTCTATCGAAAGTTCCGCACCCTAAGCATATATCACTCTCTCAAAGGTTAGCAGGTAGAAAATGCCTAAGGCATTAAGCTTATATACAATTTTGTGCAAAAAAGAATTTAAAATAAATAAAATAAATAAATGGACGGACATAACAACAACTAATGGGTGAATTGCCATTGATGGATGTTCGGGCAATAACCTCGAGCACAACGTCATCCATGCACGCGTAGTCATGCTGTGTGTTGGTGACCTCTTCAGTGCAGTAACGAGCGTCGTCGCGGCTGGACGCACTTAATACAATTTAACATATATTTTAACAATGAAATTTTTTTATTTGCAAAAATTCTGAATAAATTGTTGTTAGTACTGTACAGAATTTGCCTAAAAAGGCGCACAAATTTTAACACAGTTAATTCAAACTCTAGTACTATAACTGAAATGATTATAACAGGGTAGGTATCAATAAAGCTCAATTACATTACAGTTGGTATTATCAATGATGATTATTATAAATTTTGTTCGAATATTATTTATAATTAGGTATACATTAATTATTAACAATTGTCATTATAATGTATAATTGATGAACAATGAAATATTATTGACTTTTCTATTTATTTATTTATTTGATTAATTCTAATAATATATTGATCATTTGAATTTGTATATATTATTACTTATTATTTAATTATATTATCAACGTTTATTTGATAATTATTAAAATTATTTGGTAATAGATTTACTTTTAAAATAATTAAGGTATTCATCTACACTGTAAAAAGCTTTTTCAATTAAGATTTTTTTTAAACGTTCTTTAAATATTTCAATATCATCTACATTTGTCAGATTTTTAGGTAGTTTATTATAGATTTTAGGGGCCATACCTAAAATGCTTTTGCTCAAGAGTGATGTACCCTGTTGTACTGGACAAATTTTATCCTTATACCTAGTACTTTTATATTTTGTAAACAAAGATAAAATAGTTCGGACAAATATTATTATTTCATATATGTATATACATGGCAATGTTAAGATTTTTAATGATCTAAAATAATCCTTACAACTATCAATAGGTCTTAAGTTGCAAATTGACCTTACGCATCTTTTTTGGGCCCTAAATGCCAATTCGCGATCTGTCGAATATCCCCAAAATATTATTCCATACCTAATAGTTGATACAACATAGCCATGATATGCAGTCATTACAGCATGTTTGTTGACAACTTTAGTTAGTCGATACAAAGCATAAGAGAACCTATAAAGCTTTGTACAAACTGCTTCTATATGTTTCTTCCAATTAAATTTATTATCTATTGTAAATCCTAAAAATTTTGTAAACTCGATCTCTTCAACTATTTTATTTGAATAATTTACGTTTAAAGTCACAGGTGTGCTTTTTAGTCGAAATTGCATTAATTTTGTTTTACTTATGTTTAGTTTTAGATTATTAATATTTAGCCATTGAATGATACTATCTAGAGTAGAATTAATTTCATACTCTAGTGTATGTGAATTATTACCGACAAAGACAACAGTACTATCATCTGCAAATAATATAGTAGACTGCGTTGTTGATTTTGGAAGATCATTGATATAGATTAAAAATAGAAGGGGACCTAATACACTTCCTTGTGGCACACCATTGTAAACAGTTTGTAGTGTAGAATTATAAGTTCTTTCCTCTTTTGACCTTTCACATATTCTTTTAATTTCAACTTTTTGTTTCCTATCCTTTAAATAAGACTCTATTAAACCTAAAACATTACCTCTTACGCCATATATGCTAAGTTTGTGTAACAATATATTATGATCAACATAATCAAATGCTTTAGTAAGATCCATGTATAGTGCCACTACTGGTTTACTCTTATCTAAATGTATAATAGTTTTTTGTATTAGGTCATATATAGCCATATTGATTGTTTTTGATTTTTGGAACCCTTTTTGTTCGTCTGTTAAAATGAGGTTTATTTCAAAATAAGCGTATATAAATGACCTTTTCTATAATTTTTGAGAATATTGAATTCAATGCTATAGGCCTATAGAAATCCATGTTTTCCTTATCTTCTTTCTTAAACACAGGTTTGATTACTGATATTTTTAATGCACATGGAAATATCCCTTGTTCAATACATAAATTTATTACAAAGCTAACTACTGGTGATATTTCTAATGCTACATGTTTGATGGATTTTGGAACAATAACATTATACAACTTATATCAACAAATAAACTATTATTTTATATCGCATTTATGGACTTTATAGGTTTGTTCAGATATTCTGTAGGTCTGCTACTATCATGTAGATACAAAATGCTATATCCCAATAAAAAAATAGATCCTATTAGGTGCCCGATCCGGCTTCGCACGGTTGCACAATAAGGTAAATGAGACCAAATCATCCCTTTACGGGGTCGCTAACCTATTTTGTGCGGACCTTAGTTAAATTGTACAATATATTATAATATCTTCAGTATTTTGGAAGACTTAAAGACATTTATTTTCAATACTGCTCAGACTTCAGCAAACCATACTTATGTTTTCTTAGTGAAAAAGAAAATATAGCTTCCATTGCATTTTTTTTTTTAGATATCTTTAAACATATAAATAACCTGAACCTGAAACTTCAAGGCAAGGGAAAGCTTATGGCACATGGGCAGCTCCTGGCAGAAGTAAGAAACTTTTCGCAAAAACTCTATCTATTTATGATAAAACATATAATTAAGAATAAGACTATTAAAAGTGGTGCAAAGGAAGTGACATATAATGTATTTCTAAATTTTTTAAAGGGGAGTTTAAAGCTGGAAAACATATTTTACATTTGGAAAAGGTTTACGGTCAAACCACAGAAATGCTGGTATATATTGCTACGTCGGAATAGTTTTGTTTAATTGGTTTATTCCAATAGTTTTCAAATGGAATTAGCAGTTATTTGCGTATTTCTCGCCTTCTTTACTAAACTTTTGAAGGTTATAATTTTTTTAAAGTTAAACTTTTTATGAAACACTTTTTATTAAAGAAAAACGCTGAAAAAATAGACTTAAAAATACTTAGGATTAACCCCGGTGTGTACCAATGAGTTTTTAATCAAAAATATTATGTATATTTGTTTAACAACACCACTATAGTGCCTTGGAGAGCACGTTAAGCTGTCGGTCCCAATATCAATATTACGGGCGTAGTAAGGCACCCGTGATTATATAGGTATTTATATACTTAGTTTTGATATATTTTTTTTACTATTTATTTATAATATGTTTTTTTATACCAGATTTAGGTGTATAACTACCTAGTTGCATGATCTTTTAAGTCATAATTTTAATTTTTAGGAGTGTCTATAATAATCACTGTGCGACGATACTAAGAGTAAATTTGATTTTCCTGGAAAGCACAAAACTGGCTGACCTGGAATATTTGGACGAGGATAATGACAAAGAATACTAGTGGAATATTTGGAGTCTGATTTTTCTGAATAATTGTTTTTTTTTGACCATGCATAAATACCTGTAAAGGTTTAAATGAAATAAATATTTTTGACTTTGACTTTGATTTGTGGTGCAATACAGACAAATTCGTACGGACCTTTTTTCTAAAAAACTAAAAATTTTAACTTTGACCAGTATGTACATTTTTAAGGTTTGCGTTTTTGTGAGAGAACATGACAATTTATTTAGGTAAGGTTCGCGTTATCCAGAAAATTTAGTGCTGGATATTTTGCCAAAGAGCAGAGTACCTACTTGAGAAAATTTAATATGTGATGTGTGTAAAAATATACAAATAATTACGATAATCATGCCCCAACGACCGTCCGTTCTGCAAGCTATGTGGCCTGCCCACTGCCACTTAAGTTTGGCGATTCTGGAGGCTATGTCGGTTACTTTGGTCCTTTTGCGGATCTCATCGTTTCGAATATGATCCCGCAAGGAAACGCCGAGCATAGCGCGCTCCATCGCCCTTTGTGTGACTGTGAGCTTTTTCATGAGGCCCATAGTAAGCGACCACGTCTCTGATCCATAAGTCATCACTGGGAACACACACTGCTCGAACACCTTGGTTTTTAAACACTGCGGTATTTGGGACGAGAAGATATTACGTAGCCTCCCGAATGCTGCCCAGCCGAGTTGGATTCGACGAGAGATCTCTTTCTCGAAGTTGGATTTACTTGTTTGGATTGACTGTCCTAGGTATATATAATTGTCAACAACTTCGAGTGCGGAGCTTCCTATTTTTACAGGAGTGGGTATAACATGGGCGTTCGACATGACTTTGGTCTTATCCATGTTCATGTTTAGGCCCACTTTTTTAGAAGCCCCACTGAGATCATTGAGCATTATGCCGAGGTCCTCCAGGGTTTCAGCCATGACTACGATATCGTCGGCAAATCGAAGGTTAGTGATGTACTCGCCATTAATGTTGATGCCAAATCTTCTCCAGTCCAAGAGTTTGAAGACATCCTCCAATGCCGCAGTAAAAAGTTTCGGGGAGATTACGTCTCCCTGTCTCACTCCTCGCTGTAGCTGGATGGGTCTTGAGGTCTGGTCTTGGAGGCGAACTGACATGGTGGCGTTTTTGTACAAACACTTTAATACTTCGATATAGCGGTAGTCAATTTGGCACCACTGGAGTGACTGAAGCATCGCCCATGTTTCCATCGAATCGAAGGCTTTCTCATAGTCCACGAAAGCTAGACACAGGGGCTGATTATATTCATCGGTTTTTTGTATAATCTGCCTCAATGTGTGGATGTGGTCTATGGTTATAGTACCATCCCTTTACGGAATCCGGCTTGTTCGGGAGGCTGGAAGTCGTCAAGCCTACGTGAGAGACGATTCGTGATAACTCTCGAAAACAGTTTATAGACATGGCTCAGAAGCGAGATGAGTCTGTAGTTCTTCAAAAGGGTTTTGTCACCCTTTTTGAAGAAGAGTACCACCACGCTTCTGTTCCATGCCTTAGGTGTTTTGCCCTCGAGGATGACGGAATTAAACAGATTCTGGAGAGCCATCAGCAAAGGTTTGCCACCAGCTTTCAGGAGCTCAGACGTGATTCCGTCATTACCCGGTGCCTTGTTGTTTTTTAACTGTTTGAGAGCCATCCTAATCTCTTACAGGCTGACTTCCGGGATATCTTCGGTATAGTGTCGGGTTAACCTGGCTCTTGGATCATTTTCCAGGTTTTTGACAGGAGGCCGTGTTGCTGTGTACAACTGTCCATAGAACCTTTCGATCTCCGCCATAATCTCTGGTTTGGAGGCGACAACTCTGCCGTCCTCGGTCTTCAGATTCGTTAATTGACTCTGGCCGAGAAACAGATCTCTTGCAAATACTTTAGAGCCTTTGTTTTGCTCAATGGCATCTTTAATACGATCTGTATTAAATTGCCGTATGTCGCGAGTCAAGGACTTTGAGATCTGTCTGTTGAGCAATCTTATTTTAGAAGCGTCAGACGAAGACTGCATGGTTATTCCGCGTCTCTCTTCCATGAGCTTTAAAGTATGGTCGAAGATCTTTCTAGCTCCTTCGTTAGATCGGATCTTAAAAAAGTTCGATCCGACCTGGTGGACAGTTTCCACAACCCTGTCATTATAAGATGAAATCTATCTCATTTGTGGTGGCACCGTTAGGGATTATCCAAGTCCACTTGCGTTGTGGTTTTTTCTTGAAAAAGGAGTTCATCAAATACAGTCCCTCCTTTTCCATGAAGTTTGCAAGCATCTGACCTCGTGGATTTCTACTGCCTGTACCAAATTGCTCCACTCTCAGTTCGGTTTCGCTTCGTATGCCTATCTTCGCGTTAAAGTCTCCCATGACAACAGTGTAATGAGATTTAAAGCTACGCATGGCTCTACTGATGTCCTCATACATGGCTTCTACCTCGACGTCGGGGTGTGTCGATGTCGGGGCGTATACCTGTATGACCTTCAGCGAATATCGTTTGGTTATTCTGAGTATAAGGTAAGCCACCCTTGTCGACACACTCGATTTTAACAACGTTGTTCACGAGAGACCTGTGGACGATGAACCCGACACCACCTTGAGACGGTTGGTCGCCCTCCCGGAAATAGAGCAGGTTACCGGATTTCAGGATTATCGAGTCTTCACCTTCTCTTCGGACTTCAGATAATCCAATAATATCCCAGTGTAACCCGCTCAATACTTCCTCTAGTTCGACCACCCTCTCGTCAGTCCGCAGTGTCCGTGTGTCGTATGTTGCCAGGGCCAGTGTTCGTTTGTTGTGGTAGTTTGGGCTCCGCCGGAGATTCTTCGCACCCCTTGCCCCGCATTTATATTAATATTAAATATTATATTGACAATGTAATCATAATAATAATAGTAAATTTTAAATAGAATTTAATATATTACACAACTCTTATAGCAAATAATTAGGTACTTCGTTTCATTTAAGATAAATAAAAATAATAATATGGACAATAATTGTAATATTTTTTAAATAATTAACATTAATGAATTAATTTTGTTTAACTAGTAGACATTAATAAAATTATAAACAGTACATAGCAGGTATAAGATTATATAGTAAAACAATATATACTATAGATATTTTAGTTTCTAATAAATAATCTCAAAATAGTGTATAAAAAATATTTGTACGCCATTAAAGTGGCAGAGTATAGAGGACAAACAATTATGTAAACACCTGTATAACCTATATTTCAACGAATAAATGTATTTGTATTTACCAAGGTAAAGTAAACTTGTTAACCATGGCTACCATGCCCGCGCTTCATAATGTTAATAAAACCCCGATTTATAAGCATAATTGTGGGTACTTACCTACCATTTTACACATTTATGTACATTTGTTTGACGACACTACTGTTGGGAAATCCACGGTATTTTTTTAATTATTAGTTAAGGCCAAGGCTTCATATAATATGCTTGGTAGAAGTAAAATGTCAAATTGATTGACAACTAGGAAAAATTCTGGAATTGTTATTGTGTTGAGAATTTTTTGGTAATTAATATACATATTATAATTTAGAAACACCCAGACCAAGACAAACTATACAGAAAAACGTACTAGTATTGTTTTGCCATTGGTGGGAATCGAACCCATAACCTCCGGAATCCGGATATAATGCCAAAGGCGCAACCGATTTTCTACGGAGGCGGTCGATACCCAAATTTTAATTCGCAGAAATATATTTTATTGTACCCCCAATGCTATTTAACAAAAAAACGTATATAATATGTCCCAGTAATATTAATAATAATCAAATATTTTGTAAGTACCACATATTTGCATGCCATGTTGTCTTGGTAGTTTTTAATGAACATGTATTACCTTACTAACATCTACCTTTACTCAGATACGAAGCAAATAATTTTCATTTCATTTAATTTTAATTTGTTTGTTCGAGGCGTGTAAAATATACAAACACGTACTACATATACTGTAGAATTTAAGTTTTTTATTACGTGTACTTAACTGACAAATAAATAAGCTTAATTATTGAAGCTAGCGACATCTACCGTAATAATTTGGTATTTTACAAAACGTGCGTTTGATTTGATATTAATGCAGTTAAAGGCGACTTGTAATGCAAATTCGTAGCTTTTTTTTTTAGATATCTTAAAACATATGAATGACCTGAACCTGATACTTTAAAGCAAGGGAAAGCTTATATGGGCAGCTCCTGGCAGAAGAAAGAAACTTTTCGCAAAAACTCTATCTATTTGTGATAAATAAATTAAGAAATAAGACTATTAAAAGTGGTGCAATGGAAGTAACAAATAATGTTTTTTAACATTGTTTAAAAGAGAGTTTAAAGCTGTCGGAATATTTTTCTTTAATTTGTTTATCCCAGTGGTTTTAAAATAAAATACGTAATTTTTGGCCAAATTTCTCGGCTTGTTAACATCTTTTGAAGGTTATAAGTTTTTATAAGTTTAATATGTAAAGTCATACTTATTTTTTTACAATGTATTTATATTATGTTTTTTTTTATACCTGCTTTAGGTGACTGACGATTATCTAGTTGCATCATGATCTTTTAAGTTATTATTTTTATTTTCAAGAGTGTCTATAATAATCACTGTGCGACGATCTTAGAGTAAATTTGATTTTCCTGGAAAGCACAAAATTGGTTGACCTGGATTATTTGGACAAGGATAATGACAAATAATACTAGTGGAATATTTTGAGTCTGAATTTTTTGATTTTATTTTTTCATTCTTTAAAATGTATATTACTAAAGGCTAATTAGACATAAGTGTTAGGGGGGAGTGGGGCAGAATGATACAAGGGGCACAGATACACAAGCATTATTTCATAGTGGAATAAATGTATTCGAATCGCGATATCTCTAAAACGCGTCTTTAAAAGTGTGAATGTAACGTTGCGATCATGCCGACAGCCAGTCAGCCGGTGGCGTTTTACAAGACTGAACGTGTTTCGAGTGCAGCCAAGAAAAAAAATACGTGAAATGTAAAAGTGTTTCAGCGATCTTCTGTGCCATCTTGTAAAGATCTATATATATGAAAGATAAGTGCCCTCACTTATCTTTCATTTCACTACTCACTCATCACTTATTAAGTATTTTGTGCATTTTTAAAAATAAATAAGTTATTTTAATTAGTGCACTTTAATTTTTGTAAAACACCTGATTAGGGTACTTTGATACAGCAAAGTACGAGGCACAATGATGCGTATTAATGTGCCCCAATATAAATTGTTAAAAACAGTTTTGGGGTAAAATTAAGTATATATATATATTTTTGTTGCCACCAGAAAATGGTGCGAGTACGTATGAGCCAAAGATTGAAAGGCGTAATATAGATGAAGCAGAAAGTAAATAATTGATTGGGATAGAAACTAAAAAAGAAAAAAACAAAAGCCAATTCTGATTCCAGTGAAAATGAGTCGGTGCAATTAAGTCATAACGACGGTGATGAAAAGTTTGATGCAGAGGGTGGAAAAGGGTTTGATACCCCTAATACTGAAAATATAAACATTGGTTATTTTCTTCTTATAAAATTTTAAGAAGAAATCTGTTGTTTATTATGTGGCCAAAATAATTTTCTAAATATAATTTGACTATCAAGTATAACTAGAAAAAATCTTAAATGTTTTAGGTATTTATTCTCCAGATGTAGAAAACAAAGCAAGCGTATATAAGATATTGTTTTGCACGTGCCTAACCATATTTTTTCTAAGGTTATAGCTCAAACATGATCTAAGTATTCCTTTTCAGTTCATTTAAGTGTATAGAATGTCAAATAAAAGTAACAATAGAGGCGTTTTTGTTAAGTTTATATTTTTTTCTTAAGTAATTGCTATTGACTCAGTTAAGTGTTATATTTTAAACCATTTCCATACGAATTCTACTTTGTATTAATGTGCCCCAAGTGATGTATCCAAGTGCCCCGTTGGTACGGCAGAATGATACTAATTATTTTCAACTTAAACCGATGATAATTTATTCTCAACTTAAACCGTTTTATTATTTTAACGTTATATTATTAATATTTTGGCGATTCTGCTTGTGGTGCGGCCAGGGGCTCTAGAGAAAAAGCAGGCGAGGCGACATGTCGCGTCGCCTCAGTCAAAAACGTATGTATTTTGACAGTGACAGTAGGCGTGAGGCACGCTGTCACCTGCCAAAGTCTATTCAGTTTTGATTGAAGGCGACACGACACGTCGCCTCGCCTGATTTTTCTCTAGAGCCCCAGGAACGCACACGAGCTAGGGATGCCAGGTCCCGTCGAGTCCTAAATCCTGTAGAGGGAGTGTATAGATTCTAATACCAATAAAACCACTACATCAGAACTACTTATTGTCTTTAATTAAATTAATCATAATATTAATTCGCGGGACAGCGGTCGACGGTAACCAGTCCGAGTTCGCGTTCTAACTGGCCATTATCTCTAAAGCTCTCCGTGCGATGAGTTAGGGATCCACTTGTGTGGTCCGTGATTCATCGCCAGCGCATCGATCGGTGCAACCATATTAGGAACGTGACTGAGGGTGACGGGTCGGGGATGTTGTGGCTGCATAGTAATACGCTATCGCCACATTATTCCCCCCCTTTTTTAGTTTTTACAAAAATATGGTACCTAAGCCTTTAAAAGTTAGTACTAAAAGAGGAAAATTATGGTTTACGTAACATGAATGTAAATACATCAAATAAATCACCCTACGTTATAATTTTGACACTTAAAAGGCAAAAATAAAATAACAAGATACAAATGACCACACAAAAGGTTATGTCAAATATTTTTGAAAAAGAAAAAAAAAAACTAAAGTTCTCTAAGTTAACTTTCACGCTATGTTATTTATCGATACTCGAAACCTTTAATTCGAGGTACATTGGGTTAAATAGCACTGAGAGGGAAAAAACCAATCACTGTTGAAATAAAAAAATAAAAAATAAAAACACGTTCAACGGTATGGGGCCGGTGTTAGGTGGAATGCTGGCGATCTCCCGCCTGACAAACTTCGTTAAAGGGCCCGTTCGTTTTGGGAACGAAATATGTTCACAATGATCATAATGACATTATGCGAACTTGCGTTTTTTTTTGGTTAATTTCAATCACAATGCCACAATTATTACTATGCAAATCGAACGCAATTGTTATCACGAATCTGTGTTGACAGATTCGTGATAACGATTGCGTTCGAATTTGTCACTTGTCACGTAAAATATAGGATAAATCGTACAATCCACTAATTTTATATGCCAAATCTTTCTAAAATCATTTCTATTTAAAATACAATAAATTTGATCTTAAAAATATAAGACGGCTGCGACGTTTAAAACAACAACAACTGTCACAACCACAAATGTCAAAATATGTTCACAACGCCTCACTTATCAACTGGGATCATTGTAATCAGTTCACGGTAGCATTCTGGGCCAAAAAAACGGCCATTGTGGCAGATCACATCGCCACTTTTGCCGCCGAAATCTCTCCCGAATAAAAAACGCATAAATATACCTACATCGTGATCGTTCTGAACATGTTTCTGTCCCAAAACGAATGCAAGCAAAGTGCGCCTCGCCTTGTTGCGCAGTAGGTATACTACGATCGCAACTAACACCACGACCGTCACTAGCAGGGTTATGTCGCCCACACTCCAGCTGGTCCTCTCCACGGTAGCATTTCCGTTCTGGGCGATGATGACCTCTTCCTTGCTCTCTGTTTTTCCCATTATAACAGTCTTCTTTCCAGTTTGAACGATCGGCTATGAATGGCGTGCGGCAGCGCCGAGTGAATCAATATGATCCTAATTGGGAGGACTATATTGACTCACCGTTGAATCACAGCATGAAACGTGCCGGACGACGAACTGATCTGCCGCTCCTTGTATGTGAGTTCGGTGCGGGCGTAGCAATCGTCGTAGGAACCGTAGTCGGGGTGCTACGCCCGGTATTCGATGTAGGCCTTGAGAGTGTAGGTTCGGCTAGCGCATAAGCGGGCTTTAATCGGTACACGGAAATTCTAGCTATGCGGTTAGGCAAATGTACCTCAAACACTTTATCGCTCCTACTTAAAACGCGGTAAGGGCCGTCATACGTAGGTTGAAAACCGTGTTTCACTGCGTCGTTTCTTACAAAAACTTGCTTACAGGTAAACATGTCATTATGTACAAATGTCTTGTTATTATGACTACGGGTAATGAGAGTTCGCTTAAAACTGTCTATAGCACTTTATTGTCTATATTCGTATTCACTAGAAACAATGTTAGTATCACTTATATTGTCATAAAAATCACTTGGTAGTCGTAAGGCACACCCGTATGTAAGCTGAGCTGCGCTTACATCGCTATAACTACGCACCGCACTGCGGAGGCCGAACAACACTGTTGATAACTCATAACCACGACGAGTGATTTTCGTTAATACGAGCCGTCAGCGCTGTTTTCAGAGTCCGATGTCATCTCTCCACCATACCATTAGCTTGAGGGTGGATCGCCGTTGTTCGTAGTTTGTTGATCCCCAGATACTTCATTAGGTTGGTGAACAAGTTACTTTCAAACTGCCTACCCTGGTCACTGGTCAACTTCTTGGGACAGCTAAAACGAACTATCCATCCTTCGTAAATAGCTCGTGCTACCGTTTCGGCGGTAATGTTCTTGACTGGTATGGCTTCCGGCCATCTTGATGCTCTGTCGATGATTGTGACGCAGTATTTGTGATAGGATACGCGTCGGAAGTGATAGGTAACGGTCCGATTATGTCGACGTGAATGTGTTCGAATCGATCGCATTCTTTAAACGATCCCAGCGGGGCGACTGTGTGTCTCTGCGTCTTCGATCTTTGACAATAAACACACGCACGAGTCCAGTTGTTGATATCGGTGTTCATGTTTTTCCAGAAAAATCGATTCGTCATTAACTTTCTTGTACGTCGAATACCTGGGTGACTAATTCCATGTATAAGCTATACATGGAATTAGTCACCCAGGTATTCGACGTACAAGAAAGCTGTTGCCCGGAATTGTACTGTGAGGTACGGTCGCACTTTATTTTTTTGAAATTTCGCAATAAACTGGAATGTCGACATTAGGCATATATACTTTTTTAATAGAAAAATATTCGTTTGAAAACAAGGAATGTAGTGTGTCATCGATTTGTTGCTGTTCTGTCAATCCCGAGTAGTCGATCTGTGTCGTTAATTTGATCTCCTCGACCCGAGATAAGGCGTCAGCGACCACATTCTCTGTGCCCGTTACGTATTGTATATCGGTACTAAATTGCGAAATAAAGTTTAAATGACGTAACCTTCTTGGAGAATCGCTTTTCTCGGGTGAATTCTTGGTGAAAGCAAAAGTTAATGGTTTGTGGTCTGTGTAAATTGTAACTCTTCGGCCTTCAATTAAATATATAAAATGTCTTATCGCCATATAGATAGCTAAAAGCTCGCGGTCATATGTGCTGTACACTTTCTAAGTATCGCTGAGTTTTTTGGAGAAAAATCCTAATGGTTTCCATTCGTTATCTACGTATTGATGTAGGACTGCTCCTGCGCAGGTACTGGAAGCGTCGGTCATTAACCCTAACGTTGCGTCAGGCGTCGGGTGAGATAACGTTATCGCGTCCTCTAGACTTTGTTTACAATTCCAGTAGGCTTCGTCGGCTACTTCCGTCCATATAATGGGGGTCTTTTTTCTTAGAATTGTACAAATAACTATTCAGTATAGCTTGGTAGTTGGCAGCATTGGGCAAGTGGTTCCGGTAAAAGTTTATCATGCCCAAGAAACGCCTGAGATCTTCCATTGTTAAAGGCCTTGGAAATTCCTTGATAGCTAGCACGGTTCCTTCCAAAGGGCGGATTCCGTTTGTGGACACTTCATAGCCGAGAGAATCTATTTTTGTTTTACCAAAATCACACTTGGCCACGTTGAACGTTATACCGTGTTCATTCAATCGCGAGAAAACCTGTTCGTCGTTGCTTGCTATAATGACGTCATCGATGTAAGTATATAAAAAGTTTAAACCCGCCAACACCGTGTGACTCATAAAACGCTGTAATGTTTGAGCGGGCGTTCCGAAGTCCAAAGGTCATCCTCGGGAATTCAAACAAGCCAAACGGTGTTGTTATGGCTGTCTTTTCTATATCCTCTCTCCTCGGGGCGACAGGTATTAGATGATAGGCACGATTGATGTCTATTCGTGAAAATATGTTCTTATTAGCTAGCAGGTATGTAAAATCTTGCAACCGGGGGATGGGGTATCTATCCGGCTTTATTATAGAATTGAGTTGTCTGTAATCGCCGCATGGACGTATGTCTCCGTATTTTTTAGGTACTACGTGCATACGCTTGCCCACGGACTTTTTAACGGTCTACAGATCCCCATTTCCTGCATAATACGGAATTCATCCGTTACTTTCTTATACCGATCAGGTGGTAACGGTTTTGCTCTCGCGTAAACTGGAGGGCCCGTAGTTTCAATGTAATGTAATACCTTGTGCTGCGGGGGTTTTTTAAACAATACTGGCTTGGTGATTTCCGGGTATTTCTCTAAGAGTCCGTGGAAATTATGGTTGATGCTATTAGTCTTTATTGAAGTTTCGCGACACTTTACGACTTTCGTATGAACCCCTAAGTTAGTTTCAGAGTCAATTATTTCCCTACAACTTAAATCTATGGTTAGCTTATGATACGATAAAAAGTCTGCACCTAAAATTTGCTGTTTTACGTCTGCAATAATAATTGTCCACTTATACGGTCTACTTAAATTTAAATTGAGTACTAGAGTTCGCGTGCCGTAAGTTTTAATTTCCGTCCCGTTAGCCGCGTAAAGCCTATACTCATTACACTCTCGAGGCGATTTTCTACACACCGGAAGCACTGAAACATTTGCGGTCTACTGAATCTCGTCTCTTTTTTTGATATTATAGAACGGATACAATATACATAATTAAACGCACCTCTGCAGTAGATGCCCACCCAAGTGTCCCTACTCCCTTTCCCTAATGACCGGTTTATAATATAATTATGTAAAAAAAAAATGATATTTAATTAGTGAATTAGGACATATTTTAAAGATTGTACTAGTTTGATTCGAAGCGATCATTTCAATGACTGAGAAAGCACAAACAAAGCCTACTTTTAAAATTATTATTATTATTATTATTATTATTTTTTTTCATTTCATTTATTCACATATTATTAATAAATAAATAATAACATTAACAGCGGGTCCCGCACTAGATTAACCTGTATCGCGGGTACCCATAAAAAGGTTTTACAATATTTCCATTGATACATACATGCTACCGAATAACAAACTTAGTATTTATTCTAGCATTATAAAATAAAATTACATTATTATTTCTGTTACAATTCAATTGTAGTAACAGACATACTCGTACCTACATGCCTATACCATCCGATCCATGGAATATATACCTAGTAGGTATAAAAATCATAAAAAAAAATAAAAATAAAAATAAAGTGAAATAAATGAATTACTTTTTGAATGCATAGGTATCATGTTCAAGTACATATGTATATACTTGCACATGCCACCCATTCATTCAAACCAATTAATTTTCGATACAACTGTGATATTTTTTTCTGTTTCCCTGTATGACCAGGAAAGGAGCAGTTTTTCAATTGTCTTTTTAACTTCCCGAAGATTACAGCATTTTACTATATCACCTTTAGTTGCTATACTATTGTAAATATGATAGCTAAGGAATGTATTAAAGCGCTTTGCAAACGAAGTTCTAATGCTATGGGGATTGTGCAGATGAAAGACACGTGTTTTTATTAGCACTACATATTCCGGTGTCTTAATAACCATTCTGTGCATAGACAGCGTAGATTTAAGAATGTACAGCTGACGTACAGTGAGAAGTTTAGCTCTTTCGTATAGATAGGTGGTAGGGTGTCGAAACGGTTTTAAGCACAGACCGCTGAGCTCTTTCCAATTTTATAAGAACCGTTTTTCCTGCTCCACCCCATACCAGAATACAGTATGATAAAATAGATTGACAGAGAATATTGTATACTGTCCTTAAAAGGCCTGCGCAGGCAACATTCCTTAGATGTTTCATTGAATAAATCAATCTTCTCACTCGAGGTGACATAATGTTTATGTGCTCTGAAAAGTTTAAATTTTCATCCAGTGAGACTCCCAAATATTTAAGACTTTTAACTCTCTGTATTACTTTGCAACTACAGGATGTCACAGGCTGCACTCCACATAAATGGTTATTGTATCTTAAGACCTGCATCAGGTCGTGGTGCCGAAGCTGCAGTTTTATGGAAGTACAGGCAGTGAGATTTTGATACAATCAATGTGAGGAGATTTTGATCTAGCCATCTGTTTAAACAAGCCATCCCTTCCTCTGCTGCGGCATTTGCTTGGGTCCAAGAAGTGCCATGAAAGACTATTGCAGTATCATCTGCGTAACAAACGATATCTGCATTTCTCAGGGGTAAGTCGAATATATCATTCAGATATATAATAAATAATGTAGGTCCCAGAATACTGCCCTGAGGGATGCCAAAAAAGGAAAAACATGGAAGACTGGAGCACGTAGCTACCTTGACACACTGCCTTCTGCCCATCAGATAAGTGCGGAACCAGGCTAAACTAAGGCCTCTTACGCCCATGCGTTTCAACATTTCTAAGAGAATGGGAATAGACACAGACAAGGCCTTTTTTAGGTCTAGAAAGGTTCCCTCACAGGATCTACCCCCATCAAGATGGTTGACGACTTCATTGATAAGATGGGAGACTGCATCTTCTGTTGACTTACCCCTGCGAAACCCAAATTGCCGCTGTGAGAGTAATTCGTTTGACTCTATAAATTCCATAAGTTGAATATTAACTATTTTTTCCAGCATTTTGGAGAAAGTGGCCAGAAGTGAGATAGGTCTATAATTCTCGGGACTATCCTTATCTCCGCCTTTGTAAATTGGCACGATAGTTGCATATTTCCATTCCATAGGGAATATGCTATGGTGCAGACTTAAATTAAAAATATAACAAAGCGGTGCAATAATGTAATTCTTAATCTTTTTAATTATAGCGTTGATAATTCCGTCGTGACCCGGAGCACAATCTACCTTTAACTTAGCGATAAGCTCTTCAATCTCAACAGCGGTGGTAGGATGAAGAAATAATGAATTTATTGGGGACTTACCAGATTTCACTTTCAAAGCCAAAGATTCATGAGTCTCATTAAGTTCTCCCAATGTGATGTTTGCCAGGTTTTGCCCGACTGCTGCAAAGTACTCATTAAAAGAGTTGAGTAACTTAATTGGTGTATCTTTAATTGTAAGAAGTTGTGTTGAATCATTAGGTTTACATAGCGTGATCAGTAACGTCTACATCAAATATCACTGTTTCGATTTTATGTCGAGTTTTAACAAAGAAATGATCAAGGCAGGTATGAGTAGGTTTGTCCACAGCAGCCATCAGGCCTGCTTCAGCAAGTAGACATAAATAGTCCGTGCTTTGTTGTTGTTTTATGGAAGTATCCAGGATATCAATATTAATATCTCCAGTAAGTACAAAACATGGACCCCTACCTGAATAATCTTTTTTTCATTTTCACCTACTTTTTGTGAAAGAGATGAAGTTATAGCTGTAAGGTTGCTATTTAAGTTTATAATTTCTTGCCTTAAGAAAGATATTTCTTCATTTTGTTTCTTTGTTAATATCTTTAAATCATTTCTCATTTGCCGAATTTCAGAGGCTATGATTGTTATATCGCTTCCGCCAGCAGGGAAGGGGCTCGGGGGCTCTACTCGTCGGCTACCCCGGATAGTATTTATATTATCTAAGGCCGTGTAAGTGCTGTTTAAAACTGTAGCCGGGCGGATAGGTGTATTGCTATTGTCGCACTTCGGCATAGCGCACACACAACCAGGACAAGTCCAAGTGTTTTTATATTCAATGGAGTAGCCATTAAATGTGGGTATTGTAATGTTCAAACAAGGCAGGTCCTATAGGTTTTTGCATTTGAGACACTCCATGAACTCAATTGTGTGAATATTCTTACCACAGGCGTTACAAGTAGTTGACATTATGTTTAGATATGTTTGTTTACCTGTTTATGGAGTAAACTATAGATACTAGATGTGGTAAGTAGTTAGCTTTATTTGTATTGTATGATGTATCTATGCGGTCGTGCGCCTATACGCGCGTGCAGAATGAGGAATGAATCACGGTAACACAATAAAGCGCGCGTTGCAGGTACACTCGTCTTTAGATGGCCGTTGACAAATACTTGTATAATAATATTATTAATATTACTTAACCACTATATATTTCTACGATAAGGAAGCAATACCAAATAGGACATTTCACTGGCTATCGAACTAAATATATGACACTGTAAATGGTAAACTTTAAACTACTTTTTAAGATTTTTAATGCGTAAAGATCGACAGTTAACATGTACAGTTAACGGTAGGTAGTCGAGGAGGTAACTGTATTTATATGTCCACTTCGTAGACTAAGTAGAACTACTACACAACATACGGCAATTACTGCATATCATGGTTGTGTAGCGTAGTTTTTACGTTATGGCTTATTACTCTTATTACTTTGCATTAATAGAACACGACTAATCTGTGAAGAATTACAGATTAGTCGTGTTCTATTAATGCAAAAGAAATGCATACGTGCCATTGCTGGTATAGTCTCTACCGAGTCATGTAGACCTATTTTCAAGAAGCTTAAACTACAAACACTTATAGGCATGTAAATATATGAAGTGTCAAACTTTATACGAATGAATATAGGAGACCTCTTTGTGAAACATGGAGATGTGCACCCAAAATCCCCTATTCCTTCTATGCTAATCAATGACATAACGCCCAAGACCAGAGTTTACCAAATTAACTCTTACATGATGAGCATTAAGATTTACAATCATATACCAGGACATTTTAAGGAACTACCGTCATATATATTTAAGTCCACGCTCTCTAAATGGTTACTGAACCGTAGTTTCTATAGTCTTAAGGATTTTTTTGAAAACAAAGTCTGATTAAGGTTATTGTAAATTTAACACTTTCTGAATGTGTGAATGTGTCTCCTATTTATTATTCGTTTGGGCTCACTCTCTCTCTCATCTCATCCTGTGTTTCTGCTTTAAATAATTATTGTGCTGTGGGTAGTGCTATATTGTGCTGTTGCTGTAATATTTGCTATTTTATTATTATGTATGTATATTATTAATATAGTTTATGATATGTATGTATATGTAGTCAGCATTAGTGTGTATGTATAATATTTGTACTCTATTTCTTAAATGTATTTTACTGCACCTATTTTTACCTACTTACTGCTTAATTTGTCCCAAAGGTTTGACTGGTAGAGAATGCCTAGCGGCATTAAGTCCGCCTTTGTACTAAATTTGTGCAATAAAGTTTTTAAATAAAATTGTATTAAATCTATCGAGCTTTTATTTTGCTTATATTCTTGAACTTTCATTGTTAGTTCATTAGGTTTTAATTTGTAGATAATTTTGTCATTTAACTTATTTGTTCACTATTTTATGATAGTTGGTTATTTCTTTTATTGATTATGTGTTGTTTGTTTTTTTTTTTTTTTAATGATTGACATATAAAATAATAATCAAAAATTTTGTACGTACCACATATTTGCATCCCATGGTCTTGGTAGTTTCTGTACCCCTAGTGTGAGTTTTCTAACTATTACTTTGCGTTTGAGTTAACTAAAATTTGTATGGGAAATGGTAAAGCGCTCCAAGCGGAAATTTTGAGAAATAAAAATGCGAGCATGTGATTGGTCAAAATGTTAATGCAGTTAGTATAGTTAAAGCGAAAGTAGACGTTAAAAAAACTTACACTAGGGCTTACTGATAAACATGTATTACCTTACTAACATCTACCTTTACTCAGTCAGATACGAACGAAGCAAATAAATAATTTTATTTCACTTCAATATAATTTTAATTTGTTTGTTCGAGGCGTGTGAAATAAACAAACACGTGCTACGAACAAACTTTCAAAAATAACTATATAAAGGATTTCTGCAAACGCAAATTTTCAATATTATAAGTAGAATTTAAGATTTTATTACGTGTTCTTAGCTGACAAATAAATTTGCTTAAATTATTGAAGCTAGCGACATCTACAGTATTAATTTGGTATTTTAGGAAATTTGCGTTTGATTTGATATTAATGCAGTTAAAGTCGACTCGTAATGCAAATTCGTCTTTGACGCTACCCGTTTCGTAACTCCATTATATCTGACCAACTCATCCCTTTACTATAATAAGAATAATCCGTTTATTTCCAATACCAAATAAATGAAGTAAATACATTATAATAAATATTAGATTTCAGTGCACTATATTAACCTATTACATAATACATGTTTACAACAAATCATACTTATTAACAATTATAATAAAAAATAAAATAAATCACTCAAAGTAAAAATAAATAGTTTATAAAATATGTAAATGTTTCAGTAGTATTTAATTATTAAGTGTCTTGTGTTAGTGCACTTAGCTGCTATCCGGTGTTGGCACCCATCGCCGGGTGTAGGCCTCCTCCATCTGCTGCGATGCGCATCGCGGTCGCATGCGCGGTCCGAGGCCTGTCTGCACCAGGCGGCGCCCGCCACGTCCACCACGTCGTCCCGCCAGCGGCGCGTCTGCCGCGGGGTCTGGTGGACTCCCGCGGGTACCAGTGCAGCACGCGCTAGCTCCAGCGACAATCGGTCGCGCGCGCGACGTGTCCAGCCCGCCCATCTCCACTTAAGTTTACAAGCTAATGTGGCCGCATCTATGAGTTGTGTTTTATCACGAATGTCTTTATTTCGCCGCCGGTCGCGTAGCTTAATGCCTAATAGCATACTTCGTTCTGTAGCTCGTTGGAATACCTGTATTTTAGAGATTATGTTTTTCGTGAGGGCCCAGCTCTGACATCCGTATAAAAGTGTAGGTAAAACCGCGGTATCCATTGCTATCTTTTTTTAGTTTTAAGGGAGTATTAGATTTAAAAATATGTTTTAGTGACCAATATTTATTCCACGCCTTTTTTATTCTGGTGTTAATTTCATTTAGTGTATGTTCTCTGAATGTGACGTTTTGTCCGAGATATGTATATTGGTCTACATAGTTGAGTGTGTGGTTGTGTATGCATAGTGGTATCTGTTCTCCATTTGTTATAACGCATGTTTTTTCTGGGTTCATGTTAAGGTCGCACTTTCGACTTTCTTCGTCTAATGTTTTTAACATATATTCTAGTTGTTTGGAATTTTCACTAAGTATGACAATGTCGTCAGCGAAACGTAGATGATTTAAATACTCGCCGTTTATGTTGATGCCAAAATTATCCCAGTTTAATTTAGAAAATATACCCTCGCAACGAACACCTTGGTTTTTAAACACTGCGGTATTTGGGACGAGAAGATATTACGTAGCCTCTCGAATGCTGCCCAGCCGAGTTAGATTCGACGAGAGATCTCTTTCTCGAAGTTGGATTTACTTGTTTGGATTGACTGTCCTAGAAGCCCCACTGAGATCATTGAGCATTATGTACAAGCCTAGAGCTTAGTTTGTGACCAGAGCAATATATGTAATTTGTGTGTATCCATATTATTATTATTATTATTATTATTATTATTATTATTATTATTATTATTATTATTATTATTATTATTATTATTATTATTATTATTATTATTATTATGCCGAGGTCCTCCAGGGTTTCAGCTATGACTACGATATCGTCGGCAAATCGAAGGTTAGTGATGTACTCGCCATTAATGTTGATGCCAAATCTTCTCCAGTCCAAGAGTTTGAAGACATCCTCCAATGCCGCAGTAAAAAGTTTCGGGGAGATTACGTCTCCCTGTCTCACTCCTCGCTGTAGCTGGATGGGTCTTGAGGTCTGGTCTTGGAGGCGAACTGACATGGTGGCGTTTTTGTACAAACACTTTAATACTTCGATATAGCGGTAGTCAATTTGGCACCGCTGGAGTGACTGAAGCATCGCCCATGTTTCTATCGAATCGAAGGCTTTCTCATAGTCCACGAAAGCTAGACACAGAAGCTGATTATATTCATCGGTTTTTTGTATAATCTGCCTCAATGTGTGGATGTGGGTTATGGTTATAGTACCATCCCTTTACGGAATCCGGAATGTTCGGGAGTCTGAAAGTCGTCAAGCCTACGTGAGAGACGATTCGTGATGACTCTCGAAAACAGTTTATAGACATGGCTCAGAAGCGAGATGGGTCTGTAGTTCTACAAAAGGGTTTTGTCACCCTTTTTGAAGAAGAGTACCACCACGGTTCTGTTCCATGCCTTAGGTGTTTTGCCCTCGAGGATGACGGAATTAAACAGCTTCTGGAGAGCCATCAGCAAAGGTTTGCCACCAGCTTTCAGAAGCTCAGACGTGATTCCGTCATCACCCGGTGCCTTGTTGGTTTTTAACTGTTTGAGAGCCATCCTAATCTCATACAGGCTGACTTCCGGGATATCTTCGGTATAGTGTCGGGTTAACCTGGCTATTGGATCATTTTCCAGGTTTTTGACAGGAGGCCGTGTTGCTGTGTACAACTGTCCATAGAACCTTTCGATCTCCGCCATAATTTCTGGTTTGGAGGCGACAATTCTGCCGTCCTCGGTCTTCAGCTTCGTTAATTGACTCTGGCCGAGAGACAGATCTCTTGCAAATACTTTAGAGCCTTTGTTTTGCTCAATGTCATCTTTAATACGATCTGTATTAAATTGCCGTATGTCGCGAGTCAAGGACTTTGAGATCTGTCTGTTGAGCAATCTTATTTTAGAAGCGTCAGACGAAGACTGCATGGTTATTCCGCGTCTCTCTTCCATGAGCTTTAAAGTATGGTCGGAGATCTTTCTAGCTCCTTCGTTAGATCGGATCTTAAAAAACTTCGATCCGACCTGGTGGACAGTTTCCACAACCCTGTCATTATAAGATGAAATATATCTCATTTTTGGTGGCACCGTTAGGGCTTATCCAAGTCCACTTGCGTTGTGGTTTTTTCTTGAAAAAGGAGTTCATCAAATACAGTCCCTCCTTTTCCATGAAGTTCGCAAGCATCTGACCTCGTGGATTTCTACTGCCTGTACCAAATTGCCCCACTTTTAGTTAGGTTTCGCTTCGTTTGCCTATCTTCGCGTTAAAGTCTCCCATGACAACAGTGTAATGAGATTTAAAGCTACGCATGGCTCTACTGATGTCCTCATACATGGCTTCTACCTCGACGTCGGGGTGTGTCGATGTCGGGGCGTATACCTGTATGACCTTCAGCGAATATCGTTTGGTTATTCTGAGTATAAGGTAAGCCACCCTTGTCGACACACTCTCGATTTTAACAACGTTGTTCACGAGAGACTTGTGGACGATGAACCCGACACCACCTTGAGACGGTTGGTCGCCCTCCCGGAAATAGAGCAGGTTACCGGATTTCAGGATTATCGAGTCTTCACCTTCTCTTCGGACTTCAGATAATCCAATAATATCCCAGTGTAACCCGCTCAATACTTCCTCTAGTTCGACCACCCTCTCGTCAGTCCGCAGTGTCCGTGTATCGTATGTTGCCAGGGCCAGTGTTCGTTTGTTGTGGTAGTTTGGGCTCCGCCGGAGATTCTTCGCACCCCTTGCCCCGCATTTATATTAATATTGAATATTATATTGACAATGTAATCATAATAATAATTGTAAATTTTAAATAGAATTTAATATATTACACGTCTCTTATAGCAAATAATTAGGTACTTCGTTTCATTTTAAGATAAATAAAAATAATATTATGGACAATAATTGTAATATTTTTTAAATAATTTACATTAATGAATTAATTTTGTTTAACATTAATAAAATTATAAACAGTACATAGCAGGTATAAGATTATATAGTAAAACAATATATACTATAGATATTTTAGTTTCTAATAAATAATTTCAAAATTGTGTATAAAAAATATTTGTACGCCATTAAAGTGGCAGAGTATAGAGGACAAACAATTATGTAAACATCTGTATAACCTATATTTCAACGAATAAATGTATTTGTATTTGCCAAGGTAAAGTAAACTTGTTAACCATGGCTACCATGCCCGCGCTTCATAATGTTAATAAAACCCTGATTTATAAGCATAATTGTGGGTACTTACCTACCATTTTACATATTTATGTACATTTGTTTGACTACACTACTGTTGGGAAATCCACGGTATTTTTTTAAATATTAGTTAAGGCCAAGGCTTCATATAATATGCTTGGTAGAAGTAAAATGTCAAATTGATTGACAACTAGGAAAAATTCAGGAATTGTTATTGTGTTGAGAATTTTTGGTAATTAATATACATATTATAATTTAGAAACACCCAGACCAAGATAAACTATACAGAAAAACGTACTAGTATTGTTTTGCCATTGGTGGGAATCGAACCCATAACCTCCGGAATCCGGATATAATGCCAAAGGCGCAACCGATTTTCTACGGAGGCGGTCGATGCCCAAATTTTAATTCGCAGAAATATATTTTATTGTACCCCCAATGCTATTTAACAAAAAAACGTATATAATATGGCCCAGTAATATTAATAATAATCAAATATTTTGTACGTACCACATATTTGCATGCTATGTTGTTTTGGTAGTTTCTGATGAACATGTATGTTGTTGGGGTTCGTGGTTGCGATATAAAATAATAGTTTGTTTGTTGATATAAGTTGTATAATGTTAATGTTAAAATATATGTTAAATTGTTATAAATGTTATATTGAGTGCGTCCAGCCGCGACGACATTTGTTACTGCACTGAAGAGGTCACCAACACACAGCATGAGCACGCGTGCATGGATGACGTTGATGGCTGTTCGGGGTTATTGCCCGAACATCTTGGCGCCGGGCAAAGTTGAGATGAAAATGTTTTTCACAAAAAATGAAGAGATTTTTATATAAAAGTTATTACTAATGTCTATAAGATTGTTTCTTATCACTAATATTTAATCTAAACTTGGTTGCTTATCCTTAAAAGAAACTGGACGTAACTCTGTGTTCGTGCTATTGTTTTTGATGCTGAGCACATTTAACTCTTTTGTTTGATTGTCCTGATACTTCACTCGCGCACTATCACTCCTACTTAAGTGGGTACTATCCCGACACTTTATTCTCTCACTACTATTTATTACACTATCACTATCACTATTATTTTGAGAAGGGCCAGGTCCGGTTGCGACCATGGAGGGTTGTTCTGCAACCCCTGTTGGCGACCTCGCCCGGCAGCACCACTTTCTTCTCCATAGAAATATGATCAATGCAATTGCTACTACCACCCAAAGGCTCCATATTTAACTATAATGGTGGATGTCGTGTGGAGACAGATCCTCTGGTAGTGCATTTGTTTGCTTTAATACATTGATTTTCCGTTCCAAGTCTAGCATCTCGTCTTGATTTGATGTTTCATTTTCCATTTTAATATTGTTTATGGTAAAGTTTATAAGATGATTTATGGGATCTATGTCAGGGGCATCGATGTTCGCCGTGATATTCATCATATTTTCCTGGTATTTATGCGAATAGGTTTTAAATGTGTCTGTAGTTACTAAACAATCTTCCTTTAATTGAATAATATTGCTTCCCTTGATCTTATGTATCGTGATGACATCGTCACAGATTGTGCGAACTTGGCAAAGGTCACAGCAGAAGAAAAAGTATTGGTTGTTTTTTGTCAGACTTGACCATTTATTCCGGCATGCAGTTATTTTTGTTTGGCAAATGTTAAAGTTGTCTTCGTCTTTTATGCAAAGGTCTCTTTCTGATTTCATTTTATAAATTGGCGAAGTCAAATAACACAAGTATGTGGTAGGGTTACGGGAGATGCAATGATCTAGGTCTGTTTGAGTGATTGGTAGATATGAGTCCTTTAGTAAATTTAACGCTACATGTGTCTTAATGGGTGTTATAGTCATCATATTTTTTCCTAATTGTTGAGGAACGCTCTGAATGTTGTATAATATACGA
Organism: Monopis laevigella; assembly: GCA_947458855.1. Classification (NCBI taxonomy): domain Eukaryota; kingdom Metazoa; phylum Arthropoda; class Insecta; order Lepidoptera; family Tineidae; genus Monopis; species Monopis laevigella. The sequence continues at coordinate 8,227,571 of OX381599.1, forward strand.
GTATAATTATCTCTGCTGATTAAAGGTATTTTTATTTCAATTATTAAATATCGTGATGTCAGTTTTGCTTTAATTTTTAATAAATGATAAATATCTTGCATACTTGTTTGTATATTATCTATAGGAAGAGTAAGTTCTTTTGTTAATTGGCTAGATATTTTACTGAGCTGATTTTGTAGTTGTTCTGGGTCGATTGAATGTTGATCTTTCCGTGGTAAACGTTCGTAATCATATCTAGTAAAATGTTTTGAATGTTTTTTAAATGAGTTAGCAAATTATTTGTAGCCATGACTGATAGGGTAAATTCTGTTAAATGTTGGGCTTCATCAATATGCTTGGTTATCAAATTTGTTGTTTTATCTAAATTATTTAAGTGTTGGTTTATTATTTTATGTTGTTTTTGCATTGTATCTTTAGTTCTCTTTAATAAATTGTACTCTGCTTCAATTATAGAGGTTTGATTTTTCCATAGTAGTGCCAGGTGTTTCTGATTATTTCTAATGAGTTCAATGTCATTCTGATATTGTTCTGCGAATCGGTCGTCGAGTACCCCGAATAGAGTGTTAGCGAGATATCCGACACCGTTTATGACACCGCGGTGCCTACAAGCACGTGCACTAAGTTGATGGTTTAGCAAAATCCTATTGTTATGTTGAAGTTCATTGAAAGCGTGCCGTAATTGCAACATGAGCAAATTGCAATGTGTGGAATATGTTTTGATTATTATGCAAATATTTTCTAAATGTTTGTAATGTTTTTTGTATGCCGTTATTCCTTCCCAGTATGGATTCATGTCGTAATAGGCTACTATTTTCCACTCATCTCTAATCAACTCGACTTTTGATATTTTATCAAAATATAATCCCTGATTTTCAGTGAGTGACGTCATTTTAATACAAAGCTCGGTTGTAAAAAGTGTCATCAGACAAAGATGCATGAAAATTAAACCAAGGCAATTTAAATTATTTTTTGAGGAGCCACCGGTATTTTTTCTTTGTGGTTTACATGTTTGTTCTTTTTCTGATGCTTCTCCTTGTATGGGTAGTCTTGAAAGTTTGGTTACTGGTCTTTTTATAAGACCATTTTTTGTTTGTAACCAAACTTTCAAGGCCACTACTCGGACGTAGCCATGCTGACCCGGGTGGACTTCAACCACTCTGCCCATGGGCCATTTTCCCACAGGGATGTTATTATCATGAATAACTACCATGTCTCCTGTGTTAATATTATGTTGAGGTGTTTTCCATTTCCGTCTTGCATTTAGTTGGCTTAAATACTCAGTTTTCCATCTCTTCCAGATATCTTGATATATTTGTTGAGTCAAGTGCCACCGAGTTCTCGCATCTTCTTCCGTGTTTATCGCGGTCGTACGCGATCTTTCCGTTAAAAAGTGTGCTGGAGTCAAGTAATCCCAGTCATCGATGTTTTCTGTTAGAGGACACAGACATGCCTCGACTTGAGTTAAGATAGTAGTATACTCTTCAAATGTTAGTTTTTGTTCTCCTACTACCCTTCTTAAGTGATGTTTTAAACGAACTGCTGGCTGCCAAAGTCCTCCAGCACTTGGCCATGCTGGAGCGTTGAAGTGCCACTCAATGTTCATCTCTGTTAATAAGTTATCATTCAAGATTTGTTTTAGGTCTAAGAATTCTATAATATATAAATGATGTGGTGCTCCTCGTCGCGCAGATATACGCCGTAAAACGGCAAGAAATGCTGATGCAGACAGTTCCGATATAAGTTCTAAATGTACGGCTTTCGTAACCATGCATAAAAAAACGGCTACATAACCCTTAGTTGTTTTAGCTTCTCTTCCTTTGTTTGTTTTTACATCAATAAATCCAGTATAATCCACCCCTGTATGGTAAAATGGACTAGCAACGTTAGTCCGAGCGATAGGCAATTCACCCATTAGTTGTTGTTGTGTCCGTCCATCTTGTTTGCGACATGTTATACATTTCCTTAACTGTTTCTTGACTGTGTTGTTTCCCCCCATAATCCAGTAATGTTGTCTTAACTTAGCCAGTGTTAGTCTGGGACCGCCATGAAATGTTAAACTATGTGCTTGATCGATTAGTAAAGTGGCCAGACGGGTGTCTTTTGGTATGATTATTGGATGTTTCATGTCAAAGTTTAATGATGACTGAGATAAACGTCCTCCAACACGTAAAATATTGTTTGCATCGATAAAAGGATTTAAATTGTATAATTTGCTTTTATTATGTAATTTTCCGTGCTTGTGGATGTCGTTGACCTCTGTTGCCAGTTCATTTTCTTGTATTGTTTTTATAATTGCCAATTTAGCTTTTTCCAATTCTTGCAATTTTAGGTACATTGTTTGTCGTTCATGTTTTAGTGTCAATGCCCTCTGTATCCATGTCATGATTCTTGTTATTTTATTATACGAATTATGTTTAATTAAAAAATTATAAATTATATTTTTATTGGAATTTTGCTGCACTATATTTATTTGGACTATTTTCTTCTCTTGATTTGTTGTAAATTTTTGGATATTGGTCTTTTCAGGTGTGAATGTTGATAACCAGTCCGGCCCCGTCCACCATAAGTGATATTCTAAGTTCCTAAATTGTGCGAGTGCTTTTGGTTTCGAAGCCCCTAGGTGTTCTTCAAAATTTGATTTCATTGGAAGCGGAACTGTGTATTTACCTCGACCATTCCGTGTTGTTGTTTTTTGAAAATAATCTATGCAGTAAATATCTTCCGATGACATGTCTCTTTCCTCTGTTATATCCTCGATCTCCCAAAACTGATCTTTAATGTTATTGATTATTACGTTGCATTGATATGTTTGGGCGCTTCCACATAAAAGCCACCCCAGTTGTTTGTTGCGCCATTGGCAATGCTTTGTTGTCCGATTTTATAATTCCACTCATTATTATGTCTCGGTAGATATCCGCCCCTAATAGTATATCTACTGGTCGACAGTTAAAGAATTCGGGATCAGCAAGGTTAATGTTTTGTATAAACGGCCAATCTGGCTTTGCAAATGTTTTATTGGGAAGGTTTTTGATAAGGTTGTTCATGATTATTGCTTCATTTTTAAACGTATAGTCGTTATACGTAGAAGTACAGGTAATGATAATTTTTCCTTTACTATTGTTTTCTCGCTGCCCGACTCCAAATATGACTCCTCTACAACTTTGTCTCCTAATGCCTAAAATTTGCGCCGCATGTTCTGTTATAATTGAAATTTGCGAGCCTTGGTCGACTAAAGTTCTTATGTTATGGTATGTTCCATTGGATCCCCGTACTTTTAGTTGTGCTGTGGCTAGTAGGATTTCTGAGCAGTCATTCAGCGGCACGTGGGAAGTTGACGTCACAGTAGTTGTTGGATTATTTGACATATTTTTGAATGCCTCATGAAGTAAAGTGTTATGTTTATTCGGACATATTCTGCATGTTTTGTTCGATGTACACAATTTGCCTTTGTGCGAAAATAAGCAGTTTTCACAAATGCTTAATTTTTTAATATAATTTAATTTATCCTCATTATTCATATTCAAAAATTGCTTGCAGTTATAAATACCGTGGTTGCATTTACAAAGAGGACAAACGAACTTAGACACGTGTAAGGCCTTTGACCTTTGCAAAAGAAACAAATGTCGATGAACTACATTTGTTTCTTTTACACGCGCATGGTAGTTATTATGAAAATGATTTTTAGGATTTGACGATATTTCCTGTTGAATGTACTTAGTTTGGTTCTCTTGTTTTCTACGAGATGATGTTTCCAGAATGAAAAACTTGTTCTCTAGATAATCCAATAATTCTTTGAGATCTGGTATTGACCTTGGATTTACTGCTGATTCTAAGTAGTCAGAATATTATGTAGTTGAGTCCAATTTTTTACACAAAATATGGACTATAATTGGGTCCCATGTACTAATATCAATCCCAATATTTTTAATCGCATTCAATGTCTCGATAGTAACATCATGTATTTTCTTTATTTGGGCAAGAGATGGTTGTTGCAAGATTGGCAATGCAAATAAAACATTCAGATGAGACGTTAATATTAATCGTTGATTATTATAACGGTGATTTAAAATCTCCCAGCATGTTATATAATTTTCCGAAGTTATCGCTAAATGTTGTATGAGACGCTCTGCCTCTCCTCTGAGTTTGCCTTTAAGAAATTGCATTTTTTGAGCTGGAAACATTGAGGTGTTTCTATGTATAGCTTCCGTAAATAAATTCTTAAACGAAACCCACGATGAATAGCTACCACTGAATACCGGGATGTCTATTTAAGGGGTTGCCTTATCCCTATGCGCAATCGACCACATTTTTTTGTTTATCCTCGGGAATTCAAACAAGCCAAACGGTGTTGTTATGGCTGTCTTTTCTATATCCTCTGGGGCGACAGGTATCAGATGGTAGGCACGATTGATGTCTATTCGCGAAAATATGTTCTTATTAGCTAGCAGGTATGTAAAATCTTGCAACCGGGGGATGGGGTATCTATCCGGCTTTATTATAGAATTGAGTTGTCTGTAATCGCCGCATGGACGTATGTCTCCGTATTTTTTAGGTACTACGTGCAATGCGCTTGCCCACGGACTTTTTGACGGTCTACAGATCCCCATTACCTGCATAATACGGAATTCATCTGTTACTTTCTTATACCGATCAGGTGGTAACGGTTTTGCTCTCGCGTAAACTGGAGGGCCCGTAGTTTCAATGTAATGTAATACCTTGTGCTGCGGGGGTTTTTAAACAATACTGGCTTGGTGATTTCCGGGTATTTCTCTAAGAGTCCGTGGAAATTATGGTTGATGCTATTAGTCTTTATTGAAGTTTCGCGACACTTTACGACTTTCGTATGAACCCCTAAGTTAGTTTCAGAGTCAATTATTTTCCTACAACTTAAATCTATGATTAGCTTATGATACGATAAAAAGTCTGCACCTAAAATTTTCTGTTTGACGTCTGCAATAATAATTGTCCACTTATACGGTCTACTTAAATTTAAATTGAGTACTAGAGTTCGCGTGCCGTAAGTTTTAATTTCCGTCCCGTTAGCCGCGTAAAGCCTATACTCATTACACTCTCGAGGCGATTTTCTAGACACCGGAAGCACTGAAACATTTGCGGTCTACTGAATCTCGTCTCTTTTTTTGATATTATAGAACGGATACAATATACATAATTAAACGCACCTCTGCAGTAGATGCCCACCCAAGTGTCCCTACTCCCTTTCCCTAATGACCGGTTTATAATATAATTATGTAAAAAAAAAATGATAGGGAATTTAATTAGTGAATTAGGACATATTTTAAAGATTGTACTAGTTTGATTCGAAGCGATCATTTTAATGACTGAGAAAGCACAAACAAAGCCTACTTTTAAAATTATTATTATTATTTTTTTTTCTTTTTTTTTTCATTTCATTTATTCACATATTAATAATAAATAAATAATAACATTAACAGAGGGTCCCGCACTAGATTAACCTGTATCGCGGGTACCCATAAAAAGGTTTTACAATATTTCCATTGATACATACATGCTACCGAATAACAAATTAGTATTTATTCAAGCATTATAAAATAAAATTACATTATTATTTCTGTTACAATTCAATTGTAGTAACAGACATACCTACATGCCTATACCATCCGATCATGAAATATATACCTAGTAGGTATAAAAATCATTAAAAAAAAAAAAAAAAATTAAGTTAAATAAATGAATTACTTTTTGAATGCATAGGTATCATGTTCAAGTACATATGTATATACTTGCACATGCCACCCATTCATTCAAACCAATTAATTTACGATACAACTGTGATATTTTTTTCTGTTTCCCTGTATGACCAGGAAAGGAGCAGTTGTCTTTTTAACTTCCCGAAGATTACAGCATTTTACTATATCACCTTTAGTTGCTATACTATTGTAAATAAGATAGCTAAGGAATGTATTAAAGCGCTTTGCAAACGAAGTTCTAATGCTATAGGGATTGTGCAGATGGAAGACACGTTTTTTTATTAGCACTACACAATCCGGTGTCTTAATAACCATTCTGTGCATAGACAGCGTAGATTTAAGAATGTACAGCTGACGTACAGTGAGAAGTTTAACTCTTTCGTATAGATAGGTGGTAGGGTGTCGAAACGGTTTTTTATACATTACTTTAAGCACAAACCGCTGAGCTCTTTCCAATTTTATAAGAACCGTTTTTCCTGCTCCACCCCATACCAGAATACAGTATGATAAAATAGATTGACAGAGAACATTGTATACTGTCCTTAAAAGGCCTGCGCAGGCAACATTCCTTAGCTGTTTCATTGAATAAATCAATCTTCTCACTCGAGATGACATAATGTTTATGTGCTCTGAAAAGTTTAAATTTTCATCCAGTGAGACTCCCAAATATTTAAGACTTTTAACTCTCTGTATTACTTTGCAACTACAGGATGTCACAGGCTGCACTCCACATAAATGGTTATTGTATCTTAAGACCTGCATCAGGTCGTGGTGCCGAAGCTGCAGTTTTATGGAAGTATAGGCAGTGAAAGACGCTCTGCCTCTCCTCTGAGTTTGCCTTTAAGAAATTGCATTTTTTGAGCTGGAAACATTGAGGTGTTGCTATGTATAGCTTCCGTAAATAAATCCTTAAACGAAACCCACGATGAATAGCTACCACTGAATACCGGGATGTCTATTTAAGGGGTTGCCTTATCCCTATGCGCAATCGACCACATTTTTTTGTTTATCCTCGGGAATTTAAACAAGCCAAACGGTGATGTTATGGCTGTCTTTTCTATATCCTCTGGGGCGACAGGTATCAGATGGTAGGCACGATTGATGTCTATTCGCGAAAATATGTTCTTATTAGCTAGCAGGTATGTAAAATCTTGCAACCGGGGGATGGGGTATCTATCCGGCTTTATTATAGAATTGAGTTGTCTGTAATCGCCGCATGGACGTATGTCTCCGTATTTTTTAGGTACTACGTGCAATGCGCTTGCCCACGGACTTTTTGACGGTCTACAGATCCCCATTTCCTGCATAATACGGAATTCATCCGTTACTTTCTTATACCGATCAGGTGGTAACGGTTTTGCTCTCGCGTAAACTGGAGGGCCCGTAGTTTCAATGTAATGTAATACCTTGTGCTGCGGGGGTTTTTTAAACAATACTGGACGGTGATTTCCGTGTATTTCTCTAAGAGTCCGTGGAAATTATGGTTGATGCTATTAGTCTTTATTGAAGTTTCGCGACACTTTACGACTTTCGTATGAACCCCTAAGTTAGTTTCAGAGTCAATTATTTTCCTACAACTTAAATCTATGATTAGCTTATATACGATAAAAAGTCTGCACCTAAAATTTGCTGTTTTACGTTAGCAATAATAATTGTCCACTTATATGGTCTACTTAAATTTAAATTGAGTACTAGAGTTCGCGTGCCGTAAGTTTTAATTTCCGTCCCGTTAGCCGCGTAAGGCCTATACACATTACACTCTCGAGGCGATTTTCTAGACACCAGAAGCACTGAAACATTTGCGGTCTACTGAATCTCGTCTCTTTTTTTGATATTATAGAACGGATACAATGTACATAATTAAACGCACCTCTGCAGTAGATGCCCACCCGAGTGTCCCTACTCCCTTTCCCTAATGACCGGTTTATAATATAATTATGTAAAAAAAAATATGACTGAGAAAGCACAAACAAAGCCTACTTTTAAAATTTTTTTTTTTTTTTTTTCTTTTTTTTTTTTTTTTCATTTCATTTATTCACATATTAATAATAAATAAATAATAACATTAACAGAGGGTCCTGCACTAGATTAACCTGTATCGCGGGTACCCATAAAAAGGTTTTACAATATTTCCATTGATACATACATGCTACCGAATAACAAACTTAGTATTTATTCAAGCATTATAAAATAAAATTACATTATTATTTCTGTTACAATTCAATTGTAGTAACAGACATACCTACATGCCTATACCATCCGATCATGAAATATATACCTAGTAGGTATAAAAATCATAAAAAAAAATATAAATAAAAATTAAGTGAAATAAATGAATTACTTTTTGAATGCATAGGTATCATGTTCAAGTACATATGTATATACTTGCACATGCCACCCATTCATTCAAACCAATTAATTTACGATACAACTGTGATATTTTTTTCTGTTTCCCTGTATGACCAGGAAAGGAGCAGTTTTTCAATTGTCTTTTTAACTTCCCGAAGATTACAGCATTTTACTATATCACCTTTAGTTGCTATACTATTGTAAATATGATAGCTAAGGAATGTATTAAAGCGCTTTGCAAACGAAGTTCTAATGCTATAGGGATTGTGCAGATGAAAGACACGTTTTTTTATTAGCACTACATATTCCGGTGTCTTAATAACCATTCTGTGCATAGACAGCGTAGATTTAAGAATGTACAGCTGACGTACAGTGAGAAGTTTAGCTCTTTCGTATAGATAGGTGGTAGGGTGTCGAAACGGTTTTTTATACATTACTTTAAGCACAGACCGCTGAGCTCTTTCCAATTTTATAAGAACCGTTTTTCCTGCTCCACCCCATACCAGAATACAGTATGATAAAATAGATTGACAGAGAACATTGTATACTGTCCTTAAAAGGCCTGCGCAGGCAACATTCCTTAGATGTTTCATTGAATAAATCAATCTTCTCACTCGAGATGACATAATGTTTATGTGCTCTAAAAAGTTTAAATGTTCATCCAGTGAGACTCCCAAATATTTAAGACTTTTAACTCTCTGTATTACTTTGCAACTACAGGATGTCACAGGCTGCACTCCACATAAATGGTTATTGTATCTTAAGACCTGCATCAGGTCGTGGTGCCGAAGCTGCAGTTTTATGGAGTACAGGCAGTGAGATTTTGATACATTCAATGTGAAGAGATTTTGATCTAGCCATCTGTTTAAACAAGCCATCCCTTCCTCTGCTGCGGCATCTGCTTGGGTCCAAGAAGTGCCATGAAAGACTATTGCAGTATCATCTGCGTAACAAACGATATCTGCATTTCTCAGGGGTAAGTCGAATATATCATTCAGATATATAATAAATAATGTAGGTCCCAGAATACTGCCCTGAGGGATGCCAAAAAGGAAAAACATGGAAGACTGGAGCACGTAGCTACCTTGACACACTGCCTTCTGTCCATCAGATAAGTGCGGTACCAGGCTAAACTAAGGCCTCTTACGCCCATGCGTTTCAACTTTTCTAAGAGAATAGAAATAGACACAGTGTCGAAGGCCTTTTTTAGGTCTAAAAAGGTTCCCTCACAGGATCTACCCCCATCAAGATGGTTGTCGACTTCATTGATAAGATGGGAGACTGCATCTTCTGTTGACTTACCCCTGCGAAACCCAAATTGCCGCTGTGAGAGTAATTCGTTTGACTCTATAAATTCCATAAGTTGAATATTAACTATTTTTTCCAGCATTTTGGAGAAAGTGGCCAGAAGTGAGATAGGTCTATAATTCTCGGGACTATCCTTATCTCCGCCTTTGTAAATTGGCACGATAGTTGCATATTTCCATTCCATAGGGAATATGCCATGCTGCAGACTTAAATTAAAAATATAACAAAGCGGTGCAATAATGTAATTCTTAATCTTTTTAATTATAGCGTTGCTAATTCCGTCATGACCCGGAGCACAATCTACCTTTAACTTAGCGATAAGCTCTTCAATCTCAACAGCGGTGGTAGGATGAAGAAATAATGAATTTATTGGGGACTTACCAGATTTTACTTTCAAAGCCAAAGATTCCTGAGTCTCATTAAGTTCTCCCAATGTGATGTTTGCCAGGTTTTGCCCGACTGCTGCGAAGTACTCATTACAAGAGTTGAGTGACTTAATTGGTGTATCTTTAATTGTAAGAAGTTGTGTTGAATCATTAGGTTTACATAGCGTGATCAGTAACGTCTACACCACATATCACTGTTTCGATTTTATGTCGAGTTTTAATAAAGAAATGATCAAGGCAGGTATGAGTAGGTTTGTCCACAGCAGCCATCAGGCCTGCTTCAGCAAGTAGACATAAATAGTCCGTGCTTTGTTGTTGTTTTATGGAAGTATCCAGGATATCAATATTAATATCTCCAGTAAGTACAAAACATGGACCCCTACCTGAATAATCTTTTTTTCATTTTCACCTACTTTTTGTGAAAGAGATGAAGTTATAGCTGTAAGGTTGCTATTTAAGTTTATAATTTCTTGCCTTAAGAAAGATATTTCTTCATTTTGTTTCTTTGTTAATATCTTTAAATCATTTCTCATTTGCCGAATTTCAGAGGCTATGATTGTTATATGGCTTCCGCCAGCAGAGAAGGGGCTCGGGGGCTCTACTCGTCGGCTACCCCGGATAGTATTTATATTATCTAAGGCCGTGTAAGTGCTGTTTAAAACTGTAGCCGGGCGGATAGGTGTATTGCTATTGTCGCACTTCGGCATAGCGCACACACAACCAGGACAAGTCCAAGTGTTTTTATATTCAATGGAGTAGCCATTAAATGTGGGTATTGTAATGTTCAAACAAGGCAGGTCGTATAGGTTTTTGAATTTGAGACACTCCATGAACTCAATTGTGTGAATATTCTTACCACAGGCGTTACAAGTAGTTGACATTATGTTTAGATATGTTTGTTTACCTGTTTATGGAGTAAACTATAGATACTTAGATGTGGTAAGTAGTTAGCTTTATTTGTATTGTATGATGTATCTATGCGGTCGTGCGCCTATACGCGCGTGCAGAATGAGGAATGAATCACGGTAACACAATAAAGCGCGCGTTGCAGGTACACTCGTCTTTAGATGGCCGTTGACAAATACTTGTATAATAATATTATTAATATTACTTAACCACTATATATTTCTACGATAAGGAAGCAATACCAAATAGGAAATTTCACTGGCTATCGAACTAAATATATGACACTGTAAATGGTAAACTTTAAACTACTTTTTAAGATTTTTAATGCGTAAAGATCGACAGTTAACATGTACAGTTAACGGTAGCGAGGAGGTAACTGTATTTATATGTCCACTTCGTAGACTAAGTAGAACTACTACACAACATACGGCAATTACTGCATATCATGGTTGTGTAGCGTAATTTTTACGTTATGGCTTATTACTCTTATTACTTTGCATTAATAGAACACGACTAATCTGTAAAGAATTACAGATTAGTCGTGTTCTATTAATGCAAAAGAAATGCATACGTGCCATTGCTGGTATAGTCTCTACCGAGTCATGTAGACCTATTTTCAAGAAGCTTAAACTACAAACAGTTATAGGCATGTATATATATGAAGTGTCAAACTTTATACGAATGGATATAGGAGACCTCTTTGTGAAACATGGAGATGTGCACCCAAAATCCCCTATTCCTTCTATGCTAATCAATGACATAACGCCCAAGACCAGAGTTTACCAAATTAACTCTTACATGATGAGCATTAAGATTTACAATCATATACCAGGACATTTTAAGGAACTGCCGTCAAATATATTTAAATCCACGCTCTCTAAATGGTTACTGAACCGTAGTTTCTATAGTCTTAAGGATTTTTTTGAAAACAAAGTCTGATTAAGGTTATTGTATTAAATCTATCGAGCTTTTATTTTGCTTATATTCTTGAACTTTCATTGTTAGTACATTAGGTTTTAATTTTTAGATAATTTTGTCATTTAACTTATTTGTTCACTATTTTATGATAGTTGGTTATTTCTTTTATTGATTATGTGTTGTTTGTTTTTTTTTTAATGATCGACATATAAAATAATAATCAAAAATTTTGTACGTACCACATATTTGCATCCCATGTTGTCTTGGTAGTTTCTGTACCCCTAGTGTGAGTTTTCTAACTATTACTTTGCGTTTGAGTTAACTAAAATTTGTATTGGAAATGGTAAAGCGCTCCAAGCGGAAATTTTGCGAGCTAAAAATGCGAGATAAAAATGCGAGCATGTGATTGGTCAAAATGTTAACGCAGTAGTATAGTTAAAGCGAAAGTAGACGTTAAAAAAACTTACACTAGGGCTTACTGATAAACATGTATTACCTTACTAACATCTACCTTTACTCAGATACGAACGAAGCAAATAAATAATTTTATTTCACTTCAATATAATTTTAATTTGTTTATTCGAGGCGTGTGAAATAAACAAACACGTGCTACGAACAAACTTTCAAAAATAACTATATAAAGGATTTCTGCAAACGCAATTTTGCAATATTATAAGTAGAAAAAAAGAATTTAAGATTTTATTACGTGTTCTTAGCTGACAAATAAATTTGCTTAAATTATTGAAGCTAGCGACATCTACAGTATTAATTTGGTATTTTAGGAAATTTGCATTTGATTTGATATTAATGCAGTTAAAGTCGACTCGTAATGCAAATTCGTCTTTGACGCTACCCGTTTCGTAACTCCATTATATCTGACCAAATCATCCCTTTACTATAATAATAATAAGCCGTTTATTTCCAATACCAAATAAATGAAGTAAATACATTAAATTATAATAAATATTAGATTTCAGTGCACTATATTAACCTATTACATAATACATGTTAACAACAAAACATACTTATTAACAATTATAATAAAAAATAAAATAAATCACTCAAAGTAAAAATAAATAGTTTATAAAATATGTAAATGTTTCAGTAGTATTTAATTATTAAGTGTCTTGTGTTAGTGCTCTTAGCTGCTATCCGGTGTTGGCACCCATCGCCGGGTGTAGGCCTCCTCCATCTGCTGCCATGCGCGGCGGTCCGAGGCCTGTCTGCACCAGGCGGCGCCCGCCACGTCCACCACGTCGTCCCGCCAGCGGCGCGTCTACCGCGGTGTCTGGTGGACTCCCGCGGGTACCAGTGCAGCACGCGCTAGCTCCAGCGACAATCGGTCACGCGCGCGACGTGTCCAGCCCATCTCCACTTAAGTTTACAAGCTAATGTGGCCGCATCTATGAGTTGTGTTTTATCACGAATGTCTTTATTTCGCCGCCGGTCGCGTAGCTTAATGTTCAACATACTTCGTTCTGTAGCTCGTTGGAATACCTGTATTTTAGAGATTATGTTTTTCGTGAGGGCCCAGCTCTGACATCCGTATAAAAGTGTAGGTAAAACCGCGATATCCATTGCTATTCTTTTTAGTTTTAAGGGAGTATTAGATTTAAAAATATGTTTTAGTGACCAATATTTATTCCACGCCTTTTTTATTCTGGTGTTAATTTCATTTAGTGTATGTTCTCTGAATGTGATGTTTTGTCCGAGATATGTATATTGGTCTACATAGTTGAGTGTGTGGTTGTGTATGCATAGTGGTATCTGTTCTCCATTTGTTATAACGCATGTTTTTTCTGGGTTCATGTTAAGGTCGCACTTTCGACTTTCTTCGTCTAATGTTTTTAACATATATTCTAGTTGTTTGGAATTTTCACTAAGTATGTCAATGTCGTCAGCGAAACGTAGATGATTTAAATACTCGCCGTTTATGTTGATGCCAAAATTATCCCAGTTTAATTTAGAAAATATACCCTCCAACAATGCCGTGAAAATATTAGGTGAAATCGGGCCTTGTCGAACTCCTTTTTCAATTTTGAAAATATTTCCAAATCTTTCCAATTTGAAACAGTCGGTACTGTTTTTGTATATATTTTTTAATAAGGTTATATAGCCGTATGAAATACCTTGTTTTTCCAATGCAGTCCACAGTGCTGCATGAGATATCGAGTCAAATGCTTTTAAATAATCAATAAAAGTTAAATAAAGGGTTTTATCATTCATTGTAAAGTTCTACTATTTGGCTAATTGTAAAAATATGGTCCATAGTAGAAAACCCTTTACTATAGGCATCACCAAATGGCGGACCGCGGTCCGGATGCAGACCACCAACCTATTTTGTGCGGAACTTAGTTAAATTGTACAATATATATCTTCAGTATGTTAAAAAACATTTATTTGCAATACTGCTTAGACTTCAGCAAACCCCTACTTAAGTTTTCTTTGTGAAAAAGAAAATATAGCTTTCATTGCATTTTTTTTTCTTGCTAGGCCCTGTTGTCTCCAAAATGACAGCGATCATTAAACAAGCAAAAACACTATAACATTCGTAAAATTTCGACATTAGTTTGAGAAAATATAACTATTTGTCAATAACTTGGTGGTAGACTACTATCATTTATTATGTTTTAGCTAATCCATCAATTTGATTACTAATATAGGGATTCAGCTGGTCCAGATTTATTTAAGAACCAGCTGAGTTATAACTATTGTTCTACTGAGTAGTCTATTTTACTCATTGGAGTAGATCTTGTACATCTACAAGTATGCAGAAACATGTTGTACTGAACTACCTGTGGCCAGTTCTTCCGCCCCCCCTCTCGGACTGTCTCGGGAGTATTATTCTTTTTTGACTTTTTAGCGAGTATATACAGGGGCCTGGCTTGCTAGGCCTTAGCCCTCGGCTGTCTTTCCAAGCTGTCCGCTGTCTTTCCAGCAGCCACCTGTCTGTTCCAGTGTCACCTGTCTTTCCAGGGCCATCCCGTCTCTCCGGGCTGTCAGTGTATGAGACAATGTTCTTAGCAAACCATGGATTCACCGTGCGGGTGCCGGGTCCATCGCGTGGTTTAAAGGCAGGGGAATGAACTGCAGCGTTCCCGGACTTGAGACCGCGAAGTAGGTTTAAAGGCCTTTTGAACTCTCACCTGCACTGTGTTCACTACCCTCTCTACTCAACCAAATATTATATGATCCTTTTAGCGCCATCCTGGAAACACGCTCCATAAAAGTTCCGATGGCTGTTCTCGAAAGGCGAAGATCCTTCAATAGACGGTGCAAAGACTTTGCTGGAATTCCTCTTGCACCAACTTCCACTGCATAAAGTTGAGTTTTAAATACGTTTCTAGTAATTTCGTTTGTGAGATCAAAATATTTGTTCGACTTGATGTTGTGGTCCTTAGGTATGTTTGTTTCCCACGGAACGGTAAGTTCTATAAGTATTACTTTCTTCAAGCACCGAGAGTACACCAGTATGTCTGGTCTATAGGCTGAAACTGCTAGTTCGTCTGGAATCTTGTAATGTATTTTAAATGTATTCATGAATATTTTCCAGTCTTGTGCTTTGTCCAGGATTGAGAAAGGTTTCCTTTGAGTTTTCTTGAGTTGTCCCTCCTTTACAAAAGTAGTCAGTCTTTCATTTGTTGTTAATCCTTTTCTGGCTCTAGCAATACTGAGACTTACAGCTTCACGAATAATTTCTAGAACTTTATCATGTCGGTGCGAATAATGACCTTTTTCAAGTAGAGTTTTGCACCCAGCAAGTATATGTCTGGTAGTCCCTACAGCAACACCGCACAATGTACATGTCTTATCTGTTGCCATCCCCCATCTTACCAGATTACTCTGGTCAGGTAGGGACATTTGAAAGGCAATAAGATAGAACTTAATAAGTGCCAGAGACCAATCGTACATGAGTGTGCGCCATTTCAGGGCTGGAGGAATACAAACTTCCCCCAAAGTAAGCCATTCATTCTGTACTTCTAGGGTCATCGCGTGAAATCTGTATCCATGCTCTTCATCTTCCCTAAGGAAAGATTTAATAACATCTTTATCACATTCCTTTTTCTTCCAACCTAACCCCTGTAACGGAACGTTACTTTTGATGTTCCAAAAGTATGGCAGTCCGCGAAATGGAACTGAAGGGCTGCCACTGAAGGACGTTAGATGCTGCCCTCCCCGATCGTCGCATAATCAGGGCAGTAGCATTCTTCCCATGACATAATCTGGATATTGATAGAACCCTCTCTGTTATTATACTCTCTCGCTCTTCTTCTAATATTTTGTTAATATCTAGGTTTATTTTAATATATATATATATTTTTTCTATGTACGTTGTTTCTATCTCACAGCCAATTTATGACCTGTCACATAAATTGGCGCCCAACGTGGTTTTTTATAGCTACATTTTTAGCATAAATTCGTCAACATCCAGGTTATACCATTTTGTTTTGTGTGTATTGTGTCATTTTTTGTAAGACGTTTTCTTTGTTTTTTTTTTGTGTGTATTTTTTTTAATCCCCGTGTGGTGGCCGGGATCGAATAGCACCAACCCAATTACGAGACAGGGTGTCGTATAAGGCGACTAACGTCAGGGCGGACTCCTAGCCCATATAGATAGCCGACAACGCTATATTGTCGTGCACCCCGGTTCGAATCCGAGGCAAACCGGGGTAGCTTGTAAATATTTTTTTTTGTTTTTTTTTGTGTTTTTTTTTCTTGTAAAAATTTTAATTGTGTTTTTCATTTTTTTTAATATATTTTTTTTTAATTTTTGATTTTTTTTGTTGGTATTTTTTTTTAAATAAAAATAAAAACTCACAACAAATTTACATTATTTGTGTGTTATTTTTAAGTGATTTTTTTTTAATTATTATTCTTATTTTTTTATTTTTCTAATTTTTTACTTTTTGTTTTAAATAAAGAATACGTTATATTCATTATTTGTAACAGGACGGATTAGTTTTTGTAAACTCTCTATGAAAGTAACTGTGCTCACAAAATGTCGTTACCTATTAAATATTTAAGTCTTCAAAAACCGGAACTAACGTACGAAATTATTATTAGAGGAAGTGTACCTACTGATAGCGTGCAGGAACTGCGTAAGCAGATAGAAACTCTCGCAAGTTTTACCTGCTGAGGATATTTTAGAATCGGGGATTGATTTTTGTGATGATATTCATGGACTTAATGAGAGCCTTTCGAAAGTACAGTCAAACTTAAATAGTTTACAATTAAAAATAGATAAAAATCTTTTAGATCGTACTGTCAACCTGCTTAATCAGGTTCACCATCGATTAAATCGTATGGATCCATCGACCCAGGAGGCAGTAAATCAGTTTAAAGATAGTAAAAGTCGTTATAAAAAATTTAGAAAACAAATAACGGATTTTTCACATAACTTAAGTTCATCAGAAACATCTGTTACTTCAGACATTAATAATATTGTTGGTGAGCTTTCTAGTGTTTCAATTCCTTGCGATCGTGACATTGTTTTGAAACTTGCTAAATTAAAATATAATGGAAAGACGTGTGTACGTTCCTTTATTCAGCGCGTTACTGAGTTCGCAGCAGCAAGAAATATTCCTAGCACGAATATTTTGTCGTTTGCAACTGAAATATTTACCGATGACGCGTTACATTGGTTTAGAAGTATTCGGCATAAGTTTAATAGTTGGAACGAATTATGTATTTTGCTTCGCGAGGATTTCGATAAACATGATTATGATTTTAGATTAATGTCGGAGATTAGGTCTAGAACGCAGGGTGAAGAAGAAAATATAACAATTTATTTGTCAATTTTATCCGGCATGTTTTCTCGTTTATCGAAACCATTATCCGATAGCGAACAGTTTGAAATAGTGATTCATAATATTAGACCGTGTTATGCATCGGTACTCGCTACTAGTACTAGCATTACAAATATTAATGAACTTAGAATAATCTGCAAAAATTATGAAAAATTTCAATCTCGCATTTCTGATTTTAGGGAACCTCCTAAAGCTCACGGTAACCTTCTTGCACCTGAATTTGCATATAAAAAAACTTCAGGTCATATTTTTATTTTAGTAATAAAAATAATATTTTTTCTAATACATCATTTAATAATAGTCATTCTTTTAGAAACGGACGGTTTCCAAAGAATTTTAATTCACAAAATAATTATCCTAGTAATCAGAATTTTAATAATGGTAATAATAATAATTTTAAAAGTAATAGAAATAATGGCGGAGATTTTAATAAAAATAAAAACTATCAATGCTCAGTAGGGTGGAACGCCTTTGTATGAAGATTTTAGCAAAAAAAAGTTGCTTAACAGGTACATCTATAATATATATTTTTTTAAATATTTTATCGCGACGTTAAGAGCCCTCGCCAGAAGCTTGAAATTTATGAAAAAAAAAAAAAAAAAACAATTTTGGATAATATTAGTTATATTGCAATATGTTTTCGGTGTAATTGTTAAAATTAAACCATAAATTATATATATTATACATTTATTCATATTATTTCTTAAAACTCTTAAAATACAAACAGACGGATAACGTCACTTTTTGAAACAAAAATCTTTTTTCGTCTCAAACTTTGGCATCACCTTTCGTGATGCTAATTTAGACTTTATGAACCCCTTGTAGTTTTGCCGCATACACTTATAGCAGCCACGGTAACTACTTTTACTGTTCTTTCCACTGCTTGCGTGTGCCAGGGTAACCTCATGAATTCCAAAAAGTGTCTCCTTCCTTTTCTACTAGATCTCGTAACTGATTATTAGAAATATTCTTCAGTATTGGAGGTTTATGAATGTCTTCCTTCCAGTCAATCATATCGAAATACGAGCATGCACTTAAATTTATTTTTGATACTTCAAAAATTCTTAAATCAGTATTTTTATTTACTTGACGAGCCATTAAAATTCGTCTTGCGGCCAGTTCTCGAATGTGCTTTTGTGAATCTGTTATCATGCTCAGTAATAGATTTTCTGGGTGAGCAAAGTAACTATTTCTAACTATAACAGGATCCACTATCTTTAGTAGCTGGTCAGGTAAATATCTCGTATTTGAAATTAGCTTCCATAGGTTTCTTGAACCATCTTTACACGACGAATGAGCTTTGATAGCAAACCAGACTGGTGCATATGCTTTAACGACAAATGATGCCAAGCTCACGAGATTTTGTGATGGGTCTTCCGAAGAAATATATAAACGTAATATACGGTTAGCTCTAGTTAACCATCTGGCATGAGATAGCTTTCCTGGGCTTCTGTGTATTAAATCAGGAGAACAGGATCCATTTATATTAGCAGTAGTAATTTGGTGTAAATATTTCTGGTCCGTACTAAGATCTGTTGACATTGGTGGTGGTAGTTCACCTTCTATTTTCTGAAATTCTACCAACGGCAGGGTCTCGCATGTTTCTAGTACCTTACTCCCTGCAAATGAATTAGGTCCTGCCGTAGGGCCATCCAAATAGGCAAACAAATGTCTCAATGGCAATTCATTTGCATGTAAAGACATATTATCCATTGCAATGGCCGTGATAGTCTTTTCTCCAATAGACGAATCACACCCCCTATTTTACCGGTATTTGTGTTTGTGCCATCACACCCAACAGCCGATAAAACTTCCGTCGATATCTTTTCAGTCGATAAAAAACTGTGAATAGCTTTTTCAACATTTTTTGCAGTACCGGATACTGGAGCCACATACCCCACATAAACAGAACCTGGCTCTTTAATAATTGATATATGTTCCTCTTGTACAGTTACTCTACTTCTCTTTGATCCTTTTATAACAATTTTGGCTGTCTTGTCTTTCCTTCCGTCAAAGTGCAGGGATTTCTTTTACTCTCTCTTCCGTTAAAATTTGTTGGCGAATTTTCTTCCTCATCCTTCTTAACTTCATTTTATCCACAATATTAATGGGCTGCGCGTCAGAATCAGCATCAGAAGTTAAACACAACACAGAAGATACGATAGCCGTCGCGGCTCGGTCTGATACTCCGTATCTATCGCATACAGTCGTCAAGCTATGGAGACTCGCATCTGTAAGTTTTAGTGGCGTTAACTTATCCTAAGATGTTATATTAGAGCTGTTAAAATCAACTGCTGCTGACGAACAAGAAGCTCGATCCAAGTTTTTGTCAACGCTACGAGTAGAATTAAGCGACCGATACAAAGTCACAGATTTTTCATTATTTTTTTCAATCGACTTTTGCTGGGTTTCTATTTTTAATGAACGTAATCTTCGACTCTGCAACTTTTTACTTTGTATAAGATCTATACTTCGTATTCCCATCAGTCTGTTCGTACGTTGGTCTTCTAAAAATGCTAGATCTTCCTTTGGCACTTTTTTTTCTTTTGAACAATTACAGCTCTTAAATTCTTTGCATTTACATGCAGCTATGTCAAAAAGCCTTCTGCTTTCCATTCTAAACTCTTCTAACTTTTCTTTCCTAAGTGTCTTTAAAGACTTTTTTAAATTGTTACATTTAGAATGGTAGCTTTTTAAAATCTGTAAAATTCGCTTATGTGAAACAATAGGAATAGAAGATTTTATCCATAAATTTTCAATTTTTGATGTAATTATAACAGCAATTTCATTAAAAGTACTATTTAACTATTATTGTAACTATTTTTAGAAGTTTTAAGATATATATACATTGATATTTTCTGTAATATTTATAGACAGTAAAAGTATAACCTAAAATGCGTTTTTTGTGTATTTTCGATAGCAAATCGGGGGCTCTTGCATAAGTTTGATATTTTTTAAATAATTTTATTTAGTAAAGTGATGGTATTGGTCAACTTTTTACAACTATTCCAAATCGAAATACAATAAATTTTTTTTTCGTTCCACCCTAATGCTCAGCCACGTCAAATATAGTTAAGGTTAAATTTTGTCCGCTTTGCCGCTCAGAGTCCCACAATCTAAGACAGTGTACCGTTGTTAAAAAAATATTTTGTTTTAAGTGTGGTCTTGATGGAGTAACAATTTATAATTGCAATAATTGTAATAAAGCTCAAGAAAATTCAAAAAACTGATTAGGCAGGATTGTAGTAGTAACTTTGATGTTATTGATTGGGAAATGTGGTTACATAAAGTTAATAATTTTTTTACTACTCATTTTACTTCTTCAATCCTGAATGATAAAACTAATGGTGATAAAAGACCGTATGTCTATGTGAATATATTAGACATGAAAGTTTATGGTTTATTAGATTCTGGATCAGCTGTCACTATTTTAGGAAATAATTCTCATTTATCATTAATAAATAGAGGTTTTAGGTTAACAAGTGATAACCCACTTAATATTACTGCTGCTGGTGGTCAGAGACTAAATACCATAGGATATATTCTTCTTCCTATTTCATTTGAAAATAAGCTTCACATAATTAAAGCTTATGTAATACCAGAATTGGATACCTCTCTTATTTTAGGTATAGACTTCTGGCGCGTTTTTAATTTATGTCCAAAAATTTTAAAAAATATTACATCAGAAAAAGATTGTTCATCACATACAGATTTATATTTGATTAATACTAATAAATTTATAAATTCATATGATAATTTAGATAGTTCACAACAATTAATTGTAAATAATATTATTTAATTTATAACAATTTAAAAATATTTCTTTAGAACGTAAGGGTTTAGGTCGTACCAATTCAATAGTTCATCGAATAGACACCGGCGACTCGCCCCCCATTAAACAAAGATATTATAGGTTGTCACCAGAAAAGCAGCGGATTCTGGTAGAACAATTAGATGAAATGCTTAATTTTAATGTAATTGAACCGTGCGAAAGCGCTTGGTCATCACCAGTCCTTATAGTAAAAAAAAAGAACGGTCAACCTAGATTTTGTTTAGATAGTAGGAAGTTAAACTCTATTACTAAACGCGACGGTTATAATCTGCCTTACGTGTCTGAAATATTAGATAGCTTACGCGATGCAAAGTTCTTATCCTGTATCGATTTAAGTAAAGCTTTCTGGCAAATTCCGATTATAGAACAGGATAGAGATAAGACTGCTTTTTATGTCCCAGGACGCGGTACGTTTCGTTTTATGACCACAGCTTTTGGTCTAACAAACGCACCAGCTACTCAGCAAAGATTAGTGGATAGTTTGTTCGGTTTAGAGTTTGAGTATAAAGTATTCTGTTACCTTGACGATATAGTAATCGTTTCTAGCTCTTTCGATGAACACGTGTCACTCTTATTGCGCGTATTGAAGAAGTTAGAACAAGCAAATTTAACTATAAACTCAGATAACTGTAATTTTTTTTGTAAAAGTCTCAAATACTTAGGTTATGTAGTTGATGCTAACGGCTTACGGACAGATCCCGAAAAAGTAGAAGCAATCTTAAATTTTCCTACGCCGAAAAATAAAAAGGAGGTCAAAAGATTCTTAGGTACAGCGACTTGGTATCGTAGGTTTGTGCCAAACTTCAGTACAATAGCAGGTCCTTTCAATAAACTCACTTCGAATAAAAAAAATGCACCACCTTTTGTTTGGTCATCTGAGGCTGATAATTCTTTTATAAACTAAAAGAGTCTCTAATATCTGCCCCAATTCTGTCGTGTCCTGATTATAGTTTGCCATTCGAAGTGCATACCGATGCTAGTAATTACGGTATAGGCGCTATGCTCACGCAAAATATTAATGGTAAAGAACACCCATAGCTTATATGAGTCGTTCATTAAATAACTCGGAGCGCAATTATAGTATTACTGAACGGGAAACTCTTGCGGTGGT
Organism: Monopis laevigella; assembly: GCA_947458855.1. NCBI lineage: Eukaryota > Metazoa > Arthropoda > Insecta > Lepidoptera > Tineidae > Monopis > Monopis laevigella. Next base: position 8,249,917 of record OX381599.1, read on the forward strand.
TGTAGCGTTAGAACACTGGCGATGTTACCTGGAAAACGGGAGTGTTACAACTATTTATACTGACCACTCTGCATTAAAATGGTTTTTATCACTAAATAATCCAACAGGTAGATTAGCTCGTTGGGGAGTGCGTCTGTCTTCATTTAATTTAAATATAAAGCATCGTAAAGGTTCGGATAATGTCATACCTGACGCGTTGTCTAGATCAGTACCGGTTGCTGCCATTTCTACATCAAATTTTTATTTAAAATCAAATGATAAATATTATAATGATATATATAATGGTTGTTTAAATAATCCAGAAAAAATTGTTAATTTTTTAATTAAAAATAATACTCTATATAGATTATCAAAAAATAAATGTGAACTCACTTCTGAATTCTCTTGGAAAGAAGTAGTTCCAGAGGAGTTACGCGAAGAAATTATTAGGGAAAATCATTCAGAACCAACTGCTGGACATTTAGGTAATTTTAAAACGTACAAACGATTATGTCTTAAGTATTATTGGCCAGGAATGTACAAAGATGTAGTAAAAATTGTGTCATTTTGCGACACTTGTTTAGCATATAAACATTCAAATCATATGACTTTAGGTGAAATGGGAAGACCAAAACAGTGTAGTAGACCATTTCAAATGCTGTCAATTGATTTAGTAGGCCCCTTACCTGTCACAAGAAAACGAAATACTTTTATACTAGTAGTTACATGTTGTTTTTCTAAGTATTGTTTGATTTTTCCCATTAGAGAAGCAAGAGCTGATATAATAGCTAATATTTTGGAAGAACAAGTTTTCTTGATTCACGGAGTACCCCAAACAATTATGATGGACAATGGTACTCAATTTATTAGTAAAAACTTAGATAGCTTATTTCCTAAATATAAGATACCTAACGTTTATTTTATACCCAAATATACGCCGCAAATAAATACGGTGGAAAGATATAATAAATCCATTGTGACATGTATTTCTACTTTTGTTGAAAATGATCATAGGTCTTGGGATATAAATATTAATAAAATCAAGTTTGCAATTAATAGTTCGGTCAATGAATCTACCGGCTATTCTCCCAATTTTTTAGTTTATGGTCGTGAACTCGTTTCATGTGGTTCTCACTTCACTGATACAGACTTAGGCGATGAGATAGTATTTTTACCTCGTGATATATATGCGGAAAATATTGGTTGTTTAACAAAGATTTTTGAGGAAGTGCAGGTCTCTTTATATCGCGCACACCTTAAAAATGCTTCCCATTATAACTTGCGACGCAAGTTCGCTGAATTCAAAGTCGGTGACATAGTCTGGAAGAAGACTTACTTTCAGAGCGATAAGGAGAAGTATTTTACTAAAAAGTTAGCACCAAAATTTGTTAAGTGTCGAATTACCTATAAAAAGTCTCCATTAGTTTATGTGTTAGAGGACATGAATGGAAAAGATCTTGGTACTTGGCATATAAAGGATTTTAAGAGTACAAATCATAAATAAATAAAACATTTTTATAGTTACATTACTCATTTACTTTAACTTTTATACTTGAGACTAGTATGAATAGTTTGATTATTACATCATTTTATTCCCACAGTATATTAGGACGCCACAGTAATAATAATATGAATATTACTGCGGCCAGGGCTGAATGATTGAGGTATGACAGGCATAGTGGATGGTTAGTATGAGTGTGTAAAATTAGTTCTCATGTGGCGAACTAAGGATTTTTTTTATTCATGAAATAAAATGATTATAAAAAAAAAAATCCTTGGGGGACGCGCGAGGTAATGTAACGGAACGTTGCTTTTGATGTTCCAAAATGTATGGCAGTCCGCGAAATGGAACGGATAGTTTAGAATTTAAAATTACCCTTTGCAAAAGTGCAAAATGCAAAAGAGGCAGGTAGTTTAAATAAATGCATTTTACAAGTCGAAGTAACGTATTACTTCAAAATTAACATAAATAGGCCGCGGTCAGAGTACCGCAGACCATTTGATAATTTGCTAAGATCGCGAGTGTGTGTTTGTAATAATTTGTTAGTTACAAAAACATATAATAGTGACGCACAAAGTTCGGAGTTCCAACAATAATTTGGTGAGTTAATTATACAGTACTTTCATAGGGACGTTTTTAGGGTTCAATAGAATTATATAAAGATTGTACTGTGTCCGTCGCCTGTCTAGCACTGCACCCCAGCCTCCGTCCTGCAGTTTTACGCAATGCACAATTATTGTTGCTGCCCTGCCAAAAACTGGAGACAGCGAGAGCTGGAAGCAGTATGCTTAGGCTTCCCTTTAAATATTTCCAGGAATAAAGTCCGAGGTGGAGAATCAAGTCCGAGGTGGAGAATCAAGTCGAGGGAGACAAACAACTACGGCAGAACCTGACCTGGAACTTTTTTTTTCCTGAAGCCCTGTCTGCTACCGTCTTCAGACATCCCAGCTGGTCATAGCCTGGATTCTTCTTCCGGAGCCTGGACACTGTCTGCTCAGCAGATCACGGCCTGCCATAGCCGGCCATAACCGACCGCTGCCCGGAGCCTGGCCTGCCACTGAAGGACGTTGGATGCTGCCCTCCCCGATCGTCGCATAATCAGGGCAGTAGCATTCTTCCCATGACATAATCTGGATGTTGATAGAACCCTCTCTTTTATTATACTCTCTCGCTCTTCTTCTAATATTTTGTTAATAGCTAGGTTTATTTTAATATAATTTTATTTTTTTATTCTATGTACGTTGTTTCTATCTCACAGCCAATTTATGACCTGTAGGTAGGACTTCGTCACACCCCCTTTTGCTGATCTGGGCACCGCTCATAAATGATTTATGAAACTGAAGTCTTGACTCCATCTCAGAGGCCAATGGGTCTTTTGGGGGAGATGCAATCAGATTATCCCGAGAGTTACTCAGGATTTGTTGCTTGGTTACACGTAGTACAACTCAGATGGTTTTTTAAAATTCATCCCAAATTGTTGCTGTCCCCTGAACAGCGTAGAGGAGTCAGCGCCCTGTGCTAATCCAAGCCAAGACTTAAGTTTTCTTATGACAGTTGCATCCAGATTTACCAGAAGAGTTTTGTTGAAGTCGTATACAAGAAAAGGCCATGTTAGACGAGATGTTAGGTAGTTGTCATAAATCCAAGCTTTCTTGACATTACTAATTGGCTGTTGATCTACCTTGTTGATGTCATTAATAAAGCGTTCCACAACCACATCTAAGGATGGTGTTCTTCCTTTAAAATCGATCCTTCTGGCCAGAAATTCGAAAGGCATGGCTTCCTCTACTGGGGCTACTTTCTGCCCTGCTATGAATAGTTCCGGGTCGTATGACGTAAACCTAGTATTTCGTCTGCCCAGACACAGACTGAAGCTTTTTGATGGTTTTGTTCTCATGCCGTTCGACCATACACAGAATTCGTCTACCAGAGTAAGCAAATTCTGGCATTGTTTTGGATTGCGCGTTAGCACTGCTAGGTCGTCTGCAAATGCTAAGATGGACTCCGAATATACATTATTTAACTTAAATCTATATCCCCACTTCTTTTCACTAGTTTTAAGTTTGTCAATTAAGATGTTAATAATAATATTGAAAGATATTGGTGAGAGGCAACAGCCTTGGCAAATAGCCCAACATTATATTTAAGAGGATCTGTGAACCCATCTTTATTTGTAATGACAAATCTTAAGTTCTTATAATAATTAGCAATTATATCCATGATCACTGTTGGGAAGTTATACCATTTTAGGGCAACTTGTAGCAATTTATGCTGGACCGATCCAAAAGCATTTTCCAAATCAATCCAGCAGACACTCAATTGACGCTCGTGCTCCCTGGCATTCTTCAAACATTCCGAAAGTAAGGTGTTGTGTTCCAAACAACCAGAAATTCCCGGAAGAAATCCTTTCTGGTGCTGGGATAAAAAGTACTTGTTTGTGATCATAAACCTCGACATTTTTGCTTGAAGTATAGAAAAGAAGATTTTGGACATGGTGTTTGTTAACGCAATAGGTCTTGTATCTTTAGGATCAGTAACCTCAGGCTTTTTTGGTATAAGAACAAAAGCTGCTTCTCCGAACACAGTCGGTACTTGTTTGCTTGACCATATTCTACAGTAGATGTTATGTAAACACTTGCGAATGTGAGGACACTTTTTTATATACAATGTAGGGTATGCCATCAGGACCTGGTGCTGACTTTACGCTTTTCTTCTTCACTTGCTCCTCAGTCTCTTCAATGCTTGGTGGATTGCATTGAAAGTCTACTTCAGGATTATGCGGTCGTGTTGAAGGTAGATCCGGGTATGCTACCTCTCTTTGTGGCATTGCATAAGTCTCACTGAAGTGTTTATAGATTTGTTCTATGGTCAGCGAAAGTTTTCCACCGGGTTTTTGTTAAATCTAATTTCAAGCTGGGCTCTATTAAATTAATTTTTATTATCTTGTATCTGGAGACAAATTCCCTGGATTAATTTGAGAATAGATCTTAATGCCCTGGCTAACTTGTGGCACAGGTTCTTGCCTCCCATCGCTTTGGCCCAGCGAAGTTTCTTTATGAGTTCCCTCTTTTTACGCCTCATTTTTAGTTTAAAAGCATTTTCTTTCTTGGTATATGCATATGTGGATTATATAATAATCACTGTGCGACGAATCTAGAGTAAATTTGATTTTCCTGGAAAGGACAAAACTGGTTGACCTGGATTATTTGGACGAGGATAATGACAAAGAATACTAGTGGAATATTTTGAGTCTGATTTTTCTGTTTTTTTTTCATTCTTTAAAATGTATTACTAAAGGCTAATTAGACATAAGTGTTCGGGGGAAGTGGAATTGAAGCAGAATGATACAAGGGGCACATAGATACACAAGCATTATTTGATAGTGGAATAAATGTATTCGAATCGCGATATCTCTAAAACGCGTCTTTAAAAGTGTGAATGTAACCGTTGCGATCATGCCGACAGCCAGTCAGCCGGCGGCGTTTTACAAGACTGAACGTGTTTCGAGTGCAGCCAAGAAAAAAATAGTAGAATGTAAAAGGGTTTCAGCGATCTTCTGTGCCATCTTGTAAATATCTATATGTATGAAAGATAAGTGAGGGTATCAAGTATTTTTCTGCATTTTTTAAATAAATAAGTTATTTTAATTAGTGCACCTTGATTTTTGAAAAACACCTGATTAGGGTACTTTTATACAGCAAAGTACGGGGCACAATGATGCGTATTAATGTGCTCCAATATAAATTGTTAAAAACAGTTTTAGGGTAAAATTAAGTATATATATATTTTTGTTGCCACCAGAAAATTGTGCGGACGTATGAGCCAAAGGCGTAATATAGATGAAGATAACTAGATAGATGATAGAAACTAAAAAAGAAAAAAATCAAAAGCCAATTCTGATCCCAGTGTAAATGAGTCGGTGCAATTAAGTCATAACGACGGTGATGAAAAGTTTGATGCAGAGGGTGGAAAAGGGTTTGGGGTATCCCTAATACTGAAAATATAAACATTGGTTATTTTCTTCTTATAAAAACTTAAGAAGAAATCTGTTGTTTATTATGTGGCCAAAATAATTTTCTAAATACAATTTGACTATCAAGTATAACTAGAAAAAATCCTAAATGTCTTAGGTATTTATTCTCCAGATGTAGAAAATAAAACAAGCGTATATAAGATTTTGTTTTTCACGTGCCTAACCATATTTTTTCTAAGGTTATAGCTCAAACATCATCTAAGTATTTTTTTACAGTTCATTTAAGTGTATAGAATGTCAAATAAAAGTAACAATAGAGGCGTTTTTGTTAAGTTTATATTTTTTTCTTAAGTAATTGCAATTGACTTAGTTAAGTGTTATATTTTAAACCATTTCTATACGAATTCTACTTTGTACTAATGTGCCCCAAGTGATGTATCCAAGTGCCCCGTTGGTGGGGCAGAATGATACTAATTCCATTTTTAACGAAAGGAATGCACCGAGACACGTGACTGAGGGTGACGTGTCGGGGATGTTGTGGCTGCATAGTAACACGCTATCGCCACATTATTCCCCCTCTTTTTTATGTTTTACAAAATAGTGGTGTCTTTACCTAAGCCTTTAAAAGTAAGTACTAAAAGAGGAAAATTATGGTTTACGTAACATGAATATAAATACATTGTCACCCTACGTTACAATTTGACACTCGAAAGACAAAAATAAAATAACATGATACAAATGATCACACAAAAGGTAATGTCAAATATTTTTGAAAAAGAAGAAAAAAAAACTAAAGTTCTCTAAGTTAACTTTCACGCTATGTTATTTATCGATACTCGAAACCTTTAATTCGAGGTACACTGAGTTAAATAGAACTGAGAGGGAAAAAACCAATCACTGTTGAAATAAAAAAATATAAAAAAAAAACACGTTCAACGGTATGGGGCCGGTGTTAGGTGGAATGCCGGCGATCTCCCGCCTGACAAACTTCGTTGGGCCCTTTAACGTTCGTTTTGGGAACGAAATATGTTCACAATGATCATAATGACATTATGCGAACTTGCGTTTTTTTTGGTTAATTTCAATCACAATGCCACAATTATTACTATGCAAATGGAACGCAATTGTTATCACGAATCTGTGTTGACAGATTCGTGATAACGATTGCGTTCGAATTTGTCACTTGTCAAGTAAAATATAGGATAAATCGTACAATCCACTAATTTTATATGCAAATTCTTTCTAAAATCATTTCTATTTAAAATACAATAAATTTGATCTTAAAAATATAAGACAGCTGCGACGTTTAAAACAAAAACAACTGTCACAACCACAAATGTCAAAATATGTTCACAACGCCTCACTTATCAACTGGGATCATTGTGATCAGTTCACGGTAGCATTCTGGGCCAAAAAAACGGCCATTGTGGCAGATCACATCGCCACTTTTGCCGCCGAAATCTCAAAAAAACGCATAAATATACATCGTGATCGTTGTGAACATGTTTCTGTCCCAAAACGAACGCAAGCAAAGTGCGCCTCCCTTGTTGCGCAGTAGGTATACTACGATCGCAACTAACACCACGACCGTCACTAGCAGGGTTATGTCGCCCACACTCCAGCTGGTCCTCTCCACGGTAGCATTTCCGTTCTGGGCGATGATGACCTCTTCCTTGCTCTCTGTTTTTCCCATTATAACAGTCTTCTTTCCAGTTTGAACGATCGGCTATGAATGGCGTGCGGCAGCGCCGAGTGAATCAATATGATCCTTGGGAATAATTGGGAGGACTATATTGACTCACCGTTGAATCACAGCATGAAACGTACCGGACGACGAACTGATCTGCCGCTTCTTGTATGTGAGCTCGGTGCGGGCGTAGCAATCGTCGTAGGAACCGTAGTCGGGGTGCTACGCCCGGTATTCGATGTAGGCCTTGAGAGTGTAGGTTCGGCTAGCGCGTAAGCGGGCTTTAATCGGTCCAGGGAAATTCTAGCTATGCGGTTAGGCAACTGTACCTCAAACACTTTGTCGCTCCTACTTAAGACGCGGTAAGGGCCGTCATACGTAGGTTGAAAACCGTGTTTCACTGCGTCGTTTCTTACAAAAACTTGCTTACAGGTAAACATGTCATTATGTACAAATGTCTAGTTATTATGACTACGGGTAATGAGAGTTCGCTTAAAACTGTCTATAGCACTTCGTAAATTATTTAAATATTCGTATTCACTAGAAAAAATGTTAGTATCACTTATGATGTCATAAAAATCACTTGGTAGTCGTAAGGCACACCCGTATGTAAGCTGAGCCGCGCTTACATCGCTATCACTACGCACCGCACTGCGGAGGCCGAACAACACTGTTGGTAACTCATATAACCACGACGAGTGATTTTCGTTAATACGAGCCGTCAGCGCTGTTTTCAGAGTCCGATGTCATCTCTCCACCATACCATTAGCTTGAGGGTGGAACGCCGTTGTTCGTAGTTTGTTGATCCCCAGATACTTCATTAGGTTGGTGAACAAGTTACTTTCAAACTGCCTACCCTGGTCACTGGTTAACTTCTTGGGACAGCTAAAACGAACTATCCATCCTTCGTAAATAGCTCGTGCTACCGTTTCGGCAGTAATGTCCTTTTATGGCTTCCGGCCATCTAGATGCTCTCTCGATGATTGTGACGCAGTACTTGTGACCGTCGGAAGTGATAGGTAACGGTCCGATTATGTCGACGTGAATGTGTACGAATCGATGGCATTCTTCAAACGATCCCAGCGGGGCGACTGTGTGTCTTCGATCTTTGACAATTAACACACGCACGAGTCCAGTTGTTGATATCGGTGTTCATGTTTTTCCAGAAAAATCGATTCGTTATTAACTTTCTTGTACGTCGAATACCTGGGTGACTAATTCCATGTATAGCTTTGAAAGCTGTTTCCCGGAATTGTTCTGTGAGATACGGTCGCACTTTATTTTTTGAAATTTCGCAATAAACTGGAATGTCGACATTAGGCATATATACTTTTTTAATAGAAAAATATTCGTTTGAAAACAAGGAATGTAGTGTGTCATCGATTTGTTGCTGTTTTGCCAATTCCGAGTAGTCGATCTGTGTCGGTAATCCGATCTCCTCGACCCGAGATAAGGCGTCAGCGACCACATTCTCTGTGCCCGTTACGTATTATATATCGGTACTAAATTGCGAAATAAAGTCCAAATGACGTTACCTTCTTGGAGAATTGCTGTTCTCGGGTGAATTCCTGCTGAAAGCAAAAGTTAATGTTTTGTGGTCTGTGTAAATTGTTTTTGCCATATAGATAGCCAAAAGCTCGCGGTCATATGGGCTGTACACTTTCTGAGTATCGCTGAGTTTTTTGGAGAAAAATCCTAATGGTTTCCATTCGTTATCTACGTATTAATGTAGGACTGCTCCTGCGCAGGTACTGGAAGCGTCGGTCATTAACCCTAACGTTGCGTCAGGCGTCGGGTGAGATAACGTTATCGCGTCCTCTAGACTTTGTTTACATTTCCGGGAGGCTTCGTCGGCTACTTCCGTCCATATAATAAGGGTTTTGTCTTTTTTCTTAGAATTGTACAAATAACTATTCAGTATAGCTTGGGCAAGTGGTTCCGGTAAAAGTTTATCATGCCCAAGAAACGCCTGAGATCTTCTATTGTTAAAGGCCTTGGAAATTCCTTGATAGCTAGCACGGTTCCTTCCAAAGGGCGGATTCCGTTTGTGGACACTTCATAGCAGAGAAAATCTATTTTTATTTTACCAAAATCACACTTGGCCACGTTCAACGTTATACCGTGTTCGTTCAATCGCGAGAAAACCTGTTCGAGGTGCTGCTTATGCTGGTTGTAGTCGTCGCTTGCTATAATGACGTCATCGATGTAAGTATATAAAAAGTTTAAACCCGCCAACACCGTGTGACTCATAAAACGCTGAAATGTTTGAGCGGCGTTCCGAAGTCCAAAGGTCATCCTCGGGAATTCAAACAAGCCAAACGGTGTTGTTATGGCTGTCTTTTCTATATCCTCTGGGGCGACAGGTATCAGATGGTAGGCACGATTGATGTCTATTCGCGAAAATATGTTCTTATTAGCTAGCAGGTATGTAAAATCTTGCAACCGGGGGATGGGGTATCTATCCGGCTTTATTATAGAATTGAGTTGTCTGTAATCGCCGCACGGACGTATGTCTCCGTATTTTTTAGGTACTACGTGCAATGCGCTTGCCCACGGACTTTTTGACGGCCTACAGATCCCCATTTCCTGCATAATACGGAATTTATCCGTTACTTTCTTATACCGATCAGGTACAAGTTACAAGTTAGTTTCAGAGTCAATTATTTTCCTATAACTTAAATCTATGATTAGCTTATGATACGATAAAAAGTCTGCACCTAAAATTTGCTGTTTTACGTCTGCAATAATAATTGTCCACTTATACGGTCTACTTAAATTTAAATTGAGTACTAGAGTTCGCGTGCCGTAAGTTTTAATTTCCGTCCCGTTAGCCGCGTAAAGCCTATACTCATTACACTCTCGAGGCGATTTTCTAGACACCGGAAGCACTGAAACATTTGCGGTCTACTGAATCTCGTCTCTTTTTTTGATATTATAGAACGGATACAATATACATAATTAAACGCACCTCTGCAGTAGATGCCCACCCAAGTGGACACTTGGGTGGGCATCTACTGCAGAGGTTAACCTACTCCCTTTCCCTAATGACCGGTTTATAATATAATTATGTAAAAAAAAAATGATAGGGAATTTAATTAGTGAATTAGGACATATTTTAAAGATTGTACTAGTTTGATTCGAAGCGATCATTTCAATGACTGAGAAAGCACAATCAAAGCCTACTTTTAAAATTATTATTATTATTATTTTTTTCTTTTTTTTTTCATTTCATTTATTCACATATTAATAATAAATAAATAATAACATTAACAGCGGGTCCCGCACTAGATTAACCTGTATCGCGGGTACCCATAAAAAGGTTTTACAATATTTCCATTGATACATACATGCTACCGAATAACAAACTTAGTATTTATTCTAGCATTATAAAATAAAATTACATTATTATTTCTGTTACAATTCAATTGTAGTAACAGACATACCTACATGCCTATACCATCCGATCATGAAATATATACCTAGTAGGTATAAAAATCATAAAAAAAATAATAAATAAAAATTAAGTGAAATAAATGAATTACTTTTTGAATGCATAGGTATCATGTTCAAGTACATATGTATATACTTGCACATGCCACCCATTCATTCAAACTAATTAATTTACGATACAACTGTGATATTTTTTTCTGTTTCCCTGTACTTACGGAACGTACTTCGGGAAGTTAAAAAGACAATTGAAAAACTGCTCCTTTCCTAGTTATGACTAGGAAAGGAGCAGTTTTTCAATTGTCTTTTTAACTTCCCGAAGATTACAGCATTTTACTATATCACCTTTAGTTGCTATACTATTGTAAATAAGATAGCTAAGGAATGTATTAAAGCGCTTTGCAAAGGAAGTTCTAATGCTATAGGGATTGTGCAGATGAAAGACACGTTTTTTTATTAGCACTACATAATCCGGTGTCTTAATAACCATTCTGTGCATAGACAGCGTAGATTTAAGAATGTACAGCTGACGTACAGTGAGAAGTTTAGCTCTTTCGTATAGATAGGTGGTAGGGTGTCGAAACGGTTTTTTATACATTACTTTAAGCACAGACCGCTGAGCTCTTTCCAATTTTATAAGAACCGTTTTTCCTGCTCCACCCCATACCAGAATACAGTATGATAAAATAGATTGACAGAGAACATTGTATACTGTCCTTAAAAGGCCTGCGCAGTCAACATTCCTTAGCTGTTTCATTGAATAAATCAATCTTCTCACTCGAGATGACATAATGTTTATGTGCTCTGAAAAGTTTAAAAATTCATCCAGTGAGACTCCCAAATATTTAAGACTTTTAACTCTCTGTATTACTTTGCAACTACAGGATTTCACAGGCTGCACTCCACATAAATGGTTATTGTATCTTAAGACCTGCATCAGGTCGTGGTGCCGAAGCTGCAGTTTTATGGAAATACAGGCAGTGAGATTTTGATACATTCAATGTGAGGAGATTTTGATCTAGCCATCTGTTTAAACAAGCCATCCCTTCCTCTGCTGCGGCATCTGCTTGGGTCCAAGAAGTGCCATGAAAGACTATTTATTGCAGTATCATCTGCGTAACAAACGATATCTGCATTTCTCAGGGGTAAGTCGAATATATCATTCACATATATAATAAATAATGTAGGTCCCAGAATACTGCCCTGAGGGATGCCAAAAAAGTAAAAACATGGAAGACTGGAGCACGTAGCTACCTTGACACACTGCCTTCTGTCCATCAGATAAGTGCGGAACCAGGCTAAACTAAGGCCTCTTACGCCCATGCGTTTCAACTTTTCTAAGAGAATGGGAATAGACACAGTGTCGAAGGCCTTTTTTAGGTCTAGAAAGGTTCCCTCACAGGATCTACCCCCATCAAGATGGTTATCGACTTCATTGATAAGATGGGAGACTGCATTTTCTGTTGACTTACCCCTGCGAAACCCAAATTGCCGCTGTGAGAGTAATTCGTTTGACTCTATAAATTCCATAAGTTGAATATTAACTATTTTTTCCAGCATTTTGGAGAAAGTGGCCAGAAGTGAGATAGGTCTATAATTCTCGGGACTATCCTTATCTCCGCCTTTATAAATTGGCACGATAGTTGCATGCTGCAGACTTAAATTAAAAATATAACAAAGCGGTGCAATAATGTAATTCTTAATCTTTTTAATTATAGCGTTGCTAATTCCGTCGTGACCCGGAGCACAATCTACCTTTAACTTAGCAATAAGCTCTTCAATCTCAACAGCGGTGGTAGGATGAAGAAATAATGAATTTATTGGGGACTTACAAGATTTCACTTTCAAAGCCAAAGATTCCTGAGTCTCATTAAGTTCTCCCAATGTGATGTTTGCCAGGTTTTGCCCGACTGCTGCGAAGTACTCATTACAAGAGTTGAGTGACTTAATTGGTGTATCTTTAACTGTAAGAAGTTGTGATTAGGTTTACATAGCGTGATCAGTAACGTCTACATCACATATCACTGTTTCGATTTTATGTCGAGTTTTAACAAAGGAATGATCAAGGCAGGTATGAGTAGGTTTGTCCACAGCAGCCATCAGGCCTGCTTCAGCAAGTAGACATAAATAGTCCGTGCTTTGTTGTTGTTTTATGGAAGTATCCAGGATATCAATATTAATATCTCCAGTAAGTACAAAACATGAACCCCTACCTGAATAATCTTTTTTTCATTTTCACCTACTTTTTGTGAAAGAGATGAAGTTATAGCTATAAGGTTGCTATTTAAGTTTATAATTTCTTGCCTTAAGAAAGATATTTCTTCATTTTGTTTCTTTGTTAATATGTTTAAATCATTTCTCATTTGCCGAATTTCAGAGGCTATGATTGTTATATCGCTTCCGCCAGCAGGGAAGGGGCTCGGGGGCTCTACTCGTCGGCTACCCCGGATAGTATTTATATTATCTAAGGCCGTGTAAGTGCTGTTTAAAACTGTAGCCGGGCGGATAGGTGTATTGCTATTGTCGCACTTCGGCATAGCGCACACACAACCAGGACAAGTCCAAGTGTTTTTATATTCAATGGAGTAGCTATTAAATGTGGGTATTGTAATGTTCAAACAAGGCAGGTCGTATAGGTTTTTGCATTTGAGACACTCCATGAACTCAATTGTGTGAATATTCTTACCACAGGCGTTACAAGTAGTTGACATTATGTTTAGATATGTTTGTTTACCTGTTTATGGAGTATACTATAGATACTTAGATGTGGTAAGTAGTTAGCTTTATTTGTATTGTATGATGTATCTATGCGGTCGTGCGCCTATACGCGCGTGCAGAATGAGGAATGAATCACGGTAACACAATAAAGCGCGCGTTGCAGGTACACTCGTCTTTAGATGGCCGTTGACAAATACTTGTATAATAATATTATTAATATTACTTAACCACTATATATTTCTACGATAAGGAAGCAATACCAAATAGGAAATTTCACTGGCTATCGAACTAAATATATGACACTGTAAATGGTAAACTTTAAACTACTTTTTAAGATTTTTAATGCGTAAAGATCGACAGTTAACATGTACAGTTAACGGTAGCGAGGAGGTAACTGTATTTATATGTCCACTTCGTAGACTATAGAACTACTACACAACATACGGCAATTACTGCATATCATGGTTGTGTAGCGTAATTTTTACGTTATGGCTTATTACACTTATTACTTTGCATTAATAGAACACGACTAATCTGTGAAGAATTACAGATTAGTCGTGTTCTATTAATGCAAAAGAAATGCATACGTGCCATTGCTGGTATAGTCTCTACCGAGTCATGTAGACCTATTTTCAAGAAGCTTAAACTACAAACAGTTAACTATAGGCATGTATATATATGAAGTGTCAAACTTTATACGAATGAATATAGGAGACCTCTTTGTGAAACATGGAGATGTGCACCCAAAATCCCCTATTCCTTCTATGCTAATCAATGACATAACGCCCAAGACCAGAGTTTACCAAATTAACTCTTACATGACGAGCATTAAGATTTACAATCATATACCAGGACATTTTAAGGAACTGCCGTCAAATATATTTAAGTCCACGCTCTCTAAATGGTTACTGAACCGTAGTTTCTATAGTCTTAAGGATTTTTTTGAAAACAAAGCCTGATTAAGGTTATTGTATTAAATCTATCGAGCTTTTATTTTGCTTATATTCTTGAACTTTCATTGTTAGTTCATTAGGTTTTAATTTGTAGATAATTTTGTCATTTAACTTATTTGTTCACTATTTTATGATAGTTGGTTATTTCTTTTATTGATTATTCGTTGTTTTTTTTTTTTTTTTTTTTTTATTATTGACATATAAAATAATAATCAAAAATTTTGTACGTACCACATATTTGCATCCCATGTTGTCTTGGTAGTTTCTGTACCCCTAGTGTGAGTTTTCTAACTATTAATTTGCGTTTGAGTTAACTAAAATTTGTATGGGAAATGGTAAAGCGCTCCAAGCGGAAATTTTGAGAAATAAAAATGCGAGCATGTGATTGGTCAAAATGTAAACGCAGTAGTATAGTTAAAGCAAAGTAGACGTTAAAAAAACTTACACTAGGGCTTACTGATAAACATGTATTACCTTACTAACATCTACCTTTACTCAGATACGAACGAAGCAAATAAATAATTTTATTTCACTTCAATATCATTTTAATTTGTTTGTTCGAGGCGTGTGAAATAAACAAACACGTGCTACGAACAAACTTTCAAAAATAACTATATATATTTAAGCAAACGCAATTTTGCAATATTATAAGTAGAATTTAAGATTTTATTACGTGTTCTTTAGCTGACAAATAAATTTGCTTAAATTATTGAAGCTAGCGACATCTACAGTATTAATTTGGTATTTTAGGAAATTTGCGTTTGATTTGATATTAATTCAGTTAAAGTCGACTCGTAATGCAAATTCGTCTTTGACGCTAACCGTTTCGTAACTCCATTATATCTGACCAAATCATCCCTTTACTATAATAATAATAAACCGTTTATTTCCAATACCAAATAAATGAAGTAAATACATTAAATTATAATAAATATTAGATTTCAGTGCACTATATTAACCTATTACATAAAACATGTATTATGTAATAAGTTAATATACAACAAATCATACTTATTAACAATTATAATAAAAAAATAAATTAAATCACTCAAAGTAAAAATAAATAGTTTATAAAATATGTAAATGTTTCAGTAGTATTTAATTATTAAGTGTCTTGTGTTAGTGCACTTAGCTGCTATCCGGTGTTGGCACCCATCGCCGGGTGTAGGCCTCCTCCATCTGCTGCGATGCGCATCGCGGTCGCATGCGCGGTCCGAGGCCTGTCTGCACCAGGCGGCGCCCGCCACGTCCACCACGTCGTCCCGCCAGCGGCGCGTCTGCCGCGGGGTCTGGTGGACTCCCGCGGGTACCAGTGCAGCACGCGCTAGCTCCAGCGACCTTCGGTCGCGCGCGCGACGTGTCCAGCCCATTTCCACTTAAGTTTACAAGCTAATGTGGCCGCATCTATGAGTTGTGTTTTATCACGAATGCCTTTATTTCGCCGCCGGTCGCGTAGCTTAATGCCTAATAGCATACTTCGTTCTGTAGCTCGTTGGAATACCTGTATTTTAGAGATTATGTTTTTCGTGAGGGCCCAGCTCTGACATCCGTATAAAACTGTAGGTAAAACCGCGGTATCCATTGCTATCTTTTTTTAGTTTTAAGGGAGTATTAGATTTAAAAATATGTTTTAGTGACCAATATTTATTTCACGCCTTTTTTATTCTGGTGTTAATTTCATTTGGTGTATGTTCTCTGAATGTGACGTTTTGTCCGAGATATGTATATTGGTCTACATAGTTGAGTGTGTGGTTGTGTATGCATAGTGGTATCTGTTCTCCATTTGTTATAACGCATGTTTTTTCTGGGTTCATGTTAAGGTCGCACTTTCGACTTTCTTTGTCTAATGTTTTTAACATATATTCTAGTTGTTTGGAATTTTCACTAAGTATGACAATGTCGTCAGCGAAACGTAAATGATTTAAATACTCGCCGTTTATGTTGATGCCAAAATTATTCCAGTTTAATTTAGAAAATATACCCTCCAACGAACACCTTGGTTTTTAAACACTGCGGTATTTGGGACGAAAAGATATTACGTAGCCTCCCGAATGCTGCCCAGCCGAATTGGATTCGACGAGAGATCTCTTTGTCGAAGTTGGATTTACTTGTTTGGATTGACTGTCCTAGAAGCCCCACTGAGATCATTGAGCATTATGTACAAGCCTAGAGCTTAGTTTGTGACCAGAGCAATATATGTAATTTGTGTGTATCCATATTATTATTATTATTATTATTATTATTATTATTATTATTATTATTATTATTATTATTATTATTATTATTATTATTATTATTATGCCGAGGTCCTCCAGGGTTTCAGCTATGACTACGATATCGTCGGCAAATCGAAGGTTAGTGATGTACTCGCCATTAATGTTGATGCCAAATCTTTTCCAGTCCAAGAGTTTGAAGACATCCTCCAATGCCGCAGTAAAAAGTTTCGGGGAGATTACGTCTCCCTGTCTCACTCCTCGCTGTAGCTGGATGGGTCTTGAGGTCTGGTATTGGAGGCGAACTGACATGGTGGCGTTTTTGTACAAACACTTTAATATTTTGATATAGCGGTAGTCAATTTGGCACCGCTGGAGTGACTGAAGCATCGCCCATGTTTCTATCGAATCGAAGGCTTTCTCATAGTCCACGAAAGCTAGACACAGAAGCTGATTATATTCATCGGTTTTTTGTATAATCTGCCTCAATGTGTGGATGTGGGTTATGGTTATAGTACCATCCCTTTACGGAATCCGGAATGTTCGGGAGTCTGGAAGTCGTCAAGTCTACGTGAGAGACGATTCGTGATGACTCTCGAAAACAGTTTATAGACATGGCTCAGAAGCGAGATGGGTCTGTAGTTCTACAAAAGGGTTTTGTCACCCTTTTTGAAGAAGAGTACCACCACGGTTCTGTTCCATGCCTTAGGTGTTTTGCCCTCGAGGATGACGGAATTAAACAGCTTCTGGGGAGCCATCAGCAAAGGTTTGCCACCAGCTTTCAGAAGCTCAGACGTGATTCCGTCATCACCCGGTGCCTTGTTGGTTTTTAACTGTTTGAGAGCCATCCTAATCTCATACAGGCTGACTTCCGGGATATCTTCGGTATAGTGTCGGGTTAACCTGGCTATTGGATCATTTTCCAGGTTTTTGACAGGAGGCCGTGTTGCTGTGTACAACTGTCCATAGAACCTTTCGATCTCCGCCATAATCTCTGGTTTGGAGGCGACAATTCTGCCGTCCTCGGTCTTCAGCTTCGTTAATTGACTCTGGCCGAGAGACAGATATCTTGCAAATACTTTAGAGCCTTTGTTTTGCTCAATGGCATCTTTAATACGATCTGTATTAAATTGCCGTATGTCGCGAGTCAAGGACTTTGAGATCAGTCTGTTGAGCAATCTTATTTTAGAAGACGAAGACTGCATGGTTATTCCGCGTCTCTCTTCCATGAGCTTTAAAGTATGGTCGGAGATCTTTCTAGCTCCTTCGTTAGATCGGATCTTAAAAAACTTCGATCCGACCTGGTGGACAGTTTCCACAACCCTGTCATTATAAGATGAAATCTATCTCATTTTTGGTGGCACCGTTAGGGCTTATCCAAGTCCACTTGCGTTGTGGTTTTTTCTTGAAAAAGGAGTTCATCAAATACAGTCCCTCCTTTTCCATGAAGTTCGCAAGCATCTGACCTCGTGGATTTCTACTGCCTGTACCAAATTGCCCCACTCTCAGTTAGGTTTCGCTTCGTTTGCCTATCTTCGCGTTAAAGTCTCCCATGACAACAGTGTAATGAGATTTAAAGCTACGCATGGCTCTACTGATGTCCTCATACATGGCTTCTACCTCGATTGGTCGCCCTCCCGGAAATAGAGCAGGTTACCGGATTTCAGGATTATCGAGTCTTCACCTTCTCTTCGGACTTCAGATAATCCAATAATATCCCAGTGTAACCCGCTCAATACTTCCTCTAGTTCGACCACCCTCTCGTCAGTCCGCAGTGTCCGTGTATCGTATGTTGCCAGGGCCAGTGTTCGTTTGTTGTGGTAGTTTGGGCTCCGCCGGAGATTCTTCGCACCCCTTGCCCCGCATTTATATTAATATTGAATATTATATTGACAATGTAATCATAATAATAATTGTAAATTTTAAATAGAATTTAATATATTACACGTCTCTTATAGCAAATAATTAGGTACTTCGTTTCATTTTAAGATAAATAAAAATAATATTATGGACAATAATTGTAATATTTTTTAAATAATTAACATTAATGAATTAATTTTGTTTAACATTAATAAAATTATAAACAGTACATAGCAGGTATAAGATTATATAGTAAAACAATATATACTATAGATATTTTAGTTTCTAATAAATAATTTCAAAATTGTGTATAAAAAATATTTGTACGCCATTAAAGTGGCAGAGTATAGAGGACAAACAATTATGTAAACATCTGTATAACCTATATTTCAACGAATAAATGTATTTGTATTTGCCAAGGTAAAGTAAACTTGTTAACCATGGCTACCATGCCCGCGCTTCATAATGTTAATAAAACCCCGATTTATAAGCATAATTGTGGGTACTTACCTACCATTTTACATATTTATGTACATTTGTTTGACTACACTACTGTTGGGAAATCCACGGTATTTTTTAAAATATTAGTTAAGGCCAAGGCTTCATATAATATGCTTGGTAGAAGTAAAATGTCAAATTGATTGACAACTAGGAAAAATTCAGGAATTGTTATTGTGTTGAGAATTTTTGGTAATTAATATACATATTATAATTTAGAAACACCCAGACCAAGATAAACTATACAGAAAAACGTACTAGTATTGCTTTGCCATTGGTGGGAATCGAACCCATAACCTCCGGAATCCGGATATAATGCCAAAGGCGCAACCGATTTTCTACGGAGGCGGTCGATGCCCAAATTTTAATTCGCAGAAATATATTTTATTGTACCCCCAATGCTATTTAACAAAAAAACGTATATAATATGGCCCAGTAATATTAATAATAATCAAATATTTTGTACGTACCACATATTTGCATGCCATGTTGTCTTGGTAGTTTCTGATAAACATGTATGTTGTTGGGGTTCGTGGTTGCGATATAAAATAATAGTTTGTTTGTTGATATAAGTTGTATAATGTTAATGTTAAAATATATGTTAAATTGTTATAAATGTTATATTGAGTGCGTCCAGCCGCGACGACATTTGTTACTGCACTGAAGAGGTCACCAACACACAGCATGAGCACGCGTGCATGGATGACGTTGATGGCTGTTCGGGGTTATTGCCCGAACATCTTGGCGCCGGGCAAAGTTGAGATGAAAATGTTTTTCACAAAAAATGAAGAGATTTTTATATAAAAGTTATTACTAATGTCTATAAGATTGTTTCTTATCACTAATATTTAATCTAAACTTGGTTGCTTATCCTTAAAAGAAACTGGACGTAACTCTGTGTTCGTGCTATTGTTTTTGATTCTGAGCACATTTAACTCTTTTGTTTGATTGTCCTGATACTTCACTCGCGCACTATCACTCCTACTTAAGTGGGTACTATCCCGACACTTTATTCTCTCACTACTATTTATTACACTATCACTATCACTATTATTTTGTGAAGGGACAGGTCCAGTTGCGACCATGGAGGGTTGTTCTGCAACCCCTGTCGGCGACCTCGCCCGGCAGCACCACTTTCTTCTCCATAGAAATATGATCAATGCAATTGCTACTACCACCCAAAGGCTCCATATTGAACTATAATGGTGGATGTCGTGCGGAGACAGATCCTCTGGTAGTGCATTTGTTTGCTTCAATAGATTGATTTTCCGTTCCAAGTCTAGCATCTCGTCTTAATTTGATGTTTCATTTTCCATTTTAATATTGTTTATGGTAAAGTTCATAAGATGATTTATGGGAGCTATGTCAGGGGCATCGATGTTCGCCGTGATATTCATCATATTTTCCTGGTATTTATGCGAATAGTTTTTAAATGTGTCTGTAGTTACTAAACAATCTTCCTCTAATTGAATAATATTGCTTCCCTTGATCTTATGTATCGTGATGACATCGTCACAGATTGTGCGAACTTGGCAAAGGTCTCAGCAGAAGAAAAAGTATTGGTTGTTTTTTGTCAGACTTGACCATTTATTCCGGCATGCAGTTATTTTTGTTTGGCAAATGTTAAAGTTGTCTTCGTCTTTTATGCAAATCTCTCTGATTCTGATTTCATTTTATAAATTGGCGAAGTCAAATAACACAAGTATGTGGTAGGGTTACGGGAGATGCAATGATCTAGGTCTGTTTGAGTGATTGGTAGATATGAGTCCTTTGGTAAATTTAACGCTACATGTGTCTTAATGGGTGTTATAGTCATCATATTTTTTCCTAATTGTTGAGGAACGCTCTGAATGTTGTATAATATACGAGTATAATTATCTCTGCTGATTAAAGGTATTTTTATTTCAATTATTAAATATCGTGATGGCAGTTTTGCTTTAATTTTTAATAAATGATAAATATCTTGCATACTTGTTTGTATATTATCTATAGGAAGAGTAAGTTCTTTTGTTAATTGGCTAGATATTTTACTGAGCTGATTTTGTAGTTGTTCTGGGTCGATTGAATGTTGATCTTTCCGTGGTAAACGTTCGTAATCATATCTAGTAAAATGTTTTGAATGTTTTTTAAATGAGTTAGCAAATTATTTGTAGCCATGACTGATAGGGTAAATTCTGTTAAATGTTGGGCTTCATCAATATGCTTGGTTATCAAATTTGTTGTTTTATCTAAATTATTTAAGTGTTGGTTTATTATTTTATGTTGTTTTTGCATTGTATCTTTAGTTCTCTTTAATAAATTGTACTCTGCTTCAATTATAGAGGTTTGATTTTTCCATAGTAGTGCCAGGTGTCTCTGATTATTTCTAATGAGTTCAATGTCATTCTGATATTGTTCTGCGAATCGGTCGTCGAGTACCCCGAATAGAGTGTTAGCGAGATATCCGACACCGTTTATGACACCGCGGTGCCTACGAGCACGTGCACTAAGTTGATGGTTTAGCAAAATCCTATTGTTATGTTGAAGTTCATTGAAAGAGTGCCGTAATTGCAACATGAGCAAATTGCAATGTGTGGAATATGTTTTGATTATTATGCAAATATTTTATAAATGTTCGTAATGTTTTTAGTATGCCGTTATTCCTTCCCAGTATGGATTCATGTCGTAATAGGCTACTATTTTCCACTCATCTCTAATCAACTCGACTTTTGATATTTTATCAAAATATAATCCCTGATTTTCAGTGAGTGACGTCATTTTAATACAAAGCCCGGTTGTAAAAAGTGTCATCAGACAAAGATGCATGAAAATTAAACCAAGGCAATTTAAACTATTTTTTGAGGAGCCACCGGTATTTTTTCTTTGTGGTTTACATGTTTGTTCTTTTTCTGATGCTTCTCCTTGTATGGGTAGTCTTGAAAGTTTGGTTACTGGTCTTTTTATAAGAGCATTTTTTGTTTGTAACCAAACTTTCAAGGCCACTACTCGGACGTAGCCATGCTGACCCGGGTGGACTTCAACCACTCTGCCCATGGGCCATTTTCCCACAGGGATGTTATTATCATGAATAACTACCATGTCTCCTGTGTTAATATTATGTTGAGGTGTTTTCCATTTCCGTCTTGCATTTAGATGGCTTAAATACTCAGTTTTCCATCTCTTCCAGATATCTTGATATATTTGTTGAGTCAAGTGCCACCGAGTTCTCGCATCTCTTCCGTGTTTATCGCGGTCGTACGCGATCTTTCCGTTAAAAAGTGTGCTGGAGTCAAGTAATCCCAGTCATCGATGTTTTCTGTTAGAGGACACAGACATGCTTCGACTTAAGTTAAGATAGTAGTATACTCTTCAAATGTTAGTTTTTGTTCTCCTACTACCCTTCTTAAGTGATGTTTTAAACGAACTGCTGGCTGCCAAAGTCCTCCAGCACTTGGCCATGCTGGAGCGTTGAAGTGCCACTCAATGTTCATCTCTGTTAATAAGTTATCATTCAAGATTTGTTTTAGGTCTAAGAATTCTATAATATATAAATGATGTGGTGCTCCTCGCCGCGCAGATATACGCCGTAAAGCGGCAAGAAATGCTGATGCAGACAGTTGAAATACGGCTACATAACCCTTAGTTGTTTTAGCTCCTCTTCCTTTGTTTGTTTTTACATCAACAAATCCAGTATAATCCATCCCTGTATGGTAAAATAGACTAGCAACGTTAGTCCGAGCGATAGGCAATTCAACCATTAGTTGTTGTTATGTCCGTCCATCTTGTTTGCGACATGTTATACATTTCCTTAACTGTTTCTTGACTGTGTTGTTTCCTCCCATAATCCAGTAATGTTGTCTTAACTTAGCCAGTGTTAGTCTGGGACCGCCATGAAATGTTAAACTATGTGCTTGATCGATTAGTAAAGTGGCCAGACGGGTGTCTTTTGGTATGATTATTGGATGTTTCATGTCAAAGTTTAATGATGACTGAGATAAACGTCATCCAACACGTAAAATATTGTTTGCATCGATAAAAGGATTTAAATTGTATAATTTGCTTTTATTATGTAATTTTCCGTGCTTGTGGATGTCGTTGACCTCTGTTGCCAGTTCATTTTCTTGTATTGTTTTTATAATTGCTAATTTTGCTTTTTCCAATTCTTGCAATTTCAGGTACATCGTTTGTCGTTCATGTTTTAGTGTCAATGCCCTCTGTATCCATGTCATGATTCTTGTTATTTTATTATACGAATTATGTTTAATTAACAAATTATAAATTATATTTTTATTGGAATTTTGCTGCACTATATTTATTTGGACTACTCTTGATTTGTTGTAAATTTTTGGGTATTGATCTTTTCAGGTGTGAATGTTGATAACCAGTCCGGCCCCGTCCACCATAAGTGATGTTCTAAGTTCCTAAATTGTGCGAGTGCTTTTGGTTTCGAAGCCCCTAGGTGTTCTTCAAAATTTGATTTCATTGGAAGCTGAACTGTGTATTTACCTCGACCATTCCGTGTTGTTGTTTTTTGAAAATAATCTATGCAGTAAATATCTTCCGATGACATGTCTCCTTCCTCTGTTATATCCTCGATCTCCCAAAACTGATCTTTAATGTTATTGATTATTACGTTGCATTGATATGTTTGGGCGCTTCCACATAAAAGCCACCCCAGTTGTGTTTGTTGCGCCATTGGCAATGCTTTGTTGTCCGATTTTATAATTCCACTCATTATTATGTCTCGGTAGATATCCGCCCCTAATAGTATATCTACTGGTCGACAGTTAAAGAATTCGGGATCAGCAAGGTTAATGTTTTGTATAAACGGCCAATCTGGCTTTGCAAATGTTTTATTGGGAAGGTTTTTGATAAGGTTGTTCATGATTATTGCTTCAGTTTTAAACGTATAGTCGTTATACATAGAAGTACAGGTAATGATAATATTTCCTTTACTATTGTTTTCTCGCTGCCCGACTCCAAATATGACTCCTCTACAACTTTGTCTCCTAATGCCTAAAATTTGCGCCGCATGTTCTGTTATAATTGAAATTTGCGAGCCTTGGTCGACTAAAGTTCTTATGTTATGGTATGTTCCATTGGATCCCCGTACTTTTAGTTGTGCTGTGGCTAGTAGGATTTCTGAGCAGTCATTCAGCGGCACGTGGGAAGTTGACGTCACAGTAGTTGTTGGATTATTTGACATATTTTTGAATGCCTCATGAAGTAAAGTGTTATGTTTATTCGGACATATTCTGCATGTTTTGTTCGATGTACACAATTTGCCTTTGTGCGAAAATAAGCAGTTTTCACAAATGCTTAATTTTTTAATATAATTTAATTTATCCTCATTATTCATATTCAAAAATTGCTTGCAGTTATAAATGCCGTGGTTGCATTTACAAAGAGGACAAACGAACTTTGACACGTGTAAGGCCTTTGACCTTTGCAAAAGAAACAAATGTCGATGAACTACATTTGTTTCTTTTACACGCGCATGGTAGTTATTATGAAAATGATTTTTAGGATTTGACGATATTTCCTGTTGAATGTACTTAGTTGGATTCTCTTGTTTTCTACGAGATGATGTTTCCAGAATGAAAAACTTGTTCTCTAGATAATCCAATAATTCTTTGAGATCTGGTATTGACCTTGGATTTACTGCTGATTCTAAGTAGTCAGAATATTATGTAGTTGAGTCCAATTTTTGACACAAAATATGGACTATAATTGGGTCCCATGTACTAATATCAATCCCAATATTTTTAATCGCATTCAATGTCTCGATAGTAACATCATGTATTTTCTTTATTTGGGCAAGAGATGGTTGTTGCAAGATTGGCAATGCAAATAAAACATTCAGATGAGACGTTAATATTAATCGTTGATTATTATAACGGTGATTTAAAATCTCCCAGCATGCTATATAATTTTCCGAAGTTATCGCTAAATGTTGTATGAGACGCTCTGCCTCTCCTCTGAGTTTGCCTTTAAGAAATTGCATTTTTTGAGCTGGAAACATTGAGGTGTTGCTATGTATAGCTTCCGTAAATAAATCCTTAAACGAAACCCACGATGAATAGCTACCACTGAATACCGGGATGTCTATTTAAGGGGTTGCCTTATCCCTATGCGCAATCGACCACATTTTTTTGTTTATCCTCCGGAATTCAAACAAGCCAAACGGTGTTGTTATGGCTGTCTTTTCTATATCCTCTGGGGCGACAGGTATCAGATGGTAGGCACGATTGATGTCTATTCGCGAAAATATGTTCTTATTAGCTAGCAGGTATGTAAAATCTTGCAACCGGGGGATGGGGTATCTATCCGGCTTTATTATAGAATTGAGTTGTCTGTAATCGCCGCATGGACGTATGTCTCCGTATTTTTTAGGTACTACGTGCAAAGCGCTTGCCCACGGACTTTTTGACGGTCTACAGATCCCAATTTCCTTTAAAATTATTATTATAATTTTTTTTTCTTTTTTTTTTCATTTTATTTATTCACATATTAATAATAAATAAATAATAACATTAACAGCGGGTTCCGCACTAGATTAACCTGTATCGCGGGTACCCATAAAAAGGTTTTACAATATTTCCATTGATACATACATGCTACCGAATAACAAACTTAGTATTTATTCTAGCATTATAAAATAAAATTACATTATTATTTCTGTTACAATTCAATTGTAGTAACAGACATACCTACATGCCTATACCATCCGATAATGAAATATATACCTAGTAGGTATAAAAATCATAAAAAAAATAATAAATAAAAATTAAGTGAAATAAATGAATTACTTTTTGAATGCATAGGTATCATGTTCAAGTACATATGTATATACTTGCACATGCCACCCATTCATTCAAACCAATTAATTTACGATACAACTGTGATATTTTTTTCTGTTTCCCTGTATGACCAGGAAAGGAGCAGTTTTTCAATTGTCTTTTTAACTTCCCGAAGATTACAGCATTTTACTATATCACCTTTAGTTGCTATACTATTGTAAATATGATAGCTAAGGAATGTATTAAAGCGCTTTGCAAACAAAGTTCTAATGCTATAGGGATTGTGCAGATGAAAGACACATTTTTTTATTAGCACTACATATTCCGGTGTCTTAATAACCATTCTGTGCATAGACAGCGTAGATTTAAGAATGTACAGCTGACGTACAGTGAGAAGTTTAGCTCTTTCGTATAGATAGGTGGTAGGGTGTCGAAACGGTTTTTTATACATTACTTTAAGCACAGACCGCTGAGCTCTTTCCAATTTTATAAGAACCGTTTTTCCTGCTCCACCCCATACCAGAATACAGTATGATAAAATAGATTGACAGAGAATATTGTATACTGTCCTTAAAAGGCCTGCGCAGGCAACATTCCTTAGATGTTTCATTGAATAAATCAATCTTCTCACTCGAGATGACATAATGTTTATGTGCTCTGAAAAGTTTAAATTTTCATCCAGTGAGACTCCCAAATATTTAAGACTTTTAACTCTCTGTATTACTTTGCAACTACAGGATGTCACAGGCTGCACTCCACATAAATGGTTATTGTATCTTAAGACCTGCATCAGGTCGTGGTGCCGAAGCTGCAGTTTTATGGAAGTACAGGCAGTGAGATTTTGATACATTCAATGTGAGGAGATTTTGATCTAGCCATCTGTTTAAACAAGCCATCCCTTTCTCTGCTGCGGCATCTGCTTGGGTCCAAGAAGTGCCATGAAAGACTATTGCAGTATCATCTGCGTAACAAACGATATCTGCATTTATCAGGGGTAAGTCGAATATATCATTCAGATATATAATAAATAATGTAGGTCCCAGAATACTGCCCTGAGGGATGCCAAAAAAGGAAAAACATGGAAGACTGGAGCACGTAGCTACCTTGACACACTGCCTTCTGTCCATCAGATAAGTGCGGAACCAGGCTAAACTAAGGCCTCTTACGCTCATGCGTTTCAACTTTTCTAAGAGAATGGAAATAGACACAGTGTCGAAGGCTTTTTTTAGGTCTAGAAAGGTTCCCTCACAGGATCTACCCCCATCAAGATGGTTGACGACTTCATTGATAAGATGGTAGACTGCATCTTCTGTTGACTTACCCCTGCGAAACCCAAATTGCCGCTGTGAGAGTAATTCGTTTGACTCTATAAATTCCATAAGTTGAATATTAACTATTTTTTCCAGCATTTTGGAGAAAGTGGCCAGAAGTGAGATAGGTCTATAATTCTCAGGACTATCCTTATCTCCGCCTTTGTAAATTGGCACGATAGTTGCATATTTCCATTCCATAGGGAATATGCCGTGCTGCAGACTTAAATTAAAAATATAACAAAGCGGTGCAATAAGAATTACATTCTTAATCTTTTTAATTATAGCGTTGCTAATTCCGTCGTGACCCGGAGCACAATCTACCTTTAACTTAGCGATAAGCTCTTCAATCTCAACAGCGGTGGTAGGATGAAGAAATAATGAATTTATTGGGGACTTACCAGATTTCACTTTCAAAGCCAAAGATTCCTGAGTCTCATTAAGTTCTCCCAATGTGATGTTTGCCAGGTTTTGCCCGACTGCTGCGAAGTACTCATTACAAGAGTTGAGTGACTTAATTGGTGTATCTTTAATTGTAAGAAGTTGTGTTGAATCATTAGGTTTACATAGCGTGATCAGTAACGTCTACATCACATATCACTGTTTCGATTTTATGTCGAGTTTTAATAAAGAAATGATCAAGGCAGGTATGAGTAGGTTTGTCCACAGCAGCCATCAGGCCTGCTTCAGCAAGTAGACATAAATAGTCCGTGCTTTGTTGTTGTTTTATGGAAGTATCCAGGATATCAATATTAATATCTCCAGTAAGTACAAAACATGGACCCCTACCTGAATAATCTTTTTTTCATTTTCACCTACTTTTTGTGAAAGAGATGAAGTTATAGCTGTAAGGTTGCTATTTAAGTTTATAATTTCTTGCCTTAAGAAAGATATTTCTTCATTTTGTTTCTTTGTTAATATCTTTAAATCATTTCTCAAATGAGAAATGATTTATCATAGCCTCTGAAATTCGGCAAATGCCGAATTTCAGAGGCTATGATTTTTATATCGCTTCCGCCAGCAGAGAAGGGGCTCGGGGGCTCTACTCGTCGGCTACCCCGGATAGTATTTATATTATCTAAGGCCGTGTAAGTGCTGTTTAAAACTGTAGCCGGGCGAATAGGTGTATTGCTATTGTCGCACTTCGGCATAGCGCACACACAACCAGGACAAGTCCAAGTGTTTTTATATTCAATGGAGTAGCCATTAAATGTGGGTATTGTAATGTTTAAACAAGGCAGGTCGTATAGGTTTTTGGATTTGAGACACTCCATGAACTCAATTGTGTGAATATTCTTACCACAGGCGTTACAAGTAGTTGACATTATGTTTAGATATTTTTGTTTACCTGTTTATGGAGTAAACTATAGATACTTAGATGTGGTAAGTAGTTAGCTTTATTTGTATTGTATGATGTATCTATGCGGTCGTGCGCCTATACGCGCGTGCAGAATGAGGAATGAATCACGGTAACACAATAAAGCGCGCGTTGCAGGTACACTCGTCTTTAGATGGCCGTTGACAAATACTTAAGTATAATAATATTATTAATATTACTTAACCACTATATATTTCTACGATAAGGAAACAATACCAAATAGAAAATTTCACTGGCTATCGAACTAAATATATGACACTGTAAATGGTAAACTTTAAACTACTTTTTAAGATTTTTAATGCGTAAAGATCGACAGTTAACATGTACAGTTAACATGTACAGTTAACGGTAGCGAGGAGGTAACTGTATTTATATGTCTACTTCGTAGACTAAGTAGAACTACTACACAACATACGGCAATTACTGCATATCATGGTTGTGTAGCGTAATTTTTACGTTATGGCTTATTACTCTTATTACTTTGCATTAATAGAACACGACTAATCTGTAAAGAATTACAGATTAGTCGTGTTCTATTAATGCAAAAGAAATGCATACGTGCCATTGCTGGTATAGTCTCTACCGAGTCATGTAGACCTATTTTCAAGAAGCTTAAACTACAAACACTTATAGGCATGTATATATATGAAGTGTCAAACTTTATACGAATGAATATAGGAGACCTCTTTGTGAAACATGGAGATGTGCACCCAAAATCCCATATTCCTTCTATGCTAATCAATGACATAACGCCCAAGACCAGAGTTTACCAAATTAACTCTTACATGACGAGCATTAAGATTTACAATCATATACCAGGACATTTTAAGGAACTGCCGTCAAATATATTTAAGTCCACGCTCTCTAAATGGTTACTGAACCGTAGTTTCTATAGTCTTAAGGATTTTTTTGAAAACAAAGTCTGATTAAGGTTATTGTATTAAATCTATCGAGCTTTTATTTTGCTTATATTCTTGAACTTTCATTGTTAGTTCATTAGGTTTTAATTTGTAGATAATTTTGTCATTTATCTTATTTGTTCACTATTTTATGATAGTTGGTTATTTCTTTTATTTATTATGTGTTGTTTGTTTTTTTTTTTTTTAATGATTGACATATAAAATAATAATCAAAAATTTTGTACGTACCACTTATTTGCATCCCATGTTGTCTTGGTAGTTTCTGTACCCCTAGTGTGAGTTTTCTAACTATTACTTTGCGTTTGAGTTAACTAAAATTTGTATGGGAAATGGTAAAGCTCTCCAAGCGGAAATTTTGAGAAATAAAAATGCGAGCATGTGATTGGTGAAAATGTTAACGCAGTAGTATAGTTAAAGCGAAAGTAGACGTTAAAAAAACTTACACTAGGGCTTACTGATAGACATGTATTTCCTTACTAACATCTACCTTTACTCAGATACGAACGAAGCAAATAAATAATTTTATTTCACTTCAATATAATTTTAATTTGTTTGTTCGAGGCGTGTGAAAAAAACAAACACGTGCTACGAACAAACTTTCAAAAATAACTATATAAAGGATTTCTGCAAACGCAATTTTGCAATATTATAAGTAGAATTTAAGATTTTATTACGTGTTCTTAGCTGACAAATAAATTTGCTTAAATTATTGAAGCTAGCGACATCTACAGTACTAATTTGGTATTTTAGGAAATTTGCGTTAGATTTGATATTAATGCAGTTAAAGTCGACTCGTAATGCAAATTCGTCTTTGACGCTACCCGTTTCGTAACTCCATTATATCTGACCAAATCATCCCTTTACTATAATAATAATAAGCCGTTTATTTCCAATACCAAATAAATGAAGTAAATACATTAAATTATAATAAATATTAGATTTCAGTGCACTATATTAACCTATTACATAATACATGTTTACAACAAATCATACTTATTAACAATTATAATAAAAAATAAAATAAATCACTCAAAGTAAAAATAAATAGTTTATAAAATATGTAAATGTTTCAGTAGTATTTAATTATTAAGTGTCTTGTGTTAGTGCACTTATCTGCTATCCGGTGTTGGCACCCATCGCCGGGTGTAGGCCTCCTCCATCTGCTGCCATGCGCGGCGGTCCGAGGCCTGTCTGCACCAGGCGGCGCCCGCCACGTCCACCACGTCGTCCCGCCAGCAGCGCGACTGCCGCAGGGTTGGTGGACTCCCGCGGGTACCAGTGCAGCACGCGCTAGCTCCAGCGACCGTCGGTCGCGCGCGCGACGTGTCCAGCCCATCTCCACTTAAGTTTACAAGCTAATGTGGCCGCATCTATGAGTTGTGTTTTATCACGAATGTCTTTATTTCGCCGCCGGTCGCGTAGCTTAATGTTCAACATACTTCGTTCTGTAGCTCGTTGGAATACCTGTATTTTAGAGATTATGTTTTTCGTGAGGGCCCAGCTCTGACATCCGTATAAAAGTGTAGGTAAAACCGCGGTATCCATTGCTATCTTTTTTTAGTTTTAAGGGAGTATTAGATTTAAAAATATGTTTTAGTGACCAATATTTATTCCACGCCTTTTTTATTCTGGTGTTAATTTCATTTAGTGTATGTTCTCTGAATGTGATGTTTTGTCCGAGATATGTATATTGGTCTACATAGTTGAGTGTGTGGTTGTGTATGCATAGTGGTATCTGTTCTCCATTTGTTATAACGCATGTTTTTTCTGGGTTCATCTTAAGGTCGCACTTTCGACTTTCTTCGTCTAATGTTTTTAACATATATTCTAGTTGTTTGGAATTTTCACTAAGTATGACAATGTCGTCAGCGAAACGTAGATGATTTAAATACTCGCCGTTTATTTTGATGCCAAAATTATACCAGTTTAATTTAGAAAATATACCCTCCAACAATGCTGTGAAAAGATTAGGTGAAATCGGGCCTTGTCTTACTCCTTTTTCAATTTTGAAAATATTTCCAATTTGATACAGGCGGTACTGTTTTTATATATATTTTTTAATAAGGTTATATAGCCGTATGAAATACCTTGTTTTTCCAATGCAGTCCACAGTGCTGCATGAGATATCGAGTCAAATGCTTTTGAATAATCAATAAAAGCTAAATAAAAGGTTTTATCATATTCATTGTAACGTTCTACTATTTGGCTAATTGTAAAAATATGGTCCATAGTAGAAAACCCTTTACTATAGGCGTCACCAAATGGCAGACCGCGGTCCGGGTGCAGACCACCAACCTATTTTGTGCGGAACTTAGTTAAATTGTACAATATATATCTTCAGTATGTTAAAAAACATTTCTTTGCAATACTGCTTAGACTTCAGCAAACCCCTACTTAAGTTTTCTTTGTGAAAAAGAAAATATAGCTTCCATTGCATTTTTTTTTCTCGCTAGGTCCTGTTGTCTCTAAAATGATAGCGATCATTAAACAAGCAAAAACACTATAACATTCGTAAAATTTCGACATTAGTTTGAGAAAATATAACTATTTGTCAATAACTTGGTGGTACACTACTATCATTTATTATGTTTTAGCTAATCCATCAATTTTATTACTTATATAGTAATTCAGCTGGTCCAGATTTATTTAAGAACTAGCTGAGTTATAACTACTGTTCTACTCGAGTAGTCTATTTTACTCATTGGAGTAGATCTTGTACATCTACGAGTATGCAGAAACATGTTGTACTGAACTAGAATCCGGTAAGTAGTAGTACTGGTAGAGGTAAGGAAAAATCCATCGTGATCATGTAAAACGTACTTGTTTAAATACTAGCTATTGTATACAACTACGTGTGCGTTTATTTTAAAACTATATTTTTTCACAATTTGCTATTGTTTTTTTTAATACATATACTTATTATTGCTAAGCTAAAGTAAACTTGTTAAACATGGCGACCATGCCCGTGCTTCATAATATTAATAAAACCCCGATTTATATGCATAATTGTGGGTTTTAGTAGGTAAGTACTTACCTACCATTTTATGTGTGCCTCAGAGAGCACGCTAAGCAAGCTCTCAGTCCCAATTTCACTATACCAATTAGAACTGTTTATAGATGAATTATTTAGTATATTTAAACATTGCGACGAGCTAGCCATTTGTTCGGTGTAAATGACAGCCTCCGTAGACTAGTGGTTGCGCCTTTGGCGTTGTATCCGGAGGTCGTGGGTTCGATTCCCACCCATGGCAAAAAAATATTATTACGTTCTTTCTGTGAAATTTGTCATGGTCTGGGTGTTCATAAAATATAATATGTATTATATCGTTCCTTCTGATACACATAGTACAAGCCTAGAGCTAAGTTTCTGACCGGAGCAATATGTGTATTTGTCCTACATATTATTATTATTATTAAATACTGTGTGACTCAAACCATCGGAAACGACGAGGGATTAAAAATCTTCCGCTGGGTACCCCCTAAGGCCGTCTAGGTGGTCTCGGGAGTCGTAAGGCACCCGTGATGATATTTATTTATTTACTTACAATCATTGCAGTTACCGAAAATATGACAAATTTACACGATTTTTTTTTTATAAATTAGATAATTGTTTTATAAATATAAATAAAATCGAAAATATCTTCATACATTATTTATGTATTACCTACCATATTAATCTTGTTGTTATCGATTTTTTTTTATTTGGGGTATTTAAAAAAAAACCTAAGAGACTTCTAATTTAGTACTTTATATTGAAATAAAATAATAATAATATGTAGGACAATTTACCTAAACATATTGCTCTGGTCACCAACTAAGGTCCAAGCTTTTACTAGGTGTACTAGAAACAACGATATAATTTATAAACACCCAGACCAAAACGTGCTAATATATTTTGCCTTGGGTAAGAATCGAACCCATTACCTTCTGGATACAACGCCAAAGGAGCAACCGTTGTCGACGATACCCAAATTTTAATTCGCAGAAATATACTTTATTGTAGGGCTATTTAACAACAAAAAAAACGGATGTACTTAAAAAAATATGTACAGTGTATATAGGTATATTAACGTCTATCTATTTAAAGTAGTTTAACTATTTGTAAAGTACGCGGCCAAAAGTTTTCTGCCATTATAAATCGACACCATTTTTTTTTATATTATAAAACGGATACAATGTACTTACACTATACAGGGTGAATTTGAAAGGATTTACTTTGGGCTAATAGAATGTTCTGCTGATCATATCGAACAACTTTTCCCATGGAAAGTGTCGCAAATGTAAATATTTTTTGTCTTCTCCATACAAATTGGTCATTTTAACATTACTAGTTTGTATGGAGAAGGCAATTTATTTTTTCATTTGCGACACATGGTTCCATGGGAAAAGTTGTTCGATTTGATCAGCAGAACCTCATATTAGCCCAAAGTACATCCTTTCAAAGTCACCATGTATTATTAAACGCACCTCTGCAGTAGATGCCCACACAAGTGTCCCTACTCCCTTTCCCTAATGACCGGTTTATAATATAATTATGTAAAAAAAAGAATAGTTATTTTAATTAGTGAATTAGTACATATTTCAAAGATTGTACTAGTTTTATTCGAAGCGATCATTTCAATGACTGAGCAAGCACAAACAAAGCCTACTTTTAATTTGCTTGTAGAAATGTAGGTAATTCGCGTGATATTACATGTAATGCGTCACGCGGCACTGTAATGCAACTCATTACAGCGGAACCCTAAACATCACAGTTATCACACCAAACATTACGAGCTCGGCACTGCTCGGCTAAACATCACACCATTACATCTTACATCCCACTCTCACTCGTTGCACAAATAACTAGTCTCACTACTCGCCGCGACTCGGCCCGCGGTCTTATTCATATATTCATATTACGAACTCAGCCACTGCTCGCGCTCGAGTGCATTGAGTACTAGAAGTTACGGAAAGCTGGATGCAATGCAAACATCGCACAGGTAATTACTTGTAATCTATGCATTACTTGTAATGCTTGATGCAATAGAATGCGATACAGTGATGATGGTAAAGTAATGCAAGGAGTAATGAGAGGAGATATGTCCTACATATTTGTATACGAAGTAATAAACTGCATTTACTTTATTATTTTAATAAAATATTACCTATGTAAACCTATATTAGTTTAAATTAATCTCTACGAGGCAAGGAGATCTTACTTAACTATCTCTGTAATTGTAATATAACGTGATAGATATACAACATGTCTTGGAATGATGCAAACATCACGAGTAATGTTTTGGTTATAGTCATGTGTAGGTAATGCGCATGATAGTGCACGCGGCACTGTAATATAATATTACTCATTACAGTGGAACCCTAAATATCACAGTTATCACACCAAATCTTGCATCCCAGTCTCACTCAATGAAAAAGTAACTAGTCTCACTACTCGTCGCGTTCGCGTCGGGGTCTTCGGTCTTTTTCGTACGAGCTCGGGCATTGCTCGGCTAAACATCACAATATTATATATTTCATCCCACTCTCTCTCACTCGTTGAACAAATAACTAGTCTCACTACTCGCCGCGTCTCGGAAAAACTCAAGGCCACTGCTCGTAGGGTGTCTCGCTCGCGCTCGAGTGATTACAGCTAGCGCATTTGTTTTCTCTCTCTACCGACTAAAATATTACCTATGTAAACTAAACTGATTATTTTTTTAATAATGTAAATTACCTAGTACCTATGTACTTAAATCCTATATAGATTTGTTGGTACACTATAGGGTGTGTATATATTACAGTATTTTTAGTTTTATATTTTATGTAGGTACACGAGCGTAAATAAAACTACGTAAACGGACGTAAATAATTTTATTTCATTTTAATACTAAAAGAAAAAAATGTTTAAATTCCTGATTCTTATTATTTTATTCAGTAGGTACTAAAATAGTAACCTATATTTTTATTATATTTTTTTTTATCATTAGTACACATATACGCAGCATGTTTTGGAGTAATGCAAACATCCTGTGTGATATTTCGGGTAATAGTAATATCACAATAAGATATCTCTTTTCTCGTACTGTGATGTGATTTTACATTAAATTTAGATGCATGGTTTCGCGCATGTCTATTCGGGTAAGGTAATAGTAATATCACAATGAGATATATCTTTTTATACTTTATTGGTACCTTCCATTCATGGCACTAAATTGTACATGTAAAAAAAAAAAAAAATCTGAGAACTCATTTATCTTCTTGCACTCGTAACTTTTAACTCAAACAAATAGGTATTCCCTGTCCACCATACATTACATACCTACCTACTCTTGTAGTTTGTGAGGTAGCCTGGTACACCTGCCCTATGCGTACGCGTCGCAGCCTGCGATGCGCACTCCCATAACCAACAATCTAGAAAATTGTGGCGGGTAGGCCACAATTTAAATGAGTAGGGCGGGGCCCGCCAGTTGTTTTTTTGCCGCGACGGCGGAAGCACGGTTCTTTTACATTCTCTTGACATCGCGTAGATATTTTTTTTTGTGTATTTATTTGTACGTGTCGTGATACATAAGAATGTACTCATCCCGTGAGTTCTATGAAATGGTTCGGTGTTACGTCTAAGTTCGTCACAATTTAGCCGAAGCCCAAAGAATTTATTTGGCTGAAAGAGCGCCGCGCCTGCGTCTTCTCACAATTTTACGGTCAATCCAATACTTATGAACTCCAGAGCGTGCTCAATGTCAAGGAGGGCCCAGTTTTCCCATTTTATAGGAAGATCTTTTTGGTGGACCGACGTAGGGCGCGCCACCGTGATGCAACTACGTTTTCGTGAGTCTGAGTACGGTGTGTGGAAGCTACTAAAATACGCGGTTTTACATTCGTACATGTAGTGGTGGCCTAGTTGGTCAGACCTTGGACTTAAAAACACTTAGGTCCCTGGTTCGAATCCCGGTGTGTACCAATGAGTTTTTAATTAAAAAAATTATGTACATTTGTTTGACAACACCACTATAGTGCCTCGGAGAGCACGTTAAGCTGTCGGTCCCGGTTTCACTATACCAACTTGTAAAACTGTCTATAGATGGGTTATTGAGTCTATTCATAACATCGCGACGAGCTAGCCACTTGTTCGGTGTAGACTCATACCATCGGCTACGACGAGGTGGGATTCAAACCCCTCCGCTGGGTACCCTGGAGCCGTCTAGGCAGTCTCGGGCACCGTAAGGCACCCGTGATGATACATACATACATACATTCGTACATTACCAAAAGGTTCAAGTTTTGCGGCGCAGACGCGTCGTACATTTTGTCAGTTACTAATGTAATGTCCGTATTTTTAGAGTACCTACCATACTTTATAAAATGAACAAAACCGTATGGAATCAATGTTTGACTAACTTGAAAAGACGCTCAAAGTAGGTAAGGTTTTTCGTAGAAAGTTTAAATAAGGAATAGCCATGAATTGAAACTTGTGTATCAAAGTTTTTACTAAAACATCATGTATCTACCCATTAAAATAATTCAATTAAAGATATTCGCTACGACAGACTAATAAAGACTTTAAATCGTTTCAACACAATTTAAACCTTAAAACATATCCCAATAAAGTCGGATTCGCAATGATGGGCGCTATCTTTTAATACGACTGGCACGTGCAGCGCGATGTAGGTGCAAACACCGCGGGACCCTTTGGCGTAAAACATTAAAGACGCGGCTTGGGCTTTGGATAAATGCCGACACAAACTGTTATTATGACTTATGTATGATGATTGATAAGAAAGGTTAGTAACCTATTATTATTATTATTATTATTATTATTATTATTATTATTATTATTATTATTATTATTATTATTATTATTATTATTATTAAGCCATTTATTTCCTTATAAAATTACGATTAAGTTACTTTAAATTAAATATACATTACAATATAAATTATCACACAACATAGTTACTTTATATATATATATATATATATTAATTATTATTTACAAGGTCCCTTTGAGGGTATAGGCCTCCTCCAATTTATTCCACTTAAATCTGTCTTTTGCTGTTTCCATCCATTGTTCTCCCACTGTCTCCTTTATGTCTTCGTTATGTCATCTAACCAACGCTTTGGTGGTCTTCCCTTTGGTCTTATTTTTTTCTTTGGTCCTGTCCATTCCGTTATTTTCTTTGTCCATCTACTGTCCTCTAGTCTCGCTATATGTCCTGTAACCTATTAACCTACTTTTAAATACATTTCTCTTATTATTTATATTTTTTGTTACGTAACTATCCAAATTGATATTGACTTGTCATTCCATCCTTATTTAACAGGTTGGGCCACCACACCATTTCGCCACTGTTGTGAGTACTCTCACTTGAACAGTAATTATGGTGATCGATGGATCGGTCGCGGGATTCACGTTCCTCCACGTTCACCTGAACTCACTTCTTGTGGGGCGATATCAAACGGTCACATTTTTTCCACATAACTAATGTAGGCATGCGTAGGATAACCATGATTCACAATATTTTTAGGATAACTTTGAGGTGTCGTAACTTATTTTTATGTATGAAACGATGCAAAACGAAAAATTACAAACTTTGGCATTTTTCGTACAGTACAGCCTTTCAAGGTCACCCCGTATATCTGTAGTAACCTATAATGTACGTTGTGTATTTTTGAAAGTTTTTAATTGCACGTGTTTGTTTATTTCACGGCTTGTGAAATAAACAAACACGTCTATTAGAAACTTTCAAGAATATACAACATGCACTACAGATATTGTTTATAGAATTTATGTTTTTATTACGTGTTCTTAACTGACAAATAAATCAGCTTAAATTATTGAAGCTAGCGACATCTACTGCATTAATTTGGTATTTTACGAAACGCACGGTTGATTTGATATTAACGGAGTATGGGTATTAAATTTGTCTCGTAATGCAAATTCATCTTTGACGCCTCCCGTTTCGTAATTCCTTTATATAGCTGGCATAGTGGAAGCGATTAAATTAAAATGTATTGTTCGACCCCATTTATGAACTTTATAGGTCCAATTATATCAGGTAGATACAAAATGCTGTATCCCAATAAAACAAAATAGTGGAGTCGTTCTTGTTGGTCATAACATTCTTAAAAACAACTGTCACATTAACATTCTTAAAAACAACAAAATTTTAAATCGCTTACGATATTGTAGCGACATGCCAACAAAAGTATAGAAACTAGAGAAAGTCCTGAAAAGAACTGTTTTTATTCCATTTTATAAATAGTTTGAAACAAGTAAAATTCTGTCTATAATGGCCATATGAATTGTCTATAATGCCCATATGAATTGTCTATAATGTCCATACAAGGATGTTGTTGAACCGAAGAATGACGGCAGCACCGCTGTGTAAACACCATCCTCCGATGCAAGCTGCGTCACCGAAGCAGGCGCTCCGCAAATCTCCGCACAATGCTGCAGTGTCCTGTTGTCTCGTGTGGCTGGTGTCGGCGGCGCTTGCTCAAGAAAAGGCCGCGCGTATTGCGCGGATGTCTTATATAGTCCCCGACTACCACGACGCGCCGTCGCAGCCCACTGCTACAATGAGCTGCGATTGCACCGTAGAAATGGCGGGAAAATATGGCGGCAAATATTATAATTTTATTTTGTATAAATATAGGAGTAATTATTAATTAAATTCATTCAGTATTAATCACTCGAAAACATCAAACCAAGAGTTTTATTTCACAAACACTCAAGTACTCAAGACCCCTAAAGTGGTGACCCCGAGAACAAAGAAGCCCTTCTTATAAAAAATGGCTGAAAAACCAAAAAAAGAACATACAGGCCGTGAAGACATCGATGCAGTTTCTCTCTCGACGCAAATACCGCCGTTCTGGAGAGAATCACCTCGCCTGTGGTTCATCAGATTAGAAGCTGCGACGGACAAATTAAAAGGAAGCCAGGCCCAACTTGCCCGAATTGTGATAACGAAGCTTGAAAAACAAGACATCGAGCAAATTTCAGACCTCTTGTACAATCCATCTACATCGGATAAGTATGAAGAAATTAAGAAACGCTTAATAGCTACATACGAGGAGTCGAGCAGCCGCCAATTCCAAAAACTCCTAACAGAAATGGAGCTTGGAGATCAAAAGCCGTCGCAACTCCTTCGACGGATGAGAAATTTGGCCCGCGACAAGATACCCGATACAACTCTCCAACTTCTGTGGAATAATCACGTGCCAGCCCACATAAGATCTGCACTTGCTGTCACTGAAACACTAAGCACAAATACAACACTCGAAGAATTGTCACATCTGGCTGATACAATATTGGAGACCAGCTGCACATAGATAACTACAGTATCTTCTCGCACTACATCTACTTCAAGTTCACTAGAAGACACACAATTTCTAATTAATGAAGTCAAAAAATTGTAGATGGAGATCGCCGAAATGAAATCAAAAACACAGTATGGTCAGCGGCAGAATCATCTTGAATACAGAAGAAGCCGTTTTAGAAACTCAAGATCGCCAGCAATTTAAAATTAAGAAAAGTCACACTGCCAGAATTAAAATCACAGATATTCTGCGAAACGACATCATCCAACTTTCGACCATACTAAGAATTTAGACGACCAGCATTCGATGCAGTTCATAATATCAGTCATCCAGGGATCAGAACTACTCGCAAGCTAATGTCGCAAAAATACTTCTGGCCTTCAATGAACATCGAAGTTGGAAAATGGGCTAAACAATGTATTAGTTGTCAACAAAGCAAAATCAGCGTCACACAAACAGCCACCTGTCATCATTTCCGCCTACTGATCGGTTTCAACATATACACACCGACATCGTCGGTCCGCTACCTACCTCGCCACAAGGACATCGCTATCTTGTTACAATGATCGACCGCCTAACAAGATGGTCAGAAGCAATACCTACCGATAACATAGCTGAAACCATCGCCAAGATTGTATATGAAAACTGGATCACTCGCTTTGGCTGTCCCGAAACGCTCACAAGTGATCAAGGTCGTCAGATTGAAAGCGAACTATTCACCAAACTAATGAACATCATGGGAAGCAACAAAACTCGTACCACACCTTATCACCCTCAAGCAAACGGAATGGTCGAACGCTGGCACAGAACATTGAAGACCGCACTAAAAACTCGCTTAGCCGACCGAACTAAATGGATCAACGAGCTACCTACGGTTCTGCTGGGACTACGTGCCGCCATACGGTCAGACACCGGTGTGAGCGCGGCAGAACTTACCTATGGCTACAACCTACGCTTACCTAGTGATTTCTTTGCCATAAAATCACCCGAGCGGGACATAGACTACAACTACGTCACTCAACTACGGGACACTATTAATTCGCTCAAACCAACTTTAGTACTTTCACACGAAAACAAGCGACCAATATTTGTTCACCCCTGCGCACATGTAAACAAGTTTTCATCCGAAACGAAGCCGTAAAAAAACCATTGCAACAACCCTACGAAGGCCCATATTCAGTGATTGAACAGAACGACAAAACCTTTATTTTACAACTACCCACACGTCAAACAACTATATCAGTCGACCGTCTCAAGCCTGCATATATGATCGATGAAAACAATCACTTTTCAAGCAACATTCACACCGAAGATAAAAGCAATATTCACACCGAAGAAAACAACATCATTCGAAACATCGGAAAACAAAAACCACTTGCGCCAATCTTGAAAACAGAAAACACAATCACTCGATCTGGGCGAGTCGTCAGACTGCCGGTACGCTTCGCTTGAGGGGGAGCACTGTAGCGACATGCCAACAAAAGTATAGAAACAAGAGAAAGTCCTGAAAAGAACTGTTTTTATTCCATTTTATAAATAGTTTGAAACAAGTGAA
Source organism: Monopis laevigella (assembly GCA_947458855.1). Lineage (NCBI taxonomy): Eukaryota > Metazoa > Arthropoda > Insecta > Lepidoptera > Tineidae > Monopis > Monopis laevigella. Next base: position 8,290,990 of record OX381599.1, read on the forward strand.
ATTCTGTCTATAATGCCCATATGAATTGTCTATAATGTCCATACAAGGATGTTGTTGAACCGAAGAATGACGGCAGCACCGCTGTGTAAACACCATCCTCCGATGCAAGCTGCGTCACCGAAGCAGGCGCCCCGCAAATCTCCGCACAGTGCTGCAAGTGTCCTGTTGTCTCGTATGGCTGGTGTCGGCGGCGCTCGCTCAAGAAAAGGCCGCGCGCTTTGCGCGGATGTCTTATATAGTCCCCGACTACCACGCCGCGCCGTCGCAGCCCACTGCTACAATGAGCTGCGATTGCACCGTAGAAATGGCGGGAAAATATGGCGTCAATATTATAATTTTATTTTGTATAAATATAGAGTAATTATTAATTAAATTCATTCAGTATTAATCACTCGAAAACATCAAACCAAGAGTAATGTGTACATACACATTACTATATGCATATGCGAAAGTATAGGTAAGTATATAATAGTTATAGATAGCACAACTACTTAATACGGCTAAGCAATAAGTTTTAATTGGGCGAATTAAATTATGTGTAATATTTGAGTAAGCTATTTTTAAATCATGATATATTAAAACAATACTATCATAAACTGTTTGAATGGAAAGTATAAAAGATCCATTATATAAAAAACATAAGTACTTAAGTATCGTAAATATAGGCGAAAATACACAGAATGCGGCTGGTAGACAAATAACTACGCTGTAATGAAATCGATATCGACAGGCACAGCAGCGAAAACAAATCAAAGCATAATAAGAACATATAACAGTTAAACCAATAACAAACCTTAGCATAATTAGATTAAGTGTCAAATTGAAGTGGAATATATTCACACTATACTTTAATGAAAGGAATTGTTTGTGTAGGCTTAAACAAAATAAACTAATACATAAAAAATAGAACTCAATGGTTCCCAAATATTTTGTATGAATATCAATGGATTTTAACAAAATATACACAAAATAGTTATTGACTATTTCTGACAAAATCTGTGAAGTCACATGATAAATATGAAAATATGAAGGCCCAACGGTTCCCAAACCTTTTATCGGAAAACTATACATTATAAACTTAACTACGAGTATCTTAGACAAAAAAAGAACACATGCAACAACATAAAACATATTATGTATACGCACGATCAGAAGAATTAGCGGATTTTTTCCAAATCTTTTTCCGTCCGAATGGCTATGATTGGTGACGTGGGATTTTTCCGCACTAGTATTTTTGCATGTTTGACCAAAACAAATTGAAATTGCTTTTGCTTTGCCTGGTTTTTTGCTGTAGACAATAGGATATATTTCAATATTTCTTACCGTCAAATGATCATTAATGTAAATTTTCTCCTTGCCTTGCAATCCAAGGTCGCTTGGTGTCTTAGGACGGGTCTGACTCCTGGCCGCGAATATAAAATCCTCTTTCTGATACCTATTAATAAAAGAGACGATGATGGATTTGGACTTATTGCTAGAAACTTTTGAAGGAATTTTTGCTGTGTAGTTGATACATGTTTTTGTTAATGCCATATTAATACTAGATCCAATTTTCGTCACTATATCAAATAGATTTTCATTTGCCTTCTGCGGGACTCCCTTAATCTCCACATTATTGCTTCGCGACCATTGATCGTGATCCTCTAATAATGACTCCAGCTTGTCAATTCTCAATTTCAGTTCCATTACATCCTCCTGCTTTTCTTCAATAATTTTGATTTTTTCTTCTATATCAAATAATCTTGTTCTTATGCCGTCTGTAGAAGATTTCAAATCTTTAATATTTTCCTTGATCGTTCTAATATCTTCTGCGAGTAACAGCAATGGTGAAAATTTTAAATTTAATTTGTTCAATTCTTCCATAACTCGGTCAATCCCTTGTATAGATTGTGAATTAGGCTGGGATGAGGAAGAACCGCTTTTACATGTTACGCACTTCCAGGTCAACCTCCGGTCGCCGAGCTTACGGTACCCTTGCTCGGTAATCGATGAACAGTTGAAATGAAAAGGCTTTAAGCATGTGCTGCAGTTTGCTCCGTCAGACACCGCCTCCTCACATCTACCACAGCCCGCCATATCACAATTAATAATTGAATATTAAATAAAAAAGTTTGAGAGCCACTAAAAGTACGAGCTGCGTTTGAAAAGACTACCGGCTCAGAACGATAATACGCGTGAAGTGAAGAGAGATTTTCTCTAGAGGATGTTATAATTGACAGAGTTCACGTACCTGGTTTCAGCGTTCATTCTTGCAGGGCATTTTTCATCTCCCGTGTTATGTGCATATGGCTTTTTAAAACGGTAACAAGTTGCGCAGATAGCTGGATTATTATTTTTTGGACACTCTTTTATGGAATGCCCCGATTTTGCGCAGTGCCCACAAGTGGAGTCTGAGTCTGGACAATACTTTGCTGCATGGCCATATTGTTGGCACTTGAAGCACCTTGTCACTAGTGTGAAATCCCTTACAGGGCAGGAAGTCCAGTTAATGTATATGCGTTCCTGGTTAATGAGTGTTCTACGAATATTCGGCGGTACTTCAATGATATAGTTAGTAGCTGATGATTCTTTTCTTCCAGATTTGTGACTGAGTTTTACGGTATTTTTAGGTGCTTGTCTGCAATATTTTGCTCGATTAAAATTCAAATACGTCTTTTTGATTTAAGCTGTTAGGGACACCTACGATAACAATTCTGGGATTGCGTTTACTTTTGATTGCTCCTCAATTTTGAGTCCTGACGATTGTAGTCCCTTAGACTGTGTTAATTTTCGAAAGTCAACTCTGGTTTCTGTGCTAATAATAACACCCCCATTTTTTGTCTTTCTTAGACCTCGAACCTGGAGTTTTAATTCATCTGGTCTTATAATCTGTTGTATGAGTTTCTTGGTGTCTTCGCTGCTAGTATCTTTATTATTCGGGTATATTTCAATGCTACTTGCTGGTGAAGGTTTAACAAAGGTATTATTTTGCCTTTTAACCATATCGGCAAAAGAAGTTTCTGTCGGTTGTAGGGCTTTTGGGGCTGATTGCACTGCCTCCTTAAGTTCAATGAAATAGTTCTGCATGGTTCTTTCCGTTGAGATCTTGATGGTAAGGCTGATATATTTCTGCTTTAAGTCTTGATACTCCACAGATAACTGTGAAATACCATGCATTACGTTACGGTTGATGTTGCTAATCTTTATCTTTTGGTCAGTATTAAGCTTTCCTTCGTTGGCAGTCGAATATATATCAGTCAGACACTGTTCTATGTCCGTCAGCCATTTTTGAACGCCTGGAGTACCTACCGTGGAGCTGGTTCGTGCTGCGGGCGGTAGCGGAGCTGTCTCCATGGCTTCAGAAGGTCGCGTGGGCGGTGGGCTTCGCAAAATGCGACTACTTCTATTAAACGGACTACTATCCATTCAATAAACAAAAAGTCACGTGTAAACTAAACACAAACACACATTTTTTATTACTAAATTGTTGACCCATATTAAACGTTAGGTTGCACTTAATGAATTTATAAATTTAATTAATTTAAAAAATAATATCTGCTGAGTAGAAATAACTAAGTGGACGTCCGTTTTTGTCGGCGGCGCGTGATATTATATCGTCTAAATAAACTATGCAGATTTGCCATAGCAGCCTTTTTAACACCAACTCCGTTAATCGTTGTAAAGTAGCAGATGCGTTCATTATTCCGAAGGATATAACGTTCAACTACCGTAATCTCTTCGGGGTAACAGATGTAGTCTTTTCTTTATCTTTTGGAGTTATAGGCACTTGCCAGTATCCACTTTGTAAATCTAGTGCAGAATACCATTGAGAGACTACGGCATCTAATGTATCATAAATTCATGGAAAGTCTTTCTTACTTACCTGATTTAATTTTCTATAATAAGCGCAAAACCTAGTACTTCCATCTTTCTTGGTTACTAAAAGAATATGAAAAGGCCATGGGCTGCTGGATCTTTTGATGACTTCCTGTTCCTCAGTTGTTTTAACAAGTTCCTCTCCGTCACCCTACTTAATCTTCATGCTGCTTGCTCGATGGGCCTCGTATCCCCTACGTCTATAACGTGATTCGTTAAATAACACTTTCCATTGTATTTTTTTATCAATAGGAAATATTATTATGTCCGTGAAACTACATAATAATTTAAAGACACCAGTTTTCTGAGTAACATTTAAGCTTTTGTAACAACGATTATACAAATGTTTTATTAAATAGGGATGTAATTTTTTTTCTTAGGTGGGAGAAAGGTTTCTATAATTTCGTTAGGCCGACCGACCGATCTCGTTACCATCGCCGGTACAGATGCAAAAACCGTCAAGTGACCTAGTCACGTTTCGGTTTTAGTCTGTGGTTCACCGGTTTTCAGGAGACTATGGGTATATGGGTATACACATTCGCCTATAAATTCACCCTTCTTCGTTCACATACATAACACGAATAGGTAAACAAGGATTACTTACATTTATGAGATTGCGGGCACACATGATTCTTCCTTTTATAGTGTTATCTAACAATTTTTTTTTCTGTTTAAAATTGTCAATGGTTTGATAGATTCAGAATATTTACTGAACAAAATAGGTGTTCGTCTATAAATCTAAGATCATGCGATTTATTCCACATATCTGCTTGTCGTAGGAATTATTTCCAAAATAGGTTTATAGTAAGATCAGGTGGATGTAGGGTCACATTCCTGGTCTATTAAAAAAAAAATCATTTAATAGGTGTAATTTAAAGTATTTTAATTCAGATATGTTTAGTTTGTCTTTACCTAGCTATAAAAAATCACCGCATATTGTTGATTTACCTGTATACATGAATATTAATATTTTAATAGTTGGCACTTTGTATTTGTTTGTTTATTTTAATGTTTTAATCTGGTTTTTACTTATATTTTTTAATAGCAATTGTCTTTTATATCCATAATAAATTTATGAAAACTTGACTGGTAATGTTTGTTAAAAAAAATATATTTATAAGATGTATTATATCTGTTTGTTTTCCGAATAAAAAAAATTAAATAAATGCATGATTCTGACATTTTTTTAGAAGGCACCATCATTTTACCATACCTTGGTGCAGTAGGTTTTTCACATAATATAATTTTCTGATTTCTCTGGCATAACCAAAATATCTTAATTTGTTCACAAAGTTCAGCTACCTATATTTATAAGGCAATTATATTAGGGCGGCTCCCTATATACAGGGTGACTTTGAATGGATGTAATTTGTGCTAATATGCCACATATGTAAATATAGATGCCTATTATTATTGTCCGACGTATTGCCAACTACATGAGCGATTGAGAAGAGCAACTTTCTGTATACATATAGAAGGGTCGGGGTGTATATAACTTCAACAAGTACAAAGTTTTAATTGAATATGCGTGTTGTTCTAAAGTTAAGGCTTGTCGCACAATACAATCCGTAACTTTAGAATGTCGCAATTACAATTCTTCATCTTAAGATCGTTTAATTTTTGAAATACTACTTAATTGAGTTTGAATGTTTTAAAACTCAAATAATACAAAGTAAGTTTAATGAACTTAAAATGAACAACATAAAATGAATCGTTAGATATCCGAAATATTTTTAATAATTATATAACGAATGTTGCATTACCCTGTAAGCCTATTACGCCGTACAACGTTAAGCTAAACTTTAACCAAAATGACGTAGTTGTCTGTAAACTTTTTATGTCACCAGATTTGCATTACGTAAGAATTGCGATTAAAGTTTAGCTTATGGTTTTTCGCGTAATTACCCCGCTTGTCAAAAAATAAGCTCTAGGCCTTTTAGTGCTGGGCCGCAGCACTAAAATCCGAAAACATAAAAAAAGATAAATATTCCCAGTTAGCGAGTCACTTTGAATTTCTGGCCTTTGCCGTTGAAACATTAGGTCCATGGTCACCTGATGCTTTGAAATTTTCCCAATTACTGGGAAAATTACTAATTGAAAAATCAGGTGACCGACGTGCTAGGGCCCACTTTGTACAACGAATTGGGCTAGAAATTCAAAGGGGCAATGCAGCTGGAGTTCTCGGTACGTGTGCGGCCTCAGAGGAACTTTATGATTTTTTTTAATTTAATTTAGATTTATTATTATCTACCATAGATAATTATAGTTATTTATTATTGTCACAAATATTAAATAAAAAAAAAATAATATAAAAAATACATATTATATTTTATAAAGACCCAGACCATGACAAACTTTACAGAAAAACTAATAGTACTACTAATATTTTTAACCATGAGTGAGAATCAAACCCACGACCTCCGAAAACAACGCCAAAGAGACTAGACCATGGAGGCGGACAAGTTAATGTATACTTAAATAACAGTAAACCTATATATTATTACAAACCTAGGCATTTACAAAGTTCCACATTATAATATTTAGAAGTTTGCCCAAGACATTAATTTCAATTGGAAAGTTAAGGGAAGTTTCAAAAAGGGTTCGTTAAACGCAAAACTAACTTTCTGTAACACCGCCAGTGAAACTGATCGATGAGGTAATTGGAGAAAAGTCGAAGGTTAAGTTTGTGAAGCTAATAATAATTGTTTATTATGATTTTTTTATACATAGTGAATTTGATTTTACTTTGGGCTAATATAAGGCTCTACTGATACAAACAGACAAATTGCTTCCCGATACAAATTGGTAATTTTAACATTACTAATTTGTATGATCTATGTGAATACTCACATTTAATTTTATAGAATATTATTGTGCAAAAGTGTACTAATTTTGTAGAATAAGCATTCATAGTGATCTTAAGTGTTAGAAGTGTACCATTTACGAAGTGATCTCAGTGTTTGTGCCATCTCAACGAATCCCTTAAAGTTAAAGTTAGTATTTTTTATAGTATTCCGGTATCTTTCTTATAGCATGTATCTAATACAAAGTCCATGGATGGGGTCGATTCATATATTCTTGTTTAGCAGCAGTGATCGCTCCTACTACTAGTAAGTTCAGAAACTTCTAGTAAATACACACAATCTGTGTGACACAGATAAAAAAAATCTTGGATCAAACCATTCAAGTATACATTGTTTCATGGCGAAAACCGACTATGTGTGTATAGGAATTATATATTTTTTGTCGTTTGGAGTATCATTATCCTTACACATACTGAAATTATATCAGAAATGCTCCTGAGGCGATGTTAATTCCATACAAAACGTGTAATTAAGTTAAAAAACTCGGTGACAGTTCACTTTGACGTTGCCTCAGGCACACGGGCATAACGGGTACATAAGACCGCTATATCCCTACTCGGCGCCCTATGGGCTCCGGCGACCAAGCAGTGTTGTCATTCGGATTACCATTAGTCACAAAATTGGCCGTCTACGCGGCACCAGCTTGGTATGCGTTATGTGGGAATAAACAAAGTGTGCAATTAGAAGCCCAAAAACAAGCCTGCCCACTGTAACGGGCGCACCCATTTTTATGAGGAACGCTGTACTTATTCGAAACCTATGGATGGAAAGACTGAACGACTTCGTCGTTCGTTTGACTACCCTTATGTTCTCGCGTGCAGGTTCGTTAGTTCACCCGCATATTCGGGATCTGACACCTATGCATTCGAGACCACCGGATGCCAAACGGCGATATGCGCGTAACCTGGTACCTCTCACGAGCGAGAGTAATAGCAGTTCGGGAAGCGAAAGCGACTCGGACGGCTAGCACGTTTGCTTCACGTGAAGGAACAGCATCACAGACTCTCCACAGAGCCCCTTGAATCCGTCGATCAGTAAAAAGGTCACGCAAAGACCTATCCATAGTCACGGGTAGCGAACAGCTGCTATTGAAAGATGTTAAGACCTCGGAATTGCAGCAGATCCTCATATTAGCCCAAAGTACATCCATTCAAAGTCATCCTGTATATAGGGAGCCGCCCTAATATAATTGCCTTATAAATATAGGTAGCAGAACTTTGTGAACAAATTAAGATACTTTGGTTATGACAGAGAAAATTATATTATATGAAACACCTACTGCACCAAGGTATGGTAAAATGATGGTGCTTTCTAAAAAAATGTCAGATTTATTTTATTTTATTTATTCGGAAAACAAACAGATATATATAAATAGATATTTTTTAACAAACATTACCAGTCAAGTTCTCATAAATTTATTATGGATATAAAAGGCAATTGCTATTAAAAAATATAAATAACAACCAGATTAAAACATTAAAATAAACAAACAAATACAAAGTGCCAACTATTAAAATATTAATATTCATAGAGGTAAATCAACATTATGCAGTGACTTTTTGTAGCTAGGTAAAAACAAACTAAACATATCTGAATTAAAATACTTTAAATTATACCTATTACATGATTTTTTTTTAATAGACAGGACATGTGACCCTACATCCACCTGATCTTACTATAAACCTATTTTGGAAATAATTCCTACGACAAGCAGATATGTGGAATAAATCGCAAGATCTTTGATTCCGAGATGAACACTTAAAACCTATTTTTTCAGTAAATATTCTGAATCTATCAAAACATTGACAACTTTAAACAGAAAAAAATATATATAGAAAACACTATAAAGGGAAGAATCATGTGTGCCCGCAATCTCATAAATGTAAATAATCCTTGTTTACCTATTCGTGTTATGTATGTGAACGAAGAAGGGTGAATTTATAGGAGAATGTGTACCCACGTACACATTAAAATTTAAATTTCAATACAGTTTGAACAAATGCTATTAGGGTTTAACTTGAAATTGGGCATCTGTGAAGCAACTAGACTAAGGGCCGATTCGACCAAAAGAAGGCATAACTTATACTGGGGATAGTAATGTCAAATCCCATACAAATATTTATTCGTAGTTTAAATTATTAATACTCAGAATAATTATTTGTAAGTGATTTGACATTACTAATCTCGGTATAAGTTATACCCACTTTTGGTCGAATTGGCCCTAAGTAGTGGTAAATGTATTGATAATATAATACATAATAATATTAAAGGTTGTAAAGCAGAAATTAAAGAATTTGCTCTATCTGATCATACTGCCCAAATTTTTAAATTTCCTATAAAGAAAACGTGTACTATAGCATATTGGTATTCAACTAAACGAGATTTCAGCAATGATAATATGATAAAGTTTTTTGACTGTATAAGCAATCTTAGCTTCAGCGAGGTATACATTAATTCTGATCCTAATAAGGCTTTCAATATTTTTCATGACTTGTATAAGCTATTCTACGATCTGTGCTTTCCAATAATAAAAATTAAAAACTATACAAGTAAAAAGGTAAAGTGGATATCAAAAGGTATTAAACTATGCTGTAAAAAGAAACGCGAGCTATTATGGAAATATCGAAAGAATCCTAACATGCATACTAAATCTAAATTTAAAATATATTCTAATAAACTAAAACGTATAATTCAACTGACCCAAAAAGCACAAAACAACTATTACATTGTGACGTCTAAAAATAAATCAAAGGCAACATGGAAAGTTATAAATGAAAATAAGCTAAATGTACCTAGGGAAACTATTCAGAAATTAAACATAGATGGTTGTGTTGTATGTGATCCAAAAAATATTGCTGAAAGTTTTAATGATTTTTTTATTAATCAAGTGACACCAAATGTTAATAGAAAACATCATACTAATACTCTAAAAAATAATTATAGTCAGTCATTTTATGTGAATCCTACAACCACAATTGAAGTATCAAATGTTATTAAATCATTAAAAAATTGCTACAGTACTGGATATGATGATATAAACACTAAAGTCATAAAATATACAAACATTATTATATCTCCAGTAATTTGTCATATTATTAATTTATGTTTCGAGATGGGTGTTTTTCCAAGCAAATTAAAACTTTCTATAATTAAACCTATTTTTAAAAAAGACAACAAAGAAGATATGAATTTTTACAGACCTGTATCATTAATCCCAGTTATTTCAATGGTTTTTGAAAAGATTATATATACTAGACTGTTTTCTTACTTGGAGAAAAATAACATATTAATTAATGAGCAAAAAGGGTTTAGAAAAGGCATGTCTATAAATCTAGCCATTTACGAGCTACTTAAAAATATTATTAATAATGTAAATGATAAGAAACCTGTGATAGCCATTTATATGGACTTAACAAAGGCTTTTGATTTTGTTGATCATACAATACTATTAGATAAATTGGACACATATGGAATACGCGGTATTACAAATAGATTGTTTGAATCATATTTAAAGACCAGACTTCAATTTACGCAAATTAATAGAATAAGTTTTAAATCTAAATGTGAAGAGATATACAATTCAAGTAAAAAAATTGTACGCTATGGTGTGCTGCAGGGTAGTGTTTTAGGGCCGTTATTGTTTTTACTTTATATTAACGATTTCAATAAAGCTACTCACTATCCTATGATTCTCTTTGCTGATGATAGTAATATTGTATGTACATGTAATAATATTAATACTTTCGAAGACGATGTAAATAATACGTTGAAGAATGTAATAAACTGGTTGCAAATAAATAATTTAAATATAAATTTAGAAAAAACTAAGATAATGAATTTTAAGCAAAGACCAAATGATTTTCAAATGTGTGTTAAATATAAGGATAAAATTATTTGAAGAAGTTAGTACAACAAAATTTTTGGGGCTTATTATTGATAACAAAATAACATGGAGGGATCAAACACAATTAATATGTAAAAAACTAAATCAATTCTCATATGCATTGCGAAAATTATCAAAAATTTCAAATAAATCCACAGTACTAACAGCATATTACGGTAATATAGAATCTACTTTAAGATATGGGATTATTTTTTGGGGCAATTCTACTGAAAAGGATAGTATTTTCAAAGCTCAAAAGAAATGCATTAGCAATGTGTAATCTTCAATATTCAGATAGCTGTAAACCATATTTTACAATGTTAAACATACTTACATTTCCGTCTTTATACATTTTGGAAGTAGCCATTTTTGTAAGGACTAATTTATGTATGTTTAAAAAATTTTGCAGTGTTCGTATGAAAAATAAATAAGCCCTGGTCTATCAAAAACAGGACTGTATAGCAAAAGCATCTTTGGAATGGCTCATAAAATTTATAATAAATTACCTGAACATATAAGAGATATTAATAAAATAGAAGAATTCAAAAGAGCAGTTACTAAGATGCTTTTACAGAAGTGCTATTATAGCCTTAATGAATATTTGGATAATATTATATATTCTTAAAACATATAAATTTAATGTAATCTGTAATTAATTGTATAATAGCTTTAATATAATGTATATATATAAATAATAGATTAAATATAATATGTAATTAAATATTTGTTATAATGTTAGGTGTAATGAATAACCATGTATGTACCTACTGTATCGACTTATTAGTAATAACAATATAATTTTTTAATGTAAAGAAGGAATTGTATTATATCTTTATTATTATATATATTAAAGAAATGTTTATAACATAAATAATAATAAAAAATAAAAAAATGATTTGAATAAATTAATTTAAAGTGTTTAATATATAAATAAATATGTTTATGATAATGATAAATTTAATAAATTTAATTTTAACAATAATGAATATATATTTAATTAATAAGAATTAATTTGATTTAATCTGTAAATATAATGGGTTTAATAGAATGTGTAAATATAATTAATAAATATAAAGAATATGTAGCTAAATAGTAACTATTTGTTATAATGTAAGGTAGGTATAATGAATGTATCAGTAGAGTGATGTCATAATATCAAGGAAACTACAGATACATTTTATTTAAAATTTAGCACGATTATAGAATATGTTGTTGATACAAGTAAATCCATCCGGGTACAAGTTAAAAATATATAGGCTCAGACGAAGAAGCGTCTATCTCAAAACGAAAGTTACGACAAATAGGTGGTAACTCTAACTAAAATATAGATAATATGTATTAAGTATGTATACCATGAGTTTTGTAGCAACGTAACGTTAATACGTGAAGAACAACCAATAATAATACCGCTTTATTTTTGGTAACAGTTTAGAATTTCCTATTGCTCACGTTTTAACGTTACGTTGCTACGAAGCGAAACCCCATAGTAGAGCCCCAGTAAATAAATAAATACCATCACAGGTGCCTTTTTTGGCTCCCGAGAACCTTTTAAACTGCCTCAGGGTACCCAGCGGAGGGATTAACCCGTCCTCATTTCGTCTATGGTATTCGGAGGCAACACCTAACAAGTGGCGAGCTCAAGTCAATTAAAAGTCAAAATCATTTATTTCATGTAAATCTTTACAGATATTTATGAATAGACAAAAAAAAGTTTAACAATAAGGCCTTAGAGTGCTTTTGGTTACGCAGCTATTCATTAACAAAAGAACGACAAATACTTATTAAACCTTGATATCAAATTTAGAACTTAAACGCTTGTTGCGGTGTTTATGATGGTATAGCCTCGTTGTATAAAGCGGTCATCCATCCCAGGTCCGGCCTTGTTGTCATCTGCTTAACCTTGTTATCAGTTGCGCATTGACTTAACCACTAGGTTGGGGCCGCTTTTGTAATTTAGGAAACAATAGGAAAGCCCTCGAACATCAAGTCAAACTTATGACTTTAAAACAAGAGCAGGAGAAACTGAAGCGTCAAAGAATCGAACTTGAAGAACAAGAGGCCGTTTTAGCGAAGCAGCAAGCTTAGCTCGAGCTCGCAGAACAGTCAGAGTCTGACAACGATAGTAGCGTCAAGGGTGGATAGATGAGCAGTCGGTGCTCGTCGAACCGGTCAACCAAACGGGATGGAGACAGCCCCCGTCTCCCCATCCATAAGTTCTATAGGTATTACTTTCTTTAAGCGCCGAGAGTATACCAGTATGTCTCCTATAAGCTGAAACTGCTAGTTCGTCTGGTATTTTGTAATGTATTTTGTATGTATCCATGAACATTTTCCAGACTGATGCTTTGTCAAGGATTGAGAAAGGTTTACTTTGAGTTTTCTTGAGTTGTCGATCCTTTACAAAAGTATATTATATTGTTTTATATATGGCGAAAACAATATTTATTATTATTGGATCAAAAAAAACTAAATTTATCTTAGGTGAAACCATTTTTTATTTTTTTTTTACTTCAAAGTTATATTATTATTGTTATTCAGAAATATATTATTTCCAGCATATGAAACAATATAATATTATTTTTGAATGGCTCGATCAAAGAATATATTTTATCCTGCAGTTTCTATGTTTGAAACAAGCAAGAAACTAGCTTAAGATTTCCCTAGAGTTTAAGACAAAATGGAGGCACAACTGATTCTCTCTCCTCATGGAATTGACGAAAATATTGTCCAGCGTCGTTTATCGTGGATGCCATTTTAAATTCAATCAAATCTATCTTCATGAGAGAATAATATTTGATATAAGGGTTTACCGGTTTCCACGTTCTATACACCTCAGAGATGAGAAAATTTGTAACTTAGGTGTAATAATAACAATAACAATATGAAGCACTTACACACATAATACACTGTAGCTCTACCATGGGGTTTCGCTTCGTAGCAACTCATTAAAATGTGAGGAATAGAAAATTCAATACAGTTACCAAAAATAAGCGGCCTTATTGGTTCTTCTTCACGTATTAACGTTACGTTGCTACAAAGCCAAAACTCATGGTAAACATACTAATACATATTATCTATATTTTAGTTAGAGTTACCACCTTTTTGTCGTAACTGTCGTTTTGACATAGACGCTTCTTCGTCTGAGCCTAAATATTTTTATCTTGTATCCGTTTGGATTTAAACAACATCTGTATAGGCTATTTGACTACATTAAAAATATACTATAAATTGTGGTCATCCTATTAGACAATGGCGTAAAAAAACATATTTCACTTTATTTTAAACTACTTTTGTAGATTACATGAAATAAAATTGAATCTTTTTTACAATTTTATTTATAACAAAAACATCTTTGATTGGTTGGTGACTGGTGACGTCACACGCAAGTAAACAAAACAATACACAGATAATAACAGATTATAAATCATTTAAATGAAATAGAATAGAGTATAATATATAGGAGATTATTTAATCTGTGCTTGTTTGTTTACTTGCGTGTGACGTCACACTTGACATAGACTGCAAAACAGCGTTTTTAGCGCCGTTGTGGAAATTCAAACTTTAACTTTGATTTCCTCTTTCGTCCGAGAAGTCTCCGCATACAGACGTGTTTAATGTTGTTGAATAATTTTAAATAAAGTAAATTCAAATATAAACCTTAAAATCACGTGAATAAATAACATATTTTATTGTTTTGGTTTATTGAGTTACTACCGTACTCTTTTAAATTTGTATCTATCGCGCGATCGGTGCCTGCTTGCATCCCAGCACTCTCTGCAAGATAAACGAGACGGGTTCATAATTTCATATAGCCATCTCATTATCAAGAAAACACTGCTGCTGATCACGCGTTCCCGTACCGGAAGAACTAACTAGAGAAGCCCTACTCACGACGCGGAAAGTGATTAAAATATAAGTGAATTTATAAGTTTAGTAATGAGAGATTAATCTAAATAAAACTTGTGTTTATTTTTAAGTTAATTTTGGTGTCCTTCCAAATATTTTTATCTGTGACACATAAACGCTAAAGATTAAAATACTGCGTAGTATAATAATCAACGCGCTATAAAGTAACTGCCAGTTTATATAATAACGAAAATGATGAATAAATCTCTCTCAGACTCTAAATTAAGTTCGATTGAAATGGAATCCACTCCTCCAAATTTTGTATCTCAACGCCCGAAGCGTGGAAGAGATGAAGACCTAAAAAAAGAAATTAAAGAAATGATAATATCAATAATACAGCCACAGGAAATAGAACTGAAAAAAATTGCACCTACTTTAATTAGTATACAGGAAACAAATAAAAACATTGAAAATTCTGTAACATTTCTTATGAATCAAAATAAAGAGATGAAGAAAAAAATTGATGATATGGAAGAAAAGTCTAGAAAAGACCGAGAGTACATCACAATTTTGGAAAATAGGGTTGAAGATATGCAGAGAGTGAACCGAAAAAATAATTTTGAGATAAAAAATGTACCTAAAAAGCTTACTGAGACTAAACAAGACCTTATAGACATGGTTATGAACTTGTCAAAGAACATAAATTGTAAAATTATGAAGTCGGATATAAGTGACGTGTATAGGGTACGTGATAAGAGAAAGGATAGAAGTGAGAACACTCCTATTATTGTGGAGGCGACGACTACAATTCTCAAGAGTGACATCATAAAATTGTGTAAGACATATAATATTCGTAACAAGGAAAAATTACGGGCTAAACATCTTGGCATTACAAAAAACGAAGAGACACCCATATATGTCACAGAGCAATTAACGGCAAGAGGGTCACGCCTATTTTTCTTAGCAAGGGACTTAGCAAAGACCCAAAACCTCAAATTTTGTTGGACAGCTTTTGGCAAGGTGTATGTCAGGCAGGATGAAAACTCTCCTATTATCTTAATTAACAATGAGGCCCAGGTATACACGTTGAGTCAAGGTAAAATATGACTTTTTTGTGAATTGTACCAATGCGAGTTACTCTATTATTTTTATTCTAATTTAACATACTTATTGTCATTTTGTAATATATTTACTAGTATGTTTAAGCTTATGTTATGGTTAAACTCTTGTCCTCACACACAAATCCTGTTTTTCACTCCTCTATTATACAATCTACTCAACAAATATATTATTTTCTATTACAGCACTTTTGCACATATACATATATTTATGCCTACAGCTTTAATACATAATTTTATGTATTACTTAGTTTGCTATGGTAATTCTACACATTCATATTACATCAAGTTTATGGGCTTAATTAATCAAATACATTTCTCTTTACACATAAATTATTTTCACTACAGAACTATAATACTTTTAAAAACAAATTTAAACTCTAAGGAACTAGGTGGGTTATTTTATTTTTTAAATCTATACTACAACAAACTATATACTTTTGTCAAACATTATCACTTTCTTATTAACTGCATTCTGAATTATAAGCTAAACCAAACATGAATATACAACATAAAGACCTGAATGAATTGGATGAAACTAATTTTGCGCAAGCTGTATGCTGCTCACTGGATAATATTCCCAATATAAAACAACTCAAAACAACTGATGTTACTATAATATCTCAAAATATACGAAGTGTCTATAAAAATTTTGATGATCTGCAAGCGACTTTAGCCAACTTTTCCTTTGAAGCTGACATTATAATACTAACGGAATGTCACACAAATAAGAATAAACCTATACCAAAAATGACAAATTATATTTCCTTTTCCACCACTAATCACTTAAACCAAAATGATGGTGTTGTTACCTATGTTAAAAACTGTATACATTCATCAATTAAAGAAATTAAAATTATAGACGCATCTTGTGTACAAATTGATCTAAATAATATTACGGTTCTAGGCATTTATCGTTCACCATCCAAGACAAATGCAGAGCAATTTATAAACAGTTTAAACTCTCTTTTAGGCTCTCTGAAGACTTGTAAAATATTAATTATTACTGGAGATATTAACATAAATATTATAACCAAAAATATAGAACAAACTTATGAACGTAAAAATAGAACTAATTATCTTGACATGTTGTCAATACATGGTTTACTGTCAGGGCATTATCTACCTACTAGAGAACATAATTGTCTCGACCATGTTATGTTAAAATTAGACAAACATAAAAAAGCCGCCCAAATAGGAATATTAGATACAACTATTACAGATCATTCTACGGTATTGCTAATACTCTCACAACTACAAGAAAAAAATGTAACCTATAAAACTAAGACATATGTACATTTGTACATATTGTCATAATAAATTATGACAATATGTACAAATGCTTAAAGGAAAAAAACTTACCTAAATTAATAAACTATCAAGACCCCAATATCATAGTCGAACACCTAACTAATATTCCTTAGTTTGTTCTTTGTTCCAATAATAAGTCATTTGGCTAATCTCTGTTTTAAGATGGGTGTCTTTCCAACAATACTTAAAAAATCCAATATCACACCTGTGTACAAGGGAGGGGATTGCGAAGATATTAATAATTATCGGCCCATATCGCTTCTTCCATCTATCTCTAAAATCTTGGAAAAAATAATAAATACACGCCTTATCAACTACCTTAATAAACACCAACTACTGTCACAACATCAATATGGTTTTAGAAAAGGTTTATCAACGGAGGATGCAATTGTGGCTTTAACAACGCAACTTGTCAATAAAGTAGATGCAAACAAAAAGTGTCTAACAGTCTTTTTGGACCTCAGAAAGGCATTTGACACGGTTTCAGTTCCCACCCTTGTACACAAGCTTGAATCATTTGGAATAAGGGGTATTCAACTTGAATTATTTTATGATTACCTTAAAAACAGAAAACAAAGCGTTAAAATAGGAAAATACATTAGTGATGAAGAAAACATATCTTATGGGGTTCCCCAAGGAAGCGTTCTGGGCCCTACTTTATTTCTAATGTATATCAATGACCTTTGCAATCTTAAAATTAACAATGGTCAGATCTTCTCCTATGCTGACGATACTGCTATTGTCTTCTCAGGGAACTCTTGGGACTTAGCTAAAATATATGCAGAAACAGGATTAGCTAAAGTTGCAAACTGGCTTAATACTAACCTTTTAACACTGAACCATACTAAGACAAACTACATATGTTTCACTAGATACAATAGGACACAGCCCAATATAGATTTTGAAATCAAGATTCACAGATGTCATACAAACTACATTGACTCTGTATGCGATTGTCCAACTATTATAAAAAAATCAACAGCTAAATATCTAGGTGTTATGCTTGATCAGAGGTTATCCTGGTATCCACATATTGATCTTATTTCGGCTAGGATTAGAAAACTTGTATGGATTATGAAAACTCTAAGACATGTCTCCAACCATAAATTACTAAATCAAATCTACCTAGCTCTGGTACAGTCAATTCTAACTTATTGTATACCTGTATGGGGTGGTGCAACGAAAACCAAATTCCTTGAGATTGAGAGAGCTCAGCGATTGTTAATAAAGGTAATGTACTTTAAACCTTACAGGTTTCCTACTGGAAATCTGTATTCCATCAGTGAGCTTCTATCAGTAAGAAAATTATATGTATTGCATAGTATTTTAAAAATTCACAAATCTATAACTTTTAACCCAAACCTCTTAAAGAGTAGACGGAGGGATGTTCTTCCCTATTTTCACCCTGTTTTCACTGAGTTTGCTAGACGGCAATTTTTGAGGCAATCTGTGTATATGTATAATGAAATAAATAGAAAAATTAACTTCTATCAAATGACATTTTATGAAAGTAAAAAAGAAATAATAAAATGGCTTAAAACCCTAAGCTATGCTCAAGTTGAATCGTTACTAGAAATGAAATATTGATTGTTCTGTCTGGATAATTTTGATACACACACACACTCCTTTACCTACACCTACATTTCTGTTCACACACACACACACATATAATCATCTTCCTAAAACATAACTATTTAAATAATATAACCACAAAAATGCTATCATAAATCTGTTAAAATTATAAAATCTAAATTAACTTCAACAAATAGTAGTCTGTAAAAGTGAACAAAACAGTTGAAACATTTCCAGTTTTGTTTACTTTTGCATACTGCTACCTTTTGATATTTGTTATTATTGTTTAAAATTAATAAAAAATGGCATAATAGACCATTACTCTTACTCACTTAAAAAACATTGTGTTTTAGGGTTTATTTAGATATTTTTATATTTATATTTTTTAGTCTTTCTTTATTTACTGTATAAGTGAAAACCTAATATTTATAAAGAGCGGGCCACCTAACACAGGTGCTTATGTACCTAAAAGGTGTACCCCACCCTAAGAAATGTTTTAATTTTAAGTTAAAGGAAATAAATCATTTTTATTTTTTTTTATTTTTTTATAACTTTGATGTTTATTAATAATAGAGTAGACATCCCGGAAATATCAATGTAGTGGGATTATTATGTTATGGAAAATCATATAAAACGGGTTTCAAAAAGGAGTCAAAACCCAATTATGCAAAATTTTAAGTAAAATTTATCTGTAGTTCTCTAGATATTTAATGTGGACAGACGAACGGACCCCTAGGTATAACCATACTAAAATATTTTTTTGAAAAAAAACAATTTTCGTAATTATTTTTTTATTAGAGCACGGCGTGTGATTTTGTATCCACAGTTGTTAATCAGACCCACAAAGTCGTAAGATCCCATACGTTTTAAAAACTGAAAGTGACCTAGTCATATTTCGGTTTTAGGGTGCAGTTACAAAATGAGCAGCTGATTTAACGATAAAGCAGCTAGGATATTGCGATTCGATAAATGCTATTCTCAATCGACCTTATTCTTATGGATTGTGTAGTTTTTTTTACCATCTGGTCTACCATAAGTTTTTTTTATATAAAAAAAACGCTTTTATAATAATAGCATATTTTTATGTAAGACAACTTACGTCAAAAGAAATTGGAAAATCGTATTTCCATTTCGTTATGTTCTATGCCAATTCTAAATGTCGTAAAGTTTTTTCTGTTCAATCAATCACATAATATAATAATAATTTTATATATCAAAACCTTAACATATAACGACGGGGAATATAAATTGCTTGCCGCTATCCATATATTATGTTGTACGTTGTTGTACAATGTTGGTAATATTAAAAAAAAATCATCACGGGTGCCTTACGCGTTCTAGACCGCCTAGACGGAAATAAACTCGTAATGCAAATACTTTTTTTCTTTAATGGAGCAATGCATATGGCTTTGCATCCTCCTGATGTTAAGCAAGCCTACAAATAATAATAATAATAAATAATAAAACTCTTTATTTGCTCATAAGGTTACAAAGGTGTTAACAAGTTTTGTTTGTGTTGTGCTGCTTATCTACCAAGCTGGTTTGCAAATTAATTTGTGATATTATGACATCACTCTAATGATACATTCATTATACCTACCTTACATTATAACAAATAGTTACTATTTAGCTACATATTCTTTTTATTTATTAATTATATTAACACATTCTATTAAACCCATTATATTTACAGATTAAATCAAATTAATTCTTATTAATTAAATATATATACATTATTGTTAAAATTAAATTTATCATTATCATAAACATATTTATTTATATATTAAACACTTTAAATTAATTTATAAAATCATTTTTTTATTTTTTATTATTATTTTTGTTATAAACATTTCTTTAATATATATAATAATAAAGATATAATACAATTCCTTCTTTACATTCAAAAATTATATTGTTATTACTATAAGTCGATACAGTAGGTACATACATGGATATTCATTACACCTAACATTATAACAAATATTTAATTACATATTATATTTAATCTATTATTTATATTTACACATTTTATTAAAGCTATTATACAATTAATTACAGATAATATTAAATTTATATGTTTTAAGAATATATAATATTATCCAAATATTCATTAAGGCTATAATAGCACTTCTGTAAAAGCATCTTAGTAACTGCTCTTTTGAATTCTTCTATTTTATTAATATCTCTTATATGATCAGGTAATTTATTATAAATTTTATGAGCCATTCCAAAGATGCTTTTGCTATACAGTCCTGTTTTTGATAGACCAGGGCTTATTTTATTTTTCATACGAACACTGCAAAATTTTTTAAACATACATAAATTAGTCTTTACAAAAATGGCTACTTCCAAAATGTATAAAGACGGAAATGTAAGTATGTTTAACATTGTAAAATATGGTTTACAGCTATCTGAATATTGAAGATTACACATTGCTCTAATGCACTTCTTTTGAGCTTTGAAAATACTATCCTTTTCAGTAGAATTGCCCCAAAAAATAATTCCATATCTTAAAGTAGATGCTATATTACCGTAATATGCTGTTAGTACTGTGGATTTATTTGAAATTTTTGATAATTTTCGCAATGCATATGAGAATTGATTTAGTTTTTTACATATTAATTGTGTTTGATCCCTCCATGTTATTTTGTTATCAATAATAAGCCCCAAAAATTTTGTTGTACTAACTTCTTCAATAATTTTATCCTTATATTTAACACACATTTGAAAATCATTTGGTCTTTGCTTAAAATTCATTATCTTAGTTTTTTCTAAATTTATATTTAAATTATTTATTTGCAACCAGTTTATTACATTCTTCAACGTATTATTTACATCGTCTTCGAAAGTATTAATATTATTACATGTACATACAATATTACTATCATCAGCAAAGAGAATCATAGGATAGTGAGTAGCTTTATTGAAATCGTTAATATAAAGTAAAAACAATAACGGCCCTAAAACACTACCCTGCGGCACACCATAGCGTACAATTTTTTTACTTGAATTGTATATCTCTTCACATTTAGATTTTAAACTTATTCTATTAATTTGCGTAATTTGAAGTCTGGTCTTTAAATATGATTCAAACAATCTATTTGTAATGCCGCGTATTCCATATGTGTCCAATTTATCTAATAGTATTGTATGATCAACAAAATCAAAAGCCTTTGTTAAGTCCATATAAATGGCTATCACAGGTTTCTTATCATTTACATTATCAATAATATTTTTAAGTAGCTCGTAAATGGCTAGATTTATAGACATGCCTTTTCTAAACCCTTTTTGCTCATTAATTAATATGTTATTTTTATCCAAGTAAGAATACAGTCTAGTATATATAATCTTTTCAAAAACCTTTGAAAAAACTGGGATTAATGCTACAGGTCTGTAAAAATTCATATCTTCTTTGTTGTCTTTTTTAAAAATAGGTTTAATTATAGAAAGTTTTAATTTGCTTGGAAAAACACCCATCTCGAAACATAAATTAATAATATGACAAATTACTGGAGATATAATAATGTTTGTATATTTTATGACTTTAGTGTTTATATCATCATATCCAGTACTGTAGCAATTTTTTAATGATTTAATAACATTTGATACTTCAATTGTGGTTGTAGGATTCACATAAAATGACTGACTATAATTATTTTTTAGAGTATTAGTATGATGTTTTCTATTAACATTTGGTGTCACTTGATTAATAAAAAAATCATTAAAACTTTCAGCAATATTTTTTGGATCACATACAACACAACCATCTATGTTTAATTTCTGAATAGTTTCCCTAGGTACATTTAGCTTATTTTCATTTATAACTTTCCATGTTGCCTTTGATTTATTTTTAGACGTCACAATGTAATAGTTGTTTTGTGCTTTTTGGGTCAGTTGAATTATACGTTTTAGTTTATTAGAATATATTTTAAATTTAGATTTAGTATGCATGTTAGGATTCTTTCGATATTTCCATAATAGCTCGCGTTTCTTTTTACAGCATAGTTTAATACCTTTTGATATCCACTTTACCTTTTTACTTGTATAGTTTTTAATTTTTATTATTGGAAAGCACAGGTCGTAGAATAACTTATACAAGTCATGAAAAATATTGAAAGCCTTATTAGGATCAGAATTAATGCATACCTCGCTGAAGCTAAGATTGCTTATACAGTCAAAAAACTTTATCATATTATCATTGCTGAAATCTCGTTTAGTTTAATACCAATATGCTATAGTACACGTTTTCTTTATAGGGCATTTAAAAATAAATGGTCATTTAAAGTCCATAAATGGGGTCGATCAATATATTGTGGTTTAACAATATTGATCGCTCTCACTATGCCGGCTAAATGATGCGGTTACGAAATGGGCGGCGAAATGGACGTTTTTTAGGTGGGAGGAAGGTCTCTATAACTTCGTTAGGCCGACCGACCGGTCTCGTTGCCACTGCCCATACAGGTGCAAAAACAGTCAATTGACCTAGTCATGTTTCAGTTTTAGTCTGTCACCGGTTTTCAGGAGACTACTGCATCGATTTCGTGTCTTCTTTCAGGGTGCGGTTCCGAAATGGGTAGTTGAATTGACGATAAGGCAGCGAGTATATTAAAATATCCTTGTAAAGCAATTCGTCATTGTCGCCCCCCATTTTTTAATCGCATCATTTAGCCGGCATTGTGGGAGCTATCAATATTGTTTAAGAACAATTATTGATTGACCCCATTCATGGACTTTGTAGGTCGGTTACCACCAGGTACATACGAAGTCTACTTTATCGTCCAATCAATCGTCCGTTTCGTAACCGTACCATAAAAGGAGACTACCGCCTCGTAACTTCTTTGAAGCACTAAGTGGTGTTGTTAAACAAATGTACATCAATTTTTAGATTAAAAATTCATTGGTACACATTGGTAAAATAAAATACATGAAAATTATTTTGTGATTGCTTTATACCGCTTCTGAAGTTGACATTTTATCCGGAGGTCGTGGGTTCGAGGAAAAACAATATTATTGCAATCTTCTGGCTCGCCCGCGGAGGGTCACGATCTTGTTTTATTTTTGTCAATAACCTTTTACTTTTCAGAAATAATATTATTTTTTGAAATAAATAGCAAACTTCAAAGATAAAGGCGAAAGGATGATATTTTTACGACATTTTTTAAAATAGGTATACCAGCACGAATACCTTACGGTCCCTGAGACCGCATAGACGGCCTCAAGATACCCAGCGGTGGTGAAGAGTCAGAATACCTTCGGCTACCAGAGGTGGGCATAAACCTACCCCTGGTAACCGAAGGTATTTTGACACTTCAACGAACAAGTGGCTAGCTCGCCGCTGTTGAATATACTCAATTAAAACTGTGCACACCGCGCCGCCGAACCCGTCACACCTCTTTGTTTAGTGTTCCGCAGCATCACACAAACTATGCTTCTAATAAATTTTTTTCACGTACCTATTTCTCGCGATTACAACAAGACATTTTCGGATATTGATCCTTTTATATATAATAAAAAATAATCCTTTAGAAAGGAAGTTATTAATTTAATTTTATCTAAAAATATTTATATAAAGTAAAGGTGTCCTTGTAATCAATAACTATTAATTATACATATAATTTTTTTTTGTTACTATTATTATATAATATACGTGGTGGCCGAGTTGGTTAGACCTTGGACTTAAAAACGTTTAGGTCCCTGGTTCGAATCCCGGTGTGTACCAATGAGTTTTTAATTTTAAAAATTATGTACATTTGTTTGACAACACCACTATAGTGCCTCGGAGGGCACGTTAAGCTGTCGGTCCCGGTTTCACAATACCAACTTGTGAAACTGTTTATAGATGGGTTATTGAGTCTATTCAAAACATCGCGACGAGCTAGCCACTTGTTCGGTGTAGACTCATACCATCGGCTACGACGAGGTGGGATTAAACCCCTCCGCTGGGTACCCTGGGGCCGTCTAGGCGGTCTCGGGCGCCGTAAGGCACCCGTGATGATATATTTATTATTATTATATATATATTATTATTATATATATATTATTATTATATATATATTATTATATATCTGTAGGTAAGTAATATATTATGTCTTTATACATATAGCCTTACTTTTTGTTATTATAATGTTATATATTTTGGTAACTTGTATCGCTGTTAGCTTTGTAATAAACTTATAAAATAAAAATAAAATAAATAAATAAAAACCCATCTATTAACAGTTTCGCAAGTTGGTAGTGGGTAACTGGGAGAGACAGCTTAACGTGATTCCTGCAGGCACTAAAAGAGATGTCTTCAAATAAATTTTGGTACATCCGGGGTTTGAACCGTATACTCTTTAAATCGCTATAAACGTATCCTTTATTATTTTGTTATGAAACCATTAAACCAAATACAATTATTATAGTCTACATTCGTCGCTTAAATAGAAAAGTGACATTTTCCAAAATTAAAAAAAAAAGATTATTAGGTAGAACGGAGCATTATTAATCGAATTTTATATGGATAAAAGATACTTTATAAAATTATTACTTGCTCATAATCTGTGTCGCAAGTGTCATTTCGGTACTCAATACTACTCTGTACTAGAACTAAAATTTTAAATGTTCATATTGTAAGCTTTGTTCTTTTTGAATAATCCAACTTTTCTATTTAACCGATCATACATACAGATGCAAAAACCGGCAAGTCATTTTTCGTTTTTTTTTTCTGTGGGATCTCCGGTTCACCAGCGACCACCTACTGCATCGATTTATGATCGAAGTGGCAATCTCCTTTCATGTTACGGTTACGAAACGGGCAATTGATTTGATAAGATAAAGCAGCGAGGATATTAAAATAGACTCGTAATTTAAATACGTCTTTGTCGCCTCCCATTTTGCAACCGAATCATTTAGCCGGCATTTTGGGAGCGATCAATATTGTTAAACAATAATGTATTGATCGACCCTATTCATGGACTTTGTAGGTCTGCTTACCATCAGATAGAAAGTCAATTGCCGTGCTCCAATAAAAATAAAACTAAAGACTTTTTTTTTTAAATTTCAGTATAAGATTATCTTGTTAAGGAATTTATAAAAATATTATAATATAAATACTGAAAAAATTATAACAAAACACTCCTCTGCCTTCTAGTATTAGAAACTAGGACTTCCAACTTCACACTCTAATAATTAGAAAAAAGTATATAGAGAGCGTGTGTGTAATACGTTAAAACCATAAAAAAAATCGTAAGGGGTGACTGGAACTTGGTTGACTCAGTGATTGAGTACCTTGCCGCGAAAACAAGAGTCGTGGGTTTGAGCCTTGCCGCGAAAGCAAGAGTCGTGGGTTTGAGCCTTGCCGCGAAAACAAGAGTCGTGGGTTTGAGCCTTGCCGCGAAAGCAAGAGTCATGGGAAAAATTCATTGGGACCCACCATGAATTTTTCATAGCTTTATCTTTAAAAAAATCATATACTTAAGGCTAAAAAGCGGCCCCATGCACTAAGTAGTTCAGTTATGTTAGCTTATTGCGCAATGCAACTGATAACAGATGACAACAAGGCCGGACCTGGGATGGGTGACCGCTTTATACAATGAGACTATACTATCATAAACACTGCAACAAGATCGCCACTTCTTAGGTGTTGCCTCCGAATGCCATTGGTGAAATGAGGACGGGTTAATCCATCCCTGAGGCCGTTAAAACGGTTCTCGGGAGCCAAACAGTCACCCACCCACAAAAGAAACACATTTTCTTCGTTTTCCCAAAACTTTTCATTGGTGCTCTGCTCCTATTGGTCGTAGAGTAAACACAAAAATATTTTTTCAATAGCAAATTTGACAGCCACCGTAGACTAGTGGTTGCGCCTATGGCGTTGTATCTGGAGGTCGTGGGTTCGATTCCCACCCATGGCAAAAAAATATTAGTACGTTTTTCTGTACAGTTTATCATTGTCTGTGTATTTATAAAATATAATAGGTATTATATCATTGTTTCTGGTACAAATAGTACAAGCCTAGGGCTTAGTTTGTGACCAGAGCAATATGTGTAAAATTGTCCTACATATTAACAAAAAAAAAGGAGCGAAGAAACAATGAAAAATGTTGCAAAAACGGGGAAAAATGTTTCTTTTGAGAGCTTACATTGCGTAAACGGTTAAAGTTATGCAGGCGAAGTTGCGCTGATCAGCTAGTCTGTCATAATTTTTGCCCATACCTCGCCTTATATACATAATAAACATACAATTAAACCCGTATACTATGTTTGTATTTTTAAACAATCAATTAATAAAAATAACAATAGGATTTGTTAAAAAAAAAGATGACAAACAACAAAAAATATAAAGGATTAATCCTCAGACTGTTCGTTAGTCAACGGAACACGGTTCGTTATTGTTGCATACAAAACGTGACTATAGTGTTATTGAATGGATAACGGTGGAAATTGACTTTTTTTAGTTTAAAGTTTAAATTTAACTATGCTGAAAAAAAAACATATTTCGCAAAACTAGGTACAGAGTTCATATTTTTTAATCTCATGGGGTGACTAAAATATCATACCTATGATATCGATAGGGGCACTCGTAAATAAGGTCGCTGATAACACCTGATAATCTGTATTTATAATGAGAAATAATTTAAGAACGGCAAACATAGTTTTATTCGTTTAACGAAACGTAAGTAGCTCTTTTCTATGACTATTGATAATTTGTGATATTCTAGTCATCGGTTCTATGCCTCTTAAAATCGGTTATATGAATGTTATTTAATCTTAACATGCGCCAAGCCGATTTTGTAAATCTTATAAAAGAAAGAAATTCATAATCAAACCTTCCCGCAATATTAATCAAATATACGATATATTTAGGTATTAAAAATAAATACGAGCGTTATCCCAATGTAGGTCAGCCAATGGTCCGCTTAAAGACTTTCTCTGTCACCCTTTCTCTGCTCGAACTCTGCTCTCAGACTCGTTTTGTTGTTGAGAGCCTAAAAACGACTTCCTCGAAAGGGCTATTCGCATATAAAAATACTCTAGAGGTGGGACCGAATAGCCACAAGTTTATAGGTAAAAATTTTAAGTATTTTATATCACATGAAAAATAAATCAGCCATATAAATCTCAACAAAAATGATTATAACCAATTAATGCTCAAGAATATGCTAAAAAAATAGTAACAACAAGGGTTGCCTTATAAGGCGCCCGAGACCGCCTAGACGGCCTGAAGAAGGCATTTTAATCCCACCTCGTCGTAGCCGATGGTCTGAGTATACACCGAACAAGTGGCCAGCTCGTACGACATTTGGATAGATTCAATCATCATCATCATCATCATGCCAGCCTTTCGCGCGTCCACTGCTGGACATAGGCCTCCCCCAAGGATCGCCACAATGACCGGTTCTGCGCTGCTTGTATCCATTGGCTTCCCGCGACCTTTTTCAGGTCGTCGGTCCATCTTGTGGGGGGCCTGCCTCTCCTGCGTCCTCCGGCACGCGGTCGCCACTCGAGAACCTTAATGCCCCAACGGCCGTCCGTTCTGCGAGCTATGTGGCCTGCCCACTGCCACTGCCACAGTTTGGCGATTCTGGAGGCTATGTCGGTTACTTTGGATCCCGCAAGGAGACGCCGAGCTTAGCGCGCTCCATCGCCCTTTGTGTGACTGTGAGCTTTTTCATGAGACCCATAGTAAGCGACCACGTCTCTGATCCGTAAGTCATCACTGGCAACACACACTGCTCAAACACCTTGGTTTTTAAACACTGCGGTATTTGGGACGAGAAGATATTACGTAGCCTCCCGAATGCTGCCCAGCCGAGTTGGATTCGACGAGAGATCTCAGAGAGATCAGAGATTCAATACCCCATCTATAAACAGTTTCATAAGTTGGAATAGTGAAACTGGGACCGATAGCTAAACGTGCTCTCCGAGGCACGGTGGTGTCGTTAAACTGATGCACATATTTTTTTAGATTTGTTACACACCTGGGTTTAAACCAGGGACCTAAGTGTTTTAAGTCTAAGGTCTAACCAACTCATATCAGGTGGGCAATTCTCGCGCTTTCGACATTCATCTCGATTCGATATTTTTGAACGAAAAATGACATGTTATGTCAATTTTCGTTCAAAAATATCGAACATTAAACGAAATAAATAATAAATATTAATTAATAAATAATCTTATATTATTTTTTTAAAGATAAAAATGCAATGAAAAAATTCCTGGTGGCGGGACTCGAACCCACGAACCTCGCTATCGCGGCAAGGCGCTCAACCGCTGAGCCAACCAGGTTCCAGTCAGCCCTCACGAATTTTGTCATTGCTTGTTATCTACTTATACACAGACGCCCTCTATTAGCTTTCTTTTAATAACCCTTATACGAGTGAAGTTAAAAGTCCTAGCTTTTGATACTAGATGGCAGAGGAGTCTGTTTTTTGTTTTTACTTTTTTTCAGTATTTTATATTTATGCATTTTTATAAATTCCTTTTTATAGGATAATCTTATATTATTTTTTTAAAGATAAAAATGCAATGAAAAAATTCCTGGTGGCGGGACTCGAACCCACGAACCTCGCCTCGCTATCGCGGCAAGGCGCTCAACCGCTGAGCCAACCAGGTTCCAGTCAGCCCTCACGAATTTTGTCATTGCTTGTTATCTACTTATACACAGACGCCCTCTATTAGCTTTCTTTTAATAACCCTTATACGAGTGAAGTTAAAAGTCCTAGCTTTTGATACTAGATGGCAGAGGAGTCTGTTTTTTGTTTTTACTTTTTTTCAGTATTTTATATTTATGCATTTTTATAAATTCCTTTTTATAGGATAATCTTATATTATTTTTTTAAAGATAAAAATGCAATGAAAAAATTCCTGGTGGCGGGACTCGAACCCACGAACCTCGCTATCGCAGCAAGGCGCTCAACCGCTGAGCCAACCAGGTTCCAGTCAGCCCTCACGAATTTTGTCATTGCTTGTTATCTACTTATACAAGTAAAAACAAAAAACAGACTCCTCTGCCATCTAGTATCAAAAGCTAGGACTTTTAACTTCACTCGTATAAGGGTTATTAAAAGAAAGCTAATAGAGGGCGTCTGTGTATAAGTAGATAACAAGCAATGACAAAATTCGTGAGGGCTGACTGGAACCTGGTTGGCTCAACGGTTGAGCGCCTTGCCGCGATAGCGAGGTTCGTGGGTTCGAGTCCCGCCACCAGGAATTTTTTCATTGCATTTTTATCTTTAAAAAAATAATATAAGATTATCCTATAAAAAGGAATTTATAAAAATGCATAAATATAAAATACTGAAAAAAAGTAAAAACAAAAAACAGACTCCTCTGCCATCTAGTATCAAAAGCTAGGACTTTTAACTTCACTCGTATAAGGGTTATTAAAAGAAAGCTAATAGAGGGCGTCTGTGTATAAGTAGATAACAAGCAATGACAAAATTCGTGAGGGCTGACTGGAACCTGGTTGGCTCAGCGGTTGAGCGCCTTGCCGCGATAGCGAGGTTCGTGGGTTCGAGTCCCGCCACCAGGAATTTTTTCATTGCATTTTTATCTTTAAAAAAATAATATAAGATTATCCTATAAAAAGGAATTTATAAAAATGCATAATTAATAAATAAAAAATATATAATTTTTGAACGAATAAATGACATATTATGTAATTTTTCGTTTAAAAATGTCGAATCGAGATGATCTCGAAAGCGCGAGAATTGCCCACCAGTAACAAAATATAGCTATTCATCTCTTTTGCGTGATTTGTATGTGTGTGAGCAAGACACATGAATATTTATGTTTTGTCTACTTTACTTTAATTCTGTAACACGCTTTGTTACAGAATATATAATTATTCATATTTTCACGCATCTAAACTAAAGGATACTCAATAGGCCATATTGCCAAAGCACCAAATCTGAAATATAAAATTACCTACACCTTTATCCTGTAAACAAATAACATACCTACCATCATAAATTATACCTGCACAATTCCTTATAGATACATTTTGGTATATATGGCAATGTTTGCATTGAAAGTACCAGGGCCACATAATCCCGAGGCGGTCTATGTAAACAAACGCAGATGCGAATAAGCCTATTACTACCCAAACATACGACACGGATCATGGAGTAACCTGTACAACGACTAATGAAAATTTTAGTAACTACGACGGTTATTTTCTGTTACCCTAGTACTGAATACTACGCGTTCGTAGATTAAAATATTCATAATTTCACCTTATTCATAAAAACTTTTTTTTTATTCAGTTCTTCATGAACACTTTAGTTAAAATAGCTTTTGTCTCTTTTACGCATTTTTTATAAATGGAGCACGGCATGTTAATTTGTATCTACCTGATGTTAAGCAGACCTACAAAGTCTATGAGTGGGGTCTATCAATATATTGTTTTTAAACAGCCAGAATCGCTTCTTGACAAAAAAAAACATTTAATAGACCGGTGAAACCACAGCTAGGTCACTTGACGGGTGGTGGTAACGAAACTGGTCGGTCGGTCTAACGAAATACGAGTATTTATAAGTAGAAACCTTCATCCCACCTAAATGTTAAGCTAATGGACTGAAAACTACAGAACTAATAGACTTTTAATAGAATGCCATCGGCGAAATGAGGACGGGTTAATCCCTCCGCTGGGTACCCTGAGGCCGTTTAAACGGTTCTCGGGAGCTAAAAAGGCACCCGTGGTGGTATTTATTTATTTAATTTAATAGACTTTACGAGCTTTATAGATCAATTAAATTTTACTATGTATATAGTCATCGTTTTCTTTGTATTTTGCTGACAATCTAGTTTTTAATAATTAAATTTTGTGCCTGTCAATCTTTCTTTACAATATTATCAATCTTGCAAAGATGAAATATTAAATCCTGTTTCAATATATTCAGTAAGACACCGATCTTTTATCTAGAATTCTAGGAAACTTCTACTACCATTTCTAATTACCTAGATCTAGAAATAGACAGGACTGACTATATTGTAATGTATAATAAAAATAAATTTAACAAAACTAACCAATTAAATATCTTATTTAAAAACGAAGACTAAGAAATAAAATTAACCTAAATAATAATAATAAATAAATTACCCTAAAGAAGAGATAATTCATCCATCCTAGACAATGCACCAACCATGCACAGAACACATGCGGCATTACCTCTCTGTATTGCCAAACTGATGTTCTGTGATAAAAATTTTTCACGCAAATCTCCCGTGGTTTGGATCAATTTTATTGTAAACCAATTTGATCCACCAACTGCCTTGTACCCTTGCTCCATAGTCCCAGCGTCTCTACAGCAAAAGCCGAGAATATATAATATTCTTCTAAATGAGAGTACTTAAGAATCTTTATATTCTCGGCCTTTGCTGCAGCAAAGGCAGGTAACTGGGGGCAAGAGTATCTATAAATATCCCATAATAAAAACTTGCCTTGGCTCCGTGGTATCAGCGACATACCGTCAGGCCTCTTTCCATTATCACGAGAGACACATGACGGTTCCAGGGTGCTGGGAATATTAATGGTAGCCAAGACAAGTTTTATGATATTATTAAGGGATGCATGACTTGACATTCTACCTGCTCTACGGGTACAAGATAGTCCATGATGATCATAAGGATCGAAAAGTCATCCACAAACATAAAGATGCAACTTGCAGAGCTCAGACCCCACTCGCAGGCCGACAGATATCCGAAGGGTTTCCTTATCTAGGAGAGAAGAAGACGGATAGGCAGTTAACCAACCTCCTGATTTCTTCTGACAACTTGCAAGTAAGCGAGCTTTATCTAGAGATGATGAAGATGAAAGTAAGAATATAATATAATGTTATATTAAAACATGAAAGTAAGAATATATATTGAAGCACCCGAAGGGAAATTGCCTTTCGTACGAAATGTCAAATATGTTCGTGGTCGCTATATTCTATCCCATCTTTTTGCGCATTGTTTGGTTAAAAGATTGACCGCCTACGGCGTAGACTAGTGGTTGCGTCTTTGGCGTAGTATCCGGAGGTCGTGGGTTCGATTCTCAGCCATGATAAAATATTACCTATACGTTTTTCTGTACAGTTTGTCATGGTCTGAGTGTTTATAAAATATAACATGTATTATATCGTTGTTGCTGGTACACATAGTACAAGCCTAGACCTTAGTTCTTGACCAGTGGTTTATGTGTAAATTGTACTATATAATATTATTATTTTTTGATATAAAATTTTGTTTTGGTTTGTATGACGTGCGTCCATTTTCTGTGCCTAATAATAAAACGGCGAACTCGTTAGTCACTTGCCATCGTTTTGGAAGTTTGAATTAGCATCGCTCTCATTTCCAATGCAATAAAGGCCAATTAATTCCAATTACAATTAAAGAAAGTGATTTGGAAAGGCGATTTGCGTTAGAACACTTCCCTATATTAATATACCTACTTCCAGCAAACAGAAGATTTACTTTTCTTTAATTAACTCATTTTTGTATACCAGGGAAAGGACTAACTATTTAAACACGTTTTTAAATACACAAAAAAATACACAAATAACTTTATTCCAATGTAATAAAAATGAAATTTCAGTCTCAGATTTGATAGCTCACACATAATGTATAACGTATTGATAAAATGATTTTTTTTCAATATCCCAGCCAGCGTGAATACAAATGAATTCAATGTGAAAAACCAAGCATACAAATATTTTTTTTACAAATTCTCCTCCAATATTTATGCAAAATTCAACAGTAGCTATTCGGTATTGTCTGATTTGTTCATTTTATTTCAATTATATTTTTTCGACGCGCTTTGTATTATTTTGTTTAATCAATTCGTAGTGTACTATAAATTCTACAGTCGGTATTTTATGTATTTTAATGTAGGAAAGGGTTTTTAGGCGTCTGTGAGAAAAGCCGTATTTACATTTATTTATTTATTTTTATTAAAATTCTTTATTGCACTAAGAAGGTTTGTACAAAGGCGAGCTTAATGCCTTAGGCATTATCTACCAGCTAACCTTTAGGAGAGTGAAAATTGTAATATATATACATGGTTTTGACATCGCTTTGTTATCGTATGTTGGTTTCATAAAAAAAATCTAGTCATGCTTAGGTTTTAGTATCTCACTTGTTCACTTGTTTTCAGGAGACTATTGCATCGATTTCTTATTAAGGTGGTAGTCTTCTTTCAGAGTAAGGAATGGGCAGTTAACTTGACGATAAAGCAGCGAGTGCAAATTTGTCTTTGTGGTCGGCCATTATGGAACCGCAAAATTTATCCGGCATAGCGAAAGCAATTAATGCTGATTTTTTTTAAAAACCTAAGGGCTCTACATTCTCAATAAAAAATAGTTAGAAAACACAACCTAAAAAATATGTATCATCACGGGTTTGAATAGAATCAATAGCTTACCTATAAGCTGTTTTACAAGTTAGTATAGTATATATATTTTTTGTAATTGGTAGGCACACCAGGCTTTGAACTCTTGACCCAAATACCCCTAGTTTTACCCTCAAAAAAATATGTAGAAAATTATGCGCAAAATCCAAAAGCCTTTTCAGTATGGAATGCTTTTCTCGAAAGTTTCCTCGCGGTAGTGGAAATAAATCTTTATAGATAGAAATAACGAGTAGGCAACATTGTAAAAGGGAATAAAAATACGAAGATAGAGAAGGTAAGATGGTCTCTATAAATTTGTGACCGGAATTCTAGTAACAATAAAGCGATACTGGCTTCGTTTCGCGTTGAAAATTGTGGCTGTTTACTTTGTATGCCAAGACTTTATAAAGAAAAAGAAAAAGTTAATTTGCGAAATATGGTTACATACATACATACATACATATTATGACGGGTGCCTTACGGCGCCCGAGACCGCCTAGCTGGCCCCAGGGTACCCAGCGGAGGGGTTTTTAACCCCACCTCGTCGTAGCTGATGGTGTGAGAGTCTACACCGAACAAGTGGTTAGCTCGTCGCGATGTTTTGAATAGACTCAATAACCCCATCTTTAAACAGTTTCACAAGTTGGTATAGTGAAACCGACAGCTTAACGTGCTCTCCGAGGCACTATAGTGGCGTTGTCAAACAAATGTACTTTTTTTTAATATTAAAAACTCATTGGTACACAACCGGGATTCGAACCAGGGACCTAAGCGTTTTTAAGTCCAAGGTCTAACCAAATCGGCCACCACGTATATTTATAAAATGGGGTTCAATAAATACAATGTCGTTTTTTAACAGCATTCGGTTACTCCCAGTAATGCGGTTACGAAACGGTCGATATTTTATCAGAATTCGATGCAGTCTCCTCAAAACCGGTGGATGAATCCACAGGCTAAAACTGAAACTAATGACTAGGTCACTTAACGGTTCTTGCATGTGTATGGTATGTATATTAGTACAAAAAGAAAAAGTTGTATGTAGGTATCTTTGCCAAAATTTTACCCTCACGCTATATATAAACTTTGTAGATAAAGTTTCTACTTACTCTAACGCGTGATGTATGGCAAAACGTATTATAATTTTAGCACTACTTTTTTTTTTTTTTTTTAAATCCGCTATAATTCTGCATAACTCTGAGATGGTAAGGAGATTATGCATCCCATGAATATTGTGGCATTCGATTAAATCGAGCAGCGATTCTATTTGGAGTTGGATAGTGGGACAACACTTTTTGGATACTCACAACTCCGGACTCGAGGCACCTGCTACACGCTAACGAACTTTAGTTTTGATTTAGAATTAAAAAGCCTAATCCCAAGGTGTACGATAATTAAGTGGTTAACGCCATATACATGAATAAATGCCAAGTATTGTATGGTGAGAGTTTATAAGTAAATAGAGACAAGATGGTATAAAATAATACGATTTTTCTGACAATGTCGAGTAAAAACGCTACAATAATGAGATGGCGGCCATTACTGCAGTGTAAAGATAAATTTGGAGACAACACGAAAAGTCTGAATTTTATGTTATTTCACAAAATAAGTTTTTTATTTCACAAAATTTCCAGCACAATATTTTTTTAACTTATATCCACATTCAATAAAAGATTTATTAGCAACTAATCGTTTTTTTTTTATTAAGTACCTACTGATATTTTATATTTATTTAAATCCATACAGAAGAAGCAGTTTTTCTTCCATATTGCATAAATTATACTTAGTTTTTAATTTAGCTAATGGCATTTTGCCATCAAGCGGCTTCTTTCTATGGACGAGGAACTTTTAGAAAGGTGTTTAGGTTTAAGAGATTTCAGTGGTTCGTCTTACTTAGAAGAACTGATGGCCTTCTACATAAATACATGATACGGTTCGTTACCTAATGCTTTTATAAAAGCTGTTTAGCGTTTAGCGTTTATACAGCGTGTTTTGGAATAAAACGCAAAGCCACAGACATTTTTTTATTATTCAAAACCGAGACTTTTGTAGACTGTTGGTACAGACTAATAGAGTACGAATTGAGTACGAATGATTACTAATATTTTTGTATATGTAATAGGTTGTAAGAATTTAATAAATAAATAAAATTTTGGGGAATTAATTACACGACTTTTTTTATAGAATTAATTCATAAAAAATACAGGTTTCAATGACCTGTTTATCATTATCAATTTGTTATCTGGAAACATTACAATATTTATGGGTTATTCCCATATGGGTCATTGGTTTAGTAGAGAGGGTAATGAACACAATGCAGGTGAGAGTTCAATAGGTCAAACCTACTTCGCAGTCTCAAGTCCGGGAATGCCGCAGTTCATTCCCCTGCCTTACAACCACGTGATGGATGCTGCACCCGCATGGTGAAGCCATGGATAGCTAAGAACATTGTCTCTCTATCACAACTGGCCGCCGTTCTTAGCGACAAATGGGAAAAACATCCCAGTTGTTGATAGTAGTGACACAAAAACGTTCCCAGTGGTCGCCACTAAATTTAATTAAAATAAATTCTAGTTTAATGTTTTGCGATTTTTTTTTAAATCAAAGTAATCGGGCTTAATAGAATAAAAATGCTGTTACTCGAAATTTTGAAAATATTTTACAACAAATTGAAGTTCAAAATAATTTAATTACTAAACGTAATGTGTAGTAAAAGAAAGTGATGTGTAGTGAGTAAAGTATAGTGTGTAGATTTGGGTTGTGTGTAGTGTAGTGGAGTAGAACAAATTAAAGTGTTCTAAAATGGAGAATGAATATAATGTGAACTGAAGTAAATAAATAAAATAAAATAAAGTGGAGTGAAGTGAAGTAAAAGGAGGAGTGTAATAAAAGGAACTAAGTAAATTGAAGTGAAGTGGAGGAGGCAGTAGTGACAACTGGGAATAATCCTTATTTATACATAATAGATAAACGACCACGTGATGGATCCTGCACCCGCATGGTGAAGCCATGGATAGCTAAAAACATTGTCTCTCTATCACAACTGGCCTCCGTTCTTAGCGACAAATGGGAAAAGCATGCCAGTTGTTGATAGTAGTTACGGGTGACACAAAAACGTTCCCAGTGGTCGCCACTAAATTTAATTAAAATAAATTCTAGTTTAATGTTTTGCGATTCGAGTACGTTTTTGGCACAAAAGATTAGTCTGGCTATACAACGTGGCAATGCTGCATCTGTCCTTGGGACTATTGGCGCTATGTCGGGGTTGGACGAAATTTTTTATTTAATTTAATTTTATGTAGGTTTAAATATATATATATTTTTTTCTTTTATTTAGGTATTATAATTGTGATAGGGGTTTTTTTTTGTGGTCATTTTAATTTTAGGTATTTAGATTTTAATGCTTTATTTTTTAATTTTAATATATTTTATGTTACTATTTATTATAATAGATAATCGTGTAAAATGACAAGCATTTGACAACATAAATCTTTAAACACGGGAATTTAAAAAAAAACTAATGCAAAATTTAATGCAAATACATTAAATTCCTTCATCTTCATCTTCATGGCGGGTCCACTTTTCCGCAATTGGCCAGGAAGTTAGGCCTTTTTGCGTGATGTAAACGGCCGGCTACTCTAGCCAGCCCAGCTCCTTCCAGAAGGCAGCAAGGAGTCTTGGACTCCTACAGGCCTCGAGGAGCGACCTCGGTGTTCCGAGGATTTCCGCCCGTTGTGAAGCCACCCCGGTGCAGTGAAGCAGCACGTGAGTAGGTGTTTCTTCGGTTTCCATGCATCCTCTACATAGAGGACTGTTGGTGATACCTATAAGGGTAAGGTGTCTGTTTAATGGAAAGTGTCCGGTCAAAATGCCCACCACCATCCTTAGGTTACCTCTGTTGTGACTAAGCAGGTTTCGAGCTAGGCGCGGGCCAGGTTTGGTGACCGCCTCTCTCGCCTGCCTGCAGTTCTGTAAATTGGCCCAATACTTACAGTGATTTTTGTGGATGTTATGTCGCAGCCAACTTCCCAGCTGATTAAAAGAGATCGGTACATACGGTTCGGGTCCCACCGGAATGGTAGCCGATCCTCTTTTTGCTAGTTCGTCCGCCGCGTCGTTACCAAGCGAATTGCTGTGTCCTTTAATCCACTGGAGAATGACCCTGTTTTTGGCTGCTATTGTCTCCAGTGCGTAGTGACATTGTTTTACTAGACTTGAGTTTACCTGTCTGTTTTTCAATGCCAGTAATACGGCTGCGCTATCTGATATGAATGCCCTGTTGTTCTATCTTACTCGCGCACACTGCCGCTGTTGCTTCTATAATGGCTATGCACTCTGCTTGAAAGATAGATGCATGTGTGCCAAGTGCCACAGAAATATTAATGTTCAGGTCAAGAGAGAAAACCCCTGCTCCTGTCTCGTGCTTAGTTTTCGAGCCGTCCGTGTAGATCCTGACTTCGTGAGGACCGGATTTATCAGCTGGCTCTTCCTGGGTGTTAATTTGGTATTGTCTCTCAAGTATGTGAACGCGTGGGCATCTGTCGTTCACAGCGTTTATGAGTGGTTGTGTTTCAACGTGTTCTTTCAGTGACTGAGTGTGCCTCGCTCGTAGGTCTGGTTTCCACTGACCAGAGGCCTTTAGTCTTATGGTAGCGAGAGCAGCTTCGTATTGTACATGTAGATGTAGTGGTGTTAGGTTTAATAAGGTTTCGATGGCTGCTGTCGGTGTAGTTTTCATGCATCCTGTAGTTGCTATACAGGCCAGTCTTTGCAGACTTTGCAGGTTGGCTGTCACTGTGCTTAGGGTGGTTCTGGGCCACCACACCACTGCTCCATAAGTGATAGTCGGTCTTATTACTGTGGTATATAGCCACATGGTGATTTTAGGTTTCAGCCCCCATGTTCTTCCTAGAAGTCTTCTGCATTGCCACATTGTGGTGCAGGCAGTCTTCAGTTTATTTTCCAGATGCTTACTCCAGTTCAACTTGCTGTCTAGTGTTATTCCCAGATACTTGACATCTGTTGCTAGAGTAAGTTTCGTGTTAAATAGTGTAGGTATGGTCATGTTTCTCAGTTTTCTTTTGTTTGTAAAGAGAACAAGCTCCGTTTTAGTTGGATTTACATTTAGTCCACTTGTTGTACACCATGTTTCTATGATTCTTAAAGCGTTCTGCATTGTTTCACATAGTATGTTCTCAAATGCTCCGCTTACTAGGATCACTAGGTCATCTGCGTAGCCCACCGTGTAGTACCCTTGGTTGTTCAGAGTCCTAATTAAGTCATCCACAACGAGGTTCCACAGAAGGGGGGACAGGACCCCTCCCTGTGGACAGCCTTTTGCAGCTATTCCTCTGGTCGTACTGTCAACGGTGAGCTGTACCGCTCGTTGTTTCAGCATGTTCTCTATCCATCCTGTGATAGTCGGCTCTACTTTGTATCTGGTTAGAGCCGTTGATATGCTGACAAAGGAAGTCTTATCGAATGCCCCTTCTATATCAATAAAGGTTCCTAACGTTGATTCTTTGTTGTTTAAAGTTGTTTCTATCTTGCCTACTACATGATGTAGTGCCGATTCTGTTGATTTTCCTGTGGTGTATGCATGCTGATAGGGGTGCAGTGGCATTTGAGTCAGGATCGTGTCTCTGAGATGTTTATCGCATAGCCTTTCCATTGTTTTCAGTAAGAAGGAAGTCAGGCTAATGGGTCTGAAGGATTTGGCTTGTGTGTAGTCACTCTTTCCAGGTTTTGGTAGGAAGACCACTTTCACCTCTCTCCATTGTTTGGGAACGTATCTATGGGCTAGACACGCAATGAATATTTCTGTTAGTGCGGACATTATAGTAGTGAGACCCCACTGAAGGAGAGCTGGGAATACACCATCTATGCCTGCGGATTTGTAAGGGGAAAAGCTTTCTATTGCCCATTCTACCCTTGCTGCTGTGATTACGGTTCTCGCGACTATCCAGTCCTCATCCGTTGGTGGTAGTTGGGTACTATTTTCCCAGTCTTTGTTGTCAGTAAGTTGACAGTCTGGGAAGTGTGTTTGTAGAAGTACCTCACTGGTTTCCTTGTCTGTGTTTGTAAAAGTGTTGTCGGATTTTTTCAGTGATCCTATACAGTTTTGGTTGGTGGTCATAATTTTCCTGACCCTGTTTGCTTCATGGCTTGTTTCTATGTTTTCGCAGAAACGTCTCCATGACTCGGTTTTTCGATGTTTAACGCGTTTTTTGAAGTGGGCTTGGGCTGTTTTGTACTGTTCCCAGTCTTCTTCATCCCTTGTATTCATCGCGCGGTTAAAAAGCTTCCTTGTTTTATGTTTGAGTCGCTCCAGCTCTGGTCCCCACCAGAGATTACCTCTCTTGTTTGGCGGGGGAGGTTTCGTCAGAGGGCATGACTCATGATAGCTTTTTGTTATGTTCTCCACTAGTGTATTCACGTTGTGTTCGATGTTGTCAGTTGTGTTTGTCATATCCTCCAGGTCTATACTTATTGTATTGGCTTCCAAGGAGTTCCTGTACAGGATCTTATTTGTTTTCCTTGGATTCCTTTTGGATATTTGTTCTGGTAGTGTCATGTTAAGTGTGAAGCATATGCGCCTGTGGTCTGCAAGTGAGGCTTCCCTCGAAACGTGCCACTTAGATATTAGATCACCTACCTCTGGTGTAGTTAATGTAACATCTATTATTGTCTGACATCTGCTTGTGACGAATGTCGGTTCCGAGCCCCTGTTTAGAATAGAGAGGTTAGTTGTAAAGAGATATTCTGTAAGTTCCTCACCTCTTTTGTTCGATGTCGCGCTTCCCCAGAGTGGGTGGTGCGCGTTGGTATCCGTTGAGATTATTATTTGCCATCCTTGAGTAGCACAGTATTCTACAAGGTCGGCCATCTCCTTTGGTGGTGCGTCTCGATCTCCCGGCATGTACACCGATGCAAATACTATAGTTTGGTTGGTCCAATTGTTGTTCGAGGCCCTTACTGCGGTTAGGTCTCTAGAACAGAATTGTGTTAATAGAGTTGCATGCATATTTTGAGGGATATGTATGCATGATCTTGGTTTAGGGACTGTATTGTTATAAAAGAGTTTACCTCTTGTACTTTTTAGTCCACATATGGTATCACCTCTGATCCATGGTTCTTGGATTAGGGCGATTATGCTGTTGTCTTCATCCAGGACATGTCTCAGCGCAGCTGTTGCCAGTTGTTTGTGCTGTAGGTTAGTCTGTATGATGTTAATGTGTGTCGGTGTGTTTTGACCAGCAACCCCTATTGAAGTCGACGAGATTCGACTTGTTGCTGGTCCAGCCGCACGTTGTTGGTTGTTATGGTTGTGGGGAGGGGGGTTAGGGTGATTGTAATAATCCATCTTCATCTAATCCCCCCTCCAGTGACATCGGATCCGACGCCTTCGGTGTTATGGTGACTGTTTCCAGCCTCGGCGTCGGTTCCTCCTTCTTCCTTTTGGTGGCTTCCTCAGAGGAGGTGTACACAGCAGGTGGTAATTCCCTTGGCGGTTCAGCAGTCGGTGGTGTGTCGCTGAGACCGTGTGAGGTGAAGAATCTAACATAGATACACCCCACCCCGAAGGATACTCTCCTGCCCCGGGCTATAATGTGCCCCACCTCCTCTTCCGGTATGCTCATTGTCAGGAAGAGCGCGTTATCTACTAGCGGGTCGGCTTTGAGCAGGTTCCAGGTGTCCATCCTATACCACGGATTTTGTGATTCGAGGACCTCCTGTAGCCGCTTCATGTCTCCCCTGAAGCGTGGGATGTGTAGTCCGGCGCGTACCTTTTTGTAAAGGTCAGACTGCCTAACTACTACCAGCTTCGTTCCAGGGTTGGGCGATGTGATGTTAGCCACCGCTGTTTTGAGCCACTCCACAGATTTCTGGTCCTCCGCCCAAAGTTTTAGCACACCATCGCTTTCAAAGCCTCGGCCTCTGAACGACGGTGCGTAGGGGGTGGACGTTGACCCGGGCATACGTATTGATGCGTCGAAGATCGCGTCCTCTATGGTGTCCCTTAGAGTCGCGCCTTGTTCCGGGCTGAAATCTGTCGGTGGCAAGGTTGTAACCGCGATGTGCATCTGCGAGTTGGCCACATCAGCATAGCTCATCGCGTCGGTCTTGTGTCTCTTGTTGTCGCCTCTGGGAGGGATGGTGTCGTTGGGCCGGGGTCGCTTATTCAGCTGACCCTCAGGCTTTCCGTCACCCGGCTTGTTTTGCCCTTTCCCTCGGCGACCCCTTTTTTTGTTATTGGGAGCCATCCCCCCTGCCTTAACTTCCATGCCCATCTCTGAGGTCTGTGGTTTGGGCAGCGGTTCAGTCTCACCGGTGTGTGTGAGTCCCGCGCTACCTCCAGCTACGTTCTTCCCAGCTTGGGCGCTCGTGCTAGCCATTGCGCTCCTTGCGGAGTTGCAACTACCCGCATTCGCGCCCTTGCTAGGGCCTCCGAGCTTCCGGTTGCAGCGTTCATCATGGTTAGTGTTGGCGTCCTTGCTGCGCTGTTTGGCCGCCAGTCTCCTTTTATTGCGCCTTTGGGTCTTTGCACTCACTGTCCGGCTTGACCCAGGCACCGTAGTTCCCCAATCGCACTTGCGGCCCGAGGTTGGCATTGCCTCCGCCAGCCCGCTCAGATCGATCTTGGTGGTGGGTTTAGTTGTAGACATGGCTGAAAAAAGATCCATATGTTATTAGGGTTACATTCGTCTCCGGGGCGTCCCACCCTCCAGGGAGCCCGCAACTGGGGATACACAAGCAAGTGCATCAGGACCTACTCCGGAGATATAGAGCACCGGTGAAACACTGCAAAGACGAGCCGGATTCCCGCGAAGGATACAGGGTTGCCAAAACCCTGTACTCCGCGCAGTCTCCTTTTATTGCGCCTTTGGGTCTTTGCACTCACTGTCCGGCTTGACCCAGGCACCGTAGTTCCCCAATCGCACTTGCGGCCCGAGGTTGGCATTGCCTCCGCCAGCCCGCTCAGATCGATCTTGGTGGTGGGTTTAGTTGTAGACATGGCTGAAAAAAGATCCATATGTTATTAGGGTTACATTCGTCTCCGGGGCGTCCCACCCTCCAGGGAGCCCGCAACTGGGGATACACAAGCAAGTGCATCAGGACCTACTCCGGAGATATAGAGCACCGGTGAAACACTGCAAAGACGAGCCGGATTCCCGCGAAGGATACAGGGTTGCCAAAACCCTGTACTCCGCGCAGGAGCGGCTGCCTGCCTCATAGCCCAGTGCTCTCGCCCGTGGCCTCCTCTCTACTACGCGCCACTACCGACTTCCCTGCGCACGGCTACCGCGCAGGATTTCCCGTTTTGCTGAATTCCGGACCAAAAAGGGCGTGTTGTTTCCTACTCAGCCCTTCAGGACTCCTTCATCCAGCTCACGGTCAAACCGTCTGCGGCACCGACGGGTGGTGCTTCCCCCCCCCCCCCCCCTCCAATGTGTTTATATGCATTAGAGGGGCCGTGGAGACAGACCACTTTGTCCCCACAGCGGATTCAGAGAGGAAACAAGGATTATAGGATGGGGGTGGACATTTTGGGGTATCGCCTTATCACATTTAGTTGTGTCTGTTTCTGATGGAATCAGACCAAGAACGGGCAGCACCACGTGAAGGTAGTGAATAAGACTTGCTTTAAGATCGATCACCAGTGAGGTCATAATAATAGTGACCGTATCTTAATGCCCTTTGCCAGATTTCATCCTTGGATGGTTGGATGAAAAATAGGCACATACCCACTTCAATCTCTTCTCGAAATGGCCCCGCACCCGCCCCATTAAATTCCTTAATACCTATTATAATGTTGTAATCAAAGTATTAAAATTTCACGTCAGAATATTAACAAAATAGGTAGCTGCCTATAAATTAAAAATGCTTTTTAAATAACGGTATTGTTTAAAACAAAAGTTGGATGATTATTGCGTGATCATTCATTTTGAGTCACAAAACGATTTGATATAAAGAGTTAATTCATACCATTGTTATTTTGAGGGTTGAACCCAGAGCAGGGTTCAAATTACTTCCCAAATTATTCAGG
This sequence comes from Monopis laevigella, assembly GCA_947458855.1. NCBI lineage: Eukaryota > Metazoa > Arthropoda > Insecta > Lepidoptera > Tineidae > Monopis > Monopis laevigella. The sequence goes on from OX381599.1 coordinate 8,334,836, forward strand.
CTTTAATCTTTTGTATTCCTTTTTATTTTATTTTTATTTAGACGTAATATTTTTTTCTGTGTTAATAGCTTTGTTATTAATAAATTTGTCATTATTAGCTGCGGCCATATTCTGTTTCTTCAAACTAACGGAATAAACGTCAAAATAACGGAATCCGTTAAGAATGACATTGAACAGTCAATTGTGTTTATAATTGTGCATGAGTGTATATGTGTGTATATAACATTTATGTATAAGGGGACGTCCATAAATTACGTGAGGTGTTTTTTTTTTTAATTTTCTGTCCCTTCCTTCCCCCCTGGTGAGATGTCGTGAGATTTTATTCAACCCCTCCCCTATCCCCCAATCTCACGTGAAATTTTTCAAAATGTGGGTTTTTTACGTAAACGCGTTGGATGGTTATTGTAAAAAGAATTTAAAGAAAATTGCTTAATGCTTTTATGTTTAACGTCGAAGTATGAAATTATTTTCTTTCGAACGAATTAGTGAATGATTTTAATCGTATTACGATTACGCTTAAGATTAAATTAAGCATGTACAATTACATTATTAAATGGATTAAATGGACTAAAATAGTTTTTTTTTTGTTTCAATCAGAAAAAAAATTGCGTAATATTTGACAAGACCCCTCTTCTCTCCAACGTAAGATTAGATGATATTTGACTCGACCCCCTCCCCCCCCTTAAACATCTCACGTAATTTATGGACGCCCCCTAAGACTATAATGGTCGAGTTGGTTAGACCTTGGACTTAAGCACTTAACACTCTAAGTCCCTGGTTCGAATCCCGGTGTGTACCAATGAGTTTTTTATTTAAAAAAATATGTTCATTTGTTTGACAACACCACTATAGTGCCTCGGAGAGCACGTTAAGCTATCGGTCCCGGTTTCACTATACCAACTTGTGAAACTGTTTATATATGGGTTATTAAGTCTATTCAAAACATCGCGACGAGCTAGCCTTGTTCGGCGTAAACTCATACCATCGGCTACGACGAGGTGGGATTAAAAACCCTCCGCTGGGTACCCTGGGGCCGTCTAGGCGGTAATATATATAATTAATATTAAAAAATATTAAAAATATTTATTCAGAACAAATAGAACACAATAATAACAAACGCCCGGTGACTCCCATTAAGTGTAAAAACTTGTGTCGGGAGTCACCGCTCTTCACTTACACAATGATTTATCTAAGTAAAAAACTAGACATCTTTATTAAATACAGTTTACAATAAAATGTATAAATTCTTGTTGTTCTTTTGTATGTATACGATTATGAATGTGCATGAGTGAGTCGTGGTGGGTATATAAGTTATAGGTTAAATTTTCAACTTTTATATAAAAATTAATTGAACCATTCAGGTAAACCTACATAAATAGTTCCATTCCTTTCTTCTTTCTTATTATTTTTTTTTTTTTTTTTTTAATATAAATTTTGCCTGTTATTATATTGTACTTATCTTTCACAACACTAAAATAAATAAGTAAGTTAGGTGTTCTTTTGTATGTATACGATTATGAATGTGCATGAGTGAGTCGTGGTGGGTATATAAGTTATAATTACTTATAGTTAATTTCAAATTATATATAATACATTTGGAAATGATATGTACATCTGTCACAAACGTAGGATATCAGACTTTGTTACATATTAATCAAACCAATGTTACAATATGTGTGCCGTTTATATATCTTTTTGAATAAATAAATAAACAGTCAGCAACAACGAACACTAAAAAAGTCGTGCACTCTATTCCCTTATGTTATAGGTACATTTGACTTGAAAGTTTTATGCATTCCGTGTCGTGACAAATGTACTTAAAGGCTTTCGTTATTTTGATAATCTAACATTACCTTTAAGAGAAACAGAATGTGGCTGGCCTGAAACTTTGAGAACAAAAAACCGCGCCACAACTTCTTCAGTTAGTTTTTTACCTAATTATTTATTTAAGTGCTAAGTATATACGTGGTGGCCGAGTTGGTTAGACCTTGGACTTAAAAACACTTAGGTCCCTGGTTCAAATCCAAAAAAATATGTACATTTGTTTGACAACACCACTATAGTGCCTCGGAGAGCACGTTAAGCTGTACCGGTTTCACTATACCAAGTTGTGAAACTGTTTATAGATGGGTTATTGAGTCTATTCAAAACATCGCGACGAGCTAGCCACTTGATCGGTGTAGACTCATACCATCGGCTACGACGAGGTGGGATTAAAAACCCCTGCGCTGGGTACCCTGGGGCCGTCTAGGCGGTCTCGAGCGCCGTAAGGCACCCGTGATGATATATATATGATAAGTGTTACGTCTTCCATAAATTCACTAATTATGTAATAGAACTTATAACTATGTAATAGAAGTTTGTACACTTTGTTCTTTAAAAAAGCAAGTTCATCAATATTCCCGTAGGTTATTTATTACAAATAGATGGTGCCATGTTAAACACGTTATATATTTATAAATTAAAATTTTATTTTTATAGGAACACAGCATGTGACCTGGTATCTACCTGATGTTGCAGACCTACAAAGTCCATGAATGGGTTCGATCAATAAATTGTTGTTTCAACAATGTTGATCATAGCATAGTGCGTACCCAATCGTTTAGCATAGTGCGTAGTGGGTGCGCCACTACGCACTATGCTAAACGATTGGGTTACGAAATGGGCGGCGACAAAAACGAATTTTCATTACGAGTTTATTTTAATAATATCCTCGCTGCTTTATTGTCAAATCAACCGTCCGTTTCGTAACCGCACACTGAAAGGAGACTACCACAAGAACAAGTCAACCCACAGACCAAAACCAAAACATAACTAGGTCACTTGACGGTTTTTACATCTGTATGGGCATTGGTAACGAGGCCGGTCGGATTCAAACGAAGTTATAGAGGCCTTCCTCCCACCTAAAGAATTTTCAGAAATTATTTTTGAAACAGTTTTTAATAAGAAAATCTTTTGTATTTTCTAGGCCGAAGCAAATTTAAACCTACCGGAAGCCACGTAAAGACTGAAGAGGGTAGGGAGAACGGAAGCCTGGCACTCGGATGTGACGTCATATCTCTACGCATTTACAACCTCCTCTCAAATGTCAAGGGGGATAAACTTGAATTTGGAATGTTATTTTAAAATTATTTCTAAAATATATTTCAGGCTTCAGCAGTGCTTTTAACAACTAGTATATATACACTAGTTGTATAAGCAGTAAGTTCTATGTATGTGGATGGATGGCCAAAAAAATAAATACTCTTAAAAATTAGCACTTTACATTAGTTTGCCGTTTCAAGTAATTTGATAGTTACGAGTATAAGCGACACTATCAGTTGGTCCAATAATACAGGTTTTTTTTTTCAAAATAAACCAATTCGATTCCCGGCTAGGATTTTTTTTTTCAAAAATCTAATGACTCAGTTGTAAGTTTTATCAAATACGGTTATGAGATTCCTTTGAGCATTTTTCACTATTCCTTGTAGTTTAAGATTTGGCCCTGAAGGCCCATTTGAAAAATTCACCTGTATAATTGCATAGCAACTCGAAAAATTTTACGCTGTCAATCATAAAAACTTTTTAGAGCATTGTGATAGAATGTTATTTTATCTCTATTCTGTGAAAGCTAAGAAAGAGACAAAACCGACCGGTATCGTTACCACCGCCTATACAGATGCAAAAACAGTCAAGTGACGTAGTCATATTTCGGTTTTAGTCTGTGGGTTCACCAGTTTTCAGGAGACAATTGCATTGATTTCTTGTAAAGCTGGTAGTCTCCTTTTATGGTGCGGTTACGAAACTGGCAGTCATTTGTCTAGCGTGGTTATTAAAGTAGACTCGTAATGCAAATTCGTGTTTGTCGTTGTCCATTTAGTAATCATTTAACCAGCATGGTGGGAGTGATCAATACTGTTAAACAACAATGTAGAACGACCCTATTAATGAATTTATTAGGTCTGCTTACTAGGTACCTATATACCTATAAACCGTCCAGCAAAAATATACTCCATTTTAACTAAAATGTTCTATAAACTTTTTATTATTAATAAACCGATAAGTTAAAACAGATGAAACCAACGTTAAATTGTCGTAAACCCTGAATTATAAATAACATTTTTTTATTTTTTTTATATGTAGGACAAATTACACATATTGCTCTGTTCACAAACTAAGCTCTAGGCTTGTGCTATGTGTACCAGAAGCAGCGATATAATACATATTATATTTTATAAAGACCCAGATAATGACAAACTGTAAAGAAAAAACGTACTAATATTTTTTGCCATGGGTGGGTATCTAACCCACGACCTCCGGATACAACACCAAAGGCGCAACCCCTAGTTTACGGTGGCTGTATAGTCAAAGTCAAAGTCAAAATCATTTATTTCAAGTAAATCTTTACAGATATTTATGAATAGTCAAAAAAAAAAAAAAAGTTTAACAATGAGGTCTTAGAGTGCGTTAGGTTAGCCAGCTATTCATTAACAAAATAACGACAAATATTAATTGAACTTAGACACGATGGAATGGAAATCTTAATATGAAAATTACTACCGAACCGAACACACACTACATAACCAACTAATGTAAGACTAGGTGGTTAGCTGATTCCATTGACCTGTCAATCATTATCTGCCATACAAGAGAGCCACCAAGGCGACCAACTTCACCGACCATATCCATGCCTTAAATATTTGTTGTAAATAAAAGCTAAGTAACCAATCACATATAAGTAAAGGTATAAGGATCGGTATTTTTAAGGGCATAAACACTAACTGTAAAGTCAATCCCCTCAGAGACACCCCGGAGAAAAAGAAACCAGCAAGTAAAAAACTCTAGTGCTTCACACAAACTAAAAGAGGGGTACAGCTATTGATTGACTTATGCTATATAGCATACATATATATAATATATATATATAGTAACATACTCAAAATGCACCCCACTGATCAGCATGCGCAGAACACCCTATGGCAGATTATTTGTTACGGTACCAATGTACATAACTACACAGTATACTATTAGTATAAATTAAGTATAAATAAGTAGGTAATCATCAATGATTACCTTATCCAAAGACAAAATTTACATAATGTAATGAAAATAAATTATGTAATATAAAATTATTACAATATCGGACATTATATACCTACTAAACTAGGGTAGATTCTACATAAGCAATTTGTTTACTAGTTGCGAGACCTCAGTTGCATATCAGGACGGATCCAGACGTCTTTATCGTTAAGATAGTCTTTTACACTATAGTAAGCCTTATTGATTAATATGTGTTTTATACAATTTTTGAACTTTATTTCACTCAGATCTATAATGCTTTTAGGTAATTTATTAAATAACCTTATACTGTTAATGACGAAACATTTATTAGTTTTTTGCAGTCTAAACTTTGGTATATCGATTTTATCTATGTTTCTTAAGTTTAAATTATGTCTATCGCCATTTTTACTAAACATATTTAAGTTTTTCCTAACGTACAATAAATTTTCATAAATATATTGAGATGGTAGTGTCAGTACATCAATCAAACATATAAAATAAAGGTCCCTTCATTCATGAGCATTAATTTAATGAAAACAAAAGATTAATATTTTAACTTAATACGCTTTGTTACGAGATAAAGTTTTAAACTGCTTTTCCGATAATTAAATTGAGGTGTTATGTTGCCAAGTCCTACCCGAATAGGTGCCAAGTTAGTCCAAATACTTAGTGTTGTAAACGACCAACTAACAAGGTCCAAAATAAAATATAGTTATATGGAAAAAAGTATATGTTTTATAAAAAAGAAGAATTAGGACCGTTTTTTCAATCGTCAGAAAAAGTTATTCAACAGATAACCTGTGCCACGCGGTTGCTCGCACCTTTCTGAGTGACCACCTCTTCTACGTGGCCGTGGAGGGGAAAACCTCTACAGAATACTCCATTGAGACAGGTGTCCCTTAGGGGAGCTATCTTTCGCTCGCACTTTATGCTCTGTATACCAATGACATCCCTACTCTCTCGGATTCCCTCCTCCCGGGAGAACAGGACGTAACTCTGGCGCTTGTTCGCGGATGACAGCGCCTACCTTTACTCCTCCAAAAGTCCTAGACCCGCCGCCGCAAAATTGCAAAGGATGCTGGATATCCTCCCTTCTTGGCTCGACAAGTGGCGGCTGTCCGTCAACGTGGGCAAAACAGCAGCCCTTATGACGACCCGCCGCCGATGCCCACCGCCGCTGAAACTCCGGCGACAGGAGGTCCAATGGACCGATGCTGTAAAATACCTGGGGTGCATCTTCGACCGGTCCCTTCACATGGGCGCTTTGGCCGAGCATTTGAGTCATCAAGCCAAAGCTGCCCGGTCCATGCTCCGGCCGGACCTTATATCATCACTTCCGCATCAGTTCACATACGCAGCCCCAGCGTGGCATCATCTCCTGTCGGTCACGAATAAGATACGGATCCAGCGTCTGCAGAATGTGCATGGCGTCCGGCGCTCCGTGGTTTGTGCGCAACTCCACTATCACCGGCGACCTGAAGGTTAAATCAGTGGAAGTGTTTGTTGAACGGCTCGCTCGACGGATGTTTGACCAGGCCGACAACGTTCCCCACGATCACCTTCATGGAATCTCGCCGCTGTACGCACGGCCATCGGAGGAAAGGCCATTGCCGAGAGAAATTCTCGGCGGCGACTCACCAGGATTTTGATCCCATCCTCCATCCTAAGCGCGCTGGACTCGCCTGCAGCGGAGCCTCTGAGGAGAAACACATACCGCACGGCCGTCGCTTCGCCAGGCCAGCGCCTACGGCGATTGCGTCCTCTTAGTTAGTTAGATAACTTGTATAACAATTATATTTAAAAACTAATTATAAATAATACCTATAAAATAATTAAAAACAATAAATAAATTAATAATACAAACCTATAAATTAAAATAGTCTTCCAAATCACTATTATAGTCCACGGGCCCACATATAAGGGATTTCAGTGATTAATAACAGGCTGAAAGTTTATACACAGCTTCGTTTTGACGAGACACCCAACTTTTATTATTGGACCAAATTCTGTAGTGGGAGGAAAAAGCGCGATAGGGAGCGAAACACGTCGATTTGATGAGTGTCCCAAATTAAATAATAACAGTTTCTAAAAATCAATACTTCGAGAAAATACGATGAAAAACTGAGAAAAACTTGTGGCAATCATAAATGTTGTTTTTGTACCGTTCACTTTGTAAGTGAACGGTACCTTCCGAGTGACCCCCAGCTCTAACATGTCAGAATGGTGACTTGAAAAAATGTATTATTAACAAGCTGATTTTAGTTTCGGGGCTTGCAAAATATATATTTTTTATAAAAAATGCATCGGTCATACAAATTTTTTGGTATTTTTTTTGAGACCTACACTCGAAAGTTGTCAAGATTATGTTAATCTTTTTTTGATTAATAACAACTTCATTTTTATTTTTTTCTGTTAAAAATCAAACGTATAACGCCATGAAACTATTGGCATACAAAAAAAATTAAAGCGATTAATTACAAATAAACTTTTCGAAATTTTAAAACAAATTAAATCTTGAAAACATAACATGTTGAAGTCCTGTACATAGTTTTCGCCAGCTTTTGTTTGAAATTGCTTAAATGGAAATCGTATAAAATATTACAGCTTATTTAATGAAAATTAATGTTATTTTTTAAATTACTTAATTATATAAACAATTACAGCAATAAAAACAAGGGAATTGCATTAACATTTGTTGAAATTTCTTGTAACGAGTGATTGAGCTGTTGAACTACTTATTTATTTTATTATTCAGTTAAGAAAAATTTTTAAGTGAAGGTCAAGTAAGGTAAAAATCATTGTTTTATAAAACAAATTGTAAAATCAGTTATTGTCTATAAAAAAAAATATTCTAAGTACGAAAAATGCATATTTATAACTCGTGTAGGTACTTAAACATTAATATAAATTAAAGTTTTTTTTAATTTCTTTATAATTTGAATCTATAATTTATAATAGAATTAAAAGTAATATCCTTATTTTATTATATTAACAAATTAAAAATATTTACCTAAAATACATATAATACATGTTTGTAGCAATAATTTTTTCAGCATACTTTTTTAGCAGTGCCTTATAAAACACATTTATTACATTTGAATTTAGCTCAATATCGCGCCAAAAAATAATATGCTGAACTGTGATTTAGCCTCAGGTATAAAATCGTAAGACCCACTATCCCCTCTTAACTTCCTTTAAGCATCAGCTCTAACGACTATTTTTCAAAACACTATTCAAAGCGTTCCATATGGGTTTAGTCGAGCTCTCTTTTCAAAGCTGAAGTGATCTTCATCATGGAGTGTTTTTGTGCAATTCTTTAAGTAAGGACGAAGGTTTTCGTCCGAAAAGAGAACTTAAGAAATGAACAGAAGAAAGAGAACTTTATTAAGAAACTTATGCTTCGTGCAAAAGTTTTTTGAATGCTAGAAATCATTTTAAGCATAAATTTAGTGATGTGATTTTGCCAGAGTCCTGGGACGATGAGGTTATAGGATATCACTCCAGACAACTTTTTTTTTCTGTAAAAAACAAACGATAAAACGCAAGGGCGAATTTTTTTATTGTCGTCAAATTAAAAATAACATTAGTTTAATACAAATTAAACCAGTGGTTACAAGACATAAGTACGGAGCACGTATTAAATGATTCGATTTTTTGTTTTTGTAGGTTAACTAAAAAAATAAAAAAAAAATGTAGGTCACTTTACTATTATATTTAGATTAAGAATTAAGTAAATAATCATAAATATTTCGTGGCATACGGTTATTAATCAAAAAAAGATTAACATAATCTTGACAACTTTCGAGTGTAGGTCTCAAAAAAAATACCAAAAAATTTGTATGACCGATGCATTTTTTATAAAAAATATATATTTTGCAAGCCCCGAAACTAAAATCAGCTTGTTAATAATACATTTTTTCAAGTCACCATTCTGACATGTTAGAGCTGGGGGTCACTCGGAAGGTACCGTTCACTTACAAAGTGAACGGTACAAAAACAACATTTATGATTGCCACAAGTTTTTCTCAGTTTTTCATCGTATTTTCTCGAAGTATTGATTTTTAGAAACTGTTATTATTTAATTTGGGACACTCATCAAATCGACGTGTTTCGCTCCCTATCGCGCTTTTTCCTCCCACTACAGAATTTGGTCCAATAATAAAAGTTGGGTGTCTCGTCAAAACGAAGCTGTGTATAAACTTTCAGCCTGTTATTAATCACTGAAATCCCTTATATGTGGGCCCGTGGACTATTAGAGGCATGGTACCCAATTCGCTGGCAACATTTTCTCTTTGAATTAATATACTCAGTTTTTGTATGAAATAGCTGTCAGCTTTATTGTTTCCCGAAACGTCGAGATTGAGACTAGTATAGATTTTTTTTTATAAAACAATGTCAGCTTTATTGTTTCCCGAAACGTCGAGATTGAGACTAGTATAGATTTTTTTTTATAAAACAATGTCAGCTTTATTGTTTCCCGAAACGTCGAGATTGAGACTAGTATAGATTTTTTTTAATCTATTTTATTTTCCACTTTTTCGAAGTTAATTTAAAACAAGTCCTTTTAAAAAGTTAATGTTTCCTACATTTTTGATTACTTGTAAGAAAAAATATTTTTTTAAACAAGTCAGAGTAAAACGTTTTAGCGTTTCACATGGTACGTCAGAGAAGCATAGGTATTTACTAAATTATACATATAGCTAATATAATAATATGTACATGGTGTTTTGTAGCGAGTTAGGGGCCGAGTAGGTACACCAATTTAGAAAAAACAAATTCAGTATTATGACCATTGGGGCCCAAATTTTTTTTAGTATAAGTTTTTTTTAATTTTTCGGATTTTAGCCTTGATATTTTTTAAGCCTACATTATTTATTTTAGATATTTTAGTTAATACAATTATTATTTTTTTATTGTCTAATAAATGTTTAATCTAATGAATAAATTTTAGAGCAAAATAATGACTAAAACATTTAGTAATGAGCTGTCAAAGTTCAATAGTGTTAAAGAAAGAATAAAGTTTAAAAAAAATTGGGCCCCAATGGTCATAACACTGAATTTGTATTTTCTAAATAGGTGTACCTTCTCGGCCCCTAACCCTCTACCAAACACCCTGTACTTATAATATCCATTAGGAAATATTTTTGGCATAGAGGCAAAAATAAAAAAAATATATATAAAGATAATAATAAAATTGCGGGCAAAAGTTATTTAGTGCATATTAGGTAGTACCTATAAAAAATTACCTTAAATACTAGTTGTATAATGTACCTATAACAAATTAATTATACCTAATATTTGATATTATACCTACACATAAAAACAAAAAAAAAACTAAACATTACTGGCCTTATTCATAGAAACTTATTGAGTCTTTCAAGAACACTTTAGTTATAGAAGGTTTTGTCTCTTTTATTTAGAAACAAAACTCAATATGCGTAAAACAGACAAAACATTCCACAACTAAAGTGTTCTTCTAGGCCTCAATATGTTTTTATGAATAAGGCCATACATCTTTACACACACACATATATATATATATATGTCTCTTTTATTTAGAAACAAAACTCAATATGCGTAAAACAGACAAAACATTCCACAACTAAAGTGTTCTTCTAGGCCTCAATATGTTTTTATGAATAAGGCCATACATCTTTACACACACACATATATATATATATGTCTCTTTTATTTAGAAACAAAACTCAATATGCGTAAAACAGACAAAACATTCCATAACTAAAGTGTTCTTCTAGGCCTCAATATGTTTTTATGAATAAGGCCATACATCTTTACACACACACATATATATATATATATATATATGGTCTTATTCATAAAAACATATTGATATTATAAACATATATATATATATACCTAATAAATTCGTAGACTAGCCATTTTAAACAGTTCTACTCAATTATAAGAGAATACAATTTTGTTAAAGTTGCAATACAAATGTATTGTATATATTTCAGAGTGTGTATGTCGCATGTTGATATATGAAATATTTAGCCTGAAAATGAAATAAATTCTGCGACAAATCATATAGTCTATTTTATACTATGAAAATACTTTAAAATATTTTATTATTTTTTACCATCGGCTACGAAGAGGTGGGATTAAAACCCCTCCGCTGGGTACCCTGAGGCCGTTTAGGCGGTCTCGGGCCCCGTAAGGCACCCGTGATTATATGTCTTTATGTAATACCAAATGTTATAAATTGTTATACATCATACATCTGAGTCCTGATATTTATACAACGTAGGTACCAAGTTTGTTCGAAGTATAATCCTTTCCAAATCCAACCTCGCCCTATCTGTATAATTCAAAACGTACGTATTATCGCCCGGGCACAGGCATGGATAATTTTCAGACAACAAATTTATTAATATTAATGGGTTTTGTCTGCCCTTTTCTAAGGGTAATTATATCAAATATATATGTATTTGTATAGGTAAGCTTTTTTTCGTAGTACTACTTAGTAATATAATATTATAAACCTGAAGAGTTTGATTGAATTGAAAATTTATTTTAGTGTTGGATAACCCATTTATCAAAGAATGCTATGGCCTTCTTTGAGATAATATATTGTTTACCCTATGGCGTTAAATCCGGAGATCGTGAGTTCGATTCCTTACGGTGCCTTACGGTGCCCGAGACCGCCTAGACGGCCCCAGGGTACCCAGCGAAGGGGTTTTTAATCCCACCTCGTCGTAGCCGATGGTATGAGTCTACACCGAACAAGTGGCTAGCTCGTCGCGATGTTTTGAATCAATAACTCATCATAAACAGTTTCAGAAGTTGGTATAGTGAAACCGGGACCGACAGCTTAACGTGCTCTCCGAGGCACTATAGTGGTGTTGTCTAACAAATGTACATAATTTTTTTAACTAAAAACTCATTGGTACACACCGGGATTCGAACCAGGGACATAAGTGTTTTTAAGTCCAAGGTCTAACCATCTAGGCCACCACGTATATACATGACTTGACGTTGACTTAACCATTAGTTATTTATTAAGTACTGCGGCTGTAGCAAAGCGTTCATTATGGCGATTTTTACATATAAGGTGACGTCTACCTGCTTTAAACGTCCATATATGGGATACTCGCCATTACTCCCATACACAGACAAACGTTAAAATTTAAAAAAAAATAGGTAGGCAACTATTAAACTATTGTCCTCGCGGGAGAAAAACTACCAAACCGAACACACGACACATAACAAACTAGTATAAGACTAGGTGGTTGGCTAACTCCTCCCAAGTTCGAAATTAATTATCATCTTAATCAAATTTTGTTCACCTTTTTAATTTAAAACCTTCTCGTACTGTTATACCTTCCCAGGTACGGTGACCCATATAATTTACAAACGCCCCAGTTTTATGAATGGTCCCTATCTAAACGTTAATCGTGTTTTGAAAAGGTGATGTCTTTGTACCCTTATTTGATGTTTTTTACAAAGTTGTTTGGTTATAACATATCCAAACCACTCACAGATGAGTGAGTGTGTATAAGTGAATAATAGCCGATCAATGTTGAATGTTTAAACCTGGTTTGTAGTGTGCGCCAAACGTCCAGGGGCCTTACCAAAGAGCCGATCGTTAATCGAATCGAAATACCCATCGAAAGCTAAATGTATGAGATTTGACGTTTCTCGGCGATCGGACTCTACCCATAGAGTAAAATTCCTATACATTATTATCGATCGATGAGGCGATTCGATTGGCGATCGTTTTTTGGTCAGGCCCAAGATAAAAGATGATTCTTAAGTTTTTAGTTGTATTTCGTTTAATGATGTAGGATTTAACGATACGAACGGTGTAACAGTCATTAATTTTTTGAGAATGAGTTTTAGCGAGAGTGGGTATGGGTAAAACACTATTAATTATTGAGTCAGTTGTATGACGATGATGGTTTAAACGAATTTGAAGGCGGGTTTTTGTTTCTCATATTTAAATTGATGAGCAAAAACGTCATTCTAAAATGTATTTCATTTTGCCATAGTACCTAGATGATTTTATAAACATTGTTGCCTGAAGACTTGAAGTTTGATTTATAATTCTAAATAAGGCGAAATATAGCAAGTTATTATTATTATTATATTGTGTTTTTTTTTTGTATCTTATTAAATGACCTATGAAAAATAATAAAGCAGCCACTGCAAATAAAAATATATAATTTAAATATAAATAAACTATATGTATGACGCACCACTTCGTAGGGTACCTAATACGCTAGCAGCATTGCCTCTTTGTATGGCTATATATATATTTTGTATTAAATAAAATGGGTTCTATAAGTGATACTTACCTAAGGCATGGCTTAAAAATAAAAAAAATCCGCTGTAAAAAAAACACCCAGTATTTTGGTACAACCTTCCTAAGCCACCATGTATAATTTCTAAATCATATTAATTTTTCTAGTTTTAAGAAGCCAGTAAAAGGTTTCGTGATCTCGGACGTCTAAAAACGTGTAAATGTTGTTTTCGGTGATATCAAAGTTTATTTTAATGAAAAAGAACCTAGAGGTGTAAATATTACTTACTCGATCCTAATTAGATAGTATTTTTATAAAAAATATATTAACTTTTGAAAAGACACCCAAAGTTTGATTTATGATTCTAAAAATATTACTTTAGTTCTCATTTTAAAACTAAACAGTTTTTTCTTTAAAGAAATTATGTAATTAGGATCGAGTAAATAAAATCTACACCTCCATGTTCTTTTTTTCCAAAAAAAAAACTTTATTATAACTGTAAACAACATTTAGATGTTTTCTCTCTTCTGCTTCTGTGTAATTTATATAGGTATACATATCACTTACTGTGTATATATCCACAAACAAGCAATTTCTAATTGTATTGAAACTGGAATGTTAAGAGCATTTTCTTATGCCGCGGCCACAACCAAGACAATATGCTAAGGCTTTACTAAATAATACTTTACTTCGTGAATGTCATCTGGACGAAAAATCGATTTTTTTTCTTTGATATTTCTTTGCTCCATTAATTTTTAACTCCGATCGATTTCAGTTAAATCAGTTTTCAAATTATTATGGTTCTGATTAAAAAAAGCGGGCCCAGTCTAGTGGTTAAGTCACTGCTCAACTGAAAACAAGGTTAAGCAGATGACAATAAGGCCGGACCTGGAATGGGTGACCGCTTTATACAACGAGGCTATATATGTCGAAAAAACCACTTGTATCTTAAGCGAGAAATATCCCTAAAATGCATTGAAATTTTGGTAGTCCTATATCAGAAACTTTCAATAGAAAGCTGTCACACAATTTTTTTTTAATAATCTTGCACATTAAGTAAAAGTTATGTACTAATTCAAATTGAATGCCTTAGTCATTAATTTATCAGATAATGTTCAAATAATATACTTATAAATATATTTAAAAAAAAATCCAGGTAAACTCAAAAACTATTGAACCTATTTTAACAACTCTTTTACCTATAAAAAGCTACATTATCAGCAGGGCAAAACTGCGGGAAATATTATTATAAAAAAAAGTATGGTGGCAGTGAAATATAGTATATATCACTATATACTATTTAGGTGGGAGGAATGCCTCTATAACTCTGCTAGGACGACCGACTGGACTCGTTACCACCGCCCATATAGATGCAAAAACCGTCAAGTGATCAAATCATGTTTCGGTATTAGTCTGTGAATTCACCGGTTTTACGGAAACTACTGCATCAATTTCTTATCGAGGGGGTCTCCTTTCATGATGCGATTACGAAACGGGCGATTGCTATGACGATAAAGCAACAGAATATTAAAATAGACTCGTAAAGCAAATACATCTTTATCGCCGCCCATTTCGTAACCGCATTATTTAGCCGGCATAGTAGGAGCGATCAATATTGTTAAACAACAATGTATTGATCAACTCCATTTATGGATTTTGCAGATATCCTTAACATCAGGTAGAAATCTAGTAAAAATAAACCAAAAATAAAACTGCGGGAATATTATTATGACAAAAAAAATTGTGGTAGTGAAATATAGTGTATATCACTATATTTAACACTACTCATCCAATGTAACCTCAGCCTTATTAAGTGTGTTGAATTTCAGCATAGCAAGTTTATTTGAGCGCAAATCAATTATAGGATGCTCCGGTGAGGAAGGCGTTGAGGCGACTAAATCCTGCAGTGAGACCATCGAGATATTGTGTAATGTAATGTACAAGTGTACAATGAAAGAAAAATACACATTGTTTTTGTTTGTTTTTTTTCTGCTCTGAGATTGCGTCGATAGTTCCGAATTTTTTAAGAAGGTGACTGTTTTTAGACGAGCAGAATAAATATTTTCTTATAATAATAATATGTAATTTACACATATTGCTCTAGTCACAAACTAAGCTCTAATGATAAAAGAGACAACGATATCAATTCATATTATTTTATAAACACCCAGACCATGGAAAAAAAATACTGTACAGAAAAAAAATACATACTAATACTTTTTTTACATATACGTGGTGGCCGAGTTGGTTAGACCTTGGACTTAAAAACACTTAGGTCCCTGGTTCGAATCCCGGTGTGTACCAATGAGTTTTTAATTTAAAAAAATATGTACATTTGTTTGACAACACCACTATAGTGCCTCGGAGAGCACGTTAAGCTGTCGGTCCCGGTTTCACTATACCAACTTGTGAAACTGTTTATAGATGGGTTATTGAGTCTATTCAAAACATCTCGACGAGCTAGCCACTTGTTCGGTGTAGACTCATACCATCGGCTATGACGAGGTGGGATTAAAACCCCTCCGCTGGGTACCCTGGGGCCGTCTAGGCAGTCTCGGGCGCCGCGGCGTAAGGCACCCGTGATGATATGTATGTATGTAATATTTATTTTATAGGTGGGAATCGAACCTCCGGATACAACCCAAATGGCGCAATTACTAGTAAACTATATGTAATATTTCTTCTTTAATAAAATAGATTAAATATTATTACTAATAAAATACCAAGGCTTAGTTGCACCAAAATGAACACTATGTAATTGTAACGATTAAAGTTAAAAATGGTGTCCATAGTACCAGCTGTCATTCGAATTGCAAAAATGGTGTCAATAGTACCAGCTGTCATTCGAACTGCAAAAATGGTGTCAATAGTACCAGCTGTCATTCTAACTGCAAAAATGGTGTCAATAGTAATAGCTGTCATTCGAACTGCAAAAGTGGTGTCAATAGTACCAGCTGTCATTCGAACTGCAAAAATGATGTCAATAGTACCAGCTGTCATTCTAACTGCAAAAATGGTGTCAATAGTACTAGCTGTCATTCGAACAGCAAAAATGGTGTCAATAGTACCAGCTGTCATTTGAACTGCAAAATAAAATTGGTATATTCGATGGCATTTTTAAAAAAAGGGACACCATCCTAGTTATTATGCAGATGACAACAAGGCCGGTCCTGGGATGGGTGACAGCTTTATACAACGAGGCTATACCATCATAAGGACCGCAACATGCTCGCCACTTGTTAGGTGTTGCCTCCGAATACTATCGGCGAAATGAGGACGGGTTAATTCTTCCGCTGGGTATCCTGAGGTCGTTTAAACGGTTCTCGGGAGCCAAAAAGGCACACGTGATAATAAGTAACTAATGCCCGATTTCACCAACGATCCCTAACTCTAAAGAATCCCTAAATAATATTTTTGACATATTTGCTATGAAACAACTGTCATTCATTAATTGCCCTTAACTTAGGGGCTCCCATAGAGTTGGTGAAATAGGGCATTAATGTTTTATTTTATTTTAAAATAATTTTCAAAAAACCTTAACAAGTTAAGATTAAGATAGTGGGTAATAATAATATACTATCTAATAACAATAAAGACTATTTGTTTCAATACTGAAATTTCCGTACAATTTTTATTTGAAGTATATGTCTAACAAAATGCACCCATGATGGATTTATTTTATTATTATTTACAGAGAGTTTTTGATTATTTAAAAGTGTCTGCAATATGCACTTAGGTACTTCAAAGGTAAACGTAATAAAATAACACCAGGGTAATGTTTGAGGAAATTGCATTTACAATGCGCCTAAGGGTGAGCGAGTGTTTACTGACAGATGCACAAGTTGGCTACAATCTACAGCGTGGAAGTCACGAAAATGTCTTTATTTGTTCTACAGACTACATATACTAGGCAGACACCTCATAGAATTAAAGGCTAATGCAAAACTTTGGAATAAAAACTATCATGTGTATTTGTTTTCTTAATATCTAGTCTTATATTATACAGATGCTACACTTTAGAGTAACTTGCTACGATGTAGCTTAACTATTATAGAGTACAATACTACGACGTAGCTAGGCTACTATAGATTATCGTACTGCGGTGTAGCCAGGCTATTATAGATTTTTGATATTTTAGATATACTAGACTACGTAGCGTACCTTACCACTCTATGTGTATATATAGCCTATCTACCTCGCAGCAAAGTACGTTGCACTAGCCTAGCTACATCGTAGTAAGGTACGCTACGTAGTCTAGCTACATCTATAATATCAAGGATCTATAATAGCCTCTCTACACCGCAGTACGGTAATCTATATTAGCCTAGCTACGTCGTAGCTTTGTACTCTATAACAGTTAAGCTACCTCATAGCATGTTACTCTATAGCCTATGTAGAATATAAAGCTAGATATTAAGACTTTGCAATGATGTATCTAGGCTACATTAGCGTAGTTTACTACGATGTAGATAGGCTACAACAACGTATTTTGCTACGAGGTAGCTAGGCTACTACAGCGAATCTCACTACGACGTCGCCGCGTAGTTTGGCTTGCAGCTTACCTTACTACGACGTAGCTAGGATACTACAACGTATTTTGCTACGAGGTAGTTAGGCAACTACAGCGTACCTTACTACTGTATAGCTCTGCTACTACGCCGTACCTTACTATCACTATATTTATATTTTATCTTACTTTTTTTATGGAGCACATCATGTGACTTTGTATCTACCTGATATTAGGCAGAGCTACAAAGTCCATGAGTGGGATCGATCAATACATTGTTGTATAAGAATATTGATCGCTCCCACTATACCGGCTAAAAGATACGGTTACGAAATGGGCGGCGACATGGACATATTTTCATTACGAGTCTATTTTAATATCCTCGCTGCTTTACTACAAGGTAGCTAGACTATAGTAGTCTAGCTACTTGACTATAGTAACTATAGCGGACTTATTAACGCAAAGCAATGAGGATTTCAGCTGGGTTTAATATCCATTTTCGTTAGGGTTTAATATTTAGTATCCAGCGTAAATTGTACCATAATACTTAAGTATACAAAAATACAAAATTTATTGTTATTTCGTACGTTATTTCATCGTCACTACGTTGTTACTAAACGAATAACAAAAGGGACATATCTAACAATTTTAAGTCAGTTTGTGTACACACTGTAGTGCAATTTCCCGTTGTAGTCACACGCCCGAGTGTAGCAAATGTCTTCGTCTCTTTTACTATTTATGATACAATTTATTTTAGGAAATAGAATTCTTGAAGGAATTTGAATTTTACGACTTACGAGACAGCAATCCTTTTACGAGATTGCAAGTTATAATGGTAATATGTAGGGCAATTTTATACATATTATTTCTCTGGCCACAAACTAATCCTGTACTATGTGTACCAGAAACAATGATATAAGACATATTATACCCAGACCATGGCAAATTGTACAGAAATATTTACTAATATTTTTTGCCATGGGTGGAAATCGAACCCACGACCTCCGGATACAACGCCAAAGGCGCAACCACTAGTCTACGGAGGCGTTAAAAGTATTTTTATTTAAGTACTAATGTACTTATTATTTACTAGAAATGACACGACTAGTTACAAGTGATACTAGCTTTTCCCGCTTCTTCTAGCTTTTTGGTCAGTTTGCCTAAAAGCATTATTTTCCGAAAAAATCAATTAATTAAATTTAATATTGAGTAATTTTAAGAATGTACATAAAAGGCGTGTGTGTATAAATAGGTAAAAAGCAATGACAAATTTCGAGGGGAGTGACTTGTACCTGACTGGCTTAAAGGTTTCACCTTGCCGAAGGGTCGTAGGTTCGAGTCTCGCCCACTATAAAATTTTGAATGCAATTTATCTTTAAAATAAAACAAAAACATTCTCTAGTTACAAGCATACAAATCAGACATACATACATACAGAGAGCAACTGTATTAGAGAAAATACTTTTTAATATAATTTTGTTAAAAAAAAAAACAACAAATTTTATGCTATCCAATCAGATTTTCAATACAATGTTATATAATGTAGAAGCATTCGAGAGAGCACGTAGGTATTCCAATTTGCTATGCTTGCAACATTGCCATGCTTGCAACACTGTCATACTTGTACGTGGGAGCAGAGAATGCATACCGAGATTATACGGGTAACCATGTGAATACAAAATAAATTGTTTTTGGAAATACAAACTTTATTTTATAGTGAAGAAAGATACAAATCTACACACATATATATATAATCATATATACATACATACATATTGATATGTATACCTATAGAACTCACCGTTCCGTGGGAAACAAACATTCCTAAGGACCGCAACAACAAATCGAACAAATATCTTAATCTCACAAACGAAATTACTAGAAAGGGATTTAAAACTCAACTTTATGCAGTGGAAGTTGGTGCAAGAGAAATTCCAGCAAAGTCTCTGCATCGTCTATTAAAGGATCTTGGCCTTCCAAGACCAGCCGAACTTTTATGGAGCGTGTTTCCAAGATGGCGCTAACAGGATCATATAGTATTTGGTTGAGTACAGAGTATAGTGAATACAATGCAGGCGAGACCTACTTCGCGGTCTCAAGTCCGGGAACGCTGCAGTTCATTCCCCTGCCTTCCAACCATGCGATGGACCCGGCACCCGCACGGTGAAGCCATGGATAGCTAAGAACATTGTCTCTCTCTACATATGCGTCAATAATAATCACCCAGAAAAATCGCATTTTGCAAAACATATAATAATTCAAAATTCTTCACACCAATATAAAAAAAGGTTTGCATTTAAACATATTAGATCAATTAAAAATGCCTCTCAAACATTACCTAACGATCAAATTAATATTTCAAGCTCCCCTATACTAAATTAATAATAATAATATGTAGGACAATTTACACATATTGCTTTGGTCATAAACTAAGCTCTAGGCTTGTGTACCAGAAACAAATACATATTATATTTTATAAACACCCAGACAAACTGTACAGAAAAAACGTACTATTAATATTTTTTTACCGTGGGTGGGAATCGAACCCACGACCTCCGGATACAACGCCCAAAGCCTTGTGTACGGAGGCTGTCGAATTGGTTCCAGCTAATCATCATATCATAACATATTTCGCCCTGAAAATGCGTCGTTGACAGGTGAAAAGTGTTCGTTTGTTGATGATATTCCTTTGCGTAGTTACAAATAATTGGTACACCAACATCAAAAACGGAATAAATCAAAAAAGAAAAAAATATTATAATTTTACTATCATTAAAATAATAAACTTCCGCAAAATAACACCTGATTCAACTAAATATGTATATCTAGGTTTATTTTTATTTAGATATTTTTTTATTATAGCACAAAATCCTTTTTTTTATTTTTTTTATTGGCGCACGACATGTCACTTTCTATCCACCTAGTGGTGAGCAGACCTACAAAGTCCATGAATGGGGTCAAACAATAATTGTTCTTAAACAATATTGATCGCTTCCACTATGCCGGCAAAAGGCGCGATTACGAAATGGAGGGCGACAATGCCTTATCGTCAATCCAACTACCCATTTCGTAACCGCACCCTGAAAGGAGACTAACACCTCGACAAGAAATCGATGCAGTAGTCTCCTGAAAACGGTAAACCCACAAACTAAAACCGTAACGTGACTAGGTCACTTGGCGGTTTTTGCATATGTATGGGCGGTGGCAACGAGCCCGGTCGGTCGGCTTAACGAAGTTATAGAGAACTTCCTCCCACCTAAAAAATCCTTGAATCCTGATCATTGCATTGTATTCAACAACATTTTAAACGTTCCCATTATGCCGGCTAAATAATTCGGTTAACGGGCTGTAACAAGACGAATTTATATAAGAGTTTATTTTAATATCCTCATTGCTTTACCGTCAAATTAACTGAGCGTTACGTAACCCCTGAACCCTGAAAGAAGACTACCATAGAGCTTGATTTTTTTAATAAATTATATTCTGTACTGATAGTACAAGATGGGCTGACGACCTTAAAAAGGTCGCGGGAAGCCGAGGCTACAGGCGGCGCAGAACAGGTCGTTGTGGCGATCCTTGGGGGAGGCCTATGGCCAGCAGTGGACGCGTGAAAGGCTGGTATGATGATGATGACTGATATTATACAAATACCTAACTTATAATAGTTACAGAATTATAATTTGCTCCATATTTAAAGCAATGGTAAATACTACTGGCTCGTACAAGCTCTGCTACTTCCATTACTGGACGTGTGTTGTGTGGACCTTTTAGAAATTATGCTAAAAAATGGAACGACTTCTTAAAGCATGCATCAGTTTCATACTTTGTCTTTACAAGTATGACCACGTTACGCCTTTTCGTGATGAAAAAATATTTAAAAACCTGTAGCCATTGAGTTATTTGCGCTTTGTACTCTGTATTAAACTAAAAGTCATGTTCATATTTTTTGGTTCGCATAACGACAAAACCCTTCGATCTATCTTTAACAGCACCCTTGCATTTGCCTTCCATCGATATAAGATAAGATAAGCACCGAATAGACAAATATAAAATAAGCGCTCATTATTAAATTATTGCATATTTTATTCAATCTCTAAAATAATTAAAAACAAAATTAAAATTAAAAATACTTACCTATAAATTAAAATATTCTTCCAAATCACTGTCTGTTAGTGGCATGGTACCCAATACGCTGGCAGCATTTCCTCTTTGAATTATTATACTCAATTTTTGTATAAAATAGCTGCCAGCTTTATTGTTTCCCGAAACATCGACGAGCCTAGGGGCAATTTCCTTATAAAAGGCTTTTGCCTCAGACCCCCACGGACCCATCGTATCTACAGCAAACGCCGAAAATAAATAATCTTTAATAATTGATTGATATTTTCAACGCTTGCTTATTTACGCCTGTTCCGCCGCAGCCCCTGCTTTCACTGAGGTACCTACCTTGGAGATGGGAGCCAATGTATCACAACAAGTAAAATCCCATACAAGAGACTGTCCCAAACTCCAAGGTATCAAAGTCATCCCGTCTGGTCGCTTGCCATCGTCTCGACTTAAGCCGTTGGGTTCCAAAATAGACGGAATCGAGACCATGGCAAGCGTCCTACGGATAAGGTCATTACAGGCACTGTGACGGAAAAATCGGCCAGCACTTCTAGAACACGAGAGTCCGTGGTTATCTCTAAAGATTTTTTTTGTTTATTGTATAAATTCTAAACATTTTAACTTAGTTTATAATTTAATAATCAAACGAACTTACCTGTAAGTGAAGTTCGATTGAAATTATACCTCGTAGTCTCTCCGAAGACGATGGAAGTTCACAATGTAGTATCGATTCGATGCTAGCGGCGTCACATAAGTTTTAAGTAAATTAAAAAGCAATAAAGGTTTTGGAACGCATCCTCCACTGTCGCTCTGCACTCCCGCGTATTAAAGTGTCATTCGTTTCGGATGCTGCTCCAGATTCTACAACGCTTATGGGGTAAAGAAAATGATTAAGGGAGGGTGGGTTCCATCGTCTTCGGAGAGACTACGAGGTATAATTTCAATCGAACTTCACTTACAGGTAAGTTCGTTTGATTATTAAATTATAACCTCATAGTCTCTCCTCGACGATGGAAGTTCACAATGTAGATGTTCAAAGTCAAGTTGTAGAATCAGTCTTTGTTTTACTAATTAACAAGTATTATTCTATATACTCATACACTAGACTAATTTTTACAAAAATGTGAAAAGTCTTAAGAAAAAACTATTTAGGTATTATTAAAATTACTGCTTAAGAAAAAACTGATTCCACAAAGCTAAAAGAGTTATAACGAATGTAAGAATTGGGCAGTTACTAAACCACCAAGAACATGTTGAACTGGCCAGTCCAACCAGCCGTTCTTCTTATTTTATGATTAGTTTAATTGCTCAACTCCTCAAAACTGCTGATATGGCAGCATGTCTGGTGCAATGGTCTGTAAATTTAGTAATGTTGATGCCATTATCTTCTACGATTTTTTTTTTTATCTATCTTTAGCTGATTGTACTGAGAGTTACAACATGTGAGGTTGTTCAATTTAATTAGTTTGTCTTACTTTCTTAAACTTTTTGCTACATTTTTAATAATTGATTACACCTGAGCAGTACCTACATACATTAGGTCTAGAATTAAAGCAAGACAGAGTTATAAAAGGCAGACGCCTATTTAGGCCCAGATGAGTTAAGTATTTTTTTTAAATATTAATACTCCGATAAATTTTAATGTTATTAATTAATATTTATTAACCCCAAAATTAAGCCCTTTTATCCGGTAAGGCTAAAAAAAAAATTATAAAAAGATAAAAATAAAAGTTCTCTTAGAACATTTTTTAAGATTATTCAGGTCTGTATAATTATTTCTTTTTTTTTTTTTTTTTTTTTTCAATTATCAACAACTATTGACAAATCCCACGTGAGTATATTCATATTGTTGGAAGAAACCCTTAATTATTTGATTTTATTGTAAACACCCACTTTGGGTCCTACATACAATGAAAAAGCAGATCTGGTATTGATAAATCTAGAATAGAGATATACCTTGGTTGGTATTTTTTTTGGTAAATAAGTAATTATATTAATTATATTGCTTATTTCAGCATTATATTTCTTATTTATATACACCGCAATATTTGGAAAATATTACTATAAAATATTATCTGACAAAGACCTTTACCTAATATTAACTGCCTTGGCATTCAAACCCCTATTTATATATATTTATTCCTGGCTACCAACCAAGCTGACTAACAGGGATAGGTGCGGTTATCTGGAAATGCACAAGGTAAGAAATTTTGTATCCGGGAGAATTATTGACGGTGATAAATACTCTATCACCAGGTTTCGTAAATAATGGATCCCAAGGTTGAGTCTACCAATATAGTACAAGAACTATTCTATTTGTACTGACTGTATCATTTCAAGGGTTAGGTAAAATCATATAATGGGTTTTTTTTATTTTTTTTTACCATTGGTAGTAATTCTTG
The DNA here is from genome assembly GCA_947458855.1 of Monopis laevigella. Taxonomy (NCBI): domain Eukaryota; kingdom Metazoa; phylum Arthropoda; class Insecta; order Lepidoptera; family Tineidae; genus Monopis; species Monopis laevigella. The sequence continues at coordinate 8,359,153 of OX381599.1, forward strand.
AACAAACAGGTATATCTATCTCTGGTTGTCTAAAATTTGTAATAATTTCTTGATATTATTATTATTATTCTTCTTTTTTTTTTTTTTTTTACGTCTTTAATAGGTAATGTTTTCTTTGGTATTAATAAATAATGCAAATAATGTAAATGTTATGGCTTTCACACGTCAATATCCTTTGCTATTCTGTGTAGGAGGGGATTGAACCCCTAATCAATTGTGAAATGGCTGATGTATTGTTAATATATAAAAGTGTCTTACAGTTACACTTATTTTTAGCAAAGCAGTTCAAACCAAAACAGGTTGTCTTAATGTTCTAGTGTTTTTATAAGTAAGTAATCCGTGTTTATTGGTCCATGAGCCGGACGGCCCTATTTGTACCACAAGTTGCGCCCCAACCTAGCCTTGAAGCACATGTGTGTGTATCTCCATAAGGAATTAATATTTCCTTTTTGGGCATTATATATAAACGCGTAAGAGTATGAGATATCTATTAAATAACAGCTATATTTATATATTTTATGCATAATATAGAGCCGTAATAAGAAACACTTAGGTATATAAGGCGGTCATCTAGACATTGAAAGCTTAGTCATTATTAGATTCAGTAATTTTGAAAAAATATATTGTGCACACAAAGGAAAACCTTATAGTTTATAAGAATAAAACAGAAAAACTGTTAGTTTGTGAAATCTAAAAAGGGTTCAAATTCTACCATGATATTTTTATCACATAAATTGGCATATTAGGATTAGTAGCCAAAAAACCCCATTACTATTTATTAACTTACATACAGTAAGGTATCATCTAATTTAATATGACTAGTATTCATATTATTATTGAAATCGGGGAGAAACAATAATTTGAATTTATTGGACAGGTTTTATGGCTCCTACATTATATAATGTTTAAATATATTGCAGGTTTAAATTTTTTCAAGTTTTCTCGGTTCTGTCTGCCCTATGCATTCCTGTTAAAGCAAGGAGGGGCCCACCAGTTTAAAGTTGGATGATTGAGGGGTCTCAGGGAGATTTAGTTTGGTTATTTGTCCATTTTTGGTTGGTAGTACAGAGCTCCTGGCTGGATCTTTGAACAGTCCTAGCTGTTTTTATTATATCTAAATTCTGTTCTATTTGATTACCGTGAAGACATTCAAGTTTTTATTAGAGCAGATATCAAAAAACCTCTTAGAATATTGCACAGCAGTTTGACTGCCTCATGAAGACATTTAATAACTACATTGTAATTTATTAAATGAATATATATTATTTATTTTCTTTTGCAAGTGAAAATGTAGGACCTTACTTAGTTCTACTTTGCTGGTCTTATATTACTACTTTGTACAGGGGAATGTACAAAGAATGTCTGCTGGTCCGTTTTAGTTGGCCCCAGTACAGCAAATATTCTACATCTTTTTGGGTTAAAGTATGTGTATTCTCATGTATATGAGTTTCTAGTAAAGACTGTTAAGTTTTTACAGAACCTGCTATATAAAATTCTGATTGTATTGTAAAATATTTTTTGGTTCATTTAAAATTGAAAATGAATAAAAATTTAGTAGGTATTCTGAATTACACTACTAGGTTTATTATGAATCATTATCATTCAATACTCTTAACATTATAGCAATGAGATTGTATTTTTCACAAATTCTGCTATATAAAATTCTGTATTGTAAAATATTCTTTTACTTAATTGATCCTAAAGATGCAGGTATAAATTGTTTTTATTAATTACATACAATATTTTTTATGAATTTGTAGGTATTCTGAATTACACTACTAGGTTTATTATAAATCATTGTCATTCAATACTCTTAACAGTATTGCAATGAGAATGTATTTTTCACAAATTGTGCTATATAAAATTATTTGTTGTAAAATATTCTTTGACTTAATTGATCCTAAAGATGCAGGTATAAATTGTTTTTATCAATTACATAAAATTGTTTTTATGAATTACTTACCTACATTTATTTATTTTTATTTTTTATAATTTACAGCACCAGACTGATTATAAAAGCCATTCAATACTCTCAACAGTATTGCAATGAAATTGTTATTATTATTTTGAACATATTTAGCTATATAAAATTTCGACTGTTTGCAAAATATTCTTGGACTCAATTGATCATGAAGATACTTACATAGCATTACGGGTGCCTTACGGCGCCCGAGGCCGCCTAGACGGCCCCAGGGTACCCAGCAGAGGGTTTTTTATTCCCAACTCGTCATAGCCGATGGTATGAGTCTTACAGTACTAGAATCGTTACAGAAGTCATTCAATACTCTGATTCAGTATCGCAATGATATATAAAAATGAACTTTTAATGTGAAAATTATTCTTACCTCTTAACAGTGAAGCAATGGCGAAATATCTAACCTTATACATTCACAAAGAATGTCCCAGGTTACAAAAGTTACTCAATACTCTCATTCAGTATCGCAATGATATATAAAAATAAACTTTTAATGTAAAAACCATTCTTAACTCTTAACAGTAAAGCAATGGCGAAATATCTAACCATATACATTCCCAAAGAATGTCCCAGGTTACAAAAATCATTCAATACTCTGATTTAGTATCGCAATGAAATAAAGTTTTTCTTTCTTTCTTTTCTTTCAATGATATATAACATTCTATAGCAATGGCGAGATATCAAACCATATACATTCCCAATGAGTGTCCCAGGTAACAATATGTATTTCTCAACAGCACAAAGTTGATTACAATAATAGTTGAGCGTTATGTATTTTCGATAGGATTTTAATAAGACAAATAGAAACTGACCTTTGGTTTCATGATCGCTTTGAGCGAACCATTTCTTCACCTTTTTAAAGAGTTTCCTTAATTTTTTATTTTCTTGTATTTGAAACTATTTTCATATTTTCTTTTTCCCATTTTTAATGCTGAAATACGACTTAAAATAACTAAATCAACTAGAAAAAAATAAAATATTTTTTGTAAGATGCGACGCCAACTTGACATAAGAAACGAATGACACTTTAATACGCGGGAGTGCAGAGCGACAGTGGAGGATGCGTTCCAAAACCTTTATTGCTTTTTAATTTACTTAAAACTTATGTGACGCCGCTAGCATCGAATCGATACTACATTGTGAACTTCCATCGTCGAGGAGAGACTATGAGGTTATAATTAACCCCTTTTTTGTATATGTATATATATATTTATGTATAAATGTATGTATGTATATACTTTTTGCATTAGTATCCTATCACTTAGCTTCATTGTATCTTTAATATATATGTTTAAAGTATTGCCAAATGTCTAAAGTTTTGATGTTATTTGTATAGTTTACTTGAATGATTACTCTTTTTTTTATTGGAGCACGTCATAAGACTTTGTATCTTTCTGTTGGTAAGCATACCTACATGAATAGGGTCGATCAATACATAGTTATTTAACAATATAAGCTAAATAAAGCGGTTATTAAATAGGCGGCGACAAAGACCAATTTGGATTACGAGTGTCATTTTAATATCCTCGCTGCTCTATCGTCAAATCAACCGCCCGTTTCGTAACCGCACCCTGAAAAAAGAGTACCACCTCGACTATAGGTTAATTCAGTAGTCTCATGAAAACCAGAGAACCCACAGACTCAATCGGAAACATGACTAGGTGATTACTATATATTACTTACAATATAATATATAATACTTACAGTATAATATACACTACCCATATCTTATAATTCGTTCGGTAACGGGTGACCCTTTGAGTATAGAATACTTTATTCAAAGGGTCAGCCTAGCCGTACAACAGGGAAATGCAGCAAGCGCCCTGAGATCATTGGGCCCACTAACATTCGCCATCTCATTAAAATATATATATATATATATATATATATATATATATATATATACATGGTGAATTTGAATGGGTGTACTTTGGGCTAATATGATGTTCTACTGATCAATACGAACAACTTTTCCCATGGAACCATGTGTCGCAAATGAAAAAAAAATGCCTTCTCCATACAAACTAGTAAAGTTAAAATTACCAATTTGTATGGGGAAGCCATTTTTTTTTTCATTTGCGACACATGGTTCCATGGGAAAAGTTGCTCCTATTGATCAGTAGAACATCATATTAGCCCAAAGTACACCCATTCAAAGTCACCCTGTATATATATTTTTTTTAATGAGATATACATATATATATATATATATATATATATATAATTACAAATAATAACATAATTAGGTATCTTAATTAAATACATAAGCTACATATACATAATACTATCAACTACACAATATTCTAGAAAATCGAGATACCTATGTACATTGTACAGGTTTCTGAAATCTCTATAAAATTTAATTTCTGTAAATATTTAGCAATATAATTATTAATAAATATTTGTTTAAATGACTGTCTATACTAAAATAAATAAATAATTGGAATAAGTCTAAAATTATATGTATTTCTACTAATTAATTTAAATTATTAGTAGGATTGGTTTACAAAGACGACATTCACCTTTGAAATGTTGGGTCTAAGGGAATAAATTTACAAAATTAAATGAATTAATTATATCTGAGCCAATTTAAATTATTCCAGCTTTACTTGTAGATTACAGATTCCGGTATTGTTTTGCGCCTGAAAATTTAACAATTTTACGTGTAAAATTTTCATACACAAAGGTACGCTTTTTGAGATTTTTTTTTCCTTTTTTGTTTTTACTTCAAAGGTCCTTTTTAAGTAAATGATTTATTTATTGTTCCGTACCGTCACGGGTGCCTTATGGCTTGTGAGATCGATATAACGGCAAGAACTTTTATTTTTACCTCATTGGATTTTGAGTCTAAATCGAACAAGTATTTTTATATACATGGTGAATTTGAAAGGTTGTACTGATTTATTCAAATATTTTTCCTATGGAATGTGTCGCAAAATTAAAAAATGGCTTTCCCATACAAATTGGTAGTTTAAACATTACTAGTTTGTATGGAGAAGGTAATTTTGTTTTTTATTTGCAACACATGGTTTTATGGGAAAAGTTGTTCGATTTGATCAGTAGAACCCCATATTAGCATGCAACTTTGTGACCTGATAATGATCAGACCTCTCGCTCTCACTATGCCAACAAAATGATACAGTTACAAAATAAGCGGGGTCTAGCAGACTCGTTTACTACCTATTTCCTCGTGTTACCTATATTATATATCCTTTCTCTCTTGTCTCCTTAATTTTTTTTTTATAAGAGCACAGCATGTGACTTTGCATGTACCTTATGTTAAGCAGACCTACATCGATCTATAAATTGTTGTTTAACAATATTGGTCGCCCTCACTATGCTGGCTAAACGATGCGGTTACGAAAGAAATGGGCGGCAACAAAGATGAATTTGCATTAGCAGCCTATTTTAATAATATCATCGCTGCTTTATCACCAAATCAATCGCCCTTTCGTAACCATATCCAGAAAGGAGACTACCACAAGAAAACGATGCAGTAGTCTCCTGAAAACCGGTGAACCCACATTCTAAAACCGAAACATGACTAGGTCACTTGGCAGTTTTTGCGTCTGCGTGGGCGATGGTAACGAGACCGGCCGGTCGGTTTAGCGAAGTTATGGAGGCCTTCCGCTCACCAAAAAATAATATTTCTTTTATTTCTCATTAGTGACTTACATATCCTTAATTAATCTGTAATAAATATATTACAATCCGCGCACTGGTTTCCGGGATTTTTTTTTTTTATAGGTAAGTTTTTTTTTAGTTTGATATAACTAGGTATACAATTTATTTTGAAGTCTTTTAGTCTTTATCTTTAATTTAATCTTTTATCTTTATTAATAAAAGAAAACTTCAAATAGTTTTTTAAGTAATTGTTTTATTTTACTAGATTCCTTGAAGGTAGCCCGAAGACTGTAGCCATGTGTTTCTGTTATATTTTTCATAGTTAAGTATATAGGATATATTGTGCAAAAATGTGACAATTTGTAAAATAAGCATTCCGTTGTGATCTTAAGTGTGAGAAGTGTAGCATTTCCACAGTGTCTCAGTGTTTGTGTTATCTCAATGAATCCCTTGACCTTCGATAAAATGGCAGTGCCCATTTTATCGTTGGTTTTCTTTCTCTTCTTCACTTGACATTGGCAGAACAATACCGTATACGCATACGGTCATGTCGCCATTCCTTTTTCTACCCTAGTCCTTTTCCAATTCCTTTCCATCCTATTATCCCTATTTCACAAATAATATAAAGAATTAAAAACTACCCACTAGACATTGGCATAATTACGCGTAACGCGTAGAAGCCATTCAAAATATAATAATTATTTGTTTCCTTAATAAAAATAAATAAACACCTAACAAACAAAATAAATTGTTTGAGAATAGCTAGAATTTAAATAAAATAGAACATTTATCATAATTTGCGAGATTTTCTTTGATCATATTATCATTAAAACATAACAAATAATATATTTAAATCCACTGAGAAAATACGTGTTCGTATTCGCGTTCATGCAGCATTAATAACGTTTTTCATTCTGACGCGCACTATATCCACTACACATAAAGAATGCAATTTAATCTCTTTGTTTCAGCTTCAGATGTACACTGCAGTTAAATAAACAAAAGAAACTTGTAAACTGTGTTTGAGTAATGAAATTAAAGTGTACTATCATCACGGGTGCCTTTAGCCTGCTTAGTCGGAGCGATGAATATTGTTAAACAATAATGTATTGATCGTCCCCATTCATGGACTTTGTAAGTCTGCTTACCATGAGATAGATACTAAGTCACATGGCGTGCTCCAATAAAAAAAAATGTTTACATAGTGAATCTGGGATTGATAACTTAATGTGCTTTTTTTATGAAACTCATTGGAGAAAACAGGCTTTGAACTCGTAACCACCTTCGGCCTTTTTTCCTTATTAAGTATCATAGGGAAAAAAGGTCGACTTTGTAACCGGAAGAGATCGTGCAAAGTTGCGTAGCACATTAATCTTTGCCTACCCCTTAATAGGGATACAAACGTGATGGTGTGTAGTATCTATGCAGATGACCAAATTTAATATTGTAAACACTGAAAATAAATATTAACACTCAATAATTAGGTAATTTCCAGAGCGAGCTACGAGGGTCTGATAGACCTCATCGTTGATTTCCATCAGCAAGATTGAGAACAAACACAGAATCGGTTTATAATAAATGAAATAAATACTCAAATACTCAAAAACAAACAAAGAAGGACGTTGTGATAGATAGGTGAGCACAAACTGTATCGCGCTGATGATAAGTTGGTGCCTTATAAACGCACAAGGATTACTTATGAGGACTTGTATAGATGACAACAAACTGCAGTGGGTCATGCTGCAGCGTTGATGTTCAGCTGGTGCCCTATAAACCTACAAGGATTACTTATGAGGACTTGTATAGATGACAACAAACTGCAGTGGGTCATGCTGCAGCGTTGATGTTCAGCTGGTGCCCTATAAACCTACAAGGATTACTTATGAGGACTTGTATAGATGACAACAAACTGCAGTGGGTCATGCTGCAGCGTTGATGTTCAGCTGATGCCCTATAAACCTAGAAGGATTACTTATGAGAACTTGTATAGATGACAACAAACTGCAGTGGGTCATGCTGCAGCGTTGATGTTCAGCTGGTGCCCTATAAACCTACAAGGATTACTTATGAGGACTTGTATATATGACAACAAACTGCAGTGGGTCATGCTGCAGCGTTGATGTTCAGCTGGTGCCCTATAAACCTACAAGGATTACTTATGAGGACTTGTATAGATGACAACAAACTGCAGTGGGTCATGCTGCAGCGTTGATGTTTAGCTGGTGCCCTATAAACCTAGAAGGATTACTTATGACGACTTGTATAGATGACAACAAACTGCAGTGGGTCATGCTGCAGCGTTGATGTTCAGCTGTTGCCCTATAAACCAACAAGGATTTCTTATGAGGACTTATATAGATGAATGTAAACCGCGTGGGTCATGCTGCAGCGTAGATGTTTAACTAAAGTTACGATTCTAGTACTAATAGATTTCACAAATGTATTTAACACAGTAGATCCAGATTTGCTGATCGCTTTGTTGTATCGTCTTGGGATCTCATCGAAGGCTCTTATGTGGTTTTCGGATTATTTGCATGGTCGTCAACAACAGGTTCGCATTGATGGAACATCGTCGGACTGGTGTTAGATGAACACGGCCGTCCCCCAGGGAGGCATTCTTTCACCATTACTGTTCTCGTTATTCATTAATGGAATCACAACGTCATTTCATTGCCTATACGCCGATGACCTGCAGATCTATGTGCAGATCGATATTAACACAATTTTATTAATAGTGCAATAGCTTGGCTGAATTCAGATCTTTCTAATATATTATCTTGGTCAACCCGCATTGGTGTTATTGTTAATGTCAATCCATTATAATTTGGTGTTCCAGACTACTGTCCAAAGTTGATACGAATAAGCTTGACTTTGTTCGGTATAACAATGAGCCGATTGCGTTCTGCAGTGAGGTTAAAAATCTTGGTTTACACCTTGTACCACGCAAATCACCAACACTAGTCGCAAAATCTTTTCTTCACTGCACTCCCTAAACAAATTAAAGCAATTTTTGCCATTAAAAGCTAAAATTTTGCTCGTACAGGCTCTGCTGCTTCCCTTACTAGATTATGGTGACGTGTGTTTTATAGACCTTTCGAAAAGTTGCTTAATAAAATGGAACGTCTACTCAACGCATGCATCAGATTCATTTTTTGCCTTCGCAAGTATGACCACGTTACGCCTGTTCGTGATAAACTTTAATGGTTAAAAAACCGAAGCCGGAGAAACTGCAGAGTTCTCTGTGTTTTGTACTCTGTTTTGAACGAACCTGCTACACCCGAATATCTTAAAAACAGATTCACTTATTTTGGCTCGCATCACGACAAAACCCTTCGATCTACTTACAACCCTTGCCTTCCCCTCCCATCATACCACCTTTGTTTTTAAATCGTTTGCAGTTGTCGCTGCAAGACTTTGGAATAATATACCAGTCAAAATAAGACAATCACCAAATAGAGTCATATTTAAAAAAAGCGTTGATGATTACTATCTAAATTTATAGGTAGTTTTTATTTATCTTTCATTATTCTATTCGTTTCCACTTTATCACTTCTTCTTTCTCATTTTGTAGTTGGTAGTATTGTGTATATGTAGTATATGTATGTATATATATAAGATATATTTAAGTAGTGTATATTAGATTGTAAGTATTTTATATAATATTCACTGCATTATATACTCAGTTACTGTATTGCACCTACCTCACTTATGAACTGCTTTTATTGTCCCGAAGGTTTGACTGGTAGAGAATAACTAACGGCATTAAGTCCGCCTTTGTATTTTGTTTGCAATAAAGATTTAAATAAATAAATAAATGGCCAACTGGTACCCTATAAACCCACAAGGATTACTTAGGAGAATTTGTATAGATGACAATAAACTGCAGTGGGTCATGCTGCAGCGTTGATGTTCAGCTGATGCCCTATAAACCTAGAAGGATTACTTATGAGGACTTTTATAGATGACAGCAAACTGCAGTGGATCATGCTGCAGCGTTGATGTTCAGCTGGTGCCCTATAAACCTACAAGGATTACTTATGAGGACTTGTATAGATGACAACAAACTGCAGTGGGTCATGCTGCAGCGTTGATGTTCAGCTGTTGCCCTAAAAACCTACAAGGATTACTTACAAGGCTTGTTTAGGTGAGTAACAGTTCATGCTGCAGCGATGATGTTCAGCTGGTGCCCTATAAACCTACAGGGATTAGTTTTATTTTTATAAGTTTGTTACTTGTTTAAGTGAGCACAAAATGTATCGGTTCATACTGCAGTGTTTGAGTCTGACTGAGGATGACTTTTTTGTTTTTATTGTTTGTGAGTGTATGTATGTATATTTACTGTACATTATTTATTTATGTTTATAGGTGTGTAGTTTGTACACATAGGTATTTATTTTGAGTATATACTATGTACTTTTTGTAGTTTTTTATATGTATGTATATACATATAAAATGTTTAAGCCTTTTATTATTGCATTTTTTTCATTTATCTACTTACCTATTGTTTATTTATCCAGAAGGTTTAACTGGTAGTGAATGTCTAGCGACATTAAGTCAGCCTTTGTACTCTTTTTATGCAAAAAAGTTTTAAAATAAAAAATATATGAATTGCGTGGTAAACACATCATGCTTAAGGGCTCATATTCAGCTGATGTCTTACCACCTACGCATTTCCTCATAATCCATCCTTGTAGGTTTATAAGGCATACATACATACATATCTTCACGGGTGCCTTACGGCGCCCGAGATCGTCTGGACGGCCCCAGGGTACCCAACGGAGGGGTTTTAATCCCACCTCGTCGTAGCCGATGGTATAAGTCTACACCGAACAAGTGGCTAGCTCATCGCGATGTTTTCAATAGACTCAATAACCCATCTATAAACAGTTTCACAAATTGGTATAGTGAAACCGGGACCGACAGCTTAACGTGCTCTCCGAGGCACTATAGTGGTGTTGTCAAACAAATGTACATAAATTTTAAAATTAAAAATTCATTGGTACACACCGGGATTCAAACCAGGGACCTAAGTGTTTTTAAACTCTAACCAATTCGGCCACCACGTATAATTATATTATAAGTATTATATTATAAGGCACCAGCTAAAAATTTTATTTCAATGTAACAGCTAGTAGAAACTCTAAACACATCAACAATATGGGCTCGTTATAAGAAAAAAAACGACGTAAACTATCGTATTAAACCAGGGGTTATTTGTTAAGTGACGGATTTATACAACCCCTGTCTCGATGGGGGTCGTGAAGATATATGACCTTTATTTATCAGGATCGACGAGCGATAACCCCGAACTCATTTTTCACTATGTAAGAGGATACCTAAATAAAGTCAATACCCTACTATGTTATTATTAGACATTGGAAATTTGATATACTTATTTATTTTCTACATGTTACCAAAATTAACTTGAAACTTTTTAGGTGGGAGGCAGGTCTCCTTAAGGTCACTGCATTCGTTATCGCGAACTCCGCGTTGTTCATACAAAATGAGCTTTCGCACTTTCAGTAATACTCGGATTATTGTTCCTCGCAGAATTAAAATAATATTTTTGTCGATCATTGTATTTATTAATCTATCTGTGTTGGGTTGTTATTTTTTTTTTTTTTCGAAATCAAAAAAATATTTATTACATACAGAAAGATTTTTTCACGCAATTACGAACATGATAAAAATAATTGAACTTCGACTAACAGCCAAGTAGTAATATTGGAAGTACGTTTGTATAGGCGTTAAGTCGACTACATGACCCTTAACTTCACTAGTTTAACCGACAGGTTTTGTTATTACCCATACAGATGCAAAAACCGCCCAAGATCTAGTCATGTTTCGGTTTTAGTCTTAGGGTTTTAGGAGAGTACTGCATCAATGTATTGTCGTGGTGAACTTTTTTTAGAGTAACATTTCATCATAATCAGCCATAGGACGTCCACTGCTGGACATAAGGCTCTCCTATAGATTTTCAAAAAGACCGGTTGGAAGCGACTTGCATACAGCGAGTTCCTGCGGTCTTACGGTCTTATTCATAAAAACTTACGAAGCCTTTATAACAGCTCAATAGCAAAACACATCAAAACATACTTCATAAACGCAAAATAAACCTCTAATAGTGATAAACGTCAAATAACAGCTCCATAACTTTATTGAAGGCAAGAGCCCACTATAAACCTATTTTAACCTCACTTTTTATATATATATTTTATTTTTTGGTTTCAAATTTTATTAAATGACTTCTATCACTATATAAAATTATATTACAAATAAAAATAATAATGCCCAGTCGGCTTTCGTTCAACAAATTCTCAAACTCGAATGGACTTGAACCAAATTAGGTTGAGCGCACACTGACAGAAATTTCTAACAAAAAAATACTAACATTTAATCTTTTTGGACAAATTACATGGGTGAACCCATGTAATTTGTCCAAAAAGACAAAGTTGTGCCGCTTCAAACTACGAAAATTGAATGGCGGGGCGGCCACATCTCTTTTTTATTTATTTATTGGAGCACGGCATGTGATTTTGTATCTTACTGATGGTAAGCAGACCTAAAAAGTCCATGAATGGATCAATAAATACATTGTCGTTTAACAATATAGATCGCTCCCACTATGCCGGCTAAATGATGCGGTTACGAAACGTCAAAGAATAAAAAAGAAAGAAACACAAATCTAAGAGTTAGTTAGTCTTAGTTCTGTTAGCTGGTAGAAAATGCCTAAGACATTAAGCTCGTCTATGTACAATTTTGTGCAATAAAGAATTTTAAATACATTTTTAAATAAGAAGTTTACATTACGAGTCTATTTTAATATCCTCGCTGCTTTCAAATTCAGTCAACCATTTCGTAAACGCACCATGAAAGGATACTACCACCTGAACAATAAATCTATGCAGTAGTCCCCAGTACCAACCAACCGGTGAACCCACAGACTAAAACCGAAACATGATTAGGTTACTTACGGTTTTTGCTGTATGTGAAACAAGTATTGCGACTTGCCAGTTACATATTGTCATACAGAGATGCAATCCTAACAAATCACATAGGTACAGATATAGAGAGATGCATCATACGCGATACACCATGGACCGCGGTAATCGGGTCGCGTCAATATGCTAAAGACGTTAAATTGCAGAAATAAATAAAAAATATTAAATAGAACCAATAATATATTTATCAATATATTATTGTTTGTTCCGGATAAAAATAATACTGACTCGATTTTTAAAATTCTACCATTAGAAATTTACATTTTCAGCGAGTAACTCGGGCTGTATTCTGTTTTCGATACAAATTATTTTAAATTAAATTACGGCTGAAATCGTGAGGCACAGCTACCTACGTTCCGATCGGTAGCGCGGGCAGTTTTTCGTGGTGACATCAAAAACCAGCGCGACCGCCCATTTCAACACAGCCATGTCATTTTTTTTAGCGATGCTAAAATGCAGCTCTAGAAGAATCGTTGTTGATTTTTGATGCCACTTTTTGACAAGAAGCACTATTTTGAATTAAATAATTGGAATTAAAAGTATTACTACCTTATCATTATAATAATATAATAAATCAATATTTTTTAATTAACAATTTTTTCAATACAATAACTTTATAATATCACAATATTAATTTAATTAACAACCTCAAACTAAGCTAAATTTAGTTACACAATATTTATTTTTTAGGTTTAATCGAACTTTTAAAACTAAAGTAGATATGAATATATATAATGACTGAATTTTCTATCAGTGCCCATTTTTTGTCATTTTCAATCAGTGGTTGGGCGTGCCACGCCCAACCTTATTATAATTATTTCATTAGAGATGTCAGAAACATTTTTTTTTTACTTTTATGATCTTAGTTTACCGCGATTCTGCCAAATTTCTTGACAATCAATTATTTTTTTCTATGAACACATCACTAATTCAGCTAATAAACGTCAAATAGTTATAGGAGCTTTATTGGAGGTTTATGAATAACAAAAAAGTTATCGAGCCAATAGCCTTATTGAACGTTTTAACTATTGAGCTCTTTAAGAGTGTTTTTAGATTTTTTTATGAATAAGACCGTTAATATGTAACATTTAGCGTTTATTTATTGGAGAGGGGTATTCCCACCCATGCAAAAAAATAAAAATATAAGTAGGTACCTTTGTTTTTCTGTACAGTGTGTCATGGTCTGCGTGTTTATAAAATATAATATGTATTATATCGTTGTTTCTGGTACACATAGTGCAAACTTACGGTCTTATTCATAAAAAATCCTTAAAACACTCTTAAAGAGCTCAATAGTTAAAACGTTCAATAAGGCTATTGGCTCGATAACTTTTTTGTTATTCATAAACCTCCAATAAAGCTCCTATAACTATTTGACGTTTATTAGCTGAATTAGTGATGTGTTGATAGATAAAAATAATTGATTGTCAAGAAAGTTGGCAGAATCGCGAAAAACCAAGACCATAAAAGTAAAAAAAAAACGTTTTTGACACCTCTAATGAAATAATTATAATAAGGTTTGGCGCACACTGATAGAAAATTTAGTCACACTAGCTGTGCCCCGCGGTTTCAGCCGTCATTTAAATTAAAATAATTTGTTTATCGCGTATGTTGCATCTCTCTATATCTGTACCTATGTGATTTTTTATGATTGCATCTCTGTATGATAATATGTAACTTGCAATACTTGTTTCACATACAACAAAAACTGTCAAGTGACCTAGTCATGTTTCTGTTTTAGTCTGTGGGTTCACCGGTTGGTTGGTACCGGGACTACTGCATAGATTTATTGTTGAGGTGGTAGTATCCTTTCATGGTGCGGTTACGAAATAAGCGACTGAATTTATGATAAAGCAGCGAGGATATTAAAATAGACTCGTAATGTAAACTTCTTTGATTTTTTTTTCTTTCTTTTTGATTCTTTGACATTTTGTAACCGCATCATTTAGCCAGCATAGTGGGAGCGATCAATATTGTAAAACGACAATGTATTTATCGATCCATTTATGGACTTTGTAGGTCTGCTTACCTTCCGGTAGATACAAAATCACATGTCGTGTAATAAATAAATAAACAACAGATGTGACGGCAGTCGGCACCGCCATTCAATTTTTGTAGTTTGAAGCGGCACAACTTTGTCTTTTTGGACAAATTACCGCGGTGAAACAAGATTAAATGTTAATATTTTTTTGTTACAAATTTCTGTCAGTGTGCGCTCAACCTAATTTGGTTCAAGTCCATTCGAGTTGCAAAATTTTGAGAATTTGTTGGTCGGAAGCCGACTGGGCATTATTATTTTTATTTGTAATATAATTTTGTGAAGTAATAGAAGTCATTTAATAAAATTTTAAACCAAAAAATAAAATATGTATAAAAAGTGAGGTTAAAATAGGTTTATAGTGGGCTCCTGCCTTCAATAAAGTTATGGAGCTGTTATTTGACGTTTATCACTATTAGAGGTTTATTGAGCGTTTATGAATAACATTTTGAGGTGTTTTGCTATTGAGCTGTTATAAAGCATCAATAAAGGCTTCGTAAGTTTTTATGAATAAGACCGTTAGAGCTCAGTTTGTGACCAAGGCATACGGGTGTACTGTCCTTCATAAAGAAAAAAAAAATTAGCTACAGAATCAAAGGGCATGCCCCCCTGGCTCCTCCCCCCTGGATCCGCTACTCTATGTACTACATGTATTATATTGTATAATTTATATCAAAAAATAAAAAAATGACCCAGAGAGATTAATAAATACAAAGACCGACAAAAATATTATTTTAATTCTGCGACAAACAGTAATCGAGTATTATTGGAAATCCGAAAGCTAATTTTTTATGGAGAAAGCGGAGTTCGCGATTACGAGTTTATAATATACTATTCGATATATGTCCTTTAAATTGTTATTTTATTTGCTTATGCACCCTATGCATAATCTTTCACTCTTTCAAAGGTTAGCTGGTAGAAAATGCC
Source organism: Monopis laevigella (assembly GCA_947458855.1). Lineage (NCBI taxonomy): Eukaryota > Metazoa > Arthropoda > Insecta > Lepidoptera > Tineidae > Monopis > Monopis laevigella. The sequence goes on from OX381599.1 coordinate 8,374,718, forward strand.
TAAGGACAAGTTCGCCTATGTACAGTTTTATTTTGTAATTTTGTATTAAATTTTTAAAGATAAAAATGCTATGAAAAAATTCAAAAGACATTATAAAGGCTACAGTAAACTAGATAAACTTTAAATCATAATATTTCAGGCGTTGTATATCCTATTTGTACCGTTTAAGGTAAGTAACGATTTTTAATTTAAAATACTCAAAATTACAAAAAAAATATGCATTTTTAGGATTTTTTTATTAGGATAATCTTATATTACATTTTAAATAAAAAAAAGATAAGATTATCCTAATAAGGAATTTATAAAAATGCATAAATATAAAATACTGAAAAAAGTAAAAATTAAAAACAGACTACTCTGCCATCTGCCATAGAGTTAATAGAAGAAAGCTAATAGAGGGCGTCTGTGTATAAGAAGATAACAAGCAGTGACAAAATTAGTGAGGGGTGACTGAGACCTGGTTGGCTCAGCGGTTGAGCGCCTTGCCGTGATAGCGAGGTTCGTGGGTTCGAGTCCCACCCACCAGGATTTTTTTTCATTACATTTTTATCTTTAAAAGGTTAATATAAGATTATCCTAATAAGGAATTTATAAAAATGCATAAATATTTTGTAATTATGAGTATTTTAAATTAAAAATCGTTTAAGTTGTAGTGTACCTTAAACGGTACAAATAGGATATAAAACGCCTGAAATATTATGGTTTAAGTTTATCTAGTTTGCCTTTAGAATGCTATTACATTGTATGTTTAAAACCCTTAAAGTGTAACAAACTGTTGTAAAAGTTCCCCTACTTTGTAACCTAATGATTTCATGGTAAATTCAAATTAAATTACTACCAACGCAGCACCAACATAATAAAAGTTTACTCTAGAAATTTTGCCACAGTCAGTTAAATGTTTTCCATAAAAATTAACTACAGTAAAATGCAGACTATAAAATAAAACAGTGCGTCAAGGGTCTTTTAGTAAAATTACTAAATCTCTGCTAAATAACAAAGCAGATATAAAGGTTTGTTTACACTATGATTGCTAAATTTATATGAAAAACAAACTTTATTTCCAGCATATTTTTTTAATTAAAGAGGTTTTATTGGGTTATTGGTTTTAGAGATTTTATATTAATTTAAATCTTTAGATGAGTTTAAAGCTGTAAAATTTGCAGTGCTGTGTTTTAATATTCACTTTTAAAAAAATGCTAAACACTTACATAACACATTTCAATTAATTCATATAATGTATTTCTGTCCATGTGTAGTCGTAGCACAACAGCATCGGTAGCCTCCATAAATCGATAAAATACATGTGCAACACATGTATTTTATCATATGCTCATATCTAGACAAGGCACAAGAGCATCGGCAACCTCCATAAATCGACAAAATAGATGAATGTGTTCCTGCCCATATTAGATGTGATGCTGGTGTAGCACACCAGCATCGGCAACCTTAATGAATCGATAAAATAGATGAGTGTGTTCCTGTCCTATTAGACATACCAGCATACCAGTATCGGCAGCCTGAATAAATCAATAAAATAAATAAATGTATCCCTGCCCATATTAGATGTAGCATACCAGCATGAGCAGCATCCATAAATCGATGAAATAGATTAATTTATGCCTGTCCATATGCAGACGTAGGACAACATCCTTTACATATGTAGACGTAGGACAACAGCATCGGCAGCCTCCATAATTCGATATAATAGATGGATGTATTCCTATTTACATACGAACGTAGCACAATAGCATCGGCAACCTCCATAAATCGATAAAATAAATGGATGTATTCCTAACCATATTATACATAGCACACCAGCATCGGCAGCCTCAATAAATCGATAAAATGTATGGATATTTTCCTGACCATATGTGGACGTAGCACAACAGCACCGGCATACTCAATAAATCTATAAAATAGATGAATGTATCACTGTCCATATGTAGGCATATCACAACATCATCAGCAGCCTCCATAAATCGATAAAATAGATGATTGCATTTCCGCCCATATTAGACGAAGGACAATAGCATCGACAACCTCCATAAATCGATGAAATAAATCTATATTTTCCTGATAATATGTGGACGTAGCACACCAACATCGGCAGCCTTAATGAATCGATAAAATAGATGGATATTTTTCTGACCATATGTGGACGTAGCACAACAGCACCGGCAGCCTCAATAAATATTTAAAATACATGATTGTATCCCTGTCCATATGAAGACATGTCACAACAGCATCAGCGGCCTCCATAAATCGACAAAATTGATGAATGTATTTCCTCCCGTATTAGACGTAGCACAACAGCATCAGCAGCTTCTATAAATCGCCCATATTAAACGTAGGACAATAGCATCGGCAGCCTCCACAAATCAATAAAATAGATGATGTATTCCTGCCCATATGTAGACAAGCCTTCACTTGTAGTAAGTTTAGTCAGTTCCAGGCGTCTAATTATATTACAGTTCGTAACTTCTGGAAATAGTGAACAAGGTTTCAAATGCATTCTAGGACACGAAGTTCTGTCAGAATGCGTTTCTAGGATTTGTGAAATGCAATTGTTTTAAGTTAAAGTTAGGCACCTACCTGCTTACCTAGAAGTAGGTACTATGAGGTACAGTCCAGGTATTTTATTTACGGAGCACGGCATGTGATTTTGTACCTACCTGATGGTAATAGGATCGATCAGTGCATTGCTATTTAATTTTTTACACATATGCACTGCCCAGTGGCATAAGCTAAGCTTATACTCTACCATACAGATGCAAAAAGTGTCAAGTGACCTAATTATGTTTCGGTTTAAGTCACCGATTCCATTCACCGATTTTCAGAAGACTATTGCATCGATTTCTTATCGAGGTGGTATTCTCCTTACAGGGTGCGGTTGCGAAACGGGTGGTTGATTTAATGATAACATTATATAGACTCAATGCAAATTCGATTTTGTCGCCGCCCATTTTTTAACCGCATAATTTAGCAGGCATAGTGGAATCGATCAATGTCTAACAACAATGTTTTGATCGACCCCATTCATGGTTTTTTACTTACCATTGGTAGATACACAGTCACATCGGCCGGGCTCCAATAAAAAAAATAAAAAAAGTGTATCAAAATCAACGAAAGGTACTAATCGTTTCTCTATAATAATACATACCTATTTACTCAAAAATGCTTACATGCAACCTTATTAGGAGCGGCCGGCAAAGTTATGCTGGTCGCTCTAACAGGCCGGCAAAACATTGCCGGCCGCTATTTTGACATTTCACCGTTTTAATATATATTTTATTTAAATTATTTGCTGGTTTTATTTAGGTTAGGTACTTGCATTTTTAAGTAAAGCACTATACAAGCCTTGGCCCACTATGACTGCTTCGCTGGTCACGCTATGATTACCTCGAGCTAGCCTAGCTACGCCTAGGCCTTCCAGCTCTACCATCATCAGCGCGACCAGCAAAGTAGTCATTATAGACGGCAGCAGTAATGTACTATATATTGTAACACCCAGACCGTAGAAAATAATAAATAAAGCATTAAAAAAAATGCAACATTGTTATCGCCATCTTGACGCAGTTATACAGTTACAGTTATTTTGACCCAGTTGAATATTATGATCTTACAAACGAAATAACTGGAACTGTTTTATTACAATTTTATATACGTGGTGGCCGAGTTGGTTAGACCTTAGACTTTAAAACTCTAGTCCCTGGTCCAAACCAATTAGTTTTTAATCTAAAAAAATATGTAGGTACATTTGTTTAACGACACCACTACAGTGTCTTTATAAGTTCTGTTTACAAGGTCAGGTTTTTAGTAAATATATAATATTAAAAATAAGTATAGTTAGGTGCAACAACAAACTTGTTCGTACATACCTATTTATTTGCCAAATTAGGTAGGTACGTAGGTTAAGCAAGCAAATAATAAATAACATAGACCAATGACCTTATTCATAAAAACTTATTGAAGCCTTGAAGAACATATAGTTATAGAAGGTTTTGTCTCTTTTATATAAAGTACTAGCGGCCCGTCCCGGCTTCGCACAGGTTTGTATAACTTTAACTATATGCTCAGCGCACGCCACGGAAGGCCTCAGAAACGATACTTTTCCCCCGTTTTTAAAACATTTTTGGTTACTGCTCCACAACTATAGGACCTAGCGTGATATTATATAGCCTATGTTACTTCTGAATAATGCAGCTTTCTAATGGTGAAAAAATTATTGCAATCGCTCCAGTAGTTTTTGAGTTTATTCATTACAAACATACAAAAATACAAAAATATACAAAAATACAAATCTTTCCTCTTTATTATATTAGTATAGATTAGACCGACAGCTTAACGTGCTCTCCGAGGCACTATAGTGGTGTTGTCAAACAAATGTACATATTTTTTTTAATTAAAAACTCATTGGTACACACCGGGATTCGAACCAGGGACCTTAGTGTTTTTAATCCAAGGTCTAACCAACTCGGCCACCACGTATCAAAATTTTAATTTGTATCTACATATTTTTTTGTTACTGTAAATAAAACAATAAATTAAATGGTTCTACACAACAAAATAGATTTAAAAAATACAGATTTTACGCAATTTTTACTCAAATATACATTGTCACCCTCTAACTCACTCACTCATACTTACTTATCTTACTTGTGAGTGTTGAGTGAAGTGCAAAGTTTCAGAGGTAAGTTCATTAAAGTAGACATAAATTCAGGAGAACGTAGAAATGCTTGCTAACTGTATTACCTTCACCGAAATAACTATGGAGCTAGAAGAGGCATACCACAAACTATGTGGTGACCTAGTTTCATAGGGGCCCTCGAGCACACAATAATTAGGAGCCCCGTTGAAATAAAAGTCAATGACAAGAAAAAAAATATTCTTTAGTTACCTACGAAATGGTCAGCAGTCGAATTTTCATTAAAAACCTTGCTGATTTATCGTCCAATTGTAATGTGAGACTCGTAATGCAAATTCGATGCTAGTCTCCTGAAAACCAGTAAACCCACTGACTAAAACCGAAAAAGCAGTCATTGAGCAACTGATAACAAGGTTAAGCAGATGACAACAAGACCGGACCTGGAATGGGGGACCTCTTTATACAACGAGGCTATACTATCATAAACACCGCAAGAAGTTCGCTACGTATTGCCTCCAAATCACAAGTAAGAAGACAGCAAGTAGGAAGCTCGGCGTCCTTAATAAGGTGCGACGGTATTTTACTCCTCAACTCAGGCATCTGATTTATAAAGCTCAGATTCGGCCTTGTGTGGAATACTGTTCGCATCTTTGGGGTGGATCTGCCAAATACTTGCTGCATGCTCTCGATAGTCTGCAGAAGCGTGCATCGAGAATTATCGAAAACAAAGAGCTCACGGACACTCTAGAGCCATTGCAGCTTCGCAGAGATGTAGCGTCGTTGAGCGTGTTTTATCGCCGTTATCATGGCTCTCCAACTTTTTTTTGCTCTGAAGAACTTTTTCATCTCATTCCTCTTCTCCTTTCCGGTATAGGACTTCACGAGCGGGTAACAAAATGCATATACTGTGGCAGATATACCAAGCCGCACTAAAAAATTTGGTGATTCGTATATCTGTCGCACTATTAAAATGTGGAATGCTCTACCTGCTCGCGTATTTCCTTCTTCCTATAATCTCGAGTCCTTTAAACGAAGCGTGTATAGGCATCTTAAGCCGGCATAATAGGTGCAATCAACGGTTACGTAGATCGTAATTGTTGGTTGCATTTGTTCTTGGACCTTCATACTGCTTTCCATCAGGTAGATGTGAGGTCACATGCCGAGCTCTCATAAAAAAAAATAAAAAAATACCATCGGCGAAATGAGGACGGGTTATTCCTCCGCCTGGTAGTTTACAGTTCTTGGGAGCCAAAAAGGCACCCGTGATAGATGATGGTAAAACCGAAACATAACTAAGACTCTTGACGGCTTTTGCACCTGTATGGGCAGTAAAAAATATTATGGGTAACCAGAAATTAATTCCAACCTGCTTCACAACCTAATTAACATTTAAATTAAGAAATGTTGATGTAAAAACAAACAAAATTGAGCTCCTTTTTTCGTAAGCGAATGGGCTTTTCGAGGGTCAAGGCTTTGTGAGCAAGGGCCCCGTGCACCCTTAACTGAAGACGGTTAGACAAATTGCTTAAACATATTACTCTAAATCAATAGAATCCCGGGTTCTTCAAGTGATATGTGAATATGCAAAAGTAGGCATAGTAGACTCCACCAGCATCTATCGATTGTAGCGTTGGTAGGGACTATTCATGGACTTGCATAAACGTCTTACAATCTCAGAGTTCAGTTATACGTTGTGCTATTTTTTTTTTTAAATGTCTTGCAGCATTGTGTTCAAGATGCTGACAGCATTGCCTCGTTGTATGCCTAGACTGTATTTTTACCAGATATTATCATACCTATCGAACAGATAAAATAATAATAAAACAAACAATTGCGAAGTGTACCGTCATTTTATATGCAATATTACTTAATATTTTTTAGCTTTTATTTAAGATTGTCCCTAATATTTCTCTTTTTAAACCACCCCTGTATTATATTTTTAAGTTTTAGCTTGACTAACGAAAAGCGATTCATTTTTTTTAATATGTAGGACAATTTACCCATACCGCTCTGGTCACAAACTAAGCTCTAGGTTTGTACTTTGTGTACAAGTAACATGATATAATACATATTATTATATTTTATAAACCATAATAAACAGTACAGAAAAACGTACTAAATATTTTTAGCCATGGGTGGGAATCAAGTCCACGACCTCCGGATACGCAACCACTAGTCTACGGAGGCGTCGGATATATAGAAGATAGAAGATATATAACAGATAAATAGAATAGATAAAGATAAACGTCATTCAGAGAAATATTCCTACTCCTCAAGATTCATAACTCTGAAACTGAATAAATTACTTTAAGACCAGGAATTTCCTGAAATTGCCACTTTACTAAAACAAGATTAAAGTGACCGGGCACTAATAAGTTTTGTAGTGCAGAAGTGGGCAGTGTAGATTGCAAGCTGCCCAGATTGCAAGCTGCCCAGATTAAGTGGCAGCCGGTGTCAGTTCAGTATTAAATCTTCCAATCAAATCTGTGCAACGAACTAAATCTAGGTAACTGTGTTTAATGCTGTGTGTGTTTTAGAAACGGATAAAAACAAAAATTTAGGATACAATTCGATTCAAAATTCGAAATTAATTAATAATATACAGGGTGAATTTGAATGGGTGTACTTTAGGCTAATATGATGTTCTACTGGTCAATACGAACAACTTTTCCCATGGAACCATGTGTCGCAAATGAAAAAAAAATTGCCTTCTCCATACAAACTAGTAAAGTTAAAATGACCAATTTGTATGGGGAAGCCATATTTTTTTTTCATTTGCGACACATGGTTCCTTGGGAAAAGTTGTTTGTATTGACCAGTAGAACATCATATTAGCCCAAAGTACACCCATTCAAATTCACCATGTATAATAAATATACTCGTAAATAAAGTCACCGATTACTTAATTTGTTATGAAATCTATTTATTATGAGAAACAAGAACGGTTGATTTTCTTTTAACTTTAACTCTTTCCTATGACAAATAAAGCGTAATTTGGTACCGCACATATGACGTTCAAAAACACACCTTTGATAATTCGTGATGTTCTAGTCATCGGTGATTTTTTTCTCACTGGTGATATTAAAGTCATTGGTGAGATAAAAAAACCGCACACCTGGTCACACACTAAGCTCTAGGCCAATATAAACTGAGCAGAACGTGTACTGTTATTATTTTTCCTTGAGTGGGAATCAAACCCACGCGTGGGTTTGATGTCTATACGTAGCGACGTCCCCTAGACATCGCCAACGGCATAAACTAAATGGAGGTGGTCACTAGAACACGGACGCTGTCAAAATTTAAACAAACTTTTAAAATTCGTTACAAAATTTCGCTAAACCCTCACGTTTTTGTATAAAATTTAATAACTGAATCAGGCAAAAGCGGAAATTTTTGAAAATAAAAAATACTGTTACAGTCCTGTAATAATGAAATTTCAGTATTTAAAACTTGTTATGAATTGTAGTTGAATTTATATGCTAAGTTGCAAATGCATAGTCCGCAAATGTTCATGAATTTAGTTCGGAGGTCACAGATTTAATAAAAGTATGGATAGGGCCATTAAACAAATTTTGACAAAAACATAAAGAGAGTGAGGTACTGTAACATATTTTAAAGAAGCCCTATATAAATTAAAATTATATAAAAAAATTGACTGGTAACTTTTTTATAATGGCTATGGTAATTTTATGTTTATGGTAATTTTTTTTGAACTCATTTTTGTTCCATTTCTTGTTTGATTCTTTTTAAGTAATATCGATTATACAATAATTACGTTTCCTAACTTATTTACTTTTTTTATATAATCACATAGGTATTAGTGTATATATATATATAGTGGCCGTCTAGGCGAGACCGCCTTGACGGCCTCAGAGTACCGAGCGGAGGGGTAAATCATACAATATAATACATATGGTCCCAGTTTCACTATATAAACTTGTGAAACTGTTTACAGATGGCTTATTAAGTCTATCCAAACATCGCGACAAGCTAGCCACTTGTTTGTTGTAGATTCATACCATCGGCTACAACGAGATGTGATTAAAAACCCCTACGCTTCGTACCCTGGGGCCGTCTAGGTCATCTCGGGCGCCATAAGGCTTTGTTCTATTTACTCTGTATTAGAGTAAAGTTCAATTAATAAAAACTTACTCGAGTCCTTGAAGAACCCTGTATTTAAAATGTGTTTTGTCACTTTTAATAACACTTAGGTCTCTGGTTTAAACCCCGGTGTGTACCAATGAGTTTTTAATCAAAAAACATATTTACCTACATTTGTTTAACAACACCACCTACGTAGTGCCTCGCAGAGCATGTTCAGCTGGCGGTCCAGTTTCACTATACCAACTTGTTAAAATGTTTACGGTTATTGAGTCTATCCAAACATCGCGACGAGCTAGCCACTTATTCGTTGTAGACTCATACCATCGGCTACGACGAGATGTGATTAAAAACCCCTCCGCTGAGTACTTACTGGGTACTGGGTATTAAAAAGAAAATAAACGATGGCTGTACGTTTACCAAGTGTTTTTAAGTCTAAGGTCTAACCAACTCGGCCACCACGTATATAATTACTTATAAAACAGTAATTCTAAAATATACATAACACCGATTTTATCGCAGGAGGTACTATTCTGCGGGGCCTTAAAAGGTCATTTTATATTCATAACCCTCTCTGACGGCGTCATCTAAAACGAATTCATTATACCCGGGTCCCGTCAGGTACTCTGTACTTTGCACTTTATTTCACATAAATTAGCTTGCGGTGTTGCATCAAAAACCCCATTTCTGGGCTCTGTTTTGACAATTTAGGTTTTAAAATGAACAAATAAAATATGTTTTATTAATATTATACAAATATAGGTTATTATTATCGTAGGTTTATTATGTGCAATAGATATATATATATATTATATATATATGTATTTATATAAATTCCTTATCATGATAATCTTATATTGATTTTTTTAAAGATAAAATGCAATGAAAGAAATCCTTTTTTCATTTTATGTTTAAAAATTTCAATATGAGATTTGAACCGATTTTGAAAATTCTTTTAGTGTTGGATAGCCCATTTATCTAGGGAGGCTATATAACATCACGCTATGACCAATAGGAACGGGGCATCAATGAAAAATGACCACATTAGTCTTATCCTCCAGTCGCAGTACGGCCACTTTAAGACAAGACATGTCTTGTCATGAGTTTTGCTTGAGGTATTGGGTGTAATAAATCTCACGCGCCGCGCCGCCCGCCCGCTACAATGTTTAACTCTTTTTAATCTATTAAAAAATACTACTGAAATAAAAGTGGGAATTACGGGAAAATAAGCATTATGATAAAGAGGCAATTTTGGGAACGTGGGAATTATAAAAAGTAGTCAGTGTAAAGGTGGGAAAATGCTTATAAGGGTAGTATGCAATGACGTGGGAATTTTGAAAAAGTAGTCATGTAGAAATTGATAATTTCGACTTTTGTGGCAAATAATTCCCATTTATTAAAAAGTATATACGTTATATACGAGGCGGCAGAGTTGGTTAGACCTTGGGCTTAAAAACACTTAGGTCCCTGGTTCGAATCCCGGTGAATACCAATGAGTTTTTAATTAAAAAAAATATGTACATTTGTTTGACAACACCACTATAGTACCTCGGAAAGCACGTTAAGCTGTCGGTCCCGGTTTCACTATACCAACTTATGAAACTGTTTATGATGGGTTATTGAGTCTATTCAAAACATCGCGACGAGCTAGCCACTTGTTCGGTGTAGACTCATACCATCGGCTACGACGAGGTGGGATTAAAACCCCTCCGCTGGGTACCCTGGGGCCGCCTAGGCGGTCTCGGGCGCCGTAAGGCACCCGTGAAGATATGTCTAACTTCAAGAAAAAACATTTTTACTGCGGGCAATTTTTTTCCAACTTTTTTAGAAAATGGGATTTTTCCCCCACTAAAAAATATTTTTTTAGTCAATTGGAACTTTAAAAAAAAGTCATTGCGACACATGGGTCCATGGGAAAAATTGTTCGATTTGATCAGTAGAACCTCATATTAGCACAAAGTACAACTTTTTAAAGTCACCATGTATATAGATAGTTAGAAAAATATTTATCTTTAATAGGCAATACAAAAAAATCATTAAATATTTTAGAGTATTTTTTTTTAAATAAAACAAATAAGGTTCTATTCAGTCTCAAATAAAAATAATGTCTAATTTCTATGTAGGTATTAGTTACTTAATTTATTTTCGGATTAAGATTAGATTTCAAGTTATATCCCATTTCTATTCAAAGAATCTCAAGTTTCCGTAATATTATTCGAAATGTGATTAATTTTTTATTATTTTTCTCTTTCCTGAGACGAATTTTAATTTCAATGAATAAACTTTTTCCATTTACTCACTTAAGTAGATTTACGAAATTTCTATAACCAAGCCTTGTTTTTTTGGAGACCTAAGCTTTATTATGATAAATCCGTAGGTAGGCTCTTCAGTTTTTTCTTATGAAAACAGATCATGAAAATTATTTTGTAAAGTTATTCATGGTTTCATAGTATTGCCTATTTCAGTCTTAAGAACTTATATAGTCCATCTTTATTGGTACAATAAAATACTTAATTTATATATAAATACATTTTATTTATATACAGGCTGGACTTTAAAAACGGGACAGTAAGGTACTCATCCCTACTTCCCCATTTCGTTTCCGTACTACACGCACTGGCAATAAAATGCATACACGTACAGTGGATGACAGGACCACCAGAACAAAAAGGTATGGTGACTCTTATATATGTCGCACGATAAAAAGGTGGAATGCCTTGCCTGCGTGCGTTTTCCTTTCTTCCTTTAATGCAGAGTCCTTTAAGCGAGGCGTAAATAAGTTTCTCAAGCAGACATAGTGAAATCAACCAATTGAAGCAAGCACCATTGCTGTTATTGGTTGAGAACATTCTTGGACGTTACATTGCCACATACCATCAGGTGGATGTAGGGTCACATGTCTTGCTCTATTAAAAAAAAAATGTATATTTTTATTATTTTTCTGGTACACACGGTACAAGCTTATAGCTTTGTTTGTGACCAGAGCAATATGTGTAAACTGTCCTACATATTATTTTATTATATATTACCTCTTTACCAATTTATTACTAAGAAGTAATTTTCAGTAACGTACCTTTATATTCATGTTATTCACACCTGAAATATTTAATATTTTAGTTAAATTTCACCATTTAATTTATTTAACAGATTTTATGAAATTCGTATTTAAAGAATTATATCTAATATTTCATTTCATTGTAGGAAAACACCGAATTATTTTAAACTTAAATATAATATACATATATATGTATTCCATCAAGTCCTATTTATGTGGGAGGAAGGTCTCTATAACTTCGTTAGGCCGACCGACCGGTCTCGTTACCACCGCCCATATAGATGCAAAAACCGTCAAATGACTTAATCATATTTCGGTCTGTGGCTTCACCGGTTTTCAGGGGATTATTGGATTAATTTCTTATCGAGGTGGCAGGTCTTTTAGGGTGCAGTTACGAAACGGACAGTTAATATGACGATAAAGTAAGGAGGATACTAAAGTAGTAATGTAATCTAATGTAATTTTTTTGTTGTCGCCCATTTCGTAACCCCATCATTTTCGTCATCATAGTGTAAGCGTCCAATGCTGTTAAACAACAAAAAAGCATGCACTTTAAAAAAGATTGGGTTGTTTAATACATTGTTCTTTAACAATATTGGTCGTTCACACTATGCCGGCTAAATGATGGGGTTATAAAATGGGCGGCGACAAAGCAGAATTTGCATTACGAGTCTATTTTAATAACCTCGCTGTTTCATCGTCAAATTAATAGCCCGTTTTGTAACAACACCCTGAAAAAAGTCTACCACCTCGACAAGAAATCGATGTAGTATTTATTTATCTTCACACCCCTTCAGGTCCCTTACGGGGTAGACAGAGACAACCGAGCGATACCCGTCCACGTTTACCCTTCACCTCGCTTTTATATATCTGGTTCGTCATTATTTCATCACCTATTCTTTCAAACCAGCGGAGCATATTCTTGCCCATTTTCATGCCTATACATGCAGTAATCTCCTGAAAACCGGTGAACCCACTAATTAAAACCGAAACTTGACTAGGTCACTTGATTTTTGCATCTGTATAACGTAAATTGTGGTAACAAGACCGGTCGGGCGGCCTAGCGAAGTTAAAGAGACCTTCCTCCTACCACGGTCTGCTTACCACCAGGTCTGCTTACCACCACCTTTATACAAAGTTATATGCCGTGCTCCAGTAAAAAAAAGGTGGCAAAGTAAATAGAAACCTACTCAAATCAATCGTTTAACAAATCTAAAACCACAGCTGTCTGCTTCTTTTTTTTTATGGCGTCGATTCCAAAGTCATGTGACAAAGCCCGACTATGGCAATACTCTATATAAATAAATAATACCCGTTTAGAAAAATAATACTTTCTAAACTTGAATACAGCTCCACCTGTGAGCTCCACCAACTTAACTGTAATTACCACAACAATTTTAAAGTAAAAAATAGCGTCGAATGTACCAGCTGTCATTCCACCTTAAAAATAAAACTGGTACATTCGACACCATTTCTAATTTTAATTTACAGAGTTTATTTTTGTGCAACTCAGCTTAAGGTTCCTCAATATTTGGTCTCGTAGATCGTGCATCTGCTGTCCTTTTTATACAATATATTATATAACCCTAATACTTTTTTTTTCTTGGTGATTCGCACGACCGTCCCCTCCGTTCTTCTCTCAATAACCTTCTGAAAATCCTGTCACATGTCTCTACCAAATATTCAGATTCGTTTACGGTGTCTGCTGCTCGCCAGTTGAATTTGCTTCCTCTGACTATAACATCAGCCCCTTCCATCAGAGTGTTTAAACCCTTGCTTACAGCTTATTATCTGAATACTTAAACCAGATCCTCGCGTAATTTTGTTTGGAATGGTATGTATGTTTATGTATTGCTTGTATTATATTATATACCGTATTTAAGTAGTTTAAGTATTTTTATGCATCATTGATAACTTTATATCTATTTCTTTTTTCAAACCTAAGCATATTTTTTCCTCAAAGGTTAGCTGGTAGGAAATGCCTAAGGCATTATAATACAATTTTGTTTAATAAAGAATTTTAAATAAATAAATTGATAGGTGTCATCACCGTACCGTCGTTTTATTTACCCAAAGAGTATTATTAATTATACGGAAATATTTACCTATATTAACATACCTTTTTTTATTTTTTTTATCGAAGCATGACATGTGATTTTGTGTCTACCTAGTGGTAAGCTAAGTCCATAAATGAGGTCAATCCATAATTGTTATTAAACAACATTGATCGCTCCCACTATGTCGGCTAAATGATGCGATTACCAAATGGGCAGCGACAGAGACGAATTGCATTACAAATGTATTTTAATATGCTCCCTGCCTTTTCGTAAATTTAACCACCCATTTCGTAACCGCACCCTGAAAGGAGACTACCACCTCAACAATAAATCGGTGCAGTACCATAACGGGTGCCTTACGCTGAATAGACTGCCTCAGGGTAGTCAGGGTACCCAGCCGAGTAGTTATAGTCTCACCTCTTCGTAGCCGATGGGTGGGAGCGATTTCAGACATTCATGGACTTTGTAGGTCTGCTTATCACCAGGTAGAAACAAAGTCACATTCCGAGCTCCAATAAAAAAAAAGTACTTTACTTTGTGGTTATATTATATTGCTATAGATCTAAAAAAAAAATATGACATTTATGGTTTTGACATTTTAAATTCGTTAACAAGCTAGTAAAATAAGTAGCACATCTAATCTTTACGTTCTTAAAACCTTAAAAGAATTCCTACAAGTGCATTGTAGTAACACACAAGTGAGCATCGAGTAAACGCGTTTCGCTCGTAAATGAATCAGCTATGGTCAAACTAGTAAAACCACTACGCAGTCTCTATAAAACCTATACTGTAAAACGTTTGATAAAAACTATAATCTTATTCCTGCTTGTATATTTCATTATATGCTACTTTTTATTGCAACTTACAAACTATCATAAAACTCGTCAAGGTTTTCATGCAAAAATTAATTTGCCTTATGTAATAGTTCATCTGGATTTGAAGGGTGCTCCTCCAAAGTTAAGTTACCTAGATTCTTTGTTACCTATTCTGAAAGAACAAGGAGCTAATGGTCTCTTGATTGAGTACGAAGATATGTTTCCTTACGAAGGTATTTTGGAAGATTTGAGTTCTAAACATTGTTATAAAAAAGCTGAGGTAAGTTTTTTTTAATCACTTAATGCTGATATTAGTTATCGAGTAGTTGCAGCAGTGGTGCAGATAGCTACGAACTTATCATCTATCATGGGTGCCTTACGAGACCCGAGTCAGCCTCAGAGACCATACCAAAGAGCCAATCGATAATCGAATCAAAATACCCATCGAAATGTATGGGATTAAACGATTCTCGTCGATCAGGCTCTACTCATAGGATAACATTACATATATACATTTTTATCGATCGATGCGGCGATTCGATTAGCGTTCGTGTTCTTTGGTTAGGCCCCAGGATGCCCAGTGGGAATCGCAGTCGATGGTATTATATGTCTCCACTGAACAAGTGGCATACCACTCTTGTATAGACTTACTTTCACAGTTGAACTTACTTTGACAGTATGAAGCCATACGTTGACAACGAAAACGACAAGAATTGTGGGGTCATCGAACTTTTTTCTTCTATCACCACATCCACACTTTTCATCTAAACTGTGTGGCTGGTATAGAAGACAAGTGACCTAGTCATGTTTCGGTTTTAGTCTGTGGCTTGACCGATTTTTCGGAGACTACTGCATCGATTTCTTGTTGATGGATTAGTCTCCTTTCAAGGTACGGTTACGAAACTGGCGATTGATTCGACAATAAAGCAGCGAGGAGATTAAAATAGACTCGTAATACAAATACGCCTGAATTTCCGCCCATTTCGTAACCATATTATTTAGCCAGTATAGTGGGAGCGATCAATATTGTTAAAAATCTATATGTTAATTGACCCCATTCATGGACTTTGTAGGTCTGCTTACATGCTCCATTAAAACTAAAAAAGGTAGAAACTAAAAATAGGTAATATCTTGAATATTGGCCCTATGTCATTAGTGCAAAAACCGTCAAGTGAACTAGTCACGTTTCGGTTGTAATCTAAGGGTTTACCGGTATTCAGGAGCAATAACCTTTATACTGGCAAATATTTCTTGTGAAGCTGGTAACATCCTTTGAGGATAAATTACGAAAAGGACTGCTGATTTGACAATAAACAGCGACGATATGTATTGCAAGTTCGTTTTTATGTTGCTAATTCGACAGCCTCCGTAGACCGCGCAACCACTAGGCGTTGGCTCTTGGCGTTGAATCTGGAGGTCATGGGTTCGATTCCCACCCATAGCAAAAAATATTCGTACATACATACAGTTCGTCATGGTCTGGGTGTTTATAAAATATAATATGCATCATATCGTTGCTTCTGGTACACATAGTACAAGCCTAGAGCTTAGATTGTGACCAGAGCAATATGTGTAATTTGTCCTGCCTATTATTCGGAGGCGTACTACCTAGGGGCTAGCCGGGGCAGTGCCCCGGGGCCCTCAAGCTAATGGGGCCCCCTCGAATCCTTACCAGAAAATCTCGATCGAACTGAAGTTTTGAAAATTTCTCCCATTTTCAAAATAAATATGACAGGTTGCAACCCGACTTTAATCATAGCAACTCAGTTGAGAGAAATTCGTAAGTTATACCTAGGGAATTCCCCTAAATTCTTTCTGTGGGTTGACAGTGTTCTCAATTTGATAAAACCTAACCAGTTTAGATAGCCCCCAGTTGGGGCCCCATTTTTTTTATTTGCCCCAGGGCCTTTGGATACCTAGCTACGCCACTGCTATTATTAAAAAAAAAAAAAACAAATCGTAAACTCAATAGACTAGCAAGCAAAAAAAAAACAAAAAAGGTGCGTCCTAAATAATATTTACAGAATAGGTCTGTTTATCTGCAGGTATCCTATACATACCAGGTATCAAACTTGCTACTCTTGATGTTCAATTCTTAATTAAAAAATACTTATTATTAATTATTTTACTAATCGATTATTAATTCTGCATTACTAATCGATTATTTTTACACATAATATTTGAATACCTAATTCTAATTAAAAATATATATTGCATTTCAGTTAAGCCGCTTTTTAATGTCAGCAACAGATATTGGTTTTGAAATTATTCCATTAATTCAAACATTTGGACATATGGAGTTTGTCCTGAAACATGAAAACAATGCTAAACTACGAGAACTAAATAATCAGTCCGATTCTATATGTCCTACACAGAATAATAGTAAAAAACTATTACGATTAATGTTACGGCAGGTAAATATAAATAAAAACATTTGCTTAAAAACATACCTACTTATTTAATAACATCACACCAGGGGGCCTATTCTACTAAATGAATTGGATATCAACTACACGTCAAAGTTAAAATTTGACATATTTCCCATAGAAAATGTGTCAAATTTTAACTTTCATACGACGCGGCGACGTTGATATACATTTGATTTAGTAGAATCACAAACGTGGTGACCGAGTTAGTAAGACCTCAGACTAAAAAACTCTAGTTCTAATTGGTTCATATGGCTTTTTGAATTGAACCGGGGTAGGTTCCGGTTCAGTTCAAACAGCGATATGTACCAATGATTTTTTTTTTTTAAATCTACATTTGTTTGACAACACCGTTTATTAGTGTGTCGGAAACCACCATAGACTGTCCGTTCCAGTTTCTTTATACTTCTACTTGTGAAACTATTGATTAGACGGGTCATTTAGCCTATCCAAAACTCTGCGACGAGCTGACTACTTGTTCGGTTTAGACCCAGAATAAAATCGGTTAAAAGACGTGGTGGGAATAAAAGCCCACCGCTGGGTAGGTTATTTACCTCGGGCCCGTAAGGCACCCGTGATGGTATAAACACCAGAAACCCAATTATTCGATTGAATACCAAATGGATAACATAGACAAAAATTTGACACGTCAAATTTTTACTTTGCTATCCAAATCACTTTTTTTAGAATCAGGCCTCCAATATGATATTAATAATATTAGAAAGATATAAAAAAAACGGTTCAAATAAATACTCCACAAAATCGGCGTGCTTGTATCAGAAAGTAGGTTTGTAGAGATAGATATACAAGTGTCACACAATCTAACGATTACGTTATAAGAAACAGAATGTGGCCTAAAGGCTATATACATATATAGTATAATATATTATATAAAAAAACTAATATTTTGTTACGTTTTCACCAAGTTTCCTGATTTACCAATATATTTTTATACCCCTCTTTCAGGTTTTGGAATTTCACTTAGAAACATCGCCAATAAACTACATACATATTGGTTGTGATGAAGTGTACCATATTAACAAGTGTCCTTTATGCCAAAGAAGAAATAGCACAAAAGAGTAAGTTAATACTTAATATAATTATATTTAAAAATGAGTATTAATTAATACTAATAACACATGGTTCCATGATTAAAGTTTTTTGATTTCATCAGTAGAGTTTTATATTAATAGCTTAAAGTACAAGATTTTAAGGTCACCGGGTATAATAAAGCTAAAGATTTTATTTTTTATTTAAACGCGCTATCTCTGGAACGACCTACCAGGGGCTTTATTCCGAGTTTTGACACGTTCACCGTCGCGCATTTTGCGTAAACTATAAATATTGAAATATAAGTTCTATCCTATTAAATATAGAGTTGAAATTCCAATGCTCATAAAATGTTCAAACTTGCGAAGAATTCGTTTATTTCAAGTTGGCGGCATTATTATAGCCAACCTAATACCGACTATATATCCATTGAAATAGAACTTATATTTCAATATTTATAGTTTACGCAACGTCTTGTCGTCTTTAGCGGTTGCAAACTCGGAATAAGGCCCCAGGACTTCAAAAAATCTTGTTGACTTTTTAACATTACGCTACGACCCTTAAGAGTCAAAAGAAGCCGAAGAAAATGACAAGCCAAACTATTGCCACGATTATCGATAATGGTTAACATTTACGAGTACCGTCTCATTTCACGAAGGTTTGTCACGATAAGTGCAGGTGTGACCAAAGCTTAAGAAATATTTATAAAAAAAACATTAAAATTTGTCTTATGAGTAAAATGTTATCAAACAAATTTTAAAATAGAAAGATCTAAAAGAACTTTTTTTTATTTTCAGGAACATATTTCTTGAGCACGTCGTTGAAATGAGTAAGTTTATAAAACTTACACATACAAATATTCAAGTTTTAATATGGGATGACATGCTTCGACACATAAAACCTAATACTTTAAAACATTTTAAATTACAAAAGCATGTAGAACCAGTATATTGGGATTATAGAGCTGATTTAAAACAAGTAACACATGCTAACCTATACAAATATTACTTAACATTTAATAATTCAATGTGGATCGCATCAGCCTTTAAGGGAGCAGATGGTGAAAATGCATTAATACCAGATTTACCTAAAAGATTTAGAAATAATTACGAATGGATGAAATTTATTAAAGGATACAACTTTGGCGCAAATCCAGTATCTTTTAAAGGTATATTTCTAACAGGATGGTCAAGATATAGCCATTTTAAGCCTTTATGTGAACTTTTAACGCCGTCTATACATAGTCTATCATTGGCTCTGTTAGTTGTTAACGAATGCAAGACTGATAGTGGTATAATAAAAAATGAAGAAGATTATCAACAGTTCTATAATAATATTGAAGAAAAGTTTAGAAAAAATCTTTACTGTCAACGTGGACTAAATTTACAAAACTTTGATAATGACAAATGCTTCTATGCTGAAAGACATGTATATCTTAAATTCAAAAAATATTTACATAATCTACCTTCTATTAAACAAAGATGTAAATTAGATTCAAGAAATAGTTTACCTTTAGATGATAGTGAAGTAATAGAATCTGAACTTTTTATAGAATGTTCAGAACTTTTACAGGATGCAAAGGAAGATATTGTAGAGGTTCTAAAATTACATTATGATGATTTTGTAATTGATGAGTTTATTAAAAATACTATCGAAGTGTACAAAAGTAAATTACATAAAGAGGTGAAACTAAATGAAAAAAGCGGTATTAGTGGCAAAAAAATTGAAATAACTAAAAGTGAAGAATTTGAAAAATAATATTAATTTTACCTATCATGTTTAATGTATGATTTATATGAATGATTTTTAATTAATTTATTTCGTTTATGTTACTGTGACAATAGGTACATATTTAATACCTATTGATTGAGAAAATAGTTAATATAGAGAAAATAGTTTATATATACTTTTTTTTATTAAATAATAATGTTACTTTGTTAATAATAGCTACTTAAAATATAAAATAATATAAAAAAACATTTTTAATAACCAAAGTGTCTTTCCATAAAATAAATTTGGCTCATAAATCCTTTTAAATTATTGCCATAATAAAAAAAATAGGCATTAAATTTAACAAGAGGTCGCAATATTTATATTTACGATATACTGAATGTATAACAGTAAAATCATGGAATACTAACTTTTGTGTACCAGTATACGCAGTGGCTGAGTTGATAAGACCGTAGATTTAAAAATACTACAGTTTTGTGTCACGATTTGGAGTTTGAGCGGTTACGTCTGTAGTAAATAAAATTAAAAGTAAAAATAATTATATATTATTATATGAGTTTTTATATTTTATTCTACTATGCTAGTAATAAAATTTCAGCACACATTGGTAGAAAATTAAGTTCCCACCAATATATTATTTCTGGCTATTTGTGGCAAGCATCTATTTGTGGTGGGGCCTCTTTGTGGAGGGGCCCCAGGCTACGTAGACTATGCTTAAATGACACAATAGCGACTTCTAAAACTGTTAGAACTCTGGTAAGTTCAAACATCATGTTTCTATAAAAAATTGGTTTGGAGTCTTAACTAACTGCTCGTTCAGTAACAACGCGCTGAAAGGAGACTTCCACCTCGACAAGAAATCGATGCAGTAGTCTCCTGAAACAGGTGAACTCATAGACTTAAACCAAAACTTGACTAGGCAGTAGGTCACTGTACGGTTGCATCTGGCATTAATAACGAAAGCGGTCGGTCGGCCTAGCGAAGTTATAGAAACTTAAAAACTTAGAGTGAATTTAAAAGGTTGTTCTTTGGGCTAATATGGCTAATATGAGACTATACTGATCAAATCAGATATCTTTTCCCATGGCACAATGTGTCGCAAATGAAAGTAGAGCCTGAATTAGCCTAAAGTATATTTTTTCAAATTCACAAAATAATTCAAATCGTCATTTTATTTCAAAAGAAATTTAACAAAATTCCTCGTAAACGTTTTCAATAATAACCCTAACTTAAAATCTTTGAAGTTATACGTTTAATATTTAAAAAATCTTTAGTTTAAGAAAAGTTTAATTGAATTATTTCAAGGCATTGAGAGTTCGGTCATATCTGTCGACATCTTCTCTTGTGATTCATCAACAATGAAAATAAAATGGAGCCTCCTTCAAAATTAAATCCCTTCAATCCATTGACTGTAGAATCTCAAATAACATTGGATTTTGCGGTATTTCAATTGAAGGAGCATTAATGGTAAGCTTATTTAAATGTTTTAGAATACTAATTTGAGTGAATTGGATTTATTATGAGATAAAACATATACGTATGCTATTCGATCTCTTAGGATTTTATTTATATATTGAAGATTCTTTATTGCTCTAAAAGATTTGTACAGAGGCGAGCTTAATGCTTTAGGCATTATTTACTAGCTAACCTTTAGGAGAGCGAAATTTTTAAAATAGGGTGCACAGGGTAATGTAAAAAGAAAGCAAAATTCCTACATAAACTACATACAGTTATGGATATAAGTATTTACTCAAATATACAACAACATAAAATACATAAATAATATAGATTATATACACCTATATATGCAATCACCTATACACTTTTTCACTCACTCACTTGGGTACATAAAAAAAAAACGGTCATGCATGCATTTTGCCATAGAAATGGTAAGGATGCATGAAACATTTTTTTTTCCTTTTGCTTTTGACATATTTTTTTTCAATAAAAAATAAATGTCATGTAATGATTATTTTGTAAATATTGTTGCCTGAAGACGCCCTAATAGGGCGAAATATAGCAAGTTAGTATTATTATTATATTGTGTTTTATTTATGTATCTTATTGGATGACCTATGAAAAATAAATAATTGGAATTGAACTTAACCGGAATTGTGATAATGAGAAATGGGTAATTTCTTAAAAATGGCGAGAGACGGTGACTCTCTGATGTTCAGGGGGAGCAAGTTCCACTGGCGAGCAGCTGACACCCAGCCAAACCAACGCGGTAGCGATGGTTCAAACCAAACGCGTTCTGCGGCTTCCCGCGCGATCCGTACAGAGTCTGCACGCACGATCACGGGCGGGCTCCAGTGTTGCCAACTTAGTGGATTTTCCAGTAAAACTGGTTGTTTAGACCAGTCTTTCAACGGGGAAATTTCGGGGGGTTTTCGTAGTAGTTTTGTATCCTAATAAGGAATTTATAAAAATGCATAGGTAAATATAAAAAACTGAAAAAAGTAAAAATAAAAACAGACTCCTCTGCCATCTAGTATTAGAAACTAGGACTTCTAACTTCACTCGTATAGAGTTAATATAAGAAAGCTAATAAAGGGCAAGAATTCGTGAGGGGTGACTGGAACCTGCCCCCCTAGCCAAGAGCATGGTCGCTATTTAAGCTTTTTTTTAAATTGTAACACGTCATGTGACTTTGTATCTACTCGTATCTGATGTTAAGCAGACCTACAAAGTTCATGAATAGGGTCGCTAATTCATTTTTGTTCAACAATATTGATGCGGTTACGAAATGGGCGGCGACATGGACGTATTTGCATTACGAGTCTATTTTAATATCATAGCTGCTTTATCGTCGAATTAATCGTCGTTTCGTAACCTCGCCATGAAGGGAGACTACCTCCTCGACAAGAAATCGATGGTAATCTACGGAAAACCCACAGACTAAATCATGACTTGGTCCCTTGACAGTTTTTGCATTTGTATGGGCGGTATGTTTATGTATGTAGTAAATTTTATTTCCTAGATCAAACATTCCCTCTTGCGAGATAATTCGCGCATATTAAAAGACAAAGAAATTGTATTTTTCATCTCTGGACCGCCCCCGGCTTTTTAGATTTATATTTACAAATTTACAGCGGGGTGATTACGAGCACAACACTAAGCTAAACTTGTATCGATATTATACAATTCTGAGCTAGTACAAACCTGGTCACATTGAAAATTGACAGACAACTATCATTTTACTTAAACTACTAGTCATTTTGGTTAAAGTTTAGCTTAACATTGTACGGCGTAATAGGCCTATAGATCCCTAAAAAAGTAGGTAGATAAAGCACAACAGCATTGATAGGATATAGGCTCGATAAATCGCCAAAATCGATACATATCGATTTTATGAATGAATTCATAAACTT
Organism: Monopis laevigella; assembly: GCA_947458855.1. NCBI lineage: Eukaryota > Metazoa > Arthropoda > Insecta > Lepidoptera > Tineidae > Monopis > Monopis laevigella. The sequence goes on from OX381599.1 coordinate 8,397,969, forward strand.
CATTTTATCGTCTTTCAAACTATATCGATGTGGTTATGCTAAGATATATAATATTGAAACATGACCCTAATAATAAAATATTTCTTAAAATAAAAAGGTAGACTAATATACCGAAAAACTGCCTAATAAAACAACAGTTATAATAAAAACTTTAATTACACACAATATGGGTAATAAAAAAAACATTACTAATAATATTAGTAAAATATCACTTTCAATAAACAAATTCCATAATTAACAAACTTTGTACAATTTTTTATTGTATACCATGTATACCTATTAACTAACATAGTTTGATTAGCACCAACACTTAACAATTCAGTTAGATCTAATATAATTAAATTTACATTCTATCTATTTTTAGAGTCTGTACTTTTTATCTCAGTTGTATCTTTATTAATTGTTTCATCATCTCCAGTTTCATCAACTTTTTTAGGCATATGAATAGGAACTATACTTTCTATCTCAGTTGTATCTTGTTTAATTGTTTCATCATCTCCAGCTTCATCTACTTTTTTAGGCATATGCACAGGAACTATTTCAGTTGGTGGTGGAGTAATAGGCACCAAACTACCATCTTCTTCAGCCACCTTCAACCCTATAGTCGCTCCAAGCTTAGCACTAGCTTGCTTAAAAGTATTCGACAATTTTACCTGGACAACGTTAATGCACATAGAAGTTAAAGCCAAACCAAATACTAAATACAAAATGGAAGCCATCATAAACATTGGATGATCAGGAACTAAATCCCCAAGACCGATAGTAGACATTGAAATGAAGACAAAATAGAAAGATTCAAAGAAATCCCATTCTTCCCAAATATTGTATGCTACTGCGCCAATGATGATATAAACAATGAGGATAAAAATAGCTACTGATATTGGCAGATTGAATTCATCATCTATTTCGTATAAAGACGGGGCTGGTGTTTCTAGATCGGTTTCTACTTCAGGGTCCACGACAAAAAGAGAACCAGGTTTCGGTGGTAATGGAGGAGGAACATCGGCGCTTGGTTTGCGTTGTAAAGTAGGTGCTCTACCATCTTCATTTTTAGCATCGGTTTCACCTTCAAACATAATCTGGGATGGTCGCCGAACAGCGTCGTATACTATATTCAGACCTTTCATTACTTCCTGAAATAGGATAAAAAAAAAACAAATAACTATGTATGTTATGTAGAGATATTTGAGGTTTAATTATATATATTGGTCACTATATTTAATTAAAATAAACATACATATTATCACGGGTGCCTTACGGCGCCCGAGACCGCCTAGACAACCCCAGGGTACCTAGCGGAGGGTAATTTAAAAAAAAAAATATATTTCGCCTTTTACAGGCGTCTACGGGCAAAATATATAATAATAATAAAGAATATATATATACAGGGTGAATTTGAAAGGATGTACTTTGGGCTAATATGAGGTTCTGCTGATCGAATCGAAAAAGTTTTCCTATGGAACCACGTGTCGCAAATGAAAAAAAGTTGGCTTCCTTATACAAATTGGTCATTTTAACATTACTATAGTTTGTATTGAGAAGTTTTTTTTTTCATTTGCGACACGTGGTTCCATGGGAAAAGTTCTTCGATTTGATCAGCTGAACCTCATATTAGCCCAAAGTACTTCCTTTCAAAGCCACCCTGTATACATACTTAATACAATAAAAAAAATCTGCCATGTCGATTTTTTTATAAAGTATATTGTCACAATTCTTTATTATTATTATTTTGCCCGAAGACGCCCGTAAAGGGCGAAATATAGTTAATTTATTTAATTTATCTATAACAGGATAGAACTTATATTTCAATATGTATAGTTTACGCAACGTCTTGTCGTGTTTAACGTTTGCAAGCTCGGAATAAGGCTGGGAATAACAATATAAATTAAATTAATATGATGTGTAAACTACCTATTTACGTATAGGTAGGTAGGTAATAAATTAATAACTATCTACGTCTACTTAAACCTATCTGAACTAGTTTGTACAATAATCTACACTCATCTGATAAGGGATATGATCTATTTAATTAGCAACCAATTAAATTCAAGTTCTTTTACTAAAGAAGACGAACTCATTTCCATTTCACAAACATTCAAGACAAGACTATGTGTAGCTGTGCTACGCCTACTGGGTACCCTAAGCCATCTGGGTGGGTTCGGGCGCCGTATAGTATAGCACCATTAGTGTTATGATAAATAAATAAAAAATAATTTTAGTATAGTATGTTCTACGTCGTTACTAAAAGATTCAGGCATCTAATAATTTGATTACTTATTTTTTTCTAATCACAACTTGGTCCCTGAAGTAGTTTTAAAATGGGTATCCAAGAAACATTTCAAACACACACCTAAATAAAAATATAAATATACTGAAAGAGTACATTATTATAATTCTGAAAAATATACCGTTCTAATGATTATCTCGGACGAAAGGCAAAAAGCACTCCCTATATAGGACACCACATGCCCCCAAGCAAGTCATTTCTCGAAGAAAATTTTTCTTAGATTGTTTTCTTTCTTCCCTAAGGCGCTTTTTGGTTTTACGGATAAACTCTATTGTTTACTTTTGTTTCAATTGCAAATACTTAAAAAAAAACATTTTACCTGAACTTGAACAGTTCCCCTGACTTTCCTACAGCTTCTTGTGTAGTAAAATCGACGTATAAATGACCAGAAAAACTTGATAATTCTTGTAAATAATTTGCCGAAATCAGCCAATACAATCAAGAAAAGTGGTATTCCAACAATTGCGTAGAGGATCGTTGCCACACGTCCAGAAGTTGTTTTGGGAGCAATATGACCGTAACCTGAAATTTTTAAAATTTAATATATTAATTATTAAATTAAAATTAGGAAATGTAAAATGAAAATTTAACCATTGGTTTTATATAAGGACATAAATCCTCAAATAGGAAAGTTACTTTGGTCCAGTAGTCTTTTTGATAAGATATTTTTTTTTATTTGTTGTGCTTTGGTGGCATCCTAAATATGTTTGTAAGATATAGTAAAAAAATGCAAAATTTATTAAATCAAAATATAGGATTAGAAGGAGTAAGTAAATTAACTTCTTAAATGGGGTAAAAAATAAAACTGGTTTTATTTTTTTAATATTCTTACCAATAGTTGTAACTAACGTCAAACAATACACAAATGAATTCATGAAATTCCAAGATCTTTGCCCGCTATACGACGTTACGCCGGCTTCGTGTGCTGTGTGCAATTGATTTTCAAATTCAAACAGTTTTGTTCTCGCTAAAGATTTCCAATCTTCTTCACGCATATAATTACTACTTCTCCATAAATGTTCTATAAAATCCCGCTTTACGTTTCTTGTACTACATTTATAAGCATTTTCAAATGAACCTTCCAACATTTTAAACATCATACCACCAAGTCCACATACAACAATTAATAGCACCAAATCACATAAGCATCTATTCATGAGTGATTTTATAGAGGAATATTCATTTTTGTGATCTCGGAGATGCTGTTTCCAATTATCTTTAACTCTAATAATTCTCCATTTAGACTTCGTTTCTGGTTTTTCAGGCTTTTTCTTCTTTTCAGGCAAAGCTTTATTTTCGCCATTTATAGGTTTTATTACCTCTTTTTTAACACCATTTTGATCAGCCACTTTACCTACTACAGGTCTTTTACGTAACACAGATTTTATATTTTCTTTCTGGATTTGTGGCATACATTCATTAGACAACAAGATATTAGCTTCGTGATTATGGACTTGTTGACTTAGTATTTTTAGTTTACGCGAAAGTTCAGCAGTTCTTTCAGACAAGTCAAATGTGTGTTCGTTTTCACTTGGGGAACTGGAGTAACAACTAGAAGTATATTCTGATTGACTTGCATCAATGTATGTTGATCTACGCCCTCTATTTTCAAATTCTAAATCTAATTTTTTAATTGGGGTGAGGCCAGCCAAGATTTCTTTATCGCTTATAATTTGTATAGTTTTTGGACATGATACTCCTCTAGAACTTTTTTTTGGAGTTGAAGGGGTTTTGTTTGGGGTCATTAGTGCTTTATTATTGTTATATTTAATATACTCTTTAAGCAGTTTAGGATCATCTTTGGGAATTGATAAGCTTCTGGCTCGAGCTTGTTGCATTAGTTCTATGATTTCTCGACTTGTTTGACTCATTACTGTAGCAGTTTTGTCTGCCAAATCTTCTACTCGATTAACAGATTGGGATCTATTAGCCCTTGGCGATCTGTTTTTCAGAAATCTTCGTGGTGTTGGTACTACCTTGCGTTTTGGTGCTGTCACTGCTTCAGTATTAAGTTGCCTTCCCTGGTCTTCACTCATCTCACTCTCACTCGTTTTACCCTGTAAATACCATCATAGGGTATATTAATTCAAATACTCTTCTTATACTATATGTTAGACAAATATAATTATATATTATATTTTCTTTTCTTTTATGATAAATAAAAATATAGCACTATTAATAAAGCAATACATAAAAATAATAGTACATAAAAACTGACCCCAAATCTTGTTGCTGACTTGCTCCTTACTGGCTTTTCAGGTGGCACTTTGCTTTGCACTTCTTCTTTGTTTACTGGTTTAGCCGGTTGGCGTACTATAATTGGTTTCATTTCAACTATTGATTTTCTGCTAGGGGTCCTAACAACTCGCTGCCTCACCTCGACAGTAGGTTTATTTTCTTGTAAAAGTTTTTTGCTCGGTGTTCTTTCCACTTGAATAACTTTTGTATTTAATTCGCCTGCTTCGGTTTCAGGAGGTTTTGGAGTTGAAGCTTTTAAAATAGTTTTAGTAGGTTTTTCTTCTATTTTGTCAAAAGTAAACACTTCTGCTTTATTAGTTTTACTTGGTGATAAAGCTTTTGTTTGGGCTTTTCTAGTTGCTTCGTCTGGATATATTATTTCATCTTGTTTTTTCGGGGTCGTTGGAGAAGGAAAACTAAAACCTAGTTTATCCACAGGTGAAGCTGTAACTGGGGGAGTTAATGAGTTTTCTCTATTTCTAAATGGTTCAATAGTTAAAGAATTGCGGCGGCCAGTATCTTCATCTTTAGGGCTTAAGCAATAAGTTGTACTTAAAAGTTTGTTTGTAGGATCTATAAAACTACCCTTTCTTTCCAATAACTTAAGTTCTTCCTTATCTGGTAGGGCAAATGGTGATATACTTCTTCGTCGTCTTTCATTTGCGGCTGCGACTCTAGCTACTCGTACCTCTTCAACGTCAAGATCATAAACAGGATCTTTGACGGTCGATCGTGCTGAAACTAATCTTTTCATTTCTTCGTAAGAGTTATCGGCATCGATTTCTCGAGATGTTCGATGTGGCCCGAAATCTTCATCATCAGAAGTAGTTGTATCATCATGTGGAATAGGTGTCCTTCCTGGTTCAGGTGTTTTCTCACGGTTTCTAGTTGCTTGACCTCTGTTTTTAGAAAGATTTCTTCTTTTCTTTATTGATAAGTTTTGAGGTAGTTCCATGTCTTCATTCGTTTTCTTAACTGGTGTTGTTATAACAAGTTGACCGGATGTTTGAGTTTCAGATTCTGCTTTTATTTTGGGGATTTTAAGAGGGGCAGGAGTTGTTATTTCTATTGCTTCTTTGTTCATTCCCACTGTAGTCTTTTATTTCATTATATCTGAAAAACAAAATATATTTAAATATGTTTTTTTATAAAGTTTGTATTTATTTGTTTTAATGACGAACACACCACATGCATGTTAGTTTATAACTACAAGCGCCACATGATATAAAGTGTTTGTTATTTGGCAAACGTTAATATAATTTATGCCAATCCCTAATATTAATAAACAATATGCAATATGTCATACTATAAATCAAAAGTAATTTAACTCACCTCATATGCAGTTAATTGCATATTAATATCTTATTCCAATTGATCGGGGTCACAGCAGTCTAATAAAAGAATCTATTTTTGACATCTCAGCATTTTAGACGTAAACAAACTCCGATTAAATCCGTAAGAATTTTGAGCCATCCTTTTTGATTTCACAGTCGTTGTTAATTTTACTTGCACTTAGACACTTAATTATTATTTTAATTTGTTTGTTTAGTATTTATTTTCACTTGTTAAAAAGGAACGTATAATGAAGAACGTCGAATGTAAGAATACATTTACAAGGGACGCACCGCCTCTGGGCAATGATCCAAATATAAAACACTTGTACATCTAAATATGTTGCGTCTATACACAGTAACACACACATACAAAACGGTGCTAATAGTCTTACGTGTTTGTAAACTGTGAAGTTAGGTGCGTTTTATTGGCAACTCTTTAGTGTAAAGTTAATAACAAGTTGAGGTTTAAGGCTTGAGCATATGCATAGACGTACACGTTCCTCTACCAAAACGTGTAAACCTTATCAGGTATTTATTATACCTAGTCTTGCCATAAATATAGTAAAAAAAAACCTATTGCAAATAACATTTTTTACTTTAGGGTGTGAATATAAGGAGACAGTTCCTTCCAGATAAACAATAATAACAGAAGTAGTTAACAATTAAGTAGACAATTTCTAGTGAAGCATTACATATTATTATAATTATATATAAATATAAAAATTGCATTTGGCTCCATACCTACTTTGTGTAATGCAATTACATCGATTCGGTTCTATTCTCTTTTAATTTTAATATCGCAAAATATTGTACAATGTATTGGCGCCAAAATGAGAAAACACAATGAACAATCTTATAAAAATGACAGATTCCAAATTCAAATGTATTTTTTTTTTTAATTTTTAATTGTAACAGTATTTACGGCCAGACTTTGTATATATGTATATCTACCATCAAGGGTGCCTTACGGCGACTGAGACCGCCTAGCTAGACGGCGTTAGAGTACCCAGTGTTCGGGTTTTATTCCCACCTCGAACAAGTGGCCAGCTCGTCGAGGTGTGTGGAAAGACTCAAGTTGGTATAGTGTTACTGGGACGAAAACTTCAAGTACGGTTCGACGCACTACAGTGGTTTTGTCGCAAGTGTTTTTTTAATAATTAAAGAAACTTATTGGTAAATATCGGGGACCTAAAATATTTTATTTTTAAGTCAAATCAACTCGACCACCACGATTATTTATATATATTATTTTACTTATATAAAATATAACATTAAACTAAAAATATAGTATATACGTGGTGGCCTAGTTGATTAAACCTTGGACTTAAAAACACTTAGGTCCCTGGTTCGAATCCCGGTGTGTACCAATGAGTTTTTATTTTAAAAAAAAGTACATTTGTTTGAAAACACCACTATAGTGCATCGAGAGCACGTTAAGCTGTCGGTCCCGGTTTCACTATACCAACTTCTGAATCTGTTTATAGATGGGTTATTGAGTCTATTCAAAACATCGCGACGAGCTAGCCACTTGTTGTAGACTCATACCATCGGCTACGACGAGGTAGGATTAAAACCCCTATGCTGGGTACCCTGGGGCCGTCTAGGCGGTCTCGGTCGCCGAAAGGCACCCGTGATGATACATATACATATACATGGTGACATGGAACCTTGTGTCGCAAATGAAAAAAAAAAATGCCTTCCCCATACAAATTGGTCATTTTAACATTACTAGTTTGTATTGAGAAGGCATTTTTTTTTTCATTTGCGGCACATCGGCCACGGGAAAAGTAGTTCGTATTGATCAGATGAACCTCATATTAGCCAAAGTACATCCTTTCAAAGTCACCCTGTTGACTACACAAAATTTATTACATTATGCAAATTTAACGACGGTTTGATGAAATCATAAAAAGTATGCCACTTCGTGTTAAAATTTTAATTTAAAGTTTGGGCTGTGGTTTCGGTACTACATAACAAGGTAAAATGTACAATATGTCACTGATGATTTAATGTATATTACATTTGTTTTGGGATTCCAATAAAGTATTTATCTAGGTCTAGGTCTAGGCACCGAGGCACTTGTGATTTTTTTTTTAAAGGACCCCTAAAAGTGTTTTGCAGTAGTGTTGCAAAGCCCTTTTTAGGCTCCCATCTTATCTTATCTTATTGGTTTTTGGGGTTGACATCAGTCAAAAACACTTCGACCCTTTGGGATCTTTTGTGTGTTCCCCATTCCTATTATCCACACAGCTCAGTATCGTCCCCAAATATGTTGTTGACATATTTAAGGACATCACTAAGGTCGATTAGCCTGTAGCTTTTTGGATCCGGATAAGCCTATCCTAGGTATTTTATTCTTTGGATGGCCCTAGCGTCACAGTCGCACAGTAGGTGCCGCATGGATTCGGGCTCCTTACCACAGAATCTGCATGTGGGATCATCTCTTACTCCTATAGTATAGAGGTGCTTGTTGGTTGTATAGTGTCCTGAGAACACTCCCACCAGTAGCCTTATTTGATTTCTGTTGAATTTCCATATCTTATCCAGGCCTATTGCCCTCATACCAATGAATTTCTTGGAATGTATTAGGCCTTGCTGCGTTAACCACCATCTTGTGTGTTTATCCTCAGCAAACTTCTTCAATGCATTAATTATTGTTATGTTGGGTATGCCTATAAATGGTTCAGGTCCAATTAAGGGAGTTTCTGAACCCATTTTAGCCAGTTGGTCTGCCCTTTCATTGCCTTCGATGCCCATATGTCCCGGCACCCAGGCCAGTCTTACCCTGTTGTTCCTGCCGATTTTATTCAACAGTTTAACACATTCCAAAACCAGCCCAGATCTGGTCTCATACGAGCTCAGAGCTTTAAGTGCTGCTTGGCTGTCGCTGAGAATATTTATGTTTTCTCCATGTGATCCCATGTCTAGGATCTTCTTTGCAGATACTATTATCGCATACAGTTCTGCTTGGAATACTGTAGGGTAATGTCCCATGCTTACATGAATATCATGACCATTAGTATGTATTCCTGCACCCGTTCCTGACTGCATCTTTGATCCATCAGTTTAGGCTCCCATACAAACGTACCTACTTCCAATAACAACTTTAATTATAATATTATGTTGCTACCTAAAAATCTTTCTGTTATAATAAATATTGTTGCATTATTAATAATATAGAAATTGTTTTATTTCTGATATATATATATATATTAAATACACAGAAAGATTACCGACAAAAATATTATTTTAATTCTGCTCCAAACATATATACGTGGTGGCCGAGTTGGTTAGACCTTAAACCCCGGTGTTTTTGTAACAATGAGTTTTTAATCTAAAAATGTATATCGACGCTTGAAAGGAGAAATGGGATAAGCGACAATATTTGTGAAATTAAGTTATATATACCGTTGAAATTGTCTGATTTTTCTGCGTCGATTGAGCCTAGTTTCAAGTCAATCTGAGCAAATTTATGTCGCTTATCCCGTAGGTGATTTGGCCGCCCAATAGAGTTTTTTTTGTACCAACCGACGTCATTTGTATCAAATTTTGTAATAATGGCACTTGGATAAAATGATGACACAAAAATATTGACTAAGGACTTTTTACTCTTCTAATTTATATATTACTGCTTCATATGTCTAGTTTTACTTCGCCGTAATAATTAGATCTAATGTCAGTTACATCTTTTTACATATAAGCGAAGCGACAAAACACGGCTGTTATTGCATTTTACCTTTACGTCTAAAATCAAAATATGTCGCTTACATCGTTTTTCTTTATTAATATTATGAAAAAGATTGTCGTTTATCCACTTTTACCTAAATATAAAGTTATTCCCTTTCCATCGTGAGTGTTTGGATATACCATACAATAAAACAATATAATATATTTTGCCAAATACTGACATAGAAGATATTGATGTTGAATTGATGCTGTTACTATGTAGTGTGTGTAACACAATATTTTTATTATTATCTAATAAGTATTTTGTTATGTATACAGATAGATGCACAGTTTTCTTTAATTTTTGTATTTCTTTAAGGTCTTTAAGGCTTTTTATTTTATGTTTATAAACTTTATGTTCCTAAATAAATATTTCACTTTAGATTATAGCAATAATAATTTTACACGTCATAGATTTTATATTTGTGTTTGGGTATTATTTAAGTTAATTTGATCTCAAATATAAAATATCGTTTTATCTTTATCTCATAGGAGTGCAGCTGATGCAATTAAGAATATATTTTGTTATTAAGGCTAATAAATATTATAATATCATATAAACAATAGTTTTATTTGCTATTAAAAACCTGGAAACTTCATTTTTGACTCAGTTTTTATATTAGCTGAGAAAGTTAAACCATTTATGCGTATAAATGAGCAATAAACAATGGCGCGTATGTCTTTATACCTGTTTCCATATTAAGGTATTCATTTTAGGTATTGCATTCTTCCTGATACATTTTTTTTGTCAAAGCTTAGTTGTCCCTTTTTACTTCAATAGTTAAATTAGACAATCTTAACTTAAGCCTTTTTTCATGGTTATGTGTTTGTGCCAAAATACTGTCCACCTATTTAACCTGAAAGAAAGTAGTATACAATTTTTACTTGGACCCTTTTTCCTCATAAAATTTTCGTGACTTAAATGCGTTAGCGACACTATTTCCTATACTAAGTAAAATTCATAGAATGTATCAATGTCATAATTTAGAGAATAATTTTAGCACCATTTGGGTCTGTTAAATTCGAAAATAAAACTAATTGGAATTATGTTATGAATTTTTTTCTAAAAAAATAACAGTTTTTTGGCTCTCTTGTAAAATTTACTATATGTCGTTTATGCCCTTTCTCCTTTCAAGCGTCGATATACATTTGTTTAACGCCACTATAGTACCTCGGAGAGCAGGTTAAGCCGGTCCTAGTTACACTTACTGGTAAATGACTATCCAAACATCACGCCGAACTAGCCACTTAGTGTAGATTTATACCATCGGCTACGACGAGGTGCATGGGCGTATCTAGTACTATGTTTCAGCCCCCCAAGCCTACCCCCCCCCCCCTTCTCCATTAATATTCGCGGTTGTAGAGAACATGATTACCTCATTGGATTTTGTGTGAAGTTATTGAATTGTTCCACGTATAACCGAATCGGTTACCCAAGATCCTGGGGTGGGCACGGCCTACCCTGCCCCTATATACGTCCATGACGTGGGATTAAAAACCCCTCCGCTGGGTACACTGTAAGGCACCTGTGATGAATGATATGTATGTATGACAAACAGTAGAGAAGAAATACTGAAAATGCGATCGAAAGCTTCGTACAAAATACGTAGGTACTAATATTATTTGCTACGAGTGAAATCAAACTCATAAACTCGGGATTCATGCAATAGCGTAACTATAAAACCACAGAGTAATCTAGTTGCACCAAAATACGGTTTTTGTGAGGTAAACCCTTTATATATAGTTTATGTGACCGGTAATTAGGCCGGTACCCTGCCTCAGATTTATTTAAAATACTTTATTGCACAAAATTACAAAATAAAAATGTACATAGGCGAACTTAATGCCTTAGGCATTTTCTACCAGCTAACCTTTGAGAGAGTGGAAGAATATGTATAGGGTGCAAAAGCAAATAAATAACAATTTAAAAGACATATAGCGAAGAGTATATAAACTACTTAAATATTACATATAAATACTTAAATATACACACAATACATAATATACTACTTATATAAATTATACAATATAATACATATAGTATATATCAAAACCGAAAATGCTAAAGAAAAAATAGGCAGTTACTTATTCAGATAATGAGTGGTTAGTAGACGTTTAAATACACCGATGGTTGGAGCCTGTCTTATACGTAGAGGAAGCAAATTCCATTGACGAGCAGCTGACACATTTTGATTGCAGTGCGGTGATAATATAACTGATTATCTATAATTAATTATTAATAAGAGATAATCCCTGATATTACGTCACTATATCGGGCTTCATATTAAATTAATTTAGCTTCAGGAATTTGTTATGTAGGAATTATTAATGAATATGGATGGATTATTATTAGATCAGAATATTATATTATTTACCTATTAGCTTAATATATGTTAAATGTCTTATGTCTTATTATTTTACAGCCTCCGTAGACTAGTGGTTGCCTTTGGCGTTGTATCCGGGGGCCGTGGGTTCGATTCCCACCCATGGCAAAAAAATATTAATACGTTTTTCTGTACAGTTTGTCATGGTCTGGGTCTTTATAAAATATAATATGTATTATATCGTTGCTTCTGGTACACATAGTACAAGCCTAGAGCTTAGTTTGTGACCAGAGAGTAATATGTGTAATTTGTCCATATTATTATTATTATATATTTTTAATACTTACAAAATTAGATAATAATTTTGTTTTTTATTTTTTTAATGGCCTCATTCATGGACTTTGTACCTAATGTTAAGCAGACTTACAAAGTCTATGAATGAGGTCAATCAATACATTTTCTTTTAACAATATTGATCGCTCCCACTATGCCGGCTAAATTATTACGAAATGGGCGGCGACATGGACGTATTTGCATTACGAGTCTATTTTTATTTCCTCGTGGCTTCAATTCAATCGCCCGTTTCGTAACCGTGCCATGAAAGGAGTGTAACCCTTCGACGAAAAATCGATTCAGTAGTCTCCAGAAACCCTAAAAACGAAACTTGATAGGTCACTTTTTGATGGGATATGATAGGATGGTATTTTCATCTGCCCTAGTGTGAGTTTTCTAACTAATACTTTATGTTTGAGTTGACTAAAATTTGTATGGGAATAGTTCAGCGCTCCAAGCGGAAATTTCGAGAACTAAAAATGCGAGCGTGTGATTGGTCAAAATGTTAACGCAGTAGTAAAGTTAACGCGAAAGTAAATGTTAAAAAAACTTACACTAGGGCTACTGTATAGGCGGTGGTAACGTGTCCGGTCGGTATAGCGAAGTTATAGAGACCTTCCTCTCGCCTAAAAGATAGTAAGTGTTTTAGTAGGTATTTGAAGTCCAATAATTTATACATATCACCACGGGTGCCTTACAGCGCCCGAGACCGCCTAGACGGCCCCAGGGTACCCAGCGGAGGGGTTTTAATCCCACGTCGTAGCCGATGGTATGAGTCTACACCGAACAAGTGGCTAGCTCATCGCGATGTTTTGAATATACTCAATAACCCATCTATAAACAGTTTCACAAGTTGGTATAGGAAACCGGGACCGACAGCTTAACGTGCTCTCCGAGGCACTATAGTGGTGTTGTCAAACAAATGTACATATTTTTTTTAATCAAAAACTCATTGGTACACACCGGGATTCTAACCAGGGACTAAAGCGTTTTTAAGTCCAAGGTCTAACCAACTCGGCCACCACGTATATAAATATCCAATAATTTATAATACGAGTACATATAAAATGCAACGTTTCTCTGTCGGTCCTCATGTGTGCTTATAACTCAAGAATTACTTAGGTATCCGATTTTTATGATTTTTTATTTTATTAATATTAATATGTTCTCCGGCCAGGTGGGCAATTCTCGCGCTTTCGACATTCATCTCGATTCGAGATTTTACGAAAAATTAGTAAATATGTCATTTTTCGTTCAATATTTGTATATTTATTATTTATTTCGTTTAATGTTCGATATTTTTGAACGAAAAATGGCATATTTAGTCATTTTTCGTTTAAAAATCTCGAATCGAGATGAATGTCAAAAGCGCGAGAATTCAGGGGGTTCGTTTTTCAATGTTTGAATGTCAGCGGTTGATTAAATATCAATGAAATGACAAAATAGTATCGATTTCTAAATTAAGTATTTTTGAAACTCATAAGTGACTAAAATATCATACCTATGATATCAATACGTGAGCCTCACCAATGACAGATAATATTAGACATGAGATAAGGGGTGCGTGTTGTTAGCTGGTAATGTTAGCGCGGCGCTAGCATTGGTCGTCAAAAAATTTGTCCGATCGGCAAAAAAAAATCTACAAATAATAGAGCCCGGATTTGTTTATCGTCAGATAAAGGTATTTGACAGTTAACATGAATGAAAAACTGTCAAATTTATTTATTCTCCAAGCAAAGTTATTTGTTCAATAACTTACTATATCTAACAATTAAAATAATTCGTACGAAGCAGCGGGCGAAAGCTAGTAAAATATATTTTTTTAACTACCATATTATCTGTTTGTAAATCCTTTGAGCGTGACATAAAAGGGTTTTTTACTGTTTACTCAGCCATAGAATATAAATACGCTTGTATTTTTCTTTGTCAGCAGAAACATTTCAACTCGCGGTGTATTATAAAAACGTCTAAAAATTTGTTTCATTTAATAAATATGAAATATAATTATATATACTCCTCTTTTAAAACGCCTGAAATATTTTATTTGTATGCACATTAATAATGTTTGAAATATATTTCTTGCTATGAATAAATTTTCAGGCTCTATCTGTATCTATACGAATTATTTATATTAGAAATAAACATAATGGTTTAATACAGTTGTACGGTATAGTATACATAGAGCCAGAAGTTTAATTTATTAAATACTTAATATAATTATAAATAAACTGTTCTTTTATATTAAAAAAAAAGTTTTTAAAACGCCAGAAATATTTTATTAGTATTGTTCCACAAAGAGAGCCGCTGTATTTTTGGTAACAGGATTGAATAAAGCGATCCTATTGGTTGTTGCTCACGTATACGTAAATGAATACGTTACGTTTCTACAATGCGCAAACCCATGGTAGAGCCTCTGAACGCAAAAACTACTTCGTTTTCCCCTACTTTTTATCATACAGAACCATAAGTGCAAGTTTTATTTAATACACTTACCTATAGTAGTATAAATGGTGCCAGCATAAAACATGGCATTCCAGAAGGTCCATTTCCTTTCTTCCTGCTGGCTCTTCAAGTATTCCGTAATGTTTCCTGCGTATGAGTCGAGGAAGCCTTTGATATCTCCGAGAAACTGGTCCGAGTTCTGGAATCAAATTTAATTTACTTGCAAATTTTCTCTTTTACTATTTTCTATTAGTATATTGTTAACAGGGTGAACAGTACTCATTATAGGGTGAACAGTACTCATTATAGGGTGAACAGTACTTATTATAGGGTGAACAGTACTCATTATAGAGTGAAAAAAATCATTATAATATTATTAGCTTTTGCCCGTAGCTTCGCACGTTTTAATAAGTTTAAAGAATTTTTAAGTTTAGTAAGTACCTTCGAATTCATTTAGGTAGGTAAGTTACATAAAATATCAATTTTTAAACAAATATATATATATTCCTCAAAATATGAATATAAATTCAAAAATGTACCCAGCGGAGGGGTTTTAATCCCACCTCGTCGTAGCCGATGGTATCAGTCTACACCGGACAAGTGACTAGCTCGACGCGATGTTTTGATTAGACTCAATAACTCATCTATACACAGTTTCACAAGTTGGTATAATGAAACCGGGACCGACAGTTTAACGTACTCTCCGAGCCACTATAGTGGTTGTCAAACAAATGTACATATTTTTTTTAATTAAAAGCTCATTGGTACACACCGGGATTCGAACCAGGGACCTAAGTGTTTTTCAGACCAAGGTCTAACCAACTCGGCCACCACATATATATTACTTTATACACTTCTCTATCTGGTGTATTTATTTATTTTTCCCAATAGATATAGAGGGTGTTTATCTGCACCTCCAAAAGCTATATCAAAAAGTGAGCACCCTTTGTCCTTCCCAGGGTCTCAAACTATTTCTATACCAAATTTCATCTAAATTTGTTATGTATTAAAAATTACGTAATTTCCATACAAACCTTCATCTCCTATTTCAACCCCTTACAGCCCTTTTTCATTTAAAAGTAACCTATGTCCTTTCTCAGGCTCTAGTAGATTATATCTGTACCAAATTTCATTTAAATTGATTCAGTAGTTTAGACGTGATTGCTTAACACACACACAGACAGAGTTACTTTCATATTTATAATATTAGTATAGAAGTATAGATCTACAAGCTATTGCCAGTGGCTTCGCGCGCCATTTAGTACAAAATTTTAAAGCCATCATGTTAAATACACATTGCCGCTCCAATAGAGAAAATAATAAAATTGGATAGTTTCTTTTTGTGTTCCGAAATTACTTTTTACAGTTTCGTTTGTTTTTTAAGTATGTAACCCTATAAATATACATTTAAATCATTCCCTTGTGGTGCCTTACGGACCCCGAGATTACCTTAACTATCTATATTAATATGAAGAGAAAACGTTTGTATATTTACCTGATGAAAGTAATTATATGTTCTAAGTAAATCTTGTAATTGTTCAGAAAACTCTTTTCCAACGACAGTCAAGTTTTTTTCAATCTTTACTTCTTGTGTATTGTCTTGATTACCTGAAAAAGTAAAGAATAACTTTTTTTATTTTTATTAAAACACGGCAAATGATACTGTATATACCTGATGGTAATCTGACCTACAAAGTCCATGAATGGTCAATCAATGCATTGGTCGCTTTGACTATGCTGGCTAAATTGTGTGGTTACGAAATGAGTGGTGAAAATTTACTCGTTATGATCTTTTATTGTTAAGTCACACCCTATTCGTAACTGCACTTCGACAAGAAATATATTCAGTAGGCTCTGAATAAACTGTACTAAACCCAAACATGGCTAGGTCATTTGACGGTTTTTGCATCTGTGGGTAACGAAACCGATCATTAGGCTTCCAAAAGTTATAGAGACATATTTTTTTGTTTCTCCCGGTATATCTCCCAAATTATTTAGTAAATAGATACTTTCTATTTTCAAAAAACATGAAAATCCTTTCTATCTATTTATTACTGACGTTGACAGATAGCTCCAGACTTAACTGGACTACTAACCCAAATAGTTATTGAGGCTCGGTTGACGTATCTAACCCGACGTCAATTTAACGTACGGTTAAACGTTTTTCATGAATAATAGAAGTTTTCAGCGTTTTCATTTTATGAAATAAATTATATATATATATATATCATCACCGAGACCGCCTAGACGGCTCCAGGGTACCCAGCGGAGGGCTTTTTAATCCCACCTCGTCGTAGCCGATGGTGTGAGTCTACACCGAACAAGTGGCTAGCTCGTCGCGATGTTTTGAATAGACTCCCATCTATAAACAGACCCATCTATAAACAGTTTCACAAGTTGGTATAGTGAAACCGGGACAACCGTCTACAATACACATATTAAAACAAGTAAATAATAAAACTTAAAAAGAAAAAAAATACTTGAGAACATTTATTATACATAAGTAAACTTAAATCAAATTAAAAATGTTGCGACTTTCGTTCACATAGTGCAATAGTCTGTGCAAATATGCATGTTTGCGATGACTTTTTCATGCGAGATACGAGTTTTGACGTCATGTCACGTTTGCACGAACTTTAGTCTGCACAAACACGTTGCACAAACAAGAACGTACCGTGTAGAGCCCTTTATAAACTTGCTGCTTTTCTCTTTGACGACGGATTACGTTAACACGGTTCAACAACTCTGCTAAAAGTAAAAAATAACTAAAATCAACTGTCAACTTGCAGTTTTACGTAGGTAACTATAGACTATAGTATTTTTTTCTACATTAAACTAATGTAGGTACTTTTTTTTTGTGACCTAAATAATAAAAATTGTACCTAATTTTTAAAGTACCTAATATCCAAAAGTATTTCGAATATAAAACTTGGCTGTCAAAGTCAAAGTCATTTATTTCATGTAAATCTTTACAGATATTTATGAATAGCAAAAAAAAAAAAGTTTAACAATGAGGTCTTAGAGTGCGTTTGGTTAGGCAGCTATTCATTAACAAAAGAACGACAAATATTAATTGAACTTAGACACGATGGAATGGAAATCTGAAAATTACTACCGAACCGAACACACACTACATAACCAACTAGTGTAAGACTAGGTGGTTAGCTGATTCCATTAACCTGTCAATCATTATCTGCCATACAAGAGAGCCACCAAGGCGACCAACTTTACCGATCATATCCATGCCTTAAATATTTATTGTAAATAAAAGGTAAGTAACCAATCACATATAAGTAAAGGTACCTATAAGGTTCGGTATTTTTAAGGGCATAAACACTAACTGTAAAGTCGATCCCCTCACAGACCCCGGAGAGAAAGAAACCATCAAATAAAAAACTCTAGTGCTTCACACAAAATAAAAGTGTCAGTCGAAGTTTAATTTTTATTTTTATGTTGGTAAATAAACTTGTTTTCTGATTTAAATAAATACCCCGCACAGAAAGATTAATAAATATAATCACCGACAAAAATATTATTCTAATTCTGCGACCAACAGTAGTCGAGTAATATTGGAAGTGCGAAAGCCCATTTTGTATGGACTCGGCCGATTTAATTACTATAGATCGATCATAATTTAGTACCTATTATTTTCTCTATTGACAATTCGTTTTAGCCATGAAGGTAAAAACCGTGCCCGTCCGCGCGCCCCTACTGGAGTAAGCATCATTCAATTTCATCATTGCAGGGTGCCGCGCGAGTGACAAATTTGTCACTCACACACACCTTTACATTTTTTACATCCTCAGTCTGATTTGTGCGTTCGGCGGAGAAAGTCGAAAAGAGCTCCGCTTTTATTGTCGGAAAAATGGTTAATTGTGCATTAAAGCTGTGTAGAAACTACTATTAAAAAAAAGTACCTAGTGTCACGTTTTTCAAGTATGTATTTAACATGTTTTTCTTATATAAAACCTTAATAAAATATTATAATAAAACCCATAATTAAAATATCAAAATCTAACGTCGTAACTATGGTAACTGTCAAACTATGTGCATCAGTTAGAAGTTGAAGAACTAGTGATGTGTTTTTATTTTTAATGAGAATTTCGATACTTTAAAATAATTTATAATATTTTCAATTTAATTTAATCAAAAGGTATGGCGACAACAGAAGCGTCCAACGAGGTTTGTCAGTTACTATTTAGTGATGTGATTTTATAGTTGATATACTCGATTTTTGTAAATACTTTCATGGTTATGAGATATTATACAATTATTGTTTTTTTTATATAATACTAATTATATTTTCTATACATGACATACAGTTTCCCGAAAAATACGGCATTAAAACGTAAATGGGGAGGCAATTAAAAGAGAAGAAAATTGATAACCAACAAGAATACCCGTAAGTTCAGTACATTTTGACGAATCAAGCTACGATTTAATTGTTTTTCGCCTTTTGTAGTTTGAGTATAACTTCCTCTTGGAGGTCGGTCAAAAATGTTGAGATTGCGTTTAGTAGGTACATGTAGTTAGTTGTGCATGTGTTTTAATTTAATAAATAATTTAATTTAATAAAGTATTTTAACTTATTGTTATATTATTATATACCTACATTTTTTAAATCCACTAGTATTATAAATGCGAAAGTGTCTATCAGGGTGGATTTGAAAGGATATACTTTGGGCTAATATGAGGTTCTGCTGATAAAATCTAACAATTTTTTCTATGGAACCATATCTCGCAAATGAAAAAAAAAATGTACTTCCCCATACAAATTGGTCATTTTAACGTTACTAGTTTGTATGGAGAAGGCCATTTTTTTTTCTTTTGCGATACATGGTTCCATGAGAAAGTTGTTTGATTTGATCATATTTGCCCAAAGTATATTTTTCAAAGTTATTGAGTCTATTCAAAACATCGCGACGAGCTAGCCACTTGTTCGGTGTAGACTCATACCATCGGCTATGACGAGGTGAGATTAAAACCCCTCCGCTGGTTACCTTGATGATATGTGTGTGTATTACAATTGTATATCGATAAATAATTATTAATCTTTGATGATCTCTATAAATCCCAAAATATTTGGTTTATATCGATAAGTAATAATATTTGTTGTCAGTGGCAACACTATCGAAACTATTAAGTATGCAATTAAATATTTAGCTTTTTATAATAAAAAAACAATACACTTCATAGACACGCGCACACATTCGTGTTTGTTGTATCTCTTTTTTTCTCAAGCAGTTTTTTAAGTGTCAGAAGCGTTGAGCTGCCATTTGAAGCCACACCTTTTTCCCCGTTCTTCATTTGTTCGACTCAGAAATTGGCGACACCGGTATCGTACTATTATGAAACAATTTATGTATCATGCTTACTCCATTGGCGCGGGGCGCGTTTTTTTAGCTTCATGGTTTTAGCCCATAAAAACCAACCCTAAAATGCTTACCGTTTTACGTAACCGCCATGGTTACTTTTACGCCATCGGTTAGATAAGTACAACTGGGCCTTAAACTCATCTAGACGTAGCAAGTGACAAATTCTTCAAAGACAATATGTGCACATATATTTTATAATTTAGAATAGGCAGTTTTTGTCGTAGGCAATATTTTACTGCCAATTTAGTGTTTAGTCTACTGGATTTTTCTTACTGTAGAGGTTAAAATAAAATACCTATACGGCGAGACCGCCTAGACAGCCTCAGGGTAACCAGGATGGTATGAATCTGCACCGAACAAGTGGCTAGCTCTTCGCGATGTTGATAATATAGACTCAATAACCCATCTATATACAGTTTCACAAGTAGGTATAGTGAAACTGGGACCGACAGCTTAACATGCTCTCCGAGGCACTACAGTGCCGTACATAAATTTTTGATTAAAAATTCTTTGGTACACACCGGAGTTTGAATCAGGGACCTAAGTATTTTTAAGTCTAAGGTGTAACCGACTCGGCATCCACGTATACAACGGAAATAAAATAAATACCTTTGACTATTTTTTTTGATTAGAAATGTTTTTTTTTATATGTACCATCACAGGTGCCTCGAGACTGCCTAGATAGCTTGTGTACCCAGGGGAGCGGTGTAAAATACATATAGTCGTGGCTAAATTGAGCAAATTATTTCTTTAATTATTAACTTATTTTTAGAATTTTTGACCCGAAACCACACAAGAAATAATAGTACAAGTACCGAAACTTACATTTTTGTCCTCAAAAATACTGATAAACATTTCTTACTGTATGCTAACTTATTTATATCTGTATCAGTATGACTTTAAACATTAAAAGGATGTACCTTGGGCTATTATGAGGTTCTGCTGATCAAATAGAAGAACTTTCCCCATGGAACCATGTGTCGCAAATGAAAAAAAAATGCCTTCTCCATACAAACTAGTAATGTTAAACTCACCAATTTGTATAGGGAAACCAAAATTTTTTTTCATTTGCGACACATGGTTCCATGGGAAAAGTATTATATTACACATATTTTAGCCCAAAGTACATCCTTTCAAAGTCACCTTGTATATATCTATTGTATTTATTTATATACCTAAATCTATTCATTATTATTTATGTGTACTATTAAATATAATGTATTCTTATATTTACCTAATAATTAAAAAAAAATGCCTTCTCCATACAAACTAGTAATGTTAAAGTCACCAATTTGTATAGGGAATCCAAAATTTTTTTTCATTTGCGACACATGATTCTATGGGAAAAGTTGATCGATTACATCAGCAGAACATCATATTTTAGCCCAAAGTACATCCTTTCAAAGTCACCCTGTATATATCTATTGTATTTATTTATATACCTAAATCTATTCATTATTATTTATGTATGTTTATGTGTACTATTAAATATAATGTATTGTTATATTTACCTAATAAAAAATTAAGCTCGTCTATGTACAATAGTATTAAGCATTTGTGAAATAAAAAAATCCCCCCCCCCCCCCTTAAATATAGAGATGACCCCCTTTCTTCTAAACCTTTAAATAATATTTGACTTTTAAGGTATTATTATATTATATGTGGGTCAACAAAGACAATTTCAACTTTCAAGTAAAACGGTTCAGTAGTGTCTTGATATATTTAATGTGGACAGACAGAAACACGAACGGAAACTAATCTTTTAATATAAATGTTTATTTCCTGAAAAAAATAATTCGGTACAAAAAAATGGCTTCTTTCTGAAATAATTAAAACCTGCACTTTTATGTTGCATTCCATTACCGCAAGATAATAAAACATTTACCACACTTTTAGTAAAATAGAAGAGAAAATTCCGTTCTATTTTTGCTAATGGACTGAAAAATGCTAACGAAGAGGGATATTACATCCTATCATATTCATTTTTTACTATTATATTGTGTTCTATGATAAAATTATAATGAAAATAATCCTAGGGAGTGGGATTCAAACCCACGTCCTTTGCTTTCGCGGCAAGGTGCTCAACCACAGAGCTAACCAGGTCCAGTCACCCCCCAGAAAAATTGTCATTGCTTTTTACCTGTTTCTACACAGACTGTATGCATTATTCTTAATACTCCGTAAGTATAAAGCCGGCTTCACATGTTGGTCCCAATACAAGCCCCTATGTCATTCGTCTAACATGTGAATCGAGAAAATAGTATTGGTTCCATTGGTCTCGAAATTATTTTTTGGCGTGGCTTTGTCAGTGTTTTTTTTTTCAATTTATATGGCGTATATTGGTGTCCGAGATGGTATGTACCAAAGAGTTTTTAATCTAAAAAAAATATGTACATTTGTTTAACAACAACACTATAGTGCCTCGGAGAGCATGTTAAGTGGTCGGCCCCAGTTTCACTAGATCAACTTATGAAACTGTTTATAAATGGGTTATTGAGTCTATCCAAACATTGCGACGAGTTAGCTACTTGTTCGGTGTAGACTCATACCACGGCTACGACGAGGTGGGATTAAAAAACAACTCCGCTAGGTACCCTGAGGCCTTCTAGGCAGTCTCGGACGCCGTAAGGCATCCGTGTAGATATTTATTTATATAATTCGTGTATTTCAAGATGTATTATTATAGCCAACCTAATTCAGACTACATAACCATTGAAATAGAACTTATATTTAGCGGTTGCAAACTCGGAATAAGGCCCCAAACTTAGAACTTCCATACAGAATAATTTCTTGTATAGACAGTAGGATATATTGGTCATTTGTTTCAAAAAAATATATATAAAGGAGATATTGTTTTAGGTGTCTTGGGCTAAGGACATATTTTAATTAAATAAAACCTTGTATTGAAATAATAAAAAAATATTAAAAAAAAAAAATACAAATGGTAATGACAAGCACTCAAGTACATAGAGCAATTACGACATAGAAATTGGCTGATTGAACTAAAATAGTGTTATTATTTTCAACGCGTGATTGGTGTTTGAGCCAACATGTGGAACCGGGGTTAGAGTGAAGTTAGAAGTCCTAGTTTTGAATACTAACTTTGAGTGCCCGAGTTGTGATCTTTTATACTTACTGTAAAATACCCTGAAAAAATTCTTAATATCTTCTTACACTTGAAAAAATCGCAGTTAATCTTGACTAAGTATAAAAAATTATCGTGCATTACAGACACAACATGAATTTAAATAAATCATGGATCACATTTCGTTATATACGAAACTTTTAATACTAAAACTATTAACTTTCATAAATAGTATTTGCAACCGCGATTTAAAACGTTTTAAGGGAGTAAGTGCTGTAAGTAGTGACCCATTTACATGGTTTGTCCATTTTATAAGGGTTGATATAAATGAAGATATTAACTCTTTGAGTAAAAGAAAATAAACTGTATAGTATCGTTTTTAAGTTTGAATTTTGTTTAAAACATATTTATTAACTTGGGCGGCAATGTTTAGTATTGCCAACTTAAATTTAATCTAAATAAAGAAGATATTAGATTTATGTTTTTTTAATAGATGAACGGCGTGTGACTTTGTATCTCTTTGATGGTAAGCATAAAATGGTAAAATCGGTCCGCAAACTTTAGATAGAAGGGGGTTTGCAATTATCAATTGTAATTAAAAATACAAATTATTAAAAAAGCAAATGTTTTCAAATAAGTAAAATTATGAATTCAAGTAAATCGGACGAATAGTTTTTTAGTTTTTGAAAAACATATTTTCAGGACCCTACAAAAGTATAAAAATATTAAATATCATTAGTTTTTTTTTATTATTTTAGATTTATTTTCTATAAAAAAATCCTGATGGGTGGGATCGAACCCACAGCTCCGGCTTTTGCGGTGAAGTTCTCAACCACTACTGGGCCAACGGGTAGGCCTATTACGCTGCACAACTTAAATAAATTAGTTGTCTATCAATTTTCAATGTCACAAGCTTTAAATTACGTCAGAATTGCATCATATCGATTAAAGTTTAGCTTAGCATTTTGCGCGTAATCACCCCGCTGGTCCAAACTACCCCCACTTAATTTTAAAATAAAGGTTTCATAAATAAATATAATTATCTGAAACAAATATAGTGTGTTAGATGTGTTTCTTATTAGGTAAAATATATAAATTGAAGCTATAAAATTTTATTGCCAAATATTTCGCCTCTCTTTGGAGCGGCGTCATCAGTGACAGTTAAAGATAGTTTTGTAATAAGCGAAGTTAATAAATAAATCGAAATATAAATCATCACGGATGTCCTACGGCGCCAATATGCCACCTATAAACAGTTTCACAATGGAATTGTGAAACCGGGACCGATAGCTTAACGTGCTCTCCGAGGCACTATAGTGGTGTTTATAAACAAATGTACATATATTTTAAATTCAAAACTCATTGGTACACACGGAGGTTTGACCCAGGGACCTAAGTGTTTTGTTTTTAAGTCTAGGTTCTAACCAACTCGGCCACCACGTTTATAAAGGTTTCAGTATTTTTTTAAATATGTATTAACGCTCTTTACGTGTTTTTTTTTGTCTATACCTCAAATAACTTACCCCCGTATTCTAAGACGTATCCTTAACTCCACTTTACACTCAAGGAACGTCTGTCTCTTTCCACCAAATGCCAACTATAAAAAGTAAGTTGAGACAGACGCTCCTTGAGTGAAGAGTGGAGTTAAGGAAACGATCTTAGAATACGGGTGTTAGTGTAACTAAATAAATAAAAATTAAAAAAATGGTTCATGCATACATTTTGCTATAATTATTTTGTAAATATTTTAGTGTTTTATTTATGTATCTTATTGGATGACTTATGAAAAATAATAAAGCAGTTACTGTAAATAAAAATATTAAATTTAAATATAAATAAATAAAAGCAAGATAAAGACAATAACTAACAAGATATATTATAATATTAAATAGGCTAATGTATAAATGTACATCAATGTATCCGGAGTTAAAGGAAGTGGCAGTGTTCAGGAAATAACGTCAGCGATATGGTGTTTAATGTATCAAATGCTTAGACTGGGGAATGTGGGGTAACACATCCTGCCAGGGATAGTGGGACGTGTCATTGTTGTTGTGTAATTAGAGGAAATATTAAAACGTGCCTTATGACTTTTTGTAGGACATTTTACACATATTGCTCTGGTTACAAACTAAGATCTAGGCTTGTACTGTGTGTACCAAAAACAACTATATTTAAGTAGGTATTGTACAGAAAAACGTACTAATGTTGTTTAAAGTGAGTGGGAATCGAACCCACGACCTTCGGATATACGACATTTTTATTTATTGAACGAAAATAGTTTTGAAATAAGCAAAGTTATAAATATAGTTTTTTTAAGACTTTTTTTTTAAGTTGAAGTAAATCGGATCAGTAGTTCTTTAAAAATGTTTTGATTATTTTGGTTTTCGGAATCCTATAAAATACTGCCCAGTGGTTTTAACTGCCGTTTATCTTAAAAGAACTATGATCGAAAAAAACATGTTACTCGCCGGTAAAATTGGTTCAGTAGTTTTTGAGTTTATGCGGAACAA
The DNA here is from genome assembly GCA_947458855.1 of Monopis laevigella. NCBI lineage: Eukaryota > Metazoa > Arthropoda > Insecta > Lepidoptera > Tineidae > Monopis > Monopis laevigella. The sequence continues at coordinate 8,423,623 of OX381599.1, forward strand.
ACAAACAATCAAATCTTTTCTATTTATAATATTAGTATAGATAGACGATTCTTGTGATTTTTTAATACTATAATCTAAATAACTTATTTTATACTAAACACAAATACTTGCGCAGCTGGCTTTTGGCCAAAATTGACGCAAATCGGTTCAGTAGTTTATTTGGAAAACGTTCACAGACGACAGACTCACTTTCACCTTTCATACATTGTAGTTACAGATCATTAGGGTATAGATTTATTACTATTACTTACATGTACAGTAATAAATAATAGGACAATTTACACATATTGCTTTGGTCACAAACTAAGCTCTAGGCTTGTACTATGTGTACCAGAAACAACGATATAATACACATTATATTTTATAAACACCCAGACCATGACAAACTGTACAGAAAAATTTACTTATATTTTTTGCCATGAGTGGGAATTGAACCCACGACCTCCGTATTTAGCGCCATAGGCGCAACCACTAGTCTACGGAGGCGGTCAAATGGCGTATCGTGTATAATTTGTATTGCTTTTACATTGGAGCACGACATGTAACTTTGTATCCACCTGGTGGTGAGCAGACCTATAAAGTCCATGAATGGCGTCGATCAGTTATTGTTGTTAAAGAACATTGATCGTTTCCACTATGCCGGCTAAATGATGCGATTATGAGATGGGCGGCGTCAGAGACGAATTACATTACGAGTCTGTTTTAATTACCTCGCTGCCATGTCGTCTATTCAACCACCCGTTTCGTTACTGCACCCTGAAAGGAGACTACTACCTTAACCAGCAATCGATGCAGTAGTCTCCTAAATACCGGTCAACCACAGACTAAAACCAAAACATGACTATGTCACTTCACTTAACAGTTTTTGCGTCTGTATGGGCAGTGGTAACGAGACCTCCCACCTAATTACTTCCAGTCTAGTTTAGACAGCAAATAGGTAAGAGGATAATGCGTGCTGGAGGACGCAGCAGAGGCAGGCCCCCCACAAGATGGACCGACGACCTGAATAAGGTCGCGGGAAGCCGATGGATACAGGCAGCGCAGAACCGGTCGTTGTGGCGATCCTTGGGGGAGGCCTATGTCCAGCAGTGGACGCGCAAAGAAAGGCTGGCATGATGATGAGGTAAGAGGAAGGTTTACCACTGACCATACAGATGCAAAAACCGTCAAGCGACCTAGTCATGTTTCGGTATTCGTCAGTAGGTTTATTTTCGTATTATTCATAATATTAAAAGATTTCAATAACAGAAACATAAATGACACATTTTCTGAATGTGTAAATGTGAATTTCCTTTTTTTTAAATTATAATATGTACTGAGTATTATTAGAATGTGATGTACATGTATGTGATAATATTTTTATACTCATATATACTATTTATTGCACCCATTTTATCTACTTACTGCTGGTAGAGAATGCCTAGCAGCATTAAGTTTTTTTAAGTTAAGTCCGCCATTGTAGCAATAAAGATTTAAAAATAAATAAAAATTACAGAAATAAAATAAAAAAAATAATGTGCAACTGTGCCCTATTCCGTCTTTTTTTTCTTCTGGCCTTTTCTATCACCTATTTTGATTGATGCGATAATTGGCTGAATTATCACAACAAAATTGGCGATAGAAAAAGCCAGAAGAAAAATAATAAATTTAATCTTGTTTCTCACAGATTAATAACATTATCTTCTTGACTTCTTTAGTTGTATTTATTGAGGGTTGTTTGTTATTGATTTCTTACTCCATGGTATTTTTCTTGGATGGCTATGATATCGCCATTTTTTCTCTTTTATATTTCTGTGATATCTTTAGGCCGAAACTGTATCCTTGAATATACTATTATTCCGTCCTTATTCTATTTTTTAATTGAGTGAGAATCGATCCCACGAACTCTTATACAATATCTTTTTCTTTTTTGACTTAATTTTATAATATTATGATAAAAAAAACCTGACGACCTGAAAAAGGTCGGGGGAAGCCGATGGATGGACAGGCAGCGCAGAACCGCTCGTTGTGGCGATCTTTGGGGGAGATGATGATGATGATGAAGATAAAAAATAAATATCATCACAGGTGCCTTACGGCGCCCGAGACCACCTAGACGATCTCAGGGTAACCAGCGGTAGGGTTTTAAATCCCACCTCGTCGTAGCCGATGGTTTACATCTACCTACACCGAACAAGTGGCTAGCTCGTCGCGTTGTTTAAATAGACTCAATAACCAATCTATAAACAGTTTCAGAAGTTGGTATAGTGACACTGGGACCGATGGATACATAAGTTGAACCATCTGTATAAAAAAAAACCTGACGCGTTCGAGTATTCAAGGTCATATTTTTTTACATTTTCAAAAATTATTCATAACTTTTAGTCGCGTCCAAATCGTTAGTCATTTGAATAGGACACTTTTTTGAGTTCACTAACATTCGCTCTGAATATCTGAAACGCTCGAATAACTTTATTATTTTTTTCTACCTTTTTTTACGCCCCCCACTAATTAATCGTGAGATTAATATCTATCGTTTATCAGAAAGGCATTGCGCGTATATACTTTGAAAATCTGTACACGCTCTCCCCGCCACTAAAATCTGTACACGCTTTCCCCGCCACTAAAATCTGTACACGCTCTCCCCGCCACTAAAATCTGTACACGCTTTCCCCGCCACTAAAATCTGTACACGCTTTCCCCGCCACTAAAATCTGTACACGCTCTCCCCGCCACTAAAATGATAAACTTACATATTAAACTTTTGATCGTTTTAGGACCCAATCTTCACAATCCATCAGGTCCACAAGATGTTTTATAATAAAATAAATAAATACCATCACTATTTGGCTCCCGAGAACCGTTTAAACGGCCTCAGGGTCCCAGCGGAGGGATTAACCCGTCCTCATTTCGCCGATGGTATTCGGAGGCAACACCTAACAAGTGGCGAGCTTGTTGCGGTGTTAATGATGAAATAGCCTTGTTGTATAAAGCGGTCACCCATCCCAGGCCGGTCTTGTTGTCATCTGCTTAACCTTGTTATTAGTTGCGCAGTGACTTAACCACTAGGCTGGGGCCGCTTTTTGATGTTTGATGATGTTTTATTAACTGCAAATTAAGCATACCGGTCTCTATACTATGATAATTTTATAATATTGTTTGTAGTAAAATTGCCAAGTTTTGTAATCACATTCCGATGCGGACGAAAATGCCACAAATATTTCTGGACTTACCTACAGACAGAGTATACGTCATTTAATGACTCACTCGGTTCTCTTGTACGGTTTCTATAATATGTATATATACCATCGCGGGTGCTTTACTGGCACCCGGGACCGCCTAAACGGCTCCTCGTCGTAACTGATGTTATTCTGAGACTACACCGAACAAGTAGTCAGCTAGTTGCGGTGTTTGGATAGACTTAACACATCTACAAACGTTTTCACATATTATTATGGTTGAGTGAAACTGGGGCCGAGAGCTTCTAGGCACTATAGTGGTGTTGTACATATACATGGTGACTTTGAAAGGATGTACTTTGGGCCAATATGAGGTTCTACTGATCAATACGAACAACTTTTCCCATGGAACTATGTGCCGCAAATGAAAAAAAATATTGCCTTCTCCATACAAACTAGTAATGTTAAAATGATAAATTTGTAAGGGGAAGCCAAAAATTTTTTTCATTTGCGACATATGGTCCCATGGGAAGAGCTGTTCGATTTGATCAGCAAAACCTCATATTAGCCCAAAGTACATCCTTTCAAATTCACTCTGTATAAGCACATTTAATTAAATTGGTACACAGCGGGGTTTGAACCGGGGACCTAAAAACTGTAGTATTTTAACCAACCCAGCCACCACGTTAGGATAGTAGTTTATAAACTTCTATAATAACGACATTTATGTTTTAAAGAGGTAGACAGAAATAATATCTAAATACTTAGCTCGTTTCGTATAGATTTTAGTCTGCTATTTTTAGAATTAGTGTCTGTTTGTTTGTTTGTATACATATTATTTAAAAACTACTGGACCGATTATGTCATACAGTATTTTGTTGGCTGATAAATTTTAAAGTAGAGTTACTTGTACTATTATTTCTTCTGTGGTAGAGTAGGTACGGTATATTATATTTTGATAAATATAAAACGGCCAAATATAAATTTTCTTAAAATCTTAACCAGCCATACTTGGTTATTTGGGAAAAGTATTAAAATACACTAGCAAAATTTGGAATATTAAAATGACTAATAGTACGTATATTAAAATATTTACTATAGTACGTTTCTTAGTACTATAGTACAATTATTTTTATGCGAAGTATAACGTCCTAAGCATGCTTGAGCGAAATTTTTTTTTTTGGAAAATTACCTAATGTTTATTATGTACCTAACATAACCATTCTGAATTTCAAGTAAATCGAGCAAGTAGTTCTCAAGATATTCCATGCGACAATGATAAACAGCTTTTATTATAAGAAATAATAATAATAAACCGCATAATTTAACCGGCATAGTGGGAGCGTTCAATGTTGTTAAACAATTGGTCCCATTTATGGCCTTTTACATATTTTTTTGCTGATAAAGGTTAGTAAAAAGTTTTTATATTTAAAAGTAGTAGTAGATTGTTTAATAAACTTTACTTATTTTATTTATAATTTATTTTCTCTAAGTTACAAAAATGTACTTAATCTAAGAATAAAAGAAGCTTTTTCCATTTGAAATTCGTTTTAATTAAGCATTCAAAATCCAGTTCCTTTCTGAGAAAATTTCAGTCGATTTTCCCGAACTTTTTCTCGAGACAAACATCGTAAATCTTTTTAGAAACTGGTCCGCTTTCATTTATTTACCGTAACAATATATAGATAGATAATCTACCAGATGTAGGAATACCACAATATGACAAAAAAAAACAGGATTATATTTTATTTTACTTCTTTCCTTTTTAACTTCTTCTATACAGACGCGATAAGCGACTTTGTTTTATATCTCAGGCAGAAACTACTGCTTCCAATTAAAAAAAATAGTCTATCCAAGACTAGCCCATTTATCGAGGGAGGATATAAAATATTACCCTACCACCAATAGGAGCTCAGCATCAATGAAAAATGTATGCTTAAATCTTCTAAACTATGCAACAGATTTTCATGTGGTTTTTACCATAATTTCTGTAATTTATTTCGGAAAGTTTATGGTATAAAAAATACATGGTACTGTGATACACAGTGCCGGATTTAAGCATAGGCAACATAGGCAGTTGCCTATGGGCCGCCACCACAAGGGGGCCGCCACCACATCCACATCTGAATATAAATGCTTTATCGTTAAATCAGTCGGACGTTTCGTAACTGCACCAAGAAAGCAGACTACCTCGACAATAAATCATTGCAGTCCCCGGTAAACCGGTGAACCAACAGACTAAAACCGAAACATGACTAGGTCACTTGATTGTTTTTGCATCTGGGTGGTAACGAGTCCGGTCGCTAGCAGAGTTATAGAGGCTTTGGGCAAAGTGACAAAGACGAATTTCCATTATGAGTCTACTTTAATATTCTCGCTGCAAAGTCTCCTGAAAAAAACCTTTGCCCTTCGCTTGTGGTATCACAGCATCAAAAGGGATGGACAAATTTCAATGCGTTTTCTTTTTTTGTTAGTTTGTATAAATAAAATAAATATCATCATGGGTGCCTTACGGCGCCCGAGATTACCTAGACGGCTTCAGGATACCCAGCGGAGGGGTTTTTAATCCCACCTCGTCGTAGCCGGTGGTATAAGTCTACACCGAACAAGTTGCACAAGTGAACAGTTTCACAAGTTAACCAACTCGGCCACCACGTATTTAATTATTTAAAATCGTTACTTGGTATAGTCCCATATTTTTTGTGAGAAAGTTTGGTGACTTATTTTGGGGGACATTTGATCTACAGCCACGGATTGCGGTTACAAGGCCAAGTTCAGGCAGAAGAAAGGGCTTTCTAATTTGTTTTTCAGGTTGTTATTTCTATTGTTTGGCAGTTTAACAGTATCTAAGTACATACTTTTTTTTTAATGTATTCTAATTTATGATATTTGAAAAGGTTTCGTCTTGTGAAATTATTGAATGGTATCTTTTCATCATGATTTTAATCGTTCCCACTATACCTGCTAAATGGAACGCTTACGAAATGCGCGGTGACACTGACGAATATCCTCACTGTTTTTTGGTCAAACCAAACTGCCCCTTTGGAACCGCACCCCGAAAGGCGGCTATGACCTTGAACACAATCTATGGATTTTTATGATCACAAATATCACGGATATCTTAACAAAAAAGGAAAAGGTACGATTTGATTTTTTTTTAAATGTTATATGAAAAAAAAAACAACCCCTGAAATCCAAAAATGTACGTATAATCTCATACGTGCCATTTCTCTTATTGAGGGTCGGGGGGAAGGTTTACATACATATGTATGGTAGCGACTCACTTTCATGCCGATATATATATATAGTTAGGCCGACCGACCGGTCTCGTTACCATCGCAAAAACCGTCAAGTGACCTAGTCATGTTCCGGTTTTAGTCTGTGGGTTCACCGGTTTTCAGCAGACTACTGCATCGTATTCTTGTCGTCTACTTTACCACCAGGTAGATACAAAGTCACATGTCGTGGTCCAATAAAAAAAATGCGCTGTGAGAGGTAACTAATACTTTGCAGTTGAATTAGTATGAGCATCGAAGAGCCTCATCAGATGCTCCTAGATTTGAAATCTACTGTGTAGCCACTCAGACACCACATCCATAACCTAAATACTTTTGTCTTTGTAGATCTGCTTATTATCAGGTAGATACAGAGTGCTATGATCTTATGAAAAGTTTTTCATGGCAAAACCTATTATTTATGAAAAATGTTATTATTTAGAAGCCGAAATATGTTTTTTTTCTTTATACCCAGCAACCCTTTGAGGGTTGTTTTTTATATATTTAATCTTCAGACGAAATGTTGCGTAGAGTTTTGATTTATTGTACCTAAAGAAAAGTAAAAATAAAAGATGGAGAAAAAGTTTACAAGACTATGTTTCTTAATTAAAAAGAAATGCTTTTGAAGAACTTAAATAAATTTATATAAAAAAAAAAATTTATATATATATTAGAGCACGGCACGTGGCCTTATATCATCTTAATGGTAAGAACACCTACAAAGTCCATGAATGAGGGTGTTCAATTTCGTGTAACAGCTTTGATTCCACTATGCCGACTAAATGATACGGATAGAAATGGTCTACAAGGTGTATCCTCACTGCTTTATTGTCAAATTAACTGCCTGTTTCGTAACCACAGCCTGAAAAGAGACCACCTCGAAGAGGACAATACAGTATCATATTGTTTTTTTTTTTTAATGTTTTTGTATATGAGTCTCATGAATATTGCTTAAATTATAAATTAAAAAACTTATTTCAACAATATCTAATTGAAATAAATGGTTAACTATTAATAAACTGAAATTTTAATATAGGTCAGTATAATTATTATAAAGTACCGGGACCATTCCAAGCTACGTTAAGGCTATGTGAGTGCTTAAAACACAAAAAACGTAATAGTTAAGACACCTTGGCTTGGGGAAATTTTAAAATTATAGGCTGTTTGGAGCAACACTAAGAATGATATTTTATGTTTCTTTATCAGTCAGTAAATCATATGGGCAGGTCTCTAACCATTGAGTTATTATTACTTACCTCTTTAACTAAAATTATCTTCTAAATGTTACTTTTTAAAGAAAAAAACCGACAAAACTCGGCCGCGGAGGTACGGTTTTTATTCTTTATTTTTCGTTCTACATATTGTAATTACACATATTGTGTTTTTTTTTTTCAAAAAAATATCCTGAAACTTCAGGATAAGTGGGAAGGAAGGGGGGAAGACGGTGAATGGTGTTTTTTTTTGTATTTGGATTTAGACACCTAAACTTAACTAGATATAAAATATTTTTAAGAAAAGTCAAGTATTTGACAATTTTAATAGTCTACCTATTCGTCTGATTTTTTTTAAGACTCTATAATAAATTATTTCTGATTTATATTCTTTAGAATTTATAGGAGTCAACAAGATCCATTACCATTCCAAATTTCAAGTAAAACGGAGCAGTAGTTCAGAAAACATGACTAAATAGATTTCGTAGATACCACCACCGCACCTTAAACAAATATATTATTATGTTTTGGCTCTAGTTAGTAAATATAACTAAGTGCGAAATAATCTACGAGTTAGTATAATTTGTTTAAGGTCGAGTTGCTTTGAACGTAGTAATAGTAAAACATTACGTCAGTATAAAAATAAAAACCAAGTACAAGCGTCAATGGATAAAAATGTATAAGGAAAAAACTCCATCGACAAGAAACGTCAAATCACATACCTAGATTAGTTTTTCGGTTTCTATCAATCGACACGTCGTCGCTACGATTGGTTGCGCGTCAACTTGATTACGCGTCGAGTGCGTAATCAAGAGTAGATTAAAAATACATGTAGGTATGTATACACGAGTATAATTTACTATCGACCTCTTTAGACTAATCTTGATGCTAGTGACTAACCGATGTTAGATTAACGTAGCAGTTAAATGTTTTTCATGAATGAAGTATTGAGCGTTGTAGGTAATAATCTAAAGTAAATTAATATTTGGTAAAAATCGAACATCGCATCGGTTCATTTTAATGATTAATTTATCTTATAAACTTTCCTGCTACGATTTAACCGCTACCACGCTTTCAGCAACTCGGCCTTAATGTGAACCAAAAAGTATCTAATAACTATTAACAAAGATATACATAAATCGGTCGCATTATACAATAATTTATTTTTATCTTCGCATGAAAACTGAAAACAACGCGTTAATTGAAAAATAACTTTTATTATTTTGTAACATGACAGATGACATTTCGTTCGCTAAAACAAGATATTGCAAGAAAAGATAGTTTGTCGTAAATCTTTTACTAATATAATTTACAAACTTTGTCGAGTGGAACACTTTTTTTACTAAAGCTAGAGTTAGATACACACTTTCAGAATTAATATTAAGAATAAAAATTCTAATAAATTCCATGTAAATATTAGTTATTTAGAGTCTGACCATAGATATAAATATCGTCAATAAGTCTGACATAATGTCTGACACAAGTTATTATCTGTACCAATCTTCTATACTAATATAATCATGTACTAATATAGTCATGGTCTGTACCCCTAGTGTGAGTTTTCTAACTATTACTTTGCGTTTGAGTTAACTAAAATTTGTATGGGAAATAGTTCAGCGCTCCAAGCGGATATTTTGAGAACTAAAAGTGCGAACGCGTGATTGGTCAAAATGTTAACGCAGCAGTAAAGTTAACGCGAAAGTAAATGTTAAAAAAACTCACACTAGGGCTACTGGGTGTTTATAAAATATAATACGTATTATATTGTTGCTTGTAGTACGCATAGTACAAGTCTAGAGCTTAGTTTGTGACCAGAGCAATATGTGTAAAATTGTATTATATTTAAAAAAAAAAAAGAGTTTGTTTGGTTGAACGCGATAAACTCAGGAACTACAGGCACCAATTGAAAAAATATTTTAGTGTTGGATAGCCCATTTATCGAGGAAGGCTATAGGCTATATAACATTATGCTACGACCAATAGGAGCGGAGCATCAATAAAAAAGAGTAAAAACAATAAAAAAATGTCCTTTTGAGAGCTTCCGTTGCGTGCGCTGCGTAAACGGTTAAAGTTACGCGGACGAAGTTGCGCGGGTCAGCTAGTAGTGTAATAAAGCTGTAGGAGTTTGTTTGGTTGGATGTGTTAATCTCAGAAACTACTGGTACAAATAAAAAATAGTGTTGGATAGCCCATTTATCTAGGAAGGCTACGGTTAAAGTTACGCAGACGAGGTCAGCTAGTCTTAACTCTTAATATACTTACGTGTGACAACTCGAGAATCAATGCAATTTTATTTTATTTGAAGCTCGGCATGTGACTTTATACATACATGATGATTTTAAACAGAGCTACAAAATCCATGAATGGGGTCGATAAATCAAACTGAATATTAGTTGCTGTTACCTACTAAACGCAGTTCTACTGTGTTAACGTCAAATTAAACGCCCAATTCGGAACTGAACCCACATATTTAAACCGAAACATGACTGGGTCATTTGATGGTTTTTGCATCTGTATGGGCCGGTGGTAATGAAACCGGAAATTGGCACCGTGAATAACTTTTTTTTTGTCTTCAAAAATTACTTAACCACCGTTTTCGTATAACAATTCTTTGGCGTAGAAAACAAAATTCCAAATTTTATTAGTGTATTTTTACTGCTATATAACGAGTTGTTTGATACTAAACGGTTAACCCATGTGTTTAGTTTATGTGTGATTTCACTATTCATAATAAAAAAATATATAGTTTTAAATTAAACTTCATTTTATTGACTGTCAAATTATATCCACATTGTCATTCTAAACCGTAGGCAGAGAACTAAACCCTAATCCAATACACAGAACTATTTTTGAAAATTCTATTCCTTAATCTAAGTAGTAGTAGTAGTATTCTTTTTTCCGAAGGAAAGGCAAAGAGCATGTGCCCATACAGCCTAGTCTCCTTAATCTAAGTTTGAACCAGTTTCTGTCAGCCGCTTAGCCAAGAACTTATGAAAAGCTATCAATCAAAAATCTTGTCCAACAACAATGTATTAATCTAGGTTAGGTCTGTGGCCCAATAAGAGTTTAAAGTTTATGACAGGATGATGATGTCTTATTTTTCCTTGTGGGAAAGGCAAGGGCATGAGCCATACAGCCAAGTCTTCAAATTATATTTATGGCAGGTTAAAGTTTTAAAATAATAGCCCAACCTTTGCTTAACATACCATCATTCCTAAAAGTATTAACGATATATGGAAGTCATGAAACACCCTTGTTAAACAGAAATATTTATTTGTCTCGCTCGCACTCACTCAAATATGCATAATATGGAAAATAATTTTCTTCTATTCAACGGATATATATAACACTTCCTCGGCAATTTAGTACTTCCCTATAATTAAATCCAAGTTAATCCCAACTGAAAATAATAATAGAATGTTCTTCTTCTATTCAACGGATATAACACTTCCTCTTCCTCTATTATTTCTCAATACCTACCCTCTTTTCGTATTCTATAGATAGTGTAAGATCCTTTAATAACTTTTTATGACGTAGCACATAAAAGGCACAAAAGACGACTCAGCATTATGGAAATCAATACGCATAAAACCAAATACCATCGGGTGGAGGTAGGGTTGTAACACATACATTTTTCCGCCTAAATATATATTCGGGCAATGTAGGTAAAACTACCTAGAATTACTTACTGTTTTTTTCTTAAAAAGAAACAGTGAATTTACGTTTCGTTTTCTTTTTATTTATATATATACCTACTCGTATATATACATCAGGCGGCAGACCGGCCTTAGTCTACCCAGCTGTGGGGTTTTATTTCCACCTCGTCGTAACTAATGGTATTCTGAGTTTCCATCTAATGAGTGGCAGCTCGTTGCAGTGGCGGATGCAGGGGGTGGGCATGGGCCCCCCAAAAGCAACAAAATGTAATAACAAACCCCCTTTTTTCGAAAAATTGAGTCTCAATGGTCATAATACTGAATTTGTATTGTCTAAATAGGTGTACCTACTCGGCCCTTAAGTATGGCCAACCCTCTTCCAAACACCCTGTATAATGTTTTATTTTTTTTGTTTATTAAACTTTATTGCATAATACAAAGGCGGACTTAATGCCGTTGGGCATTATCTGACACTCAAACCTTCGGGACATTAGTACATTAAGTTTAGGTAGTGTGCAATACAAATTATTTTTTTAATTTATATTAATAAATAAATACATATATATATAATACTTGTATATGCTTTACATATACAAGTATTATACACATATAATATAGTACATATTAATATATAAACAGTATAATGACTAATTCGACAGTTGTTGGGATTTATTTACGAAGTGCTCATACCATTTTTTTTTAAATACATCTCCAAATAGATTTATCTTTTTATAACAAGATTCATTTCTCATAACAAGAGGCAGTTTGTTCCACAAGTTAGCGGCTAATGTTGATATATACCAACTTGGGAAACATCCTATGTTTGTACTTGCTATATACATTGTATAATAACTAAAACAAAAGCAGAAGTTTTCTTTGAAATATATAATAAAATTTATTCCATGCTCTCGGTTTTAATACTACTCACTAGCATAACCACATATAATTTGGCAGTCTATAAAATGAATATAATGAATGAACATTCATTCATAAAATCGATCATATCGATTTATCGAGGCTATCGATGCTGTTGTGCTAGGGCCCTATAATTTGTTTATTAAAATCGATCCATTTTTTTGACGGATAGTAACCACGGTAAGAGTATAACTACCAGTAATTACTATGTTTACTATCTGTCAAATAATGAAATAATTTTATATCTTTGTTAGCGCTAGGTCGCCCTACCGGACTCGTTACCTACCAAAAAAAAAACCGTCAAATTTTGGTTTTAGTCTGTGGATTCACCAGTTTACCGGGTACTACTGCATCGATTTATTGTCGAGGTAATAATCTCCTTTCGTGGTACTATTACGAAATGGGCGACTGATTTGACGATAAAATAGCGAGAATATTAAAATAGACTTGTAATGTAATGTCTTTGTCGTCGCCCATTTTGTAACCGCAACATTTAGCCGGCATAGTGGATGCGATCAATATTGTCGATCGACCCCATTCATGGACTTTGTAGGTCTGCTTACCATCAGAGACCAAGCCGTGCTCCAATAAAATATCTAAATGATCTATTTAGATTTTTTATTATTATTGAGAACGGCGAGTTGACAACCCTGACTAGGAGTAGATTTATGATACTCATCAAGTTCATTGCCACATGTATAATGTATATTTGTCTACACTATGAATGTATCATCGATTATAAGCTCTATACATCGCGTTTCCTAAAACAAAGTTTCTTTACAAAATTTTATACTTATGGATTAGTATAGTTATTTTTAGTAGGTACACATAGTTATACAAGCTCACTTTAGTGTGTGGTATTTTGTGTAATATGTAAAAAAAAAACTACATACTATTATTATTATTATTCAAGGTTACTTTGAAAAGGTTGTACTTTGGGCTAATGAGGTTCTACTGATCAAATCGAACAACTTTTCTCATGGTCACTAATAAAAAAAAATGCCTTCTCCAAACAAACTAGTAATGTTAAAATGACCAATAATAATTATAATTTAGGGAAGCCAATTTTTTTTTTAATGTTTCATGGAAAAAGTTGTGATTTTTATCAGCAGAGCCCAAAGTACAACCTTTCAAATTCATGTATGTTATTTATTTATTTTTTATTTATTTAAATCTTTATTGCATACAAAATACAAAGGCGGACTTAATGCCGTTAAGGTATTCTCTACCAGTCAAACCTTCGGGGCAATAAAAGCAGTTAATAAGTGAGGTAGGTGCAATACAGTAACCGAGTATATAAACCAGTGAATATTATATAAAATACTTACAATCTCTTATAGACTACTTAAATATATCTTATATATATATACATACATAAACTACACATACACAATACTACCAACTATAAAATGAGAAAGGAAAAATAATAAAGTGGAAAGGAATAGAATAATGAAAGATAAATAAAAACTACCTATGAATTTAAATAGTAATCATATACTTAATTAAACTAAAAAATATAATACACTGTAAATGTATATATGAACTCGTGTTTATATAGGTACCTTAAATACATACTCGTATATATACAGCCAGAGGCGCGGCCTATCACATCTATAATTCAACCGGATATTAAACAACTTCACGATTGTATGTTATGTTAGAGTATATACAATATACATATAACGTTATATATTAAATGTTATTTTAATATGTTGGCATTGCAAACTATGAGTTACAGTTTTTATAAATATTTAGTTTATATTAGATTATGTCATGGATGGATGTAAATTAAAGTTATTTTTATTCATTTCGACTAACATCGTAATATAAACAATTTGTGGACGTAGTTTTTTAGGAGTCCTTACTTTTATGAAATACTGAACCCTAAGGGAATCACCTAGTCCATCTTTTTACATAGCTGTGTGTCTAAATATAACACCTGCCCCGGCAACAGGGTCTACCCTAGCCGGAACTCGGCCCCACCGAACAACCGGGGCTGACAGACCAAGTGACTGTGTCTAAATATATTATATGTGTGTGTCTATCTATCTGTATGTGTGTCTGCCTTGCGATATCTATAATATCAGTTGGGGTAGAAAATTTAAATTTAGAATAGTAGACATTAGATCAATTTCTGTGACTATAATTATTAATAATAAAATGAAGATTACAATAAATTTAATGGGCTTCCGAGAAAAATAAAAAAAAAGTATTTTCTTATTTTTAAAAAATAAGCTAAAATAAAAATCTGATTACGTTTTTATCAATTAAAAAAAACTGATTGTTAAGATATTCATGTTTGAACATTTTAATATATTATTTTTGTGATACGTCATTACCACACTAGCAAAAACAGGCTGCTTTTTAAAAAATAATATATGATTGGAAGTTCATATGTCAATCTCAACAAGCAAGCGTTTCTATTGGTTACCGCGAAGTGCAATGAAAATTTGGGTTCGATAATACTCTACAGTTTATTAAGCGGTATACGTGTTTCTAGAAACTTATCTTCTATACAAGAAATCTTGTGAAGCTTTATTATTGTCATTACCTATAAGAAGAGTAGAAAAATAAATCAGCTTATTTAAAGTTTCCAAAAACATGACAAAAAATTGTATTAAAATATACATAGTTATATAAGTATTACTTTTGTTCATATAGAAACCTAGTCACCACACTAAGATTTCCTGTACCTATTGCTTTTCTATTCTAAATTGATTTATTTTCTACTCTATAAGAATAGCAATAAAAATTAAAAATAATACTTTTTTATTATTATTTTTATATTAGATACATAAACAATATATTATATTACGCATTATTCAATAAAGGTGCATATCGCACCACATTTATCCAATAGTTTGTTGTCAACATCTTTTGTCTATTACAGCGTGTACGTAGTACTTTATTTAATCTGTGATAGCGTGTTTGTGACGTCACGCAGATTTTTTAGATTTCAGATATCTCAAAAACCAGTTAATTATTTTTAAAATAAACGAAATTAGTTTCTTATTATAGGCTATATTTTCGAAATAAAAAATAAAATTGTCATTTTTTTATTTTTGTCGGAAGCCCAATTAAACTACACCACTAACCCCCCTTTTCTTCTGTTGTACGGAACCCTGGGCGCAAACAGCATTCACACTATGGCTTATTTATATTACTGATCTGAATGTTTGTATTAGTGTAATGGAATATAATTTTAGACACTGAATATTTTTGCCGCGATGAATATATCGAATTTCGTAAAATATTGCATTTTTTGTAATAATCAAGTGTTATTACTTAACACTTTATCTATGCTTCTATACTAATATTATAAAGAGGTCAAGTTTGTGAGGTTGTAGGGGGTAATCTCTGGATCTACTGAATCGATTTTGAAAAATCTTTTAGTTTATTTTCCTTCCTAGATAAATAGGCTATCCAACATTTATCTAGGAAGGCTATAAGCTATATAACATCACACCACAACCAATAGGAGCAAAGCATCAATAAAAAATGTTGGGAAAACGGGGAAAATGTGTTCCTTTTAAGAGCTTCCGTTGCGTGCGCACGCGCAGACGAAATTGCGCAGGTCAGCTAGTTTATTATAAAAGGGCGGACTTAATGCTTCTAATGTTAGTTAGGTATATACTTAACTATTTAATTAAAATTATATATAGGCCAGAAATGCCTTAAGACATTTTTACCAGCTAACCTTTAAGAGAGTGAAATACGCCTAGGCTGCAAAACAACTTTACTAATTAATACGCTTAATAATAATTAAATGACAGAAATCCAGTATATTATAATAATATTATCTAGCATAGTTTTTTTTTTTTTTAATTGAGTGTTTTAGTTAAAATTTTTAATGGTGTTTAGTTTCCCCAAAATAAAAAATCATCACGGGTCCCTTACGGCGCTCGAGACCGCCTAGACGGCTTCAGGGTACCTAGCGAAGGGGTTTTTAATCCAACCTCGTCGTAGCCGATGGTATGAATCTACACCGAACAAGTGGCTAGCTCGTCGCGATGTTTGGTTAGACTAAATTACCCTATAAACAGTTTGACAAGTTGATATAACGGGTCCGCCATCTAACGTTTTTTTTTTTCAACTAGTGCTTATTTCGTGAATGGCAACACTTAGCTCACACAGCTCGACAGATAATTAGTTTTATCCTTCCGCTGAACGAATGTGGTGGTGTATACGCTTGAACAACGCTGGGAAATATTGAACGATCGATTTGCAGAAGATGCGGATTTTGCCAAAAAAATCATCTTTTCACATGAAGCTCATTTCGATCTTGGCGGGTATGTAAACAAGCAGAATTGTCGCATTTGGGGCACAGAAAACCCGCACGCATTTATTGACCCATTAGTAGCTTAACGTGCTCTTCGAGGCACTATAGTGGTGTTGTTAAACAAGTGTACCTACATACATTTTTAGATTAAAAACTCATTGGTACACACCGGGGTTTTCGTATCCTTGTTTCAGATAATAAGTGTTAATTAAACAATATTATAGTTTCTACAGCGTTAATTGATTAATGACCGCCTCCGTTGTATCCGGAGGGCGTAGGTTCGATTACCACCCAAAAAAATATTTGCAGTTTTTTCTGTACAGTTTGTCATGGTCTGGTTGGGTGTTTATAAACCATAATATTATGTATTATATGATTGTTTCTGGTACACTTAGTACAAGCCTATAGCTTAGTTTGTGACCAGAACAATATGTGTATATGGTCCTTCAAATTATTATGATTAAAATTATATATATATATCTTCACGGGTGCCTTACGGCACCCAAAACCGCCTAGACGGCCCCAGGGTACCCAGCGGAGGGGTTTTAATCCCACCTCGTCGTAGCCGATGGTATGAGTCTACACCGAACAAGTGGCTAGCTCGTCGCGATGTTTTGAAAAGACTCAATAACCCATCTATAAACAGTTTCACAAGTTGGTATAGTGAAACCGGGACCGACAGCTTAACGTGCTCTCCGAGGCACTATAGTGGTGTTGTCAAACAAATGTACATAAATTTTTAAATTAAAAACTCATTGGTACACACCGGGATTCGAACCAGGGACCTTAGTGTTTTTAAGTCCAAGGTCTAACCAACTCGGCCACCACGTATATAAATTAAAATTATATGGTTAAAATTATCTATGATTAAAATTAGCTAAGGGCCGATTCGACCAAAAGAAGGCATAGATTAGTAACGTCAAATCACATATAAATAATTATTCTGGGTAAGTATTAATAATTTAATTTATGAAAAAATATTTCTATGAAATGCCTTCTTTTAGTTGAACATTTTTTTTGGTTTTTATTAGTTAATTTTATCCATTGATTAATTTAATAATCTTTTTAGGAACGGTACGTGTATGTGAAGCAAAAGTAACACAAATTTTAAAAAATATAATTTATTATTAAGTATACATTTCAATAATAGATATTCTAGTTTTTCCTTTCGCAAAATATACTACACGCAAAATAGAATACAAATTACACTTTGGCACATAATATAGTATACTCCAAATGCTAGATATAGTATTATAGGTATCATATGGCAAGTGCATACTACTACAGAAGAGAATATTCTCTGTAATATCTGCTTACACGTTACAGTTTTAACCACAGCCAATCCTGTGCAGGACTTATATTTTCTTCCTGTAATTATTTAAAAAAAAACTAAATATTACTTTATAAATAGTCCTTCCTGTACTCCTTGTGTGAGTTTTCTAACTATTCCTCTGCGTTTGAGTTAACTAAAATGTGCATGGGGAATAGTTCAGCGCTCCAAGCGGAAAGTTTGAGAACTAAAAATGAGAGCGTGTGATAGGTTAAAATGTTAACGTAGTAGTAAAGTTAACGCGAAAGTAAATGTTAAAAATCTCACACTAGGGCTACTGTAGTATGTGGAGGCAGTTTTAGATTTTAATCTACTTCATCGATTTATTGACGAAGTGGTAGTCTCCATTCAGGATGCAATTACGAAACGGGCATTCCCGTTAATACTTAATCGAATCGAATTTTAGGTGGAAGGAAGGTCTCTATAACTTCGTTAGGCCGACCGACCGGTCTCGTTACCACCGCCCATACATATCCAAAAACCGTCAAGGAACCTTGTCCTGTTTCGGTTTTAGTCTCTGGGTTTACTGGTTTTCAGGAGACTACTGCATCGATTTCTTGTCGAAGTGGTAGTCTCATTTCATTTCATTCTAAATCATCCCACTGATCCCAATGATTGTTTCTTGTTCGAATAACATATGGCCTATTGTAATATCTATTCATGTCATTTAACTCGTATAACATCTGAATCACTATCGTAATTTTCCATTTTACACACACGAACGATGCCTTACGTCAAAATATCGGGGGGGGGGGGGGTTTAATCCTCGTAAAAAAAAACCGCCATCGTCATAAAATAACTTAATATCGTCTCATCACGTTTTGTATAAAAAACTCAATAGTCACATTACAAAGCTTCGTCCACAATAACACTTATAGATCTAGTATCTGCTTTTTAATGATTTTTAATGACCAAAAAAACACCATCTCCACAATGGTCACAATTATGGTTTGTCTTACATTACTGTGGGATACATATTCACAATCGTTTTGCAAGTACCCTTCATTACTTTTCGAGGAGACTTTCAAGCTACAAACACAGAACCTACGCCGCCCCCCAACTGCTCCCCCATACAAATTTATCTATTTCCAAAAATTTGGCTACCTCCGTGTAAAAGAGTTCTCCCTTCAGTCTAGTTCAAACTAATCGATAGTTTAATCTGCTCACAATCGATCACTGACCATTGATATTACGAAATAATCGATGACTGGAGGTTAAACTCTATCTCGCAGTTTAAACTCGATTGATCTTACGACCTAAGTCAAAATTATAATATGCTATACAAATACACATCTTTTACTAAAATAATGTTTGATTATATTTTATTTTAATGACTCCAAATAATTTTAATTCAAAATAACAGTGAAATATTAAGCTACGCCGCCCTCCTTGATATACGAAGTTCAACCTTATTTTTTTAGCACTGATTCGGCCCGGCATACCTACCGTTAAAATACACTAGGTACATTTTATAGTATACCTAGTATTTATAGTATAGTTAGCCCGTTATCTAGGTTGTTACTTCCCTCAATCGGATATCCTACAAATCAACTACAGGCCCAAAGCGATCCCATCAAAGTGAATGCTGAAATGGTCGGTCGAGAAAATGGCCTTATCCATACACCTATAGGTAAATTACTAATAGACACCGCAAGGCTTTTGGAATCTTTATAAAGGTATAATAATAAGTATGGCATTTTAGACAGGCAGATATTAGAATGTATAGGCAGATATTAGAGTAGACAGACGGATATAAGAGTGGACAGACGGATATAAGAGTGGACAGACGGATATTAGAGGGGACAGACGGATATTAGAGTGGACAGGTGGATATTAGAGTGAAGACCACGTCTTGGCGCACGTAACGTAGGATGCCCCGTAGCTAGAAGCAGAGACTGGATGCGAAGAGCGGAGGATAGGGGTCAGTGGCGTGTCTTGGGAGAAGCCTATGTCCAGCAGTGGGCTGCGATAGGCTTACGATGATAAGTAGAACGTTTTACAATTCCCTGAGGCTATATTCTGTTTATTTTAGCGGTGACGTTAGATTGTCAAAATGGCGAAATGCTTTATGTACAATAGCGTCGCAACACGGTATCTTTCAAGAGAAAAGCACTTGTAAATACATGGGAATGCATTTTACTTTTTAGTTTTTCTTGTTGCTGGTGTGTTTTCATAGGAATTCGCTATTTTGACAAGTTAACATATCCGATATGAGAAACCACTTAAAGCCACTGGTCACTAACTAAGCTCTAGGCTTGTACTATGTGTACCAGAAACAATTATACTAATACACATTATATTATATAAATACCCAGGCCACGGAAAACTGAACAGAAAAAAAATCGTTTGCGCCATGATTGGGATTTGAACCCACAACCTTCGGACACAACGCCAACGACGTAATCACTAGACTACATTGACCCTACACTACTTTGCTCTGTCAGTTACGCTGGAGACTCGCTTTTGACGACAGTATATTAGTACACGGGTGAGAAATAATTAAATTACTATTTTCTTCCACGGTATGTACCTACATTTTTTAAATAGGATCACTGAGTAATATTTTTATGAATTTATGGAAGAAGACAATTAATATCATAAATATAATCAAATAATTGTTATTGTGCGCTCTGTTTATATTTTAAAGCAATTGGAAAATGTATTTTATCGTACCTATCTCGGTAGAAGATTTTCTCTCTATTCATACTACTTAGAGGATTCCGTCAAGATAGTGTGTTTCACTTACCCATTTTGGTCGTGGTTTAGTGTTTAATTCTGTTAATAAATATATTTTTCATATTTTTTTGATATAATTTTTATTTTATTTCGCTACATTTTTGTTTAGGTTTGTTTTTGTTTGACGCTTTTTTTTTGTTTTAGAAGCCTACACCACAAAATATAGACCTAAAATAATTTATGTATTTAGCATGGAACTCCAACTGATGTGCCATATTTTGTTTAAACGGCCTCAGTGTGCACGGAGGCAACATCTAACAAGTGGCGAGGTTGTTGCGGTGTTTATGATGGTATAACCTCGTTGTATAAAACGGTTACCCATTCCATGTCCGGCTTTGTTGCCATCTTCTTAACCTTGTTATCACGAACACTAATAAAGGAATCCGCACTATTCCCTTATATTATAAGTACATTTGGCTTGAAAGTTTTTAGCATTCATGTCATGACCATTATACATAAAGGATTTCGTTAATTTGAACTCTAACCTAACTTTATCTTAACAAGAAACAGAATATGGCCTTATGGAGCACGGTACCTGATGTTAAGCACAAAGTCCATGAATGGCCACGATCCACTATACCGGCTAAATAATGCGATGGTGAAATGGGCGGCGACATGGACGTATGCATTTTGAGTCTATTTTAATATCCTGGCTGCTTTATCGCCTATTTCGTAACCGTACCATGAAAGAAGACTACCACCTATAAGGGACAAATTCTTAAATGGAAAAAAATACGGGATTTCAGATTTTTTACCAAAAAAAGTATTTATAGAGATTTCTGATACGAGCAACAAAAACATATTTTTTATTAAAGAAAAAAATATGTTGTAGTTTCCTTTATTGCACAGTAAACAAAAGTTAACAAAGGCGAACTTAATGCCTCAGGCATTATCTATCAGCTAACCTTAAAGATTGTGTTCAAAGTCGGGCGCTTCATTTAAATTTAAAAAACCAATTACATTTAAAATTACACCCGAAAAACGCAACATTATGTCATCAACACAAACGATAAAAAATATATATGTTGCGAAGCTGCGAGTAAAAGATAGTAAAAACGTTAACCTTTTCAATAAGTGAAAATAATTATATCTCCGGATGGCCTGAATGAACCCATAAACCTAATGTTTGTAAGATATCAAAAATATTATGTCGCAAAATTATGAGCTATAAAAAAAACGTGCGAGTAATGGCCGATTTTATTGTCATTTTATCTTTTAGTGCTGAAATGGGCTCTTAGAAAAAATTTTTAAGTTCTTTTAGGGAAGGAATTGTTTGAAAAGATATAAAGATATTAATAGCTACTCTGGGAGTAATAAACCATTTCTATTGGGAAAATTAAAAAAAAAATTTTGTTGGTTTTTTTTTTTTGGTATTTGGTTCTTATCTGTTGCAATTTTTTTAACGGAAAAGCAAACGCTCATATTTTTTTTTTGTTTTTTTTTTTCAATTTGCCTGGCGTATTTTATATGTGTAAGGTAGATATTATAAAGAGAAATATATTTACTGAATTATTAGTTATACTACTTAGGATACTTGTTCTATTTATTTCTTTATTATTTTATTTCTTCTGTGGTTAGGATTAAAAATATATAATAAAAACTAGCTATGCCGCGCGGTTTCACCATTAAAATTAAAAGAAATCGGCTTTCTATTGGAGAATTATAAATTTTATTTAAGTAGGTCAAATAAGGCGTGATTTCTCAAATATTATTGTAGTATACAGATATTTACAATTTGGAAGTTATAGAATTTATTTCGCAACCGCATAAATAAGCCGGCGTAGTAGGAGCGATCACTGTTGATTTGATCGCCCCATGACTTTCTAGGTCTGCTTTCTATCAGGTAGATACAAAGTCATATGCATAAAATAAATATAACAGGAGAAGCTGGGCCAACAAAAGATCGACAGTATAAAATTGTGATTCTAATCTTTCAGTAAATAAGTAATACTTGACAGCCTCCGTAGACTAGTGGTTGCGCCTTTGGCGTTGTATCCGGAGGTCGTGGGTTCGATTCCCGCCCATGGCAAAAAAATATAAGTACGTTTTTCTCTACAGTTTGTCATGGTCTGGGTGTTTATAAAATATAATATGTATTATATCGTTGCTTCTGGCACACATAGTACAAGCCTAGAGCTTAGTTTGTGACCAGAGCAATATGTGTAAATTGTCCTACATATATAAAAAAAAAAAAAGTTATTTTAATTCAATGACTATTCAGAAAAACAAAGTGACAAAACCTTTTAAAATTCTTCGTAACTGCCTTAATAAATATTAATAAGAAACGTGAATAACGTCGCTAACGATATTATTACGGGAAAAGATTTAAAAATAAAATCTGGAATGTATATCGTGCAAGTGTCTCCGGCCTGAGTGGGCTTGTCGAACACCTGTCATACAAACTATATATGATTTTTAGTGCACGCGCACTAGGCACTAGGCAACGTGATTTGTAAACATTTTTATTTCAGTTTATTGTTACTAGGTCTTGACCTCTACCAATTTTTTTGGTTCAAGTATTACTATACCAACTTGTGAAACTATCATATAGATGGGCTATTAAGTATATATATGCAAAGTATAAATTTTGGATGCACGCGGTTCGGTTTTTGGTATAATCTTTATTTAACATAGCCAATCACGTGGCCCGTCACGAGACGTGTCACTCGGGTGGCGTGTATTTCAGTTTAATGTTACTAGGCCTTCCTTGACATCTATTTTTTTTTGTCCAAGTTTTACTATAACAACTTGTGAAACTGTTTATAGATAGCCTATTGTGTGTATGCAAACTATAAACTTTTGATGCACGCAGTTCGTTTTTGCTTTCTTAATTAGGTAAAAATATTTATTTAACATAGACAATCACGTGTTCGCGTTGCTTTCAATTTGGCCCGTCACTACTTGTTCTATTTCTTCTGGGCCGTCACGCGACGTCGAGAGGCGACATGAAACTAACAATAATATATGGAACCGCCATAGTGCCTTAAACGGATTATAAAACGAAATATCAAACGAGCTCATTGCTGCCATATTCTGTTCTCACTTTAACCAATCAACGTTCAGTGTTTTCTGTTCTCAAAACTGAAAAGGCGATTTAAGGACCATGGGCACTTCCCTATTTTATCTCCATGGGTAGCGAGCTTATACCATAGAGTATTAGTAGGTATATATTGAAAGCTCATACTTTTTATTATATATGAAATGTAACTTGCAGGCCATAGTATAATGGCAAAATAACTTTTTAGGGGCCTGAGGGAAAAGGATTGAAATATCGAAAAGCGGACTCGGCCATCAAATCACGCGTTTGTTTTAAGTTCAAATAAAAAAACTTAAATACAGAAATAAAATGTGGATTTCTTTTTGGCACTTTACGTGTTAAAAAACTCTTACTACATCCATCATTATACTTAGCGGGCAAATACTTACAGCTACAGGGCAGTTACTTTTTAGCTGCAATGGGCGGTAAAATAATAATATGTAGGACAATTCACACATATTGCTCTGGTCACAAACTAAGCTCTAGAGCTTAGTTTGTGACCAGAGCAATATGTGTGAATTGTCAAGCCTAGGCTTGTACTATGTAATCGGTATAATATTTTTTTTTATGTATACATAAAATAACTATTTTAGTGTTAGATTATTAGATTCAAAAGTCGTGTAAAATCTTAATTTAATTTGTTAACAAATAAAAACATGTAAATTTCATTTAACATGCTGAGTTATCTATTTTTTTTTAAACACACGAAGAAAAAAAGAAGGGTGATAAAAGTTTTACGTGTGTACCTATACACGCATTATTTATTAACTACATACATACATATCATCACGGGTGCCTTACGGCGCCCGAGACCGCCTAGACGGCCCCAGGGTACCCAGCGGAAGGGTTTTAATCCCACCTCGTCGTAGCCATAGATGGTATGGGTCTACACAGAAGATGTGGATGTCGCGATGTTTTGAGCAGACTCAATAACCCATCTATAAACAGTTTCACAAGTTGGTATAGTGAAACCGGGACCGACAGCTTAACGTACTCTCCGAGGCACTATAGTGGTGTTGTCAAACAAATGTACATTTTTTTTTAAATTAAAAACTCATTGGTACACACCGGGATTCGAACCAAGGACATAAGTGTTTTTAAGTCCAAGGTCTAACCAACTCGGCCACCACGTATGTTATATACGTACATTATTTATTAACTTTTAGGAAAAAATCACAGTCATACGTTCAGTCACAGAACATTTAAGTTTACATAGTACAATAACATTACATTACATTTTTATTTATATGTGATGATTGAGTGTGTGTATGTTTGTGTAACTATATTTGTTGTATTTGTGTGATGTATATACGATAGGTATTTGATGTATGGGGAATAGGAATATATACTTATACCTATAGATATATGTAGGATATAGATTAGATGTATTTTATCATCGAAATTATATATACTTAATGTATTTAGTTATTTTGAAAATATTATACACTTATCTTTATCAAGAGCTTTTATTAATATCTATTAACTATATATTATAATAATAGCTTTTATCTAAATATAGCAATTAATGTTTGATAAATATAGTGGTATCAATAACTGCTATATTTATTCCAAATTCAAACTTAGATACATGGTGATTTTAGAAGGTAATTTGGGCTCTACTGATCAAATAGAACAACTTTTTCCATGGAACCATGTGTCGTAAATGAAATAAAATTTTGCAATTTTATTGGGTCAGGGCTCCGCCTATTGAGAAGATTTTTTGTAAGACTTTTTACTTACAGTAATAATTGTTTAAGACCACTTTATTCCTAATGAGTCAAATTAACAATATTAAAAAACTGATAAATTTTAACTGCAATG
Organism: Monopis laevigella; assembly: GCA_947458855.1. Classification (NCBI taxonomy): domain Eukaryota; kingdom Metazoa; phylum Arthropoda; class Insecta; order Lepidoptera; family Tineidae; genus Monopis; species Monopis laevigella. The sequence continues at coordinate 8,449,041 of OX381599.1, forward strand.
AATTGCAATTAAAATAACCTAAATTGCAATGTTTAAATCGGCGTCTCCTTACAAATTGGTTATAGTTTGTAAGTCGACTAAACGTTTTGTTACTACCGCCCATACAGATGCAAAAACTGTCACCTAGTTATATTCCAGTTTTAGCTTATGTGTTCACCGGTTTTTAGGAGACAAGCATATTTTTTTCTCCAGGCGGTAGTCTTCTTTCAGGGCACGGTTACAAAACGGGCAATTGATTTGGCTATGAATCCAAAAGATATATAATATCCCCGTATTCTAAGTCGTGTTTTTCACTCCACTTTCACTAAAGGAACGTCTACCTCTTTCCACCAAAAATCAAATCAAGAAAGATGGAAAGTGGAGTGGAATACACGAATATGATGGTTAGACTCGAAATCCAAATTAGTCTTTGTCGTCGCCCATTTCGTAATCTCACCGTTTAGCAGGCATAGTGGGAGCGATCAATGATTGAGCGAGTATTGATTCTTGGACTTTGTAGATGTGTTTACCAACAGGTCACAGGATACAAAGTCACATGGCCTCCTCCAATAAAAAATATTAATAAAATCATAGATATGGATTACATACGCATAATGTTAAGGTCTTTTCGAATGTTAGGTCCCCAGTTCAAAGCCCGGTATGAACGAATTAAAATGTAATATTTTATTAAGATAAAGATGCAATGAAAAAATCATTGGTGGGCGGGACTAGAACCGGCCTCAGAGTATCCAGCGAAGGGTTCTAATCCCACCCGGTCGTAGCCTGAGGTATAAGGCTACCTACACCGAACAAGTGGCTAGCTCGTCGCGATGTTTGAATAGACTCAATAACATCTATAAACATTTTCCCAAATTGGTACCTATAGGATACTGGGACCGACTGCTCTTCGAGGTACTATCATGTTTGAGGTGTTTTTTTTTTACTTTATTTGACAAATATAGTACAAAGTTATTATTGCCGCTAGGCATGAAGTGGGGCACATTTTTTTAGCTTCATGCCGCTAGGCATTCTCTACCAGTCAAACCTTAGGTTTTTTTTTTTTTTTTTTAGGTGCTGTCAAATATCAATAAATTAACTAAAAGATTAAAGTTTTAAATAGTTAGTTCTTGGTATAAAATATAAAAAAATATATTCATTTAGTTTTCTTATATTTCAAAGAAAGCCCTTGAAGTCTAATAAAAGATGTTACAAATGCCAATGTTTACCTATCTATGAAAAACTATGACAAAAAAATTACTGTCATATACAAAAATAAAGTTACCCAGTGGGCGGGTTGCGCTCACCATTAGTCAAAGAAAATCGCTTAAAATTTATTATATGGACAGGTGAAATATATTTTCAAATAAGCTCAACTATTTTCCCAAAATATATTTTTCAAAAGCTATACCTAGTAATAATTGTAATTATTTGTAATCTATATGAATTATAAAATTTTACCTACATGCATTAAATATCAATGTATTTATTTAATCCCGTCCTATATTACCTACACTAAAAAATAATATATAATATATTGGTTATGAATATTGGAATTACTACCTTTTGTAATACAAAAATAGGGTGTATATTTTTTTTTTTCAATTTTATTATATATATATGTATGTATATATGTATCATCACGGGTGCCTTACGGCGCCCGAAACCGCCTAGACGGCCCCAGGGTACCCAGCGGAGGGGTTTTAATCCCACCTCGTCGTAGCCGATGGTATGAGTCTACACCGAACCAGTGGCTAGCTCGTTGCGATGTTTTGAATGGACTCAATAACCCATCTATAAACAGTTTCACAAGTTTGGTATAGTGAAACCGGGACCGACAGCTTAACGTGCTCTCCGAGGCACTATAGTGGTGTTGTCAAACAAATGTACATAAATTTTTACATTAAAAACTCATTGGTACACACCGGGATTCGAACCAGGGACCTAAGTGTTTTTAAGTCCAAGGTCTAACCAACTAGGCCACCACGTATATATTTTTTTTTTTTTTATATTGTTATAATATGTTAATATTTTGGCTGATGGACTTGCAATCAATGCTATGTAAAAATGAATTAAAAAAAATATCCTGTAATCTACCAAAGCGAAGTATATAATAATATTATATAATAAATACGGAAGTGACCTTAAGCCTAAAATCGCCTTTCAGACGAAGTGTCGAACATGACTACTTGTACTATAGTTTCTTCTGTGACATGTGACATGACGCCATATTGTTTTCTCACTTCATATGCATCATGGAGATAAAATAGGAAGGTGACCATGGGCTTTAAATCGCCTTTCCCACTTTGAGAACAAAAGATGGCCGCACCATACAAATTAAAACAATATGTAGCGGCAATGGACGTTTGACATTTTGTTTTATAGGCTACTTAGGCACTATTAATTTTTTTTGGCACGTTTCATATATTATTATTAGTTTCATGGTGGTCCATATATTATTATTAAATTCAGTCAGGCCCATGGGCGCCTTCGATAGGAAGGAGCGCCCATAGGCCTTATATATCCGTGCCTGGGACAGGCTTACCCGGAACCAGAAAGCTACAGGCTCCTCAAACTAGATGATGTCCTCAAATATGTCTGCAGCATATTTGAAGACGGGATAATATGTAAGATGAAAAGGAATGGGGAACACACAAAAGATCCTACAGGATCGAAGTGTCTTGACTGATGTTAGCCACAAAAACCAATAAGATACGATAAGATAATAGTGAAGATAAAATAAAGTTTTCAATTTCCACAAATGCATTATGCGTGATTCCAAAATGATATTTTATTGTTATGCATGTTCTATATTTATAGCGCCTTCATCTTTGGATGAATGCATTTATTGCTTGTATGCAATAAAACCTGGTTGAAATACTGGAATATGTAAATAAACAAGATTAGTTTTATTTTAGGCAATAAAATCTTTGCTGGTTTTATCTATTAACAACCTACAGAGTATAATGTTTTTTATTTGTTTAGGCAATTAAAGAAAACTTTGCTTTGAGTTACAACAAAGTTTATTCTTTTTATTTCTTAAAGCACGGCAAATGACTTTGTATCTACCTGACGGTAAAAAGACGTAGGAAGTCTATTAACCCACAGCATAAAACCAAAACCTGACACTTGACGGTATTTGCATCTATGGGCGGTAACAAGACGGGTCGGTCGGCCTAGTTATAGAGACATTCTATGGCAGCTAAATTATGCGGTTACGGTATGGGCGAGACAAAGACGAATTTGCATTACGAGTCTATAGGTATAAAATCCTCGCTGCTTTATCGTCAACTCAACCGCCTGTTTCGTTTTCGCACCCTGAAAGAAAACTACCACCTCGACAAGAAATCGATGCAATAGTCTCCTGAAAACCGGTTAACCCACAGCATAAAACCAAAACCTGACACTTGACGGTATTTGCATCTATGGGCGGTAACAAGACGGGTCGGTCGGCCTAGTTATAGAGACATTCCTCTCACCTGAAAAATCTCTTTAGTTTTATATAGTGGTGAAGACATATACCGATGTTAGCAGGCAATAATATAGTGTTGCAAAGTAAGTATGTGATGGATGATGCTAGTACCCACAAATATTTATTCATCAGTCTGCGTCTTCTATTCCGTGGTCGGCGCCATTGACTCATCGCGACAGAAATCTCAGCTATGAATAACAACACCTTTATAATTTATTTAGTTTTTCTTTTTTAACAAATATATTTCTTGCTTGCATAATCATTTAAAATTATTTGCCTTTAGTAGTTAAGTAAGTAAGTTTAGTAGTAAAAAGTGGCCCTAGCCTAGTTCAACTGACAACAAGGTTAAGGTTTTGATGGTTAAGGTTTTAATGGTTAAGGTTTTGATAATTCGTTTACGGTGTCAGCTGCTCGCCAGTGGAATTTGCTTCCTCTGACTGTAAGATCAGCCCCTTCCATCGGGGTGTTTAAACGCTTGCTCACTGCTCATTATCTGAACGCTTAAACCAGATCCTCGTGACAATTTTTGTTTGGTATGGTATGTATGTTTATGTATTTCATTTATTATATTATATACAGTATTTAAGTAGTTTAAGTATTGTTATGCATCATTGTTAAAATTATATGTAAAACCTTCTATCGAAAGTTCCGCACCCTAAGCATATTTCACTCTCTCAAAGGTTAGCTGGTAGAAAATGCCTAAGGCATTAAGCTCGCCTATGTACAATCTTGTGCAATAAAGAATTTTAAATTAAATAAATAAATAAATTCATGTAAATGATAATTAATTACTCTTATTAATATTATAAATTAATTCTATAGGCATTTTATTATACCTATATTAGTTGTACTATAGGGTAACTTGTCCAACAACGAGCCACATAAAATTCAAAGTATTAAGGTGGTGGGGGGCGGTACTAATGCGTGTCTTTGCATCTATTTTACACAAACTGGCAACATCGCGTTTTTGAATTATCGCAATGGCTCAATGTGTACGATTGACTCATTGTTAGACAGGTGACCCTACCTAATTCATAAGTAGAATTTCATTATATCTATGCATTTTTATAAATTCCTTTATAGGATAATCTAATATATTTTTATCTTTAAAAATTTAATATAAGATTATCCTATAAAGGAATTTATAAAAATGCATAAATATAAAATACTGAAAAAAGTAAAAACAATAAACGGGCTCCTCTGCCATCTAGTATTAGAAACTAGGACTTCTAACTTTACTCGTATAAGAGTTATTAGAAGAAAGCTAATAGAGGGCGTCTGTGTATAACTAGATAACAAAATTCGTGAGGGCTGACTGGAACCTAGTTGGCTCAGCGGTTGAGCGCCTTGCCGCGATAGCGAGGTTCGTGGGTTCGAGTCCCGCCACCAGGAATTTTATCATTGCATTTTTATCTTTAAAAATTTAATATATTTCATTATATCGAAACTTAAAATAAAAAACGAAACTAAATACTTAATTAGGTAGGTAGTAGTAGTAATCTATAATTTGCTATACCCTAGCAGAGTTCATGTTAGTAAAGGTACTGTATTTTTAAAACTATGTAACCAAACATGATTGCAATAAATATTTTGTATTTGTATTTGATGACAACAAATCCGGACCTGGGATGGGTGACCGCTTCATACAACGAGGCTATACCATCATAAACACCGCAACAAGCTCGCGACTTCTTAGGTGTCGCCTCCGAATACCATCGGCGAAATGAGGATGGGTTAATCTCCCCGCTGGATACCCTGTAGCTATTTAAAATATTCTCGGTAGCCAAAAAGGCACTTGTGATTTTTTATAATTATTTTATAAATACTGTCTTGCTCGCATAATCATTTAAAGTGTAGGCACCTTTAGTAGTTTGATATATTATATGTCCTTATTATAATATACCTAGGTACTCGTTAAAAAAAAAAACTTTTTTTTTTTTTTTTTTTTTTTAATTATAATCTCGTAGGTATAGATGTTTAAAAATTTGAAAGTGAGATAAAATATATTAGATATTATGTTTTTATCTGTGATTTTTACACAAATAGTATGGTTCGCGAAGCCCTGGTAAACAATAGCTAGTTAAAAACTAAATCAATAATAATTAAAACTTTGCTAATAAGAACGTTATTCCGTAATAAACACGATGCGTTTTTTTCCACAGATCTCAAATCCGGGCAGAAGGCCGGAAACCTCGCGTCATCGTCAATCGCAATCAAACTTCTTTTTTTGTAATTTTCTTGCTGCTTTATATCAGTTGCCGGGTTTAAAAGCCGTTACTTTTCTTTACTCTTTTATTAAGAGTAAAGAAAAATTAAGTTTGTTCTTTAAGGGTTCTGCAGTCTTCTCGACTCCCATACGAACGTACTTAATTACAACTTGGCTGTTAGTCAAAGTTCTATTATTATTTTTATGTTAGTTGGTAATTATACGCATAAAAAAATTATGTTGTGGTCGTGGGTAATAAATATTTTTGTATCATAATATTAAAAAAGTTTGTTTTTCTGTATTTCTAAAAAAAACACAAAACACAGAAGATTAATTAATACTGACTGATAAAAATATAATTTTAGTTCTGCGACAAACAGTAGTCGAGTAATACTGGGGCCTTACCAAAGAGCCGATCGATAATCGAGTCGAAATAGCCATCAAAAGCCAAATGAAGTCGTTTCTCGTCGATCAGGCTCTACCCATAGAGTAAAATTCCTATACATTTTTATCAAAGGATGCGGCGATTCGAACCCTTAAAAGTGTTAAAGCTCATTTTATATGAAGAACCCAGACTGCGAATGTGAATGCAGTGTCCTTTACCTCTTTGTGTCACAACTGGATTGATTAATTTGTAGTAAAATTTTTAGGTTTTATATCAGTAACAGTAAAAAAACCTTGAAGTGTATTATGTGCCCTAAGGCCTAAATAGCATTTCTAAACAAAAGTTGAGAACAGAAGATGGTTGCCCGTTACACTAACTAAAATAAAAAATGTTATAACCCTATGAGGACCAAATACAACGAACATGTTTTACATTTCGCTCGAAATTCTATTTTAGACTTTAGGCCACTTCAATATTTATCTTTCAGAAAAAGCAGCGTCAAGTAGTGACACCTCTTGATCTTGCACAATAAGGCACGCAAATTTCATTGAAAGATAATAAATATAGGGACCTAATGCCTAAAATCGCCTTTCCAGCCATCTTGTATTGTGAGAATTGTATTCTCACAATACAAAATGGCCGCCGCTATACAACCCCTAAACAAAAAGTGAAAACAAATAATTGTATAAGCAATCTCTGAGTTGATTAATTAATTAAAGTGAAAACACAATATGGCGGCAACGAACACGTGTATCATTTCGTTTTATAGGCATTAGGGCGGTTCCATATAGGTAATAATTCTTATTTTCATGATTTCTACCCGAGTTATTGACACAAATTGCCTGTCTACTAAATAAAGTCTATGGTTTTACCCCTCAAGTTTTATATTACAACGAAAAGTTTTCACGCTTGAGTGTTTAAACTTTATAAACGAAAGTTGAGGACGAGCAAAGTTTTTTTTTTATTCTCATAAAAAAAGTTGGCAAAGGGATTCAATGTTCAGGAGTAACGATAATATATTTTTTAGATAACGATAGTACATTTTAAAGTGGCTTGAGTATTTTATATATAAAAAATAATACTTGGTTGTTTTTTTTTATGGAAACGTAGCATCAAAAATAAAATTATATAATTTTGCCCAAAGTAAGAATCGAACCAAGGCAAACGGAGCAACCACTAATTCAAATTAACCATGAAGCTAAAAAAACGCGCCCCGCGCGCGTACGTGCACGGTTTTTACCTTCATGAAATTAACTATTTTACTAGGCTACTGAGGCGAACTATAAATAATATATTTTAAATAAGTGACCAATTGCTAAGATTTATATAATTATGGATAATAATAATATGTAGGACAAATTACACAAATTGCTCAGATGGGCAATTCTCGCGTTTTCGACATTCATCTCGATTCGATATTTTTGAACGAAAAATTACATATTATGTTATTTTTCGTTCAAAAATATCGAACATTAAACGAAATTAATAATAAATATTAATTAATAAATTTATAAATATTTAACGAAAAATTACATATTATGTCATTTTTCATTCAAAAATATCGAATCGAGATGAATGTCGAAAGCGCCAGAATTGCCCACCTGGTCACAAACTAAGCTCTAAGCTTGTACCATGTGTACCAGAAACAACGATATAATACATATTATATTTTATAAACACCCAGACCATGACAAACTGTACAGAAAGACGTACTAATATTTTTTTGCCATGGGTGACATATAATATTGCCCTGGTGGGCGATTCTCGCGCTTTCGAGATTCATCTCGATTCGAGATTTTTAAACGAAAAATGACTAAATATGCCATTTTTCGTTCAAAAATATCGAATATTAAACGAAATAAATAACAAATATTAATTAATAAATAATAAATATATAAATATTGAACGAAAAATGACATATTTAGTCATTTTTCGTTTAAAAATCTCGAATCGAAATGAATCTCGAAAGCGCGAGAATCGCCCACCAGGTCACAAACTAAGCTCTAGACTGAAACAGCTATACTATTACATACTATATTATATAAACACCTAGACCCTGACAAACTGTACAGAAACTTGTACCTACTAATATTTTTTTGCCATGAGTGGGAATCGAACCACGACCTCCGGACATAACGCATAAGGCGCAACAACTAGTCACGGAGTTTGCCATTGACCTACAAAGACCATGAATGGGGTCGATCAATGCATTGTTGTTTAACAACATTGATCGACCCCACTATGCTAAATGATTACGAAATGGACAGCGACAAAGACGAATTTGCTTCACGAGTCTATTTTAATGTACTTGCTGCTTTATTTTTAAATCAATGGCCCGTTTCGTAACTGGACCAAGAAAGGAGACTACCACATCTACTATTAAAATTATGAAGAAGATAGGTATAATAGTTTTATTTGAAAAAAAAACGTAAATATTGTAGTTATTATAAACCTAGATAATCAAATTACTTCCGAGTGTTCTGTTTACCTACAGTTTGTTTATGAACTCCGCTCGCGTTTCTTGTAAAAACACTAGGTACAGTCAGCTAGAAAGATTCATTTTTTTAAATTTTTTTATTGGAACATGGCATGTGACTTTGTATCTACCTGGGCCTCTTTCATTAACGCATGGAGATATAATAGAGAGGTGCCCATGGCCCTTAAATCGCCTTTCCAGTTGTGAGAACAGAACATGGCTGCAATATATGCTGCTGATGGTCCAACAATATATTGTCACTTAACAACATTGATCGACCCCCTATGCCGACTAAATCATGAGGGTACGAAATGGACGGCAACAAGAAAAACTTTTGCATTACTAGACTTAATATTTTAATATTCTCAAATCAAATTATTTATTTCACGTAAATCTTTACAGATATTAAGAGTAGATATAAAAAAATATTATATATTTTTATATCACACTCTAGATCACATTATTATAATGTGATCTAGAGTGTGTTTTTGGTTATGCTAAGTTTTTTGGGGGTTATATAAATATAACCACCAAAAAACTTATATTATTATTCATTAGCTTGATAGATAAATATTTTTAGTGGAATGATATAATGTGTCATTATATGAAAAAATATTACACAACCTAACGCATGCTACATACTTAGGTGCCTAACCAACTAGTGTAAAGCACCAAAGTGTCCGTTAAAGTAATTGTAACGATTAAAGCTAAAAATGGCATCAAATGTCTGGTACATTGTCTGTCATTTAACTTTCAAAATAAAACTGGTATCCGACACCATTTTTAACTTTAATCGTTACATTTACAGAGAGTTTATTCTGGTGCAACTCAGCGTAAGTAAGACACAATATAGTCTTTAGTTAGCTGGTGCCATATATACAAGTCTCTCCCAGCTATAATATATAGCAATCTGAAAACTATCTCCTGAAAACCGGTCAACCCACATACTGAACAAAAACCGAACCTCTTGACGGTTTTTGCATCTGTAAGGCCAATATTAATAAATATGTTCACCCTGTATATTATAACTGTAACTGACTGTACAATTATGCCGGCAGGTAGTTCTTGTATTTCAATATACTTTATAGCTTATTCAAATAAACCGTTCTACAACATTATGCTTATGAAAGAATCTTTATTCAGGCGTACGTTATACGTTACGTGTGTAGGTAAATGTTTTATTTTTTTTCTTCTGTAAAGCTTTTGCTAAGATATTTTTATGAAAATAAAAGTATTTTATAAGGGTACTTCGTCCTTTTCGTGTATCATTTTAAAAGGATATTGAAAATTATTTTAAGATTTATGCCTATGGTGTATGGTATATTATTTACTTTTATTAAATATATTATATTTAGTTAGTTGTACAATAAGAGCTGATTTTTCAGAAAAAGTTAATCGACAGTTAACTTGTAAGAACTGTATTTTTTTTTTCATTCTCCATTCTCTGTACAACAACTACATAGAAGTGAGATATTAACAAAAAAATAAATGGGACAGGACCTTCCAATAACTCTGTGGGCAGGACTAGGATGAAAACACACGTTATTTCTGCCAATGTTAATTAGAAGAATACTAAAAACATGGTAAAATGGTACTTATTTTACCGAAGATTAAGGGATCTTTGAAGATAACAAAAACACTGAGATCGCTGCGTTAATGCTAACGTTTCACATTCAAGACCTCTACGAATGCTTATTCTTCAAAATTAAAAAACTTTTGCGCAATAATAGTATAAACAATCTACAATTTTTGGGCTACTCTCACTGAAGCTTATAAAGAAATAAAAATTCTATGCCAAGGGTAAAAAAAAACAATACTCACCCTCTAAAGTCATAAAAATCCCGGCTCCCATTGCACTATAAAGCACCAAACAGAGACATAAAAAGATATGCGTAAACCATCTCTTAGATAAAGTACTAACTTTATTAAAAAACCAAAAAGCTGTCTTTTCACCAGCACTCATACCACTTTTAGCTGTATTCATCGTAAAGTCTTTGAACCCAGCAAACTGTTTAAACATAAAATCTGAAGCTTTGTTCTGGTACATTTGGGCAAAAGGATTGAAGTACGGATTCATTTGAGGTCCAGATGTATGAGAAGCAGCAGTCCCAGGTGGTCTTCCTTGATATCTTGGATTGGGCCAATACATCGAAGGTCCAGTTTGAGGTCCTCTAGATGTTTGTTCAGGAATTTGAAGAGTTATCTTCGGTCTACTTAGTCTTTTTGGAGGCGGCGGAGGCGCATGACTAGGTGGTAAATCCATTTTCAAATTTTCAAAAAAATAACGTTTATTTGTTTACGATTTGCTTTTCAGCCAGATTTGAGGCGCCGGCGTTTAAAACTTTTGTTGTACGATATTTTTCACTGTCTCTAAAACGTATTTTTTCGCGTATTTATAAACATTTTCTCGACATACGTCCGTGAGAGTGCTAGGCGGGACTGGACAGTGATTTTATTTATAAAACGGGATAACGCACAGTTCCGATGTCTCATAATATTCTTAGATTATTATGAATATCGTTCCAATTACTGGAATAAGTACTCTTGTGTTAAAAAAAAGTTTTCCTGTTTCTTAAAATGATCGTGGCCTTTAATTATTATTTTATTTACATACCCAGATGTTATTATTATTAAGAAAACCTGTCTATTAGTCTTCTCCGTGGATAATATTGTAAAAAAACACCCCATTTTAACATGCTCCCACTTGCCTTGTTATTTTTTTTTATCTTGGCAGTCTTATCGATTATGTTTATTAGAAGAGTTCACATTGAAATTTCAAAAAAATGGTGAAACACCTATTAAATTATTTTAAAAGAACAGTAACTGTACGAAATTTCAGTCTGTAGCACCTTCCGTTACCCAGATATTAACTTTCCTGAAAATAAATTTACCTCCCTCTTTTTTACCCCCTTGGGGTTTAAATTTCAATTCAATCATATGTATCTTGGGCACTATGCCGCACGGTAGTAATTTAGAATCTATTTTTCTTTTATAGGTAATATTTTATACATGTACATAATTTTTCTAGGTAGGTATATTTTATTATTTGTTTTAGTTATAATTATTTTATTACGTTTTCTTATTAATTATTATTTAGTATACTACATCGAATAAAATTTAATTATTTAAAAAAAAAACAATTACCATAATCCATAGGTACTAATATTATTAATAGCAAAAGTGAATCTGTAAGTTTGTCTGTTTGCACATCTAAACTATTCAACAAACAGTTCGCTCGCTCAGTTTCACAAGTTGACATAGTGAAACTGGGACCGACTACTTCACTCCAAGACACCTTATTTTCATATACTTTTGTTAATAGGTACATACCGGGGTTAGAGTCCCTTAAACATAGCTAACCAACTCGGTCACCAGACATAATAATATATTAAACTCACGGCTATTTTTGAATATACTTAAATATAACGCCTAAACCTTATTAACACTAGAATTAATTACACTTCTCACAATTACACTTTTAAACTTTAAAAAGTTTCAAAACCTATATGAAGAAACTTTTAAATAGATAGATATATACATCGTATAGAACAGATGCTCTACCATGGGTTTGCTCATTGTAGAAACGTAACGTATTCATTTACGTATACGTGAGCAACAGCCAATAAGATCGCTTTATTTTTGGTAACAGAAGCGATCCTATTGTTTGTTGCTCACGTATACGTATACAAATACGTTACGTTGCTACAATGCACAAACCCATGGTAGAGCCTCAGAAACTATTTACTCATAGACATCCATTAAATAACTCAACACACTAATACTAAATAATTATTATCGCAAATATCCTAACATAGCGTTTAATGTATTCGTAAGCTTTTATTATGATAAGTTAAAATAGAGACTAAATTATCGATTTAGTAGCATACTAAATTATGATAGAAAATGTCACTTGTTTATCATAACGCTTAGCTAAACTTTAATCGATATGATGCAATCCTAACGTAATACAAACCTGCAGGGTAACCACCGACTCTGATACCGTGAGATCTCGTTCGAGTTGACATCGAGAACGATGTTTTTGGTACCACGAAAAGTTAAACATCGTTATTTGAATTGCCCAATGCATAACTAGTTCGAGTAACTAATTAATTACAAAAAAATATATAATATATATTTTTATTTACAAATCATATTTCCAAACTTCATAATATTATATTATAATATTATGAAGTTTGGAAATATGATTTGTATGAAATGACGTCATTTTTGATCTCAACTCGAACGAGAACTCACGTTATCGGAGTCGGTGGTTACCCCCCTGGTGACATTGAAAATTGACAGACAACTACGTCATTTTGGTTATAGTTTAGCTTAACATTGTGCGGCGTAATAGGCCTACAGGACAAATCTAAGGTTAACTCGTAAATAATGCAAAAGGCATCAAGCTCGACTAAGTATGTACAATAGTTTTGAACAATAAATATTTTTATTAATTCACTCGCATGTGCCAGTAAGCTTTTGTACAATAAGATTTTTTTCATTAATTCACTCACATGTGCCAGTAAGCTTTTGTACAATAAGGATTTTTTCATTATTTCACTCACATGTGCCAGTAAGCTTTTGTACAATAAGGATTTATTCATTAATTCACTCACATGTGCCAGTAAGCTTTTGTACAATAAGATTTTTTTCATTAATTCACTCGCATGTGCCAGTAAGCTTTTGTACAATAAGGATTTTTTCATTATTTCACTCACATGTGCCAGTAAGCTTTTGTACAATAAGGATTTATTCATTAATTCACTCACATGTGCCAGTAAGCTTTTGTACAATAAGGATTTTTTCATTAAAAAACCTTTTTCGTTAGAAAAGTTGTTCGATTTGATCAGTACCTACAGCCTCTTTTAACCCAAAGTACAACATTTTATATTCACTAATTTTATTATAAAAACCAAGAATGGGTTCGATTAATACAATTTAACAGCAGTGGTGCCAGCAAAATTCCAAATCCTAGTGTGTTGACGCCATGAAACTAATAAAAAAATATGGAACCGCCATATGCCTTAAATGGCCTATAAAACGAAATGTCAAACAAGTTAGTTGCCGCCATATTCTGTTCTCATTTCAACCAATCAACGCTCACGGATTGCTTGTGTTCTCACTTTTTTATTTTATGGCGGCGGCCATCTTCTGTTCTCAAAACTGGAGAAGCGATTTAAGGGCCATGGGCACCTCCCTATCATGTCTCCATGGTTGACACCCATACAAACGTACTTCCAATATTACAACTAGGCCGTTAGTCATAGTTAAACTATTATTTTCATGTTGGTAATTGTACGTAATAATCTTTCTGTAGTAATAAATACTTTTGTGTTATTAATGTTATTAAAAACATATTTTTTCTAATAAAAAAAAATGGAGTTTTATCCAATGACATTTTAAGTACTTTTGTTTTTTATAATATCATTGGTTTTATCACAGATAGATTACGACAAAAATATTAATTTAATTCTGCGATAAACAGTAGTACTGGAAGTGCGAAAGCTCATTTTATATGGAGAACTCAGACTTTTAAATTTTGTGTTATGTAAGTATACATAATTAGGTTGAAATTGACACCGTAAAGTCTCTAGCTATTAATATTTTTGTTTCTCTACACATTAGTAGGTCATCGGTACCAGTTCTGTTTGACTGATGACTGTATCCGCGATTCGTAATCATCATTCACAAAAAAACACGTAGGTATTATTTATAGATCCGAAAAGTAAATTATATATTTCCTTATATAATATTCCTTATTATTTCAATAAAACTTATCTATATAATTATTGATAAATATAATAATATTTATTTATTTTTATTTTAAAAACTTTATTGCACAAATTTAGTACAATATATATATATATATATATATATACCATCACGGGTGCCAATTTGGCTCCCGAGAACCGTTTTAAACGGCCTCAGGGTCCCAGCGGAGGGTACCCATCCTCATTTCGCCGATGGTATTCGGAGGCAACACCTAACAAGTGGCGAGCTTGTTGCGGTGTTTATGATGAAATAGCCTTGTTGTATAAAGCGTTCGTTGTTGTCATCTGCTTAACCTTGTTATCAGTTGCGCAGTGACTTAACCACTAGGCTGGGGCCGCTTTTTAGTACAAAGGTGGACTTAATGACGTTAGGCATTCTCTACCAGTTAAATCTTTGGGACAAATAAAGCATAAACATATTATACACGCATACTAATACTAACTATATGTACATACGTTATACATACATATACATTACCAATACTTACATTAATAATATACATACAGCACAATATAGCAATATCCACAGCAAACACAGGATGAAAGGAGGAGAGAGAGTATAAATATAGTAGGTAGATATCTAATATACAATACATCAAATGCATCGCCTTTCTATATGTGTGTTTATGTGCTTTTTTATATTTATTCTTTACTACCTGACCCTCGCAACTTCTGCCTAACCGTTTACACAGCGTACGGAATGGAAGCTCTCAAAAGGAATTATACACGCATACTAATACTAACTCTGTACATACGTTATACATACATATACATACCAATACTTACATTAATAATATACATACAGCACAATATAGCAATATCCACAACAAACACAGGATGTAAGAAGGAGAGAGAGTATAAATATAGTAGGTAGATATCTAATATACAATACATCAAATGCATCGCCTCTCGTTTATGTGCTTTTTTATATTTATTCTTTACCACTTGGTGGGCAGTTCTCGCGCTTTCCACATTCATCTCGATTCGAGATTTTTAAACGAAAAATGACTAAATATGTCATTTTTCGTTCAATATTTGTATATTTATTAATTAATATTTATTATTTATTTCGTATAAAGTTCGATATTTTTAAACGAAAAATGGCATATTTAGTCATTTTTCGTTTAAAAATCTCGTATCGAGATGAATGTCGAAAGCGCGAGAATCGCCCACCTGACCCTCGCAACTTCTTCTGCGTAACCGTTTACGCAGCGTACGGAATGGAAGCTCTCAAAAGGAATAAACTCCCGGTTATTGCAACATTTGCCATTGATTCTCGGCTCCTGTTGGTAGTATGGCATTTATCCTATAGCCTTCCTCGATAAATAGGCTATCCGAGACAAAAAAAAAACAATTCAAATCGCGGTATTAGCACGTTCAACAAAACAAACAAATTCTTCGGCTTATATTTTATTTATAGGATGTACTTTAGAAATTCATGATCTCTACATATTTTTCCACTTAGCCATCGTAATTCTTCGAACATTGTCACCTGGATGTACACATACATATCATCACGGGTGCCTTACGGCGCCCGAGACCGCTTAGACGGCCCCAGGGTACCAGCGGAGGGGTTTTTAATCCCACCTCATCGTAGCCGATGGTATGAGTCTACACCAAACAAGTGGCTAGCTCGTCGCAATGTTTTGAATAGACTCAATAACCCATCTATAAACAGTTTCACAGGCTGGTATAGTGAAACCGGGACCGACAGCTTAACGTGCTCTCCGAGGCACTATAGTGGTGTTGTCAAACAAATGTACATATTTTTTTTAATTAAAAACTCATTGGTACACACCGGGATTCAAACCTGGATGTAATGCTTGATATATCCATTCAAGAAAGTTATGGGCTGCTATTTGCTCAGTACAAAAACGAGTAAACTTACTAGTATGTATTCGTGAAAACGGTGGTAATTTTGAGCATTTATTTCGTAGATCACCATGCATGCCACTGGACAATGGACTGGAGGATTTTTTATATTGTAAGTAGTTTTGAGATAGTTTTTTTATTATTTAATTTAGGATGTTTATATTTTTATTTAATTTAATTTAATTTGTTATTTAGATTTAGTTTATTTTCCTAGGTTAATTAATATTATTTTTATATACTTGTGTTTTAATTATTTGTTATTTTGTTCCGTTAGTACTTATATTATATTTTTTACCAAGTCTCGTACCTGCTGTACATAGCAGGTATATACATGTTCATATTAGTTCTAATGTTGTAGAAGACGTAACAACTATGATTTACTACTTCGGTAGGCACTTTTGCTTCTAAATAGGTACAGGCCGACTTAACAAAAACTGTAAAATTTATCTTATGCCCCCTGCATAAGGTGCCTGCATGTAAACCCAGTCTTACCGTGTTTCTGTACTCAAACTTCAGTTGATTTCATGACAGTAAGTAATTTTATATTAAATTTTTAAAGATATAAATGAAATGAAAAAAATCCTGGGTCACGAATTTTGTCATTGCTTGTTATCTACTTATACACAGATGCCCTCTATTAGCTTTCTTCTATTAACTCTATTCGAGTAAAGAGGATCTTTTTTTTTTTTTTTACTTTTTTCAGTATTTTATATATATGCATTTTTATAAATTAGTTTATCCTAATAATTTTATAATTTATAAGGATAATCTAATAATCTAGATTAAACCTAACAAGGAATTTATAAAAATTCATGACAGTAAGAAATAGGATCTTTTGGCAATAATAAAGAATATTTCGAGTTGATTAATCGGTTTTCCGTATAAAATGTATGGAAAAGTTTTTCGCTATTTCTGTCATTTCTAGTACTCAAACCTCAGTCGGTCCAGTACTTTTGATCATTATAAGAAGAAAAAGGGTACCTACTTATTATTCAATTACTATTAAAACTAACAATAATTTTAGAAATCATAAATTGATTAGAAAATTATTTAAAATTGGTAACTTACACTGAAAAAAAATGGTAACCTGTTAACCAGCTAAAAAACCGGCCGTAAGCGTATATCGCATTACAAATCGAAACAATGAGCGAATGCCTTTAAAACGATCTGTGAACCTCATATTTAGTCGTATATTGACGAAAAAATCTGCACGAATTGTAGGTACATATCATACATATCTTCACGGGTGCCTTACGGCGCCCGAGACCGCCTGGACGGGCCCAGGGTACCCAGCGGAGAGGTTTTAATCCCACCTCGTCGTAGCCGATGGTCTACACCGAACAAGTGGCTAGCTCCTCGCGATGTTTTGAATAGACTCAATAACCCATCTATAAACAGTTTCACAAGTTGGTATAGTGAAACCGGGACCGACAATTTAACGTGCTCTCCGAGGCACTATAATGGTGTTGTCAAACAAATGTACATACATTTTTTAAATAAAAACTCATTGGTACACGCCGGGATCCGAACCAGAGACCTAATACATATCAACGTCTGGTAAGTCGATAACGGCGGATAAAAATTACATGTGTATTTTTTCTTAAATAGCTATTAGCTCTGGGGGTAAAATAGGGCATATTATATTGCTATATAACTATTAATAGGGGTTCATATATACAGGGTTTTTCTGTTTCACAGAAGTGTTCTATGAAGAAAAGTTGGGTTTCCACTATCATTCTACACATACTAATTATACTAGTAACTCAATAATTAATAGAATATTTCATTCATATAACACATATTTTAATAACATAGATCTTTTTCATTTATCTAAATACACAACTAAGCGTAAGGTGTCCCAATGTTTACCTTTAAACATATGATGAAACTTTTGTTGTTATGTACAATTGTATATAGGTATATGTATATTTAATTTCTATTTTAATTTAATGTATCACATACAGGTCTAATAATAATAATACTAAATAGCTCATAATATCAAGTAAAATCAATACACAGCCATGCATACACACGAACACACCTTTATTTTCAAATACACACACACACACCCACACACAAACACATACCTAAACCGCATTATTAACAGTATAATAAACAAAAAAGAAATCTAACAATGGCCAAAGTTTGGTCTGTGATGTAAATTTTACTACTATATATTGTAATGTGCTGTAGATTTTTGTAATGATAAATAAATAAATAAAGTATTTATAATGACATAAAACTGCATTGAATTACTTAAGATTTTATTTGCTTATTGGTAAATATCGCAGTCGAAATTGTGGTCAACAGGTAGTAACTAAATAAATAAGAATTTTAATGGTGTATAATGTGTATAAAATAGAAAATTATAACTCCCTAAATTTTTTTCTCCTGGTGCCAAAATGAGAAATAATTCTGTTCGTCTCACAAAGGAAAGCGTGCAAAGCTGTCAAGCCACACAGGGAACAAAAAATAAACAACGCATTTTGTTTAGTTATTTATTCTTGAGACTTGTTTCGGAATTTTATTTTTGGAAGTAAATACCTACCTAGTTATAGGTATGCTTTTTCACCTGTGGCCTGTGGGGTTTTTGTTAATTTTGATTATTTATTAATCAGGGGCGGAACCAGGATTTTATTTTGGTGAGGGTCCTCGTCAAGGTGATTTAAGGCATAAGTGCGCCTCCCTATTATATTATATACCTCCATGCGTAACTTATATAATTTTATTTTTCTTTGCGACCTATGGGTAATGTATAAATAGTAGAGTAATTAAATAAAATCCCATAAAACTTATTAAATTATAATTAAAAGAAAACTAAAATATTGCGTTGAAAAAAGATATAACAAAAGAATTAATTAAAAGTGTCAAGTTATTTTTTTAAATCTAATATTTGTTTTTAAACGATATTGGCGTTGCTATGGCACAGCCTACAGACCTCTTTATTAATTTTGATTTTATTATATATATACTAGTATAATCGCGTAAGATTTTATAAACATCGCTTATGTTGTCTTTTACAAATGATTTAATCACTACCACGATTTCAGCAACTTGGTCTTAGTTAGACCCATGGAACTAATAATATTATATGGAACCGCTAAATGTTAACAGAATATACGGGCAACGAACTAGATATTCTGTTCTCACTTCAACCAATCAACGTTCAGTGATTGCTTTTGTGCTCACTTTTTTTATTTATTTGTATGGCGACGGCCATCTTGTGTTCTCAAAACTGGAAAGGCGATTTAAGGCCCATGGGCACATCTTTATTTCCATGGTTAAATAGTGTGGGCGTATTTATACCTACCTTGCTCCTGCATTATGACAGAATAGCACTAAGTTTAAAGAGCAAAGTTTCAGTTTTAGTTCATCTCTGTGGGAATGTTTCAAGTTAAGTAGTTTTTAAGTTTTCCAAGGTTCCAAGCTATTTGGAAACCACATTTACCTACTTAGGGAATTTGTCAGAAGTTGGAAGTTAAAAAAAATACTAGTTTTTGGATATTGTACGCTCTTATAATCGTCTCGAAAAAAAAATGCAGTTGCAATACCCTTTTTTATTATAAGTGCATACGAATAAAAATCAGTGAAAAGAACCGGAAATACGAAATTAATTTCGTATAAAATTTTCATGAAACCAAAATAAATAAAAATTCATGATTTTTTTTTTCATTTGCGACACATGGTTCTATGAGCAGACAAAGTAGCAGAACCTCATATTAGCCCAAAGTACATTCTTTCAAATTCACCCTGTATAGGGTGTTTGTGCTTCAAGCGTCTCTTGGGATTATTTTTTTAATTTCACCAGGTAAAGAAAAGTATTATAATAATATAGGGAGAATAGGAGTTATATGGGAAAGTCTTATTACAGAAATAATTTAATCAGTAAGTAACCATTTTAGATAGAAACTCATAATTTGGAATATTAAAGCATTTTTTTTTTAAACTTAGCGAAGCCGCAAGCTAAAGCTAGTAACATATCATCACGGGTGCCTTACGGCGCCCGAGACCGCCTAGACGGCTCCAGGGTACCCAGCGGAGGGGTTTAATCCTACCTTGTCGTAGCCGATGGTATGAGTCTACACCGAACAAGTGGCTAGCTCGTCGCGATGTTTTGAATAGACTCAATAACCCAACTATAAACAGTTTCACAAGTTGGTATAGTGAAACTGGTACCGACAGCTTAACGTGCTCTCCGAGGCACTATAGTGGTGTTTTCAAACAAATGAATTTTTTTTTAAATTAAAAACTCATTGGTACACACCGGGATTCGAACAAGGACCTACGTGTTTTTAAGTCCAAGGTCTAACCAACTCGGCCACCACGTATAATTACACACGTAATTTAGTAGGAGTTATCGAGATATTTACATTTACCTATTTTTTTTATATGTGTTTTGTCAGGTATTCTTCTTATATTATTATACATGGTAAATTTGAATGGGTGTACTTTTCCCATGGAACCATGTGTCGTAAATGAAAAAAAAATATAGCTTCCCCATACAAATTGGTAATTTTAACTTTACTAGTTTGTATGGAGAAGGCATTTTTTTTTTCATTTGCGACACGTGGTTCATGGGAAAAGTTGTTCGTATTGATCAATAGAATATCATATTAGCCCAAAGTACACCCATTCAAATTCACCCTGTATAATATATTTTTATTATATTATTTAAAGCAAGATATTTTATACATAAACCTACGTACGAGTATACATACTATTATGATAAAATTTCGTAAATTCTTGCTTCGCTCGACACTTCCTTGGAGATCAGAAGATTCGATATTTTTTACGACGGCCATCTGTGATTTTACGACTTCATGCTAGGTACCTATTTGATAAGTAACTCCTTGTTTATGTAATCATACTAATACTATAGATTATTACTAGCTTTAGCTATAGGCTTTATGAGTGTTTTCCGTATGTACTTATATGTTACGGGCATTAAACTAATAATAAAATATAGAACCGCCATGTGCATTAAATGGCCTATAAAACGAAAAGTCAAAGAGTTCGTTGCCGCCATATTCTGTTCTCACTTCAACCAATCAACGCTCACGGATTGCTTGTGTTCTCACTTTTATTTCAAATTGTATGGCGGCGGCCATCTTTTGTTCTAAAAACTGGAGAAGCAATTTAATGGCCATGGACACTTCCCTATTATATCTCCATGGTTACCGGTAATGCTAGAAGATTGAGTAAACCTAGGTTTAGCCGGGTTTAGTGAGAATCACCCAAGGATTTTGGGTAATTTAGTTCTGAAAATGTATACTAAGGCGATGCTCATAGCCATGTCGATCAAGAACAACAAAAGCTTTGAATGCAGGTCCCAAATTCAATTCCCACGTTTGGTATAATCATTAGAAGAAAAAAACTTACCATGAGATATCATCATCATCATACCAGCCTTTCACGCGTCCACTGCTGGACATATGCCTTCCCCAAGGATCGTCGCAACGACCGGTTCTGCGCTATCATCGGCTTCCCGCGACCTTTTTCAGGTCGTTCCGTCCATCTTGCTGCGTCCTCCAGCACGCGGTCGCCACTCGAGAACCTTAATGCCCCAACGGCCGTCCATTCTGCGAGCTATGTGCCGGTTACTTTGGTCATTTTGCGGATCTCATTGTTTCGAATACGATCCCGCAAAGAAACGCCGAGCATAGCGCGCTCCATCGCCCTTTGTGTGACTGTGATATTTTTCCTGAGGCCCATAGTAAGCGACCACGTCTCTGATCCGTAAGTCATCACTGGCAATACACACTGCTCGAATACCTTGCTTTTTAAACATTACGGTATTTGGGATGAGAAGATATTACGTAGCCTCCCGAATGCTGCCCAGCCGAGTTGGATTCGACGAGAGATCTCTTTCTCGAAGTTAACAACTTCGAGTGCGGAGCTTCCTATTTTTACAGGAGTGGATATAACATGGGCGTTCGACATGACTTTGGTCTTATGTTCATGTTTAGGCCCACTTTTTTAGAAGCCCCACTGAGATCGTTGAGCATTATGCCGAGGTCCTCCAGGGTTCCAGCCATGACTACGATATTGTCGGCAAATCGAAGGTAAGTGATGTACTCTCCATTAATGTAGATGCCGATTCTTCTCCAGTCCAAGAGTTTGAAGACATCCTCCAATGCCGCAGTAAAAAGTTTCAGGGAGATTACATCTCCCTGTCTCACTCCTCGCTGTAGCTGGATGGGCCTTGAGGTCTGGTCTTGGAGGCGAACTGACATGGTGGCGTTTTTCTATAAAGTACTTCGATATAGCGGTAGTGAATTTGGCTGGAGTGGCTAAAGCATCGCCCATATTTCTATCGAATCAAAGGCTTTCTCATAGTCCACGAAAGCTAGACACAGGTGCTGATTATATTCATCGGTTTTTTGTATAATCTGCCTCAATGTGTGGATGTGGTCTATGGTACTATAGCCTTATCGGAATCCGGCTTGTTCGGGAGGCTTTAAGTATATCTTATAGGATAGGGAGATATCGAGATAAATATAGGGAGGCGCACAAGGGCCTTGAATCGCCTTTCCAGTTATGAGAACAAGGCCTTACCAAAGAGCCAATCTATAATCGAATCGAAATATCCATCGGAAGCCAAATGTATGGGATTTGTAGTTTCTCGTCGATCAGGCTCTACCCATTCATCATTAAGATTCCTATACATTTTTATCGATCGATGCGGCGATTCGATTGGCAATCGTGTTCTTTGGTCAGGCCCCAGAATATAGCCGCCACCATACAAATAAAAAAAACGGAGGAATAAAAAATATTATAAGCAATTACACTGAGCGTTGATTGGTTGAAGTGAGAACAGCCCACTAATTATGAAACGAAATTTTGACGGATCGCTATCGTGTTCGATTGTAATTAGAGCTGTCATAGCTTTTATTGCATTGGAAATAAGAGCGATGACAACTCAAATTATCAACGCATTGAGAGGTCGCTAACGCTTTCGCTGTTTTATAATTAGGTGGGCCCAATAATATAGCGTGAACACTCGTTTGGCATTTCGTTTTATAGACCATTTAAGGCATTAAGGCAGTTCCATATATTATTATTATTTTCGTAGGGTGCCCCCTTGGGTCTTAAATGGCGTTACTAAACGTGAGAGAGAACAAACATCATCGCCTGTCATACAACCCGTATTAGTAACCTAATATCTATCTGTATATATCCTAGTGTGAGTTTTTTTAACGTTTACTTTCGCGTTAACTATACTACCGCGTTAACATTTTGACCAATCATACGATCGCATTTCTAGTTCTCAAAATTTCCGCTTGGAGCGCTGAACCATTTCTCATACAAATTTTAGTTAACTCAAACGCAAAGTTATAGTTAGAAAACTCACACTAGGGGCATGGTCTAATTGAAGTAATCTTAATAAGTTGTTATATTATATACCTAGGTTTCATTGTAAAAATATATAATATTTTAATAAATTTATTTATTATTTCAATGTAAATTTTTCGTGACGATGATCCACGCAAATTCGTGTCGTTATGAGAATATGTAGATGAATATACTTGGTAGGTTTTTTAAATTAATTTGGTAAGTTTCCAGCGGAAATTTTGTTAGCTTCATTGCGAGACGGCGCGGCAGTTTGTATTATTGTGCTTTCACTATATAGCATGAAACATATGGAACCAAAGCGGTTCCAATAAATGCATCAAAAAGCCTTTACAACGAAATGTAAACAAAACAATTGTGTGCTCACTTTAACAAATCAACGCTCAATGATTGGTTGAACATTCAAAACAAAAAGTGACAACAAAAATTATAAATTTTTGGTTTGAGTTTGTATGGTGGAGAATTTCTTCAATTCTCATATTTGGAAAGACATTTTAGCCATTAGGGCGGCTCGTTTTATATATATCTCCATACATCACAGCCTTAGGACTATCATGTCTATTGCGATCATCAGACTATTTGTATTAGTTTGACAAAGTTATTATCACACGTATTCTTTGGCATATTGGAAATGTAAACTTTAAAATAATTTTATTGTAATTCTTTATGAGATGAAATTCTACTTTTTTTTTAAAATAAATTTGTAACTACCACCAAACACAATAATAATTTATTATAATAATAAAATATTTATACGTGGTGGCCTAGTTGGTTAGACCTTGGATTTAAAAACACTTAGGTCCCTAGTTGCGAATCCCGGTGTGTACCAATGAGTTTTTAATTAAAAAAAAAATGTGCATTTGTTTGACAACACCACTTTAGTGCCTCGGAGAGCACGTTAAGCTGTCGGTCCCGGATTCACTATACCAACTTGTGAAACTGTTTATAGATGGGTTATTGAGTCTATTCAAAACATCGCGACGAGCTAGCCACTTGTTCGGTGTAGACTCATACCATCGGCTACGACGAGGTTAAAATCCCTCCGCTGAGTACCCTGGGGCCGTCTAGGCGGTCTCGGGCGCCGTAAGGCACCCGTGATGATACATACATACATATCTCTATGATAGCATTTATTGCATGGCATTAAGAGCGACGAGAATTCCAATTTCCATTGGAACTAAGAATAATATATGGAACCGCCCTAATGCCTATGTTAATCGCCTTTACGCGTACTTAAAAACCGCCGGTGAAGTCCGTCAGCGAACCAATATGTTTGAAATTAAAATGATGACTCGCAACTCGTGATGTTGACAGACGGCGGGCTATAAGCAAGCCCGCCGTCTGTCATAATCACGAGTTGCGAGTCATCATTTTAAATGTATTTATTTGTCTGACATTTATTTTAGAATACTTAGGACAAATATATTCCCGCGCGAATAAGTATATGTGTAATATAAAAAATATATAAATAAGTATTCGTTAAAAAAAATATAGTACGTACATCACTAAACCAATTATTAAGTTGAGTACCTACATAAAAAAAACGTGAGGACAGACTCACGGCAGGGGGAATCCACTCCGCGCTTTAGGTATGAAGCTACAAGTACCCGGCCGTACTCATGAATGATTACCTTATCCAAAGACAAAATTTACATAATGTAATGAAAATAAATTATGTAATATAAAATTATTACAATATCGGACATTATATACCTACTAAACTAGGGTAGATTCTACATAAGCAACTTGTTTACTAGTTGCGAGACCTCAATTGCATATCAGGACGGTTCCAGACGTCTTTATCGTTAAGATAGTCTTTTACACTATAGTAAGCCTTATTGATTAATATGTGTTTTATAAAATTTTTAAACTTTATTTCACTCAGATCTATAATGCTTTTAGGTAATTTATTAAATAACCTTATACTGTTAATGACGAAACATTTATTAGTTTTTTGCAGTCTAAACTTAGGTATATCGATTTTATCTATGTTTCTTAAGTTTAAATTATGTCTATCGCCATTTTTACTAAACATACTTAAGTTTTTCCTAACGTACAATAAATTCTCATAAATATATTGAGATGGTAGTGTCAGTACATCAATCATAGGAAAGATTTCTCAAAGAGAATCACAAGCTTTCATGTTATATATTGCCCGAATGGCCCTCTTCTGTAGAATAAATATAGTATCAATATCTGCCGCAGATCCCCACATTCTTATAATGTGGGGATCTGCGGCATATGTCATTATACTGTGAAAATAGGCGAAGTATACTAGTCTGGCTGTTGCAACATCAGTTAATTGTCTGATTTTTCTGACTGCATATGCAGCAGAGCTTAATCTATTGGATAAAGTATTAATGTGAGCTTTCCACTGTAGTTTTGAATCGACCGTGATCCCTTAAAACACAGTGGAGTCAACAAATTGTAATGACGTCACTATTAATGTCAAATCATCTATCGTTACCTAGAGCGCTTCGCTCATACGGAGCGTTATTCCGAGTTTTGACACGTTCACCGTCGCGCATTTTGCGTAAAGTACGGGTATTGAAATGTAAGTTCTATCCTGTTAATTATAAAGTTGAAATTCTAATGCTCAATACATATTCAAACTTGCGAAGAATTCGTGTATTTCAAGATGGCTGCAATATAATAGCCAACCTAATACATACTATATAACCATTGGAATAGAGCTTACATTTCCATATTTTTAGTTTGCGCAACGTCTTGTCGTGATTAGCGGTTGCAAACTCGGAATAAGGCCCACGGACCGGTGCTGACAGCGCTGACATCGATTTTGCCGTGAATCGGACCGCAAGGAGAATATGGCGCCAACGAACAGTTTTCCAATCATAATTTTAAGAAACAAAAAATAGCTATTTATCTCTTTGCCATATTTAGATTTAAACGAGTGCGGGCGAGACAGATACATATACAGATACTTTTTACTTTATAAAACAATTTAAGGCAGTTCACTATTATTACTAGTTTTAGTATTTAACTCTGTGGTTCCTTAGTACTCTAATTAGTCTGTGTTTCAATACTAGGTACTCTGTGAGTGTGCTGCACTATCGATTTTTATTTACAAATCAAAAATTTTTTGAATTTTAATCCTTTGTATAGTATTTCGTGAAATAAATTGTATTGTTTATTATTATGACACGTGTTTTCGTGTTTAGAGATAGAAGTGAACATGATGGAAAGGTATTGTATGTGGAAGAGTCAGGCGAAGCCTTTAAAAGAGCGGTATCTACAAAATTTAACATGAAGTATGATAATACCAATTTTTTTTCGGAAAACGGCTGTGAAATTTCTGATATTCGTGTGATTCGCGATGGTGACAAGATTTTCCTTTCTAATGAGCCTTGTAGTCCGTATGTAGAAGAAGAAAATTTGGAGGTACCTTTGCAGAATATAAATTTGAATGAATACGAAGAGGTTGAGGTTGGTGGTTGGATTACTTTGAATATTGGTGGTAAATTGTTTACTACTACTAAAGCCACATTGGTGATGAAAGAGCCGTCGTCTATGCTGGCCAGGATGTTCTCTAATGATAACAACTACTCTATGAGCCCAAGTGTAAGAGATTCTAACGGGGCATACTTGATAGATAGAAGCCCAGATTATTTTGAGCCTATTTTAAATTATTTGAGACATGGTGATGTGATTTTGGACAAGAATGTTAACCCTAAAGGAGTGCTTGAAGAGGCCATTTTCTATGGTAAGGTTTTTATAATTTATTTATTGGAACAGAAACACACCGTTATAATATATTATTATATTTATTCGAAACAAAGTCATAAACAATAATGACAAGTAAACAAAAGTCAGTAAAACATTATAAAATACAATTAATTTAAACGGCCTGTGTTATATTTAAATAAGAGTACAACACATCCAAAAACAAACAAACAATATTTACAACACACCCACCTTAATATAGACATGCTATTATATAACTATAACACAAGTCTATATTAATAAACAAAATATATTAATAATAACAAAATTAAAATCTGTCTATACAGTTTTTAAGTCTATGGTCTGTAATATCTATTACAGACTACTAAACTACATTATAAAGTATATAGTCAGGAAATTGTTTGGGTACCTACGATTATCTTCAATATTTTCTTGTATTTCAAAATTTTCTTCTGCATCAAAATATTTTTCTTCATCATCATTATTATTAATAATTTCGGATTCCATATATTCTTCATTACATTCTAATATACGGTTTTCTCCAATATTCAATTCTTCTTCAACATTAAGATTCTGAGTGAATTCTGTAGATTGTATTTCCATAGTTCCAGTATCATTTGCCGCTTCAATTGTATGTTCATGAAGTAATGAAATGTCATTATTACAGCCTTTAGTTATACATTCTTCATTGCTATCATTAGGTTTAATACTGAGGTTTTTGATATTAGTTAGAATACCTGTTTCATCGAATATAACATCACGTGATTTAATAATTTTTCTTGGTTTTATTTAAATCTACTAATCTATAGCCTTTGCTATCGTCACAATAGCCAACTAATATAAGTTTCTTGCTCTTATAGTCCAACTTCTTCCTTAATTCATTTGGAATATGAGCATAAGCATTGCAGCCAAAAATTCTCAAATGACTTAAATTAATTTTATTACCTGTCCACTTCTCCTCGTGTGTAAAACCCATAACCGCCCGAGTAGGAGCACGATTTTTTAAATATACAGCTGTATTTACAGCATCAGCCCAGTAAGTGTGTGGTAACTTCGCATCATTGAGCATACACCTTACCTTTTCCGCAATAGTTCTATTGGCCCGCTCAGCCACTCCATTTTGTTGTGGTGTGTAAGGAATAGTAGTTTGATGTCGAATGCCACAACTTCTTAAATAATAAGTAAATTCATTACTCATGTGCTCTGTACCATTATCAGACCTCAAACATTTAATGGTCATATTGGTTTGGTTTTCAACCAAAGCCTTAAAATTTTTAAAATGATAAAAGACCTCACTTTTTTATTTTAAAAAATATACAAAAGTTTTCCTAGTAAAATCGGCAATAAAAAGTAAAAAATATCTAGCTCCACTATATGAGTTAACGGGCATAGGGCCACAAATATCACTATGAATTAGACTGAATTTTTAAGTGGCTCTTTTGCCTCCTTTCTTATAAAAAGGTTGCCTACTTTGCTTGCCCATAATGCAGGATTCACATGGTTGATCTAAGCCATTGTTTTTAAAACTTATACCGTTTGACATTTTATCTTTCAATAAAGTCATAGACCGAAAATTCAAATGACCTAATCTCCTATGCCATAGTTCCTGATCTGTGTCCGAATTTCCTAAATAACTTAAATAATCATCACAGCCAATAATAGTATTATTTATATTATTATTCTCAACAACATCCAGTTTGTACATATTTCCACATCGTGATGCACTACACAGTGGGTCCCCCATAAGCTGAATATTGTTGCGTGAATACATAGTACAAGATTTACTGTCAAATACTACTACCATACCCTTGTCAGTCAGTTTACTTACTGATAGCAGATTAGTTGTTAATCCAGGCAAATACGCTACATCTGATATACTATTTATAGTAGAATTATTTAAATTTATGCACACATTACCGGAACAAGATGTATGAAGTTTTTCATTATTAGCTAAAGTGGCTTCAGCCGGTTTTATTTGATTTTTGTTTATATTTAGCCAATCATCATGCATAGTCATATGTGCTGTCGCTCCAGAATCTACAAACCAGTCCCTAGAACCTATAAATAGAAAAAGCAGTATACAATGTTACAATATTTATTTTTTCTCCGTTATCTTCGCTGCCTGCTGCCGCAGACACATTATCAGATATCTTAGTTTTGCAGAACCGTCGAATGTGTCCCAATTTGTTACAGCGAAAACATTTTACAATATTCTTCGTCCCAGTTCTTTCATTTTGCACCCAATCTTTTGTTCCTTTTCGTGAAAATAATGCAATATCTTCATTACATTTCCTTTCATCCTCTTGAATTAGTTTTGATTTAACATAGTCTGTAGAAAGTTTTTCTTTTTTTGATGTTTCTATAGCCATCACCATAGGATCATATTTAGATGTCAATCCTGAAAGCATAATGACAGCCAGGAACTCGTCATCTATTGGTGAACTGATGTCACTTAATTTTTGTGAGATAAGCATGATTTCAGTAATGTAATCCCCAATCATAGTATATTCTTCTAGCTTTACATTAAATAGTTTTCTGAGCAAACAAAGTCGTCTCGTAAGTCCACGATTCTCATAGGCAGCTTGAAGTTTATCCCAAGCTTCTTTGCTGGTTTTTGCATCACGTATATGTGGTATACAATTACTCTCCACCATTAGAGCAATTTTACACAGAGCTTGTCTATTTTTAATAGTATAAACTTCAGATTCCAAATTAACTCCATTGGTGGTATCCCACAAATCATCATATTCTAAATACTTTTGCATAAAATACTTCCACAGATTGTAATTGTCATGGCCATTTAGCTTGGCAAATGTAGGTAAGCTACTTTAGTCACCTTAACTCCCGAACTCATACTCGGTGTACTTACAATATTCGGCTCCATTATTACCAAAATTTACTCCAGTGTTATTGTAAATCTTGATCTAATTGCCCATAACCATTTATTGGAACAGAAACACACTGTTATAATATATTATTATATTTATTCGATACAAAGTCATAAACAATAATGACAAGTAAACAAAAGTCAGTAAAACATTATAAAATACAATTAATCTAAACGGCCTGTGTTATATTTAAATAAGAGTACAACACATCCAAAAACAAACAAACAATATTTACAACAATTTATCTTGAGGCTGTGTCCAGAAAGGGGTATTTATTTAAAATGTATTAATTTTTTTTTGCACTAAGAAGGTTTGTAAAAAGGCGAGCTTAATGCCTTAGGCATTATCTACCAGCTAACCTTTAGGAGAGTGAAAATTGTAATATAGGGTGCACAGATTAGTGTAAAGAGAAATCAAAATACATAAACTCCATAGATTCAACCACATAAAATACATAAATAATATAGCAAAAATAAATACATAAATATATGTTTAAACCTAACCTAATTTATGATAGTGAGAAATGAGTAATTTCTTAAAAATGGCTAGTGACAGAGACTGTCTGATGTTCAGGGGGAGCAAGTTCCATTGGCGAGCAGCTGACACCGTAAATGAGTCTGAATATTTGGTAGAGGCATGTGACAGAATTTTTAATAGGTTATTATCAGTAGAATGGAGATTGCGATCATGAGTGTCGCATAGAAGTTAAAAGCGGGATTTGAGATTATAGGGAGAATTAGGATTTTTAAGAATATTATAAAACAGGGAAAGGAGATGTAGTGACCTGCTAGAGCAGATATTGAGCCATTTCAGATAATTACATTTCATTTCAGAGGTAACCAGAGACATTAATACTGATTTTAGAAGACTTCCCTTAGTTCAGTTCATTTATTCAGATAATTTTTACATAGTTTACGTCTTTATACTGCAGGTTCCGAACTAGGAATAAAATCCTGTATTGTGAGCCCCATTTCAATTAACCTACATTTTTTCAAAGGATACCTAAACTTTGTTAACAAAAGACATATTAATGATTAAAATACACAATATACTAATTGCAATATATTTAAAAACCTTTTTCAATTTGAACAACCCTTCAACTTGTTTGTATTTTTTTTAAGACTGCCACTATAGTATAAACAGGAGGGGGAAGATGTTTGAGCACTTGATACGGAATGTTGCTTGTCTAAAAACACAAAAGAGGGTAAGAGGAAGGTTGACAAGAAGATACATAGATCAAGTAAATAAGAAAATAAGTGTTCCTTCATTCAGGGAGGTCAAGATGTTGCCCGATAATAGGCAGGAGTGGTCATTGCTCTACTGACCTAGCTCTTAAATTTAAGAAAACTGGTATATAATTATATAAGTACCTATAATATAGTTAAAGTACCTATAACTAAATTGTGCCCTCAGAAAACAAAGAAGGGTGAGCAGGTTGTATAAAAGAGATGGGCAGATGACTGAATCAAAACACAGTGGGACAGTGTTGAATGAAGAGTTTTGACACCCTAATTAATCTAAGCATAGTTTAGACCATTGTCTATTTTTCTCCCTTAATAATAATAATAATACATTATTTCAGGAATAGAAACAATGGTGCCTCATCTCCATTCCTTAGTGACTAAAGCGGACAACTTTTGTGCATCCATTGACAGACCCCTGACAAGATTTGATGTGGTTCGCTCCTTAATAATCACACCATTGACAGCTGAACTACGGTTCCAAGGAGTCAACCTAGCCGGAGCTGACCTTAACAGATTGGACTTGAGAAATATTAACTTCAAGGTATTTTATAATATGTATTATCACATGTGTTATGGCACCCAAAACTGCCTTGACAGCCTCAGGGTTCCCAGTGCAGGGGTTTTATTCCTTCCATTTGTTATAAAGTTGGTATAGTGAAACTGGGATCGACAGCTTAGCATGCCCTCTAAGACTAATAAAATAATAATTATCATATTTTTTTTACATATATCTACACAGTTTCATTCAGTATCATTGTTGTTTAATAATATTGATTGCTCCCACTTACAAATTCAAACTCAGTTACAAAATGAGCGGCAACATGGACGTAGGTATTTGCATTACAATCTATTTTAATATCCTCACTGCTTTCTCGTCGATTCAATCACCTGTTTCGTAACCTTTCCATGAAAGGAGACCTCTTCGGCAAGAAAGCCTCCAGAAAACCGGTGGACCCACAGACAAAAACTGAAATATGACTAGGTCACTTGGCAGTTTTTCCATCTGTATGGGGTTGTTGTTATTATTATATCTTAGCTAGGTTTTGCCCACAGCTTCACCTTCCTTGAATTTAATGTTTTAGCTGCGGCAAACTTAGCTATATCTCATATTGCTTTTATGCATATTTTTTTTACCAAATTTTCATATAGCCAATGGGTTAAATTCAAACAATACAACATATAAAAAAGCAAAAGCTATTAATAAATATGTATTTTAGATTTTTTGTTGCTTGACTTATTTTATAGTACTAATTTATGTGATGAGTAATTTTTATTTAAATTAAAATATTAACCAATAATATTTCAGCATGCTTGTCTAGCCAGATGCAACCTAAGTGGAGCAAACTTGACTAACTGCACTCTAGAGCGGGCTGACCTGTCCCAAGCTAATCTGGAAGGTGCACAGCTACTCCGTGTTAGAGCTCTTTGTGCCAATATGGAAGGTAAGGTTTTATTTTGGAACAAACTTTAGTGGCCCAAACTGAGACAGTATTATGTGGTTGGAAGGCAGGGGAGTGAACTGCAGTGTTTCTGGACTTGAGACAGTAAAAGGTTGAAGGCCTTTTAATTCAACTGTCCCCTTCAGTGTGTTCAGTATTCTTCCTACCCAACCAAATACTATATATCCCTTGATAGTCATCAGCCTGTCGCCGCTGGTTGTAAATGTAATGTAATGTAATAAAAAATGTGTAATAAATGTTGGTTTCTCATAGAACATTTACTTCTACATGACATATTACTTTCTTCAAGCACCAACAGTATACCAGTATCTCTAGTCTATAGGATGAAACTGTTAGCACTGCTGAAACTAACCGGCATTAACCTTTAGATGAAGCTACTAACAAATGACTTAGACATATTTCAATATCAGTCTGTGTGAGAGACAATAATCTTAGCTATCCATGGCTTCACTGTGTGGGTACCGGGTCCATTGCGTGGTTGGAAGGCAGGGAAATTAACTGCAGCATACCCGGATTTGATACTGCGAAGAAGGTTTCATTTTAGAAAAGGCCTTTTGAACTCTCACCTGCACTGTGTTCACTACCCCTCAACCAAATACTATATGATTCTGTTAGCGCCATCTTGGAATCACGCCCCATATAATACTGTTTTTTAATATACTTCGTATTTTACATATAAATTCAAGACATTTTTGTTTAAAGTTTATTTAGATTAATTATAATATATTTTATATGTGCTATTTTGTTCCATAACTTGTTGCCATCTTTTGGTAGTGACATGATCCCGCTGCTGTAGAGTTTATGGAACTTGTCCCATTTTTATGATCATAAAAATGGGACAAGTAGTAAAAAAATTAATAAGGGACTTACATTTACAAAAATATCTTAACAAGGTGGCAGTCTCCTTGAAGTTGTGGTTTCAAAACGTTTGAATTATGAATTAGAATTTAGGTGGGGGGAGGTCTCTATAACTTTGTTAGGCTCTCGTTACAGATGCAAAATCCGTCATATAGGCAAGTGACAAATCATGTTTCAGTTTTAGTCTGTTTTCAGGAGACTATTGCATCAATTTCTTGTTGAGGTGGTCTCTTTTCAGGGTGCAGTTACAAAACGGACAGATGATTTGTCAAATCACCAAGAATTATTATGCACCGAGAACTGTTTAAACTCATAACGCAAATTTAGCAGTCATAGTGGGAACGATCAATGTAAACAAAATTAGTTTGACCCCATTCATGGACTTTGTCGATCTTACCGACAAGTATATACAAAGTTACATGCCATGCTCCATTAAAAAAATAAAAATAAGCTCAATAAAGACAAGTTAAACATGTGCCTTTATTTCGCCACACGCTTAATAACCGCATCAGTTGTAACAACAAATAATACTGTTAATAAACATACCATTAGTGGTTCCCATTCATGGCCTTATTTTTCAGGTGCCAACTTAAAAGGCTGCAACATGGAAGACCCTTCAGGCGCTGGGGCTATTTTGGAAGGTGTTAATTTGAAAGGTATTTTTTTATCTTTTAATTTATCTTTAAATTTTCGTATTTTTTTTTTCGCAGCAGTTCATTGATGCCTTCGTAGCATGGCGCCTAAGATAATTAATTAAAACGTGAATTTTTAACAAACCCGTATTGACTATTGATGGACTACATAAACTTCTTATTATCGAGTCCTTAACATAATGCATAAGTATAATAAGCCAAGTCTACTAGGTAAAACCATGGAGATAATAGAAAGGTTCCCTAAGGCCTAAAATTACTTTTGTAAACATAAGAATACAAGATGGCCGCCCGCCAAACCCAATACAAAACATAATCAATCATTGAGCATTATCAATGCTGAACAACATAATATTATGGCGTCAACAAACATGTTTGACCAGTTCCATATATTATTATTTATTTTATGGTAAAATCAAGTTTTAATAGGTATATGTTTCTTTGTAGGAGCCAATCTAGAAGGAAGTAACATGGCGGGAGTGAATTTACGTGTGGCAACACTGAAGCATGCCAACCTACAAAACTGTGTACTCAGAACTGCTGTACTGGCCGGAGCCAACTTGGAGGTACATTATTTTTATTCCTACTAGCCCAACGAGGATAATGCACGATTTTTATTATTTCATTACTTGATAGATTAACTACATTAGACCCTAAAAAATATTTAACATTTTTAAAAGGTTGAACACAAAAATAAAAGCGTTTAAACTTTATCTGCCACTACTGTAATAAAAAACTGTACATCACTAGCCGCCATTCTGTGACGTCCTTTGTACTCAAAAAGTACGCGTCCGTATATAAGTTTATTGTTATTGTATTTTTTTTTATTAAATACATACATATCATCACGGGTGCCTTACGGCGCCCGAGACCGTCTAGACGGTCCCTGCGGACCGTCCCCAGTACCCAGCGGAGGATTTTTTAATCCCACCTCGTCGTAGCCGAAGGTATGAGTCTACACCGAAGAAGTGGATAGCTCGTCGCGATGTTTTGAATAGACTCAATTACCCATCTATAAACAGTTTCACAAATTGGTATAGTGAAACCGAGACCGACAGCTTAACGTCCTTTCCGTGGCACTATAGTGGTGTTGTCAAACAGATGTACATATTTTTTTTAATTAAAAACTCATTGGTACACACCGGGATTCGAACCAGGGACATAAGTGTTTTTAGGTCTAACCAACTCGGCCACCGCGTGTAATAATAGTACATTACTGCCGCGGTCTATAATTACTACTTTGCTGGTCGCGCTGATGATGGCCGACAGCGCAGCGTAGCGCAGCTCCAGGCCGACACAGCGCGGTCAGCGTGCAGCACTTGATGGACGAGCTGAGATAAAGTCCGAGACCGTAGGTCGAGGCCTTTACAGCGAGGACAGCAAGGGCTGCAATGATGGCCAAGCTGGAAGGCCTAGAGCGCAGCTAGGCTAGCTCGAGGCAATCATAGCGTGACCAGCGAAGCAGTTATAGTGGGCCAAGGCTTGTATAATGCTTTACTCAAAAATTCTAAATAAATAAAACCTTTTATTTAAATTACTTGCTGGTTTTATTTATAAAGTATCTAATATAAATAAAACCAGCAAGTAATTTAAATAAAATATATATTAAAACGTTGAAACGTCAAAATAGCGGCCGGCAATGTTTTGCCGGCCTGTTAGAGTGACCAACAAAACTTTGCCAGCCGCTCCTTGAAACAGAATGGCAAGGTCGGCTTTGCTCAAACAAGGTTGTCAAAAGACAATAAATACCCGAGAAAACAAGAATAATAATGTTGGAGCGTTTTATTGGCTTTTGCTGGTGCGATAATATAGCCACTGATAAGTATGAGTGTTCAAGTCTTCACATAATTAAGAGTACTAGTCTTCTTAGTAGTTGTCTTCTTTAAGGCTTGTTGTTATATAGGGATTATAGTACTCCGAGTTGACGGTTTATGAGAGGACTGTCGATATACACGCCAATGATTGTCAATTGCCTAACACTCATACTTAAACTAGGAGCGTTTTAATATGCGTTCCGATTCTAAAAAAAAAATTGTTTAATCTTATTTATCGGGCCTGTTCGTTTTGGGAATGAAATATGTTCACAATGATCATAATGACATAGTTGTTCAATCACAATGCCACAATTACCACTATCCAAATCGAACGCAATTGTTATCACGAATCTGTCAACTGTCACTTGTCAAGTAAAATATAGATTAAATCGTACATGTGGAATGCCCTACCAGCTTGCGTGTTTCCTTCCTCTTATAACCTAGAGTCCTTTAAACGAAGCGTGAATAGGCATCTTAAGCCGGCATAATGATGGCAACCAGCGGTGCACCTGTATGCATCCGCTTGTTGCTATCATTCCTGGACATTGCATACTGCTTAACATCATGTGGATGCAAGGTCACATGCTGAGCTCTTATATAAAAAAAAAACAATCCACTAATTTTATTTGCGAAATCTTTCTAAAATCCGTTCAATTTAAAATACAATAAATTTGATCCTAAAAATATAAGACGGCTGCGACGTTTAAAACAACAACAACTGTCACAACCACAAATGTCAAAATATGTTCACAACGCCTCACCTATCGACAGTTCACGGTAGCATTTTGGGCCAAAAAAAACGGCCATTGTGGCAGATAACAATGCCACTTTTGCCGCCGAAATCTAAAAAAAAAACGCATAAATATACTTCGTGATCGTTGTGAACATGTTTATGTCCCAAAACGAACGTGCCCAAAAAAATTAAAAAAAAAAAATATATAACTGTAAATATATATATAAAAAATTGGTGCTATTATATTGAGTTGGTTGTCCGATGCATAGGGCAGTTGATTTCACAATAAAGCAGTGAGGATTTTAAGAGGGGGCATAAAGCAAATTTACGACATTCTTACGACGAGGTGGGTTTAGAACCCTCCGCTGGGTACCCTGTCGTCGTCATGATATTTATTTATTTTTATTATTTTATAAGACCATTATCTCAAAAAAAAAATTTTTTTTTCAGTACTGCGATCTTTCCGGTAGCGATCTCCACGAGGCCAATCTCCGAGGTGCCAATCTCAAGGATGCTGCCTTTGAACTCATGCTTACCCCTCTGCACATGTCGCAGACTATACGATAAATACTATAATATCTGCTATAATACATTCCGGATGTTAAAGGAGATGCAGTACTTAAAAGTATTCAATAGGAAGGTGCCCTAAGGCCAAAATTCGCTATTCCAAACGAGAGAATAGAAGATGGCCTCCGCCATACAAACTCAAAATTGTAAGAACAAAAAATATTATAACCAATAATTGAACGTTGATTGGTTGAAGTGAGAACACAGTATGGCGGAAATAAACACGTTTGACATTTCGTTTTATAGGTGGTTTAAGGCCTTAGGGCGGTTCCATATATTATTCTTACTTTCATGCATTTAATGAAAAAAATCTGAGAAAGTTTTGTTTTTGTATGTTGGCAGCATTATTTTCATTTATATCATTGTCATTTAAGGTTGTCAAAATATAATAGGTATTATAGGATTTGAATCACAAAAAAAAATAGTAATGAAAAAAAGCACTTGAATCTAAAAATTAAAAAAAAAATAGCGCCAGTCTATAAAACATTCTATATCATTTCTAGTCATTTTTTTTACAAAAATCTGCATCTCCTGTATCACATATTATTATAACATAATACTTATTATTATTTATTAATCTACATGTTTGTAGTTTTATGTTAAGTACAAAACATAACAGTAGTCTGTAATTTAGCTATAGTTTACATAATATAACCAACTCTTTGGAATTCTACTAATAATTAATTTAGTATTTCCTAAGGCTTGGTTGCTCGAAACATGATACTGGTAAAATCGCTCGTAAAGATAAAATAAAATTGTTCAATGGTCCTCGGTTCAAAACCCGGAGTGTAAAAAAGTTTTTTTAAATAAAATAATTATGGTCATTTGTTTGACAACACCACTATATTCGCTCCCAGTTTCACTATACCAACCTGTGAAACTGTTCATACATGGGTTGACAACTTATTCAGTTACAATGAGGTGGGAAAATAACTTAACGCCCGAGGCTATCTAGGCGATCAAGGGTGCCCTGATGGTACATATATAAAAGAAATGTAGTAATATATAATTTATTAATTATGTTATCTTAATAATATACATTCATTTCTCTTAAACTTTGCTGACTGTGACGGGCGATTTAACCTCTACCACGCTTTGAGCAACTTAGCCTTAATAAAGTAAAAACTATAATATAAAATATTTAACTTACTACATAGAATGCATGACTTATTGAAATAGCATATAGTTTAATATTAAAAAATATATAAATATTTTATTATAAAAAAAAAAATTTGCAGCACAAAATACAGTGCATTTACAGCTTTTTTATAGTACTTCCGGTTATAACTCCGTAATTGTTTTACTGCCTATTCTATCATTTGCTATTCATATATGTAGGTATTTAATAAAAAATATTCACATAAAAAGTTGATGTGGATCTAGTCATTATTTTAATTAGGTACCATTTCGGAATATTATATAAAACATGTTCTGGTTTTAAATTTATTTATTGCATGTATAATGTGAGATTTAAATTATATTCAAATATTTATTAATAAATTATTAAATAGTTATCATTTGTTTATTTTAATTTACGTACCTACCTACCTTTTCTAACACCCTTTACTAAATGTTAATAATAATATCTTAGAAAAAGAAAAAGCATAAGTCAAAGCCAAAATATTTATTTCATGTAAATTATTACTTTACAAGAATTAAGCATAGTAAAAAAAAAGGTCTAAGTGTAAGCGCTTGCTTAGGCCGTCATTCCTCCGACACATACATAAAAATAAATATAAACCAAACCGAACACACCACATAACCAACCAGTGTAGGACTAGGTGGTTAGCTGGTTCCATTGTCCTGTCAATCGTTATCTGCCCTGCAAAGATGTCACCGAGCCGACCAACCACAGAATAATTATTATTATTCTGAACGACCAACCTAACATACTAATCTACGCCCCTAATATCATACCTATATTTAAATTTTGGTTTGAACTCTGCCTTAATGCCATAAATGGCCTTTAAAACTAAATGTCAAACGAGTTTAACAAAAACAATCACCTAGCGTTGATTGGTGAGAACAATAACAACAGTATTGTTCTCACCAATCAACGCTAGGCGATTGTTTTTGTTCCCACTTTTTTTTGAACTAGTATGACTTTACGTTTTACAGGCGTTAGGGCGGTTCCATATATTACTCTTAGTTTCAGTAATAAAAATTAAAATAATATTATTCTTGTAAAAAATATGGACATAATAGAGTATTTGACTCCTTTTTGAAAGCCGTTTTATATGATTCTCCATTAGATAGATAATTACATTGATATTTCCGGGATGGCTACTCTATTATTAATAAAAATAAAAGTTAAAGTTTGAGTTTCCACAATGGCACTAAAACGCTGTTTTGCAGTCTACTGTCTATGTCAAGTGTGGCGTCACACGCAAGTAAACAAACAAGCACAGATTAATTTTATTAATCTTCTATATATTAAACTCTATTCTATTACATCCACATGATATGTAATGTGTGTATTGTTTTGTTTACTTGCGTGTGACGTCACCAGTCATCAACCAATCAAAGATGTTTTTGTTATAAATAAAATTGTAAAAAATATTTAATTTTATTTCGTGTAATCTACAAAAGATAAACATAATTTAGTTTAATATAAAGTGAAATATGTTTTTTTACACCATTGTCTGATAGGATAACCACAATTTATAGTATATTTTTAATGTAGCCAAGTAGCCAATTCAAACTTTAACTTAGATTTTTATTAATAATAGAGTAGATATCCCGTAAATATCAATGTAGTGTGCTTATTGTGTAATGAAGAATCATATAAAACGTGTTTTAAAAAAGAGTCAAATACCCTATTGTTATGGATAATGCTAGTTACCATTATGTTATCGTAAATAAAGCCCCTACATGACTGAATCGCAAAGATGATAGAAATTAATGGTTTACTTGAATACAATTCAATTTGAATAGTACCATACGAAAGCAGGGGCCTGACCAAAGAACACGATCGCAAATGAAATCGCCGCATCGATTGATAAAAATGTGTAGGATTTTTACACTATAGGTAGAGCCTGATCGATGAGAAACGTCAAATCCCATAGATTTGGCTTTCGATGGGTATTTCGATTCGATTATCGATTGGCTCTTTGGTAAGGCCCCAGAACTGCTGTGTCTAGTAAAACGGTATAAGCCAGAGCCAATATATGAAGCCGATTAAAGCAGAATGGTCGAACTCATGAGGTATTGAGACTACCTCCGTATCATTGTGATCTAAATGCCATTGAGCTGATATAGAGCCTGGCAAAACGCAGAGTAGCAAATAAAAATTTAAAACTGACCTGGGAGCAATTAGAAAATCTAATCAAAGAGTCATTTGTAAATGTAACAGCAGAAGAATGGTAGAAAATTACTATATATATTAATATAAGTCCAAAGCTGGGCATTAACTCGTTAATCCGTTAATCGTTAATTAACGAAGTTAACATTTTGATTAACGGATTAACTTTTAAGTTAACTTTTAAGAAATTTAACGGACACGTTAACTTCCGTTAACATGCAGAAGTCCGTTAATTGTTAATCCAATGCCTACTATTTACCGCACGGCACCACGGCGCGAAATACAGGTTCAGACAAGTATGAAACGAAACGACGAGTGCCGGGCGGCGCGTGGCAGCGCGTGAAACAAAAACAACTCTAGATATATTTTGCCGGCGCGTGTGAGTGAGAAAACTGCGAAGTAATTATTTTCATTTGATCATTTCATTACTTACCGCCGGTGCTTGCATTGAGGAGTGTTTTGTTTATTGTTATTATAAATTACTGTCAGTGATCATTTGCGTATTGATAAAGAAGAGTGAATGACTGTAATTTAGTTAGAAAAAGTGTACCGTACAGTGTAGTAATCAAAACCATATCATGGCAGATATGGAATCGGATTCCAGCGGTCCTGATGAGAATCCATGGCCACATTATTTTATTACAAATTGTTTTATTACTTTCTAGTAATCACTTTGAAGTCGGTGTTATTTTTTAGAAAAAATATTTTTTCTAACCTGTTAACTTCCAGAACCTAAACCAACAAGTTTTATAAGTTCACTAACGCAACGCAATAAAAATGCAATTTTACACTACCTATTAACGGATTAACGATTAACGTTAACGTTGCGTTAATTCTTCTGAAATGTAACGCTTTAACGTTTAACGAAGCTAACTTTTTTTGTAGCGGATTAACGATTAACGAAGTTAACTATTTGATTAACGGTGCCCAGCTATGTATAAGTCCCTTTCAGACAGGATTACCGGGGAAATTTAGGCAGTTTTATAATTAATGTGACAGACAGTGATACCAGCTACGACTCTGATGATCCTATGCATTTTAAGTTTTTTAAACTCTGACTTTAATTATTCCTAATACTTTTATATTTTTTTATAATAAAATGTGAAATAGTTTTAAATGAGCATCATTTAGTATTTAGGGGCTGTTCCAGAAATTAAATATTATTACCCGTGCGATCTCTCGGGGAGAATATAAACAATTTACATATCTCTCTTTTTTTTAAGGGATTTAATGGAATATATTATGTAAGTTATAAGTATATAGAACATAGTATTTCGCGGTTGTAGAACATGATTACCTCATTCAAATTATTTTTGTGTGTAGTTATTTAAGTGTCCTACGTATAATTTCGAATCAGTGACCCAACATTCTGGGGTAAGCACCAGATCATTCTGCTAAATGTATTCAAAACAATAATCAATAAATCAACCCAAGTATCATGTAAGGTTTATCCACATATTTTAACAAACTTTGAGGGATATCATATTAATATATTTTTGAATATGCCGCGCTTTTTCGTTATCTACTTTCATTAGCCAGACTTTAATAAACTCAAAATAACCAATCTTTGAGAGTGGATTGGGTAAAGTGAAAACAACATACAGTGAGGCATATTTTGTTCGATAGGCATTAGGATTTAGAGTTGTTCCGAATATTATTCATAGTTTCATGGGTGAAGAGAAGAATGAGAAGATCCTCTACCAAGAAACTAATAATAATATATAGAACCGCCCTCCCTAATGTCTAAAATCGCCTATAAAACAAAAGGTCAAAAGTGTTCGTTGCTGCCATATACGCTCAGTAATTGCTTATAATTTTTATTTTGAGTTTGTATAGCGGCGGCTATATTGTATTTTCACGTTTGGAAAGGTGATTTTAGGCATTATGGCATTATTTCCTTATATAAATATCTCCATGTCCTCTACCTATTTTATTATTCTATTTCCTTGGGCCTTACCAAAGAGCCAATCGATA
This sequence comes from Monopis laevigella, assembly GCA_947458855.1. Classification (NCBI taxonomy): domain Eukaryota; kingdom Metazoa; phylum Arthropoda; class Insecta; order Lepidoptera; family Tineidae; genus Monopis; species Monopis laevigella. The sequence continues at coordinate 8,491,740 of OX381599.1, forward strand.
ATCGAATCGAAATACCCATTGAAAGCCAAATGTATGGGATTTGACGTTTCTCATCGATCAGGCTCTACAAATAGAGTAAAATTTCTATACATTTTTAACGATCGATGCGGCGATTCGATTGGCGATTGTGTTCTTTGGTCAGGCTCCTTATCCTAGCGTGAAGGTTCTATTAAACGTTTAGATAATTAAATTGGTACGCCCTTATAACGTCACATCGTACTAAGTATTAGTTTAAATTCTTACCGCTGGTGGCGTTAGTTGTCACTTTATTAACATTCGTTGTGATTTTGTATGGAAGGGCCTATCTTGATATTTATATCTATGATCCACTAGTATTTTCGGAGCCTAGAGTCGATCCAAGAAAGTTTCACATCACATTTGCTAGCTAAACATTGACGTAAATAGTAAGGAGGGCCTGAAAACCGGTTTCTTACGTACTAAGAATTTGGTGCTAAATATTCAATTTAGCACCGACGACACGTCAGTTTATGTCAAGTAGCGGCGCCGAAAAGTACTCTAAATAACTTGGCAAGATCCCGTATTGTGTAGTAAAAGGGTGCACAAATTACTCGACAAAGTTTATTACTCAAATTCTATGTATGGAGACATTATTATCAACGACTTAACCTTGTAATGACGTTAAATATTTTGACGCCTAGAATAATTATATTAAATACAATAAAAGATAATTTCATTTAACGGGAGCTAGACTGTACCTAATTTAACTACATAAATATATTATTGTTTTATAAATAAATACCTTTCAGTTGACGCCCCACATGACCTAATTTGTCCCAAATTTATTTATTTTTCTATTTAGACCCCTTTTCACTCGAACCTTTAAGTAACTATGACTTATACCATTTGGATGAATGTGGCTTAACAATATTTATAACTATTCCAAATTTCAAGTCAATCGGACGATTAGTAAGTAGTAATCTCGAGATATTTGAAGGTAAAATGTAGATTGATAGACAGACAAATTGATAAACATACATATCGATATACATAAACACCTGAGTCGGATCCACATATTTATGAAAAAAAATCGGAAACATAAAAAAAAATGAAAAATAATAATAGCTAATTAAATTGATACGCCCTTACAACGTTACATCGTGCCACAGAAGAAATAATAGTACAAGTACAGAAGCTCTACTCCGAAAAATCAATTAAATAAATAGCGATTCTTGCACCGACACAATAAAGCTCAGCTCAGATCGCACAGCGCTAACGCCTACATTTATATTCACCTAAAGTTGCCTCTTTTTCTATCGCGCAATTCTTTACTTTTCTGACGTCTTTTTAGTAGATCATAAAACAATTTTATTTTAGGATGTCTGCTGCATAGGTAATTTAACCTAAGAAGTACGGAAGCCATAAGGCACACTACATTGTCTATGAATCTAAATATTGCTTTTCGGTGTAGATAGGCACAAATAAAATAATAGTAGTAAACGTAGATAATGTGGATATAAGTGCAAATAATACCTTACTGATTGTACCTACCTACTAAGTTAAAGAAAAACTTACAAATACATTGCCTCATACATACTTCACGGCGCCCGAGACCGCCTAGACGGCCCCAGGTTACCCAGCAGAGGGGTTTTAATCCCACCTCGTCGTAGCCGATGGTATGAGTCTACACCGAACAAGTGGCTAGCTCGTCGCGATGTTTTGAATAGACTCAATAACCCATCTATAAACAGTTTCACAAGTTGGTATAGTGAAACAGCTTAACGTGCTCTCCGACACTATAGTGGTGTTGTCAAACAAATTTACATAATTTTTTTAATTAAAAACTCATTGGTACACACCGGGATTCGAACCAGGGACCTTAGTATTTTTTAAGTCCAAGGTCTAACCAACTCGGCCACCACGTATATACATTGCCTCAGTATACCTTTTTGCTTAGTCTATGTTATTTATTATTAAGCAACCTACGTACCTAATTAGGAAAATAAATAAGTATATTTCTAGTAGTAGTTAGTGCACTACCATGAACTATACCTATGACCTATAACTTATCAAACAAAACTAAACCTGACCTTGTATACATAACTTATAAATACCTAGCTATATTATAGTAATTAAATATCTTACAAAGTACGTAAAGACGAGAGACTATGGATAGTTTACGTTACTATAGTTAAAAATGGCGGGTGTTCTATGAGATTTTTGTCAAAACATATTTCAAATTCATATAAAAGGCGCCATAACTGTCATTATTTAACAATTAGTCGAAATGACTATCCATCAAGAAACCGTATAACAAAGGACAACATTTGGTACATAGGTGGCGAATAATGAAAATTCGCATTCTTATTGCCATGCGTTTTTTTTTAGTGTCATCATCATGCCAGCCTTTCTTTGCGCGTCCACTGCTGGATATGGGCCTCCCCCAAGGATCGCCACAACTTTTTTAGTGTACATGCCTAATAATAACATATTTATTTTTGGATTTATTTACCTTTTGAGGTCCTTTGGAAGTATGAAAAACGTAAGGTCCGGATCCGGTGCTTAAAAAATGGCTAAACACTAAATCATATAATGAAACTGAAAATATGTTAAGGGTAGTAAATTAACCAAAAAAAATATGATAAAATATATATACACATAATACATAAACTTCTCATACACACATAGACACACACGTTCACACACGCAGCACACATTCACACACACACACACACACACACACACACACACACACTAAGACACACATACATACTTGCATACAAACGCAATCAGTACCTTCCATTATCTTAATATTTCTGTCATTACTTAGCTTAGAATATGATCTATATATGTTCGAGGAAAGGAAACCAACCACTGAGATACAGGCTAACGTTAGTTACCTAGTTTAGTGGTTGGTTGCTTACCTAATTGTTTGGCTATGTGCATTGGTTATACATATTTTTATTTATATAGCATTTATTTTGCAGGGCATCATTATGCCGGATTATGTTAATTTTGTATAATTAATTGTACCTAGGCTAAGTTAAGTGAAATAAATAAAACATTCATTCATTCATTCATTCATTCATTCATTCATTCATTCATCCTTGTTACTATTATTTAAGCAACCGAATGTGGCACAATAAGCTTTAGACCTCATTTTAGTTAATATTAAATATCGTGACGAGGCGCGTTAGTGAGTATTATGCAAACGTGCGATTCGGCCGGTGAGCCCACTGCGGAGCAACCCTCAAAAATAAAACCCATCCGTGGGTACGGCCGGGTACTTGTAGCTTCATACCTAAAGCGCGAAGTGGAACACCCCTGTGGCCTCATTTCGAGTTTGCAACCGCTAATCACGACAAGACATTGCGTAAACTACACTACAAATATGGAAATATAACCTCTATTCCAATGTTTATATTGTATGTATTAGGTTGGCTATAATAATGCCGCCATATTGAAATTAAGAATTCTTCTCAAGTTTAAACATGTGTGGAGCATTGGAATTTCATCTCTATAATTATCAGGATAGAACTTATAATTCAACATCTGCATTTTGCGTAAAGTATGGGTATTGAAATGTAAGTTCTATCCTGTTAATTATAAAGTTGAAATTCCAATGCTCCATACATGTTCAAACTTGCGAAAAATTCGTGTATTTCAAGATGGCGGCATTATAATAGCCAACCTAGTACATACTATATAACCATTGGAATAGAGCTTATATTTCCATATTTATAGTTTGCGCAACGTCTTGTCGTGATTAGCGGTTGTAACTCGAATTAAGGCCCCAGCGGCCATATTCTGTTTCTTATAACGTGATCATTAGATTGTCAAAATAACGATTTCCGCTATTAGCGCGCTCTCCTCCAATCAGAGTAGTTGTTTAACCATCGCTCATTGGAGGAGAAAGCGCTAATAACGGAATTCGTTATTTTGACAATTTAACGCTCACGTTATAAGAAACAGAATGTGGCCGCTGATCGTGATAAAGATTAGTTCAAATTCTTACCGCTAGTGGCGCTAGTTGTCACTTTATTGACAAAGGTGTCGTTGTGATTTTGTATCTTCCATACAATGATATTTATAGCCTATCTTGATATTTATATAAATACCAAAATAAATGAGAACACAACACTTTTAACTATCTACTATATAATTATTTTAGGGATTTTATTACTTTCCTCAAAAACATGTTTCTAGATAAATGTCATTCTGACATTCCACAGCGATTTCACCCAGAAGAAAAGTCACTGTAAATCCAATATGGCGTCTGCAATGACGTCACTATGAATGTCAAACCATCTATCGTTAGCGCGCTTACGCCCATTCGGACAGGGGCCTGACCAAAGAACACGATCGCCAATCGAATCGCCTCATCGATCGATAAAAATGTATAGGAATTTTACTCTATGGGTAGAGTCCGATCGCCGAGAAACGTCAAATCTCATACATTTAGCTTTCGATGGGTATTTCGATTCGATTATCGATCGGTTCTTTGGTAAGGCCCCTGGTGCTGACATCGAATTTGCCGTGAATCGGACCAGGGGCCTTATTCCGAGTTATCAACCGCTAATCACGACAAGACGTTGCGCAAACTATTAATATGGAAATATAAGCTCTATTCCAATGGTTATATAGTATGTATTAGGTTGGCTATTATAATGCAGCCATCTTAAAATACACGAATTCTTCGCAAGTTTGAACATGTATGGAGTATTAGAATTTCAACTTTATAATTGACAGGATAGAACTTATATTTCAATACCCGTACTTTACGCAAAATGCGCGACGGTGAACGTGTCAAAACTCGGAATAAAGCCCCAGGAAGTTTAGAAATATAACCTCACGGTCCGAATGTCTATAACACCGCTGTCAGCGCTGACGTCCATAATCACCGGTCCGATTCAAAAAGCGCGATGTGATCACTCACAGTGCTATTAGCGCTTTAATGAATCGGACCAGTGATTAAGCGCGCTCATAAGAATATTACTTGTATCTCCCTCTATCTCGCAACAAATACATATGCTCCTCTCACTCTGTTTTAATGTCAAATAAAGCGCAATAACAAATTAATGAATTTTAATATATTTTGTGTATTTGTTTACATAAATACCAAAATAAAAGAGAACACAACACTTTTAACTATTAATTTAATAAGTTAGTGTTGCAGAGTGCGATAAAAATATTGAAAAATGCTTAGAGAACAAGAGATGCATATAGTGAAGTGACATTACCCAGTGTTAAAATGTTAGTTTCCGAACACGGCCCAGGGGTTATACCATAGAGTTATAACTCTGTGGGTTATGTAGTTATACCTACTTTTGTTCGAATCGGCCCTAAGTGTGTTACAACACTTCTATATTTTTTAATATAAAATGATAAGTGTTGTAAAACATTTGTTCGCATTGAATAATGAAAGAGATAACAATATAAATTACCCAACGACTTTCATTAATTTATATTGCTTTCTCAGCTGAAGTTATTAGCTGGATTAGCAGCTGAACGAAAATGAATGAAATAACGAATGGAATAAATTGCTCGCATCGGTAGCAATTGTTTTTTTTTATTCGCGTTCTATTTTTGTGAGTGACGGTTCCGTCCGTCCGGCTGAGATTTTAATTGCAAAATAAAATTTGAAGATTTCCATCTTAGCTTGCATAAACTAGTAAAGCACAATATTTATCGTGAAAATACCATCCTAAAATGCAGAACGGAGAAGAAGAAATACAGGGCACTACCGAAACGGGTTAGTACACATTTGTTGTCAAAAATATACAAAAAATATATAATTTGATTGTTTTGCTAAAAAAATGCGTACATAAATCTTTAAAAAGCATTTAAAATCGTACAAGAAAGTTTTATAAAATAGGATTTTATAGTAAAAAAAATTGATGTACCCACAAATTTGTTAACTGCGTACACTTTCTACTGCATTTTATATGAATCGGTGCAACAATAATTAACGTTGCAATTGTATTTTCGCTTATTAGTTTCATGCCTTGATTACTCGCGGATTTCGGTTGGTTCCTCACTAATAAGTATTGATAATGTGGGTAGCTTAATTAGAGTGTGAAACATGACTCACATTCTACTGTATTGGATATCGAAGTATAAACATTACTTACGAATTAACTAGCAAGTTGCATTAAATTATAATTAGAACTATGATTTTTCTTGCATAGAGCATTAACACAAAACAATTTTGTATAAATTTACTACCTACAATATAATTTAAATACTACCTACACAATTTCTTTTAAAAATGTACACTATTAGCATTTTTTATATCTGCAATATAAAAATTGTAGTAATTCCATTTATTGTCGGATTAGACAATTCCAAAGTCCAACATATTTTTTTCACCTTACAGGAATTTATAAATACTAGTATTTTTAATCCTATTCATTTATGCTTTTGGAAGTTCTATTATTATCACATGGATACACAGTCACATGATAAGCTGGCCTATGTACAATAGTATTAAGCTGTGATCTGAATGAATGAAGAATTCTTTATTGCACAAGCAATAAAGAATTCTTCGTTCATTCAGATCCCTGAGAGTTATACAAAGTCTATCAAGTGGTACTCTATCTGAGCATGTTCATTTTTAAGTTCGCCTAATTGAGCAGTATTATTTTTTAAGAAAAATTTAAGTAAACCTTTCTCTATCCTCAAAGTCAAAAATATTTATTTAATTTTTTATATAGATTTTTTATATAGACTTTTATGCCTGTTTACTTACAGGCATAAAAGTCAAAAATCTATATAAATAAAGTCCAAGTGTGCACTTGGTTATTTTGCCATTCCTCCCACAGAAAAATGTTCAAAATATAATATATCAGACTATAAGACAATATTCTTAGCTATCCATGATTCTGGCAAGGGAATGAACTGCAGCATTCCAAAATTTGAGACAGTAAAGTAGGGTTAAACACCTTTTAACTCTGCAGAAACTATAAAAGATATAACAAAATTTGGCCCCCTTTAGAAGTCTTAACCTCTAGAGTACTCTCAGTCCTTGAAGAAATTAATACTTATAGAACTCACCATTCTGTGGGAAACAAACATTCCTAACGATCACACCATAAGTCAAACAAATACTTTGATCTCACGAATGAAATTACTAGAAACGGTATAAATTCAACTTAATGCAGTGGAAGTTGATTGAAATCAATCAACGATGATCAAAAATTTTATGGAATGTGATAAAGTACAAACAGTAACAATGCCAAGATGGTGCTGTCAGGATCATATAGTTTAGTTTGGGTGCAGATAGTCAGAAATATCTGATCTAAAAATTCTAAAGATTGCTTGGACACTATTTTGTGAAAATATTTATGGACATTTGACACAATTTTTTCTTATCAGATGTACCTAGCCGTGGGGTTTTATTCCCACCTTGTCATAACTGATGCTATTCTGTGTCTACATGAAACAATTGATCAGCTCATCACTAGTGTTTTGGATAGACTCAATAACCTATTAGAACTGGGACAGAACATGATTTCTAAAAGACAAAAATATTCTTTAGAAAAATTCCATTAAGGTAGTTGTGACTTACCTTCAATTCATCAAAAAGTGTTGAATATTTTTTGCATTCCTAATTTATTAGAATTTATTAGTAATTGTAAAACAAATACTAATTAATTTGGCCTACTTAAATGTAAAGATGTTTGTTTAAATATGCAAAATCATTACTATTTTTGTGGATTTTTTAAACTCTAGATCTGATTAAATGTTTTCCCTAACCTTTTTTTTAAATACAATATTATTTTGCATAAATTATAATTTATTCAAATTAAAATGTAACTTAATATACTAAAGAAAATACAAACTAAAAATTATAGATTTCTACAAATTATTCACTCAATTTATTTGTTTTGTAAAGTCAATGTCTTATAGCTATGTAGGGCCAGAAAAAATCTTGATTATATTTTTTTTAATATTCATTGTGGTGTAAAGATATCGACCAACAACTTGAAGCTGAGCGTAGAGGGGGTACTTTCAAGATGTTTGTCTCTTACCCTTAGTTATTTATACAGTAGATGTAGTCTGTTCCGCTGGTCGCCTTGGTGGCACCTTTGCAGGGCAGATAATGTTTGTATGGTTTAGTTGCTCTTTATTTGTATATATGGAACCTAACCAAGCGCACACTTTTTTTATGTTTATCGGAGCACGTCATGTGACTTTGTATCTACCTGATGGTAGGCACACCTACAAAGTCTATGAATGGCGTCGATCAATACATTGTTGTTTAACAATATTGATCATTCCCACTATGCCGGTAAAATGATGCGATTTAGAAATGGGCGCCGCCAAAAAGTATTTGCAATACGAGTCTATTTTAATATCCTTGCTGCTTTATTGTTAAATCAATCGCCCTCTTTGTAACCACACTATAAAAGGAGACTACTACCTCAACAAAAAATCAATGCAGTAGTCTCCGGAAAACTGTTTACACACTTATGTTTTGAACATCTGCATGGGTGGTGGTAATGAGTGCTGGTTGGTCGGCCTATCAAAGTTTTAGAGGCCTTCCTCCAACCTAAACTTAGACCTTATACTAAATATATAGTTTTTTTTTCAACTCTTCATAAATGTCTTGAAATTAATATTTTTGCCTATTTACCAGGGACTGGAAAACCCGTTCCCCAGCTTTCCCGGCAAGTTTTTAAACGGTGTACCTCTTACAATGAATTACATCGTGAACTTGCTTACCCAATTCAACTGCTATCCTATACATTTAGGTAACCCTTTCGAAGAGAAACCCTTACGTTTAACAGGTTAGCCCGTAAGACTTACCCTTAAAGAGCCAGCAAAACTATGGTGCAATTCTTTTTGAACTTTGGAAGAGGGAGGGAGTAAAAAAAATAAGATGCTTATTGCAGTTTATTAACATTGAATATTTTGCTGACAAAAAAATATATTTAAGCTAAAATGACTATTTTTATTATATTATACTGTTATAACAAAATCGTTTAAAAACCTTTAAAACATGAAGGAGTTTCCTATTCAATGGGTTAGTGCTTTATAATTGACTTTTGAGGTGCAACGGGTTTGGTAAGCACCCTTATTAAAAACCCCTGATGGGGATATAGGTGATCCCTGCGGTTTACCCTCCCAGAGCGAAAACAAATCAGACTAGCTGTCTAGTCAGATTTGCTTCCTCCTCTACCCGTGACACTACCCATCTCTATCACGGGCACAATTGTTTACTGGTGACTTTCTCATGGAATTGGGTGTGTAGTAAGTAACCTAACCATGAAATTTCCACACCTGTAAAATGGTAAATTCTGATGATTGTAATTGTACCACTACCACCTTGTAAATGCTGAGTTTAAGCAATAAATATATTTGTATTTAGAAGTCCATTACCAATGTCTATTGTGCAATCTATATATTATATAATGTGCTCTGCAGTTTCTTTTACCCACCATTTAATTTTCCTAAAGAATGGGGTGATGAAATGTATAAATACATTTTTTAATCCGATTGGTATTTGTAGAGATTAGTGCATTTAGACAAACAAATTCTTCATGTTTATTATATATAAGTGTATGTATGTGCTTCTACCTGCTCCTCTGCATATGTTAATATTTTTTTATTACCCTACATAGGCTATAATATATACATAATATATGATACATACAATATATGTATAATCCATCTCCTCAATTCAACAAATTGAGTAAATATTGTCTTGTATGGTTCCTGCTCATTTGTAACCGCCAGCATAGTGGGAGACCAATGTTTTTAAAGAACAATGTATTAATCAACCAGATTCATGGACTTTTTGTCTGCTTACCATTCAGGTAGGTATTTTTATGATCCTACATAGCCAACCCATCATCTTAAGACAACAAATTTTATTTATTATGTAAATATTGTCTTTGTCCCTGCTCATTTTGTAACTGCATCATTTAGTCAGCATAGTGGGACACCAATGTTCCTAAAAAACAATGTATTAATCAACCCCATTTATAGACTCATAGGTCTGCTTACCATCAGGTATGTATTTTTTATTACCCTACATAGGCTATTGTCTTGACAAAACAAATTTATTATTTTGTAAATAACATCTTTGTAACTGCATAATTTAGCCGGCATAGTGGGACACCAATGTTCCTAAAAACAATGTCATAATCATCACCATTCATGGACTTTGTGGACCTGCTTACCCTCTGGTAGGTAGATATAAAATCACATGACATGCTCCAATTATAATTAAAAATATGATGTTAATTGGTCAAGTAGTTTAAAAAGTATGCATTAAGTAACAGATGCACTAACAATTTTATATTTATGGGTAATAATATTAATTATATACATGATGAATATTAGAGTATAGAACAATTAAGTTGCACATATACCTATATTAATTTTGCCTATTATGTAAAACTGTACAGTTATTTGTTCAAGTGCAAAAATATGTTGTGAGCCTTATGCAATAACAATAATCAATATTTTATTTCTACTGAATCACCTAAAATTTAAATGTTGTTATAGTCATTGACCTTGATAATTGTTATTTAGATCTGTTATGTGTAGGCAGTAGTGATAGTTATATCTGACGAGGATTTAGTAACTTTAGGCTGAGTTGCACCAAAATAAACTCTGTAAATGTAACGATTAGAGTTAAAAATGGCGTAGAATGTACCACTTTTATTTTGAAATGTCGAATGACAGCTGCTACATTCGACGCCATTTTTTACTTTAATCGTAACAGTTACTTTAACAAACACTTTGGTGCAACTCAGCCTAAATTTTACTTGGACAATGGTTTTAAGGTTACAGGCATTTAAGTGTCTTTTATTATAATTGGAGCACGAAATGTGACTTTGTATCTGCCTGATGGTAAGCAGACTTAAAAAGGTGCATGAATGGGGTCTATCTATAATAATAATAGTATTATTGGCAGCTAATTGTTGCAGTTACGAGATGGACGGCGATAAAGACCAATTTTAGGTGGGAGGAAGGCCTCTATAACTTAGCTATGCCTACCGGACTCGTTACCACCGCCCATACAGATGTAAAAACCGTCAAGTGACCTATGTCATGTTTCGGTTTTAGTCTGTGGGTTTACCGGAGACTACTGCAACGTTTTTTTGTCGAGGTAGTAGTTTTCTTTCATGGTGCGGTTAAGAAACGGGCGGGTTGTTTCGACGATAAAGCAGCGAGTATTGTTGTGAAACAAGTAGTAAATTCAAAGTTTAAATATATTTGACTGATTTGGTGACGTAGTTGCCTTGGTTTCATATTATTGTTTATGTTGGACGAGAGATTGCGGACATGTATACATAATTGTATTTCTATTATTAATAAATTTCCTATCACAGTATTATTTTAACTAGCAGTTTTCATTTCTTCATAAGTATATTAAGATATACTCGTAATGCAAATACGTCAATGTCGCTGCCTATTTCGAAACCGCATCATTTAGTCGGCATAGTGGAAGCGATTAATTAAGAAACAACAATGCATTGATGGACCCCATTCATGGACTTTGAAAGTTTGCTTAACATCAGGTAGATACAAAGCCACATGTCGTGCTCATTAAAAAAAATGCATTAGGAGTCTAGCTTAAGAAGCCAGTAAAAGGTTTCGCGATCTCAAACGTCTAAAAACGTGTAAATGTTGTTTTCAGTGATATCAAAGTTTATTTCTACAGAAAAAGAACGTAGAGGTGTAAATATTACTTACTCGATTCTAATTAGATAGAATTTTTATAAAAAATATATTAACTTTTGAAAAGACACCCAAAGTTTGATTTATGATTCTAAAAATATTACTGTAGTTCACATTTTAAAACTAAACAGATTTTTTATAAAGAAATTATGTAATTAGGATCGAGTAAATAAAATCTACACCTCCATGTTCTTTTTTTCCAAAAAAAAAACACTATTATAACTGAAAACAACATTTAGATGTTTTTTGACGCTCAAGTTCGCGAATCCTTTTCCTGCCCACTTAATATCCTTATCGCTTTATCGTCAAAGCGACTTCTCTGAAAGGAGACCTCAACCAGAGAACAATGCTTTTAGTAACCTGAAAACCGGTGTATTAATTAATAGACAAGTGCAATTATTATTATTACACCTAAGGATTCTGTATGATTGCATTTGACCTTAATTGTTACCAACTCAATCTTTTTGTAGTTTTTTTTTTGGAATATTTGTATACCTATCTATACAAGACTCTATTAATTACTTTTATTACTAGTACTTGCTAAAACCTTGGATGGCATTTATTTTATTTTTCAATAATAATTTTAACATGACGTGACTCAAAATAAAAAAAAAACATTTCATATTTGCATGTAAATAAATATATTCTCTTGCCTTTTAATGATAATAATAATATTTAAGACAATTTACACATATTGCTCTGGACACAAACTAAGCTCGAGGCTTTTACTATGTCTACCAGAAACAAAGATATATTATATTTTTATAAACACCCAGACCATGACAAATTGTACCATCGAACCCACGACCTGATACATCGCCGTTCTTTTGGCCCCGAATGTTGGGTGGGACGAGAACAGGCTAGGGTTAACCCTGTTACCGGGAAATGGTCCTTATTTTGATACTTACGACTTTCGTATCGGTTCGGTTTCTCAGAGTAAATAGGAAAATATCAGTTTCATTTTAGTATATAGAGCCGACATTAGTCTTGATATAAATAACCAATAAGGTACCAGAGGGTAATAAGGCCCAGAGTATAATAAGGCCCATTTGAAATAGTTCGATTTACGTTGGTGTTATTGATTATTAAAAGAAATCAAAATACATGCAAGCCTAAAGCTAAGACCAATCCAGTATAATCCATATCCTTAGTATTTCTTATGACATAAATCATTTAAAAAAGCGCGGATAATAAGGCCCACCAGCTCATAATAAGGCCCGGTTTTTGTTAATAGTTAATTTGGCTTAAAATTGCTATTCCTACAGATATTATAAACCTAATATAAGTATAAATTGACAAGTGTATACATTTAAATGCATTCAATAAAATATTTAATATCGTTTCATGGTTTTTCGAAAAGATTTAAAAGAGCTTGGACCTTAATAAACCACCCGGGCTTTAATAGACTGTCTAGTACCAATATTTTGTTTTTGATATTATATTAATTACGGTGTATGAAACACAATATATACAGATGCCAGACATATACTTGCTGGGTGCAAAACTCTACTTGAAAAAGGTCATTATTCGCACCGACATGATAAAGTTCTAGAAATTATTCGTGAAGCTGTAAGTCTCAGTATTGCTAGAGCCAGAAAAGGATTAACAACAAATGAAAGACTGACTACTTTTGTAAAGGAGGGACAACTCAAGAAAACTCAAAGTAAACCTTTCTCAAACCTGGACAAAGCACAAGACTGGAAAATATTCATGGATACATTTAAAATACATTACAAGATTCCAGACGAACTAGCAGTTTCAGCCTATAGACCAGACATACTGGTGTACTCTCGGTGCTAGAAGAAAGTAATACTTATAGAACTCACCGTTCCGTGGGAAACAAACATACCTAAGGACCACAACATCAAGTCGAACAAATATTTTGATCTCACAAACGAAATTACTAGAAACGGATTTAAAACTCAACTTTATGCAGTGGAAGTTGGTGCAAGAGGAATTCCAGCAAAGTCTTTGAACCGTCTATTGAAGGATCTTGGCCTTCCGAGAACAGCCGTCGGAACTTTTATGGAGCGTGTTTCCAGGATGGCGCTAACAGGATCATATAATATTTGGTTGAGTAGAGAGGGTAGTGAACACAGTGCAGGTGAGAGTTCAAAAGGGCTTTAAACCTACTTCGCGGTCTCAAGTCCGGGAACGCTGCAGTTCATTCCCCTGCCTTTCAACCACGCGATGGACCCGGCACCCGCACGGTGAATCCATGGTTTGCTAAGAACATTGTCTCTCTTTAAATGTATGTTTAAAGTCTCAAAGAACAACACTTGCTGGCTTTATGAAATCATTATTTTTAAGAAAAAAAGATTTAAAGCGATTTAAAATAAGGTGGCCCTTATTCCCCTCTGTTACTTACATAATACGTCTTTTGCGCGAAAACCCTAGCCAGTTCATTCTGTGAGACAATTTAGTGAAACAAAATTACCAATTTAGTAATTGGTAATTTTGTTTCCACTTTTTTATTGTAAATATACTCGTAATGCAAATCGTCATTGTCGCCCCCCATTTCGTAATCGCATCATTTAGCCGGCATAGTGGAGCGATCAATATTGTTTAAGAACAATTATTGATTGTCCTCATTCATGGACTTTGTAGGTCTGCTCACCACCAGATATAAAGTCACATTTCGTGCTGCAATAAAAAAAAAAGTATTTTTGTTTGGTATTTATATAAGATAAAAATGTTAGAGTTATTAGAAGAAAGCTAATAGAGGGCGTCTGTGTATAAGTAGATAACAAGCAATGACAAAATTCGTGAGGGCTGACTGGAACCTGGTTGGCTCAGCGGTTGAGCGCCTTGCCGCGATAGCGAGGTTCGTAGGTTCGAGTCCCGCCACCAGGAATTTTTTCATTGCATTTTTATCTTTAAAAAAAGGAATTTATAAAAATGTATTTATGTAAGACTATTATTATGCATTACGTTACATTTATATATGTAAACTTATTAATGGCCTTATATAAAAATACTATAACTAACTATACATTTGTTAGCCGTAAGTTTACTTGAAATGTAATAAATAAAATAAAATACCATTTCATCAACAGCCCCTACCCCAGCCCCCGAAGAAGTAACCAAGCAGTCTTTCCGAGTGAAAGTATGGAGACATCTCGAGACCAACGGTTTGGCCGTCTTCCCTCGCCCAGTTTTCAGCAGGATCCCAAACTTCAAGGGGTCCCAGGAAGCAGCTGATAAGTTAGCTGAGCTGGATGTGTTTAAGAATGCCACACATATTAATGTACACCCGGATAAGCCACAGGAACCTGTTCGGTAAGTTTTTTTTGTAACATTAGTTGCCGTATGCTTTACGGCGCCTGAGACCGTATAGACGGCCTCAGAGTACTGAGTGGGAAATTTTATTGCTCGTCGCAACCTATGGCTTTCTGAGTCTACTACCAAATATGTGGTCAGCTCTTTGCGGTGTTTTGGATAGACTCAATAATATATCTATTAACAGTTTCACAAGTTGGTATAGTGGAACTAGTAACGACAGATTAACGTGCTCTCCGAGGCACTATAGTGGTGTTGTTAAATGTGCATATTTTTTTAGATTTCAAACTCATTGTACACACCGGGGTTTGAACCAGGGACGGTCCTTATTTTCCGGGAACCTAAGTGTTTTCTATCTACCTGGTAGCAGACCTACAAAGTCCATGAACGGGGTCGATCAATAATTGTTCTTAAACTAAATTGATCGCTCCAACTATGCCGGCTAAATGATGCGATTACGAAATGGGTGGCGACAAATTGCGTTACGAGTATTTGCGTTTAATATACTCGCTGCCTTACGTCAATTCAACCCATTTCGTAACCGCACCCTGAAAGAAGACTACCACCTTAAATGTTTTTTAAGTAAGGTTAACCAACTCGGCCACCACGTATTAATTGAATCAATTTTTAACGGTTACTTAGTTAACTAAAAAAAGCGGCACCAGCCTAGTGGTCACTGCGCAACTGATAACAAGGTTAAGCAGATGACAACAAAGCCGGCCTGGGATGGGTGACCGCTTTATACAACGAGGCTATTTCATCATAAACACCGCAACAAGCTCGCCACTTGTTAGGTGTTGCCTCCGAAAACCATCGGCGAAATGAGCATGGGTTAATCCCTCCGCTGGGAACCTGAGGCCGTTTAAACTGTTGTCGGGAGCCAAATAGGCACCCGTGATGGTTTTTTCCGTTAACTATAAATTAATTTGTATTTAATACAACATGCATGCTGCTGTTCTGATGCATATCATGCAATGTTTTTGAAGCATTTATTAACGGTAAAGTAGACTCTAAAATTACTTGGCTTTAAGTTCGAAATATGTTAATTATATAACAATAAACAACAGGCATAAGTATGTTTATTGCTAATGTATTGATAATAAGGATTTTAGTAAATATATTATATCTCAAGACCTACTTGGTTGTTAAAAAATAATAAATAAAAACCATCACGGGTGCCTATTTGGCTCCCGAGAACCGTTTAACTGGTCTCAGGGTACCCAGCGGAGGGATTAACCCGTCCTCGCTGATGGTATTCGGAGGCAACACCTAACAAGTGGCGAGCTTGTTGCGGTATTTATGATAAAATAGCCTCGTTGTATAAAGCGGTCACCCATCCCAGGCCGGCCTTGTTGTTATCTGCTTAACCTTGTTATCAGTTGCGCAGTGACTTGACCACTAGGCTGGGGCCGCTTTTCTTGGTTGTTAGTGTGTAATATATTATGTTTTTATCAGTTTTAATAGGTAAGTTTTGCTTTTTGGTCTGTTTTTTTTTATTCAGAGGTTGTGGGTTTGTTTTCCATGAGGATAACAATTGATAACAAAAAAAAGGAGGTTATCGACTTGTTTTTTTTTGGGATATTACCTCATATTTCTATCTTAGCCGATAAAAAGAATGTTTTGGGATGCGTTTCTAAGATAGTGCTGACAGAATAGTATAGTATTTGGTTGGGTAAAAAAGGGAAGTATGAATAATATGGAAGTGCCCTAAGCCCTAAAAATCGCCTGTCATACAAATCCAAAACAAAATAAAACATTAACAATAACAAAGGTAGATATTGTACTACATAACTTCCTTGTTATTCATAATTTCGTGGATTGAACACACGGCGTTAATTAGTTAGTAAATTGTATGTATTCTTATCAGTATACATAGGTATTAAATTAAATACTGATATGATTATAATATTATTATTTATCCTATTTAGGTTGTTTTCCAATTTGTCTAGGCAATAAATTATATAAATTGATTTATTATTATTGCCTCGGAGTGCACGTTAAGCTGTTGGTCCCAGTTTCACTATACCAACTTGTGAACCTGTTTATAGATGGGTTATTGAGGTAATCCGAACATCGCGACGAGCTAGCCACTTGTTCGATGTAGACTCTTACCATCGGCTACGACGAGGTCGGATTAAAAATTCTCCGCTGGCCTAAAGCCGTTTAGGCGGTCTTCGGCGCCGTAAGACACTCGTGATAATTCTATATTTATATTTATAATATTTATTCACCTACAATTGTATTTGTATGTAAAGTAGTTTACTAATAAATTGATATATTTGTTGACCCTACATTGTTCGGGTTATCAAATATATAAAGGTAGTACGTGATATAGGAAGATAATTAATTAATTTGGTGAATGGTATTTTTTTTTATTGACGCCTAACTATACTTTGGGCTAATAAATTAGCCCAAAGTACAACCTTCCAACATAATCTTGTATATTTATTATCCCCAAGTAGAACTTTCCAACTTAACCATGTATATATTTATTAGCCCAAAGTGCAACCTTCCAACATAACCATGTATGTTTATTAGCCTCAAGCAGAACCTTACAACATAACCATGTATGTTTATTAGCCCCAAGTAGAACCTTTCAACGTAACCATGTATATATTTTTAGTCCAAAGGTTGTACACCTTCCAACATAATCATGTATGTTTATTAGCCCCAAGTAGAACCTTTCAACGTAACCATGTATATATTTTTAGTCCAAAGGTTGTACACCTTCCAACATAATCATGTATGTTTATTAACCCCAAGTAGAACTTCCCAGCTTAACCATGTATATATTTATTAGCCTAAAGTACAACCTTCCAACATAACCATGTATGTTTATTAGCCTCAAGCAGAACCTTACACCATAACCATGTATGTTTATTAGCCCCAAGTAGAACCTTTCAACGTAACCATGTATATATTTTTAGTCCAAAGGTTGTACACCTTCCAACATAATCATGTATGTTTATTAGCCCCAAGTAGAACCTTTCAACGTAACCATGTATATATTTTTAGTCCAAAGGTTGTACACCTTCCAACATAATCATGTATGTTTATTAACCCCAAGTAGAACTTCCCAGCTTAACCATGTATATATTTATTAGCCTAAAGTACAACCTTCCAACATAACCATGTATGTTTATTAGCCTCAAGTAGAACCTTCCAACATAACTGTATGTTTATTAGCCCTAAGTAGAACCTTTCAACGTAACCATGTATAAATTTTTAGTCCAAAGGTTGTACACCTTCCAACATAATCATGTATGTTTATTAGCCCCAAGTAGAACTTCCCAACTTAACCATGTATATATTTATTAGCCCAAAGTACAACCTTCCAACATAACCATGTATGTTTATTAGCCCCAATTAGAACCTTACAACATAACCATGTATGTTTATTAGCCTCAAGTAGAACCTTCCAACATAACTGTATGTTTATTAGCCCTAAGTAGAACCTTTCAACGTAACCATGTATAAATTTTTAGTCCAAAGGTTGTACACCTTCCAACATAATCATGTATGTTTATTAGCCCCAAGTAGAACTTCCCAACTTAACCATGTATTTATTAGCCCAAAGTACAACCTTCCAACATAACCATGTATGTTTATTAGCCCCAATTAGAACCTTACAACATAACCATGTATGTTTATTAGCCCCAAGTAGAACTTTCCAACTTAACCATGTACGAGTATATATTTATTAGCCCAAAGTACAACCTTCCAACATAACCATGTATGTTTATTAGCCTCAAGTAGACCCTTACAACTTAACCATGTATGTTTATTAGCCCCAAGTAGAACTTTCCAACTTAACCATGTACGAGTATATATTTATTAGCCCAAAGTACAACCTTCCAACGTGGGAGCGAATAATATTGTTAAACAACAATGTATTGATCGACACCATTCATGGAGTTTGTAGGTCTGCTTAACATGAGGTAGATGCAAACTCAAATGCAATGCATACACTAAAAAAAATAGCCTTAAGTACAAACTTCCAAGGTACACATGTATATTTAACAACCGAATTAAATCTTTAACAGAATTTGTTTTTTTTTGTTTATAATTAATTTCTACATTATTTTAATAGATAATTTAGGTACAGATAATGTACATCAATAATTTAATACTCTCTGTTATTACTATCTTTTAAATGTTTGTCCAGTCTATTCTTAAAACTGTCTGAGTCAGCACTTTTAACACTTTCCAGTAGCTTGTTCCATGTATCCAAAACTAGATTGATTAAAACATTTTTTCTTGGGTTATTATGGCTTGGTGTTTAAGCTAATAGCTTCTGTGAATGTCCTCTAAGGTCTGTGTTGGTGCTGAGTGAAGAGATGTTTGTAGTTCGGGCACATAGTATTCTTTTCATTATTTTAATGGTCTCAATCAGGTCTCTGCGATGTTTTCTCTGCTCCAAGGTTGTAAGGTCCAGCTACCATATTATGTTTCTTACAACAGAAACGTTAGGTTGTTAATATAACGAAATCCTATAAATATAACATTAAACAATCAGCAATAACTAACACTAAAAAAATCATGCTCTCTATTCCCTTGTATTATAGGTACATATGGCTTGAAAGATTTTAGCATTTCGATTTTAGACAACATAACGTCAAAGAAACAGAATGGCCTCTGTTCTTTTAAAAGGTTTTCATCAAACTTCCACTTTTTCAAAGCCTTATATCTCGGTACCTTTGGAGCCTTGAAAAAATTTTTAACTAATGAAAATTTATGGAAATTTCACCCTTTACAAATTACTAGTTTATAATTATTCGCTTAACCGAACAGTTTTCGATAAAAATCGAAAAATCTGAAAAAAAAAGTCCAAAAAAAAAGCGGTTTTTCGCCCCTCCCCAAGTTTCCACAGGTTTTATTTGTTTGGAAAATTGGATGTAGCGCTACTATATAACAACAAACAACATTCTGAAGTTTCGTTAAATTCGGATTTGTTTTAAGGTAACCTACCAATAAATCTATGACGACTGGACTAATGTCTTTTTTCTTAATGTCATAACAATTTTAGTAGATTTGCGTTGTACCTTTTCAAATAGAATGATATCCTTTTTGTGATAGGGATTGACCTGGAAAGCGTACTCAAGTGATAGGGATTCCGTACCTGGAAAGCGTACTCAAGTGATAGGGATTCCGTACCTGGAAAGCGTACTCAAGTGATAGGGATACCGTACCTGGAAAGCGTACTCAAGTAACGGGCGTTATGTTTTGTAGAGTTTTATAAACAAATGTTTGTACTATATACAGAAATGTGTTTTCTGATCAGATGCAACATAGAATATGCCCTTTTTGATATACTAGTTTTATGTTTGTCCCATTTAGTGTGAATTTAAAGGTTTTTATGTTATATACGTGGTGGCCGAGTTGGTTAGACCTTGGACTTAAAAACACTTAGGTCCCTGGTTCGAATCCCGGTGTGTACCAATGAGTTTAAAAAAAAATAATGTACATTTGTTTGACAACACCACTATAGTGCCTCGGAGAGTACGTTAAGCTGTCGGTCCCGGTTTCACTATACCAACATGTGAAACTGTTTATAGATGGGTTATTGAGTCTATTCAAAACATCGCGATGAGCTAGCTACTTGTTCGGTGTAGACTCATACCATCGGCTACATCGGAGGTGGGATTAAAAACCCCTTCGCTGGGTACCCTGGGGCCGTCTAGGCGGTCTTGGGCGCCGTAATTCACCCGTGATGATATATATTAAAGGTTTTTATTTTTTTTACAGAATGTATTGTTTGGAGCAAAAGAAGACTCTGTATGTGCCAGTGCCTCGCCTCAACCAAGGGTTTATAAACCGCATAGATCTTCCTGAAACAGAAATCGGACCTCATACCCTGAGGAAGGCTGTATCCAGAAGTGGTATGGAAGAGTATGGAAAGCCTTTAGGTTAGTACCGACCGGTCTCGTTAACACCGCCCATACAGATGCCAAAACCGTCAAGTCTATGGGTCCGTTTTCAGGAGATTATTGCATCGATTTCTTGTCGTAGTATCCTTTCAAAGTGCGGTTACGACATGGGTGGTTGAATTGATGATAAGGCAGCGAGTATATTAAAATATACTGGTAATGCAATTCGTCGTTGTCGCCGCCCAATTCGTAATTGGTTCTTTAGCCAGCATAGTGGGAGCGATCAATGTTGTTTTAGAACAATTATTGATTGACCCCATTCATGGACTTTGTATGTCACATGCCGTGCTCCAATAAATTAAAAAATAAACTTTTTTGGGTTAAATAACGGTACAGAGTGGAAAATTAAGATAGGCCATGATTCTTTGAGGGTAGCCCGAAGACTTTAGACGCGTGTGTACAGTTATCAAATTTAATTTTATTGAATATTATTGTGCAAAAGTGTACTAATTTTGTAGAATAAGCATTCGTATAGTAATATTAAGTGTGAGAAGTGTAGTATTTACGCAGTGATCTTGGTGTTTGTGCTATCTCAACGAATCCCTTTATCTTCAGTAAAATGGCGGTACCCATACGGTCATGTAGCCATTCCTAATTCTAACCTAGTCCTTTCCCTACTCCTTTCCATCCTATTATCCCACTTTTACCGTACATATTCATAACTTTATATAAATCTACCCACAAGTCATTGGCAAAATTATGCGTAAAGCGTAGAAGGCCATATAGTTAAAAGAAGAAGAAGAAGATAGGCCATTTATCGCAAAGTACCAGCCGCCCAATTCTGTTTCTTCTGAAACGTTGGCTTGTCAAATAACGAAATTCTTTATTTATTTATTTGTTAGGTATTTGGAAAACCAACTTCCATAAATCATAACATAACACTTATATAAACATAGAAAGGTAACAATAGGTTTTCACTGATAGATACATGGTATATAACTTTAGACACAACTTAAAATAAAATTAGATTACGTAACAATGTATTAACAGAGTAAAAACATAAAGTAATAAAACAAATAATATTAACAAGAAGAAGAAGAATGAACACAGCATGAAAGTAAACAAAAAATAACTAATCAGTCTATGTCATTAAAAAATAAGCCTGTCATCGACCGCCTCAGTGCCGCACTTTTATCATTAAATAAATCATGTTCCATTGAACGACTCAAATCGTTGTATGTGCTACACGCGCGAATAAGGAAGGAATTTTGTCTATAGTTAGTAGTTGCTCTATTTAAGTTAAAGGTAGGGAAGTAACGTTTTGTTCTCATGGGAAGATTAAAGTTTAATTTTAAATTAATTTTAAATGACATTGAACAATCAGCAACAACAATAACTATTTTTTAGTATGGCAAGCACTTTATTCCCTTGTGTTACAGGTGCTTTTGCTTTGACAGTTTTTAACATTCCGTGTGGTGACAAATGTACCTAAAGCATTTCGTTATTTTGATAATCTAACTTCCTTAAAATAAATAATATGGCCGCTGGAACTGTTATAGATAGGGAACGAAAATTTGGGTGCAAATATAACAAAACTTTATTTAATAATAGTATAAACATGCTTTTCTGAATATTTTATTCCAGGGAATCTGTCATTTTTTTAAATGAAAATGTAAAAAACAATATTTAGTAAGGCATGTCCATACTAAATATACTTATAATAAAATTGCAGGGACCGGACCTTTATCCCCTTTTTAGAGTCAGTCTTACAAACTAACCTGTTAAACGTAGGGGTTTCCCTTTTATAAGGGTTAGCTAAATGTATAGGATAGCAGTTGAATTGGGTAAGCAACGGGGTAATTCGTCGTAAGAGGTACACCGTTTAAAGACTTAAGCCGGGGAACGGGGTTTCCGGTCCCTGTAAAATTGTAAATACAAAAATAAGTAATAATAATAATAATTCATTTATTTCTCACAAAAAAAACTTATTGATAATTCACAACATCATTTAAAACTAAGTTTGTGAGACTGGAGCCTGAATTAGGCACACAGCCTGTGTCTCAGGTCTCCAGGATCCCAACCTTATTAACAATTTATACTTATTATCAGAAAAAATAATTTATTACCTATAACAAACAATTACAAATAATTATGACTAATTACATTACAGATGTGTACTAACATTGTAATTGACATACATAACATTAAAATGATAAAATATATAAAAGACAAAATTAAAAAAAAAAAAATATTGCCATGGTCGTGAGTATATGTGTGTGTGCATATGTGTGTGCATGTTGTGAGAGCGTGTGTGCTTAATTGTGGTAGAATGTGTGTAGCAATGTTAGGGTATGAGAGAAAATGTACGAAATTCGTGTGTATGTATTTAAGTTTAGATGTACGTATGTATGCGAGTACTTTGATTAAATAAAAATCAAGATGTATTGCTATAAAAATATCTTAAATTTTTTTTTAATGATGTACTTATGCTAACTGAAAGGTGCATACTGAGTCAATGTTGTTCTTCCATTATAAATGTGTTTATATATACAGGGTTGGAAGATACAGTGGCTCTAGACCTTGTAGTGATGGGATCAGTTGCAGTGTCTAAACAAGGACATCGCATCGGGAAGGGAAGAGGTAAGTGCCATGTTTGTCATATTAATATATATATTTTATTTTTTTCCATGATGTGGAAGGCAAAGATCTTTCGACCATGCAGTCTTATCTAATGTTATTTCTTATTTAAATGTTAAGGCCGAAGCCAAGTCTTTTTTCATCGTTCACTTCAGTATTTATAAGGCTATATCCAAAAGAAGCTACTGTCAAAATGTCATGTTCTTAGCTACAGTAATTTTGGCTTGGCGATTGAGAGATGGGCAGAGCTTGCTTGACTGATTGACTGACTGCAGTCAATCAGTCAGGCAAGCTCTTATATATATAGATAATATATATTAGTATCGTTGTTTTTAGTACACATAGTACAAGCCTAGAGCTTAGTTTGTGGCAAGGGCAATATGTGTGTTAACTCCTTCATATTATTATTATTATGTTTCTTTTATTTCAAGACACCAATAGGTATATGTGGCCGAGTTGGTTAGAGTTTAGAATATAAAACACTACAGTTCTTAGGTCCCCAGTTCAAACCTCTAAGTGTACCAATGATTTTTTTATTTAAAAAAAGTACATTTGCTTGTCAACACTACTTTAGTACCTCGGAGAGCACGTTAAGCTGTCCATCCCAGTTTCATAATACTTGTGAAACTGTTTATATTTTATTTTATTTTAAAGATTTATTAAATACAAACGACACATACAGATATTAACAGAAACAGATTTTTAACAAAATACATACATATGTGACAACAGCGTATTCATAGAAAGTTATACAAAATAAAAAGAAGTGTGACAGGACTGTTCTTATTCTTATATAATATATATAAGCAATATAGGTATTAAAAAAGTAGGTATATACACATAACAATAAATTATATATAATATTTGTTTATATACTTACACATAATTATATACAGATTAGAAATAATATATAAACAATAATTAGATTGTAGGTTTTAGAAGGGATTTTATTGCACTCTTATACTTGCCAACTGAGCTGTTAAAAATGTCGAGGGTAACAAAGCGCATAGATGGGTCTATCCAAACACTAGCTAACCACTTTTTTAGTTTGGCTCAGAATACCATTACGACGAGGTGGGAATAAAACCCCGCCACTGGGTACCCTCAGTATTTTTATATTGAAGTATTGAAGACTTTGTATCTACCAGGTGGTGAGCAGACCTACAAAGTCCATGAGTGGGGTCGATTAATAATTGTTGTTAATCATCATAGATCGGTCCCACTATGCCTGCTAAATGATGCGATTACTAAATGAGCGGCGACAGAGACGAATTGCATTACGAGTATATTTTAATAATCTCGTTGTATCGTCAATTCAACAACCCGTTTCGTAGCCGAACCTTAAATGAAGACTAAGAAATCTATGCAGTAGTCTCTTGAGAACCGGGTGAACCCACAGACTAACACTGAAACATGATGAGGTTACTTACTTGTGTTCCCCGAGACACTATAGTAGTGGTGTCAAACAAATGTACATTCATTAAACAGGGTGAATTTGAATGCATGTACTTTGGGCCTAATATGAGGTTCTGCTCAACTTTTCCCATAGAACATTTTTTGTTTTTTTTTTTTTATTTGCGACACATGGTTTCATGGGAAAAGTTGTTCGTATTGATCAGTAGAACCTCATATTAGCCCAAAGTACATCCTTTCAAATTCACCCTGTATATCATTGTTATTTGTATTATAATATTGTCTAAAACAAATAAAGTGTGTTAGATGTGTTTCTTATTAGGTAAAATATATTATTTGAAGCTATAAAGTTTTATTGCCAAATATTTCGCCTCTCTTTGTAGCGGCGTCATCAGTGACAGTGACTGAAGGTCTTTGTCATAAATGTTGAAAAGGTAATTTTATTTCTTTTAGCACTAGTAAAAGATAATGCACTATACAGTTTTGTATTTATATTTTTAGAAAAATATCATCTTCATTGAATACATCATCAGCATGTTATGTCCATTGTTGGTTCGATATTAATAAATTTACAAAACAAATTAGCATTACATTGAAATATTTAGCAATAAAATTTTATAGCTTCAATTAATATATTTTAGTACCTAATAAGAAATATTTATTATTGTGAACTTGAAGCCTTTTATTATTTCAGGTTATGGCGATCTGGAGTTTGGTCTGTTAATGCAAATGAAAGCTATCAAGCCCAGCACACTGGTGGTTACTACAGTACACGATTGTCAGGTAAATAGCTTTAGCCGATTTTGTTACCATCACCCCTACATAGGTACAAAACCGTCAAGTGACCTAGGGCCTCATCACGGGCTGCCATCGTCTACGACGACAAGACGTTAAGTAAAATTAAATATCGAAATATCTGTTCTATTTCAATGGTCATATAGTCTGTGTTAGGTTGGCTATAAAAATGCCGCCATCTTGAATACTTGTATTTCAGCTCTATTATTAACAGAATAATAATGTAGGAAAACTTACACATATTGCTCTAGCCTTAAACTAAGCTCTAGGCTTGTACTATGTGTACCATAAATATTTTTTTTACTATGCGTGGGAAATGAACCCACGACCAGATGCGGATTGGCTCCATTCGGACTTTGTAGTTTGGTGGTAACACGAAAATATGAGGGGCAAACAGTTTTTTTTTAATTGGAGCATGGCATGTGACTTTATATCTACCTGGTGTGGAGCAGACCTACAAAGTCCATGAATAGGGCCCATCAAAAATTGTTCCTAAACAACATTCAGCGCTCCCACTAAGCCGGCTAAATGATGCGATTACGAAATGGGTGGCGACAAAACCAAATTGCATTACGAGTATATTTTAATGTTAATTCAACCACCCATTTCGTAACCGCAACATGAAGGTGACTACCACCTCGACAAGAAAATCTCCTGAAAACACATAGACTAAAACCGAAGCATGACTAGGTCACTTGACGGTTTTTGCATAGGCGGCGAGTCCGGTCAGTCGGCTTCCTCCCAAATAGTTTATTTTAATTTAGTAAATTAGATGATTTCTACTTAAATTATGAAGGCCTCCAGTAGTTGCGCTTTTGGCGTTGTATCCGGAGGTCGTGGGTTCGAATCCCACCCATTGCAAAAAAAAAGTATTTTTTTCTGTACAGTTTGTGACAGTCTGGGTATTTATAAAATCTATATATTATTATTATTATATGTTTTGTTCAGGTATTTGACACGTTGCCGGCGGAACTGTTTGGGGCTCACGACACACCGATCGATATCATCATCACACCAACTCAGGTATTATATTAATCATCACACCAACTCAGGTATTATATTAATCATCACACCAACTCGGGTATTATATGAATCATCACACCAACTCAGATATTATATTAATCATCACACCAACTCAGGTATTATATTAATCATCACACCAACTCAGGTATTATATTAATCATCACACCAACTCAGATATTATATTAATCATCACACAAACTCAGATATTATATTAATCATCACACCAACACAGATATTATATTAATCATCACACCAACTCAAATATTATATTAATCATCACACCAACTCAGGTATTATATTAATCATCACACCAACTCAGGTATTATATTAATCATCACACCAACTCAAATATTATATTAATCATCACACCAACTCTGGTATTATATTAATCATCACACCAACTCAGATAGTATATTAATCATCACACCAACTCGGGTATTATATTAATCATCACACCAACTCTGATATTATATTAATCATCACACCAACTCTGATATTATATTAATCATCACACCAACTCAGATATTATATTAATCATCACACCAACTCGGGTATTATATTAATCATCACACCAACTCTGATATTATATTAATCATCACACCAACTCAGATAGTATATTAATCATCACACCAACTCAGATATTATATTAATCATCACACCAACTCGGGTATTATATTAATCATCACACCAACTCAAATATTATATTAATCATCACACCAACTCAGTTATTATATTAATTATTTTATTATTTTATAATATGTATGCATTTTATAAATTCCTTATATAAGGATAATCTTATATTAAATTTTTAAAGATAAAATGCAATGAAAAAATCGTGGTGGACTGGACTAGAACCGCGGCAAGGCACTCAACCACTGAGCCAACTAGGTTCCAGTCACCCCTCACGAATTTTGTCTTTGCTTAAAAACCAAAAAACAGACTCCCCTGCCATCTACTTCACTCATAGAGTTATTAGAAGAAAGCTAATTAGACCAGAGGCTCTACCATGGGTTTGCGCATTGTAGAAAGTAACGTTTACATTTACGTATACGTGAGCAACAACCAACAGTGCCGTTTTATTTTTGGTAACAGGATTGAAGAAAACAATCCTATTGGTTGTTGCTTACGTATACGTAAATGAATACGTTACGTTTTTACAATGCGCAAACCCATGGTAGAGCCTCAGGGTTTAAAATGGTAAAAATAAAATTTAAACTTTCTTTTTGCATTTTCAAAGCCTTTGAAAATGCTAAAAGTGAAATAAAATCATAGTAGGATGAAACCCACTGGAAAAGTAAGAGAATATAACAAATATTAAAGAAAAAATAATTTACGGGCGATCTGAGGTCGGGAATCTGGGTTGGTGTGCTTAAGGGTATTAAACTGTTTATTTCGATTGCCGACAAAACAACAAGTCCTATGGAAAAAAGTTAAATGGCAAAGTTGTGAGTAATAAAAAGATCTACAACTTTTGTATTTACACTTTTTTTCACATAATCTCAAAAGTTATAGAAATTTGGTGAAAACTTACCTTTTTATGTCCCAAACTTTTTTTCACATAATCTCAAAAGTTATAGAAATTTGGTGAAAACTTACCTTTTTATGTCCCAAACACATTGTATTTTATTTTTGGATTTTTTTATTTTTTCACCTTATTTTGACTTAATATCGTAAAAGCACCCTAATTTTCAATTGATAATTCTCACGTCGAAATGTCTGGTTTTTTTAAAAAGTCGGTAGGCTTTTTGTACGTTTAAATCTCTATATTATCTCTACATTAAAATATTGTTTTTTTTTATAATACAGGTGATAGAAACAAAGCACTCCATACAGCGTCCTTCCGGCGTTTTGTGGCATTTGTTATCAAACCGACGCGTACAGTTAATGCCGATCTTGGGACTTATGAGGGAATCTGAAATGCTGTAAGTATTATTTTGGCTACTAAAATAATTATATTATATACCATATTTAAGAAGCCAGTAAAAGGTTTCGCGATTTCGAACGTCCAAAAACATCTAAATGTTGTTTTCACTGATATCAAAGTTTATTTTTAATAAAAAAATAAAGTTTGATATCAAGGTAGAGGTGTAAATATTACTTACTCGATCCTAATTAGATAGTATTTTTATAAAAAATATATTAACTTTTGAAAAGACACCCAAAGTTTGATTTATGATTCTAAAAATATTACTTTAGTTCTCATTTTAAAACTACACTTTTTATAAATAAAATATGTAATTAGGATCGAGTAAATAAAATCTACACCTCCATGTTCTTTTTTTTTTCCAAAAAAAAAACTATTATAACTGAAAACAACATTTAGATGTTTTTTGACGATGCATTACAGCACTTCTGTATATTTTTTTTCAAAAAAAAAACTTATAACTGAAAACAACATTTAGATGTTTTTTGACGCTCTAGTTCGCGAATCCTTTTCCTGCCCACTTAAGTAGTATAAGTATTGCTATGCATCATTGATAACATTATATTAATTTATTTTTTCGAAACAGTTTTGCACCCTAAGCCTATTTCACTCTCTTAAAGGTTAGCTGGTAGAAAATGCCTAAGGCAGCTCGCTTATGTACAATTTTGTGTTTTTTTTGTAAAAACAAAATAAAAAATCCGGATAAATTCAAAAACTTCTGTACTTGGTCTGGGTGTTTATAAAATATAATGTGTATTATATCGTGGTACACATAGTACAAGCCTAAAGCTTAGTTTGTGTACTTATTATTATTATCGACCAGAGCTGGGCGTCCGTGCGTGTTACGCGAAGTGGATACGGACATAGAAGAGCGTCCCGCCGGCCCCAGACTGCGCCGCCAGAGGAGACACACTAGGTCTGCTAGGAACGCCAGCACCAATGAGGTAACCCAAGGAAAATAAAAACAATACGAGATTATACTGCGGGGTGAGAAGGAACTTTATTTAACACTTTCGCTTTCGTCAGTGGAATCGTTTTCGACTTGTCTATGGTCAGAACTTGTATGAATAATATACGGAAGTGCTGTAATGCATCTTTAAAATTATTAGGTTGATGATTTTACGATTGAATTCTTCAAAGAAACGAATAATTGATATTTATCTCTTTTCTAAAGTTGAATCGAAAGAATTATGGTACAGTTTTAATAATTTACATGATTTGTTACAACACTTCACGTTAGAACCTGTGTTCTAGCCATAGACAAGACGAAAACGATTCCACTGACAAAAGCGAAAGTGTTAAATAAAGTACCTTCTCACCCCGCTGATAAGGAATAAAATTTTAGAAACCAGCGGCCATATTCTGTTTCTTTAACGTTAGATTGTCAATATAATGAAATCCTTTATGTACACGAAGGGTGAAATTTTCAAGTGGGTCTTAAAGGCCAAATCCGGGAATAGCGAAAAATGCTCAAAGGAGTCTCGGGGCTGATTTTGATAAAAACTAAAACTGCATAATTCGATTTTTGACTAATTCTCCTAGCCGGGAATCGAACCGATTAATTTTGAAAAAAAACTCTTTCTGTATTATTACATAATACGATACGCAATAGGGAACATGCATGATTTTTTATATTATATTACTTGATAGAGCAACTACATTAGGCCCTAAAACAAATATTAAACATTTTTTAAAGGGTAATAAGACAAAAATAAAAGGGTTCAAACTTTATCTGCCACTACCGCAGTAAAAAACGGTACATCACTAGCCGCCATTCTGTGACGTCATTCGTGCTCAAAAAGCATATTAGTTTAATGTTATTGCACCTCAAAAGGTTTGTTTATCACAAATTATCGTAATAAAGGACAATAAATACCCGAGAAAACAATACACTGTAGACTACAGAACACGCTGACATTTGTTTTTGCACGAATGACGTCACATGTAGTGTTTGCTAATTTCGGAGCGTTTAGTAATGCGTTCCGTTTCTACAAAAAATTGAATTTTAAAAATCGTATTTATAAAAAAAAAATGTTAATCAAAATAAAATAGATTACTGTAAATATGTTCTAAGACATAAAAGGAACATTATATATTAAAATAATAATAATTGGCGTTACATGCATATTCCCTATTGTACCGAGCTCCAAGCAAGACACGTCGTAAGCTGCAAGTGACGCGTCGGCGGCCTCCATAGAACGGCATGTGACTTTGTTGACTTGCAATGATTAATCAATTCTTGTTTAAGCACGACATTGGACTTTGTATCTTGTACCTTGTGGTGAACAGACCTACAAAGTCCATGAATGGGGTTAATCAATAATTGTTCTTAAACAATATTGATCGCTCTCACTATGCCGGCTAAATTATGCGATTACAAAATTGGGGGCGATAATGGCGAATTGCATTACGAGTATATTTTAATATACTCGCTGCCTTATCGTCAATTCAACTACCCATTTCGTAACCGCACCCTGAAAGGAGACAACCACCTCGACAAGAAATCGATTTAGTAGTCTCCTGAAAACATGTGAACATACTGACTACAGCCGAAACATGACTAGTTCACTTGACGATTTTTGCATCTGTATGGGCGGTGGTAACGAGACCGGCCGGTCAGTCTAGCTAGTTATTGAGATCTCCTTCCCGCGTAAAAATCATAATTTTTTGCTTCTATTATAGTGTTTATTTATATTGCAGGGCAATAACTCTCAACAAGAGAACGCAGAGCCCGACAGCAAGGACGGCAAGCCTCGCCAAAGACAACGACGACGCACCAAGTCTACGAACAAGGAAAACAAGGAAGACAAGCCTGCTGCCACACCCAACAAACATAGGAAACCCAAGAAACCCAAGCCAGAGATAGAATTCTCTGTAAAGGTAAGAACATTTTAGATTGTCCGGAAATTTTGCAAAAACTTGTCCAAAATTGTTGGAAAATCTTGTCTGGAAATATTTCTAAAGCTTGTTCGGAAATGTCGCAAAAAATTATCCGAAAATGTTGCAAATACTTGTCTGAAAATATTTTAAAGCTTGTTCGGAAATGTTGCGATAGCTTATTCAGAAATGTTGCGATAGCTTATTCGTAAATGTTGCAAAAACTTGTCCGGAAATATTGCAAAAACATGTCCAGAAATGTTACAAAAACTTGCACCGAAATGTTGCAAAAACTTTATTGAAAAAACTGAAATGATTAATAACTTATATGTCATGTGTGACCCATTACATAATAATTATATTTATACCAACTGTTTGTTTAATTAAGTTTTTCATCTGGCAATGCCTGTTGTATTTTGTCTTAGATATCCAACATCAGTCCACACAGCAGAGTCCGGGACCTCAAGCAGGCGCTCTCGGAACGCGGTGTAAAGCCACAAATTATGGTGTGGAAGGTAAGTGAGTCTTTCATAATATTATGAGGTTAGCAAGTTATAAAAAAACTATTAACTTTTGAAAAGACAACCAAATTTTGATTCATGATGCTAAATAGTTACTTATTAGTTTGTTACTTTAGATGTCATTTAAAGACCACAAAAATAAAATACTTAATTAGCATCTTGTTAGAAATGTATAGGAAATATTGTCTATGGGTAGAACTCGATCGCCGAGAAACGTCAAATTACATATATTTTATTTTCACTTTAAATCGATCGGTATTTCATGTGGCTTCCCGGTAGGGCCACAGGACTGTTGATGGTTTTTTCAATTAATCCTTTCCTTAAATAAAGTTGATTTAATTATTTGTATTTTTCAGGGTATGAAAGGCTACTGCTATCTTCACTTCTTTAAAACTGGACCATTAAAAGTGAGTATTTTTTATATAATAATAATATGTAGGACGGTTCACACACATTGCCTGGTCACAAACTAAGCTTTAGGCTTGTACTATGTATATCAGACACAGCAATACTAATACTTATTATAGTGTATTAATTCATTCATTTTCTTTTTGACATTAGAATGTAACCCAAGTCAATGCAACACCATACTGTTAGAAAAAAGTGCTTAAATTTTAACCAATTTTTTATTAAAAATAAAATTTTGTTCTTTTAATAATTATAAATATTTTTTTGCCAAAATAATGATTATAGTAACTAATTATATAATTTAATTTAGAAATATCAACTTCGTTAAATATGTAAAATAAAGTCGATTGTTATAAAAAATGGAATCGGTAATGCATCAGGACATCATTAAATTATTATTTATTTTCTTATAGAAAGAGACCATTAGTAACAAGATGACAGATTAGAAAAATAACACAAAAAACTAAGGGCCACTAGTATGGATAATGGATAAACTTTTTTCTTCTATATATTGTTATATTAATTAAGTCTTAGTATATATTTATTTTTGAATTGTCACTCTGCCAATCAATTGTTGATGTTCCAAAGTTTAAGTAGAGTCTAGAAGGTTAGGTAGATCATGCCCAAAACATTAAGCTCTCTTATGTACAATAGTATAAAGCTTTTTTTTTATTTATTTATTTAAATATGATACTCAATTCAATTCAATTCAATTATTTATTAAATTCATAGGATACATAGTAACACTTGAACACGTCATTTTACAAAAAAAAATCCATTATAATATAGTTTAGTTCCTTAATTCAATTCATATTTATCTAAAATAACAACAAAAATAATTAATTACAATAAAATAAAATATAATAATAAATCAGTTATAATAATAATTGAAATCATAATTTGATCAAAACAAGAATTGTATCTAGTAAATAAAATCCAACAATTAATAAAAATTAAATCAAACATTACACATACCTATAACATATAAGTTATTATAAATTAATGAAATAAAATTATAATAATAATCATAAGAGCTGCTGTAAAAGGGCGTTGTCATAGTACATAGTAATAATTCACAAAAAATATAATAAAATTATTTAAAAAACATAAAAAAATACAAACGTCACAATAATAATGGCTGCTGTATATAGGCATTGTCAAACTATAAACTAACAAATTAACTATATATACCTAATAATAAATATTAAATCCTAAATCCAGGCATCCTTATCATTTAAATAATCATCCACTTTATAGTAGCTTTTTTTATTAAGGTGTTGTTTTATATGTGTTCTTAATAAATTCAATGGTAAGTCCATAATCTGCTGCGGCAGTTTGTTATACATGCGCAGACCCAAACCCATAAAGGACCCGTTTGTCTTTTGTAAACGATACAAAGGTAACGCAAGTTTGCTTTTATTTCGTGTATTGTAAGAATGAATATCACTATTTTTATTACATAGAGTTTTATTTTTGTGAATATATGATATATTTTCAAAAATGTATTGTGATGCTACCGTTAATATATTAAAATGCCTGAATTTGTTCCTTAAGGACTCACGAGAATCCAAATTATATATTGATCTAACAGCCCTTTTCTGTAGTATAAATATTGTATTTATATCAGCTGCGCTACCCCACAGTAAGATACCGTATGACATAATACTATGGAAGTAACTAAAATATACCAGTCTTGCAGTCTCAATATTTGTCATCTGTCTGATCTTCTTAACCGCATACGCCGCAGAGCTTAGTCTATTTGATAGAGACTGTAAATGTACACCCCACTGTAGCTTACGATCAATGTTTATCCCTAAGAAAACGGTAGATTCCACAGTATCCAAATATTCTCCATTTAATATTATATTTACGCGTGGTGGATTCACACTTGAAATGGAAAATCTAAGGCATTTGGTTTTCTTTGCATTCAATTGTAAATTATTGGCTGTAAACCAATCCAGTACCTGAGATAAAGCGTAATTTATCTCATCCGCGAAAGTATAATTATTTCTTTTAAATTTAAATATTAGTGAAGTATCGTCAGCAAACAGTACTATATCACAGAGCTGTCTAACATAATAAGGAAGATCATTTATGTATAATAAAAATAGAAATGGACCCAGTATGGAGCCCTGGGGTACTCCTATTGACACTGGGGAACCCGTAGACGTGGTATTGTTTACAGATACTTTTTGAATTCTGGAAGATAGATATGACGACAACAATTTCAGAGACACGCCTTTAATGCCGTAATAATGTAATTTATTTAACAAAATTGTATGATGAACACAATCAAAGGCTTTACTCAGGTCACAAAAAACACCAATAACATCACAGGAGTTTTCCCATGCCTCTAAAATGTGTTTCATGAGTTCCGTACCTGCATCAGTAGTAGATCGTCCCTTTGTAAAACCGAATTGACTACTGTGAAGAAGATCATTTTTATTAAAATATGAGAGAATTTGATTAAGTATAATCCTCTCAAATATTTTACTCAATGTTGGTAAAATAGAGACAGGTCTAAAGTTTGCTGGATCAGATCTGTCTCCAGACTTAAACAAAGGAATAGTCTTGCTATGTTTCATCAAATCAGGAAACACGCCATAATAAATACATTCATTAAATATTAAAGCTAAGTGATGAGCGATTGAATCGATAATTGTACCCAAAATAAGAACAGAGATTCCCCAAAGATCTTCTGTTTTTTTTAAGTTTAGGGAACGGTATGCTTTTATTATATCTGTGGTGTTTATGGTTTCAAATTTAAAGTTAGCTGGGCAAGGGGGAACATTTTGTAATATAATACTTCCAGCAATGGAAGGACACGAGTTTAGAGATTTTGTTATTTCTAATGGAATGTTTGAGAAGAAATAATTAAATTCACATGCGATTCCGATGTCAGACTCAATTAATTCGTCCCCTTTTTTTATACTAAATTGAGAATCACGAGGTTTTATTTTACCAGTTTCTGTATTTATTACGTTCCAGACTGTTTTTATCCTATTTTCAGCATTATTAATTTTATTAGCGATAAACATTGATTTAGCAGCAAAACAAACCTTTTTAAAGATTTTGGAGTACTTTTTGACGTAGTCCATAAAACATGGGTCACAGTTATAAGTTTTCTCAGAATAAAGTTCATACAATCTAAGCCTACTTTTATGAATACCAGTAGTTGCCCAATCTGTAAATATATTTATTGAACGTTTATTTTTGGTTTTTGTTTTAAATGCATTATCAAATTCAGTTTTTATTAATTTAAATAATGTGGAGTATAGGTCGTTAGGATTATTTTTTACATATTGTAGAGAATTTAGATTTGTTTCAATTTGTGATTTAAATATATTAATACGTGCCTCGTTTATTGGCCTACAAGTAACTCGAGTTTGCTCAGCAACTTTACAACTAAAATTAAAACTGGCCTCCTGCCCACAGTGATCGGAATTTATAAATTTAACAATTTTTTTGTGCAACGGTTCAGTATTGCAAAATATATTATCAATACATGTCCCTGTAGTTGCAGTTATTCTTGTGGGTTCCAAAAATAAATTAAGTAAGTTAAAAGAACTAAATAAGTTTAGTAATCTAGAGCTCATGGCTGAAGATTCCAGTAAATTTATATTAAAGTCGCCACATACTATTATTCCCTTATTACTCTTAAAAACTATGTTTAATATATTCTCCATAGTAGATTCAAAAACGTAGAAGCTACCAGATGGTGGGCGGTATACGCATATTACAACAAACTGCTCGAGCTCAATACATGAAATTTCAATCGTTCGCTCAATAGACAGCTGCACGACATCCTTACGTTCTTTAGATTTATATTTATTATTTACAATAATTAAAGACCCACCATGACTAGAAAATTCTCTACAGAATGAACTAACAACTTTGTGGTTTTTAAAACTAAATATTAAATGATGTTTAGCAAGCCAGTGTTCAGTGATACATAAAATATGAATGCCACTGTTCTCGAGGAATAAACAAATCTCTAAATATTTGCTACGAAACCCTTGCATGTTTTGATGAATTAAATACATGGTATTTTTGTTACTTAACAATTTGTCATCGTGGTTTACTATATCTAAACATTGGTTTCTCTTCGCTATATCACTATTTTTATTTCCTGTGGTGTTAAAAAATTTACACATTTATTTGTTTGTGAATTGTTGCTGTTCATAATCACACAGGAGATAATATAACTAACTATATATTTATATTCATTTACATCAACAATACAATTGCTAAAGTTTATTAATTCTAAATAATTATTACTAAATATAGCCAACGTACTTAATTTGTTATTAATATTGTAAATAAGCTTATTTAAATAAGAGTATTTCGGGTTTATTCTGTATGGTATGTTGGGTAACAATAGTCTTATATCTTTTTGTTTAGCTATATTTATTAAATTAGTCAAGTAGGTGTAATATTTATTTATGTCATCATTAGTAATATCTCTAATACAAACCGCTAGTAATATAGAATTTTCTTTTTTAATAACCTTTTCAACTTCATTTATTATTTTTGCGAGAGGTGCATCACTGTAAGTATGACAACAAATATCGTATTCTCTCAATTTGTTTTTTAGAATTATCCCTAAATTTCTTGTGTATTTATCTCCTACTATTACCGTTCTCCTTGTATTACTGATCTTTTTTACTTCTGATGTATTTCCTTCTTTCATAACAGTATTCATTATCTGCCGTTCTCTCTCCATTATGTCCGATTCCTTAGGTAATTGTATTTCCTTAATTTGTTTCTTTTTAATTATTTTCACTATCCCATCGTGTTCCAAATCATCTGTATTATTAACTCTCGACTCATTATCACAATTCTTAAATCTCTTTTTATTTCTATTACATAATTTTCTAAATTTCTTAATTGTAATACTTTGCCTTTTTACCTTGTATATTAACTTTTTAATCCAGCGTTTGCTATATTTTGAAGTCTTATTTACTTTAATAATTTTATATTTAGTATCTTCTTTAGATTTATATTCGGCAATCTCTTTGAACGTTAATGATAATTGCCTTTGTAAAGAAATATTTTCGTTTTGCACTTCATTTATTTTTATGTTAAAAGGAGTAATTTTGTAATTGTTACTTAATATTATGTCTTCACTCTCTTCCAATAATGTTTGATTAACTTCATTTATTTTTTTAATTTCATTGTCTAAATTAACTATTTCTACTTCTTTCTCTGCCATTTGCTTTTTTAATTCCTTATTCTCTATACATAACTTTTCAAAATCTATACTATTTACTTCCTGTTCCTTCATTAGTATCTTTATCATTTTTTCTTTATCGGTCAATTTCCGAAAAATATCGCTAATCAGAGTCTCGTACGTTTTTACACTTTCTTTTAAGCTAGATAGTTGGTTTTCGTAGTCAGCAATCAGTTTATCTCTATTTTTTATTGCCTGTGATCTTGTTAGATAATTATTCATTTTTAATTAATATTATTTTCTTTCCTTAAATATATTTTTAGTAATATCGCAACTATGACTTAAGATACTTATCGGACCGTAAAACTCACAGAGTTATAGGACTCTGTGGTAAAAACTGCAAACCAATAGAATCATTGACAAACAGTGCCACCAACCACCACAAACAAAAAAGTTTGGTTGTTGTCTTGTCAATGGTTGTGAAAATGTTGTAAACAAACCAATATTTGTGAATTTAATATAATATCGTTTGGTTTTCCAATTAATGCATTAGTTGGTTTTATAAACTTTTATGGCAATATGCTTGATATCTTTGCTGAGTTGTCCAGATGTTTTATTGTAAAAGATTGGTGATCATTGTTAGGTAATTATAAGTAATGCAAATTTATTTATACTAATAATAGATAATATTATAAGATAAAAAAAATGCTTTGCATATGTTTTAACTAAGTAGTAGATACAATATTTCGTTCTATTCAGTGCATGAATTTCCGTGTATAATAAAGTAAGTACCTTCTAACGGACTTCGCTCAATGACGCTTTACGATTTTTCTTGAGATTAATTAAACAAAATCACAAAAGAATTACACACAAACACTTTCACTATTACTGCAAGGCTTTTTTATTAATAATTGATGTAAAATACGCAGTATAAATAATTAATTTGTTTACAAAACTTGAGATCAGCTGTTCACGACTTGACAGCTTTTTTTTTTTTTTTTTTTTTTACTCACGACAAGATGTAGCCAGTATATTGTTGTAAAAGGCTTAAGGTACACAAATTGAGCTAACATCTGGACTACATCTTACTATTATGAGTATACGATATAATATTTAGTACGATACAGTATTTTAGAATAACAGACTTTATATAAAGAAAGAAAAAATCAAAACTACATGCAATTCATTAAAGCAAACAAACGAACATAATGAATAATAAAACACAATCAAGCTAAAACAAATCAAAGTCAATAAGTATTATGGTAATAATTAACAACTTAGAGAATATCTTGTAATGATATTTTTAAATGTAAAAGGCTA
The DNA here is from genome assembly GCA_947458855.1 of Monopis laevigella. Classification (NCBI taxonomy): domain Eukaryota; kingdom Metazoa; phylum Arthropoda; class Insecta; order Lepidoptera; family Tineidae; genus Monopis; species Monopis laevigella. Next base: position 8,530,623 of record OX381599.1, read on the forward strand.
GAGTCAAAGATATCAATGTCCCTGTGCCTGCTACTTACCTCATTATACAACCGACACATTCTAACTATAGGGTTAAAATTCGAAGTATTATTTTTGTACACCTGCAATGTGATCGTACTAGGAAGACGACTTTTATGTCGTGTGTTAAAGTTAATCATTGTCAACAAGTTAGGTGAATCTATCCTACCGTGAATAATTTTGTGAAGGCACACAAGGTCATACCTTTTACGACGATCTTCTAGTGACATCATTTGAAACCAGGACAATCGATCATCGTAGCTGGATAACTTCCGACCAAGGTTACACCGGTATGACAAAATTTTTAAGTAGCGCTTTTGAACACGTTCTACACCGTCAATATGAGTCCTGTAAAACGGCGACCAAATGGGACACGCATACTCCAGCACCGAACGAACCAAACTGCAAAAGGTTGTTGTAAAGCTTTGTGGCCTTTTAAAGTCTTTAGTTGATCGAACTATAAAACCCAGCAATTGATTACCCCGATCAATAATGTATTCATAATGCGGTCTAAATGTTAATTTTTCATCAAATATAACGCCAAGGTCCCTTACAGTCTGCTTACGTTCCAAAACTTCACCATCAACAGTGTAGTTATGATCAACCCGTTGAACTTTTCTAGTAAATGATATGAAGCAACATTTATCAGCATTAAGAGACATCCTATTAATTTTGGACCATGTTACCAAAGTATTGAGATCCCTTTGCAACTTCAGACAGCCAGTAATTTCAGAAACTGATGAGAATATTTTGAGATCATCAGCATAAAGAAGTGCTGGACATTCCAGTTCAGAGATAAGGTCATTTATAAACACGACAAATAACAGAGGACCAAGGTGGGATCCCTGAGGAACACCGGAAGTAATCTCTACAGTGGCAGAAACGTAACCCTTAACCGCAACAAGTTGACTTCTATTTGACAAGTATGAGCGAACCCAACGCAGAAGGCTGCCATGTATACCATAGACACCAATCTTCTCAATGAGCAGAGCATGATCAACCTTGTCAAAAGCCCTGCTAAAATCTGTGTAAATAGAATCCACTTGACCTCCGTTTGCGAAAGAATTACAAATATAGTTCTTATACTCGAGAAGGTTGCTGATAGTAGACCTATTTTTCACAAAGCCGTGTTGACTATCAGATAATTTTCCTCTGAAATGACCATACATATAGTCGTAAACCAATGATTCAAACAGTTTGGCGACCGAAAGGATGCTCACGGGCCTGTAATTGTCACATTTGGATTTATCACCAGACTTATAAATAGGTACTATGTGAGCTTATAAATAGGTACTATCTTCCAGCGTGACGGAAATTTACCAGTGCTCAATGATTTATTAAAGATAATCTGCTACGGAAGAGAAAGCTCCAATCCACATTCTCGAAAGAATGATGGGGGGATCTCATCGGGTCCAGCTCCTTAGTTCTTGTCTAACTGTTTGATTTTATTCAGAATATCAGCCCTGTTAACTTTTATACTACTTAGCATATTACAATGTATTGTGTTCAGTGTGAAACTAATATTATTAACAGAAGGAGGTTCAAACACAGAGCCAAAGAACGTAGAGAAAAGTTCACATATCTCCTGGCTATCGGAAGTAGTATTAGTAGTTTTGCACAATAAAAAAAATCATTCATTATTAGACTGCTAGTATTTTGCTGCCCTTAGTATAAAAATCCTTTTTTCTCCCCCAGGGCGAGGGGGACAGCGAGCTTCCCCCCCTACCAGACATAGACGGAGTGCTGACGGCCTTGGCTCACATGTCTCTCTCTGTGGAAGAGGAGCCCAAGCCCCGCGAACTCAATGTGGAGCCCGCGCCGCCGCCGCCGCCCAAACCCCTACAGCAGCCTGCTGAGACTGCAAAGGTCGCTGCGGACGTTACTGCGCAGGTGGCTACAGAGATCACTGCTTAGTTGGTAAGAGTTAGTGTAGCTTATCTATCTTCTATACACGAAGCAAATATTGTTTGTCGTTTAATATGCCCTTCTTGTTTCTCATAATAGTTGCCATGAACCGAACTTAACATACATTATTTGTGATGATTATTATTTGTCGTCAGTGACTTTGTTTAAAATCATTTACTTTGTATTTATTAATATCATCAGGTGACTAAAATATCATACCTATGATATCGATACGAGTGCCTCCCACCACTCGTATTGTACTACTCGTATTGATATCATAGGTATGCTATTTTAGTCACCTGATGATGTTAATAAATACGAACTAAATAAATTACTGACTATTTTGTCAGAATAATGCTATTTAGTCATCCGCTAACATAAAAAAATCGCACCCCTGGGGTCTTATACCGAGATTGCAACCGCTAAACACGACAAGACGTTGCGTAAACTATAAATATTTTAATATAAGTTCTATCCTATTAATTATAGAGTTGAAATTCCAATGCTCTAAACATATTTAAACTTGCGAAGAATTCGTGTATTTCAAGATGGCGGCATTATTATAGCCAACCTAATACAGACTATATAACCTTTCCAAAGGTAAGGGTAAGAACTTAAATTTCAATATTTATAGTTTATATAGCAACGTGTTGTTAAGCGGTTGCAAACTCGGAATAAGACCCCTGGGTTGCGATTTTTGAATATCAGCGATGACTAAATATTACTGAAATGTCAAAAAAGCCATCGATTTCCAAAGTTCGTAGTTTTGAATCTCATCGGGTGACTAAAATATCATTCCTATGATATCAATACGAGTGCCTCCTACCACTCGTAAATTAAGTCACTGATGACAGATAATCATCACAAATAATGTATGTTAAGATCCGTTCCACCATTGAGTTTTTATGTTTTAGCATAGACATGTCAATTATTATGAGAAACAAGAATGACAAACAATATTTTCTTCGTGTAACGAAACGCAAGTAGCTTTTGTGAATGATAAATTATTTGACATATATGACTTTCAAAAATAGGACTTTTGATAAATCGTGATTTCCTAATCATCGGTGATATTTTTCTCACTGGTGATATCAAACTCATCGGTGACATTCAAAAATCGCACCCCTGCGGCCACATCCTGTTTCTTATAACGTGATCGTTAGATTGTCAAAATAACGATTTCCGCTATTAGCGCACTCTCCTTAAATAGAGTCGTTTTTTAACCTTCGCTGATTGGAAGAGAGCGCGCTAATAACGAAAATCGTTATTTTGACAATCTAACCCTCACGCTGGTCTCTACAAAAAAATGCTGTTTAGTATGTCAGGATTGGTGAGTCAGTCAGTGACTTAGCGAGTGCGTGGTAATGTCCACTGTGTGGCTAGAAGGACCCTACACTTAAAATTTCTTAGCAAGCTCTGCATTTGGCTAAGCTAAACTTTAATCGATATGATGTAAACCTCTTGACATTGAAAATTGATTGATAACTACGTCATTTTGGTCGCGGCTTAGTAGGAAAGCCTACAATATGTAGGTGAAAAATCACAATAATACATACATATTATATAATAATGTAAAAATTCAAATATTATTTTCAGATTTAATGTGGCAGTTGTAGCAGAAGCATTTTTTTTTTGTCTACATATTTTTTTATAAATATTAAAAAAGGCTCTTTTGATTTTATGTTAATTTGCATAGTTGATAATATTTTTTGCTTAAATAATAAAGACACAAAAAGACGCGTTAACTAAATAAATAATCGCGCATCATATTTGAATAAAATTTTAAAGTGAAAAAAACCTATCAGGTGTATTTTAACTTCTTTATTATTTTCAAACCGCGTTCTTTTAAGTTGACGGGGTTTATGATGTAATTCTAAGATGGCCGCCAACAAAATGGCGGATTGTGTTTATTTAAAATGTATCGATAGGTTTTTCGCACTTTATTCTATACGTAGTATTCTTTAAGTATTTTTACAGTAATCTGTATATTATATATATTGGCTGGCCTATATTAATATATTACGTTTCTATTAATGAATCTCTTAAATATATTTTTTGCGGCCAGCTTTTAATGTGATTTTCAAACGCAGGTTTTCATTCTGTATTTTTCTTGTGTAAAATGTATCACCATGCTTTTTTTTTTTAAATATAAAAATGTATTTATGGTAGCTAGTTTAGTATAAAAAAACCTGCGATATATAGATTTCTTTTTAAATATATTAATATTGTAATTTCTAGTCTAATTGTAGTTATATTGGTATGTGAGAGATACTTTCCTGAAAAATCTTGGTTTTTGTAGACTGGATTTTGATATTTGGATATTTTAAGGTGCTTTCGGGAATGCATATAATATAGTAGTGAGTGAATGGTTTAATATAGTTAATTATTTTTAATTCCATATCTGTCTATTGTCTTCTAGTTTGTGCCAATAGTTTGTGTTAAACATATTATTATAATTAATATAGTTTTTTTTGGAAATATTTTTCGACATATCTTATAAAAGTTTTTTTTTTGGAACTGTCTACCTCATTTTTCTTTTATTGCATTTCGGCACCTTAATTCCATTTTTTTTTCTAATTATTAACTTTTGGAGTTACTAATTTTATTCAGTATTAGATGTTAAGACTTGAAAAACTAATATATTTAAAATTTTTAGTTGTATGTAATTATAAATTTTAATATACCCTTAAAAGTTGTTAAGATATATTATATTTTTTACATAATATAGTATTTTTTTCTAAATTTTAGAGTTATAATAAAAGTATTTTATTTACATACAGGTTTTCATTAATATATTTTTAATAATTAATTCAGAATAATTATATATTGGTTTTAGAGTTGTTACATAAACATATTTCTATAATAGATAGCTTGTTCTTTGGAAGAAACCAATATTCGTGTATTTTTAACGGCAATATTTTTTAAAGTTTAAGAAATTTACTAAACACCTAGTGACGTTATATAATTTCAAAAATTATTAGTAAAACCCCTATTTATTAACAAAAAAAAAATTTGGATGATCAGTTTAGTTGAACTATTTTGATTTTCTTAGAATTTTTTCTACTTAAATTCGTTGCATCCATCGAATTAGACCCATAATAGAACTCTTGTCAGAGTGTGTTTTAGTTTGAGTTTAATAATGTAAGGTCCTATTATAGGTTTAAAATTTTTATGGTCTAAATTGAAAAAAAAAAAAATATGTAAACTAAAATTTATACACGTCACAGGTTTCAAGAAAAAAAGTTTATATTACAGGATGAACTATGTTATAACAATTAAATACTTATATTTAATAATAAATACATATGTTTAGTATTAATATTAAAAATTGCAAGATTTATGCACAAATTCACTTTAAAACTGTTGTTAAATCTTTATATAATATTCTAATTCGGAGAGAGTTTTAAATATTTATATATATCTTAGGTCGTGTTTACACTATTGTTATATAAGACTGTCTTAAGATAAGTTTCTTATTGTATATTAACACGCTTATTCATAAATACTTTATTAAGTTGTTTTAGTTAAAATGGTGTTTTACCTCTTTTTTGTCAAAGACGATTTTCATTAGGAAGAAAGAAAAAACATCAGTTTAACTATGACACTCAATAAAGTTTTTATAGAAAAGGGGTAAATCTTTACATATTACATCATCAATATATCGGAGGTATAATTTTGCATATTCGATTTACATTGGATTATTTTACTGCCTAAGACTGTATAGTAGCTTGGGTTTTTGTCTTTTAAGTCAATATTAAAAAAGCATATAACAGTTTCAGAGGATCGTTTTTTTAATGCTCTTTAATCTATACTGTTCACTCGATCGAGAACGAAAATCATTTGAGGATTGTCTATGGATGTTTGCTTTTTTTGTCTTAAATTTTGTGTCTTAAGACAGTCTTTGTTCCAGATGTGAACACAGCCTTATGCTTATAGAATTACTAAGGGGAGTATTTTGCATTATAATAAGTAAATTTAAATATATATTATTATATTTATTAGCAATACGACCCCAATTAAAGCATGGATGAACTTTTTATTTTGTTTTGTATTTTTTTATTATTAAAATAAACTTCTTAAAACATGTATTTTTTGTTTTTATTTTGTTCTTTTTATTATTATTATGGTGTTGCAGTGAGTTTGTTTTTAATTTTGGTTTTATTTATTATTATAATTTCTAAAATAAATAAAACTAATGTAGAATTATAATCAAAAATAATTATAATTTGACTTTAGTTTCTTCTATCTTTTTCATTTTTACCTGATCCATTTTGGTTTTGTTATGCTGCAACATTTTTTTAGTAATAAACATTTTATATGTTTACTAGTTGTTAACATTATTTAACTAAAATTGTATTATTAATAATATTAAACAATATTTTTTCTGATAAAAAAAAAATACCCAACACAAAATGATAAGTACAATGACCGACAAAAATATTATTTAAATTCTGCGACAAACAGTAGTAAAGAATACTGGAAGTGCGATAGCTCATTTTGTATGGAGAACGCAGACTTCGCTAATGCGAATGCAGTGTCCTTAAATTGATGTATAGGCACTATTAAAATCGTTTAAAAATACAATTTTAGTTAAATAATGTAAACAAATACTAGTAATAACTTAATAATTTACCTTGAAGTATAATATTTCATGTATTATGAAAGGTGTTTTTTTAACTGTACAAAAACTTCTAGTATGGTCGTAAAATAATACGAAAGATAATATAGCTAGTTGTAGTGTTTGTACAGTAAGGTACAATTAGATATACATACAATTATGTTGTTGGAAAATTAATAAACATATTTTTCTAGCGAAATTTGTCTTATTGGTATTGTAACCTGAAAGTAGAATAAATACGGAAGTGGCCTAAAGCCTAAAAGCTCCTTTTAAACGAAATGTCAAACATGATCGTTGCCGCCATGTTCTTTTCTCACTTCCTGGGAATTGATTGATTGTAATATTTTTTGTTTTGGATGGTGGCCCGCTTTGTTTTCATGTTTGGCGATTTAGGCCTCAGGGTACATCCCTGTAATAATATACTTTGATGATAGTTACCCATTTACGCAAACATACTGCAAGCTAGCTTGGAAGTTTTCAAATATTAGATACCTACATTATAAGCTTATGTGTTATTCTATATACAGGGTGATTTTTCCAAGTGTGCCTTCAAGGCCAAATCCTAAACTACAAGGAATAGCGAAAAGGTGTCTCAAGGCAGATTTCGATAAAAACTGTAACTGCATAATTAGATTTTTTTATTTATACTTAAACCGGTTTATTAAAAAAAAACTCATTCTGTAATAATGCGCCAGCTGATAATGTCTCGATCTCTGCCGGTAAGATCACAGTAGCCCTAGTGTGAGTTTTTTTAACATATACTTTCGCGTTAACTATACTACTGCGTTAACATTTTGACCAATCACACGCTCGCATTTTTAGTTTTAAAAAATTCCGCTTGGAGCGCTGATCTATTTCCCATACAAATTTTTGTTAACTCAGACTCAAAGTAATAGTTAGAAAACTCACACTAGGGGTACTGGTTCCTTACGGCGCCCGAGTAGACAGGATAAAAATGTTAAAAAATCCTTTCTAGAAGCAAATCATATTACATTTTAGTAATATTACTTTTTAAACTAATTAGACCCTTCTGAATCTGAAAATGCTTCAACTCGAAATGTCAACCGGAAGTGAGTTATTCAAGATGGCTGCTGAAGCACCTGCCGCGCTTTAGATTAAAAATTGTAACTGATCACACTTATCTACGAGGACGTTTTTTGTGTCGTTTTTATATAAACTAAGGACATGGAATTTATTTTTTAATATATTTATTATATGATTACGAGATAAAAAATAATAACATGCTTATTTTTCATTTAATACGTTAGGTACCTACGTGTTTTACACTGGGTACAATAAATTTTTTTAAGTACATATTCTATGACGAGTTATATAAATGCTTACATTTTTAGAAACTAATAGTAGTGCCTTTATCAACTTATTTTTTTTATTTTAAAATATAAAGTGTATAAAAGTTGTGCCCGTTATTATAAGAAAACATATTTTTAAATTTTAAGTTTAAGAGGAGGCACTATAAATTTTAGTCTTATTTGCTTATATCTGCAGAGGTAAGCACACATCTATTTATTAAAACACTTGAACTTTAGTTTTTTCAGACCTTCCTCTCTCCATGTCTTAACCAAAAACCTAATTGGAAAACATTTTTTCGATACTTTTTCTATTTTAAAATGATGCCTTTTTAATGTATAAAGACATTTTTCTTCTAAACGGGTTGAGTTTTAAGTCTAAAATAAATACACCTCACAAGAAAATACAGTTTATAATCCACTACTAAACGAAATTTTACCTAAATAAATTATTAAGTATGTTATAGACAAAATTAGTTTTGTGACTTACGACATTTTTATTGATTGAAAATTGTTTGCGCGATTTTCAATCTTGCGGAGCAGATCCAAGAGCTATAATAAGTAATTATCTGACCCCGTTGACCAGTCCCGCCTAGTGTGCCGATGCGTACGGACGTGTATCTCTCGTGCTGCCGGGGCTACTAAAGATTTACGTAATTAATTTGACCATGTATAAACCTTACAGGTCCTTGAATTATAGAAAAAATACTTTTAATCAAAATAATATTATTATATTTCAGTTTTAGGAATAAATTTGAGTTTTCGAAACTGGAACAAGGAAAACTAGAGTCACCGCGAAACAACATCGATTTTTTTTATCGGTTACCTATAACTTTTTTATTTATTTTTTTGACAACATAGAGAAGCCACATTTATAGGGGTAACCGCGACAGTCGATTGACGTTTTTTATAGGAATTATTTTTGACCGCCTCCGTAGACTGGTTGCGACTTTTGTGTAATATCCAAAGGTCGTGGTTCGATTCCCACCCAAGACATAAAAATATTAGTACAGTTTGTCATGGTCTGGGTGTTTATATATAATATGTATAATATTGTTGTTTCTGATACACATAGTAACTTAGTTTGTGACCAGAGAAATATGTGTAAATTGTCCTACATAATATTATTTAATATTTGGTTCCGGTCGCAACGACAGTAGTCAATGATCATCAAGTATGAATGTTACTTTTTTTTTTAATTCGACATAGGACACGTTATATAGGTTTATGTGTGAGCTAAGCACGAATTTGAGGTCCATTTAAAAATCCAAGATGGCGGCCTCAACTTTTTTTTTAATTCGACATGGGACTCTTTATATAGGTTTTTGGGTGAGCCGAGCACGAATTTGAGGTCCATTTTAAAATCCAAGATGGCGGCCTCAACTTTATTTTTAAAAATCGACATGGGACTCGTTATATATGTTTTTGGGTGTGCCGAGCACGAATTTGAGGTCCATTTTAAAATTTAAGATGGCGGCATCAACTTTATTTTTAAAAAACGACATGGTACTCGTTATATATGTTTTTGGGTGTGCCTAGCACGAATTTGAGGTGTATTTAAAATCCAAGGTGGTGGCCTCAACTTTATTTTTTAAAATCGACATGGGACTACTACTACTTTGGGCTAATATGAGGTTCTGCTGATCAAATCGAACAACTTTTCACATGCAACGATTTAACAAAAAAAAGTTATGGTCGCCATCTTGGATTTTAAAATGGAGCTCAAATTCGTGCTCCCCTCACCCAAAACCCTATATAACAAGTCCTATGTCGAATTTTAAAAATAAAACTTTTCACACATCAACTTTATTTTTAAAATTCGACATAGGACTTGTTATATAGGGTTTTGGGTGAGGGGAGCACGAATTTGAGCTCCATTTTAAAATCCAAGATGGCGGCCTTAACTTTATTTTTTAAAATCGACATGGGACTCGTTATATATGTTTTTGGGTGTGCCGAGCACGAATTTGAGGTCCATTTTAAAATCTAAGATGGCGGCCTCAACTTTATTTTTTAAAATCGACATGGGACTACTACTACTTTGGGCTAATATGAGGTTCTGCTGATCAAATCGAACAACTTTTCACATGCAACGATTTAACAAAAAAAAGTTATGGTCGCCATCTTGGATTTTAAAATGGAGCTCAAATTCGTGCTCCCCTCACCCAAAACCCTATATAACAAGTCCTATGTCGAATTTTAAAAATAAAACTTTTCACACATCAACTTTATTTTTAAAAATCGACATGGGACTCGTTATATAGGTTTTTGGGTGTGCAGAGCACGAATTTGAGGTCCATTTTTAAATCCAAGATGGCGGCCTTAACTTTATTTTTAAAAATCGACATGGGACTCGTTATATATGTTTTTGGGTGTGCCGAGCACGAATTTGAGGTCCATTTTAAAATCTAAGATGGCGGCATCAACTTTATTTTTAAAAATCGACATGGGACTCGTTATATATGTTTTTGGGTGTGCCGAGCACGAATTTGAAGTCTATTTTAAAATCTAAGATGGCGGCATCAACTTTATTTTTAAAAATCGACATGGTTTTCGTTATATATATTTTTAGGTGTGCCTAGCACGAATTTGAGGTCCATTTTAAAATTCAAGATGGCGGCCTCAACTTTATTTTTAAAAATCGACATGGTACTCGTTATATATGTTTTTGGGTGTGCCTAGCACGAATTTGAGGTCCATTTTAAAATCCAAGATGGCGGCCTCAACTTTATTTAAAAAAATCGACATGGGACTCGTTATATATGTTTTTGGGTGTGCCGAGCACGAATTTGAGGTGTATTTAAAATCCAAGATGGTGGCCTCAACTTTATTTTTAAAAATCGACATGGGACTACTACTACTTTGGGCTAATATGAGGTTCTGCTGATCAAATCGAACAACTTTTCACATGCAACGATTTAACAAAAAAAAGTTACGGTCGCGATCTTGGATTTTATAATGGAGCTCAAATTCGTGCTCCCCTCACCCAAAACCCTATATAACAAGTCCTATGTCGAATTTAAAAAATAAAGTTGAGGCATAATCTTGGATTTTTAAATGAACCTCAAATTCGTTCTCGGCACACCCAAAAATTTATATAACGAGTCCCACGTCGATTTTTAAAAATAAAGTTGAGGCCGCCATCTTGGATTACACAATCTAAACCCATATATATCTTTTTTTTTTTTTTATAAAGTCAAATCTGCCATTGCTATTTATCGCGATAGCGATCTGTCATGACGTTGGTAATTTGAATTGCAAAATTACCAACGACAGATCACTTATGCGTTCGATGTTTTAGCCACTGGTTGATGCTTCACATTATATCAGTTTTAGTTAATAGATTCTGTATTTTAAAACTATTTTATCTATCTCATGTCGATTTTAAAAAATAAAGTTGAGGCCGATATCTTGGATTTTAAAATGGACCTCAAATTCGTGCTTGGCACATCCAAAAACCCATATAACGAGTCCCATGTCGAATTTTAGAAATAAACTTGATATCTCCATCTTGGATTTTAAAATGGACCTCAAATTCGTGCTCGGCACACCCAAAAATATATATAACGAGTCCCATGTCGATTTTTAAAAATAAAGTTGAGGCCGCCATCTTGGATTTTAAAATGGACCTCAAATTCGTGCTCGACACACCCAAAAGCCTATATAACGAGTCCCATGTTGAATTTTAAAAATAAAGTTGAGGCCTCCATCTTGGATTTTAAAATGGACCTCAAATTTGTGCTCGGCACACCCAAAAATATATATAACGAGTCCCATGTCGATTTTTAAAAATAAAGTTGAGGCCGCCATCTTGGATTTTAAAATGGACCTCAAATTCGTGCTCGACACACCCAAAAACCTATATAACGAGTCCCATGTTGAATTTTAAAAATAAAGTTGAGGCCTCCATCTTGGATTTTAAAATGGACCTCAAATTCGTGCTCGGCACACCCTAAAACATTAGCGAGTCCCATGTCGATTTTTAAAAATAAAGTTGAGGCCGCTATCTTGGATTTTAAAATGGACCTCAAATTCGTGCTCGGCACACCCAAAAACCTATATAACGAGTCCCACGTCGATTTTTAAAAATAAAGTTGAGGCCGCCATCTTGGATTTGAAAATGGACCTCAAATTCGTGCTCGGCACACCCAAAAATCTATATAACGAGTCCCATGTCGATTTTTTTTTAAATAAAGTTGAGGCCGCCATCTTGGATTACACAATCTAAACCCATATATATATATATATATTTTTTTTTAATAAAGTCAAATCTGCCATTGCTATTTATTTATCGTAAATGGTAATTTGAATTGCCACAATTCAAATTACCAACGCAAGATCGCTAACGCGTTCGATGTTTTAGCCACTGGTTGATGCTTCACATTATATCAGTTTTAGTTAATAGATTATTTTAAAACTATTTTATCTATCAAATTTAATATTTATATAATTAAACTTAAAAATATTAATTATGATAAATAAAATAAACATATTAAATACGCATCACATTCATTTTTTGTTCGTAAAATCGCGCCAAATAGAAAATTCTTGCCTGCGACAGCGGCAAAACAGTGATGCCTGCGGGGAGGCTCCGCCTATAGGGCGGGGCGATAACAAAAAAATATTTTGAGCGCAGGGTCTTAACCACCGTATTTGTACATGTTCTTTACTCCACTTTACACTCAAGGAACGTCTGTCTCTTTCCACTAAATATCAAGTAAAGAAAGCTAGTATGAGACAGACGTCCCTTAAGTGAAAAGTGGAGTTAAGGATACGTCTTAGAATATGGGGGTAAGACTATAATAATATATTTTAAAAATGAATTCCACGTCCTTAGTTTATACGAGCAGATTCAGAAGTGTCTAATTGGTTAAAAAAGTAATGCGATTTGCTCCTAGACTCAAAAAGAAGCACTTTTTTGACCTGACTAGAAACCGCTTTGACTGCCTCGGGGTACCCAGGCGCTGAGGTTTTACTTACACATTCAAGCCAGCTCGTCGTGGTGTTTAGGACTATCCCACCTAAAAACTGTTTCACAAGTTGTTATAGTCAAACTGGGACTGACAGCTTATGCAAGTAGGTACCTACTATTTTTTTTTTAAATAAAACTTACCTACCGGCATTTGACCTAAAAACTTTATTAACTCGTCCAACCAACTCGGCCACCACGTAGGTAGATATATAATAAAACAAACAATAAAAATAAATAACCAATTATTTAAAATTAAATACCATTGTTAAACAAGTGTCGTGTCACACATTTAATAATTTCCTAGATTTTATCTTAACAAAGGTTCTATGAAAATATAACGTTTTTCTCATATCAGATCATGTTTTTCAATTATCAATTCAGCATCTAAAGACCTATAAATATGTCGTTTTTACAATAAAATAGCATTTCAATAGTTGTTGTATCGGAAAATGAGAAAAAAATGTATTCTCGCTCAGAAATAAATTTTATTTTAATTGTACTTTTTTATTTTTTTAGTTTGTGTTTTTGTCAGGGACCTCCTTCTCCCCCTGCTGCGGTAAGTTTTTAAAATATAATAAGTATATACACTATTTTCATATAATATTTTCTAATAATTAATAATAATAATATGTAGGACAATTTACACAAATTGCTCTGGTCACAAACTAAGCTCTAGGCTTGTACTATGTGTACCAGAAGCAACGATAGGTATAATACATATCGTATTTTATAAACACCCAGACCATGGCAAACTGTACAGAAAAACGTATTAATATGTATTTGCAGTAGGTGGGAATCGAACCCACGACCTCCGGATTTAACGCCAAAGGCAAAACCACTAGTCTACGGAGGCTGTCAAAATTATATAAATATTTTTTTAAATTCCCTATAGAATATAATATTCCTACAAAGCTATATAAACTCAAACTGTGGGAATTAATCGCGATTTCTATTCGTTGTTTTTATTAAAATTAATACATCACACTTCCATCGTGTGTTCCTCTATCGATCTCTCTTTTGTTCTTCGATTTGTTCTATTCCCTTCACAAATATCATAAATATTCAAATAAGAAAATTATCATTTAAATGGCCAGTAGTTATATACTTTTTTTTTATACACTATTAAAAATTTTGGCCAGGTATATGGCACATAAAAAAATATATTAGAGAACACTTTAGTTAAAATTTGATTTGTATCGTTTACGGATCATTATATATGTTGTTAAAAAAAAGGAGACAAAACACATTTTAACTAAAGTAGGTACCACATTAAAGTTTTTTGCAAAAACGGAAAACGCGAGAAGTTTAAAACAACAACTATTTTGAAATGTTTGTCGATATACTTTGTTTGAGAGAAGCCACGCGTAATTCGATTCAAAATCGAATTGCTTTGAAAGATAGTTAAGAAGCTTCATTGTGAGTAACATTTAGCATTGATTTCATCAAAATACAGATGCAAAAAGCGTCAAGTGACTTAGTCATGTTTCGTTTTTAGTCTTTGGGTTCACTGGTTTTCAGGAGATTACTGCATCGATTTCTTGTCGAGGTGGTAGTCTCCTTTCATGGTGCGGTTACGAAATGGATGATTTAATTGACGATAAGGCAGCGAGTATATTAAAATATATTCGTAATGCAATTCATCTTTGTCGCCGTCCATTTCGTAATCGCATCATTTACCCGGCATAGTGAGAGCAATGTTGTTTAAGAACAATTATTGATTGACCCCGTTCATGGACTTTGTATGTCTGCTCACCACCAGGTAGATACAAAGTCACATGCCGTGCTCCAATAAAATAAAATCGACCTACAGCTTGTACTATTATTTCTTCTGTGCTACAGCTTAGAAAAAGAACCTACAAAATCATAAGATTTTTTTATTTTATTTTATTAGTAAGTACCTATACCTCGACTAACGCATGCCGACGGGATTCTTTAAATAATACGCAGTAGACTAGTAATACATTGACAGCCTCCGTTTTTTTTTTTTTTTTTTTGAACTTTGGAAATATCATTTGTATGAAATTCATTTTTGATCGAGAACTCACGGTATCGGAGTCGGTGGTTACCCCCCTGTTTCCAACGGTGGCGTGGCTGCGAGATTCGCTAGCCGATAAAGTTTAAATACTCGGTTTATGGAGCTTTCCCTGAGAGGGTGCGCTCCGACTTGGGTCACCGAGGAGGTAACGGGGTCAGCTCGGGCCTTCCACCATTTGGGAGTGAGGTGTCTCCTTGGAGACTACTGGAGTCGGTGAGGTTTGATTCACACCCATGGCAAAAAAAAATACGTTTTTCTGTACAGTCAGTATGGTCTGGTGTTCATAAAATATAGTATCTATTAGTATAGTTCTTTCTGGTACACATAATACAGGCCTAAAGCTTAGTTTGTGAGCCTCAGCTCTACCATGGGTTCGCGCATTGTAGAAACGTAACGTATTCATTTACGTATACGTGAGCAGCAACGCTTTATTCAATCCTGTTACCAAAAATAAAGCGGCCCTATTGGTTGTTGCTCACGTATACGTAAATGACGTTTCTGCAATGCGCAAACCCATGGTAGAGCCACAGAGCATTATGTATAAATGTTCCTCCATATTATTATTACATAAATTGTTCCACAGGAAGAACCCCAGTTCATATTAAACTTTGATTCGCCGGTGTATGTGTGCCCAGACGATGCGAGCCGAGCATGGGTCGACACATCCGAAATTGAGCTCAACCAATTCAACGAGACCACAGCCACTATGTCGGGTATAGTCAACTTCTTGAAAGGAATGGACCATTCTACCATGGTAAGAACACTATCCACTTTGCTCACTAAATAAATATAGAACTAATAGAATAGAAAATTTATTTATTTAATAAAATAATCAAAACAAAAACTTGCTAATTTATTATTTAATGAATTGGTACACCCTTAGCTTCTGCGTGGTTCTACCACGCGCTGGTTTTCAGGGTACACCGTAAATCTAATAAATTACCTATACTAATACTTTCACACTTTTCCTTAACTTAGTCGACGATGGGTCCCTCCATATAATATACCTAATTTGTATGTAACTGGGTATGGAAAAATTAGCAGTGGCAAAGTAGTTAGGTATAACATAATCTTACATTCTAAAATACTTTAGAAACCTAATTGTCTGGTAAGTCTATACACAGGGAAACCTCATTGTTGAGATCTCACTAGCTGACAAAGCTGGCAAACATTTTATCTAGGGGTCATTCCAAGATTGCAACCGCTAAACACGATAATAGTTTAAGCAACGTCTATATTATTGTGTTTAGCGGTTGCAATCTTAGAACGACCGCTCTGTACCCCTAGTGTGAGTTTTCTAACTATTACTTTGCGTTTGAGTTAACTAAAATTTGTATGGGAAATTGTTCAGCGCTCCAAGCGGAAATTTTGAGAACTAGAAATGCGGCCGTGTGATTGGTCAAAATGTTAACGCGGTAGTATAGTTAACGCGAAAGTAAACGTTAAAAAAACTCACACTAGGGCTACTGGTATCACCATGGTACCATCACAAGTGCCTTACAGCGCCCAAAGCCGCCTTTAAATTCCACTTCGCCGTAAAAAACAATAAAATCAGTGAAAATAAATTGTGGTAAACCTACAGACCGAAGATCGAATGCCTAAACGGTTTTTACACATGTAAGGTCAGTGGTAACTAAACCAGTCGGTCCAGTCTAACTTAACTAAAAAAAAATATTTTCATTTATTCAGCTATGATATCCAAACTATCTTAGATACCTAAACAAAGTCCTTCGGAACTAAAGTTTCATGATATACTGTAACTTCTTAGTTCTATTTCAGGTGATAGTAGAAATTCAGAAAGAGTCAGCAGGCAACCGGTATGAGATGGTGGTGACACATGAGGTGTGCGACCTCTGCTCGGAGATTTCAGACAAGGACAGTAGTTACCAAGATTATTTACAGTACTTTGGTTTCCCCGAAAACTGTCCTTTTGAGCCTGTAAGTTTTTTAAAAATCCTGTGTCAAAATTTTTTAGGCTCTCACTTCGATAAAAGCATTAAGAGCGTTTATTTTCATTGCTTTGCGTTTATTTCCTGTTAAGAGGAGTGTCTGATGAGACTCTTCGATGCTCATGCTGATTCAACTGCAACGTATTACCTCTCCCCGCGCATGACGGTGCGGTGAGTCGGTAGCGCTACCATACATTTATGTAAACCTTCCCCCCGCCCCTTAATAAGAGAAAGAGCACGTATGAGATTATACACGTACCTACTATTTAGGCAGTAAAACAATTGTCGGGCCAAAACTGTTTTCTACCCCTAAACTCAAATCGATTTGAAAAAAAATGTCCCATTTTATTAAAGAGAAAATAAACATTTTCGTTTTTTTTTTATTTCTGTCTTGATATTTTATAGGAATTATTTTAATATGGGAATTTTTAGCGACTTTCTTCGAATTTTAGGGGTTGATATTTTTTATCTATGAACGTTTAGCTGGTAACAGTTAAGACCAAAGGGTCATGAATGTATGGGAAACGTTTGATCAGACGCTCCACTTAAGTTTAAATTTCAAAAGCTACAAATTTCCCCCTTTTGAGTCATCCACAGATTTTATCAAGGAAGTCTACCAAGCAATAATCTACCTATCATTCTTAAACTCCTCCAAATATTCCTTATCCGATAAATATTTTTTCAGGGGCAATACGGCATTCACGACTTAATAGCTGACACCAGTGAGTTACCACTAAAGAAATCCAACGAGGGAAGATATCAGATTACTATCACCATGTTTGTGGATGAAGCTGGTACATGTAAGGACGGTACCTTCTTAGCTTGTATGAAACTGGATCTAGTTATAGAAGAAGCCATGGAATAATGTAATAAATGCTTTATCCTAGAATTAAGACTTTTAGTTTTGGACCTATCATCTAGGTAAACAAGTATTTTTAATACTTGGAAAAGTTAAATGAATGTGAGACCGCCTAGTCGGCCCCACGGTACCCACCGGAGGAGTTTTAATCCCACCTCGTCGTAGCCGATGGTATGAGTCTACAACGAACAAGTGGTTAGCTCGTCGCGATGTTTTAAACAGACTCAATAACCCACCTATAAACAGTTTCACAAGTTGGTATGGCGAAACCGGGACCGATAGCTTAACGCGCTCTCCGAGGCACTATAGTGGTATTGTCAAACAAATGTACATATTTTTTTTAATTAAAAACTCATTGGTACACACCGGTATTCGAACCAGGGACCTAAGTATTTTTAAGTCCAAGGTCTAACCAACTCGGCCACCACGTATATATATCAGATATTATTATGAATCAGTGAACTAGGTACCAATAAATCACTAAGATGATGGATTTCATAATATTGAGAGGAAATATACGAAAATAGAATATTTCTTTTACGCACCAATTATAATATCCATTAAAGATAAAAAAAAAAAACAATTATATTTAAAATTAAAAACTAAAAAAAATATTTATAAAATTTCTCGTAAAGGAAATTGAACTTAAGTTCAAGAAAAATAACAAATGCGATATTAATTTTTACATCGCGTAAAAAAATATTTCGGTAACGGTAAGGAATATTTCTTTATGTGCCTGTCAGGTCAGTTGTAATTTCTGGTAACGCATCGAATTTATCACAAGGCCGTGTAGGCAATAGAAACCCATAAATATAAGGCTTATAAATCGAAACAACGGCTAAGTATTTCGCTCTTATTGCAACAATGCAATAAGAGCGAAATACTTAACCGTTGTTTCGAAAAGAGATATTTATGCCCGATTTCACCAACTCTTAGGGAGCCCCTAACTAAGTTAAGGGACAATTAATGACAGTTGTTTCATAGCAAATATTTCAAAATTCTTATTTAGGGGCTCCTTTAGAGTTAGGGACCGTTGGTAAAATCGGGCATCAATGTTTTTAGATGTTACTGGCTGGAGGTAATATGTAAAATATAATTATTACATTTTGGCGTTAGTCTTCTCTGAGATTTGGCTAATCTGTAGGTATGCTTACCATCAGATAGATACGTAGTTTTATTTTTATCACTTACCTTATATTCCTGATCACTTCAGTATTCAGTAGTAGTATTCAGTAAAAAGGTTTTTAATTTTTAACATTTATTAGAATAGACTTGAGAATATATTGCTTTAGCCTGGGTACTAATTAATATAGATTTCCTTCTCATAAGAGAAGGAACCTATGAGTACTATAAAGTAGTGATAGGTTTTTGTAAAGTTGCCACTTTTTTAATAATAAAATTTGTATAAAGTTTAAATTGTTAGATTTATTAAATAATAATAGTTATAACTTTTAATTAGTTAACGTTTTCATCACTACTAGATTCGTAAGTATTAGCTTTTTTATCATCGCGGTCCCTTTTTGATTTACTTTTGTTACTTCTTGTATCTTTTTTGTTTTGTTTAGATTTATTTTTGCCTTCGTGTGGATTTTCCTTTTCCCTTTGCTGAGTTCTGTAATAGGTATTAATTAATTACTTGTTAATATCACGCTACAATATGTTTAAAAAAAAAGTAAAATTACATACTTACTTTGAACCTCTTAAAACTTCAATGCTGCTATTATCTGAATCGTCTCTATAAATATATTAAACACATTAATTAAATAAATGACACTTTATTAAAATCCGTTACAAATTTGTTTATATTTTATTAAAAAACGTTATGTACAATTGTTAGTTTTAAATTTATGGTTTATGAAAAAGGAAACTGAAATGTTCACTGGCTACGAATATTAATTTCCTTCTCTAATAGTAGTCATAGGTTTTTGTAAAATCTTACCTATCATCATTTCTATCACTGTGATGACTCATTCTTTCGTTTTGATCACTGAAACCAAAAGATACATTATTGAATATAATTTTAAAAGGCCCTAAGTTATCTCTTTGATGACTTTGACATATTCTATCTGCCAAGCATTTTTATGTTGTATTATCACATTTATAGCTTACTCTTTAATTCCACTCCAGTCAACGTTATACTCTTCATGAGTAATGCCTGTACGGAAAACTCTTCTACAGCTTTGTCTGAAAAAATTAGGAACATTATTATATTATATATATAAGGTAAAGCAGATCGCAACAAGGCCGGACCTGGAATGGGTGACCGTTTCATACAACGAGGCTATACCATAATAAACACCGCAAAAAGCTCGCTACTTGTTAGGTGTTGCCTCTGAATACCATCGGCGAAATGAGGATGGGTTAATCTCTCCGCTGGGTAACCTGAGGCCGTTTAAACGGTTCACGGGAGCCAAAAAGGTACCCGTGACGGGTATTTATTTATATATATATATATAAATAAAAAAAATAAAAAAAAAAAAAAAATTTTAAGCAAATTTATTATATTTTCTTAATTTTAATGTCATACGACTGAAGACGCCATGTAAGGCGAAATATATCGTAACCAAATAAAAT
The DNA here is from genome assembly GCA_947458855.1 of Monopis laevigella. Taxonomy (NCBI): domain Eukaryota; kingdom Metazoa; phylum Arthropoda; class Insecta; order Lepidoptera; family Tineidae; genus Monopis; species Monopis laevigella. Next base: position 8,550,860 of record OX381599.1, read on the forward strand.
TGTGTTTTATTTATTTTATTATATAACTATAATATATATATATATTATATAGTTTGTACTTTAGATTTATAATCGGTATAACGTCATAGATATAAATTTCCTATTTTTTTTAAATAAAACCAGATTGCGTCTAATCTTGTCTTTTGGGAATCATCGATAAGGTTAAAAAGGGAGACGTTTACCCCTATATTATAGATTAAATCCTAAACTTTCATGTTCACTCAAGAAATGTTGTCTTTTTCTGCCAAATGCAAAACAAAAAAGATGATGAGACAGACGTTCTTTTAGTGAAAAGTGAAGTTAAATAATATGGAGGTTACTCTGTAAGTGCTTATTATGACCCTGAATTCATTGACTACATTCTATTCTAAATATAATTATCTTAATATAGTCAAATCTCTAAAATTGTAAAAGAAACAACGAAGGAAAACTCTTACTCAATATCCTTATTGATAGCGCACGAAATAAACTGCCTGTTATAAAAAACGCTAGTATATAAGAATGGACCGTGGCAGCTATGAGATTTAGGGTCTATTTTACAGGCAGATATGACTCCAACAACTACGTCTTTTTTCTTCTGCTTCACTATAAGAGGTCCTCCGTGATCATTCTAAGGAACAAAATATAAATTAAGGTATTAAAAATCAGTATTTAAATTTATTTATTCTTTTCAAACATTTTTATTTTCTTAAATTTTATCATAACTTCACTATAATTGTTTTACATTGAATATGAATTATTTAAAATTAATATATCTATAATGACTAGCCAGTCAATCTTTTATTTGCTGTTTAAAGTATCACTAGAAAAACGAAATTAATTACCGACTGGACAACCAAATTCATCACCGTCTAACTGGGTGTACCTAACCTATAATCATCTATGTCTATAAATGTTATTTAAAATATTGTAATATATATTTACCTCACAAATATGTATGTAATATTGTAGTATATATTTACCTCACAAAATCCACCAGAAGACAAAGATCTTCGAGCAGATTCATTGTCAGGATCTTTTAGATGTCTTCCCGTATCAATCCCCCATGATTCTGGATCTGCATCATCAGGGGACTCCAGGACTCGTCTGCCTTCCAATTCCGTACAATTTGCATATTTTTTCTTTGAAAATATTTCATGAAATTAATCGGATGCGAAAGAGGATGTATTTAACGACGTAACGACTACCCCGCTACTTATGTCTCTCAGTTACGAAGGTTATTACTATTAAGCAGGTAACTTTCTCGGGTCATTGTAAGATTTTTTGCGATCGTATTTTAGTGTTAACGGTGAATACAATCATACACCATGTGTAAATATTGTACAGAAATACATATTACGTCATTATAAACTTTCAATACCAACCTAATGAATCGTTTTAGTTTCAAAAGAATCACCTACACGTCAGGTTTAAAAAAAAACGTCACTTTGTGATCCTTCAATAAATCCATTGTCTAATTTACAGTATTCCTTCACGGCTCATTTATAATAAATTTATGAATTTTTGTGTAGAAAACTGTCCAAATTACTAATATTTGGATAGAAGATCTACTATGAAGATGAACTGAGATTAGGATAGTTTCTACTGTTACTATCCATTAATAATACGACCTAGACTAATTATGAGGAAGGGTAGTAAAAAAAGCATTTAATTAGGTACTTTGGTATTTTAGGTTTACCTACTAATAATTTCCAATTTATACTAACATCACAAATTTCACTCATCCTCTTCATAATGTCTCTAGTGCAGACCATATATTGAGTGATGATATTTCTAAATCTTTGGGCCCATTTCTTTGAACATTGTTCATTATCCATAATACAAACTTTTGCTTCTTGCAAACATCTAGCATTTTCTGGTTCCTCTTCTGTTCTTTTGTAGACACCCTTAAATATATTTTTTTAAATTATTTTATTGATCTTCTACATACATTTATGTTAAAAAAATCAGAAATAAATACTTCTCTAAATCCACCAGTAGTTCCCCAACCAGCAATATGAGCTTTGGTATTAGCTTGTTCCAGTTCTCGACTTATATTATTGTAAGCTACTGGGCAAACCGCAAAATCGCATCCTTCTTCTTTAACACCAACCTTAAACGGTCTATTAACTTTAACTATTGCTATGTCATTAGCTGCCCATTTAACACTGTCGTCAAAATCGAATTTATAATCTGTAATATAATAATTAATGCTATATATTAACTTTATATTTATCGTTTATATGTTTAACATTAAGCACATATTGCTCTATTCTATGATTGTTATGTCCACAGAAAAAATTACAATACCAACTCATTATATTTTACAAACACCCAGACCAACCAAGGTACAGAAAAAGGTACTAAATATTATGGTTTAGTCTTGATGGCAATCGAACCCACGACCAGCGTAGGTATATAGCACCAACGGTGCAACTACAAAACTACCTCCACTTTACCGACCACAAGCGGTGGTCAAATGATGGACATGGTACATTTAGCTTCGCTAAGATGCGGCCATGAAAGTAAATCTTTATATAACTACCAGCTTGATCATATTATTTTTTAGTAAACTCCTGGTACTTGGTAATTCACTAAGTTTGTTTTCGGGAACGGTGGAAAAGATTTTAAAGGTTAAAAATGTAATGTTTACACGGTTGGGTTGGGTCTGTAGAACGTAAACATTTCATTAAAAGATATTACCTTATCATCCGATATCATAAAAAAAAATACATTACCAGAACTACCTTCTTTAGTATAGGATCCTTTCTATACCGTCTGTGTGCTTCAAAAATAAATATAGAAGCAGGTACTTACTTTTAGGGATGCATTTCCAAACGACCTTTCTTCTATTCTTACAAACACAGTTGTCTTCCTTATAATTCTGGCTGCTGACATACTTGGATGTACCAGAGACTACATAGAAATGGTCAGCATCTTCAACGCAAGCTGCTGAAGTTAGGACATAGGATTCGTGCACAATCACACCGCCGCATATCCAACCTTTATACTTGTTCGCCTTTGTTGAATCTTTTGTTAGTTGCAAGTATACCTTTATAGAAAACATAATAGGTATGTTTAATTTTTTACAACTGATGTTATGTAGTTTAAGAAATGCTATCAATTGTCTAAATATAATTTTATAGCCCGCTATAAATGATATAATATGGTACTCTAAGACGTTTGATGAACTCAAAATTTTCAGGAATGAGTAGTTATCTGTCAAAAACTTCCTCTACTTAAGGAATTTCCGCCGAAAACCAGCAACTGAATGATCTGAAAAAGTTTAGGTACCTCGAAACCTGTCCCTGAAAATTCCTTAATTGTGGGAAGTTTTTGCCAGAAATATGATCGAAACAGAAATGCAGTGTTAGAATATGAGTGTACGCATCTCCCTCAGTCTCGGTGGAGCTTGAAATAAGACTTCGGTCTTCAGGCACTGCTTTCTGTTATATTTATGTATGAGGATTATCATTTTATATTAAGTATATTTTTTTTAACTTAAATTGTTTCACTAATTAAGATTTGTCTATCATCGAATTGTTTATTAAATAAAAATATTATATTACCATGTATGGTCTCTTTCCTTTATTAACATTTTTGCCATACAGAATTCTCCTAGTCTCCACTTCAGTTATATTAGCCTTGTTTTCAAATGTCCAACCCACGTCTTCAATATCAGTTTTATCAGTTTCGTTTACTTCTCATTCATCTGTAACATTTAGTACTTTTAAAGATTTTATATTTATTGGTTTTAAAATATTTTAGTTTTATACTTTTACATTACATTTAACATTTGTAGCAGCTTCAACATTAGTTATGTTTGCTTTCGTTTCTGAAACAATTACATTATATAAAACTGGGTAAGTATTACTAAAAAACATTAATCTATTTATTTAATTTATAAATTTACCTATAAAAATATGTAATAAAATTAAATAAATTATTTTCAATTTAAAAGCCATGTTGATCAAAATTATATGTATGTCTATCAACTATACCAATGGCACAGGAAATCATAAAATTTACCAATTACAAAACATATTTAAAAACTTTTATAGTTTTCGATTAATTTTATAGTTTCCTGAAATTAATAAGAAACACATTTATTAAGTAGGTAGGTACTGTGACCGAAGATATGGTTTACTTCACTCTTCGGTCACCGTACCCGATTTCCTCAGGGTTACCTCCTCCAGATCCTTCTTTAAAAACCAACTTTATACGTTTTATACGTTTATTTTATGTTCTTTTCATTTCCTATCGAATATAATATCCCTGCGAAGCTATATAAACGTAAACTGTGAGGATTAATCGCGTTTCTATTCGTTTTCTATTAAATTAATCAATCACACGTCCATCGTGTGTCCCTCTATTGATCTCTCTTTTTACTCTTTTTGTTCCTTCGATTTGTTCTATTTCCGTCACAAATGTCATAAATACTCAAATAAGAAAACTAACAATATTTATGGCCAGTAGTAGCCTTACTCTACAATAGAGAAGGTTACATTTCTCCCCCCTCTTAAATTTTAGTAAAATATTAACAAAAAAAGATTTTACTAAACTAAAAACAATCTGGACATAGAACAAAAAATATTATTAGTATTATAAAATCCCGACCTAAACACACTCCTTTACTTAAAAGGTCTACAAAAAAAATCAACCTAATCGCGACACGTCGACTAATCCTCTCGCGAACCTAAGGGACCTTAAAACTATTACAACCCTAATCACTCTATTGGCATACCGCAGTCAGCCTTTTAACGGTGACTGTTAAATAAGGATCCATCCAATCAATACAACAGCCACGTTTTCACCCAGCCGAAATACTAATCAAATATTTCGTCATTTAATCACATCCGCAAAACCCAAAAACAAATGTGCACAACGACATACCAATAGTTAAATCTTGCGTGATATCTATCCAAATTACTTTCTTGCTAAATGCAAAGACCAATTATTAAAATAAAAATGAGTGACAAGAAGTTACATATAGAAATAAAAAAATATATATATCTACTTAGTATTATCATCAGATGACACCATCTGTATTATTTGTAACTTCCTTTTATTTCACCACAGCACTTTCACTGATAGTCCCTAGATTGTCCATTTTCTTTCTGAAACTAAATATTTTGTGTACAACATCACATAGTAATAATTATAATATATCCAACATCATAAACTTCTCATTATCTATAACATCTTTATTTATAATTTGAATAATATTTCCCTTTAATTAATTATCATATTTTTTTAATAAAACAATAACTAAAACACGCCATATAAATTAACTAGATACTAAACTTCAAAGATGGTCTTTAATACCAATGCCTTAATAAATAAAAAAAATAAAAATAAATTTCAGGACGAAGGACTTGTATCCAGTGCTATGCTAAAATTAATTAATTAAAAATTATGATTCAAGTCATTATAAAATGTCATTTATTTGTTTTGACATATATTTGCCCTATTTCGCCATCTATCGAAAATTCGAGGCATTAATTTTATTAGCACAAATCAATATCAAGTGTTTGCAACTCCCGTACCTATTAAAACAATAAAAACAATTATACTAGATTACACATTTTATAGAGACAAAGTGTATTTTCTTTTTAAACTTCTTCCTTTCTCTATAATAAAGTTATCTTTCAGCATACTAAATGTAAACAACATGTAAGACTCACGTTCTATATTGAACTGCAATACTGTGTTCTATATAGAACTGAGACAAACTATCTTCATAGATATGTTCACTCGCAGTAATACATTCCAACTATCACGCTTCTCCTTCACATTCTGAACATATGCGGTGTAGTAAACCCCGTTAAACAATACACTTAACTTTCGATCGCATCTTTTTCATTAGCATGCCACATCGCATACAACCTTCACACGTAACCATCTGGCATCTAGCACTCCAATGCTAATACGACAAACACCAAGACCGGATTCCATCATAGTCATCTCTCTATCTCCTGTTTTCTCCATTGTCATCATATTATGCTGCTTACAATATCAGCACAGGTTTTTTTTTCTCGCGTTCACATAAAAAAAAAAGACATTAAACACATAATAATACACATTATTACAATTGTAAAATAAACATACCTAAACCCTAGATACTTATTTTTTTAAATATATTTTTTATGTTTTATACAAAAACTTTATGAACTAAATATTATTATAATATACAAAATTAATTTAATATTTTATATCTATCTTTTTATTTTTCCATTTGGATTTCTTTCTTTTATTATAACCTAGTTTATACAAACAATTAACATATTTATTTTCATATTTTTGTTTCACATCATACTCATTTATATGTAATGGACTATGTATTCCATTTACCTTATAATTTAATCTTCTATGATCATAACCTAAACCTACCTTATAACCTATATTTCCTACACTATTATACTGCCTTTTCTCTAATTCTACCTTCTTATATATTTTACTACAACCTATCTTGCCTCCGTCATTCCTAGGTTCAATTATGGGGACCTCATCCATTATATCATTATTTACTACTTTATCCGTCTGTTCGTTCCCTAAATCTTCAAAACTTTTAGAATTATTTTCTTTATATAACTTCTCTTCTTTATTATCTTTCTGTGCCACTGTTGGCTCTACTTTGACTTCCTTATCGGCATCCCTAACTTCTTTAATAATCATTATTTTATCTTCATTATTTTCTACTTCTTTTATATAATTATTATCATTCCTTTCATTAATTAAGGGCTTATTATTTTTCGCAACTACACTGGCTATATTTTCTTTTATATTAGTTGGTAAACAATTGCACTGACCTTGAGTTGTAGATATGGGGGTGATTTCTTTTTGTACCACTACCACCACATTGTCTATCTGTCCATATTTAGCACAAGCACCATTGTCCACAACACCAGAAACACTCTGTCCATTCCTGTTTCTCCATGATTGCGCAGTCTGTTGCTGCACATACGGATTTCGCGCAGGTTCCGCATATCGTCGAGGTGGCACCGTCCTCGGTTTTAAATTACAACTATGATCAGGGATACAAAAATTAGGTCTAAAATTATTATGTTGGTCAGTATACCGTTGTATTCCCATATCCCCACAAGCTCGTACATCCTGTGATGGATTCATCATCCTATCGGGTAATATATATTCCGCTTTATTATTTGAGGAATATACATTCTCAAATTGTATTATTATGGCCTTAATTTTTGCCATATTTAGATTTGCTTGATACGCAAAATACTGCCTATGCGGATCATTTAATCCTTTAATAAAAACATCTACTATAGTTTTCTCATCGTTTATATTAGCTTTTTTAGCTAAAGAACATAGTTTATAAAAATATTCCAATAGTGATAGCTCCCTTTGTACAGAATTAAAGAATAATCCAATATATGAAATTTGTGTTTTAAACTCGTCCTTTAAAACACACACTAACGCATTATAGTTTGCGCACTCACCTAATATTGATTTATAAAATATTAAAGCGGGACCTCTTAAATAAAAAGCAATCGCCGACTTCTTTTGGTCGTCATCCCACCTTTGTAAAGCAGCTACACTATTAAAATTTACTAAAAAATCTTCTATATCTTCGTTTATCTGCCCCGAGAAATGATTCATTGATTCCATTTTCATTTCTTCATTAATCAACGCTATTTTTATATATAAAACCCACTAACCTTTCTTTCTGATACATATAACCTTTATTTTTACACTACTTATCCTTCATTTCTTGACACATATCTTCTTTATCATTTTATTTATACATTTTCACCCAAAAAAATAGGTAACCGACTATTTTCACATGAAACCTTTTAAATCATGCCCGGCGCCTCCACCAAAATGTGACCGAAGATATGGTTTACTTCACTCTTCGGTCACCGTACCCGATTTCCTCAGGGTTACCTCCTCCAGATCCTTCTTTAAAAACCAACTTTATACGTTTTATACGTTTATTTTATGTTCTTTTCATTTCCTATCGAATATAATATCCCTGCGAAGCTATATAAACGTAAACTGTGAGGATTAATCGCGTTTCTATTCGTTTTCTATTAAATTAATCAATCACACGTCCATCGTGTGTCCCTCTATTGATCTCTCTTTTTACTCTTTTTGTTCCTTCGATTTGTTCTATTTCCGTCACAAATGTCATAAATACTCAAATAAGAAAACTAACAATATTTATGGCCAGTAGTAGCCTTACTCTACAATAGAGAAGGTTACAGTACCTACTACTTATTTTTTTAAATTTTCTGCAGTGCCTATATAAATGCTTGGAAAAAGGCAGTCAAAAGATCAACGTCGTATGTTATATAGGGTTAATTTGGAAGGTTGTTCTTTGGGCTAATATGATGCTCTACTGATCAAATAGAATAACTTTTTTTGGCTTCCATACAAATTGCTCATTTTAACATTACTAGTCTGTGGTTGGAGAAGGCTTTTTTTTCTTTTGCGACACTTGGTTTCATGGAAAAAGTTGTTTGATTTGATCAGTACGAGTAGAACCCCATACAGCATTTCAAAGTCTTTAGGCAAGTATTTAGGTAAAGTATAAAAAAAAAATGAAGCTGTTGCTCCTATATTCAGCCCGCTAACTTTCCATTATTAAATTGAAAAAAAAATGCGTGTTCAGCAATTTTGATGAGAGAGAGCATCTCAATTTACTCGTAAATACAACCTAGGTGGTAGTTTCCTTTCAGGTTGCGGTTGCGTTACGAAACGGTCAGTATATAAGTATGATGATAAAGTATAATAGTGATGTAAATTCGTCTTTGTCGCCGCCCATTTCGTAACCGCGTCAATTAGCCAGCACATTAGGCACTAATGTACGTGGTGGCCGAGTTGGTTAGACCTTGAACTTAACACTTAGGACCCTGGTTCGAGTGTGTACCAATGAGTTTTTAATTAAAAAAAGTATGTACATTTGTTTGACAACACCACTACGCTTCGGAGATCACGTTAAACTGTCGGTTCCGGTTTCACTATACCAACTTGTGAAACTGTTTATAGATGGGTTATTGAGTTTATTCAAAACTTCGCGACGAGCTAGCCACTTGTTCGGTGTAGACGGCATCGGCTACGACGAGGTTGGATTAAAACCCCTCCGCTGTGTACCCTGGGGCCGTCTAGGCAGTCTCGGGTGCCGTAAGGCACCCGTGATGATATGTATGTATTAACTGTTAAAGAATAATATACTGATAGACATGACGGCATGACTTGTGTCTACCTTTGGTAAGCAGACCGTAGGTGTAGGTAGATACATACATACTAGCTTCTCATACATGCGCGTAAAGAAATAAAAATAATCGTCATTGTTTTAATTATAATTTATTTAAAATAGTTATTATTGGTAGTTTAATATTTTTTTCTAACGTCAAATATTAACGATAAAATTTTTTGTGGGGGATTTTGTAGTTATGAATTTTGAAACTGGTTTATTTTTGGGTTTCTGTGGTTGTTTCTTATGCCCTTTAGTCGGTTTTAGTTTTGTTGGGTTGGTTTGAGGGATTTTAGTCGTAGACTTGGCTGTTTTGGTAGATGGTTTGGTCTTAGTTGCTCTGAAATAATAATTAAAAACAGATTATTATTAGTTAAGTTATACACCTAAGGGCCGATTTTTCAATCGTCAGATAAATTTATTCAATAGATAACTTGTAAGGATAAAAAATCAATTTGACAGTTTCCATACAAGTTAACTGTCGAATAACTTTATCAGACGATTGCAAAATCAGCCCTTAGTATTGCAAATTGAAATACATTTATTTTCATAATGGGGAAGGTAGGGGAATTTGCCAAGCACGGCAACGCACGTCTTGTCTTCAATGGTTGTCACATTAAAATAAGTCTCCTTTAGTAAAAAAAACCTGAATTTTATTGCTCACTAAATTGGTTTTTATGCGACGAGTTACCTCTGAATACCGTCGGCGAAATGAGAACGGGTTAATCCCTCCGCTCTGGGTACCCTATGGACGTTTAAACGGTTCTCGGAAGCCAAAAAGGCACCCGCGATGGTATTTATATATTTTATTTACTAATTAAATAAGGCAAAGCTCAATAATTTTTGAATTTTTAAAAACAAAAGTTATGAGCTTCGAAACATAAAATAAACGTAAGTTCGCGACTAACTAGACGTAAGTTAGCGACTCCAGAGGCTCTACCATAGGTTTGCGCATTGGAGAAACGTGACGTATTCATTTACGTATACGTGAGCAACAACCAATAGGATCGCTTTATTTTTGGTAACATGATTGAATAAAGCGATACTATTGGTTGTTGCTCACGTATCCGTAAATGAATACGTTACGTTTCTCCAATGCGAAAACCCATGGTAGAGCCTCAGCTCGTGTCTTGTGTTGGGTGTGTTAAGTAAGGCTGCAGAAAGATTAATTAATACGAACTGTATGGTCATCACAATAGAGCTGAAGACATCTATTATACTTAATGACCCTGGTCTTGTTCCAATAACATTTCTTATTTTAACAGCTTACATAGGTATTTTTGGACTATAATTAAAACTTGGGATTTCCTATCGTACCCTTTAATTTAGTCATATTTTTTGGCTCCCGAGAACCGTTTAAACGGCCTCAGGGTACCCAGCGGAGGGATTAACCCGTCCTCATTTCGCCGATGGTATTCGGAGGCAACACCTAACAAGTGGCGAGCTTGTTGCAGTGTTTATGATGAAATAGCCTCGTTGTATAAAGCGGTCACCCATCCCAGGCCGGCCTTGTTGTCATTTGCTTAACCTTGTTATCAGTTGCGCAGTGACTTTACCACTAGGCTGGGGGCACTTTTTTTATATTTACTAATAAAGTGATGAAACTGGTAGTTTTGGCAAGGATGAATTTATGTATTTCCATTAGTCTAATTACCGATATAAATCAATGTCTATACAACAGTTTTGAAAAGGTTATAAATGAATGGAGCGTGCTATTATGTACCAAATTAAGGAAGTTATTAGGTTACCTTAAAGGTATATCAGACCAGTCAAAGTGGGTTTCTTCTAATTTCATTCTACTGTTTACGAGAGCTCGCCGACAATTTTCTCTGAAATAGAAATTTATTTATTTATTGGGTCTCTAACATAAGATACATTATTACTAATGAACAAGTACATGGTAGTGTAAAGTCTGAATGTTCTTGTAGTTATGAGACCACAGCATGCATATTTTTTCTTTATATAAGTACAAACATCTTAAAATCATATCTTATCATCTTAATAATTTGAACAATAATAACAACAAAACAGCTACGAAAACAACAATACAGATACGATAAAAACAATATGTAGTAAAAAAACACTATCTGTTGGTAGAGTTAGTTGTTTAAAATTTTTATCTATTCATTTACCTACCAAGTGTACCCAAAATCTAAGATTAAATTACAAAAACAAAAACAAGAATAAATATCAATAGTACCTATATATAATTTACCTACAAAAAAGCAATTAATGAAATAAAAAAATATTAGTAGACCTCGTCAACTTAAAAACAAAGAAAGATAATAAAACTATTCCTATAGCTATATTTAAAAGGCCTCCATGTCCCAGCTATTTTTAGAACTAAAAGTACCTAATATACTCGCCACATTCCCTCTCTGGATGATGAAAGATATTTTTTGGATAAAATGACAGTAAGCTCGGACATCACCGGACGTTTCCTAAGGAGAGAACCTAATTCACGAGCAAAATTTAAATTCAAAGAACTTAAAAACTAAAAGTAGCATTTCTATCTCTGGTATGTAGGTATGTAATGCGTAGATAAATAATTTTACAAGACAACTATGTTCTATATTTTACTTCATATCATTATCTTTGGAGATGGCACGGTTGATGAAATCTCGTTTGGAAGTCATGGGTAAAGAGTTAACTTCCTCTAAATCTCTTCGAATGAAAAGCCTAGTTAAATCTACTTAAGTAACATAACAATAAGATTCAAAATTACGCATTATCTTTGGAGACCTAGCTGTTGAAGAGATCCCAAAGAAGCTGGTAATGAGATATTCTTGACATTTCTATTGTAGACAGTTCAGTTAAAAAACTTATAAACCTGGTGAAGAGGTAAGGCCCTCGACATCTCTTGGAGTGGTGGCTCTGTTAAAGCAACTTAAGTAAGATAAATATAAGATGGAAATTACGCATTATCTTTGGAGACGGCACAGTTAATGAGATCCCGATGGTAGTAGACGCTGGTGAAGAGGTAAGGTCCCCGACATCTCTTGCTCTGGCCCACTTTGCTAGCTGTAATGGTCCCAATTACCCTGGAATTGAGACCGCGACCAACTATCAGGGGTCCTCCATGATCATTCTATAATATAATAAATAGGACGGAGATTATTTAAAAAAAATTGGATTAGTTTTGAATGACAAAAATGATTGAAGTGAGGAAAATTTAATGGTCCAAACAGTAGGTATAATTTAAATAAACGTAAACCAAATTTCAAATGTTTAATAGAGTCAGGAGGGTCTCAAGTCCTGGAACTAAAACTGGAACCAAAAATTTGTCTTGTAATTTGAAGCGCACAACTATCGGACTTCAGTGCTTTTTCATTTCGTGGTTCAATACCTACTTAAATGTACCTACTTTTTTTTTGGTAAAACTTTATCAAAAACTAAGGGTTATAGATATAAACGCTGTTACATCTTATCCTAATTAAAACTAAAACGGACCTCACAAAATCCTCCCAGGACTTCTTTTCTTCTACGAGCGTCAACATCCTCTCCTGCATCACCAGCAGCACGCCTAGCATCATCTAGTAACTCATGTGATTCCAAAAGAGATTCACAGTTTCCTTGATTCTCCTTTACATTCATAAATCAAAAATAATTCAATTAAAAAGTATAAAACTAAAATTGTGTGACTTAAAAATAGGTATACCTATATTTTAACGACGGCTTTATCTGTTAACCGTTACCAGAATTTGTTTGATATGTATTTTAGAGAATAAAAACCTTAAATGTCACGCTTTTGTAGGTATCTGACGGATATCAATAAATTTTAACAGTATCCATACCCTGGGATCCAATTAAATTATAAAATTACGGATGTTGTTATTTAAATTAAAACTAATAATCATTTTCGAAGTAACAAAAAAAAATTTCGTTCTCTAAGAAATTATGGGTTTATTTATATCATATGAAATTATTGTGGTCCCACTACTGAAACTTCACCTTTTGACCAAAAATGTACTATTAAAATAGTGGTCTATTATGCAAAAACTATGTATATATGTGAACACACATAAAGTCAGTTATAAATGGTATCATACATTACACAAAGCATTCATAGCTCCAAAATCCATATTGTCTTTTCCACATATAATACCATGTTGAATGATATAATGGTACTGCTTCTCCCAGACCCTCTTACAACTTGCTTCTGTACTTATTTTAATATCTGTTTCTAAAAGCACTGGACTGTTTACTGTATTCCTTAACATTGTCTGTAATTTTTAAATTAATATTGTTTTCGTTATTATTATTATATATTTTTAAAATAGTATAATTTTATTGATGTACATAATGTTTTAAATCTTAAATATAATTAGGTATGTTAAGAACATCTTTTTTAGTTAGCTATTTTATCGTTATGAAATTATGAAGACAAAATTGTAATGTAAATTTCCCGGTAAAGAGATCAATTATGGGTAGACCAATGTGTATTAGCAGCCTTTTTGACTTTATCAATAAATTTTAATCACTAAAGTCTTATTATTTATTTTTTTATTATTTATTCATAGAAAATCTCGCCTCGAGTAATCCACGGGCTGCGGCGTTTTTCTCTCAGCAGGTAAGCCTTACCATCCAAAGGGGAAACGCCGCCAGCATCATAGGAACTTTGCCACATGGCACTGGTTTGGAATCCGTTTATCGTCTTTAGGCATTTAAAAACCAAAAATTTTAGGTATTATTGATTTTATATATTTTTTGTATATTAGGATTTATAGGATAATTTATTTTTAAGTTAGTTTATATTTTAATTACTTATTTATATTTTATGTTTTCTAAAGTCTTTAGGTAATCTAATTTAATCTGTGGGTTCGCCAGTTTTCAGGGGCCTACTCCATCGATCTTGTCGAGGTGGTAGTCTCCTTTGAGAGAGCGGTTACGAAATGGGCAGTTGATCTGACGATAAAGCACATTAAAGTCAGCTCAAAGTACATCTTTAACGCCGCACATTACTTAACCGCATCATAAAGCGACCACTGCTGTTAAACAACAATGTATTTATCTACCCTATTCATGGACTTTGTAGATCTGTTTACCTCCAGGCAGATACCAAGTCACATGCAGTGCTTAAGTAAATTATATTAATATTTACATCACCAAATTTATCAGTACTGCCCCATCCGGCAATAGTACCAATAGTGCCAGGTTTTTCAAGATCTTCTGTTATATTATTAAAAAGTATTTTATTGGGGATAAAGTCACATCCTTTCACGCGTCTTTTGAAATTAAAGTCGTTTTCAGTTTTAACAACTGCTATATCATTTCCCATCCATCTAAAATTATTGATTTGATCACCATCGTAGACGTAACCTGCGTAATTTTCATCGTTAATTTCTTCTTAAATAGGTAAGTAGGTTTGTTGCTGCTTTTGTAGTTACGCTTTGATTTTCCAAACAACTGTTTATCGTGGTAAATATAAAAAAAGTGGCCATTGCGAATGCTGTTTGCGCTATTAGGTTTTCATACAACAGAAACGAGAGAAGTTTGATTTTGAAGGAAATTTATTTATATACATAGGTGAACTACAATTTTGTTTTTCGGAATTCTTGATTTATTTTTGTGCAGAAATAAAACAAATAGTTCCGAAAAAAATTTGGAAGGAAAACCACAAAATCAAATGTTCCAAATTACCTACATTTTTTTAATATATTTACCTAATAGTTACTGTCTTTCTAAATACAAATATTCCTACTCATTCATCTCTGATTTTTTTTCAATGTAAAAATGTCATTAAATAACTCTTACATCTACCTACTACCGATCGCCTCCGTAGACTACGGGTTGCGCCTTCGGCGTTGTATCCGGAGGTCGTGGGTTCGATTCACCCCATGGCAAAAAAAAGTACGTTTTTCTGTAGTTTGTCATGGTCTGGGTGTTTATAAAAATATAATATGTATCTATTATATCATTGTTTCTGAAAGCCTAGAGATTAGTTTGTGACCAAAGCAATACTTATGTGTAAATTATCCTAAATATTAAAAAAAAACTACCGTTCCAAATTTTTAACTTTGTGTGTACATGGGCAGACGGACATTGTGAAAAGAAACCCTTTTAAAATTCAGTTTTACAATTTTCAGTTTTCTTTTATAACGTACGGAACCCAAAGAAACTAAACTTACTTCTTGGAACACATTTCCATACAGCTCTTTTGGCTCCATTTTCAATACAATCACTGGTATCATCATGCGAATACCATCTGAAATAACGGATTATGAATTATAATTTCAATATGCTGACATATTCATATTATCTTCTTTTTCTATTTTGGGCCAACAGAACCCGTTCCTAACTTCTAATCCTTAAAAAAGTCAGCTATATTTACAGAACTTCCCATCTTTAAAAAAGTCAGATATATTTTTATGAAAGGTTTTGGCTAGATTTCAGAAATCTGTGTAGGTATGTAAAAAGTCTTTCGACGTATATTCGAAATAAATATTTTTGTATTTTAAGTTTATTTCGTAAAAAAAAACGGTCCCAGCCTAGGGGTTAAGTCACTGCGCAACTGATAACAAGCTTAAGCAGATGACAACAAGGCCGGACCTGGGATTGGTGACCGCTTTATATAACGAGGGTGTACCATCATAAACACCGCAACAAGCTCGCCGTTTGTTAGGTGTTGCCTCCGAATACCATCGCCGAAATCCGGGTTAATCCCTCCGCTGGGTACCCTGAGGCCGTTTAAACGGTTCTCGTGAGCCAAAAACCGTGATGGTAAGTTTATTTCGTTCATTCCCTGCTTTTTCAACCGTTGAACTAGTGGGATTATTTTTTAACGCTAGAATCCCTAAACAAACTTACTTGGAAGTACCAGAAATGACATAGAAATTCTTAGCGTCACTTATACATGCAGCTGAAGTCAGAATGTATCTTTTGTGAATAATGACGCCTCCACAAAGCCAGTTCTTGTCATGTGCTTCTACATTGTTTGCTCGACGTAAATATACCTAAAAGAACTTCATTATCTTTTTTTTAAGTAAGTAGTTACTGCTGGACCAAAAAAAGCATTCTGACATAGGTAGAAAAAACCATTATCTTCCACATACATACAGACCGGTCACCTGCCATATTGCCAACATCACGGCAGGATCCATCTTGCGGTGAACGGTCTGTAGACAGCGGCGTAGCTACAAAGGGGCTAGGCGGGGCAGTGCCCCGGGGCCCTCAAGCTCAGGGGGGCCCCTCGAATCCTTACCATAAAATCTCGATCGAACTGAACTTTTGAATATAAATATGACAGGTCGCAACCCGACTTTAATCATGGCAACTCAGTTGAGAGAAATTCTATTTTAAATTATACCTAGGGAATTCCCCTAAATACTTTCTGTGGGTTGGCAGTGTTATCAATTTGATAAAACCTAATCAGTTTAGATAGCCGTGGTACCCCATTTTTTCATTTGCCCCAGGGACCTTGGTTACTACGCCATTGTCTGTACATTACGGTATCCCTAGACTAGAGTTGCACCTTTGGCATTGTATCCGGAGGTCGTGGGCTAGATTCCGCATGACAAAAAAATATTAAGTAGTACGTTTTTATGTACAATTTGTCATGGTCTGGGTGTTTATAAAATACAATATGTTTTATATAACTGTTTCTGGTACATATTATTATAGTACAAGCCCAGAGCTTAGTTTGTGACCAGAGCATGTGTGAATCACGGGCGTAGCCAGGATTTAGTTATATATATATTTTCATTTAATTAAATTTTGATGAGCAAAAAATTATATCTAAGCAATCATATCCATACCAATTTAAACCGTGTGAATTGTTCTACATATTAATTATTTAAAAACCCAGAAGAATGTTCCATGACCAAATCGGGGACATGCTCAAAAAAGCTGGGATCCGTAGTGCCCATAATCGTAGCTTGTATGAAGAGAGTGGTGGATGTGAAGGAAGCGAGAGAGTTATGCCAGGATCGTTGTAGGTGGCGCTCCCTTGTTTCTGCCTATCCCCGTGGGAAAAGGGCGTGACAATTTTTTTCTTATTAATTATTTAAATTAAATAAACCAAAAACTAGTATTTTTAAGTCCGACTCGGCCACCATGGATATAGAAAAAAATCTTACCATATAAGGCCTAGTCTCCCCGGCTTCGTTGCCATTTAATACTCTTCTACTTTTCCTTAATAGGTTTATTATTTTTTGTGTTATATCTGACGAATTTCCATTTTTGACTGTACCTGTTATTAGGAGATAATAAATCAAACTAGGTACCTACTTAAAAACACTTAGGTCCCGTTCGAGTCCCGGGGTGTTCCAATAACTTTTTATTTTTTTAAATCATGTAAATACTTACATTTGTTTGACAACACCACTATAGTGCCTCGGAGAGCACGTTAAGCTGTCGGTCCCGGTTTTCACTATACCAGCTTGTGAAACTGTTTATAGATGGGTTATTAAGTCTATTCAAAACATCGCGACGAGCTAGCCACTTGTTCGGTGTAGACTCATACCATCGGCTACGACGAGGTGGGATTAAAACCCCTCCGCTGGCTACCCCGGGGCCATCTAGGCATATGTATGTAAAAATAAATGAGCACGTCTCGGCATGTGACTTGACCTACCTACAAAAATAAGAAATTTAAAGAAAAAAAATACATACCGAATACAGCGATGAAAATCGATATCAAAATTAATAACGTAAGCGAAGCCATAGGTAATATTTTTTAATTATTTTTAGATTTATATTATCGTTAAATATTAACGTACTTACATAAAATTACATGTTTCACTAAAGCGTAAACTAAGAAACTAGGATAATAAAAAAATATATATAGGTATAATCAACTTAGGTAGTAGGTATGTACCTATTTACCTAAATATAGTAGGTATCCATCAGGTGGATGTTACTTGTTAACCTACATGCCGCGATCTCTTAAAAGACAAATTTCTTTTTTTATCTCATAATATAATATATATATATAGCTAATTTTATTTATAATCTTATTGATTGACATACTTACGTATCGTTAATGCGTTGTGTTGTCCTTAAAAATAAAACGTTCCTATTGGTGGTTCCTCACGTATTAATGTTTTGTTAAGTTATGTATGATAGCAAAAACTCTTGGTGGATCCAGGTAGCCAAATTTACCTTTTTTCCATAGACAAAAAATGCCCTAAAAGCTTGTCAAAAACCCGAGGGCATGACTCCAATCTCAATTTATGGATTTTGCTGACCTGCTTGTACTATCAGATAGATACCGAGGCTCTAGCAGGGGCGGATCCAAGATTTAGTTTTTTTATTGGTTTTGGGCTTTTTGACAAGCTTTTAGGGCATTTTTTGTCTATGGAAAAAAAGGTAAAATTGGCTACCTGGCTCCCCCATCTGGATCTACCAATGAGCTCTACCAAGAGTTTTTGCTATCATGCGTAACGTTAACACGTGTAGAACCACCAAAAGGATCGTTTTATTTTTAAGAACAACGCATTAACGATACTTGGGCGAGTGTTTCCTTCTTTCTATAATCTCGTGTCCTTTAAACGAAGCGTGTATAGGCATCTTAAGCCGGCATAATAGGTGCAATCAATGGTTACGTAGATTGTAATTGTTCTTGGACCTTCATACTGCTTTCCATCAGGTAGAAGTGATGTATATTTACAATTAATCGATGGAACCCTTGAAAACCGGTAAACCCACAGTTAATTTGTTCTCATACCATCACGGTTACTTTACAGCGCCCGAGACCACTCTGCGAAGCGGTTTTATTAAACTTTATTTTATCATCACCTCGTATTAATTGATAAAGTTATATTAAATAATAGCCGAATACACCGAAAAAGCGGTTAGCCCGACGCGGTGTTTGGATTGATTAATAACCCATCATCCATAAACAGTTTCACAAGTTGGTATAATAACGAAACTGGTACAATTACTTTTATTCTGTGGTACAGTTTAAGAGGAGCATCTGATGACTGATTTCTCATACAAAGGGTCGTGCGTGACTCGAGACTGTATACGGGGGCAACGCCATCTACAGGACTTTTAGGTGCGTTTCTTCACTGCTAGGCAGATCATAGTTTAGCCAGTAAAACAGAAATCGATAATGGTTCTGACAATCTACTCTAGATGAGGCTTCGGTGCATACGTTCCGAAAAAAAAACGCCTTTAATAGTGACGTCTTGAACTTGAATCTCAAGTGGCACGTGTACAAGAAAAAAAAAGTAATCTGTACGAAAACATTAGATTTACGGAACATAGTTAGTTTCGGAATTATAGACCCTGGGCCGTGTTCGGAAACTAACACTTTAACACTGGGTAATGTCACTACACTATTTGCATCTCTTGTTCTCTAAGCATTTTTCAATATTTTTATCGCACTCTGTGACACTACTCAGTGTTAAAGTGTTACGTTTCCGAACATGACCCTGTTCACGGGCGTGTTCGGAAACGTAACACTTTAACACTGACCTTGCGGTCCGATTCACGACAATATCGATGTCAGCGCTGTCATCACCGGTCCGATTGGGCGTAAGCGCGCTAACGATAGATGATTTGACATAGATAGTGACGTCACTACAGACGCCATATTGGACTTACAGTGATTTTGCTTGTGGGTGAAATCGCTGTGAGCGCTGTCAGAATGACATTTATCTAGAAACATGTTTTCAAGGAAAATAATAAAATTCCTTAAATAATTATTAAGTAGATAGTTAAAAGTGTTGTGTTCTCATTTATTTTAATATTCATGTAAACAAATATACAAAATACATTAAAATTCATTATTTTTTATGGCGTTTTATTTGACATTCAAACAGAGTGAGAGGAGCATATGTTTTAGTTGCGAGATAGAGGGAGATACAAGTGATGTTCTTGTGAGCGCGCTTAATCACTGGTCCGATTCATTATCAAGCTAATAGCGCCGTGAGCGGTCTCATCGCGCTTTTTGAATCGGACCGGTGATTATCAACGTCAGCGCTGACAGCGGTGTCATCTCCATTCGGACCGTGAGGTGAGTAGTGTCACAGAGTGCGATAAAAATATTGAAAAATGCTTAGAGAACAAGAGATGCAAATAGTGTAGTGACATTACCCAGTGTTAAAGTGTTAGTTTCCGAACACGCACCTGGAAGATGTCTAACCTCAAAATGTCTAAGTGGGAAAGTCCGTATATGGTCAACAGTTGGAATTTGTTATATGCCAATCTTGCCCCAAAGCAGAGATAGCAAACATTTTATTGATGATATTCGTGTAGTAAAGAATATAAGTCATATGTGTGCTGACGCTATTAAATAAGCTTCGGCATACATATGACTACTAGGGGCCGTCCATAAATTAAGTCACACAATTTCATGATTTATTGACACTTCCACGTCTAGTCAAGACTGGCAATAATGTTATAGCAATGTCATAATCATAAAAAAAAACTTTTTAGCAATAATCGTCTACAAAATGGTCAGAAATTATAGAATAAAAAGGACAAGGGGTCATATTGTAAGGAAAAACTGCAAGGACATGCCCCACTTACGCGGGAAAGTCCGTCTACATGCGGACTTTAAAAAAATAACCCTTATTTCTTTTATTATCAGTAAGTATTTTTAGTTTTTTTATATAATTAACAAGTACTTAAATAAATTTTATATAAGCCAGTCCTTTCGATTTACATATGTACCTACTCTATACCGCAAAATATACACACTTTTAAACCTGCCCCCCTCCCACCTTAACTTAACAATGACTTATTTTACTTCTATATAATGTTTTACATATTTAAAGCCTAGTAATTAGGCTTTAAAATGGTAGCATTATTCCCCCTGTAATCATTTTTTCTTATCAGACGTTGACCTGAACACATTTCTGCAAGTTGAAGCCGTTGTTTGAAGAAAATTATGGACACTACACCTGAAGAAGCCGCTCAAGCTGTTGCCCTGTTGCAAGAAGGGTTGAACCAGCGAGAAGTCGCTCGTCGGTTAAACATGAGTCAGTCTAGTGTCTCGGGAATGTACAGAAGGTTTCAAGAGACTGGTGCCTACACTCGGAGTCCTAATACCAGCCGACGCCGGTGCACCTCGGAGCATGACGACCGGTTTTTGGTCTCGACCTCTCTCCGAAATCGACACCTTACCGGTATAGATGTGCAGCAGGAGCTACGTCAAGTTCGCGGGGTGACTGTCAGTCAATGGACAGTTAGAAGAAGGTTAAAGGAAGCCAACCTTACTCCAAAACGACCCGCTACAGGCCCGAAGTTGACCACAGCTCACCGTCAAGCACGTCTTCACTTTGCTCGAGAACACTTGGATTGGAGCATAGAGCAATGGCAGTCAGTCCTGTTCACTGATGAGACGAGGATGTGTCTCCATGGCAGCGACAGGAGAGGCCGGGTGTACCGGCGTCCCGGTGAACGGTTTTCACAATGCTGCTTTGCTGAAACCGTTGCATATGGTGGCGGTTCTTGCATGTGGGCTGGAATTTCCTTAGAAGGAAAAACGGTTCTTATTTTCGTTCCTGGAGGCCGGGGAGGAGGTCTGACCAGTGAGCGTTACATTGAAGATGTTCTACTGGATCAAGTTGTCCCTTATTAAGGTTTTATTGGGGATAATTTCATGTTGATGCTTGACAATGCCCGATTTCACACTGCTCGGGCCACACGTGGGTTCCTCAACGAATTGGAATTGACACAATGGATTGGCCAGCGCTCAGCCCCGATTTAAATCCCATTGAACAGATATGGGACGAGCTCAAAAGGAAAGTTAGAGCGCGGAATCCAGCTCCTACAAACATAAATGAGCTCAAGACTGCGTTGGTAGAAGAGTGGGGTTGAATACCACAATCATCAATAAAAACGTTGATTAGGTCTAGGAAGAATCGCATGAGAGCAGTGATTAGGGCTAGAGGGGAGTACCAAATATTGACACGAATATTTTTTTTTTCTAACACACATTTTGTTTCATTAATACATAATAACCTCATACTGTAAAATTGTATGAATTTTCAATGTTTTTAACAATGTCATTGACATACGCCTTTTTTACTAAACTACTGAATCGATTTTAATACAACTTACGCCATTTTAAAGCCTAATTACTAGGCTTTAAATATGTAAAACATTATATAGAGGTAAAATAAGTCATTGTTAAGATAAATCACTTTTTATGCTTGAGTCGATTTACTTGCACACGAGTGTAGTCTAATGCCGAATTTCACCAATAATCCCTAAATCTAAAGGAGCCCCTAAATAAGAATTTTGACATAATATTTGCTATGAAACAACTATCATTAATTGTCCCTTAGAGTTGGTGAAATTGGGCATTAGTTGAATAATCCTCAACTTCACTTTTCAATAAAGGTATTAATTTATCTTTAATAATTAGACATTTAGTAGAAACAGATAATTAAGTGAAAAGTGGATCAGCATAGGATGCCAGGGAGTCCCGTATAAAAGTTCCTAGTTTTTAATAACAATTTAGGTTTTTTTGTACAATTAAAACAAATATTAAGTTTTATTTTTTAATTTCTGTTTCTCTAAAATGGCAGCACATAAAACATACAAAAAATATTTTAGAAGCCAAAGGAACATAGCTGTGATGTAATTCAGTTTTCATTATCTTATATACATTCATTAATCCTATAAGGCGTTCAATATGAACCCTTTTGCCAGCTAACTTTTCATCATCCACTACAGATAAAACAGCATGCTTTGAATTTCTTTTTAAAATTGCAGCGATGTTTACTTTAACATCCTTGTCTTGATCATTAAAATTGTCATCTGCTGATGTATAATCGTCAGGTTCATACATTTCTGCTAACTCACTTTGGTCCTCTTCTGAATTTTCTAACTGCTCCACTTTAATATAGATTTTTTCGTGAGTTACATTTTCATTATTTGACTTAAAACTATTAGGCATATTATTATAATAATGCACTAAATCCTTTTCAGGCCAAATATTTAGTTTTGTCCATACGTGGTGAATAAAATTAATCCATGTTATAAAAATATTTGTCACAGTGTTAACACTTATTTTAAAAAATCTACTTAATTCAAAATTACATTTGCCTTGTCGAATCTTCATTAAAGTTAAAAAGAATTGATCTTCATGACTAATATTAATACCAGAGCTCCCATAATACTTAATTTTATGAATTACCATACTTAATGGTTTGTAAACAAATTTAAATTTTTTGTAGCTTTCGAAACCTGTATAGAAATAAATTGCATTATCATCATTTTTAAATCTATGTATATTCCCATATACTGTTTCCATATTAACTTGTGTACTTTTATCTATTAATAAGTTATCAATGTTATCATTGATGGTTTCAGGCTCATTTATATTCGGACTAATATCATAAACTTCTATTTTTATTTTAGGTACAGTAATGTCAAGATTAGTTTGCTGCTCATTGTGATCTTGTGGTTCTTCAGCTAGAGGAGTTTCAGTCTTTATAAAAGAGAAAATACTTGGTACAGCAGTATGTTTCAGGAATTTAGAAGCTGGGTCACGTCCTAAAAACAAAGTAATGTAATTAATATATTTCAACATATGTATTTGATTTAGCTATTATTTTAGTCTAAAACTAAAAGCTAAAGGAGAATGGTCACCCTGGACCCAACCGTAAAAGCTTAGCATTCACAAACAATGATATGCTTACTTAATAATAGATAATTTAAGCATTATTTTCCAGTATTCAAAATAATTTTAGGAGTTGGTAAAAAAAGTTCTGACAACTTTTGTTACATGCTGAATCTTCTGCATTTTCTGTATTTATGTCCACATTATGCAGAAAAAAATGCTTTACACATTGAAAAATATTATTTATGCTTATCTGGATTGAGATTAAACAAAATAAAGAGAGATTTCACATTATTTTGAAAGAAAAATAAAAGGCTGTATAGTATTGAATACCCTTTGTCCATTTATGTCATGAACAGAATAAAATAAAAATATAGCTACAATATATCATCCACAGATTGTATAATATTATTCTGTCAGTGCAGCACAAGGAAACACCTCTAATAATTTTGCGGAGTAATAATTCACAGACCGAAATTGTTCGCTATACTAACCTAATAACTAGTCATATCATAATTGAAATTCAAATGAGAATAATTTTTATCTCCCAACTTCGTGAACTTCGATGTAATTAATTCGATGTAATCAAACTAGATAAGTTTAATTTTTGAATGTGGCTACTAAACCTGGGTCTGAGAATACATGGACTATGACTGTTTCTTTTTTCAATAGCAAATTCTTTTAGTATTATAATAGAAAAAGCATCTTTTATTGTGTGTGATTTTGCATTTGATAAGAAGTCCTATAATAAAATAGGGTTAATCAATACATTGTAGTTTAACAACATTGATCACTCCCACTATGCAGGCTAAATAATGCAGTTATAAAAGATGCAGCTACAAAGATAAATTTGCATTAAGATTCTACTTAATCCTCACTGCTATATTGTCAAATCAACTGCACGGTGCAACAGCACCCTGAAAAGACTATCACCTCTACAATAAATTAATGTGGTACCGGGAAACCGGCAGACCCAAACTGATATCAGTAGGTCACTGACTGTTTTTGCATCTGTATGAGCAGTATTAATGTAACGGGCCTAGCAAAGTTATATCCTTTATTCAATGGACTATTATTATATTATATAAATGGTCTCTACGCTTGAGATTTAAGTAAAATAAAATAAGTAAAATATTATTAGTAAAAAAAGTGGGATAATTGGATAGAAAGGAATTGGGAAAGGACTAGGGTAGAAAAAAATAACAACCTAGTCAAATCCAGAAATAATAGAAAAACATAAGCACAAGCACAATACATAACGTACCTGTATAAGGACTTTTGCCATGGTAATCATCAGGTTTAAAATGAGCAGAACATAATTTCGAACAATCAGTAGCCTTCCAGTTTTTCCTTTTGAGTGATATTTCCCACAATTTTCTTCGTTTGGGATCTTTGGGAAATTTATGTGCACCAATATTATTACATTTATATGCAGAACATTTAGTCATTTTTGGCAATAAATTGTTTTTGTTTAATAAAAATCACAGCAAGCTAACATATTACCACTCTCGTAGAGAGCAGAGCACCACAGAGCACGTAGCACAGAACAGCACGTAGAGAGTATTAAGTTCCTTGCATATTACTATCCCGGCGTTCCGAGAGCTAACGCGGGCAGTTTCTCGTGCTGCGGCCACATTCTGTTTCTTATAACGTGATCGTTAGATTGTCAAAATAACGAATTCCGTTATAAGCGCGCTCTCCGCCAATCAGGGAAGTTTACAAAACTACTGTGATTGGAGCAGAGCGCGCTTATAGCGGAAATCGTTATTTTGACAATCTAACGATTGCGTTATAAGAAACAGAATGCGGCCGCTGATTTCAAAAACCAGCGCGACCGCCCGTTTCAACACAGCCATGTCATTTTTTTAGCGATGCTAAAATGCAGCTCGGAAACGATCGGTGTTGATTTTTGATGCCACTTTTTGACAAGAGGCACAATTTTGAATTAAATAATTGAAATTAAAAATATTACTACCTTATCATTATATAATAAATTAATATTTTTTAATTAACTATTATTTAAATACAATAATTTTATAATATCACAATATTAATTTAATTAACAACCTCAAACTAAACATATTGCTGAATTTAGTTACACGATATTTATTTTTTAGGTTTAATCGAACTTTTAAAACTAAAACAGATATGAATATATAAAATAATTAATTAAATTCCAATTTGTAGATAGATATTCACATGTAAACAAACATCTGTCAAAAAGTAGCCGTGCTAACTTTTCGTGTTAAAATTTCTGGTCGCGGAACGATTGATGGTAACTTGAATGCTAACATTTCCGCGCGGTGAAACGACCTTGGCTAAAAAAAACAGCGATCCGTAGCAGCGATGCTAAGCACGGAACGTGTGTATAAAATCTGTGGTAGAGGTTTGTATTTAATATTATTATTTTGATGGATGGCTTTTTGCTTGACGCGTAACTTTGCCAATGTCTAGTTGTTGAAAAGGCACTGAGATTGTTATTTAGAGTTAGGTAGGTACTTGAGTTCATTTATAAAAGTTAAAATACATTACATTGATTATTATGGTATAACACTGCACATTAAAACATACAAGGGTAAACATCCCAAAAAATATACAAGGGTAAACATCACAATGGGTTAAAATGGGGCCCAGGGAGAGACAGCACAAACCAGCACACAGATCTGAAAAAGAAACAAATATTGAGTATATACAGGAATTAAATATTGAATTTAACTCCTATTATATATTAAGATATACAAAAACACAAGGGGGCCCTGCAACATACAATAACTGGACATTATATTAGGTATAATAATAATTGGTAGCAAATTAATATTTTAATTAAAAAAAAATTAAGTACTTGTCTACAGCCAGTATACCGTCATAATTTGACAATGATAAGATATTATTTATACTGGTAGGTCTGGGGATGTTGGGAGGGAGGATATCATAAGAGAAATACTCTGGTTTGGACAAGTAAATAGTAAATGTTCAACAGTTCCAACATCCAAGCCACAGTCACACATAGGACTCTCTCGAACCTTAATCCTGTATAGGTGCAAATTATGCCCCAGTTGCAGGCGGCATATTGTTAAAGTGATTGAGTAAAGAATGAAGCATAATCTATATTGCTTCTAATTATAGCATTATAGAGAAGTTTTTGAGAATAAGGATGGGAACTCCACCAAACCCCTGAAAGGCATCTCAGGACATTAATAGATTTTTCACATTTATCAGATATAAAGTCACAGTGAGGGATGCCTGTCATTCTGGAGTCCAAAATAGCGCATAAGAATTTAAAAGAAGTGAGTTGGGGAATAAGATGGTTATTAATTTTAATAAATAAGGGAGGATTTTTATACTGTCTAGAGAAAGGTACCACTGCGCATTTTGAAGGTGATAGAGATAATCCATGGTCTGTGAGCCAATTGTTAGCATAATATAGAGCATTATTTAAGGGGGTTTGAGAGTCAGAGATATTTTTAACTGTGGAATATAGTACTAAATCATCAGCATATTGGAGAATGTTACAAAATGAGTTAACTGTAAGGTGAAGGTCATGTCGCTGGCCCCGGGCAATAAAGCGGTAATATCAAAAATAAAAATTTACAGGAGAAACAAAAGAAACTAATTTGTTTATAATTCAGCGAATAGTGGTTCAAAATAAACGATTAATATGTCAAAAGAAAACTATTTTTTTTAATTAACAAAACCCTTATTTTTAATATTATGACTTAAATATCTAAAGAAATAATTAAAAAAAATAATAATACAAATTACGACCCGTAACTTTTTAATTGTAATATCAACAACGACTTTATAATCACACCGACTACTGACAGTCAGAATCGTATATATATAATACGATGTAATTTTCACTTTAGATCTTGAGCGTATCAGCCGATTACCACCTTTTTCAGGGAAATTTTATAACCAAACCTTGATTGTATCATCTGCAAATCGCTATTTTGGGATCATAACAATGAAACATAATTTTGTGTAACTATTGTTACAGACTGACCTTATATTATAATTTATTTTTATATATTACTGTTTAAGGCAGTTTAATGATGTTAAACTTATTTTTTTAATTATGACACTATCTAATTCATGTTTATCTAAATACTAAATCTCTGAAAGCATGATTTTACCAAAAACATACTATATTTATTATTAAGAAACCGTTAAAACCATAAGAATGTATGAAAAAGTGTATAATTAGAAATAAAGCAAAAAAAAGTGTCCTATGATAGCAATAAACGAATGAACTATACATTCTAGTTATCCTATTGATAAACAGAAATGAAGTACGTATATCTATATTAGGTACAACCCTATCTAAGCTTTAGCTTTATGGACCCAACCTTCCCACGTAAATATTTTTGGTAAAATAAAAAAGCATTAAAATCTAATAATTTATATTAATTATTAAATTTTGTAAATAAATATAAAATGGATATTAAAAAAATATATTATAAAAATTAAAATAAAACAAATTGCTTATTAATTAAATGCTATTTGAGTCTTCACTTTCAATATCTATTTCTTCTACAGAGGCACCAACACAATGCAAATTATTATAAAATGTTTGATAATGTTTCGGTATTGCTTCAGTTCTGCAGAGACTCATTAAATCTTCTTAAAGCGGTTTGGGCAAGGCTATTGGCTCTGTGTAAAGATTTCTCAATACATCTGATACAACATCAGCCACGGGCGTTTTTTGCCTTTTCCTCTGGAAGATCTGGTGTTTGGTGCAGTATTAAAAAAAAATACTCATCGTCAAAGTTATACTTAAAGTAGATAACATTTGGATGTGCTTGAGTAATTTTGATTTCGTGAATCTTTGTCCACATCACATTTTCATTGGTTAGGTCTGCCCGCAACCAGTATCGTTTTCCCATTAACTCTTTTAAATCAAATAAATTACACTGTTCCATTTCTACAACCTGAAATTATTCGCCATTGATCTTGGCATTCATGATTATGCTATACCTACATTTGATCAGGTGTGGAATATATCGTGTGGTTCTTCTTTGCACGTTCTATAAGAGAATGCATCGAATCTCCTACAGACTGGCTATGGCCAGTTTCAAAATATCTATAATTTATGTTAACTCCATACTTTTGGACAACATATAAATAAAGAGCAAAAATTATTCTATTTTTATTCTGGCCAGCACAACCATCAGAATAAAAAATAAAATTCTTGAAGCCTCTTTGGCTTTCATTTTCAATAAAAGCTGCCAATTTCGTTGGCGCCCCTTTTGGCTAGACGATAATGCCAAACATAGCACTATCCCCTTCTATTTAATGAGTTGTAAATCGTAAAATTATATATGGAATACTTTCGCTTATAATGAAAGATTCCTACTTCTGATTGAAGGATCGTCAGGACCCTTTCTAGGTCATAAATCGCTACGATTGTAGTCGCAGGATCACTTTCCATTTTATCTTTAGTTTTAAGTTCACGGACACATTCCTTGTTTTTAATGTGCTTTGTGTAAGCTTCTTTAAGCTGTACTTTTCTTTTACTATCTCCTTGATGATACAAAGTACATTGATAGAGATAATCCATGGTCTGTGAGCCAATTGTTAGCATAATATAGAGCATTATTTAAGGGGGTTTGAGAGTCAGAGATATTTTTAACTGTGGAATATAGTACTAAATCATCAGCATATTGGAGAATGTTACAAAATGAGTTAACTGTAAGGTGAAGGTCATGTATATAAATATTGTAAAGGAGGGGGCTTAGCACAGAACCCTGAGGGAGGCCTCTCCAGGTAGAACGAGGGGCAAGTTTATTCTAATCTAATAGAAATTGACCGGGCTGTTAAAAGTTGGTTATGAGTTCGACGATCCTCGCTGGGATACTGAACAGCGTGAGAAACAAAACGCCTGAAATAATTAATTTATTTGTTAGAGGTTTGTAATTTTGCATGCAAATTTTGTATGTAATTTTTTCTTTTTTTTCCAAATATTGGAAAGACTAAGGGACCTAAGCCCCCCCCCAGCCACGTATTTAGTAGTTTTTGTAAATAATATTTTTTCTTCTTTATGTTTTGGAAATTATAAACTTTGTCTTTGTTATATTTTTATTAATCACTGTTTCTCCATCGGTAATATTTTATTTAATAGTTATATTTTATTCTTCAGTTAATAAAGTAGTTCATATTTTAAATATTATGTACAGTAGATTTTTTTTTTGTTTAATTTGTTCTTCCTGCAAAGAACGGGCAAAGGAATCAAAGCTTATTCAGCCCAGTCTTATACTATTTTATTTACATTATTTACACTTTTAAGATTTTACACGGTATTTTTAATGTAGGCATTTATAAATTGCATAGAAATTGCAGGGAAGTTGTAACAATGTTATGATATCGCGCGGTACTATTTTCTTGTAATTTAATTTTAGTTCTGTATGTAAAATAGATTGCTGATCTTGAAAATACGAGCAATAAAAAATTATATGATCTATTGTTTGGTCTTCGGCATTACAGTATTCGCACATGGGAGTATTGCTCATTCGATGTAAATGTTTTTTAAAATGGCAATGGCCAATTCTTAATCTACATACTGTAATAAAAAAATGTCTGCTTTTAAAATGGCCATAGTCAAACCATGATTTTTTTATTTCTTTTTGTATCGCTGCGTACTACAAACCTTTTTCTTTTAGAGTATCAACCCAATGTTCATTTAATTTTTTAATTATTTTGCTTCTTTATTCTTTTAAATTGCATAATTCCCTTGATGTTTCTTTTGAAAATATTATATAAATACTTAAGATCCCTGTTTCCTATTGGATTATTTTCTTCCGAACTATGAACTCGGGGTCGATCGAGTTTTCTGGGTAAGCTCTAGTGTATTTTTTTAAGAAAAAGGGTTCCTACTTATCTTGATCACCAAAACCACGGAATAGAAAAAACAAGTGTTTTTTCTATTCCGTGATCAAAACTGTATAGACTTTGGCAGGTGACAGCGTACCTCACGCCTACTGTCACTGTCAAAATACATACGTTTTTGACTGAGGCGACGCGACATGTCGCCTCGCCTGCTTTTTCTCTAGAGCCCTAGGTTAGAGTTAGACCACAGATAATTTCAGTGTAGATTTAAGTGAGATCCCGCTAAGGAAATAAGATCTTGATAGTAAAGATGTTATTTATGATTTTTTGCATTAACAGCTTTCTTGACCATTAAATCTACGGCTTCGTTGCTCGTTTATGCAAAATAATATTTAACTGTTTTGTTTGTGTAAAAACATAATAATTTATGTATCTAAAGTTTATTGACTATTATAGATGTACTCAATAAGTATAATACTATTATTCTCCTAAATGCCTTTTCAACAACTAGACATTGGCAAAATTACGAGTCAAGCGAAAAGCCATTTATCAAAATAATTGAATTAATAAAAATAAAAAAATACCTAATACTTACTGATTGGTAACCAAAACTTTGAATTTTATCTGAAAATATCAGTGACCAAAATATGTTTTATTCCAAATATACGTGAATACCTACAGCTTATCCCTTTCGTCATCTTTAATAAATGCTACTAGTAAAAGAATTTCGTCTTCAACCATCTTCCATTTTCGCATAAAATTTAATAGAGTACGTTCACTGGGCCTAAACAGATATAGTAGAACGTAGATCGGGTAGTTGGTGTGAATAACTATTGCCCCCAAAGGAGATAGCCACCGCGGCCGCAGATTGATCGCGTTGGTTTGCTAGAGAATCAGTTGTTGTATTTTTTTTTCGGAATCTTAATAATTATATTATCGTATAGTTAATTTGACATAAAATAAAATCAAAACATATAATGTATAATATTATTTAATGTTACCTAATTAATATATATTATATACGTGGTGGCCTAGTTGGTTAGACCTTGGACTTAAAAACGCTTAGGTCCCTGGTTCGAATCCCGGTCGTTGGTACACACCAATGAGTTTTTAATTTAAAAATTTATGTACATTTGTTTGACAACACCACTATAGTGCCTCGGAGAGCACGTTAAGCTGTCGGTCCCGGTTTCACTATACCAACTTGTGAAACTGTTTATAGATGGGTTATTGAGTCTATCCAAAACATCGCGACGAGCTAGCCACTTGTTCGGTGTAGACTCATACCATCGGCTACAACGAGGTGGGATTAAAACCCCTCCGCTGGGTACCCTGGGGCCGTCTAGGCGGTCTCGGGCGCCGTAAGGCACCCGTGATGATATATATATAATTAATATATCGATATGACATATTGATAATGCGACGCGAACACAAATTTTAAGCTTGGCGGCCGAATGTCGGAATTGCTGGTCGACTGATCCAATTTTTGAACGAAAGTGTGAAGAACTGTCGTCGCTTCGCTTGATCGTTCGACAGAATGTAATAGACGCTTTTGTGTATTTAGTATAAAACACCGTTTACTTTGATAAAAGAATATTAATTAGCAATCATATTACTTACTTGCATATGAAAAATAACACCATCCTTTTGAAAATTTGATGTCGTAGACCGTTTTTGGCACCAAAAAACTGAGCAATAGGGCAACTTCGCGTTCTCTCGAGAGCTTGATTCGGTCTGGCAAAAAATCCGTATACATCTAGTTTTGATAACGCACATTTGTGCCTGTGATTTGACAGAGGGGAAATCATGCGTATGGCTACTCCCCTCCGGGCTGTACGCTTGTTGTGTTTCTCTATAGATGGCGCCCATCATTGCAATGTTAGCGGAGTTTAGCGACAACACGAAAACTCAGGTTTTAATTTTTATATTAAGTTTTTCACACTTATGATTCTCTAAAGAGAATATTTTACGAAATCACCAACACTTTTGAACAACAAACTATCACGGATACAAAAATACAAAAAAAAAAAACAAATACAACCTTCCCCTACGGGCTCCCGCCAAAGACCTTTCTTTAAATTTATTTTAACATAACACTGGATACAAGCCCATCGGCTGTAGGCTATTAATTTTTTACTTTCCGTTTTTTTTAGTCTAGTAAAGGTAAAGGAACTTAGTCCATATAGACATTTTTTTTACTATTGATTGACTGGTAGAAGTAGGCTTGCGAAATACTACGGTACGCCACTCCTTTTTTATTATTATTGAAGCACGGCTTATGACTTTGGATCTACCTGATGGTAAGCAAACATATAAAGTCCGTGAAGGGTCGGTCAATAAATACATTGTTGTTTAACAATATTGATCGCTTCATAATCTATTTTATTATCCTTGAGCCAAAAGTCAAAACACAATAAAATAAATCGGGTGGCGGGTTGTCTTGACGGCTATTGCACGCACAGATTATTTTCTCATTGTCCCATTTTAAATAATTATTATGTGAAAATCTATTTATTTTCGAGAAGCTTTTACGTGTCATTTAGGTACCTATTTTAATCATTTACCCAAACGGACCAGACAAAAAATCTGGTGCCGTGCTTGGTAATTATAATTGTTTGAAAAATAACTTAAGATTCCCATTCACGGGCACTCCATTTGGATTTACTCCACACCATCCACGCTATTTTGACATTCATGACGTTATTTCTCTTTTGAAGTGGAGTGAATCCAAATGGAGTGTCCGTGAATGGGAATTTTAAGTTATTTTTTTATTTCAGATATAGTCAGGCGTGTTCCACTCCGCGCTTTAGGTATGAAGCTACAAGTACCCGGCCGTACCCACGGATGGGTTTTATTTTTGAGGGCTACCGCAGTCGGCAGTGGGCGCACTGGCCGAGTCGCACGTTTGTATGATATTCACGCGCCTCGTCGCGATATTTAATATTAACTTAAATGAGGTCTAAAGCTTATTGTGCCACATTCGGATAATAGTAACAAGGATCCGGACCTTACGTTTTTCATACTTCCAAAGGACCTCAAAAGGTAAATAAATCCACGCCTACCTATAAGGTTATTACTAGGCAGGTACACTAAAATAATATCAAAACGTGTGTCTAGTAGTCTGTTTATAAGAATGCGAATTTTCATTACTCGCCACCTTTCCTATGTACCAAATGTTGTCATTTGTTATAGTTATCTAGGTCTCTCGTATTTACGTACCTTGCTAGATATTTAATTACTATAGTATATAGTTTTGTTTGATAAGTATAGGTAGTAATAGTTAGTGCACTACCATGAACTAACTGTTACTAGAAATATTATGCAGTTTTGATAAGTAGACAACATACATACTTGCTCGTACATACTTATTTATTTTCCCAATTATGTACCTACGTAGGTGGCTTAATAATAAATAACATAGACAAAGCAAATAAAAAGGTGAGATTTTGTAATAAATTATTAAAATGAAATTGTTTATTATTTTTAATTTGCATCCTATTGAACTTTAGAACATAAATATATAATTAATTTAATTTAAATAAATCTGTATTACCTAAATTTTTAATACATTGTTGGGGTTTACTAGACCCCACGTTGTACAACTTGTAATTTTGACCCACTTATTAACTGATTTTATTGCCTAGCGGCATTAAGTCCGCCTTTGTATTTTGTATGCAATAAAGATGGAAATAAATAATAATAATTTTATTCCACGTTGTAGCGTACTCCATACAAAATGAGATTTCGCACTTCCAGTATACTCGATTACTGTTTGTCGCAGAATTAAAATAATATTTTTATCGATCATTGTATTTATTAATATTTCTGTGTTGGGTTATTATTTTTTCCTCTAAAAGAAACTTTTTAAATATTATAATACAATATTAAAACTTAGCTTTCTTTGTCTTTACATACTAGCTTTAAAAAATGCATGGATGTGGATCCAAATGTATTTTAAAGGGGCCTGTAGTGTAGTCGACTTGACGCCCATACAAATGTACTTCCAATATTACAACTTAGCTTTCTTTATTTTTACATTCTAGCTATCAAAAATACATGGAGCCATACTATCCATGGAACCATATGGCTCGTATATAATTTTGATATTTCTTTTACTTTTTAGAATTTTTATTTTATTTATTGTTCAAACATATTATAATGATTATTCTTTACGAGAATATTTATTTGGCTTAATTAAACTTAAGTGTCAATAATTTATTCAAACATGTTGGGAAAAATTACCATTAAGAGGAGTGTCTGATCAAACATTTCCAATACATTCACGAGTCACGCACGACCTTTTTGGTTTTAACTGTTACTCCCCCGTAAACATTTATAGATTTTTGGAAGCGTTGTAAATATGACCGATATCTCGTACGTTTTCCTTGTTTTGAGTTTGGTGTAGGAAAAATAATATTAACCCCTGAAATACGAAAAAAAAAACGCTAAAAATCTCTCATATTTATATAAAATATAAAAACAGAAAATTAAAAAAAAAGGAAAACGTACAGTAGCTCTACCACAAGTTTGTGCCTAATAAGGTCGCTAGCGAGTTTCGACCTGATTTTGTATGGAAATTTGTTCAGCGCCTCTACTGGTTACTACAGGAACTAAAATCGGCACCACGGGCTTCTCGAGCAACTATTTTCATCCGGACTACACCAGAGGCTTTACCATGGGTTTGCGCTTTGTACCAACGTAACGTATTCATTTACGTATACGTGAGCAACAACCAATAGGGCTGCTTTATTTTTGGTAACAGGATTGAATAAAGCGATCCTATTGGTTGTTGCTCACGTAAACGTATACAAACACGTTACGTTGCTACAATGCGCAAACCCATGGTAGAGCCTCAGCTGTAGCGCAAAAAGAATATTGGCGTAGTGTAGTTGAGGCCTAAATTCATACAAATCGGTACCACAAGTGTTATTTTTGACCAGCCAACTATAACCAAAATAGTTACGGCACTCACCGACCTTTTCCACGGTGAGAGAGTTAGATAGATTAACAAATAATATTTATCATACTGGCAAAGGGTTTCTTAATTTTATTTATTTAATAAGAAATTTTATTTTCATAAAATAGTGTTTAAAATTAGCTTTTTTGGTGTGTTTTGAAAAATATAACCTAGAAATAATTCGTTTTTTTTCGGTTTGGTTTTATTGGTTTTCTCGATAATCGAGGAGACAAAGGTCTCTTTAGACCATAATAATATTATTGAACGAATGGTTGAGAATGAATAATATAGAAGAGCTGTAACACACCTTTTAGAGTAATAAACATAAAATATAATGGAAAACAGATAAATATCTACTTTTTGTTTCTGTTAATTTTCAAACAAAATGTTAAGTATGAGATTACTGCATCGATTTCTTATCGAGGTTGATCTTCCAGGGTGCAGTCACGAAACGGGTGGTTGAATTGACGAAAAGGCGGAAAGTATATTAAAATATTTATTTAAACACTTTATTACACAGTAAACAAAAGTTATGTACAGAGGCGAACTTAATGCCTTAGGCATTTTCTACCAGCTAACATTTAATACTCGTAATGTAATTCGTATTTGTCGCCGCCCATTTCCTAATCGCATCACTAAGCCGGCATAGTGAGAGTGATCAATGTTGTTTAAAAACAATTGAGAATTACGGGAAAATAAGCATTATGATAAAGAAGTAATTTTGGGAACTTGGGAATGTAAAAAGTAATCAACGTAAAGGTGGGGAAATATTTATAAGAGAAAGTATGCATTTTAGGAACTTGGGAATTTTTAAGATGTAGTCATGTAGAAATTGAAATATTTAACTTTATCAAAAAGTGGGAATTAAAAAAAAAAAAATCCTCGGTTTCGTAAAATTCCCACTCTTTTTCAAAGAGTGGGAATTATTTTGGGAATTTTTAAGCGGATATTTTTCCTTACTCCTTCATTAAGTGGGAAATATTTTCCTACTTTTTCATATAATGGGATTTTCTCCATATTTAAATTTAAAAAATCACTTATCGTAAAGTGAGACCTTTTCCCTACTTTTTCATTAAGTGGATTTTTTTCCCCACTTTTTCATAAAATGGGATTTTGGCCACTAAGGTTTGATTTTTTAAGTGGTACGTTTTTCCCACTTTTTTATTAAGTGGGAATTGTTTCTCACTTTTATAAAATGTGATTTTTCTGCACATTTAAATTAAAAAAAACTTTTTCCGTAAAGTGGGACTTTTTCCCACTTTTTAGTAAGTGGGAATTGTTTACCAACTTTTTATTAAGTGGGAATTGTTTCTCAACTTTTTATTAAGTGGGAATTATTTTCCAACTTTTGATAAAATGTGATTTTTCTTCACATATATATTTTTTTTAACTTTTTCGTAAAGGACTTTTTCCCACTTTTTAATTAAGTGGGAATTGTTTCCTACTTTTTCTTAAAATGTGATTTTTCTCCACATTTAAATTAAAAAAGAATACTTTTTCCGTAAAGTGGGATTTTTCCCTACTTAAAAAAATTCCTCCTTTTATATAACGACAACTTTCCTCAATACCCATGTTCCTATAATTCCCATTCTCCCACCATAATAAAAATATTCTCTAACTTCCCCCTGGAGCAGTTGTAGCATGTATGACGAAAGTATGAGTATATCATAATAGGCACAAAGTTACCTTTTCAAACGTTATAAAAAAATATCAATGCACAAAATATCAATGCACAAGAAGTGAAAACACAAGCATGTTTGACATTTCCGTGGAAAGGCGATTTTACACCTACTTTCTCTTAATCTTGTTTCAATTCATTTAATAAAAAACTCCTGTGGTCCTCTGTTTCGATGCGACTAGGGGGCTGACGCGTCAAGTATTGACCATGAACAGTGCTATCGTCTGCATTACAATGTATGTTACCGAGAGATAACAAATCATTGATATGCAGCAAGAACAGAGTAGGGAATAGCACAGATCCTTGGGGTCATACCATCAACGAGGATTCGTATAGCCCTCTGATAAAAACTTAAGAATACAATTTGAATGCCTAAAAATATAATTAACATTGGTAAAAATATCACCCAGTATAATTCAATGTTTAATAA
Source organism: Monopis laevigella (assembly GCA_947458855.1). Classification (NCBI taxonomy): domain Eukaryota; kingdom Metazoa; phylum Arthropoda; class Insecta; order Lepidoptera; family Tineidae; genus Monopis; species Monopis laevigella. Next base: position 8,588,458 of record OX381599.1, read on the forward strand.
ACAATAAATGGTAATTAAAAATATAACATCTAATCGTTTCATTTTTCGATATTTCCGAATTTGTGAAAATTTTAATAGTTTTATTTAAATCGTAATTGTAAATTCATCTGTTTTGTAACCGCATCAATTAGCTGGCATAATGGGAGCGATTAAAGTTATTAAACAACAATGTATTGATACACCCCATTCATGGACTTTGTAGGTTTGCTTACCACCAGATGCAGAGTCCATAATCTGCTCTCATAATATCAGTCGTCTCCATTCATGGACTCATAAAAATTTAAAAAAAATTAAAATCCATTTAAAAAAAAACTTTTTCCGTAAAGTGGGAATTTTCCCCACTTTTTATTACGTGGGAATTGTTTCCTAACTTTTTATTAAGTGGGAATTGTTTCCCAACTTTTGATAAAATGTGATTTTTCTCCACATTAAAATTTATTCATTAAGTGGGAAATATTTTCCTACTTTTGCATATAATGGGATTTTCCCCATATTTAAATTAAAAAAATTATTTCGTAAAGTGGGGCCTTTTCCACTTTTTCATTAAGTGGGAATTGATTCCCACTTTTTCATAAAATGTGATTTTTCTCCACATTTAAATATCTAAAAAATACTTTTTCGTAAAGTGGGACTTTTTACCTACTTTTTTTTGAAGTGGGAATTTTCCTCCACTTTTTTATTACGTGGGAAATTTTTACCTTCCTTACATAATGACACTTTTCCTCAATACCCATGTTCCTATAATTCCCACTTTCCCACCATAATAAAAATATTCTCTAATTAGCCCCCCTGGGCCTTCTCCCTGGAGCAGTTGTAGCATGTATGACATGTATGAAAAATAATACAAATTAAAATTTAAAAATAACAACACTGACAAACATAAACAAGATTGTTGATATTTGCGTCTTCTTTTTTTCCTGTGTAACAGAAAGAGATAATTATAGATCCAAAATGGCAACCTAAATATATGGCCTCGACAGGATGTACAGTCAAAACTGAACTAATTGCGGATTGTCACTGGAAAACTTGTGGTACCAAATTTGTGCTCTCGAAAATAGTTTCCGTCTCTACTTATACCAGAGTAGTTGCGGAAGCCGATTTTAGTGTTTAGACCAATCTTTTTTTAAATCCATTAATGTTTAAGGGTAGAAAATAGTTTTGGCTCGAAAGTCGTTTTGCTGCCTAAATTTTAGGTATGATCTCATACGCATTCTTTCTCTTTTTGAGGGTCGGGGGGAAGGTTTACATATTATTATGTATGGCGTTACCACCTCACCGTTATGGGCGGGGAGAGTTACCTCTCCCCGCCCATAACGTTGCAGTTGTATCAGTATGAGCATCGAAGAGCCTCATCAGACGCTCCTCTTAAATCCCTCTATTTTTTTCATATAGTTTACGAAGATTATCTTTGAATTTCGCAAAACTATTAAGCGTTTGAAAAAAAAAAAATATAATTATTAGGTATTAGGAGACTACTGCATCGATTACTTGTCGAGGTTGTAGTCTCCTTTCAAGGTGCGGTTACGAAATGGATGGTTATATTGACGATATGGCAGCGAATATTAAAATATGCTCGTAATGCAAATCGTCTTTGTCGCCGCCCATTACGAAATCGCATTTCATTTAGCCGGCATAGTGGGAGCAATCAATGTTGTCGAAGAACAATTATTGATTGACCCCATTCGAGAGAAAGGTAGGTACCGAGAAGAAAAACAATGTTTATATAATTGATCAATTTTATTATATTTTAAATATTAAGTTCTATCAAAAATTTGGCTCAAACGCTCATTAAGTTAATAATAAATCTATACTCTACTAGACGACTCATGCACTGATTAATATATAAAAGTGATTATACGATATAAATAATGATTATTATAGAAGTGAATATAAAATGTGATGATGAGAAAGCCAGGAAATGGATTCACTAACTCAAACGCCTGAAAACGCCTGAAAGCCAGGAAATGGATTCACTAACTCAAACGCCTGAAAACGCCTGAAAGCCAGGAAATGGATTCACTAACTCAAACGCCTGAAAACGCCTAAATGATAGGTGTACTTAAAAAAACGTGGATGTGTAAAAATTACTTACTCGATCCTAATTAGATAGCCTCGTTATAAAAAATCTATTAACTATTAAAAAGACAGATGCAAAAACCGTCAAGTGACCTAGTCCTGTTTCGGTATTAGTCTGTGGGTTCACCAGTTTTCGTTGGCGTAGTCTCCTTTCATGGTACGGTTACAAAACGGGCGATTGATTTGTCGATAAAGCAGAGAGGATATTAAGGCAAATGGTGCACCTAAATTTATTTTTAATCACAATTTTATTGCGAATCTATTAGTGCTATAAACTGGAAAAAAGAATTTTTCAAGTTTTTACTACTGGATTTTGTTTTTTATATTTCAAATTTTTTTTGTATATGATTAATAGTTTACGGCACGACAAAGTTTTTGAATGGGCATTATTGGGCATATTTCTGTAAGTAATTTGCGAAATATCCCTTAAAACCAAACAGTTAATTATAAGTAAATATTATAGGATCTTATCTTATCTTGGTTTTGAAGTTTGAATCCATTTCCTGTGCACTTAGGTAGGTCATCTGTCTATTCAATACCCAAATTTGATAGTTTACAATGCAACTTCCTTCTTTTACGTTCTTCATAAGTGACATTGTAGTAAACTAACCAACCCAGCCGAAGAGGCAGGGCTAGTAGAAATAACCAGAAATAATCAGATAGCAGGGCTGCCACTTGAGTAGCAGAACATAGAGTAATAATGTGCTTTAGGTGCCTGAAAATTTATACAAATATTAATAAGAAAAAAAAAACGTTAAACGTTATGAACAAAGTTATACCTTCCTTCCGGATCATGACCGCCTCCGTAGACTAGTGGTTACGCCTTTGGCGTTGTATCCGGAGGAGATGGGTTCGATTCCCACCCATGGCAAAAAATATTAGTACGTTTTTCTGTACAGTTTGACATGGTCTGTACCCTTAGTGTGAGTTTTCTAACTATTACTTTGCGTTTGAGTTAACTAAAATTTGTATGAGAAATAGTTCAGCGCTCCAAGCGGAAATTTTGAGAACTAAAAATGCGAGCGTGTGATTGGCCAAAATGTTAACGCAGTAGTATAGTTAACGTTTACTTTCGCGTTAACATTTTGACCAATCACACGACCGGATTTCTAGTTCTCAAAATTTCCGCTTGAAGCGCTGAACCATTTCCCATACAAATTTTAGTTAACTCAAACGCAAAGTAATAGTTAGAAAACTCACACTAGGGGTACTGAACATAGTAAAAGCCTAGAGCTTATTTTGTGACTTACTTTGTGAATTGTGTGACCAGAGCAATATGTATAAATTGTGCCAACATATATTATATTATTATAGGATATAATAAATGTAAAAATTATTATATAGCAGGGTAAATAATGTCTATACCTAGTCCAAAGTTTAAGTAAAATGTTGCAATGGTTTTCGAAATATCGAATGCGAAAACAGTATCGCACACAATCTCTCGGTTTTTCATTAGAATAAATAAATATTACTGCATCGAGGTAATACTTAGCAGTTGAATCAGTATGAGCATCGAAGAGCCTCATCAGACGCTCCTCTTAAATCCCTCTATTTTTTTCAAAAAATAAATAGTTTTACGAAGATATGGGATTATCTTTGAATTCCGCAAATCTATTAAGTATTTGAAAAAAAATTATATGATTAGGTATTAGGAGATTACTGCATCGATTTCTTGTCGAGGTGGTCTTCTTTCAAGGTGCGGTTACAAAATGGGTGGTTTTATTGGCGATAAAGCAGCGAGTAGGTATATTAAAATTTACTCGAAATGCAATTCGTCTTTGTCGCCGCCCATTTCGTAATCGCATAATTTAGCCGGCATAGTGGGAGCAATCAATGTTGCTTAAGAACAATTATTGATTGACCCCATTCATGGACTTTGTAGCTCTGCTCACCACCAGGTAGATACAAGGTCGAATGCAATATTAAATAAAATCAATAAAAAATAATCAATAAAAAAAAAATAAAAAAAAATATAATCAATAAAAAAAAAAACGAACAGCTAAAAATACTCACTTCGGCATAAGTCCCGTCGTATTGTTACTATTTCCCACAAAGCAAAAATCACCACCATCAATGTATTCGACCTGGCTTACGTAACGTAGTGTCTGGTAAGAAGTTATATACAAAACGCACAGCAAGATATTCATACTCTGAGAAAAAATATAGCATATTTTTTATAACAAGTCGGTAGGTATCTAATACTACTATCTGATCAACAACAGTATGACCATAGGTGAGGGAAATCTGTAGGAGCGTCTTCTGATTAAATAAAACATTTTTTTTTTTTTTTGAGGAATCATAAATATAACCGATATCCAGGGTCATACGTTTTTTTTTAACTTTGGTATAGGAAAGAAAATATTAACCTCTAAAATCTAAACACGCCAAAAATCCCTCATATTAAAATAATTTCTATAAACTATAAAGACAGATAGTTTAAAAAAGGAAAACGTACAGTCATCGTTTATTTTTTCTAATAAAATGTTTTTTTTTTTCAAATCCATTAAAGTAAACAGTTATGGCCGAAAGTAATTTTGATGTCTTAATTGTAGCTATAATATCATACGTGCTCTTTGGTAATACTTTGAATTTGAATCAGCATGAGCATTGAATAGCATCATCAGACGCTCCTCTTAAGAACTAAATTAACTATATAAGCTAACCTAATATGATCTTACACATAGTACATGTTTAAGCTTATTAAGATGCAGAAAACATGTATTCAGTACCCCTAATGTGAGTTTTCTAACTATTACTTTGCGTTTGAGTTAACTAAAATTTGTATGGGAAATGGTTCAGCGCTCCAAGCGGAAATTTGGAGAACTAGAAATGCGGTCGTGTGATTGGTCAAAATGTTAACGCGGTAGTATAGTTAACGCGAAAGTAAACGTTAAAAAAACTCACACTAGGGTTACAGGTGTAGGACGGTATTCGCGAAAATATGTGCAATATTTTTACAATACATTATTACAATACGCCTATATTCCGATAGGTATCCCAGACTTTAAGAACTGAAAATTTACACCAACTTGTGCAATTATTAGTTGTGTTAAAGGTTGTACTTTGGGCCATCCATTTATCATTAAAGTCATGTGTTTTTACCCCTCCCCTTGCCACAGCGGGTATTTGTGAAAATCAGTCCTCCCGGTGTGACGTCAATATTTAGTAATTTAACATTTAGAAAGTATGTATATAAATAATGTCTGTTCCGAAATTATATTTAAATAAATAAATATCTTCACGGGTGCCTTAGTATTATTTGTATTTAAATTAAAATAATATGACACTAAACTTTCGGAACGGGGTCTTTCGACGTCCCTATGTTTACGTCCGAAAGTTTAGTGTCGTATTATCCCTATGGGACCCCCTATGGGGGGCATAGGGACGTCGAAAGTCCCCGGTCCGAAAGTTTAGTGTCATTTGACGTAGGTAATTTAAGAATGGCCCCATATGAGGCTCTACTGTTTAAATAAAAAAAACTATTGCTATGGAATTGTGTCGCAAATGAAACCATGTAGTTACCTATAATGCTTGTATCTGTACCCCTAGTGGGAGTTTTCTAACTATTACTTTGCGTTTGAGTCAAAATGTTAACGCGGTAGTATAGTTAACGCGAAAGTAAACGTTAAAAAAACTCACACTAGGGCTCCTGAAAACTATTTATACCCTGATTAAAACAAAACATGGCACGTTCTCTGTAATTGTTGTTGTTTGCTCGGTCCACATTCCGTATGTACGTACCGTATCTACTCTTTTTGTTTTAATCTAAGTTTATACCTAGTTTTAGTGAGAGAAATTACTTACAATATTCAAGACACTAATAGATTCGCCATAGTACGCCATCATAACTGACAAATGGATGACCATGGCAGCCACCGAGACGGTACCGTAGAAATTGGCCGTGGCTACATTAATTTCTTGATACTTTCTTGAAGACGCAGAAAGCGGCCCGTTGTTTGATGATTTCTGATTGAAAAAAATTTTATATAGTTATTTTATTTTTCTGCGCAAATCATATTTATACACACTAATTTTGACCTACAAAGCCATGAAGGTAAAAACCGTGCCCGTCCGCGCGCCCGTTTTTTCAGCTTCATGTACAAAGCTTATAAATGGTATGGTTCAATTGGGTTCAATACATTATTGCTGGTTACGAAATGGGCGGTAAAAAAGAGAATTTGCTTTAATATATTCCCTGATTTATCAACTGCGTGTTTCGTAACTGCACTCTGCCTCTATACTAAATTATTGTACCTACGCACGTAGGAATGACAGGTCACTTGACGGTTTTTGTATCTACCTATACGGGCGGTTTTTGTATCTATACGGTGTTATTAAATCGGTCGATCTAGTGAATGCCTGCCTTATCTAAACCTATAGTTGCTCCCACTATGCCGCTCACCGGATAATGTGGTAATAAAACACAGTAATAATTGAAAATATTATTATCTATTTCATTATCACCAAATCTACCTACTGGCCACTTCGTAATTGCTCCCTGAAAGGACCACTTCAACAAGGAATCGAGCTGTAGTATAGGTACCTATTAAGAGGAGAGTCTGATCCCATACATTCACGCCTTTGGGAACCCACAGTTTAAACTCAAATAATGACTAGATCATTTGACAGTATTTGTTTTTTTTACTCTGTAGTGTCTAATTAATTAATTAAAAAAACAACTCAATTTAGGTGTACTTTGGTGACATGAAGATATAAAATAATAGGGAGATGCGCTAAGCCCTAAAGTCACCTTCCCAAACATGTCCGCCTGTTACACAAAAGGAAAATTGAGAACCAAAATTTGGTATTAAACCTATCAATGCTCAACAGTGTGGCTACGAACATGTTATGACATTTCATACGATAAGCAATTTTTAGGCTAATTCTTATATATATTATCATTCCGTATTTTATTCATAAGTACTTTTGATTTGGTGATCAATAGCCTAAACAAAGCAAACGCAGTAAACCTTATTGTTAAAAAAGATTTTTTTGGACTATCATAAATGTTTGATATGTCAAAATTTACATTAAATAAATAAATTTAAATATTGTATGTGTACAACTTCAATAACATTTAATTTAAAAGATATATAATAAGTTAGATCGACTTACCGTCAATTCCATAAATGAAAACATTTTCTTTAAAAAACACATTTTAAGTGTGAGTGGTGTCAAATTAGATTTAAATGATCTATTCACGCAAAATAATGCTTATAATAACGCACATTTAATAACAATTTACATTTACACTGTGGGAGAGAAATGTAAAATAACACCCTCAAAAATTTACTTTAGAGTTCTCACCACAATTCTAATGTGAAATAATCAGCGACATCTCTTGTCAGTTGGTAGATATGAAACAGATTTTGTTTTAGTAGCGCTACTCGAATATAGATGTCATTGCGGTGCTTTTATATAAGTGCAATAAATTGTTATAACTTTGTTTTAACTCAAATTGCGGTGGGATATTTGATTTTGTGGGTTGAATAAAAAAAAAAAAAAAAAATTGTTTCAGAATATCACTGATAGATTTTGAAAAATAAAACGTACTTAGTGGTAGGTATTTGCTTCTCAAAACCATTACTATTTTGGTATGTATACATACAGTGCCTAATTTCTTCCTTTAGACACTGTAAGTAAATATTTCCGCTGTTCCTTAATTAAATCGATTACGATTTTCTTACTTAGCTACGTAAATGTTTAGCTAGTATAAAAGTTTATTAAAATGCACATGCAGCTGAAAACAGAATTAAATACTAACATAAAAACTTACGAAGCCTTTATTGATGCTTTATAACAGCTCAATAGCAAAACACCTCAAAATGTTATTCATAAACGCTCAATAAACCTCTAATAGTGATAAACGTCAAATAACAGCTCCATAACTTTATTGAAGGCAGGAGCCCACTATAAACCTATTTTAACCTCACTTTTTATACATATTTTATTTTTTGGTTTAAAATTTTATTAAATGACTTCTATTATTTCATAAAATTATATTACAAATAAAAATAATAATGCCCAGTCGGCTTCCGATCAACAAATTCTCAAAATTTTACAACTCGAATGGACTTGAACCAAATTAGGTTGGGCGCACCCTGACAGAAATTTGTAACAAAAAAATATTAATTTAACATTTAATCTTGTTTCACCGCGGTAATTTGTTCCTAAAAGACAAAGTTGTGCCGCTTCAAACTACAAAAATTGAATGGCGGTGCCGACTGCCGTCACATCTGTTTTTTATTTATTTATTACACGACATGTGATTTTGTATCTACCGGATGGTAAGCAGACCTACAAAGTCCATAAATGGATCGATAAATACATTGTCGTTTTACAATATTGATCGCTCCCACTATGCTGGCTTAATAATGGGGTTACAAAATGTCAAAGAATCAAAAAGAAAGAAAAAAAAATCAAAAAAGTTTACATTACGAGTCTATTTTAATATACTCGCTGCTTTATCATAAATTCAGTCGCTTATTTCGTAACCGCACCATGAAAGGATACTACCACCTCAACAATAAATCTATGCAGTAGTCCCGGTACCAACCAACCGGTGAACCCACAGACTAAAACAGAAACATGACTAGGTCACTTGACAGTTTTTGTTGTATGTGAAACAAGTATTGCGACTTGCAAGTTACATATTATCATACAGAGATGCAATCATAAAATAATACATAGGTACAGATATAGAGAGATGCAACATACGCGATAAACAAAGCTGTATTCTATTTTTGATACAAATTATTTTAATTTAAATGACGGCTGAAACCGCGGGGCACAGCTAGTGTGACTAAATTTTCTATCAGTGTGCGCCAAACCTTATTATAATTATTTCATTAATAGTGTCAAAAACGTTTTTTTTTTACTTTTATGGTCTTGGTTTTCCGCGATTCTGCCAACTTTCTTGACAATCAATTATTTTTTTCTATTAACACATCACTAATTCAGGTAATAAACGTCAAATAGTTATAGGAGCTTTATTGGAGGTTTATGAATAACAAAAAAGTTATCGAGCCAATAGCCTTATTGAACGTTTTAACTATTGAGCTCTTTAAGAGTGTTTTAAGGATTTTTTATGAATAAGACCGTAAGAGTCGAACACAGGAAAAATTAGCTCCATACAAATTTACATAGCTTCATACGTTTTGTCGCTTCAAAACAAAATTCAAGCGACAAAACGCCATCAGTTGCAGAATTTGGCACTTTTTTCCAAGGACAGAAGTATGTAAATTTGTATGGAGCAAATTTTTTCCTGTGTTGGATTTTTGTATTTAATTATGTATATAATAGCTATGTAAAGGTCATTGGGCACAATCCGACCCAATTTGTGAAGGTTTGCCTACAGAAACAAAATTACTTTTCAATTAATAAGGTATATCCCACTAACCATTTTAAGTTTTTTTTTTTAAAAACCATGGGAATAAAATATTAAATAATATTATTAGTGATTTAAAAGTTGAAGATATTTATTGCAAAGAACAAAATAGAATTTAAATGAAGGAATTGTATTAAAAAACACTATGCGTATGAGTACTCGGTCTGGCGGCATATATAATGCTATCTCTCTCGCACATTAAATAAATCTTTTTTTTTACAAACCATCATGAACAATTATCGAAATTCTCTACACTATTTTATTTCTGTAGATTCTGGATATATTTTTTGTACTAAGTGAGATAGTACGATTGCACCTGTAGATATTAATCAAGTTAAAATAAACCTCAGTATTTTTTTTTTTGTAAGATACAGAATTTCATTTTCTGTCTGATTCCCATTATTTATGGTAATGCGACCCATATATTCGTAAACCAGAGATATATGTCGAAACATCCCACATCAATTAATTTCTGTAGGTCGTGGGTAAATTTTTCATACTTAAGTGCCCTTTGTATGGAGCTATATAGATTTAAAGGAATGCGGTTATCACACTAAGGGTCCTGAAAGAAAAACAACTTTTTCGGTAAAATTGGTAAACATTAGTAGATACCTATAAAGCTATTATAACACGGGCGTAGTTAGATTTTAGTTTTTGGGGTCAAAAAAATAAAACAACAAACTCAAAAATATTGCACTTGGCATTATTCTTGAGAGAAAGAACTATATTTATTCTATAATTCGTAAATCTAAATCGTATAAACTTGTTCAGAAATTGCGTCGATAGTCTTATATTTTTTTAAGAAAGTGGCTGTTTTTAGTCGAACCCTAGTGCAAGTTTTTTAACATTTACTTTCGCGTTAACTTTACTACTGCGTTAACATTTTAACCAATCATTTTTAGTTCTCAAAATTTCCGCTTGGAGCGCTGAACTATTTCCCATACATATTTTAGTTAACTCAAATGCAAAGTAATAGTTAGAAAACCCCTAGTGTGAGTTTTATAACTATTACTAAAATTTGTATGGGAAATGGTTCAGCGCTCCAAGCAGAAATTTTGAGAACTAGAAATGCGGTCGTGTGATTTGTCAAAAGTGTTAACGCGGTAGTGTAGTCAACGCGAAAGTTAACGTAAACTCACACTAGGGCTACAGAAAAAAAAATCTGAAGGATATAAGTGATATAACTATTGAGTCAAAAATGTAAAACAAAATAGTTTGTTCGATAGAAATAAATGTGAAAATAGCTCTGTAATAATAATATTTTAATATTAAGCAATGTTGTTTTACTATAAATGTTTAACATGTTTTTTTTATTTATAAAAGTGTAGGTATATGATAAAGGTATTTGAATCAGTTTTATGTAGATTTTCTTAAATTAATATTTAAATGACCGCCTCCTTAGACTAGTGATTGCACCTTTGGCGTTGTATTGTATAGTTTGTAAAATATAATTTATGTATTATATCGTTGTTTCTGGTAAACATAGAACAAGCCTAAAGCTTAGTTTGTGTCCAGAGCAATATGTGTAATTTGTCCTAAAATAATAAAAAAATACATTGTGACTTACGGTTACGACATTTTGTTTCCGTGCGACTTTTGTTAGTCGACGCTGCTATGTGCATCTGGATTGAGAGATCTTATCAAAACCAAGCAAAATGACTATGTTGGCATTTCGTAGCATTATGTAGAAACTTATATATGAAATATGTTAATTTGTAAAGGCGAGGAAAAAAAGTTAGGGTCAAAAAATAGGAACTCTCAATCCTGACGTTTTTGCAAAAATATAAAAAAAATATTTTTAGAAGTATTTACTCTATGTTATATTTTTTTGTACTAACATTCAGTAGACACATCGTAAGAATTCATCATAAGAATTCAAAATATTTGGAGGTAAAATGAAGAAGATATAAGGCAAAACATGGATCTCTTAATCCAGACGTTTTAGATTGATCCATTGAAACACCATGTTAGGCTGAGTAAAAGCAAAAGTTGATTGTACCAACATTTAATAGTAGTTTTCGAGATTTAAAAAAACTAAAAAAATATATCCAAATGATAGCCATTTAAGAGTTATAGCAACTTCGTCATTTTTAAAACATCTGGACTGAGTGCTCTATATTTTCATATATATATATATTATTTTACATAACTTTTACTTTTAACGCACAGAAAATCTAAAATTCTACGATAAATTAAAAAAACCTCTTCTGAATCCAGGTATTTAAACATTTTGTGTAAAGATTGCACTTTATTATATTTTTAGATTTCAATTTTACCCATACAGCAAGTCGTGTAGGGTGACCATGTTTTTTGTTTGTTGGCACTCGGTATGAACACATGCCAAACCATACAAATTCAAATTGATTCCGAAATAAGTTATCGTGTTTACTACCAGTAAATCCATAGACTAATGTTGAAAAACGGTAAACCCACAGATTGATGCCTAAAAAATAAACCTGGATACCGTTATAGTCTCTACTGATCTCAAATATTCGAGCCACCTAAAATGCGGTACCTAAAGTCAGACTAATCCCGTAACATAACCGTCGAATCTCTTGAAAACCCGTAAACACTAATAATGCGGTTAAAAAAACTTTTTTTAAACCACATAATACATTAAAACCAAATCATTTTAAATTTCATTAAATCGGTAATGTTTTAAAGAAATTTAAATTGATATTATAAATACCAGGCATTACCCTAAGGCCCAAAATAATATTTGTTTATACTTAATCACCCATCGGTAAACAGTTTCACAAGTTTATATAGTAAAACTTGGACCCTTTTACACCTGCACCTATTAGGATATATTTTATTAACTACACCTTTCGCTCAATAATATGAGACAATGTTCTTAGCTATCCATGGCTTTACCGTGCGGGTGCCGGGTCCATCGCGTGGAAGGCAGGAGAATGAACTGCAGCGTTCCCGGACTTGAGACCGCGAAGTAGGTTTATAAGTACCACAAATTTCAAGTATCGGACCAGCGGTTCTCGAGATATTCAATTCGACAGACACCTAATAAAAGAGTTCTTTTATTTTTAATAAATAAATTCGGAACCCTAATGAGAACACAAGTGATTTTAATTAACCATTCAATGCTCAAAAAGTGATAATCCAAGATAGATTACTGGACGCAGAGAAACGTTTAACAAGTAATTTGTACTTTGTGAAAATAGGGAATATGCATGTTTTTTATTTTATTTCATTACTTAAGTAACTACATTAGACACTAAAAACAAACAATAAACACATAAAATAAAAGGGTTTAAACTTTATCTGCCGTTTTTTTCTATTTAAACTTTATCTAACGTTTAACAAGTAATTTGTACTTTGTGAAAATAGGGAATATGCATGTTTTTTATTTTATTTCATTACTTAAGTAACTACATTAGACACTAAAAACAAACAATAAACACATAAAATAAAAGGGTTTAAACTTTATCTGCCACTACCGCAGTAAAAAACGGTACCTCACTAGCCGCTATTCTGTGACGTCATTCGTGCTCAAAAAGCATATTAGTTTTATGTTATTGCACCTCAAAAGGTTTGTTTATCACAAATTATCGTAATAAAGGACAATAAATACCCGAGAAAATAAGAAACTATAGACTATAGGTGGGCGATTCTCGCGCTTTCGACATTCATCTCGATTCGACATTTTTGAACGAAAAATTACATATTATGTCATTTTTCGTTCAAAAATATCGAACATTAAACGAAATAAATAATAAATATTAATTAATAAATATATAAATATTGAACGAAAAATGACATAAACACACGTTGACATTTGTTTGTGCACTAATGACGTCACATGCAGTGTTTGCTAATGTCGGAGCGTTTAGAAATGCGTTCCGTTTCTACGAAAAAAATGATTTTTAAATCGTATTTATAAAAAAAATAGCTAATCAAAATAAAATAGATTACTGTAAATATGTTCAAAGACATAAAAGGAACATTATATATTAAAATAATAATAATTGGCGTTAATTACATATTCCCTATTATTACAGCATTTCCTTGATATTTATACTTCCATAGTACCTTCATACAATTATTCCAACATAGTATTCCAGTATTCTGTGCTTAAATAAAAAGTCAAAACAAAATATATTAATATCTAAATTGCTTCGCCTCTCAGGGGAGCGGCGTCATCAGTGACAGTAATTTGTAGTAATGAAATCCACCCACTTAAATCAATAGGTAAATCTATTGGTTTATTATGTATTTTTTTAGCATTGATTCACACACATACTGTCATATTTCTTCATCAAATTGAAAGTTGAACTATATGTACAAAAAAAACATGGTATGCTGTATGGGTAAATTTGGAATATATAAATCTAATAAAGTGCAATCTTTACACAAATAGTTTAAATGCCAGGTTTTAGAAGATGTTTTTTTAATAATTCGTAGAATTTTAGATTTTCTGTGCGATGAAAGTAAAAGTAGATATATGTGAAAAACAGATCACTCAGTCCTGATTTTAAAAAAATGATGAAGTTGCCTTTTAACGTTTATCATTTGGATATTTATTTATTTTTTGCGAATATGTCGAGAAGTACTATTAAATGCTGGGATAATCGACTTTTGCTTCTACTCAGCCTAACATGGTGTTTCAAAGGATCACTCAATCTAAAACGTCTGGATTGAGAGATCCATGTTTTGCCTTATATTTTCTTCATTTTACCTCCAAATAGTTTGAATTCTTATGATTATTTCTTACGATGTGTCTACTGAATGTTAGTATAAAAAAATATAACATAGAGTAAGTACTTTTAAAAATATTTTTTCATATTATTTCAAAAACGTCAGGTTGAGAGTTCCTATTTTTAAACCATAACTTTTTTCCTTTACAAATTAAAATATTTCATATATAAATTTCTACATAACTAAGCTACTAAATGCAAACATAGTAATTTTGCTTGGTTTTGATTAGATTTCTCAATCCAGATGCACATGACGCTGCTTACTCTCATCAGAAACCGTATTTAAAACGATGAGATAAAACATAGGTGTAATTTCACTGTCGAGTCATACCTCGCTTTAACAGCTAAGTAATAATATTGAAAGTAGGTCGACCGGTCTCGTTACCACCGCCCTTACAGTTTAGGTAGTCATGTTTACAGACCTAGTCATGTTTCGGTTTTAATCCGTGGGTTCACCGGTTTTCAGGAGGTTACTGTATCGATTTCTTGTCGAGGTGGTAGTCTCCTTTCAGGGTGCGGTTACGAATTGCGTTGAATTGACGATAAGGCAGCGAGTATATTAAAATATACTCGTAATGCAATTTGTCGCCACCCATTTCGTAATCGCATCATTTAACCAGCATAGTGGGAGCGATCAACTTTGTTTAAGAATAATTATTGATCGACCCCATTTATGTACTTTGTAGATCTGCTCACCACCAGGTAGATACAAAGTCACATGAACCCCAATTGTATTACTTACATAATAATATTATTTTGGCATTTTGATAAAGTAAAAATAAATAAAACAATAAATTCATACCTGGTGACTTACAGCACCGCCTGGCGTTGTATCCGGAGGTCGTGGATTCAATACCCAGCAAAAAAACTGTATATTTTCCAAGAATTCCGCGCGAGATTTTATTATGTTTCTCACTCGCAGGTATTGTAACAGGCATTTTTTATTTCACCTGTTTTATTTGCCTTTATGGAACCAGCTAACCACTTAGTCTTACATATAGTTGGTTATGGCGTGTTCGGTTTGGTTTCCATTTAATTTTATGTATGCATGAGTGCAACTTTTACCTAATACTAAATAAAGTTTTTTCACTTAGGTCCTTGGTTCAAAACCCGGTGTGTACCAATGAGTTTTTAATATAAAAAAAATATGTACATTTATTTGACAATACCACTATAGTACCTCGGAGAGCACGCTGTCGGTCCCGGTTTCACTATTCCAACTTGTGAAACTGTTTATAGATGGGTTATTGAGTCTATTAAAAACATCGCGGCGAGCTAGCCAATTGTTCGGTACAGATTCATACCATCGGCTTCGTCGAGGTGGGTGTTAAAAAAAAACTTCCGCTGGGTACCCTGGGGCTGTCTAGGCGGTTTCGGGCGCCCTAAGGCACCCGTGATGATATGTATATGTATGTATTTATGCTAAATTTCATTCATCCTTAGAAAAAGCTTCTTCTAAGCATTCATCAATTGCGCGAACTGTCAAACGCGCGAAGTTAAAATGATCGTTAATTTTTCTGAAATATATAATTTTCAATTTTATTTTTAAATTTATAATTTTCTTTGCATTTTTTTTAATTTATTGTCCCATACTCTAAATATTAGAATTTTTTTTTTTTTAATATGAATGAAGTAGTTTTGGTAGTTTTTTTTTCTGTATAATTTTTAAGATGCACATGGATTTAAATTTCAAAGTCACCCTGTATAATAGGTACAACTCTATGTCGTCACAAAATATGCTCATTATTATATTTTATCTCGACTGCCTCCGTAGACTAGTATATCCGGAGGTTGTGGGTTCGATTTACACCATGTCAAAAAAAAAATTAGTACCTACGTTTTCGGTACAGTTTGTCATAGTCACGGTGTTTATAAAAATATACCTACCTAATATGTATTAAGTATAGTTGGTATAGTTTTTTCTGTACACATAGTACAAGCCTAGAGCTTAGACGTGACCAAGGCAATATGTGTGTAATGTCCTTCATATTATATCTTTATTAAAAATACTTTAAACAAATAATTACCTACATCGGACCGACCGATTTTCAGATGCAAAACCGTCAAGACCTAGTCAATATTCGGTTTTAGTTGAATCTTGACTAGTAGTGTGAGTTCAGCAGCTATTAGGAGACAAGGTACCTAGTTAGCTACTACATAGATTTCTTGTGGAGGCAGTAGTCTACTTTCGGTGTGCGTCTACTTTCGATTTGACGATAAAGCATAGAAGATATTAAAATAGACTCGTAATGCAAATTCTTCATTATCACCACCCTCGTAACCCTAACATTTAACCGGCATAGTGAGAGCGACAAATGTTGTTAAACAACAACCTATTGATCGATCCCATTTATGAACTCTGTAGGTCTGTTTCCAATAACATTTAAAAAAAAACAACAGTAAAAAACGGTACCTCACTAGCCGCCATTCTGTGACGTCATTCGTGCTCAAAAAGCATATTAGTTTTATGTTATTGCACCTCAAAAGTTAGTCAAAAGGTTTGTTTATCACAAATTATCGTAATAAAGGACAATAAATACCCGAGAAAGTAATATATAAATATTGAACGAATAATTACATATTATGTCATTTTTCGTTCAATATTTATTATTGATTAATTAATATTTATTTCGTTTAATGTTTGATATTTTTGAACGAAAAATGACATAATATGTCATTTTTCATTCAAATATCGAATCGAGATGAATGTCGAAAGCGCGAGAATTGCCCCCCTGAACACACGTTGACATTTGTTTGTGCACGAATGACGTCACATGCAGTGTTTGCTAATGTCGGAGCCTTTAGAAATGCGTTCCGTTTCTACAAAAAAAAAAAAGATTTTTAAATCGTATTTATTAAAAAAATAGCTAATCAAAATAAAATAGATTACTGTAAATATGTTCACAGACATAAAAGGAACATTATATATTAAAATAATAATAATTGGCGTTACATACATATTCCCTATTATTACAGCATTTCCTTGATATTTATACTTCCATAGTACCTTCATACAATATAGAATTCCAGTATTCTGTGCTTAAATAAAAGTCAAAACGAAATATATTAATATCTAAATTGCTTCGCCTCTCAGGGGAGCGGCGTCATCAGGGACAGTAATTTGAGGTAATGAAATCCACCCACTTAAATCAATAGGTAAATCAATTGGTTTATTATGTATTTTTTTAGCATTGATTCACACACAAACTGTCATTTTACTGCATCAAATTGAAAGTTGAACTATACATATGTACAAAATAATATGCCATGCTTCATAAAAATTAAAAAAAAAACATGGTATGCTGTATGGGTAAATTTGACAACGACTGCTGTATGGGTAAATTTGGAATATATAAATCTAATAAAGTGCAATCTTTACACAAATAGTTTAAATGCCAGGATTTAGAAGATGTTTTTTTAATAATTGGTAGAATTTTAGATTTTCTGTGCGATGAAAGTAAAAGTAGATATATGTGAAAAACAGATCACTCAGTCCTGATTTTTATAAAATGATAAAGTTGCTTTTTAACGGTTATCATTTGGATATTTATTTATTTTTTGCGAATATGTCGAGAAGTACTATTAAATGTTGGCATAATCGACTTTTGCTTCTACTCAGCCTAACATGGTGTTTCAAAGGATCACTCTAAAACGTCTGGATTGAGTGAATCATGTTTTGCCTTATAACTTCTTCATTTTACCTCCAAATAGTTTGAATTCTTATAATTATTTCTTACGATGTGTCTACTGAATGTTAGTATAAAAAAATATAACATAGAGTAAGTACTTTTAAAAATATTTTTTCATATTATTTCAAAAACGTCAGGTTGAGAGTTCCTATTTTTAAACCATAACTTTTTTTCCTTATCTTTACAAATTTAAATATTCCATATATAAATTTCTACATAACGCTACTAAATGCAAACATGGTAATTTTGCTTGGTTTTGATTAGATCTCTCAATCCAGATGCACATGACGCTGCTTACTCTCATCAGAAACCGTATTTATAACGATGAGATAAAACATAGGGAAGTAGATGTAATTTCACTGTCGAGTCATACCTCGCCTTAACAGCTAAGTAATAATATTGGAAGTATCGTTGTATCCGGAGGTCGTGGATTCAATACCCAGCAAAAAAACTGTATATTTTCCAACAATTCCGCGCGAGATTTTATTATGTTACTCACTCGCAGGTATTGTAACAGGCATCTTTTATTTCACCTGTTTTATTTGCCTTTATGGAACCAGCTAACCACCTAGTCTTACATATAGTTGGTTATGGCTTGTTCGGTTTGGTTTCTATTTAATTTTATGTATGCTAGTGCACACTTTTACCTAATACAAAATAATTTTTTTTTTTGACTATGCATAAATACCTGTAAAGGTTTATTAAATAAATTTTATTTTGACTTATTATATATTGCCCTCTTAAGTAGGTATTATTATTTATTCCCTTTCAGTATCAATTTTGTTAAATAATGTACATTATTTATTATAATATACGTGGTGGCCGAGTTGATTAGACCTTGGACATAAAAACACTTAGGTCCTTGGTTCAAACCCCGGTGTGTACCAATGAGTTTTTAATAATAAAAAATATGTACATTTATGATATTGGAGAGCACGTTAAGCTGTCGGTCCCGGTTTCACTATTCCAACTTGTGAAACTGTTTATAGATGGGTTATTGAGTCTATTAAAATCATCGCGGCGAGCTAGCCAATTGTTCGGTACAGATTCATACCATCGGCTTCGAGGTGGGTTAAAAAAAAACCGTGATGATATGTATATGTATGTATTTATGCTAAATTTCATAGATCCTTAGAAAAAGCTTTTTCTAAGCATTCATCAATTGCGCGAACTGTCAAACGCGCGGAGTTAAAATGATCGTTAAGTTTTATGAAATATATAATTTTCAATTTTATTTTTAAATTTATAACTTTCTTTGCAATTTTTCTAATTTATTGTCCCGTACTCTAAATATTAGAAAATATTTTTTTTAAATATGAATGAAATCGGTTAAGTAGTTTTGGTAGTTTTTTTTTCTGTATAATTTTTAAGATGCACATGGATTTAAAAATTTTTTTTTCTTCCAGCTATTTATACATTTTATTTTAAATAACAGCTGTCTGCTAAATTTACATTTATGCTTAAAACAAGCTTTTTCTAAGCATTCATCAAATGCGCGAACTGTCAAACGTGCGAAGTTAAAATAGTCGTTAAGTTTTCTGAAAATTCATAATTTTCTATGCAATTTTCTTAATTTATTGTCTCGTAAGTAACTTCTAAATACTACAAAATATTTTTAGAAAAAGTAAATGTTGACTTTGATTGAAAGGTGAGGCATTTCACGTGAAGTTTTGATTTGATCAGTAGTATCATATTAGCGTTACAACTTGTTGTACTTTGGGCTAATATGACATTCTACTGATCAAATAGAACAACTTTTCCTATGGAACCGTGTGTCGCAAATGAAAAATAAAATGCCTTCTCATACAAACTATTAATGTTACTATGACCAATTTGTATGGGGTAGCAATTTTTTTTTTCATTTTGTACTCTATGTCATAACAAAATATGCTCATTATTATATTATCTCGACTGCCTCCGTAAACTAGTGTATGCGGAGGTTGTGGGTTCGATTTACACCGTGTCCAAAAAATATTAGTACCTACGTTTTCTGTACAGTTTGTCATAGTCACGGTGTTTATAAAAATATACCTAATATGTATTAAGTATAGTTGGTTGTAGTTTTCTGTACACATAGTACAAGCCTAGAGCTTAGATGTGACCAAGGCAATATGTGTGTCATGTCCATCATATTATATCTATATTAAAAATACCTTAAACAAATAGGTAATTACCCACATCGGACCGACCGATTTTCAGATGCAAAACCGTCAAGACCTAGTCAAGATTCTGTTTTAGTCGAATCTTGACTAGTAGTTTGAGTTCAGCAGCTATTAGGAGACTAGGTACTGTAGCAGCCGTTTTTGTGACTGTTACATTACCTACCTAACTATTTGGAAATAAATTAAAACTCTTATTATTTTTGGACTTGTTTTACTGAGTAGCCATCCAATATCATTTATATTATTATTGAGTAGCCATCCATTATCATTTATATGATTATTTATTACAAATTAATACGTATTTTTAATATATTTAAATTACTGCAGGCATTCGCTGCTTTTCCTAACCTAGCCCGAACGAATTATCTACTACTTCTTCTGTCTCCCGTCACATGTCCGTGAACCTTCAAATTATTTAAAAATAGGAAATTAATTTAAGAATAATATGGTCAGCCCTCTCCAACCAGTACCATAGGTTGCGTTCCAAATACTAGGTGTTACAGTAGCTACTACATAGATTACTTGTGGAGGCGGTAGTCTACTTTCAGTGTCCGGTCGATTTGACGATAAAGCAACGAAGATATTATCTAAAATAGATTCGTAATGCAAATTCTTCATTGTCGCCGCCCATTTCGTAACTCCATCATTTAGCCAACATAGTGGGAGCCATGAATGTTGTTAAACAACAACGTATTGATCGATCCTATTTATAGACTCTGTAGGTTTGCTACCAATAACAATAAAAAAAAAACAATAACCAACAACTTTACTTTATTATAAGATCCATTGTCTCCTAAAACCACTAAATAATTTATCCATCTTAAAACATTCAAAAATAGTTTCCTTACATTGCCCCCCTTAATATGTATACCATTTGTCAGGCCATAACTAGATTTAAACCGCAGTTACATTTCACCAAAGTTACGCCCATTCACCAAAATATAGTCGTCTCTTTTTTTTACGTAAGATATCCTACTCCTTCTATAATGCTATCCTTTACACGCATCATGATTATTCCATTTTATTAACAGACTAAAAGGCTCTATGTTTAAATTTCCGCAATTCTAAATTACATCCTAGTACGTTAGAAATAAGGCAGAAAATAGATGTTTAAACGAAGCTAAGGGGTAGCAATTGAAGCGAGACAGAAAAGAAGAGGACAGAACGAGTCGTTCTGCTTAAGTTAGTGAGTTCAAAACGAGTTTTTATGTTTGGAAATCGTATTAAAGCTTTGTTGGGAACTGTTCCACTCAACGGGCGTAGTTAGGCGTTTGTGCGGTCGAACTATCGTGTTCCAAGTTTGAACGGTAGGGCGGTGATTGGCCCATTGAGTTGAATTCAAGTTTCGAACGCGAGCGGTCGAGCGTAGCGCTAGAACTAGCGATCAACTTTTGTGAACAAAAAAATCATGAATCAAATCCAGTGTTAAGTGTTTAGAAAAAAATATTCATCATGTCTTCTATACATTCTGATGATGACCAAGAAGAAATAAATGTAGATTCTGATAGTAGATTATCAGGGAATTGTGATAGAAGTATTGGATCTGAGGATAGGGATTCTGAACAGAGTTATAATGACAGGTTTAGAGATTCTCCTAATGATCATATGACGACTACACAACCTAGAGTCAGTTTACCCTTCAGCATATCAAGGTTGTTAGGTAAACAATTTGAAGATATAGACTCTAAAAGACGTCATTCTAGTGATGACAGAAGTGACCAGGATACAGAATCAGAAAGTGCGAAAGACATTGAGAAAGATACTGTAACTTCTTTACCGTTAAGTTTTACTCATGCGCCAGGATTGTATACTGGATCTGGGTTGTTGTTGAGACCTGGATTAGGTTTAGGAGGTGGTTACCCAGGATTTGGGGGGAGTCCAGGGGTGGTTAGGGTGCCTGCACACAGAGCGTTGGGTGCTTTGGGTGCTTGGGGGGTGGCGTTGGATCCTATGAGGCAGGCTGCTGCGGCGGCGTTTGCACATCAAGTAGTTAAGGATAGATTAAATGGTGAGTGTTTTATTCTTTAATTGCCTTTATATTCTTTTTTAAATTAGGAATCAATTTGGTACATTTATTCCACACACGGAAAGGCAAATGTCTTTCAACCATACCTACAAGAAGTAAGGTATACCTAGTTAATTTTACATAATTTTATTTGACCACCTATTTATATTAAGTACAACTGTTACGGCATGTGAATTTTATAATCAAAATAATTTATTTATAAAATATATACATAGAAAAATATAATAAACTATATCTAAATTAATAATAGTATTAGGTATAGGTCCTAAACATAATATTTTTTTTAAAATAATTCAAACAATTTTAAAATATTTATTATAATATATATCTATAGGTATTTTTTAAATATCTCGTTAGAAATTTTATATTTTTAATATTTATTTTTCCACAAAAGTACATATTTTCTATAGAAGTCGGAGTTAGTATATAATTGGTAAACCTATACTAATACTAATATTGGTAGGTACTATACCTACCAATATACCCTTTGTAAAGATGCGACCAATTATAATAATAGTAATAACAATAAAACTCGCGACAAATTAAAAAAATATAATAAAATATCCCATAAAATGTTTCCTGAATAAAATAAAATAAATAAATAAATAAAACACAGGCTTGTATCATTTGCTCTGTTAAAAAAATATTTGCTGCCTAAGTAGAATTCACCCGAATTAATTTTGAAGTATCTTCCACTTACCCGAAAATATTTTAATGAATAATTTCTACTCTCCTGAATAAAAAGGTTTTATTCACCCGAATTTGTCCTAATACTAAACCTATACCAAATCTTCTACCAACATATTTATTGTTAATGATTTTCTAAGAATCCAATAAGAACAAAAAAAATATATAATGTAAGCTTTGCAAAAGAAAACTTTATATGTATCTTGTGTATATAAGTATTATTTAGTATACTATATTCATTACTGACACGCAACTTCGTATTGTGTCAATATTCATACATACATATTTTCACGGGTGCCTTACAACGCCCGAGACCGCCTGGACGGCCCCAGGGTACCCAGCGGAGGGGTTTTAATCCCACCTCGACGTAGCCGATGGTATGCGTCTACACCGAACAAGTGGCTAGCTCGTCGCGATGTTTTGAATAGACTCAATAACCCATCTTTAAACAGTGTTACATGTTGGTATAGTGAAACCGACGACGTTCATAGTTGTCATTATTATTTGTCAACAGATCTGCTTACCATCAGTTAGAGTCACACTTATATGTCGTGCTCCAATAAAATAAAGACCAAAAAAATCAGTTAAACAAAACACCGACCTGCTCTTAAAATAATTAATGTGCAACAACAAAAAAAAAGAAAGTGACATCAATATTGCGTGCGTGTGAGTGTGACACACCGAAAAACTATTTGTTTGATGTTTTTGTTGTTTTTTTTCTAATATCCGTTGTTAGCCGAGGTTTTAGGCGCCTACAGCCGTGTAATTTGTTGAGCCGACATGTCGCCGTGGAAGGGTCAACAGAGTCTGTGCCATTTAGAAAAAAAAAACTTACGGAAAGATAAGGCTTTGGTTGAGGAAATATTTGGATATAATTGTATATAGCTTTGTAAAGAAACCAAAATAAATTTAGCATATTATTATATTATGCTGTGAAATCAATTTATTGATCGATTGATATACCTACTAAGCAAAATTTTGTGATCAAAACTACTTTTTTTAAAAATATATTGTGAATGTTATTTCTATCTATAATTTCTGATAATACAATCAAATTAAGTTTTTTATATTGTTGTCGCATTCCGTTGTTTTTTCTGGCTCTTTTTTTCAAAAAAAAAACCTATATTTTTTTTTAGTGTATAATAAACAAAATTAGTTGCTTGTATTAAAAATTTAATTCAATAAATGTCTTTTACGTTATGCCCGCACTAATGAACAAACAAACCGACAAACCGTTTTTTTATTTACGTTTTATTAGGTGTTTCTTTTAGTACCCTTTTTTATCTTTAATAACAGCAACAAACACGGAAATTCAACTAATTTATTATATAATATATCTAAAGATATTGGACATTCCTACGCAAGTACTTAAAATATGTATTTACCAAAAGAATAATTATGTAAAGAATCACAACTTTTAATGGCATAAAAAATCACAATACCTATCTTATACAAAAGGTAGTCAAATTATGTCCATTTTTTGCGACCACCGTGCGAGATACCGGAAGTTGGGGATGTCCGAGACAGATATAATTTGACATAATAATCCGGGTGGCGGATGTGTCCATACTATTAATTAAGTTACAGACCGACAAGAAGTGTAGATATCTCTTTAGAGTCTGTGCATAAAGCCGTTCGTGGTTTTTTTTTTTTTTTTTACCGTTTTTGTTTTTTTTTATTGCCTTTTAATATTTTCAACACTTACTGTATTAACATGGTTTGTTGGACTTTAAAAGGTTTGAATATTCTCATAAACATTGTCTTTAGAAGGTTGTACTTTACGCAATATGAGGCTCTATTGATTTAATTGAACCACTTTTCCTATGTGTCGCATCTCGCAAATAAAAAAAATAGCTTCCCCGTCAAACTAAAACTGTTAAAATAACTAATTTGTATGAAAAGCCAAAAAAAAAAAAATATGACACATGGTTCCATAGATGAAGTTGTTCGTTTTGATCAGTACAGCCTCATATAGCCCAAAGTACAACCTTTTAAAGATAATATTTATACGAACATACAAAACATTAATTTAAATTTTAAAAAATCGGCTCAGTAATGGAGGATTTTATGAGTAGGTATGTCCCCAAAATATTCGCTGGAAAAAATATTCGAAGTAGGTACCTACCGCGACGCGCTGGCCATTAGTTCGGTGTAGTTAGACCTTCGGCTATGACGAAGTAGGAATAATAGCTAACGGGACCACACTAGGTCCCGTTTTGAACTGGACTGTCCCCTTTTCTCTACTCCATCCCAGTGTCCCCGAGGAAAGCTTCGGACAATGAAATATCCCGTTTTCAGTTTCATAAGAGGCAACACTAATAAAAACTTATAATCTCTCTTTTATAGGAAAATATAGGCCTTTTCATTTTAATATCAACAAAACTTAAAAAAAACATGAATACCTTAATAATAAAATAAAACTACTATAATAAAACCACGTATAACCTAAGTAAAATTATAATAAATAAAAAATTTCGTCCATATCGCTGCCAATTGGTAGGGTTCCCAATAAGCTGGCCGCGTTACCTCGCTGTATAGCTATGCTAATTCGCTGAGCTAAAAACGAGCCAGCTCGTGGGTCACCGGATGTGTCGACCAAACGCTTTGCAATATATTTATATATTTTATGAGCTCCTGGTCCCCACGGCCCCATGGTTTCAACCCCAAATGGCTCAAATATGTAGTCTCTACTGAGAATTGCATATTTGCGCCGTTTAAGGTTTTCCGCCGAGAGAGCAGCAGCGCCAACTTTTTGCGAAGTTCCTGGCAGATGAGACGGTGCAAAAGTATCGGCGCAAGTCGCGTCCCATACCAAACACCGTCCACCAGTCCAGGGCACCAGCGTCATTCCATCCGGCCTCTTACCATCGTCTCTAGCCAGTCCTCTAGATTCTAATACAGATGGGACAGAGACCTTTTCTAAATGTATAAATTATTGAGTCTTTGATGTAGACACCTGAAAAAACATAGCTTCTGATTTCTGTTCTCAAAGCCATATTGATAGTGAGTGAACGAAAAACCTTTCCAAGAATATAATTCTTGTTCAAAATCACCATAATTATATAAAATAAATATATTCATCAAAAAAATATAATAAAAAATAGCTTTTTTTTGGTTTTTGAATAATTATTATATCTTTATATATTTTTCAATATACTTTTCCAACAAAAAGTAATTTTTAATTTGACTGACTGTCCATAATTTTCACAATGTCCCGTTTTGAGTAAAAATAAAAATCGTCATGTAATGCCTAATACCCCACCGCTGGGTGCCCTAAGGAGTAGGTACAAAAAAACATAATATAGGAAGGTACCTAACTTTACCTTGAACGAATTGAAAATCTAATTGCTTTGACAAAATTATAAACAAAGACAAAATAATAGGTATATTTATTCAAAATTGCAATACTTTAAAAGTTTATTTATGTCCTTACACCGCAATGGCCTTGCGGTGTTATAATTTTTGTTCTAGACCGCTACGAAATCTTTGTCTTTTTACGAGGTAGTTAAAATTAATTATTCTTTGAAAATTGTAAAGAATAACACAAAGCCTTCTTAGGCCATGTTGGGGCACTAGGGCATAATAAGTATTTGGGGCCCCGTTGAAAATTAATAAAGGTGAAGTAACATGGACACCATGGACCGTTTATATACTTTATTTGACTTTAGCTAGTAAGCAAACCAACAAAGTCCATGTTATCCATAGGTCGCTGGTTCAGATCCGGCTCGAAGGACCAATTTGTTGTGGACTGTAGTTTGGATTGTGGAATAAAAGTCTGGTTGAAAGTATAAAATACAATCACTGAATTTAACTTTTTTATTAATACACACGAAATTATATTACAATGAAAATAAATGAAAATAAGACTGAAAAAAACTATAAAATTAATACATTTGACTTCAAACATTAAATAACAATAACAAAGGGTAACCATGGCAACTGTAGGGTTGTCATGGATAAAAAACATAATTAATGTTGCTGCGTTATTCAATTAAATAAATCTTTATGTCTCAAACAAATGTTGTTGTTTAACTATATTGATGATGCGATTACGAAATGGGCGACAAAGACGTATTTGCGTTACGAGTTTGTTATAATATTCTCGCTACTTTATCGTCAAATCAATCGCCCGTAACCGCGTCATATAAAAATTATATGTTTTTGACAATGATGTCTTTTTTTATGTTCAAAAATAATTCTGCCAAAACCCAGAATCATCAAATTTATTTACAAGAGCAAGCATTTTTAAGTGTTACAATTTAGGACATTATCTATAAATAATAGTTCTCACAAAAAATCTTGACGAGGCAGGCAAAAAAATTCCGGATTCGCCCCCTGAAAAAACAACGTGTTTTTAATCTCGCCATGTCTACGGAATCTCCCAGCACTTTTTGCATGATAATAATACCTAATATTAAGTACTTACCTCTATTTAAAATACTTGATAAAAATATTTCATTTTATCACTTTTCGCATTTAATAATAATTTAACATGCGTCGGCACAGGTAATTGACACAAATGCCAATAAGGCTTTCACTGTCCATCGTGTTCTTTTTGTCCATTTAAATCATTATGTCTCATTAATTCAGTAATTTGTTTGGCTTGTCGAACTAATCAATTAATTGTAGCGGTCAGTGAGTGGCTTTTATAACATTGTTTATTCATGTAGATCATTGTAGGTGTTTCACACGATGTCGAGTGTTGTGGCCAGTGGGATTTAGCCTGTTGGGTATTTTGGATTAATTTTCTCTTGGGATTGTAATAGTAAAACAACAATAGGTATACCCATTTAAAAAAAATGCTGTTGCGCACTTATTTTTCATTCGTTTACTTCTTAGCCTAGTGTAAGTCACTGCGCAACTGATAACAACCGCCATGACCGCTTGATACAAGGAGGCTATACCATCATAAACACCTCAACAAGCTCGCCACTTGTTAGGTGTTGTCTCCGAATATAATCGGCGAAATGAAGACGGGTTAATCCCTTCGCTGGGTACCCTGAGATTTTATAGGAGCAGGTAGATACAGAGTCCCATACCGTGCTCCAATTAATTAAAAAATATCCAAGTAAGTAGGTATTTATTCAGATTAATACAAATATAAAAATAAAATTATACAAATTTATAAATTATAAATATTGCTTATAAAATAATTAAATGAAAAAAAACACCTCTGAATTAAAATATTCCTCCAAATCACTGTTTTTTAGTGGAATAGTGCCCAATACGCTGGAAGCATTTTCTCTTTGAATTATACTAAGTTTTTGTATGAATTAGCTGCTAGATTTATTGTTTCCCGAAATGTCGCCGAGCCTAGGAGCAATTACCTTATAAAAGGCTTTTGCCTCAGACACAGTAAGTATGTATACCGAAATGTCGACGAGCCTAGGAGCAATTTCCTTATAAAGCTTTTGCCTCAGACCCAGTAAGCATGTATACCAAAATGTCGACGAGCTTAGGAGCAATTTTCTTATAAAAGGCTTTTGCCTCAGACCCAGTAAGTATGTATACCGAAGTATCGACGAGCCTAGAAGCTATTTCCTTATAAAAGGCGTTTGCCTTAGACCCAGTAAGCATGTATACCAAAATGTCGACGAGCCTAGGAGCAATTTCCTTATAAAAGGCTTTTGCCTCAGACCCAGTAAGCATGTATACCAAAATGTCGACGAGCCTAGGAGCAATTTTCTTATAAAAGGCTTTTGCCTCAG
Organism: Monopis laevigella; assembly: GCA_947458855.1. NCBI lineage: Eukaryota > Metazoa > Arthropoda > Insecta > Lepidoptera > Tineidae > Monopis > Monopis laevigella. Next base: position 8,616,905 of record OX381599.1, read on the forward strand.
ACCCAGTAAGCATGTATACCGAAATGTCGACGAGCCTAGGAGCAATTTCCTTATAAAAGGCTTTTGCCTCAGACCTAGTAAGCATGTATACCGAAATGTCGACGAGCCTAGGAGCAATTTTCTTATAAAAGGCTTTTGCCTCAGACCCAGTAAGTATGTATACCGAAGTATCGACGAGCCTAGGAGCAATTACCTTATAAAAGGCTTTTTCCTCAGACACAGTAAGTATGTATACCGAAATGTCGACGAGCCTAGGAGCAATTTCCTTATAAAGGCTTTTGCCTCAGACCCAGTAAGCATGTATACCAAAATGTCGACGAGCCTAGGAGCAATTTCCTTATAAAAAGCTTTTGCCTCAGACCCAGTAAGCATGTGTACCGAAATGTCGACGAGCCTAGGAGAAATTTCCTTATAAAAGGCATTGCCTCAGACCCAGTAAGCATGTATACCGAAATGTCGACGAGCCTAGGAGCAATTTTCTTATAAAAGGCTTTTGCCTCAGACCCAGTAAGTATGTATACCGAAGTATCGACGAGCCTAGGAGCAATTTCCTTATAAAAGGCTTTTGCCTCAGACCCAGTAAGTATGTATACCGAAGTATCGACGAGCCTAGGAGCAATTTCCTTATAAAAGGCGTTTGCCTCAGACACAGTAAGTATGTATACCGAAATGTCGACGAGCCTAGGAGCAATTTCCTTATAAAAGGCTTTTGCCTCAGACCCAGTAAGCATGTATACCGAAATGTCGACGAGCCTAGGACCAATTTCCTTATAAAAGTCCTCAGACCCAGTAAGTAGGTATATTAAGTTTTATAAGCAATCTATTCGGTATTCCCCTAAACCAATTCGTATATAAAACGTGTCAATATATGCCGGAAAAGTAGCATAAAGTGATATTGAATATCACTTTTCGTTCCGGGCTATAAAATTCAAATGTGACTGCGAGATGTCGAGACGGTTTTACCAAATTAAAATGTATAATATTTTAATGTTATTAAATGATATTCAGCTTCATTTAAAGCTAAGTAGGTATTTGAAATCATATTATATTGATTTGGTATTAATTATTTTTTTATTTACTTATTTAAAGTTTTAATAGATAAACAATTAAAGGTCTTGAAAAAAAAAAAAAAATTACCTTTGAAATTTTTTATTAAAATAATTAAAAACAAAAAAATACCAAATAAACAAGAAACCTAAAAAGAAAAAAAAAAGAAAAAATACTTTCTTTTAATACCTACTACTATTAAAACATCCTAACATTTAATAAATAATTTAATGGTATAATAAGCAAGCATATGATATACCTATTGCTGTTCTGCAGTATTAAATATTTTATATATTTTTTCTTTTTAGGTTTCTAGTTTATTTTTATTTAAATTTATAAGTTGGTATTAAGTTTAAGTATGATTATATTCCAACAGAATATATTAAACAAATATATTTATTGCCAAACCAAATGCACATATATATATAGTAAAAAAAATAACCCTAAAAATAAATATTACTAGACTAAAAATATTGCTATAAACATCCAAACCATCATTTCCTCGTAAACAATATTTTTATATGGCAACAAATATTTCTATCTGCAAGGCCTGTTAAGTATCATATTTTATGATACCGCATGGAGACAATTTTCTAAACATAATTTATCAGCGGAATAGACAACGCGCTCGTGTATAAACTACGACATACTAATCAGGGTTTTACTAAATTTAAATATTTACTTACGATCAGGTTAGCAGGGCTTTTTGTAGCTTAAACGTTTTTTGGAGCAGGGCATGTGACTTTGTGTTTACTTCTACAAAGCTGACATACAAAGTTTATGAATGGCGTCGATCAATACTGTAATATTATTTATCATATACATCAGGTAAATGATTCGGTTACGAAACGGGCGGCGACAAATATTTTCACCTAACTTATTTTCATACATATACTAAACGTCTTTCACACAGTCTCCTTAAATAGTATATTTTTAACACAAATTTAGAAAACCAAGGACTATTTACCGCCTGGGTCTTACTTTACCGTTGTATACGGAGGTCGTCAATTCGTTTCCCACTCATGGCAAAATAAAATTAGTATGTACGTTTTTCTGTACAGTTTGCCATATATATCTGTGTTTATAAATTGTAATATGTATATTGGAGCAAATAGTACAAGCCTAGAGTTTACAATATATAAAATTTTATATATAGGTGTACGTAACCACTATTTACTGTCCATATTTAATTGGTCACTAATATAAATAAATGGTGACACACTAGATGGCGCTTGCAATAAATAAGTCACGCGCAATTTTTTCTTCGTAAGTTATTCTTAGCCTATCTACTTATTATTAGTTTGCAATTTCCCTACACTTCTGAAGTGGGAAATCTTCCGCCTCTTACCCTGAGTGTGCAATCCATTAGGGTAAGAGGTCGTATGGTTGCATTTGTAGGAAATGGTGGGAAATAAAACCACGTTAAAGGTGGGATTATTGTGCTAGATGTACCCCGCGGTTTCACTCGCCGTTTAATTTAAAACTAATCGAATTGAAAATAAAATACAGCTCATTTTACTCGTTGATAATGTAGCTTTCTATGTGTAAGAAATTTAAAAATTGATTCAGTTGTTTTTCAGTTTCAACGATCAAATCTTTTCACTCTTTATATTATTTGAAACAAATAAAGTGTGTTAGATGGGTTTCTTATTAAAATATATAAATTGAAGTTATAAAATTTTATTGTCAAATACACACACCGGCAGAATTAGCGGAACACAAAAAAAAAGGAAGAATTAATATATCTTTTTCGTAGCACTGGCCGGTTACATTACTTTTTTTATAATTTTTCAAAAACGTCAAATTAGAAAATGTTAAGTCATTTTTTGCATTCGTTTCCTTTAATTTTTCATTCTAATTTTGAAAATACAGTGGCATATGGCGGCGGTTCAATTATGGTCTGGGGAGGGATATGTTTAGGAGCTCGCACGGAGTTAATAGTAGTCGACGGCGGGAATCTGAATGCTGATCGGTATATCAGGGAGATTTTAGAGGAACATGTTGTGCCATTTGCTCCATTTATTGGTAACGACTTCATTTTAATGCAGGATAATGTGCTCGCTCAGTACAGGCATACCTAAACCATGTTGGTGTTACGGCGATGGAGTGGCCAGCACGGTCCCGGGATATGAATCCGATTGGACACGTTTGGGACTTACTAAAGAGGAGTGTCAAATCAAGAATGCCACCTCCTAACAATCTGGGCGAGCTGAAAAACACATTAGTTGAAGAATGGCAGAGGTTGCCCCAAGAAATCATTGACAACATAGTATGCCCAGACGGATGGAAACCTTAATCAGGGCACGGGGGGGAAATACTCGTTATTAAACATTCATTTAATTAATTTTAAACCATCATAAATCTTAAATTTTCAACTGTTTCTCTGTCACTACGAAATCTAAGAAAAATGCATTTTGTTTCATGTTTAATTATTTTATACTCTCCCTTTTTTAGTGTTCCGCTAATTCTGCCGGTGTGTGTATTTCGCCTCTCTTTGGAGCGGCGGCGTCGTCAGTGACAGATGACGCTTCTCTTTATTAGTAAGAGATAGATGAAATCAAAGGATTGGGCCAGGACAGCTAGAGACAGAAAGATATGGAGGGTAGGGAGACCTTTGCCCAGCAGTGGGTCACCATTAGATTTAAAAAAAATTATAAAAAAAATAGATAAAATATTTTTGGTTCTTGTTCCAAGCTCATGGACTCCGGACCATATTGACGCTACCGGGGACCTTAGGGCACCTTTTTTGTCTAGATTTTAGCCAAAAAAAAACAATATATAATAAATTCATAAATAAGTATATTAATTACTAGCGGCCCGTCCCGGCTTCGCACAGGTTTGTATAACTTTAACTATATGCTCAGCGCACGCCACGGAAGGCTTCAGAAACGATACTTTTCCCCCGTTTTTAAAACATTTTTTGTTACTGCTCCACACCTATAGGACCTAGCGTGATATTATATAGCCTATGTTACTTCTGAATAATGCAGCTTTCTAATGGTGAAAAAATTATTGCAATCGGTCCAGTAGTTTTTGAGTTTATTCATTACAAACATACAAAAACACAAAAACACAAAAATACAAATCTTTCCTCTTTATTATATTAGTATAGATTATGGTTTAAAAATGTGTTTAACTTCATTTAGCTGGCATAGTGAGAGTGACCAATGCGAATAATCAATAACAATTTTCTTTTTTTTAACATAAGTAGGTATTTTAAAAATTTTAAAAGGGCATATTTTCATAAAATCTTTCATTTTTTAATACTTTGCGAGCATAAAATATAACTCTTACCTCTTGGGAGTCTCGTAGGGTTATGTATATAGACCCGGATGTTATGAAATTTTCACAAGAACCGATATGCGATGATGGCACCCTCATACAGGGGTTAGGAGGGTAACCACACTATTAAAATTTTGTAAGGATTTATTTAAATATTATTTGATTTTCTTTCAAAAAAAAAACTATGAATACATATTAAAGAATTTATAAAAATATGGATTTATTATCTAATTTATTCGCTTACAATATTAAACATAAAATTAATAACATTGCAAATCTTTGGCAATTTGCAAAAAAATAAAAATTGAAACGGAAAGTGTTGTCTTTAACCAAAATACACATTCAATCACACACATACATTCGATTTCCACCAATGGCAAAAAAATAAAAATAGTACGATTTTCTATACAGTTTGTCATGGTCTGGGTGTTTATCAAATATAAATATGTATATTAGTATCGTTGTTTCTGGTACACACAGTACAAGCCTAGAGCTTAGTTTGTGACCAGGGCCGTATGTGTGTAATGTCCTACATATTATTATTATTTTGAGTTGAAGTTTTGATATTTTTCAGGATTTAGGTAATAAAATTATTTTATCTTAAAAACTTAAATGTACAGTAGATACACAAAAGTAAACGCATCTTAAATCATAACAAATATTATTGTAAAAAGGTTCCAGTACCCTTGTGTGAGTTTTCTAACTATTACTTTGCGTTTGAGTTAACTAAAATTTGTATGGAAAATAGTTCAGCGCTCCAAGCGGAAATTTTCAGAACTATAAATGCGAGGGTGTGATTGGTCAAAATGTTACAGCAGTAGTATAGTTAACGCGAAAGTAAACGTTAAAAAACTCGGGTTACAGTACCCCTAGTGTGAGTTTTCTAACTATTACTTTGCGTTTAAGTTAACTAAAATTTGTATGGGAAATAGTTCAGCGCTCCAAGCGGAAATTTTGAGAACTAGAAATGCGGTCGTGTGATTGGTCAAAATGTTAACGCGGTAGTATAGTTAACGCGAAAGTAAATGTTAAAAAAACTCACACTAGGGCTACTGGTTGTTTATCGTTAAACAATCATATTGTAATGAATGTCGGCAGATGGCGTTGCAATCGTAATTTGTCACTAGGCCTACAGTTGTCAAAAACTACAACTTAACAATGGGGCTGACATAGTCAGTTAATATGACCAAAGCCTATCTAAAAAAAAAAAACTTAAGTTAATCTTCTTCAATTTGTTAAAAAAATGTAACATTTTGACATGATATTCCATAACAATGCCCACTGGGCTTTTTCTCAAAAATTATACATTTCAAAGTTTCTCAAGGAACAATGTAAAATGTTATAGTGTAAGAAATAATTGGTACAATTAGAACGTTTTACATGACTCCACTGTGGGCCGAAAGACGACAATTCGGGACAAAATTTAATGAACTTAATAGTTTAGCGTGCGGATAATAGCATCTGTTTCATGATATTTTGAAGCCATAATTATTAATAACTGGGTTTAAAATAGTTACCATTCAAAGATTGTATTATGTGACAATTTCTTTTTAATTGAGTGTCTTTTTTTGCCTGTTTTATTTGAGGTTAGCTCTATTTTTTATTAACCTTAGCTGGTTGTTTTATATTTCGTTTCATAAAACGATAAAATTCTAGTCATTTTATTTGGAATATAAATATTTAATATCATTAAATGATAATAAATAAAAATCTGAAGTAAATAATACAAGATATTAAAAACCTGCAATTTAATAAAACCTTGGATTGCACAACACAATTTAATATCTAATAACAGAGTTGTTATCTATAACTTAATAACGCCAACCAACCACAACTCGTCAAGCAATTTAATATTTAAAACGAACTACCATTAAGCTGTAAATTCTCAAACCATTTTCTTCCACCAAAACCTTTTTACAGAAACAAAGAATAGCACCCGCAGAACATAGGTAATGGAAATGTACGATCACACGTGTTTCCTCTGACCAGCATTCAAATCGATGCTTATATCTTACAAACAGTATAAAAGTCTGACAATACAAATGTGCTCAAATTGCAATTTTCAATCGAAATATTTGAGTATTACAGTTCAATTTTGTTTGTATTCGCCACAAAGCTGCATTAGAAATTTCGTCCCAATTGCATCGGCTTTCATCCCATGAATTTTGGACGAGTTTGTGTCCGTTGCCCTGTTTGGACTGTAACTAGTTGAAATTGGTGTGCGCATGTTGCGTGTAGTATGCATGAGATTTTGTCCGGTTATTTTTCCCTTTTGGCCCACTGCTTCAATGTTTATTGTTTGAGATTTTATGTATTGTCAAATTATGTACTGAAAAAAATGGCGTATACGTAATGGAATTTTTGGCTAATATCTCGAGAATGGATGGTGCTACAGACTTGAAATTTGGTATGTAGACCCTTCTTAGAAAATAAATTGATAGGTTAATAAAACCATTTAAAAAATTATTTAGGAATTCAATCAAAATATAACATTTCTTTTTTTTCCCACTACCCCAGGGATGAAAAAGTAGTGTTATATTTGATGGAACGACGGATAACGGATCCCAACAGTGATCTTACTTTATATGTAAACCCTTCTTATAAAACTGTTGAATTTGTATTTCACTATTTTTGAATATTTGAATGGGAAGATGGACAAAATTTTAAGTTTTTTTAAAATAAAACATGAATCATGAAACTTTCTATCTACCTATACTCTTTTTATAAAATTTAGCGTCACATGTTTTCTATTGAAAAAAAATTGCGGAAAAATAAAATATTTACCAGAAAAATAACTATTTATTGCAATGAAAATTTGTAAATATAATCTGCTTTTAAAACTAATAGACACAAGTTTTACTATTTTTTTGTAATTTAAATAGGGGAACGCGGTGGGGAACATATAATTTAACCAAGTAGGTACTGTTTCTTGTACAAATAATATAACGGGCGAAGCCAGGTCAATAAAAGCTAGTATTAGTATAGATAGAAAATAAGTAGAGTACAGATGTAAAGAATATAAAATCAAGTTGTAGTTTATGTTGTATCTTTGGCGTTGTACTCGTTGTACAGTTTGCTATGGTCTGGGTGTTTATAAAATATAATATGTATTATATCGTTGTTTCTGGTACACATAGTACAAGCCTAGAGCTTAGTTTCTGACCAGAGCAACATGTGTAAAATTGTCCTACATATTATAACATTAAACAGTTAATAAATATTTAAAAATAATAAACATAGAAAAAAATATTTTGTCCAATTTTAACACCATACTTGAAGCAATGGGTATATTCTTAGCAAGCGTGAACAAATGTGACGCCTGCCTTGATGGAGCGGCTGCCTGTAATCCCAGGTGACGACTGACTCGTCCAATTAGACGTCAGGCATTTATCTTTCCTCCCCTCCCTTCCACTTCCCCTTCTCTTTTGCTGGAGAAAATTCGGTGGAGAAATATGAGTTAAATAGGAACAAATTTGTCTTGGCCGTGAGAGCGGAGACAGGTTTCAATTTTTTTTTTTTTTTACATTATATATCTCACTTACTTGTGCGTTCTACTTATTTTATATTTACCGAAAAGGAGGAATTATTTTTTTAGGGTCATATTTCAGTGCTTAAAATTAAGTACCTACTGCAAATGGTATGTTTAAAAAAGGTCGTTCTTTATCTATTCCTAATTACATAGTATTCTAATATAAAGTCTCACATTTTATAAAAATAATTAAAAGATGCTGTTTATCTTAATAAACATATATTATTGTTAGCGGACGGCAAGTGACTTTGTATCTACCTGATAGTAAGCAAACCTACAAAATCCATGAATGGGGTCAATCAAACATTGTTTAATTATATAAGTGATTATTTTTTTTGACACAAAGAAAATTCAAACTAACCCAATGTGTATTTTTTTTTAATAAAATTAATATAAAACTTATTAAAACTAAAATTATCAGGTTTACCTCACAGTACCGTAAGCTCCTTCAAAAATAATAAAAAATGTTACATTTTAGCAAAATAAAACAGAATTGAAATAACCCTAATTGGCATCTTTTTTAAATACTCAGACCTCATTAATTTTAAAAATAATAATTTAAAAGCTAATAAAAATAAACATACCCGTTTGTGGGAAGAGGTTTTACCCTAAAGGTTTTCAGGCAAAGGGTTACCAAAAGGCAGAAGGGTTACCTGAAAGCAAAAGGGTTACGCAAAGGGATATAATATCATAAAGCAATTTAAAGGATTATTCTCAAACCTTTCAACATTAATTTGTTTACTAATTTTTCTTTCAGTTTTTGCTTGTTTAAATATTTTTATTTGGGCGGAAAATAATTTTAAACAATCTATCAGTTGAGTTTATTAATTAAATGTTAAATAAAGTTAAATTTAGTTGCGAAATTATATATTTTTTATAAGTAAGGTGAAATTAAAGTGTCCAAGAAGTGTTTTTTTATTGAAGCACAGCATGTGACTTTGTATCAACTCGATGGTAAGCAGACGTACAGAGTTCATAAATGGGATAGATTAACACATTTAACGCTTAAGTAGAATAATTAAACTAACACAAAAATCACAGAATGATTTTGAAATAAAAAGATCGACGAATAAAGCCAAAGCGTCATGGAAGATAATTAATAATTCCAAAAATAACTACCCTAACGACAATATTAACGAAATTATAAATTGTGACGGTCATAAAATATGTAATCCCAATGCTATTGTGGAAGTATTTAATAATTATTTTATAGACAACGTAACTACTCAAAATAATATCGACAAAAATAAATATAATTACAAATTAAAAACTAATATAAATTCTCTTTTCTTATTACCCACAATTCCTAAAGATATATTTAGTATAATAATGACATTGAAAAATTGTAATAGTACCGGCTACGATGAAATTAATACTAGAGTTATTAAATATGTAGCACTTATTATTGCTCCCATTATTAGTCATATTATTAATATTTGTTATGAAAAGATGATTTTTCCGGATAAGTTAAAGATATCAATCATAAAACCATTATTTAAGAAGGGCGAAAAATATCAATTAAATAACTATAGACCAGTAGCTCTTTTACCAATATTTTCAAAGATATTTGAAAAAATAATTTATAATAATATGTATTCATATTTTGAGAATAATAATATAATTACACCGGAGCAAAAGGGTTTTAGGAAGAAAAAAACTATAAATCAAGCTATATATGAATTTCTTGAAAAAATCTATTCCAACATTGACAAGAAGATAAGAGTTTTGGCTATGTATATGGACATGACCAAAGCTTTTGACTACGTGAATCATGAAATATTATTACATAAACTCTATGAGTATGGTATAAGAGGAAACGCGTACAACCTTATAAAATCTTATTTAGAAAATAGAACTCAAGTAACACAAATAAAAAAGATATGTTCGAATACAAAAAAGGAAATGACATATACCTCTCAATCTAGAATAGTGAGTCACGGTGTCCCACAAGGTAGTATTTTAGGTCCATTGTTATTTTTAATTTATATAAATGACATTCCCAAGATATGTGATTACCCAATGGTGCTCTTTGCAGATGACAGCACAGTTGTTTTTAGTGAAACTGAAAATGACTTCAGTGAAGAAATTAATAAAACTTTAAGCAATCTTATTCAATGGCTGTCATCGAATAACTTAATGATCAATTTGAATAAGACTAAAATTATGTATTTTAATAAGCAAACAAATCCTCTTTTTATTAAATACAACAATACAGCTATAGATGACATAAGTGAAACAAAATTTTTAGGACTTATAATAGATGATAAATGCTCATGGAAAAGCCATATTCATACAATTTGTACTAAACTTAATAGTTATGTTTATGTTTTAAGGAATTTATACAAAATTTCAAATTTATCTACTGTTCTGGCTGCCTATCATGGATATGTCGCATCTATATTAAGATATGGAATAATATTTTGGGGAAATTCCACTGACAAACTCATGGTTTTTAAAGCTCAAAAAAAATGTATACGAGCTATCTGTAATTTAAAACCATGGGAAAGTTGTAAAAGCAGTTTTAATGAACTAAAAATTTTAACGATGCCTTCACTATATATCTATGAAGCCGTAGTGTTCATTCAATCTAACTTAAACTTATATAAAACACTAAATAGTAAACGGCATAAAAATAAAATATGCAGTATTAGCCATGCAACAGCATTATTTGACAAAAGCTTCTTTGGTATGGCACCAAGATTGTACAATAAAATACCTAATTCGATAAGGGAATGCTATAACATAACTAAGTTTAAAAAGGAAATGTTTAATTTTTTAATTATAAAAACCTATTATGACATTTACGAATTTCTTAATGATGAGACATTGTAAACTTTTTTTATTTAAATAAATATTTGACATAATTTAGAAATTGATATTTTGTGATTTAAACCCGTTGAATTTGATATTGTTGCAGTGTTAAGGTTGATTTATTATTTGTTACTAAAATAGGGGAAAAACGTTGGTTGTTAATAATATATTGTTATTATTATTATTAATACTTGTATATGGATGTATAATTGTAACTTGTTATAAAAAGAGGTATAATAACTAAATGCCATTAAAAGTATTTATTAATGAAATTATATTTGTTAAATGATTATTAGTACCTGTACTTGAAATTACGATTTTTTAATTCTTTACTATTAAATCAATAAAATTGTTAAATTATTGCCATATTAATGAAATTGATCATTACTGAATTGTTTAATTTATAATATCAAATTCTACTAGGTATTATTAAATTGATTGTTTTGTGTCTAGAGCAAATCTATAGAATAACTGGAGAAATTGTGTTTAGGCTTAGTATTGTATTAATTTAAAATTTGCATGCCAATTGTGGTAAAATATGCTGAACTTTTATTTATAAATGATTATGTCCATCTTTGTAACCATATTTCGCAAATAAACTATCTTTATCTTTATCTTTATCAAGTTTCGGTTTTGGTCTGTGGGTTCACCGGTTTTTCGGAGACTACTACATCATCGATTTCTTGTCGAGGGGGTAGTTTCCTTTCATGGTACGGTTACGAAACGGGCGAATAATTTGACGATAAAGCAGCGAGGATATTAAAATAGACTCGTAATGCAAGTACGTCCATGTCTCCGCCCATTTCGTAACGCATCATTTAGCCGGCATAGTGGGAGCGACCAATACTGTTAAACAACAATGTATATTTCGACCCCATTCATGGAATGTGTAGGTCTGCTTAACATCAGGTAGAAAGTCACATACCCATAAAGGCGTCATCTTCAGTTCTAACAAGGCAACTTTAGGTCATAAATATTATCTATTATTCATACTTCACATGATAAAAATAGACGTATTTTAATTTTCATAAATTTATAAATTAATTTGTTATTCTAACTTAATTAAATAACAATATAAAAAACAAAAAGTAATAAAAATTAAAACAATAAACAATTTCAATTTTGCATAAGCCAAACACATACCTAAAGCTTACACACAATATGACCTAACCGACGACGTGTGTTTACATAACATTACGTAATACAAATTTGTACCTTATATTTCAATGTCTAAGGTATATATTAGGTTTTATGTAAAGTGTAGGTAGCTGAAAAATGCAGTACGTTATCGTATTGCAATTTTGTACCTTACGTCTTAAATTAGAAGGTTCAAAATGGCTTTACATTAATGATATTCATAACTGAAAAAGGAGTAATAATTCGTAAGAAATTTTGTACCTTATCTCTCATATAGTAAAGTTCAAAATAGGTTTCAGGCAAAAGTATCTGTAACTGAAAACGGAGTAAAATTTTGTGAAGCAATTTTGTACCTTAAATCTAAGCAGATAAGGTAAAATTTTGTTTTCAGGAAAGGGTATAACTGAAAATGTTGGTTTTAGGGTAAACATCATGAATCATATGACTGTAACCAGATTATTTTGGAAACGAATCTTGTTAGAGATATACCCTTTTCTCTTGTGATACTTTTTGACAAGTGGTATAACGAATAACGGCGGTTTAAGGGTTATTTATTTAACTATCCGTTATGTTGTTTTGTTGGAAAAGACAGGGGTTAACTAAGTAATAGGTACCTATATAAGTATTTTAGTTTTTGTATGTATTATATTACTATATTACTTAGGTATGCCCAGTTTCTACATACATACATACGTATTATGATCACGGGTGCCTTACAGCGCCCGAGACCGCCTAGACGGCCCCAGGGTACCCAGCGCAGGGGTTTTCTATAAACAATTTCACAAATTGGTATAGTGAAACCGGGACCGACAGCTTAACGTGCTCTCCGAGGCACTTGTGAAACTGTTTATAGATGGGTTATTGAGACTATTCAAAACATCCCGACGAGCTAGCCACTTGTTCGGTGTAGACTCATACCATCGGCTATGACGAGGTGGGATTAAAATCCCTCCGCTGGGTACCCTGGGGCCGTTTAGGCGGTCTCGGTCGCCGTAAGGCAACCGTGATACATATATATATATATATCATTGTTTCTGGTAAACATAGTACAAGCCTAGAGCTTAGTTTGTGACCATAGCAATTTGTGTAAATTGTCCTACATATAAAAAAAAACGAATTGAAGTGAGATTTGAGAGTATATTGTTTTTACAAACTAAACATATTTTCTAAGTTTGTAACTAGTGTAGGTTTTAAGATATTGAACTGCACTTTAATAAAAACATATTTTCTAAGTTTGTAACTAGTGTAGGTTTTAAGATATTGAACTGCACTTTAATAAATACGTCATCACGGAGAGGCCAACTATAATTCCATATATAACTTTTTTCCTAAATTAGATTTTTGCTAACAGGCATAAGCAGGCAATGCAGGCATAAGAATTATTAGCAAATCTTATCTTTGGATCTACTGAAGTAATTTTGAAAATTCTTTTAGTGTTGGATAACCCATTTATTTAGAAAGGCTACAGGCAATATAACATCACGTTACAAGAGACAATGTTCTTAGCTATCCATGGCATCACTGTGCGGGTGCCGGGTCCATCGCGTGGTTGGAAGGCAGGGGAATGAACTGCAGCGTTCCCAGACTTGAGACCGCAAAGTAGGTTTAAAGGCCTTTTGAACTCTCATCTGCACTGTGTTCACTACCCTCTCTATTCAATGAAATACTATATGATCCTGTTAGCGCCATCTTGGAAACACGCTCCATAAAAGTTCCGACGGCTGTTCTCGGAAGGCCAAGATCCTTCAATAGACGGTGCAAAGACTTTGCTGGAATTCCTCTTGCACCAACTTCCACTGCATAAAGTTGAGTTTTAAATCCGCTTCAAGTAATTCCGTTTGTGAAATCAAAATATTTGTTCAACTTGATGTTGTGGTCCTTAGCAAAGGTATGTTTGTATCCCACAGAACGGTGAGTACTATAAGTATTACTTTCTTCAAGTACCCAGAGTACACCAGTATGTGAAAGGAGTGCAGCATCAATGAAAAATGTTGGGAAAAGGGGGAAAATTTGTTCCTTTTGAGAAATTCCGTTGCGTGCGCTGCATAAACGGTAAACTTTACGCAGACGAAGTTGCGCGGGTTAATATACAGCCGTTTTAAACGGCCTCAGGGTACCCAGCGGAGGCTAACAAGTGGCGAGCTTGTTGCGGTGTTTATGATGAAATAGCCTCGTTGTATAAAGCGGTCACCCATCTCAGACCGGCCTTGTTGTCATCTGCTTAACCTTGTTATCAGTTGCGCAGTGACTTAACCACTAGGCTCCTCAATTCTGATGCTTATAGCAGCTTTGATACTAAAATCATTAAAGTTAAAAACAGTAAAAAACAAAACGATTCAAATAGTACCATTCTCAAAGCGAACCAGTTATGTATTATCAAGCAATTGCTACACAATTTGCGGTCACGTGATGCCGCCATTACGCTAGTTGCCCGACCAATCAGAGCGCGGCATTTAATACGATTCTCTTTTCGAAAATAAAAATGAAGTACGAGCATTTTGAATTCGAATGCAGTTAAGCGAAACGCGGTTCTGTAGGTTAAACATATAGAATATCAACAAATAGTTAGTCATGTCTATTAAATTCATTTATTTGTTTGGAATTAAGGTTTACATAATAATATATATTATTTTTGAAGTATGACGAAAAATATATTTTTATTATATAACTTAAAATCTAAAAAAAAATACTACATTTAATATCTTTAATAATACTTCTCACTTTGCAGCATTTTTTTTAAATAAATCTAATACTGTATCAATTTCAAATTTATACCTCGAACGCTTTTCATGATTTTGGCATGATAATTCAGACAGTAAGACTGATTTTAAAAACCGTTGGATCAATTAGAATCAATTGGATCAATAGATCAAATAAAATAGTACAAAGTTTCACTAGAATGGCACGTTCTGTGTCGATCCTATGAATTTTAGAAATTCACACATTTTTATTGTTAAGTGTTTTTAAAACAAATCTGCTGATCAAAATATCAACCATAGTAGGTATATAAAACATAAAATCAAATATAAAGCAATAATACGTAAGTAAATAATAAAACAATTAGTTTTATTCATTACATGAACAAACGATTAGGTAATTACTTAGGTATATAAAGTTTATATAATAATAAAACTATATAAAAGAACATTAAATGAATATTTTAAAATGTTAATAGCTACAGAAATAATCTCATGGATCATTTAACGTAAATCGATCTATTACGGAAACGAAAACGATTATGTACAGCCAATCAGCGAGCTCCTTTTAAACCCGCGTAATTGAGTTTCGAATTTTAAAAAGCAATCACATTGAAACGTTCTCGAATGTAATTTTGAAAAGAGAAACAGGTATTTACTGCATATAACTGCTACTTTAGGTGATTGTATAGCTTATGGCTACCTTTTAAAATATATGTTTCTTGTATCATTTTAAGGCTCTAATAGTCGTCCATGATATCGGCCATACAATTTAAAATGTTTTTTTTTAAATTTATTTAAAAGCTTTATTGTATAAAGTACAAAGGCGGACTTAATACTACTAGGCATTTACTACCAGTCAAACTTATATTTATCACATACATTTTTTTTTTGGAAAATTGGAATATCATTGAAACCCTTTTTTATACAAAAAAAAAATTGATTTCTTGTCGAAGCCTTTCATGGTGCAATTACGAAACGGGATGTTTATGATACAGCCGTGAGGATATATTTGAATATACTCGCTGCCGTATTGCCAATTCAACCCATTTCGTAACCGCACCCTGAAAGGAGACTACCACCTCGACGACCTTGGGGCGTTTTGGCTGGTGTGGCATAAGGATTCGAAATTTCCTTAAGGAATGCTTGCCTATCTGTTTTTTATTTCCTATACTTAAGGAATTTCCTCAGAATACCTTATGCGGGAAACTCAATAAATTGTCAAATTCCAGGCACCTCGTGACATATCCTTGAAAATTCTTTAAGTGAAGGATGTTATGACTAACGTTCATTCCTTAATTGATGAAATATTTAAAATAAGGATGTAAAAACGTAAGGAATATAATTATATTATAGTACAAGCCTAGAGCTTAGTTTGTGGCCAGAGCAATATGTGTAAATTGTTCTATATATTAAAAAAAAAAACAATATATTTTGCCAACGGTTTTGTAAGCGTTAATAAAAAGATATGATTATTCATATACCTACCTCCAAACTAATCTTTTTATGTTAAGTCGACCTACATTATCCAAATTGGTACAGTAGTTTAGCCGTGAAACGACCATGAACGACAATGCTACGAAAAAGGTGAGGTTGTGTGTTCGCCTTAACATAATATCTTGCAGTAATTTTCTGTATATGCATATTAGTTAATATTCAACAAATGGCCTTACTAATAATAGTGTATAATTTTAGATTTATTATGGAAACAAAACTGATTATTTTGCTGTAATAACAGAAATAATTGTGGTCAAATCGGAATGAGTTTTTTTTTTAATTTACCAACGATTAATGATAAGGTTTTGAATTGTTTTTTTTTCTTTGTTCGTTTGTGACTTTAGAATAATTTAAATTTGTAATTTGCATATTTTAAAATATGAAATAAATGGAATCTTAGGTTTTTTAATTGTCTTTACAGAGATACTGTTTAGTTTATTTCCCAGAGAATAGACACATCAAAAATTGTATTAAATTTGTATACAGAGTGTTTTTAGAGTTGTATTTTTACCCCATAAATATCTCGAGAACTACTGGTCCGGTCTACTTGAATTTTTCTTATAGATATTGTTAAATGTTTGGTTAGACTAAATAACCCTTCTTTAAACAATTTCACAAGTTGGTATAGTGAAACTGGGAGTGCTCAACGAGGCACTATAGTGGCATTGTTAAACAAAACTACGTACCTACATATTTTTTTAGATTAAAAACTCATTGATACACATCGGGGTTTGAACCAGGGACCTAACCCCCGTATTCTAAGACGTATCCTTAACTCCACTTTACACTCAAGGAACGTCTGTCTCTTTCCACCAAATGTCAACTATAAAAAGCAAGTTGAGACAGACGCTCCTTGAGTGAAGAGTGGAGTTAAGGAAACGTCTTAGAATACGGGGGTAAGTCTTTTTAAGTCTAAGGTCTAACCAACTCGGCCACCACGTATATTAAGCGAAAACTTGTCGTGGTATTCTCTATGAGATATTGATTGTTATAATATTTGTCCACAGCATCATTTCCCATAACCAGGCGGATCGGGCATCCGTACCAGAACCGGACTCCGCCCAAAAGAAAGAAGCCAAGGACATCATTCACCAGGCTACAGATAGCAGAACTGGAGAAGAGATTCCATAAACAAAAATACTTGGCGTCAGCAGAACGAGCGTCGCTGGCGAAGACCCTCAAAATGACTGATGCTCAAGTTAAGACCTGGTTCCAGAATAGAAGAACTAAATGGAGGTAAGGATCATTGAATATCTATCTACCTATAACTTCGCTAGAACTACCGACCGGTCTCGTTTTAGGGTGAGTCTAGTACATCCATTTCTTGTTGAGATTGTAGTCTCCTTTCAGGGTGCGGTTACGAAACGGGCATTTGATTTGACCACAAAGCAGTGAGGATATTATTTTAAAAGATTCGTGAACCAAATTCGTTTTTTTTGCCGCCCAATGACTGTGCGTATAATATTTTAACCGGCATAGTAACTATTGTTGTAAATAATATAAATAATATTAATATTATATATAAATCTACTGTCGTGCTCCAATAAAAAAAAACTGTTCACGAAAGAATTTCCGCGGCAATAAATGGAACTAAAAAAATTGTGCCTGCGATGTTAAAATGAATTTAAATTAAACTATGTATTTTATTTCTTAAAATAAATCGAATTCATACTAAAAAATATTTGGTGTTGGGGTAGTCATAAAACTAAGGTTTACAAACATTCCGGTCCGCGACTACAGCGCCTTGTCCAAAGGAATTCTTTCTTGAAACGATCTATAGGTACTTGATCTGACTGACTTGAGTCATTCATAAAATAAATAAATTTAACTAATCAAAGCGTCTCCTCAGGTAAAGTTATTACAAATAATTAAACATATTACCATTGACTTTTTCCAAAAAAAAAAAAAAAATCGACTGAAAAAAAATGTGGGAAAAATTTAGTTTAATTTGTGGAAGTAATTTTCACTATATCAATTCTTTGGAGGACCCCACTGCCCTTTGCCCATATGAATTTCCAGGTGGCTTCTCAAGTCCTTCATGACTAAACATTTTTTTTGTAGATCGTAAAACTCACTTTGAACTTTTTAAAATTCGTCTATGGGTGAATGTTAGCTAAGTGATTTTCATTATACCTATTCTTTAGAGCACCCCAATGCTCCTCTCTCCTATGAATTTCCAGGTGGCTTCTCGAGTCCTTCATGACTAAACATTTCTTTTTGTAGATCGTAAATCTCACTTTGAACTTTTTAAAATTCGTCTATGGGTGAACGTTAGCTAAGTGATTTTCACTATAGCTATTCTTTAGAGGACCCCAATGCTCTCCTCTCATATGAATTTCCAGGTGGCTTCCCGAGTCCTTCATGACTAAACATTTTTTTTTGTAGATCGTAAAACTCACTTTGAACTTTTTAAAATTCGTCTATGGGTGAACGTTAGCTAAGTGATTTTCACTATACCTATTCTTTAGAGGACCCCAATGCTCCCCTCTCATATGAATTTCCAGGTGGCTTCTCGAGTCCTTCATGACTAAACATTTTTTTTTGTAGATCGTAAAACTCACTTTGAACTTTTTAAAATTCGTCTATGGGTGAACGTTAGCTAAGTGATTTTCACTATACCTATTATTTAGGGGACCCCAATGCTCCTCTCTCCTATGAATTTCCAGGTGGCTTCTCGAGTCCTTCATGACTAAACATTTTTTTTTGTAGATCGTAAAACTCACTTTGAACTTTTTAAAATTCGTCTATGGGTGAACGTTAGCTAAGTGATTTTCACTATACCTATTCTTTAGAGGACCCCAATGCTCCTCTCTCATATGGATTTCCAGGTGGCTTCTCGAGTCCTTCATGACTAAACTTTTTTTTTTGTAGATCGTAAAACTCACTTTGAACTTTTTAAAATTCGTCTATGGGTGAATGTTAGCTAAGTGATTTTCACTATACCTATTCTTTAGAGGACCCCAATGCTCCTCTCTCATATGAATTTCCAGGTGTAAATACTAAAAAATACTAAAAAATATTTGGTGTTGGGGTAGTCATAAAACTAAGGTTTACAAACATTCCGGTCCGCGACTACAGCGCCTTGTCCAAAGGAATTCTTTCTTGAAACGATCTATAGGTACTTGATCTGACTGACTTGAGTCATTCATAAAATAAATAAATTTAACTAATCAAAGCGTCTCCTCAGGTAAAGTTATTACAAATAATTAAACATATTACCATTGACTTTTTCCAAAAAAAAAAAAAAAATCGACTGAAAAAAAAATGTGGGAAAAATTTAGTTTAATTTGTGGAAGTAATTTTCACTATATCAATTCTTTGGAGGACCCCACTGCCCTTTGCCCATATGAATTTCCAGGTGGCTTCTCGAGTCCTTCATGACTAAACATTTTTTTTTATAGATCGTAAAACTCACTTTGAACTTTTTAAAATTCGTCTATGGGTGAACGTCATGTCATGTCGAGTCATGAAGGACTCGAGAAGCCACATGGAAATTCATATGAGAGGAGAGCATTTGGGTCCTATAAAGAATAGGTATAGTAAAAATCACTTAGCTAACATTCACCCATAGACAAATTTTAAAAAGTTCAAAGTGAGTTTTACGATCTACAAAAAAAATGTTTAGTCATGAAGGACTCGAGAAGCCACCTGGAAATTCATATGAGAGAGGAGCATTGGGGTCCTTTAAAGAATAGGTATAGTGAAAATCACTTAGCTAACGTTCACCCATAGACGAATTTTAAAAAGTTCAAAGTGAGTTTTACGATCTACAAAAAAAAATGTTTAGTCATGAAGGACTCGAGAAGCCACCTGGAAATTCATATGAGAGAGGAGCATTGGGGTCCTCTAAAGAATAGGTATAGTGAAAATCACTTAGCTAACATTCACCCATAGACGAATTTTAAAAAGTTCAAAGTGAGTTTTACGATCTACAAAAAAAAAATGTTTAGTCATGAAGGACTCGAGAAGCCACCTGGAAATTAATATGAGTGAGGAGCATTGGGGTCCTCTAAAGAATAGGTATAGTGAAAATCACTTAGCTAACGTTCACCCATAGACGAATTTTAAAAAGTTCAAAGTGAGTTTTACGTTCTACAAAAAAAAATGTTTAGTCATGAAGGACTCGAGAAGCCACCTGGAAATTCACATGAGAGAGGAGCATTGGGATCCTCTAAAGAATAGGTATAGTGAAAATTACTTAGCTAACGTTCACCCATAGACGAATTTTAAAAAGTTCAAAGTGAGTTTTACGATCTACAAAAAAAAATGTTTAGTCATGAAGGTCTCGAGAAGCCACCTGGAAATTCATAGGAGAGAGGAGCATTGGTGTCCTCTAAAGAATAGGTATAGTGAAAATCACTTAGCTAACGTTCACCCATAGACGAATTTAAAAAAGTTCAAAGTGAGTATTACGATCTACAAAAAAAAATTTTTAGTCATGAAGGACTCGAGAAGCCACCTGAAAATTCATAGGAAAGAGAAGCATTGGTGTCCCCTAAATAATAGGTATAGTGAAAATCACTTAGCTAACGTTCACCCATAGACGAATTTTAAAAAGTTCAAAGTGAGTTTTACGATCTACAAAAAAAAATGTTTAGTCATGAAGGACTCGAGAAGCCACCTGGAAATTCATATGAGAGAGGAGCATTGGGGTCCTCTAAAGAATAGGTATAGTGAAAATCACTTAGCTAACGTTCACCCATAGACGAATTTTAAAAAGTTCAAAGTGAGTTTTACGATCTACAAAAAGAAATGTTTAGTCATGAAGGACTCGAGAAGCCACCTGGAAATTCACATGAGAGAGGAGCATTGGGATCCTCTAAAGAATAGGTATAGTGAAAATCACTTAGCTAACGTTCACCCATAGACGAATTTTAAAAAGTTCAAAGTGAGTTTTACGTTCTACAAAAAAAAATGTTTAGTCATGAAGGACTCGAGAAGCCACATGGAAATTCACATGAGAGAGGAGCATTGGGATCCTCTAAAGAATAGGTATAGTGAAAATTACTTAGCTAACGTTCACCCATAGACGAATTTTAAAAAGTTCAAAGTGAGTTTTACGATCTACAAAAAAAAATGTTTAGTCATAAAGGTCTCGAGAAGCCACCTGGAAATTCATAGGAGAGAGGAGCATTGGTGTCCTCTAAAGAATAGGTATAGTGAAAATCACTTAGCTAACGTTCACCCATAGACGAATTTTAAAAAGTTCAAAGTGAGTTTTACGATCTACAAAAAAAAAAGTTTAGTCATGAAGGACTCGAGAAGCCACCTGGATATTCATATGAGAGAGGAGCATTGGGGTCCTCTAAAGAATAGGTATAGTGAAAATCACTTAGCTAACGTTCACCCATAGACGAATTTTAAAAAGTTCAAAGTGAGTTTTACGATCTACAAAAAAAAATGTTTAGTCATGAAGGACTCGGGAAGCCACCTGGAAATTCATATGAGAGGAGAGCATTGGGGTCCTCTAAAGAATAGGTATAGTGAAAATCACTTAGCTAACGTTCACCCATAGACGAATTTTAAAAAGTTCAAAGTGAGTTTTACGATCTACAAAAAAAAATGTTTAGTCATGAAGGACTCGAGAAGGCACCTGGAAATTCATATGAGAGGAGAGCATTGGGGTCCTCTAAAGAATAGGTATAGTGAAAATCACTTAGCTAACGTTCACCCATAGACGAATTTTAAAAAGTTCAAAGTGAGATTTACGATCTACAAAAAGAAATGTTTAGTCATGAAGGACTCGAGAAGCCACCTGGAAATTTATATGAGAGAGGAGCATTGGGGTCCTCTAAAGAATAGGTATAATGAAAATCACTTAGCTAACATTCACCCATAGACGAATTTTAAAGAGTTCAAAGTGAGTTTTACGATCTACAAAAAAAAATTTTTAGTCATGAAGGACTCGAGAAGCCACCTGGAAATTCATATTAGAGAGGAGCATTGGGGTCCTCTAAAGAATAGGTATAGTGAAAATCACTTAGTTAACGTTCACCCATAGACGAATTTTAAAAAGTTCAAAGTGAGTTTTACGATCTACAAAAAAAAATTTTTAGTCATGAAGGACTCGAGAAGCCACCTGGAAATTCATATGAGAGGAGAGCATTGGGGTCCTCTAAAGAATAGGTATAGTGAAAATCACTTAGCTAACGTTCACCCATAGACGAATTTTAAAAAGTTCAAAGTGAATTTTACGATCTACAAAAAGAAATTTTAGTCATGAAGGACTCGAGTAGCCACCTGGAAATTCATAGGAGAGAGTAGCATTGGGGTCCTCTAAAGAATAGGTATAATGAAAATCACTTAGCTAACATTCACCCATAGACGAATTTAAAAAAAGTTCAAAGTGAGTTTTACGATCTACAAAAAAAATGTTTAGTCATGAAGGACTCGAGAAGCCACCTGGAAATTCATATGAGAGAGGAGCATTGGGGTCCTCTAAAGAATAGGTATAGTGAAAATCACTTAGCTAACGTTCACCCATAGACGAATTTTAAAAAGTTCAAAGTGAGTATTACGATCTACAAAAAAAAAATGTTTAGTCATGAAGGACTCGAGAAGCCACCTGGAAATTCATATGAGAGAGGAGCATTGGGGTCCTCTAAAGAATAGGTATAGTGAAAATCACTTAGCTAACGTTTACCCATAGACGAATTTTAAAAAGTTCAAAGTGAGTTTTACGATCTACAAAAAAAATGTTTAGTCGTGAAGGACTTGAGAAGCCACCTGGAAATTCATATGGGCAAAAGGCAGTGGGGTCCTCTAAAGAATTGGTATAGTGAAAATTACTTCCACAAATTAAACTAAATTTTTCCCACATTTTTTTTTTCAGTCAATTTTTTTTTTTTTTTGGAAAAAGACAATGGTAATATGTTTAATTATTTGTAAATAACCTTACCTGAGGAGACGCTTTGATTAGTTAAATTTATTTATTTTATGAATGACTCTTTAAACTAGTCGGATTATAATTGGCCGCTAACTTTGGCTGCTAACTTCACACAGGTCTTGATCTGCACATTAATATTACTTGCATTAATTTACAGTTTAAACGTAAAAACGAAAATTTATTATCGATTATTTCAAAGTCAAAGTCAAAAATATTTATTTCATGATAATATTTACAGGTATTTATGCATAGTAAAAAAAAAACTATATTTAGTATAAGGTCTAGGTCCTCCGTATTCTAAGTTGTATCCTCAGCTGCACTTTTCACTCAAGGATAGTCTGTCCCATTCTATCTTTCTTGATTTGATATTTGGTGGAAAGAGACAGACGTTCCTTGAGTAAAAGCGGAGTGCAAAACGTGACTTACCCCCATATTCTAAGACGTATCCTTAACTCCACTTTATACTCAAGGAACGTCTGTCTCTTTTCCACCAAATGCCAACTATAAAAAGCAAGTTGAGACAGACGCTCCTTGAGTGAAGAGTGGAGTTAAGGAAACGTCTTAAAATACGGGGGTTAGAATACGGAGGTAAGTGTGTGCTTGGTTAGGCTCGTGCATACCTACATAAAAATAAATATAAATTAAACGACATAGATAGCGATCGCTAACTTAGCGAATTCGGTCGCTAACTCGTAACGATTGCGTTTTAACGATTTTTGGTAGTCTCTTGCCGATAACTTTGATAATAAGTTATCGACAAAGATCGCTACGGTATCGATTCCTCTTGTCAAATTTAGCGATTGTCGTAAACTTTAACGACGAATTTTGACAGGCCCGCAAAGTCATCGTTACGGTCGCTAGCTTCTCTAAAAACACAAAAAATATTTAATAAAAATATTTTAGCGAAATTATTGTAATTGCCTATTTTTCGCCGCACATTTTTTTATTATTATCGCAAATTTTATTTTTTCTCGTTTTGTTTACAAAAAGTGACACTTAACAACTGACGTTTACTCTCAGTGTTACAAAGTAATACATAAAACTATCTAAGGACGGAAATAACATTTTATTTGGCGACATGAAGATTTGGTGGCATAATCTTAATAAAAAGTTGTATTTATTTGTTATTAATGATATTAGTATTTTGGATATAAAAATACAACATTTTTTCGTATTAAAGTAATATTTTTTTTACTGGAGAATTATTATTCAAGCTATAATAGATTAAAACAAAATAAGTATCTATGTCGAGTGGTAAGACTAGGTGGTTTATTAATTTTAATCCTGCCTGAAGTTTTCTTTAACACACTATATGTATATTAGGTAATATATATTAGAAAAAGCTTTTAAGCAAAGTGTACATAATCAACATAAAATGTACAATTTGTAACATTTAGGTTTATCGTGAACAAGGTACCTAATGCAAATTTTATGATCAATTTCTTGTACGGCTACTAAATACATGGCACTTAGCATTTAATACTTTGCTCTAGAATCTTTATTAAGTTATTAAAATCAATATACATAGCTAAGTTTTAAAACTTGTTTCCTAAGTTTATCGATAAGTATTTTTATTTACATATTATTATCAATATAACAAAAAGCTTTGCTTTTAAAGACGCGTACAATTATAATAAATCTCTTTAGAGTGGATGCGTACACTGAAAGACAAACACGCGCGGTTTCCTTGCGGTAACTTACTAACTATTTATGGCCTTATTCATAAAAACTTATTGAGGCATTGAAGAACACTTTAGTTATGGAAGGTTTTGTCTCTTTTACGCATAATCATTTTTGTTGCTAATAAAAAGAGACAAAACCTTCCTAAAGTGTTTTTCATTGCCTCAATAAGTTTTTATAAATACCGGTGTTAGAGTCCGGCCATCGAATGCAGACACTAGTGTCGGAATTAATAATCATTGCTAAGCATTTGCTAATGCTTAGCCAGTGCTTCGGACTGTCAAACTGCATATGAAAAAACTAAATTTGAGAGTTCTCTAAGCAATAGCTCAGGATAAGCAACGACCATAGGAGTATGTTTTT
Organism: Monopis laevigella; assembly: GCA_947458855.1. Taxonomy (NCBI): domain Eukaryota; kingdom Metazoa; phylum Arthropoda; class Insecta; order Lepidoptera; family Tineidae; genus Monopis; species Monopis laevigella. The sequence continues at coordinate 8,641,833 of OX381599.1, forward strand.
TTTCTTTCAACTTTGTTTATGAGAAAGAACGAGATAGGGATTTATTCCTGGGGTTTTTAGAATAGCTTATATTTAGAAATATTAATTGTAGTTTTAGATTTAGATTTTTTGACGTATAGCAGTTATTTAGAATGTCCTAATTGCGTCTATGTCATTGATGGAATTGCCTTTTGTAAAAAAAAATACAGAATTAAAGAATAATTTTTAGTCATTTAGATTGTCAACAGTTCTATAATTTTTGATATTTCGTCGATAGAATCTTTAATTTCTCTGGGCCATATAACACAGAAAAAATAATAGTACAAGTAGCCGTACATTTTATTTGTTTTATAAATACATTTTTGTAATAAGTAGGTACTATTTGAACAACAAAAATATTTTGTATATCTCTCTGAAATGTTTTTTTGTTTCATTGAACAATACGCAAGAAATAATACCTACATACATATCATCACGGGTTCCTTACGGGGCCCGAGACCGCCTAGACGGCCCTAGGGTACCTAGCGGAGGGGTTTTTAATCCCACCCCGTCGTAGCCGATGGTAATACGACGAGTCTACACCCAACAAGTGGCTGGCTCGTCGCGATGTTTTGAATAGACTCAATAACCCACCTATAAACAGTTTCACAAGTTGGTATAGTGAAACCGGGACCGACAGTTTAACGTGCTCTCCGAGGCACTATAGTGGTTTTGTCAAACAAATGTACATATTTTTTAAAATTAAAAATTCATTGGTACACACCGGGATTCGAACCAGGGACTACTAAGTGTTTTTAAGTCCAAGGTCTAACCAACTCGGCCACCACGTATATAAAATAATTTTATTAACTAAAAATAAGTAAACCGAAATATTAAATAGGCTTGTCTTGTTTAAATATTTCATTAAAATACAGGTTAGAAAATGTCAGATAAATTATTTTCAACTAAATAGCTGCCCTGCGATGTCACCTGCCATTTATTGGGCTACAGACCGATAATGTAGCGTTCTATCGGTGAAAGAATTCTTGAAATCGATTAAGTATGTGTTCTTTTAAAATAAACTAAAAAATATTTTGAAAGAACAAACAATAAAATGTATTCATTTATATTTAGTATTGGTTGGTTGTTTATACTAATCTAAACAACGAGTTTTATCATTCAGTGTGCGGTCTGATTTTTAGTATGTAATTAACCTTGTTAAGGCGTCACCCACTCTCTTTGGGTACGTTGTCGTCGTTTAGATAACGTGTATCGTGCCTTAATAGTTTCTTTCCATTTGATTGTTAAAATTTTACTATATTAAAGATATCTAAAAAACTCTTTAAAGTTTAATTTTAATCGTGTAGTCTATTAAAGACTAGAATAGAATAGAAAATGTATTTAAAAGAGATTCGTAATACTGGTAAAAAACGCCCCAGCCTAGTGTTCAAGTCACTGCGCAACTGATAACAAGGTTAAGCAGATGACAACAAGGCCGGCCTGGGATGGGTGACCGCTTTATACAGCGAGGCTATTTTATCATAAATACCGCAACAAGCTCGCTACTTGTTAGGTGTTGCCTCTGAATACCATCGGCGAAATGAGGACGGGTTAATCCCTCCGCTGGGTACCCTGAGACCAGTTAAACGGTTCTTGGGAGCCAAATAGGCACCCGTGATGGTGTTTATTTATTATTTAATACTGGTATTTTTCATTGTGGATATTATAATATACATTCAATTACCAATAAAGAACCTCTATGTGAAGTATCTGTCTGTCTTTTGAATATTTTAAGTAATACTGGATCGATTAATTTAAAATTTGTATCTAATATATTTATATTTGTAGTTATAGTTTTTATTGAATGTAAAAGTGAGATTAAGGGATATAAATTAAATTTTCATGTTTTTCAGTAGAAAAAGGGTATAAGTCACAGAAAATGAAAAAGGTTTAGTTATAAAAATAAATTATCAAAACGAACTTTTTATTTAATTTTCTCTCACGTTAGAACCCTCCGTGGATTTGAGTTTTCGCCTCTGTCGAGTCTTTTTAAATATATAATAATATATTATGAATGACATGGTATAAAGTAATATAATATAGTAACTAGGTACTTATACTCCGCAGTTTGCCAGCTCACGTTACTCGCTGATAAGGTAGCTTTCTATAGGTGAATGAATTTTTAAAATCGGTTCAGTAGTTTTTAGTTTAGCAGGAATAAATACACATTCTTAGATCACAAAAATACCTACTTATTATGTAAACATTTCGTTTAAGTAAAAGTAAACTATAAAAAAATACTTAATTTAAAACAAGTTAATCGAACCAGTGTTGTTTTAAAGCACTTAAAATCTATCGCAAACATGAATATTAATTTAAAAACAAAACTAAATTAATTAAAAAAAGTTTTATCAGTATTTTAAATAGGATTCAACTATAAAATACGAATTGATAGTTGTAAATGTCCGTTTAAGAATTTTATGTGTATATTTTTTAATAATTAAGATAAAATTTGTTTTTAATACAGATAATGTTTATTTATTTGTGTAATCAAAATTCATTTTATATTTAAAACTATTTATATCTGATTTATAAAAAGTATAATTTATTATACCTATTTGAATATTTTTTTAGGTAAAATTAAAGAGTTAACAGGTTTTTATGCCTCGAATCAAATTTATAGTCTTATTGTTTCAAAAATACTGCCAATAAACATTTTATTTTTTGAATAATATTTAAGAACTCAAATCAATAAATCATTAAAAATAGAAAGTGTTTACTTTTTAGTTTTATAACATATACCTTATTAACATATTCTTATAATAAAAGAATAACGATAAAATTATAAGAAAAACATTCCTGGATGGTGAGGCTTGAACCCACGACCCCCGCTTCCGTCGCAAGGTAGATACACAATCGCTAAACCATCCAGTTTCAAAAGCAACTCTTCACGAACCTTGTCATTTCGTTTGTGCGCTGCTTTTTAAACGAATAAAAGAGCAAAAACATTATATTTATTTATCTTTACGCTAGGTCTTTACAGGGTAGACAAAGACAACCGATCACCACTTGTCTCTATCTGTGCATACGAAATGTGTTCAAAAAATAATGGTAGTTTTTAAATTTCGAGGGTTTGTAGTGGCCGATTGAAATTTTTTATTTATTATGTTGGTATTACATGCCTCTGAAGCATGGTAAAATTTTCTGTATTCTTTGTCTGTGGCAGCCACTTTAAACGGATTTCTAGGAGCTCAGCAATTTTCTTTTGTTAAAAAAAATGCATCAAAGAATTTTGTTTTACACAAGTTCCTCCAACCTACAAGTTCAATATTTGTGTGAATCCAAAAACGCCATTCGAGGCACTTACGGTAATGCTCCTGCTCACACTTCATTGCTTGTTCGTGAATTTTAGGACAAAAATCTATCTTCCATATTCGCCAGATATGGCTCCGTGTGACTTTTTCCTATTTTCAAAAATAAAGGGTCGTCATTTTACAGGCAAAATGACATTAAAAGCGCATCGCTGAAAGAACTAAAGGCTATCCCAATGAGTTTAAGAAATGTTTCTATGATTGAAAGAAGCGCTGGCATAAGTGCATAATATCTAATGGGGACTACTTATTTTGAAAGCGATAATATTAATGACATACTAATTTTTTTTTTCAAAACCTTGTTACTCCTTTTGCCTTCACCTTATATATCTTTATTTATCTAGGGCCCTAAAGAAAATACAGGCCACATGTGGCGTCGCCTCAGTCAGAAACATATGAATTTTGATAGTTATCAGTCGAAACTATAGGCGTCACCTGTGTAAAATCCGCTGTTTGATTAATATAATATAATAATAATATGTAGGACAAATTACACAAATTACTCTAGGCTTGTACTATGTGTACCCAGAAGCAACGATATAATACGTATTATATTTTATAAACACCCAGACCATGACAAACTGTACAGAAAAAACGTACTAATATTTTTTTGCCATGGGTGGCAATCGAACCCACGACCTCCGAATAAGACTCATGCACACCAATTTCGGAAACTTTTAATTTCATACTAATAATTACCTATATGCCTTCACCTTGCCCTTATATATCGTTATTTATCTAGGGCCCTAGATAAAATACAGGCAAGGCGACATTCGCCTCAGTCAGAAACTTATGAATTTTGACAGTTATCAGTCAAAACTATAGGCGTCATCTGTTTAAAATCCGAACTGTTTTGATTGACTACATAATATTAATCTCTAGTGCCCTAAGTTCGTTATTCTTTAATATATTAAAACAAGAAACAATCTAATATTAATTAAACTCCAAAAGATTAAACAAGAAACTCTTAGCAGCCAAACACCACAAATTGAATTCTGAAATCAACATCAAGACAATACGAGTGTACGTTGCGTTCACCATCGATTCACCGATTATTTCTAATGGACAACCAATGTTTGTATTCGGAACCCGATAACGGGTGGCTGGATACGCGCGGCGCCACTGCCTTGTTCGTAAAAAAAAAAAAACAGGAACAGTATATTCGATAAGCCTGTGATCTACCGTATGATAGTATTTGAATTACGATTTGTTAAGCGCAAAAAATGTTTTGTAGAATAACTAGGTAGGTATATTTATTTACTAAAGGGTAAGCAACAAAAGATACATTATATTGTACTTAGGTGCAAGTTTTTTAGTTAGTAATTATACAAGTAAATCCAAATATTCTATATAATAATAATAATTCTACCTCACTTATTAACTGCTTTTATTGTCCCGAAGGTTTGACTGGTAGAGAATGCCTAGCGGCATTAAGTCCGCCTTTGCACTTTGTATGCAATAAAAATTTAAATAAATAATTACCTATATTTTTTTATTGTAGAATAATAAAATAAATAAATACCATCACGGGTACCTATTTGGCTCCCGAGAACCGTTTAAATGGCCTCGGGGTACCCAGCTTGTTGTCATCTGATTAACCCGTCCTTATTTCGCCGATGGTATTCGGAGGCAACATCTAATAAGTGGCGAGCTTGTTGCGGTGTTTATGATAAAATAGCCTCGTTGTGTAAAGCGGCCACCCATCCCAGGTCCGGCCTTGTTGTTATTTGCCTAATCATGTTATTAGTGACTTAACCACTAGGCTGGGCGGAATGGCTTCTTTAGAATGTTGTTTTAATTAATAATAATAATAATATAAACAATGATATAATACTTATTATATTTTATAACACCCAGACCATGACAAACTGTACAGAAAAACGTACTAATATTTATTTGCCATGGGTGGGAATCGAACCAACGACCTCTGGGTTTAACGCCAAAGGCGCAACAACTACGGAGGCTGTAAAAATGGTTTCTAATTTATATTGTTTAGTTAGTAGTGGCCGAGTTGGTAAGATCTTAGACTTAAAATCTGCAGTTTTGAGCTCCCCAGTTCAAACCTCGGTGTGCACCAATGAGTTTTTAAGTACAACTTCTATCTATTGTGTCTTAAATTAAATCGAGAATTTTTATTACAACTAATTTAAAAAATAACTTGGTGAAAAACCGATTCCACAAGGTTAAGAAGGGCAAAACCTTAGCTAGATCCTAAAGCCATCCCGAATAAAAAAAAATAAAATCGGAAAGCAAAAATATGCCTATAAAAAATAAATGACTGTATTATTTTCTATAAATTTATAAAAAACAAAAGGATAAACATGATTATATTATAAAGTCATCATTTTATTATTAAATTATTATTGTCATTGTCTATATTTTAGGCATTAAAACTTTAATCAATAACTCACTCTAATATGACTAGATATTAAATTATCTAGCCATAACAGATAACTATTTAAGACCTACACAGTTAAAATCAATAACAATATTCAGTCTACAAAGTCCGCCATCTTTGTTTAAAGTTAAAATTAACTAAATAAATAATTCTCCAACAGTTAAAGTTACGGTCAATTTACTCCGTCAAATGGTATTAGCCGACCGGTTTGCCGACAACGGATATCTGTAAGGCTTCTTATTTTGTTTCTAGTGTTTTATAAAGTCGGGTTATCGTCTAATGAAAGGCGACGTGGAGAGCTCCCGTATCTATGGATTTGCCGCTTCTAGGATGATTAATTCTGGTTATAATGTATTTGACAGAGCGATAAGTAAAGGACGTAGGATATTTTGATAGCTGTTAGTTGTTTTTATTAGGGATTATGTACCTGTAGAATCCTATAGGTATTTATATTTTGTCAATTGATCCTAAAAAATACCGTTAATAACAAAATGGGGCAATAGTAATGCCGTAATGTAAACGTGATTTCCGAGACACTATAGTAAGTGTTATCACACATTATAGGTGTCCGTTAACTGTAAACTTTTTTTTAACTAAAAACTTATTAGTAAGTAGGGGTCGTATGTGTCTAATAAAACATACATGTGCGCAATGGAAATCGACGCCATTTGCAAAAAATATGGCACATATTCATTCATGCTTCATTTTGAACAAAATGACAGCCAATTATAGCATTACTTTTGCCCCACTTTGTAACTTACATGGGCATTTTATGGAAGCAATATCATCAAATCAAAAAAAATATTTACTATATACCTACTATCTACTACAAAAATATGTAAATCTACTTCATTTTGAACAAAATAGCAGCCAATACAAATTATTTCATATTATAGCATTACTTTTGTCCCACTTTGTACTTGCCTATAGGTATATATAGGTATTTTTTTGGGATCAATAGAATCAAAAATGTATTTACTATATAGTATCTACTTACTACAAAAATATGTAAATCTACTATGTACCTAAATGGCTTCATTTCGGACAAAATTGTAGCCAATGCACATTATGTCATTATTTTTGTCCCATATTGTTATTACCATAAAGGTAATGTTTGATCATTAAGATCAATTACAAAATAATTAAAAATATACTTAGGTAGGTACTTTTTTTTATTGGAGCACGCCAAGGGCGTAGCCAGGATTTTATATAGGGGGTGGCAGACTTAGTTTATTTGGTCTTATAATAGCGTTGCAAGCTATGAAGCTCGTCAGAATTACAGTTTACCAGCGAACGACTGCTCTTTTAAGGGGGGGCAGCTGCCCCTCCCTGCCCGTACCTCGCTACGCCCATGGAGCACGCTATGTGACTTTGTATACACCTGGTAGTAACCAGATCTACAAAGTCCATCAATGGGGTCCATCAATACATTGTTGTTTAACAAAATTGATCGCTCCCACTATGCCGGCTAAATGATGCGGTTACGAAATGGGCTGCGACAAAGAGGTATTATAATTATATCATGTCAGTTTTTATTAAAATAAATAGGTATCAACAAAACCTGCATTTATAATCTACTTATCAAATCTATAGTATTCAATAATAATTATAACTACCTGCCTGATTTATTTTAAATATAGAATGTTATCTATGACAAATGAGCCAGTGGTATCAACTGAGATTCGCTTCGGAAGAAGACGGTCTTTATAAATCTAACTAAATTAGAATGCTACCAGTTTTGAATTTGAATTTCGAATGTTATTTTTAAAGGTGTTCTTTTTTATGTTTTTATTTTAAATGTACCTACCTAATTAATTAGGAGAATAAGGTTATATGAATAAAATGTTTACTATTAGTATTTTAATAAAAAAAAATAACAATATTTATTTTTAGTACTTATAAAGTTCAATAAGTAAACTTTTTTTTTCATTGTTTAGGTCTAAAATAATCTTCTATCACTTATAGTGGGAGATCTAGATATATAGTGGAACAGATTATTTGTTAGATAATTAAAGGAAACACAAAAGTAGTTTTTATCTCTCTACGTTAATAGTAAATTTTGATGAATGCAAGTGAGACAGATGAATATTTGTGATTTTTACTTTAAAAGGTGTTACAGCAATACCATATACATATTATTCATAATTTAACGATAAAAACAACAACCTATAAGTAAAAGGTATGATGGTACGAACTACTTAGATATTTTAAACTTTATTCGAAATGATAAGGATGTGACAATATAATAAATGATATATCGATAAAACAGATGCTCCAACATCTCATATGGGATTATTTAATTCGATAGTCGTGTATCGATTGTATGGAGTAGTCAGACAATCGATAGAATACAATTGAATTATTTTCCACGTCTACATTATTAAATAATAGTTCTTGTGCGTTATTTTTGGTGGTCTATCAATTTTATTGAATGGATTATCGTAACGCCTTTTCTAATATTATGTGTTAGGTAAGTAGCTATACAGAAGAAAATATACAGAAGAAAATGCTACCAAAAAAATAATAACTCTTACTGAAGAAATTAAATAAACACTCCCAAATTTATAAAAAAAAAATACCTATAGATATCTGCTTAAATTAATTTCGGGCGTTGAAATAAAAAACAAAACTTATTTTAAAAGAAGTCTAAATGAATAATAATAATATTTGTATTATTATGTATGTTTTATTTCATACATTGGCACGTGTTTATTTTATTATTACTTTGAGATAATAGTTTTTTAAAATATTTTATCTAATTTTAGTAGATATATTATATAGGTAAACATATAACTAACAAGTTGAATTCCATCCAAAATATATTTAAAAAAAAAAAACAATTAATATATTTGTTAAAACTAAACAAACTAAAAAAAAACTAACAACTCTGTCACTAATCGAAAAACCTAATAAAATAAAACAAGCGACACCTAACCTAACAATACCGTAACAGTCCATATAGACAAGTGCGATGTATAAAACATCAACCAGGGCGGTAACATGGGGTAGCTAGGGGAATCTATTTTGTATGAGGTACACCACTCGGCAGTTTGGATTCATTTATTATTTACATCGGCGGAAAGACGCACATTCGCCTCTTTACGCTCTGGCACGTATTGTACTCGTTCGTTTGTTTTATAGACAATTTTTGTGACTTTAAGAAGCTCTTCACGGTTTTTATGGGCTTCTGAAGGAAATATCTGAGGGCTTTCCGTGACTTGTGAGCTTAGTACAGTAGTTATTGTTACTGCTTTTTCTATTCTATTAAAATTATTAAGGAAATTAACTTTTTTCTATTTGTGATTATTTGATATTGTTATGTCTTGTTTTGTCGATAAATTTTGAATCTTTATTATAATTATTAATTGCATTTAACTTTTTTAAGAAATGCTTATTGTTTTTATCTTTTTCCCTTATTCATGAATATTTCACCTTATAGTGTGGGTATAAATTACCGATTTGGTCATGCTTTTAGCCTCTTCTAGCCACGTTAACCATTGTATTTTTACTTCTGTCATAAATTATTTCCGAAGCATTTATTTCATTGTCATAACTGTACACAGTTTCTGTCCCACATATTTTTAAAGTAAATAATTAGTTTTTATCATATTTATTAACAAAAACTACAAAAACAAAACAATAATCATCATATTGTATCGATTCATATTCAAAAATAGATCGATTTACATTATGATATATATACATACATACATTACAGATGATTATGATAATTTACTAGGATTCCCCATCGTTAAAGGCTATTAGGCTATCGATTGAGACAGCCCACGCAGCCTAAGCAGTCACGTATCGAAACGCAATCTCATAGACTATTTACACATTCTAAAGGTCGGAGTCTATTTCCTTGAAGCCACTAGCTCGATTTAACATTCCGATTCGATTCGACAAATCTAATACGAATTGTAGACATCTCTTACACGTAATGTTACGAGCCAATAGCAGCTCGGCTCGTTTCCTGAGGGTGAGCCTTGTTTATTTATTTACTTACCCTGCTTCATTTTCTTCCTGTAATTCTTTTCCCTTGTATAAGTGAATATTAAAACTCCCTGAATTAGGGTATGAAAGTCTGTTGCTCTAATATCAATCTTGTTAAGTCCCTATAGAGACTATTTTCATTTAAGCTTTGTACTTGCGAATTAATTCAGGACGATTTCTTATTCTTGGAAGGGACTTGGGGTCTTGGAATTGTTAGGTTTGTGGTTGAGATTTGCTTGTTTATTTTTTTGGTGTTTATGCTGTTTTTGTTTTGAATTACTTTTATTTTAGATGTCTTTTGGATAATTGTTGCTTGTAGGCTGTCTCCTTAAGAATTAGGAAACGAATCCGTTTTCTGATTGATACGAGGTAACTAAGGAAGTGACAATTGAGACCCATGTATTTAGTTGTATCGCATGTTGTTTTTCTTTTCTTACAAAACTTTTATTTATTGTTTCTTTTTCCTATCTTTTAGTTGGAATATATGAAGTTACAATAAAAATATTGTATAATTCTACGAAAAATTGAATTGGTTCTAATCGAGAATTAAAATCTTTTTAATCTAAATTTAAAGAAAAATAAAACATAAAAACTCAGAAGAGTGAAGTGAAATTTAAAGATTGGCTGAGTAAAAGAAATTGCTTATGCATTTTTAAGTAGTCAACTGCGATTCTTGCCAAGCTAACTTTTTCTCAATTTTCAGGAACGATTTAAAAGCCATTTTGACAAGTGTCACCTCGAGAGTTGAGGATAACTTCTAGGGATTTATTTCATATTTTCCACTTACTTCTGATGTTTTGTGAAATGATATTTCATTTTTAATATTTACTTATTGGTATTTCATATTTATACGCATTTTAATATAAGCTTTAGTATGAATGAATTGATTTTCAGAAAATTTGTAGAACATGTTTTTCATCACCGATGTTTTTTTTTAATAAAGATTCTTTTGAAAATGCCACTATATTGATTCAGAAAATACGTTAAGCTGTCGGTCTCAGATTCATTATGCCAATATGTAAAATTTCCTATATATATTTTTTTTGTCGAGGTTGTCTCTTTTCAGGGTGCGGTTAAGAACGGAAAGTTGATTTGATGATAAAGCAGCCAGACTTGTAATGCTAATTCGTTTTCGTCGCCGACCATTTCGTAACCACATTTAGCCGACATAGATATATACAACGATGGTAAACAACAATGTATTGATCGACATCAATCACGGAATCTGTAGATCTGCTTACCATCACGTAGATGTGGAGAGTAGCATACGCACACACACTATAGTGATACACACACGCACGCATATATATGCCTCACAACTTTATTATTAAAAAAACAAATATTTATAAACCCACAATTATTTTCTTTTTTATATTCTGGTTTATATTCCTTCAGTGGTAGGAATTGATTCTTACGTGTCGGGAAAACCTATGATGAGAATCAGGGACTCACCATCTTTGTTGATTTGTATATTTTTTCTATTAATTTTTAAATAAATAAAATAAAATACAAAGTCACATTCCGTGCTCCAATAATAATAATAAAAGGTTATTAAGTCTATACCTACAAATACAACGCCTAGCTTGCCACTGTTCGTGTTAGATTCAAAATACCATTAATTGAGTCTAAACCTCCTCTGCTGGGTACTCTACTGTCTAACAGCTAATAGGTGCTGTATAACCTGTGATGATAGACAATCAATAAAATACTATTAAAATAAGGTACGTGATAGCCGATTTGGTTAGACTTCACACTTAAAAACACTACAGTTTTTATCCAAATTTTTATAAATATATATATATATATGTTCATTTTTTTGACAACTCCACTATAGTGCCTCGGAGAGCACGCCAAGCTGTCGGTCCCAAATTCACTATACCAACTTCTGAAACTGTTAATAGATAGATTAATGTGTCTATCCAAATATCGCGACAAGCTAGCCACTTGTTCGGTGTAGGACTCATACCATCGGTTACGACGAGGTGGAATCAAAACTTCCCGCTGCCTGACGCCGTTACGGCGGGTGCCCGCGATGATATATCTATTTTTTTATTAGTACATAATATTTTTAATTCAAGAAGACTAATGCATTAAAATAAATTAGACCGTAAGTCACGTTTCATTAACTCGTAGCGCTTAAAAGTTAAGAACTCCTCCCCTAATTTCCAAGTTTAGACTGATATATACTGCCTCCCCGAGCCTTCGGGTGTAATGAATGATTGATTGGACTGTTAAGTCTATTATTGCGCAAGAACTTTATTAAAATGGTTTGTGGATGAGCTAATTTTGATGTCGATATTTTATTAATTAAATAATGATTAATTAATATTCCTATCAAGAATGGTTTGCTCTTTTAATCGTTACAAAAAAAATAACGTGGACATAAATTATATTCTGTGTATGGTATAAAAAGCGGCGCTAGCCTAGTGGTTAAGTCACTGCGCAACTGATAATAAAATTAGGCAGATGACATCAAGGGTAGACCTGCAATGGGTGACCTCTTTGTATAACGAGGCTATACCATTATAAACACCGCAATAAGCTAGCCACATGTTAGGTGTTGCCTCCGAATACCATCGGCGAATTGAGGAAAAAAAAACCACCTAAACCTCTGAAATTTGAACGATATCAATATAGATTGTCCAGAATTTTGATGAATTTGTTCAGCATGCAATTCAGATATTATTTTTTTGTTGGTTTTATTTTTCTTTTATTTATTATTATGATGATGTTTTGTAATCGAGGTAAAAAAAATATAGTATGTATATACTTAGGTACTACGTATTTCAGTTTTAGTAACATTGCTGGTAGCTGCTGGTAGATAATGCCTAAGTACAATAGCATTAAGCTTTTGTGCAATAGAGGAATTTTCATTCTTTCATTCATTCATAAAACCTTCGCACCCTTAGTTTTATACTAGCTGTTACAGTCGAACTAACCACTTAGTCTACATAACTGCGAAAGTATTACATAAATAAAAAAAAAAGTTATCGATAACTAAACAGCTCAACATCAAGCACATCCCTAAATAAGTGCGCTTCTGTCTAATTGAATAAAGTGTGGTACAATTAAACTTTACTTAAATAACCCAACACGGGGAGGGTTGGGTTAAATTAGAAAAGGGGTGGATGAAGCGGGTGTTTCATACTGATTATTGTATCTCGCTTCATTATTAGATCGCAGCTTCGTGCGATTCGCTAATTGAGTTGGTTTATTAATTACTTTACCCGCCATTTTTTTTTTTAAATATATAACATAATCGGTTTTTTTTTTTACTTTTTAGTATAATGTACCTACCTTAGACCGCTTTTGTAGTGGTTGCGCCTTTGGTGTTATATCCGGAGGTCATGGGTTCGATTCTACAAAAAAATAATGCAATTTTGACAATTAATAAAAAATGAAATCACAAAATCTTAGCAAAAGATAACAAAATCCTATTTTAATTGACAGGTCACAGTTGGTAGGTATATAGTGTGAAAATCATATTTTATTGCTATGTCATTATATTCTGGTACTTACATATTTTATACTTATTATTTTAAACCAGGGTTTACCTAAACCGGGGAATGAAAACTGTAGTGTATTTAGGTCTAACCAATTCAGCCACCGTATTCCTAAAATATACCACGTACCTATAAGTAAGAATTTAAAATGGATTTATTTGCCATTTTATATAAAAAAAACAGAGTTTTAACATAAAAGGTTACTCGAACACATTTTCCAATTAAACATTTTTTAAATAACATTCTACATGTTAATTAAAGATAATAATTCGAAAAGTTAATGCGCAAGAGACTGCGTATCTTAATTTTATGGAATTTGTCTTTTTGCATCCCGTTAACGACTCGTTTAAAATGTTACTCTCGATTAATTAAGCACTACGTGCGCAAGCTTTTATTTTATTATTTATATTAGGCATTGGTGAAGAGGTTATTAGCTATCGATCTTTCTCAATGGATCTACGAATGTATAATGGATAGTAGATCGAATGCTGTTGTAGGCCCACTAAGGTTTCCGTACAACAGTAACTAAAAAAAAATCTTAAGATTTACATTTACAAATAGGTACCTAATATATAACCGAATATTTTTTATTAGCTCGATATTAGACGCGAAATTAAACGCGCATTGGAAGAACTACTATCAAATTGAACGCACGCTACATAACCAACTAGTGTAAGACTAGATGACACTGTTGGTTATGTAAGGTTGGTGCGTTCGGTAAGGTAGTATTATTATATTTATAGGTACTAATGTAAGACATCTAGTTTTACACTAGTTGGTTATGTAGCGTGCGTTCGGTTTGGCAGTATTTTTCATATTAAGATCCACTGCGCATTTAATTTTTAAATCTGATATCGAGCTAATAAAAATTTTTCGTAATTCTTTTGGTAACGAATAACCAAAGGAAATCTAAAAAATCATTCTTATTTTTTTTGTTTTTTATCTGTAAAGATTTACATTAAATAAATAATATTGAATTTTGATCTATTTACAATTTATGGAGGAAAATATAAATTTAGAAATTAATCAATTGTGTGACAGTGACAATTTGAGATTAAATTCGGAATGTTTGTTTCTATGTTATTACTTATTTATAATACAACTCCATATTTTCATTTGTCTTTGGGTTAAAAAGCTAAAAAAAAGGAAATAGTATGGGTTTATCTCATCTGACATAATGAGGTTTTGTCTTCATTTCAAAAACCTAACTTGTATTTTTTTTAAAGGCTATTAGTAAACCCAAACGAAAGCGCTGTCATAAAATGTATATAAATTAAAATCAATTGTCGAATATGAATATGTGTACACGCATCCTTCAGAACGGCTAGCACTATTTGTTTTTTTTTTTTAATGTTTGCAATTGTCAGGAAAACATTTGTACGAAAGAAAATGTTTCAAAGACCGTATAAAAAATTGGGTTTAAAATTCTCCATTTATAAAAGTGAGTAAATAAGTTCACAGAAATCTTCTAAAATATTGATAGAATATTCAGATGTTCAGTTTTCTACATTGTTTTAACTGTTACATCTTATCGATTTGTCCGAAAAATCATATATTTTCAACGTAGTGAAAATCTGCTCAATCTAAGGGAAAAATACTTTGTAGTTTTGATAGTTTTGTGAAAAAAAAGTAGTAAAAAATACGTATAAATAAAAAATATTTAGTCTTATTTAATATCTTAGTACACCCGTGCCAAGCCAGGACGGGCAGTTAGTATATAATAAATATCAAGATGACCTTCCAATCACACGATGGACCCGATATTAAGAATCCATAAATAGCTAAGAACATTGTATCTCTAGACTCTTTCGGCTAGCGATCACGTAGCCACGCCACCGTCGGAAACAGATAATGCCCCATCAGGCTCTCTGTATTAGTCAGTCAAAAACAAAAAATCTCTCTAGACTCTAGTCTAGAATATCCTAAAAGCTTAAAAAATAGAACTAAAATTACAAAAAAAAGATATATTAATAAAGATATAAAAATAGGTATGTTTTTTTCAGGATCGGGCGAACTGAAAATATATTAATATCTAATAGCGTAATCTGTACTATTTATTCCGAATTTCAGTATTATACCTCAACAGGTTTTATATGTATATTTCACTTGTACTGTAACCACACTATATTTATGCTTAAAGTTTTAAACTATGTACATAGTTTAAGTTTTAAACTATGTAAAAAAATAATAACATTAATGTAGGACATTTCTCACATATTGCTCTGGTCACAAACTAAGCTCTAGACTTGTACTATGTGTACCAGAAACAACGATTTTATTTATACATATTATATTTTATAAACACCCAGAACACTGCTTAAATGTAATAAAAAAAAATACATAGTAAATAGCTTTCTACATAACGCTAATTGATATCTAGTTTCCTGTTCACTATACCAATTGTGAAACGGTTTATAGATGGGTTATTGAGTCTATTCAAAACATCACGACGAGCTAGCCATTTGTTTGGTGTAGACTTATAGTGTAGACGGGATTAAAAACCCCTTCGCTGGGTACCCTGGGGCCGTCTAGGCGGTCTCGGGCGCCGTAAGGCGTGATGATATGTATGAATGTATACTGAAATTATATAGATGATGAGAATTCTTACGAAAATATAGTAAATAATACATTGTGACTTTGAAAGATTGTACTTTGGGCCAATATGAGGATATAAGGTACAACATTTCCCATGGAACCATGTGTCGCAAATGAAAAAAATGAAATAGTAATGTTTTTAGGAGGGAGGAAAGTCTCTATAACTTCGTTAGGGCGGCCGACTCGCTACCACCGCCCATACAGATGCAAAAACCGTCATGTTTCGTTTTTAGTCTTTGGGTTCACCGGTTTTCAGGAGGTTACTGCATCGATTTCTTGTCGAGGTGGTAGTCTCCTTTCAGGGTGCGGTTACGAAATGGATGGTTTAATTGACGATAAGGCAGCGAGTATATTAAAATATACTCGTAATGCAATTCGCCTTTGTCGCCGCCCATTTTGTAATCGCATCATTTAGCCGGCAATTTGGCATATTGGGAGCAATTAATGTCGTTTAAGAACAATTATTGATTGACCCCATTCATGGATTTTGTAGGTCTGCTCACCACCAGGTAGATACAAAGTCACATGCCGTGCTCCAATAAAAAAAGAACCTATTGTGTTATTTATTAACATGCTTTTTTTTATATGTACGTACATATGTACGGTGTAGTCAAATACCATCGACTACGACGAGGTGGGATTAAAAACCCCTCCGTTGGGTACCCTGGGGCCGTCTAGGCGGTCTCGAACGTCGTAAGGCACCCATGGTGATATGTAACTTACTAACGTATGTATGTATGTTTGTAATTATATAGTTGATAAGAATTCTTACGAAAATATAGTAAATAATACATTGTGACTTTGAAAGATTGCCAATTTGAGGTTCTAAGGTATAACTTTTCCCACGAAACCATGTGTCGCAAATGAAAAGAAAGCCTTCTTCATACAAACTAGTAATGTTAAAATGAAGTTTTTTTTTCATTTGCGACACATGGTTCCATGATCAGTAGAGCCTTATATTAGCCTAAAGTACAACCTTTCAAATTCTACCTGTTTATTAAACAAAAAAATACCTATAATCTATAGGGTACGTTTAAAAGAAGCTATTACTTAATATTTTAAGCAAAACGTCTCAGAGGTAAAGTGCACTCACCCCTTTTAAGTATAGGGCGTTAAGTTTAAGTCGCTCGGCGGTAACATTAAGTACGATGATCTAGAAGTGGTATAACTTAAACCTCGATCTGTTGTGCAACTGATCCGGGTTGGAGATGCGGTTTTGTGAGATCTAAACTTAAGCGTATATTGGTATTTGTTTTGGTAGAAAATATTGAATTGACGTTTTGTTTACGCAATACATTTGGAAAATAATTTAGGTATTGTTTTTATGTGCATATAAAGACCGAATAAATAAATGACGATAAAATAAAATTAAAAAAAAAATCTTATTTAATTTTGCGATAATGGTATGTGTTCGGTATTTAAGTTATTTTAATGTACATAGTTTTTTTCTACTTGAGCACCCTCTAATAAGACCTCACCTACTTTAGGACTTTAACTTTAATAAGACTTTACCTTTTTCACTGCTTTTTATCGCATTTAAAAAAAAATATATATAACAATAAATCGGAACAAATTGTTCTTGAGGTTCATGAGTTTAAGCGGACTAAGTCTCACCAGATATATTTCTTGGAACCCCTAAAAATTAAATCCTGCGCAATGTCTTATATTATTTTATTACTAAAGTAAGACAGTGTGCGCTTACCTTAATATTATGATTGCTTTTCAAGGCAGTCGTAATTCTTGTGGCGAGAAACATCTGCTTTCAGCTATTTTATGGTAAAGGCTGGGACCTTTATACGTTGGTTAAATGAAAATTGCTATTATTGCTAGGGGAGTAGGTAATCTTAAAAGTATGTACCTAGTATGTATGCTATTATTGCTAGGGGAGTAGGTAATCTTAAAAGTATATACCTAAATACCTAGTATGTATTTATGCATTTTTATAAATTCCTTTATAGGATAATCTTATATTAAATTTTTAAAGATAAAAATGCAATGAAAAAAATCCTGGTGGCGGGACTCGAACCCACGAACCTCGCTATCGCGGCAAGGCCGTTAACCGCTTTGCCAACCAGGTTCCAGTCAGCCCTCACGAATTTTGTCCATGCTTGTTATCTACTTATACACAGACGCCCTCTATTAGCTTTCTTCTAATAACTCTTATACGAGTGAAGTCAGAAGTCCTAGTTTCTAATACTAGATGGCAGAGGAGTCTGTTTTTTGTTTTTACTTTTTTCAGTATTTTATATTTATGCATTTTTATAAATTCCTTTATAGGATAATCTTATATTAATTTTTTAAAGATAAAAATGAAATGAAAAAATTCCTGGTGGCGGGACTCGAACCCACGAACCTCGCTATCGCGGCAAGGCGCTCAACCGCTGAGCCAACCAGGTTCCAGTCAGTCCTCACGAATTTTGTCATTGCTTGTTATCTACTTATACACAGACGCCCTCTATTAGCTTTCTTCTAATAAATCTAGCGAGGTTCGTGGGTTCGAGTCCCGCCACCAGGAATTTTTTCATTGCATTTTTATCTTTAAAAATTTAATACCTAGTATGTATGCTATTATTGATAGGGGGGTAGGTAATCTTAAAAGTATGTAGTCTTCTAGCTAACCTCTTTGCATCGAATTCCCGAATCAATGATGGAGGCGCGCTTCCACCTACTATAGCCGACTGTGGCTTCACAATGCCTAATATTCGCATTAGACAATGCGATGTGCGCGAGGCCCTCCATTCACTTGACATTTGGAAGGCCAGTGGTCCTGATGGTATTCCTGCAGTTGTATTAAGGAACTGTTATCTTGAGCTTTTCATATTCCTCTGGAATTATCCCTGCAGCTTGGAAAGTAGCCAATGTGCAACCAATTCCCAAAAAGGGAAATCGATCCGACCCCAATAACTACCGCCCCATTGCCATCACCTCAGTCCTGTGCAAGGTTTTAGAAACCATCATTAATACACAGGTCATGCGATACCTTGAAGGTCACTCTATCCTGAATGATCGTCAATATGGTTTTCGCCAAGCAAGATCAACGGGTGACCTTCTCGCGTTCATTACGCATATTTGGGGTGAGTCAGTGGACAAATGTGGGGAGGCCTTGGCAGTTGGTTTAGATATTTCTAAGGCCTTTGATCGTGTTTGGCACAAGGCTTTGCTCTCCAAGCTGTCTTCTTAAGGATTTTCGACGCGGCTATGCAACTGGATATCCAGTTTCCTCTCTGATCGTGGCATTAGGGTCCTAGCAGATGGCGTAGCCTCCGACTGGGAGTCTATTGATGCTGGCGTACCCCAAGGATCAGTGTTGTCTCCTTGTCTTTTTCTTCTGCATATCAATGACCTATTGTCATGTGGCAACATTCATTGTTATGCAGATGATAGCACTGTCCACGGTCGGTACCTTGCTCAACGTCCACCTAGCCGCGTCCAAACAGAGGAATTCAGAAAGGTACTACATAAGTGAGTTGGATCAAACTCTGCTAAGGGTTTCGTCTTGGGGTTCGAGAAACTTGGTCCAATTCAATCCGAGCAAAACACAATGTTGTGTAATGACGGCGAAAAAATCCCCTTTTACTCATTTTCCTTCTCTTCAGGGCACCCAGCTATCGCTTTTACCATCCCTCAATGTCCTTGGTTTAGATATACGTTCCGATCTTAACCACCGTAATTATATCGAGAGCATTGCAAAAACAGCTTCAAAAAAACTTGGCATCATAAATAAGGTTTTTCACACCCAGGTTAAGAATAATGCTATATAAGGCTCAAATTCGACCGTGTGTGGAATACTGTTCGCATCTTTGGGATGGATCTGCCAAGTATCTGTTATCTGTTCTCGATACCCTGCAGAAGCAAGCGACTAGAATTATTGGAGACGAAAAGCTCAATAAAACCTTGGAGCCGTTGCAGCTTCGCAGGGATGTGGCATCGTTGAGCGTATTTTACCGCCTATACTATGGACAGTGCTCTGAAGAGCTATTTAACATTATTCCCCCTTCCCCTTTCCGTTACAGGACAACACGCACTGGTTGCAAAATGCATATGTATACCGTGGCGGATGTACCAACTCGTACTAAACGTTTTGGCGATTCATACATCTGCCGTACTATTAAAATGTGGAATGCTCTACCAGCTTGCGTATTTCCTTCCTCTTATAACCTAGAGTCCTTTAAACGAAGCGTGAACAGGCATCTTAAGCCGGCATAATGATTTTAGGGGAGATATTGAGATTGCTAGGGGAGTATGTAATCTTAAAAGTATATACCTAGTATGTATGCTATTATTGCTAGGGGAGTAGGTAATCTTAAAAGTATGTACCTAGTATGTATGCTATTATTGCTAGGGGAGTAGGTAATTTTAAAAGTATATACTTAGTATGTATGCTATTATTGCTAGGGGAGTAGATAATCTTAAAAGTATGTATGTTATTATTGCTAGGGGAGTAGGCAATCTTAAAAGTACGCACCTAGTATGTATATTTGGGTTTTTGGCTGCCAATTTACAATCCAACGATTGACAGGTCAATGGAACTAGCTAACCACCTAGTCTTTAACTAATAATTAAAATGGCGTGTGTACGCCACAACGCGAACGGCTTGGTTGGTATTTTTTTCTTATACAAGGACTAATATCTGATATAGAAATTATTCTATATCAGATATCTCGCAGGTTCCGTTGACAGGTCAATGGAACTAGCTAACCACCTAGTCTTATACTAATAATTAAAATGACGTGTGTACGCCACAACGCGAATGGCTTGGTTGCATGAAGCTAAAAAAACGCGCCCGCGGACGGGCACGGTTTTTACCTTCATGCTTGGTTGGTATATTTTTCTCATACAAGGACACGCGTTGTCATTTCACTGCGCGTCTAATTTCTTTCTATATCAGATATCACGCAAATTAAAAACAATAGATGTACAATATTTGTTGGTATTGTATTTATTTTTATTTAAAATTCTTTATTGCACTAAAAGGTTTGTACAAAGGCGAGCTTAATGCCTTAGGTATTAACTACCAGCTAACCTTTAGGAGAGTGAAAATTGTAATACAAGGTGCACAGATTAGTGTGCAGAATAGAAATCAAAATACATAAACTACATACATACAGTAATAGATACCTACATAGTCAAATATACAACTATATAAAATACATAAATAATATAGCAAAAATAAATACATAAATATATATTTAAACCTAATCTATATGTATAACCTAAATTGTTATAAAGTGTATGGGAGGATTGACGACCTATCCAAGCGCATTCTTAGTTTTTATACAATTTTTTTACTCTTCATAAATAAATGCCTGTAAAGTTTTATATGATATAAATATTTTGACATGACCTATTTTCAAAACACTACTGCATAGATTTCTGGTTACGGAACGAGGAGTTTGTTTGACGACAAAGCAGCGAGGATATCAAAGTAGACTCGTAATGCGTCGCTTTATTTAGCCGGTAAAGTGGGAGCGATCAGTGCTGTTAAGTAACAATGTATTGATCGACCTTATTCATGGCCTTTGTAGGGCTGCTTACCATCTGGTAAACACGAACTCACATGACGTCCTCCAATAAAAGAAATAACCTGGGTCCTTAGCAGCTTCGCAGGGATGCGGTCTTTGAGGAAATTTTAGCGATTACTTCGGACACAAGCTTTTAAAAGAAAATCCTTTCCTCGTCTCCGTTGTGAGAATTAGCATATTTAATACCTACCTGCGAAATGTTTTGGCAATTCATAGGTACATCTGTAGCTCTATCAGAATATGGAATCCTTTACCAGCTTGCATGTTTCTTTTCTCCTACAACATAGAATCCTTTAAACACTGCAACCAGCAATCGTATCTCGCTACCCATACTGGTTACTATTCCTGGACATTGCATACTTCTTACCATCAGGCAGATACACAGAGTCAAATGCCACGTTCAATGGCATGAATACTTTATATCTTAAAAGAAATCCTAACCTAGAGTAACTCCAGTTATTTCTCCAAGTATTATCAAATCTTTTTGCTGCCTTTGCTCAAAGATACATCATCTCCACAATCAAATAGGAACAAAATTATATGAGTGTAAGATATATCTATCATAGTTATTTTATCACCAAAAATATACTTTTAGAAAAGATCATAAAATTTTATGTCTAGACAACAAAAGAACAGAGTTGCTTTTTAGAATATCAGATAGGTCTCAAGATCAGTCGACCGATTTTTGTGTGAATTATTAATGAAGACTAGAGGCACCACACATTCATTAGTAAGCTTAGTATAGCAAGGTGACTTAACATGGCCACGCGATATCATTTGACAGTCTATGAAGTAAAGTTTATAAATGAAAATCCATTCATTAAATCGCTATATTTTATAGATTTATCGAGGTTATACTGCTGCTGTGTCTCAGGTCGTAATTAATAGTCGTTGCTAAGCAATTGCTAATGCTTAGCCAGTGCTTCGAACTGTCAAATTGCATTTTTTTTTTTTTTTTTTTTTTTTATTGGAGCACGACATGTGACTTTGTATCTACCTGGTGGTGAGCAGACCTACAAAGTCCATGAATGGGGTCAATCAATAATTGTTCTTAAACAATATTGATCGCTCCCACTATGCCGGCTAAATGATGCGATTACGAAATGGGGGGCGACAATGAAGAATTGCATTACAAGTATATACTCGCTGCCTTATCGTCAATTCAACCACCCATTTCGTAACCGCACCCTGAAAGGAGACTACCACCTCGACAAGAAATCGATGCAGTAGTCTCCAGAAAACCGGTGAACCCACAGACTAAAACCGAAACATGACTAGGTCACTTGACGGTTTTTGCATCTGTATGGGTGGTGGTAACGAGACCGGTCGGTCGGCCTAACGAAGTTATAGAGACCTTCCTCCCACCTAAAAAATATAGCATATGAAAAATCTAAATTTTGACAGTTCCAAGCAATGGATCAGGCTATGCAACGACTATTAATCCGACCATAAGTATAGTGGTGTTTTTAACAACTGTACACTTTTTTCAATTTAAAGCTCGTTGGTACACAACGGGGTTTGAAAACATTATTTAATTTAAACATATTTTATCAAAACAACTTGGCCATCTCATATATAACATTTAAAAAAATCCCGGTTCCTCTGAATTCCTTGATGGTCACCCTATTTTCAGGACTATACCGGTTAATACAGTGCGGAGTTTATTACAGAAGGTCTTGTGGTAGCTTAGTGTAACATATTATAGCCATTATTAGGCCCAAATTAATTACTAAATAAGGTACACATTCATTAGCGTTAAAATTTATTATATAGGCAACTTATAGTGTAAAGAGAAAGAGAGAGATATAGAGGGACCTTTTTTATTTTCATCAAAATTAAAAAAAATCATATTTTAAATATTTAATAGGTGATGTTGATCGCTACCTTTGTATAGCAGATAATTATTGAACGATTGATAGTCCAATGGAACCAGCTAACCACCTAGTCTTATGCGGGTCCCTTATATTCACAAGAATGTTGGATGGGCGGTATTCGCGAATATAAGTATGTGTTTTTATAATATACTCGTATTCTCCTATTTTCCGTCCTGTTTGCAAAAGATTTGCACGAATGTTTTTGCGCTAATGAGTAACCCGGGTTACACTAATGGTTATGTAGCGCGCGTTCGGTTAGGTAGCATCTTTTCATCCAATGACACTAGTTGTCGTTCCAAACGATCGATTAGAAATATCCTAACCAAATGCACTAACCTTATTGTTGTTTGTATTCTTCATGAATGTTTCATCATATTTAAAATTGAATTCGAAAACATTTTTACGAGAGGATGCCATTTGACTATGTCTGTACCTAAATACCTATTTGAGGGTTGAGTGCCCGCGTCTAAGCTACAAGCTGCGACAGTGCTCGGCGCGTCGATCTCTACTTGTACTTGTGGCCATGTGTAGTAAATATATAACGTTGTAACCACAGCTTGGGTGGTCGCGTCTAGTAACTTGACTAACCACCATGTGACGGCATTTATTCATATCCACCGGTTGGGTGACTCAATCTGTCGAGTCAATCTGTTCATGAAATCAATGGAACAGTCTTCTGGAATTTAATGTATTATGAAGTATTAGGTCTCGTTACCACCGCCCATATAGATGCAAAAACCGTCAAGTGACCTAGTCATGTTTCGGTTTTAGTCTTTAGGTTCACCGGTTTTCAAGAGGCTACTGTCTTGATTTCTTGTCGAGGTGATAGTCTCTTTTCAGGGTGCGGTTAAGAAACGGTTGATTCGACGATTTCTTTATTTTTTATATAATTTTAGCCGACATAATGGGAGCGAAAAGCGGACCCAGCCTAGTGGTTAAGTCACTGCGTAACTGATAACAAGGTTAAGCAGATGACAACAAGGCCGGCCTGGGATGGGTGACCGCTTTATACAACGAGGTTATTTCATCATAAAAACTGCAACAAGATCGCCACTTGTTAGGTGTTGCCTCCGAATACCATCGGCGAAATGAGGACGGGTTAATCCCTCCGCTGGGTACCCTGAGGCCATTTAAACGGTTCTCGGGAGCCAAATAGGCACCCGTGATGTTATTTTATAATGGGAGCGATCAATTTTATTAACCAACAATGATTTGATCGATCCCATTCATGGACTTTGTAGGTTTGCTTACCATCAGATAGATACAAAGTCATATGCCGTGTTCCAATAAAAAAATAAAATAAAAAATGTTAAAGCATAGTGTTAGCCATTTTGTTTTCCCATTAAATCCTAAGTTTGTATAAAAATATTGTCATTTATTTAGCAACTTTATAGGTAGTGATTATGCAAAATATAACCATTACAACCTCCCACAATGGGTCCGGTTTATGCAGAATATGCCATTGTATTCAATGTTATCGAGCAATTTCATTAGGTGATGACTAATGTTCCATTGTGTTGAATGATGATTGAACGAACTGATGAATGGATTGAGTGAACTAATTTATGAATAGGTTTACATTCATTCATTATTCTGTTAGTTACAATGATACGTTATTTATTACGTTACTTGTACCTACTAAAGAAGATTGTTTTTATTTATTATAATAATAATATTATTACAGATATTGCTCTGGTCACAAACTAAGCTCTAGTCTTGTACTATGTGTACCAAAAGCAACAATCCATATTATATTTTATAAACACTCAGACCATGACAAACGTACTAATTTTTTTTTTGCCATGGGTGGGACGAACCCACGACCTCCGGATACAACGCCAAAGGTGCAACCCACTAGTCTACGGAGGCTGTTATTATTACCTATGGACTTGATTATTTATTGGTGCACAGCATGTGACGCTGTATCTACCTGGTGGTAAGCAGACCTACAAGGTCCTTAAATGGGGTCGATCAATATATGAGATCATTGTTGTTTAACAGCGTATTGGTCGCTCCCACTATGCCGGCCAAATTATGTGGTTATGATTCTACTTTAATATCCTCGCTGTATTATCATCAATCAACTGTCGGGACAGTCGGATACAAAAAGTGATAAATACAAAAAATAATAACATCAAAATAGGATATAAGTAGCTTATTATGTTGTCAATACAAATGGCATTACCTCCAGCGACCTCTAGTGACGTGATTGGGTGTATCGAAGTAAACTAATTTAACTGTCACCAGTTCAAAGTTCCGTTCAGTTACTAATTGACGTAAATCGGTTTGGAGAAAGATGGCGCCTTTCTAACGCTGCTAGATAGCGCTCCTAATAGAGAAGTGTGTAATGATAAAAGCGCCTATAATTGATGGACGCTTCAAAAGCAGACAAATGTTGAAAATATAATAAAAAAATTACATATAGTAAACTATAATTAAACAATTGTCCTTGCGGGAGAAAAAAAAAACAACCAAACCGAACACACGCTACATAACCAACTAGTATAAGACTAGATGGATGGCTTTACATATTTACCGAGCAAGTCATTTTGTTGTTTTACTATTGTTTTTTATTGTATCCGATTGACGGGTCTCGTTACCACCAGCTATGATGCAAAAACTTAGCAACTGACCTAGGCATGTTTCAGTCTGTGGGTTCACCGGCTTTTAGAAGACTATTGAATAGATTTGTAAAAAAAAAATACTCGTAATGCATATCCTTTTTTGCCGCCGTAAATTTTGTAACCGTGTTATTCTACGTCAAAATCTAAAATATTTATTACGGGCATTTATGAAATGCCTAATGGCATGATGTAATGAAGTCAAAAATATATATATATACCATCACGGATGCTTTTTTGGCTCCCGAAGACCGTTTTAAAAGGTATCAGGGTACCCAGCGGGGATTAAATAGGTATACAGGGTGACTTTGAAAGGATGTACTTTGAGCTAATATGAGGTTCTGCTGATCAAATATGAGGTTCTCCATACAACTAGTAATGTTAAAATTACCAATTTGTATGGGAGAGCCAAAATTTTTTTTCATTTGCGACACATGATTCCATAGGAAAAGTTGTTTGATTTGATCAGCAGAACCTATAAGCCCAAGGAACATCCTTAAATGTCTAAGTGTGCTCTTGGCTAGGTCACCATTCCTCTCACACATACACAGACAAATGTTGAAAATATAATAAAAAATAAACGGGTAGTGAACTATTAACCTATTGTCCTTGCGGGAGAAAAAAAAACAACCAAACCGAACACACGCTACATAACATAACCAACTAGTATAAGACTAGGTGGTTAGCTGGAGCGATCAAAGTCGATCAACAATGTTTTGATCGACACTATTCATGGACTTGTAAGTTGCTTACCGACTTAAGGCCTTATTCATAAAAACTTATTGAGCCCTTGAAGAACACTTTAGTTATAGAAGAAAGTTTTGTCTCTTTTTTTAGCAACACAAATGAATATGCATAAAATAGACAAAACCTTCTATAACTAAAGTGTTCTTGAAGGCCTCAATAAGTTTTTATGAAAAAGGCAATTAGTTAGTCCATATTTTTATTTAATCACGTTGAAACATTTATCTTTCGAAACATGATAAATTTAAATTTGGAAGCGCTATCTATGCATTATTTAAATTTTGAATATTCGAATTTGGAACCGCGCTTATGGCGGGCGCTTATAGACGATTAAAATTTAATCCATTCTAACACCACGTCATTGTCTGTCTGTTATATTATTTATTAGTATGAAATGCTGTTAGATTAGAAAGGTGTTAATGTGATCAATATAGTTACATAGTTAATGCCTTTTTGCTAAAATAGTTAATTTGTTTTACTCTTTAGATATACCTACTGAATTTTATCATTACTATAAATACTAAATAATATAGACGGCCTCAGGGTACCCAGCGGAGGGTTTTTTTTTAAATCCCACCTCGTCGTAGCCGATGGTTTCAGTCTACACCGAACAAGTAGCTAGCTCGTCGCGATGTTTGGATAGACTAATAATCCATCTATAAACAGTTTTACCAGTTGGTGTATAGAAACTGGTACCGACAGCTTAACATGCTCTCCGAGGCACTATAGTGGTGTTGTTAAACAAATGTACATAAATTTTCAGATAAAAATTTCATTGGTACCCACCGGGGCTTGAACCAGGGATCTAATGGTCGGATTAATAGTCGATGCTAAGCAATTGCTAATGCTTAGCCGATGCTCCGGACTGTCAAACTGCACAAGAAAAAACTAAATTTTGACAGTTCCAAGCAATGGCTCAGGCTAAGCAACGACTATTAATCCGAACATAAGTGTTTTTAAGTCTAAGGTCTAACCAACTCGGCAACCACGTACTAAATAATAAAAATGAAAAATAAAATGGATACAATTTTATTTAGTTCCTCTGGAGTAGCACAGATGGCGAGAGCTGCAGCCGCATTGCCTCTTAGAATTTACAACTATTGGGATTTATATATTGGTAATTTTTATTGTTTTACCAGCTATTATTTGACATTGCAAACTTTAATTTTTTTTTTCCAAGAAAATAAATATTTAAAAATGTTGAAATACAGTCGACAACAAAATTACCTAAACTGAATAATAAAATCATATTAATTTATATATTTATTAGTAAAAATAATATTTTATCGCATTAATAATAAAGTGAAGTCATTATTTCGTGTGGACAGTCAACAGCATACCTATCGGATACTACCAATTAAGTACCACAACACAGAGCTTATTAAACATGCAATGGACACTGAACTCAGCTTATTGTAGCTTCATAATCATACGTAGTCAGTCGTTCAATTATTAACAGAAATGGTCTGTCGCTTTTGATTAAATATTTTGAGTTTCGTTATTGTTTTAATTTTTGTTTTATATACTTGCAACATATTATATGTAATTGATATTTGTATATCATGAGGTGAAACAAAGCGGTCTAATTATATTATACCTTACATCTACATCTTGTACCTTTGTTTTGACAAATAAATGATTTTAATTCGATTTGAAAAACATTTTTACTTCATTCTTTCTTTTTACCAATATTATTAAGAGAAAAGATTTTATTGTTTGTTTTCTTCGGATAAACTAAAAACTATGGAACCGATTTTAAAAAAACCTCCCGATAGATGGCTCTATTATCAGCAAGCTGCTTTATCATGAGCCCATGCTACTTTCTGTATTTTATTTTCGATCTGATTTCTTTTAATTAAATGGCGCGTGGGTAAAACAACCAGACTAAGGCTTACTTGTTGAGAACCTACTGTATCATACATTTATGTACATAATATAAAAACGTCCGTCTACTTGTATAAATTATTCCTAAAGGCGGTTGTCAATAAAATTATACATTATAGATGTGTTAATGGTTGGATTTTGCTACTTTTAATTTATAAGTATTGTCCAAATACAAGTATATACCAAAAAACAAGGCCGAAAGCGAATTTATGTTAGTTTGGGGAAAATAAAACTATATTTAAACTTATATATCTGCCAAAAAATCTTAACATTTTATTTTGTTTGTTGCAGGCGCCAAACAGCGGAAGAGCGAGAAGCAGAGCGTCAAGCAGCAAACCGCCTCATGCTCTCCCTCCAAGCCGAAGCCCTAAGCAAAGGATACATGCCAGAACATCCGCCTGGATCAGCTTCTTTATCTTCATTACATTACCAGCCACAGCCTTCTAATCCGCCTGGCACTCCAGCAAGTACTGCTTTAAGCGCATTACAGAACCTTCAACCTTGGGCAGGAAGCCAAGCTGGTTTCTTAGGAGTTCCTCCAAATTCTGCTTCAGCACCAGCAGTACATCCTCCGCCTGTTGCTTCTCCTATTTGTTAATAGATCTTTTTGTGAGCAGACGAAAAAAATATACTGTTGGAGTACAGTCGCAAGCAAAAGTACCTAAACTGAATAATAAAATAATATTTATTAGTAAAAATTAAATTATATTTTTGAATTAATAATAAAGTGAAGTAATCATTAGGAGTTCCTCCAAATGCTGCTTGGCATCAGCAGTACATCCTCCGCCTGTTGCTTCTCCTATTTGTTGAATATATCTTTTTATGAAAAGATGTTTTGTTTCTTTCAAGTATTAATGTATATAGTTAGAATAACATAAAATATAATGATCTCGACATTAAAAGCTTCTCATCAAATTCTATCTTGCCTCCCGAATCACTGGTCATATGTAAATGACAGAGAAATACGATAGAAAAACAAAAGCATGGTGTATTATATTCACAAATTTAATTAATAAAAAAACTGTTCGTATAATAAAAATAATTTTCAATATTATTTTATAATTGAATAATAATTCTTAATAACATTTTTTAGCAATACAAATATTTAAAAGTATGCCATGCTAATTAAAAATAAAAATAGATGTACTCCGCTACACTTAAGTAAGCATATTTGTGTAATAAAATTTAAGTATGTTTTAAAATTAATAATATTTGAATAAGCTAATACAAATAATAAACCGAAGTGATTGCAATTTTTTTTTTTAGAAAAAAAGATGTAAATATTACTATATAATATAAGATTTTTGTGGTATACTATGCATATATAATGCATAATGTAAATATTTTATCAGTAGGTATTATTTTGCTACTGTAACTTGTATTGTACATAAATAAAATCGTAGTTAAAACTAGATTTAATTAATATAAATTATGTAAAATACTTAGAAATTTTATAATATAAATTGTTAAAATTAAAATAAAACATTATCAATATTAAGCATTTTTCATATTCTTAATTCTCAGAAAAAAAAAATATTAATTGTTAAAATACATTCCAGTATAAATTAAATTATGTATCTAATAATATAAGTAGGTAATAATAATATTAAGTATTTGTAAATAATATTTAGAAATAAGATTTGTACATATAAAGAAAATCATGTCAAATTAATTAAAACAAACTAATAATTTCTTTAAAAAATCTGCTATTAAAATACACTTTATTTCCTTATAAAAATTATATTTAATTAATAGATATGTTTAATGAATAAAATAGCTATTATCACTAGTTGCAATATCTTTATGTATATTTTTACATTAATTATTGTGTTGGAAGAATGTTAAAAAATCGCGATTTTTTTTACAAAATAAATATAAAATGTGAAAATCCTACATTTTTATTTCTTATCCTTTTTAATCCCAAACTATGACTATTATATTTCAGCGACACTACTTTGATCGCTTCCGGAGACAAGTGGTTGCGCCTTTGGGTTATATCAAGAGGTCGTGGGTTCGATTCTCACCTGTGGCAAATAATATTATAACCTACGTTGTTTTGTACAGTTTATTATGGTCTGGATGTCTATAAAATATTATATAGATTCTAGTACACATAGCACCAGGAAATAGAGCTTAGTTTGTGACAAGTACAATAATAGTGCCTATGTGGTATAACCATCAACCTTAGTATTATTTCAAGACCAGCATTTTTTTTTACTGAGTGACGGGTAACATACAGATACAAAAACCGTCAAGTGACCTAGTCATGCTCTGGGTTTAGTCTGTGGATACACCGGTTTTTAGGAGTTTACTGCATCTATATCTTGTCGAGGTGGTAGTGTCCTTTTAGGGTGCGGTTGCGAAATGGGTGGTTGACAATAAGGCAGCGAGTATATCAAAATATACTCGTAATGCAATTCGTTTTTGACGCCACCAATTTCGTAATCGCATCATTTAGCCGGCATAGTGGGAGCGAACATGCCGTACTGCAATAAAAAAAAATACTAACTTTAATACTAAAAAATAAGCGACTACAATATTCGGGCTACCTTCAATGAATCCGGCCATCACTTATATAAATATGTAAGTGACGTAACTATTTACAACATAGATAGGTTAGACCGTAGAGTCGACTTGACGCCCAAACAAACGTACTTCCAATATTACAACTTGGTGGTAAGCAAAGACAAAGTCTATGAATTGAGTTGACCAATAAAATATTGATTGTTTAATGATTAATTAAATTAAAATATATATATATATATATAAATCCCACATCACTTTGGGATACCTTTCATATTGCACCTAAGTAACAATAAAAATATTATCTCCGAATAGATATTAAGAATGTAAGGAAACATTCAAAACCATTTCTATTACCAGTTAGAAGTGTTGGTTGTTACTTCGGTGCAATATGAAAGGTATCCCAAAGTGATGTGGGATTTATATATATATATATATAAACTTTATTATAGGTATATTATATATATATATAGGTATATATATTATATATATATATACCTGTATATTATACCATCACGGGTGTGTTACGAGGGCTGAGACCTTCTTGACAACCTCAGGGTACCCAGCCGAAGAGTATTCCTTTATCGTAGCTGATTGTTAAACCCTCTATATATATATATATATATATATATATATCCCAAAGTGATGTGGGATTTATATATATATATATATGAGCTTTATAGTAAAAATGGATTTTATCTCTTTTTTGTCAAAGATAATTTAATTGATAAGAAAGAGACAAAACATAATTTTCAGTAAAACGCTTAATGTCATATTTATGAATAAAGGGAGTTAGTCGACACTTAACAAGTAACTCCTCACGATGTTTGTATAGATTTATAAATAGTTTCTCAAGTAGGTGAAACTGATGATCGTGAAACTGGGACGGATAGCTTTATTTATTCTCCGAGGCACTTTAGTTTAAAAACTGGGATACTCTAAAAGTATTTTTTAAGTCTACGGTAACTACACGTAAGTATGTATATAATAAGTTTAAATTTAAGTTCACAATAATAGTCAGTTTATTCCCAATTTTAAAGACATCTTCAAAACAAAATCGATTTCAGAGAGAAAAAAATGTCCATTTCCGTTCTCAAAAGGAACAATTTAACGTCATTTAGAATGTCATTAGG
The DNA here is from genome assembly GCA_947458855.1 of Monopis laevigella. Lineage (NCBI taxonomy): Eukaryota > Metazoa > Arthropoda > Insecta > Lepidoptera > Tineidae > Monopis > Monopis laevigella. Next base: position 8,673,952 of record OX381599.1, read on the forward strand.
ACTTTAAAATATAACGTATAATATGCGCCACCGCATTGGTCATTATTACCATCGATTACCAACTACGTGACTTCTGGTTACCTATGTAATTATTTGATCCTTTGTTTTTGAAAACGGTTCCAAAAAAAAACTCTTTGAGGTCGCAAAGAGGTTAGACTAAATGATATTTTGAACGAATGTCGCTGTAATCGATTAGAACCAAAAAAATATGGTTTCATTGTTATTTTTTAGTGAAGATTTTTTTTGTTTATTAATTTTTGTAGGTGACTGTACCTTTTTTAAATGGATCAATTTTATTTTAGTTTGAATCCTTTTGGGATTCGATTATAAACAAATTGTTTTTTTTTGTTTGACTGTATTTTTGGTAGGTAGGTTTTGAAGACCCAGTCAATTTTAATATTTAAAAAAATGGTACCTATATTAGGTGTTCGCCAAATAATACATATTAACTGGAGTGAACGTCAAAGATCAAATAAGAAATGAAATATAATAATTATCGATGTACTTAAAATAGGTATATACATGGTGGCCGAGTTGGTTAGACCTTAGACTAAAAAACACTTATGTCCCTGGTTCAAACCCCGTTGTGTACGAATGAGTTTTTAATCTAAAAGTGTATGTAGGTACATTTGTTAAACAACACCACTATAGTGTCTCGGAGAGCAAGTTAAACTGTCGGTCCCAGTTCCACTATACCAACTTGTGATACTGTTTATAGATGTGATACTGTTTATAGATATTGAGTCTATACAAACATAGCGACGAGCTAGCCACTTGTTCGGTGGAGACTCATACCATCGGCTACGACGAGGTGGTTGCTGGGATTAAAAACCCCTCGGTTGGGTACCCTGAGGCTGTCTAGGCGGTCTTTGGCGCCGTAAGGCACCCGTTATGATATGTAGGTTATGTACTTAAAATAGGTAGGGTAGTTGCATATACATGCCATAACATGAATATGCTCATAAATGAACACCTAAATATTTTTGCATATAGGTAATAATATAATCGCAAAAAAACTACCATTTTGGGATCTTAATTTTATATTAACCACTTTAAGTTATATTAAAATTAAGATTCCAACATGGTAGTTTTTACGTTATTGTTATTATGCCTAAGCAAAAATACTTAGGCTGAATTGCACCAAAGTTTCCGTTAAAGTTATTGTAACGATTAAAGTTAAAAATGGCGTCGAATACAGCTGTCATTCGACTTTCAAAATAAATCTGGTACTTTCGACGCCATTTTTAATTTTAATCGTTCGTTACATTTACAGAGAGTTTATTTTGGTTCAACTTAGCCTTAGGTGCTCATTCATGGGTTTATATTATGGTGCATCTACTCTAATTATTTAATGTGTTTTCGCGATGAATTAATGTATGTTTTTTTTAAATCTTTTTTATATTGTTGTAAAGGGACTTTCATGAAAAGTGAAATTAAACGACAGAAAGAAAAGACTGAAAATATATACATATTTAATTGTAATAAAACCTACCAATTCCTGTAAAAATTCTGAAATTATTCTAACGAATTTCGCCCATAACCAAGTAAACTATAGATTATGTAAGGCATAATAAGTATCATTAAAGTTAGTATCACTAAAGTTCGTATGACTAAAATTCGTATCACTAAAGTTCGTATCACTAAAATTCGTATCATTAAAGTTCGTATCACTAAAGTTCGTATCACTAAAGTTCGTATCACTAAAGTTCGTATCACTAAAGTTCGTATCACTAAAGTGCGTATTACTAAAGTTAGTATCACTAAAGTTCGTATCATTAAAGTTAGTATCACTAAAGTTTGTATCACCAAACTTCGTATCACTAAATTCGTATCACTAAAGTTCGTATCACTAAAGTTCGTATGACTAAATTTCGTAACACTAAAGTTCGTTTCACAAAAGAAATCCTTTGGACGGGGCCCAGCAGTCGCGCAAATGGCTTTGGTAACCAAAGCCATTTGCGTAAATAATTTTAGGCTAAATTTAATTTATTTTAGTAAATACTAAGAAAGTTATGTTGATATCGTAGGTACAATTTTTGCCATTTTATTTACTCTTAATTTTCTTAGTTCCTCTTTTTGCCGCGGGAATTCCTTCGTGAAACGGACTATTCATACATATTACTAAAATAGACATAAAAAATACCTACTTAAAAAATACTACTTATTCAAATCCAATTTAAAAACTCAAATCATAAAATAATGCCATACTAATTTATGTCAAAATTTCCACGCGACTTACAAAAAGGTCCAAAAAACAAGATCGCGTGACGATTATCAAAATTAGTTCCCCTAAATTAGACAAGGGTACGTCTCTTAAGTATAAGCCCGGATTCGAACCTGCGACCGTTTGGTAATCGCCGTGGCGTGCAAACTTTGCTACTGGATTGTAGGGTACAACGGCACTGTTAGTACGGGCACCTTAAATTGACAGTTTAAAAAAAATTAAGAGTCTTCTTTGCTTCCAACTGTCAGAATTTATGCAGTTTGAGGCTAATATTAAAAGTCGATGCTTAGCCCAAGTTGTTGCTTCCACTTAGCGCTTGCTAAGCAACGACTATTCTATCTTGACACAAAGATACACTAGTGTAGCTTAATAATAAAAATAATATTATCACGGTTGCCTTTTGGCGCCCGAGTCCGCCGAGACGGTAGGTACATCAGGGTACCCAGGAGAGGAAATTTTATTCCCCACCTTATCGTACCCTATGTTTTTCTATACCTAACAAGTGGCCAGATCGACGCGACCGTCGCAATTACACCAAAGCACTTAAATAAAATTATTATTTTATATATTAATTTCTCTAAATACAAAGGATATATGAACTAAATATAATGAAAATTAATTAACAGTTTAAAGTTTGATTATAGAAAAATTAATATATCAAATATAAATTTTATTTTAGTTTTTTAGTGTAATTATGGTGGTCACGTCGATAATCTGCGCTCATCCCAAATAACGAAACTTGACAGATTTTTTTTTATAGTGGAGTTTCTAATAATTGTGCATTACAACGTCATCTATTAGTACTTGTTGGTACGAATTTAGTAAATTTGAATTAAAACGACACGAATTTAAAGGGTATTGGAACAATTATATATTAGATTATTATAAATTAGATGCAATAGTAGATCCCCATATGCGCAATTACACCGGTTGACCCTATACTGTATATATACATATAAACATGACAATTTACAGTGCCCGCACTATTTGGTTCATGTTAAGTTGACAACTGCGAGTTTTTATAAGTTTATTTTTGTGATAATTTTACTGTCATTTTGTCAAATATAAAGTTGCATTATTATAAAATACTTTTTTGATTGTCTGCCGCTTTATTTGATTGATGGTAAAATAAAGATATTATAGGCATAATTAAGAGGTTTTTTTATGTAGGGTAGGTAATTAAAAAAAAATACCTGAATAAATATCGCTTTTTTTGCCACCTAAAATAATATATTAATTCTGACAAAAATGCAAAAAAAAAATATTTTAGAACAAAAAAAAACTTTTTTTGTTCTAAATCTTTGATACCCATAAATGCTAAAGTAAAGTAAATATAGTTCATAGTTCTTTTTTATTTTATTTATTAAGGCATTGGTATTTGATACCAATCACTCCATCAGCCTCATTCATAGTTCTAAAACCTATTTTGTTTTTTTTATAGGAGCACGCGCACGACGTGTGACCAATATAATACCTGGTGATAATCGACCCGATTCATGGACTTTGTAGGCCTGCTGCCTACAAAGTCCATGAATCGGATCGATTAACAATTTTGTTGATTGACCGCCCCCGTAGACTAGTGGCTGCGCCTTTGGCGTTGTAAGGTAGTGGGTTCGATTCCCACGCATTGAAAAATAAATAGTTTGTTTTTCTGTACAGTTTGTCATGGTCTGGGTGTTAGCAACTTGCTAATAACAACTGTTTAGCTGGGACCAGAGCAATATGTGTAAATTGTCCTGCATATTATAAATAAAACATGATCGCTCTCACTATGCCGGCTAAGAAATGGGCTGCGACAGAGACGAATTGCATTATGAGTATATTTTAATATTCTTGCTGCCTTATCAACAATTTAACCACCCGGGCACCCGTTTCGTAGTCGCACCCAACAAAACAATAGAAAGTATTTTATTTTAATCAAGTCAATTTGGCTTGTACCATTTAGGCCTCAAAAGTTTGCCCCTAAATATTATTTTCCGAATAGGTATTCCGCATTGCCCTCAAAATAGTAGGTTTTTAAAAAATCGTCGTTTGTCCCGAAAAAGCCGGTCTCTATGCCCAGCGGCCACATTCAGTTTCTTATAACGTGAGCGTTAGATTGTCAAAATAACCAATTCCGTTATTAGTGCGCTCTCCTCCAATCAGCGAAGGTTAAAAAACTACTCTGATTGGCGGAGAGCGCGCTAATAGCGGAAATCGTTATTTTGACAATCTAACGATCACGTTATAAGAAACAGATGTGGCCGCTGAATTTTAAAATTGTGTAAAAAACAATTTAAATTGTACAGCTAGCAAGACAACTCTAGTTTAAATAATATTCAAAAATGATTTTAATTATTTTTAGTGTATATTTTGGTATATTGTTAAAAATTCAACAATTATTTCGTTGATAATTGGATGGAAAATAAATCAGTCTTCGGAAAGTGGCCTTTGTATAATCAAAATTTTAGAACTACTAGCAATTTATAAGGAATGCATTCCAAATTAAACAAATCAGTTAGCAATCGTACTCCGACTCTAACTTTTTTAAATATTATTTATAAAAATGCTTGTATGAATGATATTAAAATCAAACAATTTAAACGAGGTGTGCCAATTTCAATTAGAGATAGTAATATTATTGAGTTAAACACAAAAATATATACGTAGTGGCCGATTTGGTTAGACCTTGGACTTAAAATCGCTAGTAATCTTAGATATATGTACTTTAAAACAACGTATATTTAGTAAGTAAAAGTTCATTTCTAAACGTCATAAAAAATATAGGAAAAATAAAATTGAACTTCTAGATTAACAGTTCTAGCAATTTTATATATAACAATATGATTAATAAAACTTAAAGTTATAGCTTAAAGTCACTCAAGAGCTCCCTTGCTTCATCAAGAAAATCGAAATATATTTTATTGGAAGGTTTTCTCAAGCTTGTAATGTATGGATCAGAGGTATATAAAAGTGTGTGTAACACGTCTTCATTGGCGGCTATCCTCGAACATTTTTTTGCATGATGAAGCCTGAACTGTTTGTAGTCTTTATTTCGTGCCTCTTGAGCATCTTCCGAGAGTTGCCCAAGAGGCAAGACAGAGAAATGACGTATAACACTTTCACCATGAATCAACACCTTGTTCACGGAAGATGGTATGTAATACCACTTATATTTATTAACATACATATAAGTGGTATTACATGCCATCTTCCGTTCTCAAGAGGCACGAAATAAAGACTACAAACAGTTCAGGCTGAGCTGTATCGAGTGCATATTGACCAAACTTCGTACGAGTAGCATCAATAGCTCTACCGCTTGACATGACCTGAAGTATAACATAAAATCGTTTAATTAATTCCTCATCTATACCAGTGATATACGTCTATATACGTGGTGGCCGAGTTGGTTAGACCTTGGACTTAAAAACACTAAGGTCCCTGGTTCGAATCCCGGTGTGTACCAATGAGTTTTTAATTTAAAAATTTATGTACATTTGTTTTACAACACCACTATAGTGCCTCGGAGAGCACGTTAAGCTGTCGGTCCCGGTTTCACTATACCAACTTGTGAAACTGTTTATAGATGGGTTATTGAGTCTATTCAAAACATCGCGACGAGCTAGCCACTTGTTCGGTGTAGACTCATACCATCGGCTACGACGAGGTGGGATTAAAACCCCTCCGCTGGGTACCCTGGGGCCGTTTAGGCGGTCTCGGGCGCTGTAAGGCACCCGTGAAGATATATATATATATATACCAGTGATTTCGGATGTACAATGGTAGTTTTGGAAGAATCTTCGGGCTGTGTTGCCATCATTAGTGTTGCCACTCACTTGCTTTGGTTTGTTAATATTTAAACCAAGTTCTACTTGGAACCTTCTTTGTACATGAGCTTTCTTTTGTTTTTTTTAATCTTTATTTTCTGTTGTTGTGGCTGACCATTTTTCAAAACCTAGATTGTAAGATAAATGTAGAATAAGTTCCATAAATCTTATCCAACAATGCAAAGTTGAAAGCCCATATTGATAGGAAGCTTCCTCCACAGGTTTATTTTGCACTTTTTCTAAATTGTTCATCTCTGTAGGTCTTGCATTGCAAATGGTACATACAGCACTTGATTAAGTTTCAGACAAAACTTGAGCCACTTTGCCGTCAATCATAGTTAAAAATAACGTGTGTTTTATTTCAATACCTTCGCCACTATGATTGATCAGGGAAGGAGCAAGAGCTGAAATTTGAGCATTAACTTCGTCGACTACCTGTGTTGTCTTCCCAGGTGTTTCTTTTGAAAATTCGATCAAAATAGGTCGGCAAAATCTCACTGATGATGGAGCAGGATTATTCCACAACACCTCATTAGTATCGACATTTATAAGTCTAAGTGGCACCAATGATGATCTAAATTAATTTGTAAATAAAAACAAAATATATAAAATTCACAATTTACGAACGAAAAAAAATTTTTAATTGTTAAAATTTGCTAACTCGCTCAATATCTTTTTATAGATTTCACTCAATATTAGGTGGAGTTTGGATGCAGTGGTGAATAATTGACTGCCAGACAATGTGTCTTTGTGATAAGGGTCAGATGGGTAGAATTTTTTTTAATTATTTTTTATTGCAATGTTTAATGGATACACGTTTTATCGCTCAATTGAATAATAACGTATGTCAATCGCGAGGTATCTTTAGGATATTTTTTTTTTTATATAGGTATTTAAATAGTAATTTTTAGTGATTAAAAATAAAGCTCTGATATATAATTGAGATTGAACGGTTAATTAAATGAATTTACATATCTCGATATCTCGACCGCCTTCTTAGACTAGTGGTTGCCTTCGGCGTGGTATACAGAAGTCGTGGGTTCGATTCCCACCTATGGCAAAAAAATAATTGTATCTACATTTTTCTGTACTGTTTGTCATTGTCTGGGTGTTTATAAAATATAATATTAATTGATATTGTTGCTTCTGGTAACGTTGTTGTCGTATGCAAAAACCATCAAGTGACCTAGTCATGTTTGGGTTTTAATCTATGGGCTCATGGGGTTTCTGGGATTGTATCAATTTATTATCTAGGTGGTAGTCTGCTTTCAGGGTGCGGGTATGAAAGTGGCAGTTCGTTTGACGATAAAACAACGATAACATTAAAATAGACTCGTCTTTGTCGACGACCATTTCGTAACCACATCATTAGTAGGTATAGTGAGAGCGATAAATAGTGTTCATCAACAATCGATTGTTGATCGATTCCATTCATGGAACTTATAGGTATGCTTACCACCAGGTAGGCACAAAGTCACATGCCGTGCTCCAATTAAAAAAAAAAAATTACTTGTATTATTCCTTCTGTGGTACAAGCCTAAAGCTTAGTTTGTGGCTAGAGCGCGGAGATAAAATAGAGAGGTGCCCATGCGCCTTAAATCGCCTTTCCAGTTTTGAGAACAGAAGATGGCCGCCGTCATACATTTTTTTTAAAGTGAGAACACAAGCAATCACCGAGTTTTGATTGGTTGAACTTAAGGCACTATGGCGGTTTCATATTGTTCCATGGCGGTTAGTTTAATGGGCTAGACTCTAGCCGCTAGACTCTAGAGCAATATATTTGTAATATGGTATTATTATTATTATTATTACAGTCACCATGTTTTGAAGACGCGTGTTTCATTTCATCATACTATTTAGTTCTGTTTTGAGAACATGTTAATCTAAATATATTACTCAAAGGTGACTGACCGACTGACATAGTGATCTATCAACGCACAGCCCAAACCACTGGACGGATCGGGCTGAAATTTGGCATGCAGGTAGATGTTATGACGTAGGCATCCGCTAAGAAAGAAGGATTTTGATAAATTCTACCCCCAAGGGGATAAAATAGGGGATGAAAGTTTGTATGATAAAAAAATAACAATTCCACGCGGACGAAGCCTCGAGCACAGATAGTTAAATATAAATTCTATGGTATTTAAAAACGACATTAATTTACAGTTTTTATTTTGTCATCTTTTTATTGGTTTTTATATTGCTCTTAGATTATATGAATCATCACGGGTGCCTTACGGCGCCCGAGACCGCCTAGACGGCCCCAGGGTACTCAGCGGAGGGGTTTTAATCCCACCTCGTCGTAGCCGATGGTATGAGTCTACACCGAACAAGTGGCTAGCTCGTCGCGATGTTTTGAATAGACTCAATAACCCATCTATAAACAGTTTCACAAGTTGGATAAATGAAACCGGGACCGACAGTTTAACGTGCTCTCCGAGGCACTATAGTGGTGTTGTCAAACAAATGTACATAATTTTTTTAATTAAAAACTCATTGATACACACCGGGATTCGAACCAGGGACCTAAGTGTTTTTAAGTCCAAGGTCCAACCAACTAGGCCACCACGTATATACTTTTTGTTACTTATTTCGAAATAAACAGATTCTACTTCAGTGACTCGATAAATAAATATTCACAATTTCTACATTAACGGTTTCATTCCAGTTTAACCGATTTTTTAATTTAAGTTTAAAGAACAGCGTCTGATCAAACCTTTCCCATACAAACACTATCCAATACCTATAAAATAAATAATGTATCTTTATTCTAACAAGCTAAGCCAATCCCTTTTATTGTACGTATTTTTTTTATATAATTTTAATGAAAAAATGCGCTTTTTTGTTACAATCGAAAACCTAATTTTTGCACAACACTAGCAGTAAAATAGGTTAAACTTATATATAAATAAACTGACAACTTTGTGTGACATATTTTTTTAAAGAAAAGTAATTAAAAGCTTTTATAATATAGCTTTATTACTTTTCTTTCAAAATATATTTATCTTTATTTTGTAGTTAGTAGTTTTATTTTTATTAACTTATTATATTTATTTATATCAAAATAAAATATAGGCCACTGATAAGAAAGCTTACTATTGGCGAAAAGATTTACTTAGAAAGAATTGTTTTAATTGATTCAGTAGTTTTTGATTTTATCCTTATAGATTATAGATTTAAACGTCTGAGCTTCTATAATACTTTTAAGCCTCTTTAATATCCTGAAAAAAAAAACTACTGAAAAAACAGCATTTTTTTTTTACATATAAACATATACATATAGTGTTGACATACTGTTAAAATATTACTGGCAAAACTTGAAGGAGGGTCAGTATTGACTGTCATCTGTCACTGTCAATTTACACTTTAAATTCGGGCTTTTTTGAGACAAGAACGTGACAAAATATAAGGGGAAGCCATCCTAAAAAATAAATACCTGTCTTCAGTTATTTATATATTTAAAGTGAAGCTGAAAATAGGGGACTGAAGTGTAAGCAACTTAAATTTTTTGTTTGTTTTTTGTTATAGAGTACTGTAATATGTATTAAAGCCACAGTAAAGCCCACAATCCTATGAATTACCTATATTAAAACTCATAAGCCTATGCAAACAAAATTACATTACATATTACAATGATACACATCTAATTTTTTTTTTTTATATTGTTTAATAGCTTGGATACAAGTCCTTTGAGCCATATCTTTTTTTTTTTTTTTGTAGTAATTTCTTATATTTCTTTTTTATAGACTTTCTACAGTATTTTTAATATACTCGTATATTGCTTCATAGTATTCAACATTTGATAACAATTCATTTATGTAGCGGGGAACAGATATGCTTATTTCTTCTATTTTTTTTAATAATATTTGTCTTTCACCGTAAAATTTTGGGCATATCTGAATAATGTGAGTTAGATTATATCTATATCAGCGTCAACTGTATCACAGTAAATACACTTAGTATTAGATATAATAGAAATTTTATTTAAATGGGCCGGGGTTCTTGTGTGTCCAAGTCGTAATCTTGAAATTTGTGTTATAAATTGTCTATTTTTATGTTTAAATTCAAAATGCCAGGGCCTTTTGGGTATAGTCTTTTGTATGGATGCATACCAACGGCCTGTTTTTTCTAAAGTTTTTGCTCGATATTTTTTCCAAATCTTGAAAACATCTTCTTTAATTTTAACATATAAATCGGTAAATGGGATATCTACATATTCACATATGAATGAAATATGTGAATATGTAGATATCCCATTTACAGTATCCAGTAAAAGCAATATTATCTACTATTTCATTGCCGGCGTTACCGCTATGAATACACATCTAAACAAAATAGCATTTTTTTTTTTTTTATTATTCAGATCCGGAGCTCGGCATGTGAGGTAACATGGGCTACCTACCATAAAAAAAAAAAAATCGGAGAGGTTATTTGCTTAAATATAAATCTATAGTGTGACCGTGTCCCCTGTGTGTTGTATAATATGCTTGGCTACAAATTACTTGCTTGATTTGATTTTTTTTTTGTTCTTTTGTTTGAATAGGTAAGTAATATAAATAATACAGTTGCTCGAAAAGGTGTACTTTCGATGGCAGTACATATGCCTCGAAAGTTGATTATTACGCACGATTTTGTTTACAATTCTTTCCATATGCCTCGAAAGTTGATTTTACCGCACGCCGTGCGATTTGTTTACAGTTTTTTTTTTAAATTTCTATTTCAACAATTAGTTAGTCAATATTAATATATGTATATAGTTGTCAAAAAAATGGTTTCGCTTAGTTTTTTTTATTTAAGTATCTATTTTCTCGCAAATGTATTGAAAAACGTCGTATGGTACACGGTTGGTAAGGTTTTTACAAACTATCGCCTCCGGCTCGGGCTTACAAAACGTCAACTCGTTTGTAACCTACCAACCTCGTGTCATAATGTACTATTATAGTTGAGAATATACATACATAATTATTGTAAATTGTTATTTTGACGTGTTAATATAAATGGTGACTTTGAAAGGATGTACTTTGGGCTAATATGGGGTTCTACTGATCAATACGAAAAACTTTTCCCATGGAACTATGTGTCGCAAATGAAAAAAAAATGCCTTCTCCATACAAACTAGTAATGTTAAAATAACCTATTGTATGGGGAAGCCAAATTTTTGGTTTCTATGAGAAAAGTGGTTTGATTTGATCATCTGAACCTCATATTAGCCCAAAGTACATCCTTTCAAATTCACCATGTATAATGATTTTGTTATATAGGTAAATGAGAATAAAAAAAATACTAAATAATTGTTGTGACATAAAAAAGACATCTTTTCGAGCAATTTTTTTTTTGGTAATAAATAAATACCATGGCTCCCGAGAACCGTTTAAACGGCCTCAGGGTACCCAGCGGAGAGATTAACCCGTCCATTTCGCCGATGGTATTTGGAGGCGAACTTGTTGCGGTGTTTATGATGAAATAGCCTCGTTGTATAACGCGGTCTCCACCCCAGGCCGGTCTTGTTGTCATCTGCTGGGGCCGCTTTTTAAATTTATTAATTTATTTGTAACAGCTAAAACAGCTTCTTACAAGCTCTTCAACTGCCAAGCTGTCAACTCTGTCAATATTTTTGAAGATCTCATTCGGTTTTTATTTTCCCATGTAATTTTTTTAACATATAATTTTGTTCATACAAACCTTATCCTGACAATTACAAACACAATAAAAAAATAATTAGTCAAATAGCACAAGCCGTTCATACATATTCGACAATTGATTTTTAATATTATTTATTGGATGTAAATAAAATAACATTTGAAACTAACATTAAAAACTATATTTACAAACAAACATATATTTATACATAACATACATATACATATACGGCGCCCGAGACCGCCTCAGGGTACCCAGCGGAGGGGTTTTTAATCCAACCTCGTCGTAGTCGATGGTATGAATCTACACCAAACAAGTGTCTAGCTCGTCGCGGTGCTTCGATAGACTCAATAATACATCTATAAACAGTCTCACAAGTTGGTATAGTGAAACTGGGTCCGACAGCTTAACGTGCTCTCCGAAGCACTATATTTATTTAAACTACTTTATTGCACAAAATTACAAAATAAAATTGTATATAGGCGAACTTAATGCCTTAGGCATTTTCTACCAGCTAACCATTGAGAGAGTGGAAGATTATGCATAGGGTGCAAAAGCAAATAAATAACAATTTAAAAGACATATAGCGAATAGTATATAAATTACTTAAATATTACATGTAAATACTTAAACATACACTCAATACATAATATACTACTTATATAAATCATACAATATAATACATATAGTACATATCAAAACAGAAAATGCTAAAGGAAAAATTGGCAGTTACTTATTCAGATAATGAGTGGTGAGTAGATGTTTAAATACACCGATGGTTGGAGCCTGTCTTATACACAGAGGAAGCAAATTCCATTGACGAGCAGCTGACACAGTAAAAGAATCGGAATATTTGGTGGAGATGTGCACTATAGTGGTGTTGCATAACAAATGTACTTAATTTTTTAATTAAAAACTCATTGGTACAAACTAGGGTTTGACTAGGGACCTATAAAGTGTTTTTAAGAAGGTCTAACCAACTCGGCCACCACGTAGGTATATAAAATTATTATTATCAATTAAAAATATCATCTAAATCATTGCCTTGCGGCATAGTGCCCAAAACACTGGCGGCATTTCCCCTCTGAACCGATTGAATGAAAAACGTCGCCAATATTAAAACTTAGACCCCCAAATAATTATACCAGTTGACCCATCACGCTTATCCTTAATTACATGTCATATAATAATCTTTTATCACTCAATATCTCATGAAACTTGAGTAGCGTGAGAGTTACAGGGGTACGCAGAAACCCTCCCGTTGTTGGAACTCCCTTGAGAGCAATAGTTGGGAAATATTTAGAAACTTCTACTATGCTTTCAGCATGAATCACTTAAGTTAGTTCTTTGGATAAAAGAGTTACTGGGTTAGCTTCTATACTTTTAATACTAAATTATTATTATAAAGATTTACACAACTAAATCTAATTATTAAAAAATTCAAACTTTAAACATAAACCAAAATAAAAACCTATAAAATAATCTAAATTTTTACCCAGGACACTGGTGGCATTTCCTCTCTGAAGAGTTAAAAGCTTACTATTATTATATAAATATAACAAAAATATTACATATTTATTTGTTTAAAGTCTTTATTGCACATATAATAAAATTGTACACAGGCCAGCTTAATAATATAAATAATATAAAGCAATTTACAAACGTATTGCTCTGGCTATAAACTAAGGTCTAGGCTTGTACTATGTGTACCAGAAACAATGCATCTGTACTTTGTTCTCTTGTATAAGCTCTGTAATAACTGTTTATATGAAGCAAAAATAAACAGTCAAATCTAGTACTTTGTTCTCTTGTATAAACTCTGTAATAACTGTTTATATGAAGCAAAAATAAACAGTCAAATCTAGTACTTTGTTCTCTTGTATAAACTCTGTAATAACTGTTTATATGAAGCAAAAATAAACAGTCAAATCTAGTACTTTGTTCTCTTGTATAAACTCTGTAATAACTGTTTATATGAAGCAAAAATAAACAGTCAAATCTAGTACTTTGTTCTCTTGTATAAACTCTGTAATGACTGTTTATATGAAGCAAAAATAAACAGTCAAATCTAGTACTTTGTTCTCTTGTACAAACTCTGTAATGACTTTTTATATGAAGCAAAAATAAACAGTCAAATCTACATATCATATTTTATAAACGCCCAGACCATGACAATCTGTACAGAAAAATAAACTAATATTTATTTTTTGCTATGGATGGGAATCGAACTTACGACCTCCGGATACAACCACTAGGCTATGGAGGCGATCTAAGCCTCAGATTAACAAATTGTCCCAAAAGCTTGACTGGTAGAGAATGCCTAGCGGCATTAAGTCCGCCTTTGTACTTTGTGTAATAAAGATTTTAAATAAATAACAATAATAATAACATCTCAGCATCAACGTAACATCTTAGCCTCAGAGTAATATTTCAGCCTCAGCGTAATCTCAGGTTCAGCGTAATATCTTAGCCTCAGCGTAATATCTTAGTCTCAGAGTAATATCGCAGCCTCAGCGTAATCTCAGCTTCAGCGTAATATCTCAGCCTAAGCGGAATATCTTAGTCTCAGAGTAATATCTCAGCCTCAGCGTAATCTCAGCTTCAGCGTAATATCTCAGCCTCAGCGGAATATCTTAGTCTCAGAGTAATATCGCAGCCTCAGCGTAATCTCAGCCTCAGAGTAATATCTCAGCCTCAGCGCAATATCTTAGTCTCAAAGTAACATGTCAGCATCAGAGTAACATCTCAGCATTGGAGTCATGTACAAACCTACAAAAAAAAAGGGCTTTTAGGTAGGAGGAAGAATTCTATAACTCCGCTAGGCCACCGACCGGTTTCGTGACTTTAAAAAGTTCTGCTTACCATCAGGTAAATACAAAGTTAAATGCATCTACTGTACTTTGTTCTCTTGTATAAACTCTGTAATGACTGTTTATATGAAGCAAAAATAAACAGTCAAATCTAGTGTACCTAACATCTACGCTCCAGAGTAATATTACTTACTCTGGCTGGAGCGTTTTCATGACTGGCAGTTTCGTGACTTTAAAAAGGTCTGCTTACCATCATGTAAATACAAAGTTTAATGCATCTACTCTACTTTGTTCTCTTGTATATTTTAAACTCTGTAATGACTGTTTATATGAAGCAAAAATAAACAGTCAAATCCTAACATCTACGCTACAGTGCCAGTGTAAGTAATAGTGTAATATCTCAGCAATTATAATAAAATACAAACACCACAACACTCTTATATCATTTCAGTAACACTTAAAGCATTCCACATGCCCACTTATACCAATTTTAATACCCTTATAAAACCTTTCTCTTCATACAAAACAATAACACGGTATTCGCAACACCCTCGCAAAAACAAGTGCTGCTCCATAAACTTATTGTTCTTTTTGAAACCCCAATCCTTACTGGGGTGTATTTAAACCCCTAGGGGTTTGCGTTAACGAGCCCTTGGTATTAATTTTATTTGTCATTGTATTCTGTATCTTATTGTGTGAGATTTAGAGTTATTTTTGTTTAAATTTGTAATGTTTGTTATGTCTTTTTAGTACTTTTATTGCTAATTGCTGTAGCAGTTGAGTTTGATATTTATTTTGAGTTTTAATTCGTGGTGTTAGAGTATAAATTTGTGTGGGATTAAAAGAGGAATTAAGATATTTTGGTAGTGAATAGTTAAGGCGTGATTCTCATAATCTGTAATGTGTTTAGTATAGTGAATTTTGCACTTGACTTTATTTGGGACTCACCCAATGAATGGAAAACATCTTGTTTATGAATTAGAAAGGGTGATGGGTCTATCTCTATAGACTTTGATAAAATATTATCTGCGATCTGACCCCAGGGATTTATTGGAATATTATTTGATGAAGTTATATTTCTCTTTAAGTTCACACGGTTGGTTTGTTTTGAATGAAATAAGTTTTGGGTTTGAGTGCAAATGGGTAGTGAAATATGAATTAGTTTGTTATAGTTGTAATAAATAAACAAATATAAATAATATTCTTACATCTGTTTAAAAAAATACCTCTGAACGTGGGTTAGGTTAGGCCCGCCTCCGTCTATTGGTTGCGTGTATCCGGAGGTCGTGGGTTCGACTTTTTTTTGCCATGGGTTCCCATGAAAATATTAGTACGTTTTTCTTTGCAATGTGTTAATGTCTGGGTATTTATAAAATATAATTATAATAATATGTAGGCCAATTTATACATTTGCTCTGGTCACAATCTATAAGCCTAGGCTTGTACTGTGTACCTACCAGAAAAATCATATAATACATATTATGTTTTATAAACACCCAGACCATGACAAACTGTACAAAAAAACGTACTAATATTTTTTGTCATGGATGGGAATCGAACCCACGACCTCCGGATACAACGCCAAAGATGCAACCATTAGTCTACGGAGGCGGTCAAATATTTTTCATAATCGAAGTTTTCGGCAAAGTTAGTTAGACTTTAGACATAATAACACTACAGTTCTTAGGCCCCCGTATCAAACTTATACATAGATGGGTTATTAAGTCTATTCAAACCCTAGCGGCTAGCTGGCCACTTGTTCGGTGTATACAAAATCGCTACGACTACAGCGAGGTGAAAATAAAACACCACTGCTGGGTACCCTAAAGCAGGGGCGGATCCAGGATTGAATTTTTGGGGGGCTTTAGAACCGGTGTGAAGTTACCGGCCAAAAAGTTATCGGCCTTTATAACCCGACCGAATTAAGAAGATTTATAAAACGTGAAGTTACCGGCCTAAGATACCGGCTTTTATAACCCGACCAAATTAAGAAGTATTGTAAAATATTTGCTAACCGAGTCCGAAAACCGTCTTTACTATTCGACTATATCAAAAAACTTAACAATATAGATTAAAGGTCATGTATAAGTAAATCATACTAAGTAGTTTCACCGAAGCAACATTGGGATAACAGTATACAAAATGAAAAAAAACCGTAAAAAAAATTGAATTTATTAATAAACTGCTAGAGGTAAAAAGAGTATCACTTTCTTCTTTTTACAGAAGGTATATAATAGACACCCCTACAAAATAACGGTAGTGAAAATCTCTTACAGCGGAGATAACAGTATACAAAATGAAAAAAACGGTAAAAAAAAATGGAATTTATTAATAAACTGCTAGATGTAAAAAGAGTATCACTTTCTTCTTTTTACAGAAGGTATATAATAGACACCCCTACAAAATAAGGGTAGTGAAAATCTCTTACAGCGGGGATAACAGTATACAATATGAAAAAAACCATAAAAAAAATGGAATTTATTAATAAATTGCTAGAAGCAAAAAGAGTATCACTTTCTTCTTTTTACAGAAGGTATATAATAGACACCCCTACAAAATTAGGGTAGTAAAAATCTCTTACAGTGGGGATAACAGTATACAAAATAAAAAAAAACAAAAAAAAAACGGAATTTATTAATAAACTGCTAGAAGTAAAGAGAGTATCACTCTCTTCTTTTTACAGAAGGTGTATAATAGACACCCCTACAAAATAAGGGTAGTAAAAATCTCTTACAGTGGGGATAACAGTATACAAAATGAAAAAAACCATAAAAAAACGGAATTTATTAATAAACTGCTAGAAGTAAAAAGAGTATCACTTTCTCCTTTTCACAGAAGGAATATAATACACACCCCTACTAAATAAGGGTAGTAAAAATCTCTTACAGTGGGGATAACAGTCTACAAAATGAAAAAAACCGTAAAAAATACGGAATTTATTAAACTGCTAGAAGTAAAAAGAGTATCACTTTCTTCTTTTTACAGAAGGTATATAATAGACACCCCTACAAAATAAGGGTAGTAAAAATCTCTTACAGTGGGGATAACAGTATACAAAATGAAAAAAACCATAAAAAAACGGAATTTATTAATAAACTGCTAGAAGTAAAAAGAGTATCACTTTCTCCTTTTTACAGAAGGAATATAATACACACCCCTACAAAATAAGGGTAGTAAAAATCTCTTACAGTGGAAATAACAGTCTACAAAATGAAAAAAACCGTAAAAAATACGGAATTTATTAATAAACTGCTAGAAGTAAAAAGAGTATCACTTTCTTCTTTTTACAGAAGGTATATAATAGACACCCCTACAAAATTAGGGTAGTAAAAATCTCTTACAGTGGGGATAACAGTATACAAAATGAAAAAAACCATAAAAAAAAAAACGGAATTTATTAATAAACTGCTAGATGTAAAAAGAGTATCACTTTCTTCTTTTTACAGAAGGTATATAATAGACACCCCTACAAAATAAGGGTAGTAAAAATATCTTACAGTGGGGATAACAGTATACAAAATGAAAAAAACCGTAAAAAAAATGGAATTTATTAATAAACTGCAAGATGTAAAAAGAGTATCACTTTCTTCTTTTTACAGAAGGTTAATAAAAGACACCCCTATAAAATAAGGGTAGTAAAAATCTCTTACAGTGGGGATAACAGTATACAAAATGAAAAAAACCGTAAAAAATACGGAATTTATTAATAAACTGCTAGAAGTAAAAAGAGTATCACTTTCTTCTTTTTACAGAAAGTATATAATAGACACCCCTAGAAAATAAGGGTAGTAAAAATCTCTTACAGTGGGGATAACAGTATACAAAATGAAAAAAACCGAAAAAAAAATGGAATTTATTAATAAACTGCTAGATGTAAAAAGAGTATCACTTTCTTCTTTTTACAGAAGGTATATAATAGACACCCCTACAAAATAAGAGTAGTAAAAATTTCTTACAGAGGGGATAACAGTATACAAAATGAAAAAATCCGTAAAAAATACGGAATTTATTAATAAACTGGTAGAAGTAAAAAGAGTATCACTTTCTTCTTTTTACAGAAGGTATATAATAGACACCCCTACAAAATAAGGGTAGTAAAAATCTCTTACAGTGGGGATAACAGTATACAAAATGAAAAAAACCGTAAAAAATACGGAATTTATTAATAAACTGCTAGAAGTAAAAAGAGTATCACTTTCTTCTTTTTACAGAAAGTATATAATAGACACCCCTAGAAAATAAGGGTAGTAAAAATCTCTTACAGTGGGGATAACAGTATACAAAATGAAAAAAACCATAAAAAAAAACGGAATTTATTAATAAACTGCTAGATGTAAAAAGAGTATCACTTTCTTCTTTTTACAGAAGGTATATAATAGACACCCCTACAAAATAAGGGTAGTAAAAATCTCTTACAGTGGGAATAACAGTATACAAAATGAAAAAAACCGTAAAAAAAATGGAATTTATTAATAAACTGCTAGATGTAAAAAGAGTATCACTTTCTTCTTTTTACAGAAGGTATATAATAGACACCCCTACAAAATAAGGGTAGTAAAAATCTCTTACAGTGGGGATAACAGTATACAAAATGAAAAAAACCGTAAAAAAAATGGAATTTATTAATAAACTGCTAGATGTAAAAAGAGTATCACTTTCTTCTTTTTACAGAAGGTATATAATAGACACCCCTACAAAATAAGGGTAGTAAAAATCTCTTACAGTGGGAATAACAGTATACAAAATGAAAAAAACCGTAAAAAAAATGGAATTTATTAATAAACTGCTAGATGTAAAAAGAGTATCACTTTCTTCTTTTTACAGAAGGTATATAATAGACACCCCTACAAAATAAGGGTAGTGAAAATTTCTTACAGCGGGGATAACAGTATACAAAATGAAAAAATCCGTAAAAAATACGGAATTTATTAATAAACTGCTAGAAGTAAAAAGAGTATCACTTTCTTCTTTTTACAGAAGGTATATAATAGACACCCCTACAAAATAAGGGTAGTAAAAATCTCTTACAGTGGGGATAACAGTATACAAAATGAAAAAAACCGTAAAAAAAATGGAATTTATTAATAAACTGCTAGATGTAAAAAGAGTATCACTTTCTTCTTTTTACAGAAGGTATATAATAAACAACCCTACAAAATAAGGATAGTGAAAATCTCTTACGGCGGGGATAACAGTATACAAAATGAAAAAATCCGTAAAAAATACGGAATTTATTAATAAACTGCTAGATGTAAAAAGAGTATCACTTTCTTCTGTTTACAGAAGGTATATAATAGACACCCCTACAAAATAAGGGTAGTAAAAATCTCTTACAGTGGGGATAACAGTATACAAAATGAAAAAAACCGTAAAAAAAATGGAATTTATTAATAAACTGCTAGATGTAAAAAGAGTATCACTTTCTTCTGTTTACAGAAGGTATATAATAGACACCCCTACAAAATAAGGGTAGTAAAAATCTCTTACAGTGGGGATAACAGTATACAAAATGAAAAAAACCGTAAAAAAAAATGGAATTTATTAATAAACTGCTAGATGTAAAAAGAGTATCACTTTCTTCTTTTTACAGAAGGTATATAATAAACAACCCTACAAAATAAGGATAGTGAAAATCTCTTACGGCGGGGATAACAGTATACAAAATGAAAAAATCCGTAAAAAATACGGAATTTATTAATAAACTGCTAGAAGTAAAAAGAGTATCACTTTCTTCTTTTTACAGAAGGTATATAATAGACACCCCTACAAAATAAGGGTAGTAAAAATCTCTTACAGTGGGGATAACAGTATACAAAATGAAAAAAACCATAAAAAAAAACGGAATTTATTAATAAACTGCTAGATGTAAAAAGAGTATCACTTTCTTCTTTTTACAGAAGGTATATAATAGACACCCCTACAAAATAAGGGTAGTAAAAATCTCTTACAGTGGGAATAACAGTATACAAAATGAAAAAAACCGTAAAAAAAATGGAATTTATTAATAAACTGCTAGATGTAAAAAGAGTATCACTTTCTTCTTTTTACAGAAGGTATATAATAAACAACCCTACAAAATAAGGGTAGTAAAAATCTCTTACAGTGGGGATAACAGTATACAAAATGAAAAAAACCGTAAAAAAAATGGAATTTATTAATAAACTGCTAGATGTAAAAAGAGTATCACTTTCTTCTTTTTACAGAAGGTATATAATAGACACCCCTACAAAATAAGGGTAGTAAAAATCTCTTACAGTGGGAATAACAGTATACAAAATGAAAAAAACCGTAAAAAAAATGGAATTTATTAATAAACTGCTAGATGTAAAAAGAGTATCACTTTCTTCTTTTTACAGAAGGTATATAATAGACACCCCTACAAAATAAGGGTAGTAAAAATCTCTTACAGTGGGGATAACAGTATACAAAATGAAAAAAACCATAAAAAAACGGAATTTATTAATAAACTGCTAGATGTAAAAAGAGTATCACTTTCTTCTTTTTACAGAAGGTATATAATAGACACCCCTACAAAATAAGGGTAGTAAAAATCTCTTACAGTGGGAATAACAGTATACAAAATGAAAAAAACCGTAAAAAAAATGGAATTTATTAATAAACTGCTAGATGTAAAAAGAGTATCACTTTCTTCTTTTTACAGAAGGTATATAATAAACAACCCTACAAAATAAGGGTAGTAAAAATCTCTTACAGTGGGGAAAACAGTATACAAAATGAAAAAAACCGTAAAAAAAATGGAATTTATTAATAAACTGCTAGATGTAAAAAGAGTATCACTTTCTTCTTTTTACAGAAGGTATATAATAGACACCCCTACAAAATAAGGGTAGTAAAAATCTCTTACAGTGGGAATAACAGTATACAAAATGAAAAAAACCGTAAAAAAAATGGAATTTATTAATAAACTGCTAGATGTAAAAAGAGTATCACTTTCTTCTTTTTACAGAAGGTATATAATAGACACCCCTACAAAATAAGGGTAGTAAAAATCTCTTACAGTGGGAATAACAGTATACAAAATGAAAAAAACCGTAAAAAAAATGGAATTTATTAATAAACTGCTAGATGTAAAAAGAGTATCACTTTCTTCTTTTTACAGAAGGTATATAATAGACACCCCTACAAAATAAGGGTAGTAAAAATCTCTTACAGTGGGGATAACAGTATACAAAATGAAAAAAACCATAAAAAAAACGGAATTTATTAATAAACTGCTAGATGTAAAAAGAGTATCACTTTCTTCTTTTTACAGAAGGTATATAATAGACACCCCTACAAAATAAGGGTAGTAAAAATCTCTTACAGTGGGAATAACAGTATACAAAATGAAAAAAACCGTAAAAAAAATGGAATTTATTAATAAACTGCTAGATGTAAAAAGAGTATCACTTTCTTCTTTTTACAGAAGGTATATAATAGACACCCCTACAAAATAAGGGTAGTGAAAATTTCTTACAGCGGGGATAACAGTATACAAAATGAAAAAATACGTAAAAAATACGGAATTTATTAATAAACTGCTAGAAGTAAAAAGAGTATCACTTTCTTCTTTTTACAGAAGGTATATAATAGACACCTCTACAAAATAAGGGTAGTAAAAATCTCTTACAGTGGGGATAACAGTATACAAAATGAAAAAAACCGTAAAAAAAATGGAATTTATTAATAAACTGCTAGATGTAAAAAGAGTATCACTTTCTTCTTTTTACAGAAGGTATATAATAAACAACCCTACAAAATAAGGATAGTGAAAATCTCTTACGGCGGGGATAACAGTATACAAAATGAAAAAATCCGTAAAAAATACGGAATTTATTAATAAACTGCTAGATGTAAAAAGAGTATCACTTTCTTCTGTTTACAGAAGGTATATAATAGACACCCCTACAAAATAAGGGTAGTAAAAATCTCTTACAGTGGGGATAACAGTATACAAAATGAAAAAAACCGTAAAAAAAATGGAATTTATTAATAAACTGCTAGATGTAAAAAGAGTATCACTTTCTTCTGTTTACAGAAGGTATATAATAGACACCCCTACAAAATAAGGGTAGTAAAAATCTCTTACAGTGGGGATAACAGTATACAAAATGAAAAAAACCGTAAAAAAAAATGGAATTTATTAATAAACTGCTAGATGTAAAAAGAGTATCACTTTCTTCTTTTTACAGAAGGTATATAATAAACAACCCTACAAAATAAGGATAGTGAAAATCTCTTACGGCGGGGATAACAGTATACAAAATGAAAAAATCCGTAAAAAATACGGAATTTATTAATAAACTGCTAGAAGTAAAAAGAGTATCACTTTCTTCTTTTTACAGAAGGTATATAATAGACACCCCTACAAAATAAGGGTAGTAAAAATCTCTTACAGTGGGGATAACAGTATACAAAATGAAAAAAACCATAAAAAAAAACGGAATTTATTAATAAACTGCTAGATGTAAAAAGAGTATCACTTTCTTCTTTTTACAGAAGGTATATAATAGACACCCCTACAAAATAAGGGTAGTAAAAATCTCTTACAGTGGGAATAACAGTATACAAAATGAAAAAAACCGTAAAAAAAATGGAATTTATTAATAAACTGCTAGATGTAAAAAGAGTATCACTTTCTTCTTTTTACAGAAGGTATATAATAAACAACCCTACAAAATAAGGGTAGTAAAAATCTCTTACAGTGGGGATAACAGTATACAAAATGAAAAAAACCGTAAAAAAAATGGAATTTATTAATAAACTGCTAGATGTAAAAAGAGTATCACTTTCTTCTTTTTACAGAAGGTATATAATAGACACCCCTACAAAATAAGGGTAGTGAAAATTTCTTACAGCGGGGATAACAGTATACAAAATGAAAAAATCCGTAAAAAATACGGAATTTATTAATAAACTGCTAGAAGTAAAAAGAGTATCACTTTCTTCTTTTTACAGAAGGTATATAATAGACACCCCTACAAAATAAGGGTAGTAAAAATCTCTTACAGTGGGGATAACAGTATACAAAATGAAAAAAACCGTAAAAAAAATGGAATTTATTAATAAACTGCTAGATGTAAAAAGAGTATCACTTTCTTCTTTTTACAGAAGGTATATAATAAACAACCCTACAAAATAAGGATAGTGAAAATCTCTTACGGCGGGGATAACAGTATACAAAATGAAAAAATCCGTAAAAAATACGGAATTTATTAATAAACTGCTAGATGTAAAAAGAGTATCACTTTCTTCTGTTTACAGAAGGTATATAATAGACACCCCTACAAAATAAGGGTAGTAAAAATCTCTTACAGTGGGGATAACAGTATACAAAATGAAAAAAACCGTAAAAAAAATGGAATTTATTAATAAACTGCTAGATGTAAAAAGAGTATCACTTTCTTCTGTTTACAGAAGGTATATAATAGACACCCCTACAAAATAAGGGTAGTAAAAATCTCTTACAGTGGGGATAACAGTATACAAAAGTAAAAAACCGTAAAAAAAAATTGAATTTATTAATAAACTGCTAGATGTAAAAAGAGTATCACTTTCTTCTTTTTACAGAAGGTATATAATAAACAACCCTACAAAATAAGGATAGTGAAAATCTCTTACGGCGGGGATAACAGTATACAAAATGAAAAAATCCGTAAAAAATACGGAATTTATTAATAAACTGCTAGAAGTAAAAAGAGTATCACTTTCTTCTTTTTACAGAAGGTATATAATAGACACCCCTACAAAATAAGGGTAGTAAAAATCTCTTACAGTGGGGATAACAGTATACAAAATGAAAAAAAATGGAATTTATTAATAAACTGCTAGATGTAAAAAGAGTATCACTTTCTTCTTTTTACAGAAGGTATATAATAGACACCCCTACAAAATAAGGGTAGTTAAAATCTCTTACAGCAGGGATAACAGTATACAAAATGAAAAAATCCGTAAAAAAAATGGAATTTATTAATAAACTGCTAGATGTAAAAAGAGTATCACTTTCTTCTGTTTACAGAAGGTATATAATAGACACCCCTACAAAATAAGGGTAGTAAAAATCTCTTACAGTGGGGATAACAGTATACAAAATGAAAAAAACCGTAAAAAAAATGGAATTTATTAATAAACTGCTAGATGTAAAAAGAGTATCACTTTCTTCTTTTTACAGAAGGTATATAATAGACACCCCTACAAAATAAGGGTAGTAAAAATCTCTTACAGTGGGGATAACAGTATACAAAATGAAAAAAACCGTAAAAAAAATGGAATTTATTAATAAACTGCTAGATGTAAAAAGAGTATCACTTTCTTCTTTTTACAGAAGGTATATAATAGACACCCCTACAAAATAAGGGTAGTAAAAATCTCTTACAGTGGGGATAACAGTATACAAAATGAAAAAAACCGTAAAAAAAATGGAATTTATTAATAAACTGCTAGATGTAAAAAGAGTATCACTTTCTTCTGTTTACAGAAGGTATATAATAGACACCCCTACAAAATAAGGGTAGTAAAAATCTCTTACAGTGGGGATAACAGTATACAAAAGTAAAAAACCGTAAAAAAAAATTGAATTTATTAATAAACTGCTAGATGTAAAAAGAGTATCACTTTCTTCTTTTTACAGAAGGTATATAATAAACAACCCTACAAAATAAGGATAGTGAAAATCTCTTACGGCGGGGATAACAGTATACAAAATGAAAAAATCCGTAAAAAATACGGAATTTATTAATAAACTGCTAGAAGTAAAAAGAGTATCACTTTCTTCTTTTTACAGAAGGTATATAATAGACACCCCTACAAAATAAGGGTAGTAAAAATCTCTTACAGTGGGGATAACAGTATACAAAATGAAAAAAAATGGAATTTATTAATAAACTGCTAGATGTAAAAAGAGTATCACTTTCTTCTTTTTACAGAAGGTATATAATAGACACCCCTACAAAATAAGGGTAGTTAAAATCTCTTACAGCAGGGATAACAGTATACAAAATGAAAAAATCCGTAAAAAAAATGGAATTTATTAATAAACTGCTAGATGTAAAAAGAGTATCACTTTCTTCTGTTTACAGAAGGTATATAATAGACACCCCTACAAAATAAGGGTAGTAAAAATCTCTTACAGTGGGGATAACAGTATACAAAATGAAAAAAACCGTAAAAAAAATGGAATTTATTAATAAACTGCTAGATGTAAAAAGAGTATCACTTTCTTCTTTTTACAGAAGGTATATAATAGACACCCCTACAAAATAAGGGTAGTAAAAATCTCTTACAGTGGGGATAACAGTATACAAAATGAAAAAAACCG
Source organism: Monopis laevigella (assembly GCA_947458855.1). NCBI lineage: Eukaryota > Metazoa > Arthropoda > Insecta > Lepidoptera > Tineidae > Monopis > Monopis laevigella. The sequence continues at coordinate 8,699,749 of OX381599.1, forward strand.
TAAAAAAAATGGAATTTATTAATAAACTGCTAGATGTAAAAAGAGTATCACTTTCTTCTTTTTACAGAAGGTATATAATAGACACCCCTACAAAATAAGGGTAGTAAAAATCTCTTACAGTGGGGATAACAGTATACAAAATGAAAAAAACCGTAAAAAAAATGGAATTTATTAATAAACTGCTAGATGTAAAAAGAGTATCACTTTCTTCTTTTTACAGAAGGTATATAATAAACAACCCTACAAAATAAGGATAGTGAAAATCTCTTACGGCGGGGATAACAGTATACAAAATGAAAAAATCCGTAAAAAATACGGAATTTATTAATAAACTGCTAGAAGTAAAAAGAGTATCACTTTCTTCTTTTTACAGAAGGTATATAATAGACACCCCTACAAAATAAGGGTAGTAAAAATCTCTTACAGTGGGGATAACAGTATACAAAATGAAAAAAACCGTAAAAAAAATGGAATTTATTAATAAACTGCTAGATGTAAAAAGAGTATCACTTTCTTCTGTTTACAGAAGGTATATAATAGACACCCCTACAAAATAAGAGTAGTAAAAATCTCTTACAGTGGGGATAACAGTATACAAAATGAAAAAAACCGTAAAAAAAATGGAATTTATTAATAAACTGCTAGATGTAAAAAGAGTATCACTTTCTTCTGTTTACAGAAGGTATATAATAGACACCCCTACAAAATAAGGGTAGTAAAAATCTCTTACAGTGGGGATAACAGTATACAAAATGAAAAATACCGTAAAAAAAATGGAATTTATTAATAAACTGCTAGATGTAAAAAGAGTATCACTTTCTTCTTTTTACAGAAGGTATATAATAAACAACCCTACAAAATAAGGGTAGTAAAAATCTCTTACAGTGGGGATAACAGTATACAAAATGAAAAAAACCGTAAAAAAAATGGAATTTATTAATAAACTGCTAGATGTAAAAAGAGTATCACTTTCTTCTTTTTACAGAAGGTATATAATAGACACCCCTATAAAATAAGGGTAGTAAAAATCTCTTACAGTGGGAATAACAGTATACAAAATGAAAAAAACCGTAAAAAAAATGGAATTTATTAATAAACTGCTAGATGTAAAAAGAGTATCACTTTCTTCTTTTTACAGAAGGTATATAATAAACAACCCTACAAAATAAGGGTAGTAAAAATCTCTTACAGTGGGGATAACAGTATACAAAATGAAAAAAACCGTAAAAAAAATGGAATTTATTAATAAACTGCTAGATGTAAAAAGAGTATCACTTTCTTCTGTTTACAGAAGGTATATAATAGACACCCCTACAAAATAAGAGTAGTAAAAATCTCTTACAGTGGGGATAACAGTATACAAAATGAAAAAAACCGTAAAAAAAATGGAATTTATTAATAAACTGCTAGATGTAAAAAGAGTATCACTTTCTTCTGTTTACAGAAGGTATATAATAGACACCCCTACAAAATAAGGGTAGTAAAAATCTCTTACAGTGGGGATAACAGTATACAAAATGAAAAATACCGTAAAAAAAATGGAATTTATTAATAAACTGCTAGATGTAAAAAGAGTATCACTTTCTTCTTTTTACAGAAGGTATATAATAAACAACCCTACAAAATAAGGGTAGTAAAAATCTCTTACAGTGGGGATAACAGTATACAAAATGAAAAAAACCGTAAAAAAAATGGAATTTATTAATAAACTGCTAGATGTAAAAAGAGTATCACTTTCTTCTTTTTACAGAAGGTATATAATAGACACCCCTACAAAATAAGGGTAGTAAAAATCTCTTACAGTGGGAATAACAGTATACAAAATGAAAAAAACCGTAAAAAAAATGGAATTTATTAATAAACTGCTAGATGTAAAAAGAGTATCACTTTCTTCTTTTTACAGAAGGTATATAATAAACAACCCTACAAAATAAGGGTAGTAAAAATCTCTTACAGTGGGGATAACAGTATACAAAATGAAAAAAACCGTAAAAAAAATGGAATTTATTAATAAACTGCTAGATGTACAAAGAGTATCACTTTCTTCTTTTTACAGAAGGTATATAATAAACAACCCTACAAAATAAGGGTAGTAAAAATCTCTTACAGTGGGAATAACAGTATACAAAATGAAAAAAACCGTAAAAAAAATGGAATTTATTAATAAACTGCTAGATGTAAAAAGAGTATCACTTTCTTCTTTTTACAGAAGGTATATAATAAACAACCCTACAAAATAAGGATAGTGAAAATCTCTTACGGCGGGGATAACAGTATACAAAATGAAAAAATCCGTAAAAAATACGGAATTTATTAATAAACTGCTAGATGTAAAAAGAGTATCACTTTCTTCTGTTTACAGAAGGTATATAATAGACACCCCTACAAAATAAGGGTAGTAAAAATCTCTTACAGTGGGGATAACAGTATACAAAATGAAAAAAACCGTAAAAAAAAATGGAATTTATTAATAAACTGCTAGATGTAAAAAGAGTATCACTTTCTTCTGTTTACAGAAGGTATATAATAGACACCCCTACAAAATAAGGGTAGTAAAAATCTCTTACAGTGGGGATAACAGTATACAAAAGTAAAAAACCGTAAAAAAAAATTGAATTTATTAATAAACTGCTAGATGTAAAAAGAGTATCACTTTCTTCTTTTTACAGAAGGTATATAATAAACAACCCTACAAAATAAGGATAGTGAAAATCTCTTACGGCGGGGATAACAGTATACAAAATGAAAAAATCCGTAAAAAATACGGAATTTATTAATAAACTGCTAGAAGTAAAAAGAGTATCACTTTCTTCTTTTTACAGAAGGTATATAATAGACACCCCTACAAAATAAGGGTAGTAAAAATCTCTTACAGTGGGGATAACAGTATACAAAATGAAAAAAAATGGAATTTATTAATAAACTGCTAGATGTAAAAAGAGTATCACTTTCTTCTGTTTACAGAAGGTATATAATAGACACCCCTACAAAATAAGGGTAGTAAAAATCTCTTACAGTGGGGATAACAGTATACAAAATGAAAAAAACCGTAAAAAAAATGGAATTTATTAATAAACTGCTAGATGTAAAAAGAGTATCACTTTCTTCTTTTTACAGAAGGTATATAATAGACACCCCTACAAAATAAGGGTAGTAAAAATCTCTTACAGTGGGGATAACAGTATACAAAATGAAAAAAACCGTAAAAAAAATGGAATTTATTAATAAACTGCTAGATGTAAAAAGAGTATCACTTTCTTCTTTTTACAGAAGGTATATAATAAACAACCCTACAAAATAAGGATAGTGAAAATCTCTTACGGCGGGGATAACAGTATACAAAATGAAAAAATCCGTAAAAAATACGGAATTTATTAATAAACTGCTAGAAGTAAAAAGAGTATCACTTTCTTCTTTTTACAGAAGGTATATAATAGACACCCCTACAAAATAAGGGTAGTAAAAATCTCTTACAGTGGGGATAACAGTATACAAAATGAAAAAAACCGTAAAAAAAATGGAATTTATTAATAAACTGCTAGATGTAAAAAGAGTATCACTTTCTTCTGTTTACAGAAGGTATATAATAGACACCCCTACAAAATAAGAGTAGTAAAAATCTCTTACAGTGGGGATAACAGTATATAAAATGAAAAAAACCGTAAAAAAAATGGAATTTATTAATAAACTGCTAGATGTAAAAAGAGTATCACTTTCTTCTGTTTACAGAAGGTATATAATAGACACCCCTACAAAATAAGGGTAGTAAAAATCTCTTACAGTGGGGATAACAGTATACAAAATGAAAAATACCGTAAAAAAAATGGAATTTATTAATAAACTGCTAGATGTAAAAAGAGTATCACTTTCTTCTTTTTACAGAAGGTATATAATAAACAACCCTACAAAATAAGGGTAGTAAAAATCTCTTACAGTGTGGATAACAGTATACAAAATGAAAAAAACCGTAAAAAAAATGGAATTTATTAATAAACTGCTAGATGTAAAAAGAGTATCACTTTCTTCTTTTTACAGAAGGTATATAATAGACACCCCTATAAAATAAGGGTAGTAAAAATCTCTTACAGTGGGAATAACAGTATACAAAATGAAAAAAACCGTAAAAAAAATGGAATTTATTAATAAACTGCTAGATGTAAAAAGAGTATCACTTTCTTCTTTTTACAGAAGGTATATAATAAACAACCCTACAAAATAAGGGTAGTAAAAATCTCTTACAGTGGGGATAACAGTATACAAAATGAAAAAAACCGTAAAAAAAATGGAATTTATTAATAAACTGCTAGATGTAAAAAGAGTATCACTTTCTTCTGTTTACAGAAGGTATATAATAGACACCCCTACAAAATAAGAGTAGTAAAAATCTCTTACAGTGGGGATAACAGTATACAAAATGAAAAAAACCGTAAAAAAAATGGAATTTATTAATAAACTGCTAGATGTAAAAAGAGTATCACTTTCTTCTGTTTACAGAAGGTATATAATAGACACCCCTACAAAATAAGGGTAGTAAAAATCTCTTACAGTGGGGATAACAGTATACAAAATGAAAAATACCGTAAAAAAAATGGAATTTATTAATAAACTGCTAGATGTAAAAAGAGTATCACTTTCTTCTTTTTACAGAAGGTATATAATAAACAACCCTACAAAATAAGGGTAGTAAAAATCTCTTACAGTGGGGATAACAGTATACAAAATGAAAAAAACCGTAAAAAAAATGGAATTTATTAATAAACTGCTAGATGTAAAAAGAGTATCACTTTCTTCTTTTTACAGAAGGTATATAATAGACACCCCTACAAAATAAGGGTAGTAAAAATCTCTTACAGTGGGAATAACAGTATACAAAATGAAAAAAACCGTAAAAAAAATGGAATTTATTAATAAACTGCTAGATGTAAAAAGAGTATCACTTTCTTCTTTTTACAGAAGGTATATAATAAACAACCCTACAAAATAAGGGTAGTAAAAATCTCTTACAGTGGGGATAACAGTATACAAAATGAAAAAAACCGTAAAAAAAATGGAATTTATTAATAAACTGCTAGATGTACAAAGAGTATCACTTTCTTCTTTTTACAGAAGGTATATAATAAACAACCCTACAAAATAAGGGTAGTAAAAATCTCTTACAGTGGGAATAACAGTATACAAAATGAAAAAAACCGTAAAAAAAATGGAATTTATTAATAAACTGCTAGATGTAAAAAGAGTATCACTTTCTTCTTTTTACAGAAGGTATATAATAAACAACCCTACAAAATAAGGGTAGTAAAAATCTCTTACAGTGGGGATAACAGTATACAAAATGAAAAAAACCGTAAAAAAAATGGAATTTATTAATAAACTGCTAGATGTAAAAAGAGTATCACTTTCTTCTTTTTACAGAAGGTATATAATAGCACCCCTACAAAATAAGGGTAGTAAAAATCTCTTACAGTGGGAATAACAGTATACAAAATGAAAAAAACCGTAAAAAAAATGGAATTTATTAATAAACTGCTAGATGTAAAAAGAGTATCACTTTCTTCTTTTTACAGAAGGTATATAATAGACACCCCTACAAAATAAGGGTAGTGAAAATTTCTTACAGCGGGGATAACAGTATACAAAATGAAAAAATCCGTAAAAAATACGGAATTTATTAATAAACTGCTAGAAGTAAAAAGAGTATCACTTTCTTCTTTTTACAGAAGGTATATAATAGACACCCCTACAAAATAAGGGTAGTAAAAATCTCTTACAGTGGGGATAACAGTATACAAAATGAAAAAAACCGTAAAAAAAATGGAATTTATTAATAAACTGCTAGATGTAAAAAGAGTATCACTTTCTTCTTTTTACAGAAGGTATATAATAAACAACCCTACAAAATAAGGATAGTGAAAATCTCTTACGGCGGGGATAACAGTATACAAAATGAAAAAATCCGTAAAAAATACGGAATTTATTAATAAACTGCTAGATGTAAAAAGAGTATCACTTTCTTCTGTTTACAGAAGGTATATAATAGACACCCCTACAAAATAAGGGTAGTAAAAATCTCTTACAGTGGGGATAACAGTATACAAAATGAAAAAAACCGTAAAAAAAAATGGAATTTATTAATAAACTGCTAGATGTAAAAAGAGTATCACTTTCTTCTGTTTACAGAAGGTATATAATAGACACCCCTACAAAATAAGGGTAGTAAAAATCTCTTACAGTGGGGATAACAGTATACAAAATGAAAAATACCGTAAAAAAAATGGAATTTATTAATAAACTGCTAGATGTAAAAAGAGTATCACTTTCTTCTTTTTACAGAAGGTATATAATAAACAACCCTACAAAATAAGGGTAGTAAAAATCTCTTACAGTGGGGATAACAGTATACAAAATGAAAAAAACCGTAAAAAAAATGGAATTTATTAATAAACTGCTAGATGTAAAAAGAGTATCACTTTCTTCTTTTTACAGAAGGTATATAATAGACACCCCTACAAAATAAGGGTAGTAAAAATCTCTTACAGTGGGAATAACAGTATACAAAATGAAAAAAACCGTAAAAAAAATGGAATTTATTAATAAACTGCTAGATGTAAAAAGAGTATCACTTTCTTCTTTTTACAGAAGGTATATAATAAACAACCCTACAAAATAAGGGTAGTAAAAATCTCTTACAGTGGGGATAACAGTATACAAAATGAAAAAAACCGTAAAAAAAATGGAATTTATTAATAAACTGCTAGATGTACAAAGAGTATCACTTTCTTCTTTTTACAGAAGGTATATAATAAACAACCCTACAAAATAAGGGTAGTAAAAATCTCTTACAGTGGGAATAACAGTATACAAAATGAAAAAAACCGTAAAAAAAATGGAATTTATTAATAAACTGCTAGATGTAAAAAGAGTATCACTTTCTTCTTTTTACAGAAGGTATATAATAAACAACCCTACAAAATAAGGGTAGTAAAAATCTCTTACAGTGGGGATAACAGTATACAAAATGAAAAAAACCGTAAAAAAAATGGAATTTATTAATAAACTGCTAGATGTAAAAAGAGTATCACTTTCTTCTTTTTACAGAAGGTATATAATAGCACCCCTACAAAATAAGGGTAGTAAAAATCTCTTACAGTGGGAATAACAGTATACAAAATGAAAAAAACCGTAAAAAAAATGGAATTTATTAATAAACTGCTAGATGTAAAAAGAGTATCACTTTCTTCTTTTTACAGAAGGTATATAATAGACACCCCTACAAAATAAGGGTAGTGAAAATTTCTTACAGCGGGGATAACAGTATACAAAATGAAAAAATCCGTAAAAAATACGGAATTTATTAATAAACTGCTAGAAGTAAAAAGAGTATCACTTTCTTCTTTTTACAGAAGGTATATAATAGACACCCCTACAAAATAAGGGTAGTAAAAATCTCTTACAGTGGGGATAACAGTATACAAAATGAAAAAAACCGTAAAAAAAATGGAATTTATTAATAAACTGCTAGATGTAAAAAGAGTATCACTTTCTTCTTTTTACAGAAGGTATATAATAAACAACCCTACAAAATAAGGATAGTGAAAATCTCTTACGGCGGGGATAACAGTATACAAAATGAAAAAATCCGTAAAAAATACGGAATTTATTAATAAACTGCTAGATGTAAAAAGAGTATCACTTTCTTCTGTTTACAGAAGGTATATAATAGACACCCCTACAAAATAAGGGTAGTAAAAATCTCTTACAGTGGGGATAACAGTATACAAAATGAAAAAAACCGTAAAAAAAAATGGAATTTATTAATAAACTGCTAGATGTAAAAAGAGTATCACTTTCTTCTGTTTACAGAAGGTATATAATAGACACCCCTACAAAATAAGGGTAGTAAAAATCTCTTACAGTGGGGATAACAGTATACAAAATGAAAAAAACCGTAAAAAAAAATGGAATTTATTAATAAACTGCTAGATGTAAAAAGAGTATCACTTTCTTCTTTTTACAGAAGGTATATAATAAACAACCCTACAAAACAAGGATAGTGAAAATCTCTTACGGCGGGGATAACAGTATACAAAATGAAAAAATCCGTAAAAAAATGGAATTTATTAATAAACTGCTAGATGTAAAAAGAGTATCACTTTCTTCTTTTTACAGAAGGTATATAATAAACAACCCTACAAAATAAGGATAGTGAAAATCTCTTACGGCGGGGATAACAGTATACAAAATGAAAAAATCCGTAAAAAATACGGAATTTATTAATAAACTGCTAGATGTAAAAAGAGTATCACTTTCTTCTGTTTACAGAAGGTATATAATAGACACCCCTACAAAATAAGGGTAGTAAAAATCTCTTACAGTGGGGATAACAGTATACAAAAGTAAAAAACCGTAAAAAAAAATTGAATTTATTAATAAACTGCTAGATGTAAAAAGAGTATCACTTTCTTCTTTTTACAGAAGGTATATAATAAACAACCCTACAAAATAAGGATAGTGAAAATCTCTTACGGCGGGGATAACAGTATACAAAATGAAAAAATCCGTAAAAAATACGGAATTTATTAATAAACTGCTAGAAGTAAAAAGAGTATCACTTTCTTCTTTTTACAGAAGGTATATAATAGACACCCCTACAAAATAAGGGTAGTAAAAATCTCTTACAGTGGGGATAACAGTATACAAAATGAAAAAAAATGGAATTTATTAATAAACTGCTAGATGTAAAAAGAGTATCACTTTCTTCTTTTTACAGAAGGTATATAATAGACACCCCTACAAAATAAGGGTAGTTAAAATCTCTTACAGCAGGGATAACAGTATACAAAATGAAAAAATCCGTAAAAAAAATGGAATTTATTAATAAACTGCTAGATGTAAAAAGAGTATCACTTTCTTCTGTTTACAGATGGTATATAATAGACACCCCTACAAAATAAGGGTAGTAAAAATCTCTTACAGTGGGGATAACAGTATAAAAAATGAAAAAAACCGTAAAAAAAATGGAATTTATTAATAAACTGCTAGATGTAAAAAGAGTATCACTTTCTTCTTTTTACAGAAGGTATATAATAAACAACCCTACAAAATAAGGATAGTGAAAATCTCTTACGGCGGGGATAACAGTATACAAAATGAAAAAATCCGTAAAAAATACGGAATTTATTAATAAACTGCTAGAAGTAAAAAGAGTATCACTTTCTTCTTTTTACAGAAGGTATATAATAGACACCCCTACAAAATAAGGGTAGTAAAAATCTCTTACAGTGGGGATAACAGTATACAAAATGAAAAAAACCGAAAAAAAAATGGAATTTATTAATAAACTGCTAGATGTAAAAAGAGTATCACTTTCTTCTTTTTACAGAAGGTATATAATAAACAACCCTACAAAATAAGGATAGTGAAAATCTCTTACGGCGGGGATAACAGTATACAAAATGAAAAAATCCGTAAAAAATACGGAATTTATTAATAAACTGCTAGATGTAAAAAGAGTATCACTTTCTTCTGTTTACAGAAGGTATATAATAGACACCCCTACAAAATAAGGGTAGTAAAAATCTCTTACAGTGGGGATAACAGTATACAAAATGAAAAAAACCGTAAAAAAAATGGAATTTATTAATAAACTGCTAGATGTAAAAAGAGTATCACTTTCTTCTATTTACAGAAGTTATATAATAGACACCCCTACAAAATAAGGGTAGTAAAAATCTCTTACAGTGGGGATAACAGTATACAAAATGAAAAAAACAGAAAAAAAAATGGAATTTATTAATAAACTGCTAGATGTAAAAAGAGTATCACTTTCTTCTATTTACAGAAGGTATATAATAAACAACCCTACTAAATATTTTGTAGGGGTGTCTATAATATACCTTCTGTAAAAAGAAGAAAGTGATACTCTTTTTACATCTAGCAGTTTATTAATAAATTCCATTTTTTTTACGGTTTTTTTCATTTTGTATACTGTTATCCCCACTGTAATTTTTACTACCCTTATTTTGTAGGGGTGTCTATTATATACCTTCTGTAAACAGAAGAAAGTGATACTCTTTTTACATCTAGCAGTTTATTAATAAATTCCATTTTTTTTACGGATTTTTTCATTTTGTATACTGTTATCCCTGCTGTAAGAGATTTTAACTACCCTTATTTTGTAGGGGTGTCTATTATATACCTTCTGTAAAAAGAAGAAAGTGATACTCTTTTTACATCTAGCAGTTTATTAATAAATTCCATTTTTTTTCATTTTGTATACTGTTATCCCCACTGTAAGAGATTTTTACTACCCTTATTTTGTAGGGGTGTCTATTATATACCTTCTGTAAAAAGAAGAAAGTGATACTCTTTTTACTTCTAGCAGTTTATTAATAAATTCCGTATTTTTTACGGATTTTTTCATTTTGTATACTGTTATCCCCGCCGTAAGAGATTTTCACTATCCTTATTTTGTAGGGTTGTTTATTATATACCTTCTGTAAAAAGAAGAAAGTGATACTCTTTTTACATCTAGCAGTTTATTAATAAATTCAATTTTTTTTTACGGTTTTTTACTTTTGTATACTGTTATCCCCACTGTAAGAGATTTTTACTACCCTTATTTTGTAGGGGTGTCTATTATATACCTTCTGTAAACAGAAGAAAGTGATACTCTTTTTACATCTAGCAGTTTATTAATAAATTCCATTTTTTTTACGGTTTTTTTCATTTTGTATACTGTTATCCCCACTGTAAGAGATTTTTACTACCCTTATTTTGTAGGGGTGTCTATTATATACCTTCTGTAAACAGAAGAAAGTGATACTCTTTTTACATCTAGCAGTTTATTAATAAATTCCGTATTTTTTACGGATTTTTTCATTTTGTATACTGTTATCCCCGCCGTAAGAGATTTTCACTATCCTTATTTTGTAGGGGTGTCTATTATATACCTTCTGTAAAAAGAAGAAAGTGATACTCTTTTTACATCTAGCAGTTTATTAATAAATTCCATTTTTTTTACGGTTTTTTTCATTTTGTATACTGTAAGAGATTTTTACTACCCTTATTTTGTAGGGGTGTCTATTATATACCTTCTGTAAAAAGAAGAAAGTGATACTCTTTTTACATCTAGCAGTTTATTAATAAATTCCATTTTTTTTAATGTTTTTTTCATTTTGTATACTGTTATCCCCACTGTAAGAGATTTTTACTACCCTTATTTTGTAGGGGTGTCTATTATATACCTTCTGTAAAAAGAAGAAAGTGATACTCTTTTTACATCTAGCAGTTTATTAATAAATTCCATTTTTTTTCATTTTGTATACTGTTATCCCCACTGTAAGAGATTTTTACTACCCTTATTTTGTAGGGGTGTCTATTATATACCTTCTGTAAAAAGAAGAAAGTGATACTCTTTTTACTTCTAGCAGTTTATTAATAAATTCCGTATTTTTTACGGATTTTTTCATTTTGTATACTGTTATCCCCGCCGTAAGAGATTTTCACTATCCTTATTTTGTAGGGTTGTTTATTATATACCTTCTGTAAAAAGAAGAAAGTGATACTCTTTTTACATCTAGCAGTTTATTAATAAATTCAATTTTTTTTTACGGTTTTTTACTTTTGTATACTGTTATCCCCACTGTAAGAGATTTTTACTACCCTTATTTTGTAGGGGTGTCTATTATATACCTTCTGTAAACAGAAGAAAGTGATACTCTTTTTACATCTAGCAGTTTATTAATAAATTCCATTTTTTTTACGGTTTTTTTCATTTTGTATGCTGTTATCCCCACTGTAAGAGATTTTTACTACCCTTATTTTGTAGGGGTGTCTATTATATACCTTCTGTAAACAGAAGAAAGTGATACTCTTTTTACATCTAGCAGTTTATTAATAAATTCCGTATTTTTTACGGATTTTTTCATTTTGTATACTGTTATCCCCGCCGTAAGAGATTTTCACTATCCTTATTTTGTAGGGGTGTCTATTATATACCTTCTGTAAAAAGAAGAAAGTGATACTCTTTTTACATCTAGCAGTTTATTAATAAATTCCATTTTTTTTACGGTTTTTTTCATTTTGTATACTGTAAGAGATTTTTACTACCCTTATTTTGTAGGGGTGTCTATTATATACCTTCTGTAAAAAGAAGAAAGTGATACTCTTTTTACATCTAGCAGTTTATTAATAAATTCCATTTTTTTTAATGTTTTTTTCATTTTGTATACTGTTATCCCCACTGTAAGAGATTTTTACTACCCTTATTTTGTAGGGGTGTCTATTATATACCTTCTGTAAAAAGAAGAAAGTGATACTCTTTTTACATCTAGCAGTTTATTAATAAATTCCATTTTTTTTACGGTTTTTTTCATTTTGTATACTGTAAGAGATTTTTACTACCCTTATTTTGTAGGGGTGTCTATTATATACCTTCTGTAAAAAGAAGAAAGTGATACTCTTTTTACATCTAGCAGTTTATTAATAAATTCCATTTTTTTTAATGTTTTTTTCATTTTGTATACTGTTATCCCCACTGTAAGAGATTTTTACTACCCTTATTTTGTAGGGGTGTCTATTATATACCTTCTGTAAACAGAAGAAAGTGATACTCTTTTTACATCTAGCAGTTTATTAATAAATTCCATTTTTTTTTCGGTTTTTTTCATTTTGTATACTGTTATCCCCACTGTAAGAGATTTTTACTACCCTTATTTTGTAGGGGTGTCTATTATATACCTTCTGTAAAAAGAAGAAAGTGATACTCTTATTACTTCTAGCAGTTTATTAATAAATTCCGTATTTTTTACGGATTTTTTCATTTTGTATACTGTTATCCCCGCCGTAAGAGATTTTCACTATCCTTATTTTGTAGGGTTGTTTATTATATACCTTCTGTAAATAGAAGAAAGTGCTACTCTTTTTACATCTAGCAGTTTATTAATAAATTCCATATTTTTTACGGATTTTTTCATTTTGTATACTGTTTTCCCCGCTGTAAGAAATTTTCACTACCCTTATTTTGTAGGGGTGTCTAGTATATACCTTCTGTAAAAAGAAGAAAGTGATACTCTTTTTACTTCTACCAGTTTATTAATAAATTCCGTATTTTTTACGGATTTTTTCATTTTGTATACTGTTATCCCCTCTGTAAGAAATTTTTACTACTCTTATTTTGTAGGGGTGTCTATTATATACCTTCTGTAAAAAGAAGAAAGTGATACTCTTTTTACATCTAGCAGTTTATTAATAAATTCCATTTTTTTTTACGGTTTTTTTCATTTTGTATACTGTTAACCCCACTGTAAGAGATTTTTACTACCCTTATTTTCTAGGGGTGTCTATTATATACTTTCTGTAAAAAGAAGAAAGTGATACTCTTTTTACTTCTAGCAGTTTATTAATAAATTCCGTATTTTTTACGGATTTTTTCATTTTGTATACTGTTATCCCCGCTGTAAGAAATTTTCACTACCCTTATTTTGTAGGGGAGTCTATTATATACCTTCTGTAAAAAGAAGAAAGTGATACTCTTTTTACATCTAGCAGTTTATTAATAAATTCCATTTTTTTTACGGTTTTTTTCATTTTGTATACTGTTATCCCCACTGTAAGAGATTTTTACTACCCTTATTTTGTAGGGGTGTCTATTATACACCTTCTGTAAAAAGAAGAGAGTGATACTCTTTTTACTTCTAGCAGTTTATTAATAAATTCCGTTTTTTTTTTGTTTTTTTTCATTTTGTATACTGTTATCCCCACTGTAAGAGATTTTTACTACCCTTATTTTGTAGGGGTGTCTATTATATACCTTCTGTAAAAAGAAGAAAGTGATACTCTTTTTACTTCTAGCAGTTTAATAAATTCCGTATTTTTTACGGTTTTTTTCATTTTGTAGACTGTTATCCCCACTGTAAGAGATTTTTACTACCCTTATTTAGTAGGGGTGTGTATTATATTCCTTCTGTAAAAAGAAGAAAGTGATACTCTTTTTACTTCTAGCAGTTTATTAATAAATTCCGTTTTTTTATGGTTTTTTTCATTTTGTATACTGTTATCCCCACTGTAAGAGATTTTTACTACCCTTATTTTGTAGGGGTGTCTATTATACACCTTCTGTAAAAAGAAGAGAGTGATACTCTTTTTACTTCTAGCAGTTTATTAATAAATTCCGTTTTTTTTTTGTTTTTTTTCATTTTGTATACTGTTATCCCCACTGTAAGAGATTTTTACTACCCTTATTTTGTAGGGGTGTCTATTATATACCTTCTGTAAAAAGAAGAAAGTGATACTCTTTTTACATCTAGCAGTTTATTAATAAATTCCATTTTTTTTCATTTTGTATACTGTTATCCCCACTGTAAGAGATTTTTACTACCCTTATTTTGTAGGGGTGTCTATTATATACCTTCTGTAAAAAGAAGAAAGTGATACTCTTTTTACTTCTAGCAGTTTATTAATAAATTCCGTATTTTTTACGGATTTTTTCATTTTGTATACTGTTATCCCCGCCGTAAGAGATTTTCACTATCCTTATTTTGTAGGGTTGTTTATTATATACCTTCTGTAAAAAGAAGAAAGTGATACTCTTTTTACATCTAGCAGTTTATTAATAAATTCCATTTTTTTTTACGGTTTTTTTCATTTTGTATACTGTTATCCCCACTGTAAGAGATTTTTACTACCCTTATTTTGTAGGGGTGTCTATTATATACCTTCTGTAAACAGAAGAAAGTGATACTCTTTTTACATCTAGCAGTTTATTAATAAATTCCATTTTTTTTACGGTTTTTTTCATTTTGTATACTGTTATCCCCACTGTAAGAGATTTTTACTACCCTTATTTTGTAGGGGTGTCTATTATATACCTTCTGTAAACAGAAGAAAGTGATACTCTTTTTACATCTAGCAGTTTATTAATAAATTCCGTATTTTTTACGGATTTTTTCATTTTGTATACTGTTATCCCCGCCGTAAGAGATTTTCACTATCCTTATTTTGTAGGGTTGTTTATTATATACCTTCTGTAAAAAGAAGAAAGTGATACTCTTTTTACATCTAGCAGTTTATTAATAAATTCCATTTTTTTTACGGTTTTTTTCATTTTGTATACTGTTATCCCCACTGTAAGAGATTTTTACTACCCTTATTTTGTAGGGGTGTCTATTATATACCTTCTGTAAAAAGAAGAAAGTGATACTCTTTTTACTTCTAGCAGTTTATTAATAAATTCCGTATTTTTTACGGATTTTTTCATTTTGTATACTGTTATCCCCGCTGTAAGAAATTTTCACTACCCTTATTTTGTAGGGGTGTCTATTATATACCTTCTGTAAAAAGAAGAAAGTGATACTCTTTTTACATCTAGCAGTTTATTAATAAATTCCATTTTTTTTACGGTTTTTTTCATTTTGTATACTGTTATTCCCACTGTAAGAGATTTTTACTACCCTTATTTTGTAGGGGTGTCTATTATATACCTTCTGTAAAAAGAAGAAAGTGATACTCTTTTTACATCTAGCAGTTTATTAATAAATTCCATTTTTTTTACGGTTTTTTTCATTTTGTATACTGTTTTCCCCACTGTAAGAGATTTTTACTACCCTTATTTTGTAGGGTTGTTTATTATATACCTTCTGTAAAAAGAAGAAAGTGATACTCTTTTTACATCTAGCAGTTTATTAATAAATTCCATTTTTTTTACGGTTTTTTTCATTTTGTATACTGTTATTCCCACTGTAAGAGATTTTTACTACCCTTATTTTGTAGGGGTGTCTATTATATACCTTCTGTAAAAAGAAGAAAGTGATACTCTTTTTACATCTAGCAGTTTATTAATAAATTCCGTTTTTTTTATGGTTTTTTTCATTTTGTATACTGTTATCCCCACTGTAAGAGATTTTTACTACCCTTATTTTGTAGGGGTGTCTATTATATACCTTCTGTAAAAAGAAGAAAGTGATACTCTTTTTACCTCTAGCAGTTTATTAATAAATTCAATTTTTTTTACGGTTTTTTTCATTTTGTATACTGTTATTCCCACTGTAAGAGATTTTTACTACCCTTATTTTGTAGGGGTGTCTATTATATACCTTCTGTAAAAAGAAGAAAGTGATACTCTTTTTACATCTAGCAGTTTATTAATAAATTCCATTTTTTTTACGGTTTTTTTCATTTTGTATACTGTTTTCCCCACTGTAAGAGATTTTTACTACCCTTATTTTGTAGGGTTGTTTATTATATACCTTCTGTAAAAAGAAGAAAGTGATACTCTTTTTACATCTAGCAGTTTATTAATAAATTCCATTTTTTTTACGGTTTTTTTCATTTTGTATACTGTTATTCCCACTGTAAGAGATTTTTACTACCCTTATTTTGTAGGGGTGTCTATTATATACCTTCTGTAAAAAGAAGAAAGTGATACTCTTTTTACATCTAGCAGTTTATTAATAAATTCCGTTTTTTTTATGGTTTTTTTCATTTTGTATACTGTTATCCCCACTGTAAGAGATTTTTACTACCCTTATTTTGTAGGGGTGTCTATTATATACCTTCTGTAAACAGAAGAAAGTGATACTCTTTTTACATCTAGCAGTTTATTAATAAATTCCATTTTTTTTACGGATTTTTTCATTTTGTATACTGTTATCCCTGCTGTAAGAGATTTTAACTACCCTTATTTTGTAGGGGTGTCTATTATATACCTTCTGTAAAAAGAAGAAAGTGATACTCTTTTTACATCTAGCAGTTTATTAATAAATTCCATTTTTTTTCATTTTGTATACTGTTATCCCCACTGTAAGAGATTTTTACTACCCTTATTTTGTAGGGGTGTCTATTATATACCTTCTGTAAAAAGAAGAAAGTGATACTCTTTTTACTTCTAGCAGTTTATTAATAAATTCCGTATTTTTTACGGATTTTTTCATTTTGTATACTGTTATCCCCGCCGTAAGAGATTTTCACTATCCTTATTTTGTAGGGTTGTTTATTATATACCTTCTGTAAAAAGAAGAAAGTGATACTCTTTTTACATCTAGCAGTTTATTAATAAATTCAATTTTTTTTTACGGTTTTTTACTTTTGTATACTGTTATCCCCACTGTAAGAGATTTTTACTACCCTTATTTTGTAGGGGTGTCTATTATATACCTTCTGTAAACAGAAGAAAGTGATACTCTTTTTACATCTAGCAGTTTATTAATAAATTCCATTTTTTTTACGGTTTTTTTCATTTTGTATACTGTTATCCCCACTGTAAGAGATTTTTACTACCCTTATTTTGTAGGGGTGTCTATTATATACCTTCTGTAAACAGAAGAAAGTGATACTCTTTTTACATCTAGCAGTTTATTAATAAATTCCGTATTTTTTACGGATTTTTTCATTTTGTATACTGTTATCCCCGCCGTAAGAGATTTTCACTATCCTTATTTTGTAGGGTTGTTTATTATATACCTTCTGTAAAAAGAAGAAAGTGATACTCTTTTTACATCTAGCAGTTTATTAATAAATTCCATTTTTTTTACGGTTTTTTTCATTTTGTATACTGTTATCCCCACTGTAAGAGATTTTTACTACCCTTATTTTGTAGGGGTGTCTATTATATACCTTCTGTAAAAAGAAGAAAGTGATACTCTTTTTACTTCTAGCAGTTTATTAATAAATTCCGTATTTTTTACGGATTTTTTCATTTTGTATACTGTTATCCCCGCTGTAAGAAATTTTCACTACCCTTATTTTGTAGGGGTGTCTATTATATACCTTCTGTAAAAAGAAGAAAGTGATACTCTTTTTACATCTAGCAGTTTATTAATAAATTCCATTTTTTTTACGGTTTTTTTCATTTTGTATACTGTTATCCCCACTGTAAGAGATTTTTACTACCCTTATTTTGTAGGGTTGTTTATTATATACCTTCTGTAAAAAGAAGAAAGTGATACTCTTTTTACATCTAGCAGTTTATTAATAAATTCCATTTTTTTTACGGTTTTTTTCATTTTGTATACTGTTATTCCCACTGTAAGAGATTTTTACTACCCTTATTTTGTAGGGGTGTCTATTATATACCTTCTGTAAAAAGAAGAAAGTGATACTCTTTTTACATCTAGCAGTTTATTAATAAATTCCGTTTTTTTTTATGGTTTTTTTCATTTTGTATACTGTTATCCCCACTGTAAGAGATTTTTACTACCCTTATTTTGTAGGGGTGTCTATTATATACCTTCTGTAAAAAGAAGAAAGTGATACTCTTTTTACTTCTAGCAGTTTATTAATAAATTCCGTATTTTTTACGGATTTTTTCATTTTGTATACTGTTATCCCCGCCGTAAGAGATTTTCACTATCCTTATTTTGTAGGGTTGTTTATTATATACCTTCTGTAAAAAGAAGAAAGTGATACTCTTTTTACATCTAGCAGTTTATTAATAAATTCCATTTTTTTTTACGGTTTTTTTCATTTTGTATACTGTTATCCCCACTGTAAGAGATTTTTACTACCCTTATTTTGTAGGGGTGTCTATTATATACCTTCTGTAAACAGAAGAAAGTGATACTCTTTTTACATCTAGCAGTTTATTAATAAATTCCATTTTTTTTACGGTTTTTTTCATTTTGTATACTGTTATCCCCACTGTAAGAGATTTTTACTACCCTTATTTTGTAGGGGTGTCTATTATATACCTTCTGTAAACAGAAGAAAGTGATACTCTTTTTACATCTAGCAGTTTATTAATAAATTCCGTATTTTTTACGGATTTTTTCATTTTGTATACTGTTATCCCCGCCGTAAGAGATTTTCACTATCCTTATTTTGTAGGGTTGTTTATTATATACCTTCTGTAAAAAGAAGAAAGTGATACTCTTTTTACATCTAGCAGTTTATTAATAAATTCCATTTTTTTTACGGTTTTTTTCATTTTGTATACTGTTATCCCCACTGTAAGAGATTTTTACTACCCTTATTTTGTAGGGGTGTCTATTATATACCTTCTGTAAAAAGAAGAAAGTGATACTCTTTTTACTTCTAGCAGTTTATTAATAAATTCCGTATTTTTTACGTATTTTTTCATTTTGTATACTGTTATCCCCGCTGTAAGAAATTTTCACTACCCTTATTTTGTAGGGGTGTCTATTATATACCTTCTGTAAAAAGAAGAAAGTGATACTCTTTTTACATCTAGCAGTTTATTAATAAATTCCATTTTTTTTACGGTTTTTTTCATTTTGTATACTGTTATTCCCACTGTAAGAGATTTTTACTACCCTTATTTTGTAGGGGTGTCTATTATATACCTTCTGTAAAAAGAAGAAAGTGATACTCTTTTTACATCTAGCAGTTTATTAATAAATTCCGTTTTTTTTATGGTTTTTTTCATTTTGTATACTGTTATCCCCACTGTAAGAGATTTTTACTACCCTTATTTTGTAGGGGTGTCTATTATATACCTTCTGTAAAAAGAAGAAAGTGATACTCTTTTTACATCTAGCAGTTTATTAATAAATTCCATTTTTTTTACGGTTTTTTTCATTTTGTATACTGTTATTCCCACTGTAAGAGATTTTTACTACCCTTATTTTGTAGGGGTGTCTATTATATACCTTCTGTAAAAAGAAGAAAGTGATACTCTTTTTACATCTAGCAGTTTATTAATAAATTCCATTTTTTTTACGGTTTTTTTCATTTTGTATACTGTTATTCCCACTGTAAGAGATTTTTACTACCCTTATTTTGTAGGGGTGTCTATTATATACCTTCTGTAAAAAGAAGAAAGTGATACTCTTTTTACATCTAGCAGTTTATTAATAAATTCCATTTTTTTTACGGTTTTTTTCATTTTGTATACTGTTTTCCCCACTGTAAGAGATTTTTACTACCCTTATTTTGTAGGGTTGTTTATTATATACCTTCTGTAAAAAGAAGAAAGTGATACTCTTTTTACATCTAGCAGTTTATTAATAAATTCCATTTTTTTTACGGTTTTTTTCATTTTGTATACTGTTATTCCCACTGTAAGAGATTTTTACTACCCTTATTTTGTAGGGGTGTCTATTATATACCTTCTGTAAAAAGAAGAAAGTGATACTCTTTTTACATCTAGCAGTTTATTAATAAATTCCGTTTTTTTATGGTTTTTTTCATTTTGTATACTGTTATCCCCACTGTAAGAGATTTTTACTACCCTTATTTTGTAGGGGTGTCTATTATATACCTTCTGTAAAAAGAAGAAAGTGATACTCTTTTTACATCTAGCAGTTTATTAATAAATTCCATTTTTTTTACGGTTTTTTTCATTTTGTATACTGTTATTCCCACTGTAAGAGATTTTTACTACCCTTATTTTGTAGGGGTGTCTATTATATACCTTCTGTAAAAAGAAGAAAGTGATACTCTTTTTACATCTAGCAGTTTATTAATAAATTCCATTTTTTTTACGGTTTTTTTCATTTTGTATACTGTTATCCCCACTGTAAGAGATTTTTACTACCCTTATTTTGTAGGGTTGTTTATTATATACCTTCTGTAAAAAGAAGAAAGTGATACTCTTTTTACATCTAGCAGTTTATTAATAAATTCCATTTTTTTTACGGTTTTTTTCATTTTGTATACTGTTATTCCCACTGTAAGAGATTTTTACTACCCTTATTTTGTAGGGGTGTCTATTATATACCTTCTGTAAAAAGAAGAAAGTGATACTCTTTTTACATCTAGCAGTTTATTAATAAATTCCGTTTTTTTTTATGGTTTTTTTCATTTTGTATACTGTTATCCCCACTGTAAGAGATTTTTACTACCCTTATTTTGTAGGGGTGTCTATTATATACCTTCTGTAAAAAGAAGAAAGTGATACTCTTTTTACTTCTAGCAGTTTATTAATAAATTCCGTATTTTTTACGGATTTTTTCATTTTGTATACTGTTATCCCCGCCGTAAGAGATTTTCACTATCCTTATTTTGTAGGGTTGTTTATTATATACCTTCTGTAAAAAGAAGAAAGTGATACTCTTTTTACATCTAGCAGTTTATTAATAAATTCCATTTTTTTTTACGGTTTTTTTCATTTTGTATACTGTTATCCCCACTGTAAGAGATTTTTACTACCCTTATTTTGTAGGGGTGTCTATTATATACCTTCTGTAAACAGAAGAAAGTGATACTCTTTTTACATCTAGCAGTTTATTAATAAATTCCATTTTTTTTACGGTTTTTTTCATTTTGTATACTGTTATCCCCACTGTAAGAGATTTTTACTACCCTTATTTTGTAGGGGTGTCTATTATATACCTTCTGTAAACAGAAGAAAGTGATACTCTTTTTACATCTAGCAGTTTATTAATAAATTCCGTATTTTTTACGGATTTTTTCATTTTGTATACTGTTATCCCCGCCGTAAGAGATTTTCACTATCCTTATTTTGTAGGGTTGTTTATTATATACCTTCTGTAAAAAGAAGAAAGTGATACTCTTTTTACATCTAGCAGTTTATTAATAAATTCCATTTTTTTTACGGTTTTTTTCATTTTGTATACTGTTATCCCCACTGTAAGAGATTTTTACTACCCTTATTTTGTAGGGGTGTCTATTATATACCTTCTGTAAAAAGAAGAAAGTGATACTCTTTTTACTTCTAGCAGTTTATTAATAAATTCCGTATTTTTTACGGATTTTTTCATTTTGTATACTGTTATCCCCGCTGTAAGAAATTTTCACTACCCTTATTTTGTAGGGGTGTCTATTATATACCTTCTGTAAAAAGAAGAAAGTGATACTCTTTTTACATCTAGCAGTTTATTAATAAATTCCATTTTTTTTACGGTTTTTTTCATTTTGTATACTGTTATTCCCACTGTAAGAGATTTTTACTACCCTTATTTTGTAGGGGTGTCTATTATATACCTTCTGTAAAAAGAAGAAAGTGATACTCTTTTTACATCTAGCAGTTTATTAATAAATTCCATTTTTTTTACGGTTTTTTTCATTTTGTATACTGTTATCCCCACTGTAAGAGATTTTTACTACCCTTATTTTGTAGGGGTGTCTATTATATACCTTCTGTAAAAAGAAGAAAGTGATACTCTTTTTACATCTAGCAGTTTATTAATAAATTCCATTTTTTTTACGGTTTTTTTCATTTTGTATACTGTTATTCCCACTGTAAGAGATTTTTACTACCCTTATTTTGTAGGGGTGTCTATTATATACCTTCTGTAAAAAGAAGAAAGTGATACTCTTTTTACATCTAGCAGTTTATTAATAAATTCCGTTTTTTTTTATGGTTTTTTTCATTTTGTATACTGTTATCCCCACTGTAAGAGATTTTTACTACCCTTATTTTCTAGGGGTGTCTATTATATACTTTCTGTAAAAAGAAGAAAGTGATACTCTTTTTACTTCTAGCAGTTTATTAATAAATTCCGTATTTTTTACGGTTTTTTTCATTTTGTATACTGTTATCCCCACTGTAAGAGATTTTTACTACCCTTATTTTGTAGGGGTGTCTATTATATACCTTCTGTAAAAAGAAGAAAGTGATACTCTTTTTACTTCTACCAGTTTATTAATAAATTCCGTATTTTTTACGGATTTTTTCATTTTGTATACTGTTATCCCCTCTGTAAGAAATTTTTACTACTCTTATTTTGTAGGGGTGTCTATTATATACCTTCTGTAAAAAGAAGAAAGTGATACTCTTTTTACATCTAGCAGTTTATTAATAAATTCCATTTTTTTTTCGGTTTTTTTCATTTTGTATACTGTTATCCCCACTGTAAGAGATTTTTACTACCCTTATTTTCTAGGGGTGTCTATTATATACTTTCTGTAAAAAGAAGAAAGTGATACTCTTTTTACTTCTAGCAGTTTATTAATAAATTCCGTATTTTTTACGGTTTTTTTCATTTTGTATACTGTTATCCCCACTGTAAGAGATTTTTACTACCCTTATTTTATAGGGGTGTCTTTTATTAACCTTCTGTAAAAAGAAGAAAGTGATACTCTTTTTACATCTTGCAGTTTATTAATAAATTCCATTTTTTTTACGGTTTTTTTCATTTTGTATACTGTTATCCCCACTGTAAGATATTTTTACTACCCTTATTTTGTAGGGGTGTCTATTATATACCTTCTGTAAAAAGAAGAAAGTGATACTCTTTTTACATCTAGCAGTTTATTAATAAATTCCGTTTTTTTTTTTATGGTTTTTTTCATTTTGTATACTGTTATCCCCACTGTAAGAGATTTTTACTACCCTAATTTTGTAGGGGTGTCTATTATATACCTTCTGTAAAAAGAAGAAAGTGATACTCTTTTTACTTCTAGCAGTTTATTAATAAATTCCGTATTTTTTACGGTTTTTTTCATTTTGTAGACTGTTATTTCCACTGTAAGAGATTTTTACTACCCTTATTTTGTAGGGGTGTGTATTATATTCCTTCTGTAAAAAGGAGAAAGTGATACTCTTTTTACTTCTAGCAGTTTATTAATAAATTCCGTTTTTTTATGGTTTTTTTCATTTTGTATACTGTTATCCCCACTGTAAGAGATTTTTACTACCCTTATTTTGTAGGGGTGTCTATTATATACCTTCTGTAAAAAGAAGAAAGTGATACTCTTTTTACTTCTAGCAGTTTAATAAATTCCGTATTTTTTACGGTTTTTTTCATTTTGTAGACTGTTATCCCCACTGTAAGAGATTTTTACTACCCTTATTTAGTAGGGGTGTGTATTATATTCCTTCTGTGAAAAGGAGAAAGTGATACTCTTTTTACTTCTAGCAGTTTATTAATAAATTCCGTTTTTTTATGGTTTTTTTCATTTTGTATACTGTTATCCCCACTGTAAGAGATTTTTACTACCCTTATTTTGTAGGGGTGTCTATTATACACCTTCTGTAAAAAGAAGAGAGTGATACTCTCTTTACTTCTAGCAGTTTATTAATAAATTCCGTTTTTTTTTTGTTTTTTTTTATTTTGTATACTGTTATCCCCACTGTAAGAGATTTTTACTACCCTAATTTTGTAGGGGTGTCTATTATATACCTTCTGTAAAAAGAAGAAAGTGATACTCTTTTTGCTTCTAGCAATTTATTAATAAATTCCATTTTTTTTATGGTTTTTTTCATATTGTATACTGTTATCCCCGCTGTAAGAGATTTTCACTACCCTTATTTTGTAGGGGTGTCTATTATATACCTTCTGTAAAAAGAAGAAAGTGATACTCTTTTTACATCTAGCAGTTTATTAATAAATTCCATTTTTTTTTACCGTTTTTTTCATTTTGTATACTGTTATCTCCGCTGTAAGAGATTTTCACTACCGTTATTTTGTAGGGGTGTCTATTATATACCTTCTGTAAAAAGAAGAAAGTGATACTCTTTTTACCTCTAGCAGTTTATTAATAAATTCAATTTTTTTTACGGTTTTTTTTCATTTTGTATACTGTTATCCCAATGTTGCTTCGGTGAAACTACTTAGTATGATTTACTTATACATGACCTTTAATCTATATTGTTAAGTTTTTTGATATAGTCGAATAGTAAAGACGGTTTTCGGACTCGGTTAGCAAATATTTTACAATACTTCTTAATTTGGTCGGGTTATAAAAGCCGGTATCTTAGGCCGGTAACTTCACGTTTTATAAATCTTCTTAATTCGGTCGGGTTATAAAGGCCGATAACTTTTTGGCCGGTAACTTCACACCGGTGGCTTTAGAAGATTTTTTTTAATACAAAATATTTGATGACCAAAAAAAAAGACATCAATTTTCATTTAAAAAAATGTAAATCGAATATTAATCGCCGATGGTATTCGGAGGCAACACCTAACAAGTGGCGAGCTTGTTACTGGGTTAATGATGGTATATCCTCGTTGTATACAGCGGTAACCCATCCCAGGTCCAGCCTTGTTGTAATGTAAATCGCGTTTAGACCCGCAATATTTATATTTTATTAATTAATAATTAAGTAAGTGCTTAATTAAATTAAAATCAAATTACTTACAAAACATCAATAAACAACAGATACAAAGACAATATCATTCGTTCATAATATCAAAGAGGGTGTGTTGCATATTACCAACATTTTAGATTACAGTATAATTTGATCATAGCCCTCGCTGCATCATTTTTATTGTTTGATGCCTATCGTGTGCTTACCCTATAGGGATTGCTTGTAGGGTTGGCAACATTTTTTTTATTCGATTTTTTCTGTTAATAATAAGTTATTCAGGCAGGATATATTATTGAGAAGACTATATCTTTGACAATAAAATAAAACATTAAAACACAAAATCTACATCACTGACGGAGCAGGGAAGTGCTCGCATAAGGCTGGTAGTATTCCCTCGTTGAATTGCAATGGAAATTCTCTGCGCACGGAATGCACCAGCCCTCGGATCTCGGGTAACTTCAAGGAGCCTTTTAGACAGCTCCTTGAATATAACATGACCACTCGGTCCCCACGGTCCGAGTGTCTCTACCCCAAACGGCTCAAATATGCTTTCTGTACCTAGATTTAAACGTTTAAACGGCCTCAGGGTACCCAGCGGATGGATTAACCCGTCCTCATTTCGCCGATGGTATTCGGAGGCATCACCTAGCAAGTGGCGAGCTTGTTGCGGTGTTTAAGAGCCTCATTGTATAAAGCGGTCACCCATCCCAGGTCCGGCCTTGTTGTCATCTGCTTAAACTTGTAATCAGTTGCGCAGTGACTTGACCACTAGGCTAGGGCTGCTTTTTTTTTATTTTTAGTTTTGTTATAATATTATTTATAAGCCAAGTAAAGTACTTAACTTAACCGAGGTAACTTAACCTTATGGTAAGCAGGTGTTTTAACTTTTCATTGGCAATCCTCAGTAGGTACTCCACTGTTTGAGTAAAGATAAGTGTACGGAGCGTAATTTTGGAGAAAATGACCAATAATCGCTAAACTGGCAAGGTTTTTAATAGAGTCAAATGTAATTAAGGTATTATTATACCGAAAATTGTCCAAGTTCTCCAATTATATATCATTTTAGTTTACATTAATTTATGGGTATCGAAATAATTAATTATAAAGCAATAAGATTTTTTTTTTTAAGTGATGAAAAATATTATAGGTACAGGCAAAATAACAATTTAAACAATATTTTATATCACTAGGTACGTACTATTAAATTAAATGAATAAAAAATATTAAACTGATTAATTCAACATTTTAACTGACAACCCTACTGGTAGTTAGAAATTGTTTTTATTGTTATTCCATTAGAGGGGGTTGTGTTGTGTACTCCATGAATTATTACAGGGTTGAGCCAATTGCTATGGGTACCCAGAGACAAATGACATGCTTGTTCGACGAACTGAAAGCATTTTATGAATACTTCATGAAGTAAGCATTTTTGTTTAAGTAATTCTTTCTTCATAACATTAGCTACAACAGTCCACTGATGGATATAGGTCTCTTCCTAGGCGCTAACGTTATTTGTTAGATACCTTATTTTTACAAAGTGTAGTGACAGCCTCCGTAGACTAGTGGTTGCGCCTTTGGTGTTGTACCCGGAGGTCGTGGGTTCGATTCCCACCCATGGTAAAGAATATTAGTGCGTTTTTTTCTGTACTGTTTGTCATGGTCTGGGTGTTTATAAAATATAATATGTATTATATCGTTGCTTCTGGTACACATTGTACAAGTCTAGAGCTTAGTTTGTGACCAGAGCAATATGTGTAATTTGTCCTACATATTATTATTATTAGGTTTCTCTCCTAAGACGAGTCCATTTATTGCCAAATACTTATTATTTAAAAAAAAATCATAAACCAAACCTCATAACATTGTCTTGGGTGTCTCTCCCAAGATTTTTACAAATAAGAAATCACAAAATAAACCTTACAATGTAGTCTTAGATATCTCTCAAGATACGGCAAAAACCTTTGCCAGGTACTTCATTTTTACTAAAAACATACCATAAAGGAATCCTTATAAAGTTGTCTTGAGTGTCTCTCCCAAACCTTCCGAATGAAAAACGCCAACGATCTTTGCCATATATTAATTTTAAAAAAAACCCTATGTTGTCTTGGATATCTCTCACAAGATGCCAAAACGATATTTGCAAACAAATTACTTTACAAAAAAATAACTTTATAGTGTAATCTTAATTACTTATTTGGTAATGAATTTATCCAAATATTTATTTTTAAATAAAAATAAATTAGAAACATTATAATTTGTCTTGGAAGTCTCTCCCAAGCCTCTCTTTCCCAGATACTTACTTTTGTGAATCAAAAGCATATGTCAAAATTTATTTTTAAATAGTTAAATCTAAAAATAGGAAAAGGGATTATCTTGTACATCTTTGTAGTAATTCGCGCTCCAATATACTGCTAATTTGCTCGCTAAATAGTGCGCGGGTTATTGCCAGAACTTATTCCTTCTCCATTCTGATCTTTAGCATATAATACTTCCGTCTATATAGTAATTCAGGTCTGTGGTTGGCAATTAATTTAACCCTATAATGGATGCGCACAATCAGTTAATTGCTTTAAACAGCGTTCGGATCATTTTGACGGGTTGCAGACAGAATCTGTTTAGTTTTAACATAATAACTTTCTACTTTATTGGCACTATTACCTTTTAGTAATGAATTAAAAAAACTAAGCAATGTCATAATTAAAATATTGATTTGCTTCTAAAATCTCTTGTTGTGGTCTAAAATTAATAATGTACGAGTACATACATACTTGATGTAATGAGTTTTAATTTTGTTTTAAACAAATTTACAACTCCTTACTTTTCCTACTCCAAAATTAAAACTCTTTACATACTTAATGAGAGGAGTTTTAATTTTGTTTTAAACTAATTTACAACTCCTTACTATTCCTACTCCAAAATTAGTTTTAATTTTGGAGTTACACTCCTTACATACTTGATGTAAGGAGTTTTAATTTTGTTTTAAACAAATTTACAACTCCTTACTTTTCCTACTCCAAAATTAAAAGTATAGTCTAGTATAATATTTAGTTTAAACTCCGGTGTAAATCAATGAGTTTTTGATGTAAAAAATATCTATGTACATTTTTCAAAAGCGGCCCCAGCCTAGTATTTAAGTCACTGCGCAACTGATAGCAAGGTTAAGGTTAAGTAGATGACAACAAGGCCGGACCTGGGATGGGTCACCGCTTTATACAACGAGGTTATACCATCATAAACACCGCAACAAACTCGCCACTGGGTACCCTGCCGTTTAAACGGTTCTCGGGAGCTAAAAAGCAGGTGTGATGGTATTTATTTTATTTTTCAACAACACGACTATCGTTATGACGTAATTTTCTAAGATTTTTTGGAGCCATTGTTAAGAAGCCAAGCTTGATCTACGTCAGAATGACGTCATAACGATTGGCGTGTGAGCGAACTTAAGACGTGTAATTGTAATAACACCCTGCTGTGCCTCGGAGTGCTCGTTAAACTACAAGTTTCACTATAACAACTTCTGTAATTGTTATAATTCTATACAAACACCATTTTTTCGAGGTAAACTCAGAATACCATTGCCTATGATGAGATGGAATAAACCGCTGGGACCATGAGACTTTCTATGGCCCCATAGACTCTAGACGGATTAGGGCCACGCCGAAATTAATACAAACTCAATATTAATTAGTAAAGCCACTATACATCAAGTAGGTATACCTACATTATATATTACGGTTGCGAAGTTACTGTTAATACGTGGTGGCCGAGTTGGTTAGACCTTGGACTTAAAAACACTTAGGTCCCTGATTCGAATCCCGGTGTGTACCAATGAGTTTTTAATAAAATAAAAAAAATTACATTTGTTTGACAACATCACTATAGTTGTCATAGCTGTTGGTCCCGGTTTCACTATACCAACTTGTGAAACTGTTTATAGATGGGTTATTGAGTCTATTCAAAACATCGCGACGAGCTAGCCACTTGTTCGGTGCAGACTCCTATCAGTTGCTACGACGAGGTGGGATTAAAAACCCCCCGCTGGGTACCCTGAGGTCAATATTGTTTTACAATTGTATTGATCGATCACATTCATGGACTATGTAGGTCTGCTTACCATCAGGTAGATATAAAGTCACAACGTCGTGCTCCAATAAAAAAACCTATATAAGTAGGTAATTATACATACCTATTGTAATCTAATAAACATATACAAATAAATAACCTGCTATTTGCAACATATTTTATTTATTACCATTAGAATAAAAGATAAAATTTTATAACAACATCTATACAATTGACATCTGTCAGAATTGTTTTATAAAAAGCACAGCTACCAACACTACGAGAAAACAATAAAAAACAACAAAACAGTACATTAACAATTCTCCATACAACTGACGTTGATATAAACGAATGACTACGACAAAAAAATCGTTGGGATATCATACGAACGCGTCCGAATTGCAATATAATTGAATTAATTGTACCGTAGCCATTGAAGGGTTGGGGACCACAGATATAAAATACTGACAGAAGGTACTTACAACATAATTATTATTTCTTGTTATTTCTGTAATTTAATTGTCATATTTGGTATGTTTTTTTGTTTTGCTTAAAGTCTGAAACGGTTCTTTGGCCTCGTACAAATATTTTTGTGTTAAGAAATTCTTCTTCCAGCTTGTGCGAGAGTTTAGCTTTATCATCACCTACCATATCATTACCATTAGATTTACCATCACATATTTATGTGTAATAAATAAACAAATTTACATATTTTTTTTTTTTAAATATATAGAATTTGGTGGGGTTGAACCCCGAAGTCTAATGATCGGATTAATAGTCGTTGCTTACCATTAGCAATTGCTTGGAACTGTCAAAATTTAGTTTTTTCATATGCAGTTTGACATTCCAAAGCATCGGCTAAGCATTAGCCATTGACAACGACTATTAATCCGACCATAAGATCTACCAAACTCGGCTACTACGTTATATACTCATAAGTAATATTTTTATTGGAGCTCGGCGTGTGACTTTGTATCTACCTGGTGGTAAGCAGACCTACAAAGTCCATGAATGCGGTCAAACAATAATTGTTCTTAAACAACATTGTTTGCTCCCACTATATGCAACAAAGACGAATTGTATTACGAGTATATTTTAATACACTCGCTGCCTTATCGTCAATTTAACTACCCATTTCATAACCGCACCCTGAAAGGAAACATCAACTTAGTCATTCTCGACGTAATTGACATCATTGGGACGTCAAAATGCTACCTGGGAGTAATCTAAAAACCGGTGAACCCACTGAATAAAACCGAATCATGACTAGGTCACTTGACGGTTTTTGCATCTGTATAGGCTAACGAGACCGATCGGTCGGCCTAATGAAGTTATAGAGACCTTCCTCCCACCTAAATAACCACTTACACCATAAATTACTTATGCCCGATTTCACCAAAGATCCCTAACTCTAAAGGAGCCCCTAAATAAGAATTTTGACATATTTGCTATGAAACAACTGTCATTAATTGTCCCTTAACTTAGTTAGGGCTCCCTTAGAGAAATCGTACATTGGTCCTATAGTTTTTGTAGCAATTCTATCATTTCTATCACATTATTAGTTCTGTGGTAGGGGCCAGTTGGACCGTGATTGTCGGTTGACGGATTGTTTTGGGGTCCATACCATCCATATGTTACAATAAACTTGAAGCTTTATTGGCGATCGTATCTTTATGACTTGATTTGTTTTTAATTTTTACAGTGGCTTTGATCGCAAAATCTATAGGTAAGGGATCATGTCGGCGTTCCATAGGCTTTACTACGAACTTACAAAATAAAAAAATCGTTAAGTAACGTTGATGTCTTAGGCTGGATTGCACCAAATTGACATCAGTGTAATTGTAACGATTAAAGTTAAAAATTGCGTCCAGTTTTTTTAGAAAGTCCAATGTTAGCTGGTGCATTTGACGCCATTTTTAACTTTAAACGTTACAATTACATTGATGTAGTTTTGGTGCATCTCAGCCTTATATATTTTAGAAAGTCAAAGTCAAAAATATTTATTTCATGTAAACCTTTACAGGCATCTATGAAAAAAAAAAAAAAAAAGTATATATAAGGTCCTGTGTGCACTTGGCCAGGTCGCCATTCCTCCCACAGACAAATGTTGAGAATATAATACAAAATAAACAAATCGAAGACTATTAAACTATTATCCTTGCGGGAGAAATAAAAAACAACCCAACCGAACACACACTACATAACCAATCAGTTTAAGACTAGGTGGTTAGCTGGTTCCATTGACCTGTCAATCATTGACTGAAGAATGTATGAAAGAAACAATATCCTTATTTTCGGTTTTAATAAGGCCTTAATACCATAAATATTTCCTTACCATTAAGCTAAATTACAATAATATTAGTAGGTAATAAAAATATAAATAATAATATTAAAAAACGTAAAAACACATATGAGCCCTGCAGGGTGATTACGCGCAATAAGTTCGCTAGCACGCGAATCGTTAGCTTTCAAAAATATCTGTAGGTAAAACGCGTCATAACGATCGGCGTGCGAGTTAACTTCGGTACGCGTAATCACTCTCCAGTCTTACACTGCGCGTAGCCAGTCATAAACTAATCTCTTGTCTGGTTGGTACACTACTATATACCAGAAATACCGATACTAACACATATGTTTTTCTAAACATCCAGACCAGCACGAAATTAATAAAGTAAACAGGTATGCGTGACGAGTACTTATTTGTATATAGTACAGTTTTCGACACTAATTATAGAAAAAGTGCAGTATGCTTAAATTAAAACAAAAAGGGAAGGAAGATACGATATGTATCATCACGGGTGCCTTACGGCGCCCGAGACCGCCTAGAGGGCCCCAGGGTACCCAGCGGAGGGGTTTTAATCCCACCTCGTCGTAGCCGATGGTATGAGTCTACACCGAACAAGTGGCTAGCTCGTTGCGATGTTTTGAATAGACTCAATAACCCATCTATAAACAGTTTCACAAGTTGGTATAGTGAAACCGGGACCGACAGCTTAACGTGCTCTCCGAGGCACTATAGTGGTGTTGTCAAACAAATGTACATAATTTTTTAATTTAAAAACTCATTGGTACACACCGGGATTCTAACCAGGTACCTAAGTGTTTTTAAGTCCAAGGTCTAACCAACTAGGCCACCACGTATACCATCGATACCGAAGATACGATGTTCCCTATAATTGTTATAAAAAAATGAACCAGATACAATTACACGCCATCCACAGCAACATAACCGATCTGGTTCTTTATAAACACTATAACGATATAATTAAAAAAAAAACTATAAACCAAAAACCGCGTGCAAGACGTCCGCACAGGCCAATAGCTTGTAGAACAATGGTTGCGAACTAACAAAAGTGCGTCAGTTAGACGTAGTTTGGTGGGTCCACATTATATATGTGCGTACCATAAATCTTCTCTTTTTTTAAATCTAAGGCGGTAGGTACGTTCCTTTTTTATTTTTTTATTGGACCACGGCATGTGACTGTATAATATCTACCTGATGGCAAGTAGGCCAGGCCTACAAAGTCCATGAATGGTGTTAATCAATACTTTGTTATTTAATAATATAATATGTAGGATAAATTACACATATTGCCCTGGTCACAAACTAAGCTCTAGATTTGTACTATGTCTACCAGAAGCAACGATATAATACATATTATCTTTTATAAACAACCAGACCATGACAAACTCTACAGAAAAAACGTACTAATATTTTTTTGCCATGGGTGGGAATCGAACCCACGACCTCCGGATACAACGCCAAAGGCGCAACCACTAGTCCACGAAGCCGGCTAAATAAAGCGGTTATAAAATGGGCGTATACGAATTTGTTTATTTATCTATTACGAGTATAATTTATTATCCTCATCAAAGCCGTAGACTCAACCTGAAAGAAAACTGTGGTAGTCTTCTCGAGCCAAAATATATACAGTAGTCTACTGAAAATCCAATACTGTTTCTATAGCTTAAATACCTCTTAACAAGAAACTCCCAAAATATTTTAAACAAAGTGCATCGACCTCCAATCATCTTAAATTTAAATCGTAAAAACATGTCCCATAGATTAAGATTATTATGCAAATTGGGTCCATTAAAATGGTAACTAATTAATATGATATACAGCAGACACCGGTCGGTTCATCTACACACAAAAATGACAGTTTCATCGATAAATATGTCATATGCACTTAAATGGCAAAAGTAATTGCTATTTAATGAGATATCGATGTAGAGTTAAAAACAAATGTAGATTCAACACTTTTTTATTTAATAAAAATCTGTTTTATTATTTTTTATATTATGTAAGTTTTTTTTATAGAGCACAGCATGTGACCAACATAGTCGATTAATACATTGTTGTTTAACAATATTGATCGCTCCCACTGTGCCGCCTAAGTGATGTGGTTACGTATTGGGCGGTGACATGGACGTATTTGCATTACGAGTCTATTTTAATATCCTAGCTGCTTTATCGTGAAATCAATCACCCGTTTCGTAACCGCGCCATTAAAGCCTACACCCCCTCGACAAGAAATCGATGCAGTAGTCTCCGGATAATTCGGTAAACCTACAGACTAAAACTACAACAAGATTAGATCAAAAACGGTTTTTGATAAAAAACCGTCAAGTGATGACGGTTTTTTAATGGTGCACGGACAGTTACCTTACATCCACCTGATATATAGTCAAAAAAAAAAGTCAAAAGTCAAAATCATTTATTTCATGTAAATCTTTACAGATATTTATGAATAGTCAAAAAAAAAAAAAAAAGTTTAACAATGAGGTCTTAGAGTGCGTTTGGTTAGGCAGCTATTCATTAACAAAATAACGACAAATATTAATTGAACTTAGACACGATGGAATGGAAATCTTAATATGAAAATTACTACCGAACCGAACACCAACCAACCAACATAACCAACTAGCGTAAGACTAGGTGGTTAGCTGATTCCATTGACCTGTCAATCATTATCTGCCATACAAGAGAGCCACCAAGGCGACCAACTTCACCGACCATATCCATGCCTTAAATATTTGTTGTAAATAAAAGCTAAGTAACCAATCACATATAAGTAAAGGTATAAGGATCGGTATTTTTAAGGGCATAAACACTAACTGTAAAGTCGATCCCCTCAGAGACACCCCGGAGAAAAAGAAACCAGCAAGTAAAAAACTCTAGTGCTCCACACAAACTAAAAGAGGGGTACAGCTATTGAATGACTTATGCTATATAGCATATATATATATAATATATATATAGTAACATACTCAAAATGCACCCCACTGATCAGCATGCGTAGAACACCCTATGGCAGATTATTTGTTACGGTACCAATGTACATAATTACACAGTATACTATTAGTATAAATTAAGTATAAATAAGTAGGTAATCATCAATGATTACCTTATCCAAAGACAAAATTTACATAATGTAATGAAAATAAATTATGTAATATAAAATTATTACAATATCGGACATTATATACCTACTAAACTAGGGTAGATTCTACATATGCAATTTTTTTACTAGTTGCGAGACCTCAGTTGCATATCAGGACGGATCCAGACGTCTTTATCGTTAAAATAGTCTTTTACACTATAGTAAGCCTTATTGATTAATATGTGTTTTATACAATTTTTAAACTTTATTTCACTCAGATCTATAATGCTTTTAGGTAATTTATTAAATAACCTTATACTGTTAATGACGAAACATTTATTAGTTTTTTGCAGTCTAAACTTTGGTATATCGATTTTATCTATGTTTCTTAAGTTTAAATTATGTCTATCGCCATTTTTACTAAACATATTTAAGTTTTTCCTAACGTACAATAAATTTTCATAAATATATTGAGATGGTAGTGTCAGTACATCAATCATAGGAAAGATTTCTCGAAGAGAATCACGAGCTTTCATGTTATATATTGCCCGAATGGCCCTTTTCTGTAGAATAAATATAGTATCAATATCTGCCGCAGATCCCCACATTATAAGACCATATGTCATTATACTGTGAAAATAGGCGAAGTATACTAGTCTGGCTGTTGCAACATCAGTTAACTTTCTGATTTTTCTGACTGCATATGCAGCAGAGCTCAGTCTATTGGATAAAGAAGTAAGGTGAGCTTTCCACTGTAGTTAGGAATCGACTGTGATCCCTAAAAACACAGTGGAGTCAACAAATTCCAGGTCAGTACCACCTATCTTCACTGTGGCATTGATATTTGATACATTAGGCAAAGTAAATTTCAGGCACTTAGTCTTCTTTGCATTTAAAACTAAATTATTTGCCGTGAACCATTTTGAAACCATTTCCAGAGTGTCATTTGCTGCCGATAATATATTATCCTTCCTACTAACTTTATCTGTGCCATCTCCTGTACCATATGTGGAAGATCATTGATGTATACTAGGAACAGGAATGGGCCTAAAATTGATCCCTGGGGGACACCCATCTTTACAAGGGTTCCGTCTGATACACAACCATCAATATTAACACCTTGAGTTCTATTAGAAAGGTAGGACTTTATTAGATTTAAAGCTAAATCGCGAATGCCATAAAATTCCAGCTTATCTAACAAAGTTTGATGGTCAACACAATCAAACGCTTTAGACAGATCACAGAAAACGCCAACGAGATCCTGAGAATTTTCCCAAGCGTCAATTATTTCAGTAATCAATCTTGTACCGGTATTTGTTGTGTTTCTACCTTTTGTGAACCCGTATTGTTGATCATGTAACAATTTATGAGTATTAAAATGACTTAACAGCTGACCAAGAAGTATTTTTTCGAATATTTTACTTAAGGCTGGCAGGACAGAAACAGAGCGATAATTATTTGGATCTGTCTTACAGCCGGACTTGAATATGGGAACTATTTTACTATTTTTCATAAGGTCGGGAAAAATTCCTTCATTAACACAACCATTAAAAATATCAGCGAGTACCGGTCCTATAGTAGGAATAATTGATTCGATAGCTTTTACAGATAGCCCCCATAAATCTTCAGTTTTTTTTTTATTTAACATTTTAAAGTGTTTTAGTATATCCTCATTTGTGACATGTTTAAAATTAAAATTAGATGTAATTGGTATTTTTATATATCGTTTTAAAAATTCTTTAGCAGTACTAGCTGATGATTTAATAAAGTTTGTGATTTGTAATGGAATATTAGTAAAGAATTCCTCGAATAACTCCGCAACTTGCTTTTTATCTGATAACATAACTCCGTTTTCTCTAATTGAAATGATATTTTGTCTGATAATATTTTTACCGGTTTCAGTATTAATGATTTTCCATACACACTTGGATTTATTATCTGACTGTTTGATTTTGGATCCAATGTGAATAGATTTAGCTATGATACAAACTTTCTTGAATAATTCCTAACATAATTATGGAAATTTTGGTCAGATGTATATGATCTTTTGTCATATAGATCATATAGTGTATCCCTACTTATTCTAATACCTTTAGTGGCCCAAGTAGCAAAATTTAATCTGTCAATAATTTTCTTTGTTTTAATTTTACATACTTTATTGAATCCTTGATTTATAATTTTATGTAGATTGGAGTATGTAACATTTGGTTGATTAATATTATATATGAATCTGGACATTTCACTCATTAAATTTTCATTAAAATTATTAAGTTTATTATCTGTTAAGGGTCTATACCTAATAATTTTATTTATAGGTTTAATTTGAGACTGAAAGCTAACTAACAAACCTTTATGGTCGGAGGGCACCCCGGTAATAATAGAGTTACTTAAGAGAGAACAGTTAGTAAATATATTATCAATACAAGTCCGGCTAGTTGAAGTAATCCTAGTCGGCTCCATGAATACATTATTTAAATTAAAAGAATTAAACAATGAAATAAGTTTTTGTTTGTCGCTGTTATTTATTAAGATATCTATATTAAAATCCCCACATATAAAAATTTGTTTATTTGAGTCATATATTTTTGACAAAACATCCTCCTTTATATTAATAAAAGTATGTAAAAAAGAGGCGGGGGGTCTGTATATGCATAGAATAATGTAGGTATCCATCTCTGCGCATGAGATCTCACAAACACGTTCAAGTGATAGTTTTACAATATCCTTCCGCTCTTTGCATTTTAGTGTATCTTTAATTAGGATAATAGATCCACCTCCCTCACAGGAGTTTCTATTGAAAAAACTAGCAACTACAAACTTATTTATATTGAAACACATTTTCTATGCTTTTAGCCAGGATTCTGTAAAACACATCAAATCTTAATTATATTTTTCAATTAATAATTCAATATTGAGAACTTTGCTAGAGAGGCTTTGAATATTTTGATGTATTAAGGTAAGCTTACAATTGTCCTTCTCTATTGTCACATAGTGGCACTGCAAAGTCCAAGAATGTACTCAACCACCAAGAATAGTAATTTTGCTACAATTGATTGAATTCACTATGTCTAGAGTTGTCATCGGGTATACCCAAAAAAACCTGACAAACGCCTGATAATTTTACAAATGGACCTACTTGGTTGTTACCAAAAGACAATAAATAAACCTTAATTTTAACGATTTGTTTTACTCGAAAACCAAAAGTCCTGACATTCTCCAAGTCCGGCCGGATTCCTGACTGGGACCAACAAATCGTGACATTGACCAAGTCCGGCCGGAATCCTGAAAGGGGCCAACAAATCCTGACATTGTCCAAGTCCGGCCGGTATCCAGAAAGGGACCAACAAATCCTAACAATGTCCAAGTCCGACCGGAATCCTGAAAGGGACCAACAAATCCTGTCATTGTCCAAGTACGGCCGGAATCCTGATAGGGATCAAAAAAAATTTTTTTTTTATCGGAGCACAACATATGACTGTGTATGTACACGATGGTACTTGGGTTGAACTTGCTCACAACTCGCTTAAAGAATTCAGGATTAAAGGAAGAAGGGAATGCGCAGTAGTAAGTAAGTAGTGGTAATTTTAGTAATATTAGTATTATGGTCGATAAAATGGCAGTTTGCTCGATAAGTTTGCCAAAAAACAATTGAGTTTTAATGAAATATCGATATAGGTAGAATCGACTTTATATGACTTTATGATTATGAATATACTTCATTAAATCGACATTAATATAATTTGTCGATGATATTTGATGTTGTCGATTATGGTGTATCGACAATATATGTGTTATATTTTATGATATAAGTAGGTGTTGTTAGTTGTTATACTAAGGGCTAAATAATAATACAATGTGAATCAAAATTAAGATGGCTTTAGAAAGTCAAGTTTTACTAGGAAGACTTTTTAAGGCCGCCTTAAAGTTTAGGAAGGTTTATATAGATCCTCTAAAGCCTGACTCATTTATTCAGATTAAATGCCAAAAACAATACAACTCTAAAGTATTTTTAACTCTATGTTTTCATTAAATTATTAATTGTGAATTTTAATGTATCTCATTATAAGGTTTAACTATTAATTATTGTTGTTTCGACGACAACAAACAAAATGGTTTGCTGTCATGTTCTATAAGTAATGCAGAATATATTATTTTGACACTATAGAACTTTAATACGAAACATATTGTCAATTTTAATGTCTCATTATACATACACGAATCTACACCGAACAAGTGGCTAGCTCGTCGCGATGTTTTGAATAAACTCAATAACCCACCTATAAAAAAATTCACAAGTTGGTATAGTGAAACCGGGACCAACAGCTTAACGTGCTTTCCGAGGCACTATAGTGTTGATGTTAAACATGTACATCAATTTTTAAATTTAAAACTCATTGGTACACCAGGATTCGAACCAGGGACCTGATAATGTATCATTATTAGGTTTGTTAATTATTGTTGTTCCGACGACAATATTAAAAAAAAAATGTTTGCTATCTTATTCTACAAGTAATGCAGAATATATTATTTTGACACTATAGACCTTAAATACGAAACATGTTGTGAATTTTAATGTTTCTTTATCAGTTTTCACTGTTAATTATTGTTGTTCCAACGACAATATTAAAAAAAAATTTGCTGTCATGTTCTATAAGTAATGCAGAATATATTATTTTGATACCATAGAACTTAAATACGAAATATGTTGTAAATTGTAAATTTTAATTTGTCTCATTATCAGGTTTTCCTGTTAATTATTTTTGTTCCGATGATAATAAAAAAAAATGTTTGCTGACTTGTTCTATAAGTATTGTAGAACACATTATTTTGGCACTAAGTCTATACTTAGTATGAAACTTATTAGTTGTTAATCTAACTTATACGGAACTTGTTAGTTTTGTCTCATTATCAGGTTATCCTGTTGTTCCGACGATAATATTAAAAAAAAATGTTTGCTGACTTGTTCTATAAGTATTGTAGAACACATTATTTTGGCACTAAGTCTATACTTAGTATGAAACTTATTAGTTGTTAATCTAACTTATACGGAACTTGTTAGTTTTGTCTCATTATCAGGTTATCCTGTTGTTCCGACGATAATATTAAAAAAAAATGTTTGCTGTCATGTCCTATAAGAAATGTAGAATACATTATTTCGATACTATATTATTAACTTTTACGAAATAAATTTTATAATAATGACTTATTTACGAGTTTTCGAGATATTCACGTTACTCGTCACGCAAATTTCGAGACTTTCCAAGTATCAAAATGTAAGTTCTATAAGCTATCGTAGCTTTTACGGGTTAACGTAAACGGTAAAGATATTCAAGGCTACTATTACGCAAATTTGGTAACATTTGAAGTATGGAAATGTCAGTTCTATTAGCATTTATACAGTCACTATGTATGACGGTTTACTAAATATTACTAGAAGACTTCGTCTGCGCTCGCAATGCGGAAGCTCTCAAAAGGAACAAATTTTCCCCGTTTTCCCAACTTTTTTCATTGATGATCCGCTTCTATTGGTCATAGCATGATGTTATATAGCATATAGCCTTCCTAGATAAATTGGCTATCCAGCACAAAAAGATTTTTAAAATTGGTTCAGTAGATCCAGATATTACCCCCTACAACCTTATAAACTCACAAACTTTACCAAAAAAAAAATCATTATTCATCATCAATAGCCTAACTTCCAAAAGTTCTTTTACCAAATAGTACAATTCATAATAATAATATAGGGGACAATACACACATATTTCCCTGGTCATAAACTAAGCTCTAGTACTTGTACTATTATTTCTTCTGTGACTCTAGGCTTGTACTATGTTTACCGAAACAACGATATAATACATCGTTTTAAGAAGATATAATTACTTGCCTAAATTTTTTTTTCGTTTCCGCCTTCGTGATTTTGTTCTTAAGTCATGTAGAGTTGTTTTCGGAGGTCATGGGTTCTATTCCCACCAAAACATTACATTATTAGTACGTTTGTTTGTACAATTTTCCATTGTCTGAGTGTTAATAAAATATTATGATTATCATTTCTGTTACACTGTACACATAGTACAGGCTTAGTTTGTTAATAGGGAAATGTGTGTAAAATTTTCTAC
The DNA here is from genome assembly GCA_947458855.1 of Monopis laevigella. NCBI lineage: Eukaryota > Metazoa > Arthropoda > Insecta > Lepidoptera > Tineidae > Monopis > Monopis laevigella. The sequence goes on from OX381599.1 coordinate 8,740,257, forward strand.
ATATTATTATTATTACTGTAGGTATAACTAAACATATTTATTAGTTAAAAAGTAGGACTTACACAATCGTTATGCGTATTTATGTTTATAAATTAATTTAAAAAAAAGTTTCGCAAACGGGTCTATACATGGTGACTTTGGGCTAATATGAGGTTCTACTGATCAATACGAACAACTCTTCCCATGGAACTATGTGCCACAAATAATAAAAAAATTGCCTTCTCCATACAAACTAGTAATGTTAAATTGACCAATTTGTATGGGGAAGCCAAATTTTTTTTTTTGTTGTTCGATTTGATCAGCAGAACCTCATATTAGCCCAAAGTACATCCTTTCAAATTCACCCTGTATATAATTAAAATATTTATAATAACAACCCTATTATGACAGAAATACAAAGCTTTGGATATATTTTATGGTTTTATTTAACGTGAATAAACAATTTTGATACCTACCATATACCTAGCATATTTTTTTTTTTTTGATGCTGTTTCAAAGATGGGTTATTGAGTCTATCCTTATACTGTACAAGCTGATCAGAATGATGAGTTTTCCAGTAGTTATTATTTAACGCAACAGATGGCGTTTAGTCGCAATCTACAAAAACTGTCAAAATAGATAGCGGTAAAATATAAAATACACCCAAAATTTTAAATAGGAAAACAAATACCTTTATACGAATTTTGGTAAATAGGAAAACAAATACCTTTATACGAATAATTTATAAAATTTACTTAACTTTGTTTAACATATACACTAATATCCTGAGCACTTTGCCTTACGGCACCAACTTAAGCAATATTTTTTCTTTTAAATATCATCATATTAGTAATTAATTTTGAATTTCTAAGGTACCATAGTGTTTTTTACGAAGTTTTTCTTGACAGGATATCTACTAAAGATTATAGAGAGCAAGCATAAAGAGTAAGTAGATACATACTGTATACAAAATATGGTAAAAATATAACACGTCTTGCAATACCAAAATTTAGTTTTAATTCATAGAGAATTTAGAGGCTATATTTAAGTTGTCTATATAGAAATATAGACTACTTAAGTATAGAAACAGCCTTTTTGATAGTTTTTGTGGATATCTCTCCTGCTGCCATCTAGTGGAATATTTTGGAACCGGCAAAAAGAAAACTCCTCATAAAATTCATCTATGGCTAATATTACCTAACTATAATTTAATTAATGTATGGTTCTTAATTTTTTCTTGTACATAACGAGTAGTTTTATATATTACCCATGAAATACACATCTGTCTGTTGCACAGGCATATTTTATGGTCGTTGTTATATAGAATATGATAATAGGTATTTATAATTTTCACTGTCTACCAAGGGCTTATGTAATAAATAGGTATAATGGAAATCCTAATCAATTCTGAGTTTTTTTATATATAAATAATATCTATAACCTAAATCAGAAAAATATTAAAAACACTCAAGAGAAAAAAAAAACTCCTAACCAAAAAAAAAATATCAAGACTATTTACTCCAACTACAATACTCCACAGACCCAAGAAGCAATGAAGACGTGACTCGATTGGAAACTGCCAAAATTTCACCGACAACATTATGGTAACCCTACTAAAACTACCGGTTATTCTTATATAATCTGACATTGACTTTTACGACATTGCGGTGTCCATAGCTTCTTGAATCAATTGGGAATAAAAATTTCTTCGGTAGATATTACATGATCATTAAGACCGTACTGCCATAATTTATAAACTTTTTATTTATTTAAAATTCTATCTCGTTTCTACATTTCAGACATGACATGGAGCGTCATTATTATGCTGATATTTAATTTATGTAATGTCTAGATTCTCCTATTTCATGCAAAGTTAAATTTGTTAAGGAAATTTAGAGTTCGTATTTAAAAAAAAAAAAAAAAAAATTTTAAAACCTATTAGCATTATTTATAAACATCTATGTCATTAGAAGCTAATATATAATATACTGGTGCGGTGTTTACTAAAATAAAATAATAAGATATAGGACAGTTTACACATATTGCACTGGTCAAAAACCTCTAGGCATGTTAATACATGCCTAAAGGTGTTTCAGTAGTGGCTATATTGTTTATTTTAAAGGTAATGTTACATTGTAAAAATACCGCAATCCTTTCCGTACAATGGTCACCAGATCAAAGCAATTTAATACAAAGTGTTATTTTATAATAATAATAAATAATAAAAATCGTTTATTTGCAAAAAAATATATATATATAATTTAAAGTGTGAGTGAATTTTATATTTTTTTGTTCCCGAGTGTTAATTGGGATTTGACAAGCTAACGTGTCCGTTATAAGGATATGGCAACAAAAACAACTATACTAATACATATTATATTTTATAAACACCAGACAATAGCAAACTGTAGAGAAGAACGTAGTAAACTAATATTATTTTGCCTCTAAGTGGCAATAGAATCCACAACCTTCAGCTACAATGCTAGATCACTGAGGCTGTCATTATAATAAATAGGTACATTTCATTGTATTAATCGACTGTATATAAAAACTTATCGATAAGCTTACCAACAGGTATATACACTGTAATCTTAAAATACAGCCTGTATTTTTTATACTATGCTTTTTTTTTTTTTTTTTGCAAAAGAGGCCGTCCGGTCCTAACGCTCGAGATATTTCTGATCATAGATTGATAAATATTACATGAAAGGCTTGAAGCGATGCGCAGAGATTTGATTTGGTTTCGACTGAGGTATGATTTTAACCCACGTGCTAGCTGGTTTGAGAAAAAAAATCTTATGAAGTACTACCTTATTATATATACATGGTGACTTTGAAAGGATGTACTTTGAGCTAATATGAGGTTCTACTGATCAATATGAACGACTTTTCCCATGGATCTATGTGCCGCAAATGAAAAAAAAATTGCCTTCTCCATACAAACTAGTAATGTTAAAATGACCAATTGGTATGGGGAAGCCAACATTTTTTTTCATTTGCGACACATGGTTCCATGGGAAAAGTTGTTCGATTTGATCAGCAGAACCTCATATTAGCCTAAAGTACACCCTTTCAAATTCACCCTGTATATACATGGTGACTTTGAAAGGATGTACTTTGGGCTAATATGAGGTTCTACTGATCAATACGAACAACTTTTCCCATGGAACCATGTGCCGCTAATGAAAAAAAAAATGCATTCTCCATACAAACTAGTAATGTTAACATGACCAATTTGTATGGGGAAGCCAATTTTTTTTGTTGATTTGCGACACATAGTTCCATGGGAGAAGTTGTTCGATTTGATCAGTAGAACCTCATATTAGCCCAAAGTACATCTTTTCAAATTCACCCTGTATATATGTACATATTATGTATCTACCTATATGTTTTTGGTTGTAAATAGACTCGTATATATCATATACAGCCTCCGTAGACTAGTGGTAGCGCCTTTGGCGTTAAATCCGGGTTATGGGTTTGATTCCCACCCATGAAAAAAAATATTAGTACCTACGTTTTTCCGTACAGTTTGTCATAGTCTGGATGTTTATAAAATATAATATGTATTCTGGTACACATAGTACAAAGCCTAGAGCTTAGTTTATGACCAGAGGCTCTACCATGGGTTTGCGCATTGTAGCAACGTAACGTATTTGTATACGTATACGTGAGCAACAACCAATAGGGCCGCTTTATTTTTGGTTACAGGATTGAATAAAGGAATCCTACATATTATTATTATTATATCGAGACTCGTATATACAGGCTGAATTTTTCATGTGTACCTTCATGGCCCAATTATAAACTACAAGGTTCTCTAGGGACCGATTTTTATAAAAACAAAAACTGCACAATTTTTTTTTAATCGCCTAGCCGGTTTATTTTGAAAAATAAAAAAACTATTTTAAAACACATCCAGTATTAATGCACCAGCTGATAGTGTCGTAGCTGAGTTTCTATGTCTGCTTACCATCAGGTAGCAACATAGTCACATACCGTGCTCCAATAAAAAAAAACTTTGTAAAATAAACGCTCAAATACCAAGACCGTGTCGGTTTTTAAGAGTAAAAAAAAAGAAAAAGTGTATTCTTAACCTAATATATTATATGAGTAGGTATAACATAAATTTATGACTTTTAACGTCTTCAATACCTAAGACTTTAGTTTTAACATGAATAAAATAAGCTTAATAGATAATACCACTGCCACTTTATTCTTTATTTTACGACTAATAGCTCTAAAAATGCAATGTCAACCACATTTATATATCTTCCAGCACTAACACGATTTTTCCATCAAATTCCAAATAAAACTCCAATTAACTTATTGGCAAAACCTATTAATAGTTATATTTAGGGATGGGCTTTACGCCATTTTGCCGATATCGATATTTGGAGCAAAGTATTGACAATATACGAATACGGCTACGGGTAGTGAATAAAATAAATATTATTATTTTGGGACCTATAGCTCTATTATGTGTTTTTGCTATCACTAACGTTAAATTAGTATAGTAACGTTCCAACCACTAATAACGATTGCTTATTTTTTAACCAGGACAAAATAAACCTCTATTAGCAGAACCTAACGTTTCTAACGTAAAAAAGTCATTTTACATGGTATACTAGTAGTGAAGATTAAATAAATAGCAGTAAATAACTTGGGTACATCGTTTAAATTAGGATCAACTAAATAATATGGTGAACTATGTGGCAAAGTAGAAAATTATCAATCATTTATAAATTTAGTTCAAAATCCTTTCTTTTTAGTATGACATTTCTACATATTAACGAGTGAAAACCCATTTATTTGTCCAGGGGCTCAATTCCGCTAAATCAACGTTGTGTGGATTGGATATCAACGGCTAAGCTTATACGTCATTTCACACTTTTGGTAGTCTACTAACAAAATTAGCTGTCAATTGTACATCGATTGGATATCAACTGAACGTTGTATCGACTTTTGACAAATTAGGTATTCTTCTATTCCAATCGTGTATGGAAGGTTTTTTTAATGGTATTCTATTATTTTTTGACGTTTAGTTTAACTTGATATCAACGTTCTCCCAAAAGTTTTACTTCAGTTATAATGTCATTTTACAAAAGTTGCTTATTTGTGAATTGTGTAAAAACATTTTATAAAAATGGTTGGATTTCCGTTAATTTCGCAGTGGCTCCAAAGTTTGAAAACATTAGAAATGGCCCAGAGATAGAACATCCGCGTTTCTGATGCTGGCCGAGTTTAGAAACGTAGAAAATATATTTAAAGTACTACGGTTTTAGGTCCACGGTTCAAACTGCCACCGGTGTATACCAAATGAGTTTTTAATTAAAAAATAGCTGCATGCGTTTGACAACACCACTATAATAGTGGTCCGGTGAGCACACTAAGCTGTTCTGAGTTCATAATACAACTTGAGTAACTGTTTATAGATGGGTTAATGAGTATGGTTCACCGGTTTTCAGGAGACTACTGCATCGATTTCTTGTGGAGGTGGTAGTCTCCAATGCAATTCGTCATTGTCGCCCCCCATTTCGTAATCGCATCATTTAGCCGGCGTAGTATGAGCATTAAATATTGTTTAAGAACAATATTGGTTGACCCATTCATAGACTTAGTAGGTCTGCTCACCACCAGGTAGATACAAAGTCACATGTCGTGCTCCAATAATAAAAAATATCCAAATATCGCGACTAGCTGCCCACTTTTTCGGTATAGACTCAATACCCTAGACGGTCTTGGGCGCTGTAATTTTTATAGATGTTATTTAAAAAGTTATGTCTGATTATAATTTGTAATTTATTTTCGAATAAATTATTTTAATTTTGTTGCATTTATGAAATTTTGATTTTAAAAGATTATTTTCCAATTATTAATGCAATAGGTAATCGTTGAACTTGTCAATATTTCAGTCTTAAATTATATAAAAAAATTAGACTTAAAATAAATTATTATGAAGAAAAGTAGGTAAATTAGTATTTTTTTCGGGCCATAAGACGTATTTGGGGCAAACGTCGGATTTAATAACAATAATTTTGGAAAAATACATAATCGGAACGAACAGACAAATCATATTTAGGTGTAACCTTTTCAGGCAAAGCAACCTAAAGCGATTAGTAGCTTTATTTAGAGTGAGCAAGGTGGAGTTATATGTCTTACCACTATTACGTTAGAATTGAGTATTTAATTTTCGATTGGTAATAATTTAAAACATTATAAAAATATTGTATTGTCCTTTCTAAATATGATTACTACTCTATGATATATTTTGTCATATCTAATAATTGTTTACTCTATGGTATGCGCAGGACAAAATGTAGTTGGTGAATTTTGTAATAATAAAACAGTCTAGTATAATATAAAGTGTATAATAATAAGAATACACTTTTAAATGATATTTAATTTAATTATAACATCTATTCCATGTAAAAAGAGCAAAACTTTAAAAAAAAATACAAACTAATATGACAGGCACAGATAAAAAAGAGTACTACAATGACAGGTTAGCCGAACAAGCGACGTGCATACGACGTGCAATCGACGTCCATACACAAAGCCGTTTTACATTTAGTAGAATACCAAGTTTCAACTCAACGTCCTTTGCTTTGTAAATGGATCGTGTCGGTAAGTCAAAGTTTTAAAATTAGCGGAATCGGGGCCCAGATCTTTTTAACAAGTTATTTTTAAAATCGGTTATATACAACTGCTATAGTTATTTAATACAACACAAACGTCATTCCCAAAAGCGAGAATACAATTTATCTGTATATCTGCAAATAAATATTGCAGATTATCAGATATCGATATTAGATGCATCCCTAGTTATATTCAATGAAGATATTAATGTAGGGGTTTCATTTAGAAAATTGGTACAGATGAACGCTGTGGATAAACCAAACTTAATTATAGCGTAATATTGGCACGTGCCGTTAAATTTTATCTTATGCGTTTTTGGGGTTAGAAAAGATAATTATATTAATATTAAGTGTAGTTACTAACTGGGCGGCGCGCGCGGCGCAGTTATTGATTTTTGAGGAGTTTATAAAATGGTCGTTCTTGTTGGCCTAGTTGTTTTAGAAGTTTTACTTAAAAAGAAAAAAATCCTCCTTACACTTAGGTCCCTGGTTCAAACCCCGGAGTGTACCAATTTACGTACATTTGTTTAACTACACCACTATAGTCTATATAGCCTCGGAGAGCACGTTAGGCTGTCAGTCCCAGTTTCACTATAACAAATTGTGAAACTGTTTATAGAGTTATTGTGTCTATCCATCCGCGACGAGCTAGCTACTTTTTCGGTGTAGACTAATACCATCGGCTACGACGAGGTGGGACCCCTCCGCTTGGTTGTTGTTTTTGAAGTCTTTATTTTAATAAAATATATTTTTATTAGTAAAACCACTTTTACCTACAAATAATTATCTATGTGTAAGAATATAATTAAAACTAAAATATATGTTAAAGAATTTGAAATGCACTTTGTTGTGACACAATAATTGATTAAATTATTGTAATATTAAAATTAAACGTCAATCAACGTTGTAATAGTACCTAAATCAATTAATTACTATTCATAATTCATTTATTACTAATATGTAAGTCGTAATATCATTAAATACTTCAAAGCACTCACAATTCCTTAACACGGACATTTTAACACAAATCACTTTATAGATATAAAAAAGTCAAGTTCAAAAGTAGTTTAAAAAAAGTGGTTCTGTAGATTATATATATAATATATAAACATAAATATTGGAGACATATTGGGCTAAAAAAATGTAGCCATACACTGCATTCGAAATCGGTTAGTCTGCCTCCTCCATACAAAATGATCTTTCGCACTTCCAGTTATTAAACTTTGGAGTTTTTTTTTTATTAGAAAAAAACAATTTTAATATTATAATTCAAAAATATATATTACTCAAAAGCCCACAACATAAAGATTTTTGCGTACAATTACCAACATAAAAATAATAATTGAACTTCGAGTAACAGCCAAGTTGTGATATTGGAAGTAGGTACGTATATATCAGCGTTAAGTCGACACTGTGAGTCGACAACAGAGCCCTTAACTGATTGAAATTGCTTAAGGACGCGTTTACGTTTAACTGCGCTGCAAGTTTAGGTTTTGAGTTCACTACTACAACCGCACGGCGCACTCACACAGAAACGCCTGCAGTTAGAGGGAAACGGTGACAAGACCAACACTACTTGATACTTTAGATATTACTATAATTTATTTTCTATTCCACCGGGTGTTTATGTTTTGCAACGTTTATCTCTCTTTATCACATGCGTTTTATTGGAGCACGACATGTGACTCTGTTTCGACCTAATGGTAAGCAAAACTACAGAGTCCATAAAGGGACAGCCAATACACTGTTGTTAAACAATAATGTTGGTCGCTCCCATTATACCGGTTTTTAAGGATGAGGTTACGGAACGTGTGGTGAATAATACAATTACCTAAATTTATTTTAACAAAGCATGTGACAGAATACAGGTGGGATAAAATAAGAACTGTGAAATACGAAACAGATATTATTGTTAAAATATTTTTATTGTCTTAAAATGTTGGATTTAGGTATTGTGCCTTCCATTAAGCACGGAAGAAATTATGAACATACGAGAGATTGAGATAGTATTAAAAACAGAAATATCAAAATGTGGACTATCAATTGACAAAGAATTTTCTTTTTTGGGAGCTGGTCCAGATGGTAAGTGGCAATATGGAATCGTACAAGTTAAATGTCCATCGTCTGCGTATGGAATGGACCCAGAAGAAGCAATAAAGCAGAAAAAAGTAGATTTTTGTTTATACACATCAAACAAATATGTTGTAAACAAAAAACATAAGTGGTATTATCAAATTCAAGGACAGTTACGGATCACCGGACAAAACAAATGCATCTTTGCTATCTAGACAGGCCCTGGAGAAATAAAATTTGAATTTATTACAAAAAATGATAAATTTTGGAAAGAGGATATGGAGACACATTTAATACAATTTTATAAAAATTGCCTCCTTCCAGAGATAATTGATCCACGATTTAATCGACACATGAATTTGAGAGCACACTCATCGCATAATCATAAAAATGTTTTAAAAATAAAAAATTGACTTTGACAAAAGTTACAGCGATGTATTTGTGGGCCTGCCATAGTCACGTTACTTCGCCTTCGGCAGGACCACCATAAAATAATGCACTTACCATGTTAGTTCTTTCGCAGAATTTAGTTTTTGATTTTGTTAGAATTTGTTTGTTTAGCTAATTTTCATTTTGCTATACCGCTTGGTTCAAAAGTTACAGCGGTGGTCCTGTTGATAAAACGTGACATCGGCAGGACTACCCTAGAAATAATGTAGTTAGGAGGTTAATTCTTTGGCAGAAATTAGTTCGATTTTGTTAACATAATTTCAATTCGGTAGACCGCTTGCTTCAAAAGTTACAGTGGTGGTCCTGCTGATGAAACGTTACTTTTAAACCAAACGGTCTAGCAAAATGAAAATAGGCTTACAATATCTAACAAAATCGAAAACTATTTTCTGCGAAAGAGTTAACCTCCTAACTACATTATTTCTAGTGTGGTCCTGCCGATGTCACGTTTTATCAACAGGACCACAGCTGTAACTTTTGAACCAAGCGGTATAGCAAAATGAAAATTAGCTAACAAATTCTAACAAAATCAAAAACAAATTTCTGCGAAAGAACTAACATGGTAAGTGCATTATTTTATGGTGGTCCTGCCGAAGTAACGTGCGTGACTATGGCAGGACCACAAATACATCGCTGTAACTTTTATCAAAGTCAATTTTTAATTTTTAAAACATTTTTATGATTATGCGATGAGTGTGCTCTCAAATCCATGTGTCGATTAAATCTTGGATCAATTATCTCTGGAAGGAGGCAATTTTTATAAAATTGTATTAAATGTGTCTCCATATCCTCTTTCCAAAATTGATCATCTTTTGTAATAAATTCAAATTTTATTTCTCCAGGGCCTGTCTAGATAGCAAAGATGCATTTGTTTTGTCCGGTGATCCGTAACTGTCCTTGAATTTGATAATACCACTTATGTTTTTTGTTTACAACATATTTGTTTGATGTGTATAACCAAAAATCTACTTTTTTCTGCTTTATTGCTTCTTCTGGGTCTATTCCATACGCAGACGATGGACATTTAACTTCTACGATTCCATATTGACACTTACCATCTGGACTAGCTCCCAAAAAAAAAATTCTTTGTCAATTGATAGTCCACATTTTGATATTTCTGTTTTTAATACTATCTCAAGCTCTCGTATAGCGGTATGTTCATTATTTCTTCCGTGCTTAATGGAAGGCACATTACCTAAATCCTTTCCATATAGTATTTGTTTTACTAATGGGGCGCAATTAGTAGACTGTCGCCGTTTACAGACTACGGAAAACCAGGAAGCTGTAAGTAATTTTCTTCTAATTTCCAACCATAGAGGACTCGCACTTTGCAGAATCGTGTCTTGCTCGATCTTTTCCTTTTCTTTTAAAGAAATTTCATTTTTTTGCAAAAAGCCTTTTTTTTGCAATTTCATATTCATTTTCTGCTGTTTTTTCCCACCATTGACAAATTCTGTCATGGGTGTGTTGGTACAGTCTTAAAGACATGGGCGGTATATTTATATGACAAAGTAGTGAGTTCAGTTGTGTATATCCTCCGCCCGTAGACATAATACCAGCAACAACTTCTTCATTCGGATCCATAGTATTATCTAAGATATTTGAAGATTTTAGAACAAATTTTTTGCCACACATGTCACACTGTAAATTAAATGTCGAGTTTAGACCATTCCTTTTTTCATTTTTTATTTGAACATTTTTTAAATTACAATTAAACATTGAATTATGGTTCCCAATATCTTGTAGTTGTTCAAAAACGTATTTCATTTCTATAACCCTTCGGCCGTGAAGTTGATCTTTCTTTTCGCGATCCTAAAAATAAATAGGATTATTTTTTAAAACACAACATTTAAAAGTTTAAAGTGATAGTAATAAAATGTTAAATTTACATTAAGGATTTCATGACAGTCCCTGTCAGATATTGTCATCTCCTTGACATTGATGTCGTCCGAATGATCACGCCTTTTTCTGAAATAAAATAGGAAAATACATATGTTGTGAGTACAAACATATTATATTCTTAGATTTGTTAATTAAAGCAATTTCATCACGAAGAGCTCTTCTTATATAATCGCTTCGTATTTTATTCTCAAAACGGTATAATGGGACCCACCAAAATAGTGATGCTTAATATTTTTTTTACCAAAAATAGTTTTTGTGTATAAATAATATAAAAAAGAAAATAAAATAAAAAATTCGTACTGTCATGCTTTTTCTGCACTTTTAATAAATGCATGACGCCTTTTGCGAGAAATCTTTCCAAAGACCCGTGGGTGTGGCATGATAAATGAGTAATCTACAATTTAAACATTAAATAAATTTAAATAAAAGGTGGCTAGTGTACCGTTGATGTTGTTAAGAATTTAGTTAAAAACAGGTGTGATTTTTTTTTTATATATTAGCCGATATCGCCATTGTGAATTATGAAATTGTCTAAAGTTAGCCGAAAACAAGTATAATGACCATTTTTAACACATTTACCAATGCCGTCGTCGTCTTGAAATAAAGAATCGATATAAAAATTATATTTACAGCATTAGTTAGTTAAAAACGAGTATATAGACCATTTTGACACATTTTCAAAATTGAATTTACAGCCCTAAAGTTGATCGAAAACGAGTATAATGTCAATTTGACACATTTACCAGAGCCGCCATCTTGTATTTCAAAATTGATATGAAAACTGAATTTACAGCCCTAAAATTAGTCGAAAACGAGTATAATGTCAATTTGACACATTTACCAGAGGCGCCATCTTGTATTTCAAAATTGATATGAAAACTGAATTTACAGCCCTAAACTTAGTCGAAAACGAGTATAATGTCAATTTGACACATTTACCAGAGCCGCCATCTTGTATTTCAAAATTGATATGAAAACTGAATTTACAGCCCTAAAGTTAGTCGAAAACGAGTATAATGTTCATTTTTGACACATTGACCAGGGCCGCCATCTTGAATTTCAAAATTGATATGAAAATTGAATTTACAGCAATAAAGTTAGTCGAAAACGAGTATAATGTCGATTTTTGACACATTGACCAGGGCCGCCATCTTGAATTTCAAAGCTGATATGATAATTGAATTTACGGTCCTAAAGTTAGTCGAAAACGAGTATAATGTAGATTTTTGACACATTGACCAGGGCCGCCATCTTGAATTTCAAAGTTGATATGAAAATTGAATTTACAGCCCTACAGTTAGTCGAAAACGAGTATAATGTCGATTTTTTACACATTGACAAGAGCCGCCATCTTGTATTTCAAAATAAATATGAAAATTTTATTTGCAGCCAAGAGCGCGATTTTACTAGTTGAAACAATGTTAAAACTTGCACATATACGGTGATTCTCAATTGTTTCTAAATCCCCCACCCCGCGTGCAAAGAAATGGTAAGAATGACGATTTACATCGGCCAATGTTGCGCCATCTCGAATTTTATATAGAATAAAATTAACGTATTATGTATTTATAATTACATTTCAGGTAAACTTACGGCTAACAAATTTATAGTTAGTTATAGTATTTTAATATATTTCTTACCTTTAAAAATATGAAGATCAGTTGCGTCAAATATTTTATATAATTACACAAAATTCTTATTTGATAAACAGCGACACAGCGTCCTTCCACAACAGCGTCTCAACGCGGACTGAAATATGTTTTGAAATGCTAGCTAAAAGTACAAGGCTTTACCTAATACCATGATTATAAAGTCGAAATTGACTTGGCAAATTGGCTGGTTTTGAAGGAAAAATAATAATTTTTTATTGGATAGGTTAATAACATTTTTTTAATTTTTTTTTATTGGGTTTGAAATTGACTATATATGCCATCATGCACTATTTTTAAACTAATTATAACTCCTCAAATCATTGTGGAAATTTTACCCAAACTCAACCATTTTCAACCATTTCGCATAAGGAATGCGTTTAAAATTGGTTTTACTTCATAAAAAAATAAAATTTTTCGAATCGTAGATTAAGGTTTAAACCATCGATCGGTATCAAAAACATTAAAAAAAGTTTTCTTAGACTTCTTAGAATTATACCAGAAATCATGCCATTTTAAAACTTTTTGAATATACGTCCTTAAGTGGGCAGGAAAAGGATTCGCGAACTTGAGCGTGAAAAAACATCTAAATGTTGTTTTCAGTAATAATAACGTTTTTTTTTTGGAAAAAAGAACATGGAGGTGTAGATTTTATTTACTCGATCCTAATTACATAATTTCTAAATCTGTTTAGTTTTAAAATGAGAATTAAAGTAATATTTATAGAATAATAAATCAAACTTTGGGTGTCTTTTCAAAAGTTAATATATTTTTTATAAAAATACTATCTAATTAGGATCGAGTAAGTAATATTTACACCTCTACGTTCTTTTTCATTAAAAATAAACTTTGATATCATTGAAAACAACATTTAGACGTTATTGGACGTTCGAGATCGCGAAACCTTTTACTGGCTTCTTAACTTCAGGTATTTTTTTAAATAATTTAATAATAAAACCTACCATTTTGAATGAACAAATCTTTACAAGTTATTATTTATTCATTATTATTTTGTTATTTTACTTTTGTTATTTTTGTAGCTTCGAATAAATTGAATATTTAAAATAATAGCATTACTGAAATCCTACGGAATTCTAACAGAACAAAGTCAAAAGGGATAGAATATAAAAAAGTTCAGAGAGGTAAACATTGGACACGTATTGGACCAAATATAAACGTCTCGGAGACACATTAAGATACTGATTGGAATGTTAAAAGCTATTTAATATAATGTTCTGCTCAGACTTTATTACGGACTGAGTATAGCTGCTGGAAAGAATCTCTTTAGAAAAAAAACTTACTAATTTTAATACTATGTGTTTTTAGGTAAAAAAAAAAAAAAAATTAGGTGCTAAATTGATTTTTAAATCTATCTCTAAGTTAAACTAGATAATCTTATATTAAATTTTTAAAGATAAAAAAAAGATTATCCTATAAAGGAATTTATAAAAAAATGCATAAATATAAAAATACTGAAAAAAGTAAAAACAAAAAACAGACTCCTCTGCCATCTAGTATTAGATACTAGGACTTCTAACGTCACTCGTATAAGAGTTATTAGAAGAAAGCTAATAGAGGGCGTCTGTGTATAAGTAGATATCAAGCAATGACAAAATTCGTGAGGGCTGACTGGAACCTGGTTGGCTCAGCGGTTGAGCGCCTTGCCGCGATAGCGAGGTTCGTGGGTTCGAGTCCCGCCACCAGGAATTTTTTCATTGCATTTTTATCTTTAAAAATTTAATATAAGATTATCCTATAAAGGAATTTATAAAAAAATGCATAAATATAAAAATACTGAAAAAAGTAAAAACAAAAAACAGACTCCTCTGCCATCTAGTATTAGATACTAGGACTTCTAACGTCACTCGTATAAGAGTTATTAGAAGAAAGCTAATAGAGGGCGTCTGTGTATAAGTAGATATCAAGCAATGACAAAATTCGTGAGGGCTGACTGGAACCTGGTTGGCTCAGCGGTTGAGCGCCTTGCCGCGATAGCGAGGTTCGTGGGTTCGAGTCCCGCCACCAGGAATTTTTTCATTGCATTTTTATCTTTAAAAATTTAATATAAGATTATCCTATAAAGGAATTTATAAAAAAATGCATAAATATATTAAACTAGATAAGAGTTAAGAACTTATTATTGATTTGAATAAATTGAGTTTATAAAAATACCTAAAATTCGAGGACGGCTTTATTCTACTTGATCTGAAAAAAAAAATCATGAAAATAACTAAAAAACTGATCATATTAAAAATTGTTTTAAGAACGGCATGTAACCTTATGTCTACCTGGTGGTAAGCAATTCTACAAACTCCATGAATGAGGTTAGTACATTAATGTATAAGAGCTTTGGGAGCTCTTACTATGATGCGGTTACAAAATGAGCGGCGATGAAGACGTATTTGCATTACAAGTCTAATTACAGCCCGTTTTCTAACTTCACATAAAAGGAGAAATCGATGCAGTAGGTTTTTGAAAACCGGTGAATACACAAACTAAAACATGGCATGTCATGTCTAGGTCACTTGACAGTTTTTGCATCTGGGCAGGTGGTAACGAAACGTGTCGGTCTGACTAACGAAAAATACTTATAGGTAGGATCGTTTTCGTAGGTTCGACAGCCTCCCTAGACTAGTGGTTGCGCCTTTGGCGTTGTATCCGGGGGTCGTGGGTTCGATTCCCACCCATAGCAAAAATTTTAGTACGTTTTTCTGTACAGTTTATCAGGGTCTGGGTGTTTATAAAATATAACAAGTATTATATCGTTGCTTCTGGTACACATAGTACAAGCCTAGAGCTTAGTTTATGACCAGAGCAATATGTGTTAATTGTCCTACATATTATTATTATTTTAAAAGGTAGTTTAAAAAATAGCAACTTTCGAGCGGCTATACACTCTTGTACGACACTATACAGGGTGGAGGTATTTAAATGAAGTCCCCGATAACACGAGTCCGGTATTAATGAAGGTAGTATCCGAGCCGACACAGACATGTTCTGATAAGCAGAGTGTATGCTGTTCAGTTCAATACAACAGTGGCTTAAAAAAAATGTGGAAAGTTTTTTTTTTTTTTCTTTAAGTGAATATATAAAAATATTTAGACTTGTTATTTGAATTTTGAAAATTTAGCTGTCAAAGTATTTAAGAAATTAGCTGTCGACAGTTTATTTAAAAAAAATCAGAGGTAACTAATATTAATACGTATTCTGGTATTCCCGCGAAATGTACACGAACTGATTAAATTTATGTCTCGGTAATTCCAAGGGAAAATTATTATTATATTATATATCAGCCGCTAAACTGATTTTTGTGTTTGTTTTTCACACTGGTAGATAAATAAAAATAAAAAATACCATCACGGGTGCCTATTTGGCTCCCGAGAACCGTTTAAACGGCCTCAGGGTACCCAGCGGAAGTATTAACCTGTTCTCATTTCGCCGATGGTATTCGGAGGCAACACCTAACAAATGGCGAGCTTGTTGCGGTGTTTGTGATGAAATAGCCTCGTTGTATAAAGCGGTCACCCATCCCAGGCCAGCCTTATTGCCATCTGCTTAACCTTGTTATCAGTTGCGCAGTGACTTAACCACTAGGCTGGGGCCGCTTTTAAATACCTGTATGAAAAAAAAGTAACTTCAGCACTTTTAGAATTATTGTATTGCAACCACGTACACTTTCACATTTATCATATAAGTAAGTATACTATAGATAATCCTAAATCTTTAGTAAAGAATACAATTTGTTTAAAATGTCCTACATATTATCATTCTTCCTTTATTAATTCAGTCGAGCTTATTTTTTTTTTTTTTTTTAACTTTATTGCACAAATTTAGTACAAAGGCGGACTTAATGCCGCTAGGCATTCTCTACTACTAATTTTATACCTATTCAAAGTTTACGTGAAGTACTCAAACTACAATCAAAAAGATATTCTCAAGAGAAAAGCACGTGGACAGCATAATTCCATTCCGATTCTCTTTGTCCCTGCTTATGCTCATAAAACGACGCCGTGATGATGTCATTGTAAGTATTGTAACCAACTTGGGTGATTGCAAATTTACTCGTAACTTATGATACTATTTTATGCGCATTGTCTATTGTAAGGTATAGTACACACTAAGATTTTTTTTCAACGGAATTAGAAAAAAAGATTAAGAGATAATTTTTATTAGGCATTTTTTTTATTTTTTTATTTAGAACTGTATAATTAACTATGGGCTATCAATAAATCTTCACAAAATAATGACTTATTATATAATAGTGACGTTTTATACGTATTAAAGAAGTTTTTATGTGTTACTGTTTTATAAATGAATAATATGCTTTTATTCACCGGTTTTTAGGAGACTACTGCATCGATTTCTTGTCGAGATGGTAGTCTCTTTTCAAGGTGCTGTTACTAAATGGGTAGTTGAATTGACGATAAGGCAGCGAGTATATTAAAATATACTCGTAATCCAATTCGTGATTGTCGCCCCCATTTCGAAAACGCATAATTTAGCCGGCATAGTGGAAGCCATCAATTTTGTTTAAGAACAATTATTAATCGACCCCATTCATGGACTTTGTAGATACAAAGTCACATGCCGTGCTCCAATAAAAGAAAAAAAAACTATATTGTAATATATTATATTATTGAGTAACTATACACTTAGAACTTTATACACAACTTTATACTATAATAAACATTTAATTAAAAAAAAAAATTACCTACGCTAATGCCGCGGAGAGCACGTTCAACTTTCGGTCCTATTTTCACTGTACCAAGTTGCGAAACTGTATCCTGAAAAATCGATATTTTTAGTTTTTATCTGATTCAAATAATAACTATTCTTAATCAAAAAATCAATTCTTAAAATAAGATAAATACCGCTTGCTGTATAGGTACTCTTACTCGAAAATAAATTCTTAAACTAAGATAAATGTAATAATATGTAGGACATATTACTTAAATGCTGTGGTCAAACTAAGCTTTAGGCTTGTACTATGTGTACCAGAAGCAACGATATAATACATATTATATTTTATAAACACCCAGACCATGACAAACTCTACAGAAAAAACGTACCAACTAATATTTTTTTGCCATGGGTGGGAATCAAACCCAAGACTTCCGGATACAACGCCAAAGACGCAACCAGTGCGTCTTTGGCGTTGTATCCGGTAAAAAATATTAGTCTACGGAGGTTGTCCCTAATATGCCCCTAGCTTTTTACTTTTAATCAAAAAAAGAATTCTTAAACGTAGATAAATATGCCCCTTGTTGTGTACTCTTACTCAAAAAATCAACTCTTAAACTTAGATAAATATATATACTCCTTGTTGTGTACTTACAATACTTCTATAATTTATTTACTTCCAAGTAACAAACAAAGCACTATTTATAACTTACAAAGTTATCAATAGCAAAATCTTAAAAGCGGGCACTGCAGACGTCACACTGTGGGCATTACCGCAGATAAAATTATCAGGATGTCTTATTTTGCCCAAGGAATTTATTAGACGGCCCCAGTGTGCAGTGTGGGTAGGTAGTGACTTATCTGGTCAGAAGAATAATGTAGGTTTAGGTATGGTTTATTATTATTCTTACCTACTCGTAGTAATTGTGGATCACTCTACTGTGTTTTGTCTGTGCCTTCTGTAATATGGGGTTATTTATTTATTTATTTGAGCACGGCATGTGATTTTGTATATACCTGGTTAGCAGACCATGAATGGGGTCAATCAATAATTGTTCTTAAACAACATTGATCGCTTCCACTATGCCGGCTATTATAAATAGGTATATTTTGCAGGTCAATTTTTTATGTTAAAATTTAAGTAAATAAATCATTTATTCAGATATTTTTTATACAGTTTCATCATTATACAGCATGTCCTGAACTAGGAAAAAAAATCCTGTACCGCGGGCCTCAATTATTTTTTATGATTAAATATTTGATAATTAATAAAATAAAAAATAAAAATGTATTTAAAAACATTTTTTTTTTTGTCAGAATCTCGGAAGCCAATAAACTCGCTAGCTATTGGCGTGCAACCTATTCATTTAACAGTAACTTACCTATAAGTATATTTAGGACAAATATTTAAAATCATTTAAATTTACCTTACATTAGACCAAGATAGATCATTCATATTATACATCTATGTAGGTCAACGTACGAAATTCTTTGCCCTTTGCGTCTTGACTTTTTTTTTTTACTTTTTTTTGAATAATAAATAAATACCATCACGGGTGCCTTTTCTGGCTCCCGAGAACCGTTTAAACAGCAGGGTACCCAGCGGAGGGATTAACCATTTCACCGATGGTATTCGGAAGGAACACTTAACAAGTACTAAACCTCTAAATACCTATTAAGTTTAATTAAAACCAATTTATTAGAAATAAAATAATAACCTATAGTGTTGCTTACGTATTACTCATCATAGTAACTTTTCTTCATTAATTTTATAAAATACTGACTCAACGACACATCTATAAATAATTTCACAAGTTGGTATGAATAGAGAAACCGGGACCGACAGCATAACGTGCTCTCCGAGGCACTAATAGGTATTAATTATAAACCTAATCATATTAATGTAAATCTGAATATAAAAATAACAAACGAGAAAGCTAACATTCACAAAATCAAAAGTCATTAATGTTCAATAAGTTTTGAAGTTAAGCGACGTGAATAATAAATCATTTTTATTTCATCTCCGTACATTTTTCCTGGTCCTTTTTCATCAATTTATCGCGAACAAAAAGTGGCACTCAATTGTTAAGTTTTACAACGATGCCCTCTTTTTTTACAGCGGGCAACTCGTTTAGTGATTTCGACCAATCAGCGAGGTCATTAGGAGTTGAAGAGGCGCCTCCCCGCTTTCTGATTGGTCGGATTCGGTCGGTCAGATTGCGTTATGGCGGGAATCGGATTTAGTTTAGTTTCGTAGATCTCATTCTTGCGGTTTTTAGTGTTGGGCTGTGTCGATCACTTATTTACTTCAATATTATTATTTGAATATTTTTTTATAAAGATAACTTTGGGCTAATATGGGGCTTTTGCTGATTAAATCGAACCACTTTTCTCATAGAACCACTTTTCTTATAGAACCATGTGTTGCGAATGAAAAAAAAATGGGATTCCTACAAACCTACCTACTTCTGTTTAAAGCCGTCTTTTGGAACGGAACGAACGGAAAATCCTAACCAAATCATTCTGTGAGAAAATTTAGTTATAAGTTTAATTATGCCATAATTAAACTTATAACTATATATACCATAATTATTATGGTATTTTTTTTGCACTTATTTTTTGTTTGGTATAAGACTATTATTATGCATTACGTTACATTTATATGTGTAAACTTATTAATGGCCTCATATTAAAATACTATATCTAATTATTCATTTGTTAGCCGTAAGTTTACCTGAATTGTAATAAATAAATAAAAATAAATAGCAATGTTATAATAAACAATTAATATTAAGAAGCCATTTTTTTCCATTTGCCACACATGGTTCCATGAGAAAAGTTATTCGATTTGATCATAAGAACGTCATATTAGTCCAAAGTACAATTTGGAAAGTCACCGTGTTTTTTTTTATATTGGAGTACGGCATGTGACTTTGTATCTACCTGATAGTAAGCAGAGCTATAAAGTCCAAAAATAAGGTCGGTCAATACATAACAATATTGATAGCTACCACTATGCAGGCTAAATAATACGATTACGAAACCGATTGCGACAAATAGGTACTTGCGTTAAAAAATAGACTAGTATTTTAATATCCTCGCTGCTTTATCGTCAAATCAATCGCCCGTTTCGTAACGGCACTATGAAAGGAGGCTACCACCTCGACGATAAATCGATGCAGTAGTCTCCAGATATCCGGTAAACCCACAAACTACGTTACAACCGAAACACATGTTTAGTATACTTATACAAAACAATTACCTAAACAAATATTTAGTAAAACTTTCAATGCTTCTTAAAATTTATCGCTATTTGGTGCTATATTTTATAATTAATTAACACTTAAGTATAATAAAATTAAGGATAAATTAAAATAAAATAATATTTTTCAATTATTAATAAAAAACTTAAATAACATTAGCAAATTAAAATTAAACAACCTAAAAAACAAATTAAATATAGTAAAATATAAAGAGAAAAAAAAACCCCTATCAATATAATGCCTAACAAAAAAAAAAAAACATTACACGTCCACTAAATCCAGGCTCTGGCCCACTCCAAAGGTACCCATAACACTGGCTTATTATTAATAATTTGTTATTTTATTCTATATAAGACTACGGACTATTACTTATAGCCAAAATAAATACTTATATGAGAATGAGTAAATAGTCTACCCACATAGATCAAAATTTATTATATCTACAAACTTTCAGGCATTATTTGGTGATTTTCAATATTTATTTTCCCGTAGAAAGAGTTATAGATATAAGTACTTATAATATAAGAAAAATAACTTGATATTCATGCTTATAAAACATGTTATAATATGCCTGGCAGGCAAAATTTACTGTTGCAAAAAGGTTGTACTGTGTCAGCACATAGCTGAGCTGATTTGTCTGTTTGTCTCCACGCAAACTCTCTGTTTATTTAGTATTTTGTTAAAATAAAGTTATTGTTTTGATCTATCGACAAAATTAAAACAGCACATCACTAGTCATTGAGAATTACAGGAAAACGAGGTGAACTTTAGAAATGACGTTGAGTTTAGGCAGTTATTATGATGTATTAAGTTAAAGTTGGATCATATTTTATATACCTACTTATTCTTAATTCCCTCCTCATTCTTAATCTCCTTAGTTCTCTGAGTAATCGTTAGATGGTGTTGTAGGGCTTTAATATCGGACCGTTTTTTAATTCCGGTATTGGGTTTCAATATTAAGAATTCAGTTCCGGAATTTGAAGTAGTTCCAAGGAATTTCAAGGAAAGTTCAAGACTTCCTTTAAAAATATTATATAGGGGTAGGCTACATCGACATAACTACTCGATCGAGAGAAATGTCAAATCCCATACATTTGAGTTTTAATTTCTATCGATCGACGCGTCAATGAGTATGTCGTTTCCGGTAGGCTCCGGTTCCATGAAGTCCTAGGAATCCGTTGGAATGTCAATGCGTTCAAACTGTTTAAATGACGCGCTACGCCTCAAACCGTGACTAAGTTTTTTTTTTCGATATCGAAATTATGGTTTTGATTCCGCAATTCCGGTATTACAAACGATGCTTAAATATGTTGGAATTCCGGAATTTTGTTAAAACAGGAATTCCGGAGATCAATTCCTAGTTGTAGGTATGATTGTATTAAATGTACAGTCGATCCATTAAAAAAAAAACTTTAGCCACTACCACGGAGGCGTTCTACAATATTATTTTATAATTAAAAATTTTGACTTTTTACTTTTTTTGAGGTCGGTTTTTCTAGATGGGAGCAAGGCCTCTTATAACTTCGCTAGGCAAAAACCGTCAAATGACCTAGTTGTATTTTAGTTTTAATCTATGGGTTCACCGGTTTTCCGGAGACTACAACATCGATTTCTTGTTGAGGGGGTAGTCTCCTTTCATGGTAGGGTTACGAAACCGGCGATTTATTTAACGATAAAGCAGCGAGATTATTAAAATAAACTCGTAATGCAAATACGTCTTAAATGCCGCCGTCATTTCGTAACCTCATTATTTAGCCGGCATAGTGGGAGCGATCAATATTATTAAACAATAATGTATTGGACCCATTCATGGACTTTGTATGTCTGCTTAACATAAGGCAGATACAAAGTCGCATGTCGTGCTCCGATAAAATAAAAATAAATGCATGGTAAAAGTTAAATGATCATGCATTTTATTTTTCAAATAAACCCAGTTGCTGAATGTGGTAGCAGTTATACAGAGTGAATTTGAAAGGATGTACTTTACATTAATATGAGGCTCTGCGGATCAATTAGAACAAATTTTCCCATGAAACCAGTTGCGGACTTTCCTTAAGGCCTAGGGCGGCCTAATATCATGGGCGGAAAATCTGCTCCCAAACCTAAGACCATTGGGAGAGTAAGACAGGTGAATAGGCGATTAATTTTGTTTAAGAGCAATTATTGATCGACCCATTTCATGGACTTTGTAGGTCTGGTCACCACCAGGTAGTTACAAAGTCAAGCCATCACGGCCAATATATATATT
Source organism: Monopis laevigella (assembly GCA_947458855.1). NCBI lineage: Eukaryota > Metazoa > Arthropoda > Insecta > Lepidoptera > Tineidae > Monopis > Monopis laevigella. The sequence goes on from OX381599.1 coordinate 8,763,136, forward strand.
TTTTTATTTAAATGCTGATAATCATTATAGGTACCCTAGGTACTACGTTGGTTAGATACGATTAATTTTGGCTAAAGGCTGATTTTTCATATAAAAAGTATTCAACATATAATTTGTCTGAATTTGACTGAATAAATTTTACAGACCTTCATATAAGACCACAAATTATATCTGCAGATTGAAAAATTAGCCCTATGGCCTATATTGTTTTATTTATTGATAAAAGCGTGGTATCAGTTAAAACGCTAGTAAAATTAACGTCAGCGAAATTTATAAGAAAAATAAGTAAGTAAATGAACAGGGACCTTTACCATAGATCAATTTATTTTATATCAGAAATAATTTATTTTATATTGTAGCAATACTCGTGGCGTAGCTAGGTAATCAAGGGCCCTGGGGCAAATCGAAAAATGGGGCAAATCTAAACTGGTTAAGTTTTATCAAATTTATAACACTGCCAACCCACAGAAAGAATTTAGGGGAATTCCCTGGGTATAACTTTCGAATTTCTCTCAACTGAGTTGCCATGATTAAAGTCGGGTCGCAAACTGTCATATGTATTTTGAAAATGGAAGAAATTAAAAAGTTTAGTTAATTCGAGATTTTCTGGTCGGAGGGGCCCTAGCTCAGGTGGGCGATTCTCGCGCTTTCGACATTCATCTCGATTCGAGATTTTTAAACGAAAAATGACGAAATATGTCATTTTTCGTTCAATATTTATATATTAATTAATTAATATTAATTATTTATTTCGTTAAATGTTCGATATTTTTGAACGAAAAATTACATAATATGCCATTTTTCGTTCAACAATATCGAATCGAGGTAAATGTCGAAAAATTACTAAATATGCCATTTTTGTTCAAAAATATGGAACTATAAACGAAATAAATAATAAATATTAATTAATAAATAAAAAAATATATAAATATTGAACGAAAAATGACATATTTAGTAATCTTTCGTTTAAAAATCTCGAATCGAGATTTATTTCGTTTAATGTTCGATATTTTTTAACGAAAACTGGCATATTTAGTCATTTTTCGTTTAAAAATCTCGAAAGCGCGAGAATCGCCCACCTGGCCCCTAGGTAGCTACGCCTCTGGCAATACTCAATACTTACGTCAATATCCATTTAACGCCGGTAGCAACCGGTACCAAATTTTATCTTATTATGGACAACATACAATAATTGTGCAAAAAAAAAAGTTAATATATTGAAATATAAGATATTAATTATTAACTTAACAAACTTAAGGATACATGGTGGCCGAGTTGGTTAGACCTTGGACTTAAAAACACTTAGGTCCCTGGTTCGAATCCCGGTATACTAATGAGTTTTTTAATTAAAAAATGTATATTCATTTGTTTGACAACACCACTATAGTGCCTCGGAGAGCATGTAAGCTGTCGGTCCCGGTTTCACTATACCAACTTGTGAAACTGTTTATAGATGGGTTATTGAGTCTATTTAAAACATCGCAACGAGCTAGCCACTTGTTCGGTGTAGACTCATACCATCGGCTACGACGAGGTGGGATTAAAACCCCTCCGCTGGGTACCCTGGGGCCGTCTAGGCGGTCTCGGGCGCCGTAAGGTACCCGTGAAGATATATATATATGTATGTAACTTAACGATAAAAAATGTGATACAAATTATAATTGCAACAGTAAGTAAACAAATTGGTACTAAACGAAAAATAAAATTAGCAATCATCAAACGCGAAGACATTACAAATAGCTTTTTTAAAAGCACATTATTACGGTGATTGAAGAAAGATATCAATGCAAAGATTTAAAGCTAAAGAACCTAATAGAAAAATTGTTAAAAAGTATATATACATATACATGGTGACTTTGAAAGGATGTACTTTGTGCTAATATGGGGTTCTACTGATCAATAAGAATGTGCCGCAAATAATAAAAAATATTGCCTTCTCCATACAAACTAGTAATGTTAAAATGACCAATTTGTATGGGGAAGCCAAAAATTTTTTTCATTTGCGACACATGGTTCCATGGGAAAAGTTGTTCGATTTGATCAGCAGAACCTCATATTAGCCCAATGTATATCCTTTCAAATTCACCCTGTATATAATGACACCGACTGTACCTACACTATTAGGGATTGATTGATTGATGACATGTGAATAGGTAGTTCAGTCAATATAATTAGGCACCTATAGCTCTATAGGTGCTTAATTATAATGACTGGTTCAATTTTTAACAATATGTACATATAGTAGATAGGTATGTAAGTATTTTGGTATATATTTAACCCACTTGAAAAAAGCTGAGGATGGATTTATGTGTTATTTTAATGTGGATGCCTCAGAACTTAGAAAAAAAATGTTTGGGCTTAGTGGAATTGTTATAAGATGCTTTCGGCAGGCATAAGTGCCGTATATAGTCATGTATGTGTAGTCATAATTGTCATAAGACATATTATGTCATAGCCATATTTTAAGGTTTTGTTTTTTATAATTATCTTTGACGTTTTTATAACATTTCAAATAAAACGGTCTTACAAGAGTTACTATCCATTTACATCAATTATATAGCACCCTATATTTGCATTATATTTAAAAAAAAATCTTGAGTGATAATTAAAAAAAAAACAGAATGTTTTTATTAGTTGGTTGATCTTCATACATTATATCTATGGCAATACTAAAAACCGCCATCTAGTATCAAATAGCAATAATATTATTTAATCAGCGCCATCTATAGATTAATAGCCGTATTCATTGCGCCATCTATTGTTGTAATAAAAAACTATTTGCTCGCTTTTGTGCTATTCAGTTATTTAGTCACTAGATGTCACTGCTTGCTATAATTTACAGTGGTTAGAGGGGTATTTATATTAGAGGGTAGCGGCGCGCACTTTACTCACTTCTTCTCTTTTTAACTCTGTTGCTAGAGGGAGCGCGCAGTACGCGTCGCTGCGTCACTTTATTGATTTATGTTCCAGACAAAGATTTGTGCACACCTGTGATGCAATCCTTTTTCAAAATAGGCGAATGTATTGTAAAAACACAAACATATTCGCGAATACCGTCCTCCTTGTAGGTTCGCGTATGGAAGACGTAAAATATCGTAGTTATTGAAATGTAATATTGATAGTTATATTTTGCTTTAGTATTATTGTATTTAGTTTTGTTGTATAACTGTGTACCTACTGTGTACATATTTTATTTCTATAGACTGAACATAGTAGACTATAATATGTAATTGTAACATTTTGTAATGATACCTATGTATGTTACATACATAGGTATCATCAAGACCGCCTAGACGGCCCAGGGAACCCAGAGGGGTTTTAATCCCACCTCGTCGTAGCCGATGGTATGAGTTTCACCGAACAACTGGCTAGCTCGTCGCGATGTTTTTTATAGACTCAATAACCCATCTATAAACAGTTTCACAAGTTGGTATAGTGAAACCGGAACCGACAGCTTAACGTGCTCTCCGAGGCACTAACTGTATTGTGTAATAACTGAATCATAGTAATGAAATTTGTTTTTTTTTTTTTTTTTTTTTTTTTTTTTTATGAGAGCTCGGCATGTGACCTCACATCTACCTGATGGAAAGCAGTATGAAGGTCCAAGAACAAATGCAACCAACATTTACGATCTACGTAACCGTTGATTGCACCTATTATGCCGGCTTAAGATGCCTATTCACGCTTCGTTTAAAGGACTCGAGATTATAGGAAGAAGGAAACACGCGAGCAGGTAGTGCATTCCACATTTTAATAGTGCGACAGATATACGAATCACCAAATTTTTTAGTGCGGGTTGGTATATCTGCCACAGTATATGCATGCATTTTGTTACCCGCTCGTGAAGTCCTATACCGGAAAGGAGAAGGAGGAATGAGATGAAAAAGTTCTTCAGAGCACTCTCCATGATAAAGGCGATAAAACACGCTCAACGACGCTACATCCCTGCGAAGCTGCAATGGCTCTAGAGTGTCCGTGAGCTCTTTGTTTTCGATAATTCTCGATGCACGCTTCTGCAGACTATCGAGAGCATGCAGCAAGTATTTGGCAGATCCACCCCAAAGATGCGAACAGTATTCTACACAAGGCCGTATCTGAGCTTTATAAATCAGATGCCTGAGTTGAGGAGTAAAATACCGTCGCACCTTATTAAGGACGCCGAGCTTCCTACTTGCTGTCTTCGCAATGCTCTCAATATAGTTGCGGTGATTTAGGTCGGAGCGTATTTCTAATCCCAGGATATCGAGAACTGGAGACAATGGTAAACGTGTGCTCTGAAGGGAGGGAAAGTGAGAAAAGGGGGTCTTTTTTGCTGTCAATGCGCAAGCCTGGGTTTTTTGGGCATTAAACTGGACCAGATTAAGAGAACCCCAGTTTGAGATTTTTTCCAGGGTTTGGTCCAATTCATTTACCAAAGAACTCCTATACTCCTCTGTTACGACGCGACTGGGGGGCTGACGCATCAAGTATTGACCGTGGACAGTGCTATCGTCTGCATAGCAATGTATGTTACCGAGTGATAACAAATCATTGATATGCAGCAAGAACAGAGTAGGGGATAGCACAGATCCTTGGGGTACGCCTGCGTTAATGGTTTCGCGACCCGAGGTCGTACCATCAACGAGGACTCGTATAGCCCGGTCTGATAAAAAACTTGAGATCCAGCCACAAAGTCGCGCCATAAATCCATATGCTGGCAGCTTAGAGAGTAAAGCTTTGTGCCATACCCGGTCAAAGGCCTTAGAGATATCGAGGCCGACTGCCAAGGCCTCTCCATGCCTATCCATTGCCTCACCCCAGATATGCGTAATATATGCTAGAAGATCACCCGTAGACCTTTTTCTACGAAATCCGTATTGACGGTCATTGATAATGGAGTGACCTTCTAGGTATCGCATAATCTGTGCATTAATAACTGTTTCCAGAACTTTGCACAGCACTGAGGTGATGGCAATGGGCCGGTAATTATTGGGGTCTGACCGGTCACCCTTTTTGGGGATAGGTTGCACATTCGCTTTCCTCTCACGCGACTTTACCGCCTACCATACCAGAGGAGTATGATAGGCGGTAAAGTCGCGTGAGAGCAGGAGACAACTCAAGAGCGCAGTTTTTTATAACAATCGCTGGAACACCATCTGGCCCACTGGCCTTCCGAACATCGAGAGAATGGAGTGCCGCGCGCACGTCACGCTGCCGGATATGAATATCTGGCATTGTGAATCCGCAATTGGGTATAGTAGGCGGTTGCGCGCCTCCATCGTCGAGTCTGGAGTTAGAGGCGAAAATATGAGCCAGAAGATCGGCTTTTTTAGTCGCCAAATGAGCCAGCGAACCATCGGGATATCGCAGCGGTGGCAATGATGAGCGACAGAAGTTTACCTCGACCGATTTTGCAAGCTGCCAAAACTTTCGGCTACCTGCCGGTTGTTCAAGCAGCTCATTCCCGATCCGAGATATATGATTAAACTTTGCTCTTTTCAATACTTTCTTGCACATCTTGGAGGCGACGTTATATGCTATCTTCAGGGACTTTGATGTGAGAGAGGGACCCGCATAAAATCACGTAGGTACCAACATCATAAACTAGCGCTACCCACTGTTAAATTTAAGCTGTGTTACTTTTTTTACTCTAGTTAGCTCCGATTAATGAAAAGACTGCATAATTTTGAATAGATTTCAGTTTACCTGTGTGAAGTTAGCAGCCAAAGTTAGCGGCCAATTATAATCCGACTAGTTTAAAGAGTCATTCATAAAATAAATAAATTTAACTAATCAAAGCGTCTCCTCAGGTAAGGTTATTACAAATAATTAAACATATTACCATTGACTTTTTCCAAAAAAAAAAAAAAAAATTTACTGAAAAAGAAAATGTGGGAAAAATTTAGTTTAATTTGTGGAAGTAATTTTCACTATACCAATTCTTTAGAGGACCCCACTGCCCTTTGCCCATATGAATTTCCAGGTGGCTTCTCAAGTCCTTCATGACTAAACATTTTTTTTGTAGATCGTAAAACTCACTTTGAACTTTTTTAAATTCGTCTATGGGTAAACGTTAGCTAAGTGATTTTCCCTATTAGGGAATGAAGAACCGGACCCCTTCTTGCTTCCCGGGATTTTCGGGATTAGTTGTTCAAGGAACCGGGAGAACCGGGACTTTCGGGACTTTTGGGTATTTTTTTAATCCACGCAGTTATTTTAATTTTAATAGGTCTTTAGTATGTAGGAAAGAAAACTACATTGTATTAATAAAAAATATACCTATATTTAATAAAATCAACCAAATCAGAGCCATTTACTATTCTTAAAAAAACGAATTAACGAATTGACTAGTAATTTTTTTCATTAAGTGAAACTGGGATGCAAGATATAATGTTTGGTGTGATAAGTGGATGATAGGGTTCCACTGTAATGGGTAATATTACATTATAGTGCCGCGTGAAGCATTATTGTAATGTCACGAGCAGGTTGGAGTTGAATCGCGCGCGCGTAATTTGATTTTATAACCTTAGACTTTAATGGTTTATCTACACTATTATTATAAAGAAGAAAGATTATTTGTATGTATGCAATCGATAAACTCCGAAACTACTGAATCGCTTAAAAAAAATAATCATCATTCATTAGAAAGCTACATTAACTCTGAGTATGAGTGACCAAAGCTGTTTTGTACCGCGGGAAAATGCCTTATTCTGACGGAAAACGTGTAGCTGTAGCAGCAGGTAAACCGCAGAGCGAACCACTATCTACACAAAATGAGAAAAGATTTGTTTTATTTATTTGTACGTATCCTAGGTATGTAATCGATGAACTCCGAAACTACTGAACCTATTTTAAAAATTCTTCATTTTTCTAATGAAGAATTTTTAACATGCATGCTACAAGATAAATGAGTAACAAAGGCTACTTTTCATCTCATTCGCTCAAAAAACGTGTAGCTGCGGGTGAAACCGCGCTTGGCGCATCTTTCGTTTTAAATAAAACCTTCATAAGAAACCTTTTATTATGATATCTAAGTGGAGAAATAAAAAATCTTAATTTAAGTATATACTTTTCAACTAAGTCCCGTAGGTCCCGAAAGTCCCGGACGAGGTTTGTTCGTCCCGGTTCTTTAGTCTACTCAAAACCACGAGATTTCCCGGGATTTTCGGGACCGGGATTTCCCGGGACCATTCCCTATTCCCTATACCTATTCTTTAGAGGACCCCAATGCAGGACTCTCATATGAATTTCCAGGTGGCTTCTCGAGTCCTTCATGAGTAAAAATTTTTTTTTGAAGATCGTAAAACTCACTTTGATCTTTTTAAAATTCGTCTATGGGTGAACGTTAGCTAAGTGATTTTCACTATACCTATTCTTTAGAGGACCTCAATGCTCTCCTCTCATATGAATTTCCAGGTGGGTTCTCGAGTCCTTCATGACTAAACATTTTTTTTTGTAGATCGTAAAACTCACTTTGAACTTTTTAAAATTCGTCTATGGGTGAACGTTAGCTAAGTGATTTTCACTATACCTATTATTTAGAGGACCCCAATGCTCCTCTCTCATATGAATTTCCAGGTGGCTTCTCGAGTCCTTCATGACTAAACATTTTTTTTTTGTAGATCGTAAAACACACTTTGAACTTTTCAAAATTCGTCTATGGGTGAACGTTAGCTAAGTGATTTTCACTATACCTATTCTTTAGAGGACCCCAATGCTCTTCTTTCTTATGAATTTCCAGGTGGCTTCTCGAGTCCTTCATGACTAAACATTTTTGAACTTTTTAAAATTCGTCTATGGGTGAATGTTAGCTAAGTGATTTTCACTATACCTATTCTTTAGAAGACCCCAATGCTCCTCTCTCATATGAATTTCCAGGTGGCTTCTCGAGTCCTTCATGACTAAACATTTTTTTTTGTAGATCGTAAAACTCACTTTGAACTTTTTAAAATTCATCTATGGGTGAAAGTTAGCTAAGTGATTTTCAGCATACCTATTCTTTAGAGGACCCCAATGCTCCTCTCTCATATGAATTTCCAGGTGGCTTCTCGAGTCCTTCATGACTAAACATTTTTTTTTTGTAGATCGTAAAACTCACTTTGAACTTTTTAAAATTCGTCTATGGGTGAACGTTAGCTAAGTGATTTTCACTATACCTATTCTTTAGAGGACCCCAATGCTCTTCTTTCTTATGAATTTCCAGGTGGCTTCTCGAGTCCTTCATGACTAAACAATTTTTTTTGTAGATCGTAAAACTCACTTTGAACTTTTTAAAATTCGTCTATGGGTGAACGTTAGCTAAGTGATTTTCACTATACCTATTCTTTAAAGGACCCCAATGCTCTTCTTTCTTATGAATTTCCAGGTGGCTTCTCGAGTCCTTCATGACTAAACATTTTTTTTTGTAGATTGTAAAACTCACTTTGAACTTTTTAAAATTCGTCTATGGGTGAACGTTAGCTAAGTGATTTTCACTATACCTATTCTTTAGAGGACCCCAATGCTCTCCTCTCATATGAATTTCCAGGTGGCTTCTCGAGTCCTTCATGAGTAAAAATTTTTTTTTGTAGATCGTAAAACTCACTTTGAACTTTTTAAAATTCGTTTATGGGTGAACGTTAGCTAAGTGATTTTTACTATACCTATTCTTTAGAGGACCCCAATGCTTTGGACGTTTAGTCATGAAGGACTTGAGAAGCCACCTGGAAATTCATAAGAAAGAAGAGCATTGGGGTCCTCTAAAGAATAGGTATAGTGAAAATCACTTAGCTAACGTTCACCCATAGACGAATTATTTTAAATAGTTCAAAGTGAGTTTTACGTTCTACAAAAAAAAATGTTTAGTCATGAAGGACTCGAGAAGCCACCTGTAAATTCACATGAGAGAGGAGCATTGGGGTCCTCTAAAGAATAGGTATAGTGAAAATCACTTAGCTAACGTTCACCCATAGACGAATTTTAAAAAGTTCAAAGTGAGTTTTACGATCTACAAAAAAAAATGTTTAGTCATGAAGGACTCGAGAAGCCACCTGGAAATTCATATGAGAGGAGAGCATTGAGGTCCTCTAAAGAATAGGTATAGTGAAAATCACTTAGCTAACGTTCACCCATAGACGAATTTTAAAAAGTTCAAAGTGAGTTTTACCATCTACAAAAAAAAATGTTTAGTCATGAAGGACTCGAGAAGCCACCTGAAAATTCATATGAGAGAGGAGCATTGGGGTCTTCTAAAGAAGAGGTAAAGTGAAAATCACTTAGCTAACGTTCACCCATAGACGAATTTTAAAAAGTTCAAAGTCAGTTTTACGATCTACAAAAAAAAATGTTTAGTCATGAAGGACTCGAGAAGCCACCTGTAAATTCACATAAGAAAGGAGCATTGGGGTTCTCTAAAAAATAGGTATAGTGAAAATCACTTAGTTAACGTTCACCCATAGACGAATTTTAAAAAGTTCAAAGTGAGTTTTACGATCTACAAAAAAAAAATGTTTAGTCATGAAGGACTCGAGAAGCCACCTGGAAATTCATATGAGAGAGGAGCATTGGGGTCCTCTAAAGAATAGGTATAGTGAAAATCACTTAGCTAACGTTCACCCATAGACGAATTTTAAAAAGTTCAAAGTGAGTTTTACGATCTACAAAAAAAAAATGTTTAGTCATGAAGGACTCGAGAAGCCACCTGGAAATTCATATGAGAGGAGAGTATTGAGGTCCTCTAAAGAATAGGTATAGTGAAAATCACTTAGCTAACGTTCACTCATAGACGAATTTTAAAAATTCAAAGTGAGTTTTACCATCTACAAAAAAAAATGTTTAGTCATGAAGGACTCGAGAAGCCACCTGAAAATTCATATGAGAGAGGAGCAATGGGGTCCTCTAAAGAATAGGTATAGTGAAAATCACTTAACTAACGTTCACCCATAGACGAATTTGAAAAAGTTCAAAGTGAGTTTTACGATCTACAAAAAAAAATGTTTAGTCATGAAGGACTCGAGAAGCCACCTGGAAATTCATATGAGAGAGGAGCATTGGGGTTCTCTAAAGAATAGGTATAGTGAAAATCACTAAGCTAACGTTCACCCATAGACGAATTTAAAAAAGTTCAAAGTGAGTTTTACGATATACAAAAAAAAATGTTTAGTCATGAAGGACTCGAGAAGCCACCTGGAAATTCATATGAGAGAGGAGCATTGAGGTCCTCTAAAGAAAAGATATAGTGAAAATCACTTAGCTAACGTTCACCCATAGACGAATTTTAAAAAGTTCAAAGTGAGTTTAACGATCTACAAAAAAAAATGTTTACTCATGAAGGACTCGAGAAGCTACCTGGAAATTCACATGAGAGAGGAGCATTGGGGTCCTCTAAAGAATAGGTATAGTGAAAATCAGTTAGCTAACGTTCACCCATAGGCGAATTTTACAAAGTTCAAAGTGAGTTATACGTTCTACAAAAAAAAATTTTTACTCATGAAGGACTCGAGAAGCCACCTGGAAATTCATATGAGAGAGGAGCATTGGGGTCCTCTAAAGAATAGATATAGTGAAAATCACTTAGCTAACGTTCACCCATAGACGAATTTTAAAATGTTCAAAGTGAGTTTTACGATCTACAAAAAAAAATGTTTAGTCATGTAGGACTCGAGAAGCCACCTGGAAATTCATATGAGAGAGGAGCATTGGGGTCCTCTAAAGAATAGATATAGTGAAAATCACTTAGCTAACGTTCACCTCTAGACGAATTTTAAAATGTTCAAAGTGAGGTTTACGATCTACAAAAAAAATTGTTTAGTCATGTAGGACTCGAGAAGCCACCATTAAATTCATATGAGAGAGGAGCATTGGGGTCCTCTAAAGAATAGGTATAGTGAAAATCACTTAGCTAACGTTCACCCATAGACGAATTTTAAAAAGTTCAAAGTGAGTTTTACGTTCTACAAAAATAAATGTTTAGTCATGAAGGACTCGAGAAGCCACCTGTAAATTCACATGAGAGAGGAGCATTGGGGTTCTCTAAAGAATAGGTATAGTGAAAATCACTTAGCGAAGAATTTTAAAAAGTTCAAAGTGAGTTTTACGATCTACAAAAAAAAATGTTTAGTCATAGTTAGAGAGGAGCATTGGGGTCCTCTAAAGAATAGGTATAGTGAAAATCACTTAGCTAACGTTCACTGATAGACGAATTTTAAAATGTTCAAAGTGAGTTTTACGTTCTACAAAAATAAATGTTTAGTCATGAAGGACTCGAGAAGCCACCTGTAAATTCACATGAGAGAGGAGCATTGGGGTTCTCTAAAGAATAGGTATAGTGAAAATCACTTAGCGAAGAATTTTAAAAAGTTCAAAGTGAGTTTTACGATCTACAAAAAAAAATGTTTAGTCATAGTTAGAGAGGAGCATTGGGGTCCTCTAAAGAATAGGTATAGTGAAAATCACTTAGCTAACGTTCACTCATAGACGAATTTTAAAAAGTTCAAAGTGAGTTTTACGTTCTACAAAAAAAAATGTTTAGTCATGAAGGACTCGAGAAGCCACCTGTAAATTCACATGATAGAGGAGCATTGGGGTCCTCTAAAGAATAGGTATAGTGAAAATCACTTAGATAACGTTCACCCATAGACGAATTTTAAAAAGTTCAAAGTGAGTTTTACGTTCTACAAAAAAAAAAGGTTTGGTCATGAAGGACTCGAGAAGCCACCTGGAAAGTCACATGAGAGAGGACCATTGGGGTCCTCTAAAGAATAGGTATAGTGAAAATCACTTACCTAACGTTCACCCATAGACGAATTTTAAAAAGTTCAAAGTGAGTTTTACGATCTACAAAAAAAAATGTTTAGTCATGAAGGACTCGAGAAGCCACCTGGAAATTTATATGGGCAAAGGGCAGTGGGGTTTTGTAAAGAATTGGTATAGTGAAAATTACTTAGCTTAATTTTTCCCACATTTTTTTTTTCAGTAATTTTTTTTTATTTTTTTGGAAAAAGTCAATGGTAATATGTTTAATTATTTGTAATAACCTTACCTGAGGAGACGCTTTGATTAGTTAAATTTATTTATTTTATGAATTACTCTTTAAACTAGTCGGATTATAATTGGCCGCTAACTTTGGCTGCTAACTTCACACAGGTTTTCAGTTTACGGTTTTCGTTACTTAGAAAATGCTCTAATGCCAAGATTATTAGTCAAATAAAGCACTTGCAACAACTAAGCATAGTAGTTGCAAGTGCTTTATTTGACTAATAATTAGAGCACTTGCTACGTATATCTAACTTCTGTAGGTAATCTCGGCATTAGAGCACTTTCTGAGCACTTGCTAAAACCTGTAACAGACGCCCCACTGTAATACCAGTCAGACCTACAAAGTCCATGAATTGGGTCGATCAATAAATTGTTTATTAAGAATAATGATCGCTCCCACTATGCTGGCTAATTTATGCGGTTACGAAATGGGCGGCAACAAGAGCGAATTTGCATTACCAGTATATTTTAATATACTCGAAGTATATTTTAATATACTCGAAGTATATTTTAATATACCTACTCGAAGTATATTTTAATATACTCGAAGTATATTTTAATATACTCGTAGTATATTTTAATATAATCGTTACCTTATCGTCAATTCAACCACACCGTAGCCACACTCAGACAGAAATAGACTTCTTTCAGGGTTCGGCTACGCTGGTTGAATTGACGTTAAGGCAACCTCGACAAGAAATGTAAGCCGTAGTCTCCTGAAAACCTGTGAATCCACAGATCAAAACTGAAACATGACTAGTCCACCTGATGGTTTTTGCATCTGTATGGGTGACGGTAACGAAACCTAACGAAGTTTTAGAATCCCACATAAACTAAATTAAAGTTTTTTTTGTAAATAAACGAAATATTCCGAACCGAATAATTCGGCGAATATTCGGTACGGTACATCTTGGACCGAATAAACGGCCTCATAGTCGTATTTGGTTGAACCCATATTCAGCGCATCTCTACTGGTTACAAACTTAGAAAATAGATTTTCAAAAAAAAATAGGAAAAAATTGAGGTTTCTAAAAATTAAATAAAATAAAACAATAAAAAATTAATTAGCAAATGTGGCCCCACAATCCTGATGGTCATCTGACAGTTTGGTCGGGTCCGACAGACGGACAGGGGCCGTAGAGAAAATTCAAGCGAGGCGACATGTCGCCACAGTCAAAAACGTATGGGTTTTGACATTGACAGGCGTGAGGTACGCTGTCACCTGTCAAAGTCTATACATTTTTGATTGAAGGCGACGCGACACGTCGCCTCGCCTGTACATTCTCTAAGGCCTGGCTTCCACTCGCTACGACTTGACTGATATATACCAAGGTACGTCACAAGCTACCGGGGCCCTACCGGGAAGCCACATGAAATACCGATCGCCACGTCGAGCGATCGAAAGCAAAAATAAAATGTATGTTATTTGACGTTTCTCGGCGAACGAGTTCTACCCATAGACAATATTTCCTATACAAGTAATAACATACAAAAGCCAGAAGAAAAAAAAAACTTTATTTTGTTCATCAAAGTTATTTATTTTCACTGAGTTATTGCTGTTGCGGGACACAATAATAATTGCCGTTCTATAGTTGTGCATAAAACCACCACCACGTGAAGCACAGCGGGTTGAGTTGGAACTTTATTTAATACTGTCGCTTTCGTCAGTGGAATCGTTTTCGTCTTGTCTATGGTCAGATCTGTATGAATATTATACGGAAGTGCTGTAATGCATATTCAAAATTATTAGGTTGATGATTTTTCGATTGAATTTTTCAAAGAAACGAATAATTGATATTTATCTCTTTTCTATAAGTTGAATCGAAAGAATTATGCAGTTTTAATAATTTACATGATCTGTTACAGCACTTCCGTATATTATTCATACAGGTTCGGACCATAGACAAGACGAAAACGATCACACTGACGAAAGCGAAAGTGTTAAATAAAGTTCCAACCCACCCCGCAGGTTTTCGTTTGTTATTCTTTGTTTATTGTGTATTAATTATGCTACCTACATAACCTCAAAGTAGTTTAACAATGTCTGAAAAATAGAAATAGACAATATAGAGTGCGAACTAGTGCCAACCTCCAAATAAATCGTTTGACAGTTGTGGTGTTGCCAGCTTGGGAATGTACCAACATTCTATGCAATGTTATTTAAAATTATTAGCAGATTTTTTGGTGTTTAACCATGAATTGTGCAGCTTTCGGAGAGTTTTTCAACGACGCCTGAAAAATCCCGGTGTCATTTACAGGCGACACTGTCGTGGCGCCTGTGACACCTGGAATTTTCAGGCGCTAATATTACTTGTACGCCGATGACTTGCAAAAATCTGAAAGATCAGAGTTAAGCCAAGCTATTGCACTATTCAGTGTGTTGATGTCTGTCTGCACACACACTGAATAGTGCAATAGCTTGATTTAATTCTGATCTTTCAAATATATTGGCTTGGTCTACTAGATTTGGTGTTGCTGTCAACCCGGACAAATGTCAATCTATCATTATTATATTGGGAGTTCCCGTCTCTTAGCAAAAGTTGATATGGCCAAGATTGACTTCGTACGGTAAACCACAGTAAACCGATTGCGTTTTGTAGCGAGGTTAAGAACTTGGGTTTATACCTGGATTCTCATCTTAGCTGGAAAGCGCAAGTAATCAATACTAGTCGTAATTTTTTTTTTCATTTTATGTCTGCGCAAATATGATCACGTCACACCTTGTTAAACGAACCTAACACTCCCAAATACCTCAAGGATAGTTTTACATTTCACGGCTCGCATCACGACAGAATTCTTCCTTCTGCTTCTAACTTAACTCTTTCTATACCTTCTCATCATTCTACCTTTGTCTCAAAATATTTTTCAGTTGCTGCTACAAGACTCTAGAATGATCTACCGGTGCATATTAGATAAGCTCCTAACAGGGGTATCTTTAAGAGACTAGTGTATAAACACTTTCTGAATGTGTGAATGTGTCTTCTTCTTTTTATTATTCGTTTGGGCTCACTCTCTCTCTCTCATCTCATCCTGTGTTTCTGCTTTGAATGATTATTGTGCTGTGGGTAGTGCTTTATTGTACTATTGCTGTAATATTGGCTATTTTATTTTTATGTATGTATATTATTAATATAATTTATGATATGTATGTATATGAAGTGAGTATTAGTGTGTATGTATAATATTTGTATAGTCTATTTCTTAAATATATTTTACTGCACCTATTATACCTACTTACTGCTTAATTTGTCCCAAACGTTTGCCTGGTAGAGAATGCCTAGCGGCATTAAGTCCGCCTTTGTACTAAATTTGTGCAATAAAGTTTTTAAATAAATATTACAGAAACCGGCTATAGAAAGCGTGGTCCCGAAAGGCGAGCCTCCTGGAGGTGCCACAATGTAGGGTTTCGTCACCTGAACTATCAGATCAGGCCTCCCTTTAGATAACAATATTCGAAATCTGAAATTTCATTTAGTGAATATCCCTATCTTGGTTGAACAGGTCAACGAAATAAAAGATGAATTAGCGAAGCTTAAGAAGTCTATTGAATTCAATTGTAATAAGTTAAATAAATTCGGCGACAGATTGACTGATTTAGTGTGCCGTCTCCCAGTGCTGGATGTTACACAGGAGACTATTACTTCTCACCAAAAGGAGATTGTAAATCTTAAGTCTGAACTTGCCTCTAAAGAACAATGGTCTCGGCTTAATAACATTGAATTTAAGGGGGTTCCGCTGAAGAAGAATGAAGATCTCTTTGGCATTGTTGATGCATTGAGTGAACCTGTAGGATATAGCTTTCCGAAAACGCAAATTAACTACATTGCGAGGGTCCCGACCTATAATTCTAAAGAAGAGTCTACTTTACTAAGCTTTATAAATCGGTATATTAAGGAGGAATTTGTGGCAGCAGGGCGCGCTAGCAAATCGATATCGGCGAGTGACATTGGGTTTGATAGCAATCCTCAACGGATATACTTAAATAAAATTTAACTCCAAACTCTAAAATCTTACTCACTAAGCGTAAAAGTATTGCTCTGGATAAAGACTAGCGTTACGTTTGGGACTACTACGGGAAGATCCACGTGCGTAAGGATGATACATCGCATGTGATGGTTATTACTAAGGAGGGTGATTTAAACAATATTCGCTAACCCATTGTATTAAAAATATAGTTTTGATTTTAATTTTAGTTTACTTATACGAATATTTAATTGTTTACCAATTGCTACTTTATACTATTGTAAGCTTGTCTCTGACTTTTTACACTCACAATTTTATCCATCGACGTGTCGATCGGTTTGTCAATAAGGCCTGAAGATTTATGGGGGTTGTCAGTCAAAGCTATAGAACAAATCATTAATACTATAGGATTGCTGATATTTTTAATGGGTGTGTTAATGAAGGTATTTTTCCCGGCCTTATGAAGAATATAATAGTTCCCATATTCAAGTCTGGCTGTAAGACAGATCCAAATAATTATCGTCCTGTTTCTGTCCTGCCAGCCTTAAGTAAAATATTCAAAAAAATTATTCTCGGTCAACTGTTAAGTCATTTTAATACAAATAAATTGTTACATGATCAACAATACGAGTTTACAAAAGGAAGAAACACAACAAATGCCGGTACAAGTTTTATTGCGGAAATAATCGATGCTTGGGAAAATTCTCAGGACCTCGTTGGTGTTTTCTGTGATCTATCTAAGACGTTTGATTGTGTTGATCATCAAAGTTAGATAAGTTAGAATTTTATGGTATTTGCGATTTAGCTTTAAATCTATTCAAATTATTACTTACCTTTCCAATTGAACTCAAGGTGTTAATATTGATGGCTGTCTATCCGAAGGGGCCCTTGTAAAGATGGGTGTTCCGCAAGGCTCAATTTTAGGACCATTCCTCTTCCTAGTATACATCAATGACCTTCCACATATGGTTCAGGAGATGGCGCAGATAGTGCTATTTGCTGATGATACATCTCTACTGTTTAAAGTTAGTAGAAAAGATAATATATTATCATCAGCAAATGACACTCTGGAAATGGTTTCGAAGTGGTTCACCGCGAATAATTTAGATTTAAATTTGTTGACTCCACTGTGTTTTTAGGGATCACTGTCGATTCCAAACTACAGTGGAAAGCTCACATAAATACTCTATCCAATAGATTGAGCTCTGCTGCATATGCAGTCAGAAAAATCAGACAATTAACTGATGTTGCAACAGCCAGACTAGTGTACTTTGCCTATTTTCACAGTATAATGACGTATGGTCTTATAATGTGGGGATCCGCGGCAGATTTTGATACTATATTTATATTACAAAAGAGGGCTATTCGGGCAATATATGGCATGAAAGCTCGTGATTCTCTCCGGGAAACATTTCCTATGATTGATGTATTGACACTACCATCTCAATATATTTATGAGAATTTATTGTACGTCAAGAAAAACTTAAGTATGTTTAGTAAAAATGGCGACAGGCATAATTTAAACTTAAGAAATATAGATAAAATTGATATTCCACTGCTTAGACTGCAAAAAACTAATAAATGTTTTGTCATTAAAAGTATAAGGTTATTTAATAAATTACCTAAAAGTATTATAGATTTAAGTGAAATAAAGTTTAAAAAATGTATAAAACAAACATTAATCCATAGGGCATACTATAGAGTTAATGACTATATTAATGATAAAGATGTCTGGACCCGTTCTGATCCGCAATTGAGGTCTCACAACTAGTATTGCCTTTTCAAATGAGTACCCTAGTAGGTATATTAAATCTGATATTGTAATAACTTATTATTACTTAATTTATTTTTTATTATATTTAAATTTTATTTTTGGACAAGGTATATCTTATGATTACTTATTTATATTTACATTATGCAGGTACTCTGTTATTATATATTATTATTTAGTAAAGTGCCTGTGCTCTTTAGTATTTGCAGTTCTGTAAATTGGCACAGCAACCAATTGCTAAACTGTTAAATAATCTGCCACAGAGGTGTTTTGCGCATGCTTTTAGTAAGGTTAGAACATTTTACGTATGTTACGATATGCATATCGGTAACTTAATGGCTATGTTCCTCTGTTAGTTTGTGTGAAGCACCAGAGTTTTTTACTTGCTGGTACCTTTTTCTCCGGGGTGACTCCGGAGGGATCGACTTTACAACTAGTGTTTACGCCCTTAAAGATACCGATCCATATAACTATGTTAATGCGATTGATGGTCATTTAAAAATATCTACAGCCAATATAATGATAATATAAGAACTAATATTTAAGGCGTGGATACGGTTGGTGAGGTCGGTCGGCTCGGTGGCACCCTTGTATGGCAGATGATAATCGGAAGGTCAATGGAATCAGCTAACCACCTAGTCTTACACTAGTTGGTTATGTAGCGTGCGTTCGGTTGGTTGTTTTTTTTATTACTTTTATTTAATGACACCTTTTATTAATTAATCTATAATGGTTATATATATATATATATATATATATATATATATATATATAGCAGCCTAACCAAACGCACTCTAGACCTTATTGTTAAAACTTTTTTTTTTTTTGACTATTCATAAATATCTTTAAAGATTTACATGAAATAAATAATATTTGATTTGATTTGAGGCCCCTGGCCATCGTCAACGACGACAAGACTGTAAGTAAAAATTAAGTATCGAAATATCAGCTCTATTGTAATTGTTATGTCTGTTTTAGGTTGACTAAAATATGCCGCCATCTTAATACACGAATTTTTCGCCACTTGGAACGTATTTGGAACATTAGAATTTCAACTTTATTATTAACAGAATAGAACTTATATTTCCACATTTAATGTTTACTCAACGTCCCGTATGACCGTGTCAACGATTCGACTACGAAAACGATCGCGCAGCTCGTGTTTAGGCCCCAGTAATAATAATAATTGAAACACTACACACGTTCCAACTTGAACGTAGTAGAGCGGTCGGACCAATCCAAGTTGGGGCGTCTGTTACAGGTTTAAGCAACGGCTAGGCATTAGAGCACTTGCTAAGTAACGTCTATTATTGTTGGCATTAGAGCACTTGCTACCAACACCGAGTTCCGACCTCAGCATCGCTGCCACGGATCGCTGATTTTTTTAGCCAAGGTCGTTTCACCGCGCGGAAATGTTAGCAATTCAAGTAACCATCAATCGTTCCGCGACCAGAAATTTTAACACGAAAAGTTAGCAATTGTAGCTCGGGCTAAGGATAAGGGAGTAATATTTTTAATTTCAATTATTTAATTCAAAATAGTGCTCCTTGTCAAAAAGTGGCATCAAAAATCAACACCGAACGTTTCCGAGCTGCATTTTAACATTGCTAAAAAAAATGACATGGCTGTGTTGAAACGGGCGGTCGCGCTGGTTTTTAATGTCACCACGAAAAACTGCCCGCGCTACCTCTCGGAACGCAGGGCAAGTAACGACTATTAATCTTGGCATTTAAGCAGTTGCTACCAAGCAACGGCTATTAATAATGGCATTAGAGCACTTTCACATTTAGAGCCAAGCAACGATTATTAATCTTCGATTATTATACTCGATATAGCTCTTGCTAAGCGACGTCTATTATTCCTTTAGCAAATTACATTGTAGTGTGAAAGAGTAGTAACTAGTATTGGTTAATAATGACGTACAAACGCACGTACAAAAATAGAATAAAACAAAAATGTAACAGGATAAGTAGTTTATTTCATACGTATACATGTAGGTAATTTAATTTATTTATAAAATTAATTTACATTGCCCAAGTTACTAAAAGCGTGGTAGCAGTTAAATCGTTCTTTAAAGTGACAATCAGTAATTTTATAAGAGAGAGGAGTTGCGAAAATAAATTTATATTTCACTCAGATTTTAATTTATTTTGTATTTGTTAAATATTTTCATCTAAAAATATTTTTTTAGATGAAAATAATTTAACCGCAACGTGAATTTAACGTCGGTTAGGTAAGCAACCGGGCCTTAGATGCAAATTTTCAATCGTTACATAGGTATACCTAATACTTATTGGACAGTTAATTAGAAAATATTTACAACTGTCAAAGTAATCGGTGCTGTTCCAAAATTCAAACATTACCCGTGCGATCTCTCGGACAAAAGAGATGGAATATACACAAATTACGTATCTTCGTCTCTTTCTTTTTCTCGACAGATCTCGCACAGGTTAAATTTATTTTGGAACGCAGCCCTTTTTCTAATAAATTATCTGTCAAACTTTAATGTATGAAAATCGCCCCAGTAAATGGCTATTGTTAAGTAATATTGTATCGGCGGGGCATATAAATAGATAATATACTTTATATAAATTAAAATAATTAATAATAAGTATTTATAAAAATATAGAATAAAGGCAAAAGATATATAACTAATGGATATAATATTTGAATACGTTTCCCATAAAAGGATCTATATTTTTTAACTACAACAGTTCAGAATGCGTTATAGGCCCTGACATAGGTATACATATAAATAATAGATGTTAACTGTTATTTGTCAAAATAACCTATGCAATTCTGACGTAATGAAAATCTGGTGACATTGAAAATTGACAAACAACTAAGTACCTACGTATTTTGATTAAAGTTGTACGGCGTAATAGGCTGAACGTTGTACGGCGTAATAGGGCTACAGTAAGCCACTACTGTATCAATGATTAAGGAAAGAGAACAAAATATGGCGGCAACAAACATATTTGACATTAGGTACGTTCCAAAATTAAAAGAAGTTTTCTATGTTTGAATGAGCAAGACAAATAAAAATGTATAATTTTTACTTTACAAAATTTTAATTAAATTTCATGGCTAAGTCCAGTCCAGCGATATATACAAAATAAGTCATTGTATATAAACTATCCACTGAAATATAAATTTTAAATAGACCCTTTTATTTTCAACTTTATAAGTAAATAAATACTAATTAAACGACCACAAATACCTAATATTAAATAACTTATAATTAAAATAAATTATATAATGTTTTAGCAAATATATATATAATGACGCATATTTCCAGCCAGAATATGCGTCAATAATTAAAAAAATAATCTTCACAAAAGGGGCTTTATTCCGAGTTTTGACACGTTCACCGTCGCAAATTTTGCGTAAAGTACGGGTATTGAAATATAAGTTCTATCGTGTTAATTATAAAGTTGAAATTCCAATGCTCATAAGATGTTCAAACTTGCGAAGAATTCGTGTATTCCAAGATGGCGGTATTATTATAGCCAACCTAATACATACTATATAACCATTGGAAAAGAACTTATATTTCCCTATTTATAGTTTGCGCAAGGTCTTGTCGTGATTAGCGGTTGCAAACTCGGAATAAGGCCCCAGCGCCCATATTCTGTTTCTTATAACGTGATCGTTAGATTGTCAAAATAACGATTTCCGCTATTAGCCCGCTCTCCTCCAATCAGAGTAGTTTTTAAACCTTGCTGATTGGAGGAGAGCGCGCTAATAACGGAATTCGTTAATTTGACAATCTAACGCTCGCGTTATAAGAAACAGAATGTGGCCGCAGGTTTGTTTTTTAAAAGGCTGCATGGCCGAAAGATCTTTTCCTTCCACATCGTGGTAAAAAAAAGTTAGTTTTTTAAATATAGTAATATTATATATAATCTTTATATAAATTTGAGTATACTATAGAATACTTATTGACAATAACGTAGAGAGGGATATAAGTTTTAAGTTACATGTATATATACTCGTATATATTCTTTTAAATAAATGCGTCGAGAATATCTTGGTTTCTTTCAGATTTTGGATAGGATCTTTTCGGTTGAATATCATTTTCGTCGTCTATGTAATCGGCGCATGACATCAGCAGCTGAAACATAAAAAATAAGTATAAAGTTAGGTGTGGTTTCGTTTTACTGATTGGGTTTTATCTTATCTTATCTTATTGGTTTTTGGGGTTGACATCAGTCAAAAACACTTCGACCCTTTGGGATCTTTTGTGTGTTCCCTATTCCTATTATCCACACACCTCAGTATCGTCCCCAAATATGTTGTTGACATATTTAAGGACATCACCAAGGTCGATTAGCCTGTAGCTTTCTGGATCCGGATAAGCCTGTCCTAGGTATTTGATTCTTTGGATGGCCCTAGCGTCACAGTCGCACAGTAGGTGCCGCATGGATTCGGGCTCCTTACCACAGAATCTGCATGTGGGATCATCTCTTACTCCTATAGTATAGAGGTGTTTGTTGGTGTGTTACTGATTGGGTTTACTAGATGCTTTAAGAAATATTTTGTCTTTAAAAAGTAAACATTAATTCTACTATTTTAATGCAGTTTTATGATTTTAATGAAACATTTTTATTTTATTAGCGGGGCACGGCATGTGACTTTGTATCAACCTGGTGGTGTGCAGACCTACAAAGTCCATGAATATTGGCAATCAATAATTGTTCTTAAAGAACATTGATCGCTCCCACTATGCCAGCTAAATGAAGCGATTACGAAATGGGCGGCGACAAAGACGAATTGCATTACGAGTATATTTTAATAGACTCGCAGCCTTATCGTCAATTCTACCACCCATTTCGTAACCGCACCTTGACAAGAAATCGATGCGGTAATCTCCTGAAAAAGGGTGATCCCACAGACTAATACATGCCTAGGTCACTTGACGATTTATATATAGTGTGCTTTATAGAAACTCGTAAAACATCCTGTATAGTGTATACCTAAAGGGGGTTCAGCCCTGTAAGTATACTATATACAGAGGAGATAAGTAAATAGGCAATTACTCTGAAAGCAAAGAAGTCCTAGTCATATTTCAGTTTTAGACTGTGGGTTCACTGGTTTTCAGGAGATTACTGCATAGATTTCTTGTCGAGGTGGTTATCTCCTTTCAGGGTGCGGTTACGAAATTGGTGGTTGAATTAATGATAAGGTAAAATTAATGATAAGGTAAAATAAAAGTAATGCAATTTGTCTTTGTCGCCGCCCATTTCGTAATTCCATTAGCTGGCACAGTGGGAGTGATCAATATTGTTTAAGAACAATTATTTTCCCAATTCATGGACTTTGTAGGTCTGCTCACCACCAGGTAGATACAAAATCACATGCAGGGGTACAAAAAAAAAAGACTACATCAATTATTAGGATCACAGAAGATAGCTAGTACCTAATTGAATGGGCAATGAACCTGAAATTTGGCAGTGTCATAGCAGGAATAAAAACATAAATTGCACTGTTTGAATGTATAGCACTTAGCCCGCAGTTATTTTATTGTGTATTAGAATAATGTATTTCTGAAATTATGTAATAAAATGCTCTTTTTTTTTACAAGTTTTATTATTATTTTCTTATAAATACGTGTTAGTTAAAAATAGTAACTGGTTAATAATACATTTTATTCGTAATTAATTGTGAAATATAGGTACCGCTTAAAATATTAAGAACGTCGAGGTGAAATTTATTTCCCAAGGCGATATTTGAGATTTTTATGGAATATTATAAACATATGATATTCCTAGGGATAAAACTCGACGTCAAAAGATTCTTGTCATAGGTATGCGATTTGATGTATGACACTGTCTTAAAACTATTAAATGAACGCGAAAGTTGGAAAAGTTTCACGGCTGAAGTACTGAACTGATTTTGATGAAATTTTGGCAAGAAGTTAGATTAAATCCCGTGGGGTCAACAAAGGGTTTTTTTTCTTTCATAGGAACATAGCATATGACCTTGTGTCTACCTGATGTTAAGTAGACCTACAAAGTCCATGAATGCGGTCGATCAATAAATTGCCACTATTTCGACTAAATGATGCGGTTACGAAACGGGCGGCGACCAAGACGAATTGGCACCCTGAAAGAAGACTACCAACTAAACAAGTAATCGATGCAGTAGTCTCCTGAAAATCAGTGAATTGTTATTAATTAATTATTTATTTTAAAAACTTACTCTATCATTAAAAGGTTTTCCCTCTAAAATGTACTTCAACTTCTTAATCTGGCATGGGTTCAGGATCCTCTCCAGACTGCTGGCTATCTCCTTGACATCCTCAGAACGTTTGTGACCATCACGCTTTCCGTTCGTCCAGCCGCGGGAGTATTGAAAGGTTTGTCCTGTAACCGAAGTAAGGGCTACGAAGGCAAGCAGCAATGTACAGATTTGCAGGCTTGTCAACGTCATTATGAGGTTCTGAAACAATCAAATTTAATATAATTTATTTAGCAATAACTATAAGTATATTAATATATTTTGTAATATCTTTGAGATATTGATTTTTTAAGCTCGGAATTCTCTCCGGGAAACATTTCCTATGATTGATGTATTGACACTACCATCTCAATATATTTATGAGAATTTATTGTATATATATATCTTACGAGTGCCTTACGGCGCCCGAGACCGCCTAGACAGGCCCAGGGTACCCAGCGGAGGGGTTTAAATCCCACCTCGAAGTAGCCGATGGTATGAGTCTACACCGAACAAGTGGCTAGCTCGTCGCGATGTTGTAAATAGACTCAATAACCCATCTATAAACAGTTTCACAAGTTGGTATAGTGAAACCGGGACCGACAGCTTAACGTGCTCTCGGAGGCACTATAGTGATGTTGTCAAACAAATGTACATTTTTTTTTTTATTAAAAACTCATTGGTACACACCGGGATTCGAACCAGGGACCTTAGTGTTTTTAAGTCCAAGGTCTAACCAACTCGGCCACCACGTATATATACTCGGCCACCACGTATATAACTATGTTAATGCGATTGATGGTCATTTAAAAATATCTACAGCCAATATAATAATAATATAAGAACTAATATTTAAGGCGTGGATACGATTGGTGAGGTCGGTCGCCTCGGTGGCACCCTTGTATGGCATATGATAATCGGAAGGTCAATGGAATCAGCTAACCACCTAGTCTTACACTAGTTGGTTATGTAGCGTGCGTTCGGTTGGTTGGTTTTTTAATACTTTTATTTATGACACATTTTATTAATTAATCTATAATGGTTATATATATATAGCAGCCTAACCAAACGCACTCTAGACCTTATTGTTAAAACTTTTTTTTTTTTTTTACTATTCATAAATATCTGTAAAGATTTACATGAAATAAACAATATTTGATTTGATTTGATTTGATTTGATTTGAAATATATTTCAATTCTACTCGAACAAGTAGCAAGCTTGTCATGGTGTTTGTATTACTTATAACAGTTTTAGAAGGTATACGCAGTTCCAAGTATTTTTTTATTAAATTAAATACATTTATTTATATAAGAATACATAATTTGTTTTACAACGGGCCCCGCACTAGGAAAAACTGTATCGCGGGAAATATATTTCTTATAGTGGAGTATTTAGTGCAACATGTTGTATGGGAACCCTGCATTTTGTGATTAAAGGCTCAAATTATTTCTTGGGTAGTATTGAGTAAATAGCCCGGTAGCCACCCGTAGCCGCCGCGAGGGTGGCGAGGGGAAGGGGGGGTGGTAAGTTTGACTCCGCCGCACACTACTGTGAGCGCTATTGTGCTAAAACTAATGCACCACACTTGCTATAATACTCGTAATGTTTAGATAACTTAAAGATGAATAACTTTTTTTCGTAACATAAACAATACCAAAATCACAAACTTTTTTTTGATATCAACGTTGTTTATTTTTAAACCGTTAGAGATTACATATATGAAAAAAAGATTTACTAAAATTTACATTTATTAGAATTACAGAAATATAACTTTCATTGGAATCCCACTGTTAAAAATAATAAAAATAACAAAAATATTCATCATCATCCGACGACCTTATTAACCGCAGGACCTCGCTGGATGCAAGCCGCTCCTTCTGGAAATCTATAGGAGAGGCTTATGTCCAACAATGGACGTCCTATGGCTGATTATGATAATTCATCACGAAGCAGAGTAATATATTTATGTTTCAGTCGAGCACTGATCTAAGTAACCATTGGTGCCTCCCACTTAGTGAAACCACAATCACGAGGGCGTTTAAGGATTTTATAAGGTCAACGCATCAACTCTGTAGCCATGCTCTTCATCTGTCTAAAGAAAAAAAAAATCCTTTTAACATTCGTTTTTCACCCAGAGGCCATTCAGAGGTCTTTTGGGAGGATGCAATCAGATTATCCCGAGAGTTGCTCAGGATTTGTTGCTTGGTTATATATAATGTTTGTACAACTCAGATGGCGTTTTAAAATTAATATAAGCGAAGACTTAAGTTTCCTTATGTCGGTTGCTTCATAATTTAACAAAAAAATGTGTTGAAGTCGTAGGCAAGAAATGGCCACGTTAGATGTGGTTAAGTATTTGTCATAAATCCAAGCTTTCTTGACGTTGCTTATTGGCTTTTGGTCTGCCGTGTTAATATAATATACGAGTATGTTAATAAAGCGTTCTACAACTACATTTAAGGAGGGTGTTATTCCTTTGATATCAATCTTTTAAAGAATTTTAAAGGCATGGCTTTCTCTACTAAGCTCTTTTCTGCCCTGATGAATTTCCTAGGTCGTGTGACGTAAACTTACGTAAATTTTAATGGTTCATTCTGATACCCTTCAACCATACACAGTACTCGTCTAGCATAACAGCAGATTCTAACATTATTATATTATTATTATTATTGGATTGCTTGTTAGCAGTCGTAGATCTTTCGCAAATGCTAAGATGGACTCCGAATATTCTTATGTACCATCAAGAGTAGAGCTCACCTGGACGGCCTCAGCGTACCCAGCCGTGCGGTTTATTTCCACCTCGTCGTAATCGAATGTAACTGTTTTAATACGAGTATTCAAATAAAGTGTTCAAAGTGCCTGTACAAACAACTGTGCAACTGCTATTTAATAAACGTTAATTAAAAAGACTGACGATTTTATTGTCTTTCAAGACATATAATTTTGTACAGTCTACTATAAGGTACCAGTGAGACGGAAGTCATGGAATTGTCGAAAAGTCTGGAAAAGTTATTATTAGGGATATATCAGGGAAAACGCTAGAATGTCAGGGAAAATATTATAGTCGTATCAAATTAGCAATATTAATGCGTAATTTTGCT
Organism: Monopis laevigella; assembly: GCA_947458855.1. Lineage (NCBI taxonomy): Eukaryota > Metazoa > Arthropoda > Insecta > Lepidoptera > Tineidae > Monopis > Monopis laevigella. The sequence continues at coordinate 8,790,185 of OX381599.1, forward strand.
TGACTTTTTTTATAATTTATGAATATTTGTAAAATAAAGGGCTTTCGACGACAATAAAAAGCTTGATATTCATATTTTCCGCTATTAAAATATAGCACTGTGTAGTTAACTCTATGGCTAAAACGAAAAAATAGATTTTCTTTGTATTGTTCGTTTATATTTTTTTTTACTCAAAAAACATTTTTTTCCCAAAAATAAATAAAATAAACTAAATTGCATATATATAATAATATATATTTTTTGAAAAAAAACCTTTCTTTTCGAAGAAAACTAAGGTCGGGAAATAATGTGGCTAAGAAAAAGTTACGAGAAATTCATATCCGAAAAAAAGTGGTCAATTTGGCTACTATGCCCCATGATGAGCATTTATTTAATTTAATTTATTTTTTACATTGGATTCCAATAAAAAATATATTCATGTAATCCTAGTAAATGTGGATTTTAGGATATATTATTTTCATATTGATATTTTTTACGGTTTATATATTACCGTTGATGTAAAAAAACATAGTATATGATTTCGGTATTTTGTTTAATAATTTTGGTGTTTTCCATGGACGAGTATTGTTTTTATTATGAAAAAGAATCTATCATCCTTAAGTTATTTTAAAACGACACCAAACTTGCCACTATACGAGTACCATTAGTTTTAGCTGAATAGCGCTCAGAGTGGAGCGCGGGGAGTCAAACTTCATCCCTTCCCCTCGCCACCCGCGCGATGGCTACGGGTGGCTACCGGGCTCTAAATACTACCCAAGGAATAACTGTGCCAAGTTTGAGCCTTTAATCACAAAATGTATGATACATTGCACTAAATCTCCACTATTAAGTGAAATTTTACCACTGTAAAAATAACACCCAGTTTAAAATAATAACACGACGTGTTTTCTTACACGTACAATATACGGAGCAGAATATTATATTAACATAATCCTGGTAGACTATACTAATAATAACAAAGCTAATATAAACAAAACAATGTTCTCAGAGAAATACCGCATCCTTTACGACTGCATTTCACGCATCTATGATATTGAAGCGATTTTGTGTAGGTTTACCATGCCGTGGTGGAAAATAAATGGGACTTATTTTCCCACAGCACAGGGAATCCTAGTGTGGGAATTAAGGTTGTCATGTGCTAATATCTGTTTTTTTTTTAATCATTTTATTAATGAATTATTTCGTAAAACGCAGTAAAAATCATTTCCAGGATAGCAACAGCAAAAAACAGGAATCTACTTTACAGACCTGCTTGCAATAAAAATATTTATGAAAAGAATGTATTTAATATATTATTATATATTTTGATATTCAATGAGATACCTTACGATATAAAGCAACTACTGGGTAGTTCATTTAAAATAGGAATCTCAAAATGGCTCTTGAAAAATAATTTTATAGTGTTAATGAGTTCATAGAGCTATATAGAAATAATCCTATTCTGTTACTTAGTGCATTTAATATCTAACATTGATGATTGTTTATTTGTTGTTTAAACTCTTCATTGCACTAGGATTGTACATGGGCATATTGCCTAATAAACTCATGTCATAATATAATTATATTTTAATATGTGTATAATTAATGAAAATAATAATTGAATATGATTTGATAAAGGATAATGGATAATAACTAATAATTAACATTGTAATTAAGCACGCTTGACAAGACTGAATACAAAACTATATATTTTTTCCTATTATATCTTGTAATTGTGGGTATTCTAGCAAATTAATTGTTTCATTTCATTTCATTAAGTAATTTGTTGAAAAGAATATTGATATCCTTATAACAATAAGTAAAATTAAATTATTAAAAAAATGGTTTTGACATTGATAACACAAGATATTTTTTAAATGAAATTAAAAGTGTGTGTCGTGCACTCGTCAAAATTGTTTTTATTAAATCTTTTTAGAAATGAAGAAATAATCACACTGTCGAATAATAATAAAACCTGCAGTTTTATTCTTATTTCTGAAAAAAAAAATATTAAGAAACATTGTAAAGAAAGCGTAACACTCAGACTATTTCACTTATATTTTAATATTTTCCTCTAATTTGAATTTGATTTCTTAAACATGGCTGGTTACCCTACAAGTGTAAGTAGGTATGATCGATATAATTTTCTGTCAGTTTGTTATAGTTATCGAGGCACATTATTAGGTAAACAAAAATTTAATATTTGAACATATTATATTTATCCTAATTTTTCCACCTCAAGCATGGTTATCTTACAGGTGTAAAATAGTGCAAAAACTTACAATAAAGATCAAATGCACTACACAAATAAGTAAGTAGTACCTATTTATAAAAATATGTCTTTATCCTGATTTTTCCACCTCAAATCATGGCTACCCTACAGGTGTAAGTAGGTGTGCTTGATAGCATTTTCCGTTAGGTAGCACGTACACAAAAGCTTTTGTTAAGATCCTGAAGGAAGAATATTATTATTTTGTTGTGTATTAACAAAACAATGAATTATTTAATAAATTCGGTTCTATCTTTACACAAACTGATTTTTAATTTTATGTATCGTACGAAAGTATATAAAAAAACATGGCTAGTACCAACTATAAATTAAACAACTTAAACAAAACAAGTCTGAAAAAAAATGTATAAAGGATTGAGGAAAAAAAGTTATTATGAAAGATTTTTTTTTTGACCATTATTGATTTAATTTTCTTTAATTTTAAGATACTTTGTTTTTAAGAAGAATTGATCCTTGTGATATTTATTCTTTCAATATATTATTATCTTCAATATTCTTAGTAACTATCTTCGGGTGTGGGACGCTTTGTATAATTAGAATAATAATTATATTAAAAAAAATACTGTTATTAATCATTTGTATAGATTGTAGGTATAAAGACCTGCTATAAATAACTTTTCTGGAATCTCGGTCAAGTCACGTAATATTTTTCTAAAGATCGTCTTATTCCATTACTCATATGGGATATATGTCTTCCCCAGGTTGGGTATCAACGAGTTTCACTTCCCACAGCAGTGTCATGACATGTGACTTTATATCTACCTGGTGGTGAGCAGACCTACAAAATCCATGAATAGGGTCCATCAATATTTTTTGTTAAACAATATGTACGAATACACATATTAAATTTTATAAATGCCCAGACTAAGGGCTGTTTCAACCAAAAGAAGGCATAACTTATTCTGGGGATACTAATGTCAAATTTCATACAAATTATTTATTATTAGATTAAATTATTATATATAATAAAATATTTATTTTTATGTGATAGAGGAGTGTCTGATGAGGCTATTCGATGCTCATGCTGATTCAACTGCAAAGTATTACCTTACCCTTAATGGATTTGAAAAAAAATGTCCTCATTTTATTAGAGAGAAAATAAACGACGACTGTACCTTTTTTAAATTTTCTACCTTGATATTTTATAGGAAATATTTTAATGTGAGGGATTTTTTTGGGTTTTTTTTCTAATTTCTAATTTAAACTTTAAAAAAAAGAAAACGTACGTGCCTATATATAGGTCTTATTTATAACGCCTCCAAAACTCATAAAAATCTATGAATGTTTAGTGGGGGGTAACAGTTAGGACCAAAAGGTCGTGAATGTATAGGAAATGTTTGATCAGACTCCGCTCTTAACGTCTTGGTATAAGTTATGCCTACATAAGTTTAGGTGGGAGGAAGGTCTCTATAACTTCGTTAGGCCGACCGACCGGTCTCGTTACCACCGCCCATACATATGCAAAAACTGTCAGGTGACCTAGTCATGTTTCGGTTTTAGTTTGTGGGTTCACCAGTTTCAGAAGACTACTGCATCGATTTATTGTCGAGGTAGCCTCCTTTCAAAGCGTGCTTACGAAATGGGTAGTTGAATTGATGATAAGGCAGCGAGTATATTAAAATATACTCGTAATGCAAAATCGTCTTTATCGCCGCCAATTTCGTAATCGCATCATTTAACCGGCATAGTGGGAGAGATCAAAGCTGTTTTACAACAGTGTATTGATAGACCCCATTCATGGATTCTGTAGGACTGCTTACAAAGTCACATGACGTACTCCAATAAAAAAAAATCTTCATATTGTTCTTCCCCTTACCAAAACATCCCCTCGACATCCAAAAGGTTTTATTGCTATAATGAACGTTACATAAACCTACGTAATAATATTTTTATATTATCTCAGTAATTAAGGTAATAACATAATGTAATTTATATTTTATTGTTAAATAATAACAAAACAACAAAAAATCATTGTTTTTTTTTTTTTTCTAACCTCAATCTTGTTGTCGTGGAAAGCGTGGAGGTCGAATGTGGACCACGTATTAGTGCATGTTACTCTTTTTTTAAAGACAAATTGCCATCTAACTAGAACTCGTAATGCAATTGGTTGCCACCAATTTCGTAATAGCATCATTTAGCGGGCATAGTTGTTTAACAACAATTATTGATCGACCCCATTCATGGACTTTGTAGGTCTTCTCACCACCAGGTAGATACAAAGTCACATGCTGTGCTCCATTAAAAAAAATGAAAAAGATCAAAATTCTAATTAAAATTCTAATTGTCTCTAATACAGAGTAATTGGAAGAATGCACATAGAGGGCGTGTGTGTCTAAATAAGAAAAAAGCAATGACTACTTAAAGAGTGACATGTACATGAATGGCTCAGTGGTTGAGCTAATTGCCGTGAAAGCGTGGGTTCAAGTCCCTCCCTACAATATTTGTTCTTTGCCAATGTATCTTGAATAAAAAAAAACTACCTAAAATATTTGTTTTAATAATTGTTTAAACTACCTAGCGTTTATTAAAACGCGGTAAAATACCATCAACGTAACACGGAAAGTCTGTAATTTTATTTAAAGCAAAGCAATTTTTTGAAAAGTTTTCTGATTATGTTATTATACTCAGGGAGTTACAAAAAAAAACTTTTATCGTAATAAGTTAATTAATTACGATCACGGCATGTGACATTGTATCCACCTTGTAGTGAGCATTTACGAGTAGTTTTTTAAATGTTGTTCATTACAAAAGCTTTTTGAACTTTATCATTATGTGCTAACTGGTTTATTTTAAGAAAGTAAACCTCAAGGTTTACAACGAATTTTATTTTTATTTTTTATTTAATAATAGAGTTTTTTCTTAATGAGTATTTGGAATAATAATAGTAGTTGTAGTTGAAGTTAATATATAGTTTTGGCTACTGGTATCTATGTAGTTTTAACAAAAAATAAAATATTTATAAAAAAAAACTATCGATAAGTGGTATGATAGTGGTCAATCGTGATTCCACCAAAACAGCGGTTGCTGGTTCTAGTCCCTAAATGCATCAATAAATTACTTTTGATATATTTTTCGTGCTTTTTCTTTGAATGGAATATTGAAAAAATAAAGGTAAAATTGCAATATAAATTAGCTGGTGTTTTTTTAACACTAGATGGCGTGTTATTTATTTTAACTTTTTTAGTATTTTTATAAATGTCTTATTTATCAGAATATTCTTATATTAAAATTATAAAGGTAAAACTGCAATAAAAAATTTGCTGTTGGATGGGCCTCGAACCCACGACCCTGGCTTTCGCGACAAGGTACCCAGGTAGCATTTTGACGTCCCTGTGACGTCAATTACGTCGAGAATGACACTAAGTTGACGTCATAGGGACGTCAAAATGCTACCTGGGTACTTAACCAGTACAAGTCACCCCTCACGAAATTTATGTAATGAATGGTTTATTGACAGACAAATGCCACACACAACTCGTATAGCGTACCTATGCAGACACAGGAATTCATCAGAAAAAAATACAACAAATAAATAAAAATATGTGAACGGATTTTGCAAAGTTGTACATTATATTACTTATATTATGACAAACTTTATAGGTTACCTTCTTCATAATAAAGTTGCGTAGGTTCATAAAAATAATAAAAGGAGGGTTTTAATTACAAGAAACGAGGTAAAACTGAAACCTGACTGCGTTTTTTCCGCTTATAAAATTCTATAAAAAAAGAAGCAAGAGTTAAAGTTAACAAAACCAAAAAAACCTTTTGCCGTGTTAATTAGTTAATTTGATACATCGTTTCGTTTTAGAGATTGCAGTGTATTTTTTTCAGGTAAATTTAATAAGTGGGAAGTTCTTTAAAAAACACACAAACGAAGTACGTTTTGTGAGTTCGTAATTAAAATTTAGGCCTACATTTACACTGATATATTTTTAGGAGCACCTACTCAGAAAAAATACTTTTTAGCTAACATTATTATTTATTTTCAGTAATAAAAAAATATCGAAAATCAAATTTGATCTCCTATTCGTTTAAAGGTAAGTAACCAACAATAGTAAGTTGAATAACTTTCCTCCCCCGCATGCGACTAACACACTGCTTCCCAGTAGCTTCAAATTTGTTTTATGATGCCTGGGCCTGGCCCGTATGAGGTATTTTGCGTGTCGCTGTGCATGATTACTCTGTGTGAAGTTCCAAAGGGGCACAAAAATTATAATATCTAAACTGGAGCTCAGACTGCAACCCAGTTTTCAGTTCCAACAAAGCCTCATCTGCTTCGACTATCACTGTAATGTAGGAGCATTTTTTACTCGAAGAATGACGATTTAAAGATCCGTTCACTGTACTTATTTGGGGTGTGAAACAAACATTCATTACTTCATTCATATCGCGATGCAGATCCCAGAAAGCGTTTCATCTCCTTTCCGTGGCAGGTGTAGGATAATCTAGGATTGCCTCAATCTTTTCTGAATCGATGCGTATTCATTTGGAATCAACTAGGTTACCTAAATATTAAACATGTCAGGAATTAAATTATAATTTTATGAATTCATTGTTTCAATTAGTCTGATTAATTTTAAGAACACGTGATAGGAGATGTACATTGTCTTCAAAGGTACTACTGAATATAATATCGTCGAGATAAGCGTATACTTTTAATTCAAAGTTGTTAAACAACATATCGACCAAAAGCTCGAGCATTAGTCAATTCAACGGCTAGCTTTAATTTTAATTGTAGGGTACCTCGACCAGGTACACCAAAAAAATGTTTTGTAGCGATCTGCTCATTAATATATATTTGCCAAAAAGCTTTTGAAACGTCAATACTTGACAAGAATTTTGCGTCACGAAGGTTGTCGAGAATTTCTGATATATGCGGTAAACTTTAGGCATCTTTTTACCTGTTTTTGGAAATTTCGGTTGAAAAGGTGAGTTCATGGTCCGTGAAGCTACGGAATTTTCTAGGGAAGAAAATGCTACTGGTGATCCTCTGAGCAAGGTGTACCTCCTTTAGAGGATCAGCATTGCGATCCAGATGGTAATGCAGGTAGTGTGGTACACTACGCCCACCGTCCAATAACATAAACTTTGGATTTTATAAATTGAATTTTTGTTTTATATAAACATATATAAACATTTTTATTTTATAGGCAGGGGTTGTGACTTTCTATCTACCTGGTGGTAAACAGAACAGTACGAAAAAGTGGTCCATGATTTGTAACATATTGATTGCTCACACTATAATAGCTAAACAATCGGTTTCGAAATGGGCGGCACCAAAGACGAATTTACATTACGACTCGCTGCTTTATCGTTAAATCAACTGCTCGTTTCGTAACCATAGCTTGAAAAAAGACTACCTCCTCGACAAGGAATCTATGCAATTGTGTCCTGAAAACCGCGGTGAACCCACAGACTGAAACATTAACATAACTAGTCACCTATTTATGTTTATGTTTCGCATTTATTTCTGTTTCTCGGGAGCCAAAAAGGCACGGTGAAGGTATTTATTTATAATATTTTATCAACAACCCGAGGTACGGTAGTTATAATAATAATTAGTAAGTAAGTAACTTACTTAATAATATCTCCGTAATAATCCTTTATCAGTATTCCCACCTGCCTGACCTATATGAAAATATAATTAGGTCATTATATATAATTAATAGACCTACAATTATAATAATCGTAAAAAGGATTAATATTTGTTGCTTCCATATTATTCCGAGAATTCCGACAGTCATCGACACTTTAAGGATGTGTGTATGTTTATACATATCATCACGAGTGCCTTACGGCGCCCGAGACCGCCTAGATGGCCCCAGGGTACCCAGCGGAGGGGTTTTAATCCCACCTCGTCGTAGCTGATGGTATGAGTCTACACCGAACAAGTGGCTAGCTCGTCGCGATGTTTTGAATAGACTCAATAACCTAGGTTATTGAGTCTATTCAAAACATCGTGAAACTGTTTATAGATAGCTATCTATAAACAATTTCACAAGTCAAAGTCAAAATCATTTATTTCATGTAAATCTTTACAGATATTTATGAATAGTCAAAAAAAAAAAAAAAAAGAAGTTTAACAATGAGGTCTTAGAGTGCGTTTGGTTAGGCAGCTATTCATTAACAAAATAACGACAAATATTAATTGAACTTAGACACGATGGAATGGAAATCTTAATATGAAAATTACTACCGAACCGAACACACACTACATAACCAACTAGTGTAAGACTAGGTGGTTAGCTGATTCCATTGACCTGTCAATCATTATCTGCCATACAAGAGAGTCACCAAGGCGACCAACTTCACCGACCATATCCATGCAACATAAGTTGGTATAGTGTATGTATACTATACAGGGTGAATTTGAAAGGATGTACTTTGGGCTAATATGAAGTTCTGCTGATTAAATCGAACAACTTTTCCCATGGAACCATGTGTCGCAAATGAAAAAAAATTTTGGCTTCCCCATACAAATTGGTCATTTTAACATTACTAGTTTGTATGGAGAAGGCAATTTTTTTAATTAATACAATTATTATACAATATACATTAATTATATTAATAACAATAAAATTATTTAGAATATGTTATATACAGACAAAGACATTTTTATGATTTCGAAATAATTCAACATTATTATTATCCGTCGTACCATTATTATTCTCATTATCATTATTATTATTTTAATTATTATAGTTATTTTTATTATTTACAATTATAATTATTATTTACAATTTTTATTAAAATATTATATTACCTAAATATTCATTAATACTGTAATACACAATTATTTTCATTATTTTTTAAATTTTGTTGTTCTGGGGGTTTATATAATATGAAAAAAAAATGCTTTCTCCATACAAACTAGTAATGTTAAAATGATCATATTGTTAAGGAAGCCTAATTTTTGTTTTTTTCATTGGCGACAAATGGTTTCATGGGAAAAGTTGTTTTAAGTGTTAAAGAAAAATAACCAATTAGTATAAAGAAGCCAAAATTTGTTTTCATTTGCGACACAAAATTACTTTTTGCCAAGGGGATTAAATGTAACCTTTCATACTTTACAGAAAATTATTTTTCGTAGCATTTCTCCGCTTGTTTTTGTATTGGTTTGTTACTAACAATAGCGTAAAGTGGATATTTTCAAAGGGGATTTTGTCCTAAAATAAGTGTGAAGTATCTAAAACTTGAATTCATCTTCCCACGTAGTCTATTATTAATATTTCTATTTTAAATCAGACATTTATAACATTTGATAGTACCTACCTAATGTCTGACAACATGTCTAGGACATGGTGACTTTGAAAGGATTTACTTTGGGCTAATATGAGGTTCTACTGATCAATACGAACAACTTTTCCCATGGAACCATGTGGCGCAAAAGAAAAAAAATATTGCCTTCTCCATACAAACTAGTAATGTTAAAATGACCAATTTGTATGGGGAAGCCAAAATTTTTTTTCATTTGCGACACATGGTTCCATGGGAAAAGTTGTTCGATTTGATTAGCACAACGAGAACCTCATAATAATAATAATAAATACCATCACGGGTGTCTATTTGACTCCCGAGAACCGTTTAAACTGCCTCAGGGTACCCAGCGGAGGGATTAACCCAACCTCATTTCGCCGATAGTATTCGGAGGCAACACCTAATAAGTGGCGAGCTTGTTGCGGTGTTTATTATTAGCTCATATTAGCTCAAAGTAAATCCTTTCAAACTCACCCTGTATACACGTTGACAGCCTCCGTAGACTAGTGGTTGCGCCTTTGACGTTGTATCCGGAGGTCGTGGGTTCGATTCCCACCCATGGCAAAAAATATAAGTACGTTTTTTTCTGTACAGTTTGTCATGGTCTGGGTGTTTATAAAATATAATATGTATTATATCGTTGCTTCTGGTACACATAGTACAAGCCTAGAGCTTAATTTGTGACCAAAGCAATATGTGTAATTTGTCCTACATATTATTATTATTATTATTACTATTATACAGGGTGGAAAACACTAATATGACATTCAATAAAAGACCTTAAGTGCACAGGAAAAGATTTGCGAACTCGAGCGTCAAAAAGTTGATTTCTGTTGTTTTCTGTGATAATAAAGTTTTTTTTTAGGTAAAAAAAGAACATGAAGGTGTAGATTTTATTTTCTTGATTCTAATTATGTATTTTCATTATAAAAAATCTATTAAGTTGTAAAATGAAAACTATAGTAGGTAATATTTTTGATATCATAAACTTTGGGTGTCTTTTTAAAAGTTAATAGATTTTTTAATAAAAGACTATCTAATTAGGATCGAGTAAGTAATATTTACAAACACACCTCTTCTTTTCTACATAACTTTTGTTTACTGTGCAATAAGTACATGTACATACATATCATCACGGGTGCCTTACGGCCCGAGACCACCTAGACGGCCCCAGGGTTAGGGTTGCCAGGTCCAAAAACACAAAATCCGGACTTGGCGCTTAATTTGGCCGGACATTTTACCCTAAAAGCCGGACATACCTTTCTTAATAGCTAATCATAGCTTTTTAAGATGGACATATGTTCTAAAAGCCGGACAATATTTCATAATAAAAAAACATTAACTTATTTAAACTTTTTATTATGTACTCATTAATCAGTACATAATAAAAAGTTTAAATAAGTTAATGTTTTTTTATTATGAAATATTGTCCGGCTTTTAGAACATATGTCCATCTTAAAAAGCTATGATTAGTGTTAGTTACGCGGCGTAACTAACAAGCTTATCTCCCACAAAATAATCAGTTATATTATTTCTCATACAAAAGCACAGAATATAGAGAGCCCAGGAAAAACTTATCTAACACAAAATAAACAGTTTTCAGTCCTTCTCATTTAGTATGAAAAAATATTAAGTCTACATGGGTCATATACAGTCTACGTGGGTCACTGCCACTGGTGGGAGAGCGGGGCGCGCGGGCGGGAGGTGCTCCGTCCGTCCACGCGGCACGCGTCGTGCACTCGACTTACGACTCGCACGGCAGCCATACTGTGTTGCCCACACAAAAAGCCTAACAAAAGCCGGACAGGCCGGACGAGAAAATATTTGGCCGGATACATCTGTAAAAAGCCAAACATGTCCGGCTAAAGCCGGACACCTGGCAACCCTACCCAGGGTTCCCAGCGGAGGATTTTTAATCCCACCTCGTCGTAGCCGATGGTATGAGTCTACACCGAACAAGTGGCTAGCTCGTCCCGATTTTTTGAATAGACTCAATAACCCATCTTTAAACAGTTTCACAGGTTGGTATAGTGAAACCGGGACCGACAGGTTAACGTGCTCTCCGAGGCACTATAGTGTTGTTGTCAAACAAATGTACATAATATTTTTTAATTAAAAACTCGTTGGTACACACCCGGATTCAAACCAGGGACCTAAGTGTTTTTAAGTCCAAGGTCTAACCAACTTGGCCACCACGTATATAGTATTATAGTTATCTATTATAATATTAATTACACACATATTGCTCGGGTCACAAACTGAGCTCTAGGCTTGTACTTTGTGTACCAGAAACAATGATATGATACATATTATATTTTATAAACACCCAGACCAAGATAAACTGTATAGAAAAACGTACTAATATTTTTTGTCATGCCATGGGTTTGAATGGAACTCACGGCCTCCGGTTATGACCGCGAAGGCGCAACCACTAATCTATGGAAGGTTCGGATAATACTGTAATAACATGAAAATATATATTTTTGTGTCGAGGTTCGTTGGTTCGAGTCAGCCACCAGGATTTTTTTCATTCCATTTTTATCTTTAAAAATTTAATATAAGATTATCCTATCAAGGAATTTACAAAAATGCATAAAAATTAAAAATATAAGGAGATGATAACCTTTTTGTTTGTTGATTAGGTTATGTGTTTTTGGATATATATTTTTTCTGTACATCATGTACATTCAATATTTAATATTACTTAGTTAATAAAAAAAATGCTGTTATTTTATTTAAATTAGAAATAATTATAAATGTTTATAAAAATAAACAAAAATAAAACAAAAAAGAAAATAAGTATAGTATGTTGTTTTATAAGTAGTTTTGTTTGTTAATTAAGATACTCATTTTGTTTAATAATTATATCATAGTTATATTTTCTTTACAAGCAATAAATTTAAATATTAATAAATAATCAAGGTTTTTATTTAATGTAATTTCCCCTACATATGTACCTACATATACTGAGAAATATATACAAAGTAAGAAGCCGGATAGTCGGCGACTATTCGGCAAAGAGCGCCGACTATCCGGCTTCTTACTTTGTATATATTTCTCAGTATAATAGTGGCCGGATAGTCGGCGATGGTAAGAAAAAGGATTTGCGAACATGGTTCAATAGGAAAATTTATTCAATTAGATTATAAAGCCTCATGTTAGCCCAAAGTACAACCTTTCAAAGTCATCAAATATGTACTATTAATTTTTGACAAGAGGATTAAATGTAACCTTTCATACTTTACTGAAAATTATTATTCGTAGCATTTCTCCGCTTGTTTTTGTATTGGTTTGTTACTAACAATAGCGTAAAGTGGATATTTTCAAAGGGGATTTTGTCCTAAAATAAGTGTGAAGTATCTAAAACTTGAATTCATCTTCCCACGTAGTCTATTATTAATATTTCTATTTTAAATCAGACATTTATAACATTTGATAGTACCTACCTAATGTCTGACAACATGTCTAGGACATGGTGACTTTGAAAGGATGTACTTTGGGCTAATATGAGGTTCTACTGATCAATACGAACAACTTTTCCCATGGAACCATGTGGCGCAAAAGAAAAAAAATATTGCCTTCTCCATACAAACTAGTAATGTTAAAATGACCAATTTGTATGGGGAAGCCAAATTTTTTTTTCATTTGCGACACATGGTTCCATGGGAAAAGTTGTTCGATTTGATTAGCAGAACGAGAACCTCGTAATAATAATAATAAATACCATCACCTATTTGGCTCCCGAGAACCGTTTAAACTGCCTCAGGGTACCCAGCGGAGGGATTAACCCGCCGATGGTATTCGGAGGCAACACCTAACAAGTGGCGAGTTTGCTGCGGTGTTTATGATTAGCTCACATTAGCTCAAAGTACATTTTTTCAAATTCACCCTGTATACAGGGTGGAAAACACTAATAGGACATTCAATAAAAGACCTTATAAGTGGACAGGAAAAGATTTGCGAACTCGACCGTCAAAAAGATTTGCGAACTCGTCCGTCAAAAAGCATCTAAATGTCGTTTTCTGTGATAATAAAGTTTTTTTTAGGAAAAAAAGAACATGAACGTGTAGTTTTTATTTACTCGATTCTAATTACATATTTTCTTTATAAAAAATCTATTAAGTTTTAAAATGACAACTAAAGTTAATAAAATCTGGTGACCGACGAGCTGGGGCCTGACCAAAGAACACGATCGCCAATCGAATCGCCGCATCGATCGATAAAAATGTATAGGAAATTTACTCTATGGGTAGAGCCTGATCGACGAGAAACGTCAAATCCCATACATTTGGCTTTCGATGGGTATTTCGATTCGATTATCAATTGGCTCTTTGGTAAGGCCTCTGGCTGCTTTTTTGCACAAAGAATCAGTATAGCAATTCAGAGAGGAAACGCAGCCAGCTTATTGGGAACCCTACCTGTTAGCAGCGAAGTTTTTTGTTTATTATAATTTTGTTTAGGTTAATTGTATTTTTTATTTTCTTATTTTGTAAATTTTGTAATATTATGTATATATATGACGATAATAAAGTTTATATTATAATTTAGTTTACTTTTAAGTATATTATGTTCTTGTATTTTTGTATTATAATAATAATTGTCAGATTTAACAACTAAAGTAATATTTTTAGAATCATAAATCAAACTTTGGGTGTCTTTTCAAAAGTTAATAGATTTTTTAATAAAAGACTATCTAATTAGGATCGAGTAAGTAATATTTACAAACACACCTCTTCTTTTCTACATAACTTTTGTTTACTGTGCAATAAGTGTTTAAATATATAATTTATTAAAAAGAGAAGAATTTAAAACTACCATGTATCTAATATAGGTATATAAGATACTTTCCTTTGTCTTTATGTCTCGTTTCTTTTATTCCGCCCTGTATTCACAACCTATTTATTTATGTCTCATTTATTTATTTCACCCTGTATATTATTCGCCTAAGATACAGCTGTTTTAAGCTATCTCAAAGTCGCTAAAGGTATACTCAATCTTTTAATATATATAGTATATCTTAACATATATTATATCTTAACTTTTATTATTCGGTTACCTGTGGCTAGAAGTAAAACATACAGTTGGTTATCCCTAGAGAATTGAAGAGAATGTTATTATTATGTAAATGCTAGAATAATTAGAAAATTAATGCAAGCAAACTTTACGTTTCTGGTGTATTAACTATAACATACTGTGTTTAGTAATCTAATTTCGTATGTATTCAAACATACAAAGTTCATGAATGGGTCGGTCAATACATATTATGATTTAAAAACCCCGCATAGTGGGAGCTTGATAGCTCCCACTATGCGGGCTAAATGATGCAGTTTTGAAATGGGTGGCTAAAGAAACTAAATACCTTCTGCATTATTGGCAATGCCCGTTTTGTAATCGCAACCTGAAAGAAGATTTCCATCTCGGCAATATATGACAGTTGTAGTCGCCTGAAAACCTTCTATACTACTTGACATGACATCGGCAGTTATTAAACCCTTTGCGACGTTTTGTTTGTTAAACTGAATTATAACATGGTGATGCACTCGTCATCAGTTATTCTCGATTAATTTGACAGGCTAAAAAAGGGTTTTGCTTCCTCATGAAGAGCTTCCCTGCTGCAGGTTTCTTTTATTATATATTTATATATATATATATATATATATATATATATATATATATATATATATATATATATCTTCACGGGTGCCTTACGGCGCCCGAGACCGTCTAGACGGCCCCAGGGTACCCAGCGGAGGGGTTTTAATCCCACCTCGTCGTAGCCGATGGTATGAGTCTACACCGAACAAGTGGCTAGCTCGTCGCGATGTATTGAATAGACTCAATAACCCATCTATAAACAGTTTCACAAGTTGGTATAGTGAAACCGGGACCGACAGCTTAACCTGCTCTCCGAGGCACTATAGTGGTGTTGTCAAACAAATGTACATAAATTTTTAAATTAAAAACTCATTGGTACACACCGGGATTCGAACCAGGGACCTTAGTGTTTTTAAGTCCAAGGTCTAACCAACTCGGCCACCACGTAAGTATTCTTTTATTATCCTCATCCAATTTTAATGGGACTAACTTTAAAATGAATAATATATTATTCTGTCTGGGTATTTATAAAATATAATATCATATCATTGTTTCTGGTACACATAGTACAAGCCTAGAGCTCAGTTTGTGACCCGAGCAATATGTGTGTAATTAATATTATTATTAATAGATAACTATAATACTATATACGTGGTGGCCGAGTTGGTTAGACCTTGTACATAAACACACTTAGGTCCCTGGTTCAAATCCCGGTGTGTACCAACGAGTTTTTAATTAAAAAATATTATGTACATTTGTTTGACAACACCACTATAGTGCCTCGGAGAGCACGTTAAGCTGTCGGTCCCGCTTTTACTATACCAACTTGTGAAACTGTTTATAGATGGGTTATTGAGCCTATTTAAAACATCGTGACGAGCTAGCCACTTGTTCGGTGTAGACTCATACCGTCGACTACGACGAGGTGGGATTAAAAACCCTCCGCTGGGTACCCTGGGGCCGTACATGTATGTAACTATAATACTAATTTACTTCAGTAAAAGTCAAAGGCCGTTTTAGGTACGTTTCTAAAGTAAACCAGATCCCTTCACTCAGTCAGTTTGTCTGTCAGTCTTTGATATCACGAAACTGATTGAGGTAGACTGTTGAAATTATTATACCTATACAACTACGTCTGCGTAATTTTAACCGTTTACGCAGCGTACGTTCTCAAAAGGGAAAAATGTTTCATTGTTACTCCGCTCTTATGTATCGTAGCGTGATGTTATGTAGGCTTCCTTGATAAATATCCAACACTAAAATATTTTTTCTACCAGAACCAGTAGTACTTGTACCTACTATAATTTCTTCTGTGCCAGTAGTACCTGAGATTAGCTCGTTCAACCGTTTACGCAGCGTACGCTCTCAAAAGGAATAACTTTCCGTAGTAGTAATATTTTTCTATTGGCCGTAGCGTGATGTTATGTAGACTTTTCGATAAATATCAAACCCTAAAATAATTGTTCAATTCGCACCAGTAGTACTATTACTTCCTCAATAAATATCCAACACTAAAATATATTTTCCACTCTAACCAGTTAACCTAAAATAATTGTTCAATTCGCACCAGTAGTACTATTACTTCCTCAATAAATATCCAACACTAAAATATATTTTCCACTCTAACCAGTTAACCTAAAATAATTGTTCAATTTGCACCAGTAGTACTATTACTTCCTCAATAAATATTCAACACTAAAATATTTTTTCAATTTGAACCAGTAGTCTTGTATCTACTATAATTTCTTCTGTGCCAGTAGTCCCTGAGATTAGCACATTCAACCAAACAAACAAACTCTTCAGGTTTATAATATTACTGGATGACCATTCGCAACTTTGTCTACGTAACTTTAACCGTTTACTTTGCCGTTTACCCAACTCACGTAACGGAAGCTCGTAGAAGAAATATTTCTTCCCCGTTTTTGCAACATTTTTTATTGTTATTCCGCTTCTATTGGTCGTAGCGTGATGTTATGTAGCCTTCCAATAGTCTATCCAACACTAATATTTTTTTTTTCAATTCGAACCAGGTGGGCGATTCTCGCGCTTTCGACATTCATCTCGATTCGAGATTTTTAAACGAAAAATGACTAAATATGTGATTTTTTGTTCAATATTTATATATTTATTATTTATTTCATTCAATGTTCGATATTTTTTAACGAAAAATGGCATATTTAGTAATTTTTCGTTAAGAATCTCGAATCGAGATGAATGTCGAAAGCGCGAGAATTGCCCACCAGTAGTTCCTGAGATTAGCGCGTACAACCAAACAAACAAACAAACTCTTCAACTTTATAATATTAGTATAGATTAAACACTTTCATAAATATTGATTTTAATTTCAGATGACTTTCGGGTAATTTTATTGTATTTCTAAAATTGTTGTAACGTTAATAAGCCAGTTTCCAAAAGCACAGGGTAACTTATAGTGGGAATGAATATAGTGAGAGCCTCTGGTTACTTTTACACAGTAACTAACTAATAAATTTTAATAAGTAAGTTAAGTACTAACTAATAAATTTTAATAAACTTTAATTATTACTTTACTTTAACGTATATCACTGGCAGTTCAACGAGGTAATGCTGCCAGTATTATGGGTACTTTCGGACCGGGACGGGGTTTGGATATGGTGGACAATGAATAATATATATTATTTTTATATATTTATGTATTATATAACTGCGCAAATATATCTTTATAACGTTTTATTGAATAAAGAAATTTGTATTTGTAATTAATAATATACGTGGTGGCCGAGTTGGTTACACCTTAGTAGACTTAAAAACACTTAGGTCCCTGGTTCGAACTCCGGTGTGTTAGTACACACCGGAGTTCGAACAGGGACTATACCAATAAGTTTTTAATCTAAAAATGTATATACATTTGTTTAACAACACTAATATAGTACCTCGGAAAAAACGTTAAGCTGTCGGTCCCAGTTTTTCGATACCAACTTGAGAAACTGTTGACTCTTACCGTCGGCTACGACGATGTGGGATTTAAAACAAAACCCTCCGCTGGTATGAGACGTCTAGGCGGTCTCGGGCGCCGTAAGGCACCCGTGATGATATTTATTCATTTTATTTTATATATAATTGTGTTTTTTTTTAAATACTGTACGAGGAATTTAATATTAGAAATAATATAAATGTTGATACATTTGAATTTTTACATTAATACATTTCTAGTACGTATTTGGATCTTTATTACATGGTGACTTTGAAAGGATGTACTTTGGGCTAATATGAGGTTCTACTGATCAAACCAAAAACCTTTTCCTATGGAACCATGTGCCGCAAATGAAAAAAAAAATGCCTTCTCCATACAAACTAGAAATGTTAAAATAACCATGGGTAACCCGAAAATTGTTTTTTATATGCGATAAATGGGCCAAGTTCAATTTGATCAGTAAAGCCTTAAATTAGCCCAAAGTACAATCTTTCAAATTCACTGTATATGTATTAATTTTATGCCTAGTTATTTTTACGCTATTTTAATAAACATATAAATTAATTTATGAAATTATCAGGTAAAATAGATATTACCCTTAAAATCAATTTTTAATAATACCTAAAAAAATATTTTAAAAAAACTTACCAAATATTTTAATATTCACTTTAACAAAACTTAACACGGTTATTTTTTTTTTTTAATATTCCCTGAATTATATTCAACCACCCTTACATGCGTTTACCTGTTGACTGTAACGCTAAAGGGTACGCTTCCCTTATATACCCCTAGAACCTGCGGGGGTGTTCCATAATGGCTATAAAATAATAATATACCCACAATATAAATTTTAATAAACTTTAATTATTACTTTACTGTTTGGGGTTTGTAATTATTTATTGACAATTTTATAATTAATTTTAATTTGTTGATTGACTATAACAAGTACATACATAATCATCACGGGTGCCTTACGGCGCCCGAGACCGCCTAGACCGCCCCAGGGTACCCAGCGGAGGGGGTTTAATCCCACCTCGTCGTAGCCGATGATATGAGTCTACACCGAACAAGTGGCTAGCTCGTCGCGATGTTTTGAATAGACTCAATAACCCATCTATAAACAGTTTCACAAGTTGGTATAGTGAAACCGGGACCGACAGCTTAACGTGCTCTCCGAGGCACTATAGTTGTGTTGTCAAACAATACAACAACAAGTAACAGGTCTTTGAATTTAACTAAGCGACGGGGTGTTCAAGCAAGGTAGAGGTCGAATCCTCCGTCAAAATTTAAATTATATAAGATACGTGGTAACGGTTAATAAATGCTATTATTGTTAATATAGGATCTGTGTCTGTTATATAAGTTTTTTTTTTTGAGTTGTTATTAGGTATCTGTTTAATTTTTTAATTACTTGTCATGAAGGGCATTCATGCTAGAGGGTTATAGCCTAGTTTCATTATTTTTTTTATAATGATTTGGTTGTAACTCGTTATGCATGCCGATTTTGTAAAATAAAATAAATAAATAAAAATCGCTATTCAAATTCAACATCAGAGAAGTTTATAAGAAAAATGAGTTGCTAAAATGAAGTTATATAGACTTTTAGCGTGTATTAATTTATTTTTGATCAGATTTTATTTATTTTATATACACAAAGCCCAAAACTTAGATTTTTTGTAAAAACTATTTAATTGCAATAATTTAACATCCGTTAGATATGATGATATGGTGAAATAGAAAGGTTCTACTTTGGGCTAATATGAGGTTCTACTGATCAAATAGAATAACTTTTCCCATGGGAAAAAAAATTGCCTTCTCCTAATACTTAATCTCCTAAACTATGTAGTAATGTTAAAAATACCATTTTGTATAGGGAAGCTATTTTTTTTTTAATTTGTTCTATTTGATCAGTAGAACCTCGTATAGTGAAAGTGCTCTCCAGCCACTATAGTGGTGTTTTCAAACAAATGTAGTTAGGTACATATTTATTTTATTAAAAATTCATTGGTACACACCGGGTTTTAAACGGGGGACCTAAAAACTGTGTTTTTAAGCCTGGGGTTTTTTTTATTTAATTCGAGATTGATATTGCTATATCAATCTCTGCTGCAGGGTACAGGTAGCAACAAACACAGAAATGAATAAGAATGTGGAAGAATTTTTTAGAACAAATCAGTTTTTTTTTTTGTTTTCTACTAAGCTTATGTTAAAATATGAGTATTTTTTGTTACTTGAAATAAACGTTTATTACTATTATTATACCCACCTCATGTAAAGGTTTACATGAAATAAATATTTTTGACTTTGAGTTATCTACTATACCAAATAAATAAAACTTGGTATTAGTTTTTGAGTATACTGAATGATGTGATATTGTAATTAAAATGTTAACATAGAGCTACATATATAGCTATAGGACTCGACGTTACAATATAAAAACCGTCAAGTGACCTAGTCATGTTTCGGTTTTAGTTCACCGGTTTTCCGAACACTACTGCATCGATTTCCTGTCGAGGAGGTACTCACCTTTCAAGGCACTGTTACGAAACGTGCGATTGATTTGACGAGGCAGCGAGGATAAATCGTAACGCAAATACGTTTATATATATATATATCTTCACGGGTGCCTTACGGCGCCCGAGACCGTCTAGACGGCCCCACGGTACCCAGCGGAGGGGTTTTAATCCCACCTCGTCGTAGCCGATGGTATGAGTCTACACCGAACAAGTGGCTAGCTCGTCGCGATGTTTTGAATAGACTCAATAACCCATCTATAAACAGTTTCACAAGTTGGTATAGTGAAACCGGGACCGACAGCTTAACGTGCTCTCCGAGGCACTATAGTGGTGTTGTCAAACAAATGTACATATTTTTTTTAATTAAAAACTCATTGGTACACACCGGGATTCGAACCAGGGACCTTAGTGTTTTTAAGTCCAAGGTCTAACCAACTCGGCCACCACGTATATACGTCCATGACGCAAATACGTCCACCTTTAGGAAACCGAAATTAATTCCTCAAAATCATTATTTGCGCATGTAAGAAAGAGCCCATACAAACGTACTTTCAATATTACACCTTGGTTGTTAGTCGAAGTTCCATTATTATTGTTTTGTTGGTAAACGTACGCAAAATCTTTTTGTATTTTTTTTTCTGATTTGAAACAATTAAAACAAAAACCCCAACCCCAACCCATGAAAAGCCGGGCATCAATAAATACTGTCTGGAAATGGGCAGCAGCATTACCAAGACGTGAGGTCCGGCTCTGCGATCGCCAACACGCATGCCCAGCGCGGCGATTACGGGCAAATACCTCCCATGAAAAACGGCCCCCAGTACTCGGCAGCCCCGTTATTCCTGGCCTCGGCAGCGGTCATGGTAACGGTGGGGCGGGGGGTGCTAAGAATCCCCGGCAGATAGGCTGCCAACCAAAACTGACTTTGGCGACGTATAACGGACGGACGCTACGGCTGGACGGACATCTCGCGGAACTGGAAGTGGAATTGCAAAAGATTAGATGGCACGTTGTGGGGCTGTGTGAAACCCGCAGAGCCGGAGAAGGCATGATAACTCTGCAATCGGGCCATCAACTCTACTTCCGGGAGGGAGACCACCCATCCCGAGGCGGCGTCGGGTTCCTAGTCAACAGAGTTCTCACAGACAACATTATGGAATTCTCCAGTTGTCAAGTAGAGTCGCGTACCTTGTACTCAAACTAACCGAGAGATATACACTTAAGGTAGTACAAGTGTATGCACCAACTTCGGCACACTCTGACGACGAGGTAGAGTCTATGTATGAAGACATAGCTAAGGCCCTCCACAACACCACTAGGGCCCACAATAATGTTGTCATGGGGGACTTTAATGCCAAAGTGGGAGTACAAACTGGCATCGAATCGAGTGTCGGAGCACACGGATATGGAAGCAGGAATGTTAGGGGACAAATGCTGGTCAACTTCCTCGAGAAAGAGAGCCTTTTTGCAATGAATACGTTCTTTGAAAAAAAGCCCCACAGGAAGTGTACCTGGAAAAGCCCTAACAACAAGGTCAGAAACAAGATTGACTTCATTATGGCGGATAAAAGGCGAATATTCAGAGATGTCTCGGTGGTCAATAGGTTCAATACCGGAAGTGACCACAGACTTGTTAGAGGTACTCTGAATATCAACTACAAGCTTGAAAGGCACTGCCTGGTGAAATCTACGCTCCGACCTACCCTGCTCCAAACCGTCGTGGGTTCAGACCGCTTCCAGCTAGAGCTGAGAAGTAGATTCGACGCATTGGAAACCACAATGGATGTTGATGGGGATCTGGATACTGTCGTTAACACAATTCGAGAGGAAGGTGTCAGATTTTGCCAAACACAGCGCTCTGGCAAGAAGTCAAAACTCTCAGCGGAGACCCTGGATCTCATAAAGAGAAGGCGTGAAAACACATCGGTAACTTCGTCAGAACAACAAGCGCTCACCAAGCTCATACGCAAGTCTATACGGAAGGACCTCCGTCGGTTCAATACTCGTCGCATCGAGAAGGCGATCGAGCTGAACAGGGGTTTCAAAGTATTCATGCAGAAGCTTGGAAGAAGCCAGATGACGAAGCTGACCACCCACGATGGAAGAAATGCCACCTCCAAAGTAGAGATCCTCGCCGAGATCGAAGACTTCTACAGCCGACTTTATAAATCACATGCTGCAAAATCTCTAGGAACGATCCCAGAGCCTCACTTACGCGTCATTACTCTGACGAGCTTCCCGACGTCAGTTTAGAGGAGATCAAATTGGCCCTCAAACAGCTTAAAAATGAAAAAGCTCCTGGTGAAGACGGAGTTACATCTGAGCTCCTGAAATCAGGAGGTGTGGCGATCTTGCAAAGACTGCAGCACCTGTTTAACTTCCTCATACAGAGCGGGACCACACCAAAGGCTTGGCACAGAGGCGTGGTGGTCCTGTTTTTCAAAAAAGGCAACAATACACTTTTAAAGAATTACAGGCCCATCTCGCTTCTGAGCCACGTCTATAAGTTGTTTTCGAGGGTCATCACTAACCGACTCACTCGAAGACTTGATGACTGCCAGCCTCCAGAACAGGCCGGGTTTCGAAGAGGATACGGCACCATAGACCACATACTCACGGTGAGGCAGATTATACAGAAAAACAAAGAGTATAATCAGCCCCTGTGTGTCGCGTTCGTGGATTATGAGAAGGCCTTTGATTCTATTGAAACCTGGGCTATAATGGAGTACCTGCAGCGATGCCAGGTAGATTGGCAGTATATCGAGGTGTTGAGATGCCTATATAGGTCTGCTACTATGACTGTCCGAGTACAAAACGACGACTATTCAACTGCATCGTGGAGTGAGACAGGGCGATTTATATCGCCGAAGCTGTTCACTAATGCAGTTGAAGATGTTTTCAAGACGTTAGATTGGAAAGGACTGGGCAAAAATGTAAACGGAGAACGCATCTCACATCTTCGGTTTGCCGACGATATTGTCCTCTTCTCGGAGTCGCTGCAGGATATGCAGGAAATGCTGGTCAGTCTAAACTGTGCCTCTCGACGGGTGGGTCTCGGAATGAATCTGGAAAAGACCAAGGTCATGTTCAACGACCAGGTCATTCCGAGACCCGTCATTTTGGACGGTGTAACTCTCGAAGTGGTTCAGGAATACATCTACCTGGGCCAAATCCTAAACCTCGGTGGGAACAACTCCGAGAGTGAAGCCGTCAGAAGGGTGCAGTTGGGCTGGGCAGCGTTCGGGAAGCTACGCCACGTCCTTACGTCAGCCATACCGCAGTGTTTGAAAACAAAAGTCTTTAATCAGTGCGTCCTACCAGTGATGACATACGACGCTGAAACGTGGACACTTACAGTGAGGCTGGTCCACAAATTCAAGGTCACTCAGCGAGCTATGGAAAGAGCTATGCTAGGAGTTTCTCTTATGGATAAAATCAGGAATGAGGATATTCGTAAGGGAACTAAAGTCACCGACATAGCTCTGAAAGTTATTAAACTGAAGTGGCAGTGGGCCGGACACATTTGCCGCAGGACGGATAACGATTGGAGCAGGCGGATATTGGAGTGGAGACCAAGTCTTGGCGCACGTAACGTAGGACGCCCCGCAGCGTTAGGAACTAACCTAACTTCATTATCACTGTGCGAGAAGCCGGTAAACAAACTCGTCCAGGCTTCTCAAGCTAGCTTCCCACGGTCCGTGATATCGCGGACGGACGCGGACCAGCTCGCACGACACACCGTGCGAAGGGTCTCGTCCGTGGTAGCACAGTACGTCTGTGGCAGTGCGCCGGTATCCGACGCGATCACTTAAAATTACTTTAAGTCATCCTACAAAAATTAAAGAACGTGTTGCTTGGTTCTTGGATATCAATGAGCATATCAGTACCGTTATATCTGAAAAAGTGTACCCCTAAAATAGTCCCAAAGGGGAATGATTCGGAACAACTTAAGTATCATATTATGATCAAAACTACCGTGATCAAAACAGAAAATAAAATTAGATATTTAGGTACACTTACCTTAAACGACTTTTGTTGTATGCTGATATCCACCAGCGACGTGGTTTCTTTTTACTTTTACTAGATCGCATAATTTGGTAATTGTTAATTAATAATACCACAGCCGCAGCTGTAGCGACGATACGTTCTCTTTCACTTTGCATTATGAAATGAAGCTATCAAAAGATCTACACAGACCGACACGCACCGTTGAAAAAGCCCTGTCTGTGTGCGTTGCCGTCCGTGGTCGTCGGCTGTGCGTGATGATCCGCAGAATCACGCACCGTGGGAACTAACCTTCACACGGGTGCGTTACGCACCGCTAATTAATTTTAGAATAAACTTACCGTATGGCTTGGTGGTTATCTTCAGCGTCGAGATCCCTGGGTACCCAAGGAATGCAATATCTTCGAATTTCTCCTCAACCACTCGTGCCACCGATTACAATTTAGACACAATATCGCGTTGGAACAATATAATAAATATCAAACAACACCCGATGCGACATATCTGAATCACTTGTAGGCGCCTAATACATGGCTAACGAAACGCTCACAATTCAATTTATTATCTAGATGGCTGCACAAATTAAATTACGGAACAAAACACCTCTATTTTACAAATTACATTAAATCAAAAATAAATTAACTCAGGACTTAAATTTTTCTACCAACCGACTGTCATAGGTTATGACCACAGATTAGCGTCCATAGAGTATTATCAAAATCGAACAATCACTATAATGAAGTTGGGAACTAACCTAACTTCATTATCACTATCACTGCATTAGATTGGGAGGAAGGTCTCTCTATACTTCGTTAGGCCGACCAAGAATTTTTGTTACCACCGGCGATACAGATGTTTAAACCGTAGAGTGACCTTATCATGTTTCGGATTTATTCTGTGGGTTTAGCGGTTTGCAGGATGCTATTGCATCGATTTCTTGTTGAGTAGGAAGTTTCCTTTTAGGGTGCGGTTAAGAAATGGGCATTTGACAATAAATCAGCGCGACGCGAGTCTATTAAAGTAACATATTGAATTCGTTTGTGTCGCCGTCTATTTCGTAACCGCATTATTTAGCCGGTATAGTGGAAGTTATATGTTAAATTGCACCGATTTCTTATCGAGGTGGTACCTAATCTCCTTTTAGGGTGCGGTTAAGAAATGGGCAGTTAATTTGACGGTAAAACAGCGTGGAGCTATTAAAGTCTCGTATGCAAATTCGTTTGTGTCGCCGTCCATTTCGTAACCGCATCACTTAGCCGACACAGCGGGAGCGATTAATGATGTTAAACTACAATGCATTTATCGACCCCATTCATAGAATTTGTAAAAATGTGCTAACATTTCAGCAATTCGACCTAAAAGTGTACTATTATTTATTGTGTGCTAAAAGTGTATTTGTGTAAATACGTAAAATGAAATAAGTTTTCATATTTAAATAGATTAGATACATGAAAGAAAAGGGTGAAAGGTGAAACTGAACACCAATTTTTCAGTAAGTAATATTTATTTCCATTAAGTTTGCTGCCTGAACTCTCTGCTCTGTCTAGCTTATATTTATTACACTTTTCATAAGTTTAGCGAAAATGGTGAACATTTTCTATTTCATATATCTTTATAGGAGCATCTTAGTTATAATAACAAATAATAAAATAAAAATAAGTATCTAGACAGGTACCCAGTGCAGCGATAGAGGTATTTTTAATCCCACCTCGTCGTAGCCGATGGTATAAGTCTACTAGTGTTGCCAGATGTCCCGTATGTCATGGGACGTCCCATATTTACATTATTAATATTAACTTATTTGTTGTAACAGAGAAAATTTATTAATAACCTTTTATTTTTAAATATATACGTGGTGGCCGAGTTGGTTAGACCTAGGACTTAAAAACACTTAGGTATCTGGTTCGAATCCCGGTGTGTCCCAATGAGTTTTTAATTTAAAAAAAATATGTACATTTGTTTGACAATACCACTATAGTGCCTCGAAGAGCACGTTAAGCTGTCGGTCCCGGTTTCACTTTACCGACTTGTTAAACTATTTATAGATGGGATTTTGATTCAAAACATCGCGACGAGCTACTTACTACTTGACAAGCCACTTGTTCGGTATAGACTCATACCATCGGCTCGACGAGGTGGGATGAAAACCCCTCCGCTGGGTAACCTGGGACCGTCTAAGCGGTCTCGGGCGCAGTAAGGCATCCGTGAACGATATGTATGTATGTATTAGCTTATTTCTTGTAATAGAGAAAAATTATTAAAAACCTTTGATTTTTAAATAACAATAATATTAATACACGACAAAAAAAAAAATTAACCTAAATAACAATTAAAATATATATAAAAGAACTAATAAACATAAAATATTGCGTCCATCCCCGACAAAACACCAACCGTGCCGAGTACAGATTCGGCATTCCCTCTTTGTATTACCAGACTGACATTCTGTAAGGAATGACCGAGCACGAACATCTCCTGTAGTTTGGATCAGCTGACGACCAATTTGATCCACCAAATGACTTGCATTCTTACTCCACGGTCCCAGCGTCTTTACAGCAAAAGCCGAGAATATATAACTTTCTTGTAAATGGGAATATTTAAGTTTTTTTATATTCTCGACTTTTGCTACAGCGGTGCCAGCACACTGTGACGTAGTACGTAAGCAGGGGTGTTCCACTCCGCGCTTTAGGTATGAAGCTACAAGTACCCGGCCGTACCGATGGATGGGTTTAATTTTTGAGGGCTTCCGCAGTGGGCTGCAGCGAACCGTCCGAGGCGCACGTCTATATGATACTCACTAACGCGTCTAAAATGAGGTCTAGAACTTATTGTGCCACATTCGTGGCTTAAATAATAGTAACAAGGATCCGGACCTTACGTTTTTCATACTTTCAAAGGACCTCAAAAAGTAAATAAATCCACGACTACCTATAGGTTATTATTAGGCAGGTACACTAAAAAATATCAAAACGTGTGTCTAGTAGTCTGTTTATAAGAATGCGAATTTACATTATTCGCCACCTTTCCTTTGTACCAAAATGATGTCTTTTGTTACAGTTATCTAAGTCTCTCGTATTAACGTACTTTGTTAGATATTTAATTACTATAGTATAGCTAGGTATTTATAGTTACTGCACTACCATGAACTAACTATTACTAAAAATATTATACAGTTTTGATGAATACACCAACATACATACTTGCTCGTACATACTTATTTATTTGCCCAATTACGTACCTACGTAGGTTGCTTAATAATAAATAACATAGACTAAGAAAATATACTGAAGCAATGTTTTTGTAAGTTTTTTTTTCAACTTAGTAGGTAGGTGCAATCTGTTTCCTTTAAAGGTACTATTCGCACTTATATCATTCCACATAATCTACCTATACTACTTGTACCTACTATTATTTATTTTGTGCCTATACACCGAAAAGCAATATTTGGTTTCAAAGACAATGTAGTGTGCCTTATGGCTTCCATAGCTTCTTAGGTTAAATACCTATGCAGCAGACATCCTAAAATAAAATTGTTTTATGATCTACGTACTTACTACTAAGTACCTAACCTAGGTTTTGTTTAAAAGACGACAACCCTAACGTCGTCAGAAAAGTAAAGAATTACGCGATAGAAAGAGAGGCAACTTAGGCTGAATATAAATGTAGGCCATTAGCGCTAAGCGATCTGAACTGAGCTTTATTATGTCGGTGCAAGAGTCGCTATTTATTTAATTGAACTTTCGGAGTGGAGCTTCTGTACTTGTACTATTTCTTCTGTGACGTAAGTAGCTAGGAGCGAGAGTGCCATGTCACTACATGTCGCATCCCACAGTAGACATTTGCCTTGGCAAATTAACTTATTTATTTTCACTACTAATATCTTTATTCAATATAAACAAATATAAATTAGTATCTACTGTAAACTAAAACTAAATTAAATTAAAATAATCTTTAAGTTTGTCCTGTGGCATGGTTCCCAAGATGCATTACCTTTTTGTATGGCTATTGATAACTTTTGTTTAAAATGCACGCCAGCTCTCTCTCCGTTAGTGGGGTCAAAGTTTTGTATAATTCTTTGGCATCCTGACTCCACGGTCCAAATATCTCTACTGCGAAAGCCAAAAATCCATGAATTTTTATTTTCACTTACTGAGAGAGAGACAATGTTCTTAGCTATCCATGGCTTTATTGCGGGTGCCGGGTCCATGGCGTGGTTGGAAGGCAGGGGAATGAACTGCAGCGTTCCCGTACTTGGGACCGCGAAGTAGGTTTTGGCCATTTGAACTCTCACCTGCACTGTGTTCACTACCCTCTCTACTCAACCAAATACTATATGATCCGTGTTAGCGCCATCTTAGAAACACACACACACACTATTATTGCCCAGTATATGGCCTATTACGCCGTATAACTTTAAGCTAAACTTTAACCAAAATGACGTAGTTATCTGTCCATTTTCCATGTCACCAGGTTTGCAATATATTTAAAATATAGATTAAAGCTTAGCTAAACTAGCGTTGTGCGCGTAATCACAAAATTAAACTCTAGGCTTGTATTATGAATAAGTAGGTACCTACCAGAAACAACGATTCTAAAACATATTATATTTTAAAAACACCCCAGACCAACAAAACTGTACAGAAAAATTTACTAATACTGTTTTGTCATGAGAGGTAATTGAACCCAGGACTTCTGGATACAACGCTAAAAGCGCAACTGAAACCTAGAGCACAGTAGAAATAATAGTACAAGCCTAGAGTCCTTTAAACGAAGCGTGAATAGGCATCTTAAGCCGGCATAATGATGGCAACCAGCTGTATGCATCCGCTCGTTGCTGTCATTCCTGGACATTCCATAATGCTTATCATAGTAGATGCAAGGTCACATGTTGAGCTCTTATAAAAAACAATGTTTTTATTTTATTTTATTGGAGCACGACATGTGACTTTGTATCTACCTGGTGGTGAGCAGACCTACAAAGTCCATGAATGGGGTCAATCAATAATGGCTCTTAAACAATATTGATTGCTCTCACTATGCCGGCTAAATGATGCGATTACGAAATGGGGGTACATTTTAGTTTTATTTTATTTTTATTGGAGCACGACATGTGACTTTGTATCTACCTGGTGGTCAATCAATAATGGCTCTTAAACAATATTGATCGCTCCCACTATGCCGGCTAAATGATGCGATTACGAAATGGAGCTGCCTTATCGTCAATTCAACTACCCATTTCGTAACCGCACCCTGAAAGGAGTTTTTGCATCTGTATGGGCGGTGGTAACGAGACTGATCGGTCGGCCTAACGAGGTTATAGAGACAATCCTCCCACCTAAATTGTATTTTTGTCTTCTTCCAATGAAAACGAAATATCACGTACCTAAAGAACGTGTGCCATACCAAATGGCACGTAAACATACGTTCTTAATATTGAACCAATGAACTAATTTATTTGGCTTGGCTGTCTCAAAGAGCTTTTAATTGGAATCACGTGTGAAGTGCCGTTTATAATTAATTTCATTTACATGCCACTACTTGCATTGCGCGATGTAGGTACCTACATATTATTATATGCATATATATCTATCTAAGGCTGCCATAACTACCAGATTTTGCATTTACGAACTGATCAATACGAACAACTTTTCCCATAGTGGAAAATTTAAAAAAATTTGGCTTCCCCATAATAATTGGTTATTTTAACATACTAGTTTGTATGGAGAAGTCATTTTTTCCGTTTGCAGTAGAACCTCATATTAGCCCAAAGTACAACCTTTCAAATTCAACGTGTATGATGCCAAAATGCAGTGTAAAATGCAGCAGTATTATCCACAAAAAAAATACATATAGGATTTTTTACACATAATGTCCTGGGGCCTTATTCCGAGTTTTCAAACGTTAAACACGACAAGACATTGCGTAAACTATAAATATTGAAATATAAGTTCTATTTCAATGGATATATAGTCTGTATTAGGTTGGCAATAATAATGCCGCCATCTTGAAATACACGAATTTTTCGCAAGTTTGAACATCTTATGGGCATTGGAATTTCAACTCTATATTTAATAGGATAGAACTTATATTTCAATATTTATAGTTTACGCAACGTCTTGTCGTCTTTAGCGGTTGCAAACTCGGAATAAAGCCCCAGGTCACAAACTAAGCTTAAGCTTGTACTATGTGTATCAGCAACAACTATATAGTACATATTTTATTTTATAAACATCCATACCATGACAAACAGCACAGATAAATGCACTAATATTTTTTTGCCATAGGGGAAATCGAACCCACGACCTCCCGATACAACGCCAAAGGCAACCACTAGTCTACGGAGGCTAACCATATATTATAGTAATTTTTCGTTCATTCAATTGACTAAAATAATAAACAATTTAATAAATATTTGTCGCCCATTTCATAGACGGCATAGGGGGAGCGACTAATGCTGTAAAACAATAATGTATGCAAGGTCTGCCTACCATCAGGTAGAAACAAAGTCACAATATTACATGCTCTAGTATAGATAAAAGGTGGCAGTCTCGTATATACCAGACGTATGGCGACCCTATTTATACCACTAGGATATACTTGATTGCATGAACTCCTGAAATTTTCATGTCATTCATTCGCTTACATGTTATTTGCGTGTTATTTTCAGTAAGGTACTTAAGTGGTACGTACAGGCTGTTTGTAGTGCTTTCGAGTATAGTAATTTAGTAATTATGCTTTATTTAGTAAATCATCAGGATTTATATTTATTAAATCAAAGAAATATTTAAAGAAAACTTATTTATTTATTTAAGCACAGTTAACAAAGGCGAACTTAAGGCGAGGTATGCCTGACAGTAAAATTACGTATTTGAATCTACTTTCCTATGTTTTATCTCGGCATTGTAAGTACGGTTTCTGACGAGAGTAAGCAGCGTCAATGCAAAAGTCGGAAGCAAATCGTCGTAAGTTACAAAACATTTTAATATTAATTTAAGAAAAACTACACAATAATCTTAAAATATGATTCAACAATCTTTTTTATATTTTTTATATACACTTATGAAAAAAAAAATTGGCTTCCCCATACAAATTGTTCATTTTAACATTACTAGTCAATATTTTTTTTATTTATTATATACACTTATATTATATACATTACTACTTATACAAAAAATGCTATTAATATAGCTTTTTTTTTTGTTATATACACGGTGAATTTGAATAGGTGTACTTTGGGCTAATATGATGTTCTACTGATCAAATCGAACAACTTTTCCCATGGAACCATGTGTCGCAAATGAAAAAAAAATTGGCTTCCCCATACAAATTGTTCATTTTAACATTACTAGTTTGTATGGAGAAGAATACCATCGGCGAAATGAGGATGGGTTAATCCCTCCGCTGGGACCCTGAGGCCGTTTAAGCGGTTCTCGGGAACCAAATAGGCACCCGTGATGGTATTTATTTATTTTATTTTTTTTATTTAGTTTGTATGGAGAAGGCAATTTTTTTTTTCATTTGCGACACATGGTTCCATGGAAGAAGTTATTCGATTTGATCAGCTGAACCTCATATTAGCCCAAAGTACATCTTTCCAAAGTCACCCTGTATAATTATAATTTCAGAGCTATTTTCACGATTTATTTCTATCGATCAAACTATTTTATTTTACGTTTCTGACTCAACTGAGGCTCTACCATGGGTTTGCGCTTGTAGAAACGTAACGTATTCATTTACGTATACGTGGGCAACAACCAATAGGATCGCTTTATTTTTGGTAACAGGATTGAATAAAGCGATTCTATTGGTTGTTGCTCGCGTTTACGTAAATTAATACGTTACGTTTCTACAATGCGCAAACCCATGGTAGAGCCTCAGTTATATCACTAATATCCCCCAGATTAAGATATATTTTTATCTGTTGGTATTAACACCGTCACTTTCTTGAAAAATTCAGAACTATCGACGCAATTTCTGAGCTCACCTCGCCTTAATGCCTTAGGCATTATCTATCAGCTAACCTTTAAGATTGTGTATGAATGAGTCGGGTGCTTAATTTTAATAAACTTATATAAATCAATGTTATCGGGGTGGATTTTTGAGACGAGACAGTTACCTTAACCATCATAGTTACGAGAAAACGTTTCTAGGAGACCATCCATAATTTTTTGAGATATGCTGAACTGCATTCACAGATTTTGGAATAAATGTACAGTCAGCAAGAAAATGATAATTTTACACAAAAACTTTTTTGATGATCCTGTTTATAATGATCAACAGTTTCTACTGGACCGACTGAGGTTTGAGTACTAGAATTGACAGAAATCTGTATGATACTGCCCCGTCTCAAAAATCCACCCTGTATACGTACATATCATAATATATACACAACATATAGGTAATAATAATAATAATACCATTACGGGTGCCTATTTGGCTCCTGAGAACCGTTTAAACGTCCACAGGGTACCCAGCGGAGGGATTAACCCGTCCTCATTTCGCCGATGGTATTCGGAGGCAACACCTAACAAGTGGCGAGCTTGTTGCGGTGTTTATGATGAAATAGCCTCGTTGTATAAAGCGGTCACCCATCCCAGGCCGGCCTTGTTGTCATCTGCTTAACCTTGTTATCAGTTCCGCGAGGTTTTTACAACATATAAAACTTACACTATACACAAATAAAGAAAACTTATACTATTATTATACTTATATATGTGCCTTACGGCTCCCGAGACCGCCTACACGGCCCCAGGGTACCCAGCGGAGGGGTTTTAATCCCACCTCGTCATAGCCGATGGTATGAGTCTACACCGAACAAGTGGCTAGCTCGTCGCGATGTTTTGAATAGACTCAATAACCCATCTATAAACAGTTTCACAAGTTGGTATAGTGAAACCAGGACCGATAGCTTAACGTGCTCTCCGAGGCACTATAGTGGTGTTGTCAAACAAATGAACATAATTTTTTTAATTAAAAATTCATTGGTACACACCGGGATTCGAACCAGGGACCTAAGTGCCTATTCTATTATAAAATACTGTACATTCCTCCCAAAATTTTTATATTTATTGCGTACAAGTCCAGTTTGGAAATTTTCAGAAATCATGTCCTCAATAGATGACACATTGAAAATTACACTTCAGAAAATACTAAATTTGAATTTTAATGATATTTCATGGGCTCAATTAACACTCCCAATTAAACTAGGAGGCATTGGTATACGAAAAGTTAGTAGTTTAAGTATACCAGCCTTTATATCATCCATTTATAGCATCTCATCTCTTATGTCAAAAATTCTCAGAAAACCTTTCGTAGAAATAAACAAAGTAAACTTAATTGAAGCAGAACAAACATGGAAAATATCTTGTCCTGAATGTGATATCCCAGTGGAAAAACACATACAAAAACATTGGGATACACCTTTAGTTCAAGCAACACATAAATATATACATGAACAACAAAATAATGATAAAGACAAAGCTAGAATCCTAGCGCTAACACAAAAGGAGTCAGGATATTGGCTACACGCCATTCCATCTAAAAATTTAGGCACATTTATGGACAACATTAGTTTCAGATTAGCTATAGGGTTGCGGGTGGGAGCGGAAATATGTAGTAAACATATTTGTCCGTGCGGTAGTGACGTCGACCAATATGGACACCACGGTCTTAGTTGTTTTAAAAGTGGAGGTCGCTTTTCTCGCCATTCCTCACTCAACGACATTCTAAAAAGGTCTCTTGCCGTTGTAGACGTTCCTTCAATTTTGGAACCGCCTGGATTATCTAGGAACGACGGCAAGAGACCGGACGGAATGTCGCTGATTCCATGGAAGATGGGCCGGTGCCTGGTATGGGACGCAACCTGTGTAGACACCTTGGCATCGTCTCATCTACTTGGGACACTTCGGAGTGCGGGAGCAGCGACTTTAACTGCTGAAACACACAAAAGGCGCAAATATGAAAATATTTTAAATGATAATTACATATTTGTGCCTTTTGCGGTGGAAACACTAGGACCGTGGGGGCCTTGTGCAAGACTTTTCTTTAAAGAACTGTCTTCACGATTGGTCGCCGTCACGGGTGACCGGAGAGCTGGCCATTTCCTCGCTCAAAAAATTAGTATCATTATTCAGCGAGGAAATGTTGCCAGCATTCTGGCCACCATGCCACACGGAAAAATTTTAGAAGATTTGTATATAATTTAATAGGGTTTGTAAATATATATTATTTTTTAGATATAGTTTTATATTTTTTATTAGTATTACTTATTTATGTTTTATAAGTTTTTTGTGTAAATAAAAAATTGAATTTAAGTATTTATATCAACTTTGTTCCTAAATTTTATTATAAAAAAACTCGTTTTTTTTATTGGAGCACGGCAAGTGTTAATTTGTAGTAAACACACATTGGGTCCATGAATGCTGGCGAATTTTTTTTTATTGGCACACCGCTGGTCGTAAGCAGGCTTACATACTACGTCCATGAATGGGGATGACCAATAACCACTATGATTAGTAGTCGCTCCAAACTACTTCAATATTTCATTTCATTTCAACTACGCCGATAAAAGATACGGAGAAAAGTAAAAAAAAAAATAGGATTTGTTTAAGCTTGCAGTAACAACTATACAATACATTTTTTTATTTTATAAACACCGATACCATGACAAACAGTACAGAAAAACGTACTAATATTATCTGCCTTGAGTGGGAATCAAACCAAAGACCTCCGGATACAACACCTAAGCTGCGGAGACGATAGAAAATTTT
This sequence comes from Monopis laevigella, assembly GCA_947458855.1. Classification (NCBI taxonomy): domain Eukaryota; kingdom Metazoa; phylum Arthropoda; class Insecta; order Lepidoptera; family Tineidae; genus Monopis; species Monopis laevigella. The sequence continues at coordinate 8,825,549 of OX381599.1, forward strand.
AATTGTAGAAATTAAATAAATTCAATTATGTTATGTAAATTTTATGTCAATGACGAAATAACCTAAATTTAGAAATAATTTGGGACAATTTCCTCGATTGTTATTTTATAATTTACATCAATAAAAGTAATTTCTTGGACTTTCGAAACCAACATTTCATAGTCCAGGTTACCAGGTTATATATTTTTAGTATTTATAATAGATAATAATTATTAAGACAGATTACACATATTGTTCTGGTCACAAACTAAGCTCAAGGCTTGTACTATGTGTACTAATAAGTATCATATAATACATATTATATTTATTCGACTTTTATTTCAAATTCCTTCAGTATAGTAGCCGCTAACTTGTGGAACAAACTACCTCGCGTTATAAGAAATGCTCTAAATAGATTTATTTTTAGGAAAATAGTTTAAGAGCACTTTTTAAATAAATTTATATATATGTATCATCACGGGTGCCTTACGGCTCCCGAGACCGCCTAGACGGCCCCAGGGTACCCAGCGGAGGGGTTTTAATCCCACCTCGTCGTAGCCGATGGTATGAGTCTACACCGAACAAGTGGCTAGCTCGTTGCGATGTTTTGAATAGACTCAATAACCCATCTATAAACAGTTTCACAAGTTGGTATAGTGAAACCGGGACCGAGAGCTTAACGTGCTCTCCGAGGCACTATAGTGGTGTTGTCAAACAAATGTACATAAATTTTTAAATTAAAAACTCATTGGTACACACCGGGATTCGAACCAGGGACCTAAGCGTAAATAAATTTAGTATATTATATATAATATACTAAATTTATTTAATTGTTTATAGTACATGTGTTAGCATATAGGTATATTTGTATTTATTTATAAATATAAATACAACACCTACTTAAACTACTTGTACTATTATTTCTTCTGTGCCTAAACTTAATGTTCTAATGTCCCGAAGGTTTGACTGTCAGATAATGCCCGACGGCATTAAGTCCGTATTTGTATTATGCAATAAAGTTTAATAAATTCTATAAACATGGTTCTGGGAAACATGAAAAACTGTAGGTACAGAAAAAACGTACTAATATTTTTTGCCATGGGTTGGAATCGAACCCACAACCTCCGGATACACAGCGTAAAGACTAGAACACGGAGGCTGTCAATAATTATTAATTAATAAATAAAATTTTATATTTAAATTTGGCTGAGAACCGTTTAAACGGCGTCACGGAGGGATTAACCCGTCCTCATTTCGCCGATGGTATTCAAAGGCAACACCTAACAAGTGGCGAGTTTGTTGCGGTATTTATGATATAGCCAATAATTAATCTAATATAATAACTATTGAATACATAGTGTCTCCATTAATAATTAAATAATTACGTTGAATATTATAAAGCAAGGGGAATGACATCATGGCGCCAGTATTGCCAAGTCTTAGGAATATTTAGGTGTATAATTATAAATTAATAATCTCTATAGCGTTTACTTATAGAACCCCTACATACTCCGTCTCTTCAATCGATGTATGTAGGTATAAAGATTTGATGCGTTCATTCAATAAAATTTCAGAAAATATAAAAAATACATTAAAGAGAAATACTTACATACATATACATATCTTCACGAGACCGCCTAGACGGCCCCAGGGTACCCAGCGGAGGGGTTTTAATACCACCTCGTCGTAGCCGATGGTATGAGTCTACACCGAACCAGTGGCTAGCTCGTCGCGATGTTTTGAATAGACTCAATAACCTATCTATAAACAGTTTCACAAGTTGGTATAGTAAAACCGGGACCGAAAGCTTAACGTGCTCACGAGGCACTATAGTGGTGTTGTCAAACAAATGTACATACATTTTAAATTAAAAACTCATTGGTACACACCGGGATTCGAACCAGGAACCTAAGTGTTTTTAAGTCCAAGGTTTAACCAACTCGGTATATCAAATACAACCACGTATATCAAATACTTATTTATTCATTGTTTTAGTCTGTGGGTTCATCAGTTTTCAGGGGAGTACAAATTTTATATATTTTGTTTAACCACACCTCTATAGTGTCTATTAATTTACTGCAAACCGGGCTCCTCTCAGTACCACAAGGCTGTCTAAAGGCGATTTCGGGCAACATAACTTGCTAAATATAATAAAAATAAAAAAAATCCTACATAATAAATTTATGTAGGTAAGTAAAACTTTTATATTACTTACCTACATAAAAGAAGTTAAGGGATTTTTTTTTCGTGCAGCCACAAGAAAAACCAATAATAATAATTTTGCACCTACCTACTTATTTTCAAGGCAAACCACATATTGATCTAAAGCTATGTCCATCTGCGAGCGTTCACATTTTGCGTCGTCAACTTTTAATTCCTCTTGCGTCATATCATATGGGATGACAAAAGGCGCGTGCGCTTTTTTTTCGACAACATTGCGTCTTGGTCTGTAGTTATTTTCAGATTATATTACGATAGATTTTATTTTTATTTTAAATCTATATATATTATATATATATATATTTATACATGGTGACTTTGAAAGGATGTACTTTGGGCTAATATGATGTTCTGCTGGTCAAATCGAACAACTTTTTCCATGGAACCATGTGTCGCAAATGAAAAAAAAATTGCCTTCTCCATACAAAATGGTAATGTTAAAACGATCAATTTGTATGGGGAAACCAAATTTTATTTTGATTTGCGACATTTGGTTCCATGGGAAAAGTTGTTCGATTTGATCAGCAGAACCTCATATTAGCCCAAAGTACATCCTTTCAAATTCACCATGTATATATATATATATATATTTATTTAAATCGCAGAAGACTTCTTGCGTCTTTTTATTGTCGAAACTTGTTGCATCCACTACTTCCGTAATCTTTTTAATGATTTAGAATGTGAATACTATTATATCTTTTGAATAAAAATGCATTGGTTAGTTAAATATTTTATTTATATTAAACATGGCGATATTCATGGTGATAATGATATAGAACGTCCGTTCATGGTGATAATGATATAGAACACTGTATATTTCCGTGTATATATTAAGCATTTTACGTATGATGTGCGTCCGTTTTTGACTTCAACTATATTGCACACTGTATATTTCCGTATATTCATTGTGCATTTCGCCTTTATCCAGCTTCCTTCCTTAGCGGGAACTTATGGCACCTACCTACCTATTACTTTTAATCTTCATATATTGGTATATTGAGCAGTTTGCTAGCGTTAAGATACCTAAAAAATATTAGTCTATTCACTTTGATAGATCAGATAGTAGAGTATAGTACTTACTATACTTTACTAATTGCTGAGGGCTGATGAAAAGCCAGATGCACTATAAAAATGCTTTAAAAAAATACCATCACGGGTGCTATGTGGCTCCCTAGAACCGTTGTCCGACCCACCCATCTAGGAGCCAGCCTTATTGTCAAATTTGTAAAGCCACAATCACTCATCCACGGCAGTTTTTTTTTAAATATTTTTTCTGGTAAAAAATATAATATTTTGGAGAAATTGAGTACCTACATTATGACAATGTTCTTAGCTATCCATGGATTCGACGTGCGGGTGCCGGGTATATCGCGTGGTTGGAAGGCAGTGGTATGAACTGCAGCGTTTCCGGACTTGAGACCGCGAAGTAGGTTTAAATGCCTTTTGAACTCTCACCTGCACTGTGTTCACTACCCTCTCTACTTAACCAAATACGATATAATACAGTTAGTGCCATCTTGGAAACACGCTCCATAAAAGTTCCGACAGCTGATCTCGGAAGGCCAATATCCTTTAATAGACGATGCAAAGACTTTGCTGGAATTCCTCTTGCACCAACTTACACTGCATAAGTTAAATTTTAAATCCGATTCTAGTAATTCCGTTTGTGAGATGAAAATATTTGTTCGACTTGATGTTGTGGTCCTTAGGAATTTTTGTTTCCCACGGAACGGTAAGTTCTATAAGTATTACTTTCTTCAAGCACCGAGAGTACACCAGTATGTCTGGTCTATAGGCTGAAACTGCTAGTTCGTCTGGAATTTTGTAATGTATTGAATGTATCCATGAATATTTTCCAGACCTTTGTTTTGTCCAGGATTGAGAAAGGTTTACTTTGAGTTTTCTTGAGTTCTCCTTTACAAAAGTAGTTAGTCTTTCATTTGTTAATAGTCCTTTTCTGGCTCTAGAAATACTGAGACTTACAGCTTCTTGAATAATTTCTAGAACTTTATCATGTCGGTGCGAATAATGGCCTTTTTCAAGTAGAGTCTTGCACCCAGCAAGTATATGTCTAGCAGCCCCTAAAGCAAGACCGCACAATGTACATGTCTTATCTATTGCTTTCCCCCATCTTACCAGATTAGGTAAGGTCATGTAGGGATATTTGAAAGGCATTAAGATAGAACTTAATAAGTGCCTGTGGAACTGAAGTCTTGACTTCATATCAGAGGCATCATCATCATGAGTCTTTTAGGAGAGATGCAATCAGATTATCCCGAGTGTTACTCAACATTTGTTGCTTGGTTACACGTAGTACAACTCAGATGGCTTTTTAAAATTCATCCTAAATTGTTGTTGTCCCCTGAAAAGCGTGGAGGAGTCAGCGCGCTGTGCTAATCCAAGCCAAGACTTAAGTTTTCTTATGACAGTTGCATCCAGATTTACCAGAAGAGTTTTGTTGAAGTCGTATACAAGAAAAGGCCATGTTAGACGAGTAGTTAGGTAGTTGTTATAAATCCAAGCTTTCTTGACATTACTAATTGGCTGTTGATCTACCTTGTTGATGTCATTAATAAAGCACAACTACATCTAAGGATGGTGTTCTTCCTCTAAAATCGATTCTTCTGCCCAGAAATTTGAAAGCCATGGCTTCCTTTACTTTCATGTCCTTCTTTGCCCTGCTATGAATAGTTCTGGGTCGTATGACGTAAACTTAGTATTTCGTCTGCCCAGAAACAGACAGAAGCATTTTTATGGTTTTGTTCTCATGCCGTTCGACCATACGCAGAACTCGTCTACCAGAGTAAGCAGATTCTGGCATTGTTTTGGATTGTGAGTTAGCACTGCTAGGTCGTCCGCAAATGCTAAGATGGACTCCGAATATACATTATTTAATTTTAATCTATATCTTCACTTCTTTTCGCTAGATTTAAGTTTGTTAATGTTAATAATAATAATATTAAAAGCTATTGGTGAATGGTGCCTTGATATAGCCTAACATTATATTGAAGAGGATCTGTGAACCCATCTTTATTTGTAATGACAAATCTTGTTCTTATAATAATTAGCAATTATATCCACGATCACTGTTGGCTTCCCAACAGTGATTATGTAATTACTAATTATTATATTACACTATTTTGGGGCAACTTACAGCAATTTATGCTGGACCAAAGGCATTTTCCAAATCAATCCAGCAAACACTCAATTGACGCTCGTGCACCCATGGCATCCTTCAAACATTCCGCAAGTAAGGTGTTGTGTTCCAGGCAACCAGAAATTGCCGGAAAAAATCTTTTCTGGTGCTGGGATAAAAAGTACTTGTTTGTGATCATAAACCTCGACATTCTTGCTTGAAGTATAGAAAGGAAAATTTTGGTCAGTAATCTCAGGTTTTTTTGGTATAAGAACAAAAGCTGCTTCTCCGAAAACAGTCGGCACTTGCTTGCTTGACCATATTCTACAGTAGATGTAGAATATGGTCAAGCAAGTATACCATATAAACACTTGCGAATGTGAGGACACTTTTTATATACAATGTAGGGTATGCCATCCGGACCTGGCGCTGACTTTACGATTTTCTTCTTGACTTGCTCCTCAGACTCTTCAATGCTGGTGGATTGCATTGAAAGTCTTCTGCAGGATTATGTGGTCGTGTTGAAGGTGGATCCGGGTATGCTACCTCTCTTTGTGGCATTGCATAAGTCTCACTGAAGTGTTTATAGATTTGTTTTTTGGTCAGCGAAAGTCTTCCACTCTTTTCACTGAAAATCTTTTTAGCATAAATAAAGAGGTTTTTGTCGTATCTATATAATATATAACTTTAATGAAGGTTACACATTTACGCCGTTCGACAGAAGAAGACCATCAGCCATAAGTTTTTAAGAATTATTAAAACGTTTAGTTGAGGAATTTTTCGAGAAGCAGTAAGTCTCAGTATTGTTAGAGCCAGAAAAGGGTTATCAACAAATGAATTTAACTTTTGGAAAGGAGAGACCACTCAAAAAAGGCAAATAAAACCTTTCTTAATCCTAGACAAACTTTCGAGGTTTTGCACCAGACTGGAAAATATTAATGGATAGGTACATTCAAAATACATTACAAATTTCAGCACGCGAAGGACCCGACATCCGCATGGAGAGTCCATGGATAGCTAAGAACATTCTCTCTCTCTTTCTCTTATTCGCATACAGTAAAAAGTTGTTAAAAGTGTTGGTTATGAGTAGAATTGCAGAGAATTATTGATTATTAAAAATAAATAATTACAGAGAGTGAAAATGAGTTTTAAAAGAAGTCATATTGACCTTTTTTGAAGTGAAAGGGGAAGATTCTTCCAGAGTGATGCTGCGGCTACTGTAAAAGAATTTGTATATCTGGTCGAAGAATGCATAGGAATAGCAAGAAGGTTATTTTCGGTAGACCTCAAGTCACGTTACCATCAACAGATGCAAAAACCGTCAAGTGACCTAGTCATGTTTCGGTTTTAGTCTGTGGTTTCACTGGTTTATCGGAGACTACTGCATCGATTTATTGTCGAGGGGGTAGTGTCCCGCTTGGTATGGTTATAAAACGGGTGGTTTGTTTGGCGATAAAGCAGCGAGGATATTAAAATATACTCGTAATGCAAATACGCCCATTTCGTAACCGCATCGTTTAGCCTTCATAGTGGGAGCGATCAATATTGTTAAACAACAATTTAGTTTTACAAAGTCCATGAATGACCACATTGATGAAATTTGTAGGTCTGCTTAACTAATAATTTTATAAACACCCTGACTATGACAAACTGTAGAAAACGTACTAATTTTTAGTTTAATATTTCCCTCTTCTAGTTCTTCGTTAATTCGATTCACCGTCACGTTCTTTATGCGACCAACCAAAAGGAAGTCAAAAAATCACTAGATACTACTAATAAACAAAAACAAGCCACGCGGCCGGCGCGTGACCCCCGCCCCCTGTCCTTTCCCCGCAAATCGGACGTGACGTAAGATACTAATGATTTCAAATTGAAAAAAACTTTGCAATATATGGAAGTATTATACGCGATTTAATAAATAAAAAAATAAGAGAAATATATGCAGCTAATATACACCTAGAAGTAGCGACCTCCAAATGACGGCACGGCAACTCGTGGAACTAAAAAATACGCCAAAACTCTTTCCGGTGATCAAAATACGTCCATGCCAATTTTTTGCCCAAACATTATACTAATGTTATGGAGTCCACTGACTAAAAATTAGGGAGGGTCAATCTTGCGTCCGTATACCGGAAGCAACAAGTCAGTTGGACGCAGCATGGTCGGTAAAAACACCCATATAGGACGCGGTATGATTCTCAGGATGGAAATATATATATATATATATATAGATTTTTGTGATTGTTTATAAACATACCTACTCCAACATGTTTTTTTTTAAATATAAATTCGAATATTTTTATTATCATTAGTTTAAAAACTTTAATTTAAATAGTTAAATATACCAATGTTAAACACAATTTAATGTAGGTACGTACAATAATGAACTTATTTTAAATTATAATAACTCAATGGGTTTATAGGTAAGTTTCGTTTTCGAACTTGAAGTTTTTACGTGAAATGATGCCACTTCTGCCCTTTTTTGTGTCTGTGAATCTACCTAGCATACAATACAACTACAACCCACTTATTTGAACTTTTGTAGAATAATATTAAGTATAAAAGTGTATAAAAGGTGTAACAAAGTGAAAGAAATCATGTAGGTAAACGTGTGAGGAAAATATTTAATAAATAGTAGAAAATTATAAAAGTTTTTAATAAAGTTTGTTTGCTACATGTTTTTATTTTTTTTATTAACTACCTACATGCCTTATGTATGTGAATTTGGAAAAAGTTCAACTATAATTCTGTTTTATAGGTTAATACTTACTTATTGTATATGCTAAAACAATGTTTGGTAAATAAATTCGAAAGGAAAAATCAGTTTTATTAATAATAATAAAACGACAAGTGCGAAAGCTCGTAGGTACGCGAATGGTTCTTTTTTTTATGTTCTTTCCATTTTTTTTTCAAAATCTTCAAAACTGGGCCCTCATTCCAAGATTGCAACCGCTAAAGACGACAAGACGTTACGTAAACTATAAATATGGAATTATAAGTCCCGTTCCAATGGTTATATAGTCTCTTACCTATACAATGTTTCGCGTAAAAATCTTTTAGGTACCTAGATATAATGTTTGTTCCTTTCATTTCAGTTTTTTTATTCTATTTACACACACAGCCTCCGTAGACTAGTGGTTGCGCCTTTGGCGTTGTATCCGGGGGCCGTGGGTTCGATTCCCACCCATGGCAAAAAAATATTAGTACGTTTTTCTCATTGACGTATGGTTTTTCTGTACAGTTTGTCATGGTCTAGGTGTTTATAAAATATAATATGTATTATATCATTGTTTACGGTACACATAGTACAAGCCTAGAGCTTAGTTTGTGACCAGAGCAATATGTGTAAATTGTCCTACATATTATTATTATTATTATTTAGTCCGATCTAGACTATTTTAAATCTTAATTAAGTAATTTTAGTGGTGACAACAACGTTTTTGTGCCACCTGTCACTTTTTTTCCCATTTGTCTGTAGTAGGAACGGAGCCGGTAGTGACAATTCATCTAAATAAATTTTCTTATGTAGATTTGAAAGAGTGCGAGAGATGAATATTTGTGAATTAGAAATCATAATTATACGTGGCGGCCGAGTTGGTTAGACATTGGACTTAAAAACACTTGGGTCCCTGGTTCGAATCCCGGTGTGTACCAATGAGTTTTTAATTAAAAAAAAATATGTACATTTGTTTGACAACACCACTATAGTGCCTCGGAGAGCACGTTAAGCTGTCGGTCCCAGTTTCACTATACCAACTTGTGAAATTGTTTATAGATGGGTTATTGAGTCTATTCAAAACATCGCGACGAGCTAGCCACTTGTTCGGTGTAGACTCATACCATCGGCTACGACGAGGTGGGATTAAAACCCCTCCGCTGGGTACCCTGGGGCCGTCTAGGCGGTCTTGGGCGCCGCAAGGCACCCGTGATGATATATATATATATAGAAATCATAAATATTCATCTCTTTCTTTCTCTTTATCAGCGTTCTTTTTATCTGGTACAAACCATACAATAAGATTATATTTCCAAAATAACAGGATGAAAAAAAGGTAGGTATACTACCTTTATTTTCCACACTGCGTCTATGAAAGTGATACTATTGAATTATAAATCGTTACCATTTTTCCAATCCTATCCAATTTGACCTATTTCATACAACATTAATACTTACTTTTACAGTTCTCTCGAATGGTTTCAAATATCTTGGTTGTTAGAAGTTTTCACCTTTTGCTAGATATTTTGTTTGTCAATAGTATAGGTACGGGATGGCTAAGTTAGTTAGACATTAGACTTAAAAACCCCGGTGTAGGTACAAATTTTATGTATATTTGTTTAACAACACCACTATAGTGGCTGTCAGTCCCAGTTTCACTATACCAACTTGTGAAACTGTTTATAGATGGGTTATTGAGTCTATTCAAACATCGCGACGAGCTAGCCACTTGTTCGATTTAGGTAGACTCATACCATCGGCTACGATGAGGTGGGATTAAAAACCCCTCTGCTGGGTACCCTGAGGCCGTGTAGGCTTTATTAAAAAAAAACATTTTATTTCATTATAATACGTAGGTAGTTAAAGCTTAATTTCAATTTTTTTTATATAACAAAAACACTTCTTGACAAATTTAACGTCATCTGTGGTCATAAGTAACCTTGGTCGTCTGACTAACTATTTTTTTTAGCATCGTCATTCGTCAGAATTACTGACGATGACACTATTCATGACGCACAATAAATTAGACATGTGACAATCGCGAATGATTCAATCATTTTGATATGGTATTGTCAACTGACCAAGATTAAGATTCACCAAGATAAAAATCATTCGGTACTTTTAGTTGAGACACAACACAATATGCCGACCGAACGAAAGCAAACTGATAAAGATTGACATGGGACCGATTGAACTCCGCGACCGAACGAAAGCAAACTGAGACAGATATGATCGAAGGATAAAGATACATAATATGGGACCGAAAGGAAACAAAAGATACACTGATATAAACGCAATATGTTTCAATAGCAGACCAAACGGAATTCGCAACCGATGAAATTCTGTTCATTTTGTGTATTGTACGATGTACGTGCATGCGTGATGGCTTGTCATTAGGGGTTATTTTTGTGGTCAGTATTGACTCAATAGTATGAGAGCCGTTAGTACAAAAATATTACCATAGCCCCCCCCCCCCCCCTTTTCATTTTTTTAACTTTTTTTTGTAAAACTTTTTTTTTTAATATACTGGGAATCCAATCGCCATCGCGAATGAAACAATAAGGAGTTTTCTTTTTGCCGGTTCCAAAATATTCCACTAGATGGCAGCAGGAGAGATATACACAAAAACTGTCAAAAAAGGATATTTCTATACTTGAGTAGTCTATATTTTTATATAGACTCAAATATAGACTCTAAATTCTCTATGAATTAAAATTAAATTTTGGTATTGCAAGACGTGTTATATTTTTACCATATTTTGTCACATTTATATGTATCTACTTACTCGTTATTCTTGCTCTCTATAATCTTTAGTAGATACCCTGTCAAGAAAAACTTCGTAAAAAAGACTATGATACCTTAGAAATTAAAATTTAATTACTAATATGATGATATTTAAAATAAAAAATATTGCTTAAGTTGGTGCCGTAAGGCAAAGTGCATAGGATATTAGTGTATATGTTAAACAAAGTTAAGTAAATTTTATAAATTATTCATATAAAGGTATTTGTTTTCCTATTTACCCTAAATTTTGGGTGTATTTTATATATTACCGCTATCAATTTTGACAGTTTTTGTAGATAGCGACTAAACGCCATCTGTTGCGTTAAATAATAACTACTGGAAAACTCCTCATTGGGATCATATCCTGAAAAATTAGTGATTGTCACATTAATCTTAGCTTTTTAAGCAGCATTATTTTTGGCAGCTAGTATCTTGGTGGCGCTAGTTTATCATGTTACCGCGTCTTAGAGCAACACGGACACGCGGGGACTGGCGGGGAGACGCCCGATATTTCATATATCGATAAAATAAGGAATTCACAATACAATAAAAATAATTTGTAAACCGGTGTTAATTGGGATTTGCAGTGTTATTCTGGACATCCCAAATTATAAGTTTTATATAGCAATATTTATTTTTCTGCTAATAGTAGGGGAAAAAATCTTTTACATGGCAATACTATATTTAACCGTCGTTTTGGCATTTGAAATATAAGGTTATGTTGCACCACCGGTATTAGAAATAACGGTTTTTGCGAACTATGAATTTTTGTTAAAAAATCATAGTGTGTAACTTTAGTCTGCAGCCTAAAAACTACAAACGTAAGTAAAATATCATTATAATTAACGAATTGTATGACTAATCAAAACCAAAATGCAGCCTTTGCTTGTTAAATTAACATTAGCGTTATTAGATTTATACAGTGTTTTTCTAAACCGTGATATTTGGGACGGGTTTTGGTGTTATTTGAGCCGGCCCGTTCCAAATATAATTTCATAATTCTTATGGTGTTATTTGGACCGGCCGTCCCAAATACAACGGAAATTTAAAAGAAGTATACAGAGTATACAAAAAAAAATACTTAATGTTTCCTCTATTTTTTTTTCAGATCCAGCCCCTCCGCTAATAGTAAACTAGCCAAGAGCATGGTCGCTTTTTACGCTCGAACGTCGCAGAAGCGTGAAAGAGAGATAACAAATTTATTATCCTATTGATGTATCTATATTTTTGTCTCGTTTTGTTTTTTTAAATATATAAAGGCGAAAGTGACGTCATCATCAAATGTCATATTCATACAAAAGTTTCAGTAGCGTTATTTACGAATGCGCTCTTGGCTAGGGGAGCTGGTAATGAAGCGCTACTATAATAATAATAATGTTTATTCATTTACCAAATTTACTCAATTTTACTGTACAGCTGGGCTGCTCCTTGTAAGTTACAATAACCTGTATTAGGAGCAGCCCGTCTCCCCAGTAGTAATACTTATAATTAGTTAACATTAGGTAAATTTAGGTGTTTTGTATGTGTAGGTCCTCGTGGGAATGAGTGTGAGTGAGTATACTGTCATACAACGTGACAATATAAGTTCCGGTATAATTTGTATAGGTACATATTTTAGTTTTGTTTAATATTTTTTTCTATTTCATTGTAATTTTGTGTTTTTTGCATGTAGTTAAGGTTTTTTTACATTCAAAATAGGTCATTACATTCAAAATAGTCATTTTTACATTCAAAATAGGATAAATATTTAATATTTTATTTTATTTATTATATAAAGCAGCAGATTTATTTGAAAACTGATTTTTTGCCATTTGTGTTCGAACACTTTTCATACTAAATATTACCCTATTACGTTTTCTGAGCTTGTTAGGATCTATTGTTTCTCTTTTATGTATCCTGAGGATACATTGAAGGATATATAGTTTTCGCACAGATAACACCTCTGCCTCGTTGTACAGTGTGGTAGTACAATATCGTTTCCTCCTCCATAGCATTATTTTTAGGATCCGTCTTTGTGAGCGTTCTATGCTTATGAATTTGGATTTGTATGTACCTCCCCATACAACGATGCAATAGAGTAAGATCGATTGAAAGAGTGTTTTAAATATGAAAATCAATAATTTTTGATCTGTTAAACTACGTAGTTTTTTAAAGATGCAAATCTGTTTTCTAGCTCTAGATGCAACTGATTCCAATTGTGGATACCAGGACAGATTTTTATCAATTTTTATACCTAAATAATTTATCGAGTCAACTTTAATGATTGGGGTGCATGAGCAAGGTATTATTACATATATGTGCAGTCAGATATAAGTCGGGATTAAGTTTTTTAGAGTCATTAATAGAAAAGGGGATATAGTAGGTTTTCGTTTGATTTAAGGTAAGCTTTAGCCAATTAATAACTTTTTGAAGTCCTGTGTCAGCTGAGTTATAGAAAGTTAGCCAGTTATCACCATGAAAAAGGAGGGCAGTGTTGTCCGCATATGAAAAGGCCTGGCCATTTGGTAATAAAAGGTCTGTCAAGTCATTTATATAGATAAGGGACAAGGTTGGACCGAGGACTACTGGGGCCTTATTCCGAGTTTGCAACCGCTAAACACGACAAGACGTTGCGTAAACTATAAATATTGAAATATAAGCTCTATTCCAATAGTTATATAGTCTGTATTAGGTTGGCTATAATAATACCGCCATCTTGAAATACACGAATTCTTCACAAGTTTGAAGATATGTGGAGCATTGGAATTTCAACTCTATAATTAACATGATAGAACTTTTATTTCAATATTTATAGTTTTCGCAACGTCTTTTCGTGTTTAGCGGTTGCAAACTCGGAATAAGGCCCTTGATCAAATGGATCAACTTTTCTCATGGAACCATGTGTCGCAAATGAAAAAAAAGGCCTCTCCATATAAATTAGTCATATGAACATTGCTAGTTTATATGGAGAAGCCAAATTTTTTTTTTCATTTGCGCCACATGGTTCTATGAGAAAAGTTGTTTAATTCGATCAGTAGAGCCTCAAACTAGCCCAAGTATAACCTTCCAAAGTTATCATGTATAAGTAAGTTGTTGCTTAATTAAAAAAAAAAAGATCTCATATCAAATTAGATTAAATTCAATTATAGATTCTTGTTCTTACTTAAAAAAAATATTGTTATTATTAGTAAAAGTTTTGTAGTTTATATTTAAAATAAAGATTTATTTTAAATAATAATTGCGCGCCATGATTGCCATTCTAATTTAAAAACTAATATCTTAAATAATAATAAAAAAACTAAATTTAACATTTAAAATAAAGTTGATTTTTAACTTTTGTTTTTTTTTCCTTCTAAATCTAAACTATTTTTTGTGAGTGTTTTCAAACACTCAGTAGCGTCCTTAATCATTTCTACACAGTTTTATTTAGTTTCCTTTTTTAATAGTGCTTAAAATCAATGACATATTTTCACGTCCCGAATAGCACACTAGGGAGTATTATTTGGGACACTTATTATTTTATTCTTTAAATGACCATCACTGCTAATAAAAAAAATCTCCAGTACCATCTACGCAAGTTTTGCCTACCAAAAAAAAAATTTATTAAACATATGTAGTACATAGGCTGAGTGTAAAAATTATGTTTTTCTAAATAAAATGTCCCAATTAACACCGGTTTACTTACAAACAAATTTTATTTAAGTATTATTTATTTATTTATAAAGGTAGAAATTTGAACTACCTTCCAATTTGTACTAAATTCGTATTTTTTTTTGCGTTATTCGATTTTTTAGATAATTAATATATTAATATTCCAAATTTAAAACAATTACAAGATTAATAATTGATACCTATATATTAGGTATAGTATCAATTGAATGCAATAATAATAACACTAATTATGTCAGGAGACATAATTAGTGTTTTTATAGCCACTATAAATAGCAAAAAAATGGGAATCATCTTTCATCAGGGCGCACAGCCGCACACTATAAACCAGCCCCCCCTAACCAAGAGCATTGGCGCTTTTTATGCTCGAACGTCGAAGAAGCGTGAAAGAGAGGGAGATAATAAATTTATTATTCTATTAGTGTATCTATATTGTTGCCTCGTTTTGGTTATTTCTGTAACGATAAAAACGAAAGTGACGTCATCATCAAATGACATTTTCATACAAATGTTTCGTTAGCGTTATTTACGATTGCGCTCTTGGCTAGGGAAGAGATAAATCAGGCGAGGCGACGTGTCGTGTCACCTTCAATCAAAACTGTATAGACTTTGGCAGGTGACAGCGTACCTTACGCCTACTGTCACTGTCAAAATACCATGGAGGTATATAATATAATAGGAAGGTGCCCTTTGGCCTTAAATCGCCTCTCCAGTGAGAGCAGCCCCCCTAGCCAAGACCATGGTCGCTTTTTACGCTCGAACGTTGCAGAAGCGTGAAAGAGAGGGAGATAACAAATTTATTATCCTATTGGTGTATCTATATTGTTGTCTCGTTTTGGTTATTTCTGCAACGATAAAAACGAAAGTGGTGTCATCATCAAATGTCATCTTCATACAAAACTTTCGTGCGCGCTTTTAGCGCTCATGCTCTTGGCTAGGGGGGCAGAAGATGGCGGCCACACAACTAGAGGTTGATAATAATAATATAAATTATCAACTTGTTGATAATAATTTTACCTAATAACTTTAAAAATATATTCTTAAAAAAATTACCTAATTGAAATTTCAATAATCGATTATTTTTTGGATTTTTTCTTTTGCTAATATTAATATGAAATTATAATTTAGATTACTTACAGAAAATTTTAAACTTTTTAATTAAAATGTTCATACTCTAAAAATGCCGTCAACTTGAAAACACGAATTCTTCATCTTTGTGTGAACTTGTCCAATGTATGAAAATTACAACTTTAAAATAATATTATATTATCAGTGGTTTTTTTTATAGGATCTTTGTTAAATAGGGTATATTTTTTTAATTATTATTATTATGTTTTAAATTAGGTATAGTTTTTATTTTATTAGTATTACTTATTTATGTTTTGTAAGTTTCTTTAATAAATTCTGTACTATTTTATTAAAATAAAAAAATATTAACAGTTTAATTTCTAAAGTAAAAATTCACTTTTAAACTTCATCTTATAATGAGGTCGTTTTCAACGTTAAGTCTCGAGAAAATTAAAATAAAGCGTCATTACAAAATGAAAGCGATCATCGTCGTTAGATGAAAATGTTTATTAGCATTTTATAATTATTGTTGGGAAGGAAACTAATACGGGTCAACCTACACTCCATGTATTGTAGGTTGACCCGTATTAGTAACCTAATATCTATCTGTAGCTCTACCACAAGTTTAAACACTAAAATCGGCTTCCGCAACTACTCTGGTATAAGTAGAGACGCAAACTATTTTCGAGAGCACAAATTTGGTACCACAAGTTTTTCAGTGACAATCCGCAATTAGTTAAGTTTTGACTGTACATCCTGTCGAGGCCATATATTTAGGTTGCTCATCTTGGATCTATAAATATCTCTTTCTGTTACACAGGAAAAAAAGAAGACGCAAATATCAACAATCTTGTTTATGTTTTGTCAGTGTTGTTATTTTTAAAATTTTAATTTGTATTATTTTTCCTGTGGAAAGGCAAAGGGCATATTAATATGGAACCTAGTCGTTGATTATTTGTAGATGTTATGGAGGTGTTTTGTTGTGGTTGTGATATTGTATTTTTTTTGTAAAATCATTTTGTACAAAACAATTTAATGACCAGAATACAAATTATAATTAAGTAGGTACATATTATAGTTGTAAATTTACTCTCTGGGACGGGTTTGTAGATATCGATATGAAAGTGCTCTTGGTCGGACAATACAATAAAAAATACTCTCAATAAATTATCTTAGATAGAGTATCTTTAACTTAATAACGTAAATATCTTCGGAGCTTTTATTGAACTCTTATTTCCAATCTTTGATCATCTAATTTATGTTCCACTGGAAGTATATAGGGAAGTGCCCTAAGGCCTTATTTGCCTTTCTAACTGAAAGCACAGAAGAAATAATAGTACTACTGAAAGTAGGTGTAAAATCGCTTTTCTACGGAAATGTCAAACATGCTTGTTGCCGCCATATTGTGTTCTCACTTCTTGTGCATTGATAGGTTCATGCGCATAGTTATTTTTGTATGACCGGCGCCCTTCTTCCGTTCCCACGTTTGAAAGGGTAACTTTAGGCCTATTATGATATAGGTACTTTCGTCGAAGGCCCAGGGGGGCAAATTAGAGAATATTTTTATTATGGTGGGAAAGTGGGAATTATAGGAACATGGGTATTGAGGAAAGTTGTCGTTATATAAACGGAGGAAATTTTTTACTTTTAGTGAGTTATAGGAACGTGGATATTGTGGAAAAGTGTCATTATGTAAGGAAGGAAAAAATTCCCACGTAATAAAAAAGTGGAGGAAAATTCCCACTTCATAAAACAGTATGATAAAAGTCCCACTTTACGAAAAAGTATTTTTTAGATATTTAAATGTGGAGAAAAATCACATTTTATGAAAAAGTGGGAATCAATTCCCACTTAACGAAAAAGTGGAAAAGGCCCCACTTAAAAAAACAAATCTTAGTGGCCAAAATCCCTTTTTATGAAAAAGTGGAAAAAAAAATTACTATATGAAAAAGTAGGGAAAAGGTCCCACTTTACGATAAGTGATTTTTTAAATTTAAATATGGGGAAATTCCCACTTAATGAAAAAGTAAGAAAAAATTTCCGCTTATAAATTCTCAAAATAATTCCCACTCTTTGAAAAAGTGGGTAAAAAAGTCCAAGTTTACGAAACCGAGGATTTCTTTTTTGTTTTTATTCCCACTTTTTGACAAAGTGAAATATTTCAATTTCTACATGACTACTTCTTAAAAATTCCCAAGCTCCTAAAATGCATACTTTCTCTTATAAATATTTACCGACCATTGCGTTGATTACTTTTTACATTCCCAAGTTCCCAAAATTACTTCTTTATCATAATGGTTATTTTTCCGTAATTACCAATTATTTTTAAACAACATTGATCGCTCTCACTATGCCATTAGGAATAGGGCGGCGACAAATACGAATTACATTACGAGTATTAAATGTTAGTTGGCATGACATGACATGAAAATGCCTAAGGCATTAAGTTCACCTCTGTGCATAACTTTTGTTTACTGTGCAATAAAGTGTTAAAATAAATATTTTAATATACTTTCCGCCTTTTCGTCAATTCAACCACCCGTTTCGTGACTGCACCCTGGAAGATCAACCTCGATAAGAAATCGATGCAGTAATCTCATACTTAACATTTTGTTTGAAAATTAACAGAATCAAAAAGTAGATATTTATCTGTTTTCCATTATATTTTATGTTTATTACTCTAAAAGGTACTACAGCTCTTCTATATTATTCATACTCAACCATTCGGTCAATAATTTTATTATGATCCAAAGAGACCTTTGTCTCTTCGATTATCGAGAAAAACAACAAAACCAAACTGAAAAAAAAACTAAATATTTCTAGGTTATATTTTTCAAAACACACCAAAAAAGCTATTTTTAAACACTATTTTATAAAAATAAATTTTCTTATTAAATAAATAAAATTAAGAAACACTTTGCCAGTAAGATAAATATTATTTGTTAATCTATCTAACTCTCTCACCGTGGAAAAGGTCGGTGAGTGCCGTAACTATTTTGGTTATAGTTGGCTGGTAAAAAATAACACTTGTGGTACCGATTTGTATGAATATAGGCCTCAACTACAATGCGCCAATATTCTTTTTACGCTACAGCTGGTGTAGTCCGGATGAAAATAGTTGCTCGAGGAGCCCGTGGTGCCGATTTTAGTTCCTGTAGTAACCAGTAGAGGCGCTGAACAAATTTCCATACAAAATCAGGTCGAAACTCGCTAGCGACCTTATTGGGCAAAAACTTGTGGTAGAGCTACTGTAGCTCTACCACAAGTTTTTGCCTAATAAGGTCGCTAGCGAGTTTCAACCTGATTTTGTATGGAAATTTGTTCAGCGCCTCTACTCTACCACAAGTTTTTGCCTAATAAGGTCGCTAGCGAGTTTCGACCTGATTTTGTATGGAAATTTGTTCAGCGCCTCTACTGGTTACTACTTATTTGTTCAGTGGGTTACTACAGGAACTAAAATCGGCACCACGGGCTTCCCGAGCAACTATTTCCATCCGGACTACACCAGCTGTAGCGCAAAAAGAATATTGGCGTAGTGTAGTTGAGGCCTAAATTCATACAAATCGGTACCACAAGTGTTATTTTTGACCAGCCAACTATAACCAAAATAGTTACGGCACTCACCGACCTTTTCCACGGTGAGAGAGTTAGATAGATTAACAAATAATAGTTATCTTACTGGCAAAGTGTTTCTTAATTTTATTTATTTAATAAGAAAATTTATTTTTATAAAATAGTGTTTAAAATTAGCTTTTTTGGTGTGTTTTGAAAATTTTTTGTTTTTTTTTTTTTTAATTTATTTTAACATAGCACTGGATACAAGTCCATCGGCCGCATTCATTATATATTAATTAACATTACATTAAATTATTTCCAAAAAAATATTAAATTCTAGGATTTTTTTTTTATAATGGTCCTATAGTTTTAATAATATAATCATATAAAGTATTAAAACAGTCTACATTACAAAGCAAATTTTTTAACTCAATAGGGCGGGTATTATCTAATTTGTCGCACAAATCGGCTGCCATTATAAGACGTTCTAACTTGAATTCTGGACATAGCAAAATTAAATGCTCTAAATCAGCATTATTTTCATCGCAATAAAAATATAACCTAGAAATAATTAGTTTTTTTTTCGGTTTGGTTTTGTTGGTTTTCTCGATAATCGAGGAGACAAAGGTCTCTTTGGACCATAATAAAATTATTTAACGAATGGTTGAGTATGAATAATATAGAAGAGCTGTAACACACCTTTTAGAGTAATAAACATAAAATATAATGGAAAACAGATAAATATCTACTTTTTGTTTCTGTTAATTTTCAAACAAAATGTTAAGTATGAGATTACTGCATCGATTTCTTATCGAGGTTGATCTTCCAGGGTGCAGTCACGAAACGGGTGGTTGAATTGACGAAAAGGCGGAAAGTATATTAAAATATTTATTTAAACACTTTATTACACAGTAAACAAAAGTTATGTACAGAGGCGAACTTAATGCCTTAGGCATTTTTTACCAGCAAACATTTAATACTCGTAATGTAATTCGTATTTGTCGCCGCCCATTTCCTAATCGCATCACTAAGCCGGCATAGTGAGAGTGATCAATGTTGTTTAAAAACAATTGGGAATTACGGGAAAATAACCATTATGATAAAGAAGTAATTTTGGGAACTTGGGAATGTAAAAAGTAATCAATGTAAAGGTGAGGAAATATTTATAAGAGAAAGTATGCATTTTAGGAACTTGGGAATTTTTAAGAAGTAGTCATGTAGAAATTGAAATATTTCACTTTATCAAAAAGTGGGAATTAAAAAAAAAGAAATCCTCGGTTTCGTAAAATTCCCACTCTTTTTCAAAGAGTGGAAATTATTTTGGAATTTTTAAGCGGAAATTTTTCCTTACTCCTTCATTAAGTGGGAAATATTTTCCTACTTTTTCATATAATGGGATTTTCTCCATATTTAAATTTAAAAAATCACTTATCGTAAAGTGAGACCTTTTCCCTACTTTTTCATTAAGTGGATTTTTTTCCCCACTTTTTCATAAAATGGGATTTTGGCCACTAAGGTTTGATTCTTTAAGTGGTACGTTTTTCCCACTTTTTTATTAAGTGGGAATTGTTTCCCACTTTCATAAATTGTATTTTTTCTGCATATTTAAATTAAAAAAACTTTTTCCGTAAAGTGGGACTTTTCCCCACTTTTTATTAAGTGGGAATTGTTTCCCAACTTTTTATTAAGTGGGAATTATTTCCCAACTTTTGATAAAATGTGATTTTTCTTCACATATTTTTTTTTTAATTTTTCGTAAAGTATGTCTTTTTCTAATTGTTTCCTACTTTTTCATAAAATGTGATTTTTTCTCCACATTTAAATTAAAAAATAATACTTTTTCCGTAAAGTGGGATTTTTCCCCACTTAAAAATTTTCCTCCTTTTATATAACGACAACTTTCCTCAATACCCATGTTCCTATAATTCCCATTTTCCCACCATAATAAAAATATTCTCTAACTTCCCCCTGGAGCAGTTGTAGCATGTATGACGAAAGTACCTATATCATGATAGGCATAAAATTACCTTTTCAAACGTGAGAACGGAAGAGGGGCGCCCGTCATAAAAAAAATAACTATGCGCATGAACCTATCAATGCACAAGAAGTGAAAACACAAGCATGTTTGACATTTCCGTAGAAAGGCGAATTTACACCTACTTTCAGTAGTACTATTATTTCTTCTGTGCTTTCAGTTAGAAAGGCAAATAAGGCCTTAGGGAACTTCCCTATATACTACATACATTAGATGATCAAAGATGGAAAATAAGAGTTCAATAAAAGCTCCGAAGATATTTACGTTTTCAAGTTAAAGATACTCTATCTAAGATAATTTATTTAGAGTATTTTTTATTGTAACATCTACAAATAATCTACGACTAGGTTCCATATCAATAAGCCCTTTGCCTTTCCAACAGGAAAAATAATACAAATTAAAATTTTAAAATAAAACACTGACAAAACATAAACAAGATTGTTGATATTTGCGTCGAAGATTCTTTGAGGGTAGCCCGAAGACTGTAGACGCGTGTGTCTATTACAGTTGTCAAATTTAATTTTATTGAATATTATTGTGCAAAAGTGTACTAATTTTGTAGAATAAGCATTCGTATAGTAATATTGAGTGTGAGAGGTGTAGTATTTACGCAGTGATCTTGGTTTTTGTGCTATCTCAACGAATCCCTTTATCTTCAGTAAAATGGCGGTACCCATTTTACTGTTGATTATTTCTTCCTCCTTCACTTGACACTGGCATCACTATACCGTATGCTTGCATACGGTCATGTGGCCATTCCTAATTCTAACCTAGTCCTTTCCCTATTCCTTTCCATCCTATTATCCCACTTTTACCGTACATATTCATAACTTTATAAATATACCCACAAGTCATTGGCAAAATTATGCGTAAAGCGTAGAAGGCCATACCTACAGTTAAAAGAAGAAAAGAAGATATTTGCGTCTTCTTTTTTCCTGTGTAACAAAAAGAGATAATTATAGATCCAAGATGGCAACCTAAATATTTGGCCTCGACAGGATGTACAGTCATAACTTAACTAATTGCGGAACGTCAATGGAAATCTTGTGGTACCAAATTTGTGCTCTCGAAAATAGTTTGCGTCTCTACTTATACCAGAGTAGTTGCGGAAGCCGATTTTAGTGTTTAAACTTGTGGTAGAGCTACGGGTCTAAAAGAAGTATACCTTTAATAGTTGTTACATTATATACCTAGGTGTGTGCCTCGTCCTATAATATTTTAATAAATTTATTTATTATTTTATAAGTGGTCTTCATTGTAAATTTTTCGTTACGATGATCCACTTAAAAACATGTCTCTAGATAAATGTCATTTTGACAGCGCTCACAGCGATTTCACCCAGGGCCGTGTTCGGAAACTTAACACTTTAACACTGGGTAGTGTCACAGAGTGCGATAAAAATATTGAAAAATGCTTAGAGAAAAAGAGATGCATATAGTGTAGTGACATTACCCAGTGTTAAAGTGTTAGTTTCCGAACACGGCCCAGAAGCAAAATCACTGTAAGTCCAATATGACGTCTGTAATGACGTCACTATTAATGTCAAATCATCTATCGTTAGCGCGCTTACGCTCAATCGGACCGGCGCTGACAGCGCTGACATCGATTTTGTCGCGAATCGGACCGCAAGGTAAGCGTGGCGGCCAAATATTGGATTTGTTGGTCGACTAATCCAACTTTTGAACGGGAGTGCGAAAAACTATTGGCCGCTTGATCGATCGACAGACTGACAATATGAGACGCTTTTGTGAATTTTGTGCAAAAATCTTTGATAAAAGAATATTAATTATAATTAATATTACATAGATATAAATAGCAATACCATCCTTTTTATAATTTGATGTCGTAGACCGCTTTTTGCACCAAAAAAACTGAGCCGAAGGATAATTTTGCTTATTCCCAGTCCCTATAATGTTCAAACAAACCGTTTGGCTTGCGGGTGGTAACGATATCTACCATTCGTTACAGAAAAGTGTCCCTATAACACCAACGTCTACCATTGGCAACTAGATTTGGTAACTAACGGTTGGGAGGCCCTGCGGTGACGTTTCGTTACACTAATGTTGTTGTTACTGACGTCCCTGTTATATTTTTTAATGTCAATTAACTGTCAATATACGTGGTGGCCGAGTTGGTTAGACCTTGGACTTAAAAACGCTTGGGTCCCTGGTTCGAATCCCGGTGTGTACCAATTAGTTTTTAATTACTAATCACTATAGTGCTTCGGAGAGCACGTTAAGCTGTCGGTCCCGGTTTCACTATACCAACTTGTGAAACTGTATATAGATGGGTTAGAGTCTATTCAAAAACATCGCGACGAGCTAGCCACTTGTTCGGTGTAGACTCATACCATCGACTACACCGAGGTGGGATTAAAAACACACCTCCGCTGGGTGGGCGCACCCAGCGGAGGTGTTTTTAATCCCACCTCGTTTTTAATCCCACCTCGTTTTTAATCCCACCTCGTTTTTAATCCGACCTCGATCCATGAGGCCGTCTAGGCGGTCTCGGGCGCCGTAAGGCACGCGTGATGTATATATGTATATGTGTGTGTAATTAACTGTCAAACCTACGTTCCATAATAAAAGTTGTAACCGCTGAAGATTCGGGGTTTACGCGATACTTACGGTTTCATTAAATTTTATTTTATAGTTTTTGTAAATCAAAAGAGAATATTTGGACAGTGATAGTGGTCTGGAGACCATTGTTGCGTTAGATTTATTGGATAGATCCAATGAGAGACCACAAATACGCCACAAGTCCCAAGTATGTAGGTTATAGTGGTAGTAAACTCGACTTCATATAAATCAATATTATATAAAGTTCACTACCAGAGGCTCTACCATAGGTTTTTGCTTTGTAGCAACGTTACGTTAAAACATTAAGAACCACCAAAAGGATCGCTTTATTAAATACTGTTACCAAAAATAAAGCAACCCTATTGGTTGTTCCTCACGAATTAACGTAACGGTTTTTACGAAGCAAAACCCCATGGTAGAGCCTCAGGTTCTGCCTCAGTAAGGTAGAAGTTGAAGTACTTTTAACTAACCTTAACTTGGTTACTCGTAACAAGAATTTTTGGTGGAATTTCCACCTCTCAAATATCAAAGTTATCGCGGATTGTCATGCATACATTATCTCTATTGCCTATTCGAACCTATTTGGTTGGTGTAATCCATGAAGGTAAAAACCGTTTTTTTAGCTTCATGGTGTAATCCATAATTCTTTATTTAGAAATATAAAATACAAAAATTTTGTAAAGACAATACATGTGTATTGTGTTTACAAAATTTTCACAGAACAAAAAAGCAATGCGAAATGACACTAGTTTAAATAACGCACAGGCACATTTGTACCTGTGATTTGACAGAGGGGAAATGATGCGTATGGCTACTCCCCTCCGGGCTGTTGGTATGGAGATGGTGCAATGTACTAGCGTAGGTCTGTGACATGCCCCATTGAGAGAAAATTTTTGTTTACGATGTTTAAATAGACTAAAGTTAATATAATAACTAATAATAAGAAGTATATAATAATTATATGTAGGACAGTTATATATGTCATATCACTCATATCATCAACTTGTAGGACATTTTCGCTGTGGTTTTTCGTGGATTGTCGTGTCCTTTTTTATTATTTCGTGATTGTTTATTTTTGACCTAAATAATTGTCCATTCACTTAAAGGTAGTTAAGTATTTAGTTCTTAAGAGCTGTATATACGAACTAAAAATTCAGAGAACTAACTTAAACTGTAGCCTAATATTATGAACCTGCATTCATAGCTATCTGCTCATTCGAAATATTAATTATTACATTAACTATCATAACTCTTATTTCTAATGTAATAACGGCTAAGAGCTCGACATGTGACATGCATATTGCTAAGATGGTAAGTAGATTATACAGTCCATGAATAGATAACACCAACACCAGTATCTTATGTTGGTGGTGCCTACTATGTCGGCTTAAACAGTGCTTTATTTACGCTTCGCTTGAAGAACCCGATATTATAATATAAAGGAAAGGTGGCAAAGCATTCCATTTTTTTATTGTGCGACAAAGGTATGATCATTCGATTTTTTTAGTTCTTGAAGGTATGTTACCGACGGTATGTGGATGCATACTTTGTCCAGCGCGTGATACACGGGAGCGGAAAGATGAAGGTTGGATAAGGTTGTGCAGTTCTTCAGAGCACTCTCCATAATATAAGCGGTAAAATATGTCGGTAGAAAAAACGTCGCACCTTGTTTTTTAGAAGTTGTTTTTGTAATGTTTTTAATGTAATTCCTATGACTTAAGTCCGACGCACTTCATTCCAAGTATATTTGGGCATTTTTTAGTGTCAGGGTAGTACTCTTAAGATTGGGAAGTGGGGAAAATCGCGACTTTTTGGTCGTCATAGCACACGCCTGTGCCTTACTAGCATTAAATTGAACGAAGTTGCTCTCACCCTATAAGGAGACTATGTGCAACACATCATCCAGCTCATTTACCAAAATTAATCGTGACTCCACCGATTGACCACCATTGCAAGGACGACAGCTTGTATAGCGACCATGAACTGTACTATTATCGGCATAGCAATAAATGTGACCAAGGGACAAAGTATCATTATAATAATAATAATAAAAGTTTATTTATCAGAATTTTGCATTAATGTGTAAGAGAAACAATGTCGGTGACTGTATAGAACCTTGCGAAACACTAGCATTCACTGATATAAAATCTGAACTTTATCCATCCACTAGGACACGGATTTTGCGTTCATGCAGGAAGCTGGCAATCATCAACAGCTGACCAACTTCGGTGCTCAACCATGTGCCAAAAGCTTGGAAACTAGGTTCCCATGCCAGACCCTGTCAAAGGATTTGGAAATGTCAAGGCTTACTGCCAAGGCTTTCCGTGTTGATCAATAGCTTTTCTCCAAAGATGTGTTACGTAATACGTGCGCGTAGTAGATTGCCTCGACGCATCCTAAAATTTTATACATTATTGCGATAACAGCAATAGGATGTTAATTTGATGGGTCGGACTTTTCACCTTTTTTAGGGGTAGGTTGAACATTAGCCAGTTTTCAAGCTGACGGAACACATCGAGTAGAGTAGGACAGAGACGAGTAAGAACAGGAGACAATTCGGAAGCACAACACTCACCACCGCTGGAACACCGCCTGGGCCGCAGGATTTTCCGATATCATTTATGCATATTAAAACAATCTGTGTTTTAAACTGTACAAGTCAAATCTAATTGTATATTTAAGCTTTTAAATATCATAAATAAAATTCAATACTTCTTACAACGCTTTGGTGATTGGTTCTGGAACTAAAATGTGCCTAGAAAAGTGTGTCAAAAAGTTAAATACCTACTAAAATCGAACTAGTTATATAGGAATATTTGCGATGTAAACAATGTTGCTGAAAATTAAAATTTTACAAGTATTATTAATAGTCTAAAAAAAACTTATTTAATTATGGATCACTATTATCCATATAGCCAAGTTTTTTTTTATTTACAACGGATTGAAAATTGGTGCGATTTAAAACAAATGGTGGCAAAAACCCCTAAGGTTCGTTAAGTAATTTTGGGTATTTAAACTAAAATGACTTTGGGTATTTATACAAATTTTAATTTGGATAGTGTAAACAACCCTTTGAAAAATAGTCGATCATTCATTCATTATTTTTAATTCTTCAGTTCATTCTTTCTGTC
The DNA here is from genome assembly GCA_947458855.1 of Monopis laevigella. NCBI lineage: Eukaryota > Metazoa > Arthropoda > Insecta > Lepidoptera > Tineidae > Monopis > Monopis laevigella. The sequence continues at coordinate 8,852,400 of OX381599.1, forward strand.
GGTCAAAAGAACCAAACCGAACGCCCACAAATTGTCGTGGATCTGGAATGGGAAAATGTCCGCCGTGTTTGTTGATTCTTGACGTAAATATTGCAAAAAAATTATCGCGTTATAACGAGTGGTTTAGTGCTATTGTTTTAATAATGTGTTTGTTTCTGTTGTGATTTCCCCATATGAGGCTATTATATAAAGCTGGTCCAATGGAGTCTCTCAGAAAATGGTTCTACAAACCAAAGGTATGTCAATGTTATTTTATAAAACATTTAAAAAAGGGCTCATATTGCGTTTCAATATTTAACAAATAACTAAATCACCATCAATAATTTGCTAGGAATACTTTGTGTAAAACAATTTCGTACTTAAAAGTTGTTTTCGAGTGTATAAAACTTTCTATCGACCTGAATTATTAAAATTAAAGTTTTGTAGGGAATTTTTTTTTTGTTCTTTTAAATAATATTAGCGACCTAATATTTTGTCAAGATTAGCTATTAATAGTTCTCCAGAGGATTTAAATGAAATAATAGGTAATTATATATTTTTTAGCTAATACATGATTGTAAAATTGGCTAATATAAATCTTGCTCGATATAAATTGATTGAGTAAAAAAAAAACAAACTAATATTTATAAACTAAGTGAGAAGAAGAACTAAGTACTATGGTGGTCAGGTGGGGCCCGGTCAGATTAAACCTATATACAACCCCTAAATATTGGGGTGCTTAAAGAAAGTATCACTTATAAACTGACATACCTGTGTCAAACAAACATTCCCAATGACCGCACCGTCAAGTCTAAAAATACTGTGATCTCACTAATGTAACCTACTAAAAGGACTTATGAAAAAAATCTTGATATTCTCAATCTACCAACTCTGAGACCTATGAATGTGTGGAGATTTGATTAAGACCTTTTAGGGCTCTGTAGTCGCCTTGACATACAAACTTCCCATACAACATACTTCTAATATTACTTGGCTGTTATTTAAACTTCAATTATTATTTTTGGGTTTGTAGTTGTTTGCAAAAATATTTTTGTAGTTGATACTTAATAATATTTTTGCATTATTCATAAAATTAAAAAAGGTTTTATTCTGATTGAAAAAGAAACATTATACCCAACAGAAAGATTAATTAATACCAAGACTGACAAAAATATATTATTTTTATTCTGCAAAAAAGAGTAGAACTACTCATTGTTGGTATGAGTCTACACCGAACAAGTAGCTAGCTTGTCGCCATGTTTTGAATAGACTCAATAACCCATCTATAAACAGATTCACAAGTTGGTTTGGTATAGTGAAACCGCCTTAACGTGCTCTCTGAGGCACTATAGTGGTGTTGTAAACAAATGTATATATTTTTTTTAATTAAAACTCATTGGTACACACTGGGATTCGAACCAGGGACCCAAGTGTTTTTAAGTCCAAGGTCTAACCAACTCGGCCACCACATATATTTGTAATTTCAACAAAACTATATTTCCCCTTGCCGAACACGATATGAAGCTTTCAATGAAATGTCTTTATAAAACTTTATTGCATAATACAAAAGCTATATATATATCTTAAGATATTGAAAAGGCCTTTAGCCCGGCTTCTTGGTCTCAAGTATGGGAATACTGCACTTGCATCGTAATCATGGACCTGGCACATGCTTGGAGAATTTTTGTTACAAATTTGACAGCCTCCTTAGACTATGGCTTTGTATCTGACTGTCATGGGTTTGATTCCCACCCATGGCAAAAAGAAAATTAGTACATTTTTTGTCATGGTCTGGATGTTTATAAAATATAATGTATATTATATCTTATTTTCTGGTTCACATATTACAAGCGTAGAGCTTAATTTGTGACCAGAGCAATATGTGTAAATGTCCTATATATTATTATATTAGTATTATTAAATAGCAGTCTGCCTAAAGTTTGCTAATAAAAAATTTACATTACAAAATAATTTAGATAGGGAAGTAATAATAACAAAATCCATATTGTTATCTTTTGTAATAATGTCTTTTATCTTGAAATAATATTTTCTATAGACTTAATTATAAGTACAATGCCATTTAAGCAGATAGGAGGTATCACACTTTAAATACAGATTTTTCTTTTGTTCTTTTGAATTCAAAATACACATTAAACATAGTAAATACTTGCCTTTGTTATGTAAAAAAAAAAATAGTATTATGTATAATAATATGAAGGATATTCCACACATATTGCTCTGATCAGAAACTAAGCTCTAGGCTTGTACTATTTGTACCAAAAACAATGATATAATAACATATCATATTTTATAAACACCCAGACCATGACAAACTGAATGGCCATTACATACTAATATTATTTTGCCATGGTGGAAATCAAACTCACGACCTCCGGATACAATGCCAAAGGCGAATATAATTAGTTATTGTTATATTGTCACCATACATTCCCACCAGAATTCAGTTAAGTCCTGTTTACAGTGTTTACACAAGTATTTATTTATATAATAACAACATAAAACTCATTCATCTAAATAGCCGGAGTCTGTGGCTAAAGAATTACATTGAAAGTATATTACAATTATTTCTAAGGCGAACAACAGGCACAGTTTGTATAAAATTTATGTAGCCATTAAAAAGAACAGCAATGCAATATAAGCTAAACAATTACACAAATAATTTAGATTTTTTAAAAATATGTGGGTAATTAAACTTATCAGTAATTTAAATTAAAATCATCATTAATTAATTATGAACACAAAACATACATAAATTTAATTATGTATGTATTATATTGTTGTTTCTGGTACACATAGTACAAGCCTAGAGCTTAGGTTGTGACCAGAGCAATATGTGTAAATTGTTCTACATATTATTATTATTATGTAATATTCTTAATTATACATGAATTTTTTGGGTGGCAGAAGAGAACTGCAGTGTTCTCAGACTTGGGAGCGCTAAGCAGGTTTTAAGGCCTTTTCAAATTTATTATCATAAATGTGGTGGAGGAATTGGTTAGATCACTTATTTAAAACTGCCAAGCTACAGGTTCAGTTCAAGTTAAAATTTTTTTGAGAAGACCATTTGCTTTGGCTTTACCTGAATAATAAGCTGTTAGTCCCAGTTTCACTTATAGCAACAGTTTGTATGGGTTATGATGTAAATATAGTTGAGGCAGCTGTTAACCGTGGCTTGTAATATATAACAATTTTAAAAGTAAATTTTCTGACAAAACAATTATTTATATTTTAAAGGTGTTGTATGAATATGAAGTCAATTGGATAGGTATTAGATTTTATATTTAAAAAGTTTGAAGAAGTCATAAGCAGTTTCAGGTGCTGTAAGTGATGATGGTACATAATTAATTCTTATGGAAAAAAACAGAGATATAAAGTGTACATTTACTTATTTAAAGCAAAATCTTCCTAATATATTTTCATAACAATACAAATTTTATAGATAACAAATGAGGTTGTTGGTGCAAATATTATACTCACTAGCTGTGCTCGCGACTTCGTCCGCGTGGAATAGTTATTTTTTTATCATATAAACTTTCATCCCCTATTTTATCCCCTTGGGGGTAGAATTTATCAAAATCCTTTCTTAGCGGATGCCTACGTCATAACATCTACCTGCATGCCAAATTTCAGCCCGATCCGTCTAGTGGTTTGGGCTGTGCGTTGATAGATCACTATGTCAGTCAGTCACCTTTGAGTTATATATATTTAGATTATTCTTTAATACATATTTTTTGTGTATCTTGAACCGTTTTCACGGCGCACGCAACGGAAGGCTTCAAAGATGAAATAATTTCTCCCGTTTTTTACACATTTACCACTATATCTTTGCTCCTATTGGTCGTAGCGTGATGTTATATAGCCTATAGCCTTCCTCGATAACTGGACTATCCAACACAAAAAGAATTATTCAATTCGAACCAGTAGTTTCGGAGATTAGCGCGTTCAAACAAACAAACAAACAAACAAACAAACTCTTCAGCTTTATAATATTAGTATAGATAAGTTACTTTGTGGTTCTTATCATTCAATAATATGCTTTGTTTATATATTTTAAAGTCATAATGTTTAATGTACATATAACCTACTATTTGAATATCTATTTTACTTTAGTACAAAAAAAAAACATGATTTTTTAAAATGTAAGATATCACTGGAATTGCATTTTTTTAAAGTACATTAAGGTGTTTTACAAGTTTGTTGCAAATATTGTTTTGAAATAGGTAAACTAGGTCTCTAGTTTTTTTTTAATTTAATGGTCTACATGACTCTGCCACCTTGTATATATAAGACACTTGTATATATAGAATTGTTTATATATGCTGAGGCTAGGTACAGATTAAATGCCTGACAAATTACTTAAAAGTTATGTGTAACTGCACTGAAAAACTTTTTTTATTTCCATGATGCCAGACTGTGTTCAAGTCATTTGCCGATATATAACAGGCTTCTGAATACTGCATACTTTACCAGTTGTAGTTACCTTCACATATTAACAATGTTCTACTAGTTTGTTTTTTCTTTATCTTATATGTATATATTTAACATGGAGTCCTACAAAAGATACTTGAATTGTTATCTATATATATATTATATAGTGGAGCTATCTATTGGTTACTTTTATTTAATAGGTTCAGTAGTTTTTGTGTTTATCTGAAATAAACAAATAATCAAATCTTTTCTCATTATAATATTATAGTATCTTAGACAACTGTAGATTTGTTTACTGAATGAAGAATTAATTAAATTAGTTTAAATTATTAAATAAATCATGAACATAAACATTACTTAAATGTACTAATTAACCTATCTCCTGTTTGTTATCACACTGTTAATTAATATCAATATGATCCACAGAATATTTTTATTTATAGACAGGGAATGGTAACATTTATCTAGTTGCTAATATTAAATAAATGAGATGCTCCGGAGAACCGTTTAAATGGCCTCAGGGTACCCAGTGGAGGGATTAACTGTCCTGTTTGTTATCACACTGTTAATTAATATCAATATGATCCACAGAATATTTTTATTTATAGACATGGAATGGTAACATTTATCTAGTTGCTAATATTAAATAAATGAGATGCTCCGGAGAACCGTTTAAATGGCCTCAGGATACCCAGTGGAGGGATTAACTGTCCTGTTTGTTATCACACTGTTAATTAATATCAATATGATCCACAGAATATTTTTATTTATAGACAGGGAATGGTAACATTTATCTAGTTGCTAATATTAAATAAATGAGATGCTCCGGAGAACCGTTTAAATGGCCTCAGGGTACCCAGTGGAGGGATTAACTGTCCTGTTTGTTATCACACTGTTAATTAATATCAATATGATCCACAGAATATTTTTATTTATAGACATGGAATGGTAACATTTATCAATTTTGGCTCCTGAGAACCGTTTAAACGGCCTCAGGGTACCCAGCGCAGAGATTAACCTGTCCTCATTTCGCCGATGGCATTCGGAGGCAACACCTAACAAGTGGCGAGCTTGTTGTGGTGTTTTTATGATGGTATAACCTCGGTCACCCGTCTCAGGACTGGCCTTGTTGTCATCTGCTTAATCTTTTTATCAGTTGCGCAGTGACTTAACCACTAGGCTGGGGACCGCTTTTTACCTTACCAGCTGCTAATATATACATACATTGTATATCATCACGAGTTCGTTACGGCGCCCGAGACCGCCTAGACGGCCCCAGGATACCCAGCGGAGGGGTAAAAACCCCTCCGCTGCATCTCACCTTGTAGCCGATGGTATGAGTCTACACCGAACAAGTGGCTAGCTCGTCGCGATGTTTTGAATGGACTCAATAACCCACCAATGAACAGCTTCACAAGTTGGTATAGTGAAACCGGGACCGACAGCTTAACGTGCTCTCCTAATTTAAGCTATGCACTCCTTTCATACGTTATATATTTATCATAAAGCGCATTGTAGTTAATAATAAGGTTAGTATTTTAAAATGTCACCTCAAAATCCTATCAAATCTTCTACCTCGTTTTGCAATAATATATTTGTCTCGCTCTTTCCTTAAACTTTCACCTTTTTTATAATCCACTTTCCAAAGACTCGCGAAACTGGAATGTTTGCAAATTCTGTTATCGGCTCACTTTTGTTATTGCTTTTTATATGTTTAACAGCTCTTGCTTGCTCATTAATTTTCTACACTAGTGCTTACTAGGTTCAGCGTATACAACTGATATCGTTCGTGTAATTACGCGCACAACGCTAAGCTAAACTTTAATCGATATGATGTAATTCTGTCGCAATGCAAACCCGGTGACATTGCAAATTGACAGACAACTACTTCATTTTGGCCTACTGGGGCCTAGGGCCTTTTCTAATAAAATATTGGATATAAATGGCAAAAATTGTCACATTTTTTATGACTATAAATAAATGGCATATGAAAAAATTTAGCAATTCAGTGCAATTTTGTACTGCAGAATTTCAATTTGTTATCAAAATATATATGCTATAAGCGGTAAGCTTCCTGATTCTACAAATAATAATAACTGCATCATTTTTTTGTAACTTTTCAGGGTGTGGTTACGAAACGGGTAGTTGATTTGACAATAAAGTAGCGAAGATATTTTAATATACTCGTGCAACTTCATCTTGTCTCCCATTTCGTAACTCCATTCAATGTTGTTAAACAATAATGTTAAATGCGATTAACACCATACATAGACTGTTAAGGTCTGATTACCATCAGGTAGATGATATCAAAATTATATCCAACTAGCTGTGCTCGCGACTTCGTCTGCGTGAAATAGTATTTTTTTTATCATACAAACTTTCATCTCCTATTTTATCCCCTTGGGGGTAGAATTTATCAAAATCCTTTCTTAGCGGATGCCTACGTCATAACATTGACATGTATACCAAATTTCAGCCCGATCCGTCCAGTGGTTTGGGCTGTGCGTTGATAGATCACTATGTCAGTCAGTCACCTTTGAGTTATATATATATACAAAACACTTTAGTTAAAGTAGGTTTTGTCTCTTTTTTTAGCAACACAAATATGCGTAAAAGAAACCTATTTTAACTAAAGGGTTTTTCAAGGACTCCATAAGTTTTATGATGGAGGCCATAACAATCTAGTTCTGTGATGTGCAAAGAGTCGAAACTGGTCAGTTAAATCAAGTCACTTTTTTTACATTGGTCAGAAATTGTCAGTTTTTTTAAATAAGAGATTTTGCATATGCAAAACTAGAGAAGAGAAAAGGGTCCACTGTCTGATTAATTAAAGACAACACTATCAGTTCTTGTAGTCAGTATGAAATTCACATTGTTTTGGCAAGTGAAGGTTTGAGGGCAATATAATAATTTATTATGCTCTCGGTACTTTTAATCAAGAAAATTTCGGTGGTAGAAATTTTAAAGATTTTTTTATTTGTTAAAATAATTTCGTACTATATTTAATAATAAATGATTTGCACTTATTTATGCTCCAAAATACATTTTTTTAACAACAGCATAAGTACCTAATATTGAATCATTATGATTTCCTAAAAGAATAGATTTTCTATTTCTTTATAAATATAATTTAATATTATTTTAATCCCTAAATTAAACAATGCTTAAAAAAATATTTTATATAAAAAAAATGGTCAGATACGGTCAGTTTTTTTAATAATCTGAGTCAGAAAAATTAGGTTTTTCGACTATAAACTTGTTTCGACCCCTGCCAGCATTTTCCTTAAAGTCTTTCGTTTATTAATAAACATTTTATTACAATTATTTATATTTTTTCTCCAACCATACATGTTATACAGGAAAATTGTAAACAAAACAATGTTTTACTGCCAATTTTACTACTTTAAAAGTAGGTGAATGAACGCTTGGAAATCTAGGTGATACCGTCGTCTTGACGCCCATACAAACGTACTTCCAATATTACAACTTGGCTCTTAGTCGAAGTTCAATTATTCTTTTTATGTTGATTATTGTACGCAAAAATCTTACTGTTCTGGGTAATAAATATTTTTGTATTATCTATAGTGCCTCGGAGAGCACGTTAAGCTGTCGGTCCCGGTTTCACTATACCAACTGTGGAACTGTTTATAGAGGGTTATTGAGTCTATTCAAAGCATCGCGACGAGCTAACCACTTGTTCGTTGTAGACTCATACCGTCGGCTACGACGAGGTGGGATTAAAACCCCTCGGCTGGGTACCCTGGGGCCGTCTAGGCGGTCTCGGGCGCCGTAAGGCACCCGTGATGATATGTATGTATGTAAAAAGGAAAAGTTTGTGAGGTTGTAGGGGAAATCTACTGAACCGGTTTAGAAAATTATTTTAGTGCTGGATAGCCCATTTATCTAGGAAGGCTATATAACATCACGCTACGACCAATAAGAGCGGAGCATTAATGAAAAATTTTGGGAAAATGGGGAAAATTTGTTCCTTTCGAGAGCTTCCTTTGCGTGCGCTGCGTAAACGCTTAAAGTTACGCAGACGAAGTTGCGCGGGTGAGCTAGTCATATTATAAAACTTTTTATTACTATCTATAGTTACTAGCGACTGTATTAAACAGCAAAAAATAATGGTAGATCTACAATCTACAGGTACCTACTCTAGCAAAGCTTGTTTTTATAAATCTGTATGAGTATTGGTACATCTACATACACATAGTACAAGCCTAGAGTGAATTGCGAACATATAGTATAATATAGCTTTCAAGTTCTGGTTCAAGGACCGTAATACAGTGCGTGCGTCAGGTCAAAAACATTTGCCAAACCCAAATAGTGAATCTGGGTCAGTCACGATGAATACGTTGACGTGAGACTAAAACCGGTCTAGACTTTTACCGTCCTTAAATAAACTTGGACGTTGATTTTACCTATTTACCTGTAGTTAGTTTACCTTATCAACTACCGAATACATATTATTGCATATTTACTTACACTTTTAATCTGCGATTAATTTTTTTAAATTTAACAAGCGTCTTTGCACGGGTGTACTAATGTATAAAATGTTCTGTCTCACTCTAGTAGTGCACTACTTAATAAGTTTTTTTTATGGAGATTTTTTAACCCAATTTTTTTTTATTTATATGTGGTCTTTTTTGGTTTCATGAAAATTTGATCATTGGTTTCGGGACGCATGAGTACAAACATTGATTTTTATTTAAAGAAGATAGTGAGTAGGTTAATATCAATTTATAAAAAAAAAATTAAGGTTAGTAAAATTCTTCAGTAAATAGGTAATGGCCACTTTCTGGAAAACATGAAATCCGGGAAAAGTCAGGGAGAACACTAAAAGGTCAGGGAAAATATTTAAAGAACACACAACTTGCTACTGTAAACGACTGGCAACCTAAGCGGGACGTTTCCATCTAAGTTCAAAATATGCTTATTTTTTTAAGAATGTAAGATATATTTTGTTGCTCTATATTTTCCGAAAATATTTCTAAAAATAATTGTTTCTATTTTTTAATAATTTTATCTCGAATACTATTTTTTTTACAAAAATAATAAAAAAAAACAAATACTCAATATATTTTTTCTTTTCTTTTTGAAGCTCATTAAGGTCAGGGAAAATCTAAAAAAAGTGACTGGAAAATTTGGGAAATTCTTATAGGAAAAAAGTTTCTATTACAGGGTGAATAGAAATACCTAATAAATATAAAAATCATGACGGGTGCCTTACGGCGCTCGAGACGACCTCAGGGTACCCGGCGGAGGGGTTTTTATCCCACTTCGTCGTAGCCTATGAGTCTACACCGAACAAGTAGCTAACTCGTCGCGATGTTTGGATAGACCCAATAACCCATCTATAAAACAGTTTCACAAGTTGCTATAGTGAAACTGGGACCGACAGCTTAACGAGCTCTCCGAGGCACTATAATGCTTTTCTTTTTACTAATATAATGAAGAATTTTGAATTTTTCTATGCTAACATGAAGCTCTCAAAAGGAATCAATTTCTCTAGTTTTTGCAACATGTTTATTGTTAGTCCCGCTCCTATTGGTCGTAGCGTGATGTTATGTAGCCTATAGCCTTCCTCGATAAACGGGCTATTAAATCCAACACTAATAATTTTTCAATTCGAACCAGTAGTTCCTGAGATTAGCGCGTTCAACCACACAAACTCATCACCTTTATAAAATTAGTATAGATTATTCTGTATTACATACTTACCTATTTGTTTGAATATATATGTGGTTGTAATGCAACATGCGCTTAATCAGATGTTAAGTAAGTAGATATACAAACCAACATTTTCCTTATATGCCCAATATATTAGGTATCGCGACATTTGCTAGCGTTACTAATAAAGATACTTGACAAAATGATAACAATTATTTTTTTGCATCGCTTTTGACTTATCTACCTGATGGGAAACAGACCTTTCTTTCTTTTAATTAAATGGCTTTCTATATTGCCAATGACAAGTGGGTAAATTTATAAATCAGGGTGCGAGGATATATATCAATGGATTTATTCATAAAAATCATTGATTTATATCCATTTTTTTTAAGTTTTAGAAAACTAATATATTTTCTTAAGTCAAGGCTGTATATGGGCTAGATTCCTTTGCCTTAAACCTAAATTTTAAAAAAGAATAATCTGTTAGTTGATTTGTTCAATTATAACATAATATAGGAATTCTTTTAGGGTAGCCCGAACACTGTAGACGCGTGTTTATATTATATTTTTCAAATTTATTTTTTGTTTACCAGTTAGGTAAGGAATTATAATTTTATAATAGTACAAATAATAAGTAAACCAAGTCAAATATTGTGATTTTAATAAATGATTAAGAGGCATATTTTTTGTTCATATATTCAAGGTTCCTTATTTACTTGCTTACTTACTTACCTTCTTTAACAACATAAATAACTAATATGTACCTAATTAAAATTAAAACTATTATAGTGATAATAGGCTTTCAAACAAAAAAAAATATTTGGATATTATATATCTGATATATATATATCCGATATATATCAAAAATCCGATTTTTTGATTTTTATTATAAAAATCAGGTTTTGTTCGCACCCTGTTATAAATCGAATGAATGTAAAGTAAAAGTGGGACAAGAGGATGGAAAGGAATTGGGAAAGGACTAGGATAGAAGTTCTCCATGCAAAATGAGCTTTCGCACTTCCATTAATACTCGATTACTGTTTGTCGCAAAATTAAAAAAAAAATTTTGACGATTATTTAATTTATTAATCTTTCTATGTTTGAAATAAAAAAAAATATAAGTACATAAATATTAATTACCCACAACAGAAAGATTTTTGCGTACAATTACGAACATGAAAAAAAAATTGCGACCAACAGCCAAGTTGTAATATTGGGAAGTACGTTTGTATGTGCGTCAAGTCGACCACAGGCCCCTTAAGTTTAATTTTCTAACTTATAAAATATGGCTACTTCGATGATAGGGTAGCTATACTTGTAACTTACTAAAAGTAAAAAATAATACTTCAGTACCTACAATATTTATTTGGTATTCATTCTACTTACATACGTTTTATCATAGTTCTGGTATGGCAATTGTATGGGCGTGCCATACCCTTATCAAATTACAAGCTAATCTCATAAAAGTTATTCATTAAGGTTCTGCCAGTCGTGTTGACGCGCAACAAATGCACTTTCAGTGTTACAACTTGGCTATTGGTTATTTTTTATTTTTATTTTGGCAATTGTATTTAAAAATCTTTCTGTTGCATTTACTTATACATTATTATTTATATATATATATATTATAAAAGTTTTTTTTTCTGATTTAAAAAAAATCCACACAAGATTTGACATGACTGACAAAAAAAATCTACGACAAAGAACCTAATGGAGAACATTGAAAGTGATAGCTCATTTTGTATGGAAAACGCTACGCGAATGGAGTATCCTTAATGAAAGAATAACATCGGAATATGACTCAACAAACTAAAATGATGTCATAAGACCCACTCAAGCTTGCAACGCGTTTAATAATACTTACTCATGTTTAATAAAGATAATACGTTCATATTTTATAAATTATCTTTTGTAGCCATCATTATATCAGGAAAGTTATCCTTAGTTTCTGGAAAGCAAGGTAAATCGGGAAAGATCAGGGATTTTTTTGGAATCTGGAAAAGTCAGGGAAATGTCATGGGAAATGCTAGAAGGTCAGGGAAAGTACGTGACTTGCAAATAAATAAAACAACTGTTGCTATATTTTCCGAAAATATAGCTAAAAATAATAAATTTAGATTTTCTAATATTTTTTACCCTTTTTGGGGACAAAGAAACCTTTTTTTTTAATCCAAGGTCAGGAAAAAAACTGAAAAAAGTGTTTGGTAAACCTGGAAAAGTCAGTGAAATTCGTTTTCGGAAAAAAAGTGGCCACCCTGATTATAGGTCTACAACTTTATATAAAGCCTTCCCCAGATTCCCAGATACATTATTATTAATAATAATAATGTGTAGGACATAACACACTCTATGTGTACCAAAAACAACGATATTAATACATATTTTGGCATCGGTGGGAATCGAACCCACGACCTCCGGATATAACGCCAAAGGCGCAGCCACTAATCTACAAAGGCGGCCATCATTGAATCCCATTTCGTAACTGCATCAATTAGCTGGCATTGTGGACACGATCAATGTTGTTATACAACAATGTATGAATTGATCCCATTCATAAACTTTGTAGAATTGCTTACTACCAGGTAAATACAAAGTCCTGCTTCAATAATATAAAATTAAACGTGAACACATGATTAAATTCATATAAGATATGAAAGAAAAAAACTTTCGCGATAAAATTTCGGTGTTTGTTATATTTTAACAATGCAGTCATTGTCTCAATCGGACCATTGTCTTCATCTATTACATAAACTGGTTCGTCATCAGAAGTAAGTGAAGAGAAAACTGTAATCTAATACATAGAAAGGTCTTCAGCTTTAAGACTTTCTTGAATGATAGATATTATCATAAAGAAGGTACTTAACTTTAAGACTTTCTTGAATGATAGATATTGCCATGAAGGTCTTCAGCTTTAAGACTTTCTTGAATGATAGATATTGCCATGAAGAAGGTCTTCAGCTTTAAGACTTTCTTGAATGATAAATATTGTCACGAAGAAGGTATTCAGCTTTAAGACTTTCTTGAATGATACATATTGTAATGAAGAAGGTATTCAGCTTTAAGACTTTCTTGAATGATTAATATTTACATGAATAAGGTATTCAGCTTTAAGACTTTCTTGAATGATAGATATTATCATAAAGAAGGTATTCAGCTTTAACTGACGTGCTAGAATAACTTTTCAGGGACATAAGTAGCTCCTTTTCCTTGCATCAAAAGTATTTTGATATGTAAGACATAAATATAATCTGTCCGTGTACTTACAGTTACTATGAATCAAATTGAATCTCAAGCGGCTCTCTTTTTAGTGTATGTTTAACGGAACGTTGCAGTTGATTTGACGATAAAGCAGCGATCATATTAAAATATGATTAATAGTAATTAATGCATATTCTTCTTAGTCGCCGCTAATTTCGTAACCTCAAAATTTAGCTGGCACGCTAGCCAGTTATTTATTTTAAATTCTTTATTGTACATAGGCGAGCTTAATGCCTTAGGCATTTTCCAGCTAACCTTTGAGAGAGTGAAATATGCTTAGGGTGCGGAACTTTCGATAGAAGGATATACATATAATTTTAACAATGATGCATTAGATGCATAACAATACTTAAACTACTTAAATACTGTATATAATATAATAAATGTAATACATAAACATACATACCATACCAAACAAAAATTGTCACGAAGATCTGGTTTAAGCGTTCAGATAATGAGCAGTGAGCAATCGTTTAAACACCCCGATGGAAGGGGCTGATCTTATAGTCAGAGGAAGCAAATTCCACTGGCGAGCAGCTGACACCGTAAACGAATCTGAATATTTGGAAGAGACGTGTGACGGGATTTTTAGAAGGTTATTGACAGAGGAACGGAGGGGACGATGATGCGAATCACCAAGGAAAAGAAAACGAGTCTTAAGGTAAGAGGGAGTATTAGGGTTATATAGTATATTATATAAAAAGGATAGCAGATGTACTGATCTACGAGACCGGATATTAAGCCAACTTAACTGTTTGCGGTATTCGGTAACATGATCAAATTTACGCAGGCCGAAGACAAAACGTATGCACATATTAAGGAGGCGGTCAAGTTTGTTAAGTAGATCTTCAGTAACATCCGAATAGGAGACATCAACGTAATCAATGTTCGTAAGTTAACCACGGAATAGAAAAAGCAAGTTTTCAAACTTGTTTTTTCTATTCCGTGCAGTTAACCAACGGGCATATTAAAAAATACTCATAATTATGTAATGTATATTCTTCTTGGTCGCAGCCCGTTTCGTAACCTCATAATTTAGCCGGCGTATTGGGACCGAACAGTGTTTAAACAACAAATTGGTCAGACTTTATTCATAGAGTCACAAGCCGTGTTCTAATAAAAAAAGGTTTAGACTTATTCCTGAATACGCCCGTTGATGACGTGTTCTCAGAATGACGTGATCCATTAAAGCAAATGAAACGAGTTCAACCATCGTTGCGCTATACATCAACATTTTAACAGTTACACAGTTTGTTTACATATTATATCACCCAATTGAATTGCTAATAGAACTGATTTGCCTGACCGTTGTTGTGGACGCTAAATTGATGGGTTTAATACAGTGATTTACGGCAAATTTGATTTGGTATTCCGATTTGATTTTTGGCAATCATGTGACTGAAACTTGACCTAATATTCTGAATAAAGTCATAATAGGTTTATAGTGTAGAGAGAGATCGATTTAAAAACCTTTATTATTTTCGGACTAATAGTTTTATTCCTCGCCTTTAAGTGATTTGGTCTTCTTTTGGGAGCAGTCTATGTAAAAATATCAGTTTTAAACTTCTTACAGTTCTTTTTATGAAAAATTTAACATAATGACTTAGAGGGAGGAATGATCGTTTAATCCAAGGATTGACGGACTGATGAAAATTATAATGTTATTTACAGTTCAAGTCATTCACCATTCTGGCAATCAGTCAAAGCTTAACCAGGCTGAGGGGCTGAATTGATACTTACTGTTCGTGTAAACGTGTTTTAACAAACTGGATATACGATGCCAAACATTTTTTTTTTAAATTCAATTTTCAATAATCTAAAACCCACTTATAAACAGTTACTGGGAGCACGTGAAGCTGCCAGAGCTTAACGTGCTCTCCAATGCACTATGAAATTCAATAACATTATAAGTTTTTTTTTTGTAAACTATCAAACTCTCTATTGCAATAGTTAATTCAAACAACGTTGTTACCCAAAACATAATTTTCGGTCTTAACTCGAGAGAGTTCTTACGTTACTGAAGTTGATGGATACTTTCTTGATCAGCTTAAATAGAGATCACATACAGTGCTCCAATAAAAAAAGTAAAAAAAGCTACCAACGTCACCAGCGGCCTAGTTTTTAGAACAAGATCCAAAGATAAAAACATCAAGTGGTTTCAGATAAGATGTGGTTGACATTAGAAAGTACGAACTTTCACTTGGATCGACGCCAAGTCTGGTACATCTGCAATATCCCAAGGTCGTGTCAGAATCATGAGTATTAGGAGTGAGGCACTAAAGTGGTGTTGTCAAAATAATGTACAGTTGACCAAGAAAGTGGTCTTTAATTTGACACAACTTCCCGTTTCATGAAAAAGTCGTTTAGGTTGAGCGAAGTGCAAACGTCACTACAATAAATGATAACTGGTAGAAGAATATTCTTCAAGGGAAAACGAACCTTATAGTTCAACGTGCAAATGTACTCCCAACTCTAGGGTGATAGACTACATTCTTGTCCGACTGTACATATTTTTTTATTAAAAAAAATATTGATACACACCGGGATTGGAACTTGGGACCTAAAACCTGTAGTCTGAGGTCTAACCAACTCAGCTACCAAGTATATAACGTATAGAAGGTTTTACAAGTAATGATTGATAAGCAGTAAAGGGTGATTCTGAATGAGCAACAGGATTTAGAATTTTGATAATACCAATTTGTTAAATTCTTTTGCCAGTAGTTGGTAAAAATCGAGCATAAGTTTGTAAAACTTAAGTGCACAGGAAACAGATTCGCGAACTCATCATTTCGGAAATGGATATTTTTATGGACATTAGACTTATCCTGAACCTAAGTTCAACTAACTATCCGAGAACTGGTGTCATTCACTAATCGCTAAACGACTTATTTATTGGTGATTGTTAAAAAAAATACTATTAAGACAAAGTTTAGACAAGGCATTAGACTTATCATGGACTTAAGTTCAAGATGAGATTAGACCAATCCGAGAACTGGTGTCATTCACTAGTCACTAAACCAATTATTTATTGGTGATTGTTGAAGAAACTACTATTAAGACAAGGTCGGTGAAAGACAGTCATTGAAGCGAGACAATACATTTCCTTGATCTGATAACGTCATTGACAAGAATATCATCAGACAAGAGAAACCCACAACAATGAAAGGTTGGTGAATCATAATATCTTTGATGTGTGTACGATATCGATACGGGAATATTGATAAGAACAAAAACGTTAATAAATAACAAACCTATTTATGTAGTGTTAAGTACGTATAGTAGATTGTTTTCTAGTCTTAGGAACAGGAAAATAACTGGGCATAGAACTGGTAAAGTTGTTTCCTTAAATTAATATCAATACCTTGGATTTCGTAACATATCTAAGAATTAATATGAAAACTATGCGTTATTTGCCAAACTTTAAAACATATCATAGAACATTTGAATAAACATAGCGGTCTGGCCATGTCTAACCATAGCTTGGCACAAAATGTGTGTAAAAAAAATATGGAGCGTGTAACAGAAACTGTATGAACAAATTTTTACAGTGTTTTCCTCTAATGAATGTGCCCATATACCCTTTCACTATGGGATCAACTCTGTCAAATCGAATGTCGTTAACATACACTTATAAATATTCACTTCTCGTTTCAGAGAGACGACCACTCCTTGCTAGCGCAGTTCTTCTTTGCTGATGATGCTCTTAACATGGTGGCGGCTGAATTGGACTCCTTCGACGGCAGAAAGGATCCTGACCGGTGTACTACACTTGTCAACCAGCTTAGACATGCTCAGGTATAGTTTCTTGATGTTTCTTGTACTGATCATGAAAACCACTAGCTAAAAATTAATAAATATCAGTTGATATTGCTTGTTTGGTGGAAGTCATAATTTAAATAGGGGTAAAAAAAGTAATATTAAGATTGTTATCATCATCCTTTTGCTGCAATAATCGAATTTGTCAAGTATATACAATACATGTGTCAAAAAGGAGACCATGAATAAATATTTAAGACGTCTATATTGTCGGTGAGGTTGGTCTCCTCGATGACACCCTTGTATGGCAGTTAATATTTGACAGGTCAATAGAATCAACTAACCACCTAGTCTTACACTAGTTGGTTATGTCGCGTGCGTTCGGTTGGGTAGTATTTTGTCATATAATGACACATATTCCATTCCGAATATGAGTTTACTGGTATCTAGATATATATGAGATGTCATGACTCATGAGGTATGAAAAATATCCCACTGAAATCCTTCAAATAACATCCATCCATCTCCACTTCTCTCGGCGCATGTTAAGTAGCAAGACACAGTGCCCTGTCTGTATGTTAATATCTTCAGCCTGTTGATTGCAGTACACTGCTGGATTATTTGATTTGGCGATGGCAGTGTCTGACATCTCCTCCCGTTAATGCTTCTTCCTATCATCAATGAGTTATGAGTGTTGTGCCGTTTTAATTTAAGATACCACTTCGTCAGTTAATTGATTAAGAGACTATTGCATCGATTTTTTGTTGAGGTAGTTGATTCCTATTAGCGTGTGGGTTATACCTACAAAGCTTGGATTGATGTTGGAAGCGAGAGAACTCCTAATGTGAATTACTTTTCTAATCGCGTTACCATGCCGAAATGTTCACGCCCCCTAGGGTTTATATTGATTAACTAAGTTATCACCATCATCATACATCATGACCACTGCTGATCAGACTTCACCCAAGACTTGCAAACAATCCTCGGTGTTTGTCAGCCACTTTCCACTGGTGGTCTACCTGCATCTACCATCTACATGCAGAGCGTTTTATACTTTAAGACTAGGCCCTAACTCTTGCGTGTCGTTTTATATAGGTACTTGAGTAAAAAGTGACAGATCTCTATAGAAAACTGTGAGTTTCATTTAAATATTGATATATGTTTTGATATGCGCGAGATTTGCTGCCAAACATGTTCTGAATGAGTTTGCTATAAATGTTTATAAAGCCTCTGTTATCCACTTTATATATCTTCACGGGTGCCTTACGGCGCCCGAGACCGCCTAGACGGCCCCAGGGTACCCAGCGGTGGGTTTTAATCCCACCTCGTCGTAGCCGATGGTATGAGTTTACACCGAACAAGTGGCTAGCTCGTCGCGATGTTTTGAATAGACTCAATAACCCTATAGGACCGACAGCTTAACGTGCTCTCCGAGGCACTATAGTGGTGTTGTCAAACAAATGTACATATTTTTTTTAATTAAAAACTCATTGGTACACACCGGGATTCGAACCAGGGACCTAAGTGTTTTTAAGTCCAAGGATTAACCAACTCGGCCACCACGTATATAGTGCTCCAACTACATATATGAAATAATACAGTCTATAATATTTTTTTGTCGTCAAACTTAATAATTTATTACCAAAATCCATGACTAAAATGATACTCGACAAAAATAAAATATAATTTATGTTTTGCACCAAAAATGCGTAGTTTTAGCGGTCAAATTATCTTTTGTGGCGAAGACCTATTTGACCTCCAGAGGTTAGGTAGGATATATTTTTCTACGTATGGAGAGTGTCTGAGTGTTTATTTAAGCGGCTTTTCCACTATCTACTTATTTTGGCACTTATCCATTAAAACAATAAATAAACGAAATTACACTTGTTTTTTTGTTGAAAGCATTTTAGGTAGAATTTTTGCTTGATCATAATATTATTAAGCATGATATTAAAAAAAAAATGCAGTAAAATCTTGATTATGGGGGTTTTACATTACGTAATAGAACTGTCTCCTATAGAGTTTTATTTTAATTTATTTTTCGTAGTCAAATTCGCTATCGCCACCAATTTCGCAACCGATTAATTAGCTGGCATAGTGAGAGCGATCAACTGTTAAACAACCGTGCATTGATCGACGTAATTCGTTGACCGCCTCAGTAGACTTGGTGGTTGCGCCTTTGGCGTTGTATCCGGAGGTCGTGGGTTTGATTACCAACCATGGCAAAACAATATTAGTACCTACGTTTTTCTGTACAGCTTATATTTTATTTATATTTATAATTATATTTTATATGTAGGTATAGAATCACATGAATTTTCTACTTTTGGAGGCCCTGATGCTAAAAATCTCGCTACAAAATTTAATCGCTTCTCTATAATAAATCTAGCGACCTGTTTCACCATTATTTTGTACAGAGGGCAGCATGGCTATTCAGCGCGGAAATGCCGCCAGTGTCATGAGTACTTGTCATACCGCTTATGATAAGGATCTACTTTTCTACTCTTATTTTATTTCTGACACTTTTTAGATTTAGTCAGATGTCGTTCTCCAAAAAAAAAGTCGGTGAGGATCAACTTGTCTCAAAAGTAAATGGCTCTTATATGATGCACCATAAATGAATGCATGCTGTTGCAATACTATGTACATTTTAATACGTACCTTATAAACAAACAAGGTCGGTTCGTTTCGTCATAATATCATTGCTTATCACTGTGATTAATTCATTGCCAGTAAGAATGCTCGATTAAGTTGATTTTTTTTTTTAAATAAGTAATTGATATATATATATATATATCATCACGGGTGCCTTACGGCCCGAGACCGCCTAGACGGCCCCAGGGTACCCAGCGGAGGGGTTTTTAATCCCACCTCGTCGTAGCCGATGGTATGAGTCTACACCGTTGTTGTAGAGTATAAGTAATTGAATTATGTTATTTTTTATTTGAAGAATATTTGGGGAGGTATGTAGAGACCGTGCGAAGTGACGTACATTTCTCTCTGCTTACCCCTTAACAGGGGTATAGGCGTGATAATATGTATATATATTTACAGCGATACTAATAACATTATGATTATCAAATGACCATAAACTAGTCTAGACAATTAGTCTTTTAAGCTAAAATACACAAGAAACTTATTGTTTACGTAATATAAGACTACCTAACAAAGCAAAAACATGTGTGTGTGTGTATATGTGGATGTGTATGTGCGTTTTTGTGTGTGTGTGTGTGTATGTTTGTGTATGCATAACATGTTGTGTATGCGGGTGTGTGTATATGAACTTGTATATTATTTAAAAATCATAACTAAACCCCTCTACACATAAATAAAAATAACAGTGTTTTAAATTAATTATAGAGCGCAGGCAACTTTTTATTATGGCAGTGATACGATGGGCAGCAAGGCGTGATGGCCATGATAAAATAATTAATACCTGTTTAATTTACCTTAGCAATAATGCAACTATTTAAAAAATAATAACAAATAAGTTTTCCTTTTTAAATGACAGATGTCGCTGGCAACTGCTAGTAATAAGATATACATATAAATATACAATAATATAAAATAAATAATAAAGTTGTATATAGTATTAATTTAAAAATAATTACTGTGAACAATAATTAATTATCTAATCACATAAGTAACATGATTTCAATACATAATTCAATGTAATTAACTAACTATGTGTACTAGTTAAGGCGCTACATGAAAAAATAACGTATAGTGCATAGGTAGTTACTTAGCTTATATCAGAATAAATAGCATTTATTCCTATAAAGGTCAGACGTAGATATTGCGCTATTAATAATGTGACCATACGTCCCGTTTAAATGGGTCTGTCACTTTTTTCGCTACTTAGTCCCGGTGTCCCTGAAGAAAGCTTAGGGACGCCAAAGTGTCCCATTTTCAGGTTCAGAAGGGTCAACACTTATAAACACTAATAATAATCTATTATAAAATAGACCTTTTCTAAATGTATGACAAGTTTAAGCGAAGAGTTTATAATAGTCGAATTGTTAAAGAAATTGTGGACATATTAAATAAATATGCCCCACATAAAAATATAATAAAATATAAAATTCTCAACAAACTTGTAACAATTAAATTGACGCATTCTTTTTTCAGTCGTCGCCTTAACAACGCAACCAGAGAGGGACTGTAAACAATTCACAGCTGACTACAATAAGTAGGAAACGCAAATCTAATAACGTTACGTTTGTATGAACATGGTAGGATTACCATAATTTATGGTAAAAAAGAAACTAAAAAATTCAATCAAGTGAATATAAAAATAAAACATATCAACATACAATCTAATATAATACATTTCTCAGCTTGGAGGAAAATAGGTACTTATGTACTACCTGTTTCATTTAGGTGTTCTGCTCTTTGTAAATGTCATTTTGGTAACAATAAAAAATCATACAATGAATGCCTAAACAGTTATAAGAGCGAATTGCGTTATTTTTTTTAAATGTACTGAATTGTATTACCTTGTATGACGTATGTCGGTAAACGAATTTAGGGTGGCATTGAAAAATTACCATGCGGGACTAGAACCCTTTTCTATATTTTTGTTATATAAATACTAGCTGACCCGACTGAAATTTTGTTCTAAAATATGAATATTAAATTCGAACTGGAATATTATACAAACAAAATAGCTATCTACAAAATTCACATTCATCAAATGTGCGAACTGTCATCCGCACGAAGTTAATAGTTGTTATGTTTTTATATATATTTTTTTCAATTTTCTAGCAATTTTCGTTGCGTAAGAGCCTTCTAAAAAGTACGTAGGTATTAGAACACATTAAAAAAAATATATTAAATCGGTTAAATTAGGGCACCAAGGAAATAAATGATCCATTTTCAAATATACAGATTTCAGGAAATTATGAATTAGGAAATTATCCAAAAAAATGTCTTTAAGTCCTAAATGTTCAATAGGTTTAACGTTTACAAATACACGATATAAAAACTATTCGTGTGACTTGCAAGCAAGACTTATAAATCAAGCACGCTTTAAACGGCACAGTCACCTTGCTAGTCTGTGTAGTAACTTATTTGCGATATGTCGGCATTGTGTCAGAGACATCTCATTGATGTATCTAAGCTACAAAGAATAAAAACCCTGACAATATAGATAAATTTCATCAAAAATACATAGTTGGAGGTAAAAAAAAATTCAAAATCTTTACTGAAGACGTTACTTACTTCTTCTTCTTCTTTTAATTAAATGGCCGCTTTACGCAAAATTTTGCCAATGTAAAGTAGGTAGATTTAAAAAGCGAAAAAATGTAAATTAAAAGGGGGATAAGAGGATGGAAAGGAATTGGGAAAGGACTAGGGTAGAAAAAGGGAATGGTGACATGAAGCATACGGTATATATATTGGCAGGACTGCCAATGTCAAGTGAAAAGAAAAGAAACCAACGATAACATGGGTACCGCCATTTTATTGAAGGTTAAGGGATTCATTGAGATAACACAAACACTGAGACACTGCGGCAATGCCACACTTCTCACACTTAAGATCACATCGGAATGCTTATTCTACAAAATTGGTACATTTTTGCACAATAATATCCTATAAACTTAACTATGAAAAATGTAATAGTAACACATGTCTTCAGTCTTCGGGCTATCCTCAAGGAATCCTCACGCTAGTTACTAAATCTTCAGTTAAAATGGATGGATATTTACTTTTTTTTACTATTGACGGAAATATTACTTTTAGACTTATCGATGGAATCGCTTGCATTCTTCAAGGGCCTTGAACCCTTTACTCATCATCATCATAACATCCAAAAAAAGTCCAGAATGTGAATTTTGCAGACAGCTGTTTTGTTTGTATAATATTTCAGTTCGAATTGAATATCACATAGTTTCGAACAACATTTGTCGGGTCAGCTAGTATTTATATAAAAAAATACAGAAAAGGGTTCTAGTCCCGCTTGGTCATTTTTGAATGCCACTCTAAATTTGTTTACCGACATACGCCATACAAGGTCATACAATTCAGTATTAAGCTAAGTAAATACATTTAAAAAAATATATGCAACTTGCTCCAAAAGTCTTCTTTAAATCCAAACAACTGGTAACCCTTACCTTCGACCTCCAAAGTAAAATGAGTCACAGTTTACTTATATGTTAGTATAACGTTACACGAATTTATACAGTTTCAAACTGAATGTATTTATTACTTTATCCGTATGCTAATAAAGTTTAAATTTAAGTAAAATTATATTTAAACGTTTGTCGTAATCGCATTTAAGTGTTTATTTCTTTAATCTCATAGTATTTAGAGCATGAAAGTTAAAACTTAAATAACGTTGGTAGGTTTGATTGTTATTTTATGGCGTTGTTTCCGGAGGTCGTGGGTTCCATTTCCACTCAATGCAAATAATATATTAGTAAGTGTAGCTTTACCACCAGTTTTGGTTACTATAGTCGCTAGTAACATTTTTTTTTAATGGGAGAACGGCATGTGACTTTATATCTACCAGGTGGTGAGCAGACCTACAAATTCCATGAATGGGGTCGATCAATAATTGTTCTTAAACAACATTGATCGCTTCCACTATGCCGGCTAAATGATGCGATTATAAAATGGGTGAAGACGAATTTACGAGTCTATTTTAATATCCTCGCTGCCTTATCGTCAATTCAACTACCCATTTCGTAACCGCACCTTAAAAGGAGACCACCTCGATAAGAAATCGATGCAGTAGTCTCCTGAAAACCGGTGAACCACAGACTAAAACCGAATATATATTTTGAAAGTAGCAAAAAAACTGTAATTTTTCCCAGAATTCCGTGTTTTTTTTATTTATCACTCGCACGCTTTGTAAGAGGCATCATTTATTTTACCTTTATACGCTTTCTTAACGTAGCGTTAATACGCTAGAAACGTTAGGTTCTATCAATAGGAGAGGTTAAATTATGGTTTCTCACGCTTTAACGTTACGGTTAGGGCTGGAGTTTCGGAATTCCGGTTTCAAGAAAATTCCGGAATCCCGACATATTTCAGTTTCGTTTGGAATACCGGAATTGGTAATTCAAAACCGGAATTTATATATAGAAAAATTTTGTCAAGGTTTGAGACGTAGCGCGTCATTTCAACAGCTTGACCGCTCTTGAAATTTCACTACCAACGTCCAACCAAATTTCAATACCAACGTCCAACTAAATTTCACTACCAACGTCCAACCAAATTTCACTACCAACGTCCAACCAAATTTCACTACCAACGTCCAACCAAATTTTTAGAAATTCTTGGATCAAGCGTCCTACCGGGAAGCCCATCGACACACCCATTGACGTGTCGATCGATAGAAATCGAAACTCAAATGTATGGGATTTGACATTTCTCTTCAATCGAATAGGTACTTATACATTTTCCTATACATTTTTATCAATCGAACGCTTCGATAGGTATGTCAATGAAGCTTCCTCTTGTATAACATTTTTAAAAGAAGCATTGAACTCCGGAATTCCGGAACTGAATAGCTTAATATTGAAACCCAATACCGGAATCGAAAAATTGTCTGATATTCAAGCCTTAGTTACAGTAATATAAAAGAAAACTCTTGCTAGAGCTACAAAATATGGTCGCAGTAGACTGTATATTGTAAATAATGATAAAATTTACATTATCTGGTATACTTACTTAATCATTGTTTCATTGCTTTGTATTTTTTGATAAGACTGTTGATAAGCTATTTAAAAGTAACTTATTAAATTTAAAATGTAATTGTATTGTATTGGACGGGTATACTAAATTAAAGTTTAAAGGAAAAAAACTAATGGCAGAGTTATTCTATTTCTTGCGCAGATTACAAGCGGTTACAAAACTGGCGACAAACTTTTCTTAAGGCCATACCCTAATGACCGGTCAGTTTATTTATTTAATTCAAACAAAATTGAACTTCAAGAAGCTGCCCCTAGAGTCGACTATCGAAGTGCATAACAGCTGACTGATTAGCAAAATTATATTAAACACGATGAAAAACTATCAAAAAAAAATTTTTTTAAACAACGAAATGATTCGTTTTTTAATTCTCTTTCTATCGGTGTAAGTTTTGAATTAATATAAATATAAAATAGTTTATTATAAAAGAAGAGGCAGCATCCTAATATTTTTGTTATTTTTAAGCTTTGAAATAGGATTAGATAGAGCTTAAAAACCCTTAAAACACCGAAAAGCGGTAAAATTAGAAGGAACTGCCTTAAACGTCATTAAAGAATCAGCAACAACGAAAACAAAAAAGTCATGCAACCCTTGCATTTCAGGGGCCTATTTCATAAACGTGACAATTGTAATTTACCATGACAATTTATACTACATTGATTGGTTTAGTTGAAGTTATTTACTAGGAACAAACTAAACCAAGCAATGTAGTATAAATTGTCATGGTAAATTACAATTGTCACGTTTATGAAATAGGCCCCAGGTGCTTCTGTCTTGAAGATTTTTCAGTACATGTAGTAGATAAAGGATTTATTCTAATAAGATATACATATCATCACGGGTGCCTTACGGCGCCCGAGACCGCCTAGGCGGCCCCAGGATACCCAGCGGAGGGGTTTTAATCCTATCTCGTCGTAGCCGATGGTATGAGTCTACACCGAACAAGTGGCTAGCTCGTCGCGATGTTTTGAATAGACTCAATAACCCATCTATAAACAGTTTCACAAGTTGGTATAGTGAAACCGGGACCGACAGCTTAAGAAGCCAGTAAAAGGTTTCATGATCTCGAACGTCCAATAACGTCTAAATGTTGTTATCAGTGATATCAAAGTTTATTTTTATTGAAAAAGAACGTAGAGGTGTAAATTTTACTTACTCGATCCTAATTAGATAGTATTTTTAAAAAATATATTAACTTTTGAAAAGACACCAAAAGTTTGATTTATGATTCTAAAAATATTACTTTAGTTTTCATTTTAAAACTAAACAGATTTTTTATAAAGAAATTATGTAATTAGGATTGAGTAAATAAAATCTATACCTCCATGTTCTTTTTTTTCCAAAACAAAACTTTATAACTGAAAACAACATTTAGATGTTTTTTGACGCTCGAGTTCGCGAATCCTTTTCCTGCCCACTTAACGTGCTCTCCGAGGCACTATAGTGGTGTTGTCAAACAAATGTACATATTTTTTTTTATAAAAAACTCATTGGTACACACCGGGATTCGAACCAGGTATTCTAATAAGATAATCTTTACTAATATTATAAAGCTGAAGAGTTTGTTTGGTTGTTTGTTTGTACGCGCTAATCTCAGGATAAACTAAACGAAAAATGACTAAATATGCCATTTTTCGTTCAAAAATATCGAATCGAGATGAATGTCGAAAGCGCGAGAATTGCCCACCTGGTTCGAATTGAAATTTTTAACAGTTAAGATCATAAATGTATGGGAATTTTTTGATCAGACTCCTCTTAAAGGACTCTAGATCTATTAGGAGGAAAGAAACGCGTAAGCAAGGTAGAGCATTCCACATTATAGTACGACAAACTATCGCTGTTTACTAGGCTGACTGACTGATTTAGTTACTACTGCTTTTGCAAATACCGTCAAGTGACCTAGTTATGCTCGGTTTTAGTCTGTGTATTTACAGGTTTTCAGGAGACTACTGCATCGATTTCTTGTTGAGGTGGTAGAAATTGACCTTAAACTTTTGTACTCGTAATGGTAAATACGTTTTTGTCGCCCATTTCGTAACTGCATAATTTAGCCTGCATAGTGGAAGCGATCAATGCATTGATCGATCCTATTCACGGAGTTTGTAGGTCTGATTACCTTTAGGTAGATACTGAGTTATATGCCGTGCTCCAGTAAAATAAAGAAAAGATCGATAATAAATCGCGTGTATTCAAACCATTAGGCTAGCCACTCCTTATACAGGTGTATGTTTAAAATTAACAAAACTATGATAAATTTTAATAATACCTTCAGTAAGAAGGTGGTAGGTATATATAAAGCTCTGTGCACACTAAAATGTCGCTATCGCCTTGAATTATGTTGTAAAATGACGTCAGGCCAGACGTACAGTTACGGTTAATATAGAATTCTATTATAATATAATATACATACATACATATCATCACGGGTGCCTTACGGCGCCCCTTTTAATTCCACCTCGTCTATATATATTAGTATTATTATATTAGTATTATTAGTATATATAGTTATTATAAAAATGGTACAGTTAAAACACTACAGTTTTTCACCGGGTTCAAACCCGGGTGTATGCCAATAATTTTTAATTAAAAAAAAAAGTACATCTGTTTGATTCACGCTGTCGGTCCCAGTTTCTATATGCCAACTTGTGAAACTATTTCTAGGTGGGTTTATTGAGTCCATCCAAACATCGCGACGAGCTAGCTTGTTCAGTGTAGGTAGACTCATACCATCGGCTACGATTAGGTGGGATTAAAACCCTTATACTGAGTATCCCCGTCTACACGGGTGTTGTTAAACAAATGTACATATATTTTTAGATTAAAAACTCATTGGTACACACCGGGGTTTGAACCAGGGACCTAAGTGTCTTTTTAAAGCCTATGGGTTAACCACGGAATAGAAGAACTCTTTTCTGTGGGTTATTACCATAATATAATTTATAAAAAAGAGTTCTATACTTCCGTAACAAAACCTACTAAGTACGAATTTCTATTTCGCACTTAGTAGGTTCTGTTATTGGAACATGTTGTCGTAGGCGACTTTCCTTTTGAGCTAAAGTTCTTTATGCCACTTCTATCGTTTTATTATCTATATGTATTTAGCAATGTGTAGGTAAACCTTACTGCAAGACCTTATTTGAATAAATAAGTTATTTTCCTTTACAGTCGTCAACAATTTTTTTTATTATTTATTTACTATTACAGGTTTATTATATTTGTTGTTTTCGGAGGTCGTGGGTTCGATTCCCACCTATAGCAAAAAAATATAGTACGTTTTTTTCTGTACAGTTTGTCATGGTCTGGGTGTTTATAAAATATTATATGTATTATATCGTTGCTTCTGGTACACATAGTACAAACCTAGAGACTTAACCACTAGGCTGGGGCCGTTGTACTGCAACATTTTGTCGTCGCCGATGGGTTTTTTTAAGTAATGCGACGAGCTCGCCACTTGTTCGGCGTACTTCCAATATTACACCTTGGCTATTAGTCGAAGTTCACTTCAATTATTTTTTTTGGTAAATGTACGTAAAAAAATTCTGTTGTAATATACATATATATATTTTTGTATTATTAATAATTAATAAACAGTTTTTTCTCTAATAAAAAAAAGACCCAACACAAAAAGATAATAAATAAATACAATGACCGACGAAAATATTTGTTTTTAATTCTGAGACGAACAGTAGTTGAGGATAGTGTCCGACCGAAAGTTAGTTTTCGGTCAAGTTTCGGCAAAAAAACGATTTTCGGTTTAGTTTCGGTTTCGGCGGCAAACCTACCGAAACTACGACCGAAATCGATTTTCTTTATTTTTCCCTCAAAACATGATCCTTGTAAGGAGGTTTCGGTTTCGACCGAAATTGAAACTATTGCCGAAATTCGGTTTCGGTCGTAAAAACCAGTTTCGGTCGCACACTACTTAAGGAATACATTATGCAAAAAAAAAAAAATAGTGTGTAAGCGACTGTATATTTAGACACTTATTTTATTATAGACTTCCTACATTGTATAATACGTTTGATGAATACAACATTTATTTATTTTTAAAACAATAAACATTTAAAAATCGTTAGATATGTCATTGATGTAAAAAAATATGGGGTAAAAACATGACTAGAATCCTTAAATCAGAACACTTTTTTTATTGGAGTACGACAAGTGACTTTGTCCACCTACGAAGGTGAGCAGACCTACAAAGTCCATAAATGGGGTCAATCAATAATTATTCTTAAACAATATTGATCGCTCCCGCTATGCCGGCTAAATGATGCGATTACGAAATGGGGGGCGACAAATTGCATTACGAGTTTATTTTACGCTGCCTGATGATAAGGCATCCAACTACCCATTTTGTAACCGCACCCTGAAAGGAAACTACCCCACCTCGACAAGAAATCGATGCATTATCTCCTGAAAACCGGTGAACCCACAGACTAAAAACGAAACATGACTAGGTAACGATTTTTGCATCTGTATGTGCGGTGGTAACGAGACCGGTCGGTCGGCCTCACGAAGTTATAGAGACCCTCCCACCTAAAAAAACATTTTATAGATATTGGTAGGAACATAATCCAGTTCCGAAGAAAGGGTTCTTCTGATCTTAACCAAATATATAAAACAAACCTGCATCATCGCACGTAATACGGCCGATACGAGGGGGCGCTGTACCACTCCGAGGCCCAGATTACCACTCGCCATCCGGTTCCCTTTCCAACATACATTTAACATGCCATTGCTTTAACTAAAATATTAATTATTAGTCCAAAATCCCAGGGCCCCCAGAACTTGCTTCATGCTCAAAATATATACCATAGAGCAGTATTAGTACGTACAGTAAACGTACACATCCTGCTAACTTGGGCCGACGGCCAATCTCAGGTACCAGAGGCTCTACTATGGGTTTGCGCATTGTAGAAACGTAACGTATTCATTTACGTATACGTGAGCAACAACCAATAGGAACGCTTTATTTTTGGTAACAGGATTGAATAAAGCGGCCCTATTGGTTGTTGCTCACGTATACGTTACGTTTCTACAATGCGCAAACCCATGGTAAAGCCTCAGGTGCTAAAGGTTCGTAAAAAAATGAGAGCTGATTTTTATATATGATATTTAGGGGACATTTGAAATACTTTTTGTAAATTGCCAGACTAATCGTATGGGCCAAACATCCTCTTACCTAGATTTAAAATGTCGCTGTGAGTATGAGCGCACGCATGATTATTAAACGATTTTTTAAGGCAGCTTCATTTAAATTATCTTATTAATATAATAAAGTAATAATAAAATTAAGTAATAATAATAAAAATCGATATATAAAAATAATAATAAAGATACAGTGTAAAAGTGCCAAAACCTAAAGGGCCCGCTAGTGACTAGGAATAGGTCAAATTATTAGTGAGACATAATTTTTATATACGTGGTGGCCGAGTTGGTTAGACCTTGGACTTTAAAACACTTAGGTCCCTGGTTCGAATCTCGGTGTGTACCAATGAGTTTTTAATTAATAAAAAATTATGTACATTTGTTTGACAACACCACTATAGTGCCTCGGAGAGCACGTTAAGCTGTCGGTCCCGGTTTCGCTATACCAACTTGTGAAACTGTTTATAGATGGGTTATTGAGTCTATTCAAAAACATCGCGATGAGCTAGCCACTTGTTCGGTGTAGACTCATACCATCGGCTACGACGAGGTGGGATTAAAAACCCCTCCGCTGGGTACCCTGGGGCCGTCTAGGCGGTCTCGGGCGCCGTATGGCACCCGTGATGATATGTATGTATGTACATAATTTTTGGATAAGTGACGTGGACAAACCAACACGATCTCTATATATTTTTTTAAGTCTTTAGTACAAGTATATGTATCTACAAATACATTTACTGTATAATCAAATTATTTATTTGTCTTTAAACATTACATAAGATAAAAGCAATGGAATATTTAAAGCTTCCTACCAAGTTAATTGATTTGTTTTTCGTTTGACACCAACTATCAATATTTTTATAGGTTTATTTGTTTATTAAACAAGTTTTTTTGTAACTTGATTTAAGTTTATTAAATGTTTATTTATAAGTAAACAGTTGCAAGTATAATATAAATCGAATTTACATATAACAAGCGCGATTATTCTTGAAGGCGTAAGGTTCCGTTTAACTTAGAGGAGCGTCTGACCAAACATTTCCCATACATTCAAGACCTTTTGGTCCTAACTGTTACCCCCCCAAACATTCATAGAAATTTATGAGTTTTGGAGGCGTTATAAATAAGACCTAGCTAAGCTCGTACGTTTTCCTTTTTTTAAAGTTTGGTATAGGAAAAGAAATATCAACCTTTGAAATTCATAAAAATCCCTGCATTAAAATAATTTCTATAAAATATCAAGACAGAAAATTAAAAAAAGGGAAAACGAACAGTCATCGTTTATTTTTCCTCTAATAAAATGAGACCGTTTTTTTTAATACATTAAAGTTTAGGGGTAGAAAATGTTTTGGCCCGAAAGTCGTTTTGCTGCCTAACTTGTAGGTATAATCTCATATATATATATAATCTCTTTCTCTTAATAAGGGTCGGGGGGAAGGTTTACACAAATGTATGGTAGCGTTACCGACTCACCGTCATGCGCGAGGAGAGGTAATACTTTGAAGTTGAATCAGCATGAGCATCGAAGTGCCTCATCAGACACTCCTATTAAAATTGCCATAATATAATAGTAATAATAATAATAATATGTAGGACAATTTACACATATTGCTCTGGTCACAAACTAAGCTCTAAGCTTGTACTATGTGTACCAGAAACAACGATATAATACATATAATATATTTTAAAAACACCCAGACCATGGCAAACTGTACAGAAAAACTAATATTTTTTTGCCATGGGTAGGAATCGAACCGACGACCTCCGGATACAACGCCAAAGGCGCAACTACTAGTCTACGGAAATGGCTGTCGAAAATGAAAACTGTTATTCAATATTTTAGTTTCAATTTCCAAAAGGGTTTTTTTGATCGGGCAACATTTCTGTGAAATATTATTAGTCATACTAACAAAGTTGCCGTTTTTATCGTAAGGGAAAACCCGTGCACTAAACAAATAAATAAAGTATAGATACTTTATACCGTAGAATCCACTTTATGTTGTTGTATTAAGGTGTAATTTGTGTTGGCAACTTAACCATGTTCTACCTTACAAAGAAGTAAACAACACTTGGTGTTTTTTTTTTTGTGAAATAAATCTATATCTATTGCAAATAACCCGCATATGTTTGAGGAAATGTAAACTAATTTGAATTTTTGTTTTGGAGGTTAAACCCGCCTACTGGCGAACATACGAAGTGTTTCCTATAGGTATTTTTTCTACAGAAATTAAACTATAATTACTATACACTTTCATGCTTAAATCCATGCAAAATAATTATAATATATAATATAATAATAATAATTTATCAGTCGAAATATATAAATCACCAAATAGAGTTATTTCAATGGGTTTTTAATCCCACCTCGTCGTAGCCGATGGTCGAGTCTACATCGAACAAGTGACTAGCTCGTCGCGATATTTTTGAATAGACTCAATAACCTATCTATAAACAGTTTCACAAGTTGGTATAGTGAAACCGGGACCGACAGCTTAACGTGCTCTCCGAGGCACTATAGTGGTGTTGTCAAACAAATGTACATATTTTTTTTTATTAAAACTATTTGGTACACACCGGGATTCGAACCAGGGACCTAAGTGTTTTTAAGTCCAAGGTCTAACCAACTCGGCCACCACGTATAAAAAAAATAGTAGCTCTTTTTAATATATTCCTCTAACAGTACTACCAAGTTTAATCATAAACATATTTAGCATTCACCTCCTTCGGTTACCAGTTAAAACAGGACTAGTTAACCGGTTACGCGTGGTTAAAAATAATATAGGCTTTATGTTGAACAGCTGTCACTTTTGATGACCAACTATTATTGGTATTTTGTGTCGTTTAAAGACATCTTTAAAGCTGCATACAAATATTTGTTAAGGCGCGGTGGTGTCTTAATCCATTTAAAACGTTGACCAAATTCATGTTGTTAAATTTTGCTTATGAAGACACATGATTGGAATAATGACACACAATTTAAAAAGCGGCCCCAGCCTAGTGTTTAAGTCACTGCGCAACTGATAACAAGGTTAAGCAGAGACAACAAGGCCGGCCTGGGATGGGTGACCGCTTTATACAACGATATTAAACTATTTCATCATAAACACCGCACAAGCTCGCCACTTGTTAGGTGTTGCCTCCGAATACCATCGGCGAAATGAGGACGGGTTAATCTCTCCGCTGGGTACCCTGATGCCGTTTAAACGGTTCTCGGGAGCCAAATAGGCACCCGTGATGGTATTTATTTATTTATAATTTAAAAATTTCACCGATTGAGCTTTGTTTGCTAATTTTGATCATATATTAATTTGATCAATAAGAGGATAGCCCCAGTTAAGAGCACAGTAAATGTATTCGTGAACTCGAACGTCTAAAAACGTTTAAACGTTGCTTTCAGTAATATTAAAGATTATTTTTTAAAAAAAAAAACGTGGATGTGATATTATATAACTTACTCGGTCCTAATTAATAATAAAATTGACGTTTATGGCGTGCAAAATATTTTCCTTTGAAATGATTTTTTCTAAATATCAACTTTTAATATCATCGGGTTTTGAGATATTGTTTTTGATAGACGTACAGACTAAGTGATTTGTTTATACAGACCGACTGGTTCTCATTTTGTATTTCTTGATTTCGTGTAGTTGAGTTTAAGACTAGAACATTGGGGGCAAGTCAAGTCAAAGTCAAAAATATTTATTTCATACCTTTATAGGCATTTATGAAAAATCAAAAAACAAAATATATAAGGTCCAAGTGTGCACTTGGCTAGGTCGCTATTCCTCCAACACATACACAGACAATGTTGAAGATATAATAAAAAATAAACGGATAGTTAACTGTTAAACTATTGTCCTTGCGGGAGAAAAAATAACCAAACCGAACACACACTACATAACCAACTAGTTTAAGACTAGGTGGTTAGCTGGTTCCATTGACCTGTCAATCGAAAAACTGGTGAACCCATAGACTTAAACCGAAACATGGCCAGGGGTCTTATTTCAAGATTGCAACCGCTAAACACGACAAGACGTTGCGTAAACCAAATATATGGAAATATAAGTTCTGTTCCAATGGTTATATAGTCTGTATTAGGTAGGCTATAATAATGCCGCCATCTTGAAATATACGAATTCTTCGCAAGTTTGAACATATGTTGTGCATTGGAATTTCAACTCTATAATTAACTGAATAGGACTTATATTTCAATATTTTTAATTTACGCAACGTCTTGTCGTGTTTAGCGGTTACTAACTTGGAATAAGGCCATAGGTCGTTTGACAGTTTTTGCATCTGATGTAGGTCTAAAATAAAGTGTTTATTTTTTGGCTTATCTACTTTTATTAGGGAATATTTTGTGCTCTCACATAGCCTTAACTGACCTTGTTAAAATGTTTGGTTTACCGGTTTTTGATGAACACCTTGCGAGTATACAATAATGTCGTCACAGCGACCTAGTGAGGGGACTAAGGACGGCAAGCTAAGGTATACACTCTGACCTTTGTATACCTTTTTAGGCCTTTCTTTGAAGAACGGGTACAGAACACCGCCTCCGTAGACTAGAGGTTGCGCGCATTCGGCGTTGTATCCGAGAGTAGTGGATTCGTTTCCGACCTGGCAAAAAAATACTAGTTTTTCTGTGAAGAACAAAAATCTCATGGGAACTGTACATTTTTCCGGGATGAAAATTAGCCTATGTGCTATTTTAGACTTAACCTATTTCTGTGGTAAATTTCATCGAAATCAGTTCAGCTGTTCTGGCATGGTTTAGTAATAAATATCTATCGAAGCTTTCGCGTTAATAATAGTAGTAAGATTATAAGAGAGAAGATTTAATCGTTTGTTTGTTTCGATCAAATCTTTCTATCTCTTTTGATAAAGTCAAAAAGTACTGAATTGAAAATCTTTCACCAATAGCAAGTCTTATTATCAGCAAATAAAATGAGCTGTAATTTATTTTCGATCTGATTTCCTTTAAATTAAACGACGTGTGAAAACGCAACTCCACAGCTTTTATCTTATCTTATTGGTTTTGCGGTTGATATCAGTCAAAAAACTTCGACCATATGGTATCTTTTGTGTGCTCCCCATTCCTATTGTCCACAAACCACAGTACCGTCCCCAAATATGTTGTTGACGTATTTAAGGACATCACTAAGGTCGGTTAGCCTGTAGCTTTCTGGATCCGGATAAGCCTGTCCTAGGTATTTGATTCTTTGGATGGCTCTAGCGTAACAGTCACACAGTAGATGACGCATGGATTCGGGCTCATTGCCACAAAATCTACATGTGCGATCATCTCTTACTCCTATAGTATGAAGGTGTTTATTAGTCGTGTAGTGTCCTGAGAAGACTTCCATCAGTAGCCTTATTTGAGTTCTGTTGAATTTCCATGTTGGCCTTGTTGCGTTAACCACCATGTTGTGTGTTTGTCCTCGGCAAACTCCTTAAATGCATTATTTATTGTTTTGTTAGGTATGCCTACAAATGATTTAGGTCCAATTAAAGTAGTTTCTGATCCCTTTTCAGCCAGGTTATCTAACCTTTCATTGCCTTCGATACCCATATGCCTTGGAATCCAGGCTAGTCTTAACCTGTAGTCCCTGCCGATTTTATTCATCTGTTAAACACAATTTGGACTGATCTCGTCCGGACCAGCCCAGATCTCCTTTCTTACGAGCTTAATGCTTTAAGTGCTTCTTGGCTGTCGCTAAGAATGTTTTATATTCGATTGAGCCCATGTCTAGGATCTTCTTTGCAGATACTATTATCGCATACTGCTCTACTTGGAAAATTGTAGGTCCACAGATTAGTGATAAATGAATAATGCTTGTTTCAGGATCGAGTGCTCAATATCACGAGTCAGATTATGGACCAGGTTTTGGGAGACGAGAGAGTGGCTCGAGGGTTCAGGGTCAAGTTTCCTGAAGACGTGCTCCAGGATAACCTGGCTGGGCAGCTCTGGTTTGGTGCTGAGGTAAGTTTAATAAAAAACGGAAAAGCAATTTAACTACTTCCCAATATTATAAACAGGGTAAATTTGAAAGGTTGTACTTTGGACTAATACGAGACTTAGACTGGTTACAAAGTTAGTGGACTTAGTTACAAATGAAAGTTGTTCTATTTGGACTGATCAAATAGAACAACTATCATTTAAAACTTATTGTTCACCATGGGAAAAACTGTTCGATTTGATCAGTAGAACCTCATATCAGCCCAAAGTACAAGTCCTTTAAAATTCACCATGTATTTAATTATATACATGGGGATTTTGGAGGGTTGTATTTTGGACTAATATAAGGGTTTGTGATCAAATGGAACTACTTTTCCCACGGAACTTTGGGTCGCAAAAGCCAAAAAAGAATGGCTTCCATATTAGGGCTCTGCAGTTTAACAGATTTCGCATGATTAAATACTATTTGCTTAGAGCAGCAATCGAACCCAGATCCTTTCATGCGTCTGCACGGTTTTAGGGTCCCTAAAGTACCCTAATGATCTAAACTAATAATATAATATGATATACCTACACAATATAGCATAATATTTACATTACGTTATCACCACGAACGGGTCATGTCCCGAGCCGTAATAAATCTGGGGTTATGACCAATTAGTATACTGGTTTGTGTCTCACTCCTTGTTACGTTAATAATTATTATGAAAGGATAGAATATACATCTACCCCTGCGCAGTGGTAAACAGAACTTTAGTAAAAAAATCAAATTAAATGCGAATGGAACTTTAGATGATAATGTCAAGTGAATAGTATATTTTTTGTGATCTCGAGTCTACGACGTAAATTAAATGGGAATGGAACTTCAGATGAAAATGTCAAGTGACTAGTATATATTTTTTTGGAATATCAGGTCTATCACGTAAAATCAATGAGATGACTAATCTATACTAATATTATAAAGCTGAAGAGTTAGTTATATATACGTGGTGGCTGAGTTGGTACCAATGAGTTTTTAATTAAAAAAATTATGTACATTTGTTTGACAACACCACTATAGTGCCTCGGAGAGCACGATAAGCTGTCGGTCCCGGTTTCACTATACCAACTTGTGAAAGTGTTTATAGATGGGTTATTGAGTCTATTCAAAACATCGCGACGAGCTAGCCACTTGTTCGGTGTAGACTCATACCATCGGCTACGACGAGGTGGGATTAAAACCCCTCCGCTGGGTACCCTGGGGCCGTCTAGGCGGTCTCGGGCGCCGTAAGGCACCCGTAATGATACAAGAGTTTGTTTGTTTGTTTGGTTGAACGCGCTAATTTCAGGAACTACTAGTTCGAATAGAAAAATTATATATTGATAGCCTATTTATCGACGAAGGCTACATAACATCACGCTACTTACCAATAGGAGCTGAGTAACAAAGAAAAATTTTGCCAAGACGGGAAAAAAATACTGAGAGAAACTTGTAAACGGTTAGAGTTAAGCAGACTAAGTTGCGCGGATCAGATAGTTATACTAGATAAAAATTAATAAATACCATCACGGGTGCCTTTTTGGCTCCCGAGAGCTGTTTTAAACGGCCTCAGGGTACCCAACGGATAACCCGTTAATTTCGCCGATGGTATTTGGAGGCAACACCTAATAGCTTGTTGCGGTGTTTAAGATAGTATAGCCTCGTTGTATAAACCGGTCACCCATCCCAGATCCGGCCTTGTATTATAAATAAATAATATTAAAAAGTAATTTGTTACATTCCAGTGCCTAGCAGCGGGATCATCTATCATAAACCGCGACGAAGAATCAGCAGCAATGAGGCCTCTCGCCAAAGCTCTAACGAGAAGTCTGGAGACAGTCCGGTCTTTGTTGAGAGAGCAGTGCCTGAGACCGCGCGGCTTGGACGTGCAACACGACGAGATGTTGCACGAGAGCTTAAAGATATTTGACAGGTTAGTTTGAATTAGCAGCAAAACCCTGACGAGAAGCCTCGAGACAGTCTCTTTTGCGAGAGCAGTGTCTGAAACTGCTTCTGAAGACGACGAGATGTTTTACGGAAGCTATAAGCAATAGTTATTTAAATGGTTAGTTGCCACTTTTATTACCAGAGTTAAAAGAAAAAATGTGTAACTGTTTATAGATATTGACTTGTTCAGTCTAGACTTAGAGTACCATCTGCTACGGCGAGGTGGTAGTAAAACTTACCACTGAGGACGTATAGGTAGTCCTAGGGTGATGTGCTTTTCAACGTTAGTATTCATGTGATGGTCAGAATAATAAAACATGTCTACGTCGATACAAAATGCATAACAAATTTCCAAAATCAATACAATCCACAGGGCAAAGAAAATTGTAAGGACTAATAACGCGATATCGAGTGGTCATATACTGCATAGGCGTCAATTGATGTGTTGATTATGGTAATAACTATCAGCCTGCGTTAGCATTGCTCTAATCACGTGATTGCCATATATGGCTGACCACTCGATATTGCGTTTTTGCCTCTCACATATTTCAGTACCCTTTAGATTGATCGAATAACATTATAATAAAATCTCGCACACTGTTTTCAACAGATTTCTATGGCGATTGGTTAAATAATATTTTTTTTATTTTATTTTTTTATTGGAGCACGACATGTGACTTTGTATCTACCTGGTGGTGAGCAGACCTACAAAGTCCATGAATGGGGTCAATCAATAATTGTTCTTAAACAATATTGATCGCTCCCACTATGCCGGCTAAATGATGCGATTACGAAATGGGGGGCGACAATGACGAATTGCATTACGAGTATATACTCGCTGCCTTATCGTCAATTAAACCACCCATTTCGTAACCGCACCCTGAAAGGAGACTACCACCTCGACAAGAAATCGATGCAGTAGTCTCCAGAAAACCGGTGAACCCACAGACTAAAACCGAAACATGACTAGGTCACTTGACGGTTTTTGCATATGTATGGGTGGTGGTAACGAGACCGGTCGGTCGGCCTAAGGAAGTTATAGAGACCTTCCTTCCACCTAAGATATAATATACCATCGCGGGTGCCCTTTTGGCTCCCGAGAACCATTTAAACGGCCTTGGAGTAACCTGCGGAGGGATTAAACCGTCCTCATTTCGCCGATGGTATTCGGAGGCAACACCTAACAACTGGCGAGCTTGCTGAGGTGTTTATGATGGTATAGTCTCGTTGTATAAAGCGGCCACCCATCTCAGGTACGGCCTTGTTGTCATCTGCTTGTTACTTCTACTTGTTATCAGTTGCGCAGTGACTTATTCACTAGGCTGGCTGCCTTTTTAGCCGATTGGTGAGTAGAATATGAAATGTGATAAATTAAGCGTTTATGATGGCCTCTCAGTTACGATACGATTGAACTAAATTTAATTTAAGAGAAATGAGGCTCTGGGGCTATTCCATGAGTTTTGCTATCGTATTAACGTAATGTTAATACGTGAAGAACCACCAATGAGATCGCTTCATTTTTGGTAACGCGATTAAAATAAAGAGATCCTATTGGTAGTTCCTCGCGTATTAACGTTACGTGAATATGAATCAAACACTCATACATAGTAGCCTCTGGTTTCTTGTCAAAAAACATTAAAATATCCTTCAACTTTGGTTACTATATTATTTACACTATATACGCGGTGGCCGAGTTGGTTAGTCCTTGGACTTAAAAGCCAGGGACGGTTCGAATCCCGGTGTGTACCAATGAGTTTTTAATTTAAAAAAAATGTACATTTGTTTGACAACATCACTATAGTGCCTCGGAGAGCACGTTAAGCTGTCGGTCTCGGTTTCACTATACCAACTTGTGAAACTGTTTATAGATAGCTAGCCACTTGTTCGGTGTAGACTCATACCATCGGCTACGACGTTGTGGGATTAAATAAACCCCTCCGTTTGGTACCCTGAGGCCGTCTCGAGCGCGTATGCATATACATATATGCACTATAATTTGATTAAATATAATAATTTATTGTAATTTTCTAAATTTCAGATTATTTGCCAAGTTTGAGTTATGCTACGTCAGCGCTATGGTCAACGTTAAGACCCCACACGAGTTCGAAGCACAACAGCTGATCTGTGTTCTGTTTTCTGAGACCCTCAGCCGAGCTCTCAAACAGGGACTTCTAACTCAGGAACAGGTAATTTGTTATGGTTTATTAGTTTCGTAACCGGCATCATTTAGCAGGCATAGTGGGAAAGATTGATGTTGGTAAACAACAATGTATTGATTTTTTTTTACTTTATTTTTTCACATCAAAAGTATTAACAGATTTGTTTTAGAAGTTCCGCTCAAAACCTGAGCGGTTTATGTGAGCCCAGCTGTGTCGCATATGGTAAATTAGGTACATTTTAAATTTATTTTACGTTTGATTTTTATCAAATTTCTCAATTATAGGAGTACATGTTGTCCAGAGGCTCTACCATGGGTTTGCGCATTGTAGATCTGTTTATTAAATCCTGTTACCAAAAATAAAGCGGTTCTATTGATTGTTGTTCACGTATACGTAAATGAATATGTAACGTTTCTACAATGCGCAATCCCATGGTAGAGCAGGTCTTAGAAAAAATAAATTTCTAAGGTCTAGGTTATTGACCCCGTTCATTGGCGTTGTAGGACTGCTTTATCATCAGGTAGATACAAAGTCACATGACGTGCTCCAATAATATTCCACCAACATAGTGTGCAGCTCATTTGTTTACGAACATTCTGTGCAAAACTCTACCAGTGCACGTAAAAAGCGGCCCCAGCCTAGTGGTTAAGTCACTGCGCAACTGATAACAAGGTAAAGCAGATGACAACAAGGCCGGCTTGGGATGGGTGACCGCTTTATACAACGAGGCAATTTTGTTATAAACACCCCAACAAGCTCGCCGCTTGTTAGGTATTGCCTCTGAATAGGGTTAATCCCTCCGCTGGGTACCCTGAGGCCGTTTAAACGGTTCTCGGGAGCCAAATAGGCACCCGTGATGGTATATTTTATCTACCAGTGCACGTACTAAGCTGGTATCGCGTTTAGCTTGTCTCCACCGGTAATGCTGTGTATAACGTTTGTAAGCGCACAGTGCAGCACACTTGTGCACAAACATGTTCTCTGAGTAGGATTTTCTGCCTTCAGTTGTTAATATTTTTTTTTATATTTGGGACAATTCACACATTGCTCTGGTCACAAACTAATCGATAGGTGGATTGGACAAATGAAAAAATTATCGAATTTATTCAAGCTATTGAAATAGGTATATCTTGTTCTATGGGATTCCAGAAGAAAATCTTCAGGTTCTGGAACACACGCCTGTGAGTTGCAGCACAAAACACTACGTTTTTTTGCCTGTTCAAATTTTATAACAGTATCCGTAGACTAGTGGCTGCGCCTTTGGTGTTGTATCTGGAGGTCGTCGTGGGTTCGATTCCCACCCATGGCAAAAAACATTAGTACGTTTTTCTGTACAGTTTATGATAGTCTGGGTGTTTATAAAATATTATATGTATAGTTGCTTCTAGTACACATAGTAGAAGCCTCGAGCTTAGTTTGTGACCAGAGCAATTTGTGTCCTTCATATTATTATTATCATCTATAGTTTAAAAAAATATATATTACTAGCTGTGCTCGCGACTTCGTCCGCGTGGAATAGTTATTTTTTATCCCCTTGGGGGTAGAATTTATCAGTTTATTGTTTAAGCACAAACAAATTCTTCAGCTTTATTATATAAGTATGTATAAATGTATTGCAACGTATGTGTTGTTTAATTTCAGGTGGATTCATACGACCCAGCATTGATGTTTGCTGTGCCCCGGTTGGCCATAGTCAGCGGGTTACTCATCTACTCCAGTGGACCTCTGAGTATTGACAAGTTACCTGGTAAGTACACTTATAAATGCAGTGTTGTTGTGACTACAGCTTCATACATTTTTTGTTATTGGAGCTCGGCATGTGACGTTGTATCTACCTTATGGTAAGCAGATGTACAAAGCCTATGGGTTGATCAAAACTGATGAAACACCCACCCATGTGCTGCTTACGGCCAGGACCAACGTGAAATCAAGACATTTTTCTTCGTCATATTTAATGCCGTAAGGCACCTGTGATGTATATCATCACAGGT
Organism: Monopis laevigella; assembly: GCA_947458855.1. NCBI lineage: Eukaryota > Metazoa > Arthropoda > Insecta > Lepidoptera > Tineidae > Monopis > Monopis laevigella. The sequence goes on from OX381599.1 coordinate 8,894,424, forward strand.
GCCTTACGGCGCCCGAGACCGCCTAGACGGCCTCAAGGCCGCATAACCAGCGGAGGGGTTTTTAATCCCATCTCGTCGTAGCCGATGGTATGAGTCTACACCGAACACGTGGCTAGCTTGTCGAGATGTTTGGATAGACTCAATAATCCATCTGTTTTGCCAACCTAAAAGTATTACATTGACCTGCACCAACCAACATATATATATATATATATTTATATATATATATTTATATATAGCTCGTATATCTAGCGGATTTTTTTATTATTTAAGCTACCAATAATAAAAAATATGATTTTAAATAGATTATTATACTACATTATTTATATTTTCAGGAGAAATGTCAGACATGTTTCGCCCCTTCAGAGCGTTGTTGCACAAAATACGTACTCTGCTATGGACACTAGAACGACGCGAACTGCAAGCCCTGGAACGATTGCTGGCTACCAATGAACATTTGCACGACTTGCAGGCCTTACTTCTTACTGAAGGTATTTTACATTTTATGATGGACATTTTGAGTTTAGGATAAATATTTTGGACATTTTGAGCTTAGAGAAAGTATTTTAGGCATATTTTGCTTAGGAAAAATTTTAGGAATTTTGAGCTTAATAAAAAAAAAATAGTAATTATGAGCTTAGTACATATTTTTGACATTTTGAGCTTGGAAAATATATTTTAGATAGTTTGAACTTTTGTACCAATAATTCAGTTATTTTGAACTTACACTTTGCTGAAGGTATATTTGACAAATTAAAATATATATATATATATAGAAAAACAATAAGGTAAGGCTATGTATGTAGATACTACGCGAACGGCAAGCCCTAGAGCGATTGCTGGCTACCAACGAACATTTGCACAACTTGCAGGCCTTACTTCTTACTGAAGGTATTTTACATTTTTTGATGGACATTTTGAGTTTAGGACAAGTATTTTGGACATTTTGAGCTTAGAGAGAGTAGTTTAGACATTTTAAGCTTAGGAAAAATTTTAGACATTTTGGGCTAAGTCTAAAATATGTCATTTTTAACATTTTGGGCTTGGAAAAAATATTTTATATAGTTTGAACTTTTGTACAAATAGTTCTGTTATTTTTAGCTTAGACTTCGCTGAAGGTTTATTTGCTTTTGATAAATTAAAAAAAAAACAAACATAGAAAAACAATTAGGTAAGGTATGTAGATACTACGCTAACTGCAAACACTAGAACGATTGCTGGCTACCAACGAACATTTGCACGACTTGCAGGCCTTACTTCTTACTGAAGGTATTTTACATTTTATGATAGACATTTTGTGTTTAGGACGAATATGTTGCTCTTATTATATACATATTTTATGATTTAGTTATTTTGAGCTTTTAACCTTAATTGATTTTGACAAATATAAAGAAAGCAACATTTTAATATTAACAATTTAGTTAAGACATAAAGTATTTTAGTTGTTTCAATAAAATTATACATTTGAACATTTTTAAATTGGACACAATTTTTAGACATTTTGAGTTTTATATGTTTTTTTTTAATACTTTGGGTAAGTATCTATTATATATTTATCGTCTTGTTTCAGACACAAATACGGACACGTCATGTCCGTACCCGGACATAGCGGAGTTTGTATCCAGGTTCTATGCTGACCATTCTCATTGTAGAGATGTCTATTCTATGCAACAAAGGTACTACTAAAAATGCTAAAATATAATGTATTAATTTTATTTAAAAAAACTTATATAAATTTAATATTATTGAATATATTTTTAAAATGACATTTAATAAATATATTCAATAATAGTACCAATAACGATAAAGAGGTAGGCGCAAAACCCCTCCGTTGGTAAACCTGGGTTTATCTAGCTGGTCTGGGATGCGGTATGGCACACGCGATGATATATCTTTTCTTTTTAAAAGAATACAGATGTGATCTTATAATATCTATAAAGTACCATCTCTTGAATATGTTACTACAATTAGTTTCTTTAATAAATCACGTTATTTAATTATTTTTTTCAGCACAAGTTCACAAGAAATAGAAATAAATGAAGGTGATTATCTTCCCGACAACATAGACGTAATGACTCCAATCATAGAAGGACTAAAACAATTAGAAGACAACACCCAAGATCCCATAATCCAAACCACAGAACCTTTAATACCCAAACAAGAACATTCCAACGAAAAATGTTCCCAAGATACATTCCAAAATTCAGAAGAACCTAAAAGTAGAAAAACTAGTAAAAGTGACTCAAATGACTTCTCCTCGTTAAGAAATTTATCTACAAGCGGTCTAATGATGTTCGATCCTTTAGTACTAAATGCAGTATCCCATGCTTCTACTTCTAACGAAAATAACTGGCCAAGTCCAGATCAAAATCTAGTATCTTCATTAAATGAACAAGTTTCAGAAATTGCCGATAGACTTTCTTCTATAGCTACAAGTGATTCAGAACTTAATATAGAACATAATCAAATACATTCTTTTTCAACTAATGATGTTCCAGCTTTAATTTCAACTGATTGTGATAATGAAGCATACGGGTTTTCAGGACCTAGAAATGACCAAATGTCTTGTTTACCTTCAACTAGTCATGGATATTTAATACCTAATGCTATCAGTCAAGAACCAGTTATTCTAGCATCACTATCGCATAATAATTCTGCAGTTTTTAATGCTGAAGATGAAAATAATGATAATATAAATCCTGATCTTTCACTTATGATACCTGATAGTGACATAGAAATTGAAGTTTTAAATACAAATATAACTATAGCAAATGCTAATTTAAGTTCTTTATTACTAACTAATGAAGAATTTCGTCAAAATTTTCTCGAAGAAAATATAGAAACACCTGATAGTGAAGATGTTAGTTTTCATTCGGCTAAATCGAATGAAGTTAAAACTGAAAATGAACCAGTTAAATTCTTTTTAGGTTACGAAAGTGATAATAATGAAGTTTCTCCCGGTGATTCTGGCGTTAGTACAGAAAATACTAGTTTAGATAGATCACCAGATACAGATCAAAACAAAGAAGTTAAACTAGAAAAGGTGAATAATCATTATATGCAACAAAACAGGGTATTACAAACAGATAGAGTAGAGGCAAAACATTCTTTAGAAAATTCTTTTTCTGAACAAAATGAAAATGGTGATGTGACAGTTAATTTGAATTTTGTAGACGATTCTGTTACGCAGAAGAACGAAGCTACGTCTTCTAAATGTGTAGATAAACAAATAGATTGTAAGGAAAAATGTGATAATAATTCTAAGGATAGTGAAAATGAAGATTTAAATTTAAATAGAAATTCTAGAATAGAAGACGAAGATAAAAGAAAAAAGGTTAGACAAAGAAGAAATGAGAGAGATAACCTTAAATTGTTTAATGACCGATCGGAAGAGAGATCTATAGATCGTGCCGTTGCAAATACTTCTAGTGGAAGATCTAAAATTAAAAAATCTAGTGCTAAAATCAAAAAGAAAAAGTCTAAATGGTCTCCTGCTATGGTTATTCTAGATAACAGATCGACTTATCAACATAATGATATTGTGAAATTAAATTTGGACCATTTTGTTAACGATAGGTCAGTCTATTTCTTTATTATATTAAGGGTTACATTTTTTTAGCAACCCTTATGTCTGCATGCAATATTTATATATCTATTGATTTTGGAATGTAAGAAGTATAATTAAGGCCTGAAAGTAAGAAATAAGGTAAGTGCCTTAAGATATAAATATGTCAAACATATTCTTTTCTAACTTCTGGGGCATTTATTGGTTATATTAATTTTGTTTTGTCTTGTATGGCGGGCGGCCAATTTCTATTCTCATGTTTAAAAAAGCTATTTGATACCACCTCCCTATTTTAATATATACTTCCATGTATAAAAAAATATCAACTCACATAACTAAACATATTTTACTCTGTCAAACGTTTGCTCTTAGAAAATACCTAAGCCTATTTAAAAAATTAAGAAAATATAATTTGAAGACATGGCTGTATGGCTCGGGCCCTTGCCACTTCCCACAAGGATAAATAAAACATCATCAACCTAAGTCTATAAAGCTCGCCTATTACAGTTTTCTGCGTTAAATATAAAATCGTTTTATTGATCGATAATCCAAAAATGCTACTGTTACATTTACAGCAACGCTTCACTAGATTGTGCTGATGATGAAGAGATAGCTCTGGCTCTTCAGGCGCAGGAGTTAGCGGCGAGACAACAAGCCAGGTCGAAATTTAAGTAAGTATATTTAAGATGTTCTTATAACCATTAAGTACAACTTTCACTATAGGACCAACTCTTTTCAACCAATTAAGTTTTTTAGGTGGAAAGAAGGCCTATTTAATTTAGGCTGGGTACAACCCAGCCAAAGTGTCTGTTAACGTAATGTAACGATTAACATTAAAAATGGCGTCGAATGTACTAGCTGTCATTCGAACTGCAAAATAAAATTAGTACATTCGACGCCATTTTTATCTTTATCATTACATTTACAGAGAGTTCATTTTGGTGCAATTCGAGCCTTAGACGCTAGTCTAGCCTATACCTTCCTCGATACGAGCTATAATAATTTTTAAAACACAAACAATTTTCAAAATCGATTCAGTAGATCCAGAGATTACCCTCTAAAACCTCACAAACACACAAACTTACAAACTTTACCTCTTTATAATATTAGTTAGATATATTTTTTTTTAATCATCTGAAATTGGACCAGTAAATTATTTAAGAACGCTGGCAACATTAACTCTTTGTATTTTTAGTGCATTTTTTTAAAGTAGGGTCTGATGCGACGATCTCCCGACTTTTCAATTAATAATTTCCCTACAGCGTCAAAAAAAAAACACAATTTTGAAAAATAGTTAAACATTTTTTATTTTTATTTACAGCTTTTTATAATAATTATCGATTGTCATTAAATAAATTAGAGGTATAATTATTTTTATTATACTTTCAGATCCAGTGAAGATCTTATACATCGTCTCTTCGTATGCATCGCGGGTGTAGCCGATCAACTACAGACAAACTTCGCGGCGGACTTGCGAAACATCCTCAAGTCTGTGTTCCTCATGAACCAGACCCCAGACAAGCCGGAAACGCCCCCGCCTGAGGACCAAAGCGACCATGAGAAGGTTGAACCAATCGAGTACGAACCTACGGAGGATTCGGTGAGACATTTTTTTATGTTAAATAAGATATATGCTTACTTAACTAAGGGCTGATTTTTCAAGTGTCAGATAAAATTATTCGACAGTTAACTTATATGAAGAACTGTCAAATTTATTCTTTCTCCATACAAGTTATCTGTTGAATAACTTTATCAGAGGATTGAAAAATCAGCCCTTACTGTTATAATTAAATATAGAAATTTACAAATATATTTATTGCCTTAACTCTGAGCTTAAAGTTGTTGATGGTACAATTATATTAATCAAAATCACGTTTTTCACACGTATGCAATTTTTCTTTTTTATAAACAAATTAACGCCCCAGCAAATGTATTAATAAATTTATAACATGAGAAATGAAAATAAAACTAAAATGTTATTTAAAAAGAAAAAAAAATATCACGAACGTAAAGACATAAACAAGGACTTTTAATTAAGTACCAAAAGGTCATTCTGGACCCAACCGTAAAAGCTTAGCGTTCACAAACAATGATATGCTTACTTAATAAATAAATAGATAATTTAAGCATTATTTTCCAGTATTCAAAATAATTTTAGAAGTTGGGAAAAAAAAGTTCTGACAACTTTTGTTACGTGCTGATTCTTCTGCCTTTTCTGTATATTTGTCCACATTATGCAGAAAAAAAATGCTTTATATATTAAAAAATATTGTTTTTGCTTATCTGGATTAAGATTTAACAAAATAAAGAGAGATTTCTCATTATTTTGAAAGAAAAAGGCCGTATAGTATTGAATGCCCTTTGTCCATTTATCGCATGAACAGATAAAAATATATATATATATATATAGCGACGATAGGTCGATGGACTTGCATCCAGTGTTATGTTAAAATAAATAATTTAAAAAAAAGAGCGATGATATATCATTCACAGATTATAAAATTATTTTTTTTGCTCGGTTTTTCTCAAATATAGAGAAGGCAAAGGTCTCTATGAACCATACAGCCTAGGTCAGATTATATTATATTATTCTGTCAATGCTGCAGCACAAGGAAACACTACTAATAATTTTGCGGATTAATAATTCGCGGGCCGAAATTGTACGCTATACTAACCTAATAACTAGTCATAACATAACCTCAAATTGAAATTCAAATGAGAATAACTTTTTTCTCCCAACTTCTCGAACTTCGATGTAATTAACAATTTTATTATAAAACCATATATATAAAACCTATCCAGTTCGATAGAGGAAAATACATTTTCCTCTATCGAACTGGATAGGTTTCATTTTTGAACGCGGCTTCTAAGCCTGGGTCTGAAAATACATGGGCTATGACCGTTCTTCTTTATATAAATGTAAGTTCACACACACTTTGCCCTGGTCACAAAATAATCTCTAGGCTTGTACTATGTTTACAATGATGCAAATACATATTATATTAAAAAAAAAAAACCATGACCAAATGTACAGGAAAACGTACTAATATTATTTCGCCTTGAGTGGGAATCGAACACCGATCGCCAGATATAATGTCGATTTAGTTCCACATGTTTCCGCAATACGGCGGTTTTATGTTTATTGTTAACTATTAGACATTTGTACAGGTAACACGTTACAGCAGCTCCGCTGGCTCTGATGGTGGATACTTATGAAACACCCAGACCATGGCAAACTGCACAGGAAAACGTACTCATCTTTTACCTTGAGTGGGAATCGAACACCGACCTCCGGATATAACGTCAACGACATTATTACTATAAAATAACGTCAACGACATTATTACTATAAAATGTCGATATAGTTCAATATTTTTCCGCAATATAGCGGATTTTTTGTGCACACGGACAGTAGGTAGTTCTGACTGCGCTGGCTCTGAGTAACGATATTTTTTGTGCACACGGACATTAGGTAGTTCTGACTCCGCTGGCTCTGAGTAACGATATTTTAGAAACACGCAGACTATGGCAAACTGCACAGGAAAACGTACTAATATTGTTTTACCTTGAATAGGAATTGAACGCACGACCTCCGGATATAACGTCAACAGCGTCACTACTACGTAGATCACGGAGGCGGTCCTTCTCACAAAATAACGATTTTATTCCATATTTTTCAGCAATTTGGCGGATTGGTAGTTTTTTTAAAAGTATTAGGCATTTGTGCAGGAGATACCCCCTGCACAAATGCCTAATACTTACTGCAACTCGTGTTAAAGGAACTAATAATGTTTTGCCTTGAATGCCAATCGAACGAACGACCTCAGGGTATAACGTCGAACGACATTACCTCAAAATGGCGATTTAGTTCCATATTTTTCCGCAATATGGCGGATTGTTTTAACTATTAAGCATTTGTACAGGTAATACGTTACGGCAGCTCGTTTGACAGCGTATATTCTGCGGAGGAAGTGTACGCGGACAGTAGTTCTGACTCCGCCGGCTCCGATGGTCGAGCTCGAACCAACACTGACACTATGCGACGGGACACCGAGCGACGGAGCAACGATGGCGATGAGCGTACTAGGATTGCTGCTTCTTTATCTGTTGGTGAGTGTTTGTGTCATGTTCTTCCTAGGGTAAAAAATAACCAAACAAGTTGCCAACTCGTAGTGGTGTTTTGGATAGACTCAATAACCCATCTAGAAACAGTTCCATAACTTGGCATCATATCACAACAACGAAGTAAAGATTCAAAATGGCGTCAATTAACATTTGAATACAAGAAGGCGTTACTATTGTGATTGATTAATGCCATTTATAATTTACCTTTATAATCTATCCTTAATAACTTCCCTTATCGATGTATATATATTTTATTATTATTAACTAGCTGACCTGCGCAACGGAAGCTCAAAAGAAACATATTTTCCCCGTTTTCCCGGCATTTTTCATTGATGCTCCGCTCCTATTGGTCGTAGTATGATGCCTTCCTCAATAAATGGGCTATCCAACACTAAAATCATATACAAAATCGGTTCAGTAGGTGCAGAGATTACCTCACAAACTTTACCTATTTATAATAATTATATAGAATTAAAGTACATACATAGTAATATATATGCTCTTTTTTTTGACAGTTTTTTTATGGGAAATTGTTCAGTAGAATATGAAAGTAAAAAATTAAGCTATTACGATACGATTATGAAACGATTGCTCTAAAGTTAATTTAAGAGCTGACCACACACTAAGCTAGAGCTTGGCTTGTACTATGTGTACCAGAAAGAACGATACTAATACATATTCATAAACACCCAGACCATGGCAAACTGTACTTATATTGTTTTGCCATTTTGAGTGAGAATCGAACCCACGACCTCCGGATGCAATGCTACAACTTTGTCTTAGTCTCGGTTTATATAAAAGATAATATGAATTAGTCTCGTTTCTTCTGCTACACATAGCACAAGCCTAGACGCTTATGGCCTTATTTTATAAAAACTTATTAAGGCCATATAGAAGGTTTACTCTCTTTTACGCATAATAATTTTGGTTGCTAATAAAAAGAGACAAAACCTTCCATAACTAATGTGTTCTTCAAGGACTCAATAAGTTTGTATGAACCAGGGTGTGAGGATATATATCAATGGATTTTTTCTTAAAAATCATTGATATATATCCATTTTTTTTAAGTTTTAGGAAACTAATATATTTTTATAGGTCAAGGCCTTAAACCTAAATTTAAAAAAGAATAATCTGTCATTTGATTTGTTCAATTATAACATAGTATAGGAATTCTTTAAGGGTAGCCCGAACACTGTAGACACAAGTCAAAGTCAAAAATCATTTATTTCATGTAAATCTTTACAGATATTTATGAATAGCCAAAAAAAAAACAATGAGGCCTTAGAGTGCGTTTGGTTAGGCAACTATTCATTAACAAAAGAACGAAACATATTTATTAAACCTCGATATCAGATTTAGAACTTAAACGCGATGGAATGGAAATCTTAATATGAATAATACTACCGAACCGAACACACACTCACTACATAACCAACTAGTGTAAGACTAGGTGGTTAGCTGATTCCATTTACCTGTCAATCATTATCTGCCATACAAGAGAGCCACCAAGGCGATCAACTTCACCGATAATATCCACTTAGCCTTAAATATTTATTGTAAATAAAAGGTAAAAGGTAACACGTATTTTTATATTATATTTTTCAAACTTATTTTTTGTTTATCAGTTAGGTAAGGAATTATAATTTTATAATAGTATAAATACAAATAATAAGTAAACCAAGTCAAATATAGTAAGCAAGTAAATAAAGAACCTTTTAATTGTAATAATTAAATGTTTTTATTAAAAGATTCCTTATTTTCTTGCTTACCTTCTTTAACAAAATTAATTACTAATATGTACCTAATTAACACTATTATAGTAATAAAAGGCTTTCAAACAATAAAAAATAATTATTTGGATATATATCCGATATATATCAAAAATCCGATTTTTTATTTGTATTATAAAATTCGGATTTTCTCGCACCCTGGTATGACCACCGGTGTTAATTTGTGACCTGCTGCCATATTCTGTTTCTTATAAAGGAAACGTTAATTTGCCAACCTAACGAAATCCTATAAATATGACATTAAACAATCAGCAACAACAACACTAAAAATGTCATGCACTCTATTCCCTTGTACTATAGGTACATTTGCTTGAAAGTTGTTAGCATTTCTTGTCGTGACCATTGTATATAAAGGATTATGTTATTTAGGCAAGCTAACGTCATAACAATAAATGTCATCAAGACGGTCTCAGGGTACCCAGCGTAGGGATTTTTAATCCATCCTCGTCGTAGCCGATGGTATGAGTCTACACCGAACAAGTGGCTTAGCTCGTCGCGATGTTTTGAATAGACTCAATAACCCATCTATAAACAGTTTCACAAGTTGGTATAGTGAAACTGGGACAGACAGCTTAACGTCCTCTCTGAGGCACTATAGTGGTGCTGTTGAACCAATATACATATTTTTTTTAGATAAAAAACTCATTAGTACACACCAAGATTTGAACCTTTTAAAGAAACGGCATATGGCCTTTGACCTTTTCAAGTTTTACTATTTTATTTATATAAAAATCTTTTTTTTTAACATTTTCTTTGGTTTTAGTTTTAAGTTAGTTATATCATTTTAATTTCATTATACTATATATGTACTAAATATACTGTCTTCGAAGGAGCGGACCCTCCTAACTTAAATGGAGAGTCAATAATAAATGTAAACTGTTTTGATGAATAAATAAAATTTATTAAAAAGAAATCTGGGCAATATGTGCCAAATGTCCGACATATAAAAAAGGTTTATTCGAATTTCACTTTACATTTTTGTTTCTTATCATCACAGGAGATCTATCACAGTTACCCCAATCCCAATCCTCTACAGTGGAGCGCGCCCCAGACTGGGTGCCGGACATAGCCGCGCCGGACTGTATGCGGTGCGCCGCTCACTTCACTGCGTTCCGACGCAGACATCACTGTAGGAACTGTGGTGAGTAAACTTACCCATTGTCCTAAACAGGTTTTAGGTGAACCAGAGATAGAGACTCTTAAATATCACTGTATGCGGTGCCCGGTCACTTCACTGCATTCCGACGCAGACATCACTGTAGGAACTGTGGTGAGTGAACTTACCCATTGTCCTAAACAGGTTTTAGGTGAACCAGAGATAGAGACTCTTAAATATCACTGTATGCGGTGCCCGGTCACTTCACTGCATTCCGACGCAGACATCACTGTAGGAACTGTGGTGAGCGAACTTACCCATTGTCCTAAACAGGTTTTAGGTGAACGAGAGATAGAGACTCTTAAATATCACTGTATGCGGTGCCCGGTCACTTCACTGCATTCCGACGCAGACATCACTGTAGGAACTGTGGTGAGTGAACTTACCCATTGTCCTAAACAGGTTTTAGGTGAACCAGAGATAGAGACTCTTAAATATCACTGTATGCGGTGCCCGGTCACTTCACTGCATTCCGACGCAGACATCACTGTAGGAACTGTGGTGAGCGAACTTACCCATTGTCCTAAACAGGTTTTAGGTGAACGAGAGATAGAGACTCTTAAATATCACTGTATGCGGTGCCCGGTCACTTCACTGCATTCCGACGCAGACATCACTGTAGGAACTGTGGTGAGTGAACTTACCCATTGTCCTAAACAGGTTTTAGGTGAACGAGAGATAGAGACTCTTAAATATCACTGTATGCGGTGCTCGGTCACTTCACTGCATTCCGACGCAGACATCACTGTAGGAACTGTGGTGAGTGAACTTACCCATTGTCCTAAACAGGTTTTAGGTGAACGAGAGATAGAGACTCTTAAATATCACTGTATGCGGTGCCCGGTCACTTCACTGCATTCCGACGCAGACATCACTGTAGGAACTGTGGTGAGTGAACTTACCCATTGTCCTAAACAGGTTTTAGGTGAACGAGAGATAGAGACTCTTAAATATCACTGTATGCGGTGCACGGTCACTTCACTGCATTCCGACGCAGACATCACTGTAGGAACTGTGGTGAGTGAACTTACCCATTGTCCTAAACAGGTTTTAGGTGAACGAGAGATAGAGACTCTTAAATATCACTGTATGCGGTGCCCGGTCACTTCACTGCATTCCGACGCAGACATCACTGTAGGAACTGTGGTGAGTGAACTTACCCATTGTCCTAAACAGGTTTTAGGTGAACGAGAGATAGAGACTCTTAAATATCACTGTATGCGGTGCCCGGTCACTTCACTGCATTCCGACGCAGACATCACTGTAGGAACTGTGGTGAGTGAACTTACCCATTGTCCTAAACAGGTTTTAGGTGAACGAGAGATAGAGACTCTTAAATATCACTGTATGCGGTGCACGGTCACTTCACTGCATTCCGACGCAGACATCACTGTAGGAACTGTGGTGAGTGAACTTACCCATTGTCCTAAACAGGTTTTAGGTGAACGAGAGATAGAGACTCTTAAATATCACTGTATGCGGTGCCCGGTCACTTCACTGCATTCCGACGCAGACATCACTGTAGGAACTGTGGTGAGTGAACTTACCCATTGTCCTAAACAGGTTTTAGGTGAATGAGAGATAGAGACTCTTAAATATCACTGTATGCGGTGCCCGGTCACTTCACTGCATTCCGACGCAGACATCACTGTAGGAACTGTGGTGAGTGAACTTACCCATTGTCCTAAACAGGTTTTAGGTGAACGAGAGATAGAGACTCTTAAATATCACTGTATGCGGTGCTCGGTCACTTCACTGCATTCCGACGCAGACATCACTGTAGGAACTGTGGTGAGTGAACTTACCCATTGTCCTAAACAGGTTTTAGGTGAACGAGAGATAGAGACTCTTAAATATCACTGTATGCGGTGCCCGGTCACTTCACTGCATTCCGACGCAGACATCACTGTAGGAACTGTGGTGAGTGAACTTACCCATTGTCCTAAACAGGTTTTAGGTGAACGAGAGATAGAGACTCTTAAATATCACTGTATGCGGTGCACGGTCACTTCACTGCATTCCGACGCAGACATCACTGTAGGAACTGTGGTGAGTGAACTTACCCATTGTCCTAAACAGGTTTTAGGTGAACGAGAGATAGAGACTCTTAAATATCACTGTATGCGGTGCCCGGTCACTTCACTGCATTCCGACGCAGACATCACTGTAGGAACTGTGGTGAGTGAACTTACCCATTGTCCTAAACAGGTTTTAGGTGAACGAGAGATAGAGACTCTTAAATATCACTGTATGCGGTGCCCGGTCACTTCACTGCATTCCGACGCAGACATCACTGTAGGAACTGTGGTGAGTGAACTTACCCATTGTCCTAAACAGGTTTTAGGTGAACGAGAGATAGAGACTCTTAAATATCACTGTATGCGGTGCTCGGTCACTTCACTGCATTCCGACGCAGACATCACTGTAGGAACTGTGGTGAGTGAACTTACCCATTGTCCTAAACAGGTTTTAGGTGAACGAGAGATAGAGACTCTTAAATATCACTGTATGCGGTGCCCGGTCACTTCACTGCATTCCGACGCAGACATCACTGTAGGAACTGTGGTGAGTGAACTTACCCATTGTCCTAAACAGGTTTTAGGTGAACGAGAGATAGAGACTCTTAAATATCACTGTATGCGGTGCACGGTCACTTCACTGCATTCCGACGCAGACATCACTGTAGGAACTGTGGTGAGTGAACTTACCCATTGTCCTAAACAGGTTTTAGGTGAACGAGAGATAGAGACTCTTAAATATCACTGTATGCGGTGCCCGGTCACTTCACTGCATTCCGACGCAGACATCACTGTAGGAACTGTGGTGAGTGAACTTACCCATTGTCCTAAACAGGTTTTAGGTGAACGAGAGATAGAGACTCTTAAATATCACTGTATGCGGTGCCCGGTCACTTCACTGCATTCCGACGCAGACATCACTGTAGGAACTGTGGTGAGTGAACTTACCCATTGTCCTAAACAGGTTTTAGGTGAACGAGAGATAGAGACTCTTAAATATCACTGTATGCGGTGCCCGGTCACTTCACTGCATTCCGACGCAGACATCACTGTAGGAACTGTGGTGAGTGAACTTACCCATTGTCCTAAACAGGTTTTAGGTGAACGAGAGATAGAGACTCTTAAATATCACTGTATGCGGTGCACGGTCACTTCACTGCATTCCGACGCAGACATCACTGTAGGAACTGTGGTGAGTGAACTTACCCATTGTCCTAAACAGGTTTTAGGTGAACGAGAGATAGAGACTCTTAAATATCACTGTATGCGGTGCCCGGTCACTTCACTGCATTCCGACGCAGACATCACTGTAGGAACTGTGGTGAGTGAACTTACCCATTGTCCTAAACAGGTTTTAGGTGAACGAGAGATAGAGACTCTTAAATATCACTGTATGCGGTGCCCGGTCACTTCACTGCATTCCGACGCAGACATCACTGTAGGAACTGTGGTGAGTGAACTTACCCATTGTCCTAAACAGGTTTTAGGTGAACGAGAGATAGAGACTCTTAAATATCACTGTATGCGGTGCCCGGTCACTTCACTGCATTCCGACGCAGACATCACTGTAGGAACTGTGGTGAGTGAACTTACCCATTGTCCTAAACAGGTTTTAGGTGAACGAGAGATAGAGACTCTTAAATGTCACTGTATGCGGTGCCCGGTCACTTCACTGCATTCCGACGCTGACATCACTGTAGGAACTGTGGTGAGTGAACTTACCCATTGTCCTAAACAGGTTTTAGGTGAACGAGAGATAGAGACTCTTAAATATCACTGTATGCGGTGCCCGGTCACTTCACTGCATTCCGACGCAGACATCACTGTAGGAACTGTGGTGAGTGAACTTACCCATTGTCCTAAACAGGTTTTAGGTGAACGAGAGATAGAGACTCTTAAATATCACTGTATGCGGTGCACGGTCACTTCACTGCATTCCGACGCAGACATCACTGTAGGAACTGTGGTGAGTGAACTTACCCATTGTCCTAAACAGGTTTTAGGTGAACGAGAGATAGAGACTCTTAAATATCACTGTATGCGGTGCCCGGTCACTTCACTGCATTCCGACGCAGACATCACTGTAGGAACTGTGGTGAGTGAACTTACCCATTGTCCTAAACAGGTTTTAGGTGAACGAGAGATAGAGACTCTTAAATATCACTGTATGCGGTGCCCGGTCACTTCACTGCATTCCGACGCAGACATCACTGTAGGAACTGTGGTGAGTGAACTTACCCATTGTCCTAAACAGGTTTTAGGTGAACGAGAGATAGAGACTCTTAAATATCACTGTATGCGGTGCACGGTCACTTCACTGCATTCCGACGCAGACATCACTGTAGGAACTGTGGTGAGTGAACTTACCCATTGTCCTAAACAGGTTTTAGGTGAACGAGAGATAGAGACTCTTAAATATCACTGTATGCGGTGCCCGGTCACTTCACTGCATTCCGACGCAGACATCACTGTAGGAACTGTGGTGAGTGAACTTACCCATTGTCCTAAACAGGTTTTAGGTGAACGAGAGATAGAGACTCTTAAATATCACTGTATGCGGTGCCCGGTCACTTCACTGCATTCCGACGCAGACATCACTGTAGGAACTGTGGTGAGTGAACTTACCCATTGTCCTAAACAGGTTTTAGGTGAACGAGAGATAGAGACTCTTAAATATCACTGTATGCGGTGCCCGGTCACTTCACTGCATTCCGACGCAGACATCACTGTAGGAACTGTGGTGAGTGAACTTACCCATTGTCCTAAACAGGTTTTAGGTGAACGAGAGATAGAGACTCTTAAATATCACTGTATGCGGTGCCCGGTCACTTCACTGCATTCCGACGCAGACATCACTGTAGGAACTGTGGTGAGTGAACTTACCCATTGTCCTAAACAGGTTTTAGGTGAACGAGAGATAGAGACTCTTAAATATCACTGTATGCGGTGCACGGTCACTTCACTGCATTCCGACGCAGACATCACTGTAGGAACTGTGGTGAGTGAACTTACCCATTGTCCTAAACAGGTTTTAGGTGAACGAGAGATAGAGACTCTTAAATATCACTGTATGCGGTGCCCGCTCACTTCACTGCATTCCGACCCAGACATCATTGTTTTTACCGACGTTTTAACGACCTAGGCCAATGGGAATAGCTGGGGTATAGAAGATTAAATTTAGTTTTACGTAATTTACGATTTTAAATAATTTGAAATTAAATAATAATTTTAATAATGTTTAACTTCAAAATCCATTTCTTTTTTGTTAGAATATAACTTTCTTTTCCCCTGGAAAAGATGATTAAAAACCCGTGATAAGTCAGGGAAATTTGTATCCGAAAAGAAGTGGCTACGAGGTAGAATTAATGAACTCTTTGGGTACCCTGAGCCCGCTAGGTGGTCTCGGTGCCGTAAGACACCCGCGATGATATTTTATTTATCTATTTCAATTTATTTTACAGGTAAAGTATTTTGCGCGTCATGCAGTTCAAATTCAATACCTTTGCCAAAATTTGGCCAACTAAAGCCGGTAAGGGTGTGCGAAGAATGTTTCCGAGCCATAGCCGTCACTTGTAGAAGACCCACACTAAATAATGTACGGTGAAAGTATACCTTTTATTATGACTATACAGAGTGTAACAAAATAAACATATACAGGGTGAATTTGCAATGTTATATTTTGGGCTACTGATTAAATCGAACAACTTTTCCCATGGAACCTAGTGTCGCAAATGAAAATAAAATTTGGCTTCCCCCATACAAATTGGTCAATTTAACATTATTAGTTTGTGTAAAGATTGCATTTTTGTTTTTTTTTTTGGCGATATAGTCAAAGTGGGTAAATCCAATCCAATATAACATTTAAAACATTTTACATGCTTTGGACCGCATTTATAGTCTATGGTTTATGACGGCTATTTTAAATTATCAGTGTCAAATGTTATTAAAACATATTATTGGAGTAATAATTTTAAGCGTTTTCATTTACCTCTGTTTACTTTACCCACTTTGAACCTACATGGTTCCATGGGAAAAGTTGTTCGATGTGATCAATTGAACCTCAAATTAGCTCAAAGTACAACCTTTCAAAGTCGCCCTGTCTTTATAAGGTTTTTTAAGGAGACTATTGCATTAATTTCTTGTCGTGTTAGAAGTCTTTCATGGTGCGATTATGAAACGGTCATTTGATGATAAATCACCGAGGCTTTTAAAGTAGACTCGTAATGCAAATTTATTTTTTGCGTCGCCCATTTTGTAACCGCATCATTTAGTTAATGTTTTTATCGACCCCATTCAGCTGTTCCGTACTTGACAGCAATTTATGGAACAGCTGAAAGTTGCACATTACAATTTTCACTCTCCCAAAGGTTCGCTGGCAGATAATGCCAAAGGCATTAAGCTCGCCTTTGTACAAACCTTTTAGTGCAATAAAGAAGAATTTTAAATAAATAAATTTGTGAAATAAGTTCGATAGTGAAAGTATGTTCGTTTAAACCTTTAGAACATTATATATGTTTTTTGTTACACCCGGTATAAAATTAACATCATATCTCTGTCCATAAATTGGCTTTGAAATTAAAATTAGCTTGGCGGCCATTTTAAATGTTGCCAACATTCAAAATGGCCGCCAATATTTAGATGAAGAAACTTTTTTTTTTTCGGCGCCATCATGATTTATGAAGTAATGTAAAAATAGTTTTAAAATAGTTTTTTCTTTTCTAATTTGGCATATAACAAGTCATTTTAATTATAAATCCTATATGGTTATTATATTAAGGTATATTTTTGTGGGATATATTACTTTTTAATGTTAAAATTGTTATAATGTAATAAATAATAAAAATATTATAACCATATTCGAGAAAGGTTTTTGTTTTACTGTATATTTTTTATTATTATTTCTTATTGTAATATATAAAAGACAATAATTTCTAATTAGCAATAAAAAACATTTTTATAAAATTTATTTTGACTAGAATTGTGTGCTATGAAAGTAGTGTTTGATTTTATTAGAATTTATAATTTTATGACTGGTTCTAATAGTATAATTAAATAACGATGCTAATTTTTTTTTAATAACTATTAGATAAATAAGTGTATATAAAAAGAAAATGGTAAAAGCCCCAAAAAATTCTTTATTTTAAAAGTTATACAATATAAATTTGTTAAAATCCCAAATCCAGTTTATTATTTCATTATTAAGCCAAACATGTTATAATAATATTTTTAATGAATAAATACACATTTTTCAAAAATATTATTAATAAATACAGATGTAATCATTATATCTAAGAAGTATTCATTTAATTTTCTTTTTAATTTGTAATATTATTTTTTAAAAGAGTGAAAAATAAAAAAAAAAAAATTCAAGTGAAAGTTATCAGTGAATTCATATTTAATTTGTGATTATTAGTATAAAACTTTATTAAATATGATGAATTATATATTATTAATTTATATTTAAGTTTATTACATCTACCTACAATATACAGGGTGACTTTGAAAGGATGCACTTTGGGCTAATATGAGGTTCTACTGATCAATACCAACAACTTTTCCCATGGAACCATGTGCCGCAAATGCAAAAGAATATTGCTTTCTCCATACAAACTAGTAATTTTAAAATTACTAATTTGTATGGGGAAACCAATTTTTTTTACTTGTGTAAATGTTTCCATGGGAGAAGTAGTTCGATTTGATCAGCAGAACCTCATATAAGCCCAAAGTACAGCCTTTCAAATTCACACTGTATATAGTATTTTATATTATGATGTTATAATATTACAATTAAAATAAAATAAAACTATATTTTTTTAAGACTGCCTTCGTGGTCTAGGTAGGTTACCCTGTTGACGTTGTATCCTGAGTTCGTGGGTTTGATTCCCACTCCAGACAAAAATAATATGTATTATATCGTTGTTTGTGATAAGTTAGTTTCAGACCAGCGGCCACATTCTGTTTCTTATAACGTGAGCGTTAGATTGTCAAAATAACGATTTCCGCTCTCTCCGCCAATCAGAGAAGGTTAATACTCTTCTTAACGACTCTGATTGGAGGAGAGCGCGCTAATAGCGGAATTTTATATTTTGACAATCTAACGTTTGCGTTATAAGAAACAGAATGTGGTCGCTGAACAATTTGTAACAAATAAATAATAATAATATGTAGGACAATTTATATATATTGCCCTGGTCACAAACTAAGTTCTAGGCTTGTACTATGTGTACCAGAAACAACGATACAATACATATTATATTTTATAAACACCCAGACCATGGTAAACTGTTCAGAAAAACATACTAATATTTATTTGTTATGGGTGGGAATCGAACCCACGACCTCCGGATTTAACGCCAAAGACGCAACCACTTATCTACATCATGTCCCTAAAATGTCCAAATGTCCCTATGTAACAATGATTATGATTACTTATCTAATAAAACACTATACAACATACATGACTTATATATTTTATTATTGCCTATGTATTATGCTCTCTCTATATTATATTATTAAAATTTAATAAACTTTCATTATGTGAACAAACCATTTTTTTTATTTACACTTAATTACATATTAATAATAATAAACGCGTTATACTAATAATTTATTTATAAAAATGGCCCTTTTTTAAATATCCCATATTCATTTTTAATAAAATTCATATTGGGATTCTTTTCTGTTTTAAAATATTATACAGGGTGAATTTTTATATGGGGACAACTTAAATTGTATAAAATAATATTATTTGTGTGATATATTTTATTATGATTATGAAAATGTTTCACAATTATAATTTTTTAGCTATATTTTATCATTGTACCCAGTTATTAATTATTGTGTATTACTCAATTTCTTTGACGTGACAGTAATAAATATTCTACATAAGTATCGTTAAAATTCATAATTTTTTGGTGTTTAAATTTTTTTTTTTAATTTTGTAAAAAAATCACCCTGTATATATAAACAACATTTATATGTAAATTTTGTAAATTATTTTTATTGTACTATAGATTATAATGAATAATTATACATATAGATTTATTTTATTATAATATAAATATTTTGTATAAATTTTCCTATAATATTATAAGCGACGCATAATAATGATTGCTGACCACTAAATATAAATAATTATTGTTATTTTAATCGTGTAAAATAAATGTTTAAAATATATTAAAAAAACGTTTTTTTATTTTCTGGTTTTTCCTTATGTACAAGCATGTACCATCACGGTGGCCTTACACCGCCCTTACGGTTCCCACCGGTAGGTTTTTATTCCTACATCGTCGTAGCTGATGGTATTCTCAGTCTACATAGAACAAGTGGGCAGCTCGTCGCGGTGTTCCGATAGACTTAATAGCCCGTCTAACAAAAAGTTTCACATGTTGGTATAGTGAAACTGGGATCGAATTCTTAAACCTCTATACCTAAATGCAAATTTTGTAATGTGCGTGATATGGGTAATATGTGAAATTTTTATATTTAGTTAATTTTTGATTGGAGTACTACACGTGACGTTGTGCCCACCTGACGGTAACCAGACATATAAAGTATGAATGGGATCTATTAATACATTGCAACAGTATTGATCGCCTCTACTGTGTCGACTAACTGATGGATGCGGTTACAAAACAGGTGGTGACAAAGGCGAATTTGCACTAAGAGTCTACTTTATTATTCGTCAAATCGACCGCCTGTTTTGTGGTCAATACTACCTCCACAAGAAATCAATGCAGTAGTCTCCTCCTAAGAACAGGTGAACCCACACAATAAAACCGAAACATGACCTTTACGAAAGTAGTGAAAACAGTGTACCGTTTTGTGCGATTTCTTGGAAAGCTCGGAAAATGTTGAAGTGATTAGAAATTATTGTTTATGCCTAGTTTGTACAATCGATAAAATAGCTGGTACAATTTTGTCATTGATTTGTGAAATTTATCCTTTGATAACTATTATCATGCAAGGGTCATTTGATACTAAATATTTTGTATACCTATGACGACTCCATGAATGAGGACGACTAATACATTTTTATGAGAGCACCAGTGACTTTGTACCTATCAGTAGCTTTACCACAAGATTTTTGCGAACAATTTTTACTACGTCACTAGTAACTATAGAGAGGAATCAACCAATAAGAGAGGTTTATTTGAAAAATAAAGCTATGCTATTGGTTGATCCCTATCTATAGTTACTAGCGACTATAGTAGACTGTTTTAGTAAGCGTCTGCTTATTATTAAAGCTTAGCTTCATTTTTTTTAATTTCATTTTTTTTTATTTCATTTTTGTTGACCAAAAAAATAAATAAAAAAAACCATCTAGATTTAAAAAAAATATTATATTAACATTACGTTAATACGAAGCAAACTATCTATGTATTTAGTAATAGGTATATTTTATACTTATGTATTGATATTATATTTTTTTATGTTTAAATAAATTTTATATTTTTGTATGCCCCTCCCTGCCCGTACCTCGCTACACTTTAATTTTTTATTCATATATAACCCCTACCTACTATTTGGAACGCAATCATGGTACTGCCTGGAGAGGGGCCATCTTATTCTTAAATAAATTTCCTATTTTAAATAATTTGAAGCTGTCACGGGCACGGTTTTTACCATGAAGCTAAAAAAACGCGCCCCCGCGCGGACGGGCACGGTTTTTACCTTCATGGTTTTTACCTTCGTGGTGTCCACGGACATGTGACGGGAGACAAAAGAAATAGTTTATCATTCATTCGGGTTAGGTTGGAAAAAAAGCAGCGAATGGCTGCAGTAATTTAATTTTTATTAATAGAAATACATATTCATTTGTAGTAAGTAATAAATGACTTTGGATGGTAATTTAATAAAATAACTACAAATATATATATCGAGTTTTAGTTATTTCCAATTAGGTAGGTATTGTCCACAGTCACGAAAACGGATGATACAGTACAATACCTAGACCAAGGCAATCTGTACCTACCTAGATACTCACTAATATCATTTTGCCTTGAGTGAGAATACAACTCATACCTTCCGAATACTATGCCAACAGCGCCTAACCACTAAACCATGGAGGTGGTTATCTCGGTACCTATTTACTTAATAATATTTCGAGCAACATTCTAATAAAATTATGTTTTTTGCTTCAGCCCTGACACTTAAAAAGAGGGCGAATACTTTCGAAAATATTTTTAATATCGAATAAAAAATTCTTTTTACTAAAGCCTCATTGGTACCTTATATCTACAGCGTTTCATCCATGCGACTTAGATTGCGTAGAACGCGCAACCTAGTCATGTTTTGGTATCAGTCTGTGAATTCAACGTTTCTCAGGAGTCTACATCATTAATTTCTTATCTTCTAAAACCTTTATTACTACTAGGGATCACTTAGCCCGAATGGCTGTCGGACTAACTGTGAAAGTAAGAATAAATACGGAAGTGGCCTAGCGCTAAAATCGCCTTTCGAACGTAGTGTCAAACATGTTCTTGGTCGCCATATTCTGTTCTTACTTCGTAGCATTGTTGATTATAATATTTTTTTCTCACATTATATTATAGTTTGTATAGCGGACGGCCATCTTCTGTTCTTATGTTTGGAAAGATAATTTAGGCCTTATGACATTTCCCTAGTCTAGTCGATTTTTTCTTCTGATGTACGGAACTCTAATTTCGCAAAATAGCATAATAAATAGTTGGTTTTGTTTTTACAGTTGTTGATTAAATAAATGAGCTGTCTACAAAGCATTTTATACTTTACAATTTGATCAAGGGCTGCGAAAATGGATTTCTCAAACCATTAAGTGTAGGGCCCTGAGAATCAGATGCGATAGGCGAGCGACCCGGAAAATTTGTTTATTATTTTGGGTTTTTAGGGAAAGAAGAAAGTTAAATTGATTTTTATTCTGACATAATCTTGAGGTTCTTGAATTTTATTTTAGTATTTAATCTGAACGACCCGGTATCATTCGACCATGGTTTTTGCAAAAACCGTCAAGTGATCTTAAGTCTATTTATTCCACGAGAACTGATAGTGGCGTCATCGCGTTTAAACTTACTCCGTTATACACAACAATGTAAATATTATTTTAATGTCGCTAATTGTCTATAGTAAAACAATATAAACATTACTTTTAAAATCATTTCGTGGCACCTGTCTGTGTTTAGCAGGGACCGGACCTATATCCCCTTCATGGGTTTTTGAATGGGTTTTTAATAAGGATTTGCTTACCAAACCCGTTGCACCTCAAAAGTCAATTATAAAGCGCTATTAAGCGCTATTTTATAGCGCTAACCCATTGAAATCAAAATACGCATTGGGAAACCCCTTCATGTTATTAGGGTTTTAAAATAACAACTCATTGATTCAAATGATTTTGATATTACTGTGTAAGATTATAAGAGTTATTTTACATTAAATATTACGTTATTTTTTCATCGACGAAATGTTCAATTCTAATAAACTGCAATAATATTAATATTTGCAGTGTAAATTAATTATTAAATAAAACATGTTATTCGGTAACTATAGAGAGATATATTCATATGACATTAAATGACAATTGACACATTGTTTTTTAGGGTACTGTAGGCAAATTGATTATAAATTCAACACGCCCCCATAATCAAACTGCTACATAGACCATTAAATTAAATAAACAAAAATCTATAACAAAATTAAACTAATCTAAATTCATGTCATTAACACATCTGACACATAAATTTAATTTTATGTAATCTGTACTTAATTGTATATAATTGTATGTAATAGCTTTAATAAAATGTGTAAATATAAATAATAGATTTAATATAATATGTAATTAAATATTTGTTAAAATGTTAGGTGTAATGAATAACCATGTACATACATGGTTATTCATTACACCTAACATTATAATTACCTACTGTATCGACTTATTAGTAATAACAATATAATTTTTGAATGTAATAAAGGAATTGTATAATATCTTTATTATTATATATATTAAAGGAATGTTTATAACATAAGCAATAAAAAATGATTTGAATAAATTAATTTAAAGTGTTGATGATAATGATATATATAATAAATTAAATTTTAACAATAATGAATATATATATAATTAATAAGAATTAATTTGATTTAATTTGTAAATATACTTATAATAGGTTTAATAGAATGTGTCAATATAATTAATAAATATAAAGAATATGTAGCTAAATAGTAACTATTTGTTATAATGTTATGTAGGTATAATGAATGTATCAGTATAGTAATGTCATAATATCACAAATTAATTTTCAAACCAGCTTGGTAGATAAGCAGCACAACACAAGCTAAACTTGTTAACACCTTTGTAACCTCATGAGCAAATAAAGAGTTTATTATTATTATTATCTGACATGCTTAGCTTTAGTCAAAACCTTTGTTAAAAGATAGGCCGGCATTTTATTGGTAGGCATAAAATTTATATTAATGTAACCTTTATCAATGCACTCCCTAATAAAATGAGCCTTGATGTCTATGTGCTTAGACCTACCATGAAACACAGGATTTTTAGACAATTTCAACGCACTTTGATTATCGTTGTAGAGAATCACTGTAGTTTAGGGACTATCTGTCATATCAGCAAGAAGCCTTAAATGAATAGCTTCTTTTCCAGCTTCCGTAATTCCAACATACTCCTTCTGTTGATGATAACGCTACACTTCGCTGTTTTCTGCTTTCCTATGAAACTGGACCATCAAATACCTTAAAAAAATATCTTGTATAGGATTTCCTATCATGATGATCACCTGCCCAATCAGCGTCAACATACCTTACTATACTAATATCCTTCATATCACATTTTCTAAATTTCAAACAATAATCCAAAATCCCTTTCAGATAACGAAGTATATGTCATAGCATATGTCCAATGCTGTAGTATACTTATTACCATATTGACTCAGTACATTTGTTGCATGAGCAATATCCGGTCTAGTATTTAATGCAATATAATTCAAGCATCCAATAAAATTTTTATATGGCATAACTATATTTGCATCATCAGTATCCTCAAATAGAATAGATTGTATATTTGGATCCATAGGTATACTAGCTGTTTTGCATTCCATCATACCAAATTTCTTTAAAACAGATTCAATATATCTTCTTTGATCAAGATAAATAACACCAGCTTGCTTATCATATTGAAGTCGCATACCCAAACATTGCTTTGCTTTACCCAAATTTTTAACTTTAAATCATTTATTCAACTCTCCAAACAACTTATCTCTAGTCTTCTTACTTTTTTCATTATAAAATACAAAGAAATCATCTACGTAAAGAGCTACAACAACATATATTTCATAAATAGACTTCTTCAAGTAACAAACTTTATTTTCTATACCCTCTTCTATATTTCCTTCTGGTTGAACCATGTACACAACTTCTTCTAAGTCGCCATTTAGAAAAGCAGTATTGACATCTAAATGATCAATATTCAAATCCCATTGAGCAGCTAAATAAAATAATAATCTGATTGTTGAGCGTCGCACTACAGGTGAAAACGTATGAAAATAATCTATGGTATTGACTGGGTGTAACCTTTCGCAACAAGTCATCCTTTAAACTGAACATTCTCATCAGCATAATACTTTATTTTGAATACCTATTTAGTACCGATTACTTTGCCGTTCTTTGGCCTATCCACCAAATCCCAAACTCCATTCTCTTTCATAGAGTCTAATTCTTTTTCATTGCCTGCAACCAATATTCCCGATTATTCGCATTCATTGCTTCTTCAACATTTTCTGGTTTTCATGCACTTTCGATAACAGCTTGATAATATATAAAATTTGGATCCCTATTTACACTTCTTTCTCGCAATGGATATCTTCTTTCTTGACTTTCTATAATATCCACAGGTAAAACAGAAGGTTCTAAATTAGTTTCATCCAAAGTTTCATTATTCACAACATTATTATTTACAATACTTTCTGGAAATATATGTACATTTTCATCAATAATTTCGCATGCATCATTATTTAAAGTTTTAGAAGAAATATATTCTCTAGAAAAATAACATCTCTAGCTTTCTGTATTTGTTTTGGATGATCAGGATCAAACAAACGATATCCTTTTGTCAAATTACAATATCCTACAAAAACATACTTCTTCCCTTTCGGCTCCCATTTAGTATGAAGCTGATCGGAATATGTTTATATACAATTGAACCAAATACCTTAAAATGACTGAGATCTATCATCTTCCCAGATCACATTTCTTCTGGTATTTTATTAGCATTAGCAGCATGAGGTACTCTATTTTTAATATAGACTGCTGTATTACATGCCTCTGCCCACAATTTAATTGTTAGACCCGAATCATACAGAGATGAGTATGCATCTCTGTAATTGTTCTTAAAGTTCGTTCTGCTACTCCGTTTTGCTCTGGGGTATACGGAACTGTCGATTGATGTTTTATACCTTTGCCTTTTAAAAATAAATCAAACCTTTTGTTAAAATATTCTGTCCCATTGTATGTCCTTAAAACCTTTATCTTCATAATAGTTTCGTTTTCAACTTCTAAAATAAATTCTTTAAACCTGTCAAAAACTTGTTCCTTTGAACTAATAAAATAAGTAAAAATTTTCCTTGTCAAATATTAGCATATATCAAGCTCCTCCATTTGATGTTTCAGACATCGGCCACAAATATCTGAATGAACTAAACCCAGCTTCATAGTGGCTCGTTCCCCACCATTTTTATTAAAAGGTAGACGATGCTGCTACCCCTGAATACAAGGCACGCAGTTATCCATAGACACTTCATCAAAATGTACACCCGATACTACACCTTTATTCAGTAACTGCATATTTTGTTCATTCAACCGACCAAGTCTCTTATACCAAATATCTTTTGATAATTTATCCCTAACAGTCACGAGTGCATCATTAAAGGCTACTCAAAGTACTCGCTCCATCCGTCTGCCTGTCTGGACATTGAGGTTTAATGTGTCCTTTCTTGCCACATTTGTAACAACGAACTGGTTTCTTCTTCGATTCTATCGGCCGTTTCAATAAAAGCGCCGCATCAGACAACGACACTGAAGTCTGACTACGAATGTCTTCTTGCAAAAGTTTCATACGAACATTTTCAGAAGTAATCTCCAAACCTAAATGTTCAAAACACTGTTTAGACTGCATTATCCGTTAAAATCTGATGACGTCACTATCAGTTCTCGTGCAATACGGTTCTGTTTTAGTCTGTGAGTTCACCGGTTTTCAGGATACTATTGCATAGATTTGGTAGTCTCCCTTCAGGGTGCGGTTACAAATCGGGCAGTTGATTAGACGATACTGTAGCGAGAATATTTGAAGGCGAGGTGTGTTCGTCAATGAAATTACGTATTTGTATCTAGTTCCCTATGTTTTATCTCAGCATTATAAGTTCGGTTTCTGATGAGAGTAAGCAGCGTGGAATATCAAAAGTCGCACGGAAACAAAATGTCGTAAGTCACACAATGCGTTTAAATATTAATTTAAGAAAAGCTACATAAAGAATCTAAAATATGAATATAATCTTTATACTTTTATAAACAAAAAATGTTAAACATTTATAGTAATATCATAAAATCTGAAAAAATAAAATTTCAGAGCGATTTTTACGATGTATTTCTATCGAACAAACTATTTTATTTTACGTTTCTGACTCAACAGTTACTAATATTCTCCAGAAAAAGAAAATATTTATATTATAGTCTAAAACAGTCACTTTCTTAAAAAAATCGGAACTATCGACGCAATCTGTAGACAGCCTCCGTAGACTAGTGGTTGCGCCTTTGGCGTTGTATCCGGGGGTCGTGGGTTCGATTTAACCCATGGCAAAAAAATATTAGTACGTTTTTCTGTACAGTTTGTCATGGTCTGGGTGTTTATAAAAAAAATATATAATATGTATTATATCGTTGCTTCTGGTACATATAGTACAAGTCTAGAGCTTAGTTTGTGACCAGAGCAATATGTGTCATTTGTCCATATATTATTAATATTATAAAATCTCGGAACTCACCTCACCTTATTAAGTTATTAGTATACTCATAATGCAAATTCGTCTTTGTTTCACTCCATTTCATAACCGCATCAATAAGGCAGCATAGTGGAAGCTTTTTATGCTATTAAAAAATCTAAAACTTAAACTCTAGACCTGCTTACGATAAAATATAGAGATAAAAAGTCACATGCTGCTTTATCGTCAAATCGCACCTGCCCGTTTCGTGCCTGCACCCTGAAAGGAGACCTAACTATAAAAACATACATATAAAACAGAAATTTGTATAAAAAAATACATATAAAACAGAAATTTGTACAAAATGTACTAGATGTAAAAATTGGCATAACATTACTTTTATATTTTCCCACCCATGGCAAAAAAATATTAGTACGTTTTTCTGTACAGTTACTAATGGTCTGGGTGTTTGTAAAGTATAATACGTATTATATTGTTGTTTCTGGTACACATAGTACGAGCCTATAACTTAGTTTGTGACCAGTGCAATATGTGTAAATTGTCCTACCAAAAAAAAATACAGTAAAATAGCTTTAATAATAATAATAATAATATGTAGGACAAATTACACATATTGCTCTGGTCACAAACTAAGCTCTAGGCTTGTACTATGTGTACCAGAAGCAACGATATAATACATATTATATTTTATAAACACCCAGACCATGACAAACTGTACAGAAAAAAACGTACTAACACTTTTTGCCATGGGTGGGAATCGAACCCACGACCTCCGGATACAACGCCAAAGGCGCAACCACTAGTCTACGGAGGCTGTCAAAAGCTTTGTCACGAGCAACAGTGGAAATACTGTTAAAACGTACCTAATACCTACTCGATAAGTCGAGAGTAGAAAATATAAAAATGTATTAAATAAAAAAAAAGTTTTCACAATAATTTTAAATTCATGCATAAAATTACAATGTTATTAGTTAACAAATTCTGAAAATTCGTCCAAAGAGAGAGAAATGGCTTACAAATTTCTTATGAAATAATAACCATTTTCTTCGCTTCGATATTTCCGAAGTTGTTTGGTATTGGAAAGCCATCCACGACATCTGTCGCCCGACGCCAATAACTAAGAAATTACGACTGTTATATAAAAATATTATTTTATTAACGTTTGTTATATTTTTGGATTGACGACCTATTTTATATCTATTTCTGTTTAAATTTTAGCTTTGAGTTTAATTTACTTATTTATTTGTCATTTACTTAGGGCCGCTTTCATGTTTTTTTAAAGAATGTTTATATATCTTAGCCGTAGTTGCTGAAATCATAGCAAGGATTAAATCACTTATTAAATAAAAAATTAAAAAAAAACATAGTAAAAGTGGAATATCATTTTTTTTTTTAGTCATATCTCCTCTTATAAACCTCGTTGATGTTACTTTGACGAGCGATTTAAGGGCTCTAACTTCAGAGTTTGGCGTTGTATCCGGAGGGCGTGGGTTCTATTCCCGGCTATATAAAAAAAAAAAAGATTGATACGTTTTTATGTACAGTTTGTCATGGGTTGTCTGGGTTTTTATAAAATATACCTAATATGTAATATATCGTTGAATACACATAGTACAACATTATGATTAGTTTGTGACCTATGTGTAAATTGTCCTATATAAAAAATATTAAAAAAAAGACTTACATACATACAAAACTTTTACTAAATATTACAACTTGGCTGTTGGTCCTGGGGCCTATTTCATAAATGTGACAATTGTAATTTACCTTAACAATTCATAATACATTGCTCAGTTTAGTTGGATTTTTTTACTTACAACTAACTAAACCAAGGAATGTATTATAAATTGTCATGGTAAATTACAATTGTCACGTTTATGAAATAGGCCCCTGGGGTGTGATTTTTTAATGTCAGCGATGAGATTCATATCACCAGTGAGAAAAATATCACCGATGACTAAATAAGGAATCACAATTTATCAAAATTCGTATTTTTGAAAGTCATGTGCGGTGTTTATATACGGTGGCCGAGTTGGTTAGACCTTGGACTTAAAAACACTTAGGTCCCTGGTTCGAATCCCGGTGTACCAACCAATGAGTTTTTAATTAAAAAAAATATATACATTTAACAAAAAGATATTATTGACACACACAAAATACACATAAATACATTTTAAAAGAAAAAGTACATCAAAAACATTAAATTTATGTACCTAATTAATTATATTTACATGTACAAGTTACTGTTGATCCCTGGCTCCTGTGCTGGGTTACCCAGTGTTACAGGAACCAGTTATAACTGCTCCAGCTTATGTATGTAGGTATAATATTTTCAAAATACAATTAAAATAAAATACAGTTCAGCTACATTTGTTTGACAACACCACTATAGTGCCTCGGAGAGCACGTTAAGCTGTCGGTCCCGGTTTCACTATACCAACGAACTGTTTATAGATGGGTTATAGAGTCTTTTCTAAACATCGCGACGAGCTAGCCACTTGTTCTGTGTAGACTCATACCATCGGGTACGACGAGGTGGGATTAAAAAACCCCTCCGCTGGGTACCCTGGGGCCGTCTAGGCGGTCTCGGGCGCCGTAAGCCGTAAGGCACCCGTGATGATATGTATGTATGTATGTGCGGTACCAACTTACACATATGTTCTCATAGACAAAGCTACTTGGGTTCAATTACACAAAAAAATGTTTATTTGTCATTCAATACGCATTTTTGTTTCTCATAATAATTAACATATCTCTGCTAAAATATTAATAATAATAAATAAATTGGAATAACATGATTGTTAACTTCGAGTTAATGATTAATGTGTATATAAGTATGTAAGTTAATATATCTATGTAAAATGTAACTAAATTGATGCTTTGGAGACCTTTCATTTTTTTTTTTTTAATTATCATAAATATGTCCTAATTTGTTGATTGAATGCCTACCCAATAGGTATTAAGGTCTACGAAAATCGAAACCAGTCTCTGAGATACAGGTATTCCTAGTTCAGTGGCTGGTTGCGAATGTAAAACTATAGTTAACCTTTAGGTATAAGTATTCTAAAACATACATTGGTATTTAGTCACCCGCTGACATAAAAAAATCGCACCCAGGTTCAATTATTATTTTTGTGTTGGCAAATTGTACGCAAAAAGTGTTGCTATTATGGGCATGTAGAGATATATATAGATAGGGAGGCTTCTTTGGGCCAATTATATTGCAACAGATATTGATGAAATGTAAGTCATAAAGTATAAGGTACTTACCTTACACTGTTGTTGTATTGATCGTTTCAATTTACAGACTTTGTCGACCTGTATATTCTGAGGCTCTACCATAGGTTTGCGCATTGTAGAAACGTAACGTAATCATTTACTAATAACCAATAGTGCCGCTTTATTTTTGGTAACAAGATTCAATAAAGCGATCCTATTGGTTGTTGCTCACGTATACGTAAATGAATACATTACGTTTCTACAATGCGCAAACCCATAGTAGAGCCTCAGTTTCTTTTAAAGGCAACGTTGGATTGTCAATATAACTCAAAATCCTTTATGTCCAATCGTCACCTCACGAAAAGCTAAAAACTGTCAATGCAATAGTACATGTAACACAAAGGAATAAAGTTAAGTATCTTTTAGTTATTGGTGTTGCTGATTGTTCAATGTAATTTTAAAGGATTTCGTTATTTTGACAAGCTAACGTTTTCGTTATAACTTTATAAGTAACAGAATGTGGCCGCTGCTTACAACTAGTAGCTCTACCAACAGTTTTTGCAAACATTTTTTACTATAGTAGCTAGTAACTACTACGCTACTACGCTGACGCCTGAGACGAAGACTCAGATGGCCTCAACTCTCAAGGCTCTAGTCCTGAGATGAGGTCCGTGAAGCAAAGGCTTGCGGCACGATGACGGCAGCAAGGGGAAGGCGGCGGCACGACGGCAGCACGCAGACAGCGGGCGGCACGGCTGTAGAGGCAGCCGTACACGAAGAGGTGAATTCCCGTCTCTCAGGCCAATGCCTGAGACGAGAAGTCAGATGGCCTCGTCACTCAAGGCTCGAAGCCCGAGGCGAGGTCCTGCAGCACAAGGAGGTTCTCCAACCCTCAGAGCAGACGCCCGAGCGAAGTGGAGTCTAGGCAAATCCCGGAGGCCGCAACTCCAGGATCCGGAGTCTTCAAGGAAGTGTGACAGGATCGGGCCTGGTTCTCGATGTAGCAGGTTCAAGGTTTCAAGGATGAGAACCAGTCGATCACTGTCACTGTAGCTAGACTTCTTCTTCTTTCTTAAGCTTCCTCGAGACTGACGAAAAATCGCCAGTCTGCGATATTTATAAACGATTTTAGAGCTCTACGATTAAAATTCATATTTAGTTTTAATTTATAGAGTGCCAGTATTTTTTAGGTTAGTATGGGAACTTTTGAAGCTACCTAGCGGTCAGAGGAGACGCTAAGATTTAGTGTTTTAAGTGTCTAAAAATGTGTGAAAATACCTAAAGAATATGTTTTAATTTACAATACATAGTTTATATAGGCATATGTAACGTGACACTACAGATAGGAATCAACCAATAAGAAAGGTTTATTAAAAAAATAAAACGACCCAATTGGTTGATCCCTCGCGACTACAGCAGAAACTGTTTGCAAATAAAATAAAACAACTTCATGATATTATTAAAATTATAATTAAATATTTTTTTTTTACCCGATTTTTCAATCGTCAGTAAAGTTAGTCGATAGTTAACCTGTATGAAGAACTGTCAAATATTTTCATCCATCTGTTGAATAAATGGCCCTTATAATAAATCTGACAATTAAAAACTCGGCCCCTACTTAACTTGCTATATTATAAAGAAAATTTATTTTATTGGCAGAAATTGAAATCAATTTTTCGATAATTCATTAGCAGCTGGCCTGAAAATGTATAAAAAGTCATTTAAATATCTAAAACAGACATAAAAAATCGTTATATTTCACGATTTTATACCGTATAAAAAAAAAACTTGGCAATTGAATTTTGCATTTCTTAACACATTATTTACTTTAAATTATTACTTTGAAAAACCTAAATTGATAAAAAAATAACAAAATTAATAAAAACACCTAAAAAGGAAAACTTGCAACAAATCTTGATGAAATAGCAGCGACCAATACTGTTGAATGAATGAATGAAGAAATATTTATTGCACAAAAGCTTCATACATACATAGGCGAGCTTAATAAATAAATAAATAAATAAAAAAAATAAAAAAAATACATTAGGAATTATCTATCAGATAACCTTTGGGAGATTGACACATTACTTACAGGCAGATACTGAAATAATAATAAATACCATCACTGGTGCCTTATTTGGCTCCCGAAAACCGTTTAAAAGGCCTCAGGGTAACCAGCGGAGGGATTAACCCATCCTCATTTCGCCGATTGTAGGCATTTGGGGGCAGCACCTAAGAAATGGTGAGCTTATTGCAATGTTTATTATGGCATAGCCTAGTTGTATAAAGCGGCCACCCATTCCAAGGCCGGTATTTTTGTCATCTGCTTAACCTTGTTATCAGTTGCGCAGTGACTTAACCGCTTAAGGGCACATCATACGTAATCGCGTTCTCAATACAAAATTTGCATTCGCACTTCCAATAATACTCGATTATTGTTATTAGTCACAGAATTAAAATAATATTTTTGTCCGTCATTGTATTTATTAATCTTTCTGTGTTGGTTGGTAGTGTGGTGTTTTTTTTTTTTCTAAATTAGAAAAAAATCTTGTTAAGGCCGAATACCATCGGCAAAATGGTCTTATGGATTAATCCCTCCGCTGAGTACCCTGAGGCCGTTAAAACGGGAGCCAAAAAGGCACCCGTGATGATATTTATTTAATCTTATTATTATATAAAATACCCATCTGGATGTCTCCTCCATGAAATATTCCTCTTCGCGATAGAGTAATTCATTTTATCAGGTCTCATTTTACAGCGTCTTAATAAAGCCCTAAAAGTAAATTTAATAATAGTTATTGTATCAACGACTTCCGCTTCCGGCGTATTTTTATTATAAATATAGCTCAATACAATATAAATAATTTAATTACTAAATGTAGGACATATAACAGATATTATTGTGGGGCCTATTTCATAACCGTAAATTAGAATTGTCACTTTTATGAAATTAGCACCTGATAACAAACTAGGCTCTAGGCTTGTACTATATGTTGCAGGAAAAACTATACTAATACATATTATATTTTTTGAACTACTCAGAGCAAATAAATCTGTACAGAAAAGAGTAGGTACTATGGGTATTGTATAAATAGTAGAAGTAAATAAATAAATACCCATAAAACTTATTAAATTTAATTAAAGAAAACTAAAACATTGCGTTGGAAAAAAGATCTAACAAAAGAATTAATTAAAAGTGTCAAGTTATTTTTTTTAAAAACTAATATTTGTTTTTAAACGATATTGGCGTTGCTATGGCACCGCCTACAGTACTA
Source organism: Monopis laevigella (assembly GCA_947458855.1). Classification (NCBI taxonomy): domain Eukaryota; kingdom Metazoa; phylum Arthropoda; class Insecta; order Lepidoptera; family Tineidae; genus Monopis; species Monopis laevigella. Next base: position 8,928,556 of record OX381599.1, read on the forward strand.
TTATTATTTCTCATCGAACCCATGACTTCCGGATAAAATGTACACGGCGTAACCACTAGATCCTAAGACAATAATTTTATAACTGTTACTGTCGTCTACCCACATTCTTCTCCTTCATACGTTACATGTAAAGTTTTACATTAATAATTATATTATTAATAATTTGCATTACTTTAAGCAGAAGAAGTTGATGCTAGGGGAATTCCATCGAAGTGCATCGCCTTTTGAAGTATTGGCCGCCGGAACTTTCATGGAATGCGTTTCCAAGATGGTGCTGACAGTGTCGTATAGTATTTGGTTAGGTAGAAAGGGAGAACACAGTGAAGGAAGAGTTGATATCGGCAGTGCATTTAACCTGGCTATGTGTACTTAAGTCCGGGAACACTGTAGTTCACTCACCTACCTCCCCACTATGCGATGGATCCCCACACGAAGAATCCAAAGATAACTAAAAACCTTATCTTTAAGTAACTAAACACTAAAAGTAAAAATAAACCTACTTATCTTCACCATAAAGCACACATTGTATAAACACTTGCATGAGATTAGTGCTTGTATATAGATATGGACCTCTACACCTGAGGGTCTCTTCCTCCACTGCAAATATCGACATTACTCCAATAATCAAACCCTCGTAGTTAACTAAAGGCCCTCCGTGGTCATTCTGAAGTAATAAGAAATAAATAATATTATACTACTATTGGTCTTGCCTTTTCATAGACTTTGTAGGTCTGCTTACCATCAGATAGATACGGAGTCACCTGCAGTACTCCAATAAAATAATATACACATAATACATAGTACATAATGTCCTGAGTTAACCAGCTATAACCATGGTTATTTAAATCGCGATCAAGAGATCTATGACGCCATCATTTTCACGATTTATTGATATCTTTTACTTGAGGTCAAGACCATAATCAACGATTGACAAATGATTTTGTGATCCTGGTCAAGATCTTTATGTAGGGTGTTAAGGGAATAAACGAATTATTATACCTTACACTGACCTTCTTATAGAATCACTGTAGAACTAAACTAATGGGAATAAACCTACCTGACAAAATCCATATGTGGGATGATCTGTACATATCATATACTTGTCTATAGCTGCACTGATTTCTTTATAGAATTGCTGGCAGTGATGATTGTCAGTAATAATCACTTTTTGACCTAAAAGCTGATTGCTGTTATAATCAGTTATGTCCTTTTCCTGTAAAATAAATAATATAATATAATTATATAAATAACCAAGAATATGAGCGCGTTTAAGCTAGGAACAAACTAAAGTTGTTTTGGTGGAAAGGGGATCTTTGTAACTTCGCTAGACCGACTGGTTTACAAAACCACAAAGTAACTTTTCACTTTTAGTCTGTGGGTTCACTAGTTCTTGGGAGCCGGATGCATATTAATTTTGTCGATGTGGTAGTCTCCATTCAGGGTGTAGTTAATAGTTATATTAATAATCTAAAATGCAGAACTTATATGCAATTTAAGCAAAATCTCCATGGCTTTCTTGACGGCACAATAAAAAAGGCTCTAACACTATCGAGGTTCCAGCTATTTTAGACCTACTTTAACCTACTGCTATAAGCACCCAAGTAGCATTTTGACGTCCCTATGACGTCAACTTAGTGTCATTCTCGACGTAATTGACGTCATAGGGGCGTCAAAATGCCTGGGCTGCGATGTTAGCAAGACACGAAAGTATGATATTGACCCCATGGGAGCGGGCCCTAGTGTGGGACGCCACGTGTGTAGACATGCTAGCTCTTTCTCATCTAATGGAAACAATGAGTAAAGCGTGGGGCGCTAAGGAGAATGACAAGAAACGTCACTGTTCTTGTCACCATTCCATACGGACCAGGGGCCTTAGAGAAAATTCAGGCTAGGTGACATGTAGGTGTCGTGTCGCCTCAGTCAAAAACGTATGGATTTTGACAGTAGACGTGAGGTGCGCTGTTACCTGTCAAAATCTATACACTTTTTATTGAAGGCCACGCGACCAGGGCTTGGAATACCGGTATTTTTAGGTAACCGGTATCGGTGACCTTGTTGCAAACCGGTATGCGACTTTGAACCGGTATCAATATACCGGTAGTATAATTATAACCCAAATGCTTTACCGGTATGCGAAATACCGGTATAATAAAGGTTTTTACCGGTATAATTGCAAAGTAGAAGGAGAAATACTCACAAGTAATTGAGAAAGAAGCACGTGGGCTTATATCATGTGTTTTTAAGAATTATACATACATATCGGGGTGCCTTGCGGTACAACAAACATATATGTCGACATCATATTAATGTTTCCCTATCTTTTAATATACACTTAAATAACTAATGTTATGATTTGTATGTATTTATTTCTAACATTTAAAACTAACATTGAAAAAATCTATATTTACAAACAAAACCTATATTAATAATAAATAAATATAATAATAATAAAACACTAAAATAAAAAATATTTATTACATACAAATATAATAAAGTTATTGTATACAAATATATTTATATTACAGGTAAAAATTGTTTTTTTTTAATAGGAATATTTTTACCGAACTTATATCTAACATGTCCTTTAAAGTCATACCCTCATATTCATAAAAACTTATTGAGTCATTTAAGAACACTTTAGTTAAAATATATTTTGCCTCTTTTGCATAAAAATAAACATGTGTGTAAAAGAGCCACCTATTTTAACTAATATTAAGTTTTTAAAGATAATAATGCAATGAAAAAATTCCTGGTGGGTGGGACTCGAACCCACGAACCTCACTATCGCGGCAAGGCGCTCAACCGCTGAGCCAACCAGGTTCCAGTCACACCTCACGAATTTTGTCATTGCTTGTTATCTACTTCTTTTATCCCACCAGGATTTCTTTCATTGCATTTTTATCTTAAAAAAATTAATATAAGATAATGCAAATAAGGAATTTATAAAAATGCATAAATATAAAATACTATTTTAACTAAAGTATTCTTGAAGAACTTTAATGAATAAGGGATTTATGCTATAATCTGATTTATTTGAAGCAAACTGACACGTCGCAATAACCGAAATACATACCGGTATTTTTTCGGTTATTTACCGGTTCTCTAACCTATACCGGTATAGAAGAACCGAAATTGATTATACCGGTATTATCGATATTATACAGGTATTTTAAATACCGGTTGCAAGCCCTGCACGCGACACGTCGCCTCGCCTGAATTTTCTCTAAGGTCCCTGGGCCTTACCACTGCCAAAGCCAAAGGAATTGAATTTGACGTTTCTCGTCGATCAGGCTCTACCCATAGAGTAAAATTCCTATACATTTTTATCGATCGATGCGGCAATTTAATTGGCGATCGTGTTCTTTGGTTTGAATTTATATAATTTAAGTTAGTTATTTTCTCAAGTAATAAATAAAGTATAGCAAGGAATCTAATTCTTATCATCTTTACAGCCCCTTTCCAGATACATCTCCAATGCATGTCAATATCATAATGGTTGTTAGGAGACTACCTACTGCATCGTTTAGCTACTGCTAGGTACTATTCGAATAAATACAGCACGAACACCAATAATTATAATTAATTAAATAAACCTATAAACCAACTAAACTCTAAAATCTTTGAAGGGGATTCCACTTTGCAGATACCTATAACGCTAGCGGCCACTTTGAATAGCAATATGAACTTCTTGTTTGAAGTAGTTTTGGCATTTCCACATTTAGAGCGTTCCAGAAGTTTTGACATCAAAACCCAATTAACAAAAAAATAATTATATTATTATTTAAAATTTTATTCAATAAAATATACAAAAATATATATATAAAAGTAACTACTAACTAACTAAATATTTTTTTTTCATGAAGGTCTTCCGATGCTGTATTTCCAGCGATATTCGTTGGAAGAAATAAGACCTAGCGCGATGGTCTCCAGATGCATTAATTAATAATTTACCAAGTTGTTGACCAAACTTTAATGCATCTGGGGACCATGGTCCTAAAGTTTCCACCGAAAACGCCAGAAATTCAAAAGAGGATTTTAATTATTTATGCATTACGATGTAGGTTAATTAAATTATCACGGGTGTCTTAGGGCGATGTCCTAATTGGCAATCGCACGCGCGATAATGTGATGCGATTCCATCGTGCGATGAAACTCCTCATACGATCGCATGAGCGTCAATTAGGACATTCAACAGTGTTCACTAGCTCTACCACAAGTTTTTGCAAACAATTTTTACTTCTTCAAAAATAAAGCGATGCCATTGGAGCCCTATCTATGGAATAGTTACTAGCGACTATAGTAGATATGTACGATTGTGCAAATAGTCGCGATGCCACTGTCATACACAGTCGCATCGCTCCATAGTGCTCCACTAAATTAAACAAGAGAGTAAAATACTAATAAATAAATATTACTTACATTTCTGTATGATTCATTATGCCCCCAGCCGAGCACAAAGAAATCACCATGACGTTCATCTTCCACACTAAAGCTCATCTTAGCTTGGGCAGGTTTGTATGAACAGTATGTGGTATAGCCCTCATCGTTAAAGTTGTATGGCTGTTCTACCTTCGCCAACCCTATGTCTAGGACGCTCCATTTTTCTTTCTTTTCGTGTATCAGTTCATATTCTATTAAATAAACATATTTTTATTATTTTTATATACGTGGTGGCCCAGTTGACTTAAAAATACTTAGGTCCCTGGTTCGAATCCCGATGTATACCACAGAGTTTTTAATTAAAAAAAATGTGCATTTGTTTGACAACACCACTATAGTGCCTCGGAGAGCACGTTAAGCAATCGGTTCCGGTTTCACAATACCAACTTGTGAAACTGTTTATAGATTATTGAGTCTATTCAAAACATCGCGACGAGCTAGCCACTTATTCGGTGTAGACTCATACCATCGGCTACGACGAGGTGGGATTAAAACCCCTCCGCTGGGTACCCTGGGGCCGTCTTGGCGGTCTTGGCGCCGTAAGGCACCCGTGATGATATGTATATTTTTATTTCTTTTATAGATTAGATTGTCCTAAAAACAAAATTATTTATGTACTGTACAATGTCTACGGGACGAAATGCTGAAAACTTGCAAGCTAACAACACTAGTCTAGTTTAAATAAGTACAATGGAATAGAGTGCATGAATTTTCAGTTTTTGTTGCTCCTGATTGTTTATTGTAATTTTTATAGGATTTTGTTATTTTGATCGAGGCCTATTTCATAAACGTGCCAATTGTAATTTACAATTACAATTTATTACATTGTTTGTTTTAGTTTGTCCATAGTGAATAATTAAAAAAACTAAGCCAAGTAGTATAAATTTACCTATAAGGGCCTCGTTTTACTCGAACATCGGGGCCTATTTCATAAACGTGACAATTATTACAATGTAAATTAATATAATTGTTACGTTTATTAAATAGGCCCCTGGATATTTTAGGATTCCGTAATTTTATAAAGAAAAACGCAATCAATCCGTCTAATTTTTCAGGATAAATTTATTAAGTCCACTCGTCCGTCTGTACATACCGATATCTAAAAAAACCGGTTGAGGTAAAAAAAAAATCGATTTTTAGTATTATTAGTAGGTGCTACAATTTATACAATCTGTCTTCACGACAAGAGAACTATAATAAAAAAACATAATATAAAAGTATAAAATTATATAATATAAATATATAAAAATGTTGGCAGCCTCCGTAGACTAGTGGTTGCGCCTTTGGCGTTGTAGGCCGTGGTTGTATCCGGAGGTCGTGGGTTCGATTCCCACCCAAAAAGAAATATTAGTACGTTTTTTCTGTACAGTTTGTCATGGTCTGGGTGTTTATAAAATATAATATGTATTATATAGTTGCTTCTGGTACACATAGTACAAGCCTAGAGCTTAGTTTGTGACCAGAGCAATATGTGTAATTTGTCTTACTTATTATTATTATTGTTTGTTGTATTTGCAATGCTGTTTTTTCCAGATATTTTTAGGTGGGAGATAGAATTTTTACGTGCTCTAAAAAAAATTAAAATAAGAAAGAAAAAAATTGCCTTTGAAAGAAAAACCCTTACATAAGGGTTTTTCTTTCAAAAGCGTTTGGATCCCTAAAACAAAGTGAGAAACCCCAGGTAGCATTTTGACGTCCCCATGACGTCAATAACGTCGAGAATGACACTAAGTTGATGTCATAATTAGAGATGAAATGGATATCCGGTAACTATCCGGCCTATCCGGCCTTGTTTTCACTATCCGGCCGGATACCAGATAGTAATTCAATATCCTGCAGGATTCCGGATAGTAAAATTGAAAAAAATATCATTACTTTACATAGGTAAATCATACAATATAATAAGTTATAGACACCGTTTATTTTTATAAATGCACATTTTTTTTTTATTATAATTTAGTACTCAGAATTTGTTAATTCTGAGTGGCAAATTCTGGTGAATGAATACCAAATTTTCCACATATGTTGGTAAGAGGCGACTCCGCTTAACTTCGTATACCAGACTAGCTTCTGACAACACCCGAATATTAACAATCTCGTTCACCGCGCCTATATTCAAATCAACTGGTTGCATCATGTCAAGGGCCGAATATTCGGCAGCCGAATATCCGGCTATCCGGCCTCGCAGCTTGCCGAATAACCGGTATCCGGTATCCGGCCAAACCACTATCCGTTTCATCTCAAGTCATAATGCTACCTGGGAAGCTGGACATAAGACATAAAATATATCTCTGTAACCATTTAAGAAAATTTAATTTCATTTAAGGAATTTTGGTTTACTAGTTTTTTAGTTTTTTTTATTTCTGTCGTACGAAACCCTAAGAGTGAACTTGACCGCTTTTAGCTTGAGTGATTATGTTATGGCATACATAAGTCAAGGTCACTAAAACCTTTGGATCAGCATTTGTTATTAACTACCAACCTATGAATATAAAAAAGTGATAATAAATCGGTAATAAAATCCGCTTTATTTTCTCTGTACGTAATTATCTGAAATGCCATAAAAGTCACATCGGTGGCGACCATTCAAGTCTATGATCCATCTAGTAATAAAATAGTTATAAATAGATTATATTAATAATAATGTAAGATATTTTATATATACCATAATTTAATTACCATTAGCAGTCCTAATACCTAAAACATGACCTATTTCGTAACTGAGCAAAATTTTGCTTTGTCTGAGCTAAGCTGCCTTAACCCATATGTGTCCAGAACTATTGATCTGTTTAGATTTTTATAAAATTTAGATATGTATAAGCACAAAAGCTAAAAAATGTAGTAAAAATAAATTTCAGCCAGAGTGGTTTTTCAGTTGATTTTTACAGTGGGTCAAAAACGACCCCTGGGCAAATAGGATACACAAAGGCAATAAAAAAAGTTTGTGTACCAATAATAACTTTAATAATTTTGAGTGTGAAACGTCGAAACATTTGTTGTGTAATTGCATTACAACGTTGTACATTGCCTTTTTTGCACTTTCTACGGTTTAATTTTTACATAAAGCATATCTTCGTCTGATTTAACCTGAGAGAGACAATGTTCTTAGCTATCCATGGATTCTCCGCGCAGGGTCTCGATTCCATAGCGTGGATTGTAGGCAGGGGATTGAACTGCAGCGTTCCCGGACTTGAGACCACGAAGTAGGGTTAAAGTGTTAACTCTCTCCGCCACTGTGTTTTTACTACCACTCAACCAAATACTATAAGATCCTGTTAACTCCATCTTCAAAACACGTTCAATAAAAGGTCAAATGGCCGATCTTGGAAGGCCAAGATCCTCCAAATGACGATGCAAAGACTTAGAATTCCTCTTGCACCGACTTCCACTGCATAGGGTTTTACACGTTAATAGCGTTGTCCTTAGAAATGTTTGTTTTCCAAGGAACGGTGAGTTCTACTCTAAGTATTATAATAAAAAAGATCTACTGTGATACAAGCACCAAGAGTATACTTCAAGGATGTCTGGTCTATACTGAAACTGCTAGTTCGTCTGGAATTTTGAATAATTATTGAATGTATCCAAAGTAGTTTACAGAAAAAGCGGCCCCAGCCTAGTGGTTAAGTCACTGCGCAACTGATAACAAGGTTAAGCAGATGACAACAAAGCCGGCCTGGGATGGGTGACCGCTTTATACAACGTGGCTATTTCATCATAAACACCGCAACAAGCACGCCACTTGTTAGGTGTTGCCTCCGAATACCATCGGCGAAATGAGGATGGGTTAATGGGCTGGGACCCTGAGGCCGTTTAAACGGTTCTCGGGAGCCAAATAGGCACCCGTGATGGTATTTATTTAGTTTACAGATCGTTGACGAGGAAATTCCATTTTAACCCATTTATTGCCATTCATTCCCAGTTGCCATATGGCATTCCAATATCTTTTGGTAAAAGTTGTTTGTACTGACGATTCGTAGACTGATTTGAAGTACTACCCTCATCTAAAGTCATCTAAACTAAATGCTTATCTTCATTATGGTTGAGCACATGTTATAAAGAGGAACAAGGAATTCATTCCTGTTCAACAGATCAGGATTGTTGTATCCTCCATCTCCCAAATTACCATCTTTTAGAGTGCCATCACCTAGAAGGTCAATGTACACATCGGCATCTCACACCTCTTCATTTTATAAAGACTCCAGTAGTGCCATAATTTCGTTAGTAGTAAGTAATCTTCGAAACCTATACAAATAACGACATAATAAATATGGTATCATTAATGCCCAAGGGGTCGTTAACGACCCATAGAAAATATTTCGAATATTTACACATCTAAACATAAATATACGTGGTGGCCGAGTTGGTTAGACCTTGGACTTAAAAACACTTAGGTCCCTGGTTCGAATCCCGGTGTGTACCAATGAGTTTTTAATTAAAAAAAATATGTACATTTGTTTGACAACACCACTAAAGTGCCTCGGAGAGCACGTTAAGCTGTCGGTCCCGGTTTCACTATACCAACTTGTGAAACTGTTTATAGATGGGTTATTGAGTCCATTCAAAACATCGCGACGAGCTAGCCTACTTGTTCGGTGTAGACTCATACTTTCGGCTACGACGAGGTGGGATTAAAACCCCTCCGCTGGGTACTCTGGGGCCGTCTAGGCGGTCTCGGGCGCCGTAAGGCACCCGTGATGATATGTATGTATGTGTAAACATAAATCAATGAAATAAATATACTTCACAAATTAAACGTTACATATTTAAAATATAAATTATTTTATAAAATTTTTAATTAATATTTGTAATGAATAATTAGGTACATTATTGTGAGCACGGCTGATAAATTTTGTCATTTAAAATTTCTTACAATTTGCACTGATTTTTTAATTATTATGATTTTTTTTAATTTTTTTTATTTGTGGGCATTGCATATGTATGCATCAGCCCTAACCAAATTATAATAATAAAATTAAACTTTACGTACATACAAAATACACTTAAAATAATAAACTTAAAAATTACATACAAACACAGAAAATTATAAAATTAGACTATACATACAAATATTTTTATTTAGTTTCACTAGAAACTTAAATAAAAATATAAATATAAAATAAAGGTAATTATAGGACTTAGAAAGTTAAATTAATTATTATGATTTATTTAAAACTAATAAATACATGCCAAAGTATATATTTCTAACTATTTAAAGCCAACATTATAATTTTCGTTGCGTTACCTGTTTAAAAGTTATGCCATGTTTTAAAATACCCTTGCCGATGGGTCGTTTTCGACCCTGTGGGCATATATTGGTTAACTGAATAAAATTAAGCTTTGCTTCAGTGAAAAACATATTTATCTTAAAACTTATACTATAATATAACATGAACTTGTAAACTAAATTTGAAAATCAGTGAATTCTTTTGAAATATTTCTCTCATGTTAATTTTGCGTCAATGTTTTCATGAATTATTAACGCAAGCGAAAACTTTACTGATATATGCATTGAATGTTGTTGTTATATGTTTAGTATTAGTGTTAACTGTTGTTTTCCTTGTTAAATAAATAAATAAATAACAGTTGGTTTTATTTTTTTACAAACAGAACTGTCGACATCACAAACAACAATAAATTGAGTCAGCGCATTCATTTACCCCGGTCTTACTTAACAAATATTAATAAAAATATTTAAGACCATTTACATATATTGCTCAGGGGCCTTATTCTAAAATTGCAACCGCTAAACACGACAAGACTTTGCGTAAATTATAAATATGGAATATAAGTTCTATTCCAATGGTTATATAGTCTGTATTAGGTAGGCTATAATAATGCCGCCATCTTGAAATACACGAATTCTTTGCAAGTTTGAACATCTTGGGAGCATTGGAATTTCAACTCTATAATTAACAGGATAGAACTTATATTACAATATTAATAGTTTACGCAACGTCTTGTCGTGTTTAGCGGATGCAAACTCGGCTTCTACTATGTGTACCATAAATGATACATTGGAAGATATATAAGAACTAAACTTACCTCTAGGAACACAAGTCTGTATAATTTTCATTTTATATTTCTTGGTACATCTGTCGTTATTCACTTGATCACTGCTTACATACTTCTCGTAGCCAGCGATGGCATACATATGCTCTACATCTTCAAGGCATGCTGCAGATGTGAGGATGAACTGGGGATGTACTATGGCTCCACCACATAACCACCCTATGTATTTTACTTTGGATTCGTTAGTTTTTATGATGGATACCTTAAAATAAACATTATATACTTGGTGAATGAATGAAGAAAATTAAAACTAAGCGCGTCTATGTACTATACAGAGTGAATTTGAAAGGATGTACTTTGGGCTAATATGAGGTTCTGCTGATCAAATCGAACAACTTTTCCCATGGAACATGTCTCGCAAATGAAAATTTTTTTTGGTAATTTTAACATTACTAATTTGTATGGAGAAGGCATTTTTTTTTTTCATTTGCGATGCATGTTTCCATGGGAAAAGCTCTATTAGCCCAAAGTAATTCATTTTAAAGTCACCCTGTATAGTATTAAGATTTTGTGCAATAAATAATTTTTCATTCATTTATTCACCAAATTACCATGTTGTTTAGATATTAGACTTAGAAAACATTACAGTTATTAAGGTTCAAACCCCGGTGTGTACTAATGAATTTTTAATTAAATAAATTATGTATAGGTTTTTGACTACTCCATTATAGTGCTTCGGAGAGCACGTTAAGCGGTTAGTCCCAGTCATATTGTATATACCCACTTGTAAAATGTTTATAGATTTGTAATTGAGTCTATCGAAACACGCCATGAGCTGACCACTTCTTCGGTGTAGACTCAGAATACCATCGGTTACGATGAGGTGAGAATAAAACTCCACCGCTGGGTACCCTGAGGCCGAGCGTGAGTCGTAATACTCGTGATTCGGTTTCAGTCCGTGCGTTCACCGGTTTTTAGTAAATTATTGTAATACCTTTTAGGATGCGGTTACGAAAAGGATAATTGTTAATTGACTATAAATAAGATATTAAAATATATCACCATAAAAGGACTAGTTTTATGAGGAAAATGGGCTCGTCCATGTAATATTCGTCGGGTCTTATGAGTTCCTGAAACTGTAAAAAAAAATCTTTTTTATGAACATTTTTACCAAATATGTAGGAATTCGAATTGGAATTGAATTTTTACTCATATTGCTGTGGTCACAAACTATGTATGCTTCTACTATGTGTACCAGAAACAACGATATAATACATATTATATTTTATATATATTTTATAAACACCCAGGGGCCTTACCAAAAAGCCAATCGATAATCGAATCGAAATACCCATCGAAAGTCAACTGTATGGAATTTGACGTTTCTTGTCGATCAGGCTCTACCCATAGAGTAAAATTCCTAAACATTTTTATAGATCATTGCGGCGATTCGATTAGCGATCCTGTTCTTTGGTCAGGCCCCAGACCATGACAAATTGTACAAAAAATTGGAAAAAGATGGCTGACAAATAATGTTATATATTATATTGTTCTTTTGATGGAGCATTTATTACTATAGCAGAAATGCCGTAGGGATGTTTTTTTTAGTTGTTATTTTTTCGCGTAGCAAAATTAATGAACATTTTTAAACAAATTTGTAACAATTTGAAAATGGTGCAACTCAAATCGAAGGCGGTTAAATTATGTAAGTGACTTTGTATCTACCTTATGGTAAGCTGACCTACAAAGTCAATGAATACGATCGAATATTTATGCCACTTATTTTCGAATACAAATTTCCCTGACTTTCCCAGGGGTTTCAGTTACTTTTTTTGATCTGTGGAAAGTTTTTTTTTTTTTTTGGAAATACTAAATTGATAAAAGCGGCCCTAGCCTAGTGGTTAAGTCACTGCGCAACTGATGACAAGGTTAAGTAGATGATAACAAGGCCGGCCTGGGCTGGGTGACCGCTTTATACAACGAGGCTATTTCATCATACGAACCGCAACAAGCTCGCCACTTGTTAGGTGTTGCCTCCGAATACCATCGGCGAAATGAGGACGGGTTAGGTTAATCCCTCCGCTGGGTACCCTGAGGCCGTTTAAACGGTTCTCGGGAGCTAAAAAGCACCCGTGATAGTATTTATTTTAAATTGATGATTTTTATCTATATTTTTCCCTCACCTTCCAGCGTTTTTCCTAACATTTCCCTGTTTTCCAGAAAGTGATCCTTTCCATCCTTTACTACCAAGTACCTATCCAATAGAAAACGAACGATGTTGCTAGCAAAAAAAACTTACTTGTTGAACTGTTGAATAAACATATTAAAATTAAACTTATAATTCCATTTACAAGTATTTTTAATTTGATATCCATAATTTTATTGGTTTAAAATAATTTTCTTCTATAATCATAATATTAATTAATATTTCATACAAATAAACATTATTTTTTACCTATTGGTTTTAACTAAAAAAAAAAAAAAAAGAGATACCTAGTAATTTTTAAAATTAGGGTTAGAGTAGACAGTTCAAGGAAACAACTGGTAACAATAGGTAGGTTAAAAAAAATACGTATATATATATATATATGCTTTCGCATACGTATGTATATACAGGGTGTTTGGAAGGGAGCTGTACATACGCCTAGGGTAGAAACTAGGGATAGTCTGCTACATACCCCCGCCCAATATATAATTACTAATTTTAATTAATTACTAATTTTCATTAGTTGAAATTTTTGCTTAAAGTGCCCTAGTTGCGGAAATTAATTAATAACTTTAAAACTAAAAGTGTTAATCACACTTTTAGCATATCGTTAGAAAGGGCATGGACTGAGGATGTTTTAAAAAAATCAGAAGAACTCCAACCCTGTTAGTTTTTTTTTAAACCCCATAGAAAGTTGCCCTTAAAATTATTTCTTAACCTTACTACGGTACTTCAGGCCCCATAACTTTTCTTCTCCACAATTTTCTGGTGTAAAATAATTTTTTGCAGGACCCTAAGACTCTAACGATTAAAACAAGACCATTAGCAGACCGGTCCCATGGATAGATTTTGAGCTACAGGTAGTTTTAGTAAAAAAATCACAAAAAAGTCAAATAAAAAATAAAAATAAATTTAAAAAAAACCTTGAGGCCAATATATTGGGCGGGGGTAGGTAGCAGACTATCCCTAGTTTCTACCCTTGGCGTATGTACAGCTCCCTTCCAAACACCCTGTATATATATCTGAGTTTTTTTTTTCTGAATAGATTTTCACTATTCATAATATTGTATTGAATATTGAAGAAGCACGATATGTGACTGTATCTATCTTATGGTAAGCAAACCTACAAAGTTAACGAATGGGTTTGATCCATACATTGTTGTCCCAATATACCGGCTAATTGAGTCGGTTGCCTAAAGTTTAATACCCTTATCGACAAATAAACTGTCCGTTTCCTAATTGCACACTGAAAGGAGACTACCACCTAGACAATAAATCGATGCAATAGTCTTCAGAGAACCCACAGACTAAAAAAAGCATGACTAGGTCACTTGACAATTTTTGTATCTGTATGGGTGGTGCTAAAGACCTTCTTTTTAAACCTTCTTTCTCAACTAAAATTAATAGGAATGTCTAAAATCGTTTGGGATTTTTTTATTTTATTTAAAAGGCAAAAGTTATTTTGCGACAATTTTAAATCCTAGTCTGCTAGGGCCCTTAGATTTTAATCCCGTATCGGATATATTACTTTTGTTTCGGATATTAAACCGTAGATTGGATTTCAGTGAAGCGTGCTATTAATTTTGTTTACCTATTGTTTGTATTCATAAATATTAAGTTTTTTTGGCTTTTTATTATACTACGAACTTTAGGACGCGCGTAATCGCGAAATTCGCGTTCTCCATACAAAGCTTTTACACTTCCAGTAATACTCGATTACTGATTGTGTAAAATAATATTTTTGTCAGTCAGTGTATTTATTAATCTTTATTTGTTTGTTTATATTTTTTTTCGAAATAAAAATAAAACTTTTTAATTTCATAATACAAAAAAAATATTAACCACAACAGATTGTTTTTTGCGTACATCAAGGATACGTTCGCACGAGCGTTTTATCAACGTCCGTTAAAAAAGCGTTGAAATTAAAACGGATGGGTGCCCGGTGCCGTGGTGTCCATTCACTCGTCAGCGCTTTTTAAACGCGACGCTTTTTTATCGGGCAGTGTTCTCAAATGTTATCAAAATTGAAACATACGCCACTTCTTGTTTGTGTTAGCACGAACGGTAAAAAAGCGTCTACGCTTAAAGCCAGTTAGTATAATTATTATTAAATACACTATCAGCTTTTGCTGATGCGTGTATATCACTGCACTTATGTATTATTACTATATTTTAAATATTTATCTAGTCTATTCTTAAAGGAGTTCACTGAGTCCGCACTTATAACACTTTCCGGTAGCTTGTTCCATAGCTTCTGTGAATGTCCTCTAAGGCCTGTGTTTGTGCTGAATGTGAAGAGATTTTGTAGTCCAGCCACATCATAGTGTTTTTTCATTATTTTAAAGGTCTCAATCAGATCTCTGCGATATATTCTCTGCTGTAAGATTGTAAGCTCCAGTTCTTTTTAAACGGTCTTCATATGTCTTTTTTCTTAATAAACAACCATTTATGTAGCTTTGCGTTGTACCTTTTCCAAGAGATTATATATTGATATATATCGGCGTTTCCTTGCGGGATCGTATTCGAAACGATGAGATCCGCAAAAGGACCAAAGTAACCGACATAGCCTCCAGAATCGACAAACTTAAGTGGCAGTGGGCAGGCCACATAGCTCGAAAAACGGGACGGCCGTTGGCGCATTAAGGTTCTCGAGTGGCGACCGCGTGCTGGAGGACGCAGCAGAGGCAGACCCCCCACAAGATAAACCGACGACCTAAAAAAGGTCGCGGGAAGCCGATGGCTACAGGCGGCGCAGAACCGGTCGTTGTGGCGATCCTTGGGGGAGGCCTATGTCCAGCAGTGGACGCGTGAAAGGCTGGTATGATGATGATGATATATTGATATTCCGCGATCTCGCATAGCGTTCGGTCACGTTAATTGTATTTACTTGCACAATCTTAACATCGATCTTAATAAAGGTTGAATCAAGATCATTATTATATGCGAAAGTAAAGAAGAGTTTATTCTAATTTATCTTTAAAAAATTACGTCTGGGAGGCGATAATTTTTTATTATTATTTTTCTTGGAGAACGGCATGTGACTTTGTATCTACCTGATAAGTTATGTCTAATTCTTGCCAAAAAAAAATCAACATGGCCCGGTAACGATTGCCGTCGACAGTCACGAGCGGCGGCGGCACCTTCACCATTTTCAAAAAAGTTGTCAAAAGAGTCCACCCAACAAAGCAATGGTGGCCATTAAACCGATATTTTCTTTCATTTGTAAATGTCATATGTAGAAAAAATGTTTTTTTTTAATTCAAGATCTTAATTTGGTATAATGATGTAATTTGGTTTAATATTAGTACCTACTAATATTAAACCTAATTAAACCTATTTATTTATTTAATAAAACAAAAAAAAAATATAAAAAAAATTGCATGTAAAAATTTTATATTTATATTTTTATTAATATTACATATTTTTGTTAATTTAATAACCGTTTTTATTATTATATTTTTAACAATGCATTTTTTATTTTGTGTAATACTAAAATTATTTCTATGTACTCTTAGGGCTTTAGACTGGTTAAGATCTGTTTTGTTAAATGTTGTTAATATTGAATGCTTTGTTTAAAGACCGTTGTACAACCAATAATGAAATAAAATAAAAATGACGCGGTTACGAAATGGGAAAACGACAAAGACGTAACTGCATTACGACCCTATTTTAATATCCTCACTGATTTATAATTACAGCATTAAGTCCGCCTTTTTATTATGCAATATAATTTGATAAATAAATACCTAATCAAGTCAATCGCCCGTTTCGTAACCGCACCGTGAAACACCTCTCGAAAAATCAATGCAGTAGTCTCCGGAAAATTTTCAGACAACTGGGAAACTATCAGGATTTGCCTCAAATAGTCATAAAGTGTCATGACCGTCAGATATAAGTTGGCGTGTGGCCAACTACGGGGGTTTGCGGCGTTTGACGGGTTTAATACCTACCCACATTTAGAAAAACTACCAATTATTTAAAATGAAAACATATCAGATTTTTTTTTCTAGTAAAATGTAGTAAAAATATAAAAATAAAATAACACTCAGAGCGTAGGAGGCGCCGCCACTGGAACACCAACTTATATTTGACGATCTGTAGCTTGGTAGTGAGGGGATGTACCCAGAATACTTTTTTTTGTCGCTTCCTATACAAAGTCACTTACATACATTACATATAAACGCCCTCGGTTTGAGTCACACCATTTAACAAATTATTGCAATTTTTTTTGAAAATGTTCATTAATTTTACTACGCAAAGAAAACAGCTAAAAGAAATACTCAGTACAATTCATTTTAACTAAACACATCAATCGCTCATACTTTGTAGTCACAGAAATGTTAGGAAGATAGAAGGGCGAGTAAAATTAGCCAACAAATGGGATGGTTATATTACTGAATTAAGTTGTAAAACCAAAGCAACTACAAATATTTATTTTACTGTTACTTACTGGCACTAATAGTGGTGTTGTCAAACAAAATGTAGATGCTATGCATTTTTTTATTAAACAACCATTAATACAAAATAAATACCAACTAGTGTCTAACAAACTCGGCCACCACGTAGGTACATATATATATCACCACGGGTGCCTTACGGTGACCGAGACTACCTAGACGGCCTCAGGGTACCCAGCTGAGGGGTTTTAACCCCACCTTGTCGTAGTCGATGGTATAAGTGTACCTACTCCAAACAAGTTGCTAGCTCTTTGCGATGTTTAGATAGACTCAAAAAAACCCATCTATACACAAGTTGGTATAGTAAAACTGGGGACCGACAGCTTTACGTGCTTTCCAAGGCACAATAGTGGTGTTGGCAATTAAGTGTAGGTATATTTTTTAATTATTTAAAAAATCATTGGTACACACCGGGGTTTGAACCGAAGACCTAAAACCTGTAGTGTTTTTAAGTCTGAGGTAAAACCATCTCGGCCACTACGTAGGTATAAATATAACAAATTGACAAACAAGTTATTCCATGGTTGTATTTTTTATTTGGTAGGTATTTTACATATATACATATCATCACGAGTGCCTTACGGCGCCCGAGGCCGCCTAGACAGCTCCAGGGTACCCAGCGGAAGGATTTTAATTAATCCCACCTCATCGTAGATGGTATGAGTCTACACCGAACAAGTGGCTAGCTCGTCGCGATGTTTTTAAAAAAATAGACTCAATAACCCATCTATAAACAGTTCGTTGGTATAGTGAATCCGGGACCGACAGTTTAACGTGCTCTCCGAGGCACTATAGTGGCGCTGTCAAACAAATGTACATACCTACATTTTTTAATTAAAAACTCATTGGTACTCACCGGGATTCGAACCAGGGACCTAAGTGTTTTTAAGTCCAAGGTCTAACCAATTCGGCCACCACGTATATACTCGCTACCACATATATACTCGTCCACCACGTATATACTCGGCCACCACGTATATACTCGGCCATCACGTATATACACCATATATTTACCATAGGTGCACTTCTATTTGTCCATAACTTCAGTGACGCCTACCTAAAACAAACCCAAATCTAAGTGAAATTATCTGAATCTCTCCGAATCTCTCCCCCGGGCATTATAAATCGATAGACCGGTTCATACGTCAAGAACCCCCGATATAATACCCTACAAGATTGATTGTAGGGCCTAACTGAACTACTGGGAAATTCTGCTTCTATTATTATTTATTATACTGGTTGTTTTGTCTTATAGTGGATGTTTTAAATGCCTTAAGAATTACTTATACTGCGGGGTGAGAAGGAACTTTATTTAACACTTTCGCTTTCGTCAGTGAAATCGTTTTCGTCTTGTCTATGGTCAGAACTTGTATGAATAATATACGGAAGTCCTGTAATGCATCTTCAAAATTATTAAGTTGATGATTTTTCGATTGAATTATGCAAAGAAACAAATAATTAATATTTATCTCTTTTCTATAAGTTGAATCGAAAGAATTATGGTACAGTTTTAATAATTTACATGATATGTTACAGCACTTCCGTATATTATTCATACATGTTCTGACCATAGACAAGACGAAAACGATTCCACTGACGAAGGTGAAAGTGTTAAATAAAGTTCCTTCTCACCCCGCTGGATGTTTTTTGTCACGGTGATAAAAATTTTATATTGTGTTCTATAACGAAAATAATGAAACACGTATTTTTTTCCTTTTAGTGTCGCCTATACAAAAACAAAGATAAATAACTCAAAGTATAAAAAAGATCTACAAATCACGTTACCTTTCATACTAAACTCACGAATTAAAGCCTATCACTTGTCTAATTGTGTTTTACTTGTTAGATACGAAGACTTATTATGTATTGGCTTTATATGCCTTTGGCGTTGTATCCGGAGGTCGTGGGTTCGATTCCCACCCATGGCAAAAAATATTAGTACGTTTTTTTCTGTACAGTTTGTCATGGTCTGGGTGTTTATAAAATATAATATGTATTATATCGTTGCTTCTGGTACACATAGTACAAGCCTAGAGCTTAGTTTGTGACCAGAGCAATATGTGTAATTTGTCCTACATATTATTATTATTATTATTATTATTATTATTATTATTATTTGTAGGAGTAATTTTGAGCATATAGACGTTTGTTCAATAATAATTTATTTTTGGGCCTTTTTTTTTTGAAGAAAAAAATACTTACCTACCTTTTTTATTTTAAAAATGGGTTCTAAAAGTGATACTGGAAGCAACAAAAAAATATTATATTTTTAGAAATAAAAAAATTGTATTTTTTTCTTCATATAAAATTTATATTGTCTTCGTATCAAGCAAATAAATACATTTAGACAAGTGGCGGTGTCTCAATTACTCTCAATTCTCAAACCTGAGTTTGCATAGTTTAGTATAAAAGTGATTTTGTACCTGACATATCTTAATGATTTTGTATGAGCGACACTAAAATGAAAAATATACGTGTTTAATTGTTTCCATCATAGAAAATAATATTTTTTTTTACATTTTCTGACAAAAACACCCTATATACACAAACGGGCAATATATTTTTATGATAAAGCAGAAAGTATATAATAATAACATGAAGGACATTACACACATATTGCTCTGGTCACAAACTAAGCTCTAGGCTCGTACTATGTGTACCAGAAACCACAGTACTAATACAAATTATGTTTTATAAACACCCATACCATGATATACTTTATTTTTTGGCATGGATGGGAATCGAGTCCACGACCTCCAGATACAACGCCAAAGCCGAAAACACTAGTCTACGGAGGCTGTATTATACATAGTGGGAGCGATAAATGTAGTTTAACAATCCCAACTGTTCAACTATCATAACATTTGGTGATCATGATATAGATATGTTATTATTATGGGACTTTGGAGGTCTGCTTACTATCAGGTCACTGCAAAGTCACATTCCATGTTCTATTACGGTTATGACCGCCTATGTGGTCCAATATTATTCTGGTTACGCCATTGCACATTGATCTGAAAGATCTGAAGATCGTGGTCGGATCGATTGGCATCAAACATATTTTTTGTGTAAAATTGTCATTTTTTTGCTAACTGTACCTTGTTTTAATCTGTAAATGAAAATTTTACTAAAATATATAGGTTGATAGTCACTTAAGATCATTTGTTTAACTGCAAACCCCTTACTGTCCCGCTGAAAGTTTCTATCCTGTATTCAATATTAGTTATTTATTAATAACTACAAAAAGAGGAATACTAAGAAAAATATTGAGTCCTTGAAGAACACTTTAGTTATGGAAGGTTTTGTTTCTTTTTATTAGCAACAAAACTCATTATGCGTAAAAGAGAGAAAACCTTCTAAAACTAAAGTGTTCTTTAAGGCCTTAATAAGTTTTTATGAATAAGGCCATAAGTATACAGTACCCCTAGTGTAAGTTTTCTAACTATTACTTTGCGTTTGAGTTAACTAAAATTTGTATGGGAAATGGTTCAGCGCTCCAAGCGGAAATTTTGAGAACTAGAAATGCGTTCGTGTGATTTGTCAAAATGTTAACGCGGTAGTATAGTTAACGCGAAAGTAAACGTTGTAAAACTCACACTAAGCCTACAGGATGAAAACTTGAGTAACCAAGTAACACAAGGTAGACGCTCTTAGAAGACTGGCTATCTATTTTCACATAAATTGGCATTGACAGCTTTAAAAATCCAGCGGCCACATTCTATTTCTTATAACGTGAGCGTTAGATTGTCAAAATAACCAATTCCGTTATTAATGCTCTCTCCTCCAATCAGCAAAGGTTAAAGAATACTCTAATTGGAGGCGAGCGCGCTAATAGCGTAAATCGTTATTTTGACAATCTAACGCTCACGTTATAAGAAGCAGAAAGAAATGGCTCCAGACCTCTAATTATGATACGAAATTTTGACAGATCGTTATTGTGATCGATTGTAATTGGAGTTGTCATAGCCTTTATTGCATTGTAATTAGATGACTACTCAAATTATCAACGCATTGACAGATCGCTATCGCTTTCACTGTTTTATAAATAGGCCCCACGACTATAAATTCAAACTATAAATTTCACAATCCTCTATTTTTAATTACGAGTATTATCATTTTACTTGCATTTAAGTATAATTATAATTGTATGTTTGCATCTGACAGCCTCCGTAGACTAGTGGTTGCGCCTTTGGCATTGTGTCCGGAGGTCGTGGGTTCACGTGGCCAAAAAAAAATTGTAGGTACGTTTTTTCTGTACAGTTTTTCATATTCTGGGTGTTTATAAAATATAATATGTATTATATCGTTGCATCTGGTACACATAGTACAAGCCTAGAGCTTAGTTTGTGACCAGAGCAATATGTGTGAATTGTCCTACATATTATTATTATTATACGGTCCATGTAGCCATTCCTAATTCTACCCTAGTCCTTTCACACTTTTACTTTATATATAAAAAAATATTTACCGGCACACTAGCAAAATTACGCGTAATGCGTACCTACTCTAAATTTCATGTAGGTACCTATATCTATAAGGATTCCTTTTTGAAAAATAATCGTAATACTCTTAAAAATGCGATAAAACAAAATGGCGATGATTTTATACAAAACATTTAAAAAATCTAAACGATCTAAGCAAATAAGGTAAATCGAATAAATTTTTACTGTCAGTTGCATCCCGTCGTCGTTTGTGGAGTAACTTAAAGAAAACGACTTGTAAAACTTTCCAATCTGTTCGCAAAATATGCAAACGGAAAATGTTTGATTTCCCGAATGTATACAGGAGAAGTTTTAATCCGGACCATAGACAATTACCTATTTTAGAGACCTTCTTTTTATGAGACAATAAAATAAAAAAACTCTCCGTCATGGAAGTTTATATTATTATAATAATAAAAACAAAAAGTAACTTTTCCTATTAATAGTCACACACCGAGCTCCAATAAAAAAAATGTATGAGTGCGAGCGAGATAGATAGGTGTGTTACAGCAGTTTCGTATTATTCATGCTCATTTCAGTTCATTTGCATGCAACTAAAGACAACTTGAAATCTTCGTTATTATTTTATATTTATTTTTATTATTATACTGTAGGTACCTATTTATTTATTTAAAAATATTTATTGCATGCAATTGTACATGAGCGAGCGCATTTTATACCAGCTTACCTTTTGAGTGAGTGAAATATGCTTATTGTACGGTATTTAAATTGTTGTAAGGAAATAAATAATTTATTTTTGATTTTTTTTAAAGGTTTTTTATTTTTATTATTGGAGCACGGCACGGCTTTGTATCAACCTAGTGGTGAGCAGACCTACAAAGTCCATGAAGGTTCGATCAATAATTGTTGTTAACATTCATCGACAGAGACGAATTGCATTACGAGTAGGTTTTAATATCCTCGCTGTCTTATCGTCAATTCAACCACCCGTTTCGCAGCCGCAACCTGAAAGAAATCAATGCAGTAGTAGTCTCCTAAAAACCCGTGAACCCACACACCGAAACATGACTAGGTAGGTGACTTGACGGTTTTTGCATCTGTATGGGCGGTGGTAACGAGACCGGTCGGTCGGCCTAACGAAGTTAAAAAGACCTTCCTAAAAAGGGTCTGTCTATTTCTTAATGATCCTATGGTATGCCTAGTCCTAGTCGTTGATGTTTATTTGCGAACGTCGCGTGTTTATTCCGCCTGTATGCAGATTTAAAACGTTTAGATACAGCCGTCATTAGTAAAGTATTTAATCACTAGCTATTCATAGTGTTGATAAAATATTTCGCTTTCGTTAAAAATAACTTTACAGGACGCGTAGCTAAGGAAATTCAAATAAATATATATATATATAGTGACTTTGGAAGGATTTACTTTGGGCTAATATGGGGCTCTCTCTACTGATCAAATCGTGCAACTTTTCCCATGGAACCCTGGTGTCGCAAATGAAAAATTGCCTTCTCTATATTCTCTATATTACTGGTTTACAGTAATGTTAAAATGACCAATTTGTATGGGGAACCCATTTTTTTTTCATTTGCGACACATGGTTTCATAGGAATAGTTGTTCGTTTTGATCAGCAGAATCTCATATTAGCCCAAAGTACATCCTTTCAAATTCACCCTGTATATAGGAGCATGGCATGTGACTTTGTATCCACCATGGGGTGGTAAAAAAACCTGCAAAGTCGTTGAATGGGCCGAATAAAACATTGATGTTTAACAGCATTAATCGCTTCCACTATGCCGGCTAAATGATGCGGTTACTAATTGGACGGCGATAAAAAACGAATTTGCGTTACCAGTCTACATGAAATTAACGGCCCGTTTTGTAATCGCATCCTGAAAAGAGACTACCACCTTAACACAAAACCTGTTTATAAATGTGTTACTCGTATTGAGTCTATCCAAACATCGCGATGAGCTAGCCATTTGTTCGGTGTAAGTAGATTCATACCATCAGTTACGACGAGGTGGTACCCTGAGGCCGTCTAGGCGGTCTCGGGCGCCGTAAGGCAACCGTTATGATATTTATTTTTAAAAGACTTTTACTTAAAATATAATAAATTTAGTAAAACTAAATAAAGTAAAACCTAAATAGAATAGAAAATATATTTATTCAATAAAATAATCAATACAAAAACTTATGCTAATTTATAAAATAGAACTCACAATAAAAAAAGAACATAAAAAACACAATATTATTTAATGAATTGGTACACCCTCAGCTTCAGCGTGGGGACTTTACAGAACACCACGCGTTGGTATTCAGGGTGCACCGTAGTAAATCTAACAAATTACCTATACTTATATTATAAATGTATACCTAGTTATTAAAACCTAATGATTAATCTATCCTCCATTTCCTTTTTTTGTGCTTCCATCAACCATATTCTTAACTTCACTTTAAAATATCATAGAAAATATAATATCTACATAAAAACGTTCTACTACCTTTAGAAGCTAAAGAATAATATTTGTTTATTTTTTACCAAGTCTTCATGTACCTAATCCAGGTTTAAGCCAGACTTGCGGGATAGCAAGTCACGTAAGTCTGAAAGCTCCTGAATTTCAAAAATCCCACGTTTAAATGCTTCTTTTGCTCTTACGAATGTGTAGGTACAAGGTATTTTCTTGCCGTTTATTAAATATGCAAAAAGATAGATATAAATACCTTACAGTTTGTTCATCTGGATAATAATGTCTGGGGATTTGTGAGTTTTAAAATAAAGAACTGAGTTAATCAAAATTTATTCAGTTGTAAGTTTATTTCATATTTTTGACTACATGAATGTACTAAGGTATAAAGAAGGTACATACTAAAACTAAAATTACAGGCACCTATATGTATTCTTATTCTCATAAGAATAGCGGTCAAGTGCGAAACATGTTCATGTCATGATGACAGCCTCCGTAGACTAGTGGTTGCGCCTTTGGCGTTGTATCCGGGGGTCGTGGGTCCGATTCCCACCCATGGCAAAAAAATATTAGTACGTTTTTTGTGTACAGTTTGTCATGGTCTGGGTGTTTATAAAATATAATATGTATTATATCGTTGCTTCTGGTACACATAGTACAATCCTAGAGCTTAGTTTGTGACCAGAGCAATATGTGTAATTTGTCCTACATATTATTATTATTATTATGTTCGCGCACTTAGGGTTCTATATAACAAAAGAAAAAATGGGAGAATAGGAGGTATATGGGAATCTTATTATATCAATAATTTTATTTCATTTGGATAATTAATGCATTTCTTTTGAAACTTATTATGAGTGCAAAGCTGCGGGATAATCCTACTACTATATTATTATATCTAGTCGGTTCTTGTCACTGGGATAAAATTTATTTAAAGAAAAACACTAGGCGAATTTTTAAAAGCATTCGATTTTCAATAAAATTGTTTTATTACCTACATATAAACCGCTAAAGCATTATTCAGATATTTTATTTTTCGCGATGAAATTAAAAGAAGTACGAAGAATAAAACTACTGGACCGATTTATATTAGTTTTTTTGTTAAATAGCTATTACTTAGCTATTACTTAGCTTTGGAGGTATTTGGTATTATATTTCGATATACTTACAGTAGCCCTAGTGTGAGTTTTTTTAACATTTAATTTGGCGTTAACTTTACTATTGCGTTAACATTTTGACCAATCACACGCTCGCATTTTTAGTTCTTAAAATTTCCGCTTGGAGCGCTGAACTATTTCCCATACAAATTTTAGTTAACTCAAACGCAAAGTAATATAAAACTCAGGGCTGTTTTAGGAGTGTCTTAGGAATAGTATTTAATTATACCAGATAGAAGAAAGTGTTCTAAGAAGAAAATGTTGAGTATATTACAAGGGTCAAAAGATCATGAAAGGGTTCGATTAACGCATTGTTATTTAACATCATTGATCGCTCCCACTATGCCGGCTAAATTACGCGGTTACGAAACGGGCAGCGCCATAGCCGAATTTGCATTACGGGTCTACTTTAATATCAGCTAAGTTATAATCAAATTAACCGCTCAAAGAAGTTTCAATATTCCAAAAGAAAAATGAGCAAAATACACTCATAAAAAGGAATAATATATGTTTTCTACAGAAAACATGTTCCAACGTAAATATCGGAAATAATTTACGACATTTACGTACAATTACGATTTGTCGTTTTCCGAAGCTTTCGATCCTTTGAAAATACCTCACCCGAGAAGTTTTATTACCTGAAAAATAGGCAAGTAACTAATATTTTTATTTCCAAAAAATATTTCAGTATCGGAAATATATTATTTTTCAGTTGAAATTCTTTATTTACAGTTAAACTATCGTTTCTTAAAATATAAGTGGTTTTATTTGACTGCCTCCGTCTAGTGGTTGCTCCTTTGGCGTAGTATCCTGAGATCGTGAGTTCGATTCCCACCCATGGCAAAAATATATTTGTACGTTTTGCTTTACAGTTTGTCTTGGTCTGGGTGCTTATAAAATATAATATGTATTATATCGTTATTTCTGGTACACATAGTACAAGCCTAGAGCTTAGTTTGCGACAGATATGGATGATTCCTCTTACGGCCCACTATATATTTACCTAATTTCCTTCCTCTTACAGCCCACTTTTATATTTACCTAATTTCCTTCCTCTTACGGCCCACTTTTATATTTACTTAATTTTCTTCCTCTTACGGCCCACTGTTAAATTTACCCTAATTTCCTTCCTCTTACGGCCCACTTTTATACTTACCTAATTTCCTTCCACTTACGGCTCACTTTTATACTTACCTAATTTCCTTCCTCCGGCCCACTTTTATATTTACCTAATTTCTTTCCTCTTACGGCCCAATTTATTTACATATTGCTCGTACGTCCTACATTTTTGATTAATAAAGTACCTACAGACGATAGCAAAAGTTATATTTTCAACTTAGTAAGCTTATAATTTTTAAAAACAATAGCATAATTTTATTATCAGGTAGTCTTAAAAATAAGACTACCTGATAAAACAATAGAAAATATTGAGCTTCATGAAGACTTGGCGCGTCAGTCGCCCAAAGACAAAGCCTTCAAAAGAGACAATGGCGACCAAATAAAATAAGTTGTTGGAAATAAACAATTTCCAACAACTTCTTTTATTTGAGGGTGTAAGAACCATATCTTCTTCTTCTTCTTTTAAATGATGGCCTCTACTCGTTATGTACGAGTAATTTTGTCAGTGTCGAGTGTAGGTAGATTTAAAATATATATAATTATAGTAAAAGTGGGATAATGGGATGGACAGGAAAAGGGAAAGGACTAGGACTAGCGTAGAAAAAGGAATGGCGACATGACCGTATGTAAGCATACGGTATAGTCTTGCCAATGTCGAGTGAAGAAGGAAAAATAATCTACAGTAAAATGGGTACCGCCATTTTACTGAAGATCCACAATCTTATTTGAGATAACACAAACACCGAGATCACTGCGTAAATGCTACACTTAATATTACTATACGAATGCTTATTCTACAAAATTAGTTCACTTTTGCACAATAATATTCAATAAAATTAAATTTGAAAAATATAATATGAACACGCGTCTACAGTGTTCGGGCTACCCTCAAAGAATCAAGAACCATATATATACTTAGGTCAATTTTCACATATTGCTCTGGTTACAAACTAAGTTTCAAGCTTGTACTATGTGTACCAGAAGCAACGATATAATAAATATTATTATTACAAACTGTACAAAAAAAGCGTACTAATAATATTTGTTGCCATGGGTGGGAATCGAACCCACGACCGGATACAACGCCAAAGATGCAACCACTAGTCTACAGAGGCTGTCAAACTGCACTTACACTCTCAATTATTTCATTCCTGAAATTGGATTGGATTTTTATAGTATATAATTTAGATATATACCTTTAATAGTTTTTCAGTTAGGCAAAAACATGCGAATACATTTTTTTTAATTAAAAAAATCAATAAAGTTTATATAAAATTCGTTGTATTTTAGGTCTAAATTTAAATGAATAGCAATACCTACAGTTAAATGCACGACGAATCCGTTTGCAGTTCCTCGGCGGTCGCTAATGAATGCAATACAAACACTGCGGGTTTACCGGAGTAGTGTATACTGTAGTTCTATACATAAATACAGCCTAATTATGCTTAAATATACTTTGTATTAAGCCTAAATATACTTTACATTTTATAATGTGGAATGCTCTACCAGCTTGCGTGTTTCCTTCCTCTTATAACCTAGAGTCCTTTAAACGAAGCGTGAATAGGCATCTTAAGCCGGCATAATGATGGCAACCAGCGGTGCACCTGTATGCATCCGCTTGTTGCTATCATTCATGGATATTGCATACTGCTTAACATCAGGTGGATGCAAGGTCACATGTTGAGCTCTCATAAAAATATATATATAGTAAATTTTTAATACTGTACAATTATAAACGCCTAACGTTACATTCTAGAAGTTGTTATTGTATGTCTGTCCGTATATTTAATAAACTACCAACATCTTATAAAAGTTTAAGATTAAGTTAATTTAAAAAGGTTATATTTAGTCTGTTATTAGATAAGTGTTATTGTGAAATACAAAGGACTTTTTAAGTGATAAAATTGACATGTAATTGGAAAAATATTTTCCTCTCTATAATGTTTTCATAAAATAATAATATTATGTTGTATAATTATGTAACCAATATTATTGCAATTTGCACACCGCAAGCGGTAGAATATGTATATCACTATATTTAAGACCTAAATTTGTAACATATTTTGGCAAATAAAGATTTTATTTATTATTTATTTATTTATTTAAACTCAGTTTAATTTGAGAATTAAGTTGTCATAGATTTTATTTTAGCTCTCATTGGCAATTCGTAGATACTCTTTCAGACTATTGGACTTATTCATAAAGACTTATTGAGTCCTTGAAGAACACTTTAGTTATGGAACGCTCTTTTATTTAGCAACAAAAATTAATATGCGTAAAAGAGACAAAACATTCCATAACTAAAGTGTTCTACAAGGCCTCAATAAGTTTTATGAATAAGGCCATAAGACTTGAAACGTGCAAAGTATTTACCGAATCTCTGGAATGTGGAGCAAGAGTTGAATAGAGTAATACGTTATGGGAGTCAATTAGGCTGATTTGAAGGGATTATTACAGAGCTATTAACAATAAAAATATTTAATATGGAGTTGCTGTTGAATAATAAATACCATCACGGATGACTTTTTTGGCTCCCAAGAACCGTTTAAACCCACGAGGGATTCGAACCTCATTTCGCCGATGGTATTCGAAGGCAACACCTTTCACCTTTCTAGTACTATTTGTTAGCACTATTGTTTCTTCTGTGGTAGTTAGTACTACTCGTACTTATCATATTTTGAGTATATCATATTATGTCAAATAAAAATCATAGATATTGGTTGTCTTCTAATATTCTGTTCTTTGTTTAATTTATGAAATGAATTCCGTATCAAAGTTAAGGAATTGAAGGTATTCAAGATTTACTAAAGTGTTAAAAAAGACCACTCAGACAGCGACAGCACCCCACTCTTCTTTCCGAAGAAAAGAGCGAACGATCAACGAGGGCTGAAGGTCTGAGACCCTCGCCTGCCTCTAGGGACGCGAAAAAAGAATCGATACTTTGTGGTATCGAGTACTTCTCCCTTCGATACCGATACTTTTGTACTCGATATTTTGTGTTCGATACTTTTACTCAATGAGTACTTTTTGACAAGTATCGTATCGAAAAAATACTTTTTATGAGATACTAAAAAAAATGAGGGGTTTTTATATACTTTGCCGCATATTAAGTGATTAAATAACGACGGCGTTTTTTTTTTGCTCATTAAATAAATTGAACACAAAATATCCTCATCTCAAGCACACATCACATTTGTAATCTCATTTTTGATATGTTTCATATACAATTACTACATGCGCCGTTCCGCAGTTACTACTGGTCACAATAAGACAAACGTATTGGCCAGTTGGCGGTACCAATCTTGCAAAAAAGATAGTGCGCTCCTGCGTCAGGTGCTCTCGGGTTTAAAGCACAGCCAATACAGCCTATTATGGGCAATCTCCCTAAAGAAAGAATCGAGTTGGAATATCCATTCATAGATACGGGTGTCGACTACGCCGGGCCAATTATGATATCGAACTGTAAAGGCAGAGATAGCAGATTAATTAAGGCATATTTTTCGGTATTCATTTGTTTAGCAACAAGTCGGTGCACCTGGAGCTCGTCTCCGACTTGACCAAGGAAGCTTTTGTAGCTTCTTTAAGTCCTTTTATAGCGCGTAGGGGGAAGCCTCGAAACATATTCTCAGACAACGGTACAACGTTTGTTGGAACATTTAACGAACTGTCCAACATACTTCAACTTAATTATAACACATAAATCGCAGAATTGGGTATAAACTTTTCTTTTATACCTGCATATACAGCCAATTTCGGGGGATTATAGGAATCGGCCGTAAAATCGGTAAAACATCATCTACGCCGCACTCTTAATCTTACACATCTTACATATGAGGAGATGTCGACCTGCCTCATTCAGATAGAAGTCATTTTAAACTCCAGACCTCTCACTCCACTTTCCGCAGATCCATCAGACCTTTCTCCTCTCACACCCGCAAATTTCCTGATTGGACGATCACTGCTGTTTGCTCCACAGTCACAGGCTCCACAATCAAGCAAAATCAATCTCATCAAGAGGCACCAGCGAATCGACGTTCTAAGTCAACGATTCACTACAGAATACATCGTTTGGCTTCAAAACAAAACTAAGTGGTTCAAATCAAAAGGAGACTTTAACTTCTGAGATAACTAACCAAATAGAAAGAGACATTTAAAAATAAGACATAGATGGCAAATGTAGATTATGCAAAGAAAAGGATGAAACCATTCAACATATAACATCAGGATGCGTTGTTTTGGCTCATAACTTATATATTCACAGACATAATAATTTGGTCAAATATATTTATTGGAATTTATTAAAGAAACATAAATTTTATTACAACTCAAAATGGTGGACAACAGAATTAATTAGTGTAGTAAAAAATAACGAAGCAAAAATTTTATGGGAAGTAACTATGCAAACAGACAGAAATATCCCACACAATAGACCAGATATAGTTTACACCAATAAAAACACAAATGAAATTTATTTAATAGATATTTCGGTACCGTCTGATTATAATGTATTGAATAAGGAAATTGAAAAATGCATGAAGTATGAACCTTTGAAGAATGAAATGAAAAGATTATATGATTGTAATGTTACAATAATCCCCATAATTGTTGGCTGTACAGGAATAATTTCGAAAACATTATCAAAATATCAGAAATCTAAAATTATTTAAACAAATATATATTTCCTAATTAATTTGATTTAACAATAGTGTTTAACTCAAATTAAAGAACAATTTCATTCCAGAGAAGTTTTGCTAAGTAGGTACCTAAATAAAAAAATAATGTCTAATAAAAAATCCTATCGGATTCTCCTGCTAAAGCCATGAAATTTCGCCAACTCCATGAAAAATATATTTTGTGAAATAAAAAGATCTTTCGGAATCGTTACAATTTCGCCCCGATGGGTTTTTTCACTGTCTCACGGTTTTCGAGATAAAAAATAAAATGTGTTTTCATTCAAGTGAAATTTTGCTGTGACCAAATAAATTTTTTGTCAAATAAAAAATGGTAACTCTAGAAAAAGTCCCCAAAATGAAAAAAATCTTTCTGATTCTTTACAATTTAGCCCAGATGGATATTTTTGCTATCTATCACTGTTTCCGATATAAAAAATAAAATGTGTTTTCATTCAAGTGAAATTTTGCTGTGTCCAAATAAAATTTTTGTCAAATAAAAAATCGTATTGGATTCTCCAAGGCCTATAATTTCGCCCAGATGGGTTTTTTCACTATTTGTCTCGTTTCCGAGATAAAAAATAAAATGTGTTTTCATTCGAGTGAAATTTGGCTGTGACCAAATAAATTTATTTAATTACAAGTTCGCCCAGAGGCCCTACCATGGGGTTTGGGCATTTTAGCAACGTAATCTGTATCTGTAGCCGTTTCAGAAATAAAAAATAAAGCAAAATTTTGCAATCCTCAAAAAAAAAGTGAAATAAAAAATCCTACCTGATTCTCCTGCTGAAGCCCTCTAATTTCACCACGATGGGTTTTTTCGTTATCTGTGACCGTTTCCGAGATAAAAAATAAAATGTGTTTTTACTCAAGCGAAATTTCGGTAAGTACATGAAAAAAAAATTTTATCATATATAAAAAAATCTCCTGCTCATGCCCTACAATTTTCCCCAGAGGTTTTTTTTTGCTATCTGTCACCGTTTCCAACATAAATAATAATGTGTTTTCACTCAAGCAAAATTAAGTCCATATAAAAATATTTGTTAAATAAAAAAATATATTAAATTCTCCAGCTTAAACACTACAATTTCACCCCGACGTGTTTTTTTGCTATCTGTCAACGTTATTGAGAAAAAAAAAGAAAATATGTTTACAATGAAATAAATATTAAAAATAATATGTATTTTATCGTTGCTTCTGGTACACATAGTACAAGCCTAGAGCTTAGTTTGTGACCAGAGCAATATGTGTAAATTGACCTACATATTATTATTATTATTATACGTGTATATACGTGGTGGCCTAGTTATATACGTGGTGGCCTAGTTGGTTAGACCTTGGACTTAAAAACACTTAGGTCCCTGGTTCGAATCCCGGTGTGTACCAATGAGTTTTTAATTAAAAAATGTATGTACATTTGATTGACAACACCACTATAGTGCCTCGGAGAGCACGTTAAGCTGTCGGTCCCGGTTTCACTATACCAACTTGTGAAACTGTTTATAGATAGGTTATTGAGTCTATTCAAAACATCGCGACGAGCTAGCCACTTGTTCGGTGTAGACTCATACTATCGGCACGACGAGGAGGGATTAAAACCCCTCCGCTGGGTACCCCTGGGCCGTCTAGGTGGTCTCGGGCGCCGTAAGGCACCCGTGATGATACATACATACATTAATAATGAAACAAAATTACTAAGCCCAAGAAAAATACTATACCACAAAAAAAAATACGAAAAAAAGCAATCTAATCTGATTGCTCAGCCCAATTCCTACAATTTCTCCCAGATATATATTTTGGCTATCTGTCAACGTATTTGAGAAAAAAAAAGTGTTTAAAAAAAAAAAAAACTTTTTCGGATAGTCCTGCTTCACCCGAACATTGCCGTGTTTAAAGACACCCACCCTAGGTGCTATCGTTTGCAAGAAAAACCCTGAAAAAAATATTTAAGTTATCAAAAAAATAAATCGAATTTCTCACCAACAGCTCTTCAAAAAGTTGTATTGGCGCAAAGACGCCAGACGCACCATTATTGAGAAAAAACAGCCCGTGATAAAATTTATTCTGAAAATAAAAGACATTTTGGTCACTTTTTTTTCGGTTTAGGACTTGCCACGCTAACCTGAACAAAATAAGTTGTAATACTATCACTTTCCATAGCAAGATTTTGATATTCGAGGGCATATCTCCGAGCGCCAATGCAAAATTGGCAATGTCAGGGTTTTCCCCGCTTGCTGGACCATCTACTACACCCCCGCCAAAGTTTCACCCTTCCAGTATTTCTCCTTCCGGTTAAACAAAACTGTCAATGAGTGTGTCAGTCAGTCAGTGGCAAGACCAGCTTCTCGGCCGAGCATCCCGGTGCGGTTATAGATAGTTATTTGTGTGAGTGGCCGATCCTGGCTGTACTGCAATGCTGGGCCGACCCGTGATGTTTGCAAATATTATATTTTGAAAACGAAGGCTATTTGAATGTACTCTCATTTTATTACAAGATTAAATATTACAGGTTTTTTTGTTTACATTATCAATATTATAGTACTGCCGACTGATGCTTATACAATACAAAGAGATGATATAATGTCAAATAAAAATCATAAGAAATTTATTTTTCTTTTAATATAAGTCTGATATTAAAATTATTAATATAAATCCCCTACCCTCGCATTAAGATTTTTATTTCATTTTATGAAATGAATTCCGCAACAAAGTTAAGGAATTTAAGGTATTCAAGATTTATTAATCAATAAATCATTGATTTAATAAAAAAAATAGTAAATCCGTTGGTCCTACAAGATTTGATATGAAACAGACGAGAATTAAATAGGAATTGTAATACTTGAATAGCATGCGTAAAGCACCAATTTACAGAACTACACTGTAGTATAAATTACGTAAAAATAAGTTGGATAAGATAACGATCAATGTTGCCTTATACAAAGGCAAATTTACATAATGTAATAAAAATAAATAATATTTATTAAAGGTGTTAAAAAAAAGACCACTCTCAGACAGCGACAGCACCCCACTCTCCTTTCCGAAGAAAAGAGCGAACGATCAACGAGGGCTGAAGGTCTGAGACCCTCGCCTGCCTCACGCTCAGGGCGCCGCGCCACATCTCCTCATCGTGGCTTTGGTCGACTCACGCATTGTGAATGTTGCGTGAAGAACTTACTATAGAAATGATCCTATGAAGTAAGGTCTTATCGAAAAGTCCGTCATCAAAAGTATTTATAGTGGCATCTTAGTTTTGTGTCGTGCGATATAGAATTTTTGTTCACAGTCACGCGCTCTGTTGGTGTTTTATAGAACTTTTTAGAGTTGACGTTAATAGTTCATGATTAATGATCGATAAAGTGTGTGGTCTATCTATAGCAAATAATAATATACAAATTTATAAATCCGTTATTGCTTTCGAAAAATATTACATTATATATTATAATTATATTTTATTAGCCTATAAATATATTTACCGAATAACGTTTTTTTTCAGCATATTTTTTATTAGTACGTAATATCTTAATAAAACTATAGACAGTTTTATACATAAACGAAAACAAATAATTTAATAAAGATTACTATTCTTGTAGCTTATTACTTATTTGTTAGAACTAATAATATGGTAGATGCATCACGCAAATAGACTCTTGATAGTACTACACCGACAATTTTGATTGTTCTACAAATACACGAGAGATGTCGCTAAAAGTCAATTGTTATAGTACGCATTATTTGAGATAGATGTCGTTAGGATAAATAAAAAGTGTACAACGGTATGATTAGCTTCTGACAATGAGTCATTTTGATATTGTATGCATCAGTATCGCTTCTCGGCCTTTTGGCTAAGATCAAAGTGTAGTATCTGTTCTTTTCAGCTTAATATCTGAAAGTTCCCGCATCGCGGGACCAGTATATTAAACTGATTTTTTTACCGAGACGGGATGCTCGGGGCTCGCTCCACTCCCGTCACGGGTCGGCCCAGCATTGCAGTGCCGCCGGGATCGGCCCACATAAATAACAATCTATAACTGCGACGGGATGTTTGGGGGTCGCTCCACTCCCGTCACGGGTCAGCCCGGCATTGCCGTGCCGCCGGGATCGGCAACAAAAATAACTGTCTATTACCGCTTCGGGACGCTCGGCCCATAGCTCGCTATAGATGGTGGGTGTCTCGCGTCCCCATGGCTGGTTGAGGTATGTGGTTAGCCACCTATCCTCCAAACCTATCAAACAAAAAGGCAAAATACCCTTTAAAACTGCTGAAATTCTACCTTTTTAAACTTTATCTTCCAATATTCGCCGACTCCCCGCAAGTCATAGGAGACGCGGGTAATGGGGGTGCATGGTTACATGTCTTTCCTATATACCCCAACAAAAAATCTTAAAAAACACCTAAAAACTGCTTTAATTATTATAAACTGATAATATACACTTAAAATGGCAAAGATAAACTTATCTCTGATTTTATTATTGGTTACACGTGTACTCATAAAAGTGGATACATCATGTTATAGATTTACTTTAAATTTTGTTCCGTAATGAGAGCCGTCTCGCTTCGCTCAACGGATGTACGAAACTGCGTCGCTGGGCTTGATAGCCTATAACGTTGCGTATTATTGCTAATATAAAATTTACACAACATATTATTTAACAAATAAAGCTCATTATTATATTAAAAGTTTACTCAATCATAAATCCATTATTTACAAAATACTAGCTGAGTTCTTGCACCGAGACATCACTAAAGCTTATGTCAAAAACTTGAAAAGACACCGGTGGAAAAATTAAAATAGAGATATTAATACCGTCTGTAATTTTTAATCCTATCGGATTCTCCTACTAAAGCCATGAAATTT
The DNA here is from genome assembly GCA_947458855.1 of Monopis laevigella. Taxonomy (NCBI): domain Eukaryota; kingdom Metazoa; phylum Arthropoda; class Insecta; order Lepidoptera; family Tineidae; genus Monopis; species Monopis laevigella. The sequence goes on from OX381599.1 coordinate 8,964,378, forward strand.
CGCCCAGATGGGTTTTTGCTATTTGCCACCGTTTCAGAGATAAAAAATAAAATGTGTTTTCACTCAAGCGAAATTTCGGTAAGTACATGAAGAAAAAATTTGTCTTATAAAAAATCGTATTGGATTCTTCTGATTCAAGCCCTACAATTTTGCCCAGATAAGTTTTTTCGCTACCTGTCACCGTTTACGAGATAAAAAATAAAATATGTTTTACTAATTAAAGCAAAATTTTGCAGTCCTCAAAAATAAATTGTGAAATAAAAAATCCTACCGGACTCTCCTGCTGAAGCCCTTTAATTTCACCACGATGGGTTTTTTCGTTATCTGTGACCGTTCCGAGATAAAAAATAAAATGTGTTTTCACTCAAGCGAAATTTCGGTAATTACATGAAAAAATTTTATTATCATATATAAAAAAATCTCCTGCTCATGCCCTACAATTTTTCACAGAGGTTTTTTTTTGCTATCTGTCACCGTTTCCAAGATAAATAATAACGTGTTTACACTCAAGCAAAATTAAGTCCATATAAAAATATTTGTTAAATAAAAAAATATATTAAATTCTCCAGTTTAAACCCTACAATTTCACCCCGACGTGTTTTTTTCGCTATCTGTCACCGTTATTGAGAAAAAAAAGAAAATATGTTTTCAATGAAATAAATATAAAAAAATAATATGTATTTTATCGTTGCTTCTGGTACACATAGTACAAGCCTAGAGCTTAGTTTGTGACCAGAGCAATATGTGTAAATTGTCCTACATAATATTATTATTAATGGAAGAAAATTACAAAGCCCAAGAAAAATACTATACCACATAAAAAATGCGAAAAAAAGTAATCTAATCTGATTGCTCAGCCCAATTCCTACAATTTCTCCCAGATATGTGTTTTGGCTATCTGTCAATATATTTTAGAAAAAAAAACGTGTTTAAAAAAAATTAAAATATTCTTTTTCGGATAGTCCTGCTTCACCCGAACTTTGCCGTGTTTGGAGACACCCACCCTAGGTGCTATCGTTTGCAAGAAAAAAACCTGAAAAAAAAGTTTAAGTTATATAGAAGAAATAAAAAGACATTTTGGTCACTTTTTTTTCGGTTTAGGACTTGCCTCGCTAACCTGAACAAAATAAGTTGTAATACTATCAGTTTCCATAGAAAGATTTTGATATTCGAGGGCATATCTCCGAGCGCCAGTGCAAAATTGGTAATGTCAGGGTTTTCCCCGCTTGCTGTACCATCTACTGCACTCCCGCCAAAGTTTCACCCTTCCAGTATTTCTCCTTCCGGTAAAACAAAACTGTCAATGAGTGTGTCAGACCAGCTTTATATTAAACTGACTGGCTGACTGATTTTTTTTACCGCGACGGAGTTCACTCCCGTCACGGGTCGGCCCGGAATTGCAGTGCAGTCGGGATCGCCCCGTGACGAGAGTGGAGCCAGCTCCAGGCCCAGCATCTAGCGTACTGTAATGCTGGGCCGACCCGTGATGTTTGCGAATATTATATTTTGAAAAAGAAAGGCATTTTGAATGTACTCTCATTTTATTACAAGATTAACATTATTAGATTAACAAGATTACAGGTTTTTTTGTTTACATTATCAATATTATAGTACCGCTGACTGATGCTTATACAATACAAAGAGATGATATAATGTCAAATAAAATGATAAATAAATCATAAATCATTTATTTGTTCACGAACACAGGTTTAAAAAATTTTACAATTTCAGTTGTTAATACAATATTAAATAGTTCTCTATGTTCCGCCCGAGAGCATGTAAACATTTTTACAGTGGTATAAAATACCACTGATTTTATACCACTGTAAATATAAAAATATAAAAATCTATAAAATATATAAAAATCATAGATATTTGTTTTTCTTTTAATATAAGTCTGATATTAAAATTATTTAAAATCCCCTGCCCTCGCATTAAGATTTTTATTTCATTTTATGAAATGAATTCCGCAACAAAGTTAAGGAATTTAAGGTATTCAAGATTTATTAATCAATAAATCATTGATTTAATAAAAAAAATAGTAAATCCGTTGGTCCTACAAGATTTGATATGAAACAGACGAGAATTAAATAGGAATTGTAATACTTGAATAGCATGCGTAAAACACCGATTTACAGAACTACACTGTAGTATAAATTACGTAAAAATAAGTTGGATAAGATAACCATCAATGATGCCTTATCCAAAGGCAAATTTACATAATGTAATAAAAATAAATGATATTTATTAAAGGTGTTAAAAAAAGACCACTCAGACAGCGACAGCACCCCACTCCCCTTTCCGAAGAAAAGAGCGAACGATCAACGAGGGCTGAAGGTCTGAGACCCTCGCCTGCCTCACGCTCAGGGCGCCGCGCCACATCTCCTCATCGTGGCTTTAGTCGACTCACGCATTGTGAATGTTGCGTGAAGAACTTACTATAGAAATGATCCTAAAGGCATTGCAGTGCCGCCGGGATCGGCCCACATAAATAACAATCTATAATGCGACGGGATGTTTGGGGGTCGCTCCACTCCCATCACGGGTCAGCCCGGCATTGCCGTGCCGCCGGGATCGGCCACAAAAATAAACTGTCTATTACCGCTTCGGGATGCTCGGCCCATAGCTCGCTATAGATGGTGGGTGTCTCGCGTCCCCATGGCTGGTTAAGGTGTGTGGTTAGCCACCTATCCTCCAAACCTATCAAACAAAAAGGCAAAAACCCATTAAAACTGCTGAAATTCTATCTTTTTAAACTTTATCTTCCAATATTCGCCGACTTGCCGGTTGGGGCCATAGGAGACGCGGGTAATGGGGGTGCATGGTTACATGTCTTTCCTATATACCCCAACAAAAAATCTTAAAAAACACCTAAAAACTGCTTTAATTATCTATAAACTGATAATATACACTTAAAATGGCAAAGATAAACTTATCTCTGATTTTATTATTGGTTACACGTGTACTCATGAAAGTGGATACATCATGTTATAGATTTACTTTAAATTTTGTTCCGTAATGAGAGCCGTCTCGCTTCGCTCAACGGATGTGCGAAACTGCGTCGCTGGGCTTGCTAGCCTATAACGTTGCGTATTAATGCTAATATAAAATTTACACAACATATTATTTAATAAATAAAGCTCATTATTATATTAAAAGTTTACTCAATCATAAATCCATTATTTACAAAATATTAGCTGAGTTCTTGCACCGAGACATCACTAAAGCTTATGTCAAAAACTTAAAAAGACACCGGTTGAAAAATTAAAATAGAGGTATATTATTACCGTCTGTAATTTTTAATTTCTAGAAATCTAAAATTATTTAAACAAATATATATTCCTAATTAATTTGATTTAACTATTGCTTAACTTAAATTTAAAAAACAATTTCATTCCAGAGAAATTTTGCTAAGTAGGTAACCTATATAAAAAAAATATGTCTAATGAAATGGTCCTATCGGATTCTCCTACTAAAGCCATGAAATTTCGCCCAGATGGGTTTTTGCTATTTGCCACCGTTTCCGAGATAAAAAATAAAATGTGTAAAACACACAAAAATTTTTGACAAATCCATGAAAAAAATATTATCAATTTCGCCTAAATATTTTTTTTTGCTATCTATCATCGTTTCCGAGATAAAAAAAATAAAATATGATTTCTTTCAGGCGAAATTTGGCTAAGTCACAAAACACTTTTGTGGAAAATGAAAAATCATAACTGATTTTCCACAATTCCTCCCAAATGGATTATTTCGCTATATATCAACGTTTCCGAGATAAAAAATTAAATGTGTTTTCATTAAAGCGAAATTTTGCTAGTCATTTAAAAAAAAAATGTGAAATAAAAAAGTGCATTGGATTCTTACATACATATATATACATATAATCACGGGTGCCATACGGCGCCAGAGACCACCTAGACGGCCCCAGGGTACCCAGCGGAGGGGTTTTAATCCCACCTCGTCGTAGCCGATGGTATGAGTCTACACCGAACAAGTGGCTAGCTCGTCGCGATGTTTTTTGAATAGACTCAATAACCCATCTATAAACAGTTTTACAAGTTGGTATAGCGAAACCGGGACCGACAGCAACAAATGTACATAAATTTTTATTAATTAAAAACTCATTGGTACACACTGGGATTCGAACCAGGGACCTAAGTGTTTTTAAGACCAAGGTCTAACCAACTCGGCCACCACGTATATTTTCTTTTTGGATTCTTCAAGTCCTATAATTTCACCCAAATGGATTTTTTCACTATCTATCTGTCACCATTTCCGAGATAAAAAATAAAATAACTCAAGAAAATTTTTGACAACTCCATGAAAAATATATTTTGTGAAATAAAAAGATCTTTCTGAATCGTTACAATTTCGCCCCCATTGGTTTTTTTACTGTCTCACGGTTTTATATAAAAAATAAAATGTGTTTTCATTCAAGTGAAATTTTGCTGTGACCTCAGATCAGTAAAGTATAGGAGATATGGCATGAAAGCAATTTACTTACGAAACCGCTGTCGCCAATTAGCACACTAAGATTTTTTTTTCTAAGTAAGATTCGCACTCACACTTAAAAAATGCAATCGTTCATTAGAAAGAATTAGAAGCAAACAAAATTATACTTCGTGTAACGTAACGAATGATTATATTTTTACGCCTAATACATACGGATGAATTTACTTTGGTTGCAGTCACATCTGTTATACAGGGGCCGAATCACGGTAAATTTTAAACATAAAGTTGGTAAAGAATTAGCGACCTTATTGCGAATGCATACAGTGTATACTCGCTTACCAATATTTGACTTAGAACGTTCTTATCCCTTCCTTTACTTCGGCAAATGGCAAGTAATAGCATGTGTTCAACTTTTGGTGATGTGCTATGCCTTAATGTTAATAGTTACCGATATTTAATTTGTTTGTTATGGAGAAGCTACTTCTTCTGAAGTTACTTCCTACTTTAGCTGACTGAGTGAAATTTGTCTCTCCTTTATATATTATATTTAAATATAAATTGACAGCCTCCGTAGACTAGTGGTTGCGCTTTTGGCGTTGTATTCGGAGGTCGTAAGTTCGATTCCCACCCATGGCAAAAAAAAATAGTACATTTTTTCTGTACAGTTTGTCATGGTCTGGGTGTTTATAAAATATAATATGTATTATATCGTTGCTTCTGGTACACATAGTACAAGCTTAGAGCTTAGTTTGTGACCAGAGCAATATTGTGTAAATTGTCCTACGTATTAAAAAAAAATAGGGAATTTGAATTAAATATATATTTATATATATAAATATATATTTCTGTTTACGTAAATATCTCAAGAGCCACTGATCCGATAGACTTAAAATTTGGAATGATTATAAATCTTATTAAGCAAATGGTTTGTAAAAGGGTATAAGTCAAAATTTACTAATGGGTTTAGGTGAAAAAGGGTTTAAGTCAAAAATAATAATAAAATAACACTGTTATTTTACAGAACTTAAGGCATCCAATTCCATTTTGCCTCTTGCCAAACATAATAAATATTTTAAGTGCAGTCGGCAACAGCTCACGGTATCTATTTCCGTCTTTTGTCCCGCTCCCGTCAATGCCGTCAAATGAAAATTCTTAGTGTTAGAGCAAGAAGGAAAAATGTGTAATAGATACCGTTAGCTGTTCCCGACATCCACGGAAACAAAATTGCGCAAGAATTAAACTCCCAAAGGATTAATTTTTAAATTATTTATTTTTACATTATTTACAATAATATATAAATAATTGCATTTTTCTGACCAGTAAAATGCAAATATTTATTAAAAAGCTGACGCGTCGATAGATTTGGTTTTGCGTGTTTTGTTAAAAAAATCCAGCAATGTAGGCAATTCCTTGTGAACTGAATTCAAATAACTTTTGAACCAGCACATCTATTTCTTCATCAAACTGGGCTTGTTCAAAAAGTCTCTGTATTTTATAACTTTCATCATAGTCATCAGTGTCCCGTGGTTGAAGCGACAAATTTATGTTTTCGACTGCTGAAGAACATGTTGAAATAGAAATTTCTTAGAAGGCTTTATACTTTACTTATCTGAGGCTGTGACGAAATATTTTTTTTATCAAATAAAAAATCGTATTGGATTCTCCAAGGCCTATAATTTCGCCCAGATGGTTTTTTTTCACTATCTGTCACCGTTTCCGAGTTAAAAAATAAAAAGTGTTTTCATTCAAAAAAAAAATCCTATCGGATTCTCCTGCTCCAAGCCTTACAAGTTCGCCCAGATGGGTTTTTTTGCTATCTGTAACCGTTTCCGAGATAAAAAATAAAATGTGTTTTAACTCCAGCAAAATTATGCAGTGCCCAAAATATTTTTTTTATGAAATAAAAAAATCGAAAACTGGGCAAGATTGTAAAGAATCAGAAAGATTCTTTACTTTTCGCTATCTGTCACCGTTATTGTGAAAAAAAAATGCGTTTTCAATGAAATAAATTTAAAAATTAATATGTTTTATATCGTTGCTTCTGGTACACATAGTACAAGCCTAGAGCTTAGTTTGTGACAAGAGCAATATGTGTAAATTGTCTTACATATTATTATTATTATTAATTAAACAAAATTACTAATCCCAAGAAAAATACTATACCTACCACAAAAAAGAAAATTATGAAAAAAAAATTTAATCTGATTCCTAAGGCTCAATCCCTACAATGTCTCCCAGATATGTGTTCTGGTTATCTTTTTTGAAAAAAAAAAACGTGATTAAAAAAATTCAAAGATTATTTTTCGAATAGTCCTGCTTTACCCGAGCATTGCCGTCTTTGGAGATACCCACCCTAGGTGCTATCGTTTGCAAGAAAAAAACCCGAAAACAAAATTTTAGTTATCAAAAAAAAAAAAAAAAAATTTTTCACCAACAGCCTTTGAAAAATTTGTATTGCCGCAAAGTCGCCAGATGCACCATTATTGAAAAAAAGCCCGTAATAAAATTTATCCTGAATAAAAAAAACATTTTGGTCACTTTTTTTTCGGTATAGATAGGTAATTTTGGTCACTTTCCATAGTAAGATTTTGATATTCGAGGGCATATCTCCGAGCGCTAGTGCAAAATTGGCAATGTCAGGGTTTTCCCCACTTGCTGGACCATCTACTACACCCCCGCCAAAGTTTCACCCTTCCAGTATTTCTCCTTCCGGTTAAACAAAACTGTCAATGAGTGTGTCAGTCAGTCAGTGGTAAGACCAGCTTAATATTAAACTGACTGGCTGACTGATTTTTTTACCGCGACGGAGCTCACTCCCGTCACGGATCGGCCCGGAATTGCAGTGCAGCCGGGATCGCCCCGTGACGAGAGTGGAGGCAGCCCAGGCCGAGCATCCCGGTGCGGTTATAGATAGTTATTTGTGTGAGTGGCCGATCCTGACTGTACTGCAATGCTGGGCCGACCCGTGATGTTTGCAAATATTATATTTTGAAAACGAAGGCATTTTGAATGTAGTCTCATTTTATTGCAAGATTAACAATTACAGGTTTTTTTGTTTACATTATCAATATTATCCTGCCGACTGATGCTTATACAATACAAAGAGATGATATAATGTCAAATAAAAATCATAAGATATTTGTTTATCTTTTAATATAAGTCTGATATTAAAATTATTTAAAATCCCCTGCCCTCGCATTAAGATTTTTATTTCATTTAATGAAATGAATTCCGCAACAAAGTTAAGGAATTTAAGGTATTCAAGATTTATTAATCAATAAATCATTTATTTAATATAAAAAATAGTAAATCCTTTGGTCCTACAAGATTTGATATGAAACAGACGAGAATTAAATAGGAATTGTCAATAATACTTGTATATATGGCAAGATTATAAAAAAAGGGTATATGTATGACCCATAAGGTCTCTAATATGACATAACAATAAAACTATGGCAATATCGATTGCCATTTTATTCTCCGGGGACAGCGATAAAAGGTCTTAGAGGGCATTTGGTTAGGCTGCTATTTATTACCAAAAGAACGACAATTATTTATTACCGCAATATCATATTTAGAACTTAAACGCGATGGTATGGACATCTTAATATGAAAACTACTACCGAAACTAACGCACGCTACATAACCAACTAGTGTAAGACTAGGTGGATTAGCTGATTCCATTGACCTTTAAATCAGTATCTGCCATACAAGGGAGCCACAAAGGCGAACAACTACAGCGACCATATTTACGTCTTAAATATTTATTTTAAATAAAAACAAGTTACCAAAGCATATATAAGGCCATCGGTATTTTTAAGGGCGTAAACGTTAACTCTAAAGACGATTCACTCGGTGACACCCCGGAGAAATAGTAACAGCAAGTAAACAACCTTTTGTGTTTCACACAGACCAACAGAGGAGCATAGTTATTGACTTGCTTATGCTATATAGAATATATATGTTGGTAACGGCAACAAATAATATTTAAAACTAAATTAAAACTAATTATAAAAATGTAAAAGTCAATTTGACGGAGTCAGAAACAAATAATAAATGGTGAACAAGTGTCCAAATTTAATAATATCTTTTATTAATGAAGACCCAAAGCTCCCACCCAAACATTGGCGCCCGAAGGTTACAAAAAACTCTGGCTCTTGGAAATTCATAAAGAAGTCAAGAATCCAGCAATTTGGTGAGATCAAACAATTCCTATTCATTTGGTCCACAAAAGCGTCGTCGTCGTCATTCGGTGAGGATCGTCGCTAGTCGTGTCGTATGTCGCAGAAAGATTACTTCCCTCTCGCTCATAAATTGTGTTGCGATCTCTTTCTTCACATAGCGGGGGAAGGCGTCTACGAGACCGACAGAGTTTTCATTCGCTCCTTAGTTCAGCGAATCATTCCAAAAACGCTTCATACATTCGTTCATTCGACTGTTGTCATAATCAAATTCAAAACAAACGAATATTGTAAAATTTGAACTTCAGTTGTTATTTTTGTATAATTTGTAAATAAAATTTCTACATTCTAAGTTAATTTACTAAAATGGAAGAACTTAAACAATTGCGTGCAAATAGAGGTTATGAAAAAGCTTCAATTACGCGGTTGTTAAACTATATCGAAAACAATAAGCTGAATGAAGTATCAGCAGAGGAAATAGAGATAAAGAAAGATAGACTCATAAAATCATTTGGTGAGTACGAAAGCTTTAATAAACAAATTTTGTATATAACAGAGAGTGACGAGGAGAATATTGAGTTGGTAGAAAATAATTATTACCTGATATTATCTACATTAAATAAGGAACTTTCGACGAGACAAACTTCTAGTTCCAAAGATGTACAGAAAACTTCTCTTACTTTTAACAAGACAAAGTTACCAGCCATTCATATTAATACTTTTGATGGAAAATATAGTGATTTCATACCTTTTATCGGACTTTTTCAATCTGTGGTTAATAACGACAGTTCTCTTGAACCTATCGAAAAACTTTATTATTTAAGATCCTATGTAAAAGGAGAACCATTAGATTTAATAAAAAACCTACCATTATGTAACGATAGTTATAAGTTAGCTCTTAAGTTATTGAATGATAGGTATTATAATAAATATAAAATTGTAAATGATCATATAAATAACCTCTTAGATGTTAATCCAATTGTAAAATCCTCATCAATAAATATTAGAGAATTTGTATCCAACATAAAGCAGACACTTGCTGCGTTGCAAAACATTGAATCCAATGTATCAACGTGGGATGCAATTTTATTATGTATATTTATTAAAAAATTAGATACCTACACCGTGCGAGCCTACCAGATAGAAAGGGACCCTGGGGCCCAGCCAAGTGTCTCTCTTTTCCTTGATTTCTTGGAAAAGAGAGCGCTTGCAATGGAGAATTCTGAGCCGCCAGCGACTTCAATTAAGAACAAGGTTCCTGGAAGGGCGTCCATGAGTGTGACAACAATGGACACTACAGGAAACATACGTGCCTGCAACTATTGTAAGTCTACTGTACATAAATTATTTCTTTGTAAAAACTTTAAACTGTTACCTATTAAAGAACGTCTAGATTTTATAAAGGCTAATTCTTTATGCGAGATATGTTTAAACAAACATCAAGGAAAATGTAAATATCATTTTAAATGTGGCCAGTGCAAGGGCAAACATAATACACTGGTCCATTTCGAGAATGAGCCTAATCCGGTCATATTGATGTCCAGCAATAAACTAACTAGTACTAATGTTTTACTTCCAACAGCCAAAATCTGCATTCGCAAAGCTGACGGCAGCAATCTCCAGGTGAAAGCAATTTTAGATTCTGCTTCACAGATATCACTGGTGACAAACAAAGTTGTAGAGCTGTTGGGGATGACACCTAAACGAAGCAGTATTAATATTATAGGTGTCACAAATACTAGTAACAAATCCCATTTTTCCTTACCATTAGAGATCATGTCACTTACATCACCATACAAGACAACGATAAATTGTCAGGTTGTCGACAACATTACCTGCAGACTCCCACAAATAAAATTTGATGTGTCAAAGTTAAATATTCCACCAAATCTTTTATTAGCAGATGACGAGTACAACACTCCAGCCGACATCCAGTTATTAATTGGAGCTGATGTGTTTTTTCAGTCGATGCTGCCGCTTCAACCTAACCTGCAAAAGCGTCAGATCAACAACCAATCTACACCATGCATTGTTAATACAAGGTTTGGACACATCATCGCAGGCTCTATTTTTCGACAACCTACTACAAAAAATAATAATAAGGTAACCTCATTAATTTGTCTTGAATGTAATGATGATGTAACAGATGCTCTATCAAAGTTTTGGGAAACTGAAAGCGTACCACAAGTTTATAACGAAGCTTTAACTGAACATGACCAGGCTGAAGAGATTTTCAAATCTTCAGTTCAAATTATAAATAAAAAATATTATGTTGATTTACCATTAAAAATACCATTATCACAAATGAATGATGCCCTTGACAATTCATTTGATGCAGCTTATCATAGATTTATATCTTTAGAGAAGAAATTATATAAAAATAAAAATTTGTTAAATACTTATTCAAACTTCATTAATGAGTATGTAAATCTTGGTCATGGTCATTATGTAAACTTGCAATCCTATAATTTTACTCATGATGCAATATACTTTTTACCCCATCATGCGGTATTTAACGAGGCAAGCAAAAGCACCTCTACAAGGGTTGTTTTTGATGGCTCATCAAAAACAAATAAGAAAGTATCTCTCAATGATTTTCAACTAAGCGGACCAACAGTACAAAGAGATCTTTTTGAGATTATGTTATTATTTAGGTTTGGAGATTTTACTCTATCTACAGACATTAGAAAAATGTTTAGAAATATAATGCTTCATCCAAAGTTTACTTCATTACAAAATATTTTGTGGCGCGAACATGCTGATGACAGTATAAAATGTATATATTTAGATACAGTTACCTATGGGCTCAAAAGCTCAACTTTTTTAGCAACAAGATGTTTATTAGAACTTGCTAACAACAAGGAACAAGATTATCCACTTGCTTCTTTTATAATAAAAAACTGTACATATGTAGATGATATTATGTTTTCAAATTCAGACATTTCTATAGTCATTAGGGCTAAAAACGAGATAAGGGATATGCTTAGCCTTGTTAGTTTAGAAACACATAAGTGGGCATCAAACTGTACAGAGATTTTGTCAGACATTCCTGCTGAAAAACAACACTTTGACGAGCTTGACTTGCAAAAAGATGATTTTAATTTGAAAGCATTAGGGTTAACAATAAATATGAGAAAAGATTGTTTCACAATCACATGTCCTGATATATACAATTGTGATATAGTTACAAAGCGTAATATCTTGAGTTATATTGCAAGATTTTATGATCCGTTAGGGTTCATTAGTCCAATCATTGTTAGGGCAAAGCACATTTTGCAAAAGTTGTGGGCAGAAAAAATTGATTGGGATTCTAAACCACCTGAAAATATCACAGCAGAATGGCTAGAGTTTACAAAAGGTTTGTCAAAATTACAACCTATTTATATAAATAGAAATATCCGAGTTCCGGACAATAAGACTTTAGTACAGCTCATCGGGTTTGCAGACGCATCGAGTTGCATAGGCTATGGCTGTTGCATATACCTTCGAGTGGTCGACATAACAGGTAAGGCGACACTATCCTTACTATGTTCAAAGTCGCGAATCAACCCTCGGGCAAAGCCTTTGACTGTACCGAGGCTAGAATTAAATGCTGCATTATTGTTGTCAGCACTAATGAATAAAGTATACAATATACTAAACCTCAAGTTTCAAATTGGAGGCATATATCTTTATTCCGATTCTACAATTGTATTAGCGTGGCTTAATACAAATCCAACATTATTGAAACCATATGTTGCGAACAGAGTAAGTGTGGTCTCACAGCAAACAGCTTCATGGAGCTGGCTGTATGTGAGCAGCGAAAACAACCCCGCCGATCTTATCAGCAGGGGAGTGGAACCTCAAGTCCTGCCTAGTTACTCTTTGTGGTGGCACGGACCACAATTCTTACGAAATGGTAAGTATGATTTTACACACGATATTAAAAAACCATTCCTTGGGAACTTACCTGAGCTTAAGATAGGTTCAGAATTCTCCAATACAGTATCCTTACTAACGCGAATGAATAATAGTTTTTTTCAATTGTTAGACAAATACTCTAATATTACAAAGATGATACGTGTTGTTGCATTTATGTTAAGATTTATTCACAATATTAACAAAAATAATACCAAAAATATAAATAGTTTTCTATCCAGCTCAGAGCTGCAAAAAGCTTTATTGTTAATAATTAAACATGAACAGGAAGTTCATTTTAAAGAGGAAATTTATGTAATTAAATCTAGTTTAATTATCAAAGGTGTTTTGAGACCTCTTCATCCATTTTAGATAAAGATGGTTTACTCCGTGTAGGCGGACGTCTTCATAATGCGGATGTATTATATTCTAAAAAACATCCTATTATTTTACCAAATAATTCTCGAACTTCTAAGCTTATTATATTACGTGAACATGCTAGATTGTTACACGCTGGTCCAAAATTGTTACTGTCAAGTTTAAATGAAAAATACTGGTTAGTAAATGGTACCAGACAAGTAAAAACAGTAACACACAATTGTATAAAATGTTTTAGATTGAAGGCCAGCGCAGCAAAGCAGTTAATGGGTTCCCTTCCTGAACAGCGAGTCACGAAATGCCGACCATTTCAAAGAATTGGCATCGATTTTGCTGGGCCGATTGATATTATAAACTCTCGGGTAAGACGAGCTCTCATTACGAAGGGGTATGTGTGTGTGATGGTATGCTTCGTAACCAAAGCGATACATCTCGAGCTATCATCAGATTTAAGCACACACGCATTCCTTGCGTGTTTTAAAAGGTTCGCAGCGAGACGAGGGTTGCCTGCAAAGGTATTTTGTGACAACGGCGGCTGTTTCAGAGGAGCGAGTAACCACTTAGCTGATTTGTACAAACTTCACGCATCAGGTAACCACCAAACACAGGTGCAAAATTATGCAGCTCAACAAGGCATACAATTTCACTTCGTGCCAAGCTACTCACCCGTGTTCGCTGGTCTTGCGGAATTTCATCTCAAACGTATTGTGTTTAGAGACAAGCTAACATACGAACAGTTAAACACTGTGTTAGCTCAAATTGAAGCAGTACTAAACTCGAGGCCTCTCCTGCCTCAGTCATCAGAGGTTAGCGATTTTTCATATTTAACACCTGGGCATTTCCTGATTGGTACAGCTTTAGTTTCATATCCTGAGGATAATTTATATAACACAGCTTCCAATAGGCTAAAATTTTGGCAACAATGTAATAAGGTTGTTCAGGACTTTTGGAGAGTGTGGCATAAAGATTATTTAAGTATCCTTCAATCCAGGCCGAAATGGCGCGATGATTTACCCAATATTGAGGTTGGTGCATTAGTTATTCTACGCGAACCTAATTCACCACCCTTGAATTGGCCATTAGCAAGAATAGTTAAGGTATTTCCTGGACATGATGGTAAAGTTAGAGCATTTGATGTAATGACTTCTAATAAAAAAATATATCGTAGGTCGCTGTCTAGCATTTGTTTGCTACCTACAGATAACAATTAATTTTCTAATACGTATTTTAATTTTGATATTACGAAAATGGGTTTTCCTTATAAAAAACCTAATATTAATTTAACGATTTAATTTTACTATTCATGTGTCTAATTGTTTTTATATAGATAATGAATCTATCTAAGGCCCCCAATATGTTGGTAACGGCAACAAATAATATTTAAAACTAAATTAAAACTAATTATAAAAATGTAAAAGTCAATTTGACGGAGTCAGAAACAAATAATAAATGGTGAACAAGTGTCCAAATTTAATAATATCTTTTATTAATGAAGACCCAAAGCTCCCACCCAAACAATATATATCGTAGCTTACTCAAAATTCACCCTACTGAATAGCATGCGTAATACACCAATTTACAGAACTGTACTGCAGTATAAATTAGGTAAAAATAAGTAGATAATCATCAATGATTACCTTATCCAAAGGCAAATTTACATAATGTAATAAAATAAATAATATTTATTACAGGTGTTAAAAAAAAGACCACTCAGACAGCGACAGCACCCCACTCCCCTTTCCGAAGAAAAGAGCGAACGATCAACGAGGGCTGAAGGTCTGAGACCCTCGCCTGCCTCACGCTCAGGGCGCCGCGCCACATCTCCTCATCGTGGCTTTGGTCGACTCACGCATTGTGAATGTTGCGTGAAGAACTTACTATAGAAATGATCCTATGAAGTAAGGTCTTACCAAAAAGTCCGTCATCAAAAGTATTTATAGTGGCATCTTAGTTTTGTGTCGTGCGATATAGAATTTTTGTTTACAGTCACGCGCTCTGTTGGTGTTTTATTGAACTTTTTAGAGTTGACGTTAGTTTACTGAGTAAATAGTTCATGATTAATGATCGATAAATTGTGTGGTCTATCTATAGTAAATAATAATATACAAATTTATAAGCCCGTTAATGCTTTCGAAAACTATCACATTATATATTATAATTATATTTTATTAGCCTATTAATATATTTACCGAATAACGTTTTTTTTCAGCATATTTTTTATTAGTATGTAATATCTTAATAAAACTATAGACAGTTTTATACATAAACGAAAACAAATAATTTAATAAAGATTATTTTTCTTGTAGCTTATTACTTATTTGTTAGAACTAATAATATGGTAGATGCATCACGCAAATAGACTCTTGATAGTACGACACCGACAATTTTGATTGTTCTAAAAATACACGAGAGATGTCGCTAAAAGTCAATTGTTATAGTACGCATTATTTGAGATAGATGTCGTTAGGATAAATAAAAAGTGTACAACGGTATGATTAGCTTCTGACAATGAGTCATTTTGATATTGTATGCATCAGTATCGCTTCTCGGCCTTTTGGCTAAGATCAAAGTGTAGTATCTGTTCTTTTCAGCTTAATATCTGAAAGTTCCCGCATCGCGGGACCAGTATATTAAACTGATTTTTTTACCGAGACGGGATGCTCGGGGCTCGCTCCACTCCCGTCACGGGTCGGCCCGGCATTGCAGTGCCGCCGGGATCGGCCCACATAAATAACAATCTATAATGCGACGGGATGTTTGGGGGTCGCTCCACTCCCATCACGGGTCAGCCCGGCATTGCCGTGCCGCCGGGATCGGCCACAAAAATAACTGTCTATTACCGCTTCGGGATGCTCGGCCCATAGCTCGCTATAGATGGTGGGTGTTTCGCGTCCCCATGGCTGGTTGAGGTGTGTGGTTAGCCACCTATCCTCCAAACCTATCAAACAAAAACGCAAAAACCCATTAAAACTGCTGAAATTCTACCTTTTTAAACTTTATCTTCCAATATTCGCCGACTTGCGGGGCCATAGGAGACGCGGGTAATGGGGGTGCATGGTTACATGTCTTTCCTATATACCCCAAAAACAAAAAATCTAAAAAAAACACCTAAAAACTGCTTTAATTATCTATAAACTGCTAATATACACTTAAAATGGCAAAGATAAACTTATCTCTGATTTTATTATTGGTTTCATGAGTACACGTGTAGTACTCATGAAAGTGGATACATCATGTTATAGATTTACTTTAAATTTTGTTCCGTGCAAAACTGCGTCGCTGGGCTTGCTAGCCTATAACGTTGCGTATTAATGCTAATATAAAATTTACACAACATATGATTTAATAAATAAAGCTCATTATTATATTAAAAGTTTACTTAATCATAAATCCATTATTTACAAAATACTAGCTGAGTTCTTGCACCGAGACATCACTAAAGCTTATGTTTAAAACTTAAAAAGACACCGGTGGAAAAATTAAAATAGAGATATATTAATACCGTCTGTAATTTTTAATTTCTAGAAATCTAAAATTATTTAAACAAATATATATTCCTAATTAATTTGATTTAACTATTGCTTAACTTAAATTAAAAAAACAATTTCATTCCAGAGAAATTTTGCTAAGTAGGTACCTATATAAAAAAAAATGTCTAATGAAATTAGAAATAGTATTAGCCACTGGTTGAATGAAATAAAAATACCAAATATATATTTTTGCGAAATATAATAATAATAATAATAATATGTAGGACAATTTACACATATTGTTCTGGTCACAAACTAAGCTCTAGGCTTGTACTATGTGTACCAGAAGCAACGATATAATACATATTATATTTTATAAACACCCAGACCATGACAAACTGTACAGAAAAAACGTACTAATATTTTTTGCCATGGGTGGGAATCGAACCCACGACCTCCGGATACAACGCCAAAGACGCAACCACTAGTCTACGTAGGCTGTCCGAATTCCTTTTAACAGATATCTTAATGCCTATAAATTAAATTGTGAACTCCGGTATATTTGCAATAGATTTAAAACCACATTTATAGGTATGAATTATTATCAACAAATACCAAATCAAAGTTTTTTACCAACTTATTTGTGCCGTACCATTTTGAAGAATATACTGAAAAGAGAATATGAGTCAAAATATAACTGCTATATTAAAAGCAAAAAAACAACTATTAAAAAACACAATCTGATGGATATCTGTACTCAAACAGATATGTATACTCAAACAGATCTGTGTACTGAAACAGATACATTTATGGTAATAAAAAACAATCATATGAATATTTCGAATGATTGTGGGCCTCAAATTGTTGGAAAAAATAATGAAAACAATCATACAATTTCACATGAAGAACATTTTTTTCGTTCATAATTATTTAAATGTATTACATCAAAATATAAATGGCCTCATGAACAAATCTGAATTGCTTACTGTTAACTTGAATGATCTCTTAAATAATAATATAAATATTGATATAATATGTATTACGGAACATAACATGATCGCAACCGATACAACTATACTAAAATATTCCAACTTATAAACTAGTTTCTTATTATACCAGAGATAAAAGACACGGGGGTTGTTGTATTCTAATTAATGACAAATATTCTTACAGAGAGTTAAATGAGATAAACCTATTATCAATACCTAATATAATAGAATGTTGTGCAATAGAACTGATAAATCACAAAATTACAATTGTTTGTTTATATAGGAGTCCAAAAAATACATCTGAAATTCTTGACACATTTTTTGTTAAGCTTGATATTATACTTAATAGAACTTGCAATATAATAAAGAAAAACGTTATAATATGCGGCGATTTTAATATTGATACACTAAAAGATAATAATATAAGTAGACATTTTAAACAAATTGTTAGTAGTTACAATATGAAATTAGAAATAACCAAACCTACTAGACTGATAAGTAAAACATGTATAGACAATATCATACATAATATATACAGAAGTAAAAGTAAGATAATAGAACTCGCTCTGTCTGATCACACCGCTCAGCTCTTAAAATGCCCAATTGATACATCCAGTACAATATAATATTGGTTTGTAAAACGACGTGACTACTCTCAGGACAATCTAAGTAAATTCAGGGAACATATAAGTAACTTAAAATTCAGTGACGTTTTTAACAATACAAATGCTAATGATTCTTTTGACATTTTCTATGACATATTTAAACTCATATATGACCTCTGCTTTCCTATAAAAAATATTAAATCTAAAGCAAAACGTACAAAATGGTTGACAAAAGGTATTAAACTGTGCAGTAAACGCAAACGATAATTATTATGGAAATTAAGATTACACCCGACTAGCGACAATAAAAATAAATTAAAATTATATTCATGTAGACTTAATAAAATAATAAAACTGACACAGAAATCTCAAAATGACTACTATATAACCAAATCAAAAAATAAATCCAAAGCGACCTGGAAAATTATCAATAATTATAAAGCAAAAGTACCCAAAGACAACTTAAAGAAAATAATTCATAACGGAAACATAATAACTAATCCATATGACATTGCTAATTCATTTAACAATTATTATATAGATCAAATAACATGTAGTATGATTAACAATAAACCTAGAACATACAATATGACATACAATAATTCGAATTCCTTATTTTTTAATCCTACAATTCCAAATGACATAATACAAATTATTAAATTCTTAAAGAATACACACAGTACGGGCTACGACAATATTTCAACAATAGCTATTAAATACGTTTCTGATATTATAGCACCAGTACTTAGTCATATTATGAATAATTTTATTAACGATGGTATATTTCCTGAAAAACTAAAAATTTCTATTATCAAACCACTTTATAAAAAGGAAAATAAAGAAGACATGCGTAACTACAGACCCATAGCACTTATTCCTGTATTTTCTAAAGTGTTCGAAAAGGTCATATACAGTAACTTATACTCATACTTAGAAAAATATAGTATATTGACAGATAAAAAAAAAGGATTTCGGAAAAATATAAATATTAACATGGCAATTTATGACTTTTTATGCAATGTAATTATTAATATGGACAATAGGATACCAGTGACAGCATTGTATATGGACATGACAAAAGCATTCGATTATGTAAATCATGACATTCTAATTAACAAACTAGAAGCGTATGGAATAAGGGGTAATTCATTAAAACTTATAGATTCATATATTAAAAATAGGACTCAAATAACACATATAACAAAAATAAACGCAAACAACAAAAAAGAGTATATATACACATCAGAACCAAGAAAAGTAATTTACGGTATCCCGCAGGGTAGTGTGTTAGGGCCTCTCCTTTTTCTGCTGTACATAAACGACTTCCCTAAAGCTATATCCCACCCTATGGTTCTTTTTGCAGATGACAGTACAGTAGTTTTCCCATGTATCAATAAAAACACTTATGAGCAAGAAATAAATAATAATATAGAGAATTTAATAAACTGGCTAAAACTAAACAATCTTAAAATAAATTTAGATAAAACAAAAATTATGTGCTTTCAACAAAACAAAAGACTTATCAACGTTAACAATATTAACTACGAAGGTAAACAAATAGGAGAAACAAACACTACAAAATTTCTAGGATTGCATATAGACAATAACTTATCATGGAGAACTCACTCAGAGATATTATGTAAGAAACTTAGTCAATATTCATACGCGTTACATATGCTCTCAAAAGTAGCAAACCAATCCAAGTAGTAAAATTTCTCTTATGATAGCATACCATGGTTATGTCTCATCCACACTTCGTTATGGTGTAATATTTTGGGGAAACTGCTCTGAACGAGAAAATATATTTAAGGCACAAAAAAATTGCATCCGCGCTATTTGCAAAATTCCCAGCACAGATAGCTGTAAGCCTCATTTCAAATCATTAAAAATATTAACTTTACCCGCTCTGTACATTCTGGAAATAGTTACATTTGTTAAAACAAATCCACAATTGTTTCAAAATCACTTAAACAGCAGAAGGCATCAAAATATACTCTACGGTAAAACTTGCAAAACAGCCCTTTTACATAAGAGTGTGCTGGGTACACAGGTAACACAGATATATAATAAAATTCCAAAAGAAATACAACAACTTGACATTAATAATTTTAAAAAGAAACTTAGGGATTTACTAATTGACAAAACCTATTATACAATTAATTAATTTTTAAATGATAAAATAACATGTGTTTGATCATGGGCTCATTTGTATACTGACTTGTTTGTAATTTCCATATTTTAAATGTAGATAATGTTTATTGATTTTAGTTTTATTGTACTTGATATTTGTATACCGTAAGGTAAAACAAAGCGGACTATTTAAATTATACCTTACACCTACATCTTGTACCTTTGTTTTGACAAATAAATGAATTTGATTTGATTTGATTTGAAAAATCCTATCGGATTCTGCTACTAAAGCCATGAAATTTCGCCCAGATGGGTTTTTGCTATTTGCCACCGTTTCCGAGATAAAAAATAAAATGTGTAAAACACACGAAATTTTTTGACAAATCCATGAAAAAGATATTATCAATTTCGGTCAAAATATTTTTTTTGCTATCTATCACCGTTTCCGAGATAAAAAAAATATATGATTTCATTCAGGCGAAATTTGGCTAAGTCACAAAAAAATTTTGTAAAAATTAAAAATCATAACTGATTTTCCACAATTTCTCCCAAATGGATTTTTTCGCTATATATCAACGTTTCCAAGATAAAAAATTAAATGTGTTTTCATTAAAGCGAAATTTTGCTAGTCATTTAAAAAAAAAATGTGAAATAAAAAATCGCATTGGATTCTTCAAGTCCTATAATTTCACCCAGATGGATTTTTTTACTATCTATCTGTCACCGTTTCCGAGATAAAAAATAAAATGTGTTGTAACTCAAGAAAATTTGACAACTCCATGAAAAATATATTTTGTGAAATAAAAAGATCTTTCTGAATCGTTACAATTTCGCCCCCATTGGATTTTTCACTGTCTCACGGTTTTCGAGATAAAAAATAAAATGTGTTTTCATTTAAGTGAAATTTTGCTGTGACCTCAGATCAGTAAAGTATAGGAGGTATGGCATGAAAGCAAATTACTTACGAAACCGCTGTCGCCAATTAGCACACTAAGAATTTTTTTTCTAAGTAAGATTCGCACTCACACTTAAAAAATGCAATCGTTCATTAGAAAGAATTAGAAGCAAACAAAATTATACTTCGTGTAACGTAACGAATGATTATGGTTTTTACGCCTAATACATACGGATGAATTTACTTTGGTTGCAGTCACATCTGTTATACAGGGGCCGAATCACGGTAAATTTTAAACAAAAAGTTTGTAAAGAATTAGCGACCTTATTGCGAATGCATACAGTGTATACTCGCTTACCAATATTTGACTTAGAACGTTCTTATCCCTTCCTTTACTTCGGCAAATGGCAAGTAATAGCATGTGTTCAACCTTTAGTGATGTGCTATGCCTTAATGTTAATAGTTACCGATATTTAATTTGTTTGTTATGGAGAAGCTACTTCTTCTAAAGTTACTTCCTACTTTAGCTGACTGAGTGAAATTTGTCTCTCCTTTATATATTATATTTAAATATAAATTGACAGCCTCCGTAGACTAGTGGTTGCGCTTTTGGCGTTGTATCCGGAGGTCGTAAGTTCGATTCCCAACCATGGCAAAAAAAAAATAGTACGTTTTTTCTGTACAGTTTGTCATGGTCTGGGTGTTTATAAAATATAATATGTATTATATCGTTGCTTCTGGTACACATAGTACAAGCTTAGAGCTTAGTTTGTGACCAGAGCAATATTGTGTAAATTGTCCTACGTATTAAAAAAAAATAGGGAATTTGAATTAAATATATATTTAAATATATATTTCTGTTTACGTAAATATCTCAAGAGCCACTGATCCGATAGACTTAAAATTTGGTATGATTATAAATCTTATTAAGCAAATGGTTGGTAAAAGGGTATAAGTCAAAATTTACTAATGGGTTTAGGTGAAAAAGGGTTTAAGTCAAAAATAATAATAAAATAACACTGTTATTTTACAGAACTTAAGGCATCCAATTCCATTTTGCCTCTTGCCAAACATAATAAATATTTTAAGTGCAGTCGGCAACAGCTCACGGTATCTATTTCCGTCTTTTGTCCCGCTCCCGTCAATGCCGTCAAATAAAAATTCTTAGTGTTAGAGTGAGAAGGAAAAATGTATAATACCGTTAGCTGTTCCCGACATCCACGGAAACAAAATTGCGCAAGAATTAAACTCCCCAAGGATTAATTTTTAAATTATTAATTTTTACATTATTTACAATACTATATAAATAATTGCATTTTACTGACCAGTAAAATGCAAATATTTATTCAAAAGCTGACGCTTCGATAGATTTGGTTTTGCGTGTTTTGTTAAAAAAAATCCAGCAATGTAGGCAATTCCTACATTCCTACATCTTTTAATTTTTGGATCAGTCGAAAATCTGAAAGTCAAAATATTTATTTCATGTAAACCTTTACTGGTAGTTATGCATAGTAAAGAAAAATAGTATAAGGTCTAGTGTGCGCTTGGTTAGGCTCATGCATACATAAAATTATTAATATATCATGATGTTTATAAAAAATATATTCGATAAGTACATAAATACTCTGATCGAAACTATATTACAATGTTTAATATTTCTCGCTTATTAAATTATCGATAAAAGATGTGCACAGCACTATAAAATCCAATTGCAGTTTGAACATGGGAGACAATAAAATATTAATTTAATCCTTATAGTTTTTATTTCTACTTTCATTTGTATACTTCATAACAAAATATTGGGGCATTTTGATAAAAAAACTGAGAGACGACGAACAGACGATTGCAACACGACCAATTTGGAGTGTCAGACAAATGCTAGAGTATGCGGGATTTTCCGCATATCGTGGCGTCTCCAAGCCTTACAAGTTCGCCCAGATGGGTTTTTTTGCTATCTGTAACCGTTTCCGAGATAAAAAATAAAATGTGTTTTAACTCCAGCAAAATTATGCAGTGCCCAAAATATTTTTTTTATGAAATAAAAAAATCTAAAACTGGGCAAAATTGTAAAGAATCAGAAAGATTCTTTACTTTTCGCTATCTGTCACCGTTATTGAGAAAAAAAAAGTGTTTTCAATGAAATAAATTTAAAAATTAATATGTTTTATATCGTTGCTTCTGGTACACATAGTACAAGCCTAGAGCTTAGTTTGTGACAAGAGCAATATGTGTAAATTGTCTTACATATTATTATTATTATTAATTAAACAAAATTACTAATCACAAGAAAAATACTATACCTACCACAAAAAAGAAAATTATGAAAAAAAAATCTAATCTGATTCCTCAGCTCAATCCCTACAATGTCTCCCAGATATGTGTTCTGGTTATATTTTTTGAAAAAAAAAACGTGATTAAAAAAATTCAAAGATTATTTTTCGAATAGTCCTGCTTTACCCGAGCATTCCCATCTTTGGAGATACCCACCCTAGGTGCTATCGTTTGCAAGAAAAAAACCCGAAAACAAAATTTTAGTTATCAAAAAAAAAAAAAAAAATTTTCACCAACAGCCCTTGAAAAATTTGTATTGCCGCAAAGTCGCCAGATGCACCATTATTGAAAAAAAGCCCGTGATAAAATTTATCCTGAAAAAAAAAAAAACATTTTGGTCACTTTTTTTTCGGTATAGGTCATTTTGGTCACTTTCCATAGTAAGATTTTGATATTCGAGGGCATATCTCCGAGCGCTAGTGCAAAATTGGCAATGTCAGGGTTTTCCCCGCTTGCTGGACCATCTACTACACCCCCGCCAAAGTTTCACCCTTCCAGTATTTCTCCTTCCGGTTAAACAAAACTGTCAATGAGTGTGTCAGTCAGTCAGTGGCAAGACCAGCTTAATATTAAACTGACTGGCTGACTGATTTTTTTACCGCGACGGAGCTCACTCCCGTCACGGGTCGGTCCGGAATTGCAGTGCAGCCGGGATCGCCCCGTGACGAGAGTGGAGGCAGCTCCAGGCCGAGCATCCCGGTGCGGTTATAGATAGTTATTTGTGTGAGTGGCCGATCCTGTTATGTTTGCAAATATTATATTTTGAAAACGAAGGCATTTTGAATGTAGTCTCATTTTATTACAAGATTAAAAATTACAGGTTTTTTTGTTTACATTATCAATATTATAGTACTGCCGACTAATGCTTATACAATACAAAGAGATGATATAATGTCAAATAAAAATCATAAGATATTTGTTTATATTTTAATATAAGTCTGATATTAAAATTATTTAAAATCCCCTGCCCTCGCATTAAGATTTTTATTTCATTTAATGAAATGAATTCCGCAACAAAGTTAAGGAATTTAAGGTATTCAAGATTAATTAATCAATAAATCATTTATTTAATATAAAAATTAGTAAATCCGTTGGTCCTACAAGATTTGATATGAAACAGTCGAGAATTAAATAGGAATTGTCAATAATACTTGTATATATGGCAAGATTATAAAAAAAGGGTATATGTATGACCCATAAGGTCTCTAATATGACATAACAATAAAACTATGGCAATATCAATTGCCATTTTATTCTCCGGGGACAGCGATAAGAGGTCTTAGAGGGCATTTGGTTAGGCTGCTATTCATTACCAAAAGAACGACAATTATTTATTACCTCAATATCATATTTAGAACTTAAACGCGATGGTATGGACATCTTAATATGAAAACTACTACCGAAACTAACGCACGCTACATAAACAACTAGTGTAAGACTAGGTGGATTAGCTGATTCCATTGACCTTTAAATCAGTATCTGCCATACAAGGGAGCCACAAAGGCGAACAACTTCAGCGACCATATTTACGTCTTAAATATTTATTTTAAATAAAAACAAGTAACCAAAGCATATATAAGGCATCGGTATTTTTAAGGGCGTAAACGTTAACTCTAAAGACGATTCACTCGGTGACACCCCGGAGAAATAGTAACAGCAAGTAAACAACCTTTTGTGTTTCACACAGACCAACAGAGGAGCATAGTTATTGACTTGCTTATGCTATATAGAATATATATGTTGGTAACGGCAACAAATAATATTTAAAACTAAATTAAAACTAATTATAAAAATGTAAAAGTCAATTTGACGGAGTCAGAAACAAATAATAAATGGTGAACAAGTGTCCAAATTTAATAATATCTTTTATTAATGAAGACCCAAAGCTCCCACCCAAACATTGGCGCCCGAAGGTTACAAAAAACTCTGGCTCTTGGAAATTCATAAAGAAGTCAAGAATCCAGCAATTTGGTGAGATCAAACAATTCCTATTCATTTGGTCCACAAAAGCGTCGTCGTCGTCATTTGGTGAGGATCGTCGCTAGTCGTGTCGTATGTCGCAGAAAGATTACTTCCCTCTCGCTCATAAATTGTGTTGCGATCTCTTTCTTCACATAGCGGGGGAAGGCGTCTACGAGACCGACAGAGTTTTCATTCGCTCCTTAGTTCAGCGAATCATTCCAAAAACGCTTCATACATTCGTTCATTCGACTGTTGTCATAATCAAATTCAAAACAAACGAATATTGTAAAATTTGAACTTCAGTTGTTATTTTTGTATAATTTGTAAATAAAATTTCTACATTCTAAGTTAATTTACTAAAATGGAAGAACTTAAACAATTGCGTGCAAATAGAGGTTATGAAAAAGCTTCAATTACGCGGTTGTTAAACTATATCGAAAACAATAAGCTGAATGAAGTATCAGCAGAGGAAATAGAGATAAAGAAAGATAGACTCATAAAATCATTTGGTGAGTACGAAAGCTTTAATAAACAAATTTTGTATATAACAGAGAGTGACGAGGAGAATATTGAGTTGGTAGAAAATAATTATTACCTGATATTATCTACATTAAATAAGGAACTTTCGACGAGACAAACTTCTAGTTCCAAAGATGTACAGAAAACTTCTCTTACTTTTAACAAGACAAAGTTACCAGCCATTCATATTAATACTTTTGATGGAAAATATAGTGATTTCATACCTTTTATCGGACTTTTTCAATCTGTGGTTAATAACGACAGTTCTCTTGAACCTATCGAAAAACTTTATTATTTAAGATCCTATGTAAAAGGAGAACCATTAGATTTAATAAAAAACCTACCATTATGTAACGATAGTTATAAGTTAGCTCTTAAGTTATTGAATGATAGGTATTATAATAAATATAAAATTGTAAATGATCATATAAATAACCTCTTAGATGTTAATCCAATTGTAAAATCCTCATCAATAAATATTAGAGAATTTGTATCCAACATAAAGCAGACACTTGCTGCGTTGCAAAACATTGAATCCAATGTATCAACGTGGGATGCAATTTTATTATGTATATTTATTAAAAAATTAGATACCTACACCGTGCGAGCCTACCAGATGGAAAGGGACCCTGGGGCCCAGCCAAGTGTCTCTCTTTTCCTTGATTTCTTGGAAAAGAGAGCGCTTGCAATGGAGAATTCTGAGCCGCCAGCGACTTCAATTAAGAACAAGGTTCCTGGAAGGGCGTCCATGAGTGTGACAACAATGGACACTACAGGAAACATACGTGCCTGCAACTATTGTAAGTCTACTGTACATAAATTATTTCTTTGTAAAAACTTTAAACTGTTACCTATTAAAGAACGTCTAGATTTTATAAAGGCTAATTCTTTATGCGAGATATGTTTAAACAAACATCAAGGAAAATGTAAATATCATTTTAAATGTGGCCAGTGCAAGGGCAAACATAATACACTGGTCCATTTCGAGAATGAGCCTAATCCGGTCATATTGATGTCCAGCAATAAACTAACTAGTACTAATGTTTTACTTCCAACAGCCAAAATCTGCATTCGCAAAGCTGACGGCAGCAATCTCCAGGTGAAAGCAATTTTAGATTCTGCTTCACAGATATCACTGGTGACAAACAAAGTTGTAGAGCTGTTGGGGATGACACCTAAACGAAGCAGTATTAATATTATAGGTGTCACAAATACTAGTAACAAATCCCATTTTTCCTTACCATTAGAGATCATGTCACTTACATCACCATACAAGACAACGATAAATTGTCAGGTTGTCGACAACATTACCTGCAGACTCCCACAAATAAAATTTGATGTGTCAAAGTTAAATATTCCACCAAATCTTTTATTAGCAGATGACGAGTACAACACTCCAGCCGACATCCAGTTATTAATTGGAGCTGATGTGTTTTTTCAGTCGATGCTGCCGCTTCAACCTAACCTGCAAAAGCGTCAGATCAACAACCAATCTACACCATGCATTGTTAATACAAGGTTTGGACACATCATCGCAGGCTCTATTTTTCGACAACCTACTACAAAAAATAATAATAAGGTAACCTCATTAATTTGTCTTGAATGTAATGATGATGTAACAGATGCTCTATCAAAGTTTTGGGAAACTGAAAGCGTACCACAAGTTTATAACGAAGCTTTAACTGAACATGACCAGGCTGAAGAGATTTTCAAATCTTCAGTTCAAATTATAAATAAAAAATATTATGTTGATTTACCATTAAAAATACCATTATCACAAATGAATGATGCCCTTGACAATTCATTTGATGCAGCTTATCATAGATTTATATCTTTAGAGAAGAAATTATATAAAAATAAAAATTTGTTAAATACTTATTCAAACTTCATTAATGAGTATGTAAATCTTGGTCATGGTCATTATGTAAACTTGCAATCCTATAATTTTACTCATGATGCAATATACTTTTTACCCCATCATGCGGTATTTAACGAGGCAAGCAAAAGCACCTCTACAAGGGTTGTTTTTGATGGCTCATCAAAAACAAATAAGAAAGTATCTCTCAATGATTTTCAACTAAGCGGACCAACAGTACAAAGAGATCTTTTTGAGATTATGTTATTATTTAGGTTTGGAGATTTTACTCTATCTACAGACATTAGAAAAATGTTTAGAAATATAATGCTTCATCCAAAGTTTACTTCATTACAAAATATTTTGTGGCGCGAACATGCTGATGACAGTATAAAATGTATATGTTTAGATACAGTTACCTATGGGCTCAAAAGCTCAACTTTTTTAGCAACAAGATGTTTATTAGAACTTGCTAACAACAAGGAACAAGATTATCCACTTGCTTCTTTTATAATAAAAAACTGTACATATGTAGATGATATTATGTTTTCAAATTCAGACATTTCTATAGTCATTAGGGCTAAAAACGAGATAAGGGATATGCTTAGCCTTGTTAGTTTAGAAACACATAAGTGGGCATCAAACTGTACAGAGATTTTGTCAGACATTCCTGCTGAAAAACAACACTTTGACGAGCTTGACTTGCAAAAAGATGATTTTAATTTGAAAGCATTAGGGTTAACAATAAATATGAGAAAAGATTGTTTCACAATCACATGTCCTGATATATACAATTGTGATATAGTTACAAAGCGTAATATCTTGAGTTATATTGCAAGATTTTATGATCCGTTAGGGTTCATTAGTCCAATCATTGTTAGGGCAAAGCACATTTTGCAAAAGTTGTGGGCAGAAAAAATTGATTGGGATTCTAAACCACCTGAAAATATCACAGCAGAATGGCTAGAGTTTACAAAAGGTTTGTCAAAATTACAACCTATTTATATAAATAGAAATATCCGAGTTCCGGACAATAAGACTTTAGTACAGCTCATCGGGTTTGCAGACGCATCGAGTTGCATAGGCTATGGCTGTTGCATATACCTTCGAGTGGTCGACATAACAGGTAAGGCGACACTATCCTTACTATGTTCAAAGTCGCGAATCAACCCTCGGGCAAAGCCTTTGACTGTACCGAGGCTAGAATTAAATGCTGCATTATTGTTGTCAGCACTAATGAATAAAGTATACAATATACTAAACCTCAAGTTTCAAATTGGAGGCATATATCTTTATTCCGATTCTACAATTGTATTAGCGTGGCTTAATACAAATCCAACATTATTGAAACCATATGTTGCGAACAGAGTAAGTGTGGTCTCACAGCAAACAGCTTCATGGAGCTGGCTGTATGTGAGCAGCGAAAACAACCCCGCCGATCTTATCAGCAGGGGAGTGGAACCTCAAGTCCTGCCTAGTTACTCTTTGTGGTGGCACGGACCACAATTCTTACGAAATGGTAAGTATGATTTTACACACGATATTAAAAAACCATTCCTTGGGAACTTACCTGAGCTTAAGATAGGTTCAGAATTCTCCAATACAGTATCCTTACTAACGCGAATGAATAATAGTTTTTTTCAATTGTTAGACAAATACTCTAATATTACAAAGATGATACGTGTTGTTGCATTTATGTTAAGATTTATTCATAATATTAATAAAAATAATACCAAAAATATAAATAGTTTTCTATCCAGCTCAGAGCTGCAAAAAGCTTTATTGTTAATAATTAAACATGAACAGGAAGTTCATTTTAAAGAGGAAATTTATGTAATTAAATCTAGTTTAATTATCAAAGTTGTTTTGAGACCTCTTCATCCGTTTTTAGATAAAGATGGTTTACTCCGTGTAGGCGGACGTCTTCATAATGCGGATGTATTATATTCTAAAAAACATCCTATTATTTTACCAAATAATTCTCGAACTTCTAAGCTTATTATATTACGTGAACATGCTAGATTGTTACACGCTGGTCCAAAATTGTTACTGTCAAGTTTAAATGAAAAATACTGGTTAGTAAATGGTACCAGACAAGTAAAAACAGTAACACACAATTGTATAAAATGTTTTAGATTGAAGGCCAGCGCAGCAAAGCAGTTAATGGGTTCCCTTCCTGAACAGCGAGTCACGAAATGCCGACCATTTCAAAGAATTGGCATCGATTTTGCTGGGCCGATTGATATTATAAACTCTCGGGTAAGACGAGCTCTCATTACGAAGGGGTATGTGTGTGTGATGGTATGCTTCGTAACCAAAGCGATACATCTCGAGCTATCATCAGATTTAAGCACACACGCATTCCTTGCGTGTTTTAAAAGGTTCGCAGCGAGACGAGGGTTGCCTGCAAAGGTATTTTGTGACAACGGCGGCTGTTTCAGAGGAGCGAGTAACCACTTAGCTGATTTGTACAAACTTCACGCATCAGGTAACCACCAAACACAGGTGCAAAATTATGCAGCTCAACAAGGCATACAATTTCACTTCGTGCCAAGCTACTCACCCGTGTTCGCTGGTCTTGCGGAATTTCATCTCAAACGTATTGTGTTTAGAGACAAGCTAACATACGAACAGTTAAACACTGTGTTAGCTCAAATTGAAGCAGTACTAAACTCGAGGCCTCTCCTGCCTCAGTCATCAGAGGTTAGCGATTTTTCATATTTAACACCTGGGCATTTCCTGATTGGTACAGCTTTAGTTTCATATCCTGAGGATAATTTATATAACACAGCTTCCAATAGGCTAAAATTTTGGCAACAATGTAATAAGGTTGTTCAGGACTTTTGGAGAGTGTGGCATAAAGATTATTTAAGTATCCTTCAATCCAGGCCGAAATGGCGCGATGATTTACCCAATATTGAGGTTGGTGCATTAGTTATTCTACGCGAACCTAATTCACCACCCTTGAATTGGCCATTAGCAAGAATAGTTAAGGTATTTCCTGGACATGATGGTAAAGTTAGAGCATTTGATGTAATGACTTCTAATAAAAAAATATATCGTAGGTCGCTGTCTAGCATTTGTTTGCTACCTACAGATAACAATTAATTTTCTAATACGTATTTTAATTTTGATATTACGAAAATGGGTTTTCCTTATAAAAAACCTAATATTAATTTAACGATTTAATTTTACTATTCATGTGTCTAATTGTTTTTATATAGATAATGAATCTATCTAAGGCCCCCAATATGTTGGTAACGGCAACAAATAATATTTAAAACTAAATTAAAACTAATTATAAAAATGTAAAAGTCAATTTGACGGAGTCAGAAACAAATAATAAATGGTGAACAAGTGTCCAAATTTAATAATATCTTTTATTAATGAAGACCCAAAGCTCCCACCCAAACAATATATATCGTAGCTTACTCAAAATTCACCCTACTGAATAGCATGCGTAATACACCAATTTACAGAACTGTACTGCAGTATAAATTAGGTAAAAATAAGTAGATAATCATCAATGATTACCTTATCCAAAGGCAAATTTACATAATGTAATAAAATAAATAATATTTATTACAGGTGTTAAAAAAAAGACCACTCAGACAGCGACAGCACCCCACTCCCCTTTCCGAAGAAAAGAGCGAACGATCAACGAGGGCTGAAGGTCTGAGACCCTCGCCTGCCTCACGCTCAGGGCGCCGCGCCACATCTCCTCATCGTGGCTTTGGTCGACTCACGCATTGTGAATGTTGCGTGAAGAACTTACTATAGAAATGATCCTATGAAGTAAGGTCTTACCAAAAAGTCCGTCATCAAAAGTATTTATAGTGGCATCTTAGTTTTGTGTCGTGCGATATAGAATTTTTGTTTACAGTCACGCGCTCTGTTGGTGTTTTATTGAACTTTTTAGAGTTGACGTTAGTTTACTGAGTAAATAGTTCATGATTAATGATCGATAAATTGTGTGGTCTATCTATAGTAAATAATAATATACAAATTTATAAGCCCGTTAATGCTTTCGAAAACTATCACATTATATATTATAATTATATTTTATTAGCCTATTAATATATTTACCGAATAACGTTTTTTTTCAGCATATTTTTTATTAGTATGTAATATCTTAATAAAACTATAGACAGTTTTATACATAAACGAAAACAAATAATTTAATAAAGATTATTTTTCTTGTAGCTTATTACTTATTTGTTAGAACTAATAATATGGTAGATGCATCACGCAAATAGACTCTTGATAGTACGACACCGACAATTTTGATTGTTCTAAAAATACACGAGAGATGTCGCTAAAAGTCAATTGTTATAGTACGCATTATTTGAGATAGATGTCGTTAGGATAAATAAAAAGTGTACAACGGTATGATTAGCTTCTGACAATGAGTCATTTTGATATTGTATGCATCAGTATCGCTTCTCGGCCTTTTGGCTAAGATCAAAGTGTAGTATCTGTTCTTTTCAGCTTAATATCTGAAAGTTCCCGCATCGCGGGACCAGTATATTAAACTGATTTTTTTACCGAGACGGGATGCTCGGGGCTCGCTCCACTCCCGTCACGGGTCGGCCCGGCATTGCAGTGCCGCCGGGATCGGCCCACATAAATAACAATCTATAATGCGACGGGATGTTTGGGGGTCGCTCCACTCCCATCACGGGTCAGCCCGGCATTGCCGTGCCGCCGGGATCGGCCACAAAAATAACTGTCTATTACCGCTTCGGGATGCTCGGCCCATAGCTCGCTATAGATGGTGGGTGTTTCGCGTCCCCATGGCTGGTTGAGGTGTGTGGTTAGCCACCTATCCTCCAAACCTATCAAACAAAAACGCAAAAACCCATTAAAACTGCTGAAATTCTACCTTTTTAAACTTTATCTTCCAATATTCGCCGACTTGCGGGGCCATAGGAGACGCGGGTAATGGGGGTGCATGGTTACATGTCTTTCCTATATACCCCAAAAACAAAAAATCTAA
The DNA here is from genome assembly GCA_947458855.1 of Monopis laevigella. Taxonomy (NCBI): domain Eukaryota; kingdom Metazoa; phylum Arthropoda; class Insecta; order Lepidoptera; family Tineidae; genus Monopis; species Monopis laevigella. The sequence continues at coordinate 8,997,041 of OX381599.1, forward strand.
AAAAAACACCTAAAAACTGCTTTAATTATCTATAAACTGCTAATATACACTTAAAATGGCAAAGATAAACTTATCTCTGATTTTATTATTGGTTTCATGAGTACACGTGTAGTACTCATGAAAGTGGATACATCATGTTATAGATTTACTTTAAATTTTGTTCCGTGCAAAACTGCGTCGCTGGGCTTGCTAGCCTATAACGTTGCGTATTAATGCTAATATAAAATTTACACAACATATGATTTAATAAATAAAGCTCATTATTATATTAAAAGTTTACTTAATCATAAATCCATTATTTACAAAATACTAGCTGAGTTCTTGCACCGAGACATCACTAAAGCTTATGTTTAAAACTTAAAAAGACACCGGTGGAAAAATTAAAATAGAGATATATTAATACCGTCTGTAATTTTTAATTTCTAGAAATCTAAAATTATTTAAACAAATATATATTCCTAATTAATTTGATTTAACTATTGCTTAACTTAAATTAAAAAAACAATTTCATTCCAGAGAAATTTTGCTAAGTAGGTACCTATATAAAAAAAAATGTCTAATGAAATTAGAAATAGTATTAGCCACTGGTTGAATGAAATAAAAATACCAAATATATATTTTTGCGAAATATAATAATAATAATAATAATATGTAGGACAATTTACACATATTGTTCTGGTCACAAACTAAGCTCTAGGCTTGTACTATGTGTACCAGAAGCAACGATATAATACATATTATATTTTATAAACACCCAGACCATGACAAACTGTACAGAAAAAACGTACTAATATTTTTTGCCATGGGTGGGAATCGAACCCACGACCTCCGGATACAACGCCAAAGACGCAACCACTAGTCTACGTAGGCTGTCCGAATTCCTTTTAACAGATATCTTAATGCCTATAAATTAAATTGTGAACTCCGGTATATTTGCAATAGATTTAAAACCACATTTATAGGTATGAATTATTATCAACAAATACCAAATCAAAGTTTTTTACCAACTTATTTGTGCCGTACCATTTTGAAGAATATACTGAAAAGAGAATATGAGTCAAAATATAACTGCTATATTAAAAGCAAAAAAACAACTATTAAAAAACACAATCTGATGGATATCTGTACTCAAACAGATATGTATACTCAAACAGATCTGTGTACTGAAACAGATACATTTATGGTAATAAAAAACAATCATATGAATATTTCGAATGATTGTGGGCCTCAAATTGTTGGAAAAAATAATGAAAACAATCATACAATTTCACATGAAGAACATTTTTTTCGTTCATAATTATTTAAATGTATTACATCAAAATATAAATGGCCTCATGAACAAATCTGAATTGCTTACTGTTAACTTGAATGATCTCTTAAATAATAATATAAATATTGATATAATATGTATTACGGAACATAACATGATCGCAACCGATACAACTATACTAAAATATTCCAACTTATAAACTAGTTTCTTATTATACCAGAGATAAAAGACACGGGGGTTGTTGTATTCTAATTAATGACAAATATTCTTACAGAGAGTTAAATGAGATAAACCTATTATCAATACCTAATATAATAGAATGTTGTGCAATAGAACTGATAAATCACAAAATTACAATTGTTTGTTTATATAGGAGTCCAAAAAATACATCTGAAATTCTTGACACATTTTTTGTTAAGCTTGATATTATACTTAATAGAACTTGCAATATAATAAAGAAAAACGTTATAATATGCGGCGATTTTAATATTGATACACTAAAAGATAATAATATAAGTAGACATTTTAAACAAATTGTTAGTAGTTACAATATGAAATTAGAAATAACCAAACCTACTAGACTGATAAGTAAAACATGTATAGACAATATCATACATAATATATACAGAAGTAAAAGTAAGATAATAGAACTCGCTCTGTCTGATCACACCGCTCAGCTCTTAAAATGCCCAATTGATACATCCAGTACAATATAATATTGGTTTGTAAAACGACGTGACTACTCTCAGGACAATCTAAGTAAATTCAGGGAACATATAAGTAACTTAAAATTCAGTGACGTTTTTAACAATACAAATGCTAATGATTCTTTTGACATTTTCTATGACATATTTAAACTCATATATGACCTCTGCTTTCCTATAAAAAATATTAAATCTAAAGCAAAACGTACAAAATGGTTGACAAAAGGTATTAAACTGTGCAGTAAACGCAAACGATAATTATTATGGAAATTAAGATTACACCCGACTAGCGACAATAAAAATAAATTAAAATTATATTCATGTAGACTTAATAAAATAATAAAACTGACACAGAAATCTCAAAATGACTACTATATAACCAAATCAAAAAATAAATCCAAAGCGACCTGGAAAATTATCAATAATTATAAAGCAAAAGTACCCAAAGACAACTTAAAGAAAATAATTCATAACGGAAACATAATAACTAATCCATATGACATTGCTAATTCATTTAACAATTATTATATAGATCAAATAACATGTAGTATGATTAACAATAAACCTAGAACATACAATATGACATACAATAATTCGAATTCCTTATTTTTTAATCCTACAATTCCAAATGACATAATACAAATTATTAAATTCTTAAAGAATACACACAGTACGGGCTACGACAATATTTCAACAATAGCTATTAAATACGTTTCTGATATTATAGCACCAGTACTTAGTCATATTATGAATAATTTTATTAACGATGGTATATTTCCTGAAAAACTAAAAATTTCTATTATCAAACCACTTTATAAAAAGGAAAATAAAGAAGACATGCGTAACTACAGACCCATAGCACTTATTCCTGTATTTTCTAAAGTGTTCGAAAAGGTCATATACAGTAACTTATACTCATACTTAGAAAAATATAGTATATTGACAGATAAAAAAAAAGGATTTCGGAAAAATATAAATATTAACATGGCAATTTATGACTTTTTATGCAATGTAATTATTAATATGGACAATAGGATACCAGTGACAGCATTGTATATGGACATGACAAAAGCATTCGATTATGTAAATCATGACATTCTAATTAACAAACTAGAAGCGTATGGAATAAGGGGTAATTCATTAAAACTTATAGATTCATATATTAAAAATAGGACTCAAATAACACATATAACAAAAATAAACGCAAACAACAAAAAAGAGTATATATACACATCAGAACCAAGAAAAGTAATTTACGGTATCCCGCAGGGTAGTGTGTTAGGGCCTCTCCTTTTTCTGCTGTACATAAACGACTTCCCTAAAGCTATATCCCACCCTATGGTTCTTTTTGCAGATGACAGTACAGTAGTTTTCCCATGTATCAATAAAAACACTTATGAGCAAGAAATAAATAATAATATAGAGAATTTAATAAACTGGCTAAAACTAAACAATCTTAAAATAAATTTAGATAAAACAAAAATTATGTGCTTTCAACAAAACAAAAGACTTATCAACGTTAACAATATTAACTACGAAGGTAAACAAATAGGAGAAACAAACACTACAAAATTTCTAGGATTGCATATAGACAATAACTTATCATGGAGAACTCACTCAGAGATATTATGTAAGAAACTTAGTCAATATTCATACGCGTTACATATGCTCTCAAAAGTAGCAAACCAATCCAAGTAGTAAAATTTCTCTTATGATAGCATACCATGGTTATGTCTCATCCACACTTCGTTATGGTGTAATATTTTGGGGAAACTGCTCTGAACGAGAAAATATATTTAAGGCACAAAAAAATTGCATCCGCGCTATTTGCAAAATTCCCAGCACAGATAGCTGTAAGCCTCATTTCAAATCATTAAAAATATTAACTTTACCCGCTCTGTACATTCTGGAAATAGTTACATTTGTTAAAACAAATCCACAATTGTTTCAAAATCACTTAAACAGCAGAAGGCATCAAAATATACTCTACGGTAAAACTTGCAAAACAGCCCTTTTACATAAGAGTGTGCTGGGTACACAGGTAACACAGATATATAATAAAATTCCAAAAGAAATACAACAACTTGACATTAATAATTTTAAAAAGAAACTTAGGGATTTACTAATTGACAAAACCTATTATACAATTAATTAATTTTTAAATGATAAAATAACATGTGTTTGATCATGGGCTCATTTGTATACTGACTTGTTTGTAATTTCCATATTTTAAATGTAGATAATGTTTATTGATTTTAGTTTTATTGTACTTGATATTTGTATACCGTAAGGTAAAACAAAGCGGACTATTTAAATTATACCTTACACCTACATCTTGTACCTTTGTTTTGACAAATAAATGAATTTGATTTGATTTGATTTGAAAAATCCTATCGGATTCTGCTACTAAAGCCATGAAATTTCGCCCAGATGGGTTTTTGCTATTTGCCACCGTTTCCGAGATAAAAAATAAAATGTGTAAAACACACGAAATTTTTTGACAAATCCATGAAAAAGATATTATCAATTTCGGTCAAAATATTTTTTTTGCTATCTATCACCGTTTCCGAGATAAAAAAAATATATGATTTCATTCAGGCGAAATTTGGCTAAGTCACAAAAAACTTTTGTAAAAATTAAAAATCATAACTGATTTTCCACAATTTCTCCCAAATGGATTTTTTCGCTATATATCAACGTTTCCAAGATAAAAAATTAAATGTGTTTTCATTAAAGCGAAATTTTGCTAGTCATTTAAAAAAAAATGTGAAATAAAAAATCGCATTGGATTCTTCAAGTCCTATAATTTCACCCAGATGGATTTTTTCACTATCTATCTGTCACCGTTTCCGAGATAAAAAATAAAATGTGTTGTAACTCAAGAAAATTTGACAACTCCATGAAAAATATATTTTGTGAAATAAAAAGATCTTTCTGAATCGTTACAATTTCGCCCCCATTGGATTTTTCACTGTCTCACGGTTTTCGAGATAAAAAATAAAATGTGTTTTCATTTAAGTGAAATTTTGCTGTGACCTCAGATCAGTAAAGTATAGGAGGTATGGCATGAAAGCAAATTACTTACGAAACCGCTGTCGCCAATTAGCACACTAAGAATTTTTTTTCTAAGTAAGATTCGCACTCACACTTAAAAAATGCAATCGTTCATTAGAAAGAATTAGAAGCAAACAAAATTATACTTCGTGTAACGTAACGAATGATTATGGTTTTTACGCCTAATACATACGGATGAATTTACTTTGGTTGCAGTCACATCTGTTATACAGGGGCCGAATCACGGTAAATTTTAAACAAAAAGTTTGTAAAGAATTAGCGACCTTATTGCGAATGCATACAGTGTATACTCGCTTACCAATATTTGACTTAGAACGTTCTTATCCCTTCCTTTACTTCGGCAAATGGCAAGTAATAGCATGTGTTCAACCTTTAGTGATGTGCTATGCCTTAATGTTAATAGTTACCGATATTTAATTTGTTTGTTATGGAGAAGCTACTTCTTCTAAAGTTACTTCCTACTTTAGCTGACTGAGTGAAATTTGTCTCTCCTTTATATATTATATTTAAATATAAATTGACAGTCTCCGTAGACTAGTGGTTGCGCTTTTGGCGTTGTATCCGGAGGTCGTAAGTTCGATTCCCAACCATGGCAAAAAAAAAATAGTACGTTTTTTCTGTACAGTTTGTCATGGTCTGGGTGTTTATAAAATATAATATGTATTATATCGTTGCTTCTGGTACACATAGTACAAGCTTAGAGCTTAGTTTGTGACCAGAACAAAATTGTGTAAATTGTCCTACGTATTAAAAAAAAATAGGGAATTTGAATTAAATATATATTTAAATATATATTTCTGTTTACGTAAATATCTCAAGAGCCACTGATCCGATAGACTTAAAATTTGGTATGATTATAAATCTTATTAAGCAAATGGTTGGTAAAAGGGTATAAGTCAAAATTTACTAATGGGTTTAGGTGAAAAAGGGTTTAAGTCAAAAATAATAATAAAATAACACTGTTATTTTACAGAACTTAAGGCATCCAATTCCATTTTGCCTCTTGCCAAACATAATAAATATTTTAAGTGCAGTCGGCAACAGCTCACGGTATCTATTTCCGCCTTTTGTCCCGCTCCCGTCAATGCCGTCAAATAAAAATTCTTAGTGTTAGAGTGAGAAGGAAAAATGTATAATAGATACCGTTAGCTGTTCCCGACATCCACGGAAACAAAATTGCGCAAGAATTAAACTCCCCAAGGATTAATTTTTAAATTATTAATTTTTACATTATTTACAATACTATATAAATAATTGCATTTTACTGACCAGTAAAATGAAAATATTTATTCAAAAGCTGACGCTTCGATAGATTTGGTTTTGCGTGTTTTGTTAAAAAAATCCAGCAATGTAGGCAATTCCTACATTCCTACATCTTTTAATTTTTGGATCAGTCGAAAATCTGAAAGTCAAAATATTTATTTCATGTAAACCTTTACTGGTAGTTATGCATAGTAAAGAAAAATAGTATAAGGTCTAGTGTGCGCTTGGTTAGGCTCATGCATACATAAAATTATTAATATATCATGATGTTTATAAAAAATATATTCGATAAGTACATAAATACTCTGATCGAAACTATATTACAATGTTTAATATTTCTCGCTTATTAAATTATCGATAAAAGATGTGCACAGCACTATAAAATCCAATTGCAGTTTGAACATGGGAGACAATAAAATATTAATTTAATCCTTATAGTTTTTATTTCTACTTTCATTTGTATACTTCATAACAAAATATTGGGGCATTTTGATAAAAAAACTGAGAGACGACGAACAGACGATTGCAACACGACCAATTTGGAGTGTCAGACAAATGCTAGAGTATGCGGGATTTTCCGCATATCGTGGCGTCTCCAAGCCTTACAAGTTCGCCCAGATGGGTTTTTTTGCTATCTGTAACCGTTTCCGAGATAAAAAATAAAATGTGTTTTAACTCCAGCAAAATTATGCAGTGCCCAAAATATTTTTTTTATGAAATAAAAAAATCGAAAACTGGGCAAAATTGTAAAGAATCAGAAAGATTCTTTACTTTTCGCTATCTGTCACCGTTATTGAGAAAAAAAAAGTGTTTTCAATGAAATAAATTTAAAAATTAATATGTTTTATATCGTTGCTTCTGGTACACATAGTACAAGCCTAGAGCTTAGTTTGTGACAAGAGCAATATGTGTAAATTGTCTTACATATTATTATTATTATTAATTAAACAAAATTACTAATCACAAGAAAAATACTATACCTGAAAAAAAAAAAAAATTTTCACAGCCCTTGAAAAATTTGTATTGCCGCAAAGTCGCCAGATGCACCATTATTGAAAAAAAGCCCGTGATAAAATTTATCCTGAAAAAAAAAAAAACATTTTGGTCACTTTTTTTTCGGTATAGGTCATTTTGGTCACTTTCCATAGTAAGATTTTGATATTCGAGGGCATATCTCCGAGCGCTAGTGCAAAATTGGCAATGTCAGGGTTTTCCCCGCTTGCTGGACCATCTACTACACCCCCGCCAAAGTTTCACCCTTCCAGTATTTCTCCTTCCGGTTAAACAAAACTGTCAATGAGTGTGTCAGTCAGTCAGTGGCAAGACCAGCTTAATATTAAACTGACTGGCTGACTGATTTTTTTACCGCGACGGAGCTCACTCCCGTCACGGGTCGGCCCGGAATTGCAGTGCAGCCGGGATCGCCCCGTGACGAGAGTGGAGGCAGCTCCAGGCCGAGCATCCCGGTGCGGTTATAGATAGTTATTTGTGTGAGTGGCCGATCCTGTTATGTTTGCAAATATTATATTTTGAAAACGAAGGCATTTTGAATGTAGTCTCATTTTATTACAAGATTAAAAATTACAGGTTTTTTTGTTTACATTATCAATATTATAGTACTGCCGACTGATGCTTATACAATACAAAGAGATGATATAATGTCAAATAAAAATCATAAGATATTTGTTTATATTTTAATATAAGTCTGATATTAAAATTATTTAAAATCCCCTGCCCTCGCATTAAGATTTTTATTTCATTTAATGAAATGAATTCCGCAACAAAGTTAAGGAATTTAAGGTATTCAAGATTAATTAATCAATAAATCATTTATTTAATATAAAAATTAGTAAATCCATTGGTCCTACAAGATTTGATATGAAACAGTCGAGAATTAAATAGGAATTGTCAATAATACTTGTATATATGGCAAGATTATAAAAAAAGGGTATATGTATGACCCATAAGGTCTCTAATATGACATAACAATAAAACTATGGCAATATCAATTGCCATTTTATTCTCCGGGGACAGCGATAAGAGGTCTTAGAGGGCATTTGGTTAGGCTGCTATTCATTACCAAAAGAACGACAATTATTTATTACCTCAATATCATATTTAGAACTTAAACGCGATGGTATGGACATCTTAATATGAAAACTACTACCGAAACTAACGCACGCTACATAAACAACTAGTGTAAGACTAGGTGGATTAGCTGATTCCATTGACCTTTAAATCAGTATCTGCCATACAAGGGAGCCACAAAGGCGAACAACTTCAGCGACCATATTTACGTCTTAAATATTTATTTTAAATAAAAACAAGTAACCAAAGCATATATAAGGCATCGGTATTTTTAAGGGCGTAAACGTTAACTCTAAAGACGATTCACTCGGTGACACCCCGGAGAAATAGTAACAGCAAGTAAACAACCTTTTGTGTTTCACACAGACCAACAGAGGAGCATAGTTATTGACTTGCTTATGCTATATAGAATATATATAACGTAGCTTACTCAAAATTCAACCCTACTGAATAGCATGCGTAAAACACCAATTTACAGAACTATAAATTAGGTAAATATAAGTAGATAATCATCAATGATTACCTTATCCAAAGGCAAATTTACATAATGTAATAAAATAAATAATATTTATTAAAGGTGTTAAAAAAAGACCACTCAGACAGCGACAGCACCCCACTCCCCTTTCCGAAGAAAAGAGCGAACGATCAACGAGGGCTGAAGGTCTGAGACCCTCGCCTGCCTCACGCTCAGGGCGCCGCGCCACATCTCCTCATCGTGGCTTTGGTCGACTCACGCATTGTGAATGTTGCGTGAAGAACTTACTATAGAAATGATCCTATGAAGTAAGGTCTTATCGAAAAGTCCGTCATCAAAAGTATTTATAGTGGCATCTTAGTTTTGTGTCGTGCGATATAGAATTTTTGTTCACAGTCACGCGCTCTGTTGGTGTTTTATTGAACTTTTTAGAGTTGACGTTAGTTTACTGAGTAAATAGTTCATGATTAATGATCGATAAATTGTGTGGTCTATCTATAGTAAATAATAATATACAAATTTATAAGCCCGTTAATGCTTTCGAAAACTATCACATTATATATTATAATTATATTTTATTAGCCTATTAATATATTTACCGAATAACGTTTTTTTTCAGCATATTTTTTATTAGTATGTAATATCTTAATAAAACTATAGACAGTTTTATACATAAACGAAAACAAATAATTTAAAAAGATTATTTTTCTTGTAGCTTATTACTTATTTGTAAGAACTAATAATATGGTAGATGCATCACGCAAATAGACTCTTGATAGTACGACACCGACAATTTTGATTGTTCTAAAAATACACGAGAGATGTCGATAAAAGTCAATTGTTATAGTTCGCATTATTTAAGATAGATGTCGTTAGGATAAATAAAAAGTGTACAACGGTATGATTAGCTTCTGACAATGAGTCATTTTGATATTGTATGCATCAGTATCGCTTCTCGGCCTTTTGGCTAAGATCAAAGTGTAGTATCTGTTCTTTTCAGCTTAATATCTGAAAGTTCCCGCATCGCGGGACCAGTATATTAAACTGATTTTTTTATCGAGACGGGATGCTCGGGGCTCGCTCCACTCCCGTCACGGGTCGGCCCGGCATTGCAGTGCCGCCGGGATCGGCCCACATAAATAACAATCTGTAATGTGACGGGATGTTTGGGGGTCGCTCCACTCCCATCACGGGTCAGCCCGGCATTGCCGTGCCGCCGGGATCGGCCACAAAAATAACTGTCTATTACCGCTTCGGGATGCTCGGCCCATAGCTCGCTATAGATGGTGGGTGTTTCGCGTCCCCATGGCTGGTTGAGGTGTGTGGTTAGCCACCTATCCTCCAAACCTATCAAACAAAAACGCAAAAACCCATTAAAACTGCTGAAATTCTACCTTTTTAAACTTTATCTTCCAATATTCGCCGACTTGCGGGGCCATAGGAGACGCGGGTAATGGGGGTGCATGGTTACATGTCTTTCCTATATACCCCAACAAAAAATCTTAAAAAACACCTAAAAACTGCTTTAATTATCTATAAACTGATAATATACACTTAAAATGGCAAAGATAAACTTATCTCTGATTTTATTATTGGTTACACGTGTACTCATGAAAGTGGATACATCATGTTATAGATTTACTTTAAATTTTGTTCCGTAATGAGAGCCGTCTCGCCTCGCTCAACGGATGTGCGAAACTGCGTCGCTGGGCTTGCTAGCCTATAACGTTGCGTATTAATGCTAATATAAAATTTACACAACATATTATTTAATAAACAAAGCTCATTATTATATTAAAAGTTTACTCAATCATAAATCCATTATTTACAAAATACTAGCTGAGTTCTTGCACCGAGACATCACTAAAGCTTATGTCAAAAACTTAAAAAGACACCGATGGAAAAATTAAAATAGAGATATATTAATACCGTCTGTAATTTTTAATTTCTAGAAATCTAAAATTATTTAAACAAATATATATTCCTAATTAATTTGATTTAACTATTGCTTAACTTAAATTTAAAAAACAATTTCATTCCAGAGAAATTTTGCTAAGTAGGTACCTATATAAAAAAAAATGTCTAATGAAAAATCCAATCGGATTCTCCTACTAAAGCCATGAAATTTCGCCCAGATGGGTTTTTGCTATTTGCCACCGTTTTCGAGATAAAAAATAAAATGTGTAAAACACACGAAATTTTTTGACAAATCCATGAAAAAAATATTATCAATTTCGGTCAAAATATTTTTTTTGCTATCTATCACCGTTTCCGAGATAAAAAAAAAAATGATTTCATTCAGGCGAAATTTGGCTGTCACAAAAAACTTTTGTGAAAAATCTAGTCATTTAAAAAAAAATTGTGAAATAAAAAATCGCATTGGATTTTTCAGCGGGGTTAGAGTGCAGCCATAAAACGAAGCTTCGTTTAACGCTAACGACTGCGTTTTTGAAAATCGGTAGATTAGCGGCATCAAAAACGATGGTCACGTGGCACACCTTGCGGCTTTCGTTTTTTGAGTGCGCTAACGAACGGTAAAACGTCGGTAAAGCCTAAAATCGGTAGAATAAAGAGCCATTTTGACAGTTTGACATTAAAGAAAACGAAGACGTACGTTCGTTTCTGAAACGACACCAAATTTTTCGTGCTTTCTGTACAAAACATTTATAATTTCATATTTACGGCATTGTAATTAAACAAAAAAATTATAAAATTTATGAAAATGGTCACCGAAAGCGACCGACTTTCCCACAAGGCACAAACTGTCAAGGCATCCAGCCAGATGGACTAGCAGACCCTGACGAAGAAGGACCCTTTTCAAGCATTAGCCTATGTTTAATAGTGCGCTTCCTCTATAAAGAAGTTGCATGGAAACTGATGAAACACCCATGTGCTGTTTTATTGCACCGGAGTGGTTCCACAACGGCGAAAATCCTAGGAACACTGAGGTTGCTCCTTGAGGCTTGTGGAAGTCCCAGATATCTCGTCGCCTTCTGGAATGAGCTTGGTTGGAGTAGTCAGCCGACGCAGGCAAAAAGTAGAGGTGAGCGTTACGTAACGTAGATAGTTACAGTAAAGTCGATATTTCTTAAATAACTAATAACGTTAATTATATTTGTAATAACTATTTAATTAAAAAAAGTAATTAAGAAAAAAAAACATAATATTGATTTTTGAGTATTAAAAGGGTTAGATCTCATTATTTCCTTTTATTAGAGTACAAACACGATAGGCTTACGACCGACGGTTGACGAGATAAATTGAAAAAACATTTTCGACCTTAATGACATTGATCGAGTACCTTTTTTTTAATTTCAATCGACTTATTAGATGGCATACCATCGAATTCTACCAATAAAATGCAATTGTCAATAAGGTCGAAAATCCTTGAAATTACTTTCATTGGCTAGATATCATCGATACCTATCGTTTAAGTACAAACACTTTGGGTCTAGGGCCAGGGGTTAATAAGTTATAATAAAAAAACGTTTTGACATGACATATCGTCAGATTACACCAATACCATAACTATGAGTCCAAAATCAAAATATAAGCCATGTGGATATAAGACTTATTATCAAAACAAAAATTTAATACTTTTATTAAAAAAAAACAAAATAAAAACTAAAACAAGATAATTTACAAAAAAATACAACTACAAAAAACCTAGAAAGAATGCGTCACGGAACGTACCGCAACCAATCACAGCAATAGCGTGAACATCATTAACCACCTCGTCGGAGTGCAACGACGATATTTTAAAAACCGATACAAGAAAAAGAAGCTAAAACGAGGATAGCAACAATAACTCAAAAAAAAACACAACGTCAAAAAACCTTAGAACGAATGTGCAACCAATCACGAAAAAACTACTATAACAAAAATCACTAAATATCACAATCACGTGAAGTAACAATAACCACCACGTTACAAGAGTTTCCATCGTTACAAGTTACAACCGTTTCAAAGTGATATCCATATAGATAGGTACATTTGTTCCGTCCGTTTAAATCACAAGTTGTGGAATGTCGGCGAGCAGCGACATTGCGCAAAGCGGTGATATAATGAACTAAGTAAACCAATTTATAACAACTACTACAGAGAGATGGCGCTAATAAATTTAATAATGCAGAATATAAGTATTTTGTGGTCAATAAAATTTTAGCTGTCTTTTGGATGTTAAAGATAAAAATTGATTAAAATAAAAACACATGTAAAAATCATAATAAAAATATGAAATTAAAAAAATGAAGTGCAGAAGCGGGGATGGAACTGGCGTTCTGTGGTTGTTAAGTTATTTAGATAGAATAGAATTATGGCGCCATAAAAAAATTAAAATAGATAGAAAATATAGATATTAATAAAAAAAATTTGTTAAAGAAATAATTGTACAATGTAGATAAGTTTTCTGACTGCTGTTATAGTGAATAAGTTTTTATATTAAAAAAATATTGGTACACGGGGTAAGTAAAAAAATAATTTAAAAGAATGATTGTTTGTATGTAATGTATATAATAGATTTATTTGAGAGTAATTATTTTCGAGGCACTACGCTTCTTGATTTTTTTTTTTTTTTTTTTTTTTTTTTTTTTTTTTTTTTTTTTTTTTTTTTTTTTTGCTTATAATTAGATTTTTTAATAATAACTATAAATAGTTACATAACGGGTGATTAACAAAAAGAAACGTAGCCGTTACGTTACAATGAAATCACGTAACGACCCACCTCTAGCAAAAAGGCCTAACCTCGTGGCTAATTGCAAACAGCGAGTCTGCCATGAACATGATGCTCAACAGTGATCAACATAGACTAACATTTCGTGATAATTCTAGTATATATTGGCCTAGTAAAAAAGGCACGGTGAACTCTTTTATTGTTAAAAAAATATTGCACAAGTGGTGGTTTTTTAAGTAACAAACAAAAGTGCAATAAATTATTTGTATTTGTGATAAGTAATTCTTAATATTAATAAATAATAATATATTAATAATATTCGTATAAATAGTTAAGAGTGACTTTCAATACAACATTTTCTACATATTCAAATCACACTCAACATCAACACAGGCCTTAGAGGACATTCACAGAAGATGATAAAAACACCAAGCCATAGTAACCCTAGGAAACATGTATTATTTAATCAAGTTATGGATACATGGTACGGGAAAGTGTGGACTCAGTGAACTCCTTTAAGAATAGACTAGACAAACATTTAATAGTAGTGTATTTAACAATAATAATACTTTAAAGTTGCATATATTGAATTAAAAGCGAATAATTGTTGTACTCATCAACAAGTAACTTTTTGTTTATTTATATTATCATGCTCCCCCCACCCCTAGCCCCTAACTCATAAGTCATTTGTAAATTAAAAACACGTTAATGCTTGTGAAAAAAATATTTCATCCACAGACATTTAGATATGGGACTTTTATTGCACAATAAATTTTGTAGCATTGCTATAGGTACCTATGTTATAGTCAGTATGATTGTTTATGCAATGCTAACCATACACATCCCATATATTTGACTAACTTGTGCAGTTATGGATATGTATGCTTAGCATTGCATAAACACAGTGCCCACTCTTATCAATGATTTTTAATTAGTAGGTACCTACCATTGTTGTTGATATTCTTCACTGGACAATGGATCGAACAAAAAAACCTACACAGCTCCTTGCACAGCCTCTGAACCAGTGTATGGTGCATACTTTTCAAATCACCTATTAATACCATTACAAGCTCGGAACCAAATCTGCATCCTTGCATAGCCTCCAACCTAGTGTATAGGGCATATTTAGAATCCTAGATATGAAGTATAAACAACTTTCTATGAGGCATTATTGCATTCCTGTATGTTTGCCTTTTCTAACATACATCTATATTTATATGGTGTAGTCAGTATGAGTATTCATGCACAACCAACCATACATATCCTATATATCTGACTAACCACAAAAATAGTGCACACTCATATCAATGATCTCTTAATTGGTACCTACCATTGTTGTTGACATTATTCACTAGACAACAAAACCTACTTCCATGCTCTGAACCAGTGTAAGGTTTTACAAGCTTGGGGATGGATGACACTGGAACCAAACCTGCATCCCTGCATAGCCTCCGATGTAGTTCTAGGGTATACTTTTATTATTAACCTTTAAAATAAAAAATAACAATGTGGTGATAAAAGGTTAATAACAAAAGATAAAATGATGATACTAGAGGTGCTTTTAGACACTGGAATTTCACCTTTCCCATTTTAATTTATTATTGGGTTCAATCCCTAACATTATAACTGCTTATTATTTCAAAGTATCTATTATATATTTAAATCAATGATTTGTTAAATAGTATTTCAAATTATTAAAAAAAAAAACAGAATCCTAGATATGGAGAACTATAAAGTTCATTTATTACTATTTTTTTTTATAAATAGGAGCACAGCAATTTTTGTATCTATGAGGACCAACTTCTATGAGAGCACGAGTGATTATGTACCTATCTGGTGGTAAGCAGACTTGCAGTCCATAAATGAGGATGACTGATGACATTAAAAGAGCATGTCTCATATTATAATGAATCAGTCATTCTCATCAAGGACTCTAAGGTCTGATTAAGTAGACCTACAGAGTTAATGAATAAGGACGACTGATTCTTATTAGAGCAGGTCATGTGACTCTGTGCCTACCTGTTGGTAAGAATACCTAGTCTGATCTTAGTCTTATGAGAGCAGGTCATGTGAATGTGTACCTACCTGCTAGTAAACAGACCTACAGAGTACATGAATTTATAGGTAATAATAAAATGTCTCTCCGTTTAGGGCTTCTCATCTTTTAACATTTTGTATGAATTAGTGATTGCATGAATAAGCAATTGTACAAACTAGGAAAACAATTGCCATTGTATGAACTAGGAATTGTACAAACAAGGCATGAATGTAAAAAATAACATGAAATGCTACTTTCATTTTTGTTACTGTGTGATATGTAAATCAAAAAGAATCAATATTTAAAAATATATTTATTCAGGTGTTTCATCAATAGATAGGATGTTATATTACATATAAATGATCTATTAAATTTAATTATCTCAATTATTTTTTAATATACCTATTAAATGTTAATCTATTCCAACATAAATGAAGTTTTATAGCAGTGCAGTTCTGTTTAAGACAAAATTATATTGATATACCATTACGTGGTGGCCGAGTTGGTTAGACCTTGGACTTAATAACACTTAGGTCCCTGGTTCGAATCCCTGTGTGTACCAATGAGTTTTCAATTAAGTACCTAAATATTTATGTACATTTGTTTGACAACACCACTATAGTGCCTCGGAGAGCACGTTAAGCTGTCAGTCCCGGTTTCACTATACCAACTTGTGAAACTGTTTATAGATGGGTTATTGAGTCTATTCAAAACATCGCGACGAGCTAGCCACTTGTTCGGTGTAGACTCATACCATTGGCTACAACGATGTGGGATTAAAACTCCCTGGGTACCCTGGGGCTGACTAGGTGGTCTCGGTTCCCATGATGATATGTATGTATGCTATACTACAAAAACAGTGGACTCCACACTGTCTGATTTGTTAGTTGAGTTTTTAATGTTTAAATATTTTTGCACCTTGAGCATAGTTAATATCACTGGGCAATTGTGGATTATTTAATTTATTGAATATTATTTGTGAGGTTGTAATATTTATTATTTTTGGTTTCATGTTGTGATCCTTTTGAATGTTTATTTATCTGCATCATAAGTTCAACAAATCTCCCGTTCTTCAAGTACCATTGCTAGTGTACCAAGAATTCTAGTCTACAAACAGGGAGTATAATTTTATAGCCTGCAGGACCTGCATCAGGTTAAATTGGGTTTAAAGTAGTCCAAAAATACCCTATGCAGACAATGTTAGCTTAGTTAGGTCCACTTATCTTTTTTATAGGGTTCTGAAAACAAATATACATATTATTAATATATCTATAAATATTATAAAATAGCTTTGACTAATAAATAAAGACCTAAACACCCACATAAAACTTTATAAATGTTTCTTTTATCCAAAATAAAAACCACACAAACTTAATAGTTATATTTAGCTAGGTCACTTTAATTATTTAACTTATATTATGAAATACTTCAATTTTTTAGAGCCTAGAGCATTACAAGGGCAATAAATATGAATAAAACGTAATGCTAAAATCAAAGATTGGTTAAAAGTAGTTAGGTACTAATAAAGTTCATTCATAACTGCACTTACGTATTTATGAACAAATTCATCACAAGATTAGAATATTATACTTCTGCATTATGTTTTTTGTTATATTATTAGCTTACTAGTATTAAAAAATTAAAATAATACGCAATTTATTTATATTTTGTAAAATCGAGGAGTTTGTTTACTTTTTGCGGTGATGTCAAAATGACAGCGCTCCCGTTTAAAAAATATAAAATTGTCTATGAAACACCGGTAAAATCACATCTCTAATCGCTCAAACGACAGCCTGCGTTTCAGTGTACAACCTACGAAATAAAAGCGAAGGAAAAACGTAATCGCTTGAACGCAATCGTGTGCGAAGGGAAAAGCGAAGGCTGTTAATCTAGCCCCGCAGGTCCTATAATTTCACCCAGATGGATTTTTTCACTATATATCTGTCACCGTTTCCGAGATAAGAAATAAAATGTGTTTTAACTCAGGAAAATTTTTGACATGAAAAATATATTTTGTGAAATAAAAAGATCTTTCTGAATCGTTACAATTTCCCCCATTGGTTTTTTCACTGTCTCACGGTTTTCGAGATAAAAAATAAAATGTGTTTTCATTTAAGTGAAATTTTGCTGTGACCTCAGATCAGTAAAGTATAGGAGATATGGCATGAAAGTTAAAAAGTTACTTACGAAACCGCTGTCGCCAATTAGCACACTAAGATTTTTTTTTCTAAGTAAGATTCGCACTCACACTTTAAAAATGCAATCGTTGATTAGAAAGAATTAGAAGCAAACAAAATTATACTTCGTGTAACGTAACGAATGATTATGGTTTCTACACCTAATACATACGGACGAATTTACTTTGGATTAAATAACAGATGTGACTGCATCACATCTGTTATTCAATCCAAAATGCAATCCAAAAGCGAATGCATACAGTTTATACTCGCTTAACGATATTTGACTTAAAACGTTCTTATCCCTTCCTTTACTTCGGAAAATGGCAAGTAATAGCACGTGTTCAACCTTTAGTGATGTGCTATGCCTTAATGTTAATAGTTACCGATATTTAATTTGTTTGTTATGGAGAAGCTACTTCTTCTGAAGTTACTTCCTACTTTAGTTGACTGAGTGAAATTTGTCTCTCCTTTATATATTATATATAAATCGTCACAGTCGTAGAACATCGACGGTTCTGCTTTTTAGCAACTTTACAGGACAGCGTTTTGAAGTTTTGAGAATAGTTTTTTTTTGATAACATGGAAACCGTTGATCCCATTTGTTTCAAATTTTCACATTGTTTATTAATACTGATCCTTTAAAATGCTACGTATGATAAACAAGGTAAATATACCTGGATTTTATAAAAAGTCACATGCGATAGTTTACTACGGACAACGTTGGGGCGGATGAAATGAACCGACATTATTCGACGGAATTTATCCAGATATTTGTTGACGTATTTAACTTAACGACGTTATTCTACGTAATATGAAATAAATATAATGGCGGATTTGATTTGTAGATTTGAATAAAATTCTATTGTAATAAAAAAAAATATATATCATTAAGAACATTTAATTAATATCACAGCAATAAATTTTGCGTATTTTTATACTAAAACGTCACTAATTTTAATAACAGAATGATTACTTTACTATACTAAAGTTAATAATATACTTTAATACTAAAAAAAAAATCTTAACACAATATACATTATACAAACTTAAAAAAATATATAATCAACTTAGTAAACTAATCTTTCAAGAAAAACATTTTAAAATTAATAAACATAGCACATTTATGTTATAAACATTAGTTCTCATAGTCTTATTAATAAAAAATACTCATAATAATAGCTTAACTTTAGAACACATTTCAGAGATCCAACGTTAAAAAAATAAGAAATACGAAATAGTATCTTGTCTTATCTTATTAGTTTTTGGGGCTGACATCAGTCAGGACACTTCGACCCAGTGGGATCTTTTTCGTATTCCCCAGTCCTTTACTCCTCACTCGTCCTTTCCATCCTCGAATATGCTGCAGACATATTTGAGGACGTCCTCTAGTTTGAGGAGTCTGTAGCTTTCCGGTTCCGGGTAAGCCTGTTGTAGGTATTTTAATCTGTATGTGGCCCTTGCATCGCACTGGCACAGTAGATGCTGCATTGATTCTAGCTCATCAGAGCAAAATCTGCATCTGGGATCGTCTCTAATTCCCATTGTATATAGATGTTTATATGTCGTGTAATGTCCCGAGAAGATTCCCACCAGTAGCCTTATTTGTGTTTTGTTAAACTTCCAGATCTTATCCAGACCAATTGCCTTTGTACCAATGAATTTCTTGGAGTGTGTTAGGCCTTGTTGAGTTGACCACCAAGTTGTATGTTTCTCATTGGCAAACTCCTTTAGTGCATTGTTTATTGTTTTACTAGGTATGCCAATAAATGGTTCAGGTCCCATAAAAGGGGTTTCTGATCCCTTTCTAGCCAGTTCGTCTGCCCTTTCATTTCCCTCGATTCCCGTATGCCCCGGAACCCAGGCTAGTCTCACCCTGTTGTTCCTACCGATTTTATTCAACAGTTTAACGCAGTTCAAGACCAGACCAGATTTCGTCTCATATGAACTCAGCGCTTTAAGTGCCGCTTGGCTATCGCTGAGAATGTTGATAGTTTCTCCGTGAGAATTCCTATCTAGGATCTCCTTTGCACAAACAATTATTGCGTACAGCTCCGCTTGGAAAACTGTAGGGTAATGGCCCATGCTTACAAGAATATCGTAACCTTTGGTATGTATTCCTGCACCCGTTCCTGATATCATCTTTGATCCATCAGTAAACCAGTTTTGACAATTACAGTCCAGTTTAGAGCCATCTTTCCATTCCTCCCTTAACGGGAAGTATATATTATAGTTCCTTTTGAATATTCGAACAGTAGAAATGTTGTCAGCACACATTTCTAGAATCCTATCGAGATTTTTATTACTATCCATTTTTGTGTGAACAGTTTGTGGCATATTTGGAAACCACTCGTCACTATTTTGTAGACGATATAGTGATTTACTTGCTTCTATCTCTATTAACCTCCATTGCTGCCGTCGGTGTTGTTCTAAAGGCGCCTGATATGGACATACATGCCAATCGTTGTAATTTCGCTAGCTCCTTTTTACAAGTGCCAAGCTTAGTTCGTGGCCACCATACAATGCTTCCATACATCAGCATTGGTGCCACTATGGTATCGTATATCCACCTCATCACTGTTGGCTTTAATCCCCATGTTCTGCCATATGCCGATCGACACATAGCAAAGACTCTTATTGCCCTTTTAATTGCCATGTCAACATGTCGTCTCCATGTGAGATTTTTATCCAGAATGACTCCTAGATATTTTACCTCTGTTGACCACTGTATTTGAGATCCGAACAGTTTTAAAGATGTTAATCCCGCGAGATCTCTTTTCTTTGTAAACAGCAATGCTGTTGTTTTGCTCGGGTTTATTGATAGATGTTGTGTGTTACACCATTGTTCAATAGTTTCCAGTGCCTTTTGTGCTACACTAATTGTTGTACCCACAAATTTTCCGTTTACTAGTATAACTAGGTCATCGGCGTATCCTATTGTTTTATATGGGCCAACATTCAGCTTAGTAAGAATTGAATCCACAACAAGGCTCCACAGTAAAGGAGAGAGCACTCCACCCTGTGGGCATCCTTTGGTTGTAGTTATCCTCATTTCCTCTCCTAGTAGTTTTGATATAACAATTCTACCCCTTAGCATATTTTGTATCCATCTACAAATGGTTGGTTCGATGCCGTGTCTTTTTGAGGCACTATCGATCCCTTCAAAGGTTGTGCGATCAAATGCCCCTTCTATGTCTATGAATATGCCTACACATACTTCTTTATTCTCCAATGCCATTTTAGCTTTTTTAACAACATGATGAAGTGCTGTTTCAGTCGACTAACCTGCTGATAGGCGCATTGAAGTCTGTGAAGAGGAGTCCTTATTAGTGGGCCCTCCCTAATGTGTCTATCTAATAATTTTTCCAGTACTTTCAATAAGAAAGATGATAGACTTATAGGCCTGAATGACTTTGGTTCTTCATAGTTATCTTTACCTGGTTTTGGTATGAATACTACCTTAACTAATCTCCATTGCTTCGGCGTATATCCGAATGCAATAGATGCTTTATATAGTCTGCTAATGTAAGAATTCAGTATCGGCAGTCCCCTTTGTAGTAGAATGGGATATATATCATCAGGACCCGGTGATTTATATGGTTGGAATTTACTCAGGGCTTATTTGATTTTATGCTCGTCTACTATTTTTTTCGCAGTTTCCCAATCTTGTTTAGTGGTATGTACTGCCTGTTCACTGACACTGTTTAAGTTTTCCACTAGGTTGTCAGTTATGATTGATCCTGGAAAGTGTGTTTTGAACATTATTTCTAATGCACTTTTCCCAGTCTCCGTTAACTTACCGTTTTCGTCCCTTACTATCATAAGTGGATTGGCCTTTGTAGCAGCCATTGCCTTCGTTATTCTTATGATGGCAGGTACCGATTCAATCGACTCGCAGTGTGTTTTCCATGCTTGCCTTTTTGCCTTTCGCACTGCTTTATTATATTCTGTTAATTGCCGTGCATATTCACTAAAATCATTTCTTGCTTTAGCGATATTGAAAGCCTTACGGGTTATCTTGCGTAGCTTATCTAAATCTGAGTTCCACCAAGGTAACTTTTTAGCCAAAATTTTTTGTTCCGGACAGTTATTTGTCCTTGTTGTTTGCCTTGTTGATTGCTCTCTCAATCCTGTCCGCTTCAAATTCTAAATCGATAATGGAATTGAGCTTACCTTTATTGTCTCCTAGTTCTACCTTTAGGTCACTATAGTATGTTTTCCAGTTGGTGTTCCTAGGATTCCTCCTTTGTACGGTTTCAATGTTATGTTGCATCATGTACCTAAAGCATATGTATCTGTGATCAGAAAGAGATATTTCATTAGACACATGCCAGTTTTCTATGTTAGAGACCGTATTCCTTGTGGTCATTGTGATATCCAACACCTCGGCCCTTCTAGCATTAACGAAGGTAGGCCTGTTACCCTTGTTTAAAATTATTAAGGAAGAACTTACCACATAGTCCAGTAGTTTTTCCCCTTTTGTATTGTTGTCTGTGCTTCCCCAGACAACATGATGAGCGTTTGCGTCACATCCCATAATGAGGTGCTCGTTGCTTGTAGAGCATCTTTTCACTAAGTTCTCAATTCTAGGTGTAACGCGCTCCTTGTCTTCGTATGGCAGTATGACCTTTCCTTTACAGAGGTATGGTTCTTGTATCAAAGCAATATCATATTGATTTGCTGTGAGTGCTCGTGCCAGAAGGGCAGTCGCCGATTTGCAATGATGTAAATTAATTTGTACAAAATTTAGGTACCTTTTTATGGAGTTCGTCATTCTTGATAATCCCCTTTGTGTCTTTTGATATGTAGTGTATGTTAAAGTGCGTGTATTTAAGTGTTTCTGATATGTGAGTTAAGTATGCGTGTGTGTGTGTGTGTATGTAATTTGATAAGCGTGTGTTTGTGTCTGTTTCTTGTGTGTTAGGGATTGGTTGGGACCTCCATGGGGCCCTCCTCTGCTCCTGACGTTTCCGACTGCTCGCCCTGTTCACTCAGCTCCAGGTCGACCAGTCCGTCTAGCAACTCTGCTGTCTTCACCGAGGTGGTAGGTGAAGTTGGTTTTTCAACCTTTTTAACAGGTTGCTTCTCTGAGGCCTTGCTTTCCTCCTCTGGCTTCTACTCCTCCAGAAGCTTAAAGAAGTCTCGTTCCAGACCGGTTTTGATGTGGTAACCCTTCTCGCGGATTACCTCAGCGGAGTCGTGGTCCATAAGGACTATTCGCCTCACATTGAGGCCCTCCACGATAGTGTCAACCACTCTCCAAAGATCGGTGTTCAAGGTGGGGTTGAGTTTTTGAGTTAACCTAAGTATACTCTCCAGCTCAACCCCGCCCTTGTACACCGATCTCCAGGCCATCTTGACCGGTTTTGGTAGATCCTTCGCCTCTATGATCTTGAGGGTAACCTGATCTAATTTTGTCCCATTCAAGGTTAGAAGCCATTTGGCTGAGGACTGGTCGAGGCATAAAATGTGTGCCACTCCTCCAGATAGCCCATTCATGTCTATGTCCGGACAGGGTTCCGCTTCCAGGATTAATCCGTGTAGTAGTTCCCTTATCCTGACATAGTCCTCTTGCTTGAGCATGGTTTTGGGGTATGAGTCTGTGGTGATTGCCATTTTTGTACCTGTTAATGCCTCTTTGTACGACCCCTGAGTTTTTACTCTTTTGGCGTCACCAGAGGCATCCTTCTTTTCATCACTAACTTCGCGAGGTCTTTTGGGATGTCCCGCTCGTGGCGATGTTTTGTCCTGCGCTTGCTGCTTCTGAAGCTTCTGAAAGCGTCGCTTGGCAGAACCGTTTTTTTTCCTGAGGAAGTACCTTGCTGCGAGCGCTGCATCCCCAAGGGGGCACCTTTAATAGGCGGCATTGCAGTTTTCCCTCCTCTGTTTTTTGCGCCTTCTATGTTAGACCTGTGAATAACAGATTTAGTAACACCGGCGCCCTGGCTTCCGGATGGACCTTTGCTTTCTCTGCCAGCAGCAGAAGCAGTATCATCTGGCCCGCCCAAGGACTGACACTTATTCCCAGTATTGGGTTTAAGTGTCCCTTCCCTGTGCCCACCACGATGCACTACAATGCCACTGGCAGAGGCCACGGTGGCCCCCTCCTTCAGCTTACTGTCTGATAGACCTTTGCTTCCGTTGCCGGTAGCGGTGGCCCGTCCTTTTGATTGTGAGCTTTCTGCTTTTGCGCTAGGCGCCTTTGCTTCCTCCGCAGAGGAAACCTCAGCCTTAGGGGCTGACTTGGTTTTTTTTAATGAAAAAAAATCCATGGGGTATTTTACAATACTTCATCCCATTAGTTCCCCACCCTCCATGGAGTCCTCAACGTCGGGGATGCTTATAGAAGCACCAGGGCTACTAACAGAATATAGTCCTCCAGAGTAAGTTATCCGCGAGGCTAACTTATATATAATAAACCTTCCCACAACTCCTCACAATCACTCCTTATATATAATATACAGCACACTTCGCTGTGGATGAGTAGTGGGTGCTTATCTATAGTTTATAAATATATACATACACACACAATGCCCACCCGCGTGTTTGTGCAACTATATAAATATTAATAGATACATTATATTTTGCATATATATTTATAAAGCCATCTCCATTGTCTAGAAGCTCTTCCCCGAGTGAGAGTAGCCCCCGCCTGGATGCATAGAGGAATGCTCCGCAGGAAAGGGGAAGTTATATCAATAAGTGCATAGATAAGATATATAAAGCATATTCCTACGGCCAGGCAATGCAGTGCGCCCGATATACTCTGCTATTGTCGGTATCGTGAGGTGGATGACAGCTGCACGAAGCTCACTGGCCGACAACATTGCCCAGGGGGGATGACCTGCATGAGGCAGGTTCACCACCAGGCCAGTCTCGACCGCCCTACCGTCCGCCGCGGCCAGAGACGGTGATGGTGACGTGGACATGTATATTCGGACTTTAGGTGTGCGTCTGTTAGTCCAACTTCGTGCACTTGGACGTACTTACGCTAACGGCTAAGTTAGCCAACACCTACTTACCCCCCCACGAAATAGTAACAAAATTAACTGGAATCATTATCAGACTCGTAAGAATCGGTCAAAGTAGATCGTCTATGATATTTATTAGGTATTATATCTATAATACAAAGATTTTGGAGGTCTTTAAACTCGTCATTCCCAATGGGTTTTGGGCCATAATATGATTATTTTAGTGAGATTGAGCTGCAATGTCTAGTTTCTTTACGAGTAACTAAACTTATGTAATTACCATCCAATTTATATTTATAATGTATCTTATTAAGTTGTATTTCATCAACAAAAACGTCTTTGATTTTTGTCCATGCTACTTTATCATTAGCAATATTTTTAATCCAGTTCATGTTTAATAAAAGCTCTAATATTAATTTTAAATAGTAAAAAGCTCTAAAATGAAATCTAGAATATGTAATTTAATAATAAGTAATTTATTTATATCTATAACGTTGTATAATTCGCCTTTAGTTTTAGCCCACCTGATCCATAATTTTCATTCTTCTGGTGTGTATATTATTTTAATGAACAGAGACCCCCCGTTGTGATTTTTTTTATGAGAGCTCGGCATGTGACCTCACATCTACCTGATGGAAAGCAGTGTGAAGGTTGAAGAACAAATGCAACCAACAATTACGAGCTACGTAAACGTTGATTGCACCCATTATGCCAACTTATGGTGTCTATACACGCTTCATTTAAAGGACTCGAGATTATATGAAGAAGAACATGCAAGCATTCCACATTATAATAGTGCGACAGATATACGAATCACCAAAGTTTTTTGTGCGGGTTGGTATGTCTGCCACTGTATGTGCATGCATTTTGCTACATGTTTGTGAAATCCTATATCGGAAAGGAGAAGAAGGAATGAGATGAAAAAGTTCTTCAGAGCACTCTCCATGATAAAGGCGATAAAACAGGTTTAACAACGCTACATCTCTGCGAAGCTGCAATGGTTCTAGAGCGTCTGTGAGCTCTTTGCTCCCGAGAACTCTTGATTTACATTTATGCAGACTATTGAGAGCTTGCAGCCAGTATTTGGCAGATCCACCCTAAAGATGTGCACAGTATTTCACACATGGCCGTATCTGAGCTTTATAAATCAGATGCCTGAGTCGAGGAGTAAAATACCGTCGCACCTTATTAAGACCGCCCAGCTTCCTACTTGCTTTCTTTGCAATGCTCTCAATATAGTTGCTGTGGTTTAGGTCGAAGCGTATTTATAAGCATAGGATATTAAGAGTTTGAGACAATGATAATTAAAAGAGGGAGACAATGAAAAAATGATCTTTTTCGCCATCAATGCACAAACCTGGTTTTTTTGTCATTAAATTGGACCTGATTAGAGAACCCCAGTTTGAAATTTTGTCCAGAGTTTGGTCCAATTCATTTATCAAAGAATTCCTGTACTCCTGTTTTAACGCGATTGGGAGGCTGACGTGTCAAGTATTGACCGTGGACAGTGCTATGGTCTGCATAGCAATGTTACCGAAAGATAACAAATCATTGATTTCTGGGGGGGGTGATCCTTGGGGTACCCCTGCGTGAATCGTTTCGCGACCCGAGGTTATACCATCAACGAGGACTCGTATTATCCGGTCTGATAAATAACTTGAGATCTGGCAGCTTAGAGAGTAAAGCTTTGTGCCATACCCGAAAGCTTTGAACTAACCGAATTCGGAAAGTTAATACTAATAGAAACAAGATACATAATATTAGTTAAGATATAGCTATCTTCTTTGAGAACATCTGACGGCACGTTACTAGGCTCATGATCTTCATTACCTTCAGACAATACGACATTCCAAATATCTCTCATCTGCTTAACTGTATCTTCAATTTCAACCTGCAAAAAAAAAACAGTTTTTGACCAAAATTTTAATTTAAACATATACATTTACATACAAAAAACTGTATATTATAATTATTATTAAATGATTTTAAATTTCTAAAAAGAAGAAAAACAATTACTTTATATCCTAAAAGGACGTATTTATAAATGTGTCCCAAGAACAAAGACGACTCCATACTACCGACATAAACATGTCCGTCAAACAACGACGGATTACAAAAACCGTAAACAATACCTCCCAAGAATAATGACGTATTGAACTTATATATTACTAGCTGACCCGCGCAACTTTGTCTGCGCGTTTAAATTTAACCGTTTACGCAGCGTACGCTCTTAAAAGGAATAATTTTTCCCCGTTTTTGCAACATTTTTCTTTGTTACTCCGCTCCTATTAGTCGTAGCGTGATGTTATATAGCCTATAGCCTTTCTCGATAAATGGATTATCCAACACGAAAATATTTTTTCAATTCGAATCAGTAGTTCCTGAGATTAGCGCGTTCAAACAAACAAACAAACAAACAAACTCTTCAGCTTTATAATATTAAGTATAGATTATGTATAACATAAAACCCACCTAAATTAATAAACAATAAATTTGAAATAATATAGTTAACTGCGAGCGAATTGCGCGTATGATTTAGCCTGGAACACTGTCGGCATTGACGATCCGTCACCGCGGGGCAGGGGTGTTTGCAATAGAAGATTCAAAGTACAAATACGAATCAGCGTTCGCGTCTATGTTCTACGGTAGAAAATCAAAACCGTCGCTGTTCCAACTCAATATATCGAAATGTATGAAATATAGAATTAAATTATTTTATACATAACATTAATTCATTTATATCAATATTTCATTCAGGTATGGTCATTTATGCAATAAAAAGAAAATCTCAAAAAATCAGAACCGTCATTGTCCTACGATTGTGACGAAATATAAATTGACAGCCTCCGTAGACTAGTGGTTGCGCCTTTGGCGTTGTATCCGGAGGTCGTGAGTTCGATTCCGGTCAGATTATATAATATTATTCTGTCAATTCTGCAGCACAAGGAAACACTACTAATAATTTTGCGGATTAATAATTCGAGGGCCGAAATTGTTCGCTATACTAACCTAATAACTAGTCGTAACATAACCTCAAATTGAAATTCAAAGGAGAATAACTTTTTTCTCCCAACTTCTCGAACTTCGATGTAATTAACATTTTTATTATTTGTATTTTGCTCTATCGAACTGGATAGGTTTAATTTTTAAACGCTAAGCCTGGGTCTGAAAATACATGGGCTATGACCGTTCTTCTTTGTGCTATATATTTTTTTTAATAAATAACTAAAGTTATAGACTTCTTGTCTAAAAATTTGTTTTTCATTGATTGTATAAACGTTTGTTGAACGAAAACAAATTTATATACTTTTAATACTTCTTCCAGTGCTTGGATGCCGTTGTTTACAAAAATCGCGAGCTAATACTTTTTTTCATCGCATAGATTTTCCAAAATGACGGCTTAAAACTTCTTTCAGCCAATAGATAGCGCCTTTTATAAAAATCGATTAAAAACTGATTTTTACATAATCTATTTGATAATTATCGATTTTTCTGTTTTTGAAAATCGATTAAAAATAATCGATAAAATGAAAAAATAATAGATTTTTTAAATAATCATTTTTTTTTTCACATCCCTACAGTATATTAAACTGATTTTTTTATCGCGACGGGATGCTCGGGGCTCGCTCCACTCCCGTCACGGGTCGGCCCGGCATTGCAGTGCCGCCGGGATCGGCCCACACAAATAACTATCTATAACCGCGACGATGCTCGCTCGGCTCGGGGCTCGCCCCAATGAATTATAACCGCTACGGGATGTATATGCTCGGCTAAGATCAAAGTATAGTAGGTATCTGTTCTTTTCAGCTTAATATCTGAAAGTTCCCGCATCGCGGGACCACTGCTGCTGTGGGGGCCTTGGATCTCCGCTGAGCACGCACGTTTGATTGTTATCATATAAAAAGCGGAGTTTCCGAAAAATCTTCTGCTGATAGGCCGGCGCTGGCATCAAAGAAATGTTGTGTTCTGTAATTCTGTACTTTCAATATTGTAAGATAGTATATCTGCCTTGGGGTGTTCTACGCGTGCTCTTCAGTACGATGAGAGTATATACCACATGCTATAAGCATAGGTTTAAGTCAATAACCATGCAGGACCATGCTCCTCCGATGATACGGTACATGTGGAACATCAGAGTTTTTTACTTGCTGGTACCTTTTTCTCCAGGGTGTCTCTGAGGCGATCGACTTGTGATCAGCGTTTGCGCCCTAAAAGATACCTTTCATCTATCTACTTGTAGGTATATTTTGATTACCTAAATTAAAGTATGTATATTTGGGGCGTAGCTATGGTCTGTTGGTCGCCTTGGTGGCACTTTTGCAGGGCAGTCAACGATTGACAGGTCAATGGAACCAGCTAACCACCTAGTCTTAAACTGGTTGGTTATGTAGTGTGTGTTCGGTTGGGTTGTTTTTTTTTTTTTTTTTCTTCCCGCAAGGACAATAGTTTAATAGTTTACGATTTGTTTATTTTGTATTATATTCTCAACATTTGTCTGTGGGAGGAATGGCGACCTGGCCAAGTACACACAGGACCTTATATATACTTTTTTTTTTTTGACTTTTCATAAATGCCTGTAAAGGTTTACATGAAATAAATATTTTTGACTTTTGACTTTTTTTTTTTGACCAGTATATTAAACTGATTTTTTTATCGCGACGGGATGCTCGGGGCTCGCTCCACTCCCGTCACGGATCGGCCCGGCATTGCAGTGCCGCCGGGATTGGCCCACACAAATAACTATATATTACTGCGACTGGATGCTCGGGGCTCGCCTGCTCCCGTCACGGGTCGGCCCATTTTTGCACACAAATAACTATCTATACCGCGCCGCGATTCTCGGCTCAGAGATCGCCCTATTCCTGTCGCGATTATGAAATGGGAGGCGCCACAGACGAATTGCATTACGAGTCTATTTTAATATCCTCGCTGCCTTATCGTCAATTTAACCCTCTGTTTCGTAACCGCACCCTGAAAGAGATACCTCGACAATAAATTGATGTAGTAGTCTCCTGAAAACCGGTAAACCCACAGACTAAAACCGAAACATGATTAGGTCACTTAAAAGGTTTTTGCATCTAAAGGTAGAAATATTCTCTATGATTCTCTCAGAGATGATTCCCTCCTTTCCAAACTGGTGGATGAAAAGAATAAAAAATTGTGACAAATGACCACGTCTGTGCACGAAATAACGATCAAAATAAACAATCGCGAAGTGTAGGTACCTACCGTGTTTTTGCATACAAAATTGCTTAATATTATGTTTTAGCTTGTCTTTAGGATTTTCCCTATTATATTTCTTTTTAAACTACTCCTATATTATATCCTATATATTATCATTTGTATACTGACTTGTTTGTAATTTCCATATTTTAAATGTAGATAATGTTTATTGATTTTAGTTTTATTGTAATTGATATTTGTATACCGTAAGGTGAAACAAAGCGGACTATTTAAATTATACCTTACACCTACATCTTGTACCTTTGTTTTGACAAATAAATGAATTTGATTTGATTTGATTTGATTAAATTGTAACAATATAATAAAAAAAAAATGAAATAGTCACGCTTAAATAAAAAACGGCGATTCATTTATATATATATATATATATATATATATATAGATAGATTATATAATACCTTAGAGAAACACAAAGTTTAAAGGAACTTTCAGATTTTCATTAGATACTAAATCGTAAAATGTCTATGGAGATATATATAAAGGGAGCCGCAAAGGCCTAAAATCGCATTTCCAAACGAGAGAATAGAAGATGGCCGCTCGCCATATAAAAAAAAAATAAAACAAATTTTATGTTGAAGTGAGAACAGAATAATAATATAACTCTGTGCGGCAGCGAATATGCTCGACATTTTGTAGACGATTTTAGGACTTAGGGCGGTTCCATATGTTATTCTTAGTTTCATTAAGGCCAGGACCAACGTGAAATCAAAGGAAAAAGAGTTAATTTTCTTCGTCATATTGTATGCCTATGCATTAAATTTAAATCGCAAAAAAAATACAATAGACCCGTTAAATTATGAATAAAAATAGTAAACCAATAAACAAAAAAACAAGAGAATTGGGTTTCTGAAAAAATAAAATCTAAAACAAAACACAGATGAAAAACTTTTATTTCGTAATACTCAATATCTTCAGCGACAACTATGTTTTTTTTTAATTATTTTTGTATTGGTATTATAATGTACTAAAACATTAATCGTGTACTTTTTATATTTAGCTTTTTATCTATACTAATCTATACTTCTATACTAATATAATAAAGAGGAAAGATTTGTATTTTTGTATTTTTGTGTTTTTGTATGTTTGTAATGAATAAACTCAAAATCTACTGGACCGATTGCAATAATTTTTTCACCATTAGAAAGCTGCATTATTCAGAAGTAACATAGGCTATATAATATCACGCTAGGTCCTATAGTTGTGGAGCAGTAACCAAAAATGTTTTAAAAACGGGGGAAAAGTATCGTTTCTGAGGCCTTCCGTGGCGTGCGCTGAGCATATAGTTAAAGTTATACAAACCTGTGCGAAGCCGGGACGGGCCGCTAGTATATTTATAATATACGGATTTTTGTCACACCACACAATAAATTTGTATGCGTGCAAATCAGTTTTGTGATTCAAGTTGGTCCTTGCCTTAAAATAAAATTCAGACTTTGAATGAATGGAACATTTTACGTTGTTGTAAAAAATATACTTACCTACCTTATAGTATACTACATAGAAGTAGGAATAATATGGAAGGGCCCTAAGACCTAATTTATACAGAACATAATATGCCCGTTACATAAATCAAAATAAAAAGCGTTTTATATATTACTAGCTGTGCTCGCGACTTCGTCCGCGTGGAATAGTATTTTTTTTATCATACAAACTTTCATCCCCTATTTTATTCCCTTGGGGGTAGAATTTATCAAAATCCTTTCTTAGCGGATGCCTAGGTCATAACATCTACCTGCATGCCAAATTTCTGCCCGATCCGTCCAGTGGTTTGGGCTGTGCGTTGATAGATCACTATGTCAGTCAGTCAGTCACCTTTGAGTTATATATAATAAAAGAAAAAAGAAAGAAATATATTTAGATTATCGTTCCCTATCTATAAAATATTTCAGACATAGTTTAACAATAAAATCAAGTTTAGAGTGTATTCTTAATGTTAATCTCTCTGAGCCTCAGTGGGATCAGGCTTCTCTTTCAGTTAAATTTGGAGGTCTCGGAATTCGTCGTTTGGCAGATGTGAGTCTTCCCGCATTTATCGCTTCCACACACGGTGTTTCAGATTTGGTCACTTCTTTGTTACCTGATATGGGTGTAGATTCTGAAATTCCTTTTTTGTCGGAGGCTATTTCTACCTTTGATTCACTCTGCCCTAATTTTACACATCCGCTAATCCTGACTTCTCAACGCGCATGGGATTCTTTAAACATCAAAAGAATACATAGTAAACTTTTTGAAAATAACTCCACAGCTAATTTGGCCCGTCTTCATGCAGTCTCCACTTATGAATCAGGAGCTTGGTTGGATGCAATACCTTCTCCTTCTCTAGGAACTTTTTTGGATAACTCGTCACTTAGAGTCGCGATAGCTTTGCGATTAGGTTGCGAAATTTGTCAGTCTCATACATGCACCTGTGGTTGTCCAGTCAATAGTGACGGTTATCACGGCCTTAGTTGCAGTCGCAGTGCCGGGAGGATTTCGCGTCACCACGCTCTTAATGACGCCATTAAGAGAGCTCTATCATTAGCAAATTCTCCGTCTGTCATGGAGCCACCCGGTCTTAGCCGCACAGACGGCAAGCGACCAGATGGTTTAACGCTCCTTCCATGGCGCAGAGGTCGCAGTCTAATTTGGGATGCGACATGTGTAGACACATATGCTGCATCCCATATTAATGGTTCTTCTGTCAAAGCAGGATCAGCCGCGGAGGCGGCTGCTAAGGCCAAACACCTGAAATATTCAACTTTAAAACAAAACTATATATTTGTACCTTTTTCTGTTGAAACTTCAGGCGTTTGGTCTGCAGAAGCAAAAAAATTTGGGTGTGAGCTGGGCGCTATTTTAAAGGATACATCTGGTGATGCCCGGGCTCACTATCATTTCATTCAAAGAATATAATTTATAATTCAAAGAGGCAATGTTGCGAGCATACTAGGTACTTTTGGCCACAGCGATAGCTGGGACATAGAGGAACATTAATTTATTTTATTTTAGTTAAGATTTATTTTAATTTTTTATTTTGTGGAGTAAATAAATGTTTATTACGACTGATAAAAATTATTTTATTAATTAAATTAAGGAAAACTGTTTATCTCTTAATATACTGACCTAAAATATACTGTCGAAAAAATGAGAATAGAAGATGGCCGTCACACAAATCAAAACAAATATATATATTTGTGATTTCTAGAATACATACATCTTTTACAATGCTGCAATGGTATGTTACAAAAAGAAGGACCGACACGACGACGAAAATCAGACGAGGCGACTTGTCATGTCGCCTTAATCAAAAATGAATGGACTTTGACAGGTGACAGCGTACATCATGCCTACTGTCACTGTCAAAATCCATACGTTTTTCACTGAGGCGACGGGACATGTCGCGTCGCCTGCATTCTCTCAGGCCCCAGGCGCGCAACCATTACATAAAACAATGACAATTGTATTGAAAAAAAAAAATATATATAACTAGGTACTTTATTTTTAAATGCAGCACGCCATGTGACTTTGTGTCAACTTGATGTTAAGCAGACCTACAAAGTCCATGAATGGGGTCGATCAATACATTGTTGTTAAAAAATATTTATCATCATCATACCAGCCTTTCACGCGTCCACTGCTGGACAAAGGCCTCCCCCAAGGACTAAACAATATTGATCGCTCCCAATATGAATAAATAACAATATAAATAATGCGGTTCATCATCATCATCATTAGCATATCGCAGTGCACAGCTGGACATAGGCCTCTCCCAAGACACGCCACTGATCCCTATCCTCCGCTCTTCGCATCCAGTCTCTGCCAGCCAACCTCCGCTGGTCATCAGTCCATCTAGCTGTGGGGCTTCCTACGTTACGTGCGCCCAGACGTGGTCTCCACTCCAAACTCCGCCTGCTCCAACGGTTATCCGTCCTGCGGCAAATGTGACCAGCCCACTGCCACTTCAGTTTGCTAACAAAGCTATGTCGGTGACTTTAGTTCTCTTACGAATATCCTCATTCCTGATTTTATCCATAAGAGAAACTCCTAGCATAGCTGTTTCCATAGCTCGCTCAGCGACCTTGAGTTTGTGGACCAGCCTCACTGTAAGTGTCTATGTTTCGGCGCCGTATGTTATCACTGGAAGGACGCACTGATTAAAAAGTGCACTGATTAATGTGGTTACTTATTTTCAATTATACTATATTCAAATTTATTTGAACTTCAGTACAAACTATGTTAATCGAAGTATTGTGTAAACAATTCGCTAGACATACAGCACTTCCATATTATTAATACTTTCAGGGATAATATTCCGTAAGTTATAAATAATTTTGGGCAATCGCCCCCGCTTAGACGGTCCGTTACGTTCGTTATACGGATCAATGGGCAGTTTTAATAAATTGTGCCTGTTTTTGCATATTCTAAAGTTTATGTTGCCCTAGTACTTTTTGGTTTATAATCGTAGTTATATTTATCATTGGTGGGAGCATCTCTCTATAACTTCGCTAGGCCCATCAACCAGTTCCACACAAATGCAAAAACCCGTCAAGTGACCTATTAACTAATCTAACTAATTTAATTTACAACCCGTTGATTACTAAAATTTTTACTCTTTAATATAAATAACATATTTTCTTAAAAATAAGCACTTCTCTAGTTTGCCGTTTGAAGTTATTTCTACCATTGGCATTTGATCTTTATCTATCAGCTGGTGCAATAATATATATAATATATAAAATACAGATGAGTTTTTTTTTCAAAACCAACCGGTTCGATTCCCGCCTAAAAGATTTTTTTTTCAAATATCTAATGATGCAGTTTTAGTTTTTAGAAAATCGGCCTGAGGCTCCTTTGGGAATTCATATTCATATATTTGCAATTATTGTAATAATTTAATAAAAATCAGAACAGTATATACAGCGTGAATTTGAAAGGATATACTTTGGGCTAATATGAAGTTCTGCTAATCAAATCGAACAGCTTTTCCCATGAAGCCATGTGTCGCAAATGAAAAAAATGTTTTGACTTCCCCATACAAATTTGTCATTTTAACATTACTACTTTGTATGGAAAAGGCAAATTTTTTTTTCATTTCCGGCACATAGTTCCATGGGAAAAGTTGTTCCAATAGGAAAAACTTTTCCCTTCAGCAGAACCTCATATTAGCCCAAAGTACATCCTTTCAAAGTCAACATGTATAAAGGAGAAAAGTAACTACATAATAAATTTAACAAATAACAGTAAAATATAACAAATTCAATTAATAGCAACTGTAGAGGGGTTTTGTCAAGTAAACAAACCATTATTAAAAAATTAATAATAATAGCAGCTGTAAATGGGCATTGTCATATTTCTGAAAAGGTATATTATAAAAACAATATTAGATAAAATAAATAGCGGCTGTAAATGGGCTTTGTCATTTATAGTTATATTTTATTAAACTATACAAATAATATTATAATAATCAGTAGTATATAAAATAAAATAAAAAAAATGTAGGACAATTTGCTCATATTGCTCTGGTCACAAACTAAGCTCTAGGCTTGTACTATGTGTACCAGAAACAACGATATAATACATATTATATTTTATAAACACCCAGATCATGACAAATTGTACAGAAATTGCGTACTAATATTTTTTGCCATGGGTAGGAATCGAACCCACGACCTCCGGATACAACGACAAAGGCGCAACCACTAGTCTACGGAGGCTGTCGAATAAAAAAATACAATTGAATTAGGTATGTCATAACACCAATAATCAAAATATTTTTTCGTTATTCCAATAGTTTAGGATTTGGGCTTGAAGGCCTACTTGAAAAATGTATATACTGTACTAGTGAAGATAAGACAAAGCGGTTATTAAAAGACTCTTAATTTTAATTTGCATTACGTAATCGCATCTTAGAGGAGTCGCTTTTAAACAATAATGTAATAATCGACCTCATTCATGGATTTTGTAGGTCAGACAGTGTTTAAATAAAAGTGTATTTGACAAAATTTCCATATTATAATACGATTTGTTTATACTTTTATTTTCATTATTTTTCCCAGTAAAAAGTCTTTCAACAATATAGTCAGCTGCTGTCCTGAAAAATTACGAAGAAAAATATAAAATTCCATCTGCACCCTTAGGAATTCCATTAAAAATGACGGAATCTGTCAACGTCTGGGAGATTGCATCTGATTTTACACCGTCTACGTCATTTTTAATGGCATGTCATATCTGCTTCTGGGATGCTGTTATATGACACTGCTGATGTAATAACCCTGCATAGATTTACTAAGATTAATTCAAAAATTCACAAAATATTTAATTTATTATTATTTAAAAAAAAAAATCTGTATCTCTATGATAGTAAGCAGATGTACAAAGTAAAAGAAAGAAAGTTTAATTATATATTTACCGATCTCAATATGCCAGCTAAATATAGCATCCGCTTATTTCGTAACCGCAATTCCTAAAAGTTTCCTGAAAGAAGACTACTTTGATAGAAAATCGATGAAGCAGTCTCCTGAAAACCGGTGAAGCCATAGATTAAAACGAAAACATGACTAGGTACATGACTAGGTACATTAAAACTTTATTCCATAATACAAAGGCGGACTTAATGCCGTTGGGCATTATCTGACTCCATTTTGTATATTTGACCCATGAGAGCATTAACCTTTGTACATAATTTTTTTTTACTGTAAAATATTTTTTTTAATAAATGAAATTATTAATAGGTAATACGGTAGGTACAGGAGAATACACAACTTGTATAGTACAAATCGCAAATATTCATCTGCCTCGCTCACTCTCATTCTAATCTACATAGGGAAAAGAGATAAACAGCTACTAGGTATATTTGATTCATTTAATTTGCGAATGAAATGTCAAACATGTTCGATGCCGCCAAATTCTGTACTCTCATTTATTGAGCATTGATTTTTTGTTCTTAATTTTGAAAAGACGAATTTACGGATTAGGGTACTTTCCTATTATAGTCTAATTTGTTTGCATCTTGTGTTTTATTTTTCTTAGTCTATTTAAAAAAGAATCCTATATCAATGGTCGTTATAGAATATAGTATTCCGGTAAGAACTTTTCAGAATTATAAACTATATTTGCATTTAAATTGTTCACTATTTCAAACATTATGAAAACCTTTTAAAGCTACCGCTTCGTATTAAAATTTATTTAAATGTCCATTTGGTTTTAGTGCATTATTTTAATTTCAATTCAAGCACTCTGCATTGTTTTTTTTTTGTAATATATATTAAGTATGAATTTTTCAAGTGTGCCTTCAAGGCCAAATTCCAAACTACAATAATAAAAAATATTAAAAAAAAAACTAACTATATACAATTATGAAGAGGGAAAGCGAGACAGAGAGAGTGAGTCCTATGAACATCCAGATTATTCCAACAGAAAGAATGTTACTGCCCTGATTATACGACGATCGGGGATAGCGTTTAGTGTGCTTCAGGGATCAGCCCGTGGCAGACCAGGCTCCGCAGATGGAGACCAGGCAGCGTGCCTGTCCAGGTTGGGGCTTAGCTATGCAATGCTGAGGCGACTGTTTTGTCTTGAGCAGACGGTAGTAAACCAGGCTCCGAAAAAAGTTCAAGCCTATCTTCCAGGATCTATCCGTGGCGTGACTTCAGCGGTGGTTTCTCCGCCTTTAACGTAGTTTCTCCACCCCTGACTTGGTTTCACCACCTCGGACTTGGTTTCTCCACCTCGGACTTGGTTTCTCCATCTCGGACTTGGTTTCTCCAACCCTGACTTAGTTTCTCCAACCCTGACTTGGTTTCTCCACCTCGGACTTGGTTTCTCCACCTCGGACTTGGTTTCTCCATCTTGGACTTGGTTTCTCCAACCCTGACTTGGTTTCTCCAACCCTGACTTGGTTTCTCCAACCCTGATTTAGTTTCTTTAATCCTGGCTTGATTTCTGAAATCATTCGAAGGGAAGCCTAAGCATACTGCTTCCAGCTCTCGTTGTCTTCAGTTTTTGGCAGGGCATCAACAATAATTGTGCATTGCGTAAAACTGCAGGACGGAGGCTGGGGTGCAGTGCTAGACAGACGCACGGACACAGTACAAATATTTATATAAATTTTAGTGAACCCTAAAAACTATGAAAGCACTGTATAATTAACTCACCAAATTAATGTTGGAACTCCGAACTTTGTGCGTCACTATTATATATTTTTGTAACTAACATATTATTACAAACACACACTCGCGATGTTAGTAATTTATCAAATGGCCTGCGGTACTCTGACCGCGGCCTATTTATCTAAAATTTTTAAGTAATACGTTACTTCGAATTCTACAATATATTTATTTAATCTACTCTTTTGCATTTTGCACATTTGCAAAGGGTACTTTTAAATCCTAAACTATCCGTTCCATTTCGCGGACTGCTGCACTTTTTCTTTCATAAAAGTAACGTTCTGTTACACACTCGTCAAAGTCCCAATGATGATGTTCACGAGCAAAGTATAGTCGGTTTGTGCGGTGGTGTCTCTCAAGTTTTGGTGCTTTGGCGGGTATAAATGAGCCTATACCAACTTCCTCGAATCTTCTGCGAACTGTCCGCTCACTCATTCTTACTCCTCGAACCTCCTCCAATGCATTTCGGGCCTGCACCACCGTAAGTCTCGTGTTCCGACGAACTTGAAGTTGTAGAAAACGGTCATCTCTTCTTGAAGTACACCTTTTTCTGCCTTGTCCTCTTCTCCTCACTAGAGAATTCATCAATCTGTACCGTTTGATGCTACGATGAATCGTTGTTAACGATCGACGAAGTCTTGTTTCGATTGAAACAAGACTTCGTCGATCGTCGTTAATCTCCGTCGTTGATCTTCGTCGAATTATCTGTAGGATTTCTTCTCATTTTATCTGCCCTGATGATTTCTGATAGCGGTAAATTAGGCATACTTAGATGTTCGTAACTTATCAATAAGCAAAAAATCATAAAAGTCTCATAAAACTGCAATATAATGTTTTTCAAATGGAATTTATGAACTTTACGAAAACGGAAAATCTACTTCAAAGCAGTCTATAGAGATGTATGTATGAAAAATTACAACAAACGAATGAAAAAAATGACTGTTGAAATTTTCAAATTAGGCGTTTTTAAAAAATATATGTAAAAAAATATAAGAAAGTATTGTAACCGGCCAGTGCTACGAAAAATATATATTAATTCTTCCTTTTTTTGTGTTCCGCTAAATCTGCCGGTGTGTGTATTTCGATATACATATATGGTGTTCAGATATATGGGTGTTTTTGTTATACATATCAATAATTGTAGTTATAGTGAAACCGGGCCCGACAGCCTAACGTGCTCTCCAAGAGTGGTGTTATCAAGCAAATGCTTTTTTTTAATTAAAAACTTATTGGTATTTTTAATAAACCGAGAATAAACAAAAAAAAAAGTCCTAGCAAAATTATAGACACCTCCCCCACAAAAATAAACATAAAAGTTAATGTGGCAATTTTTGTTTGTTATGGTGTGTATGTTTATGTATTGTGTGTATGTTTATGTATTGTATTATATACCGTGTTTAAGTAGTGTAAAGTATGGTTATGCATCATTGATAATATTATATCTATTTCTTTTTTCGAAACAGTTCTGCACCCTAAGCACCAAAGGCATTAAGCTCGCCTATGTACAATTTTGTGCAATAAGGAATTTTAAATAAATAAATAAATTATGAGTATAGTGTCAAGTTTTTCACATTTTCTCAACAATAGTTCAAATATTGGTGGAAAATTGATAAATATTGTTGCGATAGGTACAAGCACTTTTCTCGAAAATCTTGAGTCCAAAGTATACTTGACAGACTCTAAGTGGACGACGAACTTTTCAAATAACTTTTAGTTAAAGTTATTCTTCTCAACCAGGAGAGTTATTAACTTTTAGGTGAATTATCTATGAAATAAAATACCTATAATATAAAATACACCGAGAAATTGATTAGTTTAATAAAGGATGTTTGTAATTCTATTAGCATAATAGACTTTTTTTTAATCAGAAACCTAAACGGCCAAGTTGTTACAAGTTGGTATAGTGAAACTGGGACGGACAGCTTAACGTGCTCTCCGAGGCACTATAGTGGTGTAGTTAAACAAATGTACATATTTTTTTAGATTAAAAAGTCATTGGTACACACCGGGGTTTGAACCAGGGACTTAAGTGGTTTTAAGTCTAAGGTCTAATCAACTCGGCCATACAAGAAATTAATTAAATTAGCTATATAAAGGGTGTTTGTATTTCTATTAAGCTTATTAGTTTTTTTTTAATTATTACTCCCGTAATGATTGTTTTTAATAGACTTATTATAAGTAAATTTTAGGTGGTAGGAAGGTCTCTATACTCTATACCTTTAGAAACCAAAACCTGACTAGGTATCTCACTCCTTTCAGGGTGCAGTTACGAAACGGGCAGTTAATTTGGCGAGACTATTGAAGTAAACGTAAAGCAAATTTGTCATTGTCGCCGTTCATTTCATAACCGCACCAAATGGTCGGCATAATGGGAGCAATCAATGCTTTCAAACAATGTATTGACCAACTCCATTTATGGATTTTGTAGGACTGCTTAAGCTTAGTTATAATGTAAAAAAAATATTCAAACGTGCAGTTAATTTGGCGATAAAGCAATGCGAGGCTATTGAAGTTAACTCGTAATGCAAATGTATCATTGTCGCCGTCCATTTCGTAACCGCATCACTTAGTCGGCATAATGCTTTTAAACAATGTATTGACTCCATTTATGGATTTGGTTAAGATATAAAATTCACCCACTTTTGAATTAAGAACAGTCTAAGATATAAGTTCCTAATTTAAATATTTCTTTGGGTCCTTTGTTGAACTAAGCAACCTAAAGTTTGATAGACGAACAAAGTTTATCTTTCAACTATGTAGAACTAAAACCAATATTGTTTTACTTTCACTATTAATTAATTATTTATTTGTAACATCTTTGAAACTAAATTACTATGTAGTTCGTTATGTAAATAATAACACCGGTATTCATAAAAACTTATTGAATCCTTGAAGAACACTTTATTTATGGAAGGTTTTGTCTCTTTTTATTAGCAACAAAAATAATTATCCGTAAAAGAGAGAAAACCATCTATAACTAAAGTGTTCTTCAAGGCCTCAATAAGTTTTTATGAATAAGGCCATAAGACTACTTTCATTATAATTATTTTTCATATTACTATTTTTATTATTTATTATTATTATCTATATTTATTTATTACTAATAATATATAGTTTATATTTTTTTTTAAATGTTATTTTATTCACATCGAATAAAAATATACAAATTCTAATGTTACAATTTGACTGTTGTCGTAGTTCAATTATTAATTTTATATTTGTTATTAATTGTTTGTTAGTTTATTAATAATTACTTTTAAGTGGAAATTTATGAGACAAAATAGGATTTAGTTCTTATTACCTTTAAAACTTTTCGCGAATTATTTTTATAATAAAACTATCTAACCGAAATTATATATTATGTGAAATAATATAACCAATTGGACTTTATTGATAAAAAAAAGACAACTATTTTTTTTCTCGGCAGCTTTAAATATTTTTTAAAGACTTTCAACGGTCTTAATAAAAAATTATTGAGTCCTTGAAGAACACTTTAGTTATATGTAGAAGGTTTTGTTTCTTTTTATTAGCAACAAAAATGATTATGCGTAAAAGAGTCCTTCTATAACTAAAGTGTTCTTCACGGACTCAATAAGATTTTATGAATGAGGCCATTTGTATCGCTGTAATGATCCTTAAAAATAAGTATTATATATTTTTTCAGGCATTATTAATTATACTTGAATTGCTATTTCTCAATATTCCGGTAAGTTAAAACCAATATATGTACAGTATTGTATTCTACATAGTTTGTTGTTTAAAATAACACACAATTAAATTTAATACGTTTTTTTTGTGGGGTTAAACAAAATTAACGATCTCCTTTTTGATTTTATCTAATAAACCAAACTATTTTTTTTTTTGATAAAAAGTATTATATTTATTTCCTAACCCTAAGAAAATTTATTTCTAAGATACTTATTATATACCTCACCGACCAAATCTTAGAGGGTAGGGGATTATTTTGCCATCCCAAGGGGTCATAATTTGGTTTTCAATTATTCAAACTGATTATCTATATCTTTTACTTAATCCTTTTAAAATCTTTTGAATATTTAACGAGGTCTACTGATTTTAATAATAAGTTCCAAATTATTTAATACAACTTCTGCCTGTAGATTTGACTTTAGGGGGTTTAGCGAGAAACTTTTGGTAAGTTAGTTTTTACTGGAGCACGGTATGTGACTTTGTATCTACCTGGTGGTGAGCAGACCTACAAAGTCCATGAATGGGGTCAATCAATAATTGTTCTTAAACAACATTGATTTCTCCCACTATGCCGGCTAAATGATGCGATTGCGTAATGGGCGGCGACAAAGACGAATTGTATTACGAGTATATTTTAATATACTCGCTGCCTTATCGTCAATTAAACCATCGATTTCGTAACCGCACCATGAAACGAGAGTACAACCTCGATAAGAAATCGATGCAGTAATCTCCTGAAAACCGGTGAACCCACAGGCTAAAAACGAAACATGACTAGGTCACTTGACGGTTTTTGCATCTGTATGGGCGGTGGTAGCGAGTCCGGTCGGTTGGCCTAACGAAGTTATAGGGACCTTCCTCCCACCTAAGTATGTACCATCACGACTGTCTTACGGTACCCTAGACGGAGTCATTGTACCCAGGAGTAGGGTTTCTTTTCCAGCATATCGTAGCCCATGGGTGGATGTACGTGCTCAACCCCCAATCTTAGAAAGAGCTCAAAGATCTGTCTTGAAGGCAATGCTGAAAAAATATTTTCGCTATCCAACTGTAAGTAAACCTCTATGGAAATGCAAAGTGTGATACATTTATATGTACATAATAATATTTAATAATATAGAACAAATTACACATATTGCTCTGGTCACAAACTAAGCTCTTGGCTTGTACTATGTGTACCAGAAGCTACGATATAACACATATCATATTTTATAAACACCCAGACTATGACAACTGTACAGAAAAATGTACTATTTTTTTTTAATCGTGGGTGGCAATCGAACCCACGACCCCCGGATACAACGCCAAAGGCGCAACTACTAGTCTAGGGAGGCTGTCAATAATAAGGCCTTTCTATTTGCACATAAACAAGCACTTAAAACTGCTGACTATCAATATAAGTGTTCCAAGTATAACACTAAAATTAAATTAGCTCAAAGATTTAGTTTATTTTTGGTTCTCCTTATATACAGGGTGAATTTGAAAGGAGGTACTTTGAGCTAATATGAGGTTCTGCTGATCAAATCGAACAACTTTTCCCATGGAACCATGTGTCGCAAATGAAAAAATAGTCTTCCCCATACAAATTGGTCATTTTAACATTACTAGTTTGTATGGAGAAGGCAATATTTATTTTCATTTGCGGCACATAGTTCCATGGGAAAAGTTGTTCGTATTGATCAGTAGAACCTCATATTAGCCCAAAGTACATCCTTCTAAAGTCACCTTGTATAATTAAATTGTCAGGTTAATTGATATGAAGAATAAAGTTTACATGTAAAGGCAAAGTTTAAATAAAATTTCTCCTAATATCCTGGATGAACAAACTGAAAACTTAATAAAAGTGAAACATTGTATTTTTTTTTTAATTTTCAATTAATTAATTTATATTATTTTCTGCCGTAATTGTAACTGTAAACCGTAACAATGACCCCCAAGGCTGAATTGCACCAAAATGAACTCTCTGTAAATGTAATAATAAAAGTTAAAAATGGCGTCGTATGTACCAATTTTATTTTGCAGTGCGAATGACAGCTGGTACATCAGGCACGGAAATCGGCCAAGTGTCGGAGTATATAAACTCGCTCATTATCGATATAGTGCATCCTACAATTATGATGTTAACAAAATATATGATGCCCTGACTAAGACTTTGTACAGTGTATAACTCCACGTTAATATACCTGTAAAATGTTAGTTTTCTCACGAAATTTATAAAAGGAAATCTGTGTTTCTTTGCACATCACAATGTCACATTTATACTCTAAACGTAACTTTATTACAACTTCAAATGGTTATATTTCATGCCCAGAAAACGGATTCTTTAACTCTTTAATTGTTTTTTTATTAAGGCATTGGATATTTAAATGTCATCAGTTTATCGACCTCAATAGACCGTGAACGTGTGACGTAACAAGTCTATTAGGGTTGTGGGCATGCCCATCGTGCTCACAACGGTGGTACATTCGACGCCATTTTTTATTTTAATCGTTACATTACATTAACAGACACTTTGGTACAACTCAGCCTTAGACAGGCTTTGCCTAGTGTGGGGATCAATGGCATATATTTATTTTGTAAACCTTTACTGTGGAAATATTTATTTATTTACTAATGGCCTTATTCATAAAAACTTATTGAAG
This sequence comes from Monopis laevigella, assembly GCA_947458855.1. Lineage (NCBI taxonomy): Eukaryota > Metazoa > Arthropoda > Insecta > Lepidoptera > Tineidae > Monopis > Monopis laevigella. The sequence continues at coordinate 9,041,512 of OX381599.1, forward strand.
TCTTGAAGAACACTTTAATTATGGAATGTTTCGTCTCTTTTACACGTATTAATTTTTGTTGCTAAATAAAAGAGACAAAACCTTCTATAACTAAAGTATTCTTGAAGGACTCGATAAGTTTTTTTATGAATAAGGCCACTAGAGTTTACACGTTACACAAACACACCTTATACCAAACAAGTGGCCAGCTTATAGCGGTGTTTGGATAGACACAATAACCCATCTATAAATCTATAAACAGTGTCACAAGTTGGTATAATGGAACTATGACGCGCAGCTTAACTAACATGCTTTACAATGCCTATAGTGTTGGAACTAATCTCGTCCAAGATTCTCACACGGGTGCGATTCGCACCGCGATTGACTTAAAAACTAAACTTACCGTATGGCTTGTGGATGCAATATCTTCGTTCTTCTTTAAAACCACTGACAAATGCCACTCAAATACGACGTTGGAACATTATAGTAATGAGAACAACACACAACGCGACAAATCTATTTGTAGGCGCCTAATACATGGCGAACAAAACACTACACATATAAATGGTATTTCTAATAGGCCGCACAAATTTTACGGGACAAAAACTCTATTCACAATAGAAACAAAATAATTAACTATATTAAGACAAAATAATTATACCCATTTTCAACTTCTTTTTTTAACTGACTGACATCTCATAGGTTATGACCACAGATTAGCGTCCATAGACTATTATCAAAATCGAACACAAGTATTTCTTATGGTTTCCTATATATAAAGACTATTAGTACAAAATGTCATCGGTATTCATTTGTAAACTATTTTTGTTTTATTGAAGCACGGCATGTGACTTTGTATCTACCTGGTGGTGAGCAGACCAACAAAGTCCATGAAATGGGTCAATCAATAATTATTCTGAAACAACATTGATTGCTCCCACTATGCCGGCTAAATGATGCGATTACGAAATGAGCGGCGACAAAGACGAATTGCATTACGAGTATATTTTAATATACTCGCTGCCTTATCGTCAATTAAACTATCCATTTCGTAACCGCACCCTGAAAGGAGACTACCACCTCGACAAGAAATCGATGCAGTAATCTCCTGAAAACCGGTGAACCAAAAGACTAAAACCGTAACATGACAAGGTCACTTGACGGTTTTTGCATCTGTATGGGCGGTGGTAACGAGACCGGTCGGTTGGCCTAACGAAGTTATAGAAACCTTCCTCCCACCTAAAGTAAACTAATAAGTAAGTCGAAATGAGCTTTCGCACTTTCAATAATACTCGTTTGTCGTAGAATAAGAATAATATTTTTGCCGATCATTAAAATAAATAAATTAAAAATTCTTTATTGCACAAAAGCTTAATAATATAGGCGAGCTTAATGCCTTAGGCATTATCTACCAGCTAACCTTTGGGAGATTGACCAATAACAGGCAGAGTGCTAATTAATGCAACATATAATATATAATACGATGATATATAAATAAATTATGATGTAATATAACAATAAATTATATTTAATAACATAACATACATAAATAATAATACATAAATAATTAGTTATGGGATAAATAATTACGGGATGATTGACCGCTTTATACAACGAGGCTATTTCATCATAAACACCGCAACAAGCTCGCCACTTGTTAGGTGTTGCCTCTGAATACCATCGGCTAAATGAGGTTAACCCCTCCGCTGGGTACCCTGAGGCTATTTAAACGGTTCTCGGGAGCCAAACAGGCACCCGTGATGGTATTTATTATTATTAATTAGTTATAATATAATATTGGAAGTACGTTTGTGTGGGCTTCAAAAAAGTTATTTCCGGAGTCTTGTTTAAAAATATAATTTACTTATTTGTAAACGATAATAACGTGTACTGCTTTTCCTGATTCGTGCTTTATAATTTAAGGGTATCCTTATACCGAAAGACTTTAAATTTTAACCTTGGAAGAAAACAACCGCAAGTACTTGCCTTGCGGCGGAGGATTCCAAATAGTAGGTATACATATACCTACTATTTGAAATCATATACATAATAGGTTATAATGTATAATCTAAAATTTTATTTTAAAAAAATCCGTGAGCAAACTTCTGATATAAGGGAATGGGTGTGTAACTAAAAAATATAATACTTTTCAAATAAGATTTAGCTTATTAGATATTAGATGTTGCAATTTTTTATTATATTTATCGATTTTTTTATACAAGTATGTATGTATGTATGTGTATATATGTATATGTATTGTTTATTACTACTTTATTTCGTATTTTTCTACAAAGTTAAAATAATTGTATATATTATCCTTAATTGAGATAAAAATAAAATAATTAAATTAAGAAATATAGTTCCATTAATTCCTCTGGAGCCACGCAGGTGCCGAGAACTGCAGCCGCATTGCCTCTTTGAATTTCTTGCCCAATGCGTTGGATTTAAAAAAAAAAAATAATCTTAATTGTTATACCTAGCTCAAACTTTTTGTTTTTATATAAAATTGGGATAGTGATGCTGGTTGTACATGTAAATAATACCTTTTTTACTTATTGTATTAAGTTTAATGTCTTTGTACAATTGTTTGTTATCCTTAATAAAAGAATTTTTTTATTTTTATTTTTTATTTTTTTATTAGGACTTTATTCATCTGAGTTATAAGTAAATATTTTGATTAATTTTCTTTTGAATTTATAGGGGCCAATAAGATTAACAACTGTTTAAAATTTCATTTAAACGGGGTTTATTTCTCAACATATTCATTGCAGACAGATAGACGGACATATACCTTAATAAGTCTTGCCATAAGGGTACCTTTAAAAAACTGTCACTAGGACAGACATCATTCCAAGGCACTAAAATAGTGTTGTCAAACAAATGTACATTTTAAAAGTCGGTACCAAGTTTACAAGCAATTAGTACCACCACTAAACATATGTATCTGCTTTTTTATAGGTAGGTGCTATTTTTTTTTCTATATGGACGATACAAACATTTTGTGTTTAATTATTTTAATCATAGAAAACATACAAAAAACATCCAGTTTAAGGTCTAGATACCCTTAACAGACATTAAATTTGTTTCACGCAACAATTTAACAACATTATAATTATGTGACCAAATACTTATTTACTCATGACCCTGTCCTCCTTTCATTAAGTATGAAAATTTAATTACTGCTTCGAAGGTTACAGGTAAGAATTTTCATGGCTTAATTTATTATTAGCCACCAGTATGCACGCATACCTTACTAAAACTACAACCTAAAACCAATATTTTTTTATTTTATTATTATACAGGGTGAATTTGAATGGGTGTACTTTGGGCTAATATGATGTTCTACTGATCAAATCGAACAACTTTTCCCATGGAATAACTTTTTCCATGGAATGACCAATTTGTATGGGGAAGCCAAATTTTTTTTTGCGACACATGGTTCCATGGAAAAAGTTGTTCGATTTGATCAGCTGAACCTCATATTAGCCCAAAGTACATCTTTTCAAAGTCACCATGTATTTATGAGATTGTTGTGTACATCTTTTACATATGTTTGCGAGCCTATAACGGAGAAAGTCTGTACTAAATACTGACATTCAACATCTTGTTATCAGAATTGCAAATAAAATAATTTTCTTTCTTTCTTTCTTTGCGAGCCTATAACATACGTATTCTCTACTAAATACTGACATTCAACATCTTGTTATCAGAATTGCAAATAAAATAATTTTCTTTCTTTCGTTCTTTGCGAGCCTATAACATACGTATTCTCTACTAAATACTGACATACAACATCTTGTTATCAGAATTGCAAATAAAATAATTTTCTTTCTTTCTTTCTTTGCGAGCCTATAACATACGTATTCTCTACTAAATACTGACATTCAACATCTTGTTATCAGAATTGAAAATAAAATAATTTTCTTTCTTTCTTTCTTTGCGAGCCTATAACATACGTATTCTCTACTAAATACTGACATTCAACATCTTGTTATCAGAATTGCAAATAAAATAATTTTCTTTCTTTCTTTCTTTGCGAGCCTATAACATACGTATTCTCTACTAAATACTGACATTCAACATCTTGTTATCAGAATTGCAAATAAAATAATTTTCTTTCTTTCTTTCTTTGCGAGCCTATAACATACGTATTCTCTACTAAATACTGACATACAACATCTTGTTATCAGAATTGCAAATAAAATAATTTTCTTTCTTTCTTTCTTTGCGAGCCTATAACATACGTATTCTCTACTAAATACTGACATTCAACATCTTGTTATCAGAATTGCAAATAAAATAATTTTCTTTCTTTCTTTCTTTGCGAGCCTATAACATACGTATTCTCTACTAAATACTGACATTCAACATCTTGTTATCAGAATTGCAAATAAAATAATTTTCTTTCTTTCTTTCTTTGCGAGCCTATAACATACGTATTCTCTACTAAATACTGACATTCAACATCTTGTTATCAGAACTGCAAATAAAATAATTTTCTTTCTTTCTTTCTTTGCGAGCCTATAACATACGTATTCTCTACTAAATACTGACATTCAACATCTTGTCATCAGAATTGCAAATAAAATAATTTTCTTTCTTTCTTTCTTTGCGAGCCTATAACATACGTATTCTCTACTAAATACTGACATTCAACATCTTGTCATCAGAATTGCAAATAAAATAATTTTCTTTCTTTCTTTCTTTGCGAGCCTATAACATACGTATTCTCTACTAAATACTGACATTCAACATCTTGTTATCAGAATTGCAAATAAAATAATTTTCTTTCTTTCTTTCTTTGCGAGCCTATAACATACGTATTCTCTACTAAATACTGACATTCAACATCTTGTCATCAGAATTGCAAATAAAATAATTTTCTTTCTTTCTTTCTTTGCGAGCCTATAACATACGTATTCTCTACTAAATACTGACATTCAACATCTTGTTATCAGAATTGCTAATAAATTATTTTTCCTTTCTTCTTTCTTTCTTTCTTTGCGAGCCTATAACGGACAAATTCTATACTAAATACTGACATTCAACATCTTGTTATCAGAATTGCAAATAAATTATTTTGCTTTCTTCTTTCTTTATTATTAAAGCACGAGCACGACATGTGATTTTGTACCTGCGTTGCGGTAAGCAGACTTAAGAACATGAATGCGGTTGATCAATAGATTGTTGCGGCTAAATGATGCGGTTACGAATCAGACCGCGTCAAAATTGATTTTGCATTACATAATTGCTGCTTTACCGTCAAATCAATAGTCTGATTTATAACAGCACCATGAAAGGAGACTTCTACCTCGACAAGAAATCGATGTAGTAGTCTCCGGAAAACCGGAACCGACATACTAAAACCGAAACATGATTAGGTCGCTTGACGGTTTTTGCATGGTATGGGTAAATCCGGTCGATCCTAGCTCGATTATGCGGCCCCAGCCTAGTGGTTAAGTCACTGCGACTGTTAAGTCTGGGCTGGGCTGGGGCCACTAGGCTGGGGCCGCTTTATCTAATTTAAAAAAGGACACCTGAAAAAAAGAACTACTGAATTTAAAACAGGAAAATAGATTATAAAAACAGCGCAGTACACAAGTACACTTAGGGTTGCCAGTTGTCCTCATTTTCAGCCCTAAATATATATAGTGTCCCTTGTTGACCGCATCCGTAGACTACTGGTTGCGCCATTGGCGTTGTATCCGGAGGTCGTGGGTGCGCTTCCCATCCATGGCAAAAAATATTCGTACGTTTTTCTATACATTGTTTTTCTGTACACTGTTTGGGTATTTATAAAATAGAATATGTAATATATCATTGTTACTGGTACACATAGTACAAGCCTAGAGCTTAGTTTGTGACCAGAGCAATATGTGTAAATTGTCCTACATATTATTATTTAGTAATAAAGACTATATATAGGACAATACTTAAATACTTTGTTTGTTGCGTTTTAAAAAAGTGTTTATTTCTTAAAACAACATCATGCCCCTTTTTAGTCCTTTATTTTAGCAAATCCTTTACAACACAACACAGGAGTTCGCTTATACACTATTCTTTAAACTATATCGCTATTTCCTTTCCATATAATTTGTAGCATAAACTCATGCAATACCTGACTCTTTATCCACGCCTTTTTAGCCAAAATAGCTATAGTTTTTGGGCTAGTTTTAATTGTAGAACTTAAGTGGTATTTATGACGCCATTAGGTTTTTTGTAGTTTAAAACTACTGTGAAACATTTTAAGTAGGAAGGTATTTAAAAAAGTGGTAAACAAGCATTTAATAGGGTATACTTATAGCGTTTATATATAGAACCGTCCTAATGCCTAAAATCGCCTATAAAACAAAATGTCAAACGTATTCGTTGCCGCCATATTGTGTTTTTTCACTTTAACAAATCAACACTTAGTGATTGCATAAAGACAATACTTGTTGTTCTCATATATTGTTTTGAGTTTGTATGGCGGCGGCCATCTTCTATTCTTACGCTTCACAGCGATTTAAGTCATTAGGGCGGTTCTTTATATTCTATAATTCCATAATTTAAACCCACGAAGGCGCTCTAGTATTGCGCCTTTGGCGTTAAATCCGTAAGTGATGGTTTCGATTCCCACTCACAGTAAAAGAATATTAGTACGTTTATCTGTACAGTTTGCCTTTGTCCTGAGTGTTTATAAAGTATAATGTTTATTTGGGCAATTTTTGTTAATTTCATAAAGGTGAGGGTAGTTGTGCTTTACCCCATTAAGCACAACTACCCTATACCCATACCTCGTGCGCGGGCAGCGGCAGTCATCACCGGACCGCGCTCGAGTAAAGAAGTTCTTGTGAAAATCGCTTCAACAGTTTCGGCGTTAATATCATTGTAGCTTTGTTGCACATTATCTATGTGTACCTTGTGAGCATTGTCAAGAAAATTAAGGTGGTTAAAAGGTGACCGGTCAACTAAAACCGACAATTTATATGTGGTTAAGGGTAGCTACATATTAGCTTCGGCAGACATATCATATCACAAGTGTGTGTGTAGAAAATTGCACAATATTACTGTTGTTTCTGGTACGCATAGTACAAGCCTAGAGCTTAATTTGTGACTAGAGCAATTTGTGTGAAATGTCTTATTATTATAATTACAAGTGTTTATTAAATACACTTAGACGGGCCATGGTTCAAAATTTTTTGAGGGGAAAATGAATTGCAGCATAAGAAAAACGTTTATATGGCCACTGCGTAGACGTAGCAAAAGCTCGTGTACTATATTGATTATGTATGATAATAATGAATCTATATATGCTATTGTGATATTTTTTGGCGGAAAGTACCTACGACCAAAGCACGTGAGTTCTTTTAACGTTTCCAGTTAACTATACTGCGGTCAGACTGAGAATCTTATGCAGTTTATTTCATAAAATGCATGGGATCCTACTACTAAACTTAGAACTAATACATACGCACCTACCTACTCTGATTTAAACTATTATTTTACTATCATGTATCATCACGGGTGCCGTACGGCGCCCGAGACCGCCTAGACGGCCCCAGGGTACCCAGCGGAGGGGTTTTATTCCCACCTCGTCGTAGCCGATGGTATGAGTCTACACCGAACATGTGGCCAGCTCGTCGCGATGTTTTGAATAGACTCAATAACCCATCTATAAACAGTTTCACAAGTTGGTATAGTGAAACCGGGACCGACAGCTTAACGTGCTCTCCGAGGCACTATAGTGGTGTTGTCAAACAAATGTACATATTTTTTTTTTTATTTAAATTCAATTAAAAACTCATTGGTACACACAAGGATTCGAACCAGGGACCTAAGTGTTTTTAAGTCCAAGGTCTAACCAACTAGGCTTATTTTACTAACTTAACATAAAGTAAAAAGTAACTATAGAAAAATCAAAAATCTAAGGAATATTAATAATAATGATTAAAAAAAAAACAAGTTTGATAATGAATCCATGCATAAATCTCTATTATACACCATAAAACTATGCATTCACTCATAGCCACAAATCTTTAGGTATACAAAAAACACAAACTAGCACACATTCACACACACCACATACAAGTATTCACTCCACATAAAAGCACCAAGTCTTAAAGTCTATTTTTAAGTCCAAGGTCTAACCAACTAGGCTTATTTTACTAACTTAACATAAAATAAAAAGTAACTATAGAAAAATCAAAAATCAAAGGAATATTAATAATAATGATTAAAAAAAAACAAGTTTTATAATGAATCCATGCATAAATCTCTATTATACACCATAAAACTATGCATTCACTCATAGCCACAAATCTTTCTCACAATCTAATCACACACACCACATACAAGTATTCACTCCATATAAAAGCACACACACCACATACACCACGCAAACACACACATTCATAACACATAATGTAATAATTAATGAACTCTTAGTATGTTAACAATTTCATTCATTTAATGTTTGTATTTATTGGTACTCAATAAGATAAGATGGAAGAGTGAGATTATTTGACGCAAGTATTAATTTCTTTAAAAAATTACCTTACTTTGGAAATAAATAAACATTTTATTTATTTATTATTTACTGCGTTAACTTTTCCACCAGTCAGATAAGCTTATTTTGACAGACCAACAAAATAAACCGATTCTATTGGTGGAGAGAAACGATTATCGAGGTAGTAACATAAAAAAAACACTCATAATTCGACCACTCATGTCCTTATATATAAAATCTTATGAGATCTTGAAGAACACTTTAGTTATGGAAGGTTTGGTCTAATTCACGCATACCTAAAGTAAATTTGTTGGTAAACAAAAGACTTCTAAAACTAAAGTGTTTTTCAGGGATTCAATAAGTTTTTATGAATACCGGTGCGAGAGTTTAAGTGAGTATTTATTTTTTCTCCGAGGTGTCTCCGGAGGGATTGACTTGCGGTCAGTATATGCGCTCCGAATGATCCATTTTTCTACTTGTATATTATTTATTACTTTAATGGATATTTGGGGCGTAGATATAGCCTGTTAGATTGGTCGCATCAGTTGCACCTTTGCAGAGCAGATAACTATTAACAGGTCAATGGAATCAGCTAACCACGTAGTCTTATACTGGTTGGTTATGTGGTGTGTGTTCGGTTCGGTTGCTACTTATTTTTGTGGATATGCGGCAAATGTGGGTAGAATAGCTGCCTAACCAAGCGCATACTTAAACCTTTTTTTAAACCCTTCATAAATGCTTGTAAACCTTTACACGTAAAATAAATATTTTTGAGTTCCACTAACATAATGCACACATTCACAGATGAATGAACTCAATCGAACTGTAATAGTGTTGAATGTAAATAAATTTACATGTGAATGCAGTGACGAATGAACGTTGCTAAACGGAAACGGAAGAAAATTTAGTAAATATTACTGGAGCCGCCGAACATCAGGAGTGGTAAATGAAGAAGCCTCAGACTGATTTCGATTTAGTTTAATGGCTTTTTACAGTGTTTTATATATAATTTAGGTGCGGAACTTGGTCCGCTGTGAATCCAAAATTTATTCTACGTTTCAAAGGTTACCCACTTAACCTTTGAAACGTAGAATAAATTTTGGATTAGTATATAAAAAAAATATATAATAAAAGTTTTTAGAGTTGCGCCGCAACAATTACTATGCTATGCTATAATAAAACATATGCAAAAATAATATAATTGATATTTTAGGTGGGAGGAAATCTCTATAACTTTGCTAGACCGACCGGTAAGGTCGCATAATGCAAATCATAAATCTAGATTTCCGATTATGAAAATACCTCAAACCCTGTTGGGTTTGAGGTATTTTCATAACACAGGGTGTTTTTTTAACTATGATAATATTTTTTTGATGTCTCCAGTATCACTTTTAGATCCCATTTTTAAAATAAATAGGGTAGGTAAGTATTATTTTCTTCAAAAAAAAACCGAAAAATAAATTATTATATGAACAAACGTCTATATGCTTAAAATTACTCCTACAAATACATAAGTCTTCGTATCTAACAAGTAAAACCAAATGAGACAAGTGATAGGCTTTAATTCGTGAGTTTAGTATGAAAGTTAACGTGATTTGTAGATCTTTTTTGTACTTTAAGTTATTTATGTTTTTGTTTTTGTTTTTATCGCCGTGACAAAAAACATCCAGTATAAAAATACATAGTAATAATACAAGATATTTAGAAGTAACTGGCTATTTGAAAAAAATAATAGCATAAAGTTGCCTCGATAGAAAAAATCGCAAAGTTACCTCCATTTTTTATCGATATTTCTTATTACTTCAATATAGAGCAGATTATAAAGCCATGTTTTTTATAAGTTATGTATATGTATAAGATCTAGTGCATGGCCTAGTGTTGTTGTTATAGTATAAAAACTGTATTTTTTTCAAGAATCCAACTTTTTTTTTGTTTTTCACTCGTTCGCGACAGGTGAAATAAAAGATGCCTCTTACAAAAAGAGGCAACTTTTATTTCACCTGTTTTATTTGCCTTCATACGCGCTCCTAATACGACCCGTCAAGTGACTTAGTCATGAATCGCTTTTAGTCGGTGACTTCACCGGTTTTCAGGAGACTATTGCATCGATTTTTTGTCGAGGTGGTAGCCTTCTTTCGAGTTGCGGTTAAGAAATGGGCAGGTAATTTGACAATTAAGTAAATTCGTCTTTGCACATTTCGCAACCACCTTCTGAACGGAGTCTACCACCTCGACAAGAAATCGATGAAACCGGTAAACCCACAGGATAAAACCGAAACATGACTAGGCCATTTGCCCAGCATAATCGCACAATTAAACATTGTTATTTAATAACATTGATCCCATTGATCGACCCCATTCATGGACTTTGTAGGCCTGCTTACCATCAGGTACAAATTCACATACCATTTTCATAAAAAAAATACACAAAAGTTTCCTACTTATAAACTTTGTACATAGTGAAAATTTATAAAATATATATAAATGTAGTATAAAAATAAACTTCCAATTCCCTACTTTAATCCATTTCCCAAAGGCCATGGTAAAATAGCCTCCAATCAGCGAGTGGGTCCACCCAAAGGTTGCCCTGTCAATTTGTAAACTAGGGTATATTTATACCCATCTCACTCCGGGCAAGAGATTCTCAAAATCGGCAGAACGTAGCTTGCCTACTGATAAGACCAGAGACGTAAATATATAGTATAGATACGGGAAACATTTCGAGTTAAAAAATCTATGTATTCTTAAGAGGAGCCTCTGAAGAGGCTCTTCGATGCACAGGCTGATTCAACTCATTACCTATCCTTGCGAATGACGGTGAGTATGTTTATTAGTTACATATGTTTTTTTTTTATGTGTTTGTTATTTTTGTTTGTATCTTATTGACTTAGCCAAATTCCGGTAGGAATGTCGGTGATATAATTGAATATAAAATATGTAAATCATCCTACTGATACCTAAAATTTAGGCAGCAAAACGACCATAACTGATTTCTACTACTTTAATAGATTTGAAAAATAATGGTCTCATTTTATAAAGAAAAAATAAACGATGGCTGTTTGTTTACTGTTTATTAATTTACTGTATTTTCTTATGACGTTTTTTTTTTTAATTTCAGGCATTAATATTTTCTTTCCTATAGATAAGTTAAAAAAAAGGAAAATCGTTCCTAGATATAGACATTATAAATATGTCGTACTTCTTATATAATTAATTCAATTATTGGTTATTTAAAAAAAATGCATGTTATCAATTACTGTAAGTAATATCTTTATCCCAAATCATTATAATTATAATGAAAAGTAATATTATATAGGTATATAACGAATATATACGTGGTGGCCGAGTATATACGTGGTGGCCGAGTTGGTTAGACCTTGGACTTAAAAACACTTAGGCCCCTGGTTCGAATCCCGGTGTGTACCAATGAGTTTTTAATTAAAAAAAATATGTACATTTGTTTGACAACAACACTATAGTGCCTTGGAGAGCACGTTAAGCTGTCGATCCCGGTTTCACTATACCAACTTGTGAAACTGTTTATAGATGGGTTATTGAGTCTATTCAAAACATCGCGACGAGCTAGCCACTTGTTCGGTGTAGACTCATACCATCGGCTACGACGAGGTGGGATTAAAACCTCTCCGCTGGGTACCCTGGGGCTGTCTAGGCAGTCTCATTAAAACCTCACCGCTGGGTACCCTGGGGCCGTCTAGGCGGTCTCGGGCGCCGTAAGGCACCCGTGATGATATGTATGTATGTGTGTACTCATTTCTCATTATCAAAATTCTTGGATTAATAATATTGGAAGTACTTTTTTATGGCAGCTGTGTTGACTGGAGGAACCTTAAGCCCACTTGACTGAACGAATGAATGAAAATTATTTATTGTACAAAAGTATAATTAATACTAGGTACCTATTGTACTTAGCGAGTTGTTTTTGTTTTATTTTATCAGAGCACAACGATGTGACTTTTTATCTATTTGGCAGACCTACAAAGTCCATGAATGGGGTCAATCAATAATAATTATTCTCAAACAACATTGATCGCTTACACTAGGCTAAATCCGGTTACGAAATGGGCAGCGACAGAGACATTGCATTACGAGTAATTTTTATATTCTCGCTGCCGTATCATCAATTCAACCACCCGTTTCGCAGCCGCATCCTGAAAGGAGACTAAGTGCCAAATACCAGCTAACTTTTGTAGTATCGACAATTGTCAGTCAGAGTGCCATCTATGTGGCATCTACTGTGAAGTTGCCATGCAAAAGGGAAGCGAAGAATGGATCTCCTGGGACAAGACCTGAAGGCTTATTATGTATCTTGCAGAAGCAACGCGATAGGCGTAAATTGCACTGGAAGAGTAGTAGCTCCTGGATCGAAAGCTCGTCCTAAAGACTTTTGATATCTTTGGCTACTACTCGATAAGAGATCGATGGAAAACCTCCTGAAAACCGGTGAATCCAGAGACTAAAACCGAAACTTGACTAGGTCACTTGACAGTATTTGCATTTGGATGAGCAGTGCAGTAAATGTTTGTATGTTATAGTAAGCAAACCTATAAAAATCCATGAATGAGGTCAATCAATACATTGGTGTTTAATAGCATTGATAGCTCTCACTATAAATGGTGTGGTTACGAAATGGGTGACGACAAAGATGTATTTGCATTACGAGTCTAATTGCCTCCCGACATTTGTTTTATCGTCAAATTATCTGTCCGTTTCATGAATCGATGAACCTCGTCGATGAATCGATGAAGTCTCCTAAAAATCGGTGAAACAGGACTAGATTACGTGACGTTTATGGGGCTGGCGAAAGTAGGGCTGAATTGAATCTAAATCGGATGGCATTAATACACACCATTATTTGTACTTATAACAGTTTCAATTTGGAATGCCATCCGATTTCAAAATTTTTTACTGTTGTGTAAATTTTTAAAATTATAGTTGAAAAAATCCTATTTCGGCGAATTTAAAGGGTTGTTAACCCGAAACTGCCCATCAGGATCGAAAGGCTATTTTTCCAATAAGTATGCTCACCAATTTTAAAGCAGGTGCGGTATAGAAGTAGGAAAAAATAGCGTTCTAGTCTACAATCAAAATCGTGTGCGCATTCTTTTTGCTTGACCCGACAAGTGTGTCAACCACTACTTAAGAATATTAATACTTATCTCATTTAGGGGCAAGGGATTCTCAAAATCGACAGAACGTGGTTCGCCTATCAATAAGACCATAGACGTAATTCTGTAGATAGTGCAGTATATTATTTCAAATTGAAATCGTCTCGATCTTGGTCTTGGTCTTGCACTCAAAAAAAACAATTATTTTATTTATTTAAAATTCTTTATTGCACTAAATTATACATAAGCGAGGTTAATGCCTTAGGCATTTTCTAACAGCCAACCTTTGAGGGAGTGAAATATGCTTAGGGTGCAGAACTGTTTCGAAAAAAAAAAAGATAAAATTTTATCAATGATGCATAACAATACTTAAACTACTTAATTACGGTATATAATATAATACACGCAATACATAAACATACATACCATACCAAACAAAAAATGCCACGAGGATCTGGTTTAAGTATTCAGATAATGAGTTATGAGCAAACGTTTAAACACTTCGATGGAAGGGGCTGATCTTATAGTCAGAGGAAGCAAATTCCATTGGCGAACAGCAGACATCGTAATCGAATCTGAATATTTGGTTGGAATAAGTAAAAAGGAAAGCTTATGAATATCTGGTTTCTGTCTGTAAAAATACTGGTGATAGAAAAAAGTTATATTTATAGAACTCACCGCGCCGTGGCAAACCAACATACCCAAGGACCACACCATCAAGTCAAAAAAATGCTTTGATTTTACTAATGTTATCATTTCTTCCACAGAATTACTTCAATACTCGACTTTTTTTTTGCATTGGCTAAGTTAGTCCTATAATGAAAGTCCAAGAATGCATATTGTTGAATAGAACACCCCAAAGTGCTGCTATAAAGTTGCTGGATTTTTTTTCGACAATTTTATTAAATAATTATATGTTCGCGGCTATAGTAAAATTCCAAAAAATAGGAAGAAAGTTTAATTTAAAAAAAAAAAAATACACCAGGGACCATTAAAGAAATAAAAATGTATGTAGGTATTATGGATCATAATTTTTAGCTTTATAAAAAAAACTATCACGGGTGTCTTTTTGGCTCCCGAGAAACTTTTAAACGGCCCCAGCGGTGGGAATAACCTCATTTCGCCGATCGTATTCGAAGCAACACCTAACAGGTGGCGAGTTTGTTGCGGTATTAATGATGATATAACCTTATTGTATAAAGCCACCATGATGATCATAAGGTCACCCATCTCAGGTCCGGCCTTGTTGTCATCTGCTTAACCTTGTTATCAAAAAGCCCCAGCTTAGTGGTTATATCACTACCATTAGGCTGGGGCCGCTTTTTAGCTTTATTAGTTTACGGAAAATAAAACCAAGACGAAAATAAACAAAAGTCTTAATTAAAATTAGAACAAAATGTCTGAGCAAGAGACTTGCGAGACTCTATTGATATCGCTGTTCTAGGGTGTGATCGTAGTTTTGCATAAAAAGCAAGGCCAAGACCAAGATTGTGCAACACTGCTCATTAGCCAGTGACAAAGTTGAAAAAAATCCTTTGAACCATTCAAACCTATTGCTATTTCTGTACTAGTTCTTTCAATGGCTTTTGTATTGATACAATGGTAGATATAGTAGGTAGGTATTATATCTAGCTGTCACATACTATTGTTAATTACCAAATATTTATGCATTTTTAAATAAATTCCTTTATAGGATAACCTTATATTAAGATAAAAATGCAATGAAAAAAATCCTGGTGACAGGACTCGAACCCACGAACCTCGCTATCGCGGCAAGGCGCTCAACCGCTGAGCCAACCAGGTTCCAGTCAGCGCTTACGAATTTTGTCATTGCTTGTTATCTACTTATACACAGACGCCCTCTATTAGCTTTCTTCTAATAACTCTTATACGAGTGAAGTTAGAAGTTACCTAATATAAGATTTATGGGTATTGCGTGATATGAGAGGTATTTTTTCCTCATGTTTTTGGAGTGAAAGTGGTGCAAAATTTCTAGATTATGTTTTTTTTTAATGGAGCACGGCATGTGACTTTGTATCTACCTGATGTTATGTGGTGTCGATCAATACATTGTTGTTTAACAAAATAGATCGCTCCTACTATGCCGACGTAATGATGCGATCACGAAGTGGACGGCGACATGGACGTATTTGCATTACGAGTCCATTTTTGTTTTATAACCTCGCTGCTGTGTCGTAACCATACCATGAAAGGAGATTACCCCTCGACAAGAAATCGATGCAAGTCTCCTGAAAACCGGTGGACTTACAGACTAAAACCGAAACATGACTAGGTCACTTGAGGGTTTTTGCACCTAAACATTTTATTTATTTAAAATACTTTATTAATGCCTTCCTCTCACTAAACATTTTATTTATTTATAATACCATAATACACAAAATTACAAAATAAATTGGTACATAGCATTTTCTTTTCTTTTTTTTTCTTTTTATTGGAGAACATCATGTGACTTGGTATCTATCTGGTGGTAAGCAGAACTACAAAGTCCATGAATGGGGTCAATCAATAATTGTTCTTAAACAACATTGATCGCTCCCACTAAGCCGGCTAAATGATGCGATTACGAAATGGGGGGCGACAATGACTAGTTGCATTACGAGTATATTTTAATATACTCGCTACCTTATAAACAATTCAACTACCTACCCATTTCATAACCGCACCCTGAAAGGAGACTTCTTGTGAGGTCGACAAGAAATCAATGTAGTAGTCTCCTGAAAACCGGTGAACCCACAGACAAAAACCGAAACATGACTAGGTCACTTAACGTCTTTTGCATCTGTATGATATAACGAGACCGGTCGGCCTAACGAAGATATAGAGACCTTCCTCCCACCTAAAAAACCAGCTAACCTTTAAGAGAGTGAAAGATCATGTGAAAGTAAACTATCATGAAACTAATTTCTATTGAGTATTATTTACCTATTTCTTTCATTAACTTTTAGGTGGTGGAAGGGATCTATAACTTCTCTACTCAAAACGACCAGTTTTGTTACCACCGTTAATTTATTTAAAAAAAAAACATTGGTTTCCTAAAAATCCATTAATTATAATTACGAACAGGATTTGTTGCTCTCAATAATTAATTAATAACTTCATTAATATTCTGAATTTTTGCTTCAATAAGCAACATGAAAACAAGATCCTTGTCAGAAGGGATTTTAAATTAAAAACATGACAGCCATTCCAAAATGTACATTATTTATCTATACCTACAACCTATGTATATAATATCTATGGGAAGCTCTCTAACTGATACCTTATCAGTTAGAGAGCTTCCCATATAATTTACTTACTGCTAAAGGAACCGTCTGCTGGGCCTGATCCAATCATTCCTAGTTTTGCCAATCATTCTTAGTTTTGCCCCAAGTAGCCTGGATTTGGAAACCTAGGACCTTGATCAGCTAGTAGGATTTCCTGATACCATTAGTAAGCATACAGTCCAAGGTTTAGAGCGGTTTCCGGGTCAATCACCTCACTCGTGTGATACTCATAATGGACGAAAAACTTGGTATTTTGGGCATAGCTCTAGATCTTGACCTCATTAGCTGGTCAAACTTGGCTGAAGGTATGTCCAAGATCAGAAGTAACCAGCAGACGGTTTCTGGATCAGTCACAGGCTGACTAGTTTTCAAACGCCCAGGGAAATTCTAAAAATATACCCAAGCTACTGGAGCAACCCCTGGAGGAATGATATTTCATGCCCAGCTGACGGTTTTTTTACCAGTCAGTAAATCATATGGCCAGGTCTCTAACTATATACTTTCCGCGTCACTTCAAAGCTTTTGCAAACAAAAAAAGGACTGGTAGATGCGACAAATAAGTATTAGTACCTAAAAAAAGGATTCTTTGGAATTTGAAAGGTTGTACTTTGGGCTAATATATGGTTCTACTGATCAAATAAAACAATTTTTCGAGTTTTTAATTAAATTAAGTTTTTAATAAAAAAAAAATGTACATTTGTTTGACAACACCACTATAGTGCCTCGGAGAGCACGTTAAGCTGTCGGTCCCGGTTTCACTATACCAACTTGTGAAACTGTTTATAGATGGGCTATTGAGTCTATTCAAAAACAGCCACTAGTTCGGTGTAGATCATACCATCGGCTACGACGAGGTGGGATTAAAACCCCTCCGCTGGGTACCCTGGGGCCGTTTAGGTGGTCTCGGGCGCCGTAAGGCACCCGTGATGATATATATATATATATATATTATTATATATTAGTTTGTATGGATAACTTTTTTATTTGGTAGGTACACATGGTTCCTTGGGAAAAGTGGTTTGATTTGATCAGTAGAACCTCATATTAGCCCAAAGTATAGCCCCTTAAATTTACCCTGTATAACAAATATTAAATAATATAACAAGTATTAAATAATATATCAAATATTAAATAATATAACAAATATTAAATAATATATCTTTTCTTCGATAATAATTTAAAAATATCAGAGAAATAGTGCTATTGAAATCGTTATTCAAAGAAGTAAAATTT
This sequence comes from Monopis laevigella, assembly GCA_947458855.1. Lineage (NCBI taxonomy): Eukaryota > Metazoa > Arthropoda > Insecta > Lepidoptera > Tineidae > Monopis > Monopis laevigella. The sequence goes on from OX381599.1 coordinate 9,059,622, forward strand.
GCAATTTTCCAATAAAAACTTCGCATCTGAGCTTTTAGCAATTGATATAGTATAATTTAATGTTAATAATAAAATTGCAGTTGAAACTGATTTTTTGATTACACGAGTCCTAAATCATTAAATAGTCTCAATAAAAATAAAAGAAAAAAAACCTTCACGGGTGCCTATTTGGCTCCCGAGAACCGTTTAAACGGCCTCAGGGTCCCAGCGGAGGGATTAACCCATCCCCATTTCGCCGATGGTATTCGGAGGCAACACCTAACAAGTGGCGAGCTTGTTGCGGTGTTTATGATGAAATTGCCTCGTTGTATAAAGCGGTCACCCATCCCAGGCCGGCTTTGTTGTCATCTGCTTAACCTTGTTATCAATAACCCATCTAAAAACAGTTTCACAAGTTGGTATAGTGAAATCGGGACCGACAGGTTAACATGCTCTTCAAGGCACTATAGTGGTGTCCTCAAACAAAATGTACTCTCCTATTTATTTGTTTTTTCAAATTAAAAACTCTTTAGTTGGGGGTTGAACCGATGACCTAAAAACTGTCTAAGCCTCCGTAGACTAGTGGTTGCGCCTTTGGCGTTGTATTCAGAGGTCGTGGGTTCGATTAATTCCCACCCATGGTAAAAAAATACTAAAACATTTTTCTGTACAGTTTGTCATGGTCTGAATGTTTATAAAATATAATATGTATTATAATTTTTTTCTGGTTCACATAGTACAAGCCTAGAGCTTAGTTTGTGACGAGAGCAATACGTGTAAATTGTCCTACATACTAGTATTATTAACTCAGCTATTACGTATTTTAAATAATTTAAATTATAAGAATGTAGTAAGTAGGTAATATTAAATTTAACGCCACAAATTTCAAAGACAAAGTCAGTTCGGCTTATATTGATCTATATAAAGCTTATAGAAGCGTAAAATGCCGACAAAATCGATTCGTATCTCCGTTAAAACTAACTTAAGGCGAGGTGAGCGCAGAAATTGCGTCGATAATACTGTTTTTTTTTACGATCATAAAAAATATTTTCTTGATCTGTACGATATTAGTGATATAACTGTTGTGTCAGAAACGTAAAATAAATAGCTCTGAAAAATCTTTTTCTGAGTTTTACGACATTACTATAAATGTTTTACACGTTTTTTTTGTTTGTAAATTAAATGCACTTTATTTCCTTAATAAAAAAAAGATTCATTATCATCATCATCATGCCAGCCTTTCGCGCGTCCACTGCTGGACATAGGCCTCCACCTAGGATCCCCACAACGACCGGTTCTGCGCTCCCTGTATCCATCGGCTTCCCGCGACTTTTTCAGGTCGTCGGTCCATCTTGTGCGGGGCCTGCCTCTGCTGCGTCCTCCAGCACGCGGTTGCCAATCGAGAACCTTAATGCCCCAACGGCCGTCCGTTCTGCGAGCTATGTGGCCTGCTCACTGCCACTTAAGTTTGGCGATTCTGGAGGCTATGTCGGTTACTTTGGTCCTTTTGCGGATCTCATCGTTTCGAATACGATCCCGCAAGGAAACGCCGAGCATAGCGCGCTCCATCGCCCTTTGTGTGACTGTGAGCATTTTCATGAGGCCCATAGTAAACGACCACAAAAAAAAGAAAAAAGATTGTTGAATCATATTTTACAATTTTTATGTAGTCCTCCTTAAATTAATATTTAAATGTTATGTGACTTACTCACATCAGAAATCGTACATATAACGCTGAGATAAAACATGGGGAAGTGAATGCAAATTCGTAATTTTACTGGATAATACAATACATACATCCATACAGATGCAAAAAGCGTCAAGGGACCTAGTCACGTATCGGTTTTAGTCTGTGGGCTCACCGGTTCTCCGGAGACTTTTGCATCGATTTCTTGTCGAGGTAGTAGTCTCCTTCGACCATAAAGCAGCGATGATATACTCGTAATGCAAATACGTCTTTATCGTCGCCCATTTCGTAAGCGCATCATTTAAAAATTGCCGGCATAGTAGGAGCGACTTATTTAGTTAAACAGTAACGTATTGATGGATTATAGAGTTTGTAGTTCTGCTTACCATCACGTTGATATAAAGTCACTTGCCGTGCTCCAATAAAATAAAATAAAAATACATACCTCGCCTTAAGCCAGTTGTGCATAAACGTATCTAACGGGGACCGTACATGGTACGATGTACAGGACAAGTCGAGTGTGTAGGTTATACTTTATATATGTATGTGTATTTAGCGAAGGTATTGTTTAAGAAATTGGGTGTGTTAACATTCGATTTTGTTGCTTATTGGTGCTCTACATACATACATATCATCTCGGGTGCCTTACGGCGCCCGAGACCGCCTAGACGGCCCCAGGGTACCCAGCGGAGGGGTTTTAATCCTACCTCGTCGTAGCCGATGGTATGAGTCTACACAGAACAAGTGGCTAGCTCGTCGCGTTGTTTTTAATAGACCCAATAACCCATCTATAAACAGTTTTACAAGTTGATATAGTGAAACCGGGGCCGACAGCTTAACGTGCTCTCCGAGGCACTATAGTGGTGTTGTCAAACAAATGTACATAAATTTTAACCAACTTGGCTACCACGTATATTTTAACCAACTCGGCTACCACGTATATTTTAACCAACTCGGCTACCACGTATATTTTAACCAACTCGGCTACCACGTATATTTTAACCAACTCGGCTACCACGTATATTTAACCAACTCGGCTACCACGTATATTTTAACCAACTCGGCTACCACGTATATTTTAACCAACTCGGCTACCACGTATAATATAACCAACTCGGCTACCACGTATATTTTAACCAACTCGGCTACCACGTATATTTTAACCAACTCGGCTACCACGTATATTTTAGCAATTAAATTGTCAATAATTACTTAAATACAAAACTGCGTAAGGTAGCCCTTAAAATATTTTTCTTTGGGTTTTAATACATTGTATAATTTCACTATAATATTTGTGGCGGATGGTTCCGCCGGGTTGTTGTTTAGGTTTTATGAAGAGTGATACGGTAATAATTAATCACAAAGAAGGTGCATTAATTAATTTATTGGTATTTTACAATAAGAAGTATGCAAACATATTTTTAATAGAATTCTGATAGGTATTTGACAGCGACAACTTACGTAAAAGATTCGAACAATTATTCAAATATTAAAAATAAACTATGGCCAAGGCGTAGTATTTCCTACATCCTCCCCACTTTGCAATTAAAAGTTGTATCAACAATTGCAAGCTTTATTACAAATTATAATAAATAAAATACTAAAGAATTAATCTCTGAGGAACCCTAATAGTTCGACCAGAACGAGTAGTCAAAGCTCCTTTCAATACCGGCGCTTGCGCATGCTCTATGTTGTCTACCGGAACAGAGTTCACATCTTTAGCTATTTTATTACGCTCATCACTACTACTTATTTCTAAGGGAAACAACTTTTGAATCGGTCGTGTTATTTCGCCTTTAAGTGTTTTAACCCTAGCTGCTCTAACTTTCCCGTCAATACCTGGATACAGTTCAATAATCAAAGCTAAGGGCCAGTTTACTCGCTTACTATTACTACATTCAACTATCACAACGTCACCTACATTTAACGTTTTAACCTTTTGTTTACTTTTTCAGTTAAATTTGCCAAATACTCGTATTTAAATCTATGTCGAAAGTCGTGTCTTAGTTTTTGTAAGTATTTGAGCCTAACGTTTAACGTTTTCGTATCTATTTCGTCTAAGTCAGTTACGTCAGTTTCAGGTAAAGTTAATATGAACATTGATGGAGTTAGCGGTTTTAGATTTTCTGTTGTGTCTGTAATATAGGTAAGAGGTCTAGAGTTAATAACTGATTCACAGTCACATAGCACAGTCTGAAGTTCAATAAAATTTAGAGAAGCTTTGCCTAGAATTCGTTTAGTCATATCTTTTACACTACGCACTAACCTCTCCCACCATCCTCCCCACCATGGCGCTCCTGGGGGTATAAAGCGCCATTTTAATTTATTAACGGTAGTTTTCGATTTAATTTCATCCCAGTTAATGCTTTGTAGTAAATTTTCCGCTCCTACAAAGTTCGTACCGTTGTCCGTATAAATAACGCTCACACGACCTCTTCTAGCGATGAATCTGCGCAATGCCATTAGGAATGATGGTGTTGATAATGATTCGGCGAGTTCCAAATGAATAGCTCTGTAAACGGCACAAGTGAAAAGTACTATCCAGCACTTATCTCCCGAACGTAAAATTAAAGGTCCAGCTAAGTCTATTCCTGTGATTTCAAATGCTTTACCACAATTGATTCTGTCGTGGGGCAGTGGTGCTATAGGCGCCTGTCCAGGTTTAGTATTATGTCTTTGACAAACTGCACACGTTCTAATTACCTTCTTTATTAATTGTCTGCTCCCAGTAATCCAATACTGTTGTCTACTATCATTAAGAAGTATCTGGGAGCCAGCATGATTTAAGGTAAGATGTCTATATCTTATAAGACGTTCAATAATAATGCTCTTGGCAGGTAACAATATTGGATATTTAAAACTATATTCTTCATTACTCATTTCTAACCTAGTTTTTACTCTCAATAATCCATCATTTCCTTTTATTAAAATCAAATTAAACTTCTTTACATCTTCGTCTCCCTAATATTCTTTCTGCAATAACGTAAATAACATCTCTTTTGCTTTTTCTATCTCTTCCGTACTTAATTCGTTTTTATATTTACAATCCTTATTTTTTACATTATATACAAATCTATTTATCCACGCTAACATTCTAATTATGTGTATATATTTTGAGAAATAACTTAATCTTTCTAAAAATATAGTCCTTGTTTCTGTTTCAATATTAATATTTATACTCTTTCCTCTCTCCATATTAACTTCATCTTCATTTACATTCAATTCCGATTTAGGCCATTTACTAGGTGAATACTTCAGCCATTTCGGTCCTTCCCACCAACGCGATTCAACCAGGATCTTAGCTGAACAACCACGTGACACTAAATCTGCGGGATTTAATTGACCAGGTAAGTGATTCCATTCATTAATTTTTGTGTATGTTTTTATTTCTTGAATTCTATTCTTTACAAAAGTTTTCCAGTTTTCTTCTCTTTTGATCCAAGCCAAAACAATACTTGAATCCGTCCAACAGTATGTTTTATAATCAGAAATATCGCACAACAGATCGGTATTTTTTATTTGTGCATATAATCTGGTAGTTATTAAAGCTGCCATCAATTCCAATCTTGGTATTGTCATTGCCTTCAATGGAGCCACTCTTACTTTAGCGAGCACAAGCTGCACATGGACGTTGCTATTAAACTCACTTCTTAAAAAAATACAACATCCATATGCATCTTTGGAAGCATCGCAAAAAATGTGTAAGCTTATATTACAAACCTTAAATATATTTACAGTTAATCTTCTTGGAATCCTACAATAATTAAGATGATCTATTTGATCCAACCATGACTGAAACTGAGTTTGTAATTCGTATGGTATTTCATCATCCCAACCAAGTTTGTAACTCCATGCTTTTTGAATAATCATTTTTGGTATAACAGTTGTAGGACACAAAAATCCTACGGGATCAAAAATACGATGAACTATTGACAATAAATACCTTTTTGTAATTTTATGTTCATATTGTTTTACAGAGCTCATATTACAGGATAACTCATCAGACTTTATATTCCATATTATTCCTAATACTGACACATTTTCAATAGTTTTATCAACAAAAACTGGCGCAGTAATCCAACCTCTTAAATCAAAATTTCCTTCATTCATTAATTTCTTCGATTCTTCTATAAATACTCTCATTTCTTCTTCTGTCTCAACGCTCGTTACACAATTATCAATATAAAAAGATTTCTTCAACTTCTTCGCTGTATTTTGTAAGTAATTTGGACATCTATTTAGGTGATAAATTAGGGTAGCTGCAAGTAAAAATGGACTGGAAGTTATGCCGAAAACTACTCTTCGATGGCGGTAAGTAACAATTTTATCTCTTTTAATTACGTCATCCCACCATAGAAACTTTAAATAATCACGGTCGTTTTCATTTAGTGATATTTGTAGGAATGCTTTTTTAATATCGGAGATTATACCGATGGTATGTTTTCTAAAATCAATAATTAATTTTGGTATTAATTCGATTAAATTAAAGCCTTTTTCTAAACACGCATTTAATGAAATACCATTCCTGTCATTTGTCGAAGCATCAAACACAGGCCTTATCCTGGTTGTAATACTGGAATCCTTAATTACGGCGTGGTGTGCAAGATAATGTCCAGATACTACTTCTTGATGTGGTGCTAATTCTATTATATTTAAGTCTAACCATTCTTTAAATATTGTATTATAATTTTGTAAATTACCTGTACTTATAAGTTTATTTGTTGTAGAATCTAGTCTTTTTCTTGATAGTTCATAATTAGTACTTAACTTAGTGTGTCCTTCTTTCCACGGTAACGTAACCTCGTATCTATTTTCTTCGTTTATTCTTACGTTTTCCACAAATTCTTTCATTATTCGATTATTATTTATTTCTTGTGACACTAGTTCGTATGGGTCCTTTATTCCTAGTGTTTCTATATTCCATAAGTCCTGAAGATCTATTTTAGTAAGACAAGATAAATTAATAAAATTAGTAACACTAGAGTTATAAATTCCACTTACAGTACCTTGTATTGTCCAGCCTAATTTAGATTTAATTGCAACTAGATTACAATTTAATTCAATATAAATATTTGTCATTAATGAACCTAAAAAGTCAGCACCAATCAAAAGTCCAATATCAGTAATATTGTCATTAATGTCAGTCAAACATATGTTATTTTGACGTAACTTATCAAATATGTCATCGCCTTTGACTTGTGGAATATAGCCACATATTTTTAATTTATCAAGTGCACTCATATTAAAAGAAAATTGGTTATCAAGACTATAAATATTTAGGGTATAGATCTTATGAGTCTCTAATTTTGTTTCTACAGCCCCAAAAAGAGTGTGCGCAAGATGTTCGGTACCCACTGACTTTAAACCTAACTTATCTACCAAATCTTTACGGATATAGGATCTTTGTGCACCACTATCGAACAGAGCTCTGACTAACAACCTATTATTGTTATATACTATGTTCACTAATAAAGTTTGCAATAAAGTAGTTGTATTTTTGTGACATAGTAAATCGCTATTAGGACTACTACTGGGAACACTCTGTTTAGCACTTTGTGGTTGTCTTGATTAGGTCCTATTTCCGGGCACATCGCTACAGTATGTCGTCTTGAACAATTAATGCATTTCGGAAATCCTTTACAAATTTTAGCATTATGCCCAATTCTTAAGCATATCCAACAGCCTCTCTTATTCTTCACAAACTCCTTTCTAGCCTCTAGAGTCATAGTCGCGGCTTTATGACACTCTGAACTATTATGCGAACTTTTTTCACACCAAATACATATTTTTTCTGCTTTAGTTGTACTAACCCCTTTATTATTTTTATTAATAGACATCATACAACCTGCGGTAGGCTCCTTGTGACTATGTACCTCCTCATCAACAAAATTCTTCTTTGCCATCTGTATACGCTCCTCGTTCTCCACTTCACGTTTCAGGAAATCCATTAAATTATTCAGTTGATAAACCTTTGACGGCTTAGTCCGCTCCCATGCTCTTAAAACTTCTTCTGGAATGGCGGATTCGATTAGTGGATATAAAATTGCAGCGTTTTTCTCGCTAGTCACACCTAACGTTTCTAGGGCTTGTATTTGGGTAGTAAGCATGTCATAAAGTGATCTTAAATCGGAGGATTTATGTTTAGATTGCATTAAAACGAGATTTAATAACTCTCTTACGTAATTTACAATCAAAAGATCATCACGTGCAAATCTCTCCTTTAATTGGCTAATAGCCTTATGATAGTTAAGTCCGCTTGGGGGGTAACTTTCAACGAGCTGTCTCGCGTTAGATCCAGGTACTGTTGCTTGGAATAAGTATTGAAACTTATCGTCATCATCGATGCTGATGTCCTGGTCTATTTTTTTAAACTGTCCCCAGAACGACAACCAGTTTTTAATTTGACCATCGAATTTATTTAGCTCGATCTTGGGTAGTCGGAATTGCCGCTTTACCGTGTAATTTTGATCAGGCAGTCCCGTATTATGTGAGCTCTTGTTCGATTGCGGTATGTTAAATTGACTATCATCATTATTATTTGACGGATTGCGATTACTATGAAATTCCGTGTCCGATTCGCGAGCTACAGAGCATTTGTAAGAAATAAAATCCTCATACCTTATTCTGAGATTTACCCATCTCACTTCATTTTCCTCAGAGCATACACATTCTGCAACTATCGCATCCTCGTCCACATTATCATCCGCCAACAATAGTTCCTTGACTTTACGTTCAGCTTCGAATAAACCATCCACTTTAGTGCTTAAATATTGGTAGGAGGTCTTAATATCTGTAACACTTGAGTCAGGGTCGTTTAATAATGATTCCAAATTGTTCGCCGATTTTGTAAAACACCTTCGGTATACCGTCCTTTCTTTGCGTAGTCGATCCATATTTACCGAATTTCCCTTCAACAGATTCTTCCTGTCACGGTCGCCAAATGTGGCGGATGGTTCCGCCGGGTTGTTGTTTAGGTTTTATGAAGAGTGATACGGTAATAATTAATCACAAAGAAGGTGCATTAATTAATTTATTGGTATTTTACAATAAGAAGTATGCAAACATATTTTTAATAGAATTCTGATAGGTATTTGACAGCGACAACTTACGTAAAAGATTCGAACAATTATTCAAATATTAAAAATAAACTATGGCCAAGGCGTAGTATTTCCTACAATATTGGTTAATAAAATTGGGACCAAAAGCTTTTAGAGGCACCTTAATAAATAGTACACATACATAATTACAACACACTCACGCACAAACACACAAAGAATCCATAATAAAAAATCGATATGCTAACTTCACAGATAAGGGTTAGTCATTTTTTTGTCAAATCTTCTAAATATATATAACTTAAAGGTGACTGACTGACATAGTGATCTATCAACGCACAGCCCAAACCACTGGACGGATCGGGCTCAAAATTTGGCATGCAGGTAGATGTTATGACGTAGGCATCCGCTAAGAAAGGATTTTCATAAATTCTACCCCCAAGGGGATAAAATAGGGGATGAAAGTTTGTATGATAAAAAAAAAACTATTCCACGCGGACGAAGTCGCGAGCACAGCTAGTTTGATTATAAAACATGAAATTTAATATTTTTTAACTTAGAATTATTTTTCAGCTGAGTCTATGCATAGATTATATACCCTTTGGGTTTTCAAGATCTATAACCAAAATTTCAAGGAAGACTATAGTAGTCAAAAGGAACCATAATAAGGGATACTTTTTGATATATTTTTTTTAACCTTAAATCAAAATATAGATTTTTTTTATTTAAAATTAGCAGTAAAATTTTACTGCTAATTTTAATTCTACATTTTTTTTTTTGTTTTTTTTCCACTTTGTGGAAGGCAAAGATCTTTCGACCATACAGCGTGTCTAATGTTATATATTATTTTAATATCAAGGCCGAAGCCAAGTCTTTAATCGTCGTTCACTTCGGTATTTATAAGGCCATAGCCATTTCTTTCTTCATTATTCATTTCAGTAATATTGGGTAATTAAGGCCATAGCCAAGTCTTCTTTAGACTGTCTATAAAATAATAGTCTCGTCAAGTTAATCGTAAATGCCGGTACCTTCCTTCTATATTCTTCAATAAAATATCTTCTTTATCTATACTTCTATACTAATATAATAAAGAGGAAAGATTTGTATTTTTGTATGTTTGTAATGAATAAACTCAAAAACTACTGGACCGATTGCAATAATTTTTTCACCATTAGAAAGCTGCATTATTCAGAAGTAACATAGGCTATATAATATCACGCTAGGTCCTATAGTTGTGGAGCAGTAACCAAAAATGTTTTAAAAACGGGGGAAAAGTATCGTTTCTGAGGCCTTCCGTGGCGTGCGCTGAGCATATAGTTAAAGTTATACAAACCTGTGCGAAGCTGGGACGGGCCGCTAGTATACTTATATTGACAGTCTAAGTAGACTAGTGGTTGCGCCTTTGGCGTTGTATCCGGAGGTCGTGGGTTCGATTCCCACCCATGGCAAGAAAAGATTTTTACGTTTTTCTGTACAGTTTGTCATGGTCTGCGTGTTAATAAAATATAATATGTATTATATCGTTGCTTCTGGTACACATAGTACAAGTCTAGAGCTTAGTTTGTGACCAGAGCGCAATACGTTTAATTTGTCCTACATATTATAATTATTAATTTATTTTTGATTCTAATAATCAATACACAGCCATGCATACACACGAACACATTTTTATTTTCAATAACACACCCACACACACACAAAAACACATACCTAAACCGCATTATTAACAGTATAATAAACAAAAAAGAAATCTAACAATGGGCAAAGTTTGGTCTGTGATGTAAATTTTACAACTATATACTGTAATGTGCTGTAGACTTTTGTAATGATAAATAAATTAATTATTATAATGAAATAAATAATTATCAAATTTAAAATTTGAATATTTACTGAACCTTCTTTAAAAGACTCAACAAAATTGTGTGCAACATTATACTCAGATTGAATTATTAAAATTCAGTGAACGTTGGGTCTTATTTTCAATGAACACCACCCTAATATTTACTTACCTACTTTACTAATCTGGGCTAAGTTGCACAAAATATGGTGCCTTATACGGAAAGGAAACCGAAGTTAAAATAAATAACAAAATAGGTTAAACAATGACATTATTTTACTAAGCGTTATGGACTATTTACTACGGGGAAAGATTTAATAGATATAAAGTTGAATATTTTATAGTGGTTGCGCCGTATTGTATCCGGGGTTCGATCCCCATTTAAGGCGAATAATATTAGTATGTTATTTTGTACAGTTTGTTTTGGACTGGGTATTTTTTATTGGAGCACGGCATGTAACTTTGTATCTACCTGATGGTAAGCATATATATCTACAAAGTCTATGAATGGTGTCGATCAATGCATGTTGTTTAACAATATTGATCGCTCCCACTATTCCGGCTAAATGATGCGGATAGGAAATGGGCTGCGACAAAGACGTACTTGCATTAGATGTTTTTTTTTAATATCCTCGCTGCTTTATCGTCAATTCAACTGTCGGTTTCGTAACCGTTTCCTGAAAGAAGATAACCGCTTCGACAAGAAAGTTTCCGGAAAACCCACAGAGTAAATCCGGAACATGACTAGGTCACTTGACGGTTTTTGCATCTGTATAGGCCCACTAACGAGTCCGGTCGGTCGAAGTTTGCGTGTTTGTGAGGTTGTAGGGGGTAATCTCTGTATCTACTGAACCGACTTTCAAAATTCTTTTAGTGTTGGATAGCGTATATATCGAAAAAGGCTATAGGCTATATAACATCACACTACGAACAATAGGAGCTGAGCATCAATTAATAGCGAAAACGGGAGAAATTTGTTCCTTTTGAGAGCTTCCATTGCATGCGCAGACGAAATTGCGCGGGTCAGCTAGTATAATATAAATAATATATTAAATTTTTAAAGATAAAAATGCAATGAAAAAATTCCTGGTGGCGGGACTCGAACCCACGAACCTCGCTATCGCGGCAAGGCGCTCAACCGCTGAGCCAACCAGGTTCCAGTCAGCCCTCACGAATTTTGTCATTGCTTGTTATCTACTTATACACAGACGCCCTCTATTAGCTTTCTTTTAATAACTCTTATACGAGTGAAGTTAAAAGTCCTAGTTTTTGATACTAGATGGCAGAGGAGTCTGTTTTTTGTTTTTACTTTTTTCAGTATTTTATATTTATGCATTTTTATAAATTCCTATTTATAGGATAATCTTATATTAAATTTTTAAAGATAAAAATGCAATGAAAAAATTCCTGGTGGCGGGACTCGAACCCACGAACCTCGCTATCGCGGCAAGGCGCTCAACCGCTGAGCCAACCAGGTTCCAGTCAGCCCTCACGAATTTTGTCATTGCTTGTTATCTACTTATACACAGACGCCCTCTATTAGCTTTCTTTTAATAACTCTTATACGAGTGAAGTTAAAAGTCCTAGTTTTTGATACTAGATGGCAGAGGAGTCTGTTTTTTGTTTTTACTTTTTTCAGTATTTTATATTTATGCATTTTTATAAATTCCTATTTATAGGATAACCTATAAATAGGAATTTATAAAAATGCATAAATATAATATAAATAATGAATTCGTAGACTTTCCGTAGTGAACTTATTTATATAAGTAGTGAACGATTTGGAAAGACCGTACACTTAAATAAACACACTATAGTTTTAAGACATAGAGTAGAAACCCCGGTAAAAAAAACCTACCCTAACATAGCATAGGTTAAATTTATTAGTTTTTTTGTTGTCATACATATTATTATGTATGATAACACCAATAAACATATATAAACATATGTGTTGCCTCCGAATATCATCGGCGAAATGAGGACGGGTTAATCCCTCCGCTGGGTACCTTGAGGCCGTTTAAACGTTTCTCGGGAGCCATAAAGGCACCCGTGATGGTAAAAAAATAACACCAATATAGAGCCACGGAGTCGGTGCCAGTTTTATTATACTTTGAAACTGTTCTGATTAAAAAAAAAAAAACCATAATAAACTTGCCACTTGTTCAGTGTAGACTCGGAAATTAACTCCCTCCGCAGAGTAACATGAGGCCGTCTAGGCGATCTCAGGCGCCGCAAGGCTCCGCGGCGATCAGTCGCGTAAATTTAAATTTCTAAAACACTTTATTACATTGTTTTCTATTAATACATTTTTATAAATTTCTTTTTACGATATTATCATTTCTATTATTTTTTTTTTAAAGATAAAAATGTAATAAAAAAAAAATTGGTGGGCGAGACTTGAACCCACGCTCTCGCTTTCGCGGCAAGGTACTCAATCACTTATCTAACCAGTTTCCAGTCACCCCTCACGAAATTGTCATTGTTTTTTACTTATTTTCATATACACAGACGCCCGTTATGTGCATTCTTCTAACTACTCAATATTTAGAGTGAAGTTAGATGTCTAGTTTAAAATACTGGATTTTTTAAAATTATTTCCTAAAATATGACTAAAATAATAAAATGATCCTTTAAAATAAGTAGGTACCTAATGAAAAAAATAAAGCAATTAAAATACAATACACATAGTACAAGCTTTGTGACAAGGGAAATATGTAATGAAATATTAAAAAAAATGTACATAAAATAATTTAAAAAAAACAAAAAAAGAAAAACTTACTATAAATCACAGTGGTAATGGTTAATTAGTCATAAGTGGCAAAGTTTGGACTGAACGGACCAGTGGTTCAATTCCTAAGCTCGCAGTTCAGGCGATTCCCGCCCAGCTTTCAGTGTATCGTAGGGCGCCGGCAGATTCGCGCGAGTCTTTTGCTACGAAAATTTTGGTTTGGACTTCGCGTGATATAAATTATTGCTAGAAACTTAAAAGTGCAACTGTGTTTGTTTTATTAATAACATAAAGTGTTAGTTAAGTGTGTGAATTATTATAGTTTCATTAGTTGTATTTTTATTTGTGTAATAAAAAACTTTATAAAGTGTTTTTCATTGCGGAGTTATTTTTATTGGAGAGGTGTAAAAAGGTAAGTTTTTTTTTGGTTTTATATTTATTTAATAATAACTAGTTAAGTTAAAAGTATTAATAAATTGATCAGTGAGTATGTTTTTATAATTTCACAGCCTAAATTTAATTTTTAATCGCGGAAATTTGACGTTATTTTTAATATAGAACTACTGTAAAAGAAATGTATGTAAAGAAAATCTAACTGAAAAACTTTTTTTTTAATATTTTTTATTGAAGCATGACTACCAGATATTAAGCAGTTTTACAAAATCTATAAATGGGGTCGATCAATACTTTAGTTTTTTACGCTTCCACTATGCTGGCTTAATGATGCGATTACTAAATGGGTAGCGACAAAGACAAATGTGCATTACGAGTTTACTTAATACCCACGCCGCCTAATTATCAAATCTGTTTAATAACCGCACCCTGAATAGAATCTATCACCTCGACAAGAAATCGATGCAGTAGGCTCCTGAAAACTAATGCATAGACTAAAACCAAAACATGACTAGGCCATTTGACGGTTTTTTTTTATATAGTACCTATTTATTTATTTGCGTCTTGATAAAATTATAAAATATAAATATTAAACTATTTTTTTTTAACTAGGTTTGGGTAGGTACATTTATGAAATCTAATATTTATAATAAATTAAATACACATATATATATATATATTAGTTAAATTGGCTTCATTTTCATTAAAAACTCTTTTAGAGAATAATAACTTTTGTTAATTATATTGTTTATATATATTTTTTATTGTCTGGAATTTTATTATATATTTTTATGGACATTTGGTGGGTGCCAGAATCAACAAATTTTAAATGAGTAGAAAGGGTCGCTAATCTTCTTATATACAAGTCTATCATCATTGGTGCCTTACGGCGTCCAAGACCGCGTCAGGGTACCCAGCGTATGGGTTTTCATCGTAGCCGATGGTATGAGTCTACACCGAACAAGTGGCTAGCTCGTCGTGATGTTTGTATAGACTCAATAACGCCTCTATAATAGTATCCCTCTATATACTCGTAAGTTGGTATAGTGAAACTGACAAAAAACACCCAGAGGTATAATACTTAATACAAAGAACCACTTTTATTTTATTGGAGCACGGCATGTGCATTTATATCTACCTGATGGTAAACAGACCTACAAAGTCAATGAATGGGTTTGATCAATAAATTGTTGTTTAACAAAATTGATCGCTACCACTATGACGGCTAAATGATGTGGTTACGAAATGGGCGGTGACTAAGACGTATTCGCATTACCAGACTATTTTAATTACCTTACTGTTTTATAGTCAAATCAATCGCCCGTTTCGTAACCGTATTGTGAAAGGAGACTACCACCTCAGCAAGAAATTGAAGCAGTAGTCTTCAGAAAACCGGTGAACCCTCAGACTAAAACCGAATCATGACTCTTCACGGTTTTTGCATCTGTATATGGACGAGTAACAAACGACCGGTCGGTCGGCCTAGCGAATTAATAGAGGCCTTCGCCTTCTTCCCACCTAATAAATAAATGTTTACAAACATTTTAAAATATAAAATAGTTAATACCCTTAGCAAAACTATTTACCTTACCAATTTACCCATCGTACCATCCCATAATTTAATATTTCACATGAAAGGTAGTAGCTAAACCTATTTTATGGTTTAAAGGAAAAGGGTTGAACAGTGTATCCAAGAAAATCGTATAAAAATTGACTTTTTCGCCGCCTTTTTTATATTCCGCCCGCCTAAATCGCTTACTACAGGTGTATACGATATTTTTTATCATAAAATTTTGATCTAGCAAGTATATTTTTGTATATTAAATAAAAATAAAGTAAATATCAATACGGATGCCTATCGCACCTCGTTGTAGCCGATGGTTTGAATCTACACCGAGCAAGTGGCTAGTGTAGTGGCTAGTAGTGTGCTAGTGGCCAGCCAGCCACTTGTTTCTTAGCGTTGTTTTAAATGTTGTTGCGTCGTTTGGATAGACTCAATAACCCATTTAAAAAAAAAATTACAAGTTGGTATTGTGAAATTGGGACCGATAGCGCCTAGACGTCTCAAGGTACCAAGCGGAGAAGTTTTTAATCGCACCTCGTCGTAGTCGATGGTATCTATTAGTCTACACTGAACAAGTGGCTATCTCGTCGCGGATGGATAGACTCAATAACTCATCTATAAATAGGTTTCACAATTTGGTATAGTGAAACTATCTTGGTGTTGTTAAACAAATGTACGTACATTTTTAGATTAAAAACTCATTGGTACACACCGGGTTTTAAACCAGGGACCTAAGTGTTTTTAAGATTAATCTAACCAACTCGGCCACCACGTATATTTACCACTACGTATTTTATATGAGTAATTATTTATTAGCTATAAGCAAAAAAACTATAAATAAAGCTGAGACTAGTGGTTGCGCCTTTGGAGGTCGTGGGTTGATTCCCACCCATGGCAAAAACAATTTGTACGTTTTTCTGGTTAATAAAAACATAAAAAAATATAACATTGAATTTGTAGGTCTGCTTACCATCAGGCAGATAGATACCTATAGAGTAGTACTGGAAAATATAATTATAAAGTTTTAATTTAAAAAAAAAACCCGAAGAGCAAAAACTCTGTTTCTTTTGTTTTTTTTCGGTCATATAATGTATTGTATCGTTGTATTTGGTACACAAATACAAGCCTAGAGCTTAGTTTGAGACCAGATCAATATATGTATAGTGCTACATATTAATAACTGGCTGTACTCTGCAGTTTCACTCGCGTTAAATTTCAACCGTTTCCCGACTCGCCCGCATCGCGATCCATTTTTTTTTCTTAAGTCCTTTCTAAGTCTCCAACTAAAATATAAGTTTTATATCTGTACCTTCATAGGAACTTATAGTGAAACTCTGAAGAATGCATGGGAATAGCAAGAAGGTTGTTTTGGGTAGACCTCTTGTTTAGGTGGAAGGAAGGTCTCTATAACTTCGTTAGGCCGACCGACCGGTCTCGTTACCGCCGCCATAAAGATGCAAAAACAGTCAAGTGACCTAGTCTTATTTCGGGTTTAGACTGTGGGTTTACCGGTTTTTAGGAGATTATTGCATCGATTTATTGTCGAGGTGGTAGTCTCCTTTTAGGGTGTGATTACGAAATGGGCGGTTGTATATTAAAATATACCTGTTTGATTTTGATAATAGTTTATGGACGCTAATCTGTGGTCATAACCTATAACTTGTCAGTCAAAAAAAAGGGGTTGAAAAATTCTGTGATTAATTATTTTGTAAAATGGTATAGTTATTTCTTTTATTGTGAATAGAGTTTTTGTCCCATAAGTTTTGTGCGGCCTATTAGAAATACCAACGAAATTGTGTAAAGTTTTTTGTTCGCCATGTATTAGGCGCCTACAAGTGATTCAAATAGTTGTCGCGTTGTGGGTTGTTAATATCTGTTATTGTTCCAACGTCGTATTTGGGTGGCATGTTGTAGTGGTATTGAAACAAGAACGAAGATATTGCATACCTTGGGTACCCAGGGTTCTCGTCGCTGAAGCACCACAACAAGCCATACGGTAAGTTTAGTTTTTAAGTCAAGCGATGCGCAACGCACCCGTGTGAGAAGTCTGGACTGAAGAGTTTTGTTTCCCGGCTTCTCGCACAATTCGTCTTTGTCGCCGCCAATTTCGTAATCGCATCATTTAGCCGGCATAGTGGGAGCAATCAATGTTGTTTAAGAACAATTATTGATTGAACCCATTCATGGACTTTGTAGGTCTGTTCATCACCAGATAGATACAAAGTCATATAACCAATAAAACAAACCTCAGGTCACGATGTCACCGGTGATATTTTTCTCACTAATGACATTAATGACATCGCTAACATACAAAAATCGCATCCCAAATCAAATCAAATATTATTTATTTTATGTAAATCTTTACAGATATTTATGAATAGTCAAAAAAAAAGTTTCATCAATGAGGTCTAGAGTGCGTTTGGTTAGGCTGCTATATATATAACCGCTACATATATAACCATTATATATTAATTAATAAAAGGTCTCATTAAATAAAAATATAAACAAAAACAACCAACGGAACGCACGCTACATAACCAACTAGTGTAAGACTAGGTGGTTAGCTGATTCCATTGACTATCCGATTATCATCTGTCATACAAGGGTGCCACCGAGGCGACCAACCTCACCAACCGTATCCACGCCTTAAATATTAGTTCTTATATTACTCCCAGTACTACATACTACTAATCAACATACATATAACATATCAACCGGATATTAAAACAAAATATTTATATTATTGACCGATTTATAGAAGATTTAAAAGATGTAATTAAATTTAATATTGCTTTGAGAATCTATATGTATCTTACGAGGAATCGTTAAACTAATTATTATAAACACTTCCTTTTATTTTGTTTACTAATATTAATTTGAAAAATCCCACCGTTCACCGGTTTTCAGGAGATTATTGCATCAATTTCTTGTTGAGGTGACAGTCTCCTTTCAGGGTGCGGTTACGAAATGGGTGGTTGAACTTTTTTATTTTAAGCTTTATAAACTTTAAATTGGATTTTTGCTAATTGCGGGCATAAGAATTATTAACTAATTGTTATTATAAAAAATGTGGTCCCTTAATACTCGTCATTACAGTAAGGTTAAGTAAACACTATGTAAGTTTATTTTAGTGGAGCACGGTATGTGATTTAGTATCTACATGATGGTAAGCAGACCTATAAAATCCATGAATGGGGTCGATCAATACATTGTTTTTACAGAACATTAGTCGCTCTCTAGTGGCTAAGTCACTGCGCATCTAATAACAAGGTTAAGCAGATAACAACAAGGCCGGCCTGGGATGGGTGACCGCTTTATACAACGAGGCTATTTCATCATAAACACCGCAACAAGCTCGCCACTTGTTAGGGGTTGCCTCCGAATACCATCGGTGAAATGAGGAAGGGTTAATCACTCCGCTGGGTATCCTGAGGGCGTTTAAACGGTTCTCGGGAGCGAAACAGGCACACGTAATGGTATTATTAGTCGCTCCTACTAAATGTCAAAGAAGGGTACCACTTCGATAAAAAATCGATGCAGTAATCTCCTTAAAACCGGTGAACCCACAGATTAAAACCGAAACTTTGTCGCTGCACTTCTCGTAACTGCAACATTTAGCCGGCATTATGGGAGCGATCAATGCTGGTAAACACCAATGTATTTATCAACACAATTTATGGATTTTGTAGGTCCGCTTACCACTATGTAGATACAAAGTTACATGCCGTGCTCCAGTAAAAAAGACTGACAAAAAAAAATCTTCATTTGACGGTTTTTCCATCTGTAAAAGTAAAGTATCTAAGCTCTAGTTGCACTAAAAATGGCGTCGAATACACCAGTTTTATTTGGAAGTCAAATGACTTGGTACATTCGACGCCATTTTTAACTTTAATTGTTACAATTACGTTAAAAGACACTTTGGTGCAACTCATCCTTAATCGTAAATATTCATCTGTCACATACTTATTCAATTCTACATATGGAAAAGAATAATTCTATACGAACTCCGGGGTTCGAACCCGAGACTCATAAACTGTGGGCTAACTCGGCCACCCTTTAATTAAAAACTAATAGATACAAGTCTGAGTTCTAACAAACTCGGCCTCCACGTATATGAATATAATAATAACCAATATAAAGTCCATGAATGTATACAGCTATTAATGTCACTATTAGTTTAATACGCAGTTGTTTGCTTCCTCAATTTGACATATTGATTCATGCTCGTTTGAACTTAACTGGCAGCGTAGTTTTTTTTAATGGAGAACGTTTTTGTTTGGTATGGTATGTATGTTTATGTATTACATTTATTATATTATATACAATATTTAAGTAGTTTAAGTATTGTTATGCATCATTGTTAAAATTATATGTATATCCTTCTATCGAAAGTTCCGCACCCTAAGCATATTTCACTCTCTCAAAGGTTAGCTGGTAGAAAATGCCTAAGGCATTAAGCTCGCCTATGTACAATTTTGTGCAATAAAGAATTAAAAATAATTTAAAACGTCTTGTGATTTTATATCTAGCAGACCTACAAAGTCCATGAATGGGGTCTATCAATACATTGTTATTTAACAATATATATTGTTCCCACTGTATCGGATAAATGAAGCGGTTACGAAATGGGCGGTAACATCCAATGCACGTATTTGCATTACGGGTTTATTTTAATATCTTCGCTGCTTTATGCATGAAAGGATACCATCAAAGGAATCCCCGACAAGAAATCGATGCAGTGGTCTCCGGAAAACTGGTGAACCCAGAGACTAAACATGATATCACTTGAGGTTTTTTGGATTTGTATAGGCGGTGGTAACGAGACCGGTCGGTGGGATTGCGAAGTTGTAGAGGCCTTCATTCCACTTAAAATTAATAATTTATATTTACTTTTAAAATTGGTTTTTATTTTAACTTCTGTAAACTTAAATTTAGTCGCTTTCATATTTATATCCATACTAATATTATAAGTGCAAAAGTATGTCTGTTTGTTTGTCTGTTACCTTTTCACGCTTAAACCAATTTAGATAAAAAAATTAAATTACTACATTTTCATAAAAAAATCGGTAAAAGGGAGATTAGTATAGGGATAGTATTTAAAAAATTATGTAAATTTGTTTGACAACACCACTATAGTGCCTCGGATAGCACGGTAAGCTGTCGGTGCCGGTTTCACTATACCAACTTGTGAAACTGTTTATAGATGGGTTATTGAGTCTATTCAAAACATCGCGACGAGCTAGCCACTTGTTCGGTGTAGACTCATACTATCGGCTACGACGAAGTGGGATTAAAACCCCTCCGCTGGGTACCCTGGGGCCGTCTAGGCGGTCTCGGGCGCCGTAAGGCACCCGTGATGATATGTATGTAAGTATTATACCAGAAATATATTTTTTCTATAACACTACTAAAGTGCTTTGGAGAGCACGTTGCTCGTAGTTTCACTATACAAACTTGTGAAACTGTTAATAGCTAGATGGGTTATTAAGTCTATGCAAACGACGAGCTAGTCATTTGTTCGGTGTAGGTTATACCATCGGCTACGACGAGGTGGGATTATCATAAAACCCCTTCGCTATCCTGACACCGTCTAGGCGGTCCCGTGTTGGTATTTATTTATGTATTCATTGACGTAAACTTAATTTACTCACACTCAACATAAGGAAACATTTCTATATTGTTTTTTTTAACCCAAAAAAAAACTTTTATAAATTCCAACTACTCCGAAGGTGAAAATAACTTTATAATTTCTCAAACTTGCCCTGGCGCGGCGCTATTAAATATTTAATTAAAATTGCTAGTTAACTATATATCAGAAAGACTTTAACCAAATGTGATGTAGTTGTTTGTCAATTTACAGGTTCGTATTACGTCAGAATTGCATCATACCGATTAAAGTTTAGCTTAGCGTTGCGTAATCACCCCGCAGAACTTCATTGAAGTAATCTTAATTCAGTAACTCATACTCAATACACCGCCTCCGTAGACTAGTGGTTGCGCCCTTGGCATTGTATTTGGAGGTCGTGGGTTCGATTCCCACCCATGGCAATAAATATTTGTATATATTCCTGTACTGTTTGTCATGGTATGGGGGTTTATAAAATATAATATGTATTATATGGTTATTTCAGGTCTACATAGTACAAGCCTAGAGCTTGGTTTGTGACCAAAGGAATATGTGTAAATTGTGCTATGAGACAATGTTCTTAGCAATCCATGGCTTCACCGTGCGGGTGCCGGGTCCATCGCGTGGTTGAAAGGCAGGGGAATGAACTGCATCGTTCCCGGAATTGAGACCGCGAAGTAGGTTTAAAGGCCTTTTGATCTCACTTGCACTGTGTTCACTACCCTCTCTACTCAACCAAATATTAGTAGTATATTATATATGTATATGTGTATAATAGATGTATTTGTTTAGTATATATGTATTTATTTGTACATATTTATTTATTTATTTTAAATTCTTTATTGCAAATTGTACATAGGCGAGCTTAATGCCGTAGGCATTTTCTACTAGCTAACCTTTGAGAGAGTGAAATATGCTTAGGGTGCGGAACTTTCGATGGAAGGATATACATATAATTTTAACAATGATGCATAACAATACTTAAACTACTTAAATACTGTATATAATATAATAAATAAAATACATAAAAATACATACCATACCAAACAAAAATTGTCACGAGGATCTGGTTTAAGCGTTCAGATAATGAGCAGTGAGCAAGCGTTTAAACACCCCGATGGAAGGGGCTGATTTTATAGTCAGAGGAAGCAAATTCCACTGGCGAGCAGCTGACACCGTAAACGAATCTGAATATTTGGAAGAGACATGTGACGGGATTTTTAGAAGGTTATTGACAGAGGAACGGAGGGGACGATCATGCGAATCACCAAGGAAAAGAAAACGAGTCTTAAGGTAAGAGGGAGTATTAGGGTTATATAGTATATTATATAAAAAGGATAGCAGATATACTGATCTACGAGGCCAGATATTAAGCCACCTTAACTGTTTGCGGTATTCGGTAACATGATCAAATTTACGCAGGCCGAAGACAAAACGTATGCTCATATTAAGGAGACGGTCAAGTTTGTTAAGTAGATCTTCAGTAACATCCGGGTAGGAGACATCAGGGTAATCAATGAAAGGGAGAAGCAATGAATTGACCAACATGAGCTTTGACTTAAAAGGAATAAGATACTGAGACCGCTTTAGCGAATGCATACTGGAGAAAATACGTTTACTGACATCAGCGACGTGATAATTCCAGGAAAGATCGGAGGACAGGTGCACACCAAGGTTCTTAGCATGTTGGCAAAAAGGAAGTGGTAAATTATTAAATAATACTGGAGAGATGGCTCCCAAATCCAGTCTGCTCAACATGTGTTTGGAGCCACTTTGGAAATCGCGCCATTTACGTCGCTTATTTCAAAGTGCAGCGACAGTTGCAAGTCATCGGCATACAGATGGTAAGAACTGAAGTTTATTACTTGGACCATGGCATTTACGAAAACCGAGAAGAGTAAAGGAGATAATACACCACCCTGCGGGACACCTGCAGACAGTGAGCACCAGTCCGAAAAGACAATGTCTACCCGTGTGCGCTGCCAGCGTCCGCGAAGATATGAGTCGAACCACTGTGCCGCAGTAGGAGAAATATTTAGTGAGAGAAGAATAGCAAAAAGAATATCATGATCTACACAGTTAAAGGCGTTACTGAAGTCTAAGAGAACAAGCAGTGTTAGCTTCTTCTCATCTATAGCGTGGCGTATATCGTCAGTAATATTTACGAGAACAGTGTTGGTGCTATGAGACGATCGAAAGCCGGACTGCCGCGGGTTCAGCAAAATATAAATATATTAACTAATAACTAGGTAATTATATTTTTTATTGCACACCTACCTAAACCAAATGTCCCAAAGGTTTTACTGTCAGATAATGCCCAACGGCATTCCGCCTTATGCAATAAAGTTTCATAAAAAAAAAAAGTAACATTTTTCAATTGTTTTTTTTAACCCAAAAAGGCCTTGCTTGTTATAAATTTCTAACTCCTCCGAAGGCGAAAGTAACTTTATAATTTCTCAAACTTGCCCCGGAGCTATGAAATATTCAATTGAAAGATAAAAAAGATGATAAAAGCTAAGTTTTGCTTTGATATAGGTATCTAAGGCGAAAAACCTCTCACGTTTATTGTATTATTTCACGTAGATGTTATTTAAATATTCATAGAAACTTTATTGGATCTTTCTTATATTAGAGCGTATTCACCTAGTTTTAAGCGTTTATTTTAACAATATATTACGGTTTCAAGGCCGGAGTTTATTCATTTTGTGTATTCTAATTGTAATACATTTAACCCTCGGCAAGCCTTGTGGCAACACATGGCGTACCTGCAAAAATAAAAATAATTTCTTAAAATAAAAATTAGCGATTTCTTGTAATATTTTCTCAAACTGGATGGTGAAATGGTAAAAACATGAAACGGTGGATCATAAATAGTGATCAGAAATTTGGGAAAAATTATACCAAAACTTAATTTTAATCAAAAAAATATTATTTTCATTTAAAGAACTTTGGGAATCTGATGTTTTTTGATATGAAAATATTAAAAAAACATTCAGAAAGGCATTTTTTTCTAGGATAAAAATGAAGTTTATGTTTATTCACCCTAATTTCCTAAATTTATTTAGGCACCTTATTTTATGACTATAGTCATAAAATAAGGTGCCTAAATAAATTAAATCTCAAAGATGTACCTACGTTCGTCGACGTACCTATATACGTACCTATCATCGCAAAATAATTAGAAAAAAAAAAAAAAGACTTTTATTTTAACAAGAATCTTGTTCGTTTTAAAACATGCATTACATACAAAAACTAAAGATAATTATCTCAATTCGACTAGGAAAAGCAAGACGTGGACCTTCCTCTACGTACGACAAAACTTTTAATAGTCGTTGCTTAGTCCAAGTCATTGCTCTCAACTTTCAAAACATATTTATGCCACACAAATTATTATTTATTTATTTTATATGTATAACATTTGACACATATTGCCTTGGTCATAAACCTGGCTTTAGGATTGAACTATATTGTGTATCAGAAAATGATACTAATACTTAAATAATAATATAATATTTTAGAAACAGTCAGACCATGACAAACCTTTGCTATGAGCAGGAATCGAACCATGACCTCCGGTAGTAATATATAATATATTATGATATTAATATATTTTTAGGTGGAAGGAAGGTCTCTATGACTTTGCTAGACTGACCGACCGATTTCGTTAGATACGATTAAACCGTCAATGGTTCACCGGAATTCAGGAGACATTTTTTTCAGGAGCATCGGAGCATTCGATGTCTTTTAGAAATGGATGTCTTTTTTCAGGGTCCAATTACGTAGTTACGTAATTGGCAGTTAATTTGAAGATAAAGCAGCGACTCTATTAAAGTAAACTCGTAATGCAAATTCGTCTTTGGCATACAAAGACGAACGACATTTCACTACCGTATCATTTAGCGGGTATACTGGATCAATGTTAAACTAAATGTTGATCGACTCTACCCATGGGTTTTGTATGTGCTTACCTTTATCAAGATACAAAGTCACATGCCATGTCTCAGTAAAAAAAAAACATCTAATCATAACAGAGCCAGTCTACGCAATAACAACTAGTCTAGAGAGACGGTCGGGGCGGATTTATTACTACAAAATTAGCTATTGTAAATACAGCCGACGTGTTGTACCAACACGGTAACGCGGTAAGTTTCTGTGTTATACTTCAATCAACATGCCAGACTAACACAATAAAGGCATTTTCCCAAATTGACAGCTGTCAAATGCATGTTATGAAGGAAATAGAGAATTTTGTATGAGATTCTTCTACCTACTTAAGTTTATATTAAATAAACAAAGGAATAAAGTGTAAACTAAGTTTAGCTGAACTGGCTTCGCCCGTCATATTATTTGATGCATACGAGTATCCCCATTATAATTTAAAAACAGCTGTCTAATAATTTTGCGTGATAATATTTAAAAATATACGCAAATATATAAAATATAAAACACATGTTTATTAGTGTGTTTTTATAATTTCAAAAGTCGTAGCAAACATCGTTCCAGAGAAAGAGAACGGTATGAAAAATCACCCCTAAATCTTTTTGCACTCCTCACCTGGCTCCTTAATAAGATTAAATAAAAAGTGAAAGACCTCATATATTTTTTTTTAAAGAAGAATATTTATACCACATTGCAAGATGAGTATCAGCATTATAATAATAATAATATGTGGGACAAATTACACATATTGCTCTGGTCACAAACTAAGCTCTAGGCTTGTACTATGTGTACCAGAAGCAACGATATAATACATATTATATTTTATAAACACCCAGACAATGACAAACTATACAGAAAAAGCGTACTAATATTTTTTTCCATGGGTGGGAATCGAACCTACGACAACCGGATACAACGCCAAAGGCGCAACCATTAGTCTACGGAGGCTGCATTGAGGAGCTCACAGGACTGGGCCACATGTTGACTCGTAATGCATATTTGTCGCCACTTAATTCGTAATCGCATCATTTAGCCGACATAGTGGGAGCAAACAATTCTATTAAACAACAATGAGTCATGAAATTTAGAGGCATTTTTACATCATTAGCCGTGGTCCATAAAAAAATACTTTATGAATTTTCTAGTGAGCTATTTATAAAGATTATCTAATGCGTGAAATGCCGCGGAAAAAACGTGATTTGTTATTTTATTTTCTAAACTCCCAGCGCGTGTTTTAGGGTAATAAAAATAACAAAACGCATTTTAATTTAATAAAAAATAATTGAACCCTGCTTTAGGGCAAACGAAGGACGTAAGCCTAGCGGAGGGTTAATATTTTTTAAATAACAAAATAGGTAATGATAAATATTACTACGGATTGGGAATTAACGACCTTAAAACCAGTATAGTTTTAAGTCCCAGATTTAAACCCCGGTGTGTACCAACCAGTTTTTAACAACACCACTATTGTGGCGTCACATACATACATACATATCTTCACATGTGCCTTACGGGCGCCCGAGACCGCCTAGACGGCCCAGGGTACCCAGCGGAGGGGTTTTTATCCCACCTCGTCGTAGCCGATGGTATGAGTCTACACCGAACAAGTGGCTAGCTCGTCGCGGTGTTTTGAAAATACTCAATAACCCATCTATAAACAGTTTCACAAGTAGATATAGTGAAACTGGGAGCGACAGCTTAACGTGCTCTCCGAGGCACTATAGTGGTGTTGTCAAACAAATGTACATATTTTTTTAATTAAAAACTGGTACACACCAGGATTCGAACTTTATATATGCGGTTGAAAAGAAAGAAAGAAAGAAAAACTTTATTCATCGTAACAGCAACAAGATTACAAAATATACTTAAAAAGTATATATTACACGATATATTAAGTAGTTACATACCTTTTATTTAGAAGAAATATTTAAGGCGTGGATATTGTCGGAGAAGTTGGTCGCCTTGGTGGCTCCCTAGTATGGCAGATAATGATTGACAGGTCAATGGAATCAGCTAACCACCTAGTCTTACACTAGTTGGTTATGTAGTGTATGTTCGGTTCGGTAGTATTTTTCATATTAAGATTTCCATTCCATTGCGTTTAAGTTCTAAATCTGATATCGAGGTGATAATAAATATTTGTCGTTCTTTTGTTAATGAATAGCTGCCTAACCAAACGCACTCTAAGACCTCATTGTTAAACATTTTTTTGACTATTCATAAATATCTGTAAAGATTTACAATAACAGATGACAACAAGGCATATGATAAAAAAATTCACTACGCAACTGATAACAAGGTTAAGCAGATGACAACAAGGTTGGACCTGGAATGGGTGACCGCTTTTATATACAACGAGGCTATTTCATCATAAGCACCGCAACAAGCTCGCCACTTGTTAGATGTTGCCTCCGAATACCATCGGCGAAATGAGGACGGGTTAATCCCTCCGCTGGGTACCCTGAGGCCGTTTAAACGGTTCTCGGAAGCCAAATAGGCACCCGTGATGGTATTTATTTATTATTTACAATAAATAAATGAATTTGATTTTGATCGGCCGACAACAAAATGGCTTAAATTAAATACAGCAAATGAACATCAAATTAAATTAATTCAGTCTGTAGTTTATAGGATTTCTGTTTTAGTTATTTATGAATAAAGATTATACCTAGGTCTTCCTTTTTGTTGTTTAATATTCATAAAATACCTTTTGGTCCATTGTTTCTTCTAATTAACTTAACACGCGGGATCCCAACAAAACAAAAGTTTTACTGAATCAACCAGTTTCTGACGAAAATCGAGTTAATCTTTACCCTAGTCCTTTCCCTTTTATAAAGTTATCTCTACATAGGGTAAGGGTTTCAGTTATTGGTCACTCCCTGAAAGTCTGAATTCGTTTTGATTTTTCTAGATTTCTTGTTTTTATTTGTATCATCATCGGAACCTCACGACCTATGCAATCTGGTTCTATATCGAACAAGTCGCAAGCTCTTCGTAATGTTATTACTTAATAATACATACACACAGTTTCAAAAAGTTTTTTTTTTGTATGAAATTGGCACCAACAGGTTTACATGCTTTTCGATGCATTACAGTAATATTTTCCAATAAATGTTTTAATTTATTGATACAAACCGTGGATAGAACTTGTGGACAAAAATTTGTGGTTTTTACAGCCTAATCAAATATGGTTTATTTTTAAAACAGAATATACTAATTTTTCAAGCTTTTTTATTGATTCTTTCCGTTTTTATGTACCAAAGCTTTTTATAGCTTTGGTTGGTAGGTATTTATTTAGTATATTTTGCCTGTATTTAATATAATTATATACACCTTCTATATAATTTATGATTATGGTATATTATTAGATGTCAGTTACAAAAGAAATTTAAAATATAGAAAAACATAGGATTGTTATATTTAAGTTTGTACGTATTTAATTTGTATCTGGTTACCTGCTGGTAACCAGACCTACAAAGTCTAATATGGGGTCCATTAAAAATAATTGCTCAGGATTTTTTCAGGTGTTCAGTTATGTAAGGTCTACCCTATAATCTAGGAATATGTAAATGTGATCCTGCTTCTGTTTGGACGGGCTCAGGACGTGTGATTGTGGGTTTGAATAGAAAAGTAAACTGGGGGAGTTTTAGAATATGTTAAGTATAAACTTACAACACGAGATAGAGAGCGGAGGCTTAAGCCTTTTGTGTTATTTTTTAAATGTCTTCAATCTTCTTTTAATTATTGGCTTCTAGCATTACTATTTTTTTTTTAATTAATATTTAAGAACATAATAAAAAACTGCTAACGAAGTTACCTTATTAAAAAGTGTCCTTTCTGAGAAAAGTGTCTATTCTGAAATGTATCCTGTGATTTTACGTTTAGAATAGCTACTTTTTTGGGACAAATTTAGATGATCTGAAACGATGATATTTTTTTTATAGTTTTTAAGCGCTTTCTAAAGTTTGTATATTTTGTTATAGTTAGCCACTGCCGGACGTGATGGTTTGACTTTTTTATGAAGTCGTCCCCACTGGCATACTAATACTAAGGACAACATTGTTTCGTTGAATAAATTTTATCTAAGTTGGGTTTTTCGTAGCGTTATTCGGTCATAAAATCTGTCCGTGTATTCTTTTATTATAAAAAAAGCGGAAAATGTTTTTCACTAGACCTAATTCCAAATATTTTATATATAATGATGCGCGCAACTTCGTCTGCGTGATTTTAAACGTTTACGCAGCGCACGCGTTATTAGTTTTTTTTTAATATAAAAAGGCTATTTAATTAGGATCGAGTAAGTAATGACCTCTACGTTCTTTTTTCATAAAAACAAACTGAAAACAACATTTACACGTTTTTAGGCGTTCGAGATCGCTAATCCTTGTTCTTCTTAAGGTCTTAAGGTCTGCTTATAATCCGGTAGATATAAAGTCACATGCCGTGCTCCATAAAAAAAACTATAATTTTCTAACTATAATTATTATAAAAATAAAAATAAAACGAACCCAAATATTCAATCAAAGAAATCAATAAAAATAACAAATCTACTAGTAGGTATATTTAAGAGCTGCAAATTAAGAGCTTAATTGAAAGCTAAAAGAAAATTGTTCAATTTAAAATGAAATAAAAAGAAAAATCTAATTAAAAATTTCGAATCATTTAGACACACAGGATTTAATTTCTTTTATCTCTAAACGTGTCTTGTCAATAGAATATTTTTCTTTGAACTTTTTTAGAAAATTATAATATCGTTTACATTTTCTTTTGGGTTTCGTAATAGTTATCTATGCGACATACATACATATCATGACATACATACATATTGTGAGATCTCATTTGCGGAAATGGATACTTATATTATTCTATGCAGATACAGACCCCCCGCCTCTGCATTATCTAATTTTATTACTATAATGGAGGATGTCCTATCAAAAGTATGACTTAAATAAACAAATTTTTATATGTGGGGATTTCAATATAGATATTTTAATAAATAACAGCGACAAATATAATCTAATATCATTGTTTAATTCCTTTAATTTAAATAATGTATTCATGGAGTTAACTAGGATCACTTCAACTAGTCGGTCTTGCATAGATAATATATTTACCAATTGTTCACTCACTCTTAAGTAATTCTGTTATTACAGGTGTGCGTTCTGACCATAAATGTTTGTTGGTTAGCTTTCAGTCTCAAATTAAACACATAAATAAAATTATTAAGTACAGGCCGTTAACAGTTAACAGACTCAATTATTTTAATGGCAACATAATAAATCAAATGTCCAGCTTCATATATAATATTAATCAACCAGATATTACATACGCGAATCTAGATTAAATAATAGATCAAGAATTTAATAAAGTATGTCAAATAAAAACAAAGAAAATTAATGACAAGTTAAATTTTGCTATTTGGGCCACAAAGGGCATTAGAATAAGTAGGGATACACTTTATGATCTATATGACAAAAGATCATACACATCTGACCAAAGTTTCCACAATTATGTTAGGAATTATTCAAAATTATTAAAAAAAGTTTGTATCATAGCAAAATCTATTTATATTGGATCTAAAATCAAACAGTCAGGTAATAAATCCAAGTGTGTATGGAAAATGATATACACTGAAACTGGAAAAAATCTAATTAGGCAAAATAATATTTCAATTAGACATAATGGAGTTATGATATCGGACAATAAACAAGTTGCTGAGTTATTTGAAGAATTTTTTACTAATATTCCATTACAAATCACGAACAGTATGAAATCATCAGCTAGTACTGCTAAGGAATTTTTAAAACAATATATTAAAATACCAAAACTACCTAATTTTACTTTTAAACATGTCACAAATGAGGATATTCTTACATTTTAAAATGTAGAATAAGAAGCAAACTGAATATTTATGGGGGTTGTCAGTCAAAGCTATAGAACCAATCATTAATATTATAGGACCGGTACTTACTGATATTTTTAATGGGTGTGTTAATGAAGGAATTTTTCCCGACCTTATGAAGAATAGTAAAGTAGTTCCCATATTCAAGTCCGGCTAGACAGATCCAAATAATTATCGTCCTGTTTCTGTCCGGCCAGCCTTAAGTAAAATATTCGAAAAAATATTTCTCGGTCAACTGTTAAGTCATTTTAATACAAATGAATTGTTACATGATCAACAATACGGGTTTACAAAAGAAAGAAACACAACAAATGCCGGTACAAGTTTGATTGCGGAAATAATCGATGCTTGGGAAAATTCTCGGTACCTCGTTGGTGTTTTCTGTGATTTATCTAAGGCGTTTAATTGTGTTGATCATCAAACTTTGTTAGAAAAGTTAGAATTTTATGGTATTCGCGACTTAGCTTTAAATCTATTAAAATCTTACCTTTACTTTAATAAAACTCAATGTGTTAATATTGATGGCTGTCTATCCGAAGGGGCCCTTGTAAAGATGGGTGTTCCGCAAGGCTCAATTTTAGGACCATTCCTCTTCCTAGTATACATCAATGACCTTCCACATATGGTTCAGGAGATGGCGCAGATAGTGCTATTTGCTGATGATACATGTCTACTGTTTAAAGTTAGTAGAAAAGATAAAATATTATCATCAGCAAATGACACTCTGGAAATGGTTTCGAAGTGGTTCACCGCGAATAATTTAGTTTTAAATGCTAAGAAGACTAAGTGTCTAAAATTTACGCTCCCCAACGTAACTGGTATTAATTCCACAGTGAAGTTAGGTGGTACTGATTTGGAATTTCTTGACTCCACTGTGTTTTTAGGGATCACAGTCGATTCCAAACTACAGTGGAAAGCTCACATAAATACTCTATCCAATAGATTGAGCTCTGCTGCATATGCAGTCAGAAAAATCAGACAATTAACTGATGTTGCAACAGCCAGACTAGTGTACTTCGCCTATTTTCACAGTATAATGACGTATGGTCTTATAATGTGGGGATCCGCGGCAGATTTTAATACTATATTTATTTTACAAAAGAGGGCTATTCGGGCAATATATGGCATGAAAGCTCGTGATTCTCTCCGGGAAACATTTCCTATGATTGATGTATTGACACTACCATCTCAGTATATTTATGAGAATTTATTTTAGATTAACTTAAGTATGTTTAGTAAAAATAGCGACAGGCATAATTTAAACTTAAGAAATATAGATAAAATTGATATTCCAAAATTAGACTGCAAAAAAATAATAAATGTTTTGTCATTAACAGTATAAGGTTATTTAATAAATTACCTAAACGTATTATAGATTTAAGTGAAATAAAGTTAAAAAATTGTATAGAACAAACATTAATCCATAGGGAATAATATAGAGTTAATGACTATATTAATGATAAAGATGTCTGGACCCGTTCTGATCTGCAATTCAGGTCTCACAACTAGTATTGCCTTTTCAAATGAGTACCCTAGTAGGTATGTTAAATCTGATATTGTAATAATTGATTATTACTTAATTTATTTTTTATTATATTTAAATTTTATCTTTGGATAAGGTATATCTTATGATTACTTATTTATATTTACATTATGCAGGTAATCTGTTATTATATATTATTATTTAGTAAAGTGCCTGTACTCTTTAGTATTTGCAGTTCTGTTCATTGGTACAGCAACCAATTGCTATACTGTTAAATAATCTGCCATAGGGTGTTTTGCGCATGCTTTTAGTAGGGTTAGAGCATTTTATGTATGCTGCGATATGCATATCGGTAACTCAATGGCTATGTTCCTCTGTTAGTTTGTGTGAAGCACCAGAGTTTTTTACTTGCTGGTACCTTTTTCTCCGGGGTGTCTCCGGAGGGATCGACTTTACAGCTAGTGTTTACGCCCTTAAAGATACCGATCCCTATAACTATGTTAATGCGATTGATGGTCATTTAAAAATATCTACAGCCAATATAATGATAATATAATATAAGAACTAATATTTAAGGTGTGGATACGGTTGGTGAGGTTGGTCGCCTCGGTGGCACCCTTGTATGGCAGATGATAATCGGAAGGTCAATGGAATCAGCTAACCACCTAGTCTTACACTAGTTGGTTATGTAGCGTGCGCTCGGTTGGTTGGTTTTTTTAATGCTTTTATTTAATGACACCTTTTATTAATTAATCTATAATGGTTATATATATATATATATATATATATATATATATATACCCAGCGGAGTGGTTTTTAATTCCACCTCGTCGTAGCCGATAATATGAGTCTACATCGAACAAGTGGCTAGCTCGTCGCGATGTTTTGAATAGACTCAACAACCCATCTTTAAACAGTTTCACTAGTTGGTATAGTGAAACCGGGACCGACAGCTTAACGTGCTCTCAGAGGCACTATAGTGGTGTTGTCAAACAAATGTAGATACCTTTTTAAATTAAAAACTCAATGGTACACACCAGGATTCGAACCAGGGACCTAAGTGTTTTTAAGTCCAAGGTCTAACTAACTTGGCCACCACGTATATATTATCTATGCTAAAAAGCTAATAATAAAAAATAAAGTTTGTGAGTTTGTGAGGTTGTAGGGGGTAATCTCTGGATCTACTGAACCTATTTTGTTGTTATCAAATTGGTGGTCTGTATCTAAAATATGTTGTGCGAAATGGGATTTATCTGGTTTATTGTTCTTTATTGCTGCGATGTGTTCTTTATTGCTGCGATGTGTTCTTTATTGCTGCGATGTGTTCTTTATTGTTGCGATGTGTTCTTTATTGCTGCGATGTGTTCTTTATTGCAGCGATGTGTTCTTTAAATCTAGTGTTGAAGGAGCGACCAGTTTGTCCAATATATATACTACTGCAATCAGAACATGAGATTTTATATACACCGGAATTACTCTTTATATTCCAACTTTACTAAATGACCAAATTAACATTTCCAGCTCTCCAATTCTAAATTTATTTAAACCCACACCCATGAACCATACCAACCAGTCCTGAAGATGCCTCGTTAAGAGGCGAAACACGTGTCGAAGACTACAGTGTTCGTTTGTTGGTGATAGGTATTTCTTTGTGTTGTTACATGTAACATATAATTTAATACACCAACATTATAAGCGGAAGAAACTGCATAATCATTTCCAATTTTAATCATTATAAAATGGACTTCCGCAAAATAACGCCTGATTTAATTAAGTGATATTATGAACCTTATCATTACTTACATGCGCACTTTATTTTAACGATATATTTAAAGTTTATTTTAGGTGATAAACCTAGTCATGCTTCGTTTCAATCTTTGGGTTCATCAGTTTTCAGGAGACTACTGCATCAATTTCTAGTCGAGGTAGTAGTCTCCTTTTATGGTGCAGTTACGTAACGTGCAGTTGATTTAACGATTAAGAGGAGCGTCTCATCAAACATTTTCCATTTATTCCCTACCTTTTGGTCTTTGGGGGGGTAACAACCCTCTACCTACCTAAACATTCATAGATTTTTAAAGGCGTTATAAATTTGACCGATATCTAGACTCGTACAATTTCCTTTTTTTTAAGTTTGGTATAGGAAAAGAAAAATTAACCCATAAAAGCCAAAAAAAAAAAATGCCAAACAAACAAATAAACAAAAAACAAAGAAAATTACTGACAAATTAAATTTTGCTACTTGGGCCACTAAAGGCATTAGAATAAGTAGGGATACACTATATGACCTATATGACAAAATATCATATACTTCTGATCAAAATTTCCATAATTTTGTTAGGAATTATTCAAAATTGTTTAAGAAAGTTTGTATTATAGCTAAATATATATGTGTGATTGGTTACTAACCTTTTATTTAGAATAAATATTTAAGGCGTGGGTATGGTCGGTGTAGTTGGTCGCCTTGGTTGCTCCCTTGTATAGCAGATGATGATTGACAGGTCAATGGAATCAACTAACCACCTAGTCTTACACTAGTTAGTTTGGGCGTGTGTTCGGTTTAGTAGTATTTTTCATATTATGATTTCCATTCCATCGCGTTTAAATTCTAAATCTGATATCGAGGTAAATATTTGTCGTTATTTTGTTAATGAATAGCTTACCAAACGCACTCTAAGGCCTCATTGTTAAACTTTTTTTTTTTGACTATTCATAAATATCTGTAAAGATTTACATGAAATAATTGATTTGATTTGATTTGCTACTATCAGATAGATACTAAATCATATGCCGTGTTCCAGTAAAAAAAAAATAAAAGAATAATGATTTCAGTTCATATATTTTGGTAATAATAATAATAAGTATATTAAAACTAAAATATCACACATTCACATAAATTACAAAGAACAAAACAATATAAAACGTTGAAGGTGTGATGCCCCGAGTGCTTGAGCCCTGACCTCCGCGCTAGGTATACCTGTGTTACAGGAGCCAGTCGTAGCCGTTCCACAATCGATTCATTTACACAATGCCATTTTTTTACTAAAGATTTATAAGTATGCTTATTCTAGTTGTGTATAATTCATTCTGTGTCTGGTGTATGATTTTATGTGTGTGTATGTAGTGTATGAGTGTGGTAATAGGTATTCTAAACCATATAATCACAATCCATAATTACAACTACAAGCAATACCATCATAAACACCACAACAAGCTTGCCACCTGTTAGGTGTTGCCTAAGAATACCATCGGCGAAATGAGGTCGCGTTTATACCTGCGCTGGGTACCCTGAGGCCGTTTAAACGATTCCGGGGAGCCAAAAAGGCACCAAGGGTATTTATTTATTTTTTACTAGCTAACACACGCAACTTCGTCTGCGTAACTTTAACTGTTTACGCAGCGCACGCAACGGAAGCTCTCAAAAGGAAAAAAAAAACATTTTCTAACATTTATCATTGATGCTCCGCTCCTATTCGTCGTAGAGTGATGTTATATAGCCTATAGCACTCCTAGATAAATGGGCTATCCACCCCTAAAAGATTTTTCAAAATAGGTTCAGTAGATCCAGAGATTACCCCCTACAACCTCACAAACTCACAAACTTTATTTTTTATTATTAGCTTTTTAGCATAGATAATATATACGTGGTGGCCAAGTTAGTTAGACCTTGGACTTAAAAACACTTAGGTCCCTGGTTCGAATCCTGGTGTGTACCATTGAGTTTTTAATTTAAAAAGGTATCTACATTTGTTTGACAACACCACTATAGTGCCTCTGAGAGCACGTTAAGCTGTCGGTCCCGGTTTCACTATACCAACTAGTGAAACTGTTTAAAGATGGGTTGTTGAGTCTATTCAAAACATCGCGACGAGCTAGCCACTTGTTCGATGTAGACTCATATTATCGGCTACGACGAGGTGGAATTAAAAACCACTCCGCTGGGTACCCTGGGGCCGTCTAGGCGGTCTCGGGCGCCGTAAGGCACCCGTGATGATCAAATTAAATCAAATATTATTTATTTCATGTAAATCTTTACAGATTTTTATGAATAGTCAAAAAAAAAAAGTTAAAAAAAGTTTAAACAATAAGGTCTAGAGTGCGTTAGGTTAGGCTGATATATATATATATATATATATATATATATATATATATATATATATTTAAATTAAAAACTCAATGGTACACACCAGGATTCGAACCAGGGACCTAAGTGTTTTTAAGTCCATTAGGCTGATATATATATATATATATATATCAGCCTAACCTAACGCACTCTAGACCTTATTGTTAAAACTTTTTTTAACTTTTTTTTTTTGACTATTCATAAAAATCTGTAAAGATTTACATGAAATAAATAATATTTGATTTAATTTGATCATCACGGGTGCCTTACGGCGCCCGAGACCGCCTAGACGGCCCCAGGGTACCCAGCGGAGTGGTTTTTAATTCCACCTCGTCGTAGCCGATAATATGAGTCTACATCGAACAAGTGGCTAGCTCGTCGCGATGTTTTGAATAGACTCAACAACCCATCTTTAAACAGTTTCACTAGTTGGTATAGTGAAACCGGGACCGACAGCTTAACGTGCTCTCAGAGGCACTATAGTGGTGTTGTCAAACAAATGTAGATACCTTTTTAAATTAAAAACTCAATGGTACACACCAGGATTCGAACCAGGGACCTAAGTGTTTTTAAGTCCAAGGTCTAACTAACTTGGCCACCACGTATATATTATCTATGCTAAAAAGCTAATAATAAAAAATAAAGTTTGTGAGTTTGTGAGGTTGTAGGGGGTAATCTCTGGATCTACTGAACCTATTTTGAAAAATCTTTTAGGGGTGGATAGCCCATTTATCTAGGAGTGCTATAGGCTATATAACATCACTCTACGACGAATAGGAGCGGAGCATCAATGATAAATGTTAGAAAATGTTTTTTTTTTCCTTTTGAGAGCTTCCGTTGCGTGCGCTGCGTAAACAGTTAAAGTTACGCAGACGAAGTTGCGTGTGTTAGCTAGTAAAAAATAAATAAATACCCTTGGTGCCTTTTTGGCTCCCCGGAATCGTTTAAACGGCCTCAGGGTACCCAGCGCAGGTATAAACGCGACCTCATTTCGCCGATGGTATTCTTAGGCAACACCTAACAGGTGGCAAGCTTGTTGTGGTGTTTATGATGGTATTGCTTGTAGTTGTAATTATGGATTGTGATTATATGGTTTAGAATACCTATTACCACACTCATACACTACATACACACACATAAAATCATACACCAGACACAGAATGAATTATACACAACTAGAATAAGCATACTTATAAATCTTTAGTAAAAAAATGGCATTGTGTAAATGAATCGATTGTGGAACGGCTACGACTGGCTCCTGTAACACAGGTATACCTAGCGCGGAGGTCAGGGCTCAAGCACTCGGGGCATCACACCTTCAACGTTTTATATTGTTTTGTTCTTTGTAATTTATGTGAATGTGTGATATTTTAGTTTTAATATACTTATTATTATTATTACCAAAATATATGAACTGAAATCATTATTCTTTTATTTTTTTTTTACTGGAACACGGCATATGATTTAGTATCTATCTGATAGTAGCAAATCAAATCAAATCAATTATTTCATGTAAATCTTTACAGATATTTATGAATAGTCAAAAAAAAAAAGTTTAACAATGAGGCCTTAGAGTGCGTTTGGTAAGCTATTCATTAACAAAATAACGACAAATATTTACCTCGATATCAGATTTAGAATTTAAACGCGATGGAATGGAAATCATAATATGAAAAATACTACTAAACCGAACACACGCCCAAACTAACTAGTGTAAGACTAGGTGGTTAGTTGATTCCATTGACCTGTCAATCATCATCTGCTATACAAGGGAGCAACCAAGGCGACCAACTACACCGACCATACCCACGCCTTAAATATTTATTCTAAATAAAAGGTTAGTAACCAATCACACATATATATTTAGCTATAATACAAACTTTCTTAAACAATTTTGAATAATTCCTAACAAAATTATGGAAATTTTGATCAGAAGTATATGATATTTTGTCATATAGGTCATATAGTGTATCCCTACTTATTCTAATGCCTTTAGTGGCCCAAGTAGCAAAATTTAATTTGTCAGTAATTTTCTTTGTTTTTTGTTTATTTGTTTGTTTGGCATTTTTTTTTTTTGGCTTTTATGGGTTAATTTTTCTTTTCCTATACCAAACTTAAAAAAAAGGAAATTGTACGAGTCTAGATATCGGTCAAATTTATAACGCCTTTAAAAATCTATGAATGTTTAGGTAGGTAGAGGGTTGTTACCCCCCCAAAGACCAAAAGGTAGGGAATAAATGGAAAATGTTTGATGAGACGCTCCTCTTAATCGTTAAATCAACTGCACGTTACGTAACTGCACCATAAAAGGAGACTACTACCTCGACTAGAAATTGATGCAGTAGTCTCCTGAAAACTGATGAACCCAAAGATTGAAACGAAGCATGACTAGGTTTATCACCTAAAATAAACTTTAAATATATCGTTAAAATAAAGTGCGCATGTAAGTAATGATAAGGTTCATAATATCACTTAATTAAATCAGGCGTTATTTTGCGGAAGTCCATTTTATAATGATTAAAATTGGAAATGATTATGCAGTTTCTTCCGCTTATAATGTTGGTGTATTAAATTATATGTTACATGTAACAACACAAAGAAATACCTATCACCAACAAACGAACACTGTAGTCTTCGACACGTGTTTCGCCTCTTAACGAGGCATCTTCAGGACTGGTTGGTATGGTTCATGGGTGTGGGTTTAAATAAATTTAGAATTGGAGAGCTGGAAATGTTAATTTGGTCATTTAGTAAAGTTGGAATATAAAGAGTAATTCCGGTGTATATAAAATCTCATGTTCTGATTGCAGTAGTATATATATTGGACAAACTGGTCGCTCCTTCAACACTAGATTTAAAGAACACATCGCTGCAATAAAGAACACATCGCAGCAATAAAGAACACATCGCAACAATAAAGAACACATCGCAGCAATAAAGAACACATCGCAGCAATAAAGAACACATCGCAGCAATAAAGAACAATAAACCAGATAAATCCCATTTCGCACAACATATTTTAGATACAGACCACCAATTTGATAACAATAAATTCGAAATTCTACATTCCAATCAAAAGAAAGGTTTGCATTTAAATATATTAGAGCAGTAAGAAATAATTAAAAATTCTATTGCAACTTTACTAAATGACCAAATTAACATTTCCAGCTCTCCAATTCTAAATGTATTTAAACCCACACCCATGAACCATACCAACCAGTCCTGAAGATGCCTCGTTAAGAGGCGAAACACGTGTCGAAGACTACAGTGTTCGTTTGTTGGTGATATGTCTTTGTGTTGTTACATGTAACATATAATTTAATACACCAACATTATAAGCGGAAGAAGCAGCATAATCATTTCCAATTTTTATCATTAATATATATCACATTAAATAATATATATGTGAGTTTGTATCTAACAAATGTATTATGGAGTTATGGACTTTTTTTTTTTAATTAATCGCAACACAATGAGCAAAATCTTATCTCCGTTCAGCTTGTCTTGATTACATAGAAGTCAATGATTTTAGCGTATGTTTTAAACAAATTTAGGCAAATCAAAACTAATCAAGTATAAGCATACAATTTAAACTACGGTTTATTAATTAAACCCCCCTAAATGTTTAATATACTGTTGGCAGGTAATTGGCCTAAATATTTATCTAAAACGGAAATTATATTTTTCCCCTTTCATCAACCTGCTACTGCGACTTGCGTGATTTTCTTTTTCTTTCATTCGTTTTTAATTTTCCCCTTTCCTACGTTTGCAGTTATTTCTTACGACATAATAAAGATTCTAACAAAAAAAAAAAAATGGGAAAGTTTTTGATTGAAAGTCTTTGGTTCTATTCAAACTTACGGCACAACAATATTAGAGATGTTATGTGAATAAAACTATACGTAAACCAATTCTAATATTTGAACGTTTTTTACATTCGCCTTGTATATAGATGGGTTATTGAGTCTATCCAAACATCGCGACGAGCTAGCCACGCACTTGTTCGGTGTAGACTCATACCATCGGCTACGACGAGGTGGACTAAAAACCCCTCCGCTGGGTACCTCGGGCGCCCTAAGGCACCCGTGATGATATATTAAATATAGTATAAGGTAGTTGAATTGACGATAAGGCAGCGAGTATATTAAAATATACTCGTAATGCAGTTCGTCATATTCGCCCCCCATTTCGTAATCGCATCATTTAGCCGGCATAATGGGAGTGATCAATATTGTTTAAGAACAATTATTGCTTGACCCCATTCTTGGACTTTGTAGGACACCACCAGGTAGATACAAAATCACAATGCGCTCACATAAACCGCTCAGGATTTTGAGCCCAACTTATAAAACAAATCAACAAATTTTGATGTGAATAAATAAATAAAAAAATAAAACATGTCGTGCTCCAATAAAAAAAAGAAAAAGTCAAAGTCAAAAATATTTATTTCATGTAAACCTTTACAGGCATTTATGAATAGTCAAAAAAAAAAGTATATATAAGGTCCTGTGTGTACTTGGCCAGGTCGCCATTCCTTCCACAGACAAATGTTGAGAATATAATACAAAATAAACAAATCGTAAACTATTAAACTATTGTCCTTGCGGGAAGAAAAAAAAAAAAAAACAACCCAACCGAACACACACTACATAACCAACCAGTTTAAGACTAGGTGGTTAGCTGGTTCCATTGACCTGTCAATCGTTGACTGCCCTGCAAAAGTGCCACCAAGGCGACCAACCCAACAGACCATAGCTACGCCCCAAATATACATACTTTAATATAGGTAATCAAAATATACCTACAAGTTGATAGATGAAAGGTATCTTTTAGGGCGCAAACGCTGATCACAAGTCGATCGCCTCAGAGACACCCTGGAGAAAAAGGTTCCAGCAAGTAAAAAACTCTGATGTTCCACATGTACCGTATCATCGGAGGAGTCACCGAATTTTCGTCAATTCAGCTGGCGATACGTTTTGTATGGATCCCTAAATCTACTTCAAGTATCATCTATTTTTTTTCCATACTTGGAAAGGCAATGCTTTTATTAAGTTTAAAAAAAGTTCACTATCCACATTT
Source organism: Monopis laevigella (assembly GCA_947458855.1). NCBI lineage: Eukaryota > Metazoa > Arthropoda > Insecta > Lepidoptera > Tineidae > Monopis > Monopis laevigella. Next base: position 9,101,017 of record OX381599.1, read on the forward strand.
CCTTTCCAACCAGATAAAAAGCTTCCTACAAATAAATAGGTAATATCGCAAATAAACTTCCAACACGTTTGGCTGGCAGGCATAGTGCAATGCAATAATACGATACTGTCAAACTTATTACCAACATGGTGGAAACGACCTACATTCATATGATATAGAGCGAAAAATCATATAGAAAACGCGTTCCTAAAAAGCAATGATAAAAAATTGTAAGTTTGTTAGGACCCTGGTTCAATACCATTGTGTACTAATAATTTTTTAATTAAATAAAAAAAAATACAATTGTGTCACAACACCACAGTGCACCGAAGTTTAGAATTGCAATGTTCAGAAGCCTTGTCGCTCGTTAAGCTGTCGGTTTACTGTTCACTTTACCAACTTAGAAATTGTTTATAGATGGGTTATTGAGCCTTTATTAATACTGATTAATGATAATGCTAATAATATAATTAATGACAGCAATTTTAATTTCATTTTATATATATTTTTATTCTTCTTTTTATTATATTAGGATAAGCAGTTAATTTGTATTTGTGTAGTTATTATATATAAATCTGTGGAAATAGCGTAATTCATGGTGTATATTGGGGTTCTGGGTAGCAGCCTAGTACAGTATGTAAAAAAAATATTGCATTATATAGCTTTTGTTGATATCCGTTTGTATACCTATTGAAAATAAATAAATACAAAAAGAGCAAAAACTTTTAGACAGTCTAACTAGAAGGTCTGACAGAAAGGCACCCGTGATTGTGCAAAAAAAAAATTGACCTTAGAATTGGTTCGAGGTGGCTAATCGTAACTGTTGCTTGCTTCTTTCTTATAAAACAATTCCTTATATACATTTATATCTACCAGATGGTAAGCTGACCTACAAAGTGCAATAATAGGATCGATCCATACATTCTTAAGTAATAGATTTAAAAAAAAAACAACTAGGTACTTTGTTTTATTACGTCGGAAACAGTTCATCAGGCTGGGAGACGTATTGTCATTATCTGGCGATGTTATTGATGATAACGTTTTTATTTTGCTCATTAAGATGAACGGTTATATATTTACTGTGGATAATATTCATGATGTTTTTTATTGCTCATCATTCTAGCAAGACTAATTAACAAATTGCAAGTTTTCTGTGGAATCTTTTAGCTTTATGATTAAAAACTTAAACAAAAAATTACTCGATCCCTCCCAAAAATTAAATCCTGGATCCGCCCTTGGCTTCAAGTGCTTTCTATTAGTATGAAATATTGCCAATCATCTGTAACCCGATATCGCGAAACACTAAACCCTAAACTTGCTTGAAGTGTTTTCTATTAGTTTATAAAATATAAATATTGTTAATCACCTGTTACCTTATTTCGTGATAGAATTGCATCAAGTACTTTCTATAAATGTTAAATATTGCCAATCATTTGTCACCTTATTATGAAACTAGCTGATCTTGAACTTCGTCTGCGTAACTTTAACCGTTTACGCAGCGCACCCAACAGAACCTCTCAAAAGGAATCAATTTTCCCCCTTTTTGCAACATTGTTCATTGATGCTCCGCTACTTGGTCGTAGATCCTTCCTCGATAAATGGGTTATCCAACACTAAAAGAATTTTTCAATTCGAACCAGTAGTTCCTGAGATTAGCGCGTTATACCAAACAAACAAACTCTTCAGCTTTATAATATTAGTATAGATAGGTGACGCGTTTTACACAACCTTAAACATACTTGAAGTTCAATATAAGTGCTATAGTGTCTTGTCAATCACGAAATAAGGTGATAGCACCTTATTTCGTGATAGTTAAAATTTACTTCAAGTGCTTTCTTTTAGTATTATTTAAAGCTCTATGGCGTAGGCTTTATACCGCCAATACTCGTGTGAGTTTCCTTCATAGACGTAGGTAACTTTCTGAACTAACTTTCTATGCATTTTGTTGTTTTCTTACTGAATATTGTAACAGACGTAAATGGATAAGTTTATGTACAATGCAAAACTACTGTGCATTTTATTATTTACTCTTTGGAGTTTATTTATGTAATATCCCTGTAAGAAACATTTTATTTTCTATATTTTTTTTTTATTGGACCCCGGCATGTTTCTTTGTATCCACTTGGTGGTGAGCAGACCTACAAAGTCCATGAATGGGGTCAATCAATAATTATTATTAAACAACCATGATGCTCCTACTATGCCGGCTAAATGATGCGATTACGAAATGGGCAGCGACAAAGATGAATTGCATTACGAGTATATTTTAATGAGTCGCTGTCTTATCGTCAATTCAACTATCCATTTCGTAACCGCACCCTGAAAGGAGACTACCACCTCGACAAGAAATCGATCCAGTAATTTTTAGAAAACCGGTGAACCACAGACTAAAACCGAAACATGACTAGGGCACTTGACGGTTTTTGCATCTGTATGGGCGGTGGTTAGGCTTTTTTTTTATAGGAGCTCGGCATGTCTACCTAATCTAAAGCAGTATGCAGATCCAACAATGAATACAACCAGCCCTTAGAACTATTTGTAAGAGCTGGTTTCATCCATTATGCCGGCTTAAGATGCCTATTCACGCTTCGTTTAAAGGACTCAAGGTTATAGGATGAAGAAAACACGCAAGCAGGCAGAGCAATTCATATTTTAATAGTGCGACAGATGTACGAATCACCATATATTTTAGTGCGGGTTGGTACATTTGCCACAGAATGCGCATACATTCTGTTACCTTCTCGTGAGGTTCTGTAACGAAGTTATACCCCCGTATTCTAAGACGTTTCCTTAACTCCACTCTTCACTCAAGGAGCGTCTGTCTGAACTAGCTTTTTATAGTTGACATTTGGTGGAAAGAGACAGACGTTCCTTGAGTGTAAAGTGGAGTTAAGGATACGTCTTAGAATACGGGGGTTAGAGACCTTCCTCCCACCTAAATATCATAGCAGTAATAATACTTTTATTTATTGACTAGCCCAAAGCTTCTCGTGCATATCATCTATATTTATGTTGCGGGCAACTTAAGAACTACGAACAATGACCGGTCTGTATTCACAACGCTCGTATCAAGTGGGCAAGTGACTAATTACTTTTCGGGTCAGTATGAATTATGGCTATGCTCTCTTGGGAAAAATAATAAAACAGATGAACTGTAGTATTTTTGTTTATTATATGAAATTAAACTTAGATAATTCTTAATGAGAGATACAAAAAAAATATCAGCGTAGTTGTTCAAAATAAGTAAAATAATTAAACGTAAACGTAAATAATATGTAGTGTATTTTTTTTTTGTGTATATTGTATATTTATGAATATTAAAAAAAAAATTTTAATTAATAAATAAAATTAGCAATTTCCTTACTTTTATTTTGATAATAATATTACTAATGAACAAAATTATAAAATAAAAATAAAAAAAATGGTCACGCCCTTTTCCCCCGGGGATAGGCAGAAACAAGGAAGCGCCACCTACAACGATCCTGGCATAACTCTCTGGCTTCCTTCACATCCACCACTCTCTTCATACAAGTACTACGGTTATGGGCACTACGGATCCCAGCTTTTTTGAGAATGTCTCCGATTTGGTCAAGGAACATTCTTCTGGGTCGTCCCCGCCTTTTCCTTTCATTCACCTCTGATTTATAAATCTCTTTCGTTAATCTCTTGTCATTCATCCTCTCAATGTGCTCAAACCACCGTAGCATTCCTTTCTCAATCCTTGTCACTACATCGTCTTTCAAATCACACATATCACGCACAACTGTATTCTTCACTCTATCCGCAATTGTAACTCCACAGGCACTCCTTAATGACCGCATTTCTACGGCATTAATCCTACTTTTATGCTTCTTCTGCCATACCCAGCATTCACTTCCATACATTAATGTAGGAACAAGCACCGCTTTGTGAGCAGCCAACCGAGACTTTTTAGAAATAATTTGGCTGCTCATTATGCTGTGTAAGACACCATTCACTACATTTCCCTTTTGCATTCGACTTTCAATATTTTCAATACCATCTCTTGTAAACACACTTCCATTAGTAAACAAATTGTTTAACTTGTTCCACTTTCTTACTATCTATCATTATCTCACATTCTGTCATGTCATCCTCTCTCTCTAAAACCAAAACCTTGGTTTTATCTACATTCCCTTTCATGCCTTTTATTTTTAATTATCCGTTCATAATGTTAATCATAAGCCTTCTCAAGGTCTAGAATAGCGCAATACACTTTTTAGTGTTTGGCTAGCATCTTTTCACTGACGCATCTTAAAGAGAAGACTTGATCTATGCATCCCACCTAAATCCCGCTTATACATCCCAAATTTTCTTATCAGTTTCATTCATCACTCTTTCAATCGAAGCCTTTGCATGCAACTTGCCAACAATGCTGAGAAGGCTGATGCCACGGTAATTCTTGAGTTCCTGCTGCGATCCCTTTCCTTTATAAAGCGGGACTAGAACTGCCTTGCGCCAGTCTTCTGGCACACGACCGGCCTCCCAGCACTTTTTAAACAGCAAATGCAACCAGGAAGCGACCAGATATGCACCGCCCATCAGCATTTCGACTGTTATCCTATCACAACCAGCTGCTTTTCCAACTTTAATTCGTTTTAATGCATTCATAATTTCATCCATGCTCAAATCTCTTTCATTCTCATTACTTTCACTCAATGTAGAAGACACATCTATACACTCAGGAATTTGATGGTCATCTCTCATAAACAAATTCTCAAAGTATTCTTTCTACCGCCCTAACACTCTCTTTTCTTCCGTTAACAAGTCGCCATTCTTATCTCTAATCACATTTAACGTTGAATTCCCCAATCCTCCCCGAGATAACTTAACCAGCTTCCAAAACAGTTTAATATTATCTCGGAAGTTTTTGGAAAATTTTCTCTCTACGTCTTCTTTCAATTCTTCCTTCTTTCTTTCAATGCACTTTTTCACTTTAACTTTCATCTCACGATACATGTCATTTGCTGCACATATAATAATAATAATAATATGTCGGACAAATTACACATATTGCTCTGGTCACAAACTAAGCTCTAGGCTTGTACTATGTGTACCAGAAGCAACGATATAATACATATTATATTTTTATAAACACCCAGACCATGACAAACTGTACAGAAAAATCATACTAATATTTTTTGCCATGGGTGGGAATCGAACCCACGACCTCCGGATATAACGCCAAAGGCGCAACCACTAGTCTACGGAGGCTGTCAACATACATCTGTCACACCTCCATTTACCCGTCTACTAGCTTTTTTAGAAAGTAGATCTAGCCGTTTTTTCTTTTTCTCACTAACCAGATCCTTTATCTCATCATCCCACCACATGTTGGTTCTTGCATTCTTCCTCTTACTTACTCCGCATACTTCTTCTGCCGTTTCCGTCACTCCGTTTTTGAATTTGACCCATACTTCGTCTAGACTATCATTCTCAAAATTGCATGCTTCCCCTATTTTATCCATTAACTTACTTACATATTTTTCTTTTTTTGCAATTTGCAAGATACGGATCTTGCAAATTTTCTTTCTTTTATTCTCGTTAGTATTGTTACCGTATTCCGAGGCTGGTTTATCCAAACCTTGAACAAACCACATATCTGTGAAACCACAAGAAAATGGTCTGTTCCAATATTGAGGCCCCGATATACTCTTGTATCGGCAACTTTACCAACCAGTCTTTCATCCACAATCACGAAATCTATCATACTTCTATCTTTATCTCTTTGCCATGTATACTTGTGAATCTCTTTGTGATGTATTTGTCACAACGAGATTCTTTTCCAAACATAAATCTATTAAGTTCACTCCATTTTCATTCTCTTGCTCATCTCCAAATTTACCCAACAAGTGGTCTAAATTTATTCTTTTCACTTCAACCCATGCATGAAAATCACCTAACATAATAATTCTTTCATTTAATCTAGCAACATTCAAAACTTCTCTTAGTTTCTCCCAGAACTCTTCTCTTTCTGTAGGTAGCTTAGATGTATCCGGGGTATACACTCCTACTATAAATAGTCTGAGTAGCCCCACTCTAAGCCTAACCCATAAGAGCCAGGGAGACACACATTCATATTCAGTCATTCTCTCAGACATCAAAAGCCCCACACCCTTACTCGCTTGGACTGTCTCCCCTACACCAGAAGAGATTGCGGTACAGAGGCCATGGTGTGTGATGTCTGAGCCCTTTCTTTTCGTTTCATTCACGCAAAGGATATCCAATCTCTTTGTATACATCATCTCCCATACTTCACCTATTTTCCTATCCATCCCTCCGCATACATTCAACTTTGCAACACGGCTCTCCGCTGCTCGTTTTTCGCCTCGAGGGAACTTTTGACGTGATATATGGCGAATATGGTCGCCGCCCTGTAATTTTTTAAGATTAAAATTACTCATTTTGTTCCCACGAATAGCTAGGGAATTAAATCGGTCCACTCCAGCAGAACCCCGATTGCTGCAGTAAGGCTATGGTAGTACCTGATGGGCTCCCACAACCAGCACGTACGCTCGAGACTAGGCTCGCCCCTAGACATGCATCCCTCGGCACGCATACCTTGGATTGGCATTAGGAATTAGAGGATAGGATATTGGTTTTTAGAAAGGAGTAGAGGAAAAACTTAAGATGCCCTTACTTCAGGGAGAAGAAAAAAGTAATGATAGCTCGAGGTATCCGGGGTCGCATACCCGTGTTTATCTAAGAAGTACCGGACAGGTATTTATGAGAACAAACCCTCATTTTTGAACAAAATTCAACTAAAATATTTGAATTGTGCAAGATTTTATTATAAAAACATCAGTTGTTGATGTTTTAAAATGAGTAAAATAATTAAACGTAATTTAAATAATATTATGTAAGTGTAATTTTTTTTTTGAATTTTGAATTAATAAATAAAATTAGCAATTTTCTTACTTTTATTTTGATATAATATCTTGGAAAATTCAATTAAAATATTTGAATTGAGCAAGATTATATTATAATTAGAATTATTTACTCTTGGAAGGCAAGCTTTTGTGACAATTTTAATGGCAAAGATTGTTTTAATTCTTGCATTTTCAACTTTTCGAATTGCAGTCACTAGTACAATTACGATGTTTAGAAGCCTTATGAATTCGACACTTTCTCACCCACAATCACACACACTACATAAATCCACACACACCATATACACCACATACACACACACATTCATAGGCTTATACACTTAATCTAATAAACAATCAAATCATTGTTAACTTATTATGTTATACAGCTTATTTATATACAGCTTATTTCATTTAATCTTTATATTTTAGTACTCAATAAGATAATCATCTATGTAAGAGTGAGGTCATTTGACACAAATATTAATTTACTTAAAAAATAACCTCAATCACACACAATAAAAGGAATGTACTCTTGGGAAAGAAATATTTTATTTAATTAATATTATTTATTACAAAGACACCCCTGATGGTATTTATTTAATTATGAACTTTCCGAAACCGAGTTGTCACATTGTCGGTTTTTTTTATTATATTTAAATCCTAAACTTCATACATAGATATTATCAAGTTAGGTTTGCCATAATTTAGAGGCAGCCATCTTCTTTATGCAGGAAGCGATTATTCAATTTCAATCTCGACAATAAATCAATTGAAGCAAGTAATTCCAAGGAGATCTTATTGCTTGTTAACCTTGCTATTCTAACCTATAGTTAATGGCCTTATTTTAATTCGGAAAGCCAGTTTTCATTAACCTTTTAGATGTATCTTGGGCCTTCCTTTGTACACACTCTTCCATATTACAAGGATATAATATTATAAATTGAAGTTTAAAACTACAACCAGAAACACACAAGACACTTTTTAATTTTTATCAAAATTGGTTTAGTAGTATTGAAGCATCCGCGAACTTTAGCATACTTATAATATTATAGTATACAAAAGAAAATAAAAAGCGGCATCAGCCTAGTGGTTAAGTCATTGTGCTATTGAGAATAAGGCTAAGTAGATGACAACAAGGCTGGACCTGGGATGGCTATACCATTATAACACACCACAATCCCTTCGCTGGATTCCCCTGGGGTCGTTTAAACGGTTCTCGCACGGGCGTGGGTGGGTGGTTGGTGGTTCAACCTCCCCCCCTCCCTTTTTGTTGTATTATTTTCTTGAACTCCTCCCAAAATTAAAACCTAGCTACGCCCGTGAATTTTCGGGAGCCAAAAAAGGCACCCGCGATATCTATCTATACAAGTATCTATTATTAAACAAAATAAATATGTACATATATAAATAATAATATAAATATGCCGAATCCCGGTGTGTACCAATGAGTTTTTAATTAAAAAAATTATGTACATTTGTTTGACAACACCACTATAGTGCCTCGGAGAGCACGTTAAGCTGTCGGTCCCGATTTCACTATACCAGCCTGTGAATCTGTTTATAGATGGTGTTCAGTGTAGACTCATACCATCGGCTACGACGAGGTGGGATTAAAACCCCTCCGCTGAGTACCCTGGGGCCGTCTAGGCGGTTTCGGGCGCCGTAAGGCACCCGTGATGATATGTTTGTAAATATGTACATATTTATTTTGAAAACAAGCAAAGACTATGATGAAATTTATATATTATTTATAAATTTAACAGAATACAAACTTCAAAGACGTGTAAAGAAAACTTTAGCAAGCCAGCGTCAATTCCGCTAACCAACTTACACTTGTTTGCAGAGTTAATAAAAGACTAAAAATAATAAATAAAAATATTGAAACAGCTTTAGCGAGTCACCGAGTAAATTAAATATTTATCCAATTTGTGTTGTTTTTTTATTAAAGAAGCTGTACTTTCTTTAATAAACTGAAAATGTACTTTATATTAACTAATTTATTATTTTTATAACGACAATTTTTTTTAGTTTATTTGTCTAACAATAATAATATATACCTAGTATATTTTTATACATATTTTCACATACACTTACATATACACAATATGACATACACTACAGAGACATAGTATATACACTTATATAAAAAAATAGTCTATTTATTGTTATTATAATTTAAAAATTAATATCATACGACTGATGACGCAATGGAAGGCGAAATATATACATATATACCTAGACGGCCCCAGGGTACCCAGCGGAGGGGTTTTAATCCCACCTCGTCGTAGCCGATAATATGAGTCTATACCGAACAAGTGGCTAGCTCGTCGCAATGTTTTGAATAGACACAATATCCCATCTATAAACAGTTTCACAAGTTGGTATAGTGAAACCGGGACTGACAGCTTAACGTGCTCTCCGAGGCACTATAGTGGTGTTGTCAAACAAATATATATATATATATATATATCTTCACGGGTGCCTTACGGCGCCCGAGACCGTCTAGACGGCCCCAGGGTACCCAGCGGAGGGGTTTTAATCCCACCTCGTCGTAGCCGATGGTATGAGTCTACACCGAACAAATGGCTAGCTCGTCGCGATGTTTTAAATAGACTCAATAACCCATCTATAAACTGTTTCACAAGTTGGTATAGTGAAACCGGGACCGACAGCTTAACGTGCTCTCCGAGGCACTATAGTGGTGTTGTCAAACAAATGTACATATTTTTTTTTATTAAAAACTCATTGGTACACACCGGGATTCGAACCAGGGACCTTAGTGTTTTTAAGTCCAAGGTCTAACCAACTCGGCCACCACGTATGTCAAACAAATGTACATACATTTTTAAATTATCATATTGAAATATATCATATTGAATAAAAATATTTTATTAGTATATATATATATATATATATATATATATATACTAAATTGTATTAAAAAATTAACACTCCTAATACAAAAATTAAATAACTACATTAAAATAATAATAAAAATAAAACCTACCAAAGAAAAATAATATATATTTTCTCATTGTCCGAAGTACCTACTTATAACACTGCCTGCAGCATTACAGCCTCCGTAGACTAGTGGTTGCGCCTTTGGCGTTGTATCCGGAGGTCGTGGGTTCGATTCTCACCCATGGCAACAAAATATTAGTACGTTTTTTCTGTATAGTTTGTCATGGTCTGGGCGTTTGTAAAATATAATATATGTACCTATTATATCGTTGCTTCTGGTACACATAGTGCAAGCCTAGAGCTTAGTTTCTGACCAAATCAATATGTGTAAATTGTCTTACATATTATTATTATTATATGTACTTGTGTAATATAAAAAATATTTTTATTCAATATGATATATTTCAATATGATAATTTAAAAATGTATGTACATTTGTTTGACATACGTGGTGGCCGAGTTGGTTAGACCTTGGACTTAAAAACACTAAGGTCCCTGGTTCGAATCCCGGTGTGTACCAATGAGTTTTTAATAAAAAAAAATATGTACATTTGTTTGACAACACCACTATAGTGCCTCGGAGAGCACGTTAAGCTGTCGGTCCCGGTTTCACTATACCAACTTGTGAAACAGTTTATAGATGGGTTATTGAGTCTATTCAAAACATCGCGACGAGCTAGCCATTTGTTCGGTGTACTCATACCATCGGCTACGACGAGGTGGGATTAAAACCCCTCCGCTGGGTGAAGATATATATATCTATACTAATATTATAAAGCTGAAGAGTTTGTTTGTTTGTTTGTTTGTTTGTTTGTTTGAACGCGCTAATCTCAGGAACTACTGATTCGAATTGAAAAAATATTTTCGTGTTGGATAATCCATTTATCGAGAAAGGCTATAGGCTATATAACATCACGCTACGACTAATAGGAGCGGAGTAACAAAGAAAAATGTTGCAAAAACGGGGAAAAATTATTCCTTTTAAGAGCGTACGCTGCGTAAACGGTTAAATTTAAACGCGCAGACAAAGTTGCGCGGGTCAGCTAGTATATATATATATACATTTGTTTGACAACACCACTATATATATATATATATATATATATATATATATATATATATATATATCATCACGGGTGCCTTACGGCGCCCGAGACCGCCTAGACGGCCCCAGGGTACCCAGCGGAGGGGGTTTTAATCCCACCTCGCCGTAGCCGATGGTATGAGTCTACACCGAACAAGTGGCTAGCTCGTCGCGATGTTTTGAATAGACTCAATAACCCATCTATAAACAGTTTCACAAGTTGGTATAGTGAAACCGGGACCGACAGCTTAACGTGCTCTCCGAGGCACTATAGTGGTATTGTCAAACAAATATACATAATTTTTTTAATTAAAAACTCATTGGTACACACCGGGATTCGAACGGGGTTTACTGTTGCTACATAAGTAAAAGTGACGTCCCTATTTTATTTTTAATTTGACGCGTTTACATATAAAATTGCATTGTATATTCCATAATCATTCCATTATGGCGAGTCAGGCGGTTGGCAACACTGAATATTTTTTTTAGGCAAAGGTAAGGCACTAAGTCCATTAGTTTAAATTAAGGTAAAATAATTACTATACAAAAACATGAGCACCTAAATTTAATTTTGGTAAATCATAATCACAGAATTCGCTATTTTAACAGTGTTGCCATTTTATTAGTAGGTACACTATACATATATTTTGACAGTGAAAAATTTGTATATTTTTTACAGTAGTATTAGCAAGGCGAGTTGCCTTTATATTTAGGGGTAAGTATAGTACGTATTTAGTTTACACAAAAGTTGCACATGGGTTTTTTGGTATTTCAAATATAAAATGTCCAATACAATGAAACCTATATATGCATAAAAAAAATCTTGGATCATAAGAATATCCTCTAGGTTAAGACAAAAATTGTTTAATAAATGGCGAAAACAACATACTTATGGCCTTATTCATAAAAAAAAACTTATTGAGTCCTTTAAGAACACTTTAGTTAAAATAGGTTGTCTCTTTTAGGCATATTCATTTTTCTTACTTAAAAAAAAAAACAAAATAAGTAGGTTTTAGTGTTAAAGTGTGCAAACAGTGGCTAATTTTTATATTTTTTATATTGAGTATATATTCTCATACTTAACTTTATTATGATAGATAATGCCTGAGGCATTAAGTTTGCTTTTGTTTACTGTGCAATAAAGTATTTAAATAAAATACATATTATTATTTTGCCAGGTGAAATATAGCAAATTTTAATAATTGTGTTTTATTAATTTATGTATATTTATATCCCTCAACATTATAACAGTGCATATTTGTAGTATTAACGTATATGCCCGTCTCGCTAATACATTTACAAATTATGTGCAAATAAGAGTTTATTTTAATTTAGTATATTTAATAATATAATAAAAAAAAGAAACTAATTTCTTTTTATACCAAACATATAACAAAAAAAAAAGTGGCCCAGCAGTTAGTGGTTAAGTCACTGCGCAACTGATAACAAGGTTAAGCAGATGTCAACAAGGCTGGACCTGGGATGAGTGACCGCTTTATACAACGAGTCTATACCAACAAAAATACCGCAACAAGCTCGCCACTTGTTAGGTGTTGCCTCCGAATACCATCGGCGAAATGAGGACAGGTTAATCCCTCCGCTGGGTACCCTGAGGCCGTTTAAACGGTTCTCGGGAGCCTAATAGGCACCCGTGATGGTATTTTTTTTATTTATGTTTCATTCTCTAATTCTGTATTTATTTATGTTGATTTAATATTCTTTCGGGTTCCACCATTTAGCTCCGAAACCCGATCTTTTTTCAACCTGATGTCAACAATTTAATAAAAAAACAATCAATAAATTCAGTTCAAATTTTATGAAGATAAACAGTAATTGTGAAAGAATAAATTCATTGTGGTGGCCGAGTTGGTTAGACCTTGGACTTAGGTTGTAACGAAATAGCGCCATCTAGCGCTGAATGTGACAGTTATCGGAGTGTTGCAAATTAAAAATCTTAATTTGGCAACACCGAGGATAACTGTCAACGTCAAAACATAACCTCTGTTGAAGGGAAATGTGTTCGATCGCTACCTGAAAATATTATAATTAAATTTAATCTACCTCATTTTGAGTTTAGGAACCGAGTCTATAAATTACCAGGCTCGGGGTGATCGCTCACATTTCCTTTCCAAACCTAAGAGGCTAACACGACATTGTATTGTTTGAAATATAAATAAAATAAAAGTGTCAGCGTCCCGGCATCTAAATTGTAAGTACAGCTTTTGTGGAACAGCAGAATATTATTGAAATTGTTTCCTAGATAGAAGCCTAAATATTGTTGTCTAACAGGTCAGTAATTGTATCTGGAGCGGACGCTGCTTACTCCCAGTACTGGTGGTGCGTTACGGTGACTGTGCAGGACAGGCTTGGTCTGACGGGGTTCCCTTGAGGAGCGGTCACAGTCCCCGGGGAGTAATTTTTTTATTTTTATATTTTGTTAGTTAAGGCTCCTTAGTTTAAGTATAATTTTAAGTTTGATTTGTGTTTCTCTGTTGTCTTTTATTGTAAATATATAGTGTTAACCTTTCTCTCTTTTCTTTGTTGTTCCTTGTCAGTACCCTGCCCTGAGTTGTTTCATGGTCTGTGAGCCCCGGGCAAAAGACTACGTTACAACTGGCGCCCAACGTGGGGCGCCAGTTATAAACAAAAAATACTACACCAAGAAATAGATAAAATGTTAGAACAGGGTGTAATTAAAAAATCAAACTCACCCTGGAGCTCACCCATTATTATGGTGGATAAACAAAATGGATCAGTTAGAGTTTGTTTAGATTGTAGGAAAATTAATGCAATATCAAAGGCCGATGCTTACCCTATGCCATATATAAGCCAAATACTTAATCAGTTAAACAATGCGAGGTTTCTTTCATCTATAGACCTGAGTAGTAGCTACTGGCAGGTACCATATGACTCCCAGGAGTCTGCTGAGAAAACTGCATTTACTGTACCTGGAAAAGGCTTATTTCAATTTACAGTTATGTGTTTCGGTTTGGTAGGAGCATCAGCGACAATGCAACGACTGATGGATAGCTTGTTTGGCCCAGAATTTGATAATAAGGTTTATTGTTACCAAGACGATATAATCATAATTTCAGAAAGCTTTAATGAACATATAGACTTATTAAATAAAGTTTATAAAAAATTAAAATATGCAAACTTAACAATTAATATGGAAAAATCACAATTTTGTCGAAGTGAATTAAAATACTTAGGTTATCAAGTAGATAAGGACGGTTTAAGGACAGATCCACAAAAAATTGAAACTATAAAAAAATATCCAACACCTAAAACTAGAAAAGAAATCAAAAGGTTTTTAGGGATGTCAGGGTGGTATAGAAGGTTTATTCAAAATTATTCAAAAATCATAAAACCTTTATGTAAATTAACATCAAAAAATATTAGATTTAAATGGACAGACGAAGCCGAACAGTCTTTCCAATTATTAAAACAAGCCTTAATATCAGCACCAATATTAAAATGTCCTGATTATTCTAAGTTGTTCTCAATACATACCGATGCGTCATCTTATGCGATAGGCGGTGTCATAACACAAAATCATGACAACATAGAACACCCAATAGCATATTGTAGTCGAACTTTGAATAAAAATGAAGTTAATTATTCTACAACAGAAAGAGAACTCTTGGCAATCATATATTCCTTAGAACAATTTAAAATGTATATAGACGGTACTAAGTGTAATATTATAACAGATCATTCTTCTTTACAGTGGTTTTATAAACTAAAAAGTCCTTCAGGTCGATTAGCTCGCTGGAGTATGAGACTTAGTCAGTTTGATTTTAAAATTTTACATAGAAAAGGTAAAGAACATGTCATTCCGGATGCTTTATCAAGAGTAGAAATTAATAATATTACTTTAGATAGCATGAATGATCCGTGGTATAATAAAATAATAAGTAGATGTAAAAATAATCCAACTAACTGTAAAAAATTTTTAATAAAAGATAACCAATTGTTTAGATATTGCAAAAATAAATATAATTTAACTTCTGAATATTCTTGGAAAATAGTTGTACCAAAAAATGAACAAATGAATATTTTAAAACAATACCATGATGACCCAACTGCTGGTCATATGGGCATTTTTAAAACTCATAAACGGATTGGTTTGCATTATTATTGGAATAATATGTACAAAGATATCACCAATTATGTGAATAATTGTGAAATTTGTAAACAATATAAACCAGTCAACAAAAAACCATTAGGGCTAATGGGAAATCCAAAACAAATAACAAAACCTTTTGAAGGAGTCTGTTTTGACTTATTAGGTCCATTTCCTAAGTCTACAAATCAAAATACTAACTTATTTGTTTGTTCTGACTATTTTAGTAAATATGTTTTGTTGTTTCCTATACGGAACACAACAGCAAATACAATTATAAAATTAGTTGAAAAACATGTGTTTTTAATACACGGAATACCTAAGTTTGTGTATGTAGACAATGGACCACAATTTATTTCTAAGATGTTTAGGGACTTAATAAAAAAATATAATGTACCTAACATTTATTATAACCCTAGCTATCACCCTCAGGTCAACCAGGCAGAAAGAGCTATAAAAAATGTAGTTTATAGTATTGCATCATATGTTAAAGATAATCATAGAAAATGGGATGAAAATATTTCACAAATTCAGTGTGCCTTAAATACAGCAGTAAATGAGACAACAAGTTTCACACCTTATTTCTTAGTCCATGGTAGGGAAATGTTCACAGACGGGTCTTTACATAATATAGACCATGTAAACAGATCAGAAATAGCAATTAATAATCAAAATAATTTTCCACAACACCTTTTAGAGTTACAAGAGATTTTTAAAGACATAGAAAAACGCATTGTTAGCTCTCATAATAAAAATAGTAAATACTATAATCTTAGAAAGAGACAAGATGAATATAAGGAAGGGCAAATTGTATATAAAAGAACCTTTTTTCAGTCTGATGCAAATAAACACTTTTCTGCCAAGTTAGCACCTAAGTTTCAAAAATGTGTTGTAGATAAAAAGTTATCTCCCTTGGTATATAAATTAAAATCCATGGAAGGTAAAAATTTAGGAACTTTTCATATAAAAGATATTTTAAAATCACAGGAAAATAGAGACTAATAATAATAATTATATAATTATTTTAAAATAGTTTTTTTATATCATGAGTGGAAACCTAAAAGGTTAATCTACACATTATTCAATATTATTATTTTATGTAGTTTATGTTATATATTCACTGTGTGTTGGTAATCTTAGATTGGTCATGCACAGGTGAGTGTAGTGCTGGATCATGAATGTCCTTAGTGGGGACCTATACGGTCATCTCACAGGACATTTAAAATTAGTATCTGCAATCACCAAAGCATGGAAATCTGAGTTTGCCACACACATATGAAAACAAAGTATCTAATTATGTATTATGTATATATATATATAGATAGTCTCAGGGTACACAATCAGAAGTATTGAACTCTGATACTGGCCATAAATTCAATATTAGGACCTAAATAGGACTACTGTGGGATTTAATTAAAACTACAAGGGGTCATCACATACACATATAGTTTATTGAAGGGTGTAAATTTACTTCTCCTATCTCCTTTAATAGCAATATTTGCTTGTTTGTAAATAGACACTCGAGGACGAGTGGACAAAACCGTGCTTCAAGTTTTATATAGTTATTATTGTGTAAAGTAAATTATAAGAAATAATATTAAATATTCTTAATTTTTACATTGTTTGTGTAACTTATATATGGAATATATATAATAACTTGTTATATTTAAAATATATCCACACGGTTTTGAATAAGGAGAGGGATTTTGTAACGAAATAGCGCCATCTAGCGCTGAATGTGACAGTTATCGGAGTGTTGCAAATTAAAAATCTTAATTTGGCAACACCGAGGATAACTGTCAACGTCAAAACATAACCTCTGTTGAAGGGAAATGTGTTCGATCGCTACCTGAAAATATTATAATTAAATTTAATCTACCTCATTTTGAGTTTAGGAACCGAGTCTATAAATTACCAGGCTCGGGGTGATCGCTCACATTTCCTTTCCAAACCTAAGAGGCTAACACGACATTGTATTGTTTGAAATATAAATAAAATAAAAGTGTCAGCGTCCCGGCATCTAAATTGTAAGTACAGCTTTTGTGGAACAGCAGAATATTATTGAAATTGTTTCCTAGATAGAAGCCTAAATATTGTTGTCTAACAGGTCAGTAATTGTATCTGGAGCGGACGCTGCTTACTCCCAGTACTGGTGGTGCGTTACGGTGACTGTGCAGGACAGGCTTGGTCTGACGGGGTTCCCTTGAGGAGCGGTCACAGTCCCCGGGGAGTAATTTTTTTATTTTTATATTTTGTTAGTTAAGGCTCCTTAGTTTAAGTATAATTTTAAGTTTGATTTGTGTTTCTCTGTTGTCTTTTATTGTAAATATATAGTGTTAACCTTTCTCTCTTTTCTTTGTTGTTCCTTGTCAGTACCCTGCCCTGAGTTGTTTCATGGTCTGTGAGCCCCGGGCAAAAGACTACGTTACAACTGGCGCCCAACGTGGGGCGCCAGTTATAAACAAAAAATACTACACCAAGAAATAGATAAAATGTTAGAACAGGGTGTAATTAAAAAATCAAACTCACCCTGGAGCTCACCCATTATTATGGTGGATAAACAAAATGGATCAGTTAGAGTTTGTTTAGATTGTAGGAAAATTAATGCAATATCAAAGGCCGATGCTTACCCTATGCCATATATAAGCCAAATACTTAATCAGTTAAACAATGCGAGGTTTCTTTCATCTATAGACCTGAGTAGTAGCTACTGGCAGGTACCATATGACTCCCAGGAGTCTGCTGAGAAAACTGCATTTACTGTACCTGGAAAAGGCTTATTTCAATTTACAGTTATGTGTTTCGGTTTGGTAGGAGCATCAGCGACAATGCAACGACTGATGGATAGCTTGTTTGGCCCAGAATTTGATAATAAGGTTTATTGTTACCAAGACGATATAATCATAATTTCAGAAAGCTTTAATGAACATATAGACTTATTAAATAAAGTTTATAAAAAATTAAAATATGCAAACTTAACAATTAATATGGAAAAATCACAATTTTGTCGAAGTGAATTAAAATACTTAGGTTATCAAGTAGATAAGGACGGTTTAAGGACAGATCCACAAAAAATTGAAACTATAAAAAAATATCCAACACCTAAAACTAGAAAAGAAATCAAAAGGTTTTTAGGGATGTCAGGGTGGTATAGAAGGTTTATTCAAAATTATTCAAAAATCATAAAACCTTTATGTAAATTAACATCAAAAAATATTAGATTTAAATGGACAGACGAAGCCGAACAGTCTTTCCAATTATTAAAACAAGCCTTAATATCAGCACCAATATTAAAATGTCCTGATTATTCTAAGTTGTTCTCAATACATACCGATGCGTCATCTTATGCGATAGGCGGTGTCATAACACAAAATCATGACAACATAGAACACCCAATAGCATATTGTAGTCGAACTTTGAATAAAAATGAAGTTAATTATTCTACAACAGAAAGAGAACTCTTGGCAATCATATATTCCTTAGAACAATTTAAAATGTATATAGACGGTACTAAGTGTAATATTATAACAGATCATTCTTCTTTACAGTGGTTTTATAAACTAAAAAGTCCTTCAGGTCGATTAGCTCGCTGGAGTATGAGACTTAGTCAGTTTGATTTTAAAATTTTACATAGAAAAGGTAAAGAACATGTCATTCCGGATGCTTTATCAAGAGTAGAAATTAATAATATTACTTTAGATAGCATGAATGATCCGTGGTATAATAAAATAATAAGTAGATGTAAAAATAATCCAACTAACTGTAAAAAATTTTTAATAAAAGATAACCAATTGTTTAGATATTGCAAAAATAAATATAATTTAACTTCTGAATATTCTTGGAAAATAGTTGTACCAAAAAATGAACAAATGAATATTTTAAAACAATACCATGATGACCCAACTGCTGGTCATATGGGCATTTTTAAAACTCATAAACGGATTGGTTTGCATTATTATTGGAATAATATGTACAAAGATATCACCAATTATGTGAATAATTGTGAAATTTGTAAACAATATAAACCAGTCAACAAAAAACCATTAGGGCTAATGGGAAATCCAAAACAAATAACAAAACCTTTTGAAGGAGTCTGTTTTGACTTATTAGGTCCATTTCCTAAGTCTACAAATCAAAATACTAACTTATTTGTTTGTTCTGACTATTTTAGTAAATATGTTTTGTTGTTTCCTATACGGAACACAACAGCAAATACAATTATAAAATTAGTTGAAAAACATGTGTTTTTAATACACGGAATACCTAAGTTTGTGTATGTAGACAATGGACCACAATTTATTTCTAAGATGTTTAGGGACTTAATAAAAAAATATAATGTACCTAACATTTATTATAACCCTAGCTATCACCCTCAGGTCAACCAGGCAGAAAGAGCTATAAAAAATGTAGTTTATAGTATTGCATCATATGTTAAAGATAATCATAGAAAATGGGATGAAAATATTTCACAAATTCAGTGTGCCTTAAATACAGCAGTAAATGAGACAACAAGTTTCACACCTTATTTCTTAGTCCATGGTAGGGAAATGTTCACAGACGGGTCTTTACATAATATAGACCATGTAAACAGATCAGAAATAGCAATTAATAATCAAAATAATTTTCCACAACACCTTTTAGAGTTACAAGAGATTTTTAAAGACATAGAAAAACGCATTGTTAGCTCTCATAATAAAAATAGTAAATACTATAATCTTAGAAAGAGACAAGATGAATATAAGGAAGGGCAAATTGTATATAAAAGAACCTTTTTTCAGTCTGATGCAAATAAACACTTTTCTGCCAAGTTAGCACCTAAGTTTCAAAAATGTGTTGTAGATAAAAAGTTATCTCCCTTGGTATATAAATTAAAATCCATGGAAGGTAAAAATTTAGGAACTTTTCATATAAAAGATATTTTAAAATCACAGGAAAATAGAGACTAATAATAATAATTATATAATTATTTTAAAATAGTTTTTTTATATCATGAGTGGAAACCTAAAAGGTTAATCTACACATTATTCAATATTATTATTTTATGTAGTTTATGTTATATATTCACTGTGTGTTGGTAATCTTAGATTGGTCATGCACAGGTGAGTGTAGTGCTGGATCATGAATGTCCTTAGTGGGGACCTATACGGTCATCTCACAGGACATTTAAAATTAGTATCTGCAATCACCAAAGCATGGAAATCTGAGTTTGCCACACACATATGAAAACAAAGTATCTAATTATGTATTATGTATATATATATATAGATAGTCTCAGGGTACACAATCAGAAGTATTGAACTCTGATACTGGCCATAAATTCAATATTAGGACCTAAATAGGACTACTGTGGGATTTAATTAAAACTACAAGGGGTCATCACATACACATATAGTTTATTGAAGGGTGTAAATTTACTTCTCCTATCTCCTTTAATAGCAATATTTGCTTGTTTGTAAATAGACACTCGAGGACGAGTGGACAAAACCGTGCTTCAAGTTTTATATAGTTATTATTGTGTAAAGTAAATTATAAGAAATAATATTAAATATTCTTAATTTTTACATTGTTTGTGTAACTTATATATGGAATATATATAATAACTTGTTATATTTAAAATATATCCACACGGTTTTGAATAAGGAGAGGGATTTTGTAACGAAATAGCGCCATCTAGCGCTGAATGTGACAGTTATCGGAGTGTTGCAAATTAAAAATCTTAATTTGGCAACACCGAGGATAACTGTCAACGTCAAAACATAACCTCTGTTGAAGGGAAATGTGTTCGATCGCTACCTGAAAATATTATAATTAAATTTAATCTACCTCATTTTGAGTTTAGGAACCGAGTCTATAAATTACCAGGCTCGGGGTGATCGCTCACATTTCCTTTCCAAACCTAAGAGGCTAACACGACATTGTATTGTTTGAAATATAAATAAAATAAAAGTGTCAGCGTCCCGGCATCTAAATTGTAAGTACAGCTTTTGTGGAACAGCAGAATATTATTGAAATTGTTTCCTAGATAGAAGCCTAAATATTGTTGTCTAACAGGTCAGTAATTGTATCTGGAGCGGACGCTGCTTACTCCCAGTACTGGTGGTGCGTTACGGTGACTGTGCAGGACAGGCTTGGTCTGACGGGGTTCCCTTGAGGAGCGGTCACAGTCCCCGGGGAGTAATTTTTTTATTTTTATATTTTGTTAGTTAAGGCTCCTTAGTTTAAGTATAATTTTAAGTTTGATTTGTGTTTCTCTGTTGTCTTTTATTGTAAATATATAGTGTTAACCTTTCTCTCTTTTCTTTGTTGTTCCTTGTCAGTACCCTGCCCTGAGTTGTTTCATGGTCTGTGAGCCCCGGGCAAAAGACTACGTTACAAGGTCCCTGTTTTTAATTAAAAAAAATATGTACATTTGTTTGACAACACCACTATAGTGCCTCGGAGAGCACGTTACGCTGTCGGTCCCGGTTTCACTATACCAACTTGTGAAACTGTTTATAGATGGGTTATTAAATCTATTCAAAACATCGCGACGAGCTAGCCACTTGTTCGGTGTAGACTGATACCATCGGCTACGACGAGGTGGGATTAAAAACCCATCCTGGGTACCCTACGGCCGTCTAGGCGGTCACTGTGGGAGCGATCACGGTTGTTAAACAAAATTTATTTATTGTCTCCAATTATGCACTTAATAGGTCTGTTTACTATCAGGTAAATACAAAGTCACTTGCCGTGCTCCAATACATAAAAAAAACATGTATTATTCCTTTAGATTGAGGAGTTTCACTTTCCAGCTCCCAATTTCCTCATTATATCTTAACAAAATTAATATGGGACCAACTTTGTTATGTACTCATCTTCATTTAAAAATATTTTTTCCAAATCGGTTTAGATTTAATGGAGATACCTATTGTTTAAAAGAAAAATGTTGCAAAAACAGGGAAAAAATATTCCTTCTGAGAGCTTTCGTTGCGAGCGCTGCGTAAACGCACACGAAGTTGCGCGTGTCAGCTAGTCTATACTAATATTATAAAGAGGTACAGTTTGTGAGTTTGTAGGGGTTATCTGTATATCTGGATTTACAGATAACCGATATTGAAAATTGTTTTCGTGTTGGATAGCCCATTTATTGAGGAAGGCGTATATATATAATATAACATTACGCTATTGGTCCAATAGGAGCGGAGCATCAATGAAAAATGTTGCAATTTAAAAAAATAATACATGTCCAATTATCCTCCTTGTTCATAGTCAATTAATGATGATACATTATGACACCTAAATATCCGTAATTTTCATGCTTAAATATAAAATCAGTACAGACTGCTATTCCCATAAGATTGGTCTCAAAATTTCTCTTCATATCAACTTAATAATGGACCAAAGTCAAACGTCGAACCTTTGATCTAAATGAGTCTTTCGTCCAAAGAGCATTACTGTCTACCCTGACATCGGCTTGTCTCCGTAATCTGATTACAGAAGAGAGAGACATTTCTACCCGGCGTAGAGACAGCTTGTGAGCATAGATGGTTCAAATAGACAGTGCAAATTGAATAGATTTTCTAAATTACTTTTAAGCATAGATTTATGTATAGTTTCCCTTAGCTGAATTGTTTTAGAATATAGGTAATATGTATTAAAAAGTTTATTCCACAAAAACTGATAGTAACGTTATCCGTAAAACGTACTCCGTTTTACTCAAGAATGTAAATCGTTTTGATGTCGCTAATTGTCTATTGTAAATACCAAAATGACATTTAAATAAATGAAGCGACATTTTGTGGTACCCATCGATGTACCCGCTGTACCCGAAAGCAATGAAATGTATAGAAATTTATGAAAAGTGTTGAAGAATTGGTTACAAAAGTTGATGTAATGGGTGAAGGGCTCCCCCAAAAGGCAAAAAGGTTGTTTTTTGCTTTGACCATCAACGTAAAATTTGATAGGGAGACTTTACGAAATTGGTACAAACGATTGACGATGGCGTTTTTTTTGTTCATTAATGTATATGATAAATAAATTTGTACAAACGTTTGGCGATTTTTTTTCCTCAATAATGTAAAATATGATAGGAGGCTTTTACGAAATTGGTACAAAATTTTGACGATGTCTTTTTTTTTGGTCATCAACGTAAATGTCAGGAGACTTTACTAAACTGGAAAAAATATACACATTTTGCCGAAATGTTTTTTTTTCCATAATTTTTTTATTATGTAAAAGTAAAAAAAAACCACAAAAAATAACTTACTAAAATTTGAGATTATTTAAGTAGTAATCTAGTATTAGCAACCTTGTTTTTTCATAATAAACTAAAATAAAATTAAATCTGATGACGTTACTATCAGTTCTCGTGAAATAGCGTATAGTATCGTTATTTATGGTTCACAGTCTAGTACAAGTCTAGAGATTAGTTTATGCCCAGGAGCGTTATTATATTAAATATCAACGAAGAGAATATCAACTGCATATCAAAGTTAAAATTTGACATAGGTATTTACCATATAAAATGTGTCAAATTTTGCCTTTGATATCCAGTTGACATCAAATTAATTTTGTAGACAAATACCTCTGACGTAAAAATCAATATGTTTTGCTCTTTCTACGAGTAATTTTAAGCCCTATAGCTTAAAGACAAAATGGAAACAATCTTAGAAAAGAGTAATATTTCCAAGTGTTCCCAGGTAATCATATTTACGCGTTTTTTGGACTAAAAAGATATATTTTTTTTTTCAAAAAGCTTTTGACCTGCCACTTTTTTTTCTGTAATATTTAAACTATATCTATCTATACTAATATAATACAGCTGAAGAGTTTGTATACGTGGTGGCCGAGTTGGTTAGACCTTGGAATTTAAAACACTTAAGTCCCTGGTTCGAATCCCGGTGTGTACCAATGAGTAGTTTAAAAATTTAAGTAGGTACATTTGTTTGACAACACCACTATAATGCCTCGGAGAGCACGTTAAGCTGTCGGTCCCGGTTTAACTATACCAACTTGTGAACTGTTTATAGATGGGTTATTGAGTCTATTCAAAACATCGCGACGAGCTAGCCACTTGTTTGGTGTAGACTCATACCATCGGCTACGACGAGGTGAGATTAAAAACCCCTCCGCTGGGTACCCTGGGGCCGTCTAGGCCAGTGGTCGTCACACTTTTCTTGCCAAGGGCCACATAGGACAATGTGGGTATTACTGTCGGGCCGCACACTAAGGGTGTTGTCCACTTATACTACCTAAATGTACCCAAGTATTTTCACCAAATTACCTATTGTCGGGCGGCACACTTAGGGTGTTGTCCACTTATACTACCTATTCAGTTCGTTTTTTTTTTGTAGCACGGCGCATCTAACTTTATATCTACCTGATGGTAAACAGATCTATAAAATCCATGAATGGGGTCGATCATTACATTGTTGTTTAACAGCATTGATTATCATTACCTATTATATATTAAGTATATTTGCCGGCTAATTAATTCGGTAACGAATCAGTCATCGTTAGACGAATTTCTATTACGAGTCTATTTAAAAGAGCCTCAATGCTTTATAAAAAATATTTACCATCAGGTAGATACAAAAAAAAACTTTTTAAAGTAAATTATTTCCTATTAAATAATAAATTATCAAAATACTTATTTTTAAACGCATTTTTTGTACTTGCCGTGTAAATTCTATTTAATTTTTATCTATCGGCTGAAAACACGACCTAGAAGTGTATTATTATATTATTAAAATAAGATTTGTTGAGTTTTTATTATATTTATTTTTTGAGATTTGTTTCTTTCACAATAGTGAAATGGCGCGTTATCGTCGTGGAAGATCCGTTACTTTTCTTTCGACAAATCTTGGGCCTTACCAAAGACCAATCGATAATCGAATCGAAATATCCATCGAAAGCCAAATGTATGGGATTTGACGTTTCTGGTCGGTCTACCCATAGACTAAAATTCCTATACATTTTTATCGATCGATGCGGCGATCGTGTTCTATGGTCAGGTGGGTAATTCTCGCGCTTTCGACATTCATCTCGATTCGATATTTTTGAACGAAAAATAATTTTGACATAATATGTCATTTTTCGTTATCATATCGAATCGAGATGAATGCCGAAAGCGCGAGTATTGCCCACCTGGCCTCAGCCCCCCTAGCCAAGAGAATGGTCGCTTTTTACGCTCGAACGTCGCAGAAGCGTGAAAGAGAGGGAGATAACAAATTAATTATCCTATTGGTGTATCTATATTGTTGTCTCGTTTTGGTTATTTCTGCAACGATAAAAACGAAAGTGACGTCATCATCAAATGTCATCTTCATACAAAACTTTCGTGCGCGCTTTTAGCGCTCATGCTCTTGGCTAGGGGGGCAGGTGTTTTGCGACAAATTTTCTCTCTCAAACGCTTCATAACGCTGTGACCATCATCTTTAATCGACTTTGACAATGCATTTTTCGGTCTCGGCACAGTTGGACGGCCCAGCCTAGTTGATTGGTTCACGTGTATAACTCGAGAACCCATGTATTTTCACCTAACCTTTTACAAAACGTTTTATAAATGTGGGGTTGGAATTTAATTTCTTTTATCAAGTCTTTAGCTCTTTTTCGCGATTATGCTTTTGCAGAAAATTCAAGTCTTTCGGCACTCATTTCATGCTCCAAATAGTTTAAAATCGCACAAATTAATTCGCGAGTTAACGAACTTTCAGCGGTTCTCAGACTTAAACCAGCATTTCCAGCCACCATTTCCGTTACCTTAGTTCAGAGGCTCTACCATGGGTTTGCGCATATTAATGGTAACAGGATTGAATAAAGCGACCCTATCGGTTGTTGCTCACGTATACGTAAATGAATACGTTAAGTTTCTACAATGCGCAAACCCATGGTAGAGCCTCAGTTAAAACCTTTGATGGACCACCATATTGAAGCAAACAATCTACCACCACATCGCGACCGGTTTTTAGGGCCCTGTCTGTATCACTCATATGCATGTGTTTTTGATAAATTCGTAAGAATTATGTCAAAATTTCAGTGCTTCTGCACAAAAAAATCCAATGCACAATTTAAGACAAATCATTCGAAATTTTTATTTATTGTAATAAGGCTGAAAATGCACCTAACGACAAATATAATTTCGACGTGCAAGTATTTTTAATGAATGAATCTCAGTACTTTCTTGACAGAATGTATATATTGCGCGTTTTGAAATATAAATTATGTATTGACAAACCATCAATGATTAGTGGTAAAATGTAACAAAAATATTAGCCAAACCGACCATGGTCTTTGTTTATTCCCTTATTAACGCTCGGTGGCTATTTGGCGCTACTGCATCGATTTCTTGTTGAGGCGTTAGTCTCCCTTTTATAGAGTAAGCGTGTATCTCTTCAGAACAATTTGTTTGCTAAATCTGTTATAATATGTGGTTGACTATTTAAATTATTTGCTATGTCGCGGGCCGCACAAATATCGACGGCGGGCCGCAGTTTGACGACCACGGGTCTAGGCGGTCTTGGACGCCGTAAGGCACCCGTGATGATACATACATAATTATTTTATTTTATTCTTTATTTATTTATTTTATTTTACTGAGTCTTTATAAATATTGTGAGAAGCTCACCACTCGTTAGGTGTAGATTAATAATACCATCAGCGACATCGTCTCGGGCGCTATAAGGCACCCGTGATGTGTACAATTTATTGATTGACCCCATTCAAGGACTTTGTAGGTCTGCTTACCATCATGTAGTTTTTTTTTTTAATTTACACTTTTTACCTACTCTGGTCACAAACTAAGCCCTAGGCTTGTACATGTGTACCAGAAACAACGATATAATACATGTCATATTTTATATAACACCCAGACCATGACAAACTGTACAGAAATAACGTACTAATATTTTCTTGCCATGGGTGGGAATCGAACCCATGTTCTCCGGATACAACGGCAAAGGCGTGTTTAAGTCCATAGTCTAACCAACTCGGCTACCACCTATAGAATATATATCCAATATACTCTATTTCAAAAAAAGATGAAAATGTAAACATAGCACTAAGATATCTTGCTAAGAACTAGCTGATACCATCTCCACTGCATGTTTATTTTTCTCTGAGATAGAACTTTGACATTTGAGAAGTCTAGCTTTTTTCTTCTTTAAAGGTACTATTTACATTTCAAAAGAAAAAAAAAGAAATCGGTCTGATTCAAAAAGTGTATTTGCATCGTTTAGCCGGCATAATGGGAGCAATTATTGATGTTAAATAACAAAGTATTTATAAGCATGGTTCATGGATTTTGTAATTCTGCATACTATTAGGTAGGTAGTTAAACAAGTTTTTTCACATTTATTTTTTACTGGAGCACAGGATAGGTCTTTGTATCTATCTGGTGGTAAACATAACTACAAAGTTCATGAATTGGGTCCGTTAATACATTCTTGTTTAACTGCATTGATCACTCTCCCTAAATAAGCGCCGACGATATAATGCGGTTACGAAATGGGCGGTTACGAAATGGGCGCCTACTACATGAATAGCTTCGCGCTGCTTCATAGTTAGGTCAACCGCCTATTTCGTAATCGTAACCTGCAAGGAGACTATCACCTCGACGAAAAATCGATGAAGTAGTTTTTTTTACTGGAGCACAGCATGACTTTGTATCTACCTAATGGTAAGTAGACCAAGAAAATCCATGAATTGGGTCGTTCAATATATTGTTGTTTAACAACATTGATCGCGTTCACTATGCCGGCTACAAAATGATGCGATTACAAAATAGGCGGCGATAGAGATGAAAGAGTGGTTACTGAAAACCGGTGAACCAACAGAATATAACCGAAATATGACTAGGTCACTTTATGGTTGGTCGGACGGCCTACGAAGCTTCCTTCCACCTAAATATTATGTCGAGCTTTGATAAAAAAAAGTTTATATACATATAACAAACTATATGTACATTGTATCATATTACAGGTAGTATATTTCTCTAGCACTTAGCAGAAATTCATTGTTCGTCGGCTGAACGTTAAGTCTGTAAACATAGGCCATTGTGTACACTATCACCTGTCAAAGGCGGGCGATTATGCGCCTTTCTTGTGGGCGGGAAATATTGTGCGTCTTTGTAGCGACAATATTGCAAGTGGCGATAGTTATTTATAGTAAGTAAATATTCTGAGTACCCCGGTTACCATGCCGTTCACTGCCATAATAGAAAATTGCCTACGCTCAAAAATGAATTTCAAACAATGATTTATGAATATAAAAATATTTCTCAAAAATATTGATATATTCGAATATATTTAAATGCAGTTTTATGTCATTATAATATACCCAACTTTGCTTTATAGAACACTTTTTGCTATCTAGGGCTTTATTCCGAGTTTTGACACGTTCACCGTCGCGCATTTTGCGTAAAGTCCGGGTATTGAAATATAAGTTCTATCCTGTTAAATATAAAGTTGAAATTCCAATGCTCATAAGATGTTCAAACTTGCGAAGAATTCGTGTATTTCAAGATGGCGGCATTATTATAGCCAACCTAATACATACTATATAACAATTGGAATAGAACTTATATTTCCATATTTATAGTTTGCGCAACGTCTTGTCGTGGTTAGAGGTTGCAAACTCGGAATAAGACCCCTGGTGTATTTTAAAATGTTACTAAGAGACTCTTAAAACACAATAGTATATCTAAACCCCATGTAGTATACGTACGTGACTATGCCTACATTGTATCATATTACTGGTAGTAAATTTCTCTAGCACTTAGAAGAGTTTCATTGTTCGTCGGCTGAACGTTAAGTCTGTAAACATAGGCCATTGTGTACACTATCACCTGTCAAAGGTGGGCGATTATGCGACTTTCATGTAGGCGGGAAATATTGTGCGTCTTTGTAGCGACAATATTGCAAGTGGCGAGATCGTATTTATCTATCTATCTTGTGAGGTAAAGGACATTGCATTCGTAATCGCGAAGTCTGCGTTCTCCATACAAAATGAGCTTTCGTACTTTCAATAATATTCGATTACTGTTTGTCGCCAAATTAAAATAATATTTTTGTCGGTCATTTTATTTATTAATCTTTCTGTGATGGGTTTTTTTATATAAAATATATTTTTTTAGAAATTAGAAAAAACAAACCGTTTTCATATTATACAAAATTATCATTAATGACTGCCTCCGTAGATTAGTGGTTGCGCCTTAGGCGTTGTATCCGGGGGTCGTGAGTTCGATTTCCACCCATGGCAAAAAAATATGAATAGGTACGTTTTTTCCGTACAGTTTGTCATTGTCTGGGTGTTTATAAAATATAATATAATATGTATAATATCGTTGTTTCTGGTACACATAGTACAAGTCTAGAGCTTAGTTTGTGACCAAAGCAATATGTGTAAATTGTCCTACATATTATTATTATCATTTATTACCCATAACGAAAAAAAACCTATGAAAATAATAGTTGAACTTCGACTAAACACCAAGTTGTAATACGCAAAAAACTTTCTCTAGTGGGTAATACATATTTTATTTAATATTTTAATAGGTATTTGTTTAATACAAATACCAAATTTTTTTTTTTTTTTTTTATGATTTCGAAAAAATAAAAACTCTACTGAGAAAGATTAATAAAATACAAAGACCGACAAAAATATTATTCGATTACGAATGCAGTGTCCTTAATTTCCATAACAGTGCGCGTTAAATTTTTAAATCTGATATTGATCGAGCTAATAAAAAATATTCGTCGTTTTTTTGGTAATGATTAGCAGCCTATCCAAACGCTCTCTAAGACATAATTACTCCATAACTGTTTGTCGCAGAATAAAAATAAAAAATTTTGTCCGTCTTTTTTTAAAGTTTATCCGAGCGAGTTTCTATTTGTTGAACCTAATAATAAGAATAAAATTTTGGCGAAAACAGAAAAAAAAAATTGGCAGGTGAAAAAGGACGAGTATTAAAAGTTCGCCCGATAATATTTTTGAGTGCGACAAAAATGGTCTTCTAGGATATATATTGTTCGCTATTTAAAATGTATCATTTTACATAAATACATACATATTATCACGGGTGCCTTACGGCACCCGAGACCGCCTAGACGGCCTCAGGGTACCCGGCGGAAGGGTTTTTAATCCCACCTCGTCGTAGCCGATGGTATGGGTCTACACCGAACAAGTGGCTAGCTCGTCGCAATGTTTTGAATAGACTTAATAACCGATTTATAAACAGTTTCACAAGTTGGTATAGTGAAACCGGGACCGACAGTTTAACGTGCTATCCGAGACACTATAGTGGTGTTGTCAAACAAACTTACATAAAATATATTATATTTTATAAACACCCAGACGATGACAAACTGTTCATAAAACGGTAATAATATGTATTTGCCATGGGTGGGAATCGAAACCACGACCTCCGGATTTAATGCCAATGGCGCAACCACTAGTCTACGGAGGCTGTCAATTGCAATTTGCATCTGTTAAAATTATAAAATATAAATGTTAAACAAGACCCTGCAAAAAAAAAATGTTACGGCTGACAAGTATAGGCACTCACATGCAACGTTCGTACGTAATGACGTAACCCTTGCTTAATATTTTTATTATTTATAATATTTAAGAAAAAAATAGAACAATTACCCATAATCATAATTAAAAACGATCATTAAAAAAAGTTAATGATTATAATTTGATTATAAATGTATTAATTTTTTCCTAAACATTATGTTAAATTCAACAAAAAATATATGTTTATTGCTCGTTCATCAGAAATCTTTTTTTTTTTTTTTATGTACCGAATAAAAACCTGAATCCTGCATTTTTTCGCATTTGTCCCTTATAGTCTGAATAAAAATCTGGCAACACTAGTCGTAAGGCACCCATGATGATATCCAGGCTAAAAAATTTAATTAAAAAAAAAAGCACGCATGATGGTATTCATTTAATACACGACATTTACAAATATTGCCCTGGTCACATAGTAGGCTTTAGTGCCTAGGACCTGTACCAGACCTTGTTGTTGTGGCCGCGGCACTAGAAGTAAATCGTCTTTATGGGCCTCATAAAAAAAAACGTGGTGGCCTAGTTGGTTAGACCTTGGACTTAAAAAAAAAAAAAAAAAACACTTAGGTCCCTGGTTCGAATCCCGGTGGGTACCAATGAGTTTTTAATAAAAAAAAATATGTACATTTGTTTGACAATACCACTATAGTGCCTCGGAGAGCACGTTAAGCTGTCGTTCCCGGTTTCACTATACCAACTTGTGAAACTGTTTATAGATGGGTTATTGAGTCTATTCAAAACATCGCGACGAGCTAGCCACTTGTTCGGTGTAGACTCATACCATAGGCTACGACGAGGTGGGATTAATAAAACCTACCCGCTGGGTGCCCTGGGGCCGTCTAGGCGGTCTCGGGCGCCGTAAGGCACCGGTGATGATACATACATACATACATAAAAAAAAAGATTGAGTACCGCTAATCTAGACTACAAGGCAAACTGTACAGAAAGTATATTATTGACAGCCTCCGAAGACTAATTGTCTTGCGTCTTTGTCATTGTATCCGGAGGTCGTGGGTTCTATTTCCACCCATGGCAACAAAATATTAGTACGCTTTTTCTGTACCTACAGTTTTTCATGGTCTGGGTGTTTATATAATATGATATGTATTATAGCGTTGCTTCTGGTACACATAGTACAAGCCTATAGCTTAGTTTGTGATCAAAGCAATATGTGTATATTGTCCTACATATTATTATATTATATTAAATGCTATGCATTGGAAATCAAACCGACAACCTCGAGAAAGCGGTCAATTATTTAATAACACGACACTGCATATAATTATTTTCATAAAAGCCAGGTTTAATATAATGAAGATAAAATAGGATAGTTTCGGCAAACCACATATTCAATTAACGAGTATTACATGTTCATATCATTTTAATTTGCCTCATTAAATTGTTTAATTTAATGAGGCTTTGTTTCCGAGTAAAATTTTATTATTTTGGATTAAATTAAATTTTATATTATTCAGAACATTATCTGTTCGCAAGCATTAAGGTAGGCTTACATGTCCAGTCGTTGGCACGCTAGTGTAGTAGCATGTATATTAAACAAATGTTAAATGAATTATGCTTTAATGACAAAATAATACTTCTATTCGTGGTGACCGAGTTCGTTAGAGATTAGATTTAAAAACACTTAGGTCCCTGGTTTAAACCTCGGTGTGTACCAATGAGTTTTTAATCTAAAAATGTATGTATTTGTTTAGCAACACCACTATAGTGCCTCAGAGAGCATGTTATGCTGTCAGTTCCAGTTTCACTATACCAACTTGTGAAACTGTTTTTAGATTGGTTATTGAGTCTATCAAAACATCGCGGTTCGGTATAGGCCATACCATGGGCTACAAGAGGTGGGATTAAAAACCCCTCCGCTGGGTACCCTGAGGCTATTTAGGCCTTTTTGGCTCCCGAGAACCGTTTAAACGGCCTCAGGGTACCCAGCGGAGGGATTAACCCGTCCTTATTTCACCGATGGTATTCGAAGGCATCACCTAACAAGTGGCGAGCTTGTTGCGGTGTTTATGATGAAATAGCCTCGTTGTATATAAAAG
Source organism: Monopis laevigella (assembly GCA_947458855.1). NCBI lineage: Eukaryota > Metazoa > Arthropoda > Insecta > Lepidoptera > Tineidae > Monopis > Monopis laevigella. The sequence continues at coordinate 9,133,660 of OX381599.1, forward strand.
CGGTCACCCATCCCAGGTCCAACCTTGTTATGCTTAACCTTTTTATCAGTTGCGCAGTGACTGAACCACTAGGCTGGGCCGCTTTTTCCTAATTTTATTTTATTTATGATAATGTAAGTTATGCAGGTAACCAAAGATTCCCAAACATAGTTTCAAAACTATCTCTCTTTACCTTACCGTGTCACTTTAGCAAACCCCGATACGATGTGTTAGAACAGTATCCGAGTCTTGTTAACTAACATAGTTTCACATTGTTAAAGTCTGACAGTATTAATAATTAATATATGACATTGCAGACATTGATCTGCAGCCATATTCTGGATAACGGAAACGTTAGCTTATTTTTATTTTTTATTATTTTATTTTACTTTATTCAGGAAAACAAACAATTACACAATATTTATTACAATTTAAATAATAATAATAATAATATGTAGGACAAATTACACATATTGCTCTGGTCACAAACTAAGCTCTAGACTTGTACTATGTGTACCAGAAGCAACGATATAATACATATTATATTTTATAAACACCCAGACCATGACAAACTGTACAGAAAAACGTACTAATATTTTTTTGCCATGGGTGAGAATCGAACCCACGGCCCCCGGATACAACGGCAAAGGCGCAACCACTAGTCTACGGAGGCCGTAATATAGGTATCTGAGTTACTAATTGTGTAAACAGCTTTATTATCCACAGTTATGTGTGTAAGATAAAGGACACAGAAGGAAAAGATTTAACAAGAACACATTAAAAAATAGAATAAGAAATATGGTTGAGTAGAGAAGGTAGTGAACACAGTGCAGGTTAGAGTTCAAAAGGCCTTTAAACCTACTTCGCGGTCTCAAGTCCGGGAACGCTGCAGTTCATTCCCCTGCCTTTCAACCACGCGATGGACCCGGCACCCGCAAGGTGAATCCATTGTTTGCTAAGAACATTGTCTCTCTCTAAATTATGTACACAATACCTGATATCTAGCTTGACAGAACCTGCATGACTGACTTACTGTAAAGGCTTCGAGTAAGCCGAAATAGATCCACATTGTGAAGATCTTTATTATAACTAGACATTATGCGATTGAGAGATATGCATTCACCAGCATTCGTTCTGCTGGGTTTGGGAGCAAACAGCCGGTGAGAGTATACCCTTTGTATATGCTGTGAGCCACTGGGTATACGGTATACAATACAGCCTGTCAATTGATTACTATCAAATTTGTTATGACAAATATCATACAAAAGCATGCTATCAAAGAGAAATCTTCTTGTTTTTAGTGTAGAGAGAGAATATTTCTTTATAAGATTACCATAACTAGATCTTGAGCGAGCTGGTCATAATAACAAAATCCTATAAAGATAACATTAAACAATCAGCAACATGGAATACTATAAAAGTCATGCACTCTATTCCTTTGTACACCTCCTCTTACACCTGCTTTTAGTTTGATTGTTTTAAGCATTCCGTGATCGTTGTACTTAAAGGTCCTGGAGTCGACTTGACGCCCATGCAAACGTGCTTCCAATATTACTACTTGGGTGTTGGTCGAAGCTCAATATTTTTTGTTCGTAAATGTACGTGGTGGCCGAATATACGTGGTGGCCGAATATACGTGGTGGCCGAGTTGGTTAGACCTTGGACTTAAAAACACTTGGATCCCTGGTTCGAATCCCGGTGTGTACCAATGAGTTTATAATTAAAAAAATTACGTACATTTGTTTGACAAAACCACTATGGTGCCTCGGAGAGCACGTTAAGCTGTCGGTCCCGGTTTCACTATACCAACTTGTGAAACTGTTTATAGATGGGTTATTGAGTCTATTCAAAACATCGCGACGAGCTAGCCACTTGTTCGGTGTAGACTCATACCATCGGCTACGACGAGGTGGGATTAAAATCCCTCCGCTGGGTACCCTGGGGCCGTCTAGGCGGTCTCGGGCTCCGTAAGGCACCCGTGATAATATGTATGTCGTAAATGTACGCAAAATTCTTTCTGTTGTGGGTAATAGAAATTTTAGCATTTTTTTTTTTTAATTTGGAAAAGAAAATGACCCAACACATAAAGATTAATAAATACAATGACCGACAAAAATAGTATTTTAATTGTGCGACAAACAGTAATCGAGTACTATTGGAAGTGCGAAAGCTAATTTTGTATGGAGAAACCGGAGTTTGCGATTATGAATTCCAAAGTTATTTTGTCAATTTAACGTTACCTTTAAAAGACACAGAATAAGGCCGCCACGCTGGTCGCAAACACTGATGTTGCAGGTAATTTTTTTTTTATCAACTCGGGTGCCTTATGGCGCCCGGAGACCGCCTAGATGGCCTCAGGTTACCGAGTAAAGGGGCTTTGTCTGAATCTACACAGAACAAGCGGGGAGCTTGTGGCGATGTTTATATAGACTCAGTATCAGTTTTTACATGCACACCCAGCTGTACACGAGGCACTAGTGTGAGACTTTTTAACTTTTACTATCCAGTTAAATTCACTACTGTAGCCCTAGTGAGAGTTTTTTTAACGTTTACTTTCGCGTTACAATCACACGACCGGATTTCTAGTTCTCAAAATTTCCGCTTGGAGCGCTAAACCATTTCCCATACAAATTTTAGTTAACTCAAACGCAAAGTAATAGTTAGAAAACTCACACTAGGGGTACTGAAGTAACTTTCCACCGATCAGATAGTTAACTGGAAAGTTAAAAGTCACACTGGGACTACGACCTATCCAACAGTTACTAAAAAAACTAATAAAACAGTACCTACGTAGTACCTAGCTACTTAATACAAAAGAAAAGGTATTTCAGATTTGTGTAAATAAAGAAATAATTTTAATACGTAACCTCAAATAAAACCCTTTTATTGAAAACAAAAGATCTTTCTGTACCCACTGATTAAATAAGTTAAAACATAAAATTTCATCCAAAGATCAAAGGGGTTACAACAAAGCACCTTATCACAATTAAACTTTTTTAGCCTTATTCATAAAAACTTATTGAGGCCTTGAAGAACACTTTAGTTATGGAATGTTTTGTCTCTTTTACACATATTAATTTTTATTGCTAAATAAAAGAGACAAAACCTTCTATAACTAAAGTGTTCTTAAAGGACTCAATAAGTTTTTATGAATAAGGCCATTTGTTTACAAATATTATTATAACTAGAGATGTGCCGACCCAATTATTATTTATATTAAAAAAAAAAACAGCTTGTTTTCTATTCCATTGTTTAAATGATGTATCACAAAAAAATATTGTTGCCTGAAGACGCCCTAATAAGGCGAAATATAGCAAGTTATTATTATATTGTGTTTTATTTATGTATCATATTGGATGACCTATAAAAAATAAAAAAATAAAAAAATTAAACATGAATATCTGTTAAAAAAAAAATTACTTTATTTTATTTTTCTCGGAAGCCCATTTTGCAGTAATGTAAAAATTATACGTTCATTTAATAATTTAATTCATTCAAGATTATTTTGAAATAAACAAATTGTTCCGAAACGTATTATTCGCCCGAATATTTGTATTCGGTTCAACCGAATACAAATATAAAAATAAAATAAAATAAAGTAATTTTTTTTTTAACAGATATTCATGTTTAATTTTTTTATTTTTTTATTTTTTATAGGTCATCCAATATGATACATAAATAAAACACAATATAATAATAACTTGCTATATTTCGCCTTATTAGGGCGTCTTCAGGCAACAATATTTTTTTGTGATACATCATTAAAACAATGGAATAGAAAACAAGCTGTTTTTTTTTTTAATATAAATAATAATTGGGTCCGATAATACTCTACAGTTTATGTTTCTTCGTGTTTCTTGAAACTCATCTTCTTTACAAGAAATCTTATGAAGCTTTATTTTTATCAATACCAAAAAAATTTAAAATAATACTTTTTTTGATTACCATGCTAAATATATACTTAAAAAAAAAAGATTATATTAGTTATTTGTTTTATAATCGTACTACTTTTATCCAATAGTACTATTTTTCATGTTTGTTAGTCTATTATAGGGTGTGGTGACGTCGCGCAGATGTTTTAGATTTCAGATTTCAAATATTAAAAACAGATTTAAAAAAAAAATAAAAAAAATATAGGCTATTTTTATTTTATTTTTTATTATCGTCGAAAGCGTATTGTTGATTTTACAGAATGTTACTTTTAATTTATAGAACATTGTCGTTCGTTAGAGCAAAAAAAAGGTTAATATAAAACTTGCAATATATATATTTTTTTTATATTAATTATATGGTTAAAGAAGGTATTTAGTTTCATTTACAAATGGAATAAATCCTAAAATAATACTATTTAAATATTCTGTAAAAATAAAAAAAAAATACCACCACGGGCGCCTTTTTTGGCTTCCGAGAACCGTTTAAACGGCCTTAGGGTACCCAGCAAAGGGATTAACCCATCCTCATTTCAATGGTATTCGGAGGCAACACCTAACAAGTGGCAAGCTTGTTGCGGTGTTTATGATGGTATGGCCTCATTGTATAAACCTATCCCAGGTCCGGCCTTGTTGTCTTGCTAACCTTGTTATCTTGCGCAGTGACTTAACCACTAGGCTGGGGCCGCTTTTTTATTCGGCAAATTAATCGAATCGGGGTTCCCCCCCATGGCAAAAAAATAGTAGTACGTTTTTAAGTACAGTTTGTCATAGTCTGGGTGTTTACAAAATATAACGTTGTTTCTGGTACACATAGTACAAGCCTAGAGCTTAGTTTGCGAGAGCATATAACATATGCTGAATATTCCGAATACGAATATTCGACCGAACATTATGCGCATCTCTAATTATAACATGAATTGAAATTTACATAAACCCTGAAAGAATTTTCCCTGAAATATTTCCCTGAATTATTGTTAGGAAAACTGACTTAACAAGGGACGCGACATAATGAAGTTTATGTTCATGTAAAGGTGTGTTCATTATAGTTTTATTTTTATACTGAAGAACGGTATGTGACTTTGTAATTATATTTTATTTATTTAAATCTTTATTGCATACAAAATACAAAGGCGGACTTAATACCGCTAGGCATTCTCTACCAGTCCAACCTTCGGAACAATCAAAGCAGTTAATAAGTGAGGTAGTGCAATACAGTATCTGAGTATAAAACAAAGTTATTACTTTTTTTTTTTTTATAGGAGCTCGGCATGTGACCCCACATCCACCTGATCGAAAGCAGTATGCAGGTCCAATAATGAATACAACCAGCTCTTAGAATTGTGTTGTAATAGCTGGTTTCATCCATTATGCCGGCTTAAGATGCCTATTCACGCTTCGTTTAAAGGACTCAAGGTTATAGGATGAAGGAAACACGCAAGCAGGTAGAGCATTCCCCATTTTAATAGTGCGACAGATGTACGAATCATCAAATCTTTTAGTGCGGGTTGGTATATCTGCCACAGAATGCGCATGCATTCTGTTACCTGCTCGTGAGGTTCTGTAACGGAAAGGGGAAGGGGGAATGAGATTAAACAGTTCTTCAGAGCACTGTCCATGGTAAAGGCGGTAAAATACGCTCAACAACGCTACATCTCTGCGAAGCTGCAGTGGCTCTAAGGTGTTAGTGAGCTCTTCGTCATCAATAATACGAGATACACGCTTCTGCAGACCATCGAGGGCATGCAGCAAATATTTGGTCGATCCACCCCAAAGGTGCGAACAATATTCCATACAAGGCCGGCTCTGGGCTTTATAGATAAGATACCTAAGCCCTGGAGTGAAATATCGTCGCACCTTGTTAAGAATGCCGAGCTTTTTACTTGCGGTATTGGCAATGTTCTCGATGTAATTGCAGTTATTTAAGTCAGAGCGTATTTCCAATCCCAGAATATTTAGTATTGGTGATAATGGTAATTGGGTGCTCTGAAGAGAGGGAAAATGGGAAAACGGTATCTTTTTTGCAGACATCGCGAAGGCTGGGTTTTTTGTGCATTGGACCAAATTATGACAACCCCAATTAGAAACTTCCTTTAGGGTTAGGTCCAGTTCACTCACCAAGGAACTCCTATACCCCTCTGTTTCGACGCGGCTAGGAGGCTGACGAGCCAAGTATCTACTGTATCTAAGGTACTGTCGTCCGCATAACAATGAATGTTGCCCAATGACAACATACATTGATATGCAGCAAGAATAGCGTCGGCGACAGCACTGATCCCTGGGGTACTCCCGCGTTAATGGGTTCTCGGCCCGAGGCCATACCCTCAACAATGACTCTTATAGCTCGGTCTGAAAGGAAAGAAGAGATCCAGCCGCAAAGTCGCGTCGAAAATCCGTAAGTTGGCAACTTAGAGAGTAAAGCTTTATGCCACACCCGGTCAAAAGCCTTGGAGATATCCAGACCAACTGCCAAGGCTTCCCCATGCTGGTCCATTGCCTCACCCCAGATATGCGTAATATATGCTAGAAGATCACCCGTTGACCTCTTCCTACGAAAGCCGTACTGGTGGTCATGAATAATAGAGTGATCTTCTAGGTGGCGCATTATTTGTGCGTTGATAATGGTTTCTAGAACCTTGTATAACACTGAGGTGATGGCAATAGGCCTGTAATTATTGGGATCTGACCGGTCTCCCTTTTTGGGAATGGGTTGCACGTTTGCTTCCCTCCAAGTTGCGGGGACAATGCCAGAGGAGTAAGAAAGGCGGTATAGGCGCGTGAGAACAGGAGACAACTCAAGAGCGCAGTTTTTCATTACAATGACGTTTTTTTATAAATTATAATTTATAATTTTAGTCATTTATAATTCAGCGGTTGAGCGCCTTGCCGCGATAGCGAGGTTCGTGGGTTCGAGTCCCGCCACCAGGAATTTTTTCATTGCATTTTTATCTTTAAAAATTTAATATAAGATTATCCTATAAAGGAATTTATAAAAAAAAAAAAAAAAAAAAAAAAAAAAATGCATAAATATAAAAATACTGAAAAAAGTAAAAACAAAAAACAGACTCCTCTGCCATCTAGTATTAGAAACTAGGACTTCTGACTTCACTCGTATAAGAGTTATTAGAAGAAAGCTAATAGAGGGCGTCTGTGTATAAGTAGATAACAAGCAATGACAAAAATTCGTGATGGCTGACTGGGACCTGGTTGGCTCAGCGGTTGAGCGCCTTGCCGCGATAGCGAGGTTCGTGGGTTCGAGTCCCGCCACCAGGAATTTTTTCATTGCATTTTTATCTTTAAAAATTTAATATAAGATTATCCTATAAAGGATATATAAAAAAAAAAAAAAAAAAAAAAAAAATGCATAAATATAAAAATACTGAAAAAAGTAAAAACAAAAAACAGACTCCTCTGCCATCTAGTATTAGAAACTAGGACTTCTGACTTCACTCGTATAAGAGTTATTAGAAGAAAGCTAATAGAGGGCGTCTGTGTATAAGTAGATAACAAGCAATGACAAAAATTCGTGATGGCTGACTGGGACCTGGTTGGCTCAGCGGTTGAGCGCCTTGCCGCGATAGCGAGGTTCGTGGGTTCGAGTCCCGCCACCAGGAATTTTTTCATTGCATTTTTATCTTTAAAAATTTAATATAAGATTATCCTATAAAGGAATTTATAAAAAAAAAAAAAAAAAAAAAAAAAAAAAAAAAGCATAAATATAAAAATACTGAAAAAAGTAAAAACAAAAAACAGACTCCTCTGCCATCTAGTATTAGAAACTAGGACTTCTGACTTCACTCGTATAAGAGTTATTAGAAGAAAGCTAATAGAGGGCGTCTGTGTATAAGTAGATAACAAGCAATGACAAAAATTCGTGATGGCTGACTGGGACCTGGTTGGCTCAGCGGTTGAGCGCCTTGCCGCGATAGCGAGGTTCGTGGGTTTGAGTCCCGCCACCAGGAATTTTTTCATTGCATTTTTATCTTTAAAAATTTAATGTAAGATTATCCTATAAAGGAATTTATAAAAAAAAAAAAAAAAAAAAAATGCATAAATATAAAAATACTGAAAAAAGTAAAAACAAAAAACAGACTCCTCTGCCATCTAGTATTAGAAACTAGGACTTCTGACTTCACTCGTATAAGAGTTATTAGAAGAAAGCTAATAGAGGGCGTCTGTGTATAAGTAGATAACAAGCAATGACAAAAATTCGTGATGGCTGACTGGGACCTGGTTGGCTCAGCGGTTGAGCGCCTTGCCGCGATAGCGAGGTTCGTGGGTTCGAGTCCCGCCACCAGGAATTTTTTCATTGCATTTTTATCTTTAAAAATTTAATATAAGATTATCCTATAAAGGAATTTATAAAAAAAAAATAAAAAAAAAATGCATAAATATAAAAATACTGAAAAAAGTAAAAACAAAAAACAGACTCCTCTGCCATCTAGTATTAGAAACTAGGACTTCTGACTTCACTCGTATAAGAGTTATTAGAAGAAAGCTAATAGAGGGCGTCTGTGTATAAGTAGATAACAAGCAATGACAAAAATTCGTGATGGCTGACTGGGACCTGGTTGGCTCAGCGGTTGAGCGCCTTGCCGCGATAGCGAGGTTCGTGGGTTCGAGTCCCGCCACCAGGAATTTTTTCATTGCATTTTTATCTTTAAAAATTTAATATAAGATTATCCTATAAAGGAATTTATAAAAAAAAAAAAAATAAAAAAAAAAAATGCATAAATATAAAAATACTGAAAAAAGTAAAAACAAAAAACAGACTCCTCTGCCATCTAGTATTAGAAACTAGGACTTCTGACTTCACTCGTATAAGAGTTATTAGAAGAAAGCTAATAGAGGGCGTCTGTGTATAAGTAGATAACAAGCAATGACAAAAATTCGTGATGGCTGACTGGGACCTGGTTGGCTCAGCGGTTGAGCGCCTTGCCGCGATAGCGAGGTTCGTGGGTTCGAGTCCCGCCACCAGGAATTTTTTCATTGCATTTTTATCTTTAAAAATTTAATATAAGATTATCCTATAAAGGAATTTATAAAAAAAAAATAAAAAAAAAATGCATAAATATAAAAATACTGAAAAAAGTAAAAACAAAAAACAGACTCCTCTGCCATCTAGTATTAGAAACTAGGACTTCTGACTTCACTCGTATAAGAGTTATTAGAAGAAAGCTAATAGAGGGCGTCTGTGTATAAGTAGATAACAAGCAATGACAAAAATTCGTGATGGCTGACTGGGACCTGGTTGGCTCAGCGGTTGAGCGCCTTGCCGCGATAGCGAGGTTCGTGGGTTCGAGTCCCGCCACCAGGAATTTTTTCATTGCATTTTTATCTTTAAAAATTTAATATAAATTTATAATTTTAAGAAGTCATTCCAGTTCGTCATTAATATGTAGTACAATTTACACATATAGCTCTGGTTACAAACTAAGTTCTAGGCTTGTATAATGTGTGCCAGAAACAACGATATAATACATAATTATTATATTTTATAAACATCCAGACCATGACAAACTATGAAGAAAAATTTTCATTTTTTTCGCAATGGGTGGGAATCGAACTTACAACTCCGGATACAACGCCTACGACGACTACTAGTCTACTGAGGCGGTCATTGTCGCCGCCCATTTCATAACCATTAGCTCAGACAGTGGAAGTGTCCAATTCTATATACCAAACGTATTTATCGTACCTATTGTTAGATTTTGTGCGTGTGCTTCCCAACAGGTGGATATAAAGTCACAAGCCGTGCTCAAATAAAATATATATATATATAGTTAATTTAAATCGTGGCGTTAAAAAATATAACACAAAAAGCTCAATTAAATATTTCAGTTCTAACTTTTTATCAATAAAATAAACAAAATACATATATGAATCCATGTCACAAAGAAAAAGTAAATTTTCAAAAGTTATTCTTATGCCAGTTTTGAACTAAAAAGTAATAAAAGTTCAAAAACAAAAACCTACTCTATCTTTTGTTTAAAATTTCTCACTTTATTTCCCGGAATTATTTGCTAACTTTTACTCTCAGGTGACAAAACAAAACGGACGAATTAAAAAACTTTTTTTTTGTTATTTTTTTTGTTAGGTATTGCCATTTGTTGGCAAAGTCACCTACGTGGCCGAGTTTAGTGTTGTTTGTTTTGTTTCGCCCAGCTTCGTTAGGATGCTAATGTCGGTTGGGAATTTACTAAATTATCATTAAATTAATGTTAGCTACTACCTTAGTTTTGTAACATATTTTTTTAGTAATTGACAAGAACTGTGCAATAGTGCTGGACAAGCTGGTTAGATCGTAAACTCGAAATGTAAATTAGTTTTTGCCACCTTCATAATAGACTTTGAATCTACCTGTTGGTAAGCAGTATTTTTGTTTCTGGTAAATAACACTCCTAGAAACCAGGTTTGTATTACGTCAGAATTGCATCATATCGATTCAAGTTTAGCTTAGCGTTACGAGCGTAATCACCCCCCAATATGAGTGTAACCGCCTTCATATTAGACTTTGGATCTACCTGTTGGTAAGCAGACCTACAAAATCCATTAATGGGGTAGATATTTTCGTTTAACAAATGATCGTTCGGGTGCCTTAGACCGCGTAGACGGCCTCAGGGTACCCACCGGTGGGGTTATTCCCATCTTGTCATAGTTACCATTTAGTCTTCGGCATAGTGGGAACGAAAAATTTTGTTAGACGAAAATATTGTATTTTAACCCCATTAATGGATTATGTAGGTCTGCTTACCAACAGGTAGATCCAAAGTCTAATATGAAGAAGATTACACTCATATTGTGGGGTGATTACGCTCATAACGCTAAGTTAAACTTTAATCGATGTGATGCATTTCTGACGTGATACAAACCTGGTTGCATTAAAAGTTGACAAATAACTACGTCATTTTGGTTAAAGTTTAGCTTAACGTTGCGCGGCTTAATCGACCTACTGGTCACAAATTAAGCTCTAGGAGTGTTATTTACCAGAAACAAAAATACTTATACATATTTTATGTTATAAACAGCCAGACCATGACAGGACTCACAAATTATAATAACCATCCAAATCACTGTCTATGGATGGCATGACCCCCATACGCTAGCAGTATTTCCTCCGTGAATTAAAATTGGTACAACATTTTTTAACCAAAAAGCTGCCAGCACTATTGTCCCCTGAGATGTCCATGAGGTTCGGGGCTATATCTATAATCTATAATATCTATAATATATTATAATATAATATTATAAAGCTGAAGAGTTTGTTTGTTTGTTTGTTTGTTTGAACGCGCTAATCTCAGGAACTACTGATTCGAATTGAAAAAATATTTTCGTGTTGGATAATCCATTTATCGAGAAAGGCTATAGGCTATATAACATCACGCTACGACTAATAGGAGCGGAGTAACAAAGAAAAATGTTGCAAAACGGGGAAAAATTATTCCTTTTAAGAGCGTAAACGGTTAAATTTAAACGCGCAGACAAAGATGCGCGGGTCAGCTAGTATTGTATAAAGATTTAGACTCAGATCCCCACGGACCCATCGTTTCCCCAGCAAATTCTGAAAATATATAACCTCTATATATACTCATATTTTCGACTTTTACTTAATAAGACTTGTTTCGCCGCAGCGCCAGCGTCATTTGGCGTTGTATCCAGAGGTCGTGGGTTCTATTCCCACCAATGGCAAAAAAATATTAGTACGTTTTTCTGTACAGTTTGTCATAGTTTGAGTGTTTATAAAATATAAAATGTCATTGTATTGTATTTCTGGTACACCTAGTATAAGCCTAGAGCTTAGTTTGTGACCAGAGCAATGTGTGTAATTGTGCCTACATATTATTATTATAATTTAGATGGCTAAAATGAGTGTACTGAGTACTGAATAATAATATGTAGGACAAATTACACAGTTATTGCTCTGGTCACAAACTAAGCTCTAGGCTTGTACTATGTGTACCAGAAACAACGATATAATACATATTATATTTTATAAACACCCCGACCATGACAAACTGTACAGAAAAAATCGTACTACTTAATATTTTTTTGCCATGGGCGGGAATCGAACCCACGACCTCCGGATACAACGCCAAAGGCGCAACCACTAGTCCTCGGAGGCTGTCCAATTTAAATGCAAATTATTATCGTAACTTGCAAATAAAATACAATACTAGTGTCAGAGTGTAAAATATATATAATTTGGTATAAAAACTATTTACTATGTATCTTAAAAAAAAAAAAAAAAAAGATTCTGTTTTACTTTGTTTATAAGTCTATACAAACATCGCGGCCAGCTGTTCGGTGTAGACTCGGAATACCATCAACTATGACTAGATGGAAATAACCCCACCGGTGGGTACCCTGAGGCCGTTTATATCTAAGGCACCCGTAGTGTTACGTAGGTAAAAAGAAACAGCAAGATATTTTATTATACAGCTTTTAAGTTAAAATAGGTTATCGGCATACTTTATTAAGTTTTCATAATTCATCATCATCATCATCATCATCAGCCTATCGCAGTCCACTGCGGGACATAGGCCTCTCCCAAGACACGCCACTAATCCCTATTCTCCGCTCTTCGCATCCAGTCTCTGCCAGCCACCCTCCGCAGCTCCTCATACTCTTTCATAATTAAATATCAAAAATTTCCAAGCTAACAACATTAATAGAAAAGAAAAGAAAAAAACATATATATGCCTATTAAATATAGGTGGCGAGTTATATACGTGGTAGTCAAGTTCTTTAAACACTAAAAATTTTTAGGTCCTTGGTGTGTAAAAGTGAATTTTTAATTGTAACATTTATGGACATTTGTTTGATAACACCAATACGAATATAGCCAGTTTTACTAAACCAACTTGTGAAACTGTTTTAAACTTGAAATTACTATATTAAATTTATATTATAATTATTATATTAAACTGTGAAATTTGATGGGCTATTAAGTACCAAACATCACGACGAGCTAACCACTTGTTCGGTGTAGACTCATACCATCAGCTACGACAAGGTGGGATTAAAACCCCTCCGCTGGGAACCCTGAGGAAGTAGTCGAATAATAAATAAAACCACATAAATTGTATAAATTCAATCCTTGGATTTTTTTTCAATCTTTGGACTTTTTATTAAATCTAATAGTTACATACATACATATCATCACGGGTGCCTTACGGCGCCCGAGACCGCCTAGACGGCCCCAGGGTACCCAGCAGAGGGGTTTTAATTCCACCTCGTAGTAGCCGATGGTCTACACCAAACAAGTGGCTAGCTCGTCGCGATGTTTTGAATAGACTCAATAACCCATCTATAAACAGTTTCACAAGTTGGTATAGTAAAACCGGGACCGACAGCTTAACGTGCTCTCCGAGGCACTATAGTGGTGTTGTCAAACAAATGTATATAATTTTTTTAAATTAAAAACTCATTGGTACACACCGGGATTCGAACCAGGGACCTAAGCGTTTTTAAGTCCAAGGTCTAACCAACTCGGCCACCACGTATATCAATTAGTTACGAGTCAGTAATATGATATACAATAATAAAATTGAAATACACAACAGAATACACTTTAATTGTATTTAGAAGTTGTTAAATTTAATTAAATAATAAATAATTCAACGAACAATTATTAACATTCAATTCGACTTTACGACTAAAATTAAGCAAACTAGGAGTATATTTACATAATGTATGTACATATAATTACACAAATACATACAATTGCTATAACAATAATACATACAAATACATACACAGCCTAAGCAGAGTTCTAATTACAAAGAGTTTAATTAATTTCCATATATTTGAAGTCATTCTCAAGGACGTTCGTTGTTTATTTTCAATTTAGACTTGTACGTTTTCTTGACTCGAATTTCCAGTTAATTTTATATATTTCTTACGTTTTATTTAAGCCTATTTATTCAGTAAATTTATAGACAGGTATTTCAAAAAAAATATTGATCTTGGGTTCGAGCAAAGCTTTATACAATGAGGCCATCATAAATACCACAACAAGCTCGCCACTTGTTAGATGTTGCCTCCGAATACCATCGGCAAAATGAGGATGGGTTAATCCCTCCGTTGGGTACCCCAGAGGCCAGGTTTAAACGGTTCTCGGGAGCTAAAAAGGCACGTGATGATATTATTTATTTATATTATTATACACAGGTATTAAAAAAAAAAAAGGTCTTGGGTTCGAGTCTTGCTCACCAGGATTTCTTTTCATTGCATTTTATAAGCATAGTTTATAAGTCACATACCGTGCTACAATATATAATAAATAAATATCATCACGGGTGCCTTACGGCTCCCGAGACCGCCTAGACGGCCTCAGGATACACAGCGGGGTTTTTAATCCCACCTTGTCGTAGCCGATGGTATGCGTCTACACCGACCTGTGGCTAGCTTGTCGCGATGTTAGGATAGACTCAATAACCCATCTATAAACAGTTTCACAAGTTGGTATAGTTAAACTGGGACCGACGACGGCTTAACGTGCTTTCTGAGGCACTATAGTTGTGTTGTTAAACAAATGTACATATATTTTTAGATTAAAAACTCATTGGTACACACCGAGGTTTAAACCTGGGACCTAAGTGTGTTTAAGTCTACGGTCTAACCAACTTGGCCACCACGTACATACCTACAATTTAAAAATCTATAATATTACATCTAAGTTCTTCTTTTTAAACTTGTCATTTGTATTTTGCATTTACTATTTGACCTAAATGAATCGTTTTGATTGTTACAGGTACTAGCAGCTATTGTCTTCGATCTAAGTCCCCATTATTCTTGGATTCTATATCTGGAGTAGGTAACTAGTTCAACGGTTAAACTAAGCAGAACTAGTGGGAATGAGCGACTTTGTTCGCAATTAACTGAGGAACTAAATTATAAATTTTAAATAGACACAACGAACGGGATCAAGGTGCGATTTTTGAATGTCAGCGGATGATAAATATTCATAAAATGACAAAATAGTCATCGATTACTAAAGTTTTTTTTTATTGGAGTACGACATGTGACTTTGTATCTACCTGGTGCCGAGCAGTCCTACAAAGTCCATGAATAAATGCTAAATGATGCGATTACGAAAGGGGGGGCGACAATGACCAATTACATTACAAGTATATTTTTATATACTCGCTGCCTTGTCAATTTAACTACCCATTTCGTTACCGCACCCTGAAAGGAGACCACTTCGACAAGAAATCGATGCAGTAGTCTCCTAAAAACCGATGAACCCACAGACTAAAACTGAAACATGACTAGATCAATTGACGATTTTTGCATCTGTATGGGCGCTGATAACGAGACCGGTAAACGAAGTTATAGAGACCTTCCTCCCACCTAATTCCATCGGATGACTAAAATATTATACCTATGATATTAATACGAATGTCACCACTCGTAAATAAAGTCACCGATGACATAATAATAATAACAGATAATGTACGTTAAGTTCCGTTCCAACATTGAGTTTTTATGTAGTATAGCAGAGACATATATTTATTATGAGAAACAAGAACGGTAATTTGAACTACAAACAATATTTCTTCGTGTAACAAAACGCAAGTAGCTCTCGTCTATGACAAATAATGTGCACGTATTTGTAAGTTGGTACCGCGACTTTTAATAACGATATCGATTGAGATATGATAATCGGTGATGGGGGTGCGATTTTTTAATGTCAGGAATGATTTTGGTATAAAGTCATTCCTGACATTAAAAAATCGCACCCCATTCGCATATCATTAATTTTTACCAAAGAACTTATTTGACCGCCTTCGTAGACTAGTGGTTGCGCCTTTGGCTTTGTATCCAGAGGTCATGCTGTCGATTCCCACCCATGGCAAAAAAAAAGATTGGTACGTATTTCTGTACAGTTTGTCATAGTCTGGGTGTTTATAAATTATAATATGTATTATATCGTTGTTTCTGGGACACATAGTACAAGCCTAGAGCTTGGTTTGTGATCAGAGCAATATTTGTGAATTGTCCTACATAGGTATATATTTTTTATTTTATTTAATCGTTTAGTAATTTTTAAATCGTCAAAATTAGAGGAGTGCAATTACTTGGCGCATTTGTCTGTTTGTCTATGCCATAGAGTAGGCATCGTAGCTCAAAAACGGGTGGGCAATTGTAATAGTATTCAATATTAATTTATATTTATGTTGTTGCATCTGTATTTTTTACATATTTAAATTATAAAGGTAAAATGGCAATGAAAAATCCTGGAAGGTGGGACTGGAGCTATGACCCTCGCTTTCGTGGTAAGATCCTCAGCCGCTGAGCATTTAAGGGCCCTTATAATCGCGAACTCCGCGTTCTCTATACAAAATGAGCTTTCGCATTTCTAGTAATACTCGATTACTGTTCGTCGCTGAATTAAAATAATATTTTTGTCGGTTATTGTATTTATTAATCTTTCTGTGTGGCAATAATAAAAAAAAAAAAAAAAAAAAATTATATACGTGGTGGCCGAGTTGGTTAGACCTTAGACTTAAAACACTTAGGTCCCTGGTTCAAACCCCGGTGATACTAATGAGTTTTTAATCTTAAAATTTATGTACATTTGTTTAACAACTACCACTATAGTGCTACGGAAAGCACGTTAAGATCTCGGTCCCAGTTTCACTATACTAACTTGCGAAACTATTTATAGATGGGTTAATGAGTCTATCCAAACATCGCGACGAGCTAACCACTTGTTCGGTGTAGATTCATACCATCGGCTACGACGAGGTGGGATTAAAACCCCCTTTTTAAATATACGTAGTGGCCGAGTTAGTTAGACCTTGGACTTAAAAACACCAGGGTCCCTGGTTCGAATCCCGGTGTGTACCAATGAGTTTTTAATTAAAAAAAATATGTACATTTGTTTGACAATACCACTATAGTGCCTCGGAGAGCACGTTAAGCTGTCGGTCCCGGTTTCACTATACCAACTTGTAAAATTGTTTATAGATGGGTCATTGAGTCTATCCAAAACATCGCGACGAGCTAGCCACTTGTTCGGTGTAGACTCATACCATCGGCTACGTCGAGGTGGGATTAAAACCCTTCGCTGGGTACCCTGGGGCTGTCTAGGCGGTCTCGGGCGCCGTAAGGCACCCGTGAAGATATATATATATATATATATAATACAAAAATATTTATTACCCTCAACAGAAAGATTTATGCTTACAATTACGAACATGATTAAAATAAATTGAATTTCGACTAACAGCCAAGTTGTAATATTAAAAGTAAGTTTGTATGGGTGTCAAGTCGACCCCTTTAAAGTGACTCTTTTCAAAAATTGTTATTATTTTATCAATACATTCACACATACGCCCTCTTTATGTATATCTTATAATTACTCAGCATTAGAATAAAGTTAGTGTATAAAATAAACACTAGATGGCAATTTTATCACAAGAACTTTGATGTCAAACTAAAGAAATGGCCTCTATAAATTCTTAATGACTCTTAAACACGGAGAAAATTGCATTTAGTTTTTCCCATTTAACTTTTACTACACACTTACTTTAATTATTATCTTTAATAAAAATTCCTTTTAAATGATGATGTATTTAAAAAGAGGAATAAAAAAATTCTCGTAACATTAGAATATAAAAAATCTAATATGATGCTGCTATAGTAAAACCTAGTACAATTTAAAAAGAGATGATAAAAAGGGTATCGAGTTAGATAGCGAAATTAAGAAGGGCTTTAAAGGAAAATAACATGTGACATAAAATGCAAAAAAAAAACACATTGTATCTATCATCACGGGTGCCTTACGGCGCCCGAGACCGCCTAGACGGCCCCAAGGTACCCAGCGGAGGGGATTTAATCCCACCTCGTCGTAGCCGATGGTATGAGTCTACACCGTATAAGTGGCTTGCTCGTCGCGATGTTTTGAATAGACTCAATAACCCATCTATAAACAGTTTCACAAGTTGGTATAGTGAAACCGGGACCGACAGCTTAACGTGTTATCAGAGGCACTATAGTGGTGTTGTAAAAAAACCATATTATTATATTTAATATCATATAGATGCAAAAACCGTCTAGTGATCTAGTCATGTTTCAGTTTTAGTCGGGGTTCACCGGTTTTCCGGAGACTACTGCATCAATTTCTTGTCGAGGTGGTAGTCTTCTTTCAGGGTGCGGTTACGAAATGGGTAGTTGAATTGACGATAAGGCAGGTAATATATTAAAATATACTCGTAATGCAATTCGTCTTTGTCGCCCCCCATTTCGTAATCGCATCATTTAGCCGGCATAGTGGGAGCGATCAATATTGGTTTTAGAACAATTATTGGTTTACCCCATTCATGAACTTTGTAGGTCTACTCACCACCAGGTAGATACAAAGTCACATGTCGTGCTCCAATAAAAAAAAATAAAAAAAATGTGAACGTTGACGCGATTTTTTTTTTCAGATCACGATCGATGGGGTTTTCACATTTATTTTTATTATTTTATTTATTTACTATAAATTCGCCAATTGTCATCTACTTTAGGTATAGGAGCGATTTTAATTCTGCGACAAATAGTAGTCGACTAAAACTGGAAGTGTGAAAGCTCATTTTGTATGGAGAACGCAGACTTTGGGATTGCGAATGCAGTGTCCTTTATTAAAGATTCTTATTACCCACATTAGGAGTGTGTGTTGTGGCGAGTAGGCTCTTTCCTTGAGGTACAATAGAAAAAAAATGCAACACAATGTGTGCCAGATCCGTGCAACACAGTACAATTTGTATAGCGATTTTTTAAATCAATATAAAATATTTAGAATTTAATGAACACTTAAAATTTACAACATGTTTATTTTTTCTTTAGTGTAGATGTCAAAAAATATGTTTTTATATACATGGTTACTTTGAAAGGATGTACCTACTTTGGGCTAATATGAGGTTCTACTGATCAATACGAACAACTTTTTCCATGGAACCATGTGCCGCAAATGAAAAAAAAAAAATGCCTCCACACAAACTAATAATGTTAAAATGACCAATTTGTATGGGGAAGCCAATTTTTTTTTCATTTGCGACACATGGTTCCATGGGAAAAGTTGTTCGATTTGATCAGTAGAACCTCATATTAGCCCAAAGTACATCCTTTCAAATTTACCCTGTATAATGACATTTAAGATGACAGTGTTAAAAGGTAGTGTCGCATGATATATTTTATCATTTATAACATTCCAGTTTGCAGCGAAGCCGTTTCTATAATATTTTTTGTGACTATTAAAAATACAAGAAATACTTTATACAAGATATTGCAAACTATAAGACGAAATTGCTGTCTAGTCTAACCCATAACGTTTTATATAACGCGTTGTACTAATAGCTTATTTTTATGGGCCTCCTAGACTTTTATATTAGTATTAGAATATTTAGAAGCTAAGTGCTTAAACTTAATGGCAGAAAGACTTTCGGTCAATGAACCGAAATTTTTTAATAGAGCAAAAAATGTGACTTTATTCACAATATGTTAACCATCAATATTCTCAGAGGAGTATGAAGATGGTAAGCAGAGCTACGAAGTCCATGAATGGTAGTGATCAATACTCCCACTATGCCGACCAAATAATGCAATGAGTATATTAGAAGATAAATTAGTCTGCCTGCTTGCGCGTTTTCTCCTTCCTATAACCTAGAGTCCTTTAAACGAAGCGTGATTAGGCATCTTAAGCCGGCATAATGGATGAAACCATTTCTTACAACACAGTTCTAAGAGCTGGATGTATTCGTTCTTGGACCTGCATACTGCTTTCGATCAGGTTGCTGTGGGGTCAAATGCCAAGCTCCTATAAAAAAAAAGTTATCGCACCCTGAAAGGCTATCCCAATAAAAATCAATACAGTAGGCACCTGAAAACCATTAAACCCATAATAAATATAAAACCGAAACATGTCTAGGTCACTTAAGGGGTTTTGCATCTATATATAGTATTAACGGGACCGGTTGATCGGCTTACCGCAATTATAGAAGTAACACGCCCACCTAAAGGGAAATAAATTATGGTGCATCATAATACCTACATGGTGGTCGAGTTGGTTTGACCTCAAAAAACACTATAGTTTTTTAGATCCCCGGTTCAATCCCTGGTGAGTACCATATACTTAATAAAGAAATATGTATATTGGTTTAAAAACACCAATAGTGCCTTGGAGGGCACGTTAAGCTATCAGTCCTAGTATCATTATCTAATTTAATTTGTAAAAATGTAAAAAAACAAATTGTCTATTCACCGCGCCTCTATCCAATAGTCATCTCTCTTCGGTTTACGGCGAGGTAGGAATTTAAATCTCCGCTGAGTACCCTGAGGCCGTCTAGGCAGATCGGGCGCCCTTTTTACAACTATTTTTTATTTTTCACTTATAGAACCCATTTTTGAAATAAAAGGTATTATTATCTTCAAAAACAAAAGCCCGAAATATGGTCAAAAATACTCCAACAAATAAAAGTTAAAGTGATTTGTAGACCTTTTTGTACGTTAAATTATTTTATTTTATGGTTTGGTAAGCCACCAGGCTTTTATATGACATTAAATGGAAAAACATCATTATGTTCAACACAATATAAAAATATCGGCAATGTGAAAAAAAAAAACACACAGTATATGTATTTAAGGCACAAAGGTATATTTAGTTTTAAACCAAGAACTCAGTTGAAACATACATATATTAATATTGCACTGCACACTGTTCCAATTAAATTTCGAATGCAGTTTCGAAGCTGTTTAAATTTAGAACACATTTGGGATATAAGCCGCGCGTGATTGCATAATAGACTGTTATTGTACCTATTTTCATAATTTTAGAGGATTTATTCCTGTGGCAACACAGTCGTTTTAATGATGTGGTTATTCAAATTTGTTATACCTAAAAGTTTAGGAATGAGAGTAGAGGAATGTTTTAGAATAAACAAGTTATTATCATTGGTATAAAAATATATATATACATGGTGGCCGAGTTGGTTAGACCTTAGACTTAAAACACTTACCCCCGTGTTCTAAGACGTTTCCTTAACTCCACTCTTAACTCAAGGAGATTCTGTCTCAACTTGCTTTTTATAGTTGACATTTGGTGGAAAGAGACAGACGTTCCTTGAGTGTAAAGTGGAGTTAAGGATACGTCTTAATACGGGGGTTAAGTTCAACGAATATAATAATATTGCAAGCAAAACGAATATAATAATATTGGAGAGAGCTACTAGAGCTGTACTTAAGGTCGGTACCTTCCGACCGTTCAGATACCCAACAAATGAGTTGTATCTGCATTGCAAAGTGTTTACTGTTCGACAACTATTGAATGTAATGTTAAAAAAACAAGCAGAACTTCTTAATAATAAAAATAACAATGTATCTATTGATACTACTAGATGATTTTTATTACCACATACTTAAAAATTTAGGAAGGCATTTATGAATAAATTCTATCCTTTTATTAGTAATGTATTATACAATAAAATAAATAAGAGTATTTATATTCATGATCTAAGTTACTTGAAATATAAATTTATACTTAAGAAATGGCTTATGGAATTATCATATGAACAAACAGAGGAATTATTAAGTATTGAAAAATGATATAGGTACAATATACACACAAAATATTTTCATACAAAATATTCCACTACATACACAAAACATTCACACTCACACACATTACACAATTACCTCATTCACACAATTTACCTTTTTTCTTAATTTACTCAAGAACTTGTATATTAAGTTTAGTATTTCATAATTAAGAATGCATAGTTTTGTAAGGGAAGGACACTGGTGCCCGAGATACAGGTTAACCTAGTTTAGGTACCAGTGGCTTTTACCAATTATTGTAAATGTATGTCTATGTCTATAAATAAATAAATAAATAAAAACAAATAAAAAAAAAACTTCAACCGTTTACGCAGCGCACGCAACGGAAGCTCTCAAAAGAAATAAATATTCCCCCGTTTTTGCAATATTTTTCATTGATACTCCGCTCCTATTGGTCGTAGAATGATGTTATATAGTCTTCCTTGATAAATGAGCTATCCAACACTATTTTTTTTTAAATATATTAAGTAGATCCAGAGATTACCCCCCTACAATCTCACAAACTCACAAACTTTACCTATTTTTAATATTAATGTAATTATAATATTAGTTTAAAGTATATAAGTTAAAGATAAGTAATATAAACATGCATCATTTTATTAAATATACGTGGTGGCTTAAAAACACTAAAGTCCCTGGTTTGAATCCCGAAGTGTACCAATAAGTTTTTAATTTTAAAAAATTATGTACATTTGTTTGACAACACCACTATAGCGCCTCGGAGAGCACGTAAAGCTGTCGGTCCCGGTTTCACTATACCAACTTGTAAAACTGTTTAAAGATGGGTTATTGAGTCTATTCATTCAAAACATCGCGACGAGCTAGCTACTCGTTCGGTGTAGGCTCATACCATCGGCTACGTTGAGGTGGGATTAAAAACCCTGTGTACCCTACGGCCCCAGGGTACACAGGGTTTTTAATCCCACCTCATCGTAGCCGATGGTATGAGCCTACACCGAACGAGTGGCTAGCTCGTCGCGATGTTTTGAATGAATAGACTCAATAACCCATCTTTAAACAGTTGGCGGTCTTGGGCGCCGTAAGGCACCAATGATGATATATTATTATATTATTAAATAAGTTAAAAGTACTAATTTTGAACACTAGATGGCAGAGAAAAAGACTTAGTTAACGAAGTATTTTGTAACTTACTGTATCACAGCCTTAGTTACTTAATATTTTATGCGTGTTAAAGTTTGTAATGCTTAAAGTTGTTTTTGTAATTTTAAGGACAAAATCCACTGAACAGCTTTTATAATGTTATAAATTACAAAACTTTAATTAAATGTAAACAATGTTGCTTTACAAATTCTTTAGGTTTATTTTTATTAAAACTATTATATATATATATATATATATATATATATATATCGAAGGAATATACGTGGTGGCCGAGTTGGTTAGACCTTGGACTTAAAAACACTTAGGTCCCTGGTTCGAAACCCGATGTGTACCAATGAGTTTTTAATTAAAAAAACGATGTAATTTGTTTAACAACACCACTATAGTGCCTCGGAAAGCACGTTAAGCTGTCGGTCCCGGTTTCACTATACCAACTTGGTTATTGAGTCTATTTAAAAAAAAACATCGCGACGAGCTTGCCACTTGTTCGGTGTAGACTCAATTACATACATACATATATACATATCATCATGGGTGCCTTGCGGCACCCGAGACCACCTAGACGGCCGCATGGTACCCAGCGGAGGGGTTTTTAATCCCACCTCGTCGTAGCCGATGGTATGAGTCTACACCGAATAATTCAATAGACTCAATAACCCATCTATCTATATACAGTTTCATAAGTTGAACTTTTTTTACCCAGTTGTTTTAGTTTTATGTATTTATTTATCCATCACGGCCCAAAGTATTATTTTATTGGAGCACGGCCTGTACTTTGCATCTACCTTATGGTAAGCAGACGTTTATAAGTAAGGTTAATACGTCGTAACAGCGTTTATCGCTCCCGGGTAAATGATGCGATTACGAAAAGGGCGGCGATAAAGTTTAATTTAAATTAATGAGATTTTATTTCCTACCCCGTAATCGATTTATTGTCGAGAAAATCTACCTAAATATTTATATATAGTTAGGTTACAATATACAATAAAAACTACTGCCTCAGTAGGAGCCACAAAAAAAGATTACGCAGTTAATAAAAATAAAATGAAAAGAAAAAGGTAGGAAAGAAAAGAAAAAAAAAACAATGTAATAACGGACTTAAACTAAAAATAATTATAATTCTTATTTATAATTAGGTAAACATGTCTTAAGCCTTTTAAACATTTACTTCAAATTTATACCGAAATACATTTTTACTGACAAAATTTATACTGACATACATTTAACCGTGTTATCTAATACATTTATCATATTTTACGACAGTTATTTATGAATCTTCCTCTAGTCTCATTGGGCTGAGCTTGTATAATTTCATCGTTAGAAATTTTCGACGACGACTCAGACCTTAACGATTCATCGTTAGAAATTTTCGATGTCGAGTAACCTTAGCGATTTATCAATCAAACTTTTTGATAGGTTTTCTTATTTTATAAATAAACGTTTCTAATATTTTATAAGTAAACCAGGCTCGAACTTTTAACTGCCTCTGTGGTCTAGTGGTTGTGGTTTTAGCGTTGTATCCGGAAGTCTTGGGTTCGATTACCATTCATGGCAAAACAATATTAGTATGTACAGTTTGTCATGGTCTGGGTGTTTAAAAAATATAATATGTGCTACGAGTATGTCGTTGTTTCTGATACATATAGTATAAGCTTAGAGCTAGTATGGGATCAGGGCAATATACCTGTAATGCAATTAATGACCCATAATAAATAAAATAGTAATATATAGTATTGTATCATCACGGGTGCCTTACGGCGCCCGAGACCGCCTAGACGGCCCCAGGGTACCCAGCGGAGGGGTTTTAATCCCACCTCGTTGTAGCCGATGGTATGAGTCTACACCGAACAAGTGGCTAGTTCGTCGCGACGTTTTGAATAGACTCAATAACCCATTTGTTAACAGTTTCACAAGTTGGTAAAGTGAAACCGGGACCGACAGCTTAACGTGCTCTCCGAGGCACTATAGTGGTGTTGTCAAACAAATGTACATATTTTTTTTTATTAAAAACTCATTGGTACACACCGGGATTCGAACCAGGTATCTAAGCGTTTTTAAGTCCGAAGTCTAACCAACTAGGCCACCACGTATATTTATAAAAGCTTAATGTGCTGCTCAAAGCACTATATTGATGTTGTCAAACAACTACACGTATTATTATTATGTTGTTATTTTTAAATTAAGAACTTTGATAAATAACAGAGTTTAAACCCTTCTTCTCATTAAGAGCTAGACTCTTGTCGGCGGAGCAATCGCCACTCCTGCCTATTCTCGGCCAACTTCTTCACCTCCCTGTACGAAGTGACACTTATTTTCTCTTCTACTTTATTAATGTATCTTCTTCTCAACCTTCCTCTTCCCCATTTTCCTTTAATATTTCCTTCTTTTATTGTTTTTAGATAAGCGTCATTCCGTAACAAGTGCCCAAACATCTTGTCCCTCCTATTTTCTATTACTTCTAATAATGATCTTTTTTCGTTCTGTTCTTAACACTTTTTTATTCGTCTCGTCTGTCCAGCTGATTTTTTTAATTTTTTTTTTATTGGAGCACTACATGTGACTTTGTATGTCCCTGGTGCAGAGCAGACCTACAAAGTCCATGAATGGGGTCAATCAATAATTATTCTTAAACAATATTGATCGCTCCCACTATGCCGGCTAAATGATGCGATTACGAAATGGGGGTCACAATGACGAATTGCATTACGAGTATATTTTAATATACTCGCTGCCTTATCGTCAATCTAACTACCCTTTTCGTAACCGCGCTCTGAAAGGAGGCTACCACCTCGACAGGAAATCGCTGATTCTCTCCATTCTTATTCTTCTCCAACACCACATTCCCATACTCTATCTATATTTCTGTTTTAAAGTCTAGGTCTGGCAACCATATACCACTATAACTCCATATTTACGTTTTAATTATTTTTTTCCCAAATACATACATACATACCATCATGCCTATATCCCAGTTAAGGAGTAGGCAAAGAGCAATGTATGCCACTTCGTACGATCCTTACATACTTCACTAGCTTCTTCAATATTCATACATCTTCTCATACAGGCGTCTATTTAGAAGACTGAGAATTTGTCCCTTCCTAACATTATCTTTTCCTAACTTTATTGAAACCCTACCTAACCAAATACTGTAAGTTCCTGAAATTTCCTAATTTCACACGCTATATATTCGTATCTAAAAGCGATGTGAAAGGCGTATTGCGTATTACATAATACCTATGTGCCGCTCATTCTATCCTCGGGGACCTAATTTAAATAATTTTCGCAAGTTTGTTGAAAATATTCAATTTGTTATTTTTAGACAGACAAGAATAGGACCGGATTTAGTTCTAGGTACGAATGGAAGTTGTTGGATACTTATAAAGTAGAATTTTATGAAAAGTATTGATTTATGTGCGTTCGACTATGTACTCCTTGTACGGTCATTCGGGACCCAACCGTAAAAGCTTAGCGTTCACAAATCAAAGTCAAAGTCAAAATCATTTATTTCATGTAAATCTTTACAGATATTTATGAACAGTCAAAAAAAAAAAAAAGTTTAACAATGAGGTCTTAGAGTGCGTAATAACGATATGCCTACTTAATAATAGATAATTTAAGCATTATTTTCCAGTATTCAAAATAATTTTAGAAGTTGGGAAAAAAAGTTCTGACAACTTTTGTTACGTGCTGATTCTTCTGCCTTTTCTGTATATTTGTCCACATTATGCAGAAATAAATGATTTATACATTAAAAAATATTATTTTTGCTTATCTGGATTGAGATTTAACAAAATAAAGTGACATTTCACATTATTTTGAAAGAAAAAGAAAAGGCTGTATAGTATTGAATGCCGTTTGTCCATTTATCGCATGAACAGAATAAAAATAAAATAAAAATATAGCGACGCCTGTCGCTATTACATTTATTTTTTTGCACTCGATGGACTTGCATCCAGTGCAAAAAAATAAATAATAAAAAAATAAGGAGCGACGATATATCATCCACAGATTATATAATATTGTGATGTAATTAACAATTTTATTATATGTATTTTCCTCTATCGAACTGGATAGGTTTCATTTTTGAACGCGGCTTCTAAGCCTGGGTCTGAAAATACATGGGCTATGACCGTTCTTCTTTATGTTTTGTGACATTCGCATTCTGCTACAGAAATAAAGTAATGATTTTCGTCTTATTATTTATTTTATTATAGTTAAACTCCTAATTTAAGCAGTCTTCAGTAGCTCTACATTCCATTAAAGAACCACAATCACAGTTATTACAAAAGTAATAAATAAATAAAATAAATCTGTAATGAGAACCTTTTTTTTTATAGGAGCACAGCATGTGACCTTGTATCTATCTGATGTTAAACAGACCTACATGGACTTTGTAGGTCTGTTTAACGTTTGTGGGATTAAAATAAATTGTTGTTACATGCTGGCTGAACGATGCAGTTAAGAAATGGTCGGTAACTAGGACGAATTTGCGTTATGAGTATATTTTAATAATATCCTCGATGCTTTATCGTCAAATCAACCGCCAGTGTCGTAACCGCACCCTAAAAGGAGACTACCACAATAAAACGAAACAATAGTTTCTGAAAACAGGTATGAGTCAACCTACACCGAACAAGTAGTTTGCTCGTCGCGATATTTGGATAGCTCAATAAACCAATCTATAAACATTCAGTACTGTTCAGTTTAAGAAGTTGGCATAGTGAAACTAGGACCGACAGCTTAACGTAGTCTCTCAGGCAATATAGTGGTGTTGTTAACGGAAGTAATCGATACCCCGAGTTTATGACCTATGTTTTTTATAACATAAGTCGCTACCTATATTACTTTTTACGACTTTCTGTGAGCGCATGTTAAGGTATCGGTCCCTATTTCACTAATAGATTAACCTTTTTAAACAGTAGTTATGGCTGCTAATCGTTTTGCAAAGTTGCAATTAAGTACGCAAAGATTTTAAAACTTGTAAAAATGATTAATTAATATAAATAAAAATTAAATAAAAACAAAAATAGTTAAAGAGTCTAAATATCAAATACTTATTCGGCATTTTTCTTTTTGATTTTTTCTTTTAGGTTTTCTTAATTAACTAATTAGCTGTTTCTAATTAGTGTACAAGCTTGAATCAAACTACATTTAAAAGAAAATATTTAAAAAAAAGAACTACGCCGTAGGATCGTAGCATTTTTCGCCGATTAATACCTTAATCAAAATTCTTAGTAAACATTATAAAGAAATACAATTTAAATTTAGAAATAAAATAAAGAAGAAATAATGGCTTATAAAAATAATAGAGGAAATATTTCACTAATAGAGGAATATCTTTAAACCGTTTTGGAAAGTTTTCAATATTTGTAGTAAAGTTTTTTTTTCAGGATAAATAAATAAATATTATCACGGGTGCCTTACGGCGCCCGAGACTGCCTAGGGTTTTTAATCCCACCTCGTCGTAGCCGATGGTATTAGTCTACACCGAACAAGTGGCTAGCTCGTCGTGGATATTTGGATAGACTCAATAACCTAACAGTTTCACAAGTTGGTATTGTGAAACTGGGACCGACAGCTTAAGGTGCTCTCCGAGGCACTGTAGTGGTAATTAAATATATATTTTTTTTAATTTAAAAACTCATTGGTACATAGCGGGGTTTGAACCAGGGACCTGTTTTTAAGTCTAAAGTCTAACTTACTCGGCCACCACGTATATAACGTGTTTTTACAGGAATAATAAAAATACCATCACTCATACCATCGGCTACGACAAGGTGGGATTAAAACCCCTCCGCTGGGTACCCTGGGGCCGCCTAGGCGGTCTCGGGCGCCATATGTATGTAATAAAAATTCTTAAATATTTGGTCTTCATATTTTTTTTTAACTAGTAACATCAGTACTTAAAACCTTTTCAATAATAACATTTATTTGTATTTATTGTTTGTATTTATATAAAGAAAATAAAAATAAAAACAAAATGGTTAAAGAGCGAAATATCTGAATGCTTATTTCGAAACCTTTTTTCTTTCTAAATATTTTTGAAAAGGTTTTAAAGGTTTTAATAATTACATAATTAGCTGTACGAGCTTAAATTAAATACCAATTAAAAGAACAATATTTAAAATTGTATGTACTACGCCGTAGCATCGTAGCATTATTCATCGATTAATAAATAGTTGTTTAACAGTTTTAATCGTTCTCATTGTACCGGGTAAAATGCGGTTACGAAATGGGTGGTGTCAAAGTGAATTTGCAATAATAGTCTACTTTCCTATATATTTATAATACCTATAACTCGATTTAAAAAAAAATCGTAGCTTTAACAAACTAGTAGCCGTAGCGTCGTAGCATATTTTTCACGGCATGTGACTCCAAAGAATTTGAAAATAAACATTAAACACAATTTAAAAGAAAAATATTTAAAATGGTATGAACTACGCCGTAGCATCGTAGCATTATTCATCGAATAAATAGTTGTTGAACAGTTTTAATCGTTCTCATTGTACTGGGTAAAATGCGGTTACGAAATCGGCGACATCAAAGATGAATTTGCAATACAAGTCTACTTACCTATAAACTTATAAATACCTATATAAATCCATTAAAAAAAGTCGTAGCCTTAACAAACTACGCCGTAGTTGCGTAGCATATTTTTCACGGCATATTTTATGACTCTAAAGAATTTTAAAATAAAAATACCTACACATATATTCGTTAAATAGAAATATTATTTCAGCTTTAACGCCCGTGTTTTCAGCGACTTCAGTAAGCTTTAGAATGGAAAATGCATTCTTTTCTATTATGCTTCAAATAAGCGGAACATAGATATTTGTGTTGAACAAGAAAATACTAACATTGTGCCTGGAAATGCTATTTTAAAGAAATCTTTTTAGCTCCATTATCTTTAACGTACGTGTTTTCTAAGGATTTAGTCTTAGTGGGTTATAAATATATATGTACGATAAGGTAGCGAGTATATTAAAATATACTCGTAATGCAATTCGACATTCACGCCCTCCATTTCATAATCGCATCATTTAGCCGGCATAGTGGGAGCGATCAATATGGTTTAAGAACAGTTATTGATTGGACCCATTCATGGACTTTGTAGGTCTGCTCACCACCAGGAAAATACGAAGTCACATGCCGTGCTCCAATAAAACAAAAAAATATGATGCTAACATGTTCATGTTTATGGCGGGGCCTTTTGCCTTAATGGCATGGCAATCCTCTTGGATAAAGAGGTTAGGCATTTTTACGTGAATGTGCTGACCATTATAGCCAACCCAGCTCCTTCCAGAACGCAACAAGAAGTTCGGATCTTCCACAGTCGTCAACAAAAAAAAGAGTTAACTAGTATTTTATATTTTATTTTATAAACTAAATGCACTGCTTATACGAAATCATTTTCGTATAAGCAGTCGCTCGCTCTCCACTTTACGATTATGAAGTCTCTAATTTGGAGTCCGTAAAAAATGTCCTGTGAATAATTTTAATATTCAGTGCATTAGGCGCCCCAACAACTCCTAACTATATTATATTTTTTTGCTAAATTAACTATTTTATTATTATGTATGTATATTACCTATTAACATAAGTATTGGTATGTGCGTATATGTATGTATGTATAATATTTGTATACTCTATTTCTTAAATATATTTTACTGCATCTATTTAACCTATTTACTGCTAAAGTTTTCCTAAAGGTTTGGACTGGTAGAGAATACCTAGCAGCATTAAGTCCACCTTTGTACTAAATTTGTGCAATTGGGTTTTTAAAATAAAATAAATAATATATTATTAAATATGAGGGAGAAAACACGATTTTAAGACCCGCGCTATATATATATATACAAATATAAGGGTTCTTTATACATTACTTTTTGGATTTTACATATCACCTTTATACACTCACAGCTTCCTTGTGTGGGTATTAAAAAAAAATGTTTTATATTTATATAACCGGTGTTTTATATATATATTTCGTAACCGCAACCTGAAAGGAGACTACCACCTCGACAAGAAATCGATGCAGTAGTCTCCTGAAAACCGACGAACCCACAGACTAAAACCGAAACATGACTAGGTCACTTGAGGGTTTTTGCATCTGTATGGGCGGTGGTAACGAGACCGGTCGGTCGGCCTAACGAAGTTATAGAGACCTTCCTCCCACCTAAATATGTATAGTACTCGCGCGATAGATCGACATGGCAATCGGGGACGTGATATTGTATATTTTACTAGGTAGTTTATGTCTTTATTTTTTGCCGCGCTACAAAATAAGAGTAAATAAGGTTTATTAGAAGTAAAATGAAATATGGTATGCGGGGTGCTTCTCCGCGCTCATACCCCGATTGCCATGTCGACCTGTCGCGTACAATACAGGGTGAATTTTTCAAGTGTGCCTTCAAGGCCAGATCCTAAACTACAAGGAATAGTGAAAAATGTTCAAAGGAGTCACGGGGATGATTTTGATAAAAACTAAATCTGCATCTTTATTTTTGAAAACTGGTTGATTTTGATACTCCCGCATTGAGGGAGAAAACACGATTTTGAGACCCGCGCTGGTTGAATGACTCATACGAGGTTGGTTAACCCCTTGGTTTTTTTTTCAAAATCAACCAGTTTTCAAAAATAAAGATGCAGATTTAGTTTTTATCAAAATCATCCCCGTGACTCCTTTGAACATTTTTCACTATTCCTTGTAGTTTAGGATCTGGCCTTGAAGGCACACTTGAACAATTCACCCTGTATTGTACGCGACAGGTCGACATGGCAATCGGGGTATGAGCGCGGAGAAGCACCCCGCATACCATATTTCATTTTACTTCTAATAAACCTTATTTACTCTTATTTTGTAGCGCGGCAAAAAATAAAGACATAAACTACCTAGTACTAGATACAATATCACGTCCCCGATTGCCATGTCGATCTGTCGCGCGAGTACTATACATATTTAGGTGGGAGGAAGGTCTCTATAACTTCGTTAGGCCGACCGACCGGTCTCGTTACCACCGCCCATACAGATGCAAAAACCCTCAAGTGACCTAGTTATGTTTCGGTTTTAGTCTGTGGGTTCACCGGCTTTTAGGAGACTACGGCATTGATTTCTTGTCGAGGTGGTAGTCTCCTTTCAGGGTGCGGTACGAAATGGGTAGTTGGATTGAGGATAAGGCAGGGAGTATATTAAAATTTATTCGTAATGCAATTCGTCATTGTCCTAAAAGGATAAATACGAAGTGTAAAAAATAGACGCGCCTGTATGAATCGGTACATGGATGCGGAGGAAGATAGGGAAGTATGTAGAGACCGTGCGAAGCAGAGAGCAATGTACGCCATTACTCTCTGCTTACCCTTTAACAGCGATATTGGCGTAATGGTTTTTTTTTTGGAGCACGGCATGTGACTTTGTATCTACCTGGTGGTGAGCAGACCTACAAAGTCCATGAATGGGGTCAATCAATAATTGTTCTTAAACAATATTCATGGTTCCCGCTATGCCGGCTAAATGATGTGATTACGAAATGGGGGGCGACAATGACGAATTGCATTACGAGTACATTTTAATATACTCGCTGCCTTATCGTCAATTCAACTACCCATTTCGTAACCGCACCCTGAAAGGAGACTACCACCTCGACAAGAAATCGATGCAGTAGTCTCCTAAAAACCGGCGAACCCACAGACTAAAACCGAAACATGACAAGGTCACTTGACGGTTTTGGCATCTGTATGGGCGGTGGTAACGAGACCGGTCGTAGCATACCATATGTATATAATGTAATCATGTAAATTGAACTGTTGGTGCAAGTGTTTTCCCTATTTTATTACGTACGTGAAGTTTGTGTCAAAATGTACAGCACTTCGTGACTTTTTACGACCTAAAGAAAATGTAAGAGAATTCAGAAGCACTTGTTGCTTTGGCACGTAAATATAACTTACTTTTTATGTTAAAAAATGTTTATTTTATACTAGCTTCCGCCGCTGAAAGTCGGAATTTGACTTGTTATATTTGTGAGAGTTTACTATTTGATAAATAAAGTATGTTTTGCATGTAAAATTATTATTATTATTATTTAATCGTTTCTTCCTGAAAGGAAATAATAAATAAGTAAATTCAGCATTTATTTATTCTAAATTTCAGCTTAGTGCTTTTGAAACATACCAATATACTGGTACCTATTATAAAGAAGCGGCCCCAGCCTAGTGGTTAAGTCACTGCGCAACTGATAACAAGGTTAAGCGGATGACAACAAGACCGGCCTGGGATGGGTGACCGCTTTATACAACGAGGCTATTTCATCATAAACACCGCAACAAGCTCGCCACTTGTTAGGTGTTGCCTCCGAATACCATCGGCGAAATGAGGATGGGTTAATTCCTCCGCTGGGACCCTGAGGCCGTTTAAACGGTTCTCGGGAGCCAAATTGGCAACCCGTGATGGTATTTATTTTTTATTTTTTATTTATTGCACAAAATTGTACATAGGTGAGCTTAATGCCTTAGGCATTTTCTACCAGCTAACCTTTGAGAGAGTGAAATATGCTTAGGGTGCGGAACTTTTCGATAAAAGGATATAGATATAATTTTAACAATGATGCATAACAATACTTAAACTACTTAAATACTGTATATAATATAATAAATGTAATACATAAACATACATACCATTCTACTCTACTTCCTAATATTATATTTTATCCTACTTCCTACTATATCGTTTATTTATTTAATAGAAAAATTGTACATAACAAACTTATCTAACCAATACAATTCTTTAAATTATAATGGCTCCAAGTACCTTAGGATAACTCGTTTGGTCTTAGTCTCAGATGAAGCAAATATATAAGAATTCTGCACCGTTTTAATCAGAAAATTAATTGCACGGGGAATTGGTGCACTTTGTAAGAGATGTATACGAGCACTCACCTCAGAAAATAGTGTATCGTATCTAACTTTTACCATATTCTATCCTACTTCTTAATATATCCTATCCTACTTCCTACTATATCCTATCTGACTTTCTACCATATTCTACCCTATTTCCTAATACATACTATCCTACTTCCTACTATATCCTATCCAACTTTCTGCCATATTCTACCTTATTTCCTAATACATACTATCCTACTTCCTACTATATCCTATCCTAATTCCTACTATATCCTATCCTACTTTCTACTATATCCTATACTGCTTCTACAATATCCAATCCTACTACCTACTATACTATTAATATTGAGTAGGTACTATGGACAGCAAAGCAAGGTAACCAATTATTAATTTGATATATTCAATATTTTTTCGGTTAGTGGAAGGTCTCTATAACTTGCTGACCGCCTGACCGGTCTCGTGCAAACACTGTCAAGTGACCTATTAATGTTTTGGTTTTAGTTTGTGGGCTTACCGGTTTTCAGAAGACTATTGTGGATATGGAAGTCTCCTTAGGTGCGATTATGAAATATACAGTTAATTTGACGATAAAGCAGCAGGCTACTAAAGTAGACTCGTAGGGCAAATTTATCTTTGCTGCAGCTCGTTTCGTAACCGCATCATTTAACCGGCGACCAATGATGTTAAATGAATGTATTGATGGACCCCGATAGATTCTGTCTACTTAGCACAAGGTAGATGAGAGATCACAGGCCGTGCTTCAGTAAAAAAAAAACACTTTACAATTTCACTATGTTGGACACATTTTTTACATAAGGTGTAAAGTATATTAAAGAATACAATGTTGGTAGGTAATATACGTCATAAGAAATGTTCAGAATATTTTAGAACCTAAGTAAAGTAAGGTTTGGTAGTCGTAAATTTAAAAGTAATCTTTTAGAAGCAAGATTTATAGTACCTAAGTAAAGTCATAAGATTTTGTGACATACATTCATACCTCATGAAGACCGTAGACTTACACTATATAGACTTGAAGTTTAGGACCAAAACTGAGTCGCTTGTTGGGAGGAAATTTTCACACTCTCGACGGTGGTTCGATCATCATAAGCAAAAACTTAACTTCTACAAAATAACGCCTAATTCAATATACCTAATAATAAAAAAAAATGTAAATGAAGTATGTAGAGAGAGAGAATGTTGGGTTTCTTAGCTATCCATGGATTCTCCGTGGTGCCAGGTCCATTGCGTGGTTGGGAGGAAGAAGATGGAAATGCAGCGTTCGCGCAGCGAAACCGCGAAGTAGGTTTAAAGGCCTTTTGAACTCTCTCCTGCACTGTGTTCACTACCCTCTCTACTCAACCAAATCTGTTAGCGCCATCTTGGAAACACGTTCCGACGGACGATTTTGGAAAGCCAAGATCGGCCGTCGTAACTTTTATGGCCTTGGCCGTCATTCAATAGACGATGCACCGACTTTCACTGCATAAAGTTGAATTTTAAAACCGTTTCTAGTAATTTCAATCGTGAGATCAAAGTATTTGTTTGACTTCATGGTGTGGCCTTAGAAATAATATTAACTCACTTTCCGTAAAAGAAAAAGTAAATTTAATCTATTTCTATATCTAGTCTGTATATTAAAAATCAAATCGTTGGGTCGATTTTATTTATTCCCACCCAATGCAAAAAAAATGTACGTTTTTTCTGTACTGTTTTTCTGTCATGGTGTGGGTGTTTTTAAAATATAATATGTCATTGTATTATATCGTTATTTCTGCTATAATGATCAAAGCAATATCTGTAAATTGTCCTATATATTATTCTTATTAATATTAAGTGGCACTAGCCTGCTTAAATTTTTGTGATGATTTGACCTTACTGTGTTATGATAGTTTCTTTGTACCTTGTTACTTGTCTACTCGTTATAAGTCTTTAGAAAACAGGCCGGATGTATACTGTGCTTTTATGACTTTGCTGCGTGATGGCGTTAAAATATCATTTGGACAGATTACCTCCGTAGTATGTTGGTAACGCCTTTGTATACGAAGGTTGTAGGTTCGATGATTTCCACTCGGGAGAAAGCCGTTAATGTAAAACTAAAACAGTTATGTTGGGGTTTAGGAAACTAGGGTACCGTACGTAGGATAAAGGATAAAACATATATAAATGCATAAGTGCGTATATTATGCATTTATATGATGAACAGACCCCATTTATGGATGTTGTAGGTCTGTTTACCACGAGGTAGATACAAAGTCACAAGCCCGTTTCCAATTAAAAAAAAGATAGACTTACAAGTTTACTTGGTTGATTAGCGAAATCGGCGAACTGTTTAATTGTCTTTGACTTGAACAAATTAAATTAACAAAGAAGCCTTAACTTTAAATCTGAACATTAAATAAAAGCGGAAATTAAATAAAGGTGTTCTCTTACGGTTGTACAGATAGTGAACCACGATTCACATATACATAGCTAATCGACATTTTATTGACGTAGCGCTTAAATGTGTTTCAAGCTTGATGAAGTTTTGAACTCTGTTACAATATCCTACAATAAATTTAATCTAAATTAAATTAATTTTATACACTGTTAAAGTCTAATATTGGTTCATTTAAGCCGCACCTTTACCTTGTAGACTTCGCTGGTATCACAGCTAGTTTTTAATCAAAACTCTTTAGTAATGAGTACACAGATAATAGGTATTTATTTTTAATATAGATAGTTTTTATTATTTTTTTATTTAAAATACTTTATTGCACAAAATTACAAAATAAAATTGCACATAGGCAAACTTAATACCTTAGGCATTTTCTACCAGCTAACCTTTTCTTTATTTTTTATCCCCTATATGTAGGTATCTTAAATTCAAAATTTTTTAAACAAAAAAAAACCGCGTCACCACATCTTTGTTTTTTATTAAATAAATTTTTATCCTGATTTATGATTTTTTATTATGATTCTGTAGGTCGATTGTGATAAAATAAACGCTAAATGATACTATTAATAAATTTTGTCTTTCAGTAAATCTATTTTTAATCCAGTAGCTATTACGTGTTAAAAAGTATGAAAAAAAAATGTAAAAAAAAGTTTTTACATTCTATATATCTCGCGTCTTCCAGTATCTATTTTGCAAAAATCTTTAATACAGACACGGAAAGTATGCGGTTATTTATATTATGTATAGTCTGCTAGTGTTCCGCCTTTGTAACCCTTATCTGTAGTGACGAAAATGGGTAAAGCTTCTATAGTCGAGCGTCCACTGGACCCACCTATGTATAAAATGGTAATAAAATTAAATAACGTAATATATTTCTGCACAGTTTGTCATGGTCTGGGTGTTTATAAAATATAATATGTATTATATCGTTGCTTCTGGTACACATAGTACAAGCCTCGAGCTTAGTTTGTGACCAGAGCAATATGTATAATTTGTCCTACATATTATTATTATTATTATTATTATTAATTAACATTTAAATTTGGAAATTAAACATTTATAAAGTTTTTTTAATGCAAAAATCAACCCTATACCCTTATATAAAAAAACCTTACTTATCAGTAGTATTATTTTATGGTTCTAAAAATATGTTTCTATAATATATAATAATTAAAAAATATAACGAAGGTGCCATACAATTTATATATATAAATCATGACTTTGAAAAGATGTACTTTGTGCTAATATGAGGTTCTACTGACCAATAAAAACTTTTCCCATGGATCCCTGTGCCGCAAATGAAAAAAAATAGCGAAGCCAATTTTTTTTTTTCATTTGCGACACATTCATTGTTCATAGGGAAAAGTTGTTCGATTTGATCATCAGAACCTCATATTAGGCCAAAGTACATCCTTTCAAATTGTCCCTGTATATATATTATTATTTAGGTGTGCTTATAAAAAAATATAATTAATCTAAAACAAATTTGATCTTGGTCAAAATGGCAAAAGTAACTGGCATGTATTACCCACAGGTTTCGAGCAGCACATATGCAAATAGCATAGGCATTCATCTGGCATAAGTTCATAGTTTTTGCTTTCTTGTTAGGCGGACATAATCAACATTTTTCTCTTTTATGCTTTTCCAGTTTTAGGCTTTTTTTATTATCGCATCAGTGTCGCTGGAGGTCGCAATGGAAATGATAAATTTTGGTCCATTTCTTCGTCACAGCTGCTGCTACGTAAATACGTGGTGGCCTAGTTGGTTAGACCTTGGACTTAAAAACACTTAGGTCCCTGGTTCGAATCCCGGTGTGTACCGATGAGTTTTTAATTAAAAAAAATATGTACATTTGTTTGACAATACCACTATAGTGCCTCGGAGAGCACGTTAAGCTGTCGGTCCCGGTTTCACTATACTAACTTGTGAAATTGTTTATAGATGGGTTATTGAGTCTATTCAAAACATCGCAACGAGCTAGCCACTTGTTTGGTGTAGACTCATACCATCGGCTACGACGAGGTGGGTGTAAAACCCCTCCGCTGGGTACCCTGGGGCCGTCTAGGCGGTCTCGGGCGCCGTATGGCACCCGTGATTATACATGTACATGAGCTGCTGCTACTTAGTTCTTCATTTAACTATTGATCTAATAATTCCTATTCATCCCTACTACTGCTTTGATTTGCCATTTCAAATACCTGCAATAAAACTCTATAACTTCGTTAGGCCGACCGACCGGTCTCGTTACCACCCTAGTCAAGTTTCGGTTTTAGTCTGTGAGTTCATCGGTTTTCAGGAGATTACTGCATCGATTTCTTGTCAAGGTAATAGTCTACTTTCAGTGTGCGGTTACGAGATGGATGGTTGAATTGACAATAAGGCTCGCTGCCTTATATTAAAATATACTCGTAATGAAATTCGTCTATATCGCCGACCCTTTTGTAACCGCATCATTTAGCCGGCATATTAGGAGCGATCAATGTTGATTAAGAACAATTATTGATTGACCCCATTCATGGACTTTGTAGGTCTGGTCACCACCAGGTAGATACAAAGTCACATGCCGTGCTCCAATAAAAAAAAACTGCAATAGACGTATTATTATAGTGACCTTAGGAGTAGCGAGCGAAAAACGTCCTTCACACTGTGCGTGCTCCGGCTTACTTCAGGAAGGTATATAGAAGCTGGGGGCGCTGCGGCATTTACGGATTTTTTATACACGTTCATAAATTAAACATGGGTCCAATGGATCGAGGTCTACAGTTAAGGGTTAAGTAACAATGGGTTAACGTCCTTGTGGAACTAAACAAGAACTTAGCTAAGTAAAACATTTTTGGAATACGTGACGATTTACCCCTTCGTTTCCATTGTTTTACGATTTTATTTATTAATAATTATTTATAAATACATAATATTATATAAATAATTACTAAAATAAATATTTACAAAGAAATTAAACTATTTATAAAAGGTAAAATATTTCTTCCATCCCCGACAAAACACCGGCCGTGCCTAGTACAGAAGCGGTGTTTAATTTTCTTCTTTGTATAGCCAGACTAATATTTTGTGAAAGGAATGAGCGGGCACAAACATCACCTGTAGTTTGGATAAGCTCATAGTTTGGATTAGGTCAAAATAAAAATAAAAGATTGTGTGTCTAAAACTAAAAGTGTTTTTTTAACAAAAAAAATGGTTTAAGTTAAAAAATTAAGTTAAGCCTCTTTTCATTATTATCTAATAATGAAAAGAGGCTTAACTTAAATTGCACTTTCTTTTAATTAATTCGCCTTCCAGTTCCTCTCTTCTTAGTTGTAATAAAAGATAAGAAGTTTTACTACGAACTAATAATTTATTATTTTCTTAAGTAATTATTTTCTTTTTAACTCTAAATAAGTTATTATTATATGTCCACTTTGTTCGGTCGAAGCGATCGCGAAGTCTGCATTTCACATACAAAATGAGCCATCTTAATTCCAGAATTTGTCCACTATTGTATGTCGTAAAATTAAGATACAATTTTTGTCGGTCATTGTATTTCTGAAATTATATTATTTATAATAAAAAGTATTGAAAACAACTGAAAGATTTTTATGTACAATTACTAACATAAAAATAATATTTGATCTAGGACTAGCGAATCCAAGAGCACAGGAAATGTATTTGCGAACTCGTCGTCAAATAACATCTAAAAGTTGTTTTCAGTGATAAATAAAAGAACATGGCGGTCTTAATTTTACTAACTTGATCTTATTTACATAGTTTCCTTTAAAAAAAAACTGTAAACTTTTGAAATGAAAACTTAGGTACTCGTAAGTCAAAAGTCGTACTTCAGTTGTCTTTATACGATTTGAGTCTCACGCAAATAAAATGGTCTTTTGCGACAGTTTTTTTTTCACTATTTAAATGTTATTATTTTCACAATTAAAATTTAATTTAATAATAAGTATAACTGAAAAACCCTCGTTAATGCCGCATTGGATTCTCTACAAGCCAAACCTTTGGTGCAATATGCTAAGATTAAACTGGATTTTTGAAATAAATAAAAGATCCAGTTAAATTGTTTTATAAATATGGATACAGGCATACCTTGAGTAAAATGTGAAGTGGTGTAAGGATACATAAATGAATTATTAAATTTAGAATATAGAGGTTAATATTAAAATTATCACCTGACAATTTTGTCACTATACCTACGTGACAATGGAAACAAACCCCTTTCACGTTCCGAAAATTTGCTTCCAAAGAAGTAAGTTTTGTCTTCAGGTACTCGTATCACCCCCAGGAGACAATCTGATGATGTGAGATCCCTATACGAAGGCTATTTCAAGAATTTTAGGAAGTCCTTTACTGTTTTATATTTAACACACGAAGTTTACAGGTTTTAGTAGTTGTACCAAGTTTTTTGTTTGTAATTTGGTTGATAATATTTTGTCGCTTTAAGTTGCTTAATTTATTGGAAAATATATTTTTCAATAAACTAAGAAAACTATTTCTCAAATATATCGGAAGCCCATAAGGTATAGATATATCTTTATTTTGATGACGAAACGTTAAACTAACTTTTTCCTTCATTTACAGCTGAAAAGTTTTTTTTATTATTTATATTATATTTATCTTCACACCAGGTCCCTTACGGGGTAGGCAGAGACAACCGAGCGCTACTTGGCCCTATCTCTACATACTCCTTTCGCCTCTTTTTTGTTGTTGCTTAATTTATAGAAACTTATATTTTTCGATAAAATAAGAAAAACTATTTTACAATGTATCGGAAGCCCATTGGGTATAGATATATCTGTACAATATATTAAGACATGGGAACAGTTACCTACTAAGCATTATAGCGAAACAACTAGGTACTTCAAAAAAAAAAAAAAAGTCAAAAGTCAAAAATATTTATTTCATGTAAACCTTTACAGGCATTTATGAAAAGTCAAAAAAAAAAAAGTATATATAAGGTCCTGTGTGTACTTGGCCAGGTCGCCATTCCTCCCACAGACAAATTTTTTGAACCTACCTATATGAAAAGTTATAATAAAAATAAGGCTTCTTAATTTATTGCAAAATATATTTCCCGAAAAAAAAACTTATTTTTAATATATAGGAAGCCTATTAGATATATTTATATAAGATTCCAATTAAGACCTAAGAAAAGATCTCATATCTCTAAGAATCTTTCCGAACTTCAAACACCCGAATATACAAACACCCGAATATAAACCCAACAGCTATTTTATTGGAGTACGTGTCGGAGTGCGGGGACATTTCGGGTTTCCAATACCCCTATTGGAAACCTTTATTGTATTTATCTGTTTTATTTACATCTTTGTTTTATTTTTGTTAAGCTTTTTTTTACATTATTACGGTTGTCAGGAGACTACTGCATCGATTTCTTGTCGAGGTGGT
This sequence comes from Monopis laevigella, assembly GCA_947458855.1. Classification (NCBI taxonomy): domain Eukaryota; kingdom Metazoa; phylum Arthropoda; class Insecta; order Lepidoptera; family Tineidae; genus Monopis; species Monopis laevigella. The sequence continues at coordinate 9,175,024 of OX381599.1, forward strand.
AGTTACCTTTTAGGGTGCGGTTGCGAAACGAGCGATTGATTTGACGATAAAGCACCGATACAATTAAAATAAACTCGTAATGCAAATACGTCCATGTCTCCATTAAAAAAAAATACTAATAGAGTAAAATTATACTAAACCACGTTTTGTTAAACGCGACAGTACCTACCTCTTCTATATCTCTTCAAAACTCCAGGGAGCTTCAAACGTACAAATAAAATCTGTGTAAGCAGGATTATCGCCGCTGTAATACTGACTTCGTTGTATTTGTTCTTCTAAATCCTGCTGTATTTAGATATATATAAATACATATACTGGGTGTTTTTATACAATGATATTATTTCTCAGAGAGCATGTTAAGCTGTCGGTCCCAGTTTCACTATAACAACTTGTGAAACTATATATAGATAGGTTATTGAGTCTATCCAAACATCGCGACTTGTTCGATACCATCGGCTAAGACGATGTGGGAGTATAAACTCTCCGCTGGGTACCCAGAGGCCGTCTAGGCGGTCTCGGATGCCATAAGGCACCCGTGATGATATTTTAAAACTTTATATAAAGTAGGTTTATGTACCTACCTGAAAACTCGTACGAAAGACATAAATCAATTACTAACTCTGGAAGATTTGCAGGATTTATCAGTTTTCCTGAAATTGTCAGCGCAAATGCAAGCCACGTACGCTCAATCGGATTATGTTCCTCTAAAGGACTTCAGAGTGCATTTGTTGATTTTTTTCTTCCTTTTGTGGTAGCAAACTGACCAAATATTTAAAATAAAATCAGTTTTTACAACTGCAGTCAATTTATTCTGTAATCAAAAATAAGTAAAAATTTTTTTTTGGCGACTGCATGTGACTTTGTATATACCTACAATGTCCATGAATGGGGTCGATGAATAATTGTTGTTAAACAACATTGAATGCTCGCACTATAATAATTATATGTAAGATAATTTTCACATATTTCTCTGATCACAAACTAAGCTCTAGGCTTGTACCATGTATACCAGAAACAACAATATAATACATATTATATTCAAACTATGACAAACTGTACAGAAAAATGTACTAATATATTTTTGCCGTGGGTGGGAATCGAATCCACCACCTCCGGATACAACGCCAAAGGCGCAACCACTAGTCTACAGAGGCGGTTAACTATGCCGGCTAAATGATGCGATTACGAAATGGGCGGCGCAGAGACGAATTGCATACCACCTCGACAATAAATCGATACTGTAGTCTCCTGAAAGCCGGTGTTCCCAAACAATAAAACTGAAACATGACTAGGTCACTTGAGGGTTTTTGCATCTGTATGGCCGTGGTAACAAGGCCGGTCAATATATAAGATAAAAATATTTATATAAATAGCTACTTTATTTACTTTACTTATTACTTATTGTGTTGTATGTTTCTTTTTTTGTAATTTTATAAAAGTAAATATATATAATTATAAAGAGAAGATACAGAAAAAAGGTGTAGCTACTTGAATTCATTGATATAATAACTGTGTATTTTCTTAATTTAAGGAGATGATTAAAAAGAAGATTAATTTTAACGCATTAGTACCTAAAATAAATTTACTGTTTTTAATGTTTTGGGTTCTTAGCTTGGCGAAGACCTTTCATATATATACTAAATTATTATCGGGCATCGATTAAAACGTATTTACCCTAGTAATGATAAAATTAACAATTTGTATTTTGCGATACATGGTTTCATGTAAAGCCTCATATTACTCCAAAGTACAACCTTTAAAATTCACCGTGTTTAAGTTTCAAAAAAGTATTTTTTTTTGTTGAAAACTGAGGGTCCGAGAAAATAATGATTATTTTTCCTAGATGACTGGTTTTCAAATGACCTTATTGCGGTTCACAAACAAGAATTAAAATTCTTCGTAGATAAGTCAGTTATCAAAAAAGAATAAAAAAATCTTCTTAGATAACCGGGTTATCAAACAAGAATTATTTTCCTGTTTCAATACTGGTTATCAAACTCATTCATTATTAAAACTTATTAGCCAGTAAAGTGGGAGCGATCAATTTTGTTAAACAGAAATGGGTTGATCGTCCCCATTGTAGACTTTGTACGTCTGCTTACCATCAGATATGTGCCAAGACACATGCCGTGCTCTTAAAAAAAAAATTAAAACATATTGAAGTACCTACCTATATAACATTGTTTATTTTACAGCCAGTTTGTAAAGCTTAGATAAATCCAGAATTTTGATTTATTTAGCAAAAAGCAACAATAGTTTAAACAAAAAAATAGTAATAGCCACTACAATTACTATCAATTCAACCTTAACGAAGCAGAAAATCCCACCCGTTACGTGTATAAAATTTTATGATTTTCACGCTTCCCATAAAAGCCTTTGTAATCCTGTACAGTGCCCCCATGCTCCATAGAACCTTTACTTTACCACACCATCAGAATGTAGGTCAAACTATTTTAACGATAGGATTCCTTTGGGTTCAGTTTGTGGGTTCTTGTGATAAGTAATTGCCGTATTAAATGGTTTGTAGTTAAACATACTTGTTTAGGAAAAAAAAAAGTGAATACATGCAACATTTATTTTATTTGGTTTTATTAACAAACTTTTTTTTATATTTATTGGAGCACGACATGTGACTTTGTATCTACCTGGTGGTGAGCAGTCCTAAAAAGTCCATGAATGGGGTCAATCAATAATTGTTCTTAAACAATATTGATAGCCGGTAAATGATGCGATTACGAAATGGGGGGCGACACTGAATTACATTACGAGTAAATTTTAATATAGGGTGACGGATTCAGATGCTGACACTACACCAAATTATTAGCACTTTAGTGAAATATTGAAATGTTAAGGTATTTTTTATGGTTTATAAATTGCCAAGTTATTAAAAAGTTTAAATGGATTCTTAATTTTAAATCTAGCAATATTATACAACAGTGTCACTTGTTGATCGTCGTGTATATTTGAACGGCAAAATTCTCTTCATCAAGTATTCGCCGGTAAGTTTGTCTTTGAATTTAGTGATTCATATAACAAAATTTGGTTAAGATTTGAAATCGTTGCTTTCTTTATTACATCTATTCAAATAGTTTAGGTATAAACTTGGAATAGTTTTTTTATTTTATAAGAGCCTATATAGGTAATTTGAGAAGCATAAATGTTAGTTTTATGATTAAACACATGAAATTTTTAGTTTATTTATTTATAACAATACTTGATTTTGACTCTGTGCTGATAATTGGTTACATGACTGCTAATAATTAGCGATAGCGGTGCTAATATTTGGATATAGGGTAATATTTACAAAAAATGTTTTCTATGGAACATAGAAAACATTTTTACACTTAGTTATAAAATACTATATAAAAAAACAATATTTAATATCTATGGTATCCCCTTAATACTGCAAATATGACATAAATTGTATACTTTAATAAAATACTTGTAATTAAAACTTCTTGCTCTATTAAAGTGCTGATACTTAGGACCGTCACCCCACTAGCCGCCTTATCGTAAATTCAACTACCCGTTTCGTAACCGCACCCTGAAGGGAGACTATTACCTCGACAAGAAATCGATGCAGTAGTCTCCTAAAACCGGCGAACGCACAGACTAAAATCGAAACATGACTAGGTCACTTGACTTTAACATAATTATATTCTTATAATACTTAAATATAATTTATTATTCTACTCGACTTCGTCCACCTAGAATTTTGGACACTTTCCCTGGTCATAAACTAAACTCTAATGGCCTTATTCATAAAAACTTGTTGAGGCCCTGAAGAACACTTTAGTTATAGAAGGTTTTCTCTCTTTTACGCATATTCATTTTTGTTGCCAACAAAAAGAGACAAAACCTTCCATAACTAAAGTGTTTTTCAAGGACTCAATAAGTTTTTATGAATACCGGTGTCAGCTTATACTAAAAGAAAGCATACAATGTAAAAACATATAATATTTTATAAAAAAACAAGACATTGACAAACTGTGTGTGAGTTTGCTACTACGAGTATATATATATTATATATATGCTATATAGCATAATATTAAGTCAATCAATAGCTGTGCCCCTCTTTTAGTTTGTGTGAAGCACTATTATAGAGTTTTTTACTTCCTGGTTTCTTTTTCTCCGGGGTGTCTCTGAGGGGATCGGCTTTACAGTTAGTGTTTATGCCCTTAAAAATACCGATCCTTATACCTTTACTTATATGTGATTGGTTACTTACCTTTTATTTACAATAAATATTTAAGGCATGGATATGATCGGTGAAGTTGGTCGCCTTGGTGGCTCTCTTGTATGGCAGATAATGATTGACAGGTTAATGGAATCAGCTAACCACCTAGTCTTACACTAGTTGGTTATGTAGTGTGTGTTCGGTTCGGTAGTAATTTTCATATTAAGATTTCCATTCCATCGTGTTTAAGTTCAATTAATATTTGTCGTTCTTTTGTTAATAAATAGCTGCCTAACCAAACGCACTCTAAGGCCTCATTGTTAAACTTTTTTATTTTTTGACTATTCATAAATATCTGTAAAGATTTACATTTAATAAATGATTTTGACTTTGACTTTATAAAGAAAAAAAACGATACCTATGTATATATAATATTTTTGTATGGAAATAACGGAATTATTATTCTGTTTCATCTTATTCTTATTGTAAAATAAAATTGTTGTGATTTTTTATTTATTTCTATAAAAAAAAACTATTAACGTATTTATTTTAGTTGCATCCAAAACGTGTGCATTTTTTTCAACTATATTTAGCACGTAAATAGCACGTGAAGTTTTAGTACAGATACAGGCAGTGAATATTTTACGAAGTTTGCAGATTTAACCTAAATCTGGTTTTATTCAGCTGAATTCAATTAGTTTTCGTCAGTGAAAACCAGAGTTTCTACTTTCAGGGAGTGTGGATATAGGTAACCATATTTGCCTGCTTTATTATTTTAAGACACAACTTGAGTGATAAATTAAATAAAAATAAATTTCATCACGGGGAGACCGCCAAGATCTATCGATCTTATTCATGGAATTTGTAGGTATGCTTATTTATTTATTTATTACATTTCAGGTAAACTTACGGCTAACAATTTATAGTTAGTTATAGTATTTTAATATAAGGCCATTAATAAATTAAAAAAAAAAAAAATTTTTATTTACTTTATAAAAATTTTTTTTTTTTTAAATTTTTAGTATAAGAATACTTGTGTTAGATGATCCCTCTCTTTCTTATCTAAAAAAATCGTAAGTAGGTATAACAGTTATTTCACTAATCTATTTTATCCCAATTTTTATTTTACAACATTTCTTCCTAATTTATGTGTTAAAGGTAATATATTAATATAGTGTATTTGTGTAATATATTATTATAATTATACAGTTATATATATTGCTTTACAATTTATTTATGTAAGTATGAGCTCAGTAGGGTGAGAGTATGTATGTGCGATGTAAGTGTAGGTATGTGTAGTGTGAGTGTTTTGTATAGGGGTGGATGTGTGATAGTGTGAGTGTGTGTGTAGGAGTGTATGTATATAGGAGTAAGTATGTTTTAATTTTAGTGTATAAGTATATCTAGATAAACAGAGTAGTTAGTCAATATTATATTATTATTATTAATAAGTTTACACATATAAATGTAACGTGATGCATAATAACAGTCTTATACCAAACAAAAATATAAACAAAAAAAATACTAGAAAATAACAAATAACAATAAAGAAGTGCAAACAAAATTACCAATAATAACTATACCTAAAACTAAGTTCTCTCACAGAATGATCTGGCTAGGGTTTTCCGCGCAAAAGACGGCTTTGTACAGAATAGGTCAAGAACAATTACTAATGCATTTTGTCTAAAATTTGTATAAGCAATAGGCAGATGGAAGATGGTAGAACTCCTAGTTCTTAAGCCCGAGGTTCTTAAGTTTAATTGACTAATCAATTCAGGGGAATCTACCTTACCGCGGAATACATCAAGAAGGTACTTTACATCTGCAATATTTCGCCTAATTGTCAAGGGCAGAAAGTGATGTTTAATACACTTTTGCTCATAAGTTAAGTTCCTTTGACCAGTTCTAAGACATAAATATCGCATGAATCTTTTTTGAATATTTTCTACACGTGTTCTGTGTACCTCATATCTGGGATTCCATATTTGTGATGCGTACTCCAAGAGGCTACGAACATACGAACAATATAACATTTTGAGGGTTTTGACGTTTTTAAAATTTGGAGACATTCATGAGACAATGGGCGTAGGGTACCAAGGACACTAGCGGCGTTACCCCGTTGGATAGCAATACTGATCCTCTGAACCAGGTACTCCTTGCTCAGAGGATCACCAGCTGCTATTTTATTTTTTTTACCCAGATCACGGATAAATTCGCTAGTATCCTCGGACCACGGACCCATTGTCTCAACGGAAAATGCCAAAAATATGTGCGAGTTCAGGAGCTCTGCGTACTTATTGCGCTTTATTTGAACTGCTTGTTCAGCTGCAGCTCCCTCACGTTTGGAAGATGACGAAACGTGACTCCGACAAAGTGTGTCCACGCAGGTCGCATCCCAGACCAAAGCACGACCACATTTGTATGGTATAATAGTCATACCATCCGGTCTTTTGCCATCAGATCTTTGTAGGCCTAAGGGTTCAAGAACAGAAGGAATGTTTGCCTTTGATAAGGACTGACAGATAATGTCGTTGATGTTATGGTGTCTTGAAAAACGACCAGCACTTTTTTGACACGAAAGGCCATGATGACCTTGAGAATCAACTGTGTCTTTATAATCTATTTATATATTCTCGTATTATATAATATATGTTTGCATTAGCACTCTGGCTGTTAATTTGTAATCTCCCAAAGGTTAGCTTGTAGATAATACCTAATGCATTAAGCTCGCCTATGTAAGCTTTTGTGAAATAAAGATTTTTCATTCATTCATTTTATTTTATTCAAAATATATACATTACGCATTAATTTAATAAAGGCGCATATCGCAACATATTTATCCAATAGTTTGTTCTCAACGTCTTTTACTCTATTATAGCGTTGACGTCACCCATTTTTTTATTTATTTCAGATTTCAAATATTAATATCTCAAAAATCAGTTAATTATTTAAAAAAGGAACGAAATTAGTTTCTTATTTTAGGCTATATTTTCGAAATAAAAATTAAATCAATTTTCGTCGGAAGCCCATTGTTTTTGTTTGATTTGAAGGAAAAGGTCGTATTTCCTCCGAAAAGCGTTTGTATAGGTTCATAGTTTAGTTTATATAACCCCTAGAGGTTACTCAGGATTTGTTTTTGCGACCATTCCTAATTTTGGGATGTTTGTTTGTTTTTCTGTCTGCGAACGGCGCACGGGCAAAGATAACGATTTGGTAGCTGTTTTATATTATATATAATACCTTTAGTAGTAGGTATATGAATACGTGGAATTAACTTGATTTCTCGTTTGTAGTTGTAAACGATACAAAAATTACCGGCAGCCCAAAATCTATTCATTATAATCTGTATTATAAATCTAAAAATATTGAAAAAAAAAATTAAAGCAGCGGTTGAAATAGCATCAAATAACAATCGAAATAAATATCCCACGTATTTATTTCGATTGTTATATCCCGCATTTATTTCGATTTAGGGTGAAATATATAATAGTATTTAATTCAATCTATACTAATATTATAAAGCTGAAGAGTTTGTTTGTTTGTTTGTTTGTTTGTTTGAACGCGCTAATCTCAGGAACTACTGATTCGAATTGAAAAAATATTTTCGTGTTGGATAATCCATTTATCGAGAAAGGCTATAGGCTATATAACATCACGCTACGACTAATAGGAGCGGAGTAACAAAGAAAAATGTTGCAAAAACGAGGAAAAATTATTCCTTTTACGAGCGTACGCTGCGTAAACGGTTAAATTTAAACGCGCAGACAAAGTTGCGCGGGTCAGCTAGTAACATATAAATATTATCCCGAATACCGTCTTAGAGTACCCAGCGGAGGGGTTTTAATCCCACCTCGTCGTAGCCGATGGTATAAGTCTACACAGAACAAGTGGCTAACTCGTCGCAATGTTTGGATAGACTCAATAACCCATCTATAAACAGTTTCACAAGTTGGTATAGTGAATCTGGAACCGACAACTTAACGTGCTTTCCGAGGCACTATAGTGGTGTTGTTAAACAAAAATACATACATTTTTAGATTAATAACTCATTGGTACACACCGGGGTTTTGAACCAGTCCTAAGGGTTTTTAAGTCTAAGGTCTAACCGACTCAGCCACCACAATGTATACTGCAACTGTGTTTTTTTTCCTGAGAGTTAATAAATAAATACATATTTTACCGTTAGTTGTCAAGACCGTTGGTCCAAATATGTTAAATGGTTAATTCGCAACCTTGGTGTACTCGTAACAATCCTGGCTGCAACAGGTGATTCTTTAAGTAAGCGAAAGCTAAAAACAGAGCCGGCTGGAGAAGTATACTGGACCAAACCAAGGCCCACCCGCGGCTGTAGAGCCTTAAATGATGATGATCTAATTAGGATCGAGTAAGTAATATTTACCCCTCTATGATCTTTTTTAATTAAAAAAAAACTTTGATATCCCATTTACACGTTTTTAGACGTTCCAGATCACGAAATATTTTTCAGAGGATGATTATTGCCGTTCACGTTGCTGGTCACCTCGAAACAACGCCTCGTATACAGTTAAAGTGATATGTATGTACATATTATTATAGGGTGTGATATAACTGTACTTTAACTGTAATTGTTTTGCATATTTCAGTATATTTTTGAAGCATTTCATTAAAGCATCATATTAACTTATAATAACGGACTTTTTTTTTAAATTCTTTACGGCATTAATGGCATTTTCCACAATATATATATATATATATATATATATATATATATATATATATATATATATATATTTATATATATATATATATATATATATATATATAAAAGCGTTTGATCGACGCATCTGGTGACCAAACGGCTGGTTCGTTCCTCGGACAGCACATTAGCATCGCTATACAACGAGGGAACGCAGCCAGCCTTTTAGGTACCCTCCCGGTTGATAGCGATTTGGAAGAAATTTATTATTTGGTATAGATTAATTATTTTTTTATTTTTTACCTACATATACCTATCTTCACGGGTGCCTTACGGCGCCCGAGACCGCCTAGGCGGCCCCAGGGTACCCAGCGGAGGGGTTTTATTCCCACCTCGTCGTAGCCGATGGTATAAGTCTACACCGAATAAGTGGCTAGCTCGTCGCGATGTTTTCAATAGACTCAATAACCCATCTATAAACAGTTTCACAAGTTGCTATAGTGAAACCGGGACCGACAGCTTAACGTGCTCCACGAGCCACTATAGTACAGTAACATCTGAGCCCTTGTCTCAGGCTGACGCCTGAGACAAGGGCTCAGATGGCCTCGACTCTCAAGGCTCTAGGCCTGAGGTGAGGTCCGTGAAGCAGTGGCTTGCTGCACGATGACGGCAGCAAGGTGAAGGCGGCGGCACGAAGGCAGCACGCAGACAGCGGGCAGCACGGCTGTAGAGGCAGCCGTACACGAAGAGGTGAATTCCCGTCTCTCAGGCCAATGCCTGAGACGAGAAGTCAGATGGCCTCGTCACTCAAGGCTCGAAGCCCGAGGCGAGGTCCTGCAGCACAAGGAGGTTCTCCTCAGAGCAGACGCCCGAGCGAAGTGGAGTCTAGGCAAATCCCGGAGGCCGCAACTCCAGGACCCAGAGTCTTCAAGGAAGTGTGACAGGATCGGGCCTGGTTCTCGACGTAGCAGGTTCAAGGTTTCAAGGATGAGAACCAGTCGATCACTGCCACTGTAGCTAGACTTCTTCTTCTTTCTTAAGCTTCCTCGAGACTGACGAAAAATCGCCGGTCCGAGATATTTAAAAACGATTTTAGAGCTCTACGATTAAAATTCATATTTAGTTTTAATTTATAGAGTGCCAGCATTTTTTTGGTTAGTATGGGAACTTTTGAAGCTACCTAGTCAGAGGAGACGCTAAGATTTGGTGTTTTAAGTGTCTAAAAATGTGAAAATACCTAAAGAATATGTTTTAATTTACAATATCACCTATGTATTAGTTTATATAATTAAAATTAAAATTTAAAATGTTAGGAATCTGATTTCATAACCAAAGCCTAACTTTTCGTGAAAACTAAATGAAAAATTTGGAACGTTCACAGAAGGGAAATTTCTAGCTGTCAAAATCCTGGAGTATTACATACAAATATTAACCAATTTAACCATGTTTTTACTACCTGGAATTTTCCCTGAAAATGGTGTATACATTTGGTGGTCATTTTAAAAAAATGTATGAAATGATATGAAGACAAATAAAATAAAATACATAAATATAATATGGAGCGGGTGTAACGTGACAACCCTGGGGCCGTCTAGGCGGCCTCGGGCGCCGTAAGGCACCCGTGATGATATGTCATGTATGTATGTACTTAACAGACAACTGTCTAGATTTTATAGGTAAAAGATTACTTAGGTAGCAGTAAATCATTTTGATCTAAACTTTACTGCTTGAAGTTAGGGGTTCAACCCATTGCTTGGTTTACGAGCTACGCAAACATTTAAACCATCGTTTAGTAAAGCACTAAACCATACCATCATGACCCATTTCTACGGCAGTAAACAGCGCTTGCTTTTAAGGTATTAAGTTTAAATTTAAACTACCAACTAATAGTATACCTATAAGTTACCTATCTTGTAAAAATAAATAAAAAAAAAAAAAAAAAAAAATTGCGTATCAAATTGAAAAAAAATATTTTAGTCCCAAATAGCCCATTTATCGAGAAAGGCTGATCTATATTATGCCTTTTATTTTGTTTAAAAAAATCATTGGTACGTACACACCGGGGTTTAAACTCGTTAACTAAGTGAGTGCTTTTAAGAAGTCTACATTCTAACCAACTCGGCCACCACGTTTCAATTCTAATTTTGAAACCAAACCTATATTCTAAATTTAAAATTGAATTCATCACGTTACGACCACTAAAAGTGAAGCATCAATGAAAAATGTTGCAAAATCGGGAAAAAATCTTCCTTTTCATTCAAGGGTGCATGTTCGTATTATGGTATAACTATCTTTTTTAATTTATATCTAGAAAAAATAATAAAATAAAATTAACAATACTAAAATAAAATATTAAAATAAAATACTTACCTAAAGAAACCTAAAATTATAATAAATATATTTCTTCCATATCACTGCCAGTGGGAAGTGTGCCCAAAAGACTGGCTGCGTTGCCTCGCTGTATTGCTAAACCAATTCGTTGTCCGAGGAACGAGCCAGCCCTTTGGTCACCGGATGTTTCGACCAAACGTTTCGAAATTTCTTTATATATTCTATGTGCTCCCGGTCCCCATGGCCCCATGGTTTCAACCCCAAACGGCTCAAATACAAAATCTCCCGTTAGACTAGAGTATTTACGCCGTTTGAGGTTTTCTGCCGAGGAAGCAGCAGCGCTAACCTTTTGAGATGTCCCTGAAAGATGTGAGGGTGCAAATGTGTCGGCGCATGTAGCGTCCCACACTAAACACCGCCCACACTTCCAGGGTACGAGAGTCATTCCATCAGGTCTCTTGCCATCATTTCGTGATAAACCATTTGGTTCTAAAATTGATGGCACCGAAATGGTGACAAGAGCCCGATGGATAATTTGGTTGATGTTGGCGTGTCGCTTAAACCGGCCAGCGCTTCTATAGCATGATAAGCCATGGTGACCGAGTTGGTCGACCATCTCTCCACACTGACAGTGATGTGGTAGATTACAAGGTGCTCCTAGTCGTAGGCATATCGCCAGGCGCAATGTGTTTCGGTCAAGCAGTGTCCCTATATTGGATGAAGGTAAAGCCTGTAACCACAGCCCAGATTCCCATTGGGCCACAGCTATGAGACGAGCGCGCTCTGAAGGCGATATAGCATTTTGCAATAATGATTCTTGTACTAATTTGCAGAGCGGCTCGTCCCATAGTGGGATGTTAGTTTGATGGGTATGGTGTTTGATGTGGAATGAACAGTCCACACGTTTCTGGACTCGACCAAGTGAGAGACCTCGAAATCACTAAGTGACGGATTTAATATCTTGCCAATGAGATCTCTTGCACTGTAAACCGAGGACAGAAACGCAGGTAGAGCAACACTAGCAGTTTTGCGAATACCCAAGCCTCCAAACCGAATAGGTAAGGAAGCCTGAGTAAACATTTTATCGTCTAAATTTATATTTAATAACTTGGACAATGTTGTTTTTATTATTAAATCAATATTATCCAAAATCGATTGGAACTTCCAGAAATGTGAGCATCGCAAAAAATATGTGAATTTTGGAACGAATAGACAGTGCCGAATGATATGTAAAGCCATGTGAGTGTTAATTTCCAATAGTCGTTCCGAAACTTCATTAAAATTTTGAATTTTGTCGTCCATGAAGTGTGAAAAAGCCTCATCGAGTATTGGAGACCCTAAGAGGTGAAGAGAACTATATCTACGAGTACCTAAATTGGTACTAATATAATAAAAAGGTAAAGTTTATGAGGTTGTAAGCATCTCTGGATCTGCTGAACCGATTATGATGTATCATCACGGGTGCCTTACGGCGCCCGAGACCGCCTAGACGGCCCCAGGGTACCCAGCGGAGGGGTTTTAATCCCGCCTCGTCGTAACCGATGGTATGAGTCTACACCGAACAAGTGGCTAGCTCGTCGCGATGTTTTGAATAGACTCAATAACCTATCTATAAACAGTTTCACAGGTTGGTATAGTGAAACCGGGACCGACAGCTTAACGTGCTCTCCGAGGCACTATAGTGGTGTTGTCAAACAAATGTACAGATTTTTTTAAATTAAAAACTCATTGGTACACACCGGGATTCGAACCAGGGACCTAAGTGTTTTTAAGTCCAAGGTCTAACCAACTCGGCCACCACCATATTAAAAACCGATTTAAAAAAATATTTTAAGTGTTCGATAGCCCATTTATCTAGGAAGGATATAGGCTATATAACATCACGCTAGGACCAATAGGATCGGAGGATCAATGAAAAATGTTTGGAAAACGGAGAAAATTTGTTCCTTTTGAGAGCTTCCGTTGCGTGCGCAGACAAAGTTGCGCGGGTCAGCTAGTTAAATATAAACTTTAAAGCCATAAAGTGCATAGAAAGATCATTGTTTTTGTTTGACAGCCTCCGTAGACTAGTGGTTGCGCCTTTGGCGTTGTATCCGGGGGTCGTGGGTTCGATTCCCACCTATGGCAAAAAAATATTAGTACGTTTTTCTGTACAGTTTGTCATGGTCTGGTTGTTTATAAAATATAATATGTATTATATCGTTGCTTCTGGTACACACAGTACAAGCCTAGAGCTTAGTTTGTGACCAGAGCAATATGTGTAATTTGTTATTATTATTATTATTATTTATTATTAATGTACCTATATATCTAACCAACCTCTCTATTAACCTTAGTACGTAACGTTATCCAGAACAAAGAGTGTAAAAGGCGTAACCCTGTTATTTGATATACGTTCTATAATTATTACCTTAGTGTGCATTTTTAATTGCGTTCTTGCATTATACATAAGTAATTAAGTATGGCGCGTGAATGGGGTTAGAACAACACGCTAGAATCATATTTAATAGCATTATGTTTTTTTACAGGATATTATTTTTTTATGTTTTGCAGTAAAAAAATAGATATCTCTTAAGGGAATACCTATATGTTTAATTAGCTGTAGTTTTATTAGATATAAAAATATTAAATAATTTATATAAATACTCGATCCTGCGGTTTTACATACTGAGTGTTTTTTCCCACAGTGGCAATTTTTTTATTGTTTTCTATAATGAAATGAAACATATATATTTTAGTGTCGCCTAGCCATGGGCTCAAGGTCAATAATATATAACTAGCAAACTATACCCACGGTCTTACTCCGGTATTTTTTTTTCATACAAAAAGGTTACACTAACAGGATGTATGTATGTATGTATATATGTATGTATGTATGTATGTATGTATGTATATATGTATGTATGTATGTATGAATGTATGTATGTATGTATGTATGTATAATACGAATTATTTAAAACACTTTCTTATTGCTCACCTACCTACACCACGAAATCTTCCAACCAAAAATGTGACTCTAACTTCAGCCGTTTGGGCTCTGGACGTATGCCAATTTGTTAATCAGTTTTTTTGTGACGACTGTCGAGTGTGAACTTTCTTACGGATATTAAATTGTAGTTACATACATACAAATCTTCACGGGTGCCTTACGGCGCCCGAGACCGCCCCAGGGTACCCAACGGAGGGGTTTTAATCTACACCGAAAAAGTGGCTAGCTCGTAGCGATGTTTTGAATAAACTCAATAATCCATCTATAAACAGTTTCACAAGTTGGTATGGTGAAACCGGGACTGACAGCTTAACGTGCTCTCCGAGGCACTATAGTGGTGTTGTCAAACAAATGTACATAATTTTTTTAATTAAAAACTCATTGGTACACACCGCTATTCGAACCAGGGACCTAAGTGTTTTTAAGTCCAACTCGGCCACTACGTATATTAGTACCTAGATAATTAAGTTTTTTTGGTTTGATTAGGTACCTTACAGGTCAGAGACCACCGTGGTGCCTATGTCGCCCATAAAAAAATAAAATGATAATTTACGACTTAAAGTACAAAAAAAGTTTAACAAAAAATCACTTCAACTTTTATACTAAACTCACAATTGAGACCCCGCCACTTGTCTTTTGCTTGATACGAAGAAATTCTTTAGTCCATCCCCGCAAGAGGTCGCGAGGAGTCAATCATAAATTTTAATGGACAAATATCATGATGACTCCTGATTTATCTTACAGGGTACCCAGCGGGGGGGTTAATCCCACCGTCGTAGCCGATGGTATGAATCTATACCAACAACTTAACGTGCTCTCCGAGGCACTATACTGATGTTGTCAAACAAATGTACATTTTTTTTTAAATTAAAATCTCATTGGTACATACACACCGGGATTCGAACCAGGGACCTAAGTGTTTTTAAGTCCAAGGTCTAACCAACTCGCCTACCACGTAATAATTGTATATAATTCTGCGAAAATATATTTTAAACCTGCAAACTTATCTGTGGCAAAACGCTACAACACTTATATTGGTAAAGACATGTCTTTAATTTCATTAAAAAAACATTGGTACACACATTGGGGTTTAAACCCGTTACCTAAGTACTTTTAAGTCTACAATCAAACCAACTCGGTCACCACTTATCAATATAAATACTAATATTGAAACCAAACGTATATTTTAAATTTAAAATTGAATTCAAGTTGCAATTTCCGGTTAGTTACATCGGTTCAGTCATGTATTTACCGTAACTATCGGTAAACCTGTTACGCCAGGGAAACAATTCTAAATATTAGAATAACAAAACAAACTAGTGGATTGTCGTTGTGTTCAAAACATTTTTCTATTTGTTGTGTAAATTCAATTTAAATTCAGTGTACTATTTTGAACTGAATTCAATGGAACTCTGTCTCTTTATTTATTTCAATACTTACATAAACATTCTAGCGTGTTTTATTGTTAAATTAAAACAATTTAGTTAAACTTAAAAAAAAAACTTTAGCTAAAATATGTTTTGTGTCTTTTACGCATATTTCTTATTGTTTGCTAAAAAAAGAGACTTTAACACGTTAGTTGCCAAAAAAAATACTATAAAAGTATTGTATACATATCATCACGGGTGCCTTACGGCGCCCGAGACCACCTAGACGGCCCCAGGGTACCCAGCGGAAGGGTCTTAATCCCACTTCGTCTTCATAAAAGTATTGTATGGTAATGTTTATTTTTGTTTAATCTTAAAAGAAATGTGTGAATGGCCTAGACCGCTTTTCGATAGTTCAATCCTTTTCCTACAAGCCCCTGAGAAGTAGTTTGCCATTATGTAATGGCATGTAAGTTACATTTCATACACAATAGTATAAGCTTGCCACTCGACGTCGCGTGCTCGGCCAAATTGAATAGCAACGCGAACACGCGACGTCGCGTAATTGGCAATAAACGTGTTAACTAGTGTTCTTTAAGGACTCCATATTTTTTTTTATGACCTGACTAAAAAAGACGTAAAAAATAACATTACAGGTGCCTTACAGTGCCAAAACCGCCTAGACGGGCCTCGTCCAAGGGGGTTTATTTCCACCTTGTCATAGTCGATGGTATTTTCAGTCTATACTAAACAAGTGGGAAGCTCTTCGTTCGGCGTTTGGATAGGCATATACAGTTTCACAAGTTGGTATTGTGAAGTAAGGCCCCCGTGATGGTAATCTTTCGAACCTAAACCTATTTGAAAAAGTAAACCTCTAATCTTTCTCTCAACAAGATCTTTAATAGTTCTAAGTTAATTGCACCAGGTGGCGTTTAAGATATTGATGTAGACAGAGAAATAGACTACAGAGGCCATAGTGTGAGTTTGTTTTAACGTTAAGTTAGTACTCTGCCCAATAGGAACGCTTAATTTTCTAAGCAAGTCAAAATAAGCTAATCTGATTGGCGGAGAGTTGAATCTGCACTTACTGTGACGAGCACGTTAAAAAAAATCGCACTTGGGCCACTGAGGCTTACAATAACATAAATTCCATTTTTAAAACTAACGCTGTTATTTTTTTTTCAGGTAATTTTCATTAAGTCGTAAACATTAAGACGTAGCTAATAAAATTCAAGGTAAAATATATTTTTAGCTTATTAGATTATCTATTACATACACCTTTGTTTCTAAATCGTTTGCAGTTGTCGCTGCAAGACTTTGGAATAATTTACCAGTCAAAATAGAATCACCAAATAGAGTCATATTTAAAAAAAGAGTATATGATTACTATTTAAATTCATAGGTAGTTTTTATTTATCTTTCATTATTCTATTCCTTTCCACTTTGTTACTTCTCCTTTCTCATTTTGTAGTTGGTAGTATTGTGTATATGTAGTTTATGTATGTATATATATAAGATATATTTAAGTAGTGTATAATAGATTGTAAGTATTTTATATAATATTCACTGGTTTATATACTTAGTTACTATATTGCACCTACCTCACTTATTAACTGCTTTTATTGTCCCGAAGGTTTGACTGGTAGAGAATGCCTAGCGGCATTAAGTCCGTCTTTGTATTTTGTATGCAATAAAGATTTAAATAAATACAGGGTGACTTTAAATATATGTACTTTGGGCTAATATGAGATGCCTTACGGCGCCCGAGACCGCGTAGACGGCCTCAGGGTACCCAGCGGAGGGGTTTTTAATCCCTTTCGTCGTAGCGTGGTAGTATAAGTTTACACCGAACAAGTGGCTAGCATATAGCGATGTTTGGACTGATTTAATAACTCATCTATAAACAGTTTCACAAGTTGGTATAGTGAAACTGGGACCGACACCTTAACGTGCTCTCCGAGGCTCTATGGGACGATATTAAGGACGATAGAAAGATTTTTTTTGGATAAGTGGAAGCGATAAATGTTGTTAAACAACAATATAAATAACGGGTTGAAAAACCCTTTGATAGAACTTTGTTTTCTAAAACAAAATAAAACAAAAAAAATAGATGAAGATTTTATTTTATTTTATTGAATGCTGGAAATGCGTTAACGGTCAATAGATCACGCGATGTTAACAAGTCAATTTTGGCCTATTATTGATGACGTGGATATCACTGACATGTGGTTTCAACAGGACGGTGCCACATGTCACACAGCCAATGAAACGATTAATTTATTGCAAACCAAATTTCCCGATCGCATAATTTCACGAAACTCAGCTGTTAAGTGGCCAGCCAGATCGTGTGATTTAACACCACTGGTTTTTTTTTGTGGGGCTATGATAATGACAGGGTCTATACGGAGCTATTGGAATCGATTGCAGCCTTAAAACTCCAAATACGTGATGTGATTAACGAAATAGTCCCGCCATTTTGTCAAAAAGTGATTAAAAACTTTAATGAAAGAATCGACATCTGTCAGCATGCTTGTGGTGGACATTTGCCAGATATCATTTTTCATGCATAATAGGGAATATGCATGTAACGCCAATTATTATTATTTTAATATACAATGTTCCTTTTATGTCTTTAAACATATTTACAGTAATCTATTTTATTTTGATTAGCAAATATTTTTTATAAATACGATTTTAAAAATCATTTTTTTTGTAGAAACGGAACGCATTTCTAAACGCTTCGATATTAGCAAACATTACATGTGACGTCATTCGTGCACAAACAAATGTCAACGTGTGTTCTGTAGTCTACAGTTTCTTGTTTTCTCGGGTATTTATTGTCCTTTATTACGATATAATTTGTAATAAACAAACCTTTTGACTAACTTTTGAAGTGCAATAACATTAAACTAATATGCTTTTTGAGCACGAATGGCGTCACAGAATGGCGGCTAGTGATGTACCGTTTTTTACTGCGGTAGTGGCAGATAAAGTTTAAACCCTTTTATTTTTGTGTTATTTACCTTATTATTATATATTCCCTTTAAAAATGTTTAATATTTGTTTTTAGGGTCTAATGGAGTTACTCTATCAACTAATGAAATAATAAAAAAAAACATGCATATTCCCTATTGCCGAACTTTTCTTTTTGTAATTCAAAAAAAAATAATCATCTTCATCTAAATTTTTTATATTATTTTGTTTTAGAAATCAAAGTTCTTGTTGAAAAACCCTTTATATTCAACTCCGTTCAAGAACCCTTTTATGTCTGTTTACTATCAGGTAGATCCAGAAACGACATAAACTAAATTTGTTTATGTACCTATATATTTTTTCTATTGGAGTCAGTATTAGTTGATATAGCGAAACTGGGACCGACAGCTTAAGATCCAGAAATATATAACCTATAATGTATGGACATAAACTAAATTTATTTATGTACCTATATATTTTTCTATTGGAATCAGTATTAGTTGATATAGCGAAATTGGGACCGACAGCTTAACGTACTCTCCACTATTATGGTGTTCTCAAATTAATATATATATATATATATATTTAATTATTATATTTTATATAATAATTAAAGATAAAATGCAATGCAAAAATCCTGGTGGGCGGGACTCTTACCCACGATCCTCGCTTTCGCGGCAAGGCGCTCAACCACTGAGCCAACCAGGTTCCGAACAGTCACCCCTCACGAATTTAGTCATTGCTTGTTAAAAAAATTATTTTTATTTTTTATTACAAACTCATTGGTAACATCTGGATTTGAACCGCGAACCTTACAACTGTAATGTTTTAAATTTTTTCGGTCTAACCATAACTATATATAACTAGGCCACCATAGAATAAGGAAAATAAACTTAATCAAAATGTAATGTCACTCAAAAACTAATTTAATAAAACTTTGAATTATGTTTTAATTAAAATAAACACCCGGAATGATATTGTATACAATATAATAGAACTGTCACTTAGAATGTCATAATTTGAATGGACATTTGAATTTGGAATCCAAATAGCTTTATAACAGCTATTGCCGTCCCCTGTCATGTTGATACTTTAATTTATATACCGCTTTTGTATAACGATTCTAATCTATACTAATATAATAAAGGAGTTGTTCGTTTGTTTGGTTGAACGCGCTAATCTCAGGAACTACTGGTTCGAATTTTAAAAAAAAAATGTGTTGGATAGCCCATTTATCCGCTTATGCCGCGTAGATAACCAGGGTTTACATTATTTTATTATAACTGGGTTATCTACGAAGAAATTGAATTTCTGTTTGTGAACCGCAACGATGTCATTTGATAACCAGAGGCTCTACCATGGGTTTGCGCATTGTAGAAACGTAACGTATTCATTGAGCAACGTGAGCAATAGGATCCCTTTATTTTTGGTAATAGGATTGAATAAAGCGATCTTATTGGTTGTTGCTCACGTATACGTAAATGAATACGTTACGTTGCTACAATGAGCAAACCAATGGTAGAGCCTCAGTCATCTAGGATTTTTTTTTTTTTTCACAAACGCTATTTTCAATACAAGGCTTTCCTGTTAGGCGGTCTCGGGGGCCGTAAGGCACCCGTGATGATATGTATGTATGTATGTATCTATTAATGTAACAAATTTTTTTTTGATAGCTGGTTAGCAATAGATGTCCTTGTGGCTACATAACCATTTCATAATATTATTATAACAATATCATAGAATGATATTTATCACAAATAGAATGATATAAAATGTATAGAGCCTTTCGAGAGCTTCCGTTACGTGCGCAGCGTAAACGCTTAAAGTTGCAGACGCAGTTGCGCGGGTCAGCTAGTAAATAATATACTAACTAGCTTTTATTTCTCCGGCTTTGCCTGCTTTATGTTAGGGGATAGAAAACTATAATAAAGTGAAATATAAGTTTAGGTCAGTGATATTTTCTAATAATATAATCTAATTATTTTAAATATAATTATACAAAAAAAAAACTATTCCTATACTTCAACTCACCATGATCATAATACCACTGACTCTCTCCTAGATCTTATACTCACTTTAAACTCTGACCGAATAGCTACTCATGGTCAGTGTGCTGCGCCTGGTTTCTCAAAACATGATTTAATATACGCTTCATATAAAATTAAAGTTCCAAAAATAAGGCCAAAAATTAAGTTTGCTCGCATCTGTAGTTAACGCCTGCTGATCCATTTTCACAAATTCACAAGGTACTTCAGCGTAGTTTTGTGAAAATAGATCAGCAGGCGTTAACTACAGATGCGACCAAACTTAATTGGGATGTACTGCCGCTATTGGATACTGTAGATGAACAAATTAATTTATTTAATAAATACATAAATGAACTTTATGATAAACATGCACCCCTACGACTAGTCCGCATGAAACACGCTCCTACTCCATGGCTGGATAGTAACATCCGCGAAGCCATGAAATTGAGGGACTACCTTAGGCGTTCTCACATTAAGTCTCCTACCGATGAGAACTGGGTTAAATTTAAGCGCGCCAGAAACCGCGTGAGCCAATTATGTAGAAATGCTAAACGTCAATTCTTCCATAAAACTGTCAGCGATTGTACCCCACAAAATGTTTGGAAAGCCCTTCGGTCTCTTGGAATTGGTAAATCTCGTTCAAACGTTCCTTCTTCTGTTGACATAAACACTCTAAACAAACATTTCTCCACCCCTCCCCTCACTTTAGACCCAGTGTTAAAAGATGTCACTATATCAACTTTATCATCTAACAATTCAAGTGGCAACTTTGATTTCAAACCTGTGACTGCCGAACAAATCAAAAATATTCTTCTCGCTCTTCACATTAAAGCAGTCGGTTACGATGGTATTGGCCGTAACTTGCTAATGTCTATCATTCACATAATATTACCCTGCATCACCCATATCATAAATTCTTCATTGTCAACTGGAACTTTTCCTTCTATTTGGAAAAAAGCATATATCTTACCCATTGCAAAAAAGGCGTCTCCTATTCTTTCCACAGATTTTCGACCTATTTCTATTCTCCCATTCCTCTTAAAAATCCTTGAATGAGTCCATCTCCAACTTACTGCCTTCATGAATTGTCATAATCTGTTTAATCCCTTTCAATCAGGTTTCCGACCTGCTCACAGTACTACTTCTGCTCTTCTTAAAATAACAGATGACATTCGCGCTGCAATGGATTGTCGAAAACTGACCCTTCTCACTCTTCTTGACTTTAGCAATGCATTTAACTGTGTTGACCACGATATCCTGATAGCAATTTTAAAGACTCTTAATATCTCTTCAACCGCGCTTAAGTGGTTTAAGAGCTATCTGGGTGATCGTGTGCAACGCATTAAGTTGGATGACGCGTTTTCTGATTGGTGCCCCACACTGGCTGGCGTACCTCAAGATGGAGTCTTATCTCCCCTCTTGTTTTCTATTTTTATAAACACGGCCACAAAAACCTTAGCGTGCAATTATCACTTATATGCGGACGACCTGCAGTTATATACAGCATTTAATAAGGATGAGGCGACTGACGCAATCAATAGAATAAACACTGACCTTGAGGCTTTGAGGGTTTGGTCTCATGAGTATGGTCTAATGGTAAACCCTAATAAAACTCAAATAGTGATGATTGGTAGCAGGGAATTGCTGAACAAAATAGACATGTCGATGCTTCCAAGTATCACTTTTAGTAATGTCTTAATTCCTTACAGCTTCACTGTAAAAAACCTCGGTGTTCACATTAGTCAGGATCTCTCATGGAATCATCACGTTAATGAAGTCAGTAGAAGGGTATTCGCAACCATGCATACACTAAAACGGGCTCAAATTTTCCTACCTCTTGCCACAAAGCTACTGCTAGCAAACACTTTGTTGCTTCCAATAATTGACTATGCTGATGTCTGCTTCTCTGATCTTACTGAAGAGCTACTGAATAAATTAGATCGACTTCTCAACTTATGTATACGCTATATATTTGGCTTGCGTAAGTATGATCATGTATCCCAATTTCGTATTCAGTTAAAGTGGCTCAATATCCGCTTTCGCAGGCATCAGCATATACTAACTCTTTTTTTCAATACACTTTTTAACCCTCTTTCTCCGAATTATTTAAAAGAGCGCTTCCAATACCTCTCTTCTACCCATGATCGTGACCTAAGGTCTACCGAAAATAACCTTCTTACTATTCCTATGCATTCTTCAACCAGATATTCAAATTCTTTTACAGTAACCGCAGCATCACTCTGAAACAATCTTCCCCTGTCAATACGAACAAAAGTTACTACAGCTTCATTTAAAACCATCCTCACTTTTTTTCCTTAATAATCAAAACTGTTAACATTTTATTTTCTTATTTTTTTTAATGTAAGTATGCGAAATTATTTATTTATGTATGTATATATATCTACTTATTTATGTATGTCTATATATTATTATTTATGTAAGTTTATGTATACATGTTATATGAGTTAAATATGCGTAACAAAACAACGAGTATCAATGCAAAACTGTCTTTATTCGACTACCCACATAAGAACTTATATTACATAACTTAACAAATTAGCATAAACGTTAATAACTACTTAACATATTAATAACTACTATTAAATATTACGTAAGTATTTTACATAAACAACCTCGAAGGAGGTTTAAGAGGTCTCGGTCTCATTTCACGTTTTGACCGGGGAGTCGCCTCCACAACCTCCACGGCTTCTACCGCCCTCGCCACCCGCGGCGACGTCCGCGTCGGCGACGCTGCAGCCGGAGTTGTCGAAGTCGCTGCGGGTGATGTGGCTTCTTGTGTAGAAGTTCGAGTGAGTGAGAATCGTTTTCTTGGAACTTCGGTATTTATTATTTGATCGGCATGCCTTTGAGTAGAACCCGAGGCATGCTCGACTGCATATGAAGCTGGTCCGATTGTTTCCCTCACTCGACCTTCCACCCATTTAGGCTTCAAGGGCGAGTACTCCCTGAATAACACGCGGTCTCCGACGCCGATGACGCGCGCCACGCCGCCCGCTAGCTATGTCTGACGTGCCTGAGACTCCTGGACGTCGTTCGGTGCTCGGACGTAGCGCGTCCAGACGGCCGCGCAGAAGTCGACCGAACATCGCCATCGCGGGAGCCACGCCGGTTGTCGCATGCTCACAGTTTCGATATTGGAATAACATGTCGGCTATGGCTCGATCGACGTCTTCGCCCTCCGAAACCGCCTTTTTAATACATTTTTTAACCGTTTTTACGGCGTTCTTGCCGCCCCGTTACCCTGCAATCTGTATGGACTCGTTAAAAAAAAAAAAAAAAAAAAAAAAAAAGTCAGAACCGTCAACAGCTGTTTTGTTGTTCGGAGTCTTATATAATTAATTTAAATAGTTTATAATGTAAATTAAATATTAAAAACACTATATACGTTATAATAAAACGAAAACAATTATAGTTTATAGCACTTTTGCTATAAAAACTAGCAGAAGAGACATTACAAGGTATTTATGTTTGGCGTTCCAATTGACTGTTTCGTATGAAATCGTTATAAAATTCAAGTTAGATATTACCTATAGCTTATTAGTATTAGTGAATATTTACTATACTATTTTCTTGTTCTCTTCATGTTATGTAGGAAAATTACTAAGTGAGTAATAACTTACAGTGCTTAATAACACAGTACTTAATAACTGTGAGTGAGTGTGAGGTCAAATTTATAATAGGTAGGTAGGGTAGGTTTGTTGAACAAGAACTTTTAATATTTTTAGCCATATAATTTTAATAACATTTCTTCTTTTGGATTAATAATAATATTTAAGTATTTATATGTATGTTATTCATTGACAGCCTCCTCTACAGTAAAGGCATTCCGCAAGGAAGAGTATTTTATTGTGATGGATGGTGAACTATACAAAAAGTATATTAATATGCCATATGCCTAGATGCCCAACTACTAATACTGCATTACACATCACCCTAATAAATTATAATAATCTTTTTATAAACAGGTTTTCTTTTATGTGGTGTATTGTCATCACAAGAATTTTAATAAATTATTAAGTAGTTGTTCAAAATGTTCCCCTTATAGTAATAGGTACTTAGGCATGTGTTTTGTGAGGATCAGTTACTGGGTGTGAATTGTGTTTTCAGAATCAGTCATGCCTCCTACCACAAGAAGAGCTACTGTGGTAGAATTAGAACAAAAAGTAAAAACTGCTCTGGTTGAACTAAAAAAATCAAAGTTACTGTGTGACCAACTTTTGAAAGAGCGAGATGATGGTGAGGCTGAGTTATTGGACATCAATGGCAAAGTTAAGGAGTTGAAAAAAGAGCTGAGTGAACTCCACACCCAGTATAGTGACGTATGTAGTGAACGGGACCAGGTACAGAAGCAGCTCTCCGCTGTTGGCCTGTACAGTGACTACTATGTGCAGGCATTAGATCGGATCCGGCATTTAGAGTTGCAGCTCAATGAAGCTCTAAGGACTATTGAAAAGTTTGAAGAGGAGAAGGAGAGGTGCCAGTGTGAACAAACATTATGTTTATATGATGAGTTGGTTGACAAAGACTTAAAAGTGAATAATGTAGTTTCAATCAATGGTGGTTATTTTAGCAATAGGAAATACATTAAGCTTTTAAAATTTATTAAAAAATATAAAAATAAGTTAAATAACAGTTATATTAGGTCTAGGAATATATCTTTAAAAGCAGACTGTCGTAGGCTCATGTTGGAAGCTAGACAAAATAGTGAATATATAAATAATTTACAGCATCAATATGATAGTGATTATAGCATCAATATGATAGTGATAATATATTATCGGCAGCAAATGACACTCTGGAAATGGTTTCAAAATGGTTCACGGCAAATAATTTAGTTTTAAATGCAAAGAAGACTAAGTGCCTGAAATTTACTTTGCCTAATGTATCTAATATCAATGCCACAGTGAAGATAGGTGGTACTGACCTGGAATTTGTTGACTCCACTGTGTTTTTAGGGATCACAGTCGATTCCAAACTACAGTGGAAAGCTCACCTTACTTCTTTATCCAATAGACTGAGCTCTGCTGCATATGCAGTCAGAAAAATCAGAAAGTTAACTGATGTTGCAACAGCCAGACTAGTATACTTCGCCTATTTTCACAGTATAATGACATATGGTCTTAATAATGTGGGGATCTGCGGCAGATATTGATACTATATTTATTCTACAGAAAAGGGCCATTCGGGCAATATATAACATGAAAGCTCGTGATTCTCTTCGAGAAATCTTTCCTATGATTGATGTACTGACACTACCATCTCAATATATTTATGAAAATTTATTGTACGTTAGGAAAAACTTAAATATGTTTAGTAAAAATGGCGATAGACATAATTTAAACTTAAGAAACATAGATAAAATCGATATACCAAAGTTTAGACTGCAAAAAACTAATAAATGTTTCGTCATTAACAGTATAAGGTTATTTAATAAATTACCTAAAAGCTTTATAGATCTGAGTGAAATAAAGTTTAAAAATTGTATAAAACACATATTAATCAATAAGGCTTACTATAGTGTAAAAGACTATCTTAACGATAAAGACGTCTGGATCCGTCCTGATATGCAACTGAGGTCTCGCAACTAGTAAACAAATTGCTTATGTAGAATCTACCCTAGTTTAGTAGGTATATAATGTCCGATATTGTAATAATTTTATATTACATAATTTATTTTCATTACATTATGTAAATTTTGTCTTTGGATAAGGTAATCATTGATGATTACCTACTTATTTATACTTAATTTATACTAATAGTATACTGTGTAGTTATGTACATTGGTACCGTATCAAATAATCTGCCATAGGGTGTTCTACGCATGCTGATCAGTGGGGTGCATTTTGAGTATGTTACTATATATATATATATTATATATTGTATGTATGCTATATAGCATAAGTCAATCAATAGCTGTACCCCTCTTTTAGTTTGTGTGAAGCACTAGAGTTTTTTACTTGCTGGTTTCTTTTTCTCCGGGGTGTCTCTGAGGGGATCGACTTTACAGTTAGTGTTTATGCCCTTAAAAATACCGATCCTTATACCTTTACTTATATGTGATTGGTTACTTAGCTTTTATTTACAACAAATATTTAAGGCATGGATATGGTCGGTGAAGTTGGTCGCCTTGGTGGCTCTCTTGTATGGCAGATAATGATTGACAGGTCAATGGAATCAGCTAACCACCTAGTCTTACACTAGTTGGTTATGTAGTGTGTGTTCGGTTCGGTAGTAATTTTCATATTAAGATTTCCATTCCATCGTGTCTAAGTTATTATTAATATTTGTCGTTATTTTGTTAATGAATAGCTGCCTAACCAAACGCACTCTAAGACCTCATTGTTAAACTTTTTTTTTTTTTTTTGACTATTCATAAATATCTGTAAAGATTTACATGAAATAAATGATTTTGACTTTGACTTTGACTAACGTGTGCATTATGCCGTTCTTTTTAAAATATAGCTGCATTTCATTAGAAGAGAATGGAGGACCATTATCAGTGACAATCTGCAAGGGAAGACCGAATCTAGAAAACATGTCACTTAATTTAGAAATGACACTTTTTGCAACTGTAGTTGACAAATGGAAAGCTTCGATCCACTTGGTGTGTGCATCCACTACAATAAAATAATATTTGCCTCGATATTGACCGAAATCAGCGTGCAGCCGCTGCCACGGCCTCGCGGGAAACGTCCACGGCGTGAGCGGCGCGTGCGGCGGGTCGTCACGCTGTTGCCGGCACGCGCCGCACTCGCGCGCCACCGATTCTATTTCACTATCAAGTCCCGGCCAGTATACGTAATTTCGCGCCAAAGATTTCATTTTAACCACGCCTAGGTGTCCCTCGTGTAATTCTCGCAATATATAGCTTTGTAACTTATTTGGCATGACTATACGATAGTTATAGACTATACAACCGTGTTCTATGAACAAATTATTTTTACGATAAAAATATGGTTTTTCTACTTCTATTTCTGTGGATCGCGGCCAACCGAAAAGTACGTAACCGACAATTTTAGCTAAAACGGGATCTCTTTTAGTCGCTTCTGCAACATCCTTATAACTAATCGGAAACTCATTTTCAACATAAAATAAATACGACACCGAATCTGCCACACGCCGAGACTTTGTGTCCGGCAGCGGCAGCCGCGACAGCGCATCCGGTGGGCCGTTGCGTGTAGTGCTCACCCATTCGACTGAAAAGTCGTACGCCGCCAGCCGTGCCGCGTACCTCTGCAGTCGGCTTGCAGCCGTCTGGGGAATGCCGACCTTATCTCCAAAAATATAAGATAACGGTTTATGATCCGTTCGAATCAAGAAACGACGCCCGAATAAGTACTGGTGGTTTTTTATGACTCTGTAAAAAATTGCTAACGCTTCTTTATCCAATTGGCTATACGATTTCTCCGCGTCGTTAAGCGTCCGAGACGAGTAGCAGATAGGTCTCTCCGAGCCGTCAGGGTACCGGTGCGCCAGGACGCTGCCCACCCCGTACGCGCTGCTGTCGACGCTCAGAACGACTGGAAGCGCTGCGTCATAATGAGCCAACGCCCTATCACTACACAATATATCCTTAATTTTACGGAATGCATTGTCACACTCTTCGTTCCAATCCCACGTTATTTCTTTCTTTAATAGCGAATACAAAGGGTGTAACAATGTACTTAAATTATTCACAAACTTACCATAGTAATGGACTAATCCTAAAAATGCTTTCAATTGGCTTACGTCGTTCGGCGAGGCGCGGCTGCTACGGCCTGAACCTTGCTTTCATCCGGGTGGAGGCCATTTTCATCAATTACATGGCCCAAATAATTTATTTTATTTTTAAAAAAACTCATTATTAGGAATGCCTCTCAGGGTCTCTTTCATCATTCTCTGAAACATTTCAGGAATACAATTCAAACCGAAAGGTGTACGAAAATACATAAAATTCCCGACGTGCGTAGTGATGGTGGTGCACGGACGGGACCCCTCGTGCAGAACCACCTGTTGGTAAGCATGGGACAAGTCGATCTTTGAAAATGCCTGCCCACCGCTCAGCGCGGCAAACACCTCCTCTATGCGTGGTAATGGGTACGGTTCCCGTTTTAAAATTGGATTAATTGTCATTTTGTAGTCGCCACAAATGCGTATACTACCACATTTTATTATTACTGCCCTATCGGCGTACCGTACTCCGTATTCGACACTTTTACTATAGTGCCCTCGTTCTCCAGCCGGGCCAGCTCCCGCTCGACCGGCTCCCGTAGGGCGAGAGGTAAGTTGCGCGCTTTATGAAATATGGGTTCGTGTTCTTTTAATTTTAATTTAAACTGTTGGGAACATGTACCTAACCCGGATGAAAACACGACACTAAATTCCTTAGCTAAGTGATCAATTAAGCCATCGGAATCCTCACAGTCGTTAGGATGAATTTTATTGTATAACATGTAGGTACTCATGTAGTTTTTAAGTTTTAATTCACGAATCCACGCGCGACCCAACAGTGGAGGTCCCCCGCCCGCGATCACAAATAGCGGCAGCGACCGCGGCGCGGCGCCCCCCACTCCCGACACGCTAACGACTATGAAGCCGATAGGCTTTATTGTATCCCGGTATATGAACGTAATATTAACTTATCTACTTCTATTTTACATGTATTAAAATGTTTTATGTAAAACTTTTCGTTAATAGCTGAAATTCTACTACCGGTGTCAATCTCAAAACTTACCGACTTACTGTTTATAAATAATCCAATTACATACGGTCTGTCCTCACAATGAAACAAATCGGTCATATTATTAAAACCACTCTCACTCGAACCGGTTTCATTATCACTGTTATTTAAGAAAAAATGATTTCGTCTAAACCTTTCAGTTTCGCGCGACACACTATTACACATGACCGGCTAAGGTGACCTTTAACACCGCACGAATCACACGTAAACTGCCTAAACCTACACTTATCAGCTGTGTGGTTGCGCCCGCATCGCCAGCATCCTCCAGGTTGGCGCGCGGCCTGCTGTGCCGGCGGCCTCGTGCCGCGCCCACGCCGCTGCCCCGCGCCGCCCAGCCTGTGGATTGCGCCCTGCTCCCCGGCCGCACCTCGCTCTCCGGAGCCCGCTCGGCCCGCGCTGCGCCCGCTCGCCTCCGCGTGCCGGTCGGCCGCCTCCAGCGCCAGCGCCAACTCGACGGCGCGCGCGTACTTCAGATCTACTTCAGCAAACAGTCTGCTACGCATGTCCTCGCTCTCGAGTCCGGACACAAACTGCTTGACCGCTTGGACCAGCTCGTCGAAGGTTTTGTCTTCTGGGTTGGCCGGTGCGCAGAGATCTACCATCAGATCGTAGGTGGCTTCTCCGACAAGCGTTATCAATGTCGCCACATGCAGCGGGATGTCGATGCTGTTTAGGGTTATGTACTGCTTAACCCTGCTGATATATGCGGTCCATTTACGTGACGACACATCAAAAGATTATATTTTGCCAAACGGCATTTTTTTTTTAAATCACTAATTACGATTTATATTAAATAATCCTCGTCGCCAGTTAAATATGCGTAATAAAACAACGAGTATCAATGCAAAACTGTCTTTATTCGACTACCCACATAAGAACTTATATTACATATCTAACAATATGTTATAATACCAGTATGTATTGTTATATTATCTAAAAATTTATCTATATACCTTTTATTTTATATTATATATTGCTTTAAATAGCACTCTGCCTGTTTTTTTTTTTGGTCAATCTCCCAAAGGTTAGCTGGTAGATAATGCCTTAGGCATTAAGCTCGCCTATGTACAATAGTGTTAAGCTTTTGTCCAATAAAGAATTTTACAATACAATACAATACTTAGCTATATTAAAATTAAAAAGGCCTCCATGTCCCAGCTATTATTATTTTCTATTTTTTTTATTATAAAGTAGAATTCAGTAGGACTAAATAACAATAAATAATAAATGTAATTCATTATTTTATTATACAATTAAACGAACTTACCTCAAGTGAAGTTTAGTTCTAATTATACGAAATGCTTAGTCCGGGATATTCTTTTTAAGTGCACACTGAACATTGCAGTATGCTTATTACGCCGTACAACGTTAAGCTAAATGACGTAGTTGTTGTCAATTTTCAATTTTACCAGGTTTACATTACTCTAACGTCAAAAAACATCTAAATGTGGTTTTCAGTAATAATAAAGTTTTTTTGGAAAAAAAAGAACATGGAGGTATAGATTTTACTTACTCGTACCTAATTAAATAATTTCTATATAAAAAATCTGTTAAGTTTTGAAATGATAAATAGAGTAATATTTTTAGAATCATAAATCAAACTTCTGTTGCATTATAAAAGTTAATGGAGTTTTTATAAAGAGACTATCTAATTAAGATCGAGGTAATATGTAAAGCTTCACGTTCTTTGAAAAAAAAAAAAATTCATATCACTGAAAACAATTTTAGTCGTTTTTAGACTCTTGAGTTCGCAAATACATTTCCTGGCTTTTTAATTACAGTATGTAGTCTCACTGTTTTTTTTTTTAGAGCGCGACATGTGACTTTGTGTATCTACCTGGTGGTGAGCAGACCTACAAAGTCCATTAATGGGATCAATCAATAATTGCTCTTAAACAATATTGATCGCTCCCACTATGCCGGCTAAATGATGCGATTACGAAATGGGGGCGACAATGACGAGTATATTTTAATATACTCGCTGCTTTATCAACTACCCATTTCGTAACCGCACCCTGAAAGGAGACTACCACCTCGACAAGAAATCGATGCAGTAGTCTCCTGAAAACCGGTGAACCCACAGATTAAGACCGAAAGATGACTAGGTCAGTTGACGGTTTTTGCATTTTTTTACTGCAAGTTCACATTATTTAAAAACAGGAAACCCTTTCCTTATATCGCGGAAAGTACCCTCATTTCTAAATTGTTAATAATAACCTATAAATATTTCGGTATTATTATGCGAGTTTATCGGCATATTTGAAACTATCTTGACAAGGTAGGTCTTCTTTCAGGGTGCAGTTTCTTTTAAAGAGAATTAATATTATTCATAATTTTTTTTATGAAAAAAACTGTATATTTACCTGACTTATTCTTGTATCTATTTAACTGGAGCAAAAGGTAAATATATTTTTCATACTTAATTGCTCCTTTGATGTTTCTTATTTAATTTTCTTTTATCAGCTGTATTTTTTATGTATTCTTTTTTAATTTTTTCAGGCATTTTTTTTTTGATTTGAGAAGGTTTTACTGCAATAATTTCACCATAAACTGGTAAAAGAAATTCAGAATATTGTGGGACTTCTTAAGTTCTAGCAGATTACTTAAACTCTAACAGAATACTTAAATTCCATCAGAATACTTAAATACTTGTATAGCACCAACTTACGTAAAAAAAACAAGTAGTTTGTAAATATTTAACGACCTGGAAATGTTTTTTTTAATAAAATTGTGTAAGAGAGATGGCAAAATTATAGTTAAAAGTTAAACAAAAGAAAGAGTAAAACAAAAAAAAACAACCAATAGGACTGCTTTATTTTTGGTAACAGGATTGAATAAAGCGATCCTTTGGTTGGTTGTTACTCACGTATACGTATACGTTACGTTGCTACAATGCAAACCCATTGTAGGTAGAGCCTCTGGACGATCCTACGTAAGATAATGGGTAATGTGCAGACCGAGATTCTAAGCAGAAAATATTTTTTATAAAAATATAATAATTTTTCCTTTAACTTAAAAGTTTTATACAGTTTTTTTTTTCTCACTAACATAACCCTTTTTAAATAAAAAAAAATAAAAAAAATACCATCACGGGTGCCAATTTGGCTCCCGAGAACCGTTTAAACGGCCTCAGGGTCCCAGCGGAGGGATTAACCCATCCTGATTTCGCCGATGGTATTCGGAGGCAACACCTAACAAGTGGCGAGCTTGTTGCGGTGTTTATGATGAAATAGCCTCGTTGTATAAAGCGGTCACCTGCACACGTAATCTAAAATAATAAATAAAATAATGTCATCTGCTTAACCTTGTTATCAGTTGCGCAGTGACTTAACCACTAGGCTAGACAATAAAAACAAATTTCCCCCTAGATTAAACTATGTACTTGTATACTTATTTCTAAGTATTTCACCATAACCTGGTGCCCTTGTAAAAAATTGGCTGCTTCATATAAACAAGTATTGTTCAGTAATTTGTATCGACAAGTCAATCTTTTTTTTTTATTTGAGACAAATGGTTCCAAGGTAAAAGTTTTTTCAGTAGAGACAACCTTGGAAGGGCACAATACATACTGTAAGTTATTTAAAAACGGTTTTTATGGTTAATTAACTTGCATTATTATTCAAAAAAGATTATGTATTTTGCCTTTGTTTTGATTTGAATATAGAACGCGTTTTATGATTATAAAGGTCATTGCAAAGGCCCTAAGGGATCATTCAATCAGGCTTTTATGAATTAAATTTGCATATCAGGAAACGAAATCACTTACAATCATAATGGAATGAAAATAATGGCAGAATTTTCATTGTTTAAAGAAGATATTTTTAGAACAATCAATTGTAATTTTGGTATAATGTATATTAAGGGCGTACTATTAAATTTATTTATTAAACAAAAAAAATGTACTTTGATAGTTAATAATAATAATAAATAAATACCATCACGGGTGCCTATTTGGCTCCCGAGAACCGTTTAAACGGCCTCAGGGTATTCAGCGGAGGGATTAACCCGTCCTCACTTCGCCGATGGTATTCGGAGGCAACACCTAACAAGTGGCGAGCTTGTTGCGGTGTTTATGATGAAATAGCCTCGTTGTATAAAGCGATCACCCATCCCAGGCCGGCCTTGTTGTCATCTGCTTAACCTTATTATCAGTTGCGCAGTGACTTAACCACTAGGCTGGGGCCGCTTTTATAGTTAATAAATTAATTTAATTTATGAATGACCAATTACTCCTGAAAAAACAGAAGTTAGTAACTTCTGTTTTTTTAGGAGTAATTGGCCAGGTCACAGAAGAGTACATGAGAATTATGTTACTAAGAGTATATACATACATACATACATATCATCACAGGTGCCTTTCGGCGCCCTAAACCGTCTAGACGGCCCCAGGGTACCCAACGGCGGGGGTTTAATCCCACCTCGTCGTAACCGATGGTATGTGTCTACACCGAACAAGTGGCTAGCTCTTCGCGATGTTTTGAATAGACTCAATAACCCATCTATGAACAGTTTCACAAGTTGGTATAGTGAAACTGGGACCGACAGCTTAACGTGCTCTCCGAGGCACTATAGTGGCAGTAAGAGTATAGCAAATGAAAAATAAAGAATGGGAAAATAATTCCTAATTTGTATAGAAGACTGAGTACCAGGCGCACATAGGATCGCAAGAGATATGACTTTGTAGCAAGCGATGAGAGTTGCTAGTGATTAACAGTAAGTTATTAAAAATAAGGGTCTTTTAACTAAACAAAATATGTACTGCATTGCTTTATTATTTACATAATAGCCTTCAATTAGGGTGTGGTTATAAAACATTAAAAAATACTATATACCTGCGGCGCTTTGTCCAAATTGTTTGTTTTTGCCTCTCAATTTATTTTGATGTACCTTTGTTTTTTAATTAATTTAGTTAAATAGATTTAACGTATTAATTATTTCATAAATAATTTATTCTTCTTTTCATTATTTCAAACTACGTTGGAAATAGCTGTATCTGAAAATATGTCGCCACTTGTTAGGTGTTGCCTCCGAATACCATTGGCGAAATGAGGACGGGGTAATCCCTCCGCTGGGTAGGTACCCAGCGGAGGCATTACCCCGTCCTCAGAGGCCGTTTAAACAGTTCTCGGGAGCCTAAAAGGCACCCATGATGATATCAATGGTATGTAAATAAGTTATTTTTTAAGTTCTGAAATCGTAATTCCATTTGATAAATATAACAAAAGAATATTTTTCACCACAGAAACTCGTTAATTCTGAAAAGTATTAAAAGATGTAAAATAAAAAAAGAAAAACTAGTTTGTTACCAGTCGATTGTTTGTGAAAGCCACAATTCTTGTCTATGGTAATTTTGTTCGAGATTGCAGACTGCATTTCCTTCTCATTGTTTTAAATAAAAGTTCTGTTCTTTTTTACTTCTTATAGAAGGGTGAATTTGCATAACGGATCCATATACTAACCCCCGTATTTTAAGACGTATCCTTAACTCCACTTTACACTTAAGGAACGTCTGTCTCTTTCCACCAAATGTCAACTATAAAAAGCAAGTTGAGACAGACGCTCCTTGAGTGAAGAGTGGAGTTAAGGAAACGTCTTAGAATACGGGGGTAAGAATAAGACAGAATTACTGATAGCTTCAAGTCGGTGAAATAACAAGTGGCTTCGCATAGATAATATGTCAAAATAAATTCAGATAATACATATGTAGCGACAGCCTCTCTAGACTAGTGCTTGCGCCTTTGGCGTTGTATCCGGAGGTCGATTCCCACCCGTTTTTAAGTCCAAGGTCTAACCAACTTGGCCATTACGTATATTAGTAGTTAGTTTTAGTTAATAGTTAACTTGCCAACTAGGCATAAATTTATTTAATTCTAGAACATAGCTCATCATCATCGTAGGAAGTCCACTGTTGGACATAAGCCTCTCCTATAGACTTCCAAAAAGACCGTTTGGAAGCGGCTTGCATCCAGCGAGTTCCTGCGATCTTAATAAGGTCGACGACCCAACTTGTGGAGTACATAGTTAGCTAGTCACCTATGCATTTTTTTTTTTAGGTTGGACATTTTACACATATTGGTCTGGTCACAAACTAAGCTCTAGACTTGTACTATATGTACCGGAAACAATGATATAATACATATTATATTTTATAAATACTCAGACCATGACAAACTGTACAAAAAAATGTACTGGTATTTTTTTGCCATGGGTGGGAATCGAACCCACGACCTCCGGATACTACGCCAAAGTTAAATTGCGCGTCACTAGTCTACGGAGGCTGACAAAGGCTTTATTTTAGACCAAAGTTGATTACAGTTAATAGTTAACTTTTACTATGCATTAATTATTATTTAACATAATTAATACGTTGTGGCCGAGTTGGTTAGACCTTGGACTTAAAAACGCTAAGGTCCCTGGTTCGAATCCCGGTGTGTACCAATGAGTTTTTAATTAAAAAAAATATGTACATTTGTTTGACAACACCACTATAGTGCCTCGGTGAGCACGTTAAGCTGTCGGTCCCGGTTTCACTATACCAACTTGTGAAACTGTCTATAGATGGGTTATTGAGTCTATTCAAAAAACATCGCGACTAGCTAGCCACTTGTTCGGTGTAGACTCATACCATCAACTACGACGAGGTGGGATTAAAACCCCTCCACTGGGTACCCTGGGGCCGTCTAGGCGGTCTCGGGCGCCGTAAGGCACCCGTGAAGATATGCATGTATGTATAATTAATTTAACACTTTTTCGATTAGATAATTCTAAAAAATGCCAAAAAATTATCATATGAACGGCTATATGGTTAAAATAAATACATTATAATGCAAATAAAATATCTTGAGGTGTGTTGGTGGATCTTAATCGTACTTTTAATATAACCGTGTAGGTGTCGTTATTTTTATCATAGAATATAATATAAAAAAAAATCCACTGAAAAAATAAAATACAAATAATATATAAAGGTTTCAATACACTTACAAAGAGCGTATTGAAATGTATTTAGGGTTGTTTGTAAATGAATTTTGTTGTAATAAAATTTAGGGGTTTACTGGACCCTTTACTTTTTGAAGTTTACCAATCTGATTGTATGATCAATTTTGTTGTGGTTGGATAATTTTTTTGTTAACAGAAACGTTTGTTTTTGAAATTTGTTCAGTTGTTTTGTTATTTTAGATTTATTCAATTTTGTAAAATACAATAACTAAATAAAGCCAGTAAGAGATATTCATAAAATATCCAGTAAATAATGTTTACGACATTTATTTAACACAAAAAAATATTATACACATTAAAAATAAATAAACAAATAAAACTAAAGACTACAGATAAAACATATTATCTAAATCTAAAGTATTCCCGTGAGGAATAGTGCCAAGAAGGCTGGCGACGTTATTTTGTAAAATAACAAAACCGTTTTTTTGTTTGCAAGTATTTAATATAATTTCAATAATTAGGTACTAAAAGTGTTTTAGTTTTTAAGAAACCTGTAACGTTTTTTTTCTCCGTATTGGTATTTAATAAGGATTAGTCTGAGAGTTCACCAGTTTTTAAGAGACTGAATTTGGTTGTAGATATAGTAAATATATATGTATGTATCATAATCAGATACTACTGTTATCTTTTTATTAATTCCTTTACAGGATATTGTTATATGTTTTTTTTTTTTTTTTTGAGATTAGATTGCAATGTAAGTTTAATTTTTTTGGAGCTATACTTGCCGGGAAACAAGGATCGAGAGTTTGAGTCCTTCACAACATTTCCATTGCAATTATTTAATTGCAAATATTATGTATTATTTATTGTAATGTGTATATACCTACTTATCTAAGTACCTATATTGCTTATTTATATTATATAAGAATAAGAACTGTCCTGTCACACTTCTTTTTATATAAGTTTCTGTGAATACGCTGTTGTCACATATGTATGTATTTTGTTAAAAAACTATTTTCAGTTAATATCTGTATGTGTCGTTTGTATTCAATAAATCTTTAAAATAAAATAAAATCTTAACTATTTCAACATCGTATATTGTAGTAAATATAATAATAATAAAATTGTCACGCCTTTTTCCCACGGGCATAGGCAAAAACAAGGTAGCGCCACCTACTACGATCCTGGCATAACTCTCTCGCTTCCTTCACATCCCCACGATTATGGGCACTACGGATCCTAGCTTTTTGAGAATGCCCCCGATTTGGTCAAGTAACATTCTTCTGGGTCGTCCCCGCCTTATCCTCTCTGATTTATAAATCGCTTTTGTCAATCTCTTTTCATTCATCCTCTCAATGTGCCCAAACCACCGTAACATTCCTTTCTCAATCCTCTTTGTCTTTCAAATAAACGTTCACTCACAGGATTAATGCCGTAGAAATGCGGTCATTAAGGAGTGCTTGTGGAGTAACAATTGCGGATAGAGTGAATAATACAGTTTCTTCACTCTATCCGCAATTGTTACTCCTAACCTACTTTCATGCTTCTTCTGCCATACCCAGCATTCACTTCCATACATTAATGTAGGGACAAGCACCGTTTTCACAGTTTTTGTAGTAAACTTTATTTTACAAATTTAATGCGATTTAAAAAAAGTATTTTTTTAAACCAAAAAACTTATTCATGTTATTCCCGAACAAACCAAAAAAGATTCCTCCATTCCTTATTAAAATAGAAACTCGCTCAAAAATATTACGAATTGAAAATAAAACAAACAACGTACAGAGTTGAGAAATAAACAAAATATTATTTTATACTTGGTAAGAAGAAAATCTAGTCGCAGAGTGGAAAAATGAGTTCAAAGCGTGTCTATGTACTAGGGCGAGGAATCCGGTGGAACGGAAATATTTCCACTTGGACGGGCGAAGGGAACAGCGGACGTGGGGCGGAATCGGCCCGACGAATGTTGAAAACAGTCGCCCGAAAAATGGACTGTCGATTACAATTTTTGTAATATTATGTTAGAATACTTATATAAAATTTAGATTTGTAGTTTTATTTATTTATTAACCTTTAATAATAAAAAAAAAAGCGGCCCAGCCTAGCGGTTAAGTCACTGCTCAACTGATAACAAAGTTAAGCAGAAGACAACAAGGCCGGACCTGGGATGGGTGACCTCTTTATACAACGAGGCTATAACATCATAAAAACCGCAACAAGCTCGCCACTTGTTAGGTGTTTCCTCCGAATACCGTCGGCGAAATGAGGAAGGGTTAATCTCTCTGCTGGGTACCCTGAGGCCGTTTAATAATAATGAATACTAGATATGAAAAATACCTAATTATAAAAAAAAACATCACTAAGGAAAACTCTACACAAATAAAAGCGTCTAAAAATATCATAAAGATTACGTACGAGTAAACAATTATGTACTTTTTTTGAGTTAATAAAGTTATTATTTATATGCGGTCTTTATTGCGCAAATGAAATAAAAATACCTTCTCCATACAAGTAATGTTAAAAAGACCAATTTGTATTAAAAAAAACATTTGCGAAACATGGTTCTATGGAAAAAGTTTGATCAGTAGAGCCTAATATTAGTCTAAAGTACAACCTTTCAAATTCACCATGTATATAAATAACTCTAGACCAGCTAGCTAGACCATAGCAAACAGTGCTGAAAGTGATTTCCAAAGTTTAAATTTTTACCATCATGGCAATCTGAACTAGGCTTGAATTTCGGATCATTTTTAAATTCCGGTTTCAATATTAAGCTATTCAGTTCCGGAATTCCGGAGTTCAAGGCTTCCTTTAAAAATGTTATACAAGGGGAAGTTACATCGACATACCGATCGACGCGTCGATTGATAAAAATGTATAGGAAAATGTATAAGTACTCGATTGAAGAGAAATGTCAAATCCCAAACATTTAAGTTTCGATTTCTATCGATCGAAACACAGAGATGGTGTATCGATGGGCTTCCCGGTAGAACCCAAGTCCTAGAAATTTGGTTGGTAGTGAAATTTCAAGAACGTCATTGCGATCTAGCCGAAATAACGCCCTACGCCTCAAACCGAGACAAAATTCGATATCGAAATTCCGGTTTTGATTCACCAATTCCGGTATTACAAACGTTACTGAAATATGTCGGAATTCCGGAATTTTGTACAAACCGGAATTCCGGGGCTCAAGCCCTAATCTGAACAGTAATATACTAATATTAATTAGCCATGATTGAAATTATCATACAAATTGCCATCGAACTAACGACCTCCGAGGGTTTATACCCTTAGAGTAGCCATAAGACCAATATACTACGAAAGCAAATAAACCTAATGTTTGACCTAATTTGCAGTCAGCTTGGATTTGCATTAATATTATTATCTAGGCTAATGGATTGTTTTTCTTTTAATGTTTTTATTAGGTTAATCCAGTAAGTTTTTTATACTTATTTAATATCCTTTATTGCATAAAATTGTACATGGTATTTTCTACTAGCTAACCTTTGAGAGCGTGAAATATTTAGGTTGCTGAACTGTTTTGAAAAATATATTGTTATATTGTTTTTTTTTTTAAGTGTAAAAACTAATTCGAGCCAGCCCTTTGGTCACCGGATGTTTGTTTGGTCGAAACGTCCGGTGACCAAAGCTTTAAATTTTTTATATATATATTATGTGCTCCCGGTCCCCACGGCCCCATGGTTTCAACCCCAAACGGCTCAAATACAAAATCTACCGTTAGACTAGAGTATTTGTGCCGTTTGAGGTTTTCTGCCGAGGAAGCAGCAGCGCCAACCATTTAAGATATTTATTAAATAATTAAAGTAATAATATATATTTACTACATGTATTACTCAGTAAAATAAAATAAATATAACCCTGTCTCCCGTGCTAGCTGTGTTACAGGAGCCAGTGTCTTTCCAGGTATGGATACAAAGTTCTTGCTTTATGTAAATCTATTTGACACAAATAAATGGTGTACCTAATTTTAACAAATATATAAAAGTAAGAAAAGAAAATAAATTGATTATATGTAGAATAAAAAAACTTTTATAAGGTGTGTTTGATTAAAGGTATGTGTGTAATGTATGTGTGTGCGTGTGTATGTAATCTGTGTATGTGTGGTATGCGTGATATGTGTGTGTGGTGTATGTGTAAGTGCGTGGGTGTAAAAGTGCGAGGTGTGTTTATTGGATGTTTAAAAATGGATAACATTCTTATATCATAAGTTTTTCAGTTTGATCATAGTTTAATTTATTTAAGAATGATTTTATACGCCTTTTTAATATATTAGAGTTATTGTTTCTTATATAATATTTTTTATTAAATATGTTATACAATGTAGCTGCTAAATAAGAGTATTGTCTTTGTGCATATGAGCTATTGGTTACTGGTGCGGGGCAATAGTCTACACGTCTTCGCTGTGCACTCAACTGAGGAACAATTGTCTTGTGGTGTCTTAGAACGAATTATTATTGGTATATGAACAGTTTCCGAACTGATAAAATTTCAGAACTTTTGTACACCGATGCGGTGTGGTCTCTGTATGGTAGTGATAAGGATACTTTGACTACCGCTCTTTAAGCTCACTCGAGTTCAACGAGATGGGTCTTTGGGGCTCCACCTCAAGCACAAATGCTTTCTGAGAATGCTTTCGCATAAAGATTTGTATTTTTAAATAATTAGTGGCTTCTTAACATTCCTCAAGTTTTTAAAGATGTAAATTAATTTTCTATAGCTCAGTTATATGTATATTCCAGTTCAGTAGTTCATCAACGACTGTGCCAAGGTACTTAATATGATTGACACGTATCAGGTTTTCATAAGCACATTTAGCGGGTGCCACAGTAGCATCTCGATTGCAAGGGTGGGTATTAATCTTAATGTTAAAATTACTATTAGGTATATCTTAGACTTGCTTAAAGTAATAAATTTAGTTTTTGAAGTATTTTATGTTAATAAGATTTAAGATATAATAATACCTACGATATAATAGGCCCGAGGTTACTGCCCTGAGGGATACCGTATGTGCGGAAATTACTGTTACTTTTATGCTCTATGCTATCTTAACTTGCGGGGTTTTCCTGTAAGATAGTCGTTGAACCAGTTGAGTGGAGTTCCCCTAACCCCCATCCTATCTAATCGAGCTAGTAGGATAGGGATGCTAACAGTGTCAAAGGCCTTTTGTAAGTCTAAAAATACTCCAATAACACTATTACCAAACAAGTGAATTGTCAATTCACTTGTTTGGTAATAGTGTTGTTAGTTTCAATACAGCGTCCTTAGTTTAGATTCCAGAACGGAAGCCGTGTACTTACTATTTTCGTAATCTATTAGTCGACCATTAACAATTTTTTCCATCATTTTTGATATACCTACTTGAGTACATAGGTGTTTTAGGCAGGGTAGACAAAAACATACTATTAAAAAACACCAAAATTTACTGCATCATTTCAGAAAAAATGATGCTGGATTTAGCCACCTCTCATATCCTCAAAATGACTGATTAAAAATATTTTAAATCCAATACCGGCACACAACGACCATTTATAATAACTTGACTTTTTTCT
Organism: Monopis laevigella; assembly: GCA_947458855.1. Taxonomy (NCBI): domain Eukaryota; kingdom Metazoa; phylum Arthropoda; class Insecta; order Lepidoptera; family Tineidae; genus Monopis; species Monopis laevigella. The sequence continues at coordinate 9,216,809 of OX381599.1, forward strand.
TCAAAAGTAAGATTTAAAAACTTAAATTTTTTATTTTTTTCTAAACAAAACGTACTGCATTCACATTCTATTTTAATACCTAAAGAAATTCAAATTAGATCTTTAAAAAATTATCTCCACAATAAACAGAATCTCACGCGTACCGATTGTGCAAACAAACTAACAAACTACATAAAAAATCTAATTTCTTCCGTGAAATCAAATGAAGTCCGTAATAATTACGAGTTTATTATAAACCAAAAAAAAATATTATTATACATTTTCCTAATTATAAATAATATTTAAAAATGTTCAGAAAATTAAAAAGCTATATTTATGTTTATATCGTGAGTTTAATTATGTTGGTGTCATTTCAATTTCGCGCGAAAGTTAATTGATACCTATATTATCCGAAAAGACAGTGTCTAAAGGCGCTCGGTACATTGCTGAGACTACTATCTTTGTATTTCATATACAGACAAGGTTTTTACACGTTTTCTATGTGTGCAAACTTAGACAGTTTAGTTCAACGTCTTACATACTTTTATGCAAGAGGGCGCGTTTGTCGAATTTCAAATTAAATCTAATAGTTGTCAATAGATGGCGCTTATATTTTATGGATAGTTAACATAAATTAAATGTTTTAATAAAATATCTATTATTGTGCATTGTGTCAGGGTTATCAGGGTAGACAGTGTCTTTTAGTCTCTATGAGATGCACGCCCCTGCTTGAGAGCAGGGAAATTGGTCTATAATTGCACTTGCTTTATGAATAGGGGTCACAACTGATTTTTTTAATTGATTTGGAAAAACAACTCCATTGGAATGGCTCAGGTTGAATAACCAAGTAATTGGACCAACTATTTGATGTTTGAATTGTTTAATAAAGTAACAACTGATATTATGCAATCCTGGAGCGCTGTGGGGTTTAAGTTTGGAAATAACCGAGAGCACTTACGGTTCGTTAGTGGAAAACAGCAAAAAATCATTACAAACCCCACTTATAAACTGGCAAAAAAGCAAAACCAAACCCCACTTTGGTTTTGCTTTTTTGCCAGTTTAGTTTCGTTCGTGTTAAGCTTTGATTTAGTTGTATTAACTTAATTTGGACCAATTGTTGTAAAGAATTCATTTACCTCATCTAAGGACTGGACCGGTGAGTCTTTAAGTTCCAACAGATTAATGAAGGTGTTTTTTTACTTGGGATATCACATGTGTTTAATAGTGTTCCAGGTTTCTTTTATGTTTCATTTATTATTTCATAATTGATGTTCATAATAATAAAATTTTGGTGTCTTGATCAACTTGTTGCAAAATATTTCTATAATTATTCAAATTAAATTTAAGTCACCTGGGTTATTTTTACATTTTAAAGCGTTTCTTTTTTAATAAAATTTATTACACCTGTGGCCATCTATGCTTTAAGTATTAGAATTAATTGTTTTGTTTTAAGTTGTTAGTTGCTATATTTATATCTTGTAATTTGTAAAGCTCGACCTAAGTATCGTTGTCCAATTCTTTGGTTATATTGTCAATATACAAAGTTGTTTTTTATAAATATGTGTTTTGTTTTTCTTTGATACGAGTATATCATAGGATTTTAACAAAATAGGTGAGTGGTCGTTGATTTCGTCTAGTACAAATATGTCACATTTATTGTTTGATTTTATTATGAAGTGGTCTAATCATGCTTTGAGATTTATAGGTATGGTTCGCCCTGTATTAGCCCATGTGATTAAATTATGTATTAGCCATTAAGTTAAGGTGATCATTTTTATATTTTGACGTGTCTGGGATTAGATCTATGTTTATATCTCCTGTAAATATTACGTTATAAGATTTTTTTGATTTTATTATTGTATCTAAGAAATTCAAGTAATTTGCAGGATTAGAGAAACTAGGTGGTCTGTAGGAACAAATTATAGAATATACAGAATTAATATTAAGTATGAGACAGTTTCTATCTGTTAATTGTGGTTCAAAACAAGTTGTTTTAAGTTAAATCAGTTGGTATAGTGAAACCGGGACCGACAGCCTAATGTGCTCTCCGAGGCGGTGTCGGTTGTCAAACAAATGTACATATTTTTTTTAATTAAAAACTCATGGTACACACCGGGATTCGAACCAGGGACCTAAGTGTTTTTAAATCCAAGGTCTAACCAACTCGGCCACCACGTATATATTATATGTATAGATGAATAAGTATAATACGTATGCACAATTAATTGTTAGCGATTGTCTCCATAAAATAAATATTTACCAGTAAATATGGGTATAATCCCCACTAGTCGGTCACTGACCAGATTGGTAATTAATGGTAATTTTATGCCCGAGTAATATTGCGTGACCGTTATAAACTGGGATTAAATGGAAACTGTTCCGGATATAATATTGATGTCCTACGGGTGAAATACATTTATTTATTTAAAATCTAATAATGAAGATCTTTTTTCCGTGTAGTTTCTTTATTGGTTTGTACCATCACGGGTGCCTTTTTGGCTCCCGAGTACCGTTTAAACGGCCTCAGGGTACCCAGCGGAGTGATTAACTCATTCCCATTTCGCCGATGGTATTCGGAGGCAACACAAACATGTGGCGAGCTTGTTGCGGTGTTATGGCGGATTTGATTTTCTGCTTGCGGATCGTTGTCATTTGCTTAACCTTGTTATCAGTTGCGAAGTGACTTAACCACTAGGCTAGGGCCACTTTATTGGTTTAAATTGACTTTTTTTTTGGCATAGCAAACTGTAGAGAAAAACTTAATAGGTATTATAATTTAAAAAAATATCTAATTTAGAAAAAAAAAATAGAACCAAAACACAGAAAGATTAATAAATAGAATGACCTAGAAAAATATTATTTTAATTCAGCGACAAATAGTAATCGAGTATTACTACGGAAGTGCGATAGATTATTTTGTATGGATAACGCAAACTTCGCGATTATGAATGCAGTGTCCAGTGTTATGTTTTTTTTTAATCAGATAAAAATATTATACAAAAAAAAAATTACCCACAACAAACGACTTTTGCGTTCAATTACCAACATAAAAATAATAATTGAACTTCGACTAACAGTCAAGGTGTAATATTGGAAGTACGTTTGTATGGGCATCAAGTCGACTACAGTAGCCCATGTGTGAGTTTTTTTAACGTTTACTTTCGCGTTAACTATACTACCGCGTTAACATGTTGACCAATCACACGACCGCATTTCTAGTTCTCAAAATTTCCGCTTGGAGCGCTAAACTATTTCCCATACAAATTTTAACTAGCTCAAACGCAAAGTACCTAATAGTTAGAAAACTCACACAAGGGGTACTGAGCCCTTATATTTATTTTGCTACGAGTGGGAATCGACCCCACGACTTCTGGATACAACGCCAATGGCGCGACCACTAGACCGAAGGCGTTCAATTTCAAAGGCGACAGCCTCTGTAGACTAGTGGTTGCGCCTATGGCGTTGTATCCGGAGGTCGTGGGTTCGATTCCCACCCATGGCAAAAAAATATTAGTACGTTTTTCTGTACAGTTGTCATGGTCTGTGTGTTTATAAAAATATAATATGTATTATACCGTTGCTTCTGGTACACATAGTACAAGCCTAGAGCTTAGTTTGTTACCAGGGCAATATGTGTAATTTATCCTAATTAATAAAAAAGAAAAAAATTGCTACGAGTGGGAATCGACCCCACGACCTCCGCATACAACGCCAAAGACGCAACTACTAGGCCGGAAGCGGTCAATTAAGTTAATGTCAGCTGGATGTCATGTCAAGGTTATTGGAGTCCAACATACCCTTAAGTAGTAGAAGCTTTCATTAGCTTTTCTAATACCCCAAGAGACAATAATAAAAATAGTGAACCCGTGAAATTACATGCATGTAGGTACCTTAACCACTCGAAGAAAGAAGGTATAAAAAATTATTTCCAGGAAATTTCAATCTTATTCGTACTGCGATACGATGTATAGTTGCTTGGTTTTAATACTGAAAGAAGAAGGTAACTTATTTTTATTTTTTTCACGTGAAAACTATCTATTAGTAGTAAATAAAGTTTATGTGTCGTTTAGGACTTTTTTGTTATAGTCGTAAGAAAAAAAAATGTTTTGTCTATTGGCTATATTATTTATTATATGTCACTATGGATACAGCTATAAGTAATTATATAGATGTATACATTTGATTGATAATATACTTACATTAGGTACATATATTAGTCTTGTATTCTGACGAAGCCCTTATACAGCAGATATGTTATTGTTATCTCTTAGTTTTATATAAACTTAAGATATTTTTCGCCTAATGTCTTACTTTCTATATATATAGCCCTTGTTCATTTTGACTTGTCCGAGTGTTGCAGTGTTGACCAAATGGATGTAAAGAAAGAATACAGAATAAAGAATTTTACGCCAATAATAAATTAGAATACACCAAACTAAATTAGTTTGATCTCACGAATAAAATTACTAGAAACGATTTTGAAACTCAACTTTATGCAGTAAAATTTTTTTAGTAGATTACTTATAATATATATTTGTGCGTAAACATATGTTGGGTTGGTCGCCTTGGTGGCACTTTTACAGGACAGTCACGATTGACAGGTCAATGGAACCAGCTAACCACCTAGTCTTAAACTGGTTGGTTGAGTGTTCAGTTTGGTTGTTTATTTTCACCTACAAGGACAATAGTTTAATAGTTCACTACCCTTTATTTTTTATTATATTTTCAGCATTTGCCTGTGTTTTTTTGGAAGCAATGGCGACCTAGCCAAGTGCATACTTGGACCTTATATATTTTTATTTTTTCAACTTTTTATAAATGCTTGACTTTTCATATAATGTTAGGCTTTGCATCGAAGGATCATGGCCTTCCAAGATTAACCATCGGAGCTTTTATCTAACGTGTTTCTAAGATGGCGCTTCTAAGATTAACCATCGGAACTTTTATCTAACGTGTTTCTAAGATGGCGCTTCTAAGATTAACCATCGGAACTTTTATCTAACGTGTTTCTAAGATGGCGCTTCTAAGATTAACCATCGGAACTTTTATCTAACGTGTTTCTAAGATGGCGCTTGCAAGATTAACCATCGGAACTTTTATCTAACGTGTTTCTAAGATGGCGCTTGCAAGATTAACCTTCGGAACTTTTATGTAACGTGTTTCCAAGATGGCGATTATGTAGTATCTGGTTGAGTAGAGAAGTGAACACAGTGAAGGGCAACTCTGCTCTTCACTGTATGAAAAGGCCTTTAACTAGGCTTGCCAACTCTTATTAGCGGATATGGCCAAAAAAGCGAAACCTGCCTACAAATGAACAGAAACGAGAGAAAGGCCATTTTAATATTTATTTATCACAATATCTAATCAAACTTTATACATTGTTTTTATTATTATTTTACAATTGTGCTTTGCTTATACCCTCCATAATTAGTGCGCATCGCGGCGCGCAGTACCTACTCTTCATTTGAATAGGGGAATCGTCTAACCGGCTAGGTTTACCACAAACCGGGACATTTATAGTCCCGCAAACATGTATTCCGGGACGCATTTTTTGAACCGTGGAAACGGGACGTCCCGCCTCACGGGTGGCGGTTGGCAACCTTACCCTACTTCGCGTTCTCAAGTCCGGGAATGCTGCAGTTCATTCCCCTGCCTCCCAACTACCCGACGAGCCCGGCAAGGAGATCCCGAAGAATCCACGGATAGCTAAGAACTTTGTCTTTCTTAAATTATTTCCTGCACTTTGGAAGTGTCCTTTTATATAAGACTAGCGGCCCGTCCCGACTTCGCACGGGGGGACTTAAGATTTTCGGATTTTCCCCCGTTTTTAAAACATTTTTGGTTACTGCTCCACAACTATAGGACCTAGCGTGATATTATATAGCCTATGTTACTTCTGAATAATGCAGCTTTCTAATGGTGAAAAAATTATTGCAATCGGTCCAGTAGTTTTTGAGTTTATTCATTACAAACATACAAAAATACAAATCTTTCCTCTTTATAATATTAGTATAGATTAGTATAGATTTCAAAAGCTCGCGGTTTCGTGCGCCGCTTAACTTTAAAGAAATTGGAACGAATATTCAGTCCATTTTATTCGCTAATAGTAGAACTTGATGAAATATTTTTTAAATCGGTTCAGTAGATATTGGACAATACTTTCCTCTTTATAATATTAGTATAGAAGATAATATATTTATGTGGAAGACTATATCGCTAGGCTGACGATACAGATGCAAAAACCATTCATAAGTCATGTTTCGGTTCTAGTCTGTGCGTTCACCGGTTTTTAGAAGCTTATTGCATCGGTATTTTGTCGATGTGGTAGTCTCCTTTTAGGATGCAGTTACGAAGTGAATAGTTTATTTGACGATAAAGGAGACCTCCGTAGACTAGTGGTTGCGTCTTTAGTGTTGTATCCATCCTTATGGCATTAACAAAAATTGTACGTTTTTCCGTGCAGTTTGTCATGGTCTGGGTGTTTATAAGATATTAAATGTATTATATTGTTGTATCTGGTACACATAGTACAAGCCTAGAGCTTAGTTTAAGTAGTAATCACAGAAGTTTCACAAAAGGAATAAATTATCACCGTTTTAGCAACATTTTTCATTGATGCTCTACTCCATGAAGGTAAAAACCGTGCCCGTCCGCGCGCCCCTACTGGAGTAAGCATCATTCAATTTGCAGGGTGCCGCGCGAGTGACAAATTTGTCACTCACACACACCTTTACATTTTTTACATCCTCAGTCTGATTTGTGCGTTCGGCAGAGAAAGTCGAAAAGAGCTCCGCTTTTATTGTCGGAAAAATAGTTAATTGTGCATTAAAGCTGTGTAGAAACTACTATTAAAAAAAGTACCTAGTGTCACGTTTTTCAAGTATGTATTTAACATGTTTTTCTTATATTAAACCTTAATAAAATATTATAATAAAACCCATAATTAAAATATCAAAATCTAACGTCGTAACTATGGTAACTGTCAAACTATGTGCATCAGTTAGAAGTTGAAGAACTAGTGATGTGTTTTTATTTTTAATGAGAATTTCGATACTTTAAAATAATTTATAATATTTTCAATTTAATTTAATCAAAAGGTATGGCGACAACAGAAGCGTCCAACGAGGTTTGTCAGTTACTATTTAGTGATGTGATTTTATAGTTGATATACTCGATTTTTGTAAATACTTTCATGGTTATGAGATATTATACAATTATTGTTTTTTTTATATAATACTAATTATATTTTCTATACATGATACAGTTTCCCGAAAAATCCGGCATTAAAACGTAAATGGGGAGGCAATTAAAAGAGAAGAAAATTGATAACCAACAAGAATACCCGTAAGTTCAGTACATTTTGACGAATCAAGCTACGATTTAATTGTTTTTCGCCTTTTGTAGTTTGAGTATAACTTCCTCTTGGAGGTCGGTCAAAAATGTTGAGATTGCGTTTAGTATGTACATGTAGTTAGTTGTGCATGTGTTTTAATTTAATAAATAATTTAATTTAATAAAGTATTTTAACTTATTGTTATATTATTATATACCTACATTTTTTAAATCCACTAGTATTATAAATGCGAAAGTGTCTATCAGGGTGGATTTGAAAGGATATACTTTGGGCTAATATGAGGTTCTGCTGATAAAATCTAACAATTTTTTCTATGGAACCATATTTCGCAAATGAAAAAAAAAAAGTACTTCCCCATACAAATTGGTCATTTTAACGTTACTAGTTTGTATGGAGAAGGCCATTTTTTTTTCTTTTGCGATACATGGTTCCATGAGAAAGTTGTTTGATTTGATCATATTAGCCCAAAGAATATTTTTCAAAGTTATTGAGTCTATTCAAAACATCGCGACGAGCTAGCCACTTGTTCGGTGTAGACTCATACCATCGGCTACGACGAGGTGGGATTAAAACCCCTCCGCTGGTTACCTTGATGATATGTGTGTGTATTACAATTGTATATCGATAAATAATTATTAATCTTTGATGATCTCTATAAATCCCAAAATATTTGGTTTATATCGATAAGTAATAATATTTGTTGTCAGTGGCAACACTATCGAAACTATTAAGTATGCAATTAAATATTTAGCTTTTTATAATAAAAAAACAATACACTTCATAGACACGCGCACACATTCGTGTTTCCTTGTATCTCTTTTTTTCTCAAGCAGTTTTTTAAGTGTCAGAAGCGTTGAGCTGCCATTTGAAGCCACACCTTTTTCCCCGTTCTTCATTTGTTCGACTCAGAAATTGGCGACACCGGTATCGTACTATTATGAAACAATTTATGTATCATGCTTACTCCATTGGCGCGGGGCGCGTTTTTTTAGCTTCATGCTCTACTCCTATTGGTAGTAGCGTGATTAGGGACACAAAAAAACATATCGATACATTGTGGTATCGAGTACTTTTGCTTTCGATACCGATACTTTTGTACTCGATACTTTGTGTTCGATACTTTTACTCAATGAGTAGGTACTTTTTGGTAAGTATCGAGTACTTTTCCTTTAATACCATTAGGTACAACAGCCTAATATCAACTATGTTACATATCAAGCGATATAATGACGACGTCGTTTTTTTTTTGTTTTGCTCATCAAATAAATCGATAGCTAAATTTTTTTTTTTTTTTTTATAAATGGATAGCGAAATTATCTAAATTGTAAGAGTATCAAACCCCTATTTCTATGTGAGTACTAAGATTTGCCGAAAGTACTCAATACTTAGAGGTATCGATACTTTTGTTTCGATACTTTTATGAGTACGATACTTTTTATTCGATACTACTCATTAGTACAGTATCGATACTTCCTATTCGATACCGTGTCCCTAAGCGTAATGTGATATATCTTGCATCCTTCCTCGAAAAAGGGGCTATCCAACACTAAATATTTTTTCAATTCAAACAAGTAGTTCCTGAGATTAGCGCGTTCAACCAAACAAACAAACTCTTCAACTTTATAATATTAATATAGATAGAAGATAGAATATTTAAATTATTTATTGCACAAAATTGTATATACGCAAACTTAATGCCCTAGGCATTTTCTACCAGTTAACCTTTGTATCTATCTAGTTTAAAATTAAATTAAAGCTATAAAGCTGGAAATAAAACACCCATAGGAAAATGCATTCTGCAAGATTTATTTTTCATTTGACTTTTGGATTGTAATCACGTAAGACGCTTTCTACAATTTTGAAAAAGAACTTACTGTGTCGTAAAATCTCACAGTTTATAGTTTACCGGACACCGTCATAAAATTCTAAATTAAATTTGTGAGATTTTTAGTAAAAAGAAAAATGCTACTTACATACGAATATAAATTCTATAACTATTAAAAAAAATCGAGTAAATCGGAATAGTTGTAAAGATAATGGGTTATTTTATGCGGCAAACAAACGAATGGACTCATTCCATTAATCTAACTACAAGAGTATTTCACAATTTTTCCGTGATCTCAAAAATAAAAAATAGAGATAATAATCATTTAAAACTGCGCGACGCTCCAATGCATGTGCGTACAAAGTATGTCATATTTAGGCGCCCAATTATTTTTTGGGAGCACGATATGTGACTTTTTATCTACCTAGTGGTAAGCCGAAATCCATGAATGGGGCCGACCAATACATTGTTGATTAACAGCATTGGTCGTTCAAGCTATTCAGACTGTTGTGGTTACAAAATGGGCGGCGACCAAAACATGACTAGTAGGGGTCTTATTCCGATAAATATTGAAATATAAGTCCTATCCTATTAAGTATAAAGTTGAAATTCTAATGCTCCAAAGCTGTTCAAACTAGCAAATAATTCGTGTATTTCAAGATGGCGGCATTATTATAGTCAACCTAAAACAGACTATATATCCATTGGAATAGAACTTATATTTCAATATTAATGTGCGAGATGCCGGGAAACAAAACTCGTCCAGGATTCTCACACGGATACGTTACGCACCGCTAAATAAGTTTAAAAATAACTCGTCGCTAGTACCCAAGGAATGCAATATCTTTGTTGTCTTTTGAACCACTAACATGCCACGCAATTACTATTCAGACACAACAATACCACGTTGGATGATACCAAATTCACAAAATGACAGATCTGCCAATTATTTGTAGGCGCCTAAATATCTAAAAATCTAGAAGGCCGCACAAATTATCCCAGAACAAAAAACACCTCTTTTTTTACACTGTTAATGTCGTGACCACAGATTAAAACGTCCACAGAGTATTATTAATACCGAACAACTAATATTTTACCAAGTGTCTTATCGTGTTTATCGGTTACAAACTCGGAATAAGGCCCCTGTTTTTGAGTCTGTTTGGGTGTTGCAGTGATATCTATAGCCTTCTTCTCACCTAAAACCTCTCTCCCACCTAAAGTTCCGAGTATTTTTTTACAGTCCCTTATAATTACGACACACTCTTTTAAAATGCATTATACATTTTTATTTCTGTATACTCAATTTAAATAAACTCGAATACAATATACGGATTTTGCATATTCTGACAGCTGCATGAGCAAAAAGTTCGGTATATATTCGTTGCGATTTTGGAGTGTTGTTCATGATTCAACTTGTCAAATTATGACAGAGTGTGTAGTGTAGGTACTATATGGATATGATAAATGGATTTTTCATTTCTCATGCTCTGAAAGTGCTTATTTGTGCACAAGTGCATTAACGTAAATAACTCATAAATCTATATTAAAGCAAAGAAAATGAGCCATACAGCCAAACACAATAAGAAGTTCATAGATAGAATTTGTTATTTTATAATATTTACTTAAATTTATATGAGTTTTTTAAGACATAAAATACCGTTAATATGCCGGGAAAAATAATTTCCTTTAGTATTCAAAATTGTATTAATTTTACTTTGAATTTTAATTAAAGAAAAGTTATACTACTGTTTTATTTCCTCGCAATCGAAGTGAAAAGCAGAGTTTATAACTCGTCCACAACTTCCTTAACCTTCCCTTACCTTAACCTCGCCCTCGGCTCGGGCTGCTAAAAGTATCGGATGATGGGTAATGGTTCGTTTTGTGCACTTGTTGTAAAATCTACTATTACCATTTCTCATTTTTGACATACAAAAATAAGTATACATTGATCCATAGTTCTATGCACTCAAATGATAGGTTAAATGTCAAAAGGATATTTTAAATAACTTCTGTGGACTAGTGGTTACGCATTTGGCGTTATATCCGGAGGTCATACGTTTTTGTCATGGTCTCTTTTTTTTTTTTGGAGACATGTGACTTTGTTTCTACCTGATGGTAAGCAGACCTACAAAGTCCATGAATAGGGTCGATTAATACTTTGTTGATTAACAATATTGATCGCTCCTACTATGCCGGCTAAATGATGCGGTTATGAAATGGGCGGCGACAGGCAATTTTAATATCCTCGCCGCTTTATCTTCAAATCAGTTGCCCGTTTTGTAGCCGTAACAAGAAAGGATACTACCACCTCGACAATAAATCGATGCAGTAGTCCCCGGTAAACTGGTGAACTCACACACTAAAACCGAAACATGAAAGGTCACTTGATGGTTTTTGCATCTGTATGGACTTGTATAGTTATGCTTAAATGGTACTAACATTGACTAAACCAAATACCTTTGTTAAATTCAACAGACAAAAATACCTATTGATTACCCAAAAACCCATTCCAGAGGGTTCATTCGAAACCAATTAATCTCTTTTGCGAACCAATTCTCGACAACTAACAGATGGGGGCAGATTTGTGTCAATATCAGACAATTACTACTCAATAAGTGATTATTTTGTATTTCGAATGCGTTCTTATTTTGAAATATTTTATTGAAGAACGGCATGCGACTTTTTAATCTTAATTCTCATTTTAAATTAACTTACCTACTTTAATCAAATACAATTTAAATTTATAATAATACGTAGTGGCCGAGTTGGTTAGAACTTGGACTTAAAAACACTAAGGTTCGAATCCCGGTGTGTACCAATGAGTGTTTAATTTTTAAAAAAAAGTACATTTGTTTGACAACACCACTATAGTGCCTCAGAGAGCACGTTAAGCTATCGGTCCCGGTTTCACTATACCAACTTGTGAAACTGTTTATAGATGGGTTATTAAGTCTATTCAAAACATCGCGACGAGCTAGCCACTTGTTCGGTGTACATTCATACCATCGGCTACGACGAGGTCCGCCGTAAGGCACCCGTGATCGGCGAGTTAATTTTCCAATTGCATATTTATTCATACTTTTTAATTGTATAAGTCTGACGAGGCGTTATCGCCATATACTGTTCTCACTTAATGTGTATTATTCAACAGAGTACATTTTTTTTATATAAAACACTCTTGTTGCTAAAGTTCTTGTTTTCATGCCATAATAAATAAAAAAAACACTCTCTGTTTTAGTTTTAAGGCGGATTTACCTCAAGATTATAAAAAAAAAAAATTGTCTGACAATAAATAAAATGCCTATTTGTTATATTTCATTTAGGTACAATTTGCGCGCCTTCTAATTGGCAATTTCTGTGCTGTAAAATATAAAACAACCTATGTAATAACAGTAATAATATGTAGGACAATTTATACATATTGCTCTGGTCACAAACTAAGCTCTAGGCTTGTACTATGTGTACCATAAACAATGATATAATACATATTATTTTTTTATAAACACCTAGACCATGACAAACCGTACTGAAAAATATACTAATATTTTTTGCCATATAGGTGGAAATTGAATCTATTTATGTATTTCAGAATTTTTGCAAATAATTGTCTTTGTCTTTGTATTATTCCAGAAATATTTTATTATTTCAGCAACCTTTTAAGCTAGTAATAATATAAAAACTAGAAACCTGAAATGCTTTTCAATTCGTAACATTTCACGTATAAGTGACGTATAAACTCTGCCATTCTACAATGCTAGCCTGAAGCGAATGCTCGCTGAAGAATTTTCTATAAATTTTTCAGAAAAGTTTTTTTAGGAAGGTCTCTATATGTATGAACGTCTTCTTCTTCTCGGAACTCTTGCACTGGCTGGAGTCACCCTGAGGGGTACTGGTTCCGGAATGGGCCACACAAAATAAAACTCCGGTATGATTTTATCTCGACTATGAGTTTAATGTTTCACTTAAAGTATTTATACAATGGTATTAGTTTAGTGTTTGTGAGATATAGAAAGTATAAAGGTTACCAAAAGCACCATCTTTAGGAAAAAATAACCAACTATAACTACTATTTATCTTAAATTTCATTTTAGACTATTACTTGTTATATTTTACACAGAATTGGCATATGGAAAAATAATGGTGGAATTTTATGATAATAAATATATAAAAAACAATAATTATATAAAAAAACGATTAGACATTCCGCCCACCAAGGACTTAGTCAGTCCTTCATACTCCGCCCACCATGAGAAGTTGGTAAGCAATATAAACTAACACTACAATTACATACCAGTAAAGTACATAGTAGGTAAACACTGTATTATGTATAAAGAACTTAAAATAACATATTATCATGAAAATGCACTTACGACTATTAATACCTTAAATCTAAGAATCAGTTACTGGTAACTTACAAAGTTTAGAAGTTGGACGCTTGATTACAGAGTCCTTACATTTTCAAGTTACAACGCGAGTAATACCATCGACCCCGGGATGTATAGTAACTACCTTACCCAATAGCCACTTTGCTGGAGGCAAATTATCTTCCTTGACCAAAACTACATCACCCACCTTAGGTGCTGGGCTAACACGGTTCCATTTGTATCTTTGCATGAAATGCGACAAATACTCTTGTGACCAACGCCTCCAATAATTCTGAACCATTCTTTGAGTCAAATGCCACCGCTGCAAAGTAGTTATAGATGAATCTGCGTAAGACCTATCGGGTGCAATAACTAATGGTTCACCAATCAAAAAGTGACCAGGGGTCAAAGGAAATGGGTCACCAGTATCATCACTGATTTGGCTTATTGGTCGAGAATTCAAACATGCCTCGACCTGAGCCAAAACAGTAGCTAGCTCTTCGTATGTTAAAGTAGAATCTCCGATGACTCGTTTGAGATGAAACTTCGTAGATTTTATGCCCGCTTCCCATAGACCACCGAAATTTGGTGCATGATGTGGAATGAAATGCCAGGTAGTGGCATTGTTGGTTAAACCACTGGCTACATCTTTAAAGATCCCTGATTGTTCTACTGAAAACAATCTTTCCAACTCACGCGAGGCTCCAACAAAGTTGGTTCCATTGTCACTCCACATCTCACTACAATGACCACGTCGCGCCGTAAACCGCTTGAATGCTGCTAAGAAGCTTTCGGACGTCATGTCGCTAACGGCTTCGAGATGTATGGCGCGAGTTGCCATGCAGATAAACAAGGAAATGTAACCTTTATACGATTTGTTCCCGCGGCCCTTAGAGACACGAATACTTATCGGCCCTGCGTAATCTACCCCGCTTCTATAAAACGGTCGACTAGCTGTAATTCGGGATGATGGTAATTGTCCCATAAGTTGATAACTTGTTTTGCCTGAATATCTAACACAAACGACGCAGCCACGGACATGTTGTTTGACTAATGTTTTAGCCCTAACAATCCAATATTTAGATCTCAAGAAATTGATCATCATCTGAGGCCCTCCGTGTAATGTTCTCGTATGGGCATCAGAGACTAACAACTTAGCAAAATGAGAATTGTGGGCTACTAAAATTGGATGTTTCGTATTATAACTAACATGTGCCTGTTGAATTCTACCACCTACTCTGAGAATTCCATCATCATCGAAAAAGGGATTGAGTGATTTGAGTGTGCTTTGTTTCTTAACGTAACCACATTTTCTAATATTGTACATATCAGACTTAAAATAACGTGATTGAGAACTTACCACGACACACTTTAAAGCTTCATGAAGCTCTTGACAACTTAAGTAAGAGTTCATTGTTTCGCGAGTTTGTAGTGGACGTCTAAGCCTAAGAAACCGTCTACACCATGCTATCACTCGAACTAACTTACGAAAAGATGAACATTCATCAAGTATTCCCAAAGTCGGATTATCCAAACTTGATAAGTATAGATAAGTAAGATGAACCTTGACAGTTCTTTCTTCAAAATTGCTAGATGCTCGACATGTCCTATTATATTCTATAATATCGTTACGTAACCAACTCGGACCTTCCTTCCATAACTGATTATGGAGTAGCTCGTCTGGAGTAATGCCTCTTGAGGCGCAATTACTGTTATTACATAGGATTGTCTGTTGACCTTACATGAGACCACTGGCTACTCTCCAATATGCTAAGGATTTCCGATGTTCGGTTCGCAACAAAGGTTTTCCATCTACTTGTATGAGAGCATAACCAGTCTAACACCACAGTAGAGTCTGTCCATGCATGCACATCTGATGAAGGGACCTTAAGTGTATTGGCTATGCTAGATACCAACCGAGTAAGTAACACAGCCCCACATAGCTCTAGACGAGGTATAGATATTTGCTTTATCGGTGCTACCTTCGTCTTTGCCCCGATTAGACCGGTACGAATCTGGCCATCCTTTGTTAGAGTTCTAACGTAAACGGCAGCTGCATATGCAACATTCGATGCATCGCTGATCCGTGTAGTTCCACATGAATATCACCTTCTGAAGTACCGAGCCAGCTAGGTATATCAAATTCAACTAAATTTGACAACGCATTACGATATGCTTTCCATTCGTTAATAAGATGGGATGGTAGTTCATCATCCCAATCCATACCACCAATCCATAGCCTCTGAATAAATATTTTCGATGTTACGATGCACGGTGCAATCCACCCTAATGGATCGAACAAACGAGAAATATCCGAAATAACCTTTCGTTTGGTTATAGGTTCTATTAGACTTGGTAAGGTTACTGTGTATTTAAAGCTATCGGTGTATCGACACCAGTTAAGGCCTAAAATTTTTGTGGTTACGTCTAATTTAATTTCTACATTGTTTGCTGTATCTAGAGCAAACAACTTGAGAACTTCACTATTGTTAGAGTTCCACTTCTGAAGCTGAAAACCTCCGCGATTCAATAATACAGATAAATCGTGATACAATTTAACTGCTTCATCTTCAGATTGGACTCCTGTCATCAGATCATCAATGTAGAAATCGTTTAAAACTATTTTAGCTGCTACTGGAAAATCAAAACCTTCATCGATTGCTAACTGTTGCAACGATTTCACAGCTAAATACGGAGCGGATGCTGTCCCAAAGGTGACACGTAGAAGACGATAGTCTTGAATATTAGACTGGACGTTACTTCTCCAGACAATCCTTTGGAAATCCCTGTGGTCATCTGCGACCTTGACTTGGCGATACATTTTGACTATATCTGCTGTAAGACAGATAGGATGCTGGCGCCAGCGAATAACTGTATCGCGTAAGTCTGCCTGTAATGTAGGCCCTACCAATAAAGTATCATTTAAAGATACACCATTGATGCCTTTGCTAGAAGCATCGAAGACTACTCTCGTTCTAATAGTAATCTTGTCATTCCTAACCACTGCGTGGTGTGGTAGATAAACAGCATAATTATTTGTGTCTGTTTCAGGTACCCTTTCGATATGACCAAGTTGCAGGTACTCTTCTATGACTGCGTTGTATTGATCCCTAAACGAAGAATCCCTATTAAATTTACGCTCGAGACTGTGTAATCTTTGTACAGATATGTGCCTACTATTGCCGTATTTGCAACCTGGATCTTCATCTCGGAAAGGCAACTCAACAATATAGCGACCCATAGGGTCTCTTCGTGTTGTATTTGTGAAGTGATCTTCACAACGTTGCTCTTCTGGCGACAAAATCTTCACCTTATTGTCTAAGAACAGATCAGACTCGAGCTCCCAAAATTGTTTGAGCATATCACTTTCAGTAATATTTCGACAATGAAAATTAACGACCACATTATGACAACGTGATGTCCCCTCTGATACTTGACCTGACAAAACCCATCCTAAAGATGTGTTTTGGGCCAATAATAACCTTCGGTTATCCTTAATTAATCCTTCCTTTAGGATTTGACAGTAAGCATCGGCTCCCAATAACAAATCAATCTTACTTGGTTTGTTAAAATCTGGATCAGCAAGATCCAAATTTTGAAGTTCTGGCCACTCCAATGATTGCGATGTGAACTCCCTTTCTGGAAGCACTGATGTGAGCGTACCTAGAACATGAGCCTTTACCTCCATGGTAAAATTAGGATCATGTAACGACTGAATCATAACCATAACCACGTATTTAGTAGTTAAGCCGTTACAATTGCCTCCTAATCCTGATATAACACTACCCGAGGCTATCCTTCTTAAATTCAACATTTGGACTGTAGCTTCCGTAATGAATGATGCTTGTGAACCCTGATCCAACAAAGCGCGTAGCTTAATTGGATACCCATTTCTTGATTCAGCTTTAACCAAAGCTGTGGCTAATAAAACGTGACTTCGTACGTTTCCTTTTAAGAAAAAGGTTGATATCTCATTATCTTGAGATGTAGATGGAACACAGACATTCGTATTTTCATTTACGACAGGGGCAACAACTACCTCTTGCGACCCTATTGTGGCAACAGCATTAATATTACTACCTGTAAGATGTAACAGAGAATGGTGTTTGCATTTACATATTCGGCAATTAGTCTTAACCTTACACACGTTTACTAAATGATTGGTTCCTAAACAATTAAAACAAAGTCCAAGTGATTTAACAATATCACGACGTTGTGCAACGCTATTATTAGAGAATATCTTACAAGTAAAAATTCGATGACTTTCTGAACATACTGGACATGACATCCCGGCGGTGACGTGCATTACTTTCATATTATTCCCGACTGATTTAGGTTTAGCTTTGGGTTCAGCAAATTCTAGAGCGCGAAATCGGGTTTCTAAAAATTCCTTAAAACTATTAATATCAGGCAAATCTACTAAAGATTGGCTGACATGTAATTCCCATTGCTTTCTAGATTCAGGGTCCAACTTCATACCAACAACATAAATTATAATTACATCCCACGAACTAGTATCAATTCCTAAATTATTCAACTCATTTAGACAGTCTGTTGTAGTGTCTAAAAGTTCTTTGAGAGAACAAGCTGATTCCACAGTTGAAGTACGCTGACTAAACAAACGTTTAAGAATACAATTGGATAAGAACCTTTTATTATTATATCTTTTGTTCAGAAGATCCCAACATATTCTGTAGTTATCTGAAGTGATAGTAACATGTTTAACTAATTGTTCTGCTTCTCCTGATAATTGAGTTTTTAAATAATGCAAACGTTGAACATCATCTAGACCTGGATTAGTATGTACAAGTGATGTGAATAAATCACGAAATGAAGACCACTCAGTATATCTACCAGAAAATGTTGGTATCTTAATTGTTGGCAACTTAATAGAAGCTTTACTAGAACGAGAACAGGGTGGTGCAACATTTCGTGTCACTTGTATCTTTGATAGAGCTACCTTTAACTCAACCTTGTAATCCATGTATAAGTCCGTCCCT
The DNA here is from genome assembly GCA_947458855.1 of Monopis laevigella. NCBI lineage: Eukaryota > Metazoa > Arthropoda > Insecta > Lepidoptera > Tineidae > Monopis > Monopis laevigella. Next base: position 9,235,331 of record OX381599.1, read on the forward strand.
GCTTGACACCAATCCTCTTCGCAGTAAAGCGTATCCTCTATTTCATATAAAGATATTATTTTCTCATGTAAACTTAAAAACTGATTCCACAACTGTTCCAAACTATCCAAACGTGTCTCAATATATATTTGCGTCAACCTGTCTTTAGGTGACTTCTTAAAATTTATTCTAGCCTTCGTTATTTGGGCTATTAAATCCTTTTGAACTTTCATAGCAGCTTCCATCTTGATGAAGTATAAATGCGGTCTTTAGTTCAAAATGATTTATAGGAAACTGATTTCCAAAATAAAAACCCAAATTGTACTAAGTGTTGGCTATATGCTCCCAGTAGTAGCGATGTAAGCGTAATTGTTCTAAGTCCAAACCTTTTAATAACTAAAATTATTCTAAGTGTTTTAAAACTATTATTTCTGACTGAAATCGGGCATAGGTTCCCTGTAGTAGCACTTTTAGCAAAATTATTATAAGTCCAAATAAAATTAAAGCAAAATATTCTAAGTCCAAATAAAATTAAAGCAAAATATTCTGAGTCAATGAAAGCGAAATATACACTTTATAGTCAAACTGTAAGTTACTCACTTGAGACACTACTTAACTTGAATCTTGACTTGCACTGTCACCTTAACCGACCGTCGAGACGTGTTCCGCCTTTGCTGTAGTCGCCGCCCGTTTGTTCGTAAAATCCGGAAATCCGGATATCCCATCCGGAAAAGAGAGGCTAACAGCGATCCGCTGCTCCAAGCTCCCCCTGAGACCAAGTGCTGGTCTTCAAAACGTCCGACTCGATGGACCTTTGTATGAACGTCTTCTTCTTCTCGGAACTCTTGCACTGGCTGGAGTCACCCTGAGGGGTACTGGTTCCGGAATGGGCCACACAAAATAAAACTCCGGTATGATTTTATCTCGACTATGAGTTTAATGTTTCACTTAAAGTATTTATACAATGGTATTAGTTTAGTGTTTGTGAGATATAGAAAGTATAAAGGTTACTAAAAGCGCCATCTTTAGGAAAAAATAACCAACTATAACTACTATTTATCTTAAATTTCATTTTAGACTATTACTTGTTATATTTTACACAGAATTGGCATATAGAAAAATAATGGTGGAATTTTATGATAATAAATATATAAAAAACAATAATTATATAAAAAAACGATTAGACACTATAACTTCGTTAGGCCGACCGACCGGTCTCGTTACCACCGCTCATACAGATGCAAAAACCGTCAAGTGACCTAATCATGTTTCGGTTTTAGTCTGTGGGTTCACCGGTACAACTCCATCGATTTCTTGTCGAGGTGGTAGTCTCCTTCCAGGGTGCGATTACGAAATGGGTAGTTGAATTGACGATAAGGCAGCGAGTATATTAAAATATACTTGTAATACCATTCGTCATTGTCGCCCCTTATTTCGTAATCGTATTTGGCCGGCATAGTGGGAGTGATCAATATTGTTTAAGAACAATTATTGATTGACCTCATTAATGGACTTTGTAAGTCTGCTCACCACCAGGTAGATACAAAGTCACATGTCGTGGTCCAATAAAAAAAAAGAAACTATTTTACGAGGGCGCATAAAGCAATTCAGAAGTCTAGATCTCCGATTACGAGAATACCTTAAACGCAGCTAATATATTTAAAAAAACATAGTAATAATTAAAGATATTTAGAAGTAACTAGCTTTTAAAAAAACGTAAAAGCATAAAGTTGTTTCGATAGAATAAAAATCGCAAAGTTACCTCCATTTTTTATCGATATTTCCTATTGCTTCAATATAGGGGCTTAGAATAGCCACATCTATATATATCGATAGTCGATAAAATGAAGTTTATGATTGAACATACATTCATAAAATCGATATGTATTGAATTTGTCGATTTATCGAGCCTATCGATGTTGTTGTGCTAGGTCCCATAGAGCAGATTACAAAGTAACGTTTTTTATAAGTTATGTGTATGTATATGTATAAGAAAAAGCGGCCCCAGCCTAGTAGTTAAGTCACTGCGCAACTGATAACAAGGTTAAGCAGATGACAACAAAGCCGGCCTGGGATCCGTGACCGCTTTATACAACGAGGCTATTTCATCATAAACACCGCAACAAGCTCGCCACTTGTTAGGTGTTGCCTCCGAATACCATCGGCGAAATGAGGATGGGTTAATCCCTCCGCTGGGACCCTGAGGCCGTTTAAACGGTTCTCGGGAGCCAAATAGGCACCCGTCATGGTATTTTTTATTTTTATTTTATATGTATAAGATCCATGACCTAGCGTTTTTTAAAATTCAAAATAGTTTGAAAGTTATAGCAAAAAAACTGTATTTTTTCAAGAATTCCGCGCGATTTTTTTTTGTTTCTCACTCGCATGCTTTGCAAGATAATATTATAAAACAAATTACAGTAGCTTTGTGTTGTAAGTCACGTTTGTAACAGTGATATTTTATCTTAACTTTAGTTACTACCCAATTAAATACTATACGAGTAGTTGTAGTAGTTAATTTTATTCATTAAGGAAAGGCAAAGATACTGAGCCATACAGCCTCTACGTATAATAGGAATAATCTTCTAACAAATAGGTACTATACGATCTTGTCAGCGCCATCTTGGAAACGCGTTCCATAAAAGTTCAGACTGAATTTTCTAAAAGATATATTGATATAATGTAGATACCTCAAAGTATTTATGGCTCTAAGGAATGCGGTTACAAAACAAGCATCCCAGTTCCAGTTCACACAATAGAGAGTACGGTGTACAAAAACGTTTTCCTTTCATTATCAACGTAAACCTTATTACAAAGGCATGAAGTGGGTGCAAAGTAAATGTATATATTTAACATTGCTGTTGACTGTACAATCGATCCAAAGTCAAAGAAATATTTCTCTCTGCATTGTCTCTGAGTCCTTATTGAATGTCTTCAAGGAAATGTCTTTTCTGAATATAAACACTTTTAAACCCTTTGTTTGTTGGAAAATTCATGATGGTTTTGAAATGTTTTTTGTTTTATATTTCCCTTTCTAGGCTAGCAGCCCGCTACTTCGTTTGCGTGCTTTGTTTTCTTAATACTATAATAAACATTAAAAAAAACGTTAAACCCTAGGGTACCCAGCGGAGGGGTTTTAATCCTACCTCGTCGTAGCCGATGGTATGAGTCTACACCGAACAAGTGGCTCGCTCGTCGCGATGTTTTGAATAGACTCAATAGCCCATCTATAAACAGTTTCACAAGTTGGTATAGTGAAACCGGGACCGACAGCTTAACATGCTCAAAAATGTATGTACCTACATTTCTTTGAAAGGCTCTATAGTGCTGTTGTCAAACAAATGTAGGTACATACATTTTTAATCAAAACCCCATTGGTACACATCGGGGTATCAAAGTCTGTAGTGTTTTTAAGTCAAGTCGAAGAAATAAGAAATCAAATTGGCTATTAATGGATTAAATGTAAATAATTAGAATAATAATTTTAATATTGGGTGAAGGGTAAACGTGGCCGAGGAAGACCAAGACACACGTGCCATGACCAAATAGGAAAGGTTTTAAAAGACGGTGCAATTAAAAGTCTTCGAAATCGGCTTGCATGTATGAGAAGAGTTATGACTGTGGATGAGGCAAAAGGACAAGTGGCAAGTTCTCTTCCTACCCCGTAAGGGACCTGGTATGAAGATAAATATAAAATTAAATATAATGTTACTATTTTGAAAATTTAAAAATCATAGCACTTTCTAATAAATGTCTAGCGTTTTTAATGCTATTATTTCCAGATGCAAAAAAAAATCGACAAACTATTGAAAAATTATTAATATATTATTCTTTAGACCAACGTGCCAGATCGTACTTCTTCCAACAAATCTTCCAACCTTTCTGTGTTGGGTCTGTTTTATTATTTTCTTTATCGAAATAAAAAAAAAACTTATAATACAAAAATAATTATTACCCACAACAGAAAGATTTTTGCGTATAACAACATAAAAATCTAAATATATATAACTCAAAAGTGACTGACTGGCTGACTGACATAGTGATCTATCAACGCACAGCCCAAACCATTGGACGGATCGGGCTGAAATTTGGCATGCAGGTAGATGTTATGACGTAGGCATCCGCTAAGAAAGGATTTTGATAAATTCTACCCCCAAGGGGATAAAATAAGGGATGAAAGTTTGTATGATAAAAAAATAACTATTCCACGCGGACGAAGTCGCGAGCACTGCTAGTAATAAATAAATTGTATATTATTTTCTAGCAGTCGAAGTTGTCTGCGTAACTATACCTATTTACGCAGAGCACGCAACGGAAGCTCTCACAAGGACAAAAATTTCCCCGTTTTTGCAACATTTTTCATTGATGCTCCGCTCCTATTGGTCATATAATCCTTCCTCGTTAAAAGGGGTATCCAACACTAAAATATTTTTTGAACTCGAACAGTAGTTCCTGAGATTAGCGCGTTCTAACATGTAAAGAAAGTCTCCAGTTTGAATATAATTATTAATTACTAGTTGACCCGCGATACTTCGTTTTTATCTGCGAACCGTTTTTAACTTTAACCGTTTACGCAGCGTACGCTCTCAAAAGGATTTATCTCTATTATTCGTAGCGTGATTAGCCTTTCTCGATAAATGGGCTATTGAACACTAAAATATTTTTTCAAAGTTCCATAAGCGCGTTCAACCAAACAAACAAACTCTTCAGCTTTATAATTTTAGTATAGATTACTTATAATAGATATTTGGAATGTATAGTATTTTTTTTCTGTGAGATTGGTCGCCTTGGTGGCACTTTTGTCTGTGAGATTGGTCGCCTTGGTGGCACTTTTGTCTGTGAGATTGGTCGCATTGGTGGCACTTTTGTCTGTGAGATTGGTTGCCTTGGTGGCGCTTTTGCAGATCAGCCTCATATTGGCCCAAAGTACATTATTTCAAAGTCACCATTTATTTATTCGGTACGTATATTCTTTTTTTTTCGTAAACCTATTCTGTATTTAAAGTAAATTTATTAAACGACGAACTAATTTTATTATTTTATTTATGTATACCAATATAATAAAAAAATAACCAAAAAAATGGGTTTGGTTTTACAAAATAAAATGATTTTTGTTAATTGGTTGTTGCCGACTGGTGAAGCTAATGAAGTTCAATCAATTGATTTGTCTCGTTAATCCAATTATTTCTTTACTAAACAAGTAAACACAAACTTTTTCAAATTTAATGAAATACGTGGTGGCCGATTTGGTTAGACCTTAGACTTAAAACACTTAGGTCCCTGGTTCAAACCCCGGTGTGTACCAATGAGTTCTTAATCTAAAAATGTATGTACATTCATCTAACAACACCATAGTGCCGCGAAGAGCATGTTAAGCTGTCGGTCCCATTTTCACTATACCGACTTGCGAAACTGTTTATAGATGGGTTATTGAGTCTATCCAAAACATCGCTACGAGCTTGCCATTTGTTTGGTGTAGACTCATACCATCGGCTACGAGAGGTGGGATTAAAAACACCTCCGCTGGGTACCCTGGGGCCGTCTAAGCGGTCTCAGGCGCTGAAAGATACCCGTTCTTATAAATTGGTTGTTACCGACTAAAGAAGTTAAAAAAGTTAGGTCCAATCAATTGATTTGTCTTGTTAAACCGGATTTAATTCGCAAACATTTTTATTTGGGAAATTAAATTAAGTTCCTTTAACAAAAGTTGCAATATATGCAATGTTTCCAATTTGAGACAATGTGTGTTTTTCTTCGTGGTTAAATAAATACAACTGGATATTGGTTTGATTTTAAACAAAAATGTATTAAGGACACTGCATTCGTAATCGCGAAGTCCGCGTTCTCCATACAAAATGAGCTTTCGCAATTTTTTTTATTACATTATGAATGAATGAATAAAAAAAATTTTATTGCACAAAAGCTTAATACTATTGGCGAGCTTAATGCCTTAGGCATTATCTACCAGCTACCTTTGGGAGATTGACCAAAAACAGGCAGAGTGCTAATTAATGCAACATATAATATAAAATACAAGGATATATAGATAAATTATTAGGTAATATTACAATACACACTGGTATTATACTGGTATATAACATTTAATAGTATATATTACTATGTATTTTAGCATACAATTTCAAACATTAAATAAATAATTGGACTTCGACTAACAATAAATAAAATATAATAAAATTGTCACGCCCTTTTCCCACGGGGATAGGCAGAAACAAGGGAGCGCCACCTATTACGATCCTGGCATAACTCTCTCACTTCCTTCACATCCACCACTCTCTTCATACAAGTTCTACGGTTATGGGCACTACGGATCGCTGCTTTTTTGAGAATGTCCCCGATTTGGTCAAGGAACATTCTTCTGTGTCATCCCCGCCTTATCCTTTTATTCGCCTCTGATTTATAAATATCTTTCGTCAATCTCTTTTCATTCACCCTCTCAATGTTGCCCAAACCATAGCATTCCTTTCTCAATCCTTGTCACTACATCGTCTTTCAAACTAACAACCAAATTGTAATATTGGAAGTACATTTGTATGAGCATCAAGTCGACTAAGAGAATAATCCTTAATATCGTTGTTTCTGGTACACATAGTACAAGCATAGTTTTAGCTTAGGTTGTAACGCACTACAGTACGTGTATTATGTACTTCATATTATAAAATAAACACACGCACACAATCATACACGACATCACATAAACTAACACTCAGACACATACCCACATACAAAAATAAAAATAAAAAAAACAAAATAGATTTAAGATAATTATTTATTATAAAATAATATGTCAAACGACTGAAGAAGCATGTGGCGAAATATATCGTTTATATTTTTTTATAAAGTATTTTATTTCAATAATACTCATATTATAAAATAAATTCGTGGTCGCCGAGTTGAAATACTACACTACAGTTTTTGAATTACTGTAGTGATTTTAAAGCTAAGGTCTAACCAACTGTGTCACCATATATACATAAAAACTTTTTATGTATATATGGTGGCCTAATTGGTTAGATCTTGGATTTTTTTTTTATAGATATACTCAATAATACCAGTTTCACAATTTCGTATAGTAACACCATAGTGCTCGTCTTTTTTTACTGAAGCACAGTATGTGACATTATGATATCTACCTGATGGTAAGCAGACCTACAAAATCCATTAATATGGTCGATCAACAACGTTTAACAACACTAATCGTTCCTAACTATTCCGTGGATGCAGTTATGAAATGGGCGGCGATAAGGTAATACATTTTCGTTCCCAACATGCCCAATAAATGATGCAGTTATGAAATGGGCTATTTTCAAGCCACGCGGAGCTTTATCATCAAATTAACTACCCGTTTCATAACGGCGCCCTAAAAGGAGACTACCACATCGAGAAGAAATATGATGACGGCTTAAACCGAAACATGATTAGGTCGCTTAACGGGTTTTACATCAGTATGGGCGGTACATAGGTTTATCGATTTTTAACGACCTTCCTACTACCTAATTTAATTTTAAATGTTCGTACAATTCAAAGTAAAAAAACAACTGAAATAAATTATTTCCAAACTTTAAATTAAATTTATGTTTCATAAAATTATAAGTAAACACAATTATGCCATTCCAGAACATAAAGTTTAGCCGTTTATTTATTATTTTTATTTATTTTTCCGACATTTATTAAAAGTAATTATGTCTGGACATTGTTTGTAAAATAAATTTGTTTTGTATTGCTTTTGAAATATACCATCACGGTACTCAGGGTACCCAGCGGTGGGATGCTTAAATCTACCTCGCCGTAGCCGATATGTATGTTATTTTGAGTGTGATATCAAGTGGCCAGTCCTCGCAGTGTTAGGTTAGATACAATAACACTGTAAACAGTTTCACAAGTTGGTATAGTGAAACTGGGACCGATAGCTTAACCTGCGTTACACTATAGTGGGTGTTGTTAAACGTTTTCAACAATATTGGTCGCTTCCGCTATGCTGCTAAAATATGCTGTTACAAAATTGGCAGCGGTAATAAAGACGATTTGTATTACGAGTCTTTTTTTTTTAATTTTTGCTCTTTTATCGTTATTTATATCAACTGCCCATTTCGTAAACGCACACTGAAAGTAGACTTTTTTTTTAATGAAGCACGGCACGTGACTTTGTCTATTCCTAATGGTAAGCAAACCTACATCATCCATTAATAGGGTTGATCAATGCAAGTGTCGGCTAATTATGTGGTTACGAAATGGTGGAAGTTAAAACTAAAAAAATGCTTGTTTGTTTTAATAGCCTCACGCTGCTTTATGGTCAAATTAACTGCCCATTTCGTAACTGCAGCTTGAAATTTAATTAACATGATTACCATTTCTACAATAAATCTATGCAGTAGTCAGTCACCTGAAAACCGATGAAACCCACAGACTTATACCGAAATATGACTATATCACTTGGCGTTTTGTTTTATATCTTATATCTTCAAATAGTAACAAAAACATGTTATTATTTAAGTTGCTATCTGTACCTGTATCATTTGTATGGTTGTCATAATAAACTTTACAATGGAACTTATTATAGTATTGCGTAGTCATGATTTCTTTTGAAACCTTATAAAAGCCCTTTGTAGACTATTTCTGGGTTAGGCCCTTTATAGGTTGGGCCCTTTTGTTACTGAGAATTTGAACCTCATATTGACTATTAATAAATTTAATGTAGGCAATGTTTTTTTAAAAGTTTTTTGACCAGTCCGTGTCTTAATTATAAAACAGCGTTTCTGTACTTAGGTACAGTAACAATTAATCTGCCATAGGGTGTTTTACGCATGTTATTCAGTAAGGTGCTTTTTGAAAATGCTACGTTATATATATATATACTATAAGCATAAACAAGTCTAGCTATGCTCCTCTGTTGGTTTGTGTGAAGCACCAGAGTTTTGCTTTTTTTCCGGGATGTATCCGTGGGGACAGACTTTACAGTTAGTGTTTACGCTCTTAAAAATACCGATCCATAGTTTAATTGGAATTTGAGTGAACGCGATAGCAAACTATTCTGTTAAAATTTCGTTTCGAAATCAGTATGCCTATTACGCCGTACAACGTTAAGCTAAACTAAACCACGTAGTTGTCTGTCAATTTTCAATGTCACCAGGTTTGCATTACGTCAGGATTGCATCATATCGATTAAAGTTTAGCTTAGCTTCGTAATCACCCTGCAGGCCATAGTACTACTTACATAAACCATTTCTGAAATTGAATTGGTAATACACATGCTAAAAAAACGCGCCCAAGCCAAAATTACGCAGTGGAAACGTAAAAACAAACACGCACTTAAGGCCTATCCAGAAACAACGATATAATACATATAATATTTTATAGACCTGGGGCTTTATTCCGAGTTTTGAGACGTTCACCGTCGCGCATTTTGCGTAAAGTATGGGTATTGAAATATAAGTTCTATCCTGTTAATTATAAAATTGAAATTCCAATGCTCATAAGATGTTCAAACCTGCGAAGAATTCGTGTATTTCAAGATGGCGGCATTATTATAACCAACCTAATACATACTATATAACCATTGGAATAGAACTTATATTTCCATATTTATAGTTTGCGCAACGTCTTGTCGTGATTAGCGATTGCAAACTCGGAATAAGGCTCCATGACAAACTGTACAGTAAAACACACTAATATTTTTTTGACATTAGTGGGTATCGAACGTTGACCTCCGGATACAACGCCAAAGGCTCAACCACTAGTCTACGGAGAGATATCTAATCAGTCTTTGTTATTTGAACATTTTATTTTCTTCTTAATTAATTAAATGCAATAAAATATCACAACCTTCAAAATAAGCAAACCCTGTATATTTCTACCCACCCATAAAAAAACCTGTCACCTTAGCAATTGCAGATTTTACGAAAGCGATTACCTCAACCATTGCTGTTAAGTCATTAAAACATTTTATTATGATCATAAAAATACGGAAGATTGAATTTTATGACAAAGCTGCCAGACCGGAATGGTACTGCTTTCAAATTAGTCATTTTATTCTGTACCATTTATTCTAATTTCGGTACAGGGGATGAATTAAATTGTACTAATTTAAAAGGGTCTCCAGATTTTGTAAATACTTTGGGTTACATCCTTTTTGAAAATTAGATTTAAATATTAAGGTGGGAACTAATGCTAAATCGTTAATTTTGTTTATGTAATAGAGCAGGACAGGTCACCCTACAATCACCTGATGGTAAGTGGGAATGTAAAGTAGCAATGATGTTTGTTTCAATTGATTGATTCCACTATGTCTGCTTATGAAACTTATTCATGCCTCGCTTAAGAAGGAAAAACACGTGTACCATCGAATTGTCTCGATGACGTTTTTAAAAAAATAATACTGAAAGTATAATGATGTTTTGCTGAAAGAAAAAAGAAAAATTGTATATACACATTTTACATTATTTGTTGTGTTTTTACATATCTGTCACTGTTTTTGAGAAAAAAAATGTTTATTTTTCATAAAAACAGTGAAAAAATAAAGGGAAAAACGCACGAGGCAATGTATGTATTCAAAGTTTGAATACATACTATGTATTGGCAACAGACTGTATGGCATGGGCGTAGCCAGGATTTAATATTGGGGGGTTTAAGCCTCGTAAAATTTTAAATTCAAAAATCGTCATAAAAACACTTATTATGTGGTATGAATATAGTATCTGATTGACCACGATGCTAATTTTTTTACAATCAGCCTCCGTAGACTAGTGGTTGCGTCTTTGGCGTTGTATCCGGAGGTCGTGGGTTCGATTCCCACCCATGGCAACAAAAATATTAGTACGCTTTTTCTGTACAGTTTGCCATGGTCTGGGTGTTTATAAAATATAATATGTATTATATCGTTCCTTCTGGTACACATAGTACAAGCCTAGAGCTTAGTTTGTGACCAGAGCAATATGTGTAACTTGTCCTACATATTATTATTATTATTATTATCATTTTGCATTTACCCTTCATTAGTATCGGGTTCGGGCTCGATTGATTGTTACTACTTATATGAGTAGGTATCCGCGCGGTCTGTTGTTCATCCATTAAAGCTGATGATGAGACAAAGAGTTCCTGATGGCATTGGACATGTGATTGTAACAAGTGAAACACAAATTCTGCGCAGAATGCTATAAATTACTACAAAAAATGCCGCAAATGTGCCATTAAGAAACTTTTTAAAAAAAAATATTTAGGTACAATACAGTTATAAACATGATAGAAAAAAACTGCATAGGTATTGGATACAAAACATTAATATACCCTAAAAAATAAAACACATTTTGGTAAGTAACAGTGACTACAGAAACTGGAGTTTAAGCAAATACTTAATAACAAAAACACAAACAAAATTAGGTTACAAAAACAAAATGTCTCTTAAAGCGTTTCTATAACTATTAAATCTTAAGGAAAACATACCAAAGTTTAATATATTTTTATTGTAATAATCGCAGCTGCATCTAAAAAAGGTATTTTTGGCATAATCCTCTGCCATCTAGTATTAGAAACTAGGACTTCTAACTTCACTCGTATAAGCAATGACAAAATTCGTGAGGGATGACTGGAACCTGGGGCTTTATTCCGAGTTTTGACACGTTCACCGTCACGCATTTTGCATAAAGTACCGGTATTGAAATATAAGTTCTATCCTGTCAATTATAAAGTTCAAATTCCAATGCTCCACACATGTTCAAACTTGCAAAGAATTCGTGTATTTCAAGATGGCGGCATTATTATAGCCAACCTAATAGATACTATATAACCATTGGAATAGAAATTATATTTCCACATTTATAGTTTGCGCAACGTCTTGTCGTGATTAGCGGTTGCAATCTCGGAATAAGGCCACTGGTTGGCTTAGCGGTTGAGCGTCTTGCCGCGATAGCGAGATTCGTGGGTCCGAATCCCGCCCACCAGAATTTTTTTCATTGCATTTTTATCTTTAAAAATTTAATATATGGCATAATTAGTATGACAATAATTTATGAAAAATGTGTGAAGAGAATGAGAGGAAGTTCGCGGAGTTATAAAGATATTATTTTCGAGTAGTTAAGGAGAATTGATAAGGTTATTTATAATTTTCTACAGAAACAAGGAGGCCGAGTATAATATAAATAGGTTCAAAACAGTGCCTGTTATAAGAATGTATAATTAATTTGGATTTTGTATTTTTCTTTTCCTTTGTTTAGTCGAAATAGTTACAAAATCCTCTAAATAAAACGAATAAAAAAAAAAATGTGAATGGTTTTTCTATGTGCAACGGTGTTCCCAGTACCCCATTTTTGGAGCAGCCAATTTCTACTAATGTAACGTCTTTTAATACATTAACATATAGGTGTTTTGCATAACAACATGCATTGAACACATATGGGTTCATCTTCATCATCATCTTGCACTTTCCGCAATTGGCCAGGAGGTTAGGCCTTTATGCGTGATGTAAACGGCCGGCTACTCTAGCCAGCCCAGCTCCTTCCAGAAGGCAGCAAGAAGTCCTGGTCTCCTACATGCCTCGAGGTTCTGAGGATTTCCGCCCGTTGGAAGCCACCCCGGTGCAGTGAAGCAGCACGTGGTTGGATGTTTCTTCGGTTTCCATGCATTCTCTACATAAAGGACTATTGGTGATACCTATAAGGGTAAGGTGTCTGTTTAATGAAAAGTGTCCGGTCAAAATACGCACTACCATTCTTGGATACATATGGATTAATACACCCCTTTGAAGCGCCCAGCTAGTGAAGTTATAAAAATTAAGAAATACATTTTAGAAAGAAACACATGGCACAGCTCTAATAAAAGAGAAAATGCGCGAAATTTACGCTTGCGTTATCGGAATAATTTCTAATAAAAAAACTCTCTTGTGATGTCATTAAATAGCACCAAACCCCAGTTTAGGAGACTCTCTCAACGAATTACGTCGACACTTCAATTCTCTCGAACCGAATTCAGCTAAGCATTATGCGTACGGTGTAATCGTACTGCTATACAACGTATAGAATATGCAAAGATATCTGTACGAGGATTGGTACTCTTTACTATACAGATTTTGAGTAACGGGTTAAGAACGAATTGGTATGAAATTTATTATAACGATCGTTTAACCGTATAGTACTTAGATACCCAGCACCAAACTGCGAAATAACTTTTTTTATTGAAAATGATCTATTAATTGTTTTTCACATAGACACTAAGTTTATAATATTTACGGTGTTTAGACATACTCAATAACGCATCTATAAACAGTTTCACAATATATTTCATAGGAAAACTGGGACTGACAGCTTAACGTACGAGGCATTGTGTCGGTCTAGCAATATAGTATCCGGTGTTACGAAACAATTAAAATTATTTTTTTTAATGAAAAACTCCAGGATTTAGACCAAGGACCTAAAAACTGTAGTATTTTAAGTCTTAAGGTCTAACCAACTTAGCCACCATATTGATTATTTATAGTTACAATATTTTTAAACTAGTTTTAATTATAATCAATATATTATATATATAACTATTAAAAACGTTTCTGATTCGATTCAATTTTATAGATATTTGCAGGGTAACCATTTTCCCCCTATTCACCTTTATGTCGCCTCGGTGCGTGTAATGCGGCACTCATCCCAAATCTCGAGTTAACTCTGTTTTAAAGGTTATATTTTCAGTTGGTTAAGTTTATTTTCTTAAATATATGTATATATATTTTTCTTTCATGAATTTTTATGAATGAATTTACAAGTTAGAGACTATTACATCGATATCTTGTCGAGGTGCTAGTTTTTATGGTAACGGCTGATTAAAGAATAAAGTAACATAATGCAAATCCATCTTTGTGTTTCGCCAATTTCGTAACCGCATCATTTAGCTGGTAGTGGGAGCGATCAATGTTGTTAAAAACAATGTATTGATTGACCCCATTCATGGACTTTGTGAGACTATTTACCACCAGGTATATACAGCTTCCAGTGCTGCAATAAAACTATTTGGATAAAAATCGAAATTTACCTAAAACCTACTATTTTTAAGTTTTTATAAGGTTTAGTACATTACTGCCGCGGTCTATAATGACTACTTTGCTGGTCGCGCTGATGATGGCCGACAGCGCAGTAGTGCAGCTCCAGGCTGACACAGCGCGGTCAGCGTGCAGCACTTGATGGACGAGCAAGGACAGCAAGGGCTGCATTCATGGCCAAGCTGGAAGGCCTAGAGCGTAGCTAGGCTAGCTCGAGGCAATCATAGCGTGACCAGCGAAGCAGTCATAGTGAGCCAAGGCTTGTATAGTGCTTTACTCAAAAATGCAAGTACCTAATCTAAATAAAACCAGCAAGTAATTTAAATAATGTACTATTTAAACGTTGAAACGTCAAAATAGCGGCCGGCAAAGTTTTGTCGGCCTGTTAGAGCGACCAGCATAACTTTGCCGGCCGCTCCTTGAAACAGAACGGCAAGGTCGACTTTGCTCAAACAAGGTTGTCAAAATAATGACCACATTACACGCATTTTTAAGTAAATGGATGATTACAACCTATTGCGCGTCAAACAAAGTCCTAACATTATAATTTAACACATTTTTAAGTACCTAATAGTACTGACAAAAAACCTCCAAAATTCTTGTCGAAAAACTTCCGAAACGAAATTCTGGATCTGCTCCAATAGGCTATTTGACTACAATAAAAATATAGGTACTATAAATTGTGGTTATCCTATCAGACAATGGCGTAAAAAAAACATATTTAACTTTATTTCAAACTAAATTATGTATATCTTTTGTAGATTACACAAAATAAAATTGATTACTTACCATTTTATTTATAACAAAAACATCTTTGTATGGTTGATGACTGGTGACGTCACACGCAAGTAAAGGAAACAATACACAGATTATAAATCATGTGGATGAAATAGAATAGAGTATAATGTATAGGAGATTATTTAATTTGTGCTTGTTTGTTTACTTGTGTATGACGTCACACTTGACATACAAAACAGCGTTTTTAGCGCCATTGTGGAAATTCAAACTTTAACATTGATTTTTATTAATAATAGAGTAGACATCCCGGAAGTATCAATGTAGTGTGCTTATTATGTAATGAATAATCATATAAAACGAGTTTTAAATGGAGTCCCATACCATATTGTTCGGTTTATATTAGATATTTTTTTTGTTTCAGATACTATGTAATGCGGCACAAGAATGGAGTGGCACTCAGGCGCTCGGGCGAACATCAGCCTTTTGGAACTGTTCCTCTTGAAGCTGGACACTAAGACCTGACCACCTCAAAATGCGTCTCACACCTACTCATAAGTAAAATGGAGTTCGCTTCTGTCCTGCCTACAGATGTAAGTAATTTCTTTACCTCTTTGTATCTACATGGTGGTAATCAGACCTATGAAGTCCATAAATGGGGTCGATTAATACATTGTTCTTTTAGAAAATTGATCTCTCACAGTATGCCGGCTAAATACCGTCACGAAATGGGCGACGAATTTACATTACGAGTCTATTTTCGCCAATCGCCCGTTTCGTAACCGCACCATGGAAAAAGTCTACCACTTCGACATAAAATGTCGGCCGGTTTTCCGGAGACTACTGCATATATTACAATTGAATATAAATTACAATTGAAAACATATAATATATTAATTAATATTTGATCCCAAATCATGTTTTTGTATAAACTCTCATGTGCGACGAATAAATTTAGCGTTTTATACGTGTTTAAATTAAAAAGAAAAGATTTACAGGCGGAATATATAATTTGACAGCACAGGATTCAATAGATCTAAGCCAGTTTTAGATGGGCGCACTATATAGTATCTAGTAGGTAATTGCGCGTGCCTGATTTAAGGTTCAAAAATAGTTTTTATTTATATTTATTCATCTTTATACCAGGTTCCTTATGGGGTAGGCAGAGACAACCGAGCGCCACTTGTCCCTATCCCTACATACTCCTTTCGCCTCTTCCACAGTCATAACTCTTCACATACATGCACGCCGATTTCGGAGACTTTTAATAGCACCGTCTTTTAAAACCTTTTGAATTTGGTCTGTGTGTGTTTATTCAGTGTTTATTCTGGTGTTTGTTCGTCTGTCTCTTTGCCCGATGAAATATCTCTAGAACTAGAAATGTCTAAAAAAAAACATACTACCTTAGTTCTTCTATTCTACCATTTTCAAAGTTAGAACGTAATATTATAAATAAATAATAAATACCATCACGGGTGCCTATTTGGCTCCCGAGAACCGTTTAAACGGCCTCAGGGTGATTAACCCGTCCTCATTTGGCCGAAGTATTCGGAGGCAACACCTTACAAGTGGCGAGCTTGTTGCGGTGTTTATGATGAAATAGCCTCGTTGTATAAATCGGTCACGGATCCCAGGCCGGCCTTGTTGTCATCTGCTTAACCTTGTTATCAGTTGCGCAGTGACTTAACCACTAGGCTGGGGCCGCTTTTACGTTATATTATATGTCCAGCAGTAGACGCGTGAAAGCTGGTATGATGATAATGATGATGATGATATTATTATTTAAAAAAATAGGTATTATAAACGTTCTCAGGCTTCCGCGACCGAGATTCTTCTGTTTTTATTCTAGGAAACGATCCTGAAACTGCCAGTTTTTAAGTCTATAATCTAACTTACTCAACTACTAAGTTTTACACTATTACTCTGTATATGAATCTGAGGCCTATTTCATAAACTTGACAATTGTAATTTGCCATTACAATTCATTATACATTGCTACGTTTTTTTGGGTTTATTTACTTAGAACTAACTAAACTAAGCATTGTATTATAAATTGTCATAGTAAATTACTATTGTCACGTTATGAAATAGGCCCCGGATGGTTATTCTGATGAGCGGATTTTTCTTCAATCTCGTCAGAGTATTTTTAAACACTCGTTAACCCAACACAATAAACAGTTTCACAAGTTGGTATAGTGAAACTAGAACCTATAGATTTACGTGAGGCGCTATTTGTAGTGGTGTTATCAGACAATGCATTTTTTTTATATGAGAACTCATTGGAGTATGAAACCGTGTCTTGGAAATTGTATTTTTTTTTTATTGTAGCACGACATGTGACTTTGTATCTACCTAGTGGTGAGCAGACTTACAAAGTCCATGAATGGGGTCAACCAATATTCTTTCTTAAAGAATATTGATCGCTTCCACTACGCCAGCTAAATGATGCGAATACGAAATGGGGGGCGACAATGACGAATTGCATTACGAGTTTATTTTAATATACTCGCTGCCTTATTGTCTATTCAACTACCCATTTCGTAACCGCACCCTGAAAGGAGACTACCACGACAAGAAATCGATGCAGTAGTATCCTGAAAACCAGTGAACCCACAGACTAAAACCGAAACATGACTATGTCACTTGACGGTTTTTGCATCTGTATAGACGGTGGTAACGAGCCTAACGAAGTTATAGAGACCTTGCTCCCACCTAAACCTAAAGTAGTATTTTTAATTTTACTGTCGGCCCAACTACGATATTTATATCAGAGTAAAATCACGTTTGATATGGCGACTAGCTTTCTTTATACGAGTATATTTGGTATTCTATGCTATGGACAATATTTTAATTAGATTCACCTCAGACCCTAGGGTCAACTCAGGGTTTTGAATGATTAATTACACATTATCGGACATTCGTTATTTTTTTTAATTAATTCGTTGGACCTCAAAAGTGAGACCTGTTGCCAAAAGATAAAAACGTTTTTATTTATCTGACTTTGTATCTAACCGAGTTCATGAATGGGGTCGATTAATACATTGTTGTTAAACAATATTGGTCACTCCCACTATACCGGCTAAATAATGCGGTTACGAAATAGGCGGCGACATGGACGTATTTGCATTACGAGTCTATTTTAATGTCCTAGCTGCTTTATCGTCAAATCAATCGCCCGTTTCGTAACCGCACAATGAAAGTAGCCTCGACAATAATTATAACATTATGATTTCTGGGTTTTTATTTTAAATCAGCTTATATTTTATTTTGTGAGATGAGCTTACCATTTGTTCATTGTAGACACCATAACTTGAGACTGTACTTAGTGAGATTATGTAACAACCACCCAAGCAGACTTTTAGGATGCAGTTACGAAACCAGCAAACAAAGTATTGATTGACCCCAATCATGAACTTTGTAGGTCTGCTTACCATCATGCAGATAAAAAGTCACAAGCCGTGCTCGAATAAAAATAAAAGTCACACACGTAAAAGCTTTCATAAAAATATATTTTTAAATCGTTTTATAAAATGTTATATTCATCTTCAAATTGGATTTAACACCAAAGTTTTCAGAGTGTTTTTCAATTATATCCCTAGGCGCTGTATTTCATGTCAATATGCCGAAATATTAAGGGTGAAATAAACCATGCCATTTCAATAGCATTTTTTATATATATTTTTATTATAACAAAATATTTTATAAACAAAACTTTTTTTTATTAATACTGGATTTTTTCAGTAGATTTTTTTTTAATGTGTTAATTATTATATAGTATGTATGGTTGAAGAATCTTTGCCTTTCCAATTGTGGAAAAACAATAATATACTATATATATAGATGGTGGCCGAGTTGGTTAGACCTTGGACTTAAAAGCACTTAGGTCCCTGGTTCGAATCCCGGTGTGTACCAATGAGTTTTTAATAAAAAAAAAAATTTACATTTGTTTGACAACACCACTATAGTGCCTCGGAGAGTACGTTAAGCTGTCGGTCCCGGCTTCACTATACCAACTTGTGAAACTGTTTATAGATGGGTTATTGAGTCTATTCAAAACATCGCGACAAGCTAGCCACTTGTTCGGTGTAAACTCATACCATCGGCTACGACGAGGTGGGATTAAAACCCCTCCGCTGGGTACCCTGAGGCCGTCTAGGCAGTCTCGGGCGCCGTAAGGCTCCCGATGTATGTATACTATGATGAAAATAATTAAACATGTATTTTGTTCTTTTTAGTACACGCCCATACAAAGATAAAATGACATAAGGCTTAAAAATCACTTCAACTTTTATACTAATGTCACAATTGAGACCCCGCCATTTGTCTAAAGTAATTTATTAAAATTTGCGTGATACCAAGACGTACTCGTATGTACACACAATATTTGTTGGAGTAATTTTGAACATTATATGATAATTTCATAATATACATGGTGACTTTGAAAGGATGTGATCAATACGAACAACTTTTCTCATGGAACCATGTGCCGCAAATGAAAAAAAAAAATGCCTTCTCCATACAAACTAGTAATGTTGAACTGACCAATTTGTATGGGGAAGCCAAATTTTTTTTTCATTTGCGACACATGGTTTCATGGGAAAAGTTGTTCGATTTGATCAGGAGAACCTCATATTAGCCCAAAGTACATCCTTTCAAATTCACCCTGTATAATAATTTATTTTTCGGCCATTTTTAAAATAAAATAATACCCTACATTTTTTTTATTTTAAAATGGGTTTTATAAGTGATAGTTAAGGCATAAAAAAATATTTTTTTAAATCCCAGTATACTCGTATGTTATTTAAATAACTTTTCTGATTATTTTCGAAGACCAAGTTATGGAGATCTATGAACGCCTTAGGATTCCACCCATGATCGAATATTGCTGAATTATTAATGGAATTCTCTCCTCTAGACCCAAAATATTAGACGGATGTCTTATTTATTTGAATACCTATCAAATATCATACATACATATACATACACACATCCATACATACATTACATACATTACATACATACCTCTTGATTTAGATTAAAGGTTTTTAGAGTGAATACGGGGTAGAGAGTGTATTAAACAGTACTGTGAGTACTGTAAGGTTTTTAGAGTGAATACGGGGTAGAGAGTGTATTAAACAGTACTGTGAGTTCTGTAAGGTTTTTAGAGTGAATACGGGGTAGAGAGTGTATTAAACAGTACTGTGAGTACTGTAAGGTTTTTAGAGTGAATACGGGGTAGAGAGTGTATTAAACAGTACTGTGAGTACTGTAAGGTTTTTAGAGTGAATACGGGGTAGAGAGTGTATTAAACAGTACTGTGAGTACTGTAAGGTTTTTAGAGTGAATACGGGGTAGAGAGTGTATTAAACAGTACTGTGAGTACTGTAAGGTTTTTAGAGTGAATACGGGGTAGAGAGTGTATTAAACAGTACTGTGAGTACTGTTTAATACACCGCGACCTTTTTCAGGTCGTCGGTCCATCTTATGGGGGGCCTGCCTCTGCTGCGTCCTCCAGCACGCGGTAGCCATTCGAGAACCTTAATACCCCAACGGTCGTCCGTTCTGCGAGCTATCTGGCCTGCCCACTGTCACATAAGTTTGGCGATTCTGGAGCCTATGTCGGTTACTTATGTGTAAATAATTTATTTGATAGTATAAACTATGTTATTAGAATTTTAAACAAAAGTATAACTAAATAAATATTATAAATAAAAAAATATCTTCTAATGAAGAACCGTCCGGAATAGTTCCAAGAAGGCTGGCGGCATTTCCCCGCTGAATTGCAACACTAGTTATGGCAGAAATAGTTGCCAGCCCTCCTGTTACCTGACCTCTCTATCAGACGCCTGGACAACTTTAAATTAGTTTACTTCAAATCACTTACTTTTTAGGTGAATAGATCTGTTATACAGGTTTCGCTCTCACCGTCCATAGAGAGGAAAAAACAGTCATGCTTGAAAACAGTGTAGTCATGTTTTGGTTTTACTATTAGTCTGTGGTTCTCAGGAAACTACTGCACAGATTTCTTGTCGAAGTAGTAGTCTCATTTTATGGTGCGGTTGTGAAACAAGCGGTTGATTTCAAGCAAATTAGTCTTTGTCGCTGGCCATTTCGTAACCACATCATTCAGCCAGTGTAGTATTTAAGTAAGAGCGATCTATGCTGTAAAAATAATAATATATTGAACGACCATATGGAGTTAAAAGGCCTGGTTACCATCAGATAGGCACGTCATTGCAGAATAAGGTTGATTTTCCCTTGCAGTAATATTCTGCCAG
The DNA here is from genome assembly GCA_947458855.1 of Monopis laevigella. Lineage (NCBI taxonomy): Eukaryota > Metazoa > Arthropoda > Insecta > Lepidoptera > Tineidae > Monopis > Monopis laevigella. The sequence continues at coordinate 9,256,358 of OX381599.1, forward strand.
TTAATGTTGTCTTTATCATTTATTGTAGTGACATGTACTTTATTTAAGGACACTGCTTTTGCAATCGCGAAATCTGCGTTCTCCATACAAACTGAGCTTTCGCACTTCCACTATTACTCGACTATTATTTGTTGCAGAATTAAAATAATATTTTTTCGGCCATTGTCAAATTTTTGCCAATTAATCTTTCTCTGTTTAGTCCAGTGCGTTTTAGTCATTATAAATGAAAAATCACGAAACCCAGTTATAATAGATTTTAATGTTTTTTTTTTGGTTCAATGTTAACCCATCAAAAATTACCGTTATTTCATCTGCCACTCGTCTTCTCCACTATTCCCGCTACCCCTCCCAACTCCCTTTTTAATACCTGCAATCTACACCTACATTTCACGGGCGTTTGTTTTCCCTTCCTATATTTTATACTAGCTGTTGTTCACCCGGCTTCCCCGTCATATTGTACACAAAACAGTATCTGGTTAAAATATATGTCTTTCCCCAAGGGTGCAGACTCCGTGGGTGCACCAATTAGTGGGTGCAGGGCACCCATGAAAAGATATAAAAATAGACCAGTATCCGATTTTATATATATAGGTACTTACTTACTTGATAGTATTATAAATGCGAAAGTAACTCTGTATGTCTGTTTATCTGTCTGTTAAGTTTTCTCACTTAAAGCGCTGAACTGATTTAGATGAAAATTGGTATGGAGGAGATAGTTGAAGACACTGGAAAGGACACAGGGTATATCCAATGTAACATTGTTTTAACATAGATCTTTTAGTCCTACTTCTGTATATTCATAAAATGAGCACCAACGAGGTAATCTAAAAGCCCTGCCTTCCCCTAATGAAATTTTAAACAATAGTAAGTCAGTTAGTAAAAAACACATTAGCGGAAAGTTTTAATGGGTATTTCTTTTTTACATTTTACTGTCAAACATTCCAGTAATCCAGAAGCTTTCATATCCATTCATTATAGCTGGATTTCGAGGTATAAATCTGATTGTACTGGACTAGGTAGTTGGGGATTTTTTTTTTATCAGAAAAGAAAACTGTATATACTCACAACATTTTTGCGTACAATTATCAACATAAACATAATAATTAAACTTTGACTAACAGCCAAGTTGTAATAATGGAAGTACGTTTGTATGGCCGTCAAGACGAATGCAGGACCCTTAAGTGGGCAGGAAAAGGATTCGCGAACTAGAGCATCAAAAAACATCTAAATGTTGTTTTCAGTTATAATAAAGTTTTTTTTTTTGGAAAAAAAGAACATGGAGGTGTAGATTTTATTTACTCGATCCTAATTACATAATTTCTTTATAAAAAAATCTGTTTAGTTTCAAAATGAGAACTAAATAAATATTTTTAGAATCATAAATCAAACTTTGGGTGTCTTTTCAAAAGTTAATATTTTTTTTTATAAAAATACTATCTAATTAGGATCGAGTAAGTAATATTTACACCTCTACGTTCTTTTTCTGTAGAAATAAATTTTCTTTGATATCACTGAAAACAACATTTACACGTTTTTAGACGTTCGAGATCGCGAAACCTTTTGCTGGCTTCTTAACCTTAGCGATGTTTTCTGATACGAAAATATGTCAAACCACTTTCTTGGCCCACCGTATCTACCTAAAATTTTAATTCATTCACATTTACCAAATGATTTGTAAACGAAATGTTTGTTAATATTGTCATTTCATTTGCGTTGATTGAAAGCTTAAGCCTACCAAAGGCCATGCCTATTATTAAATCCCATTTCTAGTTTAGTCTTTATCTTTGATTGAATTTAATATTGACATTTAATATTGAAATTATACATATTAATACGTTTGTGTGTGAAAATTAATATTTATAACAGTAGGTTACCTACCTAGTGTTATTAATAATCTAGTAATACAATATTCGAGCAAATCGAAAATTTATAGGCATATTTTTTTATTTATTTTATTTATAGGTGGGAGGAAGGTCTCTATAACTTCATTAGGCCGATCGACCGGTCTCGTTACCACCGCCCATACAGATGCAAAAACAGCCAAGTGACTTAGTCATGTTTCGGTTTTAGTCTGTGGGTTCACCAGTTTTCAGGAGACTACTGCATCGGTTTCTTGTCGAGGTGGTAGTCTCCTTTCAGGGTGCGGTTACGAAATGGCTAGTTGAATTGACGATAAGGCAGCGATTATATTAAAATATACTCGTAATGCAATTCGTCATTATCGCCCCCCATTTCGTAATCGCATCATTTAGCCGGCATAGTGGGAACCATGAAGGTAAAAACCGTGCCCGTACTGGAGTAAGCATCATTCAATTTGCAGAATGCCGCGCGAGTGACAAATTTGTCACTCACACAAACTTTCTCATTTTTAATATCCTCAGTCTGATTTGTGCGTTCAGTGGAGAAAGTGGAAAAGAGCTCCGCTTTTATTGTCGGAAAAATGGTTAATTGTGCATTAAAGCTGTGTAGAAACTACTCTTTAAAAAAAATACCTTGTGTCACGTTTTTCAAGTATGTTTTTTACATGTTTTTCTTATATTAAACCATAATAAAAGATAATAATAAAACCCATAATTAAAATATAAAAAGCTTACGATAACTGTCAAACTATTTGCATCAGTTAAAAGTTGAAGAACTAGTGATGTGATTTAATTTTTAATGAGAATTTCGATACTTTAAAATAATTTATAACCTAAATGGTTATAAATTATTTTAAATTTAATTTAATCAAAAGGCCATACCTTTTGATTAAATTAAATTTAATATCAAAATTTCGACATCAGAACCGTAAAACGAGGTTTGTCAGTTACAATTTAGTAAAGTGATTTTATAGTTAATAAACTCAATTTTTATAAATACTTTCATGGTTATGAGATATTATACAATTATTGTTTTTTTAATATAATACTAATTATATTTTCTATACATACAGTTTCCCGAAAGATCCGGAATTAAAACGTAAATGGTAGAGGCAATTAAAAGAGAAGAAAATTGGTTACCAACAATCATACCCGTGTATGTTCAGTAGGTACATTTTGAGGAATCAAGCTACGATGTAATTGTTTTTCGCCTTTTGTAGTTTGCATCGACTTTTATAACTTCCTCTTGAAGGTCGGTCAAAAATGTTGAGATTGCGTTTAGTAGGTAACATGTAGTTAGTTGTGCATGTGTTTTAATTTAATAAATAATTTAATTTAATAAAGTAGGTATTTTAATTTATTGTTATATATACCTACATATTTTAAATCCACTAGTATTATAAATGCGAAAATGTCTATCAGGGTCAATTTGAAAGGATGTACTTTGGGCTAATATGAGGTTCTGCTGATAAAATCTAACAACTTTTTCTATGGAACCATATGTCGCAAATGAAAAAAATAAATTGACTTCCCCATACAAATTGGTAATTTTAAAGTTACTAGTTTGTATGGAGAAGGCCATTTTTTTTTCTTTTGCGATACATGGTTCCATGGGAAAGTTGTTTGATTTGATCATATTAGCCCAGAGTATATCATTTCAAAGTTATTGAGTCTATTCAAAACATCGCGACGAGCTAGCCACTTGTTCGGTGTAGACTCATACCATCGGCTACGACGAGGTGGGATTAAAACCCCTCCGCTGGTTACCTTGGGGCCCGTGATGATATGTGTGTGTATTACAATTGTATATCGATAAATAATTATTAATCTTTGATGATCGCTATAAATCCCATAATATTTGGTTTATATCGATAAGTAATAATATTTGTTGTCAGTGGCAACACTATCGAAACTATTAAGTATGCAATTTAATATTTAGCTTTTTATAATAAAAAAACCATACACTTCATAGACACGCGCAGACATTCATGTTTGACAATAGCTAACTTGTATCTCTTTTTTTCTCAAGCAGTTTTTTAAGTATCAGACGCGTTGAGCTGCCATTTGAAGCCACACCTTTTTCCCCGTTGTTCATTTGTTCGCCTCAGAAATTGGCGTCACCGGTATCCATGAAGGTAAAAACCGTGCCCGTCCGCGCGCCGCTACTGGAGTAAGCATCATTCAATTTGCAGGATGCCGCGCGAGTGACAAATTTGTCACTCACACACACTATCACATTTTTTACATCCTCATTCTGATTTGTGCGTTCGGTGGAGAAAGTGGAAAAGAGCTCCGCATTGTCGGAAAAATGGTTAATTGTGCATTAAAGCTGTGTAGAAACTACTCTTAAAAAAAGTACCTAGTGTCACGTTTTTCAAGTATGTATTTAACATGTTTTTCTTATATTAAACCTTAATAAAAGATAATAATAAAACCCATAATTAAAATAACAAAATCTGGCGGTAACTGTCAAACTATGTGCATCAGTTAAAAGTTGAAGAACTAGTGATGTATTTTTATTTTGAATGAGAATTTCGATACTTTAAAATAATTTATAATCATTTAAATTTAATTCAATCAAAAGGGATGGCGACAACAGAACCCTCCAACGAGGTTTATCAGTTACAATTTAGTGATGTGATTTTATAGTTGATAAACTCCATTTTTGTAAATACTTTCATGGTACAGATATTATACAATTATTGTTTTTTTTTATACGTGGGCGGCACTGAAAATTTCGGGAATCAAGGAAGTGACAAAACATTACTACTTAAAAATGTATTTATTGCTTTTCGAAGTATTCTCCGCGAAATTTGACACATTTTTCCATACGATGGAACCAATCATTGAAGCAACCATTCCATTCGGAAGTTGGGGTCTCCAAAATGGCCGTTTTGTAGGCGTCCACAGCTTCAGGTGATGAAAATCTCTGACCACGCAATTTATTCTTTATTTTAGGGAAAGTATAGAAATCATTAGGGCTTAGGTCGGGGCTGTACGGCGGATGGTCTAATAATTCTATGTTTTCTTGCTCCAAATACTCTTTTGTTCTGTGCGCGGTGTGAGAACTCGCATTGTCGTGATGGAGGATGATGCGGCGATTGCAGTTCTCTTTACGGAGTTCAGAAACGACCTGTGGCAAACAAATGCTAGCATACCATTCTGCATTAACCGTTCTTTGTCCCTCAAGAGGAATAGTCGCAACATGGCCGGTTTTGGAGACAAACGTGGCCACAATTTTTTTTGCAACACTCCGTGAACGCATAATTTTTGTTGGCTTTAACTCATTTTCGAACACCCAAACTCGTGACTGATTTTTTGTTTCGGGTTCGTACGCGTATATCCAGGATTCGTCACCTGATACAATGTTGTATACAGCATTTGAGGATCCTGCGTGGGATCTTTCGAGAGTTCTGACGCACCAAGTAACGCGAGCCGCTTTTTGCTCTTCACAGAGCGAATGCGATATCCATCGGGAAAACACTTTTTTACTCCTAATTGTTCATGCATGTCACATGTCGATCTTCCACAATCAGCTTACGCACAGCATCAACGTTTTCTTGGGTGACTGCAGTTTTTGGATGACCTCGACGGGGATCATCACTGAGCTTGACACGTCCACGTTGAAATTCAGCAAACCAGCGATAAATTGTGGTTTTGGATGGGGCTTCATCACCAAATGCAGAAAGCATCCGATCAACACACTGTTTTTGTGTTAAACCACTTCGAAAGTCATAATAAATCATCGCTCTTCAATTTTCTCGAGTCAATTCCATTTTCTCAACGACTAAACAAGTTTGACAAGTCCTTGTGACAAGACCAAGAATCTTTTTTTAAATAAATAAATGGTATTCGATTTTTAAAACCAAGGAGTTTTCAATTAAAAAGATTTAAATATGACAGGAACAGTGGAAATATTCCATTCCCGATATTTTCAGTGCCGACTACGTATAATACTAATTATATTTTCTATACATACAGTTTCCTGAAAGATCCGGCATTAAAATGTAAATGGGTAGAGGCAATTAAAAGAGAAGAAAATTGGTTACCAACAATCATACCAGTGTATGTTCAGTACATTTTGAGGAATCAAGCTACGATTTAATTCTTTTTCGCCTTTTGTAGTTTCCATCGACTTTTATAACTTCCTCTTGGAGGTCGGTCAAAAATGTTGAGATTGCATTTAGTAGGTAACATGTAGTTAGCCTCCGCTGGTTACCTTGGGGCTCGTGATGATATGTGTGTGTATTAAATTTGTATATCGATAAATAATTATTAATCTTTGATGATACCTATAAATCCCAAAATATTTGGTTTATATCGATAAGTTATAATATTTGTTGTCGGTGGCACAACACTATCGAAACTATTAAGTATGCAATTTAATATTTAGCTTTTTATAATAAAAAAACAATACACTTCATAGACACGAGCACACATTCATGTTTGATAATAGCTAACTTGTATCTCTTTTATTCTCAAGCAGTTATTTAAGTGTCAGACGCATTGAGCTGCCATTTGAAGCCACACCTTTTTCGCCGTTCTTCATTTTTTCGCCTCAGAAATTGGCGACACCGGTATCGTACTATTATGAAACAATTTATGTATCATGCTTACTCCATTGGCGCGGGGCGCGTTTTTTTAGCTTCATGCCGGTATCGTACTATTATGAAACAATTTATGTATCATGCTTACTCCATTGGCGCGGGGCGCGTTTTTTTAGCTTCATGGTGGGAACGATTTATATTGTTTAAGATTTATTGATTGACCCCATTCACGGACTATGTAGGTTGTTGTTGTTGTCACCACCAGGTAGAAAAAAGTCACATGTCGTGCTCCAATAAATAAAAAAAAAGCTTTTTTTTCGCGTTCTCAAACGTAAATAAACAAACAAATTAAGGTGCCGTTCACGTAAATTATAGACTAGATTTATATTATTAAAATGCACCTAACTCCATTTGCTATAGATTAAAATCTATAGATAGGTAGTCTCTTTCGTCTCTAGTACAAATCACGCGTGGCTTGTTTCTTTAAGCCCCATTCGGTGTATGACTTGAACCATATGTTTTTATTTGGAACCTAATTTCAGTGTGTTCACCGTACTGCAATTTTCGCCCCATTCTCTTTGACCTTTTGATGACGTCAAATAACCAAAGACAAAGAACCGGATCTCAAAGCAAATTAAATCACCGATATTATTGTAAATGCTTATTTTTTTCGAGTAGTAACCACAGAATATATTTCTTAGTAGTAGTACAAAGTGTCCGTGGTGATAATTATGTGTCAAATTTAAGTTTTTTGATTATTTTTTAATTGTTCTTAACCAAAATTGATCGCTCCCACTATGCCGGCTTAATGATGCGATTACGAAATGGGTGGCGATAAATTGTAGTACGAGTTTATTTTGATATACTCGCTGCCTTATTGTCAATTCAAACCAATTCGTAACCGCACCCTGAAAGGAGACTACCACTTCGACAATAAATCGATGCAGTAATCTATAATAACAATAATAATATGTCGGACAAATTACACATATTGCTCTGGTCACAAACTAAGCTCTAGGCTTGTACTATGTGTACCAGAAGCAACGATATAATACATATTATATTTTATAAACACCTATATCTCCTGGCGACCAGTGAACCCACAGACTAAAACTGAAACATGACTAGGTCACTTGACGGTTTTTGCATCTGTATGGGCGGTGGAACGAGACCGGTCGTTCCTGCAAATGTTGCGATTGCTTCATTGCTTCACTTTGTGTACTTAAACAGTTGATCAGAATCACGAGCGCTATAAATAAAATTAAGCAGTAAATAAACACACTGATAATTATCCAATTATTATAAAGAGTTTTATTAGTCCCTACCTTAAATATGTTTCATCTGACCGTGGTCTTGTAGTTACATCGTTGGAGTTGTATCCGGAGGTCGTGAGTTATATTCCCACTATATTAAGTAGTACCTACATTATTCTGTAAAGTTTATCATGGTCTGGTTTTTACATACGTATAGTACGAGTAAATAGTAGCTTAGTTTGTAAAACAAAATAAAACAATGTACTTAATTTTATGCAAGTTATGGGATATATACGATTGCGTTTACGATGTATATGTCAGAGTAACATCACGTGTCTAAAAACTACTTGTCCTTTCTAGTTAAATTCGTTTTCTGTACCACTACCTAATAATAGTTAATGAAGAAATGGTAGTCACCGTACTGAATTATTTATACTTTACGAGCTTTCCACTCCTTACTATAGAAGTAGTGGTTTAAACATAAGGGTATTGCAATTTTAGAGCCCGCATGGCTGTGGAATCAAGTACTTAGAAATGTGTTTTTTTTTTTTTGGAGCACGGCATGTGACTTTGTATCTATCTAATGGTAACCAGACCTACATAGTTTCTGAATAGGTTCGATTAATACATTGTTGTTTAATATCATTGATAGATTTCACTATGCCGACTAAATGATGCGCAACAAAGACAAATTTGCATTACGAATCTAATATCTTCGCTGCCTTATCATCATGTCAACTACACGTTTCGTAACCTCACCATAAAAGAAGACTAGCACTTCGACAAGATATCAAAGCAGTAAGCTCCTGAAAATCGGTGAACATATAGACTAAAACTGAAACTAGACTAGGTCACTTGACGGCTTTTGCGTCTGTTTGTTGTATCTACAACAAAACTCTTCAGAGAGGCGTGTCGGCTGATGCAGAGACACCTAGCCATCTCGAACAGTGAATGCTATCTTACGAGTATATAGAAGAGCAATACGATCGAGATAAATCAAACTATAATTTGACATATTGTAATTAATCGCGAAGTCAGGTTCTCTATGCAAAATGAGCTTTCGCACTTACATATTACTCGACTACATTTGTATATGGATATTTTTTTATCGATCATTTTTATGTTATAATAAAAAGAAAACTAACAGAAAGATTTTCGCGTACAATTACCAACATAAAATTAATAATTGAACTTTGACTAACAGCCTGGTGTTACAGATGGACAACAAGACGACTTAATAACTCTACATAAATAATAACAAAGGTTAGCTGGTAGATATTGGAATTTAATAAACTCTACATAAATAATGTTGGTATGGCTATTAGGTGGTGTTAGAATGTAATGATCATAGATTAATAGTGTTTGTTTATTTAGTAAGTGGTATTATAATCCAATGACATTACATAAATAATGTTGTTTTGTGAGGTAGGTGGTACCTACTGGAATTTACTAAATTCTACATAAATAATTTTGGTATAGCTGCTGGGGTTAGAATGTAATGACCATAGATTAATAGTGTTTGTTTATTTAGTAAGTGGTATTATAATCCAATGACAATACATAAATAATGTTGATTTTTGAGGTAGGGGTACCTACTGGAATTTACTAAATTCTACATAAATAATTTTGGTATGGCTGGTGGGGTTAGAATGTAATGATCATAGATTAATAGTGTTTGTATATTTAGTAAGTGGTATTATAATCCAATGCCAATACATAAATAATGTTGATTTGTGAGGTAGGTGGTACTGGAATTTACTAAACTCTACATAAATAATGTTGGTATGACTGTTAGGTGGCGTTAGAATGTAATGATCATAGATTAATAGTGTTTGTTTATGTAACAAGTGGTATTATAATCCAATGGCAAAACATAAATAATGTTGCTTTGTGAGGTAGGTGGTACTGGGATTGTATGACTCTACATAAATAATGTTGCTATAGCTGTTTGGTGTTGTAAACCAATGACGATACATAAATCATGTCGGGTTATCTGTTAGGTGATATTAGAATTTAATGACCAAAGAAAAAATAATATTGGTTAATCTGGCAGGTGGTGCTGTAATCCAATAATAATACAAAAATAATATTATTTTGTATGTCAGGTGGCGGTGCAAACCAATGACAATGCATAAGTAATGCTGTTTTGTCTGGCAGATGGTGTTGTCAACCAATGACAATATATAAATAATGTTATTTTGTCTGCCAGGTGGTGTTGTCAACCGATGACAATACATAAATAATGTTATTTTATCTGCCAGATGGTGTTATAAACCAATGGAAATACATAAATAATGTAATTTTTTCTGGCAGGTGGTGTTGTCAACCAATGGCAATACCTTAATAATGTTATTTTATCTGTCAGGTGGTGTCGTAAACCAATAATTTAGAATAGATAAATAATTTTATTTTTTCTGGCAGGTGGTGTTGGAATTCAATGACAGCACTATACCGTCGGAGTTCGATGATGGCGAGGATCCAGATGCGGTGACGTTGTTGTCCATACTCCTAGTAGGTAAGATTTATATTCTTATGTTTATAATTAATATACGTGGTGGCCGAGTTGATTAGATCTTATACTTAAAACACTGGTCCCTGGTTCGAACCCCGGTGTGTACCAATGAGTTTTTAATCTATAAAACTATGTACATTTGTTAAAAATACGACTATAGTGCCTCGGAGAGCACGTTAAGCTGTCGGTCAATATATATTTATATATAATAATTAAAAATAATAATTACACAATTTATGCTAATCTGGTTAATTGTTTATAGCCGGGAACATACTTTATTTTTTATTAGAGCATGGTAAACCATCTGATGGTAAGCAGACCTACAAAGTCCGTTAATGATGTCGGTAAATAAATTGATGTTAGCCTGGTTAATGGGGGCATTGATCGCTTCCACTATGCCGGCTAAGGACGGATTAAAATGACTAGGTATTATTAAAAATATGTTCCTTAAAAAGTAAGACACTTTTTTTTCGCCTTTCCAACCCAAAAAGGTTATTCTTAGCTTTTATTTAAAAGTTTTGAAGTGATTTTTTCGCAAAAAAAAATCCTCAAGATTTTAAAATCCTCAGTTTAAGTTATACTTAAGTTCTTTTCTTCCAAGTGCAATTTTAATGAACTTTTCAAGACATTTCAGGGTACTCACCCCACTGAACATTTGTCGACAGATGGACTAATTTCTTTTAAAACTACGTTTTATTTTAATAGACTAATTTTTAGTCGTTGCTCCTTTTGAAACTTCAGTGCCTATTATGCAATGAATAAATTTATATAAGAAGTGATTTAAAACATTTTTTATAGCTTAAAACTATTTATATAGACTATTTTAAAATAAAAGCATTTTTTTTTATATATAATTTCAATAACTCAAAGAACTTATACCTACATTTTTTTTTTACCTGCTAAACTACTTATATAACAAAAAAGGACCTACATACAATATAGATGCAATAGCCGTCAATTATCATGTCTAAAAAAGTGGTCCCAGCCTAGTGGTTAAGTCACTGCGCAACTGATAACAAGGTTAAGCAGATGACAACAAGACCGGAACTGCGATGGGTTACCGCTTTATACAACTAGGCATAGCATCATAAAAACATCGCAACAAGTTTGCCAATTGTTAGGTGCCTCCGAATACAATCGGCGTAATGAGGACGGGTTAATCCCCCCGCTGGGTACCCTGAGGCCGTTTAAACGGTCTCGGGAGCCAAAAAGGCACCCGTGATGGTATTTAGTATGTTGGTTTATAGCTTTCAGGACACTATTGCTTGACTATTGGTTTTTGCGTCTGTATAATAATTATTTAATGTTTGGTGCACCAGCAAATCCCAGTCCATTACAAGTTAAGATACATGCGTTAAAACAAATTTCTAGGCTAGGATCCAATTCAGTTCACACAACATGCTAAGCTACATTATTTCCTACAGATTACACAATACAATGTAAAATATAGAACTTAATCAATAATAATAAAAATTAGCATTAAATTAATAATAACAAATTAAATTAATAATAATAAACATTAAAAATACTATACTTACTTTAAAAATAATAACAATAATAATACAAAAAATAAAATTAATTAAAAATTACACATATTAACAAACACAATTAATTACAAAGACATTTAACCAAATTAAATTAAAAAGCCATATTATTCTAAATACGGCTGAAGACATCCGGTGTAATGGACCTTTTAAAATGAGCAAAACTACTGTCAAATATATCAATATCTAGATCCCGCAACCCGACTATATCATTATAGGTACGACAGATCCTTAGCAACGGATTGTAGAAGGATGTGTTGTTAGTGTAAGTTTGAAGGGAGAATGTATTCGGATTTCTGGCTTTATAGCGAGTATTGATACTTATGGACGACAGCAATAAGCAAGAGTCAATGACGGAGTGCAATATTTTGTGCAGGCACAAAAGGTCATATTATACGATATTGATATCAATGACGTCAGGCGGTTAAAATATAGATATAACATACAGTCTTTAAACTTAATGCGTGTGAAGTGCACATGTACCTGTGTCAATAAATTCGATATGTGTGTATGTGTTTATGATCAAGGGTGTGTGAACGTGTGTGCATGTGCGTGTGATATGCGATAATATGATAAAATTGTTCTTTATTAATTACTTACATAATAGTTATTGTAATAGAAACAATTTATAAAGAGTAAAGAACTATCAGTTGGTAACTTTTGCGTACCCTTCATCATCCTTTGATACTCTTTCAGAAAATACTTTCAGAGGATACTCTTTGTGTTTTAGTTGGTCTACGTTTCTACGAGTTTTTTAAGACTAAAATATTGGTTTCCTAAGATTACGGTGCCGCTACATGACGGCCGTAATAAAGCGGTGAATGAAGTCACTAAAACGTTGACTATCTCAACGAGTTGGCGTAGTTTCCTTCACCTCAATTTTGACACCGTAACGTCAAAAAGCCATGCCGCCATTTGCATGACCGCCGTCTTTATGGGGCTGAGAGTCTTCGAACGTTTTTTAAATTAGTTTAAACAACCTTAAGTCAAAATGAATGTCAACTAAAAATTTTATAGATGTTGTTTGGGTTAGTAAATTATTATATTATAGGTCGTCTATTTTCCACCCTTGACACATCATTTGTGTTCTGTTTTCCGTAAAATACAGCTGTCGAAGTTTGAACATTCCACGTTAATACGGCCGTCTTTTTACTGTAGTTATATTGCGTCCGCTAAATGACGGCACCGCTATTGGAGCAAATCAATGCCTTTTTTAATCCCTTTACTATGTACATCTGCATTTAAAAAATACTAGCTGACACGCGCAACTTTGTCTGCGTACTTTAACCGTTTACGAAGCTCTCAAAAGGAACAAATCTTCGCCGTTTTCCCAACATTTTTCATTGATGCTTCGCTCCTATTAGTCTTTGAGTGATGTTATATAGCCTATAGCCTTCCTCGATAAATGGGCTTTCCAACACTAAAAGAATTTTCAAAATCGTTTCAGTAGATTTAGAGATTACCCCCTACAGCCTCACAAACTCACAAATTTTACCTCTTTATAATATTACTAGCTGTGCTCGCGACTTCGTCCGCGTGGAATAGTTATTTTTTTATCATATAAACTTTCATCCCCTATTTTATCCCCTTGGGGGTAGTATTTATCAAAATCCTTTCTTAGCGGATGCCTACGTCATAACATCTATCTGCATGCCAAATTTCAGCCCGATCCGTCTAGTGGTTTGGGCTGTGCGTTGATAGATCACTATGTCAGTCAGTCACCTTTGAGTTATATATATTTAGATTATTCTTTAATACATATTTTTTGTGTATCTTGAACCGTTTTCACGGCGCACGCAACGGAAGGCTTCAAAGATGAAATAATTTCTCCCGTTTTTTACACATTTACCACTATATCTTTGCTCCAATTGGTCGTAGCGTGATGTTATATAGCCTATAGCCTTCCTCGATAACTGGACTATCCAACACAAAAAGAATTATTCAATTCGAACCAGTAGTTTCGGAGATTAGCGCGTTCAAACAAACAAACAAACAAACAAACAAACAAACAAACTCTTCAGCTTTATAATATTAGTATAGATTAGTATAGATATATATAATTAATTTATATATAAAAGTGTTGTTGTATAAAGCTTAATTGATATGTCGATTAATCATACTTGTTCAAAATGACTATGCATAAAACTTTCTACGGGCTTAACCATGCTACGAAAACAACTTAAAATTTTAAACGTTAAGAATTTGCGTTTAAAACTTAATTAAAATTGTTATTAATACTCAAGGATGCTAGGATAAACTAAATCATGGAATGATTAGTGTTTATTAACATATTTATTGTTTATGCTCATGTTTCGAATCACGGTGTGTACCAATGAGTTTTTAATTTTAAAAAATATGTACATTTGTTTGACAACACCACTATAGTAAGAAAGACATAATAGACATAATATGCACTGATAGAATTAAAAGAGAAAATGTAATGTACAATATTGAGGGAGAAAATATAATGTATAATATTAAAAAAGAAAATATAAGAAAGTACCTATACAATATGAGCATGGGTATATGTAAGCTTATATAAATTAAATTATTTATTTGAAGTACAAATTAACTTATTTAATTTCCGATGAGAGCATGGGTATATGTAAGCTTATATAAATTAAATTATTTATTTGAAGTACAAATTAACTTATTTAATTTCCGATGAGACCACTAACACACACTCACACACTCACGCACACATGCACACAAATGCACACGCACACCACAGACATAAACACTTTTACCTCTGCACAAATCAGTACCTGTAAAGATAAAAGAAATCCTAAACGGGCCAAAGTTTTGTTTTGCTTACGTTTTCATTTTTATATAATTTTTTATTTAATAATATTTATATTGTAAAATGAAGACTGTTTTTTTTGTATTGTTATTTTGTAATGTGCTGTGGATTTTTGTTTGATTAAATAAATAGTGCCTCGGAGAGCACGTTAAGCTGCCGGTCCCGGTTTCACTGTACCAACTTGTGAATCTGTTTATATATGGGTTATTGAGTCTATTCAAAACATCGCGACGAGCTACCCACTTGTTTGGTGTAGACTCATACCATCGGCTATGACGAGGTGGGATTAAAAACCCCTCCGCTGAGTACCCTGGGGCAGTCTAGGCGGTCTCGGGTGCCGTAATGCACCCGTGAAGATATGTATGTATGTATGTACGCTCATGCCCATGCAAATCATGAAAACCTTAAAGCGGGGTATGCTCGACAAAAGAATTCGGTATTTGCATCTACTTTCCTATATTTTATATTAGCATTTTAAGTACGGTTTCTAACATGTAAGCAGCGTCGATTAGCAAGCCAAATGTTAAGTCACAAAACATTTAAATATGAATTTAAGAAAAACTACACTAAAATTGTAAAATATGACTCAACAACCTTTTTTTCATTTATCTTATACACTTTTATAAATAAAAAAGTTATGTTAAACATTTATAGTAATGTCATAAAACCCGGAAAAAAGAAAATTTCAAAGCTATTTTCACGATTTATTTCTATCAAACAAACTATTTTATTTTATATTTCTGACTCAACAGTATCCTTCAGTATCAATATCCTCCAGATTTAAAAATAAATCTGATGGTCTAAAAACAGTCACTTTCATGAAAAGTTCAGAAATATCGACGAAATTTCTGAGCTCACCTTGCCTTAAATATTACTACGAGAAAGCTACGCTAGAAGTGCTACAAATAAGCTACGAATCATTTGAACGCACCTATTCTAGTTTCACGTATTAAGGATACTGCATTCGCAATCGCGAAGACTGTATTCTCCATAGAAAATGAGCTTTGGCTCTCCAGTGTAACTCGTCTACTGCTTGTCGAAGAATTAAAATAATGTTTTTGTCACGTGGGTATTTTTTTTGTTTGAAATCAGAATAAAAACTTTTTTTAATTATTATATAAAAATAAATAAATTTGCGACAAGGAATAATCGGAAAATACTAGAAGTGTACAATCATACATACATATCATCACGGGTGCCTTACGGCGCCCGAAACCGCCTAGACGGCTCTAGGGTACCCAGCGGAGGGGTTTTTAATCCCACCTCGTCGTAGCCGATGGTATGAGTCTACACCAAACAAGTGGCTAGTTCGTCGCGATGTTTTGAATAGATCGCATCTACACAAGTTCCTCAAGTTGGTGTAGTAAAACCGGGACCGACAGCTTAACGTGCTCTCCGAGGAACTATAGTGGTGTTGTCAAACCAATGTACATTTTTTTTTATTAAAAACTTATTGGTACACACCGGAAACTTATTGGTACACATCGAACCAGGGACCTAAGTGTTTTTAAGTCCAAGGTCTAACCAATTCGGCCACCACGTATATAAGGATACTAATGCGAATATTTAATTCTATTTTTTAGGTGGGGTTCCTCCCACCGGGGTCCCTATAACTTCGATAGGCCGACCGACCGCTCTCTTTACCACCGCCCATATACACGCAAAAACCGTCAAGTGACCGGTCATGTTTCGGTTTTTAGACCGTGGGTTCCTCGGTTTTCAGGAAACTACAAACAGTAAAGACTAAAGTAGATACAAAGACACATGCCGTACTCCAATTTTTACTGCCTAGTCGTATCTTTTCACCGGCATAGTCGGAGCGACCAATGTTGTTAAACAGCAATGTATTTGGACATTCTCATTCATGGACTTAGCAGGACTGCTTATCATCAGGTAGATACAAAGTCACTTACCATGCTCTAGTAAATCAATTAATAGAAATTAAACAATACTGGTTTAATCGAGCGACTAAAATAGTGTGTTGCCAAATATAAATACCTGATAATAAAAAATGTATAATTAGAGAGAGAGAGAGATAATGTTCTTAACTATCCATGGATTATATGTGCATGTGCCGGGTCCATCGCGTGGTTGGAAGGCAGGGGAATGAACTGCAACGTTCCCGGACTTGAGACCGCAAAATAGGGTTAAAAGCCGTTTAACTCCCCTCTACACTGTGTTCACTACCCTCTCTACTCAACCGAATTCCAAATTATAACACGTAATAAAATATTAATTAAAATATATTTTGTTGCAGGAGTGTTTCTCTCCCTATTAATATTCCTGAGTGTGGCCGGCAATATCCTGGTCTGCATCGCCATCTACACCGACCGAGGGTTGAGAAGGATAGGAAACCTGTTTCTGGCATCCCTGGCCATTGCTGACATGCTGGTAGCTGCTGCTGTGATGACCTTTGCTGGGGTCAATGATTTATTAGGGTAAGGAAGATAGGCAAACTATTTCTGGTATCCCTGGTCATTCCTGACATGCTGGTAGCTGTTGTTATGATGACCTTTGGTGGGTCAATGATTTATTAGGGTAAGTAGGATAGGCAGCCTATTCCTGGCATCCCTGGCCATTGCTGACATGGTCGTAGCTGCTACTGTGATGACCTTTGGTGTGGTCAATGATTTATTAGAGTAAGGAAGTTAGGCAACCTATTCCTGGCATCCCTGGCCCTCCCTCGCCATTGCCGACATGCTGGTAGCTGCTGCTGTGATGACCATTGCTGGGGTCAATTATTTATTAAGGTAAATAGGATAGGCAGCCTATTCCTGGCATCCCTGGCCATCCCTGGCCATTGCTGACATGCTGGTAACTGCTGCTGTGATGAACTTTGCTGGGGTCAATGATTTTTTAGGGTAAGTAGGATAGGCAATCTATAACTGGCCATTGCTGACATGCTGGTAGCTGCTGCTGTGATGGCCTTTGCTTGGGGTCAATGATTTGTTAAAGTAAGCGGAATAGATCGCCATCTTTACCGACCTAAAGTCATGAAGGATAGGCATATAAAAAAGTTTTTAACGATATGGGCGATGGGCGGTGACTATTATGTCATGTTTTTGTTTTAGTCTGTAAGTTTGTCGGTTTTCAGTAGCCTATAGTAGCATTGATTTCTTGTGGTGGCGGTAATCTTATTTTAGGGTGCTATTATGAAATAGGAATAAAGAACGGTTTAAACGGTCTCAGGGTCCCAGCGGAGGGATTAACCCATCCTCATTTCGCCGATATGATAACATACTTTTGGCAACAAATATATATTGTTTTTAATACAAAACTTAAAAATTATTACTTACCATGCTATTTTATCAGACTATCTTGGCGCTATGCTATGAGGGAAAGTAAATACATAGATAGTCACATGCTATGGTTTAGCAAAAAAAGTAAAATGAAGCTTCTATTAAAAAAAAAACACGTAACGTAAAGCAAATAAAATATGCCATAAAGTTTTTAACGCACAGAATTCAGACCAAAATCAATCTAAATTTCTTTGAAGCTGCTGCACATGCTGCAAATATTTGAAATTCGTTTTTTTTGTTTATATAAAATAAAATAAAAAACTTTCAAAGCCGGATTACCTTTTGTGCTTAAAATAATTGGACGCCTATTTCCTAGTACAAAATGCAAATATTGTCATAGATATTAATGTTCGCAAACTGGCGTTCACGCTAAATTCTCGCTATAGCGATGTTAAAATTGGTGAATGGAAATTAGTAATATCATGGTTAAAACCGCCTGTTCAATGCAAATATTAAATCATTTGATTTAAACAATATTTGTGGCATTTACGTCTATTAAATGTTAAATAATTATGTTTGATGAGAATATTAAAAACTACTACAAACTAATTTAAGGAAAATAAGTAGCGGTTTTACGATCTATGCCCTTTGCATTTCTGTTCGGTTTTGGCTGTATGGGCTTTGATTACTTTGCCTTTTACGAATAGCAAAAGTAAAAGGGTAGAATTTAATAAAGATAGTTGTCAGTACTTGTCAGTCTGCAGAGTAAGAACTAGAGAATGTTTATGTAGCTAAAAGTGTTTTTTATTAATACAGTAGTATTTGTTCACCCTTTAAATCGGACAAATGAACAATAAACGATGTAAATTAAATAACATTAAAAACTACAATAAATAAAATTATTTACAAACAAAACCTACCTACGAAGCTGTCGGTCTCAGTTTCACTATACTAACTTGTGAAACTGTTTATAGATGGGTTATTGAGTCTATCCAAACATCGCGACGAGCTAGCTACTTTTCTGTGTAGACTCAACAATAAAATAGGACTTTAGTAATAATCTATATAAAAATGAAACGCGCCGTTCGTTAGTCTAGCTAAAACTCAGAACGGCTTGACCGATTTGAATATTATTTATTTAATTTTGTTCGCTTTAATACAGGGGCAAAAATAATAGATAAAATATATATATTATAGAGAAAATTCCAAAAAAAAAACTGAAATTAAAAGTTATGTAATTTTGTATGTAAATTGACAGCAGAATTTGTGATTTGTCATGTGCATGAAACAAATAATAAAATATGGAACCGCCATGTGCCTTAAATGGCCTATAGAACGAAATGTCAAACAAGTTCGTTGCCGCCATAATGAGTTTTTGATCTAAAAAAATATGTACATTGAATGGTGTTGTTAACACCACTATAGTGCTTCGGAGAGCACGTTAAGCTGTCGGTCCCAGTTTCACTATACCAACTTGTGAAACTGTTTACAGATGGGTTATTGATCTATCCAAACATCGCGACGAGCTAGCCACTTCTCTGTGTAGACTCATACCATCGGTTACGACGAGGTGGGATTAAAACCCCTCCGCTGAGTACCCTGAGGTCGTTTAAATGGTTCTCGAGAGCCTAAAAAGGCACCCGTGATGATATTTATTTATTATTTATACATTATGATATTTTCGCAGTACCCAGTACAGTAGCGGGCGAATACAATTAAATAAAATTTAATAAAATAAATTAAATACTTGTGTTATTTTTACAGAATAAATAAGTATTTTATCAATTCGTTCAAAAAAACCTTTTCTACTTAACTACAAATTGCTTGCATTTAGAAAAGTGTTTAGCACGGGAAAATCTCCGCCAATTGGAAAACGTGCCGGTTTGAAAAACGAAAAAATTCAATCAAGTATTTCAAATGGAATTGTTCGAATTTACATTTGAAACTTTGTGACTTCTTTCATGAATACACACTGTGAAATAGAACATATTGCATATAAAAAAAAACATTTTACGTATGTAAAAGCAATATACTACAAAAACATATATTATTACTATTAGGTATATACAGGTTAAATTTGAATGGATGTAATTTGGACTAATATGAGGTTCTGTTTTGATCAATTTGATCAACTTTTCCCATGGAACCATGTGTCGCAAATGAAAAAATAATGGGTTCCCCATACAAATTGGTCATTTTAACATTACTAGTTTGTTGTTGTTGTAGTTGAGAAGGCATTTTTTTTTCTTTTGCGACACATGGTTTCATGGGAAAAGTTGTTCGTATTGATCAGCAGAATCTCATATTAGCTAAGTATTCCATCTATTCAAATTCACCCTGTATGTTTGATTAACCAAACTTAATGGCCGAGTAAGTACAACTATTTAGAAAATACTAATTCAGTATTATAAACATTGGGGACCACATTTTTTTTAGGCCATTTTTTTCCATTTTTATTTTTTTTATTTTTACATGTTTTTATAGTTAAAAAAATTAATATATTAACTGGAAACATGTAAAAAATGTAGGAGTTTAAAGGCTAAAATAAGGAAAATAAATAAAAATTGGGCTAACACTCTTTGTTTGTTTTATTTATTAATAATTTGTTGGTTTACTTTTTTATTACACTTTTTGAATACTTATCTATACCTACTTTAATATGTATTTTTCTATGGGTGTTTACAAAAACTTTTTGTTATTGCATATTTTGTGTTCATTTTCGGTTAAATTGGTTTATTTTGCTATCTTATTTTTTTAGGGCCGATTCGAACAAAAGAGAGCATAACTTATACTATGGATATTAATGTCAAATTCCATACAAATATTTATAGGTAGATTAAATTATTAATACTCAGAATAATTATTTGTATGTGATTTGACATTACTAACCTCGGTATAAGTTATACCCACTTTTGGTCGAATCGGCCCTTAGTTGTTTAATATCGAGTCTGTAATACATACTTAAATAGTAAACTATTAAGTTGTAAACCCTGTACTTAAAAGAAGAAAGAAACTTAGTCACCGCGACACAGGGAATCCTAGTGTGGTGAACAGAGACCGGACCTATAACCCGTTCAGGGGTTTTTAAATGGGTTTTCAATAAGGGTTTACTTACCAAATCCGTTGCACCTTAAAAGTCAATTATAAAGCGCTAGTTTATAGCGCTGACCTATTAAAATAAGCATTACCCCTATCAACTTTACCAAATGAGGCAATTAAATGCCTTTGAAAGTATAACCTTATGAAGGGGAGCCCCTTTATGTTTAAACTATTTTACTTTAACTACTTAAGGTTTTAAACTATTTTTATATTACTGTATAATATTATAAGAGTCATTATAGCTCAAATATATTTTTTGTCAGCGAAATGTTCAATGTTAATAAACTGAAATAGCCATTAACTTAATCTTTTTCTTCCTTCCTTTTCCAAAGTTCAAAAAGAATTGCACCATAGTTTTGCTGGCTGTTTAAGGGTAATTCTTACAGGCTAACCTGTTAAACATAGAGGTTACCCTTTTAAAAGGGTTACCTAAAGTGTATAGGATAGCAGTTAAATTGGGTAAGCAAGTTCACGGGGTAATTCGTCGTAAGAGGTACACCGTTTAAAAACTTAATCCCGAGAACGTGTTGTCCGGTCCCTGATGGTGACTAGGGATCTATGTCACCAAAACCGATACTACGTATGTATTTTAACACAATAAGTATCATTCAAGTGGCCCCAGCCTAGTGGCTAAGTCACTGCGCAACTGATAACAAGGTTAAGCAGATGACAACAAGCCCAGACCGGGAATGGGCGACCGCTTTACACAAAGAGGCTATACCATCATAAACAACGCAACAAGCTTGCTACTTGTTAGAAAATGGACGATTGATTTGACGATAAAGCAGCGAATAATAAATAGACTCGTAATGCAAATACGTCTGTGTCGTCGCCCATTCCGAGATCGCATTATTTAGCCGGCATAGTGGGAGCGATCGACAACGTCTGCTTACCAACACAGTCGCCGTGCTCCGATAAAAAAAACTGTATCAAGTTAAAAGTTACTTTTGCTTCTCCCATTAATAATTTATTATTTTTAATATATTTTTGTCCAGGTACTGGGTGTTCGGCGAACAGTTTTGTGATACGTGGGTGGCTTGCGACGTCATGTGCTCGACTGCCTCCATACTCAACCTGTGTGCCATATCGCTCGACAGATATATTCATATAAAGGATCCATTAAGGTAAGTGTTCCATACACTCATAGTTGAACACTGGCAGATGTCTGTCTTACCTTTTTTGTATTTTTTTTTATTGGAGCACGGCATGTGACTTTGTATCTACCTGGTGGTGAGCAGACCTACAAAGTTCATGAATGGGGTCAATCAATAATTGTTCTTAAACAACATTGATTGCCCCCGGCTAAATGATGCGATTACAAATGGGCGGCGTTAAAGACGAATTGCATTACGAGTATATTTTAATATACTATGTGTAATATACGTATGGATTCGGGCTTCTCACAAAATCTACATATGGGTTCATCTCTTACCTTTATGGTATTAGTCGTGTAATGTCCTGAAAAGACTCCCATCAGTTCTATTGAATTATCCAGATCTTGTCCATGTCTGTTGTTCATACCAATGAATTTCTGGAAATGTATCAGGCCTTGCTGCGTTAACCACCATCTTATGTTTGTCCTCAGCAAACTCCTTTATTACATTATTTATTGTATTGTTACATATGCCTACAAATGGTTCAGGTCCAATTAAAGGAGTTTCTGATCCTATTTTAGCCAGTGTATCTGCCCTTTCATTGCCTTCGATACCCACATGCCCTGAACCCAGGCTAGTCTTACTCTATTATTCCTGCCGATAGATGTCTAACTATATGTGTAAGGAAATAATAAGAGAGGCACTGAACCTGTTATTTTTAAAGATAATTGTTATATGATTATAGGTATATGACATAGGTATATGATTTCTTCAGCTGACTGATTACAAATCCACAGTAAATTGATTCCAGTTTCAATTGATATTACTCGCTATTTTTACACTATACGTACTTAGATCCTTATTATGGTCATATATTTTTTTTATTTTAAAGTGATCTCTATTTTTGTTTCAGATACGGCCGCTGGGTGACCAGAAGAGTTGCAATAATAACAATAGCTCTTGTCTGGCTTCTTGCGGCTCTTATTAGCTTCTTGCCAATCTCTCTAGGCCTCCATAGACCACACGAAGAGTACCTGGCTACCCAGAAACCTCCAAGATATCCCACTTGTGCACTTGTATTGACTCCGACGTATGCTGTTGTGTCTAGTTGCATTTCGTTTTATTTGCCTTGCATTGTGATGATTAGTATTTATTGCAGGTAAGATCCATATTTGTAATTATTTTATTTAATATATTTTGTATACCTCAACAAGCTCGCCACTTGTTAGGTGTTGCTTCCGAATACCATCGGCAAAATAAGGACTGATTAATCCCTCCGCTGGGTACCTTGAGGCCGCAATTCGGTTCTCGGGAGCCAAAAAGTGCCATCACCTGTGATGGTATTTTTACTATGGGTACCTTACGGCATTCTTAGGGTACTCAGTGGTGATCCTAGACAGCCTCAGGGTGCTGAGTACCCTGAGGCTGTCTTAAGGTATTATATATGTAAGGTATAAAATTATTGTTTCTAACTAGTATGTAATAAAAACCCTAAGCTGGTTTACTTACTAAAATAACATTTATCTCTTTTCTGTGCACCTGCTAAAGTTTTTATTTTTATATTTGAGCACGGTATGTGACTTAATATCTACCTGATAGTTAGAAGACCTATAAATAACATGAATAAAGTTCATCAAAACATAAACGATAAGACGAATTTGTGTTAATTTCAAATTAAGTGGCTGTTTCTTAACTGCACTCTACAAGAAGACTTCGATAAGAAGTCATTGCAGTTAGCGCTTCTGAAAACCAATGAACCCCACAGACTAAACCGCAACCGCAACATGGCTAGCTTACTTGACGGTTTTTGCATCTGTATGGAAGATGGAAACGAATGGTCGGGGTGCCTAGCTCCCCTCTCCCCTTCTCCACCTAAAAATCACTTTACTTTCATATTATTAAAAACTCATTTATAACACCGGGGCTTGAACCAGTGATCTGTTCTCGGCCATCACTTATCTACTAAAATATAATTCTATTTTCTATAATTGTTTTCCTATTCACAGACTATACTGCTACGCCCAAAAGCACGTGAAGTCTATACGAGCTGTCACCAGAACAGTTCAGATGCCAGACAATCGTACCAAGTCTGTCAGAACTAGAGTCCACACCCACGTCCACTCGTCTCCGTACCATGTATCAGACCACAAGGCTGCCATAACTGTGGGGATTATCATGGGTGTGTTCCTTCTGTGTTGGGTGCCTTTCTTCTGTGTCAATATTGTAGCTGCTTTTTGCAAGACTTGTATTCCTGGTATGTATTTTTTTTTAATTCTTTATTGCACAAAATTGTACATAGGCGAGCTTAATGCCTTAGGCATTTTCTACCAGCTAACCTTTGAGAGAGTGAAATATGCTTAGGGTGCAGAACCTTTCGAAAAAAGGATATAGATATAATTTAACAATGATGCTTAACAATACCTAAACTACTTAAATACTGTATATAATATAATAAATGTAATACATAATATATATTTTCAATATTTTTTATCTTTATCCACTCATAATCTAAGTAAACGAAGTCGCGGGTAGTGTTTTATAAATTTATGACACAAAGCTAATGATTTCGTGCAATTTAAACAGATTATGTGTTATTTTTGTTAATTGTTTACATTATCCTAAAAATCCCGTAACACGTCTCTTCCAAATATTCAGATTCGTTTACGGTGTCAGCTGCTCGCCAGTGGAATTTGCTTCCTCTGACTATAAGATCAGCCCCTTCCATCTGGGTGTTTAAACGCTTGCTCATTATCTGAACGCTTAAACCAGTTCCTCGTGGCAATTTTTGTTTGGTATGATATGTATTACACCAATATTTGTAATACATATCATACCAAACAAAAATTGCCACGAGGAACTGGTTTAAGCGTTCAGATAATGAGCAAGCGTTTAAACACCCAGATGGAAGGGGCTGATCTTATAGTCAGAGGAAGCAAATTCCACTGGCGAGCAGCTGACACCGTAAACGAATCTGAATATTTGGAAGAGACGTGTTACGGGATTTTTAGGATAATGTAAACAATTAACAAAAATAACACATAATCTGTTTAAATTGCACGAAATCATTAGCTTTGTGTCATAAATTTATAAAACACTACCCGCGACTTCGTTTACTTAGATTATGAGTGGATAAAGATAAAAAATATTGAAATCACCTACGTTTACTTAGATTATGAGTGGATAAAGATAAAAAATATTGAAATCACCTACGTTTACTTAGATTATGAGTGGATAAAAATTAAAGAAAAAGAATATTGAAATCACCTACGTTTACTTAGATTATGAGTGGATAAAGATTAAAAAAAATATTAAAATCACCTACGTTTACTTAGATTATGAGTGGATAAAGATAAAAAATAATAAAATCACCTACGTTTACTTAGATTATGAGTGGATAAAGATTAAAGATAAAGAATATAAAATCACCTACGTTTACTTAGATTATGAGTGGATAAAGATAAAAAATATTGAAATCACCTACGTTTACTTAGATTATGAGTGGATAAAGATTAAAGAAAAAGAATATTGAAATCACCTACGTTTACTTAGATTATGAGTGGATAAAGATAAAAAAAATATTAAAATCACCTACGTTTACTTAGATTATGAGTGGATAAAGATAAAAAATATTAAAATCACCTACGTTTACTTAGATTATGAGTGGATAAAGATTAAAGATAAAGAATATGAAATCACCTACGTTTACTTAGATTATGAGTGGATAAAGATAAAAAAATATTGAAATAACCTACGTTTACTTAGATTATGAGTGGATAAAGATAAAAAATATTGAAATCACCTACGTTTACTTAGATTATAAGTAGATAAAGATAAAAAAATATTGAAATCACCTACGTTACTTAGATTATAAGTAGATAAAGATAAAAAATATTGAAATCACCTACGTTTACTTAGATTATGAGTGAATAAAGATAAAAAATATTGAAATCACCTACGTTTACTTAGATTATAAGTAGATAAAGATAAAAAATATTGAAATCACCTACGTTTACTTAGATTATGACTGGATAAAGATAAAAAAATATTGAAATCACCTACGTTTACTTAGATTATGAGTGAATAAAGAAAAAAATATTGAAATCACCTACGTTTACTTAGATTATGAGTGGATAAAGATAAAAAATATTGAAATCACATACGTTTACTTAGATTATGAGTGGATAAAGATAAAAAATATTGATATAAACTACGTTTACTTAGATTATGAGTGGATAAAGATAAAAAATATTGAAATCACCTACGTTTACTTAGATTATGAGTGGATAAAGATAAAAAATATTGAAATCACCTACGTTTACTAAGATTATGAGTGGATAAAGAAAAAAAAATATTGAAATCACCTACGTTTACTTAGATTATGAGTGGATAAAGATAACAAATATTGAAATCACCTACGTTTACTTAGATTATGAGTGGATAAAGATAACAAATATTGAAATCATCTACGTTTACTTAGATTATGAGTGGATAAAGATAACAAATATTGAAATCACCTACGTTTACTTAGATTATGAGTGGATAAAGAAAACAAATATTGAAATCACCTACGTTTACTTAGATTATGAGTGGATAAAGAAAACAAATATTGAAATCACCTACGTTTACTTAGATTATGAGTGGATAAAGATAAAAAATACTGAAATAACCTCTTTTATATCTAACTATAAGGGATAATTTTAAAACAGTATTTAGTACAATTATTTTTAAAAGTCCTTCCCTATATATCTATTACGGGTACTTTTTTGGGCCTTTTTAAACGGCCTCAGGGTGGGTAGGTACCCAGTGGAAGTATTTACTCGCCCCCATTTCCCGTCTGATGGTATTCGGAGGCAACACCGAACGCTGGCTTGTTGTAATCTGCTTAACTTTGTTATCAGTTGCGGCTAATTTTTGAATTACAGACTGTAATTATATAAAAACATAGTAATAACCACGGATGCGGAATAAATTAAGTAGAGTAGTAAAAAAAATTGGTATCGCAATTGCTTATAATATATAATATAGTTCATATACAAAGAAAAATATTGCAAGAGGTATGTTAAGGTGGTTCGGCCACGTTCGGCGCATGAATGGTGAACGAAAGTCGAAACAAATGAATAAACTAAAAATACAGACTGATAGTGAATTATGTGGCCGACCAAGGCGCGTCTTTACAGGGGCTTTATTCCGAGTTTTGACACGTTCACCGTCGCGCATTTCGCGTAAAGTACGGGTATTGAAATGTAAGTTCTATCCTGTTAATTATAAAGTTGAAATTCCAATGCTCCATACATGTTCAAACTTGCGAAGAATTCGTGTATTTCAAGATAGCGGCATTATAATAGCCAACCTAATATAACTATATAACCATTGGAATAGAGCTTATATTTCCATATTTTATAGTTTGCGCAACGTCTTGTCGTGATTAGCGGTTGCAAACTCGGAATAAGGCCCCAGATCATATTTGAGATGTCTTAATGACATACGAATATGATCTGATACTTCATACGAAGTCTGTATAAATCGGTGTATGGATGTGGAGGAAGCTAGGAAAGTATGTAGAGACCATGTGAAGTAGCTTACATTGCTTTCTGCTTACCCCTTAACATGGATACAGGCGTGATCGTATGTATAGTATAACACAAACCCTACACAAAACTTTAACCCCAAGCGTTGTTAGACATTTTAAATACATTCCACCCTAAATAATTCCCGACAATTTGTCTTAATCTATCCTTCTCCCTTCATTCTCTAATTAATTTATTAAAACAAAAACAACAAAACATCTAACGAATGATGAATTTGTATGTTGTTAATCAATTAACATTAACAATGTTTAGTTACCAACTAAAGGCTGGAACGTGTTTATTTTCACTAATTGAAGTGCTTGTCAGTAGAGGTTTGTTTAAATATTATGTATATGTATCATTACGGGTGCCTTACGGCGCCCGAGACCGCCTAGACGGCCCCAGGGTACCCAGCGGAAAGGGTTTTAATCCCACCTCGTCGTAGCCGATGGTATGAGTCTACACCGAACAAGTAGCTAGCTCGTTGCGATGTTTTTAAATAGACTCAATAACCCATCTATAAACAGTTTCATAAGTTGGTATAGTGAAACCGGAACCGACAGCTTAACGTGCTCTCCGAGGCACTATAGTGGTGTTGTCAAACAAATGTACATATTTTTTTTAATTAAAAACTCATTGGTATACACCAGGATTCGAACCAGGGACCTAAGTGTTTTTAAGTCCAAGGTCTAACCAACTAGGCTACCACGTATATTGTTTAAATATTACCTACATAAAATAAATACAGTATATTACAAAATAAAGGCTGTCCCTAAATTAATGCAACATTTGTGCAGTAAAGTGCTGGCAACCCAAAAAAAAAACAATTTGAGAGCTGACAGGTTTGGGTTAGTAAAAATGGAGCGTTACACGTTAGAGTATCACTGTTTGGTGCAGATTTTGGGCTGGAGGCTTCATTGGACCATGTTTTTTTGAAAATGAGGCTGGTCAATCAGTGACTGTTACTGGTGCTCGATATCGTGACATGATAACACACTTCTTTCTACACACATACATACATATCTTCACGGGTGCCTTACGGCGCCTGAGACCGCCTAGACGGCATAACATCGGCTACGACGAGGTGGGATTAAACCCCTCCGCTGGGTACCCTGGGCCCAGCGGAGGGGTTTAATCCCACCTCGTCGTAGCCGATGGTATGAGTCTACACCGAACAAGTAGCTAGCTCGTTGCGATGTTTTTGAATAGACTCAATAACCCATCTATAAACAGTTTCATAAGTTGGTATAGTGAAACCGGGACCGACAGCTTAACGTGCTCTCCGAGGCACTATAGTGGTGTTGTCAAACAAATATACATATTTTTTTAATTAAAAACTCATTGGTATACACCGGTATTCGAACCAGGGACCTACTCGTAAGTGTTTTTAAGTCCAAAGTCTAACCAACTAGGCCACCACGTATATTGTTTAAATATTACCTACATAAAATAAATACAGTATATTACAAAATAAAGGCTGTCCCTAAATTAATGCAACATTTGTGCAGTAAAGTGCTGGCAACCCAAAAAATGAACAATCTGAGAGCTGACAGGTTTGGGTTAGTAAAAATGGAGCGTTAAACGTTAGAATATCACTGTTTGGTGCAGATTTTGGGCTGGAGGCTTCATTGGACCATGCTTTTTTGAAAATGAGGCTGGTCAATCAGTGACTGTTACTGGTGCTTGATATCGCGACATGATAACTCACTTCTTTCTGCCTCAGTTAAATGATATTGATATAGACGACATGTGGTTTCAGAAAGATGGTCCCAAATGCCATACAGCCTGTGAAATAATTCAATTACTGCATGATACATTTCCTATACGTACCTATATACGTGGTGGCCGAGTATATACGTGGTGGCCGAGTTGGTTAGATCTTGGACTTACAAACACTTAGGTCTCTGTTTCGAATCCCGGTGTGTACCAATGAGGTTTTTTAATTTAAAAGATTATGTACATTTGTTTGACAACACCACTATACGTGCGGAGAGCACGTTAAACTTTCAGTCCCGGTTTCACTATACCAACTTGTGAAACTGTTTATAGATGGGTTATTGAGTCTATTCAAAACATCGCGACGAGTAAGCCACTTGTTCGGTGTAGGTAGACTCATACCATCGGCTACGACGAGGTGGGATTAAAACCCCTCCGCTGGGTACCCTGGGGCCGTCCAGGCGGTCTCGGGCGCCGTAAGGCACCCGTGAAGATATGTATACATTTCCTAGTCGTGTACTCTCTCGTTACGGGCATCAACGAATCCAGTCACATTTATGCAAAATGGTCATCGAAAATGTAATAAAAGAATGCGTATGTGCCAGTAAAGTCGTGAAAGCCATTTGTCCGATGTGTTATTCCATAAATAACCCTATCCTATGTGTTTTATGATTCAATAAGAAAATGAATCCGAAGACTAAAAACTATGTTTTCTATTTAATTCAAATGTTGCGTTAATTTTGGGATACTTACTTACGTGTATTTACAGATTATTTACTGCGCCTGAAACCATCTAGACGGATAAGTTTTTAGTATACTTCTAATATTGGTATTTAACTCTGAAAACAAATTTGTCACAGTAAAAAAAAACATGTCCTATACATTCGTTACCTAAAGCCCATTGCACATGGATCGTAAACGTAACGCCTTGTAAGCGTATAGTTGTAACGCAACGAGTACGAGGCTTACAGCTTTCGCAAACGATTCGTATCATAGTATATTTGGAAAATTACTTTTTTAATGCTATTATATCGGCCTGTTTCTTAATTTATGATGATAGTTCTGCCCAAGCTTTCTCCGCTATAACCTCCCTGTACAGACAAGGAGTTGAAGACATATAATTGCCGTGTTTGAAGCCTCAACCAGTTTTCCGAACTCAATAATTTTCATTCATTTCGAAAAGTATATAGAAATTATTTTAAATATATTATTTTAAATATATTATTTACAAATAAAAAGTATATTTACGGGTGCCTTACGACGCCCGAGACCGCCTAGACGGCCCCAGGGTACCCAGCAGAGGGGTTTTAATCCCACCTCGTCGTAGCCGATGGTATGAGTCTACACCGAACAAGTGGCTAGCTCGTCGCGATGTTTTGAATAGACTCAATAACCCATCATAAACAGTTTCACAAGTTGGTATAGTGAAACCGGGACCAACAGCTTAACGTGCTCTCCGAGGCACTATAGTGGTGTTGTCAAACAAATGTACTTTAACTTATTGGTACACACCGGGATTCGAACCAAGGACCTAAGTGTTTTTAAGTCCAAATTCTAACCAAATCGGCCACCACGTATATTTCCACTGTAACCGTCTACTCTTTGGGGTGGAATGAAACAACACTATAATTTTATTTACAAGTTTTATTAATAACAATAATTTTGTTTTACTAAATACAATAATCTCCTTCACAACATTCAAAACCCCAGTAAGATGTTGCTAATTAAATTGTTTAATATAATTGATTTGGTAATAACTATAACATCAAGGTATTGGAACACAATTAATCCATACCTAAACTTGACATTTAAGTTCTAAATTTGGGTCCCTGGGATGTTCTGGGTTGGTAACTAGTATTACATCAAAAAAAGATAATTATTTAATTATTTAAGTTTGGTTTCGCATGCAGCGGGGCATCTCCACTCCCAAATTCTTGTATAATATATGATATTTCTAGACCGTAGGTCCGCAACATAAATACTAGGAACTAAAAGGTGTAGATATTACTTTGTATGGGAGATCAGGACAGCGCCGTGTTGAGCAGGCGACTGGGGCGGCGGCCGCTAACCAAGGCTTTACACACAGCCCTCACCAACTCCACGGCCTCCACCAACTCCACAGCCTCCACCAACTCCACAGCCTCCACCAACTCCACACACTGGAATGTGTTAGGTTGGCTAGTTATTAACCAGCAACACCCTCACATGGCCAGGAATCCCTCCCAAGTAATTCAATGCAAAAGATTAAATGCTGAGGCATACACGCTCCTCTTGATAGGGTTTAAATTAAGAAACCTACATGTAAATGAAATAATTGCACACTATATCACCGACCAAGTTATGGAATCTAAATATGAATAGTGTAGCAAATAGATTAAAAGAAGATCAACAGACAAATTAACTAAATTGAAATATTGGTCAGAGGGACCTAAAAGAATAATCTCCAGGGCTAGACTTTCTTCAACAGACTAGGCGGAGACGGGACACTGATTCCAGTTCGGAATCACGCATTGTTACCGTGTAATTTACCATCAGGCGGTCACTCCCAGAACAATATCCTCGCGCAGACTACGTCCTCGGCACTAGCAGCCCGTAGAGTATTCGAAACTCTAGAGGTTAATAATGAGGTTAATAATAAAATAATGATGTAGAAGTCGAATCAAATCGTGATAAATATCTGAAGCGTCATACCTTAATTTTGCACCGAGAAAACCTGCTCCCCTTGCAGAATTATCAGGTCCTCGGTTGCACAAAAAGCGACGAGAGCTAATAGCGCGATTCAACGGCTATCTCAGCCCAAATTCATCCACGCTGCTGATGGAAATTAACAAAACTTATAGAAATCTATTTAATAATATTAAATACAATTTGACCACAAAACTACACCTGATATTCCTGGCAGATAATAATGGGCGAAAACTGAATATAATTATTGGATTCAAATGGATTTAACTTAGTTTTAATTTTATTTATAAGTAAAGTTTTCTCCCAAATTTAAATAAACCAGTCGGTAGATACAAATAGTGTTTTTTTTTTAATGTTTCAACAGAATACTAGCAAAAGCACAGATCATTAATGTTGGCTGTGTTGTTTTCTATTTTGCTTTACTGCTAGGCTTTGGTACAAAAAATTCAGCTTCATAAAACTATCTTAATGAGGCGAGCTGTCATCCTGAGAGGGATGTTTTAGTGTGCCTCGATTGGTTATCCAGCCAATCGAGTTAAAAAAAATCAATCAACTCGATTAAATTGCTTTCCAAAATTAATTTATTGTATGGAAGTGTCTTTAAAAAGGATATATAAGGTAAAATGCCTGATTTATTTATTAAGTTTTGTTATCAGGGTTACCACAGATAATACAAAAGCCAAACAAAAGAAAAAAACATCAAATGTCACTTGAAGCTTCGATAAACAATTCCCTATGTTATTTACATAATTATTTTATTTATTTAAAATGTGTATTAATTAAAGTATTTAAATTTGAGGTAGAGGCTATACTCGTAAACAACGTTACACCACACTTCTTTCTGCCTCAGTTAAATGATATATATAGATATAGACGACAAGTGGTTTCAGAAAGATGGCCCCAAATGCCATACATCCCGTGAAATAATTCAATTACTGCATGATACATTTCCTAGTCGTGTACTCTCTCGTTACGGGCGTCAACGAATTCAGCCACATTTATGCAAAATGGTCATGGAAAATTTAGATAAAAGAATGCGTATGTGCCAGCAAAGTCGTGAAAGCCATTTGTCCGATGTGTTAATCCAAAAATCCTATGTATTTTATGATTTAATAAGAAAATGATTCCGAAGACTAAAAACTGTGTTTTCTATTTAATTCAAATGTTGCGTTAATTTTGGGACACTTACACTTATTTACGGGTTGTTTACTGCGCCTGAAACCGCCTAGACGGATAAGTTTTTAGTAGGTATACTTCGAATATTGGTATTAAAGTAACTATGGAAACAAATCTGTCACAACTCACAGTAAAAAACTTGTTCTATACATTTGTTACCTAAGGCCTTTTGCACACGGATCCTAAACGTAACGCCTCGTATGCGTATCGTTGTAACACAACGAGAACTGATATAGCTTTCTCTGCTATATCCTTGCTGTATAGACAAGGGTTAAAGATATATTATTGCCGTGTTTGAAGCCTCAACCAGTTTAACGAACTCAATCATTTTCATTCATTTCAAAAAGTATATAGAAATTATTTTAAATTATTATTTTTCTTAAAAAAAAAAAAACAAATAGGTACCTTCTATCATAATAACAAAAAAAAAAATCTCATACGATTGAATATGTTAGTGCTCGTATTGCTCTCGTTCTACGTATGTATTACGATCATTGACGTAAATAGGTTTTACGATACATTTACGTTACAACGCTGTGTGCGAAAGGCCTAATTAAAAATTATTTACGATTTTTAATTTATATAATGTAACAGATTATATTCATTCAATATTAAAAAATGTTTATATTGACGAGTAAAACAATATTGGGTTACCTGTTGTAAATAGACCATAAAGTCCATGAATATATGCTGACTGAAAGTTGTGGCTATTAAACAGACACCAAAAACACATTATTACTAAACTTACAGCTTGTTTCATAATCGCACTTTTAAGGAGTTTTAAGAGGGAGGAAGGTCTCTATAACTTAGTTACGCCCACCGACCGGTCTCGTTACCACCGCCCATACAGATGCAAAAACCGTTAAGTGACCTAGTCATATTGTTTCAGTTTTAGTCTTTGAGTTCATATACTCGTAATGCAATTCCTCATTATCGCCGCCTATTTCGTAATCGCATCATTTAGCCGGCATAGTGAGAGCAATCAATGTTGTTTAAGAACAATTATTGATTGAATCCATTCATGGATTTTGTAGGTCTGCTCACCACCAGGTAAAACCACCAATAAAAAAATAAAAAAAAGGAAAACTTAAAAAAAAATGGTACAGCAGAGTATAGTACCAGAACATAACTACGACTATATACAGGGTGAATTTGAAAGGATGTACTTTGGGCTAATATGAGGTTCTGCTGATCAAATTAAACAACTTCCCCATGGAACCATGTGTCGCAAATGAAAAAAAAAATTGGCTTACCCATACAAATTGGTCATTTTAACATTACTAGTTTGTATGGAGAAGACAATATTTTTTTTTATTTGTGGCACATGGTTCCATGGGAAAAGTTGTTCGTATTGATCAGCAGAACCTCATATTAGCCCAAAGTACATCCTTTCAAAGTCACCATGTATACAATCGATATATCATAGATTTTTGTTACAGATTTAGCCTTCAAAATCTTAACCTGGCTCGGCTATTCCAACTCAGCGTTCAACCCCATCATCTATTCCATCTTCAACACAGAATTCCGTGAAGCCTTCAAAAAGATCCTGACGTCCAGGTACCCATTATGTTGTGGCTACCAAAGCGTAACCGCTAACACCCCAACCAGAAACGACAACTTCGTAACTGATTACGGAACTAAAACCCTAGTTGTGAGAAGAAGCGGTTCTTTAGGGTTATCTGGGGTAGATCCAACCCCAAGATCTTCAGCAGAATCTGTCAGACCTTTAAGGGATCATCACTTCTGACATGATGCGAGGAGTAGCAGTGAAGGGCTACTCGAACCAAATGATGTAGTCTAATTGTTTTTTTTTTTCTTGTTATATATTTATGTATTTCACAGCGTCGAATTCGTCGACTAAATAGACAGATATATATTATTATTTCGATTTAATGATTAATAGTTCATTTTCATCGACTGGCATGATATATCGACAAAGTTCATGCAAAACCAGGATTTTTTTGTAACTAGGAGTATTTTGTCTCTAATGAAGGTGCAGTGGGGATTGGCGAAACTGTTCAATAGATGGCGCTGCATATTCTGTAACTAATTTACAGCGCCCTCTACCAATAAGTTTTGCATCTTAAGTATAATTTCAAAGAACCAAATGTATCAAATGATGGAAATGGATCAATAAGAAATAATTTATGAACGTCAACTTTTTTTTGAGAAATTGCTGTACAGGACCATCCATAAAAAAAAGAAAAAAACCACATCGAATGATTAATAATGAATATAATAGCTAATGATTTTATAAAAACATGCTGTGCCCCGTTTTAATTCTGAAAAGAAATCTGATTATTACCTTTATGCCGCTTAGCGTTCTTTTACTTGACTTTAAGGGCCCTATGGCCCTTAGATTACGCTATCGCAATGCTTGCTGGTAACCTTTTTCAAGAAATAAACTATAAAACAAGAAGAATTTAAAAAATCGGATTAGCTCGTACAAACAAAAATATATAAACAAACTCTTTAATTAATTAGTAAATATTGACAGTTCTGTATCTTTAAGTTTTCTTGTAACAAATATTTCTAGACAATAAACAACTCCATTACAATAGTTTGAAATATAAACGTCATCACTTTCTAAATTAATTTTCAGTAAAACAATAAGATTCTATTTTTCCTTTCCTCACTGTATTTGAAGGATTTTGCTACAGAATTGGCTATCTAAAAATATATCAGTGATTGAAAAGAACTACAAGATATGCGAAGAACCTTAATTTAAACACTTAATGTTCTTTTCACACATAACTATTTTTAAAGACTTTCAAACCCCATAGTTACAACTATAAATAAAAAATTACAGATTTTTGAAATTAATAATAAAATATTCCTAGTTACAAAAAAATATATACTTTTATTTAAATGTACAGATTGTTTGGATAAGTCAAAATAAAGCTAGTGATAGTTTTATAGGATGTTCAAAAATAATATTTAAGTAGGTTTGTAAAAAGACGTCATTCAATATTGGAGGAATATAAATATTTATTTTTGTGTACGCTATTTCTTACCTTACAATTTTTTTTTTTCAAATATGCTATGTGCCAAATATGCCCATCTTACTTTCTATTATAATATTATTATAGGTAAAATTCAAAGTTTTATGAAGGGTAAAAAAAAACTGTACCGATATATATCCATATTAGATGTGGTAAATCTTCTGTTTTCTATTTTTATATATATAATATTTATTATAGATATATTTTTTCAATCTATGATATATATTTTAGGGCGCAAACACCGGGGGTGTTTGTGTCCTAAAATACAGATAATAAGGTTCCCAGCAAGTTAAATTACCTATTATGATATTTTGTCAAATACAACAACGCATATTATAATAGCAAGTTAATAAAAACTAATAACAAAATAACCAACTTAACTTTTCAAACTTTTGCTACAAAATGCTTCAAACTATTTTTTTCTGCACAACATCTGCTACGAAAAGTTTTCCTTCGTTTCTATCGAGTTAAAGTCACTCGTAGTTATGTAACTAAATAATTTATATGTTTCAATAACTGAAACTGGTTATACAACCTTTAAAGTAAAAAAAAGAACGATGGAAATCGAATTATCGTTCGATTTATGTCGGTCAGGTTGTATTGGCGTATACCATCGCAATGAGAAATCGACGGCTAGCTTATACTATATCCTTCCGCTTGCCTGGTTTGTAGGAGAGGAGTGTATACAGTAACAGCTATCGAATTATTGTTCTATTTATTTCGATAATATGGCGCTAGTGTATAACATCGCATCAACAAGGCGGGCGGTGGTTAGCTTTCATTCTATTCTCCTACTTGCCTAGGCCTATAGGAGAGGTGTGTATACAGTAACAGCTATCGAATTATTGTTCCATTTATTTCGATCATACAGCGCTGGTATATAACATTGCCTTAACAAAGCAGCGGGGTTCGCTTTCATTTTATTCTCCTACTTGCCTATAGGAGAGGTGTGTATACAGTGACAGCTATCGAATTATTGTTCGATTTATTTCGATCATACTGCGCTGGTATATGACATTGCCTTAACAAGGCAGCGGGTTGGCTTTCATTTTATTCTCCTACTTGCCTAGGCCTATAGGAGAAATGTGTGTGTATACAGTAACAGCTATCGAATTATTGTTCGATTTATTTCGATCATACTGCGCTGGTATATAACATTGCCTAAATAAGGCAGCGGGCGGTTAGCTATCATTCTATTCTCCTACTTGCCTAGGCCTATAGGAGAGGTATGTATACAGTAACAGCTATCGAATTATTGTTCGACTTTTTTCGATCATATTGCGCTAGTGTATAACATCGCATTGGAAAGTCAAGAGTTTTCTTCCACTGTATCTGCTACATACCAAACCAAGGGGGAAGGTTGTGTCAATATAATTTTAATATTCACTCCAGAGAAAGTAACTTAAATTTAAAAATCTTAAGATAAAAGTAAACAACCAGACTTTATGTGTTGTTTCCAAATAGCTTTAGGTTGCAGTAATGTTACCATACCATTACTGTAGCACGTATTTATCGTTTTATGTTACTTGACACTTGCAAAAGAAACGTTTATTTTTATACGGTCGTGTTTCCATTTACTCATAAACTCTCAACGTACAACACTACATGAAACTGGCAAAAAAAAGTACACCAACATACTCGTAATTTGCGTTAGTTTCCGTTCTGAATTTATTTTTATTGTTATTTATTTTTACCAAATTACAAGCAACCTGTACATCTTAATTAAATAATTTTACTAAAAATTTTTACCAAACATTTATGGCTACATTTTCTCTGAATTTCATTTTATTGTAATATAATTTGTACCCCTATTTTTGACTTTATTCGTGTTAAAATTCCTGTGATACTTTTGTAAATATCTAGACTATGCTGTAAATACAAAATAATATGTTTTAAATATTAAAATAAATATGATTTAATTAAGTTAAATTTTAATGTCTTGAAAGCACGATTGTTAATTAATATTTAGCTACTTGCTTGGTTTAGTTGTAATATTAATTGTAATTTATTATTCTATAGAAAATATAAAATTAATATTTAATATTGATGTTATTAAATTATAATTAGATATAAAATGTATAGCAGAATATATTTGAATAATAATTATAGTTAGATTTAAAATTTTGTAAACTTTAGATTGTTGTATTTTTCTAAATTAACGTATTCTGTTTATTTTGAAGGGTTTGATTTTTAGTTTATAATATAAAATTATGTTATATTTTATTTATTTATTTAAATCTTTATTGCATAAAATGCAAAAGGCTCTACCAGCCAAACCTTTTATTCATTTGCGACACATAGTTCCATGGGGAAAGTTGTTCGATTTAATCCGCAGTATAGATTTAGTTCAAAGTACATATTTTCAAAGTCACCCTGTATATTGTAAATGTATACTTAGTAAGTATACATTTACAAGTTCATATTAGTTTTTATTATATTTAAATAAACTCTTTTTATAGTTCAAAAACCAATTTTAGTTTAAAACGTAAAATCATAACACGGACACTCGACTAAAAGTGTATGAAGCAAGCGTAAAGTAATTATCTAATTACTAGAATATTAATATTATAATTATTAGCGTATTTTGTGACCAGAACATTGGGGGTGAAATGTCCAACATATTATTATTAACGCTTGTGCGAGAAAAAACTCAGTTTAGCTCATGTTTAAGTAAATGTATGAAGCAAGCGTAAAGTAATTATCTAATTTACTTTTTTTCTCGCACAAGCGTTAATAATAATAAGTTGGACATTTCACCCCCAATGTTCTGGTCACAAAATACGCTTTAGGCTTGTACTATGTGTACCAGATAAAAACAATACTAATACATATTATATTTTATAAACATTCAGACGAAGTCATATCGTACAGAAAAACGTACTAATATTAGTTTGCCAAGAGTGGGAAACGAACCCACGACCTCCAGATACAATGCCATTGGTGAAACCACTAGATTAAGGAGCCGGTTAAAAAATAAACTACGAGTAAGTAATAATCTAGGTTAAATTGTATTGTCAGTAAAAACTTAATACTGATACTTGCGCGGTCCAATAATGTCCCTTAAAGTGTCCGGCGGGTGTTATATAAGGTTTAATATTTGAGCGAAGAATGTCCATAGTATGTGGTAAAGCTGAATAACAGTTTTAATCAGGAAAACTGTAACTCTCGAATCGTGGGAAAGTTAACTGGTTTTACTTTTTTTATTTTCTAAATATAGCAAAGGTATAGTTTTTTTTTATATTGATAAAAATAATTATTAATTCTACCTTTTTTTTATCTTAAATAATATTATGTCTACAGGACCATGATCCTTTTATATTTATCTAAATTAAATATTGAGGGTTCAACATACATACTAAATTTTTTTTATTTAATAAACAATCCTAAGAAAAGGGTCCCTTCATAAAAAAACAGAATACGTTATTGCTATATCAAACCTTGTCTTCCTCTATAAATAATACATGAAACCTATGTAAATATAACAGCTTTCGTACGACATTTAAACAGGCCTTTTAAGATTTTTTTATTGTATCAATATATTGCATTGATTTTATTCAATGCAATATATTGATACAATATATTGATCAAAGTCTCCCTCTGCGTTGCGCTTACAAAACGTACAGTTGATTTGACGATAAAGCAGCTAGACTATTAAAGTATACTTGTAATACAAAATCAATTTTGTCGCCACCCATTTCGTAACCGAATCATTTAGCCGGTATAGTGTGGTCGTTCAATGCTGTTAAACAAAAATGTATTGATCGGGCTTTAAAGGTCTGCCTACCATCAAGTAAAAGCAATGCCACAAACCGTGGCTTTGCATCTACTTAAAAATTAAATCGAAAAAAGGACCTATGCTATACAGCTGCCATATTATGTTTCTTATAACGGAAACATTATGTTATCAAAATAACGAAATCGTATAAATATGATATTAAACAATCTAGCACTCTATTCCCTTGTATAATTTTGCTTGAAACTTTTTAGCATTTCGTGTGGTGACAATTGTACATAAAGGATTTCGTTATTTTGGCAATATAACGTTACCTTTAAATATAATTTTGCTTGAAACTTTTTAGCATTTCGTGTGGTGACACATAAAGGATTTCGTTATTTTGGCAATATAACATTACCTTTAAAAGAAACAGAATATCGCATCAGCGGTGATATTCCATTTATTTAAATGTAACGTTAGATTTCCAAATAACGTAAACCTTTATGTTCAATGGCAACCACACGAAATGTATAAATTGTCAAGGCAAAAGCACCTGTAACACAAGGGAATAAAGTGCAAGACATCTTTAGTTATTGTTGAATGTCATTTATAAAGGATTTCGTTATTTTGGCAATATAACGTTACCTTTAAAAAAAACGGAATATCGCATCAGCGGTAACGTTAGATTTCCAAATAACGAAAACCTTTATGAAAGGCCACCACACAAAATGCTATAAATTGTCAAGGCAAAAGCGCCTGTAACACAAGGGAATAAAGTGCATGACTTTTTTAGACTGTTGTTGATGATTGTTGAATGTCATTTATAAAGGATTTCGTTATTTTGACAATCTAACGTTACCGTTAAAATAAATAAATTATGGTCTCATTAAAAAAGATATCATACTGTATAATAATATAAATTGTGCAAATTTCGAAAGCTGTTCTTTATCTTACCACTTTTTTCAATATTTTTAGCACACAGGGTGTTAATTTGTTAATAGATTAATAAACTGATATTCATGGGGAAAAGCGCTAATGAAATTTATTAATTATAAGAAAATATAATATTAAAAATTAGATGTTTAAAATTTATAGTAATATTTAATAATTGTAGTTATTAGTTTACGTAGGCTATATAAAAACATTCCATTATAATAATAAATTATTAAAAGATTTTTAAAACTTAAAACTAGTAATATGTTAACAATAGCAAAAAATTGTATGTTTAGAAAAGAATTGTAAAATTTAAATTTCGAATTTAACATCTTTGATAAAAATCTTAGTTTAAAACTGTACCTACCAAATCATATCTAAATCACACTACCTATTAGTTTAGTAATAAATACTAACTGTAAATACTACCTTATACATAGTGACGAAAAAATCTAAATATATTTCAATCTATTCTAAAAGAATTATTATTATAATAACATATCATAATTAAAATATAATTTAGTTAAATATTCTATGGATTGAATTTTAGTTT
Source organism: Monopis laevigella (assembly GCA_947458855.1). Classification (NCBI taxonomy): domain Eukaryota; kingdom Metazoa; phylum Arthropoda; class Insecta; order Lepidoptera; family Tineidae; genus Monopis; species Monopis laevigella. Next base: position 9,297,652 of record OX381599.1, read on the forward strand.
AATTTTAAAGTTTTTATTTTAGTTTTTTTTTTCTTGTTTTTTTTTATTATTTTAAGATACAGTTTTAAAAAAAATATATATATTTCCATTATTTTAAAAGTTACGACGACGTAATTTTATTGTAGAGAGTATGAAATATAATAGATTTAGTCAGTAAAAAAACCTATTAGAAATATTTCAAAATGATAATAGATATTATACCTAATAGTTTTTTTAATAGAAATAATATATTTGGAAAATATAATTAAAAAGAATATAATCTGATAAATTTAAAAGCTATTTTCGTTAGAAATATATTTTTTAAATATGTAGAACAAATTATTAACATATCTAATTGGCGTATAAAAAAACCTATATTAATATTATCAGGACTAGAAAGGTATTTTTAATAAACAAAATAGCATATACTCGTAACTATTTCAATCCTTATTGTAAAATTATTATTCTTTTCTATTTGAAAACTGATATAAAATCAACCTGATTTTTATACTAGTCGTAATACATAAGTATTGTAATTATATCTATGATATTGTAATTATATATATTATACTGTAATTATATCTATCTATGATAATGTTATCATATCTATGATATTGTAATTATATATATTATACTGTAATTATATCTATGTATGATATTAGCAGACCATTATGATATTGCAATTATATCAATGATATTGTAATTATATATTTGCTATTATAATTATATATATCTATGATATTGCAATTATATCTATGATATTGTAATTATATCTTTGCTATTGTATTTATGATATTACAATTATATCTATGATATTGTAATTATATCTATCTATGATATTGCAATTATATCTATTATATTGTAATTATATCTTTGCTATTGTAATTATATCTATGATATTGTAATTATATATATTATATTGTAATATAAAATTAATTTAAATTAATATATTATTAGGTTTCAGCCTTTGAATTAAGAATCTAGATTTTGTGTCTACGTTAGATCTTATAAATGAAAAGCAATGTTAGATAAATTTATGTAATATTATTGTACATAGTATTTTGAATTTTCTTCTAAACTATGTTTGTTTGTATGTTGTATGTATGAGCTTAGCTGTGAGATTGAGGCAAAACGTATGTCGCCTCAGCTGATATTTGTTATACTTCACAAAGTTTCTAGTCAAATATAATGATATTCAAACTTTTGCTTTTGTTTTATTTCAGACTTCTTTAGGTGGGAGGAAGGTCTCTCTATAAGTTCGTTAGGCCGACCGACCGGCCTCATTACCACCACCCTTGCAGATGCAAAAACCATCAAGTGACCTAGTCATGTTTCGGTTTTAGTCTGTGGGTTCACTGGTTTTCAGGAGACTACAGCATCGATTTCTTGTCGAGGTGGTAGCCTCCTTTAAAGGTGCGGTTACGAAATGGGTAGTTGAATTGACGATAAGGCAGCGAGTAAATAAAAAAAAATACGCGTAATGCGATTTGTCTTTGTCGCCCCCCATTTCGTAAACGCATCATTTAGCCGGCATAGTGGGAGCGATCAATATTTGTTAAGAACAATTATTGATTGATCCCATTCATGGACTTTGTAGGTCTGCTCACCACCAGGTAGATACAAAATCACATGTCGTGCTCTTCCAAAAAAAACTATTTATATCAGAACCAGCCCCCCTAGCATTGGGGCAAGATAATTTTGAAGTTCTAATAATTTAATCACATATTTTGGAAGCCATGCTACGGGGGCAGAGAGGGCCTATTTTATAAACGTGAATTATAGTTTCGACAGCCTCCGTAGACTAGTGATTGCGCCTTTGGCGTAGTATCCGGAGGTCGTGGGTTCGCTTCCCACCATGACAAAAAATATTAGTACGTTTTTTCTGTACAGTTTGTCATGGTCTGGGTGTTTAAAAAATATAATATGTATTATATCGTTGCTTCTGGTACACATAGTACAAGCCTAGAGCTTAGTTCGTGACCAAAGCAATATGTGTAATTTGTCCTACACAAAAAAAAAAAAGGATAACTTACAATACATTGCTTAGTTTAGCTTGTAATTTCACTTTTTACAAATTAACCAAGTACATTATAAATTCATTAGATACAATTATCAGATTTAGCATTTTTTGTAATCAATTTAGTACCACTTACAGATTTGGAAAATTAAAATAAGTATAGTAAAGATTAAACTAATAATAATAATAATATGTAGGACAATTTACACAAATTGCTCTGGTCACAAACTAAGCTCTAGACTTCTACTATGTGTACCAGAAGCAACGATATAATACATATTATATTATATAAACACCCAGACCATGACAAACTGTACAGAAAAAGCATACTAATATTTTAATGCCACGGGTGGGAATCGAACCCACGACCTCGGATACAACGTCACAGACGCAACCAACTAGTCTACGGAGGCTGTCTCTGCTGAGGATAAAGTTTTAAAAACAAGTGCTTTTTTATACTTTTTCATTGATCAATAAGATTACAGCCTAAGAACCTAAACTAAGGGATTAAAATCCGATTATATAAACTTTTTACTTTGCAATTTCTTTTACTGCGTCCGTGATCTAATAGCTATGTCGTGTGATATCCGAATATAGGCCCCTGTTTCCAATGGGGGGCCTGGCGTATAACGTTCTGGGCCCCACCGAACAACCGGGACCGAACGCCAAGTGATGGATTAATCCAGAGATCGTGATTCCGAATCCCATTCATGGCAAATGTCGTTAAGGGTACTACATTCGTAATCGCGAACTGCGCGTTCTCCATACAAGATTAGCTTTTGTCGCAGAATTAAAATAATATTTTTGTCGGCCATTGTATTTATTAATATTTTTGTGTTGGATTAAAATTAATATTGTGTATTTTTTTCGAAATCAAAAAAAAAATCAAAAAATATTACTCACAACAGAGGCTCTACCATGGGTTTGCGCATTGTAGAAACGTAACGTAATCATTTACGCATACGTGAGCAACAACCAATGAGATCGCCTTATTTTTGGTAACAGGATTGAATAAAGCGATCCTATTGGTTGTTGCTCACGTATACGTAAATAAATACGTTACGTTTCTACAATGCGCAAACCCATGGTAGAGCCTCAGAAAGTTTTAGCGTACAATTACGAACATAATATATATATATAAGAAGAAGAGAGAATATATATATAGAAGAAGAAGCGAGAATATATAATCTCGAGTCCTTTAAATGAAGCGTGTATTGGCATCTTAAGCCGGCATAATAGGTGCAATCAACGGTTACGTAGATCGTAATTGTTGGTTGCATTTGTTCTTGGACCTTCATACTGCTTTCCATCAGGTAGATGAGAGGTCACATGCCGAGCTTTCATAAAAAAAAAAACAAATTCGTACGTAAAAAAATTAACTGTAATTAGTTCATTTAAAAAAAAAAATTCAACTAACCCATTGAGAAAAAACATATAATTGTCTTCGTATCAAGTAAACTCCCTCCAGCGAAGTATGGGAAAATTTTGATCAGACAATCCTCTTAACCTATCACGCTTTCAGCAACTGGTGCCTAGTCATGCAATATAACAATTAATACATACATAACTTACTCTTTGAATAGTAGATTTTGGGAATCCCTTTGATAACTGAAGGGTTCAAAGAGCTTACTATCATCTATGGGGAGAATATAAACTAGATATAACATATATTCAAAGCTTTTTGATCTTGGTTATTGGTTTAATGTATTAGTATACGGTTGCGGAAGTTAATTCACGCTTGTTTGACGCCTAACCCGAAAATACGCGTCCCGACCCCTGCCGTAAAAATTACGTTAAATACAAGGTGGAGCATAAATAATTACACAGTATCTGGACGGTATTCGCGGTAGGGCTTGAGGACTCCGCGGGTGCCGCACTCGTTTTCAGTAAATACCGTAGTTTGGTGTGGTCTAGAATGCTGGGAAGGTGGTAGACTAGCTGGACCTTTAGTGAGGTCTGATATTGACTCCAAAGAGAATACCTAAACCTGCTAATTTCACTTAGAGAAAAAATACAAAACATGCAACGGATAGGTGTGTTGTGGACTTACAGGAAGGAATCCAGGTCTGCAGCACATAAGCACAACTACACTTCGTTGGACACATTTATAATCACTGTGTGACAAGGCAGCCAGTAACTTTGCGTATTTTTTAATAGTTTTATTAATTTATTTACACGACCGAACGTCTATGCGAGCGATTAGAGACTAGTTCGCTCCGTAGAGGGCGCTGTTGGTTTTCTTGGAAATGGTAGTCGGAAAAAATAGGAGAGGGATGCGCACAAGGATGCTGCAAGTCTCAACATTTCCCCCCACGTGAAATCAACAAGGGATTTCACAAGGTAACCCTAAAAAGCCTAATACAGCCCACTAAGTTCCGACTAGGTTATATGTACTCAGATATGACAATTAGAAGTAAGAATTGCTCTACCTACAATACTAAAATATTTAATTTATACAAAACCCAACAGGCTATGTTTAAAAAAACTATACTAACTAGGTATAACACAACAAAATATAAAAATTAATTAGATAGAGGCAAGGGACAGACCTTTACAACTGGTCGTTTAAATATCCCTTTACACGTGCGAACCGTTACAACACGGACTACGTTATCCGCACCTGGATGTACTTGTTCAACCCGACCTATACGCCATTCTAATGGGGATAAGTTAGGTTCCATCACGCTTACCACATCTCCTACCGATAAGTTAGGTTTGTTAGTAGAGAACCATTTGGATCTCTGTTGCAGAGTATGCAAATAGTCACGCTGCCAGTCGCGCCAGAAACACTGAGTTAACTTCTGTAGCAGCTGCCAGCGTGAGCGAAGTGGCAGATTAACGTCTTTCATTTGAGGCTCTGGCAGTGAAACTAGTGGTCCACCAGTAATAAAGTGACCCGCTGTCAATACGTCGACTTCCCGAGGATCGGACGACAGAGCGCACAGTGGACGAGAATTGAGCATTGACTCCACCTTCGCAAGTACTGTTGCGAATTCCTCATAAGTGAGGTACTGAGTACCGATCACGCGTTTTAAGTGATATTTAGTGGATTTTATACCACTTTCGAAAATACCTCCAAAATGAGGTGCACCTGGAGGGTTAAACTTCCAATCAATAGAACGCGTTGATAGATTGTTGGATATTATGTTACGATTTTTATTTACAAAATCATACATTTCATTCAAATATCGCCGGGCACCCACAAAATTTGTACCGCAATCGGTAATTATAGTCTGACAAAGACCGCGACGCGCAACAAAACGGTCTAAAGAAGCTATGAAGGCTTCAGTTGACAGTTCGGTTACTAGTTCTAAATGAACTGCCTTTGTTGACAAGCATACTATGAGGCATACGTATGCTTTATATGCCTTTGCATTGCGTCTTCTGCTTTCTTTTACGAAAAACGGACCGCCGAAGTCGATACCAATATTTTGAAAGCATCGCACCGGCTCCAGTCTAGATGCTGGTAGATCGCCCATAATTGGCTGATTAGAAACCGGTTTTACTCTAAAACACCTTACACATTTGGAGAGGCGCGAACGAATTAAATTTCGAACGCCCAGAATCCAAAACTTCCGCTGTACTAATGATTGTAAGGTGCGTGGACCGCAATGTAAGTAATATAAATGAAAATAGTCTATAATAAGAATAGACAATCGACTTTCCTTTGGCAAAAGGAAAGGATGTCTTACTATTTCAGGCAAGTTTGAATTTTTAATGCGTCCTCCCACGCGTAGTATTCCATTGTTGTCGAGGAATGGGGACAGTTTTTGTATATTTCGACCGCATGTAAGGCTAGACTTGACCTTACCAATTTCGACGGCGAAATGTTGCAACTGTACATATTTAATTAATATACTGACAGCTTTATTTAGTTCTGTCGTACTGAGAGGACTAACATTTCTAGAAATCTTAGGAAGTCTAGCGTTTGTAAAAAAACGATTCATCCATGCTACGACACGCTGTATTCGCGTAAACGAAGAAAATCCTTCGAGCATGACAGTAAATACATTAGCAGAATCTATTGTCTGGGTATAATGTACTAACTTCAGCTCAGGTATTTCGGTTGATGGGCGGACATTACTAATTGGCCACCTGTCACAGTTGTCAGTAAGCCAACTCGGACCCGACCACCATTGTTGACAAGATACCAGCTGGGCACAGCTTATACCTCGACTACTGTAGTCGGCTGGATTATCATGGGTAGACACATGGCGCCACCTAGATGTTGCGACAGAGTCTGTGATGTTCACTACTCGATGTGCAACAAAAGTTTTAAGACGATGTGGCTCCGTGTGCAACCATGACAATACACAACTGCTATCAGTAAACGCTATGACGTCACTGATTTTTAATTTTGTGCTAAGTAAAGTGTGCATATGTCTTAAAACCCGAGCTAACAGAACCGCTCCGCACAGTTCCAAGCGGTTGACTGTGATCGGCTTTAATGGTGCTACTTTGGACTTAGCTATTATTAAATTTACCTGAGCTTGGTCAGAAGATGTTGCTTTGAGATAAACACAACATCCGTAGGCTTTGGTCGAGCCATCACAAAACCCAATCAATTGATACTCGGTAGCATTTTCAGGTAAAATCATTCGTGGTATTCGAATTGATTTTAAGTTTTGTAGCTCGAAAACAAAGGTTTGCCATTCTTCCGCAATATCACGTGGTACTGATTCATCCCAACCTAATTTATTTCGCCACAAACTTTGTATAATCAGTTTTGCCGAAATAATAACTGGGGTTAACCAACCTATCGGGTCATAAAGTCGCGCGATATGAGATAGAATAGAACGCTTGGTATATTCGACGTTCATATCAGAAACGGAATAAGTAAAAAAATCATCTGTAGGCTCCCACTGGACGCCTAGGATTTTGAGGGTGTACTGGTTACTATCTTCACAAAAACGCTTAGGAGTCTGGCATCGTTCAGAAGGAATGTTTTTAAGAAATTCCGACGAGTTGCTACTCCATTTTTGTAGCTCAAATTGAGCACTACCCAGTAAGGCTATAAGCTGGTCTTTTAGTTCAAGCGCCTCGCCGAGAGAGGGCGCTCCATGAAGACATCCGTACGTAGGATGGTAGCAGCGCGAGGCCAGCTAGGGCCGTTGTCTTGTGCCAACTGCTGTAAAGTACGCAGTGCTAAATACGGCGAACTGCTTACGCCGTAAGTCACAGTATTTAACTCGTACTCGGCCACGGGATCGACAGGTGAGTCACGCCATAGAATATGTTGGCAGTGCCTATCTTCTGGCCTTAGTAAAATATTACGATACATTTTCGTAATATCGGCTGTAAAAACTACAGCATGAAGTCGAAATTTTGTTAGAATTTCTACTATGTCAGCCTGTAATTTAGGACCGGAATACACTATATCGTTTAGTGAGATACCATTATTTGTTTTAGCGCTCGCATCGAATACGACTCTCAGGCGAGTAGTCGTACTGTCTGGACGAATAACGCAATGGTGTGGAATTACGTATCGCAAGGTACTAGAAGCATTTACGGGCCGCATGTGCCCGAGGTCTTCATACTCTTGCATAAAGTCGATGTAGTCCGTACGTAATTGTTCGTGTCGGCCTAGACGTCGTTCTAGATTAACTAAACGATTTAAACTATGATTAAATGAATTCCCTAAAACAGAACTCGGTCGTTTCAATAAAATCGGAACCACGTACCTTCCGGATTGATCGCGCTTAACTAGTTCTGTGAACATTTGTTCACAGACATCGTCATCGGGAACCGATAAACGTATACGCGGTGGTTCCTCCACTTCCCAAAAGCGTTTTACAACGTCTTCGAGGTTGAGAGTGGAGGATACCAGCGCCGTAATTTCTATTCGCGGCCGATCAAACCGTTCGAGTTGTCCTGTAAGCACCCACCCGAACACACTATGTAGTGCGGTGGGTAGCCCCGGTCGTGGCGCAAGACGTTGCCCATCGTAAACATCGTGGAACATCTCCGCGCCCAGGAGCATTTCTATTTCGGCAGGCTTATCAAAACCTTCATCCGCTAGCATTAAATGTTTATAATGTTCGCGGACGGATGGCGAAATTTCGACAGTTGGTAGACGGGTAGTAATATTAGTAAGAACGACAGGTTCTAAATTAAAATGAGGCTCTTCGAATGTCCGAGGTCTAACCGTGCAAGACGTGACTCCTCTGACATTAAGTACCGAGTTTTGACCTAACCCGGCAACCGCGATGTTACAACGTCGCAACGGTAAAGCAAGCCGTTGCGCACACGCCGAAGTGATAAAACTGTCTTGGGCGCCGCTATCAATGAGCGCGCGGACATGGTGATCTCCTGTGGGGGACTTGACTCGCACTACGCAAGTACCCAGAAGTACGAGCGCGCGGCTGTGACCTACGTGAGCCAGGCTGTCGGCGCTGGTGCTGGCCCGCTGCAGCTCACTAGCGGCCGCCGACGATCTACACAGCGTGGGCCCCGTCGTTCGGGCGCCGCCATCGTGTAAGAGCGAGTGATGTCGACCACCACACGAAGAACAAATATGTTTAGAAAAACAAGTGCTTGTTTTATGTTTGGGTCGCAAACAGTTTAGGCATAAAGACTTCGAGTTTACAAAGGTTAATCGACCTTGATAATCAAGGGATAAAAAATTATCGCATTTATATATAGAATGCTGTCGCTCGCAATACGGACAGTTATACATTTTTGTATTTTGAGTAGTAAAGTTGTTACTTTTAAAATTAGACCTCCCCTTGCTACGAGAACTCTTAGTACCTACATAATCCACCGGCTTTGACCTTGTGGGAACTTGACCAGAGTCGGTCACTTTGTATTCACTAGTTTCCAAAACCTTAACATAATTCTTCAGAAACGTTAATAATTCATCGAAACTAGGAATATTCATGTTATTTTGTAACTCGAACCGTTTACGTGTGTCCGAGTCCAATGCTCGCGACGATAAATGAAATAATATAAAATCACCTAAATTTTCTATTTTCATTTGTTTTAAAGCGTTAACCGATTCAAACAAGACATTCACGAGTCGCGATAAATCGCTTAAACTTGCATTTTTTAATGGTGCAAAATTATAAATTTTGTCCAGGTACGTCGCGGCAATAAGACGGTCATTTTGAAAACGCTCGCAAAGCGCGGCGTATGCTACGGGATAGTTGCTATCCGTAATCGGCAACCCTTTAGCAATGGAAAGCGCTGTACCGCTGAGGCAGGAGATCAAGTAGTGAAATTTTTCAATATTTGACAATGACTTGTTTTCCTGTACCAGCCTCAGAAAGGTATCCCTAAAAGTTGGGCAGTTTTCTATTTGACCATCAAATTTTGGCAACTCAATCTTAGGTAATAAAGCCACCGATTTATCTCCGCCTTGATTCGGCGACGCACTAGATGCAGAGCTTGCAGCACTTAAAGCGCCTGCAGCGCTTACGGACTTTTCGCTAGAAAGCAAGGTTTCCGACATTTCCAAAATATTATAATAGATTTCGTCTACGGCATCTACACGATTCATGCTAATTTTGGCACTAGGTGTCAATTTTAAAGTCACGGTGTTTACTTCTACTGTTAAGCTAATAAAGTCTTCCCGGTGACTGTCAAGTTTTTTGAATCTTGCCCGGAACGCACCTACTTTCTTTTTATCAACTTTAGCTTCTTTACCTAAATCATATAAATTTTGTATAGACCGGAAAACATATTCCTGTTGAGCAATAAGCGAAGTTAATTGTTCATTACTCATTTTTATTTTAATGCTAAATTAACTGTAAATAAAAGTAGAAAGAAAAATAAAACTTTAAGTACCTACTTACTTAAATAAGGTAATTAAAAAAAAAGTATTTAACCTATCTTTGCAGTTTAGGCAAAATAACTTAATATTTACTCGTAGTTTTAATTAAGTTTTACAATTAAACCATAATTTGGTTTAAAATATTTAATTTTAAACTAAAATTTATAACCTAAAAAAACGTGACGACTATAATCCTACCGAATAAAAAGTCACATGAGTACATACAACAACCACCAAGCATAAGACCACCCAAACTGGACGGGTTATAATGGTTAAATTTTAATTTTACGAAAATGAACTAATTTTACATATTACTATGAGGGTTTTCTAAAGAAATTGAACCTCTTAAAAGATATAAAACTTTTCCATAGGTATTCGCGCTCGAAATGGACCAACTAAATAAATGAATGGACGGTATTCGCGGTAGGGCTTGAGGACTCCGCGGGTGCCGCACTCGTTTTCAGTAAATACCGTAGTTTGGTGTGGTCTAGAATGCTGGGAAGGTGGTAGACTAGCTGGACCTTTAGTGAGGTCTGATATTGACTCCAAAGAGAATACCTAAACCTGCTAATTTCACTTAGAGAAAAAATACAAAACATGCAACGGATAGGTGTGTTGTGGACTTACAGGAAGGAATCCAGGTCTGCAGCACATAAGCACAACTACACTTCGTTGGACACATTTATAATCACTGTGTGACAAGGCAGCCAGTAACTTTGCGTATTTTTTAATAGTTTTATTAATTTATTTACACGACCGAACGTCTATGCGAGCGATTAGAGACTAGTTCGCTCCGTAGAGGGCGCTGTTGGTTTTCTTGGAAATGGTAGTCGGAAAAAATAGGAGAGGGATGCGCACAAGGATGCTGCAAGTCTCAACAGTATCATTTATCTATAACTTTTTTTAATAAAGGTAAAATAATAATAATAATATGAAGGCATTACACCCATATGGGTGTAATGCCGATATTGCCCTGGTCACAAACTAACACGAAAAATAGTAGTAGTACCTCAAATCAGACAGTATTACGGACTTTGTGAAATCTATTATGTAGTATAAGCCGATCCATTACCAAAAAAAAAATAACTTCATGCTTCATGCGTTTTTATGCCAAACCAAACTGGAATTGTTAACATCAAAATCTAACATTTACATTTACCCGTATATTAACTAGTAGTGAGTGAGGCAAATAATATAGAAAATACGTTGCTGTAATTACTAGATTTTGATGTTAACAATCCCAGTTTGGTTTGGCAAAGAAACGCATAAAGCATGGTGTTATTTTTTTTTGGTAATGGAACAGGTTATACAGAAATATACATAATTTTACGCCAGCATTGCTATAAACGGAACGCCTTTTATTGGTTGATATTAATATTGGGACTCAGAGATTATAAACAGGAAATAGTCAATTTTTTATATTTTTTTATGTGGATTAGGTATACTTGTTTAGATAATAATTGTAAAAATCTTATGGCCTTATTCATAAAAACTTATTGAAGTCTTGAAGAACACTTTAGTTATGAACAGATTTTTATTTATTTAAAATACTTTCTTGCACAAAATTACAAAATAAAATTGTACATAGGCGAACTTAATGCCTTAGGCATTTTCTACCAGCTAACCTTTGAGAGTGTGGAAGATTATGCATAGGGTGCAAGACATCTAGCGAATAGTATATAAACTACTTAAATATTACATGTAAATACTTAAATTTACACTCAATACATAAGATACTACATATATAAATCATACAATATAATACATATAGTACATATCAAAACAGAAAATGGTAAAGGATATTCGTTTTTGTTGCTAAATAAAAGAGACAAAACCTTCTATAACTAAAGTGTTCTTAAATTAAATTTTCAAAGATAAAAATGCAATGAAAAAATTCCTGGTGGGTGGGACTCGAAATCACGAACCTCGCTATCGCGGCAAGGCGCTCAACCGCTGAGCCAACCAGGGCCCAGTCACCCCTCACGAATTTTGTTATTGCTTGTTATCTACTTATACACAGACGCCCTCTATTAGCTTTCTTCTATTCACTATATACGAGTGAAGTTAGAAGTCCTATTTTCTAATATTAGATGGCAGAGGAGTCTGATTTGTTCTGGTTGGCTCAGCGGTTGAGCGCCTTGCCGCGATAGCGAGGTTCGTGGGTTCCAGTCCCACCCACCAGAAATTTTTTCATTGCATTTTTATCTTTAAAAATGTAATATAAGATTATCCTATAAAGGAATTTATAAAAATGCATTAATATAAAGTGTTCTTAAAGGACTCAATAAGTTTTTTATGAATAAGGCCATTAGAATATTATACAAATAAGTTTTGCTTAGGTGTCATTTCAAATTGCTCTAAATACATCAGCTATATTTTGGCCTGCGTTCATTGACTTTTACGTGATTAAAAAAACATCAATGTCGTTCAGAAGGCAGAAACAGCCAAATAAAGACAAAATCTTAATTTGCAATTTAGCATTTCCTTTTATTCAAGAAAATTATCAAGAGAAAATGTTTTTGGGCAACCTAAATGAAGAAAATTGCCCGCAATATTAATGACTTGACTACAAATTAAATTCGCCTTGTCATAATCTGCCCCTGTTTTCTGTTTCTCGCGACTTCGAAATGACTTTTACAAGTTTTTTCATGATTAAATTTGGCAATTTAATACAAATCTTCGTTTTGGTTCAAATTGAATATTTTTCTAGATTAATTTGGTATGAGTAATTTGAAAACTTTTATTTATATATATATATATATATATATATAAATATAAATAAAAGTTTTTATCTTCTCTCTCTATTTTTTGCTATGTTGGACCAGTCCCTCAAAAAGGTCTCCAACTCATCCCTCCATCTCCTCCTGGGCCTTCCACGTTGCCTCCTCCGGTCGAATGGTGCCCAATCTGTTATAATTTTGGGCCATTGATCGCCGGACATACGGCACACGTGGCCTGCCCAGTTCCATTTAAGCGTGGCGACTTTTTAAGCGGCGTCGATAACTTGTGTTTTAGAGCGCAATATACTGTTTCTCACCTTATCAATGCGTTTTATACCCAGTATACTGCGCTCCATTGCTCGCTGACAAACCCCGATTCTGGCCTTCTGCTGTACAGTCAATGACCAAGTCTGCGCTCCGTATGTTAACACGGGAAGAATTTTATTTATATTAATTTTTATTTATTATATTACTACTGTACGTAGTAGTAAACTTTTATTTATTTTCATTTATTTATTTATTATTTCTACTGTACGTAAGGTAAGGACAGACAACAACTATATTAGGAAGGATATTGTCAAACTAAGCTCTAGGCTTAAACTATGTGTACCAGAAACAATATACATACATACATATCATTACGGGTGCCCTACGGCGCCCGAGATCGCCTAGATGGCCCCAGGGTACCCAGCGGAGGGGTTTTAATCCCATCTCGTCGTAGCCGATGGTATGAGTCTACACTGAACAAGTGGCTAGTTCGTCGCGATGTTTTGAATAGACTCACTAACACATCTCTAAACAGTTTCACAAGTTGTATTGTGTACAATAATATAATATATATTATATTTTATAAACACCCAGACCAAGGCAAACGGTACAGAAAAAGATACTAATATTTTTCCACGAGTGGAAATCGAAGCCACGACCTCCGGATAAAATGCCAAAAACGCAACCACTAGTCTACGGAGGCGGTCTAGCAAAGACCAAAGATGGCACCATTGGCTCGATAACCAATCGAGGCCCACTAAAACAGTCCTCTTAACATTAATGGTCTGTGCTTTTGCTAGTACTCTGTCGAAATATTAAAAAAAAAAAAATTTTTAGATCTACCGACTTCTTTATTTAAATTTGGGACAAAACTTTACTTTTAAATAAAATTAAAATATAGTTAAATCCATTTTAATCTAAGGATTATATTCAGTTTTCGCCCATTATTATCTGCCAGGAATAACAGGTAGGTATAGTTTTGTGGTCAATATTGTGTTTAATTTTATTGAATAGATTTCTATAAGTTTTGTTAATTTCCATCAGCAGCGTGAATGAATTTGGGCTGAGATAGCCGTTGAATAGTGCTACTAGCTCTCGTCGCTTTTTGTGCAACCGAGGACCTGATAATTCTGCAAGGGGAGCTGGTTTTTTCGGTGAAAATTAAGGTATGACGCTTCAGATATTTATCACGATTCGATTCGACATCTACATTCTTACATTATTATTAAACTCCATTGTTTGATCATCGAATCATGAGTTTCGAATACTCTACGGGCTGCTAGTGCCAAGGGCGTAGTCTGCGCGAGAATATTGTTCTGGGAGTGACCGCCTGATAGTAAATTACACGGTCACAATGCGTGATTCCGAACTGGAATCGGTGTCCCTTCTCCGCCGAGTCTGTTGAAAATAGTCTAGCCCTAGAGATTATTCTTTTATATCTCTGACCAATACTTTACTTTTCTTTTCATCTACTTTTAATTTATTTGGTACAATATCCTAGATTCCATAACTTGGTTGGTGATATAGTGTGCAATTCTTTCATTTACACGTAGGTTTCTTAATTTAAACCATATCAAGAGGAGTATGTATGCCTTAGCATTTAATCAATTTTCATTGAATTATTTTGGGAGGGATTCTTAGCCATGTGAGGGTGTTGCTGGTTAATAACTAGCCAACCTATCGCATTACAGTATGTGGAGTTGGTGGAGGCCGTGGAGATGGTGGAGGCTGTGTGTGGAGCCTCGGTTTGCGACCGCCGCCCCAGTCACCTGCTCAGCTCGGCGCTGTCCTGCCCTGCTGGGACCCGATCTCTCTTTACATCAGTAATACCAAAGTAATATCTACACATTATAGTTCCTAGTATTCATGTTGCGGACCTACGGTTTAGAAATATCATTAACTTATTACTCAAGAATTTCGGAGTGAAGATGCCCCGCTGCGTGCGAAACTTGACTTAACTTAATTTAAATAATTATCCTTTTTATGTAATACTAGTTGCCAACCCAGATCATCCCAGGGACCTAAATTTAGAACTTAAATGTCAAATTTAGTTATGGATTTATTGTATTCCAATACCTTGATGTGATAGTAAATACTAAATTCATTATATTAAACAATTTAAATTGCAACATTTATTAAAACTTTTATTCTGATAACTTCTTACTGGGGTTTTGAATGTTGTGAAGGAGATTATTTAAATTTGTATAAAACGAAATTATTGTTATTAATACAACTTGTAAATAAAATTATAGTGTTGTTTCATTCCACCACACCCCCCAGAGTAGACGGGTATAGTACCCTGAGGCCGCCTAGGCGGTCTCGGGCGCCGTAAGGCACCCGTGATGATATGCATGTTTGTAAGTATTATAGAGCATCCCGTTTTTAAATTGTGCGACAAATATAAATATTGCGAAAGGGTTTAGTACGAGAAGGTACATCTGCCACATATTAATATTTCTTTCGCTACTAAGCTCCATTTGCACCAAAGTG
The DNA here is from genome assembly GCA_947458855.1 of Monopis laevigella. Classification (NCBI taxonomy): domain Eukaryota; kingdom Metazoa; phylum Arthropoda; class Insecta; order Lepidoptera; family Tineidae; genus Monopis; species Monopis laevigella. The sequence continues at coordinate 9,312,893 of OX381599.1, forward strand.
TCTGTTAAAGTAATTGTATCGATTTCATATACACTCACACACACATACACAACGTAAATATATACAAAAACTAATCTAAACTGATAATATAAAAAAGGTACCCTACCAAGTGGCGCCTCATACAGTGTTTTTTTTTATTAGTTTAAATTTAAGTTATTGTTTTAGGTAATTTTATTGTATATTTTGTAAAGTTTTGTAAATAAATAAGGTTTATTTAAAAATACATATATATATAAATAAATCAAATTGTTAATATAATATTAAACAAGTTAATAAGAAGAATCATGTTTTGAAAGAGCGGATCCCTTCAAACACAGGTTTCTTTAAACTTAAAAGAAGTGTTTTGTTACAAAATGCTATGTAAACCTTATATGAATAAAACATTTTTGTGTTTTGTATTTTTGTTTCGATTAAAGTTAAAAATGGAGTCGAAAAAAACTGTTTTATTTAAAAAATCGAATGACAGCTGGTACATTTGACACCATTTTTAACTTTAATCGTTAGAATTACTTTAACAGACACTGGTGCAACTCACCCTATTTAGTTCGTTTTCTTTGTTATACCATAAATTGAATTTACTAGTAACATCTTAACAGAATACAAAAGAAAAAGAAATAAAGCAAAATCTAAGATAAATTTTATATGATACGAGACTCAAGCACTTTCCCAAATTCAATAATACCTTAATAAGGAAATCATCTGAAAACCAAGAAATAACAAAATATACAGTATATTTTTCTATTATTGGAGCACGTCATGTCCACCTGGTGGTAAGCAGACCTATAAACTCCATGAATAACGTCGATCTATATCATTCATAATAACAACATTTTTGTGTAATTAAAATGATGCGAATACGAAATGGGCGGCGGCAAAATCGAATTTGCATTACGAGTCTACTTTAATAGGCGAATAATCGCTGCATTATCGTCAAATTAACTGCTCGTTTCGTAACCGTATCGTTTGAAAAGACTTAATCTTCGTGAGCCTTCTATAAATAGTTTCACAAGTTGGTATAGTGCTGCGGTAGAGCGCTGAACTATTTCCCATACAAATTTTAGTTAACTCAAACGCAAAGTAATAGAAAACTCACACTAGGGGTACTGGTTACAAACTAAGCTCTAGGCTTGTACCTACTATGTGTACCAGATACAACGATATAATTACGTACTATATTTTATAAACACCCAGACCATGACAAACTGTACAGAAAAATGTAAGGACCAATATTTTTGCCATGGGTGGGAATCAAATCCATGTTTTATTTCTTTTTAAATAAAAATATGTTAGTATTATAAATCCAACACTAGTTATTAGAAAAAAAAGAAAGACCTTCCGTTAAATAAATAAATAAAAAATTCTGTCCTCTAGGCCTCTGAGACACTTAGAGAAAATCCCAGGGGACAGGAAATTTTATTTACGACAGTTTTATTCTAGTCGTAAAACAGGCTACAGTTTCCTAAAAACCACTCAGCCGTTAATACAGCCTTAAAATACCTATGTGCGAATACTTTTTGGTAGTCCACACAGGTTTATCCGGATTAGCTATCTACTTTATTGGCCACCGCAACTATTAAAGTACTTTGGAAGGGTATTTCTAAACAACTTGTGTGTAATGAGTTCAATATCAAGAAATATAAAAAAATATTTATTTTTTACTTATAGGAAGACCACTGGTAATAAGATAACAGATAAGGAAAACAACACAAACAAAAAAAACTAATGACTCCAATAAAATATTTCAAAAAGATGAGACAGTTACAAGAATAAGTAAGTATATATTTATTTATTTAAGTCTTCATTGCATATTGCATACAAAAAACGAAGGTCGGTAATGTATTGATCGACCCCATTCATGGACTTTGTTGGGCTGCTTAATCATCAGTTACACAGAGTCCCATGCCGTGTTTAGTAAACAAAATAAAGATTCATATATCTAAATATAATTAATTCGAAGTAGCATTTTACAAAATAAAAAATAATAAAAACTAACTCAAATTAAAATAATAATTAAAAAAATCCCTACCAAAAAATTTAAAAATCCTCACAACGAACGCGCGGCAAAGTGCCCAGAACGCTGGCGACATTTCCTCTTTGGATTATCAAACTTAATCTTTGAGAAAGGAAAGCGCCAGCCCTTTCACAGGTGACCTGTGAAAATATCATTTATTAGGTCCACACAAGCCATTTGGTTGCAATTCAAGTAGTCTACTGGCGGCAATATTTGAATAGCCTACTGGCGGCAACTTCTTAAATCCGCCACTGTCAATAAACCATCTTTAAACACTTCTACTGTATAAAGTGAAACTGAGACCGACAGCTTAACAGCATTTTTTTTTAGATTTAAGACTCATTGATATACATCGAGATTTGAACCGAGTACGTAAAACTATAAAATGTATTTTAAGGCTAAGGTCCAATTCTGCCACTACATATATATTTGTATTATTATTTATTTTAGCATATGGACGTCTTAAAGAATTAATTAAATTACCGCCGCGCCGTTACATTAGCTAAAATAAAATGACTAAATAAGTTAGTTTTATAATTTAATATATATATAACATTAAGGTGCTGGGAAAAGTACCCATAACAGCTGTTGCCATGCTGAATTGCTATGGATACTTTCTGTTGAATCATAAGATTTGATTCGTTAGCTCAATTTAAAAAACTAATGCATGAAATACAATTTATTGATTAATTGCTGTTTACCCCGACCCCATGTTTATCTAACACTTATTAAAAAAAAAAAAAAAAATATTAACTAACTAATTTTATTTATTTTATATTTCTATTAATTTTGTATTTGTGTAAGATGTTTTTGTTTTTGCGTCATGGTTTTTGTTATTCTAAGATGATTGTTAATTTGATTATATTCTGCATAACTAATAACTACTAAATTAATAAAATAAATTTGACTTTGGATCTGTCGTCACCTCTGTTTTGGCGGCCTTGGACTATGGGCCCATGGTCTCAACGACAAATGGCACAAACGAAAAATTATTTTAAACTTGGCTGTATTTTCGTATTTTTTTGACGATCCTGAATCAAAGGCGCTTGAGTGTCTACATAATAATATGCTCCATAACAAAGAACCGTTTACCGTTTTCCCATGGTATAAGCGACACCGTCGACGCGGTTTCAGTCATATTCTTACCCTTCTCTAAGTTAGTTTCAATCGTAAAATCTTCGAGAAGCATTACGAATCTTGTTCAGTGATTAATGGAGTTTTCCACATGCTCGCGACTTTTTCAAAATCCATTATATCCATGGCCGTTTTCGAACCATTATTTGGAGATAAAAAATCACGATATTTTTAATGCTAGTTTTTAATTGTAGGGTTCCGTAAGATTAAATACTATCGTATCTGTTTAAACATGGAGATATATTAATAGGCCTTTCCAATCGTAAGAACAGAAGATGGCCGCCGCCATACAAACTCAAAATAAAAAGTGAAAATTAAAATTATTGTAACCAATCAATGGGTATTGTTGAAAGGTTGTTTAAGGTTGAATTGACAACACAATATGGGGGCAACAAACACGCTTGACATTTTGCTTTATAGGCGATTTTGGGCATTAGGGCTGTTACATATACTATTATTAATTTCATAGATCAAACCGATTCTTAAAAACGAAACGATCTTAAAAACCGGTTGAGCTACAAATTATTATTTTTTAAACATCTTTGCGTCTTCTCGGTGCCACACTATCATTTATAAATGCTCCTAAGGGGAAATAGTAAAAATAGTTTTTTATTTTAGGAAATTGAAATTAAGAATAATTGTACGTGTTATCAATCTCCACATTTTTATTTTTTTGCTGGTTTTATTAGAATTTGATTAATAAGAAAACAACAAGCATACATTACTTCGCACCCATTTCACTGTTATTATTATTTAAAAAAATCGAAATGACTTTATGTTTTGTTAAAATATTTTGTAAACGCTGTAAATTTTCTTTAAAGAAAAATTTCAAATAACTTATTTAAAAAAATGCGGGAATCCACAATACGTACAAATATATTTAACTACTATTTAACTAACTATATGGTTAATTAACGGTTACTGGGGTCCCAATTGAGCACTGTGATGGTATTATTATCATTATTAATTAAATCATAATCTCTTTCTGAAAAAAACCGGTTTGCCCCTCTATTCTCCGGGTTTTCATTTATTGTACGGTGCACATTAAGTGCGCGCAAAGAATTTACACGCATTTTTTTGCCGATGATATCCTCCCAACAAGTAACCAGCTCGTCGTGGTGTTTAGATAGACTTAATAAACCATATATTTACAGGTACGTTTATTCGTACGCATCAGCTTTTAAACCCAAGTCTAAAATGATTTATTTCTACTTTTGCAACATTAGTATAAAATATTAATTTTAAAAAGCGGCCCCAGCTTAGTGTTGAACTCACTGCGCAACTGATAATAAGGTTAAGCAAATAACAACAAGGCCGGTCCTGGAATGGTGACCAATTTATACAACGAGGCTATTTCATCATAAACACCGCAACAAGCTCGCCACTTATTAGGTGTTGCCCCCGAATACCATCGGCGAAATGAGGACGGTTTAAAACCGTCCACTGGGGTCCACCGTTTAAACGGCCCTAGGGTACTGAGGCCGTTTAAACGGTGCTCCGGAGCCATATAAGCATCCGTGATGGTATTTATTTATATTATTTATTTATTTATAAAATATTTTTCAGTTCTGAAAGCCAAGAATAGGATTCGCGATCTCGAACTTTTATTTTAATGAATAAAGAATGTAGAGGTGTAAATATTACTTACTCGATCCTAATTAGTTAGTCTTTTTATATAAAAAAAAAACTATTAACTTTTGGAAAGACACCTAAATTTTGTTCATAATTCTAAAAATAATACTTTAGTTGTCATTTCAAAACTTAACAGATTTTTTATATAAATAAATTATGAAATTTGTACCAAGAAAATAAAATCTACACTTAAATAACATTTAGATGTTTTTTGACGTTTTAGTTCGGAAATACTTTTCCTGTGCACTCTTTGTATACACACGGCCTTATTCATAAAAACTTATTGAAGCCTTAAAGAACACTTTAGTTATGGAATGTTTTGTCTCTTTCACACATATTCATTTAAAATTGTTGCTAAATAAAAGAGACAAAACCTTCTATAACTAAAGTGTTCTTGAAGGCTTCAATAAGTTTTTATGAATAAGGCCGTGTGTATACAAAGAGTGCACAGGAAAAGTATTTCCAAACTAAAACGTCAAAAAACATCTAAATGTTATTTTCAGTGATAAAAAAAAAAAAAAAAAAAAAAAGAATATGGAAGTGTAGATTTTATTTTCTTGGTACTAATTTCATAATTTTTTTATATAAAAAAATCTGTTAAGTTTTGAAATGACAACTAAAGTAATATTTTATTTATAATAAATAAAAATATAAAAAAAAGAATATGGAAGTGTAGATTTTATTTGTTTGGTACTAATTTCATAATTTATTTATAAAAAAAAACTGTTAAGTTTTGAAATGACAACTAAAGCAATATTTTTAGAATCATAAATCAAACTTTTTTTTTACGTTACAAAATGTAAAATTTCCAAAAGTTAATAGTTTTTTTATTAAAAGTTTTATAAATAAGGCCATGTGTACAAATAGTGTACAGGAAAAGGTCTTAAATAATATGTGTGGTCTTAAAAATTACACATAAGTTTAATAAATTAGTAGACTTCTCAGACATTACAATTTGTGGCAACGTTATAGCCATTTTATTATGTGTAATATGACTTGATGTTAACTTACCTAAAAAAAATCTAGGCCAAACAATACAAAAATACAGCTCAAAAACAAACAAAAAAAGATATGTTAGAACTGTCTTGTTAGGCTGTAACATAAATCAGATACACGCGTATTGATTCGTTTTCTTCCGGATTTTGTTGGTGGGTATAAAATCCCGGTAGCAAGACCTTTGTCTTATTAATATGTATGAAATCAACAAACTTATAATGCTGGTAGATAGTGCTAGAAGAATGGTTTGGTAACTATAGTTCGTTTCACGAAGGAATTTTCGCGGCAAAAAGTGGAACTAATCAAATTGATAGTCAACAAAATGTACTAAATATTAGTAGATATCGGCTGGGCAGCCTTCGGAAAACTATGTAATATCTTCTCGTCCATAATACCTCAGTGCCTCAAGACGAAAGTATTCGACTAATGTAGTGATGACTTATAGCACTGAAACGTGGTCTCTCACTATGGGCCTATACGTATACAATTACGTTACGTTGCTACAATGCGCAAACCCATGGTAGAGCCTCTGTCTATAATTTCTAAAGTCTTTGAAATGAAATACGTTTCAAGTCTTCGTCTACTCTGAGATGTGAAGTTGATAAAGGTTTAGGTATTAGTTGAGAAGTACCTAACGTGACACTATAAGCTTCTCTAATCTTAAGAAACTACTGTACTTCTATTCTAGAATTTAATTCACGCTTTGTTCACTTCACTATTCAGTGAGGAACTTTCAGCATGAGAATGAGCGAATGACTTTAAATTCATTCGCTCATTCTCGCGTTTAAGGCGAGGTGTGCTCGTCAGTGAAATAATGTATTTGTATCTACTTTCCTATGTTTTATCTCAGCGTTATAAGTACGATTCTGATGAGAGTAAGCAGCGTGGACTACCAAAAGTCGCACGGAAACAAAATGTCATAAGTCACAATGCGTTTAAATATTAATTTAAGAAAAACTACATAAAAACTGTAAAATATGAATTACTAATCTTCTTTTTATTTATCATATACACTTTTATAAACAAAAAAAACATGTTAAACATTTATACATATATACATATCTTCACGGGTGCCTTACGGCGCCCGAGACCGCCTGGACGGCCCCAGGGTACCCAGCGAAGGGCTTTTTAATCCCACCTCGTCGTAGCCGATGGTATGATTCTACATCGAACAAGTGGCTAGCTCGTCGCGAAATATCAAATTAATATATTTACCAAATATAAATAGAGAAAAACTTAAAGTGCAAATTATACAAATAACATTAAAATGATAGGCGCCGTACCCGTAATGATACCGCCTAGACCACCTCAGGGTATCCAGCGGAGGGGTTTTTTAATCCCACCTCGTCGTAGCCGATGGTAAGAGTCTACACCGAAAAGTGGCTAGCTCGTCGCGAAATATCAAATTAATATATTTACCAAATATAAATAGAGAAAAACTTAAAGTGCAAATTATACAAATAACATTAAAATGATAGGCGCCGTACCCGTAATGATACCGCCTAGACCACCTCAGGGTATCCAGCGAAGGGTTTTTTAATCCCACCTCGTCGTAGCCGATGGTATGATTCTACATCGAACAAGTGGCTAGCTCGTCGCGAAATATCAAATTAATATATTTACCAAATATAAATAGAGAAAAAACTTAAAGTGCAAATTATACAAATAACATTAAAATTATAGGCGCCGTACCCGTAATGATACCGCCTAGACCACCTCAGGGTATCCAGCGGAGGGGTTTTTTAATCCCACCTCGTCGTAGCCGATGGTATGAGTCTACACCGAAAAGTGGCTAGCTCGTCGCGAAATATCAAATTAATATATTTACCAAATATAAATAGAGAAAAACTTAAAGTGCAAATTATACAAATAACATTAAAATGATAGGCGCCGTACCCGTAATGATACCGCCTAGACCACCTCAGAGTATCCAGCGGAGGGGTTTTTTAATCCCACCTCGTCGTAGCCGATGGTATGAGTCTACACCGAAAAGTGGCTAGCTCGTCGCGAAATATCAAATTAATATATTTACCAAATATAAATAGAGAAAAACTTAAAGTGCAAATTATACAAATAACATTAAAATGATAGGCGCCGTACCCGTAATGATACCGCCTAGACCACCTCAGGGTATCCAGCGAAGGGGTTTTTAATCCCACCTCGTCGTAGCCGATGGTATGATTCTACATCATACAAGTGGCTAGCTCGTCGCGAAATATCAAATTAATATATCTACCAAATATAAATAGAGAAAAACTTAAAGTGCAAATTATACAAATAACATTAAAATGATAGGCCCCGTACCCGTAATGATACCGCCTAGACCACCTCAGGGTATCCAGCGGAGGGGTTTTTTAATCCCACCTCGTTGTAGCCGATGGTATGAGTCTACACCGAAAAGTGGCTAGCTCGTCGCGAAATATCAAATTAATATATTTACCAAATATGAATAGAGAAAAACTTAAAGTGCAAATTATACAAATAACATTAAAATGATAGGCGCCGTACCCGTAATGATACCGCCTAGACCACCTCAGGGTATCCAGCGGAGGGGATTTTTAATCCCACCTCGTCGTAGCCGATGGTATGAGTCTACACCGAAAAGTGGCTAGCTCGTCGCGAAATATTAAATTAATATATTTACCAAATATAAATAGAGAAAAACTTAAAGTGCAAATTATACAAATAACATTAAAATGATAGGCGCCGTACCCATAATGATACCGCCTAGACCAACTCAGGGTATCCAGCGAAGGGGTTTTTAATCCCACCTCGTCGTAGCCGATGGTATGATTCTACATCGAACAAGTGGCTAGCTCGTCGCGAAATATCAAATTAATATATTTACCAAATATAAATAGAGAAAAACTTAAAGTGCAAATTATACAAATAACATTAAAATGATAGGCGCCGTACCCGTAATGATACCGCCGAGACCACCTCAGGGTATCCAGCGGAGGGTTTTTTTAATCCCACCTCGTCGTAGCCGATGGTATGAGTCTACACCGAAAAGTGGCAAGCTCGTCGCGAAATATCAAATTAATATATTTACCAAATATAAATAGAGAAAAACTTAAAGTGCAAATTATAAAAATAACATTAAAATGATAGGCGCCGTACCCGTGATGATACCGCCTAGACCACCTTAGGGTATCCAGCGGAGGGGTTTTTTAATCCCACCTCGTCGTAGCCGATGGTATGAGTCTACACCGAAAAGTGGCTAGCTCGTCGCGAAATATCAAATTAATATATTTACCAAATATAAATAGAGAAAAACTTAAAGTGCAAATTATACAAATAACATTAAAATGATAGGCGCCGTACCCGTAATGATACCGCCTAGACCACCTCAGAGTATCCAGCGGAGGGGTTTTTTAATCCCACCTCGTCGTAGCCGATGGTATGAGTCTACACCGAAAAGTGGCTAGCTCGTCGCAAAATATCAAATTAATATATTTACCAAATATAAATAGAGAAAAACTTAAAGTGCAAATTATACAAATAACATTAAAATGATAGGCGCCGTACCCGTAATGATACCGCCTAGACCACCTCAGGGTATCCAGCGGAGGGGTTTTTTAATCCCACCTCGTCGTAGCCGATGGTAAGAGTCTACACCGAAAAGTGGCTAGCTCGTCGCGAAATATCAAATTAATATATTTACCAAATATAAATAGAGAAAAACTTAAAGTGCAAATTATACAAATAACATTAAAATGATAGGCGCCGTACCCGTAATGATACCGCCTAGACCACCTCAGGGTATCCAGCGAAGGGTTTTTTAATCCCACCTCGTCGTAGCCGATGGTATGATTCTACATCGAACAAGTGGCTAGCTCGTCGCGAAATATCAAATTAATATATTTACCAAATATAAATAGAGAAAAAACTTAAAGTGCAAATTATACAAATAACATTAAAATTATAGGCGCCGTACCCGTAATGATACCGCCTAGACCACCTCAGGGTATCCAGCGGAGGGGTTTTTTAATCCCACCTCGTCGTAGCCGATGGTATGAGTCTACACCGAAAAGTGGCTAGCTCGTCGCGAAATATCAAATTAATATATTTACCAAATATAAATAGAGAAAAACTTAAAGTGCAAATTATACAAATAACATTAAAATGATAGGCGCCGTACCCGTAATGATACCGCCTAGACCACCTCAGAGTATCCAGCGGAGGGGTTTTTTAATCCCACCTCGTCGTAGCCGATGGTATGAGTCTACACCGAAAAGTGGCTAGCTCGTCGCGAAATATCAAATTAATATATTTACCAAATATAAATAGAGAAAAACTTAAAGTGCAAATTATACAAATAACATTAAAATGATAGGCGCCGTACCCGTAATGATACCGCCTAGACCACCTCAGGGTATCCAGCGAAGGGGTTTTTAATCCCACCTCGTCGTAGCCGATGGTATGATTCTACATCATACAAGTGGCTAGCTCGTCGCGAAATATCAAATTAATATATCTACCAAATATAAATAGAGAAAAACTTAAAGTGCAAATTATACAAATAACATTAAAATGATAGGCCCCGTACCCGTAATGATACCGCCTAGACCACCTCAGGGTATCCAGCGGAGGGGTTTTTTAATCCCACCTCGTTGTAGCCGATGGTATGAGTCTACACCGAAAAGTGGCTAGCTCGTCGCGAAATATCAAATTAATATATTTACCAAATATGAATAGAGAAAAACTTAAAGTGCAAATTATACAAATAACATTAAAATGATAGGCGCCGTACCCGTAATGATACCGCCTAGACCACCTCAGGGTATCCAGCGGAGGGGATTTTTAATCCCACCTCGTCGTAGCCGATGGTATGAGTCTACACCGAAAAGTGGCTAGCTCGTCGCGAAATATTAAATTAATATATTTACCAAATATAAATAGAGAAAAACTTAAAGTGCAAATTATACAAATAACATTAAAATGATAGGCGCCGTACCCATAATGATACCGCCTAGACCAACTCAGGGTATCCAGCGAAGGGGTTTTTAATCCCACCTCGTCGTAGCCGATGGTATGATTCTACATCGAACAAGTGGCTAGCTCGTCGCGAAATATCAAATTAATATATTTACCAAATATAAATAGAGAAAAACTTAAAGTGCAAATTATACAAATAACATTAAAATGATAGGCGCCGTACCCGTAATGATACCGCCGAGACCACCTCAGGGTATCCAGCGGAGGGTTTTTTTAATCCCACCTCGTCGTAGCCGATGGTATGAGTCTACACCGAAAAGTGGCAAGCTCGTCGCGAAATATCAAATTAATATATTTACCAAATATAAATAGAGAAAAACTTAAAGTGCAAATTATAAAAATAACATTAAAATGATAGGCGCCGTACCCGTGATGATACCGCCTAGACCACCTTAGGGTATCCAGCGGAGGGGTTTTTTAATCCCACCTCGTCGTAGCCGATGGTATGAGTCTACACCGAAAAGTGGCTAGCTCGTCGCGAAATATCAAATTAATATATTTACCAAATATAAATAGAGAAAAACTTAAAGTGCAAATTATACAAATAACATTAAAATGATAGGCGCCGTACCCGTAATGATACCGCCTAGACCACCTCAGAGTATCCAGCGGAGGGGTTTTTTAATCCCACCTCGTCGTAGCCGATGGTATGAGTCTACACCGAAAAGTGGCTAGCTCGTCGCAAAATATCAAATTAATATATTTACCAAATATAAATAGAGAAAAACTTAAAGTGCAAATTATACAAATAACATTAAAATGATAGGCGCCGTACCCGTAATGATACCGCCTAGACCACCTCAGGGTATCCAGCGAAGGGGTTTTTAATCCCACCTCGTCGTAGCCGATGGTATGATTCTACATCGAACAAGTGGCTAGCTCGTCGCGAAATATCAAATTAATATATTTACCAAATATAAATAGAGAAAAACTTAAAGTGCAAATTATACAAATAACATTAAAATGATAGGCCCCGTACCCGTAATGATACCGCCTAGACCACCTCAGGGTATCCAGCGGAGGGGTTTTTTAATCCCACCTCGTTGTAGCCGATGGTATGAGTCTACACCGAAAAGTGGCTAGCTCGTCGCGAAATATCAAATTAATATATTTACCGAATATGAATAGAGAAAAACTTAAAGTGCAAATTATACAAATAACATTAAAATGATAGGCGCCGTACCCGTAATGATACCGCCTAGACCACCTCAGGGTATCCAGCGGAGGGGATTTTTAATCCCACCTCGTCGTAGCCGATGGTATGAGTCTACACCGAAAAGTGGCTAGCTCGTCGCGAAATATTAAATTAATATATTTACCAAATATAAATAGAGAAAAACTTAAAGTGCAAATTATACAAATAACATTAAAATGATAGGCGCCGTACCCATAATGAGACCGCCTAGACCAACTCAGGGTATCCAGCGAAGGGGTTTTTAATCCCACCTCGTCGTAGCCGATGGTATGAGTCTACACCGAAAAGTGGCTAGCTCGTCGAGAAATATCAAATTAATATATTTACCAAATATGAATAGAGAAAAACTTAAAGTGCAAATTATACAAATAACATTAAAATGATAGGCGCCGTACCCGTAATGATACCGCCTAGACCACCTCAGGGTATCCAGCGGAGGGGATTTTTAATCCCACCTCGTCGTAGCCGATGGTATGAGACTACACCGAAAAGTGGCTAGCTCGTCGCGAAATATTAAATTAATATATTTACCAAATATAAATAGAGAAAAACTTAAAGTGCAAATTATACAAATAACATTAAAATGATAGGCGCCGTACCCATAATGATACCGCCTAGACCAACTCAGGGTATCCAGCGAAGGGGTTTTTAATCCCACCTCGTCGTAGCCGATGGTATGATTCTACATCGAACAAGTGGCTAGCTCGTCGCGAAATATCAAATTAATATATTTACCAAATATAAATAGAGAAAAACTTAAAGTGCAAATTATACAAATAACATTAAAATGATAGGCGCCGTACCCGTAATGATACCGCCGAGACCACCTCAGGGTATCCAGCGGAGGGTTTTTTTAATCCCACCTCGTCGTAGCCGATGGTATGAGTCTACACCGAAAAGTGGCAAGCTCGTCGCGAAATATCAAATTAATATATTTACCAAATATAAATAGAGAAAAACTTAAAGTGCAAATTATAAAAATAACATTAAAATGATAGGCGCCGTACCCGTGATGATACCGCCTAGACCACCTTAGGGTATCCAGCGGAGGGGTTTTTTAATCCCACCTCGTCGTAGCCGATGGTATGAGTCTACACCGAAAAGTGGCTAGCTCGTCGCGAAATATCAAATTAATATATTTACCAAATATAAATAGAGAAAAACTTAAAGTGCAAATTATACAAATAACATTAAAATGATAGGCGCCGTACCCGTAATGATACCGCCTAGACCACCTCAGAGTATCCAGCGGAGGGGTTTTTTAATCCCACCTCGTCGTAGCCGATGGTATGAGTCTACACCGAAAAGTGGCTAGCTCGTCGCAAAATATCAAATTAATATATTTACCAAATATAAATAGAGAAAAACTTAAAGTGCAAATTATACAAATAACATTAAAATGATAGGCGCCGTACCCGTAATGATACCGCCTAGACCACCTCAGGGTATCCAGCGAAGGGGTTTTTAATCCCACCTCGTCGTAGCCGATGGTATGATTCTACATCGAACAAGTGGCTAGCTCGTCGCGAAATATCAAATTAATATATTTACCAAATATAAATAGAGAAAAACTTAAAGTGCAAATTATACAAATAACATTAAAATGATAGGCCCCGTACCCGTAATGATACCGCCTAGACCACCTCAGGGTATCCAGCGGAGGGGTTTTTTAATCCCACCTCGTTGTAGCCGATGGTATGAGTCTACACCGAAAAGTGGCTAGCTCGTCGCGAAATATCAAATTAATATATTTACCAAATATGAATAGAGAAAAACTTAAAGTGCAAATTATACAAATAACATTAAAATGATAGGCGCCGTACCCGTAATGATACCGCCTAGACCACCTCAGGGTATCCAGCGGAGGGGATTTTTAATCCCACCTCGTCGTAGCCGATGGTATGAGTCTACACCGAAAAGTGGCTAGCTCGTCGCGAAATATTAAATTAATATATTTACCAAATATAAATAGAGAAAAACTTAAAGTGCAAATTATACAAATAACATTAAAATGATAGGCGCCGTACCCATAATGAGACCGCCTAGACCAACTCAGGGTATCCAGCGAAGGGGTTTTTAATCCCACCTCGTCGTAGCCGATGGTATGAGTCTACACCGAAAAGTGGCTAGCTCGTCGAGAAATATCAAATTAATATATTTACCAAATATGAATAGAGAAAAACTTAAAGTGCAAATTATACAAATAACATTAAAATGATAGGCGCCGTACCCGTAATGATACCGCCTAGACCACCTCAGGGTATCCAGCGGAGGGGTTTTTTAATCCCACCTCGTCGTAGCCGATGGTATGAGTCTACACCGAAAAGTGGCTAGCTCGTCGCGAAATATCAAATTAATATATTTACCAAATATAAATAGAGAAAAACTTAAAGTGCAAATTATACAAATAACATTAAAATGATAGGCGCCGTACCCGTGATGATACCGCCTAGACCACCTCAGGGTATCCAGCGGAGGGGTTTTTAATCCCACCTCCACCGTATGAGTCTACTCCGAACAAGTGGCTAGCTCCTCGCGATGTTTTGAATAGACTCAATAACCCATCTATAAACAGTTTCACAAGTTGGTATATTGAAACCGGGACCGACAGATTAACGTGCTCTCCGAGGCACTATAGTGGTGTTGTCAAACAAATGTACATAATTTTTTTAATTAAAAACTCATTGGTACACACCGGGATTCGAACCAGCGACCTAAGTGTTTTTAAGTCCAAGGTCTAACCAACTCGGCCACCGCGCACGTATATTATATTAATTAGAGTAAAATTATAAAATCGGAAAAAAGAAAATTTCAGAGATATTTTCACGATTTATTTTTATCTAACAAAGTATTTTATTTTACGTTTCTGACTTAACAGTAATATTATTAATATCCTCCAGATTAAGAAAATATTTTTTTTTTGGTCGTTTAAAAATAGTCACATTCTTAAAAAAATATATACGTGGGGAGTTGGTTAGACCTTGGACTTAAAAACACTTAGGTCCCTGGTTCGAACCCCGGTGTGTACCAATGAGTTTTTAATTTAAAAAAATATGTACATTTGTTTGTCAACACCACTATAGTTCGGATAGCACGTTAAGCTGTCGGTCCCGGTTTCACTATACCAACTTGTGAAACTGTTTAGGTATAGATGGGTTAATGAGTCTATTCAAAACATCGCGAGGAGCTAGCCACTTGTTCGGAGTAGACTCATACCATCGGCTACGACGAGGTGGGATCAAAATCCCTCCGCTGGGTACCCTGGGGCCGTCTAGGCGGTCTCGGGCGCCGTAAGGCACCCGTGATGATAATATGTATATGTATGTATGTAATAAGTCTATTCAAAACCATCGGCTACGACGAGGTGGGATCAAAATCCCTCCGCTGGGTACCCTGGGGCCGTCTAGGCGGTCTCGGGCGCTGTAAGGCACCCGTGATGATGTATATGTATGTATGTAATAAGTCTATTCAAAACCATCGGCTACGACGAGGTGGGATCAAAATCCCTCCGCTGGGTACCCTGGGGCAGTCTAGGCGGTCTCGGGCGCTGTAAGGCACCCGTGATGATGTATATGTATGTATGTAATAAGTCTTTTCAAAACCATCGGCTACGACGAGGTGGGGTCAAAATCCCTCCGCTGGGTACCCTGGGGCCGTCTAGGCGGTCTCCGGCGCTGTAAGGCACCTGTGATGATATCTATGTATGTATTCTTAAAAAAATCAGAACTATCGACGCAATCTCTGAACTCATCTTGCCCTAAGCATGAAGTACCTAATCTGCGGAACCTACTAATGAAGGAATTATAAAAGGCTTAGTATGAATAATTATGAAAAAATAGAAGATAACCTATAAAATCTATTTATAATAGAAGAGGCCTAGCTATGACCGAATAAATTTAGTACGTTTTTCTGTACAGTTGTCATGGTCTGGGTGTTAATAAAATATAATAGGTATGTATTAGTATAGTTGATTCTGGTACACATAGTACAAGTCTGGAGCTTAGTTTGTGATAGGATCGCTTTATTCAATCCTATTACCAAAAAAAAAGGAGCCCTATTGGTTGTTGCTCACATATACGTATACAAATACGTTAAGTTGCTACAATGCGCAAACGCATGGTAGAGCTTCTGGGCAATATATGTCTAAGGTACTTCATATTGCTTTTTATTATTATTCCAGGGCAATATTAATAGTTCTCCTCGGCCGACGAATACTAACAATTCACACTGAATCCAGTTGTGTAACTGGTATGGCACAATAAATTACTTATAAAGCTACATGTTCCATCTTGCCTACCAGAGGCTCTACCATGGGTTTTCGCATTGTAGAAACGTAACGTATTAATTTACGTATACGTGAGCAACAACCAATAGGATCGCTTTAATCAATCCTATTACCAAAAATAAAGCTATCCTATTGGTTGTTGCTCACGTATACGTAAATTAATACGTTACGTTTCTATAATGCGCAAACCCATGGTAGAGCCTCTGTATGCCTGTACCAACCACTTTGCGTAGGTAAGACCGTGGAAGTGAACGAAAAAACGGTAGCTCGGATAAAACACAGGACAGAAGCAGGAGGGTTATTACGGGTCTTAAGTTCGCTCGCACGCCAATCGTTATGACGTAATTTTCTAAGATTTTTTGGAGCCATTGTTAAGAAGCCAAGCTTGATCTACGTCAGAAAGACGTCATAACGATTGGCGTGCGAGCGAACTTAAGACGCGTAATCACCCTGCAGGAAGGCGCATTACATAATGAAAATTGGAGTGCGCAGTTTTGGTTTGAACGGTTTTTACTGCGACATGTTGTAAATCTCAAAAAATAGTGATGTACGAAGCTATTTGCTCCGTGGTTGTTATTTTATCAGTAAGCAGTCAATTAATGCTCCTAATAGTTTTTTTTTATCGTGGGTCGATGGGCTCTGAAAACACTATGAGGCATGCAGTCTAGTTTGCATAAGCTTACCTGCACGTGTGGCCACTGTTTTAAGCAATAAAATGTGTATCATTCTTTGGTAAAAAAATAAGTTAAACAAAAAAATTAACACAAAAGAAGATTATTGAAAAATAATATTATTGCGGGAAACGGGACAAAGTTTTCTAACACGACAATGTTGTTACCAAAAGTTATTGTATGATCACAGATCAAGAAACGCCAAGTAGATACCGCAAATATTATAATGGTTTAGTAGTACTGCAAATACTATAATACTACGTAAAATCGGATAAGAGGTTATTGAGTTATAACAAACTAATAAATAGATAGACAGAGAGACATTTCTCTCTGTTGTTATATATAATAAATAAGAGATTAGAGAAGTATATATAATAAATACTATTAATAGAGTTGTCTCACAACAACTCTATTTAATCTGTGTCTCACAATAAACATGTAGAACTGTCGAGTGTTTTCTTTCTCTTATAAAATATTATATTATATTATGTTTTGTAGATGTTTTAATTATTTATTTTTGGAAATATCAACAGCGATTAAAAAATTCAAACATATACACCTATATAAAATATTACAAATGGCCGATAATAGAATTTCACAGATATTACAATAACATTAGAGCATATCTCATACGGGTTAGAAGATGCGAGTGTAGTGCATGTTAGCTATTGTGTAATTGCGTGTATGTGTATGCGCGTGTATGCGTGTGTGTGTGTGGGTGTGAAGCATAGACTATTACCCCAGCCGCCTAAAATGAGGACTTCAACCGTCCCGCCACAGCTCCCCTGAAAGCTTGCATACTACAAATATCAATATCGACCAAATTGTCATTGTATAGTAGTTCTTTATTGTCATTATACCTGAATATTGTATAGTAAATCCTTATTGTCATTATACCTGAATATTGAAGACTACTTAAAACAAGATATATCCTAGGTTTTCAAGCTTTTTCTGTAAATAAAAAGTATCATCAACCCATGAAAGTATAAATTAATACAGAAGTTCTCTAAGGCTTTATAAATCGCCTTTCCTATCCTCAGAACAAAAGATGCTGCCTGCCATACAAACCCAATACGGAAAGTGAGAACAAAAACTATTATAACCAACCAATTCTCAAGGAGTAAGAAGAGAAAATGGCGCCAATGGATGTTTGATATTTCGTTTAAAAATTAAAAGAAACAAAAAGTAGTTATTTACCTCTTTTCCATATATAGATATAATTACGTATGAGCAAGGCATATTCATATTTGTCACTTCTAATTTAGCACATCCGTATATGTTGACGCCTCAGCAGCTCCATCTGTGTTGGCTGCGCGCAATAGGATCTGCAGCGGCAATATTCACTCTTATGGGAGCTACCTACGTAGCTTATATACGTTAAAAATCTTTTCTATTTAATTATAATATAAAATTATGTAAACAAGAGTTAAATGAACAGTTTTTCTAAGATTTTTTCTTTTATTTGCATTTTACTGATAGTATAGTATTTATATGCATAAACTCCAGCGACCAATAGTTCTGTCTACATTTTTTTAACCTGTAATCGGAATAGGAACATCATTTGCGCCCCTAACTTCGACTCCATGGCTTTTATAGGAACATCGCTCAATCCGCCAAACAGGCTGGCATCCAATTAAAACTTCGTGGTATGTGGTGACGAACTGGGGTTTAATAAAAATAACAGATTTTGTTTACTTTGTCGTTGTTGTTTTTTATGTTTAAAGTTTTAAAAAATATATACTTACGTTTCTAATAATTTTCCTTGTTTTTGTAAATTTCAATTCAAAAGACAATGGGCAAAAATATATGAAGCCTGGTACTCGGCCCAATAGCCATAATATATACATGGTGAATTTGAATGGGTGTGCTTTGGGCTAATATGATGTTCTACTGATCAATACGCACAACTTTTCCCATGGAACCATGTGTCGCAAATGAAAAAAAAAATGGCTTCCCCATACAAATTTGTCATTTTAACTTTACTAGTTTGTATGGAGAAGGCAATTTTTTTTTCATTTGCGAAACATGGTTCCATGGGAAAAGTTGTTCGTATTGATCAGTAGAACCTCATATTAGCCCAAAGTACACCCATTCAAATTCACCCTGTATATCATTGAAAAGGGCTTTTTACAAGGATTAATGCTAACCGGGTCGCTTGTCCTTTTGCTGTCGGAACAGAGTTATTTTGTGTTAAATGTTTTTTATTTTTGTTTGATTTTGTTAAGATAATGTGATATCATATCGTTGTCTTGTATATAATCATGTGTGTTTTAATTAATAAGTACTAAAATGAATAAACACTCAGGGATAAAAAAACAAAATAGTAAAAGTAAGAAACGTTATTTATTTTTAGTACTAAAATGAATAAACACTCAGGGATAAAAAGGAAAAAATATTAAAAGTAAGAATCGTTATTTATTTTTAGTACTAAATAAAATGAATAAACACTCAGGGATAAAAAAGAAAAAATAGTAAAAGTAAGAATCGTTATTTATTTTTAGTACTAAATAAAATGAATAAACACTCAGGGATAAAAAAGAAAAAATAGTAAAAGTAAGAATCGTTATTTATTTTTAGTACTAAATAAAATGAATAAACACTCAGGGATAAAAAGGAAAAAATATTAAAAGTAAGAATCGTTATTTATTTTTAGTACTAAATAAAATGAATAAACACTCAGGGATAAAAAAGAAAAAATAGTAAAAGTAAGAATCGTTATTTATTTTTAGTACTAAATAAAATGAATAAACACTCAGGGATAAAAAAGAAAAAATAGTAAAAGTAAGAAACGTTATTTATTTTTAGCACTAAAATTAATTAACACTTTTTTGTTGTTTTACATTGTTATTTTTTTCGTATTTTTTCAACCTTGATAGGTTGTTGTTGATTTATTTGTAGGTAATATCATATTTTTGCAATTATGATATCTACTAAAACTGGAACTTTTGGGGGCTTCCTGTGGTTTTTGGACAAGTCACCATAGTAAATATTTTTGCATATTAAAAGACCTATAAAATGACACCACAATAATTGCTATTGGAGCGAGTACCAAAATGCTTTTTACACATATTACAAAAGTTTTTTATTCATATTATAAACAAGTGATTTACATACAGAGGACTGTCTGACTCCCAAACTAGGCAAAGCCTGTACGGGTCAATCTACCACAATTTAATTAGTGTATAAGGGAGATTCTTTACAATTAAATTAATTTAAAATTAAATTAATATTTTGGAAATCTAATTTCTCTTACACATTTTCTTAAATAAATACAGTGCTACCAAATTTCAGTTTTAAAATATTGTAATATTCATGATTACCTACATATGTGTCACCACATAATATCAGTGGCGGATTGCAGTGAATTGGCATATTATGCTGAGTGGAAACCTTTTTTGTTTTCTATTAGGTAATTACTTTTTAAAGCAAATAAAGATTATCTTCCATGTTTCTCTATCTATATAGTTAAAAATATAAGCGAATTTATTGGATTTATAATCCTGGCATATTTTTATTTATAAAAAAAAAAATGTTTACTTTTTCATATTGTTTTAAAGTGACTTTTTTCAGTTATAATATAAATGTAATTTCCTTCCTTTTAATATATTATGTTTTAAATTTTAATGTGTTATTAATTGTTATGTCCACTGCTCAAGCTGCACATTTTATCGCCGTGACAAAAAACATCCAGTATAAACATATTGAGCTTTTTTTGACTCTCAATAAATATCTAATAAGATTTACATGAAATAAATAATTTTGAATTCGAAATAATAGACAGCGCTAAACGTAACATGGATTAACGAACTTCGGCCAGCTGTATAATCTCATGAATATGCAACTCCGACCCATTATATGAGATGTTTGGTTCGTGAACAGGAGGCTTTATAATATCAGGGACTATATGCCATCTGATTAGACCCTTTTACTGAACATATTCGTTATACATATATTATATGAATATGAAACCTGTCAATTAAAAGACCGTATTCGTGTATTTTTTTGGTTTTGGTCTGTGGGGTTATTATTGTGTTTCAGGAGACTATTGCATCGATTTCTCTTCGAGGTTGAAGTTTTTAGAGTGCAGTTACGAAACGAGCAGTTGATTTATCGATAAAGCAGCAAGGATATTAAAATGAAATTGCTATGAAAATTCTTCTTTTTCACCTAATTGGTCAGTTAAATAATACGCTTACGAGATGAGCGTATCTGCATTATTAGCCGGTATAATGGGAGTAGTTAATGCTGATAAACTACATGCATTGATCGATCTCATTCATAGACTTTCATCTGGTAGAAGTTCCGATCAAAATAATTATTTTGAATTTGAAATAATAGACAGCGCTAAACGTAACATGGATTAACGAACTTCGGCCAGCTGTATAATCTCATGAATATGCAACTCCGACCCATTATATGAGATATTTGGTGCCATAGACAGCAGGCTTTATAATATCAGGGACTATATGTCATCTCATTAGACCTATTTGCTGAACGAATACATATATATATTATGTGATAAAAACAAAATCTTTTTGTCTGCGATTTTATGGCTAAACCAGATTAAATTTGATAAGTTATATATAATTTTAAATAGGTCTCTATGACTTCACTGGACCGACCGACTACTTTCAAGGTGCGGTTATGAAACGGACAGTGATTTGACGTTTTTTTTAAAGAAAATTTTATATTTATGGTTGTAAATTCGTGCGGATGCTGGCTCGCTTGGACATATCAAAGGCGCTGCTTATTTTTGGCGTAGTATCTCGTCTCTTTTACGTACGAGTAAGTAATAATAACTCTATGGGTCCAGCTATCAGAATTTCAGCTTTTCGAGCACGATGCTGTGACCGAAGGTATGGTTTACTTCGGTCACCGTACCCAATTTCCTCAGGGTTAACTCCTCCAGATCCTTCTTTTAAACAACCTTTTATACTTTATATTCTCTTTATTTCCCTATAGAATATAACATTCCTGCAAAGCTATATAAATTCAGAACGATGAGGATTAATCGCGGTTTTACTTTTATATTAAATTACTATATTACACTTCCATCGTGTGTCTCTCTATTGATCTCTCTTTCGAATCTTTTGTTCCTTCTATTTGTTCTATTCCCTTCACAAATGTCATAAATATTCAAATAATAAAACTAACATTTAAATGGCCAGTAGCCTTACTCTACAATAGAGAAAGTTACAATACTTATAAAATACTAGGATAAATAATCTTAATTATTTAACCTAGTATGATGTAGTAGTGAGATGGTGCAATTGTGAAAAAAAAAAAAAAAAAAAAATTTACACACTTGCACCATTTCACTTACGGTTGACCTCCACGAGCGCAGGGGCAGCAACAAATTCTGCTAAAAACCTCAAACGGTATAAATATGTTAATCTTAGCAAAAGTTACATATTTACACCTTTTGGGGTCGAAACGATGGGAACCTGGGGTCCTTCGGCCAAAGAGTTGACCAAAGAATTATCTGGACGTCTGATAGAGAGGTCAGACGACAAAAAGGCTGGTAATTATTTTTGTCAACACTTAAGTTAGGCTATTCAGTGGGGAAACGTTGCCAGCCTTTTTGGCACTATTCCTGACACATTAGCACTTAATAACGTTTTTTTTATTTATAGTATTAGATTTATTTTAGGTTTTATTATGAAAAATTAATGTTTACCCTATAAAAAAAGACCTAGTATTTTATAAGCATTATTTCATAATACCTACGCAGGATACCCTAAAAATGTTCCAGGATAATAAAATATCTAAGTATTTCTCATAGAAGAGCTCGAACAATGGCCTGCCTCCGTAGAAATTTTGATTAAAACTAGAATCCTAGGATTTCCTGGCTAGCCTTTTATTTCCAGTCCGCAATATTGCATCCGACATTATAAAAATATCTTTACCTATAGCGTGCATTTAAGTTATTATTTAATAAATTTTCTTGCTATCTAATAAAATAGATATTTACTCGGTGGCCGAGTTGGCTAGACCTTGGAGTTAAAAACACTAAGGTCCCTGGTTCGAATCCCGGTGTGTACCAATGAGTTTTTAATTAAAAAAATTATGTACATTTGTTTGACAACACCACTATAGTGCCTCGGAGAGCACGTTAAGCTGTCGGTCCCGGTTTCACTATACCAACTTGTGAAACTGTTTATAGATGGGTTATTGAGTCTATCCAAAACATCGCGACGAGCTAGCCACTTGTTCGGTGTAGACTCATACCATCGGCTACGACGAGGTGGGATTAAAACCCCTCCGCTGGGTACCCTGGGGCCGTCTAGGCGGTCTCGGGCGCCGTAAAGCACCCGTGAAGATATATATATATATATATATGTCGGCAAGATGTGTGGGCGTTCGTTGCCGGACTGGTCGTCTTGCACTATAGTACCGAAATAAGACTCGATATCCAATTAATCGTCTATATTAGAATGATTTAATTAACAATTAACACGAAATAAAAACACAGGAATCGGATGTATACGGATTACTATTGGAACGCGGCGAGGTCGGAACGAGGTTGCGCCACGTGCGTTCAGTTCGATGTCTAATCACAAAGTGTGTGTAAAAATGCCGGAATCTTCAATGATAGCTCGCACAGTGTTGCCAACCCCCGTTTCCGAATACGCCCAAGTCGAATCGATTCGGTTCGGCTTGACGTTCCGTTTCGAAATCCACGACACGGCCATCTTGACACGTCACACGTCTCTGTGTGATGTACCTGAAAATAATAAAATTCAACGACAGTATGAGCCTCGTCTCGGCCTATCCTGCATAAAGTTAATTGACGGGACTGTACTTCAAATAAACAACATTCATGTTAAAGAATAACTTTTTTTTCTTTTCTAATTAATATCACTCACAATTTTTAAGGAACATCATAATTCATGTTAGACAAATTTAAACCGTTGACCAATTAAAACATTGAAACATTGAAACATTGAACCATTAAACCATTGAAACATTAAACCATTGACCCATTGAAATATTAAACCATTGACCCATTGAAATATTAAACCATTGACCAGTATTCAATCACTATATTTGGCAGCTTGCTCTGCAAAAACTTTACATAATCCTTCTTAGTGACCATACATTCAAAAATCAACTCCGCTTGCTAAGAATAGTTTCTCTCTTTTTTTTTCTTCATCTACGCCTCTTTCAGCGTCAACTGTCGCCATTACCACCTAAATCGAGTGATAACAGCTCATTCCACCTCCATCGAGTGGCAAACATCAACTTTCCATTACCACCTAAATCGAGTGATAACAGCTCATGCCACCTCCATCGAGTGACAAACATCAACTTTCCATTACCACCTAAATCGAGTGATAACAGCTCATGCCACCTCCATCGAGTGACAAACATCAACTCTCGCCATTACCACCTAAATCGAGTGGTAACAGCTCATGCCACCTCCATCGAGTGACAAACATCAACTTTCGCCATTACCACCTAAATCGAGTGGTAACAGCTCACTATTCTAAGTAAGTGAGACAAATCAATTAAATCATAATCAACTTCTGACTACCAAATACTGGTCAATGTACTATAGACTTGCCACATCACTAAACTCTATAGGAATATCATTATAGGGCATTAGTCTCAAACGGTCGTGGGCATACTTGTGCACGTATTGTTTAATAAAATTAACATAGTCAGCGCCTCCAATTTGTAGAACTGATAGGACTCTGCATTGGATGTTCGACGACTATAATACTAGACATAGTGTAACTCAGCACATACCTTTTGTAGCATCGCTCCTTAACGTTCATCGCTGGCGTCAGTATAAATTTCAGTCGGTCGCTCAGTATCAAAAACACGGTACTTATACAGCCCGCCTACGTGTTTCCAATTTTACCTATTCCGGAATTCCGCATCTAAACCCCCTTTTTTTGTGAATCAGTACCTAACCATCAGTGCGGAAAAGCTTAAGATACCTAAAGGAGATTCCCAGCTCAATTAATTGTAAAAAAATCGTTACTATAGTAGAAACTGTATTAAATTCATGTTTAAATCTAAACTAAGAATTCACTGTAATTATATTTGGTTTTATTTTACCAGCACCTAACAATCTCTCATATCCTTCGTATTCAAGTATTAAGAAATTAATATTTAGACAAAACCGAAGAATTTTCTGTTAGATAAGCTATGAAAACAGTGTTTTATTTACTGCAGCAGCAGTCCTAGATTATTTTATTATGAAAGCACACAACCGAAAACGATTTAGTAGTTATGATCATTCGGTACACCATTAAGAAAGCAAAAGTACGTGCCGTCTAGGGTCACGAACTATCTAAATGACTAATTAATGATAGCCACTACTCATATCCAAGAAGATTTATTAAGTGTTCATTTACTCTTGAATTTGATTATAAATATGAGAAAGTGTAAAATGTCAGAGACGGTATTACAATTAAATTTACACTATAACGCATGGTCTGTCGGTATTTTGATAAATAAGTTTAATCTCAGTCAGCACCAAAATTGTCAAAGCATGTTTATTAAACTTATTGGAATTTTTTTTACTGAAAATACCAATTAAATTAAACGATTTCAATCTGTGTATTAATTGATAGGAAATAATCAGGATCGGCATAAAATTATCATTCAAGGTGAAAACCCATGAAACTTCAATCAAAGCTTGTAAATACGAATTTAAGTTGTTTTTACTTAAACCTAAAATCACACACTGCGTTTACTAGGAAATCATTTTTTTTTTCACGAACACTCAGCACCCTAATCAAAATAAAATGAAAACTTCTCACCCGAGTTGTGAAGGTTCACCTAAGCTGATTATCAGGTTACCTCTCTCGATGCACTATTATGGCTTCAGCTATGTTTCAGCTGTGGTTCCTGGGCACAGGGTAGCAAAGTGGTCCAGCACGCACGCAGGTTAGATCACAAAGCGTGTCACTGTAGTTTATCTTCTGACTATTTTGAGTAACTGAAATAAATGCTGGCAGGGATCGATTAGCATTGCCGCTATTGTTGCGGAGCCGCAAATATATTCTACAACACTATGATACACCATTCTACACTTGTAAATTTAAAAATTAATTTTCATCCAACCGGGGCTCGAAACTTTTAGTGAATTCGTCATTCGCTATACTTTGTTAAATTTACTATCATTGCCAATGGTTCATCAAAATTTCCCATCACTTTATTGGCATACCTACTAAAATTAACATTTTCCTATTTGATTGAATCATTCATTGTTTTTTTTTTTAATTAAATTTCACCCGGTATTTTTATTGCAAAATCGAGAAAGGAAAAGTTTTTTTAATTGTGGCCAAGTAACACCAACAAAACTAGTTTAACTAACAATGACTCGGCCTTTTTAATGTAAGGCTAACAGATAACAACAATTAAATTACCTATACACTACAGTATAAATCATTTTATTGCAAACATAAATCGACCATATGCTACTATTATTAGCATCGCTATCCGCGATATATGGGAAACATTCCATTAAAACAAATTGTGATTTATTTTGATTTGGTTCTCAACCAGGTTTAACTTTTTTTTTGGTATTAAAAGAATGGTAACAGAGACACTCACTTTTCGATTTGCTGCATATTTTATTTTGGGTCCCATATATAAAAAAATAGGGTAAAATAAGGTATTATTTACCATGTAAGTACAATCTTTGTTACGTTTTATTATTATAAAACAACTAATTAAAAAAAAAAAGTTATTGCAGTGTTAAGAAAACAATTTGTAATTTAGAATGATCAACCATTAGATTAATTTTTTATATGAATTAATAATGTAAACAGCTGTAAATTTTATACTTAAAAAAAAAAAAAAAAACTGCAGTTTCCAAAAAATATATATATATATACTTTAAACGAAGCTAACACGCTGTTCAACGAAAATCACGCATATAAATCGGACCAGTAGTGTTTAAGTAATGTATTCACATAAAAACATAGAGTTTTGTTCAATAGCCTATTTAGAGTTCATTGCACCATTTTTTTATCAAATCATTGTAAGTACGGTTTTTTTTCAAGTACACATTTATTATATTTGTTGTATACCTATTTATAAGTAGGTATTTATTTATTTGATAGGCTTTTTTTTCAGTTAGTTAGTTACTTAGGTTTTAATTTTTGTTAATGTTTATTTGTGTTATTGTTATGTATTATGGAAATAACGTTGACGTATATCTATGCTATAAAAGTAAATTATTAATGAAAAATATAGTTTTTTTTTATATGTAGGATTTACACATAAAGCTCTGGTCAAAAACTAATCTCTAGGCTTGTGCTATGTGTACCAGAAAACCCGATATAAAATACATTTATATTTATAAACACCCAGACCATGGCAAACTGAACACATAATCATGCTACTAATATTTTTTTGCCATGGAATAGAACCCACGACCTCCAATTACAACGCAGCCACTAGTCTACGGTGGCGGTCAAGTTTTATTAAAACATATTTTTTCCGGGAAAGCTCCCTACAGGTTACTTAACGATGTTGTCAGAAAATACAAAGTTTTAATAAATAAATAAATACCATCACGGGTGCCTATTTGGCTCCCGAGAACCGTTTAAACGGCCTCAGGGTACCCAGCGGAGGGATTAACCCGTTTTCATTTCGCCGATGGTATTCGGAGGCAACACCTAACAAGTGGCGAGCTTGTTGCGGTGTTTATAATGAAATAGCCTCGTTGTATAAAGCGGTAACCCATCCCAGGCCGGCCTTGTTGTCATCTGCTTAACCTTGTTATCAGTTGCGCAGTGACTTAACCACTAGGCTGGGACCGATTTTTTTTATAAAATATACTTTTTTTAATCTTCAAATATTTTGATCCAAATTCTAAACAATATAGGTACACAATAGATACCAACGTCGCGTCCGTCGGCCGAAACTATTTGCCCGTTGCCAAAATAGAAGTTTAAAAAAAGAAAATGTCTGGAATTTATTTTTACACTGTCACAGCGCTCTGGCTGCAAACGTTGAAGGCAGAAAACGGCTTTTTCGGACATTCCGATTTTGGCCGACAGGTAGCGCTGCCATTCATATTTACCATTGACGTATTTAGTATCTTAGATTAAAATAAATTCACATACCACATAAACGGAGTAAGAGATCCTAAAAATCTGTAAAACAACTATGTACACCTTATTCCGTGAATAAAGCATTATTCATACATTCATATTAAAACAATATGGGAAGATACGGTACGTACATATGGAGCGGGGACCTAGCAAACTATGTCTGACTGACGCACTATTTTTTGCAACTATTGTTCTATAACCTGTTGCCCAGTGCGCACGTCCCGCGCTCGGTTTTTGTTTTAGAGGTTTTGTACTATATCTTTCTATGTTATCGTTATTGCATTTCTAAGGCACAAGATAGGTTATGTCGGTATGGATGGTTGTCTGGTCCAGTTTTTGATAATAATTATAAAGAACGTACTATAACGGAACGTCCGTCACCTTGAGTTCAAGTAATCAAGTAACGATACAGAACGCAACTTTTGGATTTGATAATACCCTTTTCAAAATTGCAAATAGCAAAAGAGGCAGGTAGATTTAAGTAAACTCGCCATTAACGTAATAATTCCAATTAGGCAAAAATAAGGGCATTTATAATTTAAAGATTTCCCCCTACAACCTCACAAATTTACCTCTTTATAATATCAATATAGATGTATTTACGGCATGCCATTTTAAAATAATAAAATCGAACCTACTTTTTAATTTTCATTTGAAAATCAAATGTATACATAGAGCCTTAGTACAACAGCATCGATAGGCTCGATAAATCCACAAAATCGATACATATCTATTTTATGAATAAATGTTCATTCATAAACTTCGTTTTATCGACTGCCAAACTATATCGATGTGGTTATGCTAAGCCCCATAGCCTCTATTCGTGTTTGCTGTAGTACCTATGTATTATTTTTCGCACACTTTTTTGAGTGTTGTAGTTGTCAGTGAGAGCTTTGTTGATGAGAAATCCAACACTGCATTGAGATGGTTGGTCTCCTCTCTCTGGCCACGATAAGTGTCTTCCCCAGCTATAGGGGTTTTATGCTACCCTACTACAAATACAAATCATTTATTGCATCACATTATGCCATCTACATGCCATCGTATCCTGATTCGTAGCCTGAGATCCGCGCTTGGAGGTTCTTAGCCCCACCGTCCAAACGTTGCGTTGTCCGATGTCGTAACCACGGGCGGTGGGGCTACCAGGCACTGGGGGGCGTCTTGTCTTCGTGCTATTTATTTTAGAGGGTTTTCTTTAATAGCCACGTTGGGCATGCGAGTTGGCAATCGCAGTACCGTACAACTTGTCTTAATAATGCTGCTGTCCATCACTAGACTGAATTTATGTGATGTCCGACTCTCATGAGGGTTATACCTCCATCGATTGTCAGAGCATCGTACATTTATCAGGAGGGTGCATTACGTGTAGGTAAGATTGGTAGATACAAGTGTTATGCGCTTGCCCACACACACCATTAATAAATTATATATTTTTTTGTATATTAACTCGAAGAGTTTAATGAAATCTCTTGTTTCACATTTTATCATTTCAAAGCGAATAATTTCTATGGAACGAGATTGTTAAATTATTTGACACCAAAGTTTCTAAATGAATTGCCTAGCGAAATGCAGAATATTTCTAAAAATAGAAGTAAATACAGGCCAAAGTTTAAAAGGTTCTTCTTCAAGCATATAAGACCTTATAACAAAAATATTTAATGTAAGGTACAGATATATAATTTAAATAATGTTTGCGACTCACACCACATATAAACCTTAAAGGTTTCCGTTGGTATGTAACATATGCGATGTAAATTAGTTATATTTTTGAATAAAGAATGATAAAAAATACATATATCACCTCATGCACTGTTGTAGAACTCAGTAAGTATGGCAGCTCTTTTTTCAGTTCGACGAGTTGTTTATAATAGAGGTGGCAACATTCCTATTTCATGGATGAAGAAATACCGACACCCGAAATACATATCGATTAAAAAAATCTTTTAGAGCCAGTTTAGGTTTTTAAGGTTTGTTATTGTTTCGTGATAATGCAAGATTTTTAACAGAAAATTGACTAGGAAAGGGTGAAAAATATACTTCATAAAATACAGGCCTTTAGAATACTACTGCAAAGGATTAAGGACCTAATTCGTAATCGCGAAATAAGTGTCTTCCATACAAAATGAGCTTTTGCACTTCCTACTATTTCTCGACTACTGTTTGTCGCGGAATTAAAATAATAGTTTAAGGATTCGATATTAAAGCCAATGAGTGGTTTTCACAAACAAACACATTTTTTTTTACCTTCTATTGCTTGTCTAGCGTCTTGCATATATTTTTCAAAAATCTTTAATATGCAGAGAGAGAGACGGATAGTATGATTTTATTATATGTATAGATTATTC
Source organism: Monopis laevigella (assembly GCA_947458855.1). Lineage (NCBI taxonomy): Eukaryota > Metazoa > Arthropoda > Insecta > Lepidoptera > Tineidae > Monopis > Monopis laevigella. The sequence goes on from OX381599.1 coordinate 9,343,235, forward strand.
CATAATTTGCTATTGGATATTTTCAGATTCACTATCCTGTTAAAAAATCTAATATAATCTGCTCCTGTTAAAAAATATATAATTTAATAGAATAGAATAAAACCGTTTTTGAAAAGGTTTTAAAATACTTTTAGTCTCCGAAATCGGCGTGCATTATGCGAAGAGTTATGACTGTGGACGAGGCAAAAGAAGAATGTAGAGATAGAGACCAGTGGCGCTCGGTTGTCTCTGCCTACCCCCTAAGGGACCCGGCGTGAAGATAAATAGCATAGAATAAGTAAAAAGTAAATAATCTAGTAAGTATTTTTTTATTTAAGTATCTTTCAAGAAAATAGATTTTGGTAAATGATTGGTTAAATTTTACTAATTTATAAAAAAAAAACACAAAACTGTCATTAGGAATATCAACTTTAATACAACATTTCAAACAGTCAAATTGCTTAAATCTTACCTATATCCAAACGATAATCTCCGCAGGAAATTAATTTCGATATTTACGTAGAAACGGACGTTCATATGAACGTTATGACTTCGTATTTCTGATTGAAAATATTAATTTTATGTCTTGACATCTTAGATTAAAACAAAAAGAGAAGATACGCTAATGTAGACGTTGTAGTGTTTGGGTTCACCGGTTTTCAGGATATTACTTCATCGATTTCTTGTGCTTGCACAGTCTCCTTTCAGGGTGCGGTTACGAAATGGGTGGTTAAATTGACGATAGGCAGCGAGTATATTAAAATATACTCTTAATGCAATTCGTCTTTGTCGCCGCCCATTTCGTAATCGCAACATTTAGCCATTATTGATTGACCTCATTCATGGACTTTGTAGGTCTGCTCACCACCAGGTAGATACAAAGTCACATGCCGTGCTCCAATAAAAAAATATAAAAAAATTCACAGCAAACTATGTCTAACTGACGCAGGAGTGTATTATTTACGCTTTCGGTTTTTGCACCATGCATGGTAACAGGGATTTCCCGCCGTTATTCGGTGCCAAGGGAGTCGAATGCTCCGCTACCTACTACTACTTGTAATATCGATAATGGAAATGCGTGCGATTTGCGGTGGATGTCGTACTCCCATATCATATGTTCCGAAACCCTTCTTCCAATCTTAACCAAATTTATATTAAACCAAACTGGTTATCCACGCTTTTAAATAAACAAAAAAAAACAAAAATCGGTTTGTATTATATTTGGCGAAGATATGATGTAATATTAAGAAAACCTCTCGAAATTTGCAATGTTTCAGCCTCCAGCTCCGGCAGTCTTCACAAAAATTTTATGAGACCAACTCTTTAAATTTTATGAGACCAACTCTTTAAATTTTATGAGACCAACTCTTCAAATTTTATGAGACCAACTCTTTAAATTAATTTTCAAAATCGGTTAAGATTTGGCAAAGATATGAGGTAACATCGCCAAAAAAAATTGTAAAAAACTTACGCATCGAATTGAAAATCTCCTTTTTTGAAGTCGGTTAAAAATAGTCTTCTAAAACATATATTATGTATATATATATATATATATATATCATCATGGGTGCCTTACGGCGCCCGAGACCGCCTAAACGGCCCCAGGGTACCCAGCGGAAGGGTTTTAATCCCACCTCGTCGTAGCCGATGGTATGAGTCTACACCGAACAAGTGGCTAGGTCGTCGCGATGTTTTGAATAGACTCAATAACCCATCTATAAACAGTTTCACAAGTTGGTATAGTGAAACCGGGACCGAAAGCTTAACGTGCTCTCCGAGGCACTATAGTGGTGTTGTCAAACAAATGTACATACATTTTTAAATTAAAAACTCATTGGTACACATCGGGATTCGAACCAGGGACCTAAGTGTTTTTAAGTCCACGCTTTTAAATTAAGGATAACAAAAGGTCTAACCAACTCGGCCACCACGTATATATACTCGTATATATATTATGTTCAATATTTAAAAGAATTTATAAATAATGTAATCAGTAAAAATGGAAAACTTCTCGTTAATATTTATACCAGCTGGTTGGGTGTTGTGCTATACTCATATATATCTACACACTCAATCTCTGAAATGGATAGTAAACATACGGACGTAAACCGTAGGACCGCTGCAAAGAAAACTAACATCAAACAGATTGATGAAAAATCTAATACCAACATAAAAATATTTGTATAATATTTTTGTATTACTTTATGCAAATTGCGACGGGACGAGCTAACTATTTGTTCAGCGTAGACTAAAAATACCATTGGCTATGATGAAATGGAACTAAGACCCCTCATAAATCCTTCAATTGGTAAAACATTTATTTAATTCGGTTCAGTATTTTTTGATTTTCCAGAACAAACGAACAATTAACTGTTTTATCTTTATAATATTAGTATATAAAGTATGTAACCATTTCCAATGACCACATATTTTCAGTGTTTGCTGTGGAAACGATGGGCCCGTGAGGATCAGAAGCAAAAAAATGCATGCACATAGGTGTATACATATATAAAGCGTTACCCGGGACTTGTCGTATATGACACTACCAGTTGTAATACTACCGCTGTGATTCCACCTGTTGTGACACTGCCAGTTGCGACACTGCCAGTTGTGACACTGCCATTTGTGACACTGCCATTTGTGACACTGCCATTTGTGACACTGCCAGTTGTGTCACTACCAGTTGTGACTCCAGAAGTTGTGACACTACCGTTGTGACTCTACCAGTGGTGATACTACCAGTTTCAATACTGTAACACTATCGTTGTGACTCCACTAGTTGGGACACTACCGTTGTGATACTACCAATTGTAACACTGTAACACTACCGTTGTGACTCCATCTGTTGTGACTCCACCAATTGTGATACTACCATTTGTGATATTAACAGTAGTAACACTACCATTATTACTCCACCAGTTGTGATTCTAATAGTAATAACACTATTGTTGTTACACCACCGGTTGTGACTCCACCAGTTATGACACAAACAGTTGTGACACTACCAGTTGTGATACTACTAGTAGTAACACTACCGTTGTATATCCACCAGTTGTGACATACTATTAGTTGTATCACTACCAATTGAGACACTACCAGTTGGGACACTGGCTGTTGTGATACTATTCGTAATGTCATACCTAAAAAAAATCCTGTAGACCTATTAGGTCTTTATACTGACCCTAAAAATATATTAATTATTACCAAAAGGAACCAAACTAATTAACAAGGACTATAATCCCCGAGAAGCAAGACAAACTAAATGCTAAGTCCGGGCGCCCACACGATTAGGGAAAAAGGACAAGTATGACACTACTAAATATATGCAAGGGTTCCGTTAACAAAATGTGGTAAACTCCATATATCAAAGTATATGAAGTTTACCGCATTTTTTTTAACGGTAACTTGGTTTGAAACCGTTTTCTCAGGCATGAATTTTAGATTTGTATATAATAAGAAAGGGGGACATTAATGATTTAAATTAAAACTTATAATTTATAAATATGACATAAGGTTGTATCGTTGCTAGTTTGTATGTATATACAAACTTTCGAATTTAAGAATAACATATTTTCTTACTTTAAAATGAAGAATGATGGTTTTTACACTGCCTATGCTGATGTAAAAACCATCAAGTGACCTAGTCATGTTTAGGATTTAGTCTTTAGGTTCATCGGTTTTTAGGAGACTACCGCATCGATTTTTTGTCGAGGTGGTAGTCTTCTTAGACGGGTGTCAGGGTGCTGTTACGACGCGACGGGCGGTTGAAGGCAGCAAGAATATTAAAATTAGACTGATAATGCAAATTAGTCTCTGTCGTCGCTCATTTCGTAATCGCATCATTTAGTCGGTTTAGTGGGAGCGACCAATGTTGCTAAACAATAATTATTGATCGACCCCATTGCTCACCACCAGGTAGATACAAAATAACATGCTGTGCTCCAAAAATGCTATATTTTAAGTTTGACCTCTAGCAATACAATACGGTCAAAACTGCATTTAATTCCATGCAATAGTTTTTGCGTGATGTGTGTACACACATACAGACAAACCTACAGACAGACAAACTTACAGACAGACAAACTGACTGGCAGACAACAATTCTTAAAACTATGTATTCTTAAAACGTTTTATTTGCTGTCGCACTAATAAATACCCCCTATATTGTATTATATGTATCTATAACTGATAGATAGGTAGACATAGATATACGCTTTGCATTAATCTATTTGTATATAGGTATTTAGTATGCGAAAATAATTAACATTTTAACTCGCTTAAAACTCAAAAAATAAATTCCTTAACTGAAATTTTTTCATGAAAATATTTTTCATTGTATCAACTACTATACAAGTACAAAACCTTACATGCACTATATCGCCCCAAGAATGCGGTCACGACAAACAGAAAAGAAAATTTTGCATACGAATGTCATACTCTCACATACATCCATAATTTCTAAATCGTTTGCAGTTGTCGCTGCAAGACTTTGGAATAATTTACCAGTCAAAATAAGACAATCACCATATAGAGTCATTTAAAAAAAAATAGAGATTGTTATTACTATCTAAATTCATAGGTAGTTTTTATTTATCTTTCATTATTCTATTCCTTTCCACTTTGTTACTCCTTCTTTCTCATTTTGTAGTTGGTAGTATTGTGTATATGTAGTTTATGTATGTATATATTTTTTTTATTGGAGCACGGCATGTGGCTTTGTATCTTACTTTATACTTGGTGGTGACCCCATTTATGGACTTTGTAGATCTGCTCACCACCAGGTAGATACAAATTCACATGCCGTGCTCCAATATTCATTTCATTTCATTTTTCTTGTATTGAATAAATAAAAAAATTACGGAACTCTAAAAAGGAAGGAATGTTTTCATAAATTCGTGACAAGAAGAACCCTCGTCACTCTGACAGCGGCCATGTTGGGAATCACGTTTACTTGGTTTACATGACGAATTGAATCATAGACGAAATGAGAAACAAATGTCAAAACGGGAAGAGTAATGTAAAGGAAATGTATTGTGTTACATTTTACACTTTTTTAGGTTTATTTTTTATTCAACAGCCTCCGTAGACTAGTTATTGCGCCTTTGGCGTTGTATCCAGAGGTCGTGGGTTTGATTCCCACATATGAGAAAAATACTTTTTTTTTTGCACAGTTTGTCATGGTGTTAATAAAATATACTATGAAATTTTGAATTTTTGAATTTTGATTTTTTTTTTAATTTTTGATATAGTTTGACAGTCGATAAAATGAAGTTTATGAATGAACATATTCATAAAATCGATATGTATCGATTATCGATACGATTATGACCAGATCGATATATGAGTAAATTGTCCTACATATTATTTTTATTATTGGCACAGGATATCTTCATTACACCTCGGTAGCGATATAGAGTCAAATATATCTTTATGTTTTTTATAACTGGTGATTAATTTGTTCCTAACGCAGCGACAATAGTAATGTAATGAAAAATAATAATAATATGTTGGACAATTTACATATATTGCTGTGGGAACCGAACCCGCGACCTCCGGATACAACGCCAAAGGCGCAACCACTAGTCCTACGAAGGCGGTCATTATTACATTATTTAAATAAACTATAAATAAGTTTATGCGGTCTATATAACTTTGCTAGGGAGGTTTCGTTACCACCTATACAGATGCAAAAAGCGTCAAGTGACCTAGCAATGTTTCGGTTTTAGACTGTGGGTTCACCGGTTAGCACATTACATCATTTACATTACTACATTGACATCAGGTGGCCCATTCTATTAATGACTATCAACTGCATGTCAAAGTTAAATTTTGATATACCCATGACTTTGAAAGAATGTACTTTGGGCTAATATGAGTTTCTGCTGATCAATATGAACAACTTTTCCCATGGAACCATGTGCCGGAAATGAAAAAAAAATCCCTTCTCCATACAAAATAGTAATGTTAAAATGACCAATTTGTATAGGGAAGCCAAATTTTTTTTTCCAAAAGTACATTCTTTCAAATTCACCCAGTATTTTCCATATAAAATGTGTCAAATGTTAACTTTCATACGGCGTTGATACCCAATTGATTTAGTAGAATAATGCCCGATTTCACCAACTCTAAGGGTGCTCCTAACAAAGTTGAGGGACAATTAATGACAGTTAATAAGAAATAAGTATAAAAGTTGTAAAGTTTTCAGATGTAAAAATATGAAAACGGGTTGATTTTTTACATACATAGGTTTTTTTATTATTTAAAAAAAAAAACATACTTTTCCTCCAATTTGATTGGAAAGCGAAGAATATTTTCTTACCGATTGCTTATCAAATTTGAATTTATGTCATTTATTGTCACGTATCAGAAGAGTGTGAAGTTTTGTATTTATATTTAGATATGAAGGTATTTCATATGTAGATCATAGATGTAGAAATGTACTTTATTTTATTTTAAAGATTTAATAAAGGGAAATATTTCGACCGCCCCCATAGACCAGTGGTTGCTTTAGCGTAACCGGAGGTCGTCGATTCTCACCCATGGCAAAAACATATTAGTACGTTTTTCTGTACAATTTTTCATGGTCTTGTTGTTTATAAAATATAATATATACACACACCGGCAGAATTAGCGGAACACAAAAAAAGGAAGAATTAATATATCTTTTTCGTAGCACTGGCCGGTTACATTACTTTTTTATATTTTTTTAAAAACGTCTAATTTGAAAATGTCTACAGTAATTTTTTTCATTTCTTTGTTTTAATTTTTCATTCATACATCTCTTTCGACTGCTTCGAAGTAGATTTTTCGTTTTCATAAAGTTCATAAATTCCATTTGAAAAACATTATATTGCAGTTTTTTGAGACTTTTGTGTTTTCTTGCTTATTGATAAGTTACGAACATCTAAGTATGCCTGATTTAACGCTATCAGAAATCATCAGGGCAGATGAAATAAGAAGAAATAGCCAATCCTACAGATCGATTGAAACAAGACTTCGTCGATCGTTATCAACGATCGTCGTAGCATCAAACGGTACAGATTGACGAATTCTCTAGTGAGGAGAAGAGGACAAGGCAGGAAAAGGTGTACTTCAAGGAGAAATGACTATATTCTACAGCTTCAAGTTCATCGGAACACGAGACTTACGGCGGTCCAGGCCCGAAATGTATTGGAGGAGGTTCGAGGAGTAGGAGTGAGTGAGCGGACAGTTCGCAGAAGATTCGAGAAAGTTGGTATAGGCTCATTTATACCCGCCAAAGCACCAAAACTTGAGGGACACCACCGCACAAACCGACTATACTTTGCTCGTGAACATTATCATTGGGACTTTGACGAGTGGGGACAGGTTCTCTTTACTGATGAATGTAGAATTCTGTTAAATCAGATTGATGGAAGGCAGCGAGTATGGACACGCAAAGGAGAGCGTTATTTACAGTCTAATTTTGAAAATACAGTGGCATATGGCGGCGGCTCAATTATAGTCTGGGGAGGGATATGTTTAGGAGCTCGCACGGAGTTAGTGGTAGTCGACAGCGGGAATCTGAATGCTTATCGGTATATCAGGGAGATTTTAGAGGATTATAGGATATGAATCCGATTGAACACGTTTGGGACTTGCTAAAGTGGAGTGTCAAATCAAGAATGCCACCTCCTAACAATCTGGGCGAGCTGAAAAACACATTAGTTGAAGAATAGCAAAGGTTGCCCCTAGAAATCATTGACAACATCATTCGCAGCATGCCCAGACAGATGTAAACCTTATCAGGGCACGGGGGGGAAACACTCGTTATTAAACATTAATTTAATTAATTTTAAACCGTCATAAAATCTAAAATTTTCAACTGTTTCTCTGTCACTACGAAATCTAAGAAAAATGCATTTTGTTTAGTTAAGTTTTTTTTTAAATTAAACTTTAAGCATGGTGTTGAAAATTAATGTCAAAACATAATAATTTAATTGTTTTTTATGTTTAATTATTATTTGTTTAAAAATAAAGCTAACTATTTTATACTCTCCCTTTTTTTGTGTTCCGCTAATTCTGCCGGTGTGTGTATTATCGTTGTTTCTGGTACACCTTTTTTAGGTGAGAGAAAGGTCTCTATAACTTCGTTAGGCCGACCAACTACCACCGCCCATACAGATGAAAAAACCGTCAAGTGACTTAGTCATGTTTCGGTTTAAGTCTGTGGGTTCACCGGTTTTTAAGAGACAATTGCATTGATTTCTTGTCTAGGTGGTAGTCTCCTTTTAGGGTACGGTTACGAAATGGGTAGTTGGATTGACGATAAGGCAGCGAGTATATTAAAATAATACTCGTAAATAATAGTCTGTTAGGTTGGTCGGCTCGGTGGCACCTTTGCATGGCAGATAACGATGGACAGGTCAATGGAACCAGCTAACCACCTAGTCTTACACTGGTTGGTTATGTGGTGTGTGTTCGGTTTGGTTTCTAATTATTTTATGTATGCAAGAGCCTACTTAACCAAGCGGACACTTAGACCTTATACTAAATATAGTTTTTTTTTTACTATGCTTAAATACCTGTAAAGGTTTACATGAAATAAATATTTTTGACTTTGACTTTGACTTCAAGCATAGAGCTTTTTTTGTGACCAGAGGCTCTACCATGGGTTTGCGCTTTGTAGAAACGTAACGTATTCATTTACGTATACGTGAGCAACAACCAATAGGATCGCTTTATTAAATCCTGTTATCAAAAATAAAGCGATCCTATTTGTTTTTGCTCACATGTCGTTAATATGTATTTATAAAACATTATTAGGTCCCTGGTTCGAATCCCGGTGTGTACCAATGAGTTTTTAATTTAAAAATGTATGTACATTTGTTTGACAACACCACTATAGTGCCTCGGAGAGCACGTTAAGCTGTCGGTCCCGGTTTCATTATACCAACTTGTGAAACTGTTTATAGATGGGTTATTGAGTCTATTCAAAAGACGAGCTAGCCACTTGTTCGGTGTAGACTCATACCATCGGCTATGACGACTTGGGATTAAAAACCTTTCCGCTGGGTACCCTGGGGCCGTCTAGGCGGTCTCGGGCGCCGTGAGGCACCCGTGATGATATATATATATATATATTTAAAACATTATTGCATAATACATAATTTACGTAATATTATTATTATTATTATTTAATAAAGTGCGAAAGACATTTCCAATATTATTTTATTCATATCTATACTAATATTCAACAACAATGTATTAATCGACCCCATTCATGGACTTTGTAGGTTTTCTTTGCTTACCTTACTCTCAACTAGATACAAAGTCACATACCGTCTGATAAAAAAAGCTATATTTTGACTTTGTTAAATATACCTCAATAACCGCTTGAATGCAATCGAAACGTGTTCGAATTAAAGCTCATATAAAGAATTAACATCTCTACTCTCTTTATATATCTACTCTCAGAATACACATTAGAGAGAGAGGAAACGCATTTAAAAAACCCCAACATCATTGCGAGAGAGATAATGCGAAAATGTTTCGAACCATAAACAAAAGAGGGTGAAATAATGAACTGAAAATGAAAGGGAAAATTTAGAAATTTATATTCAAATGTTGCTAAGCATATTGTCTAAGTAAATCTTAGATATAAAAACATATTTAGCTTTTTTTTAAAATATTAAATCGATATATATATATATATATTTATGACAAGCAACATATTAACAAACAGAATATTATTATTAAAATTAATATCATTATTATATACATGATTGAAAAATTATACTCTTAATTATTTACATAATATGTTTTTTTTTTAAAGCCACTATAATTATAATTATAATTATAATAATAATTAATAAAACTAAAAGTTTTATTAATTATTATTATAAGATCATATAGGTTTATAAGTGGATAATTCATTTTTTTTTTCCTTTTTTTATTTCACACATTAAACTAAGTTCTAAATAGGCACTTACTATATGTTCCGGGAACAATAATAATAATAATAATAATAATAATAGTAATAAATAAAAATGCAACAAAAAATTATGTTTCATAATAGTTTTATATTGTCCTGATACCCGTACTAAAATAACCTGTATGACAGGTATCAGTTTTTTTTCTGGTGATACTAAGATAAAAAAGTGTTTATCAATTACTGATTTTTAACTAGATCTTACATCAATACACACACTTAATTTTATTAATACACACACTTAATTTTATCAATACACACACTTAATTTTATCATTACACATACTTAATTTTATCAATACACATGCTTAAAATCACAAAAAATAACGGTAATATAACGGTAATACAAAGACTAATTGATATGAAAGACTGGTTGGACATGAAAAGGAAAACTTGACGAAACTTGGGAAATTCTTATATATCTATAGAAAGGGTATTGTAAAATATCTTAAAGCTAAGCCTTAGCTTTAAGGACCCGAAAAATACAATACAACCTCCAACGTATTTTATTTAACGATTGTAAATATTCCTTATTCAGCAACAACTTTTTTTTTTTTTTTTTAATATGTAGGACAATTTACACATATTGTTCTAGTCACAAACTAAGCTCTGCTTGTACTATGTGTACCAGAAACAACGATATAATAAATATAATATTTTATAAACACCCAGACCATGATAAACTGTACAAAAAAAGTACTACTTTTTTTTTGCCATGGGTGGGAATCAAACCCACGACCTTTGGATACAACATCAAAGGCGAAACTACTAGTCTACGGAGGCGGTACTTTATCAGATAAATATCAGAAGATGCGGGTCTATACTATCTCCCTGTGGTAATCCTCGATCTTTATCTATTATTCGGGTAAATCTCGGTAATTTCCTTCATTAGAACCGCGGATTATGTTTGGGTTGGGTACCGGTATTATCCGATTGGAGTTTAGTCCCTAGTATTACTGTAGACAGCAATTACGGTGTTTGGTAGATTGATCTTTGTACCCACTAAAAATAAATTATCATAGGTTTAGAAAGTCGGCTAAATCCGTGATACTCGTAAAACTCAAGATACTAAATTTCGTGAGGTCAAAAACTATCTTTGCCCCTCGTTTTATTTTAAAAAAAATCGGATCGGAAAATATATAGCCAACTGGCTGATAATGATTAAAAGATCACTAATTTTCAAGTTTATCTGGAATAAACATTTTAAAAAAATCCTTATAAAGTAGAGAAGTACAAAATCAGGAATGTCGCTACGCATTCTCTACCAAACTTTGTTTAATTTTATAGTAGCGTAGTAATAAATAGTGAAATAATAGCTAATAATTTTGTAGTAGCGTAGTAATACATAGTGAAATAATAGCAAATAATTTTGTAGTAGCGTAGTAATACATAGTGAAATAATAGCTAATTATTATGTTTAGCTAGCTTTTGGCCGCGGCTTTGCATTGACAAAGATTGAAAAAAAAGGCACTTAAGTAGTAAGTACTCAACTTTGGCTCATATAACACTTTTCTCTATCTGGTGAATTTATAAAGTTTTCCTAAGGGACTCTTAAAACCCACACACCCTGTATATCTCCACCCCATATAGCTTTGTCTAAAAGTGATATACCCTCTGTCCTTCCCTGGATCTCAAACTATCACCATACCAAATTTAATCCGAATTGGTTCAGCGGCTTAGGCGTGAAAACGTAACAAACAAACAAATAATCCAACAGTTATTTTTGCATTTATAATAACAATTAGTATAGATAAATAGATGGATTAGTATGGATGAATAGTGTAGAAGTCGTATGAGGTTGCAATATGTATTGGCGTAGTACCTCGTAGTTACGTAGCACCTCGTAGTTACGTAGCACCTTGTAGTTACGTAGCACCTCGTAGTTACGTAGTACCTCGTAGTAGCGTAGCACCTCGTAGTCGCGTAGCATCTTTTAGTAATGAAGCACAATTTTGTTGTCATGTAGCATCTCGTAGTTATGAAGCACCTCGTTGTTATGTAGTACTCGTAGTTACGTAGCGATTTGCGTAGATATTCGTAATGGTGTAGTTACAACTATTATTAAATTAATGATATTCTATTATAACACTTGTTCGAATCCCGGTGTGTACCAATGAGTTTTAATTTAAAAAAAAAACATATGTTTGAGAACACTACTATAGTGCCTCGGAGAGCACGTTAAGGTGTCGGTCCCGGTTTCACTATACCAACTTGTGAATCTATTTATAGATGAGTTATTGAGTCTATTCAAAACATCGCGACAAGCTAACTAAGCCACTTGTTCGGTGCAGACTCATACCATCGGCTACGACGAGGTGGGATTAAAAGCCCTCCGCTGGGTACCCTGGGGCCGTCTAGGCGGTCTCGGGCGCCGTAAAGCACCCGTGATGATACATATATATATTATAAGACGTTACGTAAGTTTGTATATTTTTTATATATTATTAAAATATATAAAGTACATTGCGATTGCAATGGTTAACAATATTAGTTATGTTTTTTTTTACCAATCCTGTTATTATTTAACTGATTATACGAAATACATCACTAATACCAGCTCACGGAATTATTATAATAAATGCGTTTTACTAAACTATAACTATAAAATTTCCCTCTAAAATAATATATCTAAAGGAATTCCCGCATACGTCAAGGCAATAATAGCAGCTGTAATAGCTGTAGTGAAGGTATAATAAATATCTACGTCAAAGGTCCGCCGGCTACACGTCCGTACAGCTGTACGGGTGTACGGCTGTACGATGCTGATACCACGACAATAGCCTTTGTTGTCGGTGACGAAATGAATTATGTACCAGGATATTTATAAATGAAAAATTGTTGGAAAAAATCCAGCGAATAAATTGATTTTGAATGGTGTTTGATAATATTCAATTATTAGTGGAATAAATGTCTATATGATCTTTTGAAGTTTTTTTTAGAGGTGTATTGTCTTAGACATTTTTTTTTAAATGTCTTTATGAATTATGTATAGTGTTAAAATTAAGCAGGAGGAATGCCTCTATAACTCTACTAGGCCGACCTACCGTTACATATGCCGTTAAGTGAGCTAATCAAGTTTTGGTTTTAGTCTGTGGGTGATTTTGTGGTTATGACACGGGCGATTGATTTGACGATAAAGCAGCGAGGATATTAAACAACTCGTAATGCAAATACGTCGCTGTAGCCGCCTATTTCGTAACCGCATCATTTAGCCGGTATAGTGGGAGCGATCAATATTGTCAAACAACAATGCATTGATCGACCCCATTTATGGGCTTTGTAGGTCTGCTTGCCATCAGGTATCTCCAAAATTGCATGCCGTGCTCCGATAAAAAAAATTTTTTCGCCTGTCAAAATAATACAATTTTGGGCTAGTATAAATAAAACCTCTATCTGATGGTAAGCAGGCGTACAAAATACATGAATTTGGTCGACCAAACATACTTTTTTTTATTTATTTATTGGAGCACATGCCTTGTTATATACCCGATGGTAAGCAGGCCTACAACAATACTTTGTTATTATTAAATAGCACTGATGCTGACGCTTTATACTGACGCTTCCACTATGCCGGCCTAATAATGGGTTTACGAAATCGGCGGAACATCCTAATACAAAAACAAATAACGCTTTCCGTCATTTCGTCACGAATAGTCACCCCCTAAATAAATGATTGTTAGCAATAAGCTAGCCCTATACATATATTTGGCGATATATATATGTAGTTGCAATACCTGACAAAGGTATTCCAAATATAAATTATAATAAGTACTATAATATGTATGTAGAATACCTTAGTAAGGAAATAAACGATTTGAATTTATATTAAATACAAGCTGACCTGCGCAACTTCGTGTGCGTAACTTTAACTATATGTATATATGTGTTGATCACTACCTAGTATCATATTAATATAGTTTTTAAATATCAAAATAAAAAAAAATAAAAAAAAACATAGAATTTTATTTGTAATTTTATTGTTTTTTTAGTAGCGTAACGTAATAATTTCATTGCTGCAATATTTATTGTGGTTTTCTTTACTTAGATTTGTTTGTTCCTTAATTACTTATATTTGTTTGTATAGTATTATATATTGTATTATATAGTAGGCAATTGCTTTTTTCTTTAGATTTTATAATTTGTTTTATGTACAACTGTGATGTTTTTTCAAAATATTGTTATATAATGTAGTTTTATGGCTTATTTTTTTGTTATATCAGTTCTGTACTATAATCTTTTTGTTACTTGACTTTGCAGCAGGATAATGGGAAAATAATTTTATTCTATATATTATCTTCTATTATTTTGTATTACCTTTTTTTAACGTGTATCTCTCATACTTGTCATTGGCAAAACAAATGGCTTTACCATTATGGCCATTAAATAGGAAAAAAAAAACTTCAACTATTTACGAAGCACACGCAACGGGCGCTCTCAATACCACGTGCTATGTTAGTAACGTGTATGTTAGTCTATCCAATCTTACTAAAACTCCATATTAAGTTGAACTTTTAATGTTGATATATATATGTATCATCACGGGTGCCATACAGCGCCCGAGACCGCCTAGACGACCCCAGGGTACCTAGCGGAGGGGTTTTAATCCCACCTCGTCGTAGCCGATGGTATGAGTATACACCGAATAAGTGGCTAGCTCGTTTCGATGTTTTGAATAGACTCAATAACCCATCTAAAACAGTTTCACAAGGTATAGTGAAACCGGGACCGACAGCTTAACGTGCTCTCCGAGGCACTATAGTGGTGTTGTCAAACAAATGTACATAAATTTTAAAATTAAAAACTCATTGGTACACACCGGGATTCGAACCAGGGACCTAAGTGTTTTAAGTCCAAGGTCTAACCAACTAAAATATTAATGTTGATAGCTCTGAACTAACCGTGATGTGCACTAAGAAATTATTTTTTACATCCTCTTTGTAAGAAATAAATTTCTTATAAACGATATTCATTATTTTTACATCCTCTTTGAGGCATTCTGTCAATGTTATGTCAAACGCCCATAAGGTTAAATTAAAAAAGTTTAAATTGTCAAAAATCTTGGTTAAGTTTTATTAAATTTTCTAATATTTCTCGCATTTTTATTATTTTTTTCGTAAGAACCTTCTCCAGACAATAATACACAACAAAAAAAGAATTAGCGAAATTGGCCCGGCTGGACCGTGATGCCGTGACTAAAGGAAATAGGGATCATCCGTAGGTTGTGGGTTCAATTCCCACTCATCGTAAAACTTTTTTTTTTTTTTAATAGTATGAGTTTAATTACTAGTTTTTTTTCTCTTTTTAATAGTATGGGTTTAATTACTCGTTTTTTCTTCTCTTTTTATTAGTATGGGTTTAATTACTCGTTTTTTCTTCTCTTTTTAATAGTATAGGTTAAATCCTCTTTTTTTCTTCTCTTTTTAATAGTATGCGTTTAATTACTACAACTCGTTTTTAATAGTATGGGTGTTTATCAAGTTTACTAAGTAGGTATTAGTATCATTGTTTTCGATACACATATTGACCGCCTCCGTAAACTAGTGGTTTGGCATTGTATCCGGAGGTCGTGGTTTCGATTCCCACCCATGACCCAAAAATATTAGTACATTTTTCTGTATAGTTTGTCATGTTCTGGGGTGTTTATAAAATATAATATGTATTGTATCGTCGTTTCTGGTGCACATAGTACAAGCCTAGATCTTATTTTGTGTCCAGAGCAATATGTGTAATTTGGTCTTACAATAAAACAAAACATAATATACATAAGTCCAGATATTTTTGGGACCAGGGCAATAACCTGAACTTGTTGAACCTAAGACTTTCGGTTTTGGATTCGACGATTTCACCAACTCGACCACCTCGTAATCCAAAAGCCAGTCTGTTAACCAGGGTCTATTGCTAATACTACATATACCTTTGACCTGATTGCCAATTCACCTGCACTGCCACAGCTAACCCCAGTGGGTATATTTAGACAGTGACAATATTGAAATATTTAATAGAATCCCCTTTGGTTTATATTTTTATTTATCGGAGTACCTATGTCAGTGACTTTGTATCTACCTTATAGTACGCAGATCTACAAAGTCCATGAATAGAATCGATCATAACATTGATTGATTGAATTGTTTACCAACATTGATCGCTCCCACTATAATTTACCGCAGTAAAAAAACGGTACATCACTAGCCGCCATTCTGTGACGTCATTCGTGCTCAAATAGCATATTAGTTTAATGTTATTGCATCTCAAAAGTTAGTCAAAAGGTTTGTATCACAAATTATCGTTATAAATACCCGAGAAAACAAAACACTGTAGACTACTGAACACACGCTGACATTTGTTTGTGCACGAATGACATCACATGTAATTTGCTAATGTCGGAGCGTTTAGAAATGCGTTCCGTTTCTACAAAAAATGAATTTTTAAAATTGTATTTATTAAAAAAATTGCTAATCAAAATAAAATATATTACTGTAAATATGTTCAAAGTCATAAAAGGAACATTATATATTAAAATAATAATAATTGGCGTTACATGCATATTCCTTATTTGTACATGCGGGCTCTATTAGCCATCCAACTTCTGTGTTCATCAACACTGACAGCGCGGGTGACGTCGACTAGGGTTTATTTTAAACTTCAATCAGGAGAAGCCCTGGGTCTCCCACTGTGCTTCCATTAATATTTTGTTGCTTGAATTGACAGAGCGATTAAAACATAAACAGGATTATTAAACGATGTTTAGAGGTCAAATTAATTTGTTAATTTGTTAATGATTATATATACATGGTGACTTTGAAAGTATGTACTTTGGGCTAATATGAGGTTCTGCTGATCAATACGAACAACTTTTCCCATGGAACCATGTGCCGCAAATGAAAAAAAAAATTGCCTTCTCCATACAAACTAGTAATGTTAAAATGACCAATTTGTATGAGGAAGCCAATTTTTTTTTTCATTTGCGACACATGGTTCCATGGGAAAAGTTGTTCGATTTGATCAACAGAACCTCATATTAGCCCAAAGTACATCCTTTCAAATTCACCCTGTATATATATATATATCTTCACGGGTGCTTAACGGCGCCCGAGACCGCCTAGACGTCCCCAGGGTACCCAGCGGAGGGGTTTTACTCCCTCGTCGTAGCCGATAATATGAGTCTACACCGAACAAGTGGCTAGCTCGTCGCGATATTTTGAATAGACTCAGTAACCCATCTATAAACAGTTTCACAGGTTGGTATTGTGAAATCGGTGTGATTATGCTTTTCTATTTAATTAAGGTTGACTTTGTTGTTGTTTGTTCTACTGATCAAATTGAACAAATTTTCCCATGGAACCATGTGTCTCGAATGAAAAAACAATGCCTTCTCCATACAAACTAGAAATGTTTGACTAATTTGTATAGAGAAGCCAAAATTGCGACACATGGTTCCATGTGAAAAGTTGTTCGATTTGGTAGGTAGAACCTCATACTAGCCTTTTAAACCCACCCTGTATATATACAAACAAATAAATGCCCCTGGTCAAAAACTAAACTCTAGGCTTGTACTATGTGTACCAGAAACAGCTGTATTATAATACATATTATATTTTATAAACACCCAAACGTACGTTTAAACGTACTAATATTTTTTTGCCATGGGTGGGAATCGAACTCACGACCTCCGGATATAACGCCAAAAGCGCAACCACTAGTCTACGCCGGCGGAAAAATTAGGTAAATATTTTATTATTATTTATTTATATATATAGAAAACAACAGTAACCATATAAAAAATACAACCTTCAAAAATAATACAATGTTAAGACGGCTTTCAGACTTTCACAAATGAATTATAAGAAATTATGTATATAAAAATATAATATGTATTATATCGTTGCTTCTGGTACACATAGTACAAGCCTAGACAAGGGCGTAGGGACTGAGTTTCTTAGGTCTTATAAGAAGCGTCGTCAGAATTAGTTTATGAGCCTAGAGCTTAGTTTGTGACCAGACCAATAATAATAATAATATGTAGGACAATTTACACAAATTGTTCTGGTCACAAACTAAGCTTTAGGCTTGTACTATGTGCACCAGAAACAATGATTTAGTACATATTATATTTTATAAACACCCAGACCATGACAAACTATTCAAATTCTCTATACAAATTAGTCAAACATTTCTAGTTTGTATGGAGAAGGCATTGTTTTTTCATTCGAGACACATGGTTCCATGGGAAAATTTGTTCAATTTGATCAGTAGAACAAACAACAACAAAGTCAACCTTAATTAAATAGAAAAGCATAATCACACCGATTTCACAATACCAACCTGTGAAACTGTTTATAGATGGGTTACTGAGTCTATTCAAAATATCGCGACGAGCTAGCCACTTGTTCGGTGTAGACTCATACCATCGGCTACGACGAGGTGGGAGTAAAACCCCTCCGTAGTTTGACAGCCTCCGTAGACTAGTGGTTGCGTCTTTGACGTTGTATCCGGAGGTCGTGGGTTCGATTCCCACCCATGGCAAAAAAAAAAATAGTACGTTTTTTCTGTACAGTTTGTCATGGTCTGGGTGTTTATAAAAATATAATATGTATTATATCGTTGCTTCTGGTACACATAGTACAAGCTTATGCTTAGTTTGTGACTAGAGCAATGTGTGTAAATTGTCCTACATATTATTATTATTATTATTAAACTATACAGAAAAATGTACTAATATTTATTTGCCATGGGTGGGAATCGAACCCACGACCTCCGGATTCAACGCCAATATATGTAAGTTGTCCTACATATTATTATTGATATGTTCCAAAAAAAATACCGTAAAAAGGATCTTCTATTTTGGGAACAGACTTAGTTTAAGCATTAAATGATATTATGGATGGATATTGTGAGTAGTAATAGTTGAAAAACAATTTAGTGTCCCGAAGGTTTGACTGCCAGATAATGCCCAACGGCATTAAGTCCGCCTTTGTATTATACATACATACATACATATCATCACAGGTGCCTTACGGCGCCCGAGACCGCCTAGACGGTCCCAGGGTACCCAGCGGAGGGGTTTTAATCCCACCTCGTTGTAGCCGATGGTATGAGTCTACACCGAACAAGTGGCTAGCTCGTCGCGTCGTTTTGAATAGACTCAATAACCCATCTATAGACAGTTTCACAAGTTGTTATAGGAAACCGGGACCAACAGCTTAACGTGCTCTCCGAGGCACTATAGTGGTGT
This sequence comes from Monopis laevigella, assembly GCA_947458855.1. Taxonomy (NCBI): domain Eukaryota; kingdom Metazoa; phylum Arthropoda; class Insecta; order Lepidoptera; family Tineidae; genus Monopis; species Monopis laevigella. The sequence goes on from OX381599.1 coordinate 9,362,394, forward strand.
TGTCAAACAAATGTATACAATAAAGTTTAATAAAAAGACAACAACATTTTACTCTGTTGGTAGATCGTAGAGAATTTTTACGGTGGGCTCTTTTTTTGCAAATTAAGAATTTTGAAAATTAATTAAATTATTATCAAAAATCTTTAAAAGCAAATTTATTTATTTTTGTAAATATAGAAATGTTTCCTTTCAGTAAAATTTGCCATTGTCATATTTAGGGTACTTTCCCTCCAACCACGGCCTTTCTTTTTCATCCTGGGGCCTTACCATCGACAAACCAATCGATGCATCGATGGATAAAACCTGATAAATTGTACCTATAAGAAATATTGTCTATGGTCAGAACACGATCGCCGGGAAACGTCAAATCATATACACTTTATCTTTGCTTTCGATCGATCATAAATTTTTCATGTTAGGTGGGAGAAAGGTCTATAACTTCGTTAGGCCGACTGACCCGTCTCGTTACCACCGTCCATACAGATGCAGAAACCGTCAAGTACTTGTCATGTTCCGGTTTTAGTCTGTGGATTCACCGGTTTTCAGGAGACTACTGCATAGATTTCTTGTCGAGGTGGTAGTCTCCTTTCAGGGTGCCGTTACGAAATGAGTAGTTGAATTAACGATAAGGCAGCGAGTATAGAAAAATAAACTCCTAATACAATTCGTCATTGTCGCCCCACATTTCGTAATAGCATAATTTAGCCCGACATAGTGGGCGCTCCTACTATGCCGGCTAAATGCTCAGCGTTATAAGTACGGTTTATGATGAGAGTAAGCAGCGTGGTCTACCAAAAGTCGCACGGAAAAAATGTCGTAAGTCACAATGCGTTTAAATATTACTTTAAGAAAAACTACATAAAAAAATTAAAATATGAATTAACAAATTTCTTTTTTATTTATGATATACACTTTTAAACAAAAAAATCAGGTTAAACATTTATAGTAATGTCATAAAATCACTAATATCTTCCAGATTAAGAAAATAATCTCTTTGTTCGTCTAAAAATAGTCACTTTAAAAAAAAATCGGAACTACCGATGCAATCTGTGAACTCACCTCACCTTCAGCTCGCTTCTGTACAAAAGCTTTTGTACAATAAAGAATTTCCATTCATTCATTCATTTATGTAAATTAAAACGATTGCTATTAATAATTGATATACGTGGAAGCCGGGTTAGTTAGACCTCAGACTTAAAAATAATATAGTTTTTAGGTCCCCGGTTTAAACACCGGTGTGTACCATTGATTGATCGCTTTATTTTACAAATTAACCTCTCTTATTGGTGATTCCTATCTATAGTTAGTAGCGACAATAGTAAAAACAGTAGCTCTACCACAAGTGTTTGCAAACAGTTTCTATTATAGTCGCAGTCGCATAAATTATTTAACAACACCAGTATAGTGCCTCGGAGAGCACGTTAATCTGTCGGATTCTGTAACACTATACCAACTTCTGAAACTGTTTATGGATAGGTTATTGAGTCTATCCAAACATCGCGAAGAGCTAGCTACTTGTTCGGTGTAGACTCATACCATCAACTACGATCGATATAAAATCCCTCTGCTGTACCCTTAGGCCGTCCAGGTGGTCTCGGGCGCCCTAAGGCCCTTGTATAAAAAACAATCTTGCAACCGGCATATAAATATAAATTAAATAGCAACCTCGCTATCTTGCATAATAAAAAACTTGTATAGAGAGTTAAGTCAGTTTCAATATTTATTAATTTAATAAAACAAAAAATTATAGAATACAAAATAACAATAATAAAAACAGTCGTCATTAACAAATACAGATTTACAAAAAAAAACAAATTTATATAAAACTGAAAATGAAAGAAAGCAAAACTATATTTTGGACCGTTTAGGATTTCTTTTATCTTTACAGGTCTTTTCTTTTATCCCTAAGGCATTAAGCTCGCCTATGTACAATCGTTCTAAGCTTTTGTAGAAAAAAATATATACATAAAATGTTTAGGTGGGATGGACGACTCTATAATTTTGTTATGCCGACACACCGGACTCGCCCATACATATGCAAAAACTGTCAATTGACCTAGTCATGTTTCAGTTTTAGTCTGTGGTTTCACCGGTTTTCGGGAAACTACTGCATCGATTTCTTCTCGAGGTAGTAGTCTCCTTTCAGGGTGCAGTTAAGAAACGGGCGGTTGAATTGAGGTTATTAAAATACCTAGACTCGTAATACAAATACGTCGTTGTCGCCGCCCATGTTGTAATCGTATCATTTAGCCGGCATAGTGGGTGCGATCAATGTTGTTAAATAACAATTATTGATCGACCCCATTCATTGACTTTTTAGGTCTGCTCACCACCAGGTAGATACAAAGTCACATGCCGTGCTTCAATAAAAATAATAAAAAAACATTAATTGATGAATTTCAATTAAACTGATTGACAAGCAAAATAAATGACTCTATCGAGAGTAAAGTTAGTTCCAATAGATGACGGTAGGAGGCGCATCAATTGACAGGTAAGAGAAACGGTTTTGCTTTGCCACTGATTAACAAAGCTTTGACCAAACCGACAACACAACCAATGAACAACAGCTATTTCCTCTAATTTGATAGTCAATTTGTTTGTAAATGCAATTTTGGAACGTTTGCGGTTTGTATGAATGAAGATTCATGCTTATTTTTGGCATCTCTGTTGAATTTATTTGGGATCATTAAATATAATTCCTATAAATAAATCTCATCCTTTGTTTCTGCTTTAAATAATTATTGTGCTATGACTATAGCTATACTGTTCATGTTCATGGCGTGCTCCTTTTCCGCAATTAGCCAAGAGATTAGGCCTTTTTGCGTGAGTCGGCTGACTATTCTAGCCAGCTCAGCTCCTTCCAGAAGGCGACAAGAAGTCCGGGTCTTCCACAGGCCTCAAGAAGCGACCTCGGTGTTCCGAGGATTTTCACCCGTTGTAAAGCCACCCCGGTGCAATGAAGCAGCACATGGGTGGGTGTTTCTTCCGTTAAGGCCATTTGCCAGATTCATGGGGTGACTGGATGAAAATGAGTGCAGGTCAATTTTATCAATCTATTGTGGTGATGAAATGGACCTACCCCCGCCCGTATAGCTATACTGTGCTATTGCTGTAATACTTGCTATTTTATTTTTATATGTATATTATTAACATAAGTATCGGTATGTATGTATATGTAGTGTGTGAGAACATACTTAAGTATATACTCGTATGTATAATATTAGAATACTCTATTTGTTCGATTTTGATAATACTCTATGGACGCTAATCTGTGGTCATAACCTATGTCAGTCAAAATAAAGAGTATAATAGTAAAATGGAAGTCCTGTTAATTTCGATTTAATGTAATTTGTAAAATAGAGGTGTTTTGTTCCGTAATATGATTTGTGCGGCCTTCTAAAGGGTCCGCCAAATGACTTTTTTTTTTTGAAAATGCTATAAAAATAACTACTGAATATTTTTTCAAATTTCTTTTTTTATTTGAAAGTACAATCCTTCCGGTTAATGATGGAAAATAATTACATTCAAATGGCTGCCTCGGCTGGCCATGCAGTAGCCTACACGATCGGTCCAATTTTTAAGTACATTATCGATTGTGTGCAGCTGTATTTCACCAATGGCTTCACGAATATTGTCCCTTAAAGCATCAATTATCTCTGGCTTGTCGGCGTAACACTTATCTTTGACGGCACCCCACAAATAATAGTCCAACGGTGTCAAATCGCAGCTCCGAGGTGGCCAAACGACATCAGCTCTGCGACTCAGTAACTCGTTTTGGGTGCACCGGCTTTTCAATGAATGCGTGCGGGTTTTCTGTGCCCCAAATGCGACAATTCTGCTTGTTTACATACCCGCCAAGATCGAAATAAGCTTCATCTGAAAAAATGATTATTTTTTTGGCAAAATCCGTATCTTCTGCAAGTCGATCGCAGGCCCACTTAGCGAAGACCAGCCGAGGCAGCTATTTGAATGAAATTATTTTCCATCATTAACCGGAAGGATTGTACTTTCAAATAAAAAAAGATATTTGAAAAAATATTCAGTAGTTTTTTTTTTATAGCATTTTCAAAAAAATAAAGTTATTTGGCGGACCCTTTAGATAATAAATTGAATTGTGTAGCGTTTCGTTCACCATGTATTAGGCACCTACAAGTGATTCAGATTTGTCGCGTTGGGTGTTGTTTGATGTCTAAATTATATTGTTCCAACGCGATATTGTGTCTGGTGGCATGAGTGGTTGAGGAGACAATCGAAGATAATGCATTCCTTGGGTACCCAGGGATCTCGAAGCTGAAGCTAACCACCAAGCCATTCGGTAAGTTTAATTTCTAAATTACATTTGCGGTGCACAACGCACCCGTGTGAGAAGCTTGGACTGAAGAGTTTGGTGTCCCGGCTTCTCGCACACTATTTTTAAATATATTTTACTGCACCTATTTTACCAACATACTAACTGCTAAACTTGTCTCAAAGGTTTGACTGGTAGAGAATGCATAGCGGCATTAAGTCCGCCTTTGTACTAAATTTGTGCAATAAAATCAATAAATAAAAATAAATACCATCACGGGTGCCTATTTGGCTCCCGAGAACCGTTTAAACGGCCTCAGGGTCCCAGCGGAGGGATTAACCCATCCTCATTTCGCCGATGGTATTCGGAGGCAACACCTAACAAGTGGCCAGCTTGTTGCGGTGTTTATGATGCAATAAATACTGTATATTTTTTCTAAGGTACCTACTGTTATTTTCTTTAATTTATTGGAATATAGTATTTATAAGTATTACTTAATTATGTTTTATAAGTTTTTTTTTTTTGTGTATATGTATTAATATCTTTTCTATTCTATTCTATTAAATTAATTAATATGTAAAAAAAAAAAAAAAAAAAAAAAAAAAAAAAAAAGTATTTATAATATAATATCTAGGACAATTTACACATATTGCTCTGGTCACAAACTAAGCTCTAGACTTTTACTATGTGTACCAGAAGCAATGATATAATACATATTATTCTACAAACACCCAGACCATGACAAACTGTACAGCAAAAGCGTACTAATATTTTGGGTGGGAATCGAACCCACGACCTCCGGATACAACGTCAAAGAAGCAAACACTAGTTACGGAGGCTGTCAAATATGGTTTTGCTTCTTGGTGCGACTTTATATCTATTAGTATATGACTTTATATGTATTCGTACCTTTCAGGCATACACACTTTACGGATAAGGTCAATGAATACATCGTTGTTGAGCATTGATCGCTCCCACTATGTCGGCTAAATAATGCGCCTAGCAAACGGGCAGCGACAAAGACGATTACGAGTCTACTTTAATATCCTAGCTGCTTTGTAAAAGGCCGCAACCGCACCCTGAAAGGAGACTATCAACTCGACAAGAAATCGATGCAGTAGTCTCTTAAAAAAACGGCGAACACACAAACTAAAGCATGACGTGGTTGTCGCAACTGTATAGACGGTGAAAAAGAAAGCAGGTCGGTCAAGCTAGTGCGGTTAGAAAAGCTTCGCTCCCACATAATAATAATATAACTAATCAATGCCTCAAAATCAAAGCAATATCAGTTCAAAGAAGATGAGACAAGACAACACGAGTAGTTAGTCAACTACAAAGCCTAGGGGCATTGGAGTATCTACATTTAGCGATGATGTGGCTAGCTGACTCACACTAACATCTACTCGCTTGGGGGCTTGGAGTTTGTCACGATATCTAATGGATAGACAGCGCTAAACCCCTAGTACAAGTAGATAGTCAACCCCAAAGCCTAGGAGCATTTTAAAGTCTGCATTCAGCGACAATGTGGCAAACCTAGTCACACTAACATATACTCTCTTGGGGGCTTGGGGTTTGTGACGAGATTTAATGGATAGACAGCGCTAAGGCCCTAGTACAAGTAGATAGTCAACCCCAAAGCCTAAGGACATTGAAGAGTCTACATTCTACGAGGATGTGGCCAACCGAGTCATACTAACATCTACTCGCTTGGGGGCTTGAAGTTTGTAACGATATATTATCGAGGCCTTAGTGTAAGTAGATTGTTAACTCCAAAGCCTGAGAGCATTAGAGAGTATTCATTCAGCGATGATGTGTCTAACCAAGTCGCATTAATATCTACTCGCTGGTTTGTTACGATTTATTTAAAATACTTTATTGCACAAAATTACAAAATAAAATTGTACATAGGCGAACTGAGTAACTAATAAACGATAGCTAATAGATAGCGCTAAGGCCTTAGGATAAGTAGATAATCAACTTCAAAGCCTAAGGGTATTGGAGAGTCTACATTTTGCGAGAATGTGATAGACAAAATTACAACATTTACTTGTTAAAGACTTTGGAATTTGAAAATAGAGTAACTACCAGTTTTATTTTAAATCTCAAATGATGAAGCTGTACATCATTTAAATATTTAATAAAATAATTAAATAGTTATGCCAGTATCAAGTAGTACTGAATCTTGTACGATGAGTTTATTAATATACAATTCTTCTGCCAGTGACAAGTGAAGACAATACAAACACTTGCTATATTAATGGAAAGGCGGCCACCCAGGTAGCATTTTGACCCTATGACGTCAATTACGTCGAGAATAACACTAAGTTGACGTCATAGGGAGGTCAAAATGCTACCTGGGCATTATTTCAGCATAAAGCGGAGTTTCAAGACATCACGGAAATGCTGTTTATTATTTTTATATTAAGTTTATCATACTTAAGTTTATCTTAAAAGAAGAGAAACAACAAAGTATCACGGATAAAAAAAACAAGCCTGGCAGGGATTTGGACCGTATGTATTGTCCCTCTCTCTCTCTATGATAGTGTATATCATGCGCCATATACTGGCTTAAGAATGTTAGGCGCAATCTATTTCTACTTCAGGTTTAATGTTCAAGAGAATTGTAAATTTGCAGATTGCAAACTTTGAGGCTATTGTATGCGGCGACAAGATCGCTGGGTCCTTGGTCTTTGTCGAAGTGTCATAATGGACTTTAGCTCTTTAGGTTTGGTGGGTAAAGTTTACAATTGTCTAGCTTTGTTTCCAATTAATCTAAGTTAAAGAAAACAGATTCTGTGTTGTATTAGTTACGCGCCTTTGACGATGTAGTTTGTTTTTTTTTAATATGAAGGAAATTACACACATATTGCTCAGCGGCCATATTCTGTTATATATAACGGAAACGTTTAAGAAACAGAATACACTTTTAATTGCTATTTTATTATGTTAAAGCTTAATTATGATTCCTACCATTCTACCATAACTCAATGAATCGCCTTATTGTTAATTTTTGTTACTTATTTTTATATAATTCTTTGTAACATACTTTATACAGTGTATTCGTTTACTACTGTTTTTCGCTTAAAGCGCTTAGGCTTTAAGCCAATCTAATCAGCCTTCAAAGTACACAAAGCGAAGCAAATCAATCGCAGCGTTTGTAGGAGTACTCGAACGGTTTTATGTGCATAAATAAATATCATAAAAAAATCATAAGAGAATACAAAATAGAGTTCAAAAACTGTTAAGTGAAAGGGGGGGAACAATAAAAATAAACAAAAAATAGTATTTGGATACACAATTGTGACCGCAGACAATTTACTTTGATTGCACTACTCGTATTTTCAAAGCGTTCGCAGCGAATTCGATGACGTAATTTGCTTTTTATCTGTGACGTTATCAAAAATCCAAAGCAAAGCGAAGTACTAAAAAAACACCTGTCAAGTAAATTTAGATAGCTTTGTAAGCCTTTAAGCAGTACTCAAACGTACCGATAGTAAGATCATAAAACTCATATAAAATTTGTAAAGAAATGTATAAAACAAAAAAATACTGGGTATCGACTGCGCGTAGTATCGCCTTACTATGTACATTGTCATTTACTATGTTTATAAAACTTACCCCCATAATTGTTTCTATGATAATAATTATTTTTAATTTCTTCTTCTTCTTCTTTTAAATGATGGCCTCTACTCGTTATGTCGAGTAGTTTTGCCAGTGTCGAGTGTACATAGATTTAAAATATATATAATTATAGTAAAAGTGGGATAATGGGATGGACAGGAAAAGGGAAAGGACTAGGGTAGAAAAAGGAATGGCGACATGACCGTATGTAAGCATACGGTATAGTCTTGCCAATGTCGAGTGAAGAAGGAAAAATAATCTACAGTAAAATGGGTACCGCCATTTTACTGAAGATTGTGGGATTATTTAAGATTACACAAACACCGAGATCACTGCGCAAATGCCACACTTCTCACACTTAATATTACTATACGAATGCTTATTCTACAAAATTAGTACACTTTTGTACAATAATATTCAATTAAATTAAATTTGAAAAATATGATATAAACACGCGTCTACAGTGTACGGGCTACCCTCAAAGAATCTCTGTTTTTATTTTATTTTAGTTACTTTTATTTACTTCATTTTTTTTTAAATTAAGCAAAGCTGCTGATACTCACAAAACTAACAATTTATTATATCGCATTTATAATATGTATTTATTTGCATAGTATAGCCCTGTTATATATATAAGCTCGCCACTTGTTTGGTGTTGCCTCCGAATACCGTCGGCAAAATTAGGACGGGTTAATCCCTCCGCTGGGTACCCTGAGGCCGTTTAAACGGTTCTCGGGAGCTAAAAAGGCACCCGTGATCGTATTTTTTTATCTTTTTAAACTTATTAATGCATGCGAAGCTGCAGGCAAAAGCTAAGATGTAATACCTACATATTTTTACATACATATTTTTCGAGGTTATTTAAAATAAACTGTTTATTCTCCAAAAAAATCGAGAGTTTTTTTCTTACTCGCACGCATTTTTTATATTATTTCACCTATTTTATTTTCCCTCTTAACAAAAGTAATTTTATCAATACCTATACTAAACGTCACTACAATAATAGGTAATTTTAAAGACACTTAAATGAAGTCTAAATGGACCTAATGGCCTAGACGGGCTTCTTTTTATTTGCTGACTATAATAATCTCTTTTCATACCAAACGACCTGGGATTTTTCTACAAAACGATGGACCATTAGTGCTTTGCAGTGTCATTCTAAAAACCATTTTCTTAGTAAATATCTTTCCATTTATATGTTCTTTATATAGTATTTTCTTTATCGTATAAAGCATGTGTTAATATTTTATTGCACAGTAAGCAAAAGTTATGTACAAAGGCGAACTTAATGCCTTAGGCTTTATCTACCAGCTAACCTTTAAGATTGTGTTCGAAGTCGGGTGCTTAATTTAAATTTTAATAAACTTATATAAATTAGGACATATCAAAAAAAAAAAAAAAAAAATTTTTATTAAGTGCTTAGTTTAAAGCATCTGTGAATTATGTCAACCACATGTCTGCGTATGTGGCTCCTTTGTAGAATCGAATGGACACCACGGTCTCTCTTGCCAAAGGAGTGCAGGGCATATTTCGCGTCATGCAGCAATTAATGCTATTATAAAAAGATCATTGATTTCTGCTGTCACCCCGAGCCTACTCGAACCTCCAGGCATTAGTCGTTCGGATGGTAAGAGACCGGACGGAATGACCCTTGTGCCTTGGGCCCGTGGACGTACTATTATTTGGGATGCCACATGCGCAGACACTTTGGCTCCAAGTCATGTCTCAATTTCTTCCAACTCTGCTGGTGCCGTCGCTTCTAAGGCGGAAATCAACAAAATTCAAAAAAAAATCTCGCTGCGTGACTCCTTTGTATTTCTTCCTTTTGCTGTAGAAACCTTAGGATCGTGGTCTCCGGAAGCCAAAAAGTTTGCCAAGTCAATTGGCAAACTACTTTATCAAAAATCCGGTGACCGTCGAGCTAAGTCATTTTTTCTACAGAAGATTAGCTTAGAGATACAAAGGGGTAACGCAGCGAGCATACTCGGTACTATTGGTAACACTGCAGGGTTGGAAGAAATTTTTTTTTATTTTTTTATTTTCTGTATCTACTATTTTTTTTTTAAATATATGTACATATTTAATATTTTATGTAAGCATCTGTTAATATTATCAGATTCAAAACGTTCCTCAATCAATCAAATACTCAGTAATAGAAATTGCAACTGTCACCGATGAACGTTAATCTGCAACGATTTATCATACACACGATCGATAAATTTGCGAAATCGGTTAGCACAGATTAATCGCTACAATATATCGTTACGTATGTAGCAGGCTAATCAAGCAGATGGTTTATAACGGATGTTGATGTCAATAAATTCAAAACACTAGTTTAAAGCAGTAACGTTCTTTTTTTATTTACTTTAAAGCAACCCTTAATGTCAAGAAATTCTCAACGTTTTATTTATTCAGCGCTTAATTTATAAATTTTGTAAATTTTATGTAATGGTACCTAACTGAAGTTAGATTTCTAAAATCCGAAATCGTACTTCTTAGGTATATAAAATAATATTAGCTAAAAACAATACATACATATACATATCACCACGGGTGCCTTACGGCGCCCGAGACCGCCTAGACGGCCCCAGGGTACCCAGCGGAGGAGTTTTAATCCCACCTCGTCGTAGCCGATGGTATGACTCTACACCGAACAAGTGGCAAGCTCGTCGCGATGTTTTCAATAGACTCAATAACCCATCTATAAACAGTTTCACAAGTTGGTATAATGAAACCGGGACCGACAGCTTAACGTGCTCTCCGAGGCACTATAGTGGTGTTGTCAAACAAATGCACATACATTTTTTAATTAAAAACTCAATAGTACACACCGGGATTCGAACTAGGGACCTAAGTGTTTTTAAGTCCAAGGTCTAACCAACTTGGCCACCACGTATACAATAATAATATACTAAAAACAATATTTTGGAAATATTTAGACGTTAAAGTTCATAAATACTTATATTATATCAGACAGTCAGACAAACGAATACGGACTGAGTTTTATTTTTTATTAAAAACATATGAAAGACTGTCAAAAATAACAGCTGAACTTTTTAATTGGGTAGACAGTTCCTCCAACATTATATTTCTTACTTACTATAGTCGCTATAATGTCCATTAATAACAAATAATAAATACCATCACGGGTGCTTTTTAGCTCCCGAGAACCGTTTAAACGGCCTCAGGGTACCCAGCGGAGGGATTAACCTAACCCGTCTTCATTTCGCCGATGGTATTCGGAGGCAACACCTAACAAGTGGCGAGCTTGTTGCGGTGTTTATGATGAAACACAGCCTCGTTGTATAAAGCGGTCACCCATCCCAGGCCGGCCTTGTTGTCATCTGCTTAACCTTGTTATCAGTTGCGCAGTGACTTAACCACTAGGATGGGGCCGCTTTTTATTAATTTTCATTAATATCAATAGAAATGGCCTTGTTTTTCGAATCAGCACAAATTTATCATAATTTTGTGTTTCTGCTGACTGTACCAGTTATAAAATAAATATATTTGAGTTATTAATTCCAACCAATGTCATATTTTAGCATTTATTCAGGAAATAAGTCAAAAATTTAATTTCCTATATTTCAACCTCTCTTTATTTATTTAGCACTTTATTTATTTTTTATGACAACACATTTTTTGTTCAAAAAAATATTTTACGTTTCGAAGCTAACCTTTATAAATGAAAAGGTTTGTATAACAATACATAAATCTGAGATCATATTTATTTTAACGGACCCGGAATACAAATGAGCAATATCTATTGTTAAAAGGTTTCATCCCATATTTTGAGCGGTTATTTAAAAAAATAAAACTTAGATAAAATAAAATAAAATTTTTTTTGACTCACAATTAGGTACAATTTACAATAAAAATAATTAAATTATATTATAAAAAATTGCCCCTAAAAATGGCCGTTTTTATCCCTGGTGCTAGGTTTTCCTGTATTACAGAAACTAGTAATAACCGCTCCTTAAAATGATAATTTTCAATAAATATTAAATATTAATATCTATTAGCCCTAGAATTATATAAGAGAAAAATTAAAGAGCCTGTAAAATGTGTGTGTCTTGTAGGTAAATATATAAATTAAGTGTTTAGTGTATTCGTGCGTGGTACGAGTAATAGTAGGTATAATGTGTATAAAGGTGCGTGTTGTGTGTATGGGACGTGTGCGTGATGAATGAGTGTTCTGTGTATGTGACGCGTGCGTGTTGTGTGTGTGTGATGCGTGCGTGTTGTGTGTGTGTCAGGCATTTATGGGAAATATGAAAAATAGGGATGAAAGAACAGGTACTATATGTATACTAAGGTACAGAAAATAATATAAAGATATGTGTAATAAACTAATATAAATGTGAGGTGATGGGTAAACGTGGCCGAGGGAGACAAATGCCATGATTAAATTAAAAAGGTTTATATCAGTGTGCATACATAGGGAGAGTTATGACTGTGGACGAGGCAAAGGAGTGTGTAGACATAGAGGCAAGTGACGCTCGGTTGTATCTGCCTACCCCGTAAGGGATCTGGCGTGATGATAAATAAATAAACACTTCTACCGATGGAGATCCATAATGCATAATATAAATATATATAAAAAATACTTTATTTGAGATAATAACCGGTACAAACCCTTGTGTGTACCAATGAGTTTTTAATTGCTTTTCTTTTTTCTTTTTTTAAAATTCACAACATTCACGGACACAAAATTTGTGAGACTGGAGCTTGAATTAGGCACAAAGCCTGTGTCTCAGGTCTCCAGGATCCCACCCTTATTCACAAATTATACATTTTATCATTATATAGATTAAAATTTTATAACAATAAAATCATACAGACATGCTAACGCAAATTTAAAAAATAAAATAGAAAATAAGAAAAATAAGAAAACATAGGTAATAAGCCACAATACGATTTTTTTTTTATAAATTTGAGAATTTGTGTGGATGTGGTGTGTAGTGAGTGTGTTATGTTTCTTTTTTAATGTAAGTTTTGTACATTTATTTGACAAGCCCCGACTAGAACGTTAAGCTGTCCGTCCCAGTCTCACTATACCAAGTTTTAAAACTGTTTATAGATGGGTTATTGAATCTATATAAACACCGCGACATACTGACCACTTGTTCGGTATAGACTCGGAATATCATCAGTTCCGAAACACCACTGGGTATTATCGACGTCAAAAATTATATGTATTGTATATGTAGATAGATTAGGTATAGAGAATCAGCAAATTGATGTAAATTCTCCCGCCTACGTATATTCAGACCCTCATAATGTGTTGATGTAAAAATATTAACTCATACGAGCGTCCAATAAAGGGTTGACTCAAATTTAATAACGCCGTAAATGTTAAATTTATGACTCTTAACGCGAGATTAAAAGTCTGTCTTTTAACGTGATGTTATTAATTTTATAAGAGTGTTCTTTACTTGAATGACATGTTTATTGAGTGGTTTTTAAAAGGATATCCTTTTGAAGTATTTATATTTATTTTTTGAGGGTAGTCCGGAGAAGTAATAGACGCGTGTTTGTGTTTATTTTTAACCTCATTCATAAACTTTCGTTTCAGACCGCGCAAAATACCTATTCTCACCTTAAAGAGATGCAAGAACCGTCAAGTGACCTAGTCATGTTTCGGTTTTGGTCTGTGGGTTTACCGGTTTTTAGGATACTAATGCATCGATTTCTTGTTGAGGTGGTAGTCTCCTTTCAGAGTGCGGTTACGAAATGGGTGGTTGAATTGACGATAAGACAGCGAGTATAAAGTATACTAGTAATGTAATTCGTCTTTGTCGCCATTTCGTAATCGCATCATTTAGCCGGCATATTGGGAGCGATTAATGTTGATTAAGAATAATTATTGATTGACCCCATTTATGGACTTTCTAGGTATGCTCACCACCAGGTAGATACAAAGTCACATGCCGTGCTCTAATAAAAAATCATTTAGAGTGAAACAAATAGAAAGTTCAATCTTAAGTACCTTCTAGGTCGTTAGTTAATTAGTATTGCGCCCGCGCCAGTAGCATTTGGGGGTGCAGTTATACAACAGAAGTTATAGTGATTAGATAATGTATCTTTCAACCATGCATATTGATCTAGGGTTAAGATTACGAGTAATGCCCTAGCGGTGCATCCACCGTTTAATTTATATTATATAGAAACTCGGATCGAAATGAAATACAGTCCATGTTACTTGCTGATAATGTAGCTTTCTATTGGTGGAATTAAATTTAAAATAGGTTCAGTAGTTTTTAAGTTTACTACTTTATTAACTTAAATAGTTATAACTAATAAATAATTGTGCAAATGTCTTGATTTTGTAGAACAAGAGAGAAGGAAAATAGTTTGTTTACTACAGATGAATACAATTTAACAAATATAAAAAAAAAACACTAAATCGATAATATATATGTTTCTATATTTTAATGCACACACCACCAGCTGGCCCAGTGAACTTGGTATTACCAACAAATTTGATGGCTTTCCACAAACTTTGTAGAGTTGGCCTTATGATTTATATATGTTCATTGCAAATGCCAATTACTGAGATTAGAGCGTTCAACCCCTCTTTTTTTAAATTATAATATCATTGGTTCAACCAAACAAACAAACTACAGGATCCTATAACACATGTAACCTTATAACTAAATACTGGGTGTTATTTGTATAATATTAAAAAATAATGCCTTTAGAATTACTTAAAGAACCCATTGTTTTATAAAAAAGGTAGGTACTTTTTTCTGAAAAAAATGCCCGAAAAATAAATTATCATATTATGGCCTATATATGCTTAAAATTACACCAACATATGGTTTTCGTATCAAGCAAATAAAATACCTTTAGACAAGTGGCGGGGTCTCAATCTTGAGTTTAGTACTAAAGTTGAAGGGATTTGTATCTCTTTTATACTTTGACATTTTATATTAATGTTTTTGTATGGGCGACACTAAAAAGAAAAAAATACGTGTTTCATTATTTTCATCATAGAATACAGTACCTACTATAAAAATTTTACCACCGTGACAAAAATATCTTAGTATATAAGGTATTATATATATATATATATATATATATATATATATATATATATAGTTATAAAATAGACAATAATAACGATAGATAGACTATCAACATTCTTGAATCTGAATGTATTGACGTAGGTACAACTGTACATAGCACCAAGACTATTGGATTACCCTACCGTCTAAATTCTGGACTAAATTCCTTACCCTGCTCCAAATACCTATCTTGAATAACATTGTTTTAAATTAGGCAGTTAAAATCTTGAAATTCATTTCTTTGAATTCCAAAAATTGTTTTGTGTGATTATAACTAGAGAGAACTAATTATTAAGTTTATTTATCTTCGTGAAATATTACTCGAACTGTTCTGATTGTTTATTGGGTGCATGTTTAATTTATATTTTTATTAATCCAATTAATTTGTTAATAAAGCTAATTATAAAATAAATATTTGATCCAAATCCCTGTCTATCGGCATGGTGCCCAATACGCTGGCAGCATTTCCTCTCTGAATGATAATACTGATTGTCTGAGTAAAAAAAGCTGCTAGCTCTATTGTCACCAGAGATGTCTACAAGCTTTGGAGTAATTTCTTTATAAAAAGTTTTCAATTCTGATCCCGACGGATCCGATGTTTCGACAGCAAACGCCAAAAATATGTAAACATTAAAAATGTTAACATATTTTCGGCGCTTGCTTATTTGTCCCTGTTCCGCCGCAGCACCAGCTCTGACAGAGGTAGCATAAAGATGAGAGGGAGCTAAAGTATCCCAGCATGTAGCATCCCATACAAGGGATTGACCCATCCTCCAATGTACCAAAGTCATTCCGTCTGGACGCTTGCTCGAATCAAGCCATTCGGCTCCAAAATTGAAGGAATAGAGATTGTGGCAAGTGTGCTGCGGATAATATCTTTGATGGCGCTGTGACGAAAGAATCGGCCAGCACTTTTCATACACGAGAGTCCGTGATGACCAAGCTCATCGACATCTCTACCAGCTTGCGTGTGTCCTTCCTCTTATAACCTAGAGTCCTTTAAACGAAGCGTGAATAGGCATCTTAAGCCGGAATAATGATGGCAACCAGCGGTACACCTATATGCATCCTCTTGTTGCTATCATTCCTGGATATTGCATACTGCTTACCATCAGGTAGATGCAAGGTCACATGTTGAGCTATTATAAAAAAAAACATAGAAATGAAAACTAATTTGATTTTCACGATTCCAGGTTTTTTTTATTATAGCCTGTTATCTATTACGTTAGAACCATATTTCTTTTAATTAACATAAATAAATAAAGCTTTATTTATACATCACACTCCAAAATATTTGGTGATTCGTATATATGTCACACTATTAAAATGTGGAATGCTCTACCTGCTTGCGTGTTTCCTTCTTCTTATAATCTCGAGCCCTTTAAACGGAGCGTGTATAGTCATCTTAAGCTGGTATATATAATAGCAATGCAATCGATGGTTACGTAGATCGTAATTGTTGGTTGCATTTGTTCTTGGATCTTCACACTGCTTTCCATCAGGTAGATGAGAGGTCACATGCCGAGCTCTCATAAAAAAAAAATACAGTTCTAATATATAGACCACTAGACTTTGATGTAAATTTCTATATGCCACTACACAACGAGAAAATAAATGTATCTGTACGCTTTCTTTCTAGTTCTGTAAATCCATGAGAGTTTACGGGGCTTTACAGTCTGACCTATTTGTATGGGAAATCTGTCATCAGACGCTCCTCTTAACTTTATTTAGTACCTTCTCTTCATCCAAACTAAAATATCCTATCTTGAAAGGCCAAACATATTAATAAACATGCCCAAGAATTTAAAAGGTAAAATAAAATAACAATGAAAATTTAACAATTACAGGAAAAGGATCGCGAATCGCGAATCTCGAATGTCTAAAACCATGTAAATATTGTTTCTGAATTTATCAAAGTTTTTTTTATTAAAAAAAAAGAACGTAGAGGTGTAAATATTACTTACTCGAACCGAATTAAATAAAAAGACTATTTGTCTTTTTATTAAAAGGAATAATAACTTAATAACACCCGAAGTTTGATTTATGATTATAAAAATATTACTTTAGTTGTCATTTTATTTTTTAACAGATTATTTATAAAGAAATTATGTATGTAAAAAAAGCGGCCCCAGCCTAGTGGTTAAGTCACTGCGCAACTGATAACAAGGTTAAGCAGATGACAACAAGACCGGCCTGGGATGGGTGACCGCTTTATACAACGAGGCTATTTCATCATAAACACCGCAACAAGCTCGCCACTTGTTAGGTGTTGCCTCCGAATACCATCGGCGAAATGAGGATGGGTTAATCCCTCCGCTGGGACCCTGAGGCCGTTTAAACGGTTCTCGGAAGCCAAATTGGCACCCGTGATGGTATTTATTTATTTATTTTATTTTAAATTATGTAATTAGGATCGAGTAAATAAAATCTACACCTCCATGTTTTTTTTTTTTTAAACTTTTTATCATTGAAAACGATATTTGGATATTTTTATGGCGTTCGAGTTCGCGAATCCTTTTCCTGTACACTTAACATGGTAATAAGCCAAAATACGGAAATACGGTATTTTAAAAAATGTGTGTATGTGGTGTGTAGTGAGTGTGTTATGTAGTGAGTGTGGCGTGTAGTGAGTAATGAGAGAGGTGAAGTGTATTTATCTACTGTGTGAGTTTGTCATTTATTATCACACGCTATGACCAATAGAAGCAGAGCATCAATGAAAAATATTGCGGGAAAATTTATTTCTTTTGAGAGATTCCGTACCGTGCGCTGCGTAAACGGTAGAATTTAGTAATAAATTTGAGTATTTTCATTTTCCAGTCTGATGCATTGTCAAATGCCTCCTTTGAGTTTTCTTGAGTTGTCTATCCTTTACAAAATAGCTAATTTTTATTTGAAGATAATATTTTTTGGCTTCAGCAATACTGATACTAATAGCTTTACGAATAATTTCTAAGCCCTGAATATAAGTATATTCTGTAAATCCAAAATATGAATATCATAAATCATTGTGAGTCATTGAAAGTAAATCTATTTGTATTGCTATTGTATGATCATTCTAGCAGTGACCTAACTAGTCTTGGCACGAATAAGGGAATATAATTATTGTTACGTAAACCCCTTGCCAATAGTTCGTAACGCTTTGATGTTATAACGGATTTATAATAGGTATTTAATATGTAGGACAATTTACACACATTGCTCTGGTCACAAACTAAGCTCTAGACTTGTGCACTATGTGCACCAGAAACAATGATATAATAAATATTATATTTTATAAATACCCAGACCGCCTCTGTAGAGTAGTGGTTGTGCCATTGGCGTTGTATCCCGAGGTAATTGGTTCGATTCCCACAAAATATTATTAAGTTTTCTTGTGCCTACAATTTGTCACGTTTATAAAATATAAAATCATTGTTTCTGGTATACATAGTACAAGCCTAGAGCTTTGTATGTGATCAGGCTATATGTTTGTAATGCGCTTCTTGTCAAATATGATTAGGTCACTTGACGGTTTTCGCATCTGTATGCGTTCAATAAAAACGACATTTATTGAACTAGTTACTAAATTAGATACCTAGTATATTAGTATAAGCTAAACAGACAGCATAACGTCCAGTTTATATATTTTAATTAAAATAAGAGATTTACACTGTTACACTTTACCTCAGACAAATACTGAAAAGTCACGTTTTCATTTTAGTCGTGTACAATCCAATCGACATAAGTGTAGTTAACTTTGACTTTTGTACCTACCTTATACACTTTTGATAAGGTTTAAGTTTACTAATGAAAAATAAGTTGTTTAAAGGTATTACGGTCTACATTACAAAAATAAGGATGTAGATATGGATCATGCAGAAATGCTATGACAATTCTAAGAGAGCTGATATTCCGGAATATCAGCCAATATTTTTGTCTAGTCTTAAATCCATCGAACAGACAAAAGATGAATTTACTAAAATATGTCATGATCTTAATATGGAGTACGCTAGTCTTAATGATAATTATATTCCTAATTTCAGTTCCCTCGAATCTTTCGACGACTTATATTGTGTAGCAAAGTCCGTCGAAGATAAAATAAAACTAAAATCTACTGATTCCGGGTTCAAACTTCGTTCTGTAATGCCTAGGGTCGAATTACCACCTCTAAAAATCCCTCACTTTAACGGCGATCCTGCAGGCTGGAGTGTTTTTTACGAAAACTTTAAGGCCATTATTCATGAAAACCCTAACCTGAATAATGCACAAAAAATGCAATATCTAATAGGCAACTTGTCGCATAAAGCACTCTCTGTCTGTGCAGGCATCACACCAAACGCGGATAATTACGACATAGTCTGGCATAATCTCGTTGAAAAGTACGAAGATGTTAGGCAACTGGCTTCGTCTTACTTGGAGCAGATCCTTTCGTTCAAGAACATAACTCATGCGTCGAGTGTCGCACTCGATATGTTCAGCGAAAGGATATGCACTGCTGTTGCCGCCTTAAATCACTTAAAACTCCCGGACACAACTGATTTTATATTGACTCACTTAGCACTAAGTAAACTAGACCTAGAAACCGTCAAGCTATTTGAGCAATCGTTACTCGAACAAATCCCTACATTTCAAAGTTTACGGAATTTTATTAATAGTCACTCTAAATTACTAGAACGCACTGGGTATAAACACTCAACAGTACCTAAAATGACTACATACTCAAAACCACAGCATCCTAAAAAACAACATGCAACATCCTTGGTAATAAACGAGACTGACAACGATGTTCGTATAACTCGTACCATCACACCGAAAATTAATTCCGAGGTGGGTAGTCATAAAATTACCCCGTGCCCCGTTTGCAACGGTCAGCGCCACCCACTTTACCGATGCGGAGCGTTCATGCGATTGAATAATAATGAACGTTATAAAACTGTAAAACGGGTTAATTATTGTACAAATTGTCTCGGCTATCATAAGTCATTCAAATGCACCTCAAATAATAATTGTTTATCTTGTGGCGAAAAACATCACACTGCTATACACGGACACCTGAGTGTAATCAACAATGAAGTTAGCAGTAATTCGTCGCAAGCTAACCGCGAAGTGGGGGCCGCCTGCGCCGCCTCGAGCTGCGACGTCTCATCGAGCGCCCGCGCGCGAGTACAGCTCGACACAAATAATGTACCTTTACGCCCGCAAACCAATGTCGGCCTTATGTCTTACAATCGTAAGGTCGATAATTTAATACCAGTTCTGCCTACTGCGTCTATTTTGATTTTAGATGAATCGGGAAACAGGCACCGCGTACGTGTACTACTAGATAGTGGGTCTATGAGCAACTTTATTACTGAAAGTTGTTGTAGACGTATAGGTTTACGAGTGGCTCGTATACCTACTTCGGTTACCGGTATCGGTGGTTACTCCCGGCCCGTGCTGGGTCAGACGATGTTTAAATTCTGTTCATCGTTTGATAACAACGTTATATATTCGGTAGACGCGCTAGTTATGAACCGTATTACAAATAAAATACCTAGCGCGTCGCTCTCTTTAGTTGAGTTGCAACATTATTGTCACCTACCACTCGTCGACCGACAGTTCGACTCCCCGGCTGATATCGACTGTCTTATAGGTATACAATATTTCGCTCGCATATTAGCTACAAATAAAATAATGTTGCCGAATTCGACATCTAGTGCTGTAGAAACGTCATTGGGCTACGTTATTATGGGTAGCGCTAGTCCGATCTCACAGTGTACGACCCCCAGCGGTCCCACGTCTTTATGTACCGTTACAGAAGGACAATCGCTCGATACATTGGTTAGAAGGTTCTGGGAGCTCGAAGGTGTCCCGGATTCTAGCCAACTCACCGCGGATGAGAAGGAGTGCGAGGATATATTCTCTCGAACTCATACTCGGGACTCGACAGGTAGGTACGGAGTCCAGCTGCCTTTTAATGCGGACCCTCAATTACATCTCGGTGACTCCTTCTGTGTAGCCCGCCGCCGCCTGCTATCTTTAGAGAAAAGGTTGGATAGGAACCCCGCGATTCGGGAAAGTTACAACCAGACGATCCGGGGTTATATAGATATCTTACGCTCGTCGATGAAGAAAAAATAAATGCGAAGGAGTGTTTTTATATGCCCCACAGTGCAGTATACCGCGAGGACAAGGCGACCTCAAAGGTGAGGATCGTAATAGACGCGAGCTGCAAGTCTTCGAGTGGAAAGTCGCTAAACGACATACTTCACAGTGGTCCAAACCTTCAGACCAACATCTTTGATCTACTGATCGACCTCAGGTTATTTCCTATAGCGCTCTCAGCAGATATTGAAAAAATATTTTTTCAAACATTGGTCGATGAAAATCATCGCAAATATCAATCGATTTTGTTTCGATTTGATACGTCCGAACCGATTCGGACTTATCAGTTCACTCGGGTCTCGTTCGGGACCACCTCCTCGCCATTTTTGGCCATGCGAGCCATACACCAACTAGCTGAAGACGAAAAGGAAAAATATCCCCTCGCAGTGAAGTTCGTCCCCAGCAACCTCTATATGGATTATACGGGGTCCATAGAAAGCTTAGATAAAGCTAAGGAGCTTTATACTCAGTTAACTGCGTTGTTTCGGGCTGGTGGATTTAACCTCACAAAGTGGTTAACAAATAATGTGGAGTTGAATAATTTCATCCCCGAAAACATGCGCGCCTCAAAAATAATTTATTTTGATCGTGACCAGTCTAGGCGAAGGTTGTAGGCTTACGATGGAAGCCTTTAGAAGGCTTATTATTTTTTAGCTCTAACGCTGAAACTATAACCGCGGCAAAGTGTACCAAGCGTAATATTTTGTCTACGGCTGCAAGATACTACGAACCCCTCTGTTTAATTGGTCCCGTAGTCGCTTACCTAAAGCTTCTTACCCAAGATTATTGGAAGTTGCAGCTAGATTGGGACGAGCCAGTGACTAAATCTATCGATAGTCCCTGGACCGAATACCGCGTCATGTAGGTACAGGGGTTGGGTTTTCCGATAGCAGCGAAAAGTGCTATGGTGCCGCCGTCAATCTAAAGGCTAGTAGTCACTCTTACTTTGCCGGTCGAGCCACGTTACTTTGTTCAAAAAGTAAAGTCGCACCGCTTTCTAACAAATCATTGCCTCGATTGGAACTCTGCGCCTGCTTACTATTAGCCAGGCTTATGAAGGCAGTCTCAGATGTTATATCTAACCGTTATATTATACACGGAATACACGCTTACTTGGATTCTACGATAGCGTTGTCGTGGATCTATTCTCACTCATATAGGTGGCAGACTTTTGTTGCCATCCATGTGTCCTCGATACAGCGGTTGTTTCCCGCGAAACATTGGTGTAATATGATCACTACCTGTAATTCTATGGATATTATATCTTGTTTGTTTATTTGTCTGGCTACGAAAGCCATCAATATAGAACTCGCAAATTTTACTGAAGCGTTTTTGCGAGCTTTAAAACGCCTTTTATCTCGAAAAGGACCTGTGTCTGTCATACACTTAGATGGTGGCACTAATTTCATCGGTGCCAAGCGAAAACTATACGAAATGTACTTCTTTCTATTATCGCCAGACTATGTCGATAGCTACAACCGCGAGTTAGTCGAAAACCAAATTGTATTTAGGACTACAGTCTTCATATGGCCGGTATATGGGAGAGCCAAAATACATCCATAAAGACACACCTTCCGAAGGTGATTGGCTCCCAGATCTTGACGTATGAGAAACTCATCACGATGCTCAGTCGGATCGAAGCTGAACAGCCGCCATCTAAATGTCTTAAGTTCTGTTCCGTCAGAGACGACAGCACTAACTCTCGCGCACTTCTTACATAGTATTCTATTCGACAATCTTGTCCAATCCTATTGGAACAGTTGGAGAGTGGAATATCTAAACACTCTTCAAGTTCGTGAGAAGTGGAACACTAGTTCGAAGTCCATCTAGAAAGGAACCGTGGTCCTCATACGCGAGGACAATATACCTCCCTTACGTTGGCCCCTAGGCATTGTAGAGGAAGTCCACCCCGGACGTGACAACATCATCCGTGTTGTCACTGTCAGAACCGCGACAGGAAGATATAAGAGGCCAGTCGTAAGAGTCTGCCCTCTTCCCTCTCAATAATTTTATATTTATTTTGTACTCTTAATTTAGTAGTTTAGTTTGTAAATATTATACTCTTAAGTGTGTTATTTCGAAAATCGTACGATTATTCAAGGCGGGAGTATGTTTGGTATTTTAACGGCTTTTTATATGTATTTAAATGATTACACTAGGAACACTGCTCTCACAAATATATTCCTTCCCTTTTCCTCCAAATAACTACTGACCCGCGATGGAAAGAGATGGAATGCGTGCGAGAACGCTACGACGCGGCGACGGGCGCCGCCAGCGACATCACTTGCGACCGACTTGCGGCTTGCCCGGAGCTCGGTACGAACAAAAACCGCGAAGCGACTGTTCGACCGATCGAACAGCAAAGCTACGTAATACCTCCAAAAAGACTATATTTGTGTGTGTATATTTGTTTTATTAAAAACTATAATAAGAAGAAAAGTGAGGAAGACCAAGTCAGCCAGCTTCTCAGAGAAAAATTCATACAGTCCACTGTCAGGGCTAGAGGTCAGTAGTTTCCTTTAGCTTTACCCACCAATTACAATGTTTGCATTCCCTTTCATCCACCAAACTACAAAGACTTAGAAATAAAAATAAAAAAAATACAAAATACAAAATATAGCTGCAAAAAAAAATATAATAAAATAAACACATAAGATGGAAAGTTTGAATATAAAATAGGTAAGTTGTTGTTGAATATATAGGGTATCTATACTTATATTCAATATAGTAGTAATTTAATTAGTTAATCATTTAATAATTTCCAGAAGTGATTCTGCATTTTCATAATTTTTCTTATACAACCAGTAACATATTTATTTTTCCCGTCCAACACCACACACCACCAACACCAGTCAAATAATTATGTTTATTTTTCCCGTTTTATGTTTTTGTTATTTTTATAAAAAATGTTAAATAGACGTTACTCTATAACTTCTATAAAATGGATACGTACTACTCTATATTTCTAAGTGATATTATATATATCATCACGGGTGCCTTACGGCGCCCGACACCGCCTTGACGCCCTCAGGATACCCAGCGGAGGGATTTAATCACACCTCGTCGTAGCCGATAGTATGCGTCTACACCGAAGAAGTGGATAGCTTGTCGCGATGTTTGGATAGACTCAATAACCCATCTATAAGCAGTTTCACAAGTTGGTATAGTAAAACTGGGACCGACAGCTTAACGTGCTCTCTGATGTACTATAGTGATGTTGTTGAACAAATGTAGATACATTTTTAGATTAAGAACTCATTGGTACAAAACGAGGCTTGAACCAGGGACCTAAGTGTTTTATAAGTCTAACCAACTCGGCCATTTCGAAATAATCATTTCGCAACACCACTAACTAATGGTACATTATCATACTTACATGGAAATATTGTTGTCAGCTTAATACAGAGTATTTGATCTATTTAACGAATTAAATCTTTACCAGATTTGTTTTTCTCAATAGGATTAAGAAGAGAGAAATAAATGATGCTTAATTGTGTCTCTCTCTTCACCCCCAAGAGGCTTGGCGAAAAGATAAATTAATTAAAATAATTTATAAGTTTCGTTGCTTCTGCAATACAAGTTTACAACCAGTAGCTTTACCATGAGATGTTACTAAACAATCTTTAATTTACTTTATAGTTTAAACAGCCTCCGTAGACTAGTAGTTGCGCCTTTAGCATTGTATCCGGAGGTCGTGGGTTCGATTACCACCGGACAAGGCAAAAAAATATTAATTAGTACGTTTTTTGTGTACAGTTTGTCTGGGGGTTTATAAAATATAATATGTATTATACTCAATGTAATATAACAAATACACTCAAATTTCAAATTCCTATTTTTTTGTCCCATTCATTGTCGAGACAATGGGTACTTGGTCTAAGTCCGCAAAATCCTTTATATTGTCTTTAGGTAAAAAGCTTAAACAGGTAACAGGGGATTCGCGTTCAGGTTTTCTTTTAGGCCGCGTTGTATGGCCATTGATATCAATGGCCATACAACGCGGAAATGCAGTTAGTGCTATGGGCACATTTTCTGATCCCTCGTCACCTCCTTAAATGTAAATATTGTAAATTATACTTAATAAGATTATCCTTTCAAAGAAAAATCTTTAAAAAAAAAGTTTGTTTATTATAGAACAAGTACCTTTACTTCGTTCCATTAATGTTGTTTTATATGTATTATATCGTTGTTTCTGGTACACATAGTACAAGCATAGAGCTTAGTTTGTGACCAAAGCAATATGTCTAAATTGTAATTGTAAACTTTAACTTATCCACCAATTGTTTCGTTTTATTTTTAAGTACGGCAATTCTTTCTATTGGTGAAATCACTGTGAAAGATTGTTTAACACAAATTCATGCTAGAGCTAGAAAACATTCTGTAAAATGTTTTTTTGTTTATAAAATATTTTTTAGCTTCAGCCCAAAGCTTTGTACGTATTAAATAGTTAAAAAAAAAAGTTAATTGTTGTATATTCCGAATTTCAAGTTTCTGTGTAAAATTATTTCTATAATAAGACTTTCCAATATAAGTGCGCGAACAAAATTCGTTCTTGACCGCTATTTTTAAGAAATTTAAAATAATATATAGGTAAGTATGTAATTTTAGTTTTAGTAAGTTTCTTACCTAACCCTATGCATAATCTTCCACTCTCTCAAACGTTAGCTGGTAGAAAATGCCTAAGGCATTAAGTTCGCCTATGTACAATTTTATTTTGTAATTTTGTGCAATAAAGTATTTTAAATTAAATAAAATAAATAACCAATCATATAAGTAGCAAAAAAAGATCCAGTTATTTGTCATTTTAATATACCCAACTTTTCTTCATAGAACACTTGTCTCTATCTATTGTGTTTAAAAACTTTTCCTATTAGACTGTTAAGACACTATATCTATGTATATCTTCTCTCCTTATAGCTATGTCGTAAAATTATATACACTGTGTTTTCCCAGGGTCTCAAACTAGATCTATAACAAATTTTATCTAAATCAGTTCAGCAGTTTAGTCGTAAAAACGTAATAAATAAATTAATAGAGTTACTTTCGTACTTCCGTTTAAAAAATCCGTCTAAAAAACTAATTCTTGTTATTGAAAAATAATGCGATTTATATTCCTTAAGGCCCCTAAGAATCGTTCACCCCCAACATGGGGGTTTCCAGTCCAATTATAATAATTAGCATAAAGCGAGGTAGGAAATTATTAATCTCATTTGAATATTCATGAATCCATATTTCAGCCGGTATTTTCGCTATTCGTTTATTTATTTCCTTACAGTCCGATTCTTCAGAGCTGTGACTGGAATTAATTACTTACATATTTTGAAACCCTATTCTTTTTCATCTTTAATAATAACAAATCCTGCTTTAGTGGGAGGAAGGTCTCTACAATTCGCTAGAACGACCGACCGGTCTCCTTACATATGCAAAAACCGTCAAGTGGCGTAGTCATGTTTCGATTTTAGTCTGTGGTTTATACTAGTTATCAGGAAACTACTGCTATCGATTTCTTCTCAAATTACTAGTCTCTTTTCAGAGTGCGGTACGAAACAAGCAGTTCATTTAACAATAATGCCGCACGAGGTTAATTTACTCGTAATGCAAATTCGTTTTTGTCGCCGCCCATTTCGTAACCGCATAATTTAGCTGGGATAGTGTAAGCGATCCATGCTATTAAACAACGTATTGATCGACCCCATTCATGAATTTTAAAAGATGTAAATCCTTACTACTTTATCGTCATATCAACTACCCGTTTTGTAACCACCAATTCTAGATATTATATTATATATCTGCATGCAAAGCCTAGTAGCTTTTCCTTCTAATATTAAAGTATTATGAATTTTATTGTATAAAGGGATGATAGGGCATCAGCTCCGTGATTGATGGAGGCTTGGTCATGGATTATAGAAAGTTTATTAATTTTTATTTGTGCCAAATTGAAAACGTTTTAATCGAAAAACTCGATAGAATTTATTACAACAAAAAGTTGATTTAATTAAGGCAATTTAATAGCAATACCTGAACAACAATATACATACATACTAATACTATATACATACTATCTCCTGACTGCAATCTATCTATCATCACGGGTGCCTTACAGCGACCGAGACCGCCTAGACGGCCCCAGGGTACCCAGCGGAGGGGTTTTTAATCCCACCTCGTCGTAGCCGATGGTATGAGTCTACAACAAACATGTGGTTAGCTCGTCCTGATGTTTGGATAGACTCAATAACCCATCTATAAACAATTTCACAAGTTGGTATACTGAAACTAGGACCAACAGCTTAACGTGCTCTCCAAGGCACTATAGTGGTGTTGTTGTACATTTTTTTTTTTGGTTAAAAACTCATTTACTCACCGGGGTTTAAACCGGGGACCTAAGTGTTTTTAAGTCTAACGCCAACTCGGCTACCACGTATATATTGCCCGCAGGTTCATGTAATGACGTGTTATTTAAAAACAAAACTATTTAATATTGTTTTTTTTTAGAGGAACCTGTTATTGATAAGTAAAATTTATAATTCATTTAAAACACGGTTTTATAACTGGGTACTATTTTTGGTTATAGTTAGTACTTGCCTAATCACTACAGTTGCCAAAAACTTTCGAATAAAAAAAAATCTCATGAAAGTAAAATATAATCAAAAAATTTTGGTACTTAATTATAATACCATTTTTATTTATTTTTAATAGACTCAAACTTTAATTGCTTTCACTAAACAACAAAATCTAATGAAAATAATGATAATTGATGAAGAAATCGTTACAAAAGCTCTTGCAATCGGTGTAGGGCCTTCCCAAAAAGTTATCCTGGATCCGCCCCTGATATTCAGTACCTACGCATAATATTCAATAAGTAAATAGTTCAAAATTCCTACTACAAAATTATTAGACTACTGTTCATTTCTTATTTGTAAAACTAAATAGTTTTAATTCATATTGGTGAATAAACACTTCAGTGACAAAGCCTTTGGTTAATCCTTTCAAAGCGAAACTTTAAATATTTTATACACCACAAACAGTCTTTACTTAAGACTAAAGAACAACGGAAAAAAATCTTTATTGCATTGATTTAAGGTTACATTTTCTCGGCACTGTGATAGGCTGATAAGTTAGTTGGTTTTTAAATGGTTTAAACTTCTTGTTTCATTGTGGGAAGTGACGAAGTTTTCAATTTATCTTTACAAAGCAGTGCTGAAATATTTTCTAGAATATTATATGATTTATCTATACTAATATAAATAAATATATATATAAACAGGTCAAATTGTAAACCTCCTTTTGAAATCGGAAAAATGGGAAAAAAATGGATTAGTTTGTTACTTATTATTACAAGACTGCTTAACCGATTTGTATGGAATTTTGCCTATATATAAAAATATTTAACTATATAAAAATATTTAACCGATGACACCGCATCGTATTCGCATGTTTTCAAACCTTCGTAGGTTTTCGACTTAAAATATTATTCCACCGAAAAAACTTCCAGCCTTCTTTGAGACAAATCTGCTATTAGATTTTTGACGCTGCGGCGTTTCCGACCGAGCGGTTCTTGATATTTAACGTTATGATGCTATATTTTATGCCAATACTATTTTTTTTAATTGATGAAATGATATTTTTCCGACAAAAAATCCTAGCGACGCGACGCCCCAAAATATCAAAATAATGAGGTTATATTTCCCGATACTGTAGGTATCGGGAAATATATTCAAGTTTAATTTTTGCAATATTGTTCAATTAATAGTAATAAAAAACAGCGGTTAACTTGTCCGACAAAAATTCCGCGCGTTCAGTCAAAATGTTTCCGATACATGCAAGTTTTTTTTTGATGCTTTGAAATTAAACGGATATTTATATATTATATAAATGTACTATCATATTAAATAATATGCATAATAATCACTGATACAGTGAGTACCTACTATGTTTGGAAGTGCGGAGCCAGCTGACACAGGTAGTGCCCTACCTAAAAGCTGACTCCAACCCATGTGTAACATTGTAATGTGACATTGTTACTGAAATAAAGTATTTTTAATATATTATATTATATGTATTATATTTATTTTTAGCATAATTTACACATGGCACCACATATACATACGTTATATGTGTACCAGAAGCTATATAATACATATTATAGTTTATAAACCCCCAGACCCATGCCAAACTGTACAGAAAAAACGTACGTACTATTTTGTTTTTGCCATGGGTGGGAATCGAACCCACGTCATCCGGATACAACGTCAAAGGCGCAACCACTAGTCTACGGAGGCTCATGGATGGGGGTAAAAAAAAAAAAAAAAACAATATTAGTATATTTCTTTCTGGTATACGCATATTATAAGCCTAGAGCTTAGTGTGTATAATATTTAACATTTATTATTTATTACATATACGTGGTGGCCGCGTTGGTAAGACCTTGGACTTAAAAAAACACTTAGGTCCCTGGTTACCAATTAAAAAAAAAAAACAAAAAAAAAAAAAAAAAATGTACATTTGTTTGACAACACTACTATAGTGCCTCGGAGAGCACGTTAAGCTGTCGGTCCCGGTTTCACTATATCAACGTGAAACTGTTTATAGATGGGTCTATTCAAAACATCGCGACGAGCTAGCCACTTGTTCGGTGTAGACTCATACCATCGACTGCGACGAGGTGGGATTAAAAACCCCTCCGCTGGGTACACTGGGGTCGTCTTGGTGGTCTCGGAAGCCGTAAGGCATTCTATAATAATATAAGACATCTATTATTATTATTCCTAATTTAAAGTAAAATATATTAATATTCATCGAAAATTCATAACATGGACCGTTTGATGGAGCCACGTCAACTTTTAGGGCCTCGGAGGTTATTCTCAAAGGATTCAAAAGAGAATTAGGAAAAATCAAATTTGGTATTTTTTTCCTGTTGAAAATAGGTAAGTATTCGTTTTTTAATACCTTAGGGGGTGTTTCTGAAAATATTTGTATTTTTTTTTTAAATAAATTTTAGCTTTTGGGACTGTATTTTTAGGAAACTGAGATGTAAAGAAATTTTTTACCAAAAAACTGACAATTGCGACGTTTTCGGGGATTGTTTTAAATATAACACTTAAGGTTTGGAAATAATAAACATCAAAGTCAAAGTCATTTATTTCATGTAAATCTTTACAGATATTTATGAATAGTAAAAAAAAAAAGTTTAACAATGAGGCAATGAGGTCTTAGAGTGCATTTGGTTAGGCAGCTATTCATTAACAAAAGAACGACAAATATTTATTATACCTCGATATCAGATTTTGAACTTAAACGCGATGGAATGGAAATCTTAATATGAAATATACCACCGAACACACACTACATAACCAACTAGTGTACCTTTTTCTCGTGATTTTTTATATCATTACCAGCCTGGTAATACTTAGTGTGCGTTTATTAATTTTGTTTTTTTTTGTATATCAAAAGTAGTCAAAAATCCTCAATCAATGTAAAAACTATGTTTATCGCTTGCCCTGTGAAAAACAAAAAAAAACTATTTTTACAGGATAAAAAGTATCCTATTTGCGTGCTATTCAGACTATAACCTATTTCTGTGCCAAATTTCATCGAGATTAGTTCAGCTGTTGGCACGATTGGGTAATGAATATCCATACACACATTTAGCATTTATAATACACTAGCTGTGCTCGCGACTTCGTCCGCGTGGAATAGTTATTTTTTTATCATATAAACTTTCATCCCCTATTTTATCCCCTTGGGGGTAGAATTTATCAAAATCCTTTCTTAGCGGATGCCTACGTCATAACATCTACCTGCATGCCAAATTTCAGCCCGATCCGTCTAGTGGTTTGGGCTGTGCGTTGATAGATCACTATGTCAGTCAGTCACCTTTGAGTTATATATATTTAGATTATTCTTTAATACATATTTTTTGTGTATCTTGAACCGTTTTCACGGCGCACGCAACGAAAGGCTTCAAAGATGAAATAATTTCTCCCGTTTTTTACACATTTACCACTATATCTTTGCTCCTATTGGTCGTAGCGTGATGTTATATAGCCTATAGCCTTCCTCGATAACTGGACTATCGAACACAAAAAGAATTATTCAATTAGAACCAGTAGTTTCGGAGATTAGCGCGTTCAAACAAACAAACAAACTCTTCAGCTTTATAATATTAGTATAGATTAGTATAGATAATAATATGAAGGTCAATTTACAGATATTGCTCTGGTCACTAACTAAGCTCTAGGCTTGTACTATGTGTACCAGAAACAACGCTATAACACATATTATATTTTACAAACACCCAGATCATGACAAACTGTACAGAAAAACGTACTAATATTGTTTTGCCATGGGTGGGAATCGAACCCACGACCTCCGGATATGACGCCAAAAGCGAAACCACTAGACTACGGAGGCGGTAAAATTTTGTTCAACAAATATATTTTTTTTTTTGGGCTGGGCCACCCTCACTCTTGGGTATAAAAAATAGTATACGACCTATTCTCAGACCTAACGAATTTTTTTTTAAATTAGAATCTATTTCTAATTTAAAAAACTTGTTTCTAATACGAGTATATAAAATTCTCTTGTCACGGTGTTTGTAAACAAACTCCTGCGAAACGGCTTGACCGATTTTTATGATTATGATACACAAAAATAAAATGGTTACAAACACCTTGACAAGATAATTTTATATATTAGATAAATTATAACATTTAAAAAAACTTATTTGACAAACTACCTATAAAATTCTAAATAAAATAAATGTCAAACGCCCAGCTTGTTTAAATAAATATATAATTAAAATTAGCTAAGAAAGCACATACATCACATTAAATAAATTAAAAAAAAAATACCATCACTGGTGCCTATTTGGCTCCCGAGAACCGTTTAAACGGCCTCAGGGTACCCAGCGGAGGGATTAACCCGTCCTCATTTCACATCACGTAATATGTGAATATTCATATATATTTATAATATTCACGTCATAATAAAATTTCCACAAATCGTGTCCCTTATTAACTAATTTTAATCATAATAGAACTACGACTTAACAACCAAGTATACTATTAGAAGTTAGAGTATGATTCTTTTGGTGAACCAGCATTACGGGGTCAGCAAAAATAATTGAGCG
Source organism: Monopis laevigella (assembly GCA_947458855.1). Classification (NCBI taxonomy): domain Eukaryota; kingdom Metazoa; phylum Arthropoda; class Insecta; order Lepidoptera; family Tineidae; genus Monopis; species Monopis laevigella. Next base: position 9,394,624 of record OX381599.1, read on the forward strand.
CCAGTGTATCCTAAACTTTTGCCTCGTCACAGTCATAACTCTTCTCATACTTGCATTACGCTTAGACGGCCCCAGGGTTCCCAGCCGTTTTAATCCCACCTCGTTGTCGAAGAAGTGGCTTGTTAGCATGTTTTGAATGGACTCAATAACCCATCTATAAACAGTTCCACAAGTTGGTACAGTGAAACTAGCTTAACGTGCTCTCCGAGGCACTATAGTGGTTTGTCAAACAAATGTACATAATTTTTTTAATTAAAAGCTTATTGGTACACACCGGGATTAGAACCAGGGACCTAAATATTTTGAAGTCCAAATTCTAACCAACTCGGCCACTACGTAATACATGCATCAAAATCTACATAATAGTTAATCTAAGCATGGTTTTAATTTGACTTCTTAATTTGGTCGGGTTATAATTGGCGGAACTTTACACTGCTAACAAAATATATGTAATTATTTATTTTTATTCAAACACATTATTTAAATATATTATTATATTTAAAAGAGTATTACTTTGTGGGTTCTATTCCCACCCATGGCAAAAATATATTAGTACGTTTTTCTGTACAGTTTGTCATGGTCTGGGTGTTTATAAAATATAATAATGTATGTTGCTTCTGGTACACATAATACACACCTAGAACTTAGTTTGTGACCAGAGCAATATGTGTAAATTGTCCTACATATTATTATTATTACTTAATTTTAAGTGAAAATCCTAAATCCGTCAAATGACCTCGTTATATTTCGGTTTAGTCTGTGGAATCTTTAAGAAATCCTTTTATTTATTTTTTTCCGAAATCCTAATAAAAAATAATGTATTATTATTATAAACCAAAACTTTCGTATTCTCGTGGAAAACAATAAACCAACATCTGATCCCAAAATAATATATTAATGTCCTCTCCAGATCCCTTAGGTTTTACACGCCCTGTATCTACCCTATTGTAACAGATTTTTTTTTATGTGGCAAGCGAGTAGCAGATATCTATTAATTAATCACTTTTAAGTGTGGCGAGTAACACCGAGTTGGCTAGGCCCAGTGTTTTTCAATATTTTTGAGACCGCTATCTATCTAAAATGGTTGCAGAGAATTATTTGTTTAATAAGACTTTCCCATATTCTTCCTTTTTTTTATACGGAACCCAAAGTGCAAAAACAGAATTTGCACACGACCGCTATTTTTAAGAAAATTAAAAATATTATATAGGTACCTACACACACCGGCAGAATTAGCGGAACACAAAAAAAGGAAGAATTAATATATCTTTTTCGTAGCACATTGCTTTTTTATATTTTTTTACATATATTTTTTAAAAACGTCTAATTTGAAAATGTCAACAGTATTTTTTTTCATTCGTTTATTTTAATCTCTTTTTTTATACATCTCTATCCACTACTTCGAAGTAAATTTTCCGTTTTCGTAAAGTACATAAATTCCATTTGAGACTTTTGTGTTTTCTTGCTTATTAATAAGTTACGAACATCTAAGTATGCCTGATTTAACGCTATCAGAAATCATCATGGCACATGAAATGAGAAGAAATGGTCAATCCTACAGATCGATTGAAACAAGACTTCGTTGATCGTTATCAACGATTCTTCGTAGCATCAAACGGTACATATTGACGAATTCTCTAGTGAGGAGAAGAGGACAAGGCAGGAAAAGGTGTACTTCAAGGAGAGATGACGGTTTTCTACAACTTCAAGTTCGTCGAAACACGAGACTTACGGCTGTGCAGGCCTGAAATGCATTGGAGGATGTTCGACGAGTAAGAGTGAGTGAGCGGACAGTTCGCACAAGATTCGAGAAAGTTGGTATAGGCTCATTTATACCCGCCAGAGCACCGAAACTTGAGAGACACCGCCGCACAAACCGACTATACTTGTCGACTATGCTCGTGAACATCATCATTGGGACTTTGACGAGTGGGGACAGGTTCGCTCTACTGATGAATGTAGAATTCTATTAAATCAGATTGATGGAAGGCAGCGAGTATGGAGAACCAAGAGTAAGAGAGCGTTATTTACAGTCTAATTTTGAAAATACAGTGGCATATGGCGGCGGCTTAATTATGGTCTGGGGAGGGATATGTTTAGGAGCTCGCACGGAGTTAGTGGTAGTCGACGGCGGGAATCTGAATGCTGATCGGTATATTTTTTTTTTTTTATTTATTTATTTAAAATACTTTATTGCACAAAATTACAAAATAAAATTGTACATAGGCGAACTTAATGCCTTACGCATTTTCTACCAGCTAACCTTTGAGAGAGTGGAAGATTATGCATAGGGTGCAAAAGCAAATAAATAACAATTTAAAAGACATATAGCGAATAGTATATAAACTACTTAAATATTACATGTAAATACTTAAACATACACTCAATACATAATATACTACTTATATAAATCATACAATATAATACATATAGTACATATCAAAACAGAAAATGCTAAAGGAAAAATTGGCAGTTACTTATTCAAATAATGAGTGGTGAGTAGACGTTTAAATACACCGATGGTTGGAGCCTGTCTTATACACAGCGGAAGCAAATTCCATTGACGAGCAGCTGACACAGTAAAAGAATCAGAATATTTGGTGGAGATGTGCGACGGGATCTTTAATTGGTTATTAACAGAGGAGCGAAGAAGACGATCGTGAAAATCACAGAGGAAAATAAATCGAGATTTTAGGTAAGAAGGGGTATTAGGATTATAGAGGATGTTATAAAGGAAAGAAAGCATGTGCACTGATCTACGTGATCGTATATTAAGCCATCTTAACTGTTTGCGGTAAATAGATACATGGTCATATTTGCGAAGGCCGAAAACAAAGCGTATGCACAAGTTAAGAAGGCGGTCGAGTTTATTGAGTAGGTCTTCAGTCAGATCAGAGTAACATACATCAGCATAGTCTAAAATAGGGAAAAGAAGTAAATTTACTAACATAATCTTTGTCTTAAATGGAATGAGGTACTGGGACCGCTTGAGCGAATGCATGCTGGCGAAAATACGTTTACTAACTTCCGAAATGTGATAGTTCCAAGAAAGATCGCAGGTCATATGTAAACCAAGGTTCTTAGCATGCTGGCAAAAAGGAAGAGGTATGCTATTAAATACTAATGGAGAGATTGATTCCACATCCAATCTACTCAACATGTGTTTAGAACCAAGGACCATGACCTGCGTCTTACAAGGATTAACTAAAATACCAAGGTTTTGCGAGCGAACCCGAATAGCCTCCAAATCACGATTAACCCTGGTAATGGCAACATTTATGTCACAGATATCAAAGTGTAGCGAAAGTTGCAAGTCATCGGCATACAGGTGATAGGAACTGAAATTAATTACTTGGACCATGGCATTAATAAAAACCGAGAAGAGCAAAGGAGATAAAACGCCACCTTGCAGTGAGGAAACACCAATCAGAGAAAACATTGTCCACCCGAATGCGCTGCCTGCGTCCGCGAAGATATGAGTTGAACCACTGTGTCGCAGTAGGAGAAATATTAAGTGAACGCAAAATAGCGATAAGAATATCATGATCGACACAGTTGAAGGCATTACTAAAATCTAGGAGAACAAGCAGTGTTAACTTTTTTTCGTCAATAGCACGGCGTATGTCATCAGTGATATTTACAAGAACAGTACTGGTGCTATGAGACAATCGAAAGCCAGACTGCCGCGGATTCAATAATGCATTAATTACTATTTAAAAAGTTAGTAAATTGTTTGTGAACAACGTGCTCCAATACTTTAGATAAGAAAGGAAGAATAGAAATGGGTCGTAGATCGTTAAAAGTAGTGGGAGCAGTTTTTTTTGGAATCGGAATAACATGCGCACTTTTCCAAGTAGTGGGAAAATGTCCTGAAGAGAGAGATGAATTAATAATTAATGTAATAGAAGGAAGAATTATGTCAATAATAGGAATAATCAGGGCGCGACCAATATCATAAGGCAGTGGGCCTTACTAGTTATAGATTTAACAATTTTCTTTACATCACCTGTGGTCACAGGCTGCAGTTCAAATTGAAGTGGGGCAGAAGCGGATCTTATTTGTGAGATGACATTAGATTTTTTAGCGGGGTCTAAAGGAGTAGAGGGGGAAGAGAAGTATAGATTAAGGCTGTTAATATCAGAAGGGACGAAACTATCGGATTTAGGTTTACCGAAACCAAGATTACGAAGAAATTTCCAAGTATTTTGGGGGGTGGAGGACCTAATGAAAGTATGAATGTATTGGCGTTTTGCGTTCCTACACATCTGATTCACGCAATTCCTTGCACACTTGAATGCATTCCAGTTTGCTTCGCTTCGGTCTTTCCTAACTTTCCTCTTCAAAGAATCTCTCCATCTCATGGCCTTTCGTATTTTATCATCTAGCCAGGGCGCCGGAGGTCTCTTCATGCGCACGGATTGTATGGGCGCATGTTTGTTATACAATTTTAATAATAGTTCGTTAAAAGTTGAGACCATTTCGTCTATAGAATCCCGTATTGATAAATTATGCCATTCGATGCCAGCAGCATCCGCCAATAGCAGGTCCGGGTCCATCCTGGCAAAGTTACGTTGAAGAAAGATCTTAGGTTTAAATCTAGGAGTTTTAATTTTGTAAGAAGCATATATTAGGTCGTGGTGAGAGAAGCCTGGAGCTGAGTATTGTCCAAAAGAAGAAATTCTGTGGGGATTAGCTGTGAGGATGAGATCAAGAAAGCTAGAGGAGTCATTTATTTGAAAAGTGCAATTCAATGGAAGAATAGAAACATTAACCGTAGAAGTAATTAGCTTGAGTTTTTTACTGCGTGAGTCGTCTTTTAATAAACAGGTATTGAAATCGCCCATGATGAGATTATGTTCGTAGGAGGGTAAATGTTGCTCGAGCAGTAATTCAAATGCATCAAAGTAGTCAATAGTAGGGGGAGAGTATACCACTCCGAGGAGGAACTTAACAGAATTTAAATCTATTTCAATGAGAATGAATTCAGAGGAGCGAGAATAACTGGAAGGAGATTGAGAAATAATTTTAAATGTAAGATTAGATCTAAGATAGATTGCGACACCACCACCAGCCTTACCAGTTCGATCGTTGCGAATCAGCACGAAACCTGGAAGAGAAAAGGAAGTAGACGGAAGTGTTGGTTTGAGAAAAGATTCAGAGATTAGGATAGCATGAAGATGTTCACTAGCAAATGTGGTAAGGAGATCAGCATAATGACTGGGAACACTCTGCGCGTTAATATGACAAACATTCAAATTTTTGGGAAAATGTGAGAAGGTAGTATGTAGTGCATCGCCAAGGAGGACATCGCTCTGACTGACATCAAATTCATCCGTACTAGATGAGTTACAAGAAAAAAAAGCCATTGAGTCATCATCTGAAGAAGAAAATGTCATAGTTTATAATAAAAGATATAAATATATAATAAATAAATAGGTATATCAAAAATACAAATATATATATATAAATATTTAGAAATAAAAGCATAAATTTTCATCACTTCAATCTGCCGGTTAACTAGTTTACAAAACATTTCTTATAAATAGGAATAATAAGGAAGTAAGAAATAAAATGGACAAAATATACAAGATAAATTCGCGCAAACACAGCATAGCCATCAAAAGAAAAAAAAAAAAAAAAAAAATAGAAAAATAATCATAGTGAAATTAGCACTAAGCCAAAGCCATAAAATCAATTTAAAAAGTATAAAATTGATTTGGCAAAAATGCGCGCCGTGCGCAGAAGCCAAACAAACATTATGAAAATATACTATATAGTAATAATAAAAATTTAAACATTAGTTTGTATGAGTACTTTGTTATACTAGTAACTAAAAAAAAAACCTAATAATTTGGATAATGATAATAATAATTGAGTTGATCATTTGTTTACAAAATACCTCCAAGTTATCTGTGGCTCTGTGCATAATACATTTAACAAATTATATGTTATATATATGAGAAAGTGCCTATGTTTACAACGAATTAATAAATAATTAGAAAATATCAGTGATCAGGAGTGAAGTTAACAAACAGTTCACCTCACTGTTTTTTACCCAATCTTGCTAAACGAAACTTTTTATTTTGAGTTTCTGGCTGGCTTGGTGGGTGAACAACAGCTAAATCCTTTAATTGGGTTATGGACTGCAAACAAAGTTTGGATATATAATGTTTGATGTAGATTTTAGCATCCTGGGACCAGCAGTTACTCAATCCATACAACCGACGTCCTTCTGTAAAAAGTTGTCTCCGAGTTGCTGTCAAGAACTCAGCCACTGAAACACCTGAACCTTTTAACAGAGTCTTAGAGCGCCAAAGCTTCATCCGCAGATCAGAACACCGGAGCTTAACAAGAATGGGTCTTGGCTTGTAGCCCCGACAACTTTGCCCAGTCTGTAGCTAAAAGCGATATCTTTACTCTCAACTACCTGCCTGAGCCTGCTAGACCCGAGGTCACAGATTATCTGTGAAGTATCCTCACCAGTATCCTCCTTCACACCTTTGAACAATAAAAACTTCCGCCGGCTCCTGTTTTCGAGATCCTCTGTCACACTGGCAATATTGGAGATTTGTGCCCTTAACAAAGTCAATGTATCCTTGACAAATTCCTTGAACGTCTGGAACTCCTTTGCTAGTTGGTTTAGAGTGGTGGTGGTGGATGCAGTAGTGAAACGGTCCTCAAATGACTTCATAGCTGTCTCGAATCTCTCTTCCAAACTATGGAGTGTTGACATTGGTCCCTCAGTCAGTCTAATAGTGTCCATATTGTTCAAAAATTAACTTGTGATAGTGAAAAATATAGGCAGTGAAGTGACTTAGTATATTATGCCTTCATAAAATGCAAAATAATGTAAATTGTATGTAAAATAATTAAATTTATTAGAGAAGAAAAACAAAACGTATTTATTAATTTCTTCCTACCCTCCGAAAAAAAAGTATATCAGGAACATGTTGTGCCATTTGCCCCATTTATTGGTAACAACTTCATTTTAATGCAGGATAATGCTCGGGCTCACAGTGCTCGCTCAGTACAGGCATACCTAAACCATGTTGGTGTTACGGTGATGGAGTGGCCAGCACGGTCCCCGGATATGAATCCGATTGAACACGTTTGGGACTTGCTAAAGAGGAGTGTCAAATCAAGAATGCCACCTCCTAACAATCTGGGCGAGCTGAAAAACACATTAGTTGAAGAATGGCAGAGGTTGCCCTAAGAAATCATTGACAACACCATTCGCAGCATGCCAAGACGGATGGAAACCATAATCAGGGCACGGGGGGGAAACACTCGTTATTAAACATTCATTTAATTAATTTTAAACCGTCATAAAATCTAAAATTTTCAACTGTTTCTCTGTCACTACGTAATCTAAGAAAAATGCATTTTGTTTAGTTAAGTTTTTTTTTTCATTAAACTTTAAGTATGGTGTTGCAAATTAATGTCAAAACATATTAATTTAATTGTTGTTTCATGTTTAATTATTATTTGTTCAAAAATAAAGCTAACTATTTTATACTCTCCCTTTTTTTTGTGTTCCGCTAATTCTGCCGGTGTGGTATTTAAATTTTAGTAGGTTTATTAACAATAAATTTATTTAAGATTGCCAAAAAGATGACAATAAATGTTAAATTAAAAACAAAAAAAATATATCAAAAAGTAAAATATTAATTCAAAAATATTTAATGTAGTTTTATATCATTTTGACATACTCGTAGGTTTTACTTTTCTTCATAAAACACTAAATGTACTCGTATATTTAAAAACTTTTCTCAAGATAGTTTTAAAACCAATATATTTGCATCATCTATAGATATGTCCAAAAATTATATATCCTATGTCATTTCCAGGGTCTTAACTATCTCCATACGAAATTTCATCTAAATCGGTCCAGTGGTTTAGCTGTGAATACGTAACAAACAAACAGAGTTACTTTCGCATTTATAATTAGGATGCATATATCTTTGATCTCACGAATGAAATTACTGAAATAGGTTTTAAAACCCAACTTGCAGTGAAAGTCGGTCTGCAAGAGGAATTCCAGCAAGGACTTTGCATCGTCTATTTAAGGATCTTGGCCTTCTAAGATCGGCCGTCGGAACTTTTATGGAACGTGTTTCCAGGATGGCGCTGACAGGATCTTATAGTATTTGGCTGGGTAGAGAGGGTAGTGAACACAGGAAAGTGTTGAATTTCAAGATGGCGCTTACAGGATCTTATAATATTTGGCTGGGTAGAGAGGGTAGTGAACACAGGAGAGTCCAAGATTTCAACACTCTCCTGTGTTCACTACCCTCTATACCCAGCCAAATATTATAAGATCCTGTAAGCGCCATCTTGGAGTTCAACACTCTCCTGTGTTCACTACCCTCTATACCCAGCCACTAAATATTATAAGATCCTGTAAGCGCCATCTTGAAATTCAACACTCTCCTGTGTTCACTACCCAACAGTTGAAAATTTTAGATTTTATGACGGTTTAAAATTAATTAAGGGGGAATTCGTATATGTGACGTCATCACCTTCTGTCAGATTTCAATAAAAAATGTTTGAGATTATTTCTTCAATTTATCCTAACTGTGGACAGTTGAGCCCAAAAGTCACTCTATTAAAATTTTATTGTATGGAGTATGAGTAAGCCCAGTCACATGGGTTTATTGTTTTAGATATATACTTTTAAAAAGCTTACTATTTTATTTAAAATAATGTTTTGTCGAAATAGTCATTTAATATGCGAGGATTTGATGTTTTAATAAAATTGATGTATTATTATAATTTCTAGACATGCATATAAAATATGATATAACCGCTACATTTTATTAATATATATTAATCTTAAAAGTTTAAGTGTATTGTAAGGCATTGATAACAGTAACTTTAAAAGGCTTCCGTAATAAACTAAGAATTTATTTTAAAGACATCTTTTTTTTATTTTGGACTAATTTAGCCAGTCCAAGTATTTATTTTAAAAGATGCTGTCATATGAATGATAAGGATTTGGGTCTGGGTCACTTTATTCTATTTACCTATCTATCTACACTAAAAATATTCCGGAGTTACCTAATTGGAATAATTTTATGTAAAATATTATAAATAAATTGTTTTTTTTTGTAAAATGTTTTAGTAAGTAAAATAATTTAGATAGACATACACATTTAAATTTATATATAACTTCTAGACGGCCTCACGGTACCCAGACTTATAGTATTCAAAGCAATCATAATATCTACATTATATACATAGTCTGGCCATCAATACTGTTACAATTAAAAATGAAATAAAAATTACATTTGAATTTGGAATCTGTAATTTTTATACGATAGTTCATTGTGTTTTCTCATTTTGGCGCCAATACATTGTACAATATTTTGCGATATTAAAATGGAATGGGGTGATAAAAAGAACCGAATCGCTGTGATTGTATTACACAAAGTAGGTATGGAGCCAAATGCAATTTTTAAAACTCTCCATACACTTGGTATTGTCAAACGTTTGTGTACCGGGCTATTAATAGATACAATGAGACTCCTCTGTTTGTGACAGAAAAAGATCTGGCCATCCATGTAGTAAAGCATAAACACACTAATACGCACGTTTGCACCCACACCCATACACACACACACTCACACACTCACAAACACCCACACCCTCCCTCGTATACCCCTACACACACACAAACACTCGCATATACACTTATACCAAAATATTGATTGTGGTCTGATATACACTTAGTTAATAAGTAGTTAATAGATAATAAGTAATTTACAGGATGCCTAGTTTGTATGCTAGGTCATTTAACTTTTGAAATTATATAAAATTTATAGCCTTTATTGTCTTATGAATATATATAAACCAACTTATTCTAAATTAAATTTATTTTTGAAGAAGCTGTGCCAGCTGACACAGGTATTGTTTTACTTAATAGCTGGCTCCAACCTTAACAATATGTAATTCTTAATCTTTGTTACTGAAATAAAGGTTTTTATTTTATTTATTTATTTATGTAGTGTTCGTACGAAAGAGGTGGTTATAGCAGTAAGGGAAAAAATTCGAAGAAATCCTGTCCGAAAGCAAAAGATTTTATTTTGGGAGATGAAGATAGCACCTAGAACCATGTCGCGTATTTTAAAAAAATACTTAGGTCTTGGTCTACTGGTTATTTCTTAACTGATAATTAAAAAAAGAATAGGATAGTAAAATCGAAACAACTACTGAAGCGGTACGCAAAGGGGGGTCACAGAAAAATGTGACGAATGAGATTTTTTTTCAATTGAGCAACATTTTAACAAACAAAATGACCATATTTATGCTCAGAGCTCTAAGGAAGCTTCTCAATTAGTCGACAGAGCGCAACGTGGGCATTATCCGACTTCAATGATGGTTAGGTTGGGTGATAGCTATGCAGGAGTGTCTGAGCCATATTTTTATGGAAAAGGTATCAAAACATCGGCACAAGTGTATCAAGACACCATTCTTGAGAAGGTAGTTAAGCTCCTTAACAACACCATGTTCAATAACCAAGTATGATCCTTCCAGTAACACTTGGAGCCCGGTCATAAAGCTCGGTCCACGGAGTCTTGGTTGGAAGCGAACGTTTCGGACTTCATCAGAGCTGAAGACTGGCCGTCGTCTAGTCCCGATCTTACTCCGCTGGATTATGATTTATGGTCAGTTTTCGAGAATAGGACTTGCTCTAAACGCCAGAATAATTTGGAGTCCTTAAAACAATCCATACGATTGGCAGTGAATAATTTTCCCATGGAAAGAGTGCGTGCTTCTATTGATAACTGGCCTCATCGTTTAAAGGACTGTATTGCAGCCAATGGCGAACACTTCGAATAAGCTTGTTATATTTTTAATTACTTTATGTTTATGTATTAAACTAACACACTGTAGAAATAATAAATATAATTTGCAATAGATTTTTTTTTCTTTCTTACAATATTTATGGCAAGACTTGACAAATATGACAAATTATCCCATGGAAAGAGTACGTGCTTCTATTGATAACTGGCCTCAACGTTTAAAGGACTGTAATGCAGCCAATGGTATTAATGGTAATTGCACTTCGAATAAGCTTTCTAAATTTTAAATTATTTTATATTTATATATTAAACTAACACACTGTAAAAGTAATAAATGTTATTTGGATTTTTTTTTTTTCGTGTTACAATATTTATGGCAAGACTAGGTATATCTATTATCTGTCCGTTTGTTTTGAACTTGTCTCTAATTAACACTAATAAGGCTTAAATACAGGGTGTCCAGTGGCAGATTTCAAAGTTCGAAAAATTGTAAAAAAAAAACTACACCTCTAATACAAAGTATGTTTATTGTTATTTAAAAACAAGAAATGCGGATTTAATTATTTGAAAATCACATTCTCCAAATGGCGGCCATCAAGCCTGACACACTCTTCGAGTCTAGCACGCATGTTTTCAAAAACGCGTTTACAAAGCGACTGGGGAATCCTGGTAATTTCGTCTTGAATATTTTGTTTAAGTTGTGTCACAGTGCTCGGATTTGTTTTGTAAACAACGGATTTTAAGTACCCCCATAAGAAAAAGTCACACGGACTTAAATCTGGTGACCTGGGTGGCCACGGTATGGTGCCGTTCCGGGATATGTTTTTTTCTGGAAATAACTGCCGCACTGCATTCATGGACACATTAGCAGTATGAGCTGTGGCCCCGTCCTGCTGGAACCACGTGTTTCGGTTGAAGTATGGATTATTCTGCAGTTCCAGTCTAAAAAAGTCATTTATCATCTCGGTATATCTCTCCGAATTCACGGTTACAGTTTGGCCACGTTGGTCTTCAAAGAAATAAGGCCCTATGATGGCAGATGCAGACATTGCACACCAGACTGTAACTTTAGGTTTATGTAAAGGCTCTTGATGCATTTGTCTTGGGTTGCAGACATCCCAGTAACGGAAATTTTGCTTATTCACATATCCTCCGATATGAAAGTGAGCTTCGTCACTAAAGAATATGTTACCCATCCGAGTAGCAGTACGAAATCTCATTAACATCACCTCCGCGTAAGTTTTTCTTAATGCAAAGTCAGAATCATGTAAATCTTGAACGATTTGAATTTTGTACGGATGTAACTTGAGTTTTTTTCGCATTATAACCTGTAAAGTCGATTTCGTAATCCCCAATATCGATGAACGCGCTCGAAGTGATAAACGGGGATTTTCAGTGACAGAAACCATAACACGTTCAACATTTTCGTCCGTGGCTACCGTTGGTATAGGTCCTGGTCTGGGTCTAGTTAATGTTGATCCTGTAGCTCTGAACTTTGCTACCCATGACTGTATGAGGTTGATCGATGGTCCATCACGTAATCGACGAATACCGTAACGAGTATTAAATCGACGCCGTGCTTCAGACAGCGAAAAACCACTCAAAATGTACGCCTCGACTGCAAAAGCGCGGTGCTCTCCACTCCACTGTTCCATGGCTACTAAAATCTCCGCAGCGCTTGCGCTTTGAACTACACACCCCGCGCCCCTCTCCCGTATTGCGGTCAGATACTGTGTTCGTTCAAACTTTGAAATCTGCCACTGGACACCCTGTATAAAAAAAATACATAGGAAAATATAAAACAAAAATTGACATTTAAAATGTACATGAACTAAATTATAAAGTATCACATTCTTTCATTTTACAAAATATCCTTTGTTGACCGGTTTTGTCCATTCTCAATAATTAATCTATCGTTTTTTGACATAACATAATATATTATCATAAATTTGACCTTACTGTTACACCATAGCCTACACAAATACACACATCATACATTACACACACACAACCCACACAGACGTGCACTACCCATATTACTATCAATAATTCTTATAAACTTTAATAACTTACCTACCTGTTAGGAATATGTATAAAATTGTAATAAATAAATATATAAAATATTTTGCGCGTTTGAAAATGTTTTTTATTTTATATATCGTAAAAATGCAATATTATACTATAAATGCACTATAAAAAAAAAATATATAAATATTGGTTACTATAATAGTATTGGGCACGAGCCCTCCCGAGGTCGCACCTATAAATAAATGAAAAATGTTTATTTTCATTTATCACCAATTCACCAATCATTTGCAATGTTAATAAATATTTTCTAGCGTAGAATAATTTAAACAATGTTCTAGAAATTACCCACCGCCAGTTTCTAAAACATTTTTCGAATTATTCTACGCTAGAAAATATTTATTATTATCTCGTATTGTTCTTCTTTATCGCCGCCCATTTGGTAACAGTGTCATTTGGCCGGCATAGTAAATCGGTCTAATACTATTGAAATCACATCATATTAGTCCCTATTCATAAACATTGTATGTTTGCCTTGAGTTAGATACAAACAGTCACACATGCTGTAATAAAAAAATAAAAAAACTTTGATTTGTAATAATATTAAAGATGATAAAATAAGACAATACATTATTGTGTTAGTATTTAAATATTAGATAGGTAATGTTTTTTTTTATAGTACTCTGCCAAGAAATCTTATATAAATGATTTATTTGATAATGGATGAACCCTATCGAGTGCTTTGCTTTGGACATATAAAAAAAAACTGAATTAAAAAAAAATACGAAAAAAAAGAAAAAGGTGTTTATTTAAAAATTGTAAAATAATGTGCGCCCGACGATACATTTTATTAAAGATTTAAAAGCGACCAAAATAAATAGCTGTTGTGTACTTTTAGTTACATCGGCCAGTCTGTCTTTTTTTTTGTAAGGTTATATTGACAGTGACAGTTGGTGAAAATTGCATATTTATTTTAGCTGAATATGTAGTTAATCGTGTTAAAAGGTGTAAAAACATAGAATATAATCAAAATAAATATGTACTTGTCTTATAAAATTCCAAACAGTGAATATTTAGTGTTCCAATAGTGAAATAGAAAAAAGCGACGCGGAGCCACCTTTCACAGGCGGGATCGCCCGCACAATGACGGCCTGTCATGGATTTTGTATGAAGATTTCTGTCTGGCAAGTTTTTGTAATTATTTAATTAATAATTTTCTATTAAACTTGCAAAAATCTCTCTATACTTTTTTAGAATACATAATAAACTATTGATATCTATTTTTTTACCACTATAAATTGTTGTAGTTTTGTCGCTTGCAGAGGCGCTTGCTGGATCATATAGTATTTGGCTGGGTAGAGAGGGTAGTGAACACAGGAGTGTTGAATTCCAAGATGGCGCTGACCGGATCATATAGTATTTGGCTGGGTAGAGAGGGTAATGAATACAGGGGAGTGTTGAATTCCAAGATGGCGCTTACAGGATCTTATAATATTTGGCGGCTGGGTATAGAGGGTAGTGAACACAGGAGAGTATTGAAATCCAAGATGGCGCTTACAGGATCATGTAGTATTTGGCTGGGTAGAGAGCGTAGTGAACACAGGAGAGTGTTGAATTCCAAGATGGTGCTGACCGGATCATATATTATTTAGCTGGTTAAAGAGGGTAGTGAATACAGGAGAGAGTTGAATTCGAAAAGGCCATTAACCCTGCTTAGCGGTCTCAAGTCTGGGAACACTGCAGTTCTCTCCTCTGGCCTCCAAACCACGCAATGGACTCTGCACCCGCACGGAGAATCCATGGATAACTAAGAACATTGTCTCAACCATATTAGGTATCATATTATATGTGTATAACTACTACAAATTTAATAAAGACCTCAAACAATTTAAGTACATCTACAATTCGACTTTTGAAAGAAGAACATATGAAAAGTTTTCAAAGACGAATTAAATTTTGCTTACTAAAGGGAAAATTTTCAGCGCGTGTACTTATTTACTTAAATACTGAAGATATTAAACTTTGGAATATTATTTACCTTTGTGTTAAAGATGTGAGTTAAACACCAGAGAAGTGAAATGGTAGATATGCCTCGACAGTACACGTGATGGCCGAGATGTTACCTTAGGCTTAAGGGACCTAAAAACACTTCAATTTTTAGGTCCCCAGTTTATATCAATAAGTTCTTGTACGTCAGTTTGATAAAACCACTATAGTGCCTCGGAGAGCACGTTAAGAGGGCGTATAAAAGCAAATAAAAAAGGTAAAATAAAAGATGCCTCTTACAAAGCGTGCGAGTGAGAAACAAAAGAAAATCTCGCGCGGAATTCTTGGAAAAAATACAGTTCTTTTTCTATAACTTTCATAATATTTTGATTTACAAAAACGCTAGGCCACGCACTAGATCTTACACATATAAAAAACATGGCTTTATAATCTGCTCTACATTGATGTTTATGCGCCATCTTGTTGGTCTTAGTTTCACTATACCAACTTGGGAAACTGTTTAAAGATGGGTTATTGAGTAATTCTAAACACCGCGATGACCTGACCACTATGGTGTAAACTCAGAGTACCATCGGTTACCAAGGGATAGTAATAAACCCTGAGACCCTCTAGCTAGGCAGTATTAGTTTATTGTGCGATCACGGGTACCCACCCGTGGAGAGCCGTGAAAGTGCCGGAGAACACGCTAAGCTGTCGGTCCCAGTTTCACTATGCTTGTGAAAATGTTTATACATAGGTAGGTTATTGAGTCTATTCTAAAAAAAACGCGGCTATCTGGCTACGTATTTAGTAATGGCAAATAGTTGAGATTAAATCTCCTCCGCTGGGTACCCTGAGGTGATGGTACTGAATTTGGAATAATTTAGGATAGAATATTCGTAGTAAAAATATTAGCACTAAAATTATTTATATAATTAAATCAGTTATTCTTTCTAAAATAAATAACTCTTTGCATAAAATTTGTTGACTTTAAAGGCAAAAAGTTCGTCATGTTTTGTATTTTGAACGTGTAAGAAGTGTCACACTGGTGTCCCGTGTGAATTTATTTAATCAACAACTTACTTGATTAACTTTAATTTATAAATATACAATATGGCGATTTTGAAAGGTTGTACTTTGGGTTAGTTCTACTGATCAATTCTAACAACTTTTCCTATAGATCTATGTGTCGCAAATGAAAAAAAAATCCTTCTCCATACAAACTAGTAATGTTAAAATGATTTTCTATGAGTAAGATTTTTTTTTTCATTGGCCACACATAAGAAAAGTTTTTCGATTTGATCAGTAGAGCTTTATGCATAAAGCCAATCTCATAAAATACCTAAATAATTTTAAATCACCCTAAAAAATGTGTACATTTGTTTAACCACACCACTATAGTGCCTCGGAGATCGGAGAGCACGTTAAGCTGTCGATCCCAGTTTCACAATACCTACTTGTAAAACCGTTTATTGAGTCTATCCAAACATCGCTATGGTATAGACTCATACCATCGGATACGACGAGGTGGAATCAAAAACGCCTCCGCTAGGTACCCTGAGGCCGTCTTAAAATTCCGATGTTTGGGTGACTGGAACTTGGTTGGCTCAGCGGTTGAGCGCCTCGCCACGATAGCGAGGTTCGTGGGTTCTAGTCCCACCCACCAGGATTTTTTTTATTGCATTTTTATGTTTAAAAAATTTAATATAAGATTATCCAAAAAAAACAATATTTTACCGACATAATTTTTAAGATTAAAAACTCATTGGTACAGTCAACGGCAAGGTAAAGTATACGTTTATAAACGAAATTGTCTCTTAATAAAAGGCATAGAGTGCATGGGGGTATACTTGCCGTTGACTGTACACACCGGGGTTTGAACCAAGGACTTAAGTATTTTTAAGTCTAAGGTCTAACCAACCCGGCCACCACGTATATTAAATCTATCTAAATAAAAAAAAAGTTATGTTTTGTATCTGTAGGTAGGTTTTAACGAAATAAACGCTGAATGTTACTCCCAATAACATACATTTTTAGCTTTTATCTTTCTGTAATTATAGTTTGTATCTAATGAGTGCCTCTTATGTGATTTACGCACAAACAAATTCAATTAAACAAACATTTAAACAAAAAAAACTTATTCTTATGCTCCTTTAGAACTTTTTTTTGCAAATTTAATATTGAATATAAATGAAAAATATTTAAATAAATTAAGGATTTACCTACTTTATTTGCTTTAAATACTATTGACCGCAAATTAAATGTTTTAAATAAAGGTGAAAATATAATATTTTTAGGATGCTATTGAATTTATTTTTTAACTCCTTTCAGGATGCGGTTACGGAACGAGCTGTTGATTTGACGATAAACCACTCGTAATGCAAAATCTTTATCGCCGCCCTATAAAAAATATATATAGAAGCATAGTAGACTCTCTATTTCTCTATTTCTTTCTCTTTATATAGCTATACCCAATTTAATATCGGAAACTTTTAAGCGAGCATTACTCAGATTTAATCGTTAAAATAAATAATTACTCTAAACAGTTTTTATTACTTTTTTGCCTTCTCCGCGCAAAGGCAAAATTGCGGAAACACCACACTTTGGAACGCGGCAACTTCCGGCGAGAATTTATTAATTTAAAGCTTCCTAGATTTACTGAGGACTTAACTGGGGAGTAACTTAGTTTAACAAGTCTTAGTTTAGTTTAACTGAAGTAAGTTATTTATTTATTGGATATTCCTTTAATCCAGAGTCCTTTAAGCTAGGCGTGAATAGTTTCTCAAACGGACATAGTGGAATCAACCAATTGAAGCAAGCACCATTACTACTATTGGTTGAGAACATTTTTGGACGTTACATTGCATCTTGGTCACATGTCCTGCTCTATTAAAAAAAAAGTACGTAATGGCCTAGCTAGAGAGTTTAAACAACGTCTAAGTGATATGTCTATCATAATAATAATAATATTTAGGACAATTTACACATATTACTTTGGTCACAAACTAAGCTCTAGGTTTGTACTATGTGTACCAGAAGCAACGATATAATACATATTATATTTTATAAACACCCAGACCAAGATAAACATATATCTTATAGTTTATCCAATTACATACATATATAAAAACACAATATATAATTAATAACTTGCTATATTTCGCCTTATTAGAGCGGCTACAGGCAACAATATTCACAAAATAAAGTAGGTACATGATATGTTATTCTTTTTCCATACGTGGCATTCGAACTCACGACCTTTGGATACGATAACAAAGGCGGAACCACTACTCCACGGAGGGGTCAAATCTAACTCGAATTTCCTTATATATACCTCTTTTTGGTTTAAAAAGTTTCACACCTAGTGAATCGATTTAGATGAAAATTGAATTCTGGGAACAACATAATATTCTGTATCATTGATGTTACGTCAAGATATAATTACATATTTTGTGTATTTAGGTATAAACTTTTTTAAAGATATAAAAGTCTTTTAAAAATATATGTGTTATATCGTTGCTACAGGTCTCAGCTCAACCTCACTCCACACTAACTTACAACAACTTACGCTTACAAAGTCAAACTTTAACCCTTCACTGCCTTACTACCCCGTAACCAACAACATAGCATTCATTACAGAACAACCTTACACCCCTATAATACATGCACCTCAAACACAACGACACACCACACAAATATTCACCCCACTTTCCTTAATTAATCAATGTTTCACCCTACACGAACAACCCCACACCACACAAACATACATGTACCACATTTTCATACGGAGACAAACACCTTACCTTATACTGACTTATTACCCCGTTACCAACTACATCATATGCACCTCAGCTTAAACACACACCACCCAAACATACACTCCACTTACCCTTAAAAAGTCAAACTTTCACCATACACGGCCTTTCTACCCCGCCACCAAGAACATAATATTAACATACATGACACACACCTTACAGACACTACTACATTCAGATACCACTTATATTAAGCGTTAAAACGCTTTCTTCTTCATAATACCACGCATAGTACGTACACATAGTTTGTAATAATAATATGTAATTATTTCAATAAATGTAAATCGATTACCCATAGCACAGGTTTTTCCTAGTATGGGATCCGGTAAATTAAATTATAAACTGTAAACATTAATTATGATTAAAAAGTTTAAAAAGCGGCCCCAGCCTAGTGGTTAAGTCACTGCGCAACTGATAACAAGGTTAAGCAGATGACAACAAAGCCGGCCTGGGATGGGTGACCGCTTTATACAACGAGGCTATTTCATCATAAACACCGCAACAAGCTCGCCACTTGTTAGGTGTTGCCTCCGAATACCATCGGCGAAATGAGGATGGGTTAATCCCTCCGCTGGGACCCTGAGGCCGTTTATTCGGTTCTCGGGAGCCAAATAGGCACCTGTGTTGTGCCTATTTGGCTCCCGAGAACCGAATAAACGGCCTCAGGGTCCCAGCAAAGGGATTAACCCATCCTCATTTCGCCGATGGTATTCGGAGGCAACACCTAACAAGTGGCGAGCTTTTTGCGGTGTTTATGATGAAATAGCCTCGTTGTATATAGCGGTCACCCATCCTAGGTTCTGCCTTATTGTCATCGGCTTAACCTTGTTATCAGTTGCGCAGTGATTTATTTATTTTATAGTTTTTTTAATATCTTTATATTTGACTAGCTGTTTCACCCGCCGCTTAATTAAAAATATTAAATCGAAAAAAAAAATCCAATGTTCTTCGCTATTAATAGAGCTTTCTATTGGTGAAATTATTTAGACAAACGGAGTAGTTTTTGAGTTTATTCGGAACTAACTATCAATTATTTTTTTTCTCTTTATAATTATTGTATAGAAGAAGTACGAAACCCGTAGGGGTTTTTTTTGTAGGGGTATGAAAACCCCGGTATGTAGGGGTTTTTGTTATAGTAATTTTAGTGAAAAAATAACATAATAAAAATATTTTTGAGAAATAAATGAAAGCAAGTAAAATAAATATTTACTTACCCAAATATTCCATCGTGAGATCCCGCATTTCTTTCAACTTCAGTTTATTTCAGAAATGAGCTTGAATCCTTACAAAATTTAATTTTATCCACTCAAAGTAGGAAATAAATGCGGCTAAAGGAAATGTTTAAGGAAATTTTACAACCTAAAGAACATTTTCAAAGTAACTGCGCTTAGTTAAGTCTCCTAGACTCGTGAGTAGTGGATTTTATGAAACAATTTATGAAATTTTCTTTTCAGCTTTATTAACTGCTTCCTCCTTTGAGCTTTGTTTTCATTTTGTTTTTGTAATAACTTGTAATATATTTTTGATTAAATACGAAGGTCATACTGATAGTTCTTATAAAATTAAAAACTGATCAAACTTAAGTTATTAGTTTTATTATATCTTTTCAAAATAGAGTTATTCACATCAATACATCGCTGCATCTGATGGAACTACTGAAAAAAGCACTTTGCCGACTCATCCTTAGGGGTCTCTTCAACGGCCTTTTGAAACGCAACCACTGCTTCCTCTGCGTTCATAAAACGTTTTCCTCGAAGTTTTTCTATTATTTTCGAGAATAAATAAAAATCGCAAGATACGGGTTCGGGACTATTCGGCGGGTGCCCCAGTAATTCCATGTCTGACGTCGCTAAATAGTCGATCGTTCGCCTGGCAGTGTGCGTTGTCGTGGTGAAGGAGAAGACGAAAGTTTGGGAGTCGGCCACGTCGCAGAGGATCCTCTGCGACGTCGTCGATTTCCGAACTTTTTTAAAGATAAGTGGCAAACAAATATTAGTGTACCCACCGACTGAAGATAACATGTGTTGTGCAGCGTAGAGTGGCCTATCATCAGATTCGGACAAGCTTAGGCATCGATATAAGTCTAGTGCACAAAATCCTCCATGAACATTTAGCGGTCAGGAAGCTTTGTGCCCGTTGGATACCTCGTAATTTAACCGAGGCTCAAATACTCTGTCATGTTGATTCTGACATTAAATTTTTCAAATATTTAATGGACGTGACTCAAATGCTGTGTTCTAAATACTTATGGGTGACGAAAGCTGGATTTACTGTTATGATCCGGAAACTAATAGACAGTCTGCTCAATGGGTGTTTCCTTCCGAAGAGTTGCCAACTAAAGTGAAGAGAGTGTGGAGAAATCCACCTCAATGGGAATAACACTTGAGAATCTACCAGAACGAGAACATCCCCCGTTTGTAGAACGGTCAAAAATTTCAAAACCTTCCAAAACATTATTTATTCAGTAGCTCAGCGACCCTAGCAGTCGAGTAAAACTTCTTAAGGCGACACACGTTCCTATATCTACCATATGTTCATCCCTAGTGCCTGTGTAATAAACTCTTTATCTGGGGGCACGGCCGTGCCCCCACCAAGTCGAGCAAAAAAGCGTCACGGCCGTACCATCCTTTTCTCGAAGCAATTCAGACCATTTTCGACCCCCTGTAACTTCGTTGTGGATAAAACTAGAAGACTGAAATTTTCAGTAACCATGCAGGCATTGTAAAGACACGTATATTTCAAATTTCATTCTATTTGAACCAGTATTTTTAAGAATTATAACGGGTCAAATTTCTTAATTTTGTCACTCACTGACTCACCGATCATCAAAATTCTAAGGCACTTCTAGCAGACCTAGAAGCTTCAAATTTGGAATATAAGTAGTGTTTGGTGTATGAATCAAGGAAAAACTAAAAAATCTAGAAAAGACCGCAAAGAAAATTAAGCCCATACAGCCAAGTCTTCAGTTAAATTTTTCTATATTGGCTTTATTCGTAACGATGTTTTACGGCAGTTATTATTATTGCGTGCGAA
Organism: Monopis laevigella; assembly: GCA_947458855.1. Classification (NCBI taxonomy): domain Eukaryota; kingdom Metazoa; phylum Arthropoda; class Insecta; order Lepidoptera; family Tineidae; genus Monopis; species Monopis laevigella. Next base: position 9,416,285 of record OX381599.1, read on the forward strand.
GCCGCGGGTTTAAGCTAGTCCCATATAAATATAGGCGCATGGTAGTGCCCCTGCCAAATCGAGCAAAAAATGGGTATTCCCGTCATGAAAACACGTGTATTAAATTATTTATTAATGCAAAAAACGTACCTACGTGTGTATTTGTACTTATTACAAGTGCGTCATCATCATCATCATCATCAGCCTATCGCAGTCCACTGCTGGACATAGGCCTCTCCCAAGACACGCCACTGATCCCTATCCTCCGCTCTTCGCATCCAGTCTCTGTCAGCCACCCTCCGCAGGTCATCAGTCCATCTAGCTGCGGGGCGTCCTACGTTACGTGCGCCAAGACGTGGTCTCCACTCCAATATCCGCCTGCTCCAACGGTTATCTGTCCTGCGGCAAATGTGACCGGCCCACTGCCACTTCAGTTTACTAACTTTCAGAGCTATGTCGGTGACTTTAGTTCTCTTACGAATATCCTCATTCCTGATTTTATCCATAAGAGAAACTCCTAGCATAGCTCTTTCCATAGCTCGCTGAGCGACCTTGAGTTTGTGGACCAGCCTCACTGTAAGTGTCCACGTTTCAGCGCCGTATGTCATCACTGGTAGGACGCACTGATTAAAGACTTTTGTTTTCAAACACTGCGGTATGGCTGACGTAAGGACGTGGCGTAGCTTCCCGAACGCTGCCCAGCCCAACTGCACCCTTTTGTCGGCTTCACTCTCGGAGTTGTTCCCACCGAGATTTAGGATTTGGCCCAGGTAGATGTATTCCTGAACTACTTCGAGAGTTACACCGTCCAAAATGACGGGTCTCGGAATGACCTGGTCGTTGAACATGACCTTGGTCTTTTCCAGATTCATTCCGAGACCCACCCGTCGAGAGGCACAGTTTAGACTGACCAGCATTTCCTGCATATCCTGCAGCGACTCCGAGAAGAGGACAATATCGTCGGCAAACCGAAGATGTGAGATGCGTACAAGTGCGTAAGGTTTTATAATTATATACCACGCGCTGCGATGCAGCGAGTGAGCGCGGGCCGTTACTACGCGCTGCGCGGTGCTAGCGCGAGGGCGCGGGGCGGGGACAGTGGCGGGGCGCGCGGAAAGGTGAATGTCGCCGAGCGAGCAGCAGCCGCGCTCGTATGCGCGAGCGACCCAATGCTGTTCGGATGTGCCCAGAATTCTTACCTATAAGTTTGCGATTTTCATTGATAATTTCGATTGCTATATTAGTTTGACGACTAAAGGCTACTCACAAGTCTGGGCGGTTTACATCTAATTAATGTCGACTTTGGAAGTGTTAAAGCGCAGGAATCCTCAATTTGTGAATACAACAGACTAAGAAGCATTTACCGTCCAGATTTGTCAAAAATTGTAACATCAAAGCCTCCCAGAAAAACGCATAGAGACAGGAAGTGGGCTCTTAGAAAAACTGTAGCTGAAGCTCAAGAAGTAGTACCGGAAAAGAGAAAACGGAAGGCTACCTACAAAAATTAGAAAAGTTCATAAGTCAGAGAGAGGGCTTTAAGAAAATTCGTTGCTGGTAGATATACATATATACAATAAGTAGAAGGTACCGAAAAGGAAAAAAGTAGAACTGTCTACAAAATACCAAAAGAAATGAGATCCCATCAAAAACAATACTTGTCAAAAAAAACAAGTCTCGCAACTCAGTTGTTCTGCGGTAAAAAGTTGTGAGATCCATGTAATACCAAGTCGGTTATTAATTTATTCAGTCTCTACTTAAGCGACTTTCTGTCGTAATACGTCCAGTCTCTAAGACCACGATCGTGGTCCATAACAATTGAAAATCAATTGTGTCTGGAATCTCCGTACTCGAAGCATTAAGTTGTTACGTAATAATTGACAGCATCTTATAGTGACGCATATCAATATTAAAATTCTTTAATGTTTTATATAAATATATCGAGACTTGGCCATCGCACTAAATAATTGAATTTACATGTGTTTTCAGGCGATTGAATTTACACGTGTTTTCAGGCAATTGTTATGGACCACGATCGTGGTCCATAACAATTGAAAATCAATTGTATCTGGAATCTCCGTACTCGAAGCATTAAGTTGTTACGTAATAATTGACAGCATCTTATAGTGACGCATATCAATATTAAAATTCTTTAATGTTTTATATAAATATATCGAGACTTGGCCATCGCACTAAATAATTGAATTTACATGTGTTTTCAGGCGATTGAATTTACACGTGTTTTCAGGCGATGGCCAAGTCTCAATATATTTATATAAAACATTACAAGAATTTTAATATTGATATGCGTCACTATAAGATGCTGTTAATTATTACGTAACAACTTAATGCTTCGAGTACGGAGATTCCAGATACAATTGATTTTCAATTGTTATGGACCACGATCGTGGTCTTAGAGACTGGACGTATTACGACAGAAAGTCGCTTAAGTAGAGACTGAATAAATTAATAACCGACTTGGTATTACATGGATCTCACAACTTTTTACCGCAGAACAACTGAGTTGCGAGACTTGTTTTTTTTGACAAGTATTGTTTTTGATGGGATTTTATCTTTTCTCGCGCTCCCTAAAATATACCTTTAAGTGATTATTTATTCCTTCTAACTAATAATGTAAATAAAATATAGATAGTGATAATAGAACCTTTTTAATTTTCTATTTCATACTTTAATTCACCGTCCTTTTCTACAAGAGGTCGAAGTGTGGGAAAAAATATGATGACCTCGTTCTTCGGAAGGCCAGGTCATTATGCGACAATTATTTTAGAGGATCAAAAACTGTTTAAAGTTTAAAGACAAGTGGCACTCTCCAGTAACTGTTTACTGGAGAGTGCCATTTGTCTTTGAAAAAGTTCCTCGCAGTAGGATTCTCCTTCATCGCGACAACGCACACCACAAGGGCAAACGATCGACTATTTGGAGACGTCAGACGTGGAATTACTGGGTTACTAATAATTGTTTGTCACATGTCTTTGCTCCTCCAACTGTTTTTTGATCCTCTAAAATAATTGCCGCGTAATGACAAATAAAAAAAAAAAGATAAATACAAAGTCCATTTTATTGGTATTTGCGTGGGACTCAAAACGTACCTAATTAATATTACTTTGCTCGATGTAAAAGGACAGCTCTTTTTTTTTTAAAGTTTATATAAATCTTAGACCACTACGTTAAAATATAATATGCTAAATAAAAATACATATTTTTTACTAAAAAGATGTGGGATTATATTTTATTATAAAGGCTCCAAGTATTTTTTAATCAAAATAATAGCGAAACATTGAGCTGCAGCGGCATTTTGATATACGATTTTGAACCTTATTTCTTATCACTAATTCGGCCCGGTAAACCTGCCGTTTAAGCAAATGTAGGTAAAAAAGAAAAAAAAGAAAAAAGAAAGTTTTTTTTAAATTATCCTCACAACTAAACTACTATAGCGATTTTATAATTTAGTATTTAATACAAAGAAGGAATGCCGCTTCTGTATTAGGCACGACCGGGTTATGTCGGGGATGAAGAATATTTAATATTTTATACTGATATTTCCTTACCTATTTATTATATTTCCTTTGTAAATATTTATTTATTTTTTACCGCCCGCGCCTCCGTGGCCGTTGTATCTGAAGGTCGTGGGTTCTATTCCAACCTATATCAAAATAAAATGTACGTTTTTCACAGTCATGATCTGGGTGTTATAATAAGTATTAATATAGTTATCGTAAATATGAGTATAATATATATTAGTATCATTGTGAGCTATACTTATTATTAATTATAATTGGCAACTAATTTCCTCTCAATCACTCCTAACTCACTCACTCTTTGCCACTTGAATCAAAATCTTTATACTGTAACTACGTCTGTAATCTTACTTGCTAAAAGCAATATTTAAAGTCTGTAAACCCTAAATTTAGTGGTCCTTGCCCTCTAAATCCTTCCTGTATTGTGCTCCCAAAATTACCACACACCATTAATGAAGTGCGGATACCCATCTGACGAATATAAGCGGTACCGCTAAATTGGAAGAAGCACCACCACGGAGAAAAATGGGATTTGTAAGGTGAGGCATCCTGTATCCTTCAATCGTTGTATAAAGCTTAGTTTGTGCAAGGGCAATATGTGAGTAATATCCTTCATAATATCATCACGGTGTTCACTTACGCCCGAGACCGGTGTATATGATTCTAAAACTGACTTCACAAGTTGGTATAGTGGAACTGGGACTGATAGCTTAAAGTGCTGTTTGAGATAGTATAGTGATGTTGCTAAACAAATGTACATGTTTTTAATTTAAAAAAAAATGGTACCCACCGGGATTTGAAGCCGTTACCACAGAATAAATAATAGTACAACCGTGACTTTAATGTTTTTAAGTCTACCGTGTCACAACTCGGCCACCGCGTATATACCAGATACCTATCTAATATTATGTAAGAATAAAATGTCGTCTCTTAAAAAAAATGGAGCACGGCATGTGACTTTGTATCTACCTGATGGTAAGCAGACAGACAATACATTGTTGTTTAATAATATTGATCTCTCCCGCTATGCCGGCTAACTCATGTGGTTACGAAATGGGCGGCGTGGACGTATTAGCATTATCCTCGCTGCTTTATCGTAAAATCAATCGCTCGTTTCGTAACCGTACTAGAAAGGAGACAACCCTCTCGACAATAAATCGATGCGTTTATCTCCGTAAAACCGGTGAACCTACAGACTAAAATCGAAACATAACTACATAGGTCATTTGACGGTTTTTGCATCTGTATGGGTGGGTACGGTAACGAGTCCGGTCTGTCGGCCTAGCAAAGTTTAAGAGGCCTTATATAAAAATTCAAGCATAAATAAAGAGACAAAAAGTTTCTTAGTTGTTTTTTTTTTTTTTTTTTTCTAAATTAATTAAAGTTCTCGCAATAATTTATAACTTAGGGAATATTTAATTTATTTATTTAGGTTATTTTTATTTGATGAGGTCTGTCGGCGATCGTTTGAGGCCGTATTTCTTAAATTAAAATAAACACAATTAGGTCTTAAATGGATTAAGCTGATTATCATAATTGGACGAAATTTTTGGGCACTCACAATTAATTTTGTTTAGGCACCTCCGTAGATTTTGTATAAAATTTGTTTTAACTTCTTTTTATAAAAACAATTTAAAAAAAGTTATTTTATTAGATAAAGCCATGAAACTAAGAATAATATATGGATCTGCCGTATGCCTAAAATCGCCTATAAAACAAAATGGCAAACGTTTTCATTGCCGCCATATTCTATTCTTAATTCAACCAATCAACGCTCAGTGATTGCTGATAATATTTTTTGTTCTCACTTTTCTTTTGAGTTTGTATGGCGGTGGCCATCTTCTGTTCTCACATTTGGAACGGCTATTTTAGGCGCCCTATATACATATAATTTATCTCCGGTAAAGCGCGTAAAATTAAACATGCGTAAATAAGTTTTGTCTGTATGTTGTGATTTTGTTGGGTAGAAAGTTAAACATCTTATGAATCAACATTAAAAAAAAATATAGTCGCCCGCGCCGCTTAGATAGCCAAGACCACAGTAATTTATCTGATCATTTATGGATTATGAGGAAAATGTCTATGCTATAATTATCGATTTACTGCAAATCTAAATACTCGTATATAGAACTCAAAGGTGACTGACTGACTGACTGACATAGTGATCTATCAACGCACAGCCCAAACCACTGGACGGAACGGGCTGAAACTTGGCATGCATGTAGATGTTATGACGTAGGCATCCGCTAAGAAAGGATTTTAATAAATTCTACCCCCAAGGGGATAAAATAGGGGATGAAAGTTTGTATGATAAAAAAAAAATATTCCACGCGGACGAAGTCGCGAGCACAGCTAGTAACACATAAAAGGAAAACTTTGGATGTCTAAGGCTGAGTTGAGTTACACCACAGTGTCCGTTAAAGTAATTGTAACGATTAAAGTTAAACATGCGACAAATGTTACAGCTGTCATTCGGCTTTCAAAATTAAAACTGGTACATTCGACGCCATTTTTAAATTTAATAGTTAAAATTACTTTAACGGACACTTTGATGCAACTGGAGCTAAGAAGCTGGTTTAAAAATATTCGGCTTTCAAAATAAAACTGGTACATTCGACGCCATTTTTAACTTTAATCACAATTACTTTAACGGACACTTTAGTGCAACTCTAAGAAGCTGGTTTCAAAAATATTTGGTTTTAAAATAAAACTTTCGACGCCATTTTTAACTTTAATCGTCACAATTATTTTAACGGACAATTTGGTTAAGAAGCTGGTTTTAAAAAGATATTATATAACGGTGATATCAGACGGTCTAGCCGAGTAAATCTTTCATTTTTCTTTAATTCTATGTTTACACGAAACAGACAAAATAACTTTGATATGAAAATTCACCACATTCGTTTAATTATTACCCCCTTTTCGGAACCGAAGTGAAGTTAGCGGGCAAAAGTTTTCTGCCATTATAACTCGACCAATTTTAAAATCCTCTTTTTTTAATATGATAAAACTGACACAATATACACTAAATAACAAAACTCACCCTTTCAGTAGATGCCTAAGTGTCCCTAAGACCCTTTTATATAAGAATTAAGTGAAAAAAATAAAAGATAATATTTTATTTATTTATTTTACTATGCGAGTGAATTGGATTATCAAATCCCCTGACCAAGAGATACTGACATATTGGAATAGTTAGAGGAGGCCATGACACACTATTCTAGCAAAATCCTAGGTGGTACTATGACTAGTTATTTAATTATGATTTTTTTAATTTATAATATCAGTCAAATTTAAAAATTTTAATATAGGAGTGAATTGGATTATCAAATCCCCTGACCAAGAGATACTGACATATTGGAATAGTTAGAGGAGGCCATGACACACTATTCTAGCAAGTTCCTAGGTGGTACTATAACTAGTTATTTAATTATGATTCTTTTAATTTATGACATCAGTCAATTTTACAAATTTTAATATAGGAGTGAATTGGATTATCAAATCCCATGACCAAGAGATACTGACATATTGGAATAGTTAGAGGAGGCCATGACACACTATTCTAGCAAGTTCCTAGGTGGTACTATGACTAGTTATTTAATTATGATTTTTTTAATTTATGAAATTAGTCAAATTTATAAATTTTAATATAGGAGTGAATTGGATTATCAAATCCCCTGACCAAGAGATACTGACATATTGAAATAGTTAGAGGAGGCCATGAGACACTATTCTAGCAACTTCCTAGGTGGTACTATGACTAGATATGTAATTATGATTTTTTAAATTAATGATATCAGTCAAATTTATAAAATTAAATATAGGAGTGAATTGGACTATTAAATCCCCTGACCAAGAGATACTGATATATTGGAATAGTTAGAAGAGGCCATGACACACTATTCTAGCAAGTTCCTAGGTGGTACTATGACTAGTTATTTAATTATGATTCTTTTAATTTATGACATTGGTCAATTTTACAAATTTTAATATAGGAGTGAATTGGATTATCAAATCCCCTGACCAAGAGATACTGACATATTGGAATAGTTAGAGGAGGCCATGACACACTATTCTAGCAAGTTCCTAGGTGGTTCTATGACTAGTTATTTAATTATGATTTTTTTAATTTATGAATTCAGTCAAATTTATAAATTTTAATATAGGAGTGAATTGGATAATCAAATCCCCTGACCAAGAGATACTGACATATTGGAATAGTTAGAGGAGGCCATGACACACTATTCTAGCAAGTTCCTAGGTGGTACTATGACTAGTTATTTAATTATGATTTTTTTAATTTATGAATACAGTCAAATTTATAAATTTTAATATAGGAATGAATTGGATTATCAAATCCCCTGACCAAGAGATACTGACATATTGGAATAGTTAGAGGAGGCCATGACACACTATTCTAGCAAGTTCCTAGGTGGTACTATGACTAGTTATTTAATTATGATTTTTTTAATTTATGAATTCAGTCAAATTTATAAATTTTAATATAGGAGTGAATTGGATTATCAAATCCCCTGACCAAGAGATACTAACATATTGGAATAGTTACAGGAGGCCATGACACACTATTCTAGCAAGTTCCTAGGTGGTACTATGACTAGTTATTTAATTATGATTTCTTTAACTTATGATATCAGTCAAATTTATAAATTTTAATATAAGAGTGAATTGGATTATCAAATCCCCCGACCAAGAGATACTGACATATTGGAATAGTTAGAGGAGGCCATGAGGCACTATTATAGCAAGTTCCTGGGATTTAATAATCCAATTCACTCCTATATTTAAAATTATAAATTTGACTGATATCATAAATTAAAAAAATCATAATTAAATAACTAGTCATAGTACCACCTAGGAAGTTGCTAGAATAGTGGTTCATGGTCTCCTCTAACTATTCCAATATGTCAGTATCTCTGGGTCAGGGTATTTGATAATCCAATTCACTCCTATATTAAAATTTGTAAAATTGACTGATGTCATAAATTAAAAGAATCATAATTAAATAACAAGTCATAGTACCACCTAGGAACTTGCTAGAATAGTGTGTCATGGCCTCCTCTAACTGTTCCAATATGTCAGTATCTCTTGGTCAGAGGATTTAATAATCCAATTCACTCCTATATTTAAATTTATAAATTTGACTGATATCATAAATTAAAAAAATCATAATTAAATAACTAGTCATAGTACCACCTAGGAAGTTGCTAGAATAGTGTGTCATGGCCTCCTCTAACTATTCCAATATGTCAGTATCTCTTGGTCAGGGGATTTGATAATCCAATTCACTCCTATATTAAAAATTTTAAATTTGACTGATATTATAAATTAAAAAAATCATAATTAAATAACTAGTCATAGTACCACCTAGGAACTTGCTAGAATAGTGTGTCATGGCCTCCTGTAACTATTCCAATATGTCAGTATCTCTTGGTCAGGGGATTTGATAATCCAATTCACTCCTATATTAAAATTTGTAAAATTGACCAATGTCATAAATTAAAAGAATCATAATTAAATAACTAGTTATAGTACCACCTAGGAACTTGCTAGAATAGTGTGTCATGGCCTCCTCTAACTATTCCAATATGTCAGTATCTCTTGGTCAGGGGATTTGATAATCCAATTCACTCCTATATTAAAATTTTTAAATTTGACTGATATCATAAATTAAAAAAATCATAATTAAATAACTAGTCATAGTACCACCTAGGAACTTGCTATAATAGTGTCTCATGGCCTCCTCTAACTATTCCAATATGTCAGTATCTCTTGGTCAGGGGATTTGATAATCTAATTCACTCCTATATTAAAATTTATAAATTTGACTGATATCATAAGTTAAAAAAATCATAATTAAATAACTAGTCATAGTACCACCTAGGAACTTGCTAGAATAGTGTGTCATGGCCTCCTGTAACTATTCCAATATGTCAGTATCTCTTGGTCAGGGGATTTGATAATTCAATTCACTCCTATATTAAAATTTATAAATTTGACTGAATTCATAAATTAAAAAAATCATAATTAAATAACTAGTCATAGTACCACCTAGGAACTTGCTACAATAGTGTGTCATGGCCTCCTCTAACTATTCCAATATGTCAGTATCTCTTGGTCAGGGGATTTGATAATCCAATTCATTCCTATATTAAAATTTATAAATTTGACTGAATTCATAAATTAAAAAAATCATAATTGAATAACTAGTCATAGTACCACCTAGGAACATACTAGAATAGTGTGTCATGGCCTCCTCTAACTATTCCAATATGTTAGTATCTCTTGGTCAGGGGATTTGATTATCCAATTCACTCCTATATTAAAATTTATAAATTTGACTGAATTCATAAATTAAAAAAATCATAATTAAATAACTAGTCATAGAACCACCTAGGAACTTGCTAGAATAGTGTGCCATGGCCTCCTCTAACTATTCCAATATGTCAGTATCTCTTGGTCAGGGGATTTGATAATCCAATTCACTCCTATATTAAAATTTGTAAAATTGACCAATGTCATAAATTTAAAGAATCATAATTAAATAACTAGTCATAGTACCACCTAGGAACTTGCTAGAATAGTGTGTCATGGCCTCCTCTAACTATTCCAATATGTCAGTATCTCTTGGTCAGGGGATTTAATAATCCAATTCACTCCTATATTAAAATTTATAAATTAGACTGATATCATAAATTTAAAAAATCATAATTAAATAACTAGTCTTAGTACCACCTAGAAACTTGCTAGAATAGTGTGTCATGGCCTCCTCTAACTATTCCAATATGTCAGTATCTCTTGGTCAGGGGATTTAATAATCCAATTCACTCCTATATTTAAATTTATAAATTTGACTGATATCATAAATTTAAAAAATCATAATTACATATATAGTCATAGTACCACCTAGGAACTTGCTATAATAGTGTCTCATGGCCTCCTCTAACTATTCCAATATGTCAGTATCTCTTGGTCAGGGGATTTGATAATCCAATTCACTCCTATATTAAAATTTATAAATTTGACTGATATCATAAGTTAAAAAAATCATAATTGAATAACTAGTCATAGTACCACCTAGGAACTTGCTAGAATAGTGTGTCATGGCCTCCTCTAACTATTCCAATATGTTAGTATCTCTTGGTCAGGGAATTTGATTATCCAATTCACTCCTATATTAAAATTTATAAATTTGACTGAATTCATAAATTAAAAAAATCATAATTAAATAACTAGTCATAGAACCACCTAGGAACTTGCTAGAATAGTGTGTCATGGCCTCCTCTAACTATTCCAATATGTCAGTATCTCTTGGTCAGGGGATTTGATAATCCAATTCACTCCTATATTAAAATTTGTAAAATTGACCAATGTCATAAATTAAAAGAATCATAATTAAATAACTAGTCATAGTACCACCTAGGAACTTGCTAGAATAGTGTGTCATGGCCTCCTCTAACTATTCCAATATGTCAGTATCTCTTGGTCAGGGGATTTGATTATCCAATTCACTCCTATATTTAAATTTATAAATTTGACTGATATCATAAATTTAAAAAATCATAATTACATATCTAGTCATAGTACCACCTAGGAAGTTGCTAGAATAGTGTCTCATGGCCTCCTCTAACTATTCCAATATGTCAGTATCTCTTGGTCAGGGGATTTGATAATCCAATTCACTCGCATAGTAAAATAAATAAATAAAATATTATCTTTTATTTTTTTCACTTAATTCTTATATAAAAGGGTCTTAGGGACACTTAGGCATCTACTGAAAGGGTGAGTTTTGTTATTTAGTGTATATTGTGTCAGTTTTATCATATTAAAAATAGAGGATTTTAAAATAGGTCGAGTTATAATGGCAGAAAACTTTTGGCCGCTAACTTCACTCCGGTCTTTTCGGACGCAGCCATGAAACACTGGTAGAGGGGAAAGAGGACTTCGCAAATTACTATCTGATGGATGAAAGAAGTGTGGGTGTGACTGACGCCAGATAATACTAGTATGTTACACGATCAGTAGCCCTAGCGAGAGTTTTTTTAACGTTTACTTTCCAGTTAACTATACTGCGTTAACATTTTCACCAATCAAATGCTCGCTATTTTAGTTTTTGAAATTTTCGCTTGGGGCGCTAAACTACCAACTGTAGTTAACTCAAACGCAGAGTAATAGTTAGAAAACTCACACTGTACTGTTGCATATTGCATTCATTATAATACATTCACAGTGGATTGACAGAAATTACTTATTTAAAATATTTAATATACGAGGTGGCCGAGTTGGTTAGACCTTGGACTTAAAAACACTTAGGTCCCTGGTTCGAATCCCGATGTGTTCCAATGAGTTTTTAATAAATAAAAAAAAATCCATTTGTTTGACAACACCACTATAATGCAGGAGAGCACGTTAAGCTGTCGGTCCCGGTTTCACTATACCAACTTGTGAAACTGTTTATAGATGGGTTATTGTGTTTATTCAAAAAGCTAGCCACTTGTTCGGTGTAGACTCATACCATCGGCTACGACGAGGTGGGATTAAAAACCCCTCCGCTGGGTACCCTGAGACCGTCTAGGCGGCCTCGAGCACCCTAAGGCACCCGTGATGTTATTTATATTTATTTATATATATATATATATATATATATATATATATATATATATATATATATATGTATGTATGTATCATCACGGGTGCCTTACGGCGCCCGAGACCGCCTAGACGACCCCAGTGTACCCAGCGGAGGGGTTTTAATCCCACCTCGCCGTAGCCGATGGTATGAGTCTACACCGAACAAGTGGCTAGCTCGTTGCGATGTTTTGAATAGACTCAATAACCCATCTATAAACAGTTTCACAAGTTGGTATAGTGAAACCGGGACCGACAGCTTAACGTGCTCTCCGAGGCACTATAGTGGTGTTGTCAAACAGATGTACATAATTTTTTAAATTAAAAACTCATTGGTACACACCGGGATTCGAACCTGAGACCTGAGTGTTTTTAAGTCCAAGGTCTAACCAACTAGGCCACCACGTATTTATTTATTTATAAAATATTTAATTTTCATCAGTGCATCAGTCTGTGGGTTAGACACGATTCTCCGGTCACCTGACAAAGTGATGGGCTGAACTGTAGCTCTACCACAAGTTTGCAAATAGTTTTTACTATAGTCGCTAACTATAGATAGGAATCAACCACTAAGAGAGGTTTATTTGAAAAATTAAACGATCCTATTGGTTAATCCCTATCTATACTTACTAGCAACTATAGTAGAACGGTTTGCAAAAACTTGTGGTAGAGCTAGTGATGACATACCGAGCGTATAACCTCCCTCTTATGCATGGCCAGTAAACCATATAATGTTATCTATTCATTCGTTATAATTTGGGTATTGAAATTCGTTCGAGCATAGTGACTAAACTATTTTAGCAGTAATATATTTAGTCAAAATTATACTAAAAAAACACTTCATATTCTAGCTTATTAGGGTTATTTTGTCCGTTTCGTGTAAACGTGAAATGAAAGAAAAATTCACCCGAGTGAACGTTTCTGGAGTAAACCGTCTGAAATCATTTTTACCACTGCCCATACATATATATATTAATGGATCACGGCATGTCCTGCAGGGTGATTACGCGTCTTAAGTTCGCTCGGACGCCAATCGTTATGACGTAATTTTCTAAGATTTTTTTGGAGCCATTGATAAGAAGCCAAGCTAGATCTACGTCACGTCATGGCGTGCGAGCGAACTTAAGACGCGTAATAACCATGCTGGTAGTTTAATTTTCCTTCTTGCAAAGTCACGAATTGTGATTTTTTCACTGCGCGTTTAATTACGATTTTAGATATAAGGCAAATTAAAAATAAGAGATGTACAATATTTGTTAATAGGCGTGTGGGAGGAATGGCGGCCACAGGAAAAAAGCGCAGACTTAGACCTTATACATATATTTTTACTCTTCATAAATACCTGTAAAGGCTTACATGAAATAATTATTTTTTACTAGACTTGTTTGACCACAGTTTATAGTTTTTACTGTCACCTCATCGTAACCGATACCTAGTATAGTCTTCCGAGTCTACACCAAACCAGTGGTCATCTCGTTGCGTCATCTTTATAGACTCAATAAACTATCTCTAAACAGTTTCATAAATTGAAATATATGTGGTGGCCGAATTGGTTAGACATTAGACACTTAGGTCCCTTGTTGAAACCCCGGTGTGTACCAACGAGTTTTTAATCTAAAAATTGATGCACATTTGTTTAACAACACCACTATAGTGCCTGGAAGAGCACGTTAAGCTATCGGTCCCAGTTTTATTATACCAACTTGTTTATAGATGGGTTATTGGGCCTATCCAACATCGCGACGAGCTAGCTACTTGTTCGGTTGGATTAAGAACCCCTCCGATGGGCACCCTAAGGCGTCTAGGCGGTCTTGGGCACCGCAAGGCACCGTGTAATATATATACCGGACTCGTTACCACCACAGATGCAAAAACCATCAAGTGACCTTTTTTTCATTTGCGGCACATGGTTTCATGCGAAAAGTACTTCCTTACAAAGTCACCCGGTATATATTACTTATATAAGTAATTTAATAAATTATGTTTATGTGACACTTAACTGTCATTAAAGTTCATAACAGTTCCAATAGTAGAACAACGTAGCTTAGTCCCTAGCCAATCAACTTCGGCTTAAATATCAATTTAACACAATCGACATAGTCTCAACTGAGATCTATGAGTTTATAGTGCGAAGAATATAGATAGCGCAAAATGTATGTATGTTATATCCATACTATTCTTCTTAAATAAGTATCTTTTTATTAGCGTTTTTGCGAAAATAAGTATTAATTGAAATAAAATACTTTATAAAAAAATTACAACGTACCGTTTTTAATTTTTTATAAAGTATTTTATTTTAATTAATATACAGGGTGACTTTAAAATGATGTACTTTGGGCTAATATGAGTTTCTGAACAAATCAAACAAATTTTCCCATGGCACCAAGTGTCGCAAATAAAAAAAAAATTGACTTCTCCATACAAGCTAGTAATGTTAAAATAACCAATTTGTATTGGGAAACCAAAAATGTTTTCAATTGCGACACATGGGAAAATTTGATCGATTTGATCAGCAGAACCTCATATTAGCCCAAAGTACATCCTTTCAAATTCACCCTGTATATCCATAATAATATTAATAAATGCGAAAGTAACTCCGTTTATTTGTTTGTTACGTTTTCATGCCTAAACCGCTGAACCAATTTGGATAAAATTTAGTATTAAGATTGTTTGAGATCCTGGTAAGGACAGGGTATATTACTTTTCGGCATAGCTCTTAGGAAAAATATATAAAAACCTGGTGTATTTATTAATTTTTCCTAAGAGACTCCGCTATATTCACCAGATCAAAAAATCTATTGAAAATAACATTTATTACTTTTACAGTGTGTTAGTTTAATACATAAATATAAAACAATTTAAAATATAAAAAGCTTATTCGAAGTGGTCTCCATTAGCTGCAACACAGTCCTTTAAATGTTGAAGCCAGTTATCAATAGAAGCACGCACTCTTTCCATGGGAAAATTCTTCACTGCCAATCTAGTTTTAGGGACTCCAAGTTATCATGGCGTTTAGAGCAAGCCTGTACCTTACAAGCAAGTACTCTCTAAAACTGATCATAAATCATAATCCAGTAGATGTAAATCGGGACTAGACGACGGCCAGTCTTCAGTTCTGATGAAGTCCGAAACGTTCGTTTCCAACCAAGACTGCGTGGAGCGAGCTTTATGACCCGACGCCGAGACTTGCTGGAAGGGCCATACTTGGTTATTGAACATGGTGTTGTTAAGGGGCTTGACTACCTTCTTAAGAATGGTATCTTGATACACTTGTGCCGCTGTTTTGATACCTTTTTCACAAAAATATGGCTCAGTCACTCCTTCATAGCTAACACCCCACCAAACCCTCAGTGAAGTCGGATAAAGCCCACGTTGCACTCTGTGGACTAATTGAGAAGCTTCCTTAGTGCTTAGAGCATAAATACGGTCATTTTGTTTGTTAAAATGTTGCTCAATTGTAAAAAAAATCTCATGCGTAAACAAAATTTTTCTGTGACCCCCTTTGCGTACCGCTTCAGTAGTTGTTTCGATTTTACCAACCTATTCTTTTTTAAATTATCAGTTAAGAAATGACCAGTGCATCTCTTATAGGCTGCAAGTCCTAAGTCATCTTTTAAAATACGCGACATGGTTCTAGGTGCTATCTTCATTTCCCGAGATAAAATCTTTTGCTTTCGGACAGGATTTATTCGAATTCTTTGCCTTCCTGCTTTGACCACCTTTTTCGTACGAACACTACGTGGACGGCCAGATATTTTTCTGTCACAAACAGAGGAGGTCTCATTGTATCTATTAATAGCCCGGTACACAAACATTTGACTAATACCAAGTGTATGGAGAGTTTTAAAAATTGCATTTGGCTCCATCCTACTTTGTGTAATGCAATCACAGCGATTCGGTTCTCTTTATTACCCCACTCCATTTTATATCGTAAAATATTGTTTTTATATCGTTAAAATATGTATTGGCTCCAAAATGATAAAACACAATGAGCAATCGTATAAAATGACAGATTCGAAATTCAAATGTAATATTTTAATTGTAACAGTATTTATGGCCAGACTACGTATATTTACAAGTTGACATTAAAATTTTATGTCATCTTTTTGGCTACTTAAATGATTTGGTAGTAAGAAGCTTACGAAAACAAAAATTACTTAACTACTGTATTCTTTTTGTTTTTATTAAAATAGCGGTTAAGTGTGAATTCTGTTCGCGCACTTAGGGTTCCGTACAAAAATAATATGTTAAATATATGTGTTTAATTTAATAAAATAATGTATTTTGTTTAAATCAAAACTCATTATCATACATTTTGATTCAGGGACACAATAGTGTTTTCAAGTCTAGGGTCTGACCAACTCGGCCACCACGTATTTAAAATATGTACATATATACAAGTTATATTTTTATAGACGGTAAGGTATTTGTAACATTTTCAAAACATATTTAATAGTACTTAATTATTCTTTAGAAAAATCATATATATATATATATATATATATATCATCACGGGTGCCTTACGGCGCCCGAGACCGCCTAGACGGCCCCAGGGTACCCAGCGGTGGGGTTTTAATCCCACCTCGTTGTAGCCGATGGTATGAGTCTACACCGAACAAGTGGCTAGCTCGTCGCGATAGAAAAATCATGAGCTTCATTATATTCTCAGACAAAAATTGAAACGTCAAAAGCACTTGATATTTTTTATCATAACCTTAAAGCTATGCACGATATCTTACACTTTCTACTAATACTTAAAACACCTGTGGTCCTCTAAATCTTTCGTGAACGTGACACCTGTATATTTGTTGAGATTATAGCCAAATTGGTTCACAATTTTGGATACTGTAGACGCAAGCTTGTTATTCTTAGAACTATTTGTATTTACTTACCTATGGTGGGTTGTTTGACAAATAAATGAATGTAAATACAACATTGTTTCTGTGATAAAAAATAAGTTTCATTTACGATCTAAGCCGGAACGCGTAAATACATAAACTATTACAACTTATACTAGGCGTTTTTTATACAGTGCCAACAATTTAATATCGCCCATACTAAAATTGATATGACTCAAAGTATAAAGTACTTTGCTAGCACAAAATAAAAAAAATGATAAATACAAGAAACATAGCTCCTCTTACGAATTTCTAGCGTTTTCGGTGGAAACCTTGGGACCGTGGTCACCAGATGCAATAAAATTTGGAAGTAATCTTGGAAAACTTTTAATTGATGCATCTGGGGACCATCGAGCAAGATCCTATTTTTTCCAATGAATATCGCTGGAAATTCAGAGGGGCAATGCTCTATGTATTTTGGGCACATGCGCAGTTACGGAGGATCTGCAAGAAATTTTTAATTTATAATTTTTAACATTGTAAATATACAAATTTTAGTAATATTTATCCTATCTTAATTATATATGTATCACTGAGGCTAAAGATGTTTTGTATAAGTGAAGAGCGGTGACTCCCGACGACACAAGTATCTTAAAGTATATATATTTGAAATTTATTTTATACGACATAAATCGGATCACGATACGTAATTTTACCTATCGTTATATTGGTTATTATCTAAAAAAATCTTCTACCATTAATCTTTTGTGATGTATTATAAAAAAATAACAAAATAAACACCTAGATAAAAAATTATGTCTCGATTGGGCAGATCAAGGAGCTATTATAATTATATTTTTTTAATTTTTTTTATATGTAGGACAATTTACACAAATTGCTATGGTCACAAACTAAGCTTTAGGCTTGTACTATGTGTACCAAAAATAATGATATATAGGTACATATTATATTTTATAAACACCCAGACCATGACATACTGTACAGAAAAACGTACTAATATTTATTTGCCATGGGTGGGAATCGAACCCACGACCTCCGGATTCAACGCCAAGGGCGTAACCACTAGTCTACGGAGGCTGTCATTATGTAAGTATCTCTTTTCAAATTGTATTTGTGAAGACCTTGTTTTTTTCTAATCTGTTATCTTGTATAATTTAAGCAATTTTTACCAATTGTCTTCCTGGACCCCCGATAATCCGGCCCCTGTCTAATCCGGCGCCCCCTGTAATCCGACATGACAGAATTATGTTTGACAATCTTTGCTAATATAGATCACGCAAGTTTGAACAGGTCACAACTCGTACGCGCCACCGCTATTGTGCTCGACGCGTATGCATTGTTTTACTTAGTTTGAATTTGACTACTAGTGATAGCGGTACGGCCTAGCGTACGTTCATTGTTTACTATTTCTCTATGATTATAGAGAAATATAATCCGACAAATTCGATAGTCCGACACTGCCCTGCATAATGTTTGCCGGATTACCGGGGGTCCACTGTATGTATAAATAAAATTTAAAAAAAAAACATTCGAGTAACATGTTTTTTTTTTAAATTTTATTTATACATACAGTGGACCAAGTTTCATTTCTAGTTCACGGTTAACTCACGTTTTAGACCCCGATAATTTGCAACGCACTGCAGCCATACTATAGATATTTTATTGGAGCACGCCATGAATTTAATTAAACTTACCTGATGGTAAACATATCTACAAAAAACATAAATGGGGTCGGATCAATACACTGTTGTAAAAGGCATTGGTCGTTCTTACTATGCCGGCTAATACGTCACGAAATGGGCAAATATAAATATCAATTTGCATTACAGTATTATCATAGCTCGTAATGCTATGATAATATCGTAAATTATATACAAGAGTAGGTACAACATGTCTAACCACCAGTTAGCTAACCACCTAGCCTTAAACTGGTTGGTTATGTAGTGTGTATTCGGTTGGGTAGTTTTTTTTTCTCCCGCAGGGACAATAGTTTAATAGTTCACGATCTGTATATATTATATTATATTTCCAACATTTGCCTGTGGGAGGAATGGCGACCTGCATGGTTATTACGCGTCTTAAGTTCGCTCGCACGCCCATCGTTATGACGTCATTCTGACGTAGATCAAGCTTGGCTTCTTAACAATCACTCCAAAAAATATTAGAAAATTACGTCATAACGATTGGCGTGCGAGCGAACTTAAGACGCGTAATCACCCTGCTGGCCAAGTGCACGACATGGACCTTATATATACTTTTTTTTTTACTTTTTAAAATGCCTGTAAAGGTTTACATGAAATAAATATTTTTGACTTTTGAAATTATCTCTTTCTTTTGTGGCATTAGTATTTACGCAGCCAGATTGAGTAGCGTGCGGTGTGCTATGCATTACCGTAACAAGCACTACGTTTACTATGTAGGTATATAATTATCCTACAAGTTAGTAGGTAACTAGAAATGAAACTTTGTCTGCAGACTTTTTAGGGTTGCGAAAAATATATTTTCATTCATTTTATAATTTACAACAAAAATCAACAGGACATCCCATCCCAATATAATACCTAATATGAAAATAGCTCTGAAATTTTCTTTTGTCGGATTTTATGATATTACTATAAATGTTTAACATAATTTTTTTGTTTATAAAAGTGTATGTGATAAATAAAAAGAGAATATTTAATTCATATTCTAAATTTCTTGTGTTATTTTTCTTAAATTTTATTTAAACACACTTTAAAAATATTACAAAACTTAGTCCATTTCCTATTATCATGACATAATAAAATGGAATATATGGTATCTCGAAGTGGTTCAGGAATCTACCTGGGCCAAATACTAAACCTCGGTGGGAACAACTCCGAGAGCGAAGCCGACAGAAGGGTACAGTTGGGCTGGGCAGCGTTCGGGAAGCTACGCCACGTCCTTACGTCAGCCATACCGCAGTGTTTGAAAACAAAAGTCTTTAATCAGTGCGTCCTACCAGTGATGACATACGGCGCCGAAACGTGGACACTTACAGTGAGGCTGGTCCACAAACTCAAGGTCGCTTAGCGAGCTATGGAAAGAGCTATGCTAGGAGTTTCTCTGATGGATAAAATCAGGAATGAGGATATTCGTAAGAGAACTAAAGTCACCGACATAGCTCTGAAAGTTAGTAAACTGAAGTGGCAGTGGGCCGGTCACATTTGCCGCAGGACGGATAACCGTTGGAGCAGGCGGATATTAGAGTGGAGACCACGTCTTTGCGCACGTAACGTAGGACGCCCCGCAGCTAGATGGACTGATGACCTGCGGAGGGTGGCTGGCAGAGACTGGATGCGAAGAGCGGAGGGTAGGGATCAGAGGCGTGTCTTGGGAGAGGCCTTTGTTGAGCAGTGGACTGCGATAGGCTGATGATGATGATTAATAAAATGGAAAGTGTATGTTGTGGAAGTGTAAGTGTGTGAATGTGTATTTTGTGAATGTGTAGGTATGTTATAAATTTGCAAATAGTGGAGTGGGAAATCATTCCCACTCCACTATTTGCAAACTTTACTTCTATAAGTAGATTGTAAATAATGCATAATAATATGAACTATATATATTATTTTAGTATGTAGTTATGTAGGTATCTACAGACAGATTGTGTAAATAAACAACTATATATCTTTCCTAGCAGCTAGGACGATCGTTATTTAAATAATAATAAATAAATATAATTAAATTATTTATTTGCAGATAATTTACAAATGCGTTCATATTTTTGGTTTGTATAGTACTGCTTATATACCAAGCTGATGTGCAAATGAATTTGTGATATTTTATTGTTTACAGGAAATATAAAAAAAAAACTATTGCATTATTTTTCTACTACATTCATTATTTATACCTTACATTATAATTAATAGGTAAGTACAATTTAACTAAATATTCTATTTAATTTATTATTTATTTTTACACATTCTATTAATATTATAGATTAAATTAAATTTATTATTTTTGTTTTGCTCATATAGACGGATTTTGATAAGTAAAAAATATCTATGTCTCTGAAATGTTGGTCCCTTACGGCGCCCGAGACCGCCTAGACCGCCGCAGGATAGCCGATGGTGTAAGTCTATCTACACCAAACAAGTGGTTAGCTCATTGCAATATTTGGATAGACTCAATAACCCATATATAAACAGTTTCACAAGTTGGTATAGTGAAACTGGGATGGAACGCTTAACGTGCTCTCCGAGGCACTATAGTGGTTGTGCGAGAAGCAGGTAAACACAGATCTAAACTCTCACTTCTTACATGAATAAGATACTATATAGAAATAAATATTTAAGTCATTTAGCGGTCTAAACTACTTAAATATTTATTTAAAATTATTTATTGGACAAAATTGTACATAGCCTTAGGCATTTTCTACCAGCTAACCTTTGAGAGAGTGAAATATGCTTAGGGTACAAAACTGTTTCTAATAAATACTTAAACTACTTAAATGTTTAAGTATTAAAATTAATATTTAAGTAGTTTTATATAAATACATTTAAGTAGTTATATATAGAAGTGATGGTTGTTACTTCGGTGCAATATGAAAGGTATCCCAAAGTGATGTGGGATATATATATATAATACACGCATACATAAACATGCATACCATACCAAACAAAATTTCCACGAGGATCTAGTTTAAGTATTCAGATAATGAGTTGTGAGCAAGCGTATAAATACTCCGATGGAATACTAATAACTTACTGGAAGGATTCCTTGAGGGTAGCCCGAATACTGAAGACGTGTGTTTCTATTATATTTTTCATAGTTTTAAGTTTATAGGATATTATTGTGTAAAAAAGTACCAATATTGTAGAATAAGCATTCCGATGTGATCGAAGTGTAGCATTTTCGCAGTGTCTTAGTGTTTGTGTTATATCAATGAATCCCTTAACCTTCGATAAAATGACGGTGCGCAGTTTATCGTTGGTTTCTTTCCTCTTTACTTGACATTGGCAGGACTATACTGTATGCTTTCATAAAGTCATATCGCCATTCCCTTTTTCTACCCTAGTCCTTTCCCAATTCCTTTCCATCCTATTATCCCTCTTTCACTATTAATAAATAAGTTTTTAAAACTACCCACTTGACATTGGCAAAATTTCGCGTAATGCAAAGACGCCATTAATCTAATAAAAAAAAAGTTACAGGTGTGGCAGTGGTTTTTTTTTGGTAAAGAATTCCCTCGGGTACCCAACGCTCTTCTGCCACCACTAAACAGTCCACAAGAGAACACAATACACTTTTGATCAAAAATCCGGTTACTAAACGCTTCAGTTATTCTCTGAAGAAGCGCGAGACAAAAGGCTGCCTTTCACATTAAATTTTCAGTAGGAACCTCGGAGTAATTTTCAGTAGGAACCTCGGAGTAATTTTCAGTAGGAACCTCGGAGTAATTTTCAGTAGGAACCTCGGAGTAATTTTCAGTAGGAACCTCGGAGTAATTTAATAGTTAATATCTTCGAACTTGCAGCTAAATACACATTTTCTAGTTCAATCAATTATGACTAATAATTAATTATCTTGTTTAAATACTACTAGGTACACTTTTAAATTTAAATATACTTACGTGGTGGCCGAGTTGGTTAGACCTTAGACTTAAAAACTCTTAGATCGCTGGTTCAAACCCCAGTGTGTACCAATGAGTTTTTTAATCTAAATTGTATATTTGTTTAACAACGCCACTATAGTGCCTCGAAGAAACGTTAAGCCGTCAGTCCCAGTTTCACTATACCAACTTGAGACCCTGTTTATAGATGGGTTATTGAGTCTATCCAAACATCGCGACAAGCTAGCCACTTGTTCGGTATACCATCGGCTATGACGAGGTGGGATTAAAAACACCTTGGCTGTGAACCCTGTGGCCGTCTAGGCAGCCTCGGGCGCCGTAAGGCACCCGTAATGTTATTTATATTTTGTTTACTTTTAAATTTGTTATTATTTATTTATTTTATAGGAAAACAAACGAGTACACATTAGTTGACATAAAAAATCTAATACAAATCGTTGTTCATGTACTGCCAACAATGCAACGTTTTCCCTAGAGTACAACAAGGTATAGGAACATTTACAATAAAAACTACAAAACAACTGGTTACGAAAATCATAATCGGATTTTTTTTTAGTTGGTTATATTATATATGTCTTACACTAGTTGGTTATATTATATATGCCTTACACTAGTTGGTTATAATATATATGTCTTACATTAGTTGGTTATATTATATGTCTTACGCTAGTTGGTTGTATTATATATGCCTTACACTAGTTGGTTATATTATATATGTCTTACACTAGTTGGTTATATGATATATGCCTTACACTAGTTGGTTATATTATATATGTCTTACATTAGTTGGTTATATTATATGTTTTACACTAGTTGGTTGTATTATATATGCCTTACACTAGTTGGTTATATTATATTGTCTTACACTAGTTGGTTATATTATACAGGGTGAATTTGAAAGGATGTACTTTGGGCTAATATGAGGTTCTGCTGATCAAATCGAACAACTTTTCCCATGGAAGCATGTGACGCAAATGAAAAAAAAAATTGACTTCCCCATACAAATTGGTCATTTTAACATTATTAGATTGTATGGAGAAGGCAATATTTTTTTTCATTTGCGACACATGATTCCATGGGAAAAGTTGTTCGTATTGATCAGTAGAACCTCATATTAGCCCAAAGTACACCCTTTCAAAGTCACCATGTATATGCCTTACACTAGTTGGTTATATTATATATGTCTTACATTAGTTGGTTATATTATATGTCTTACACTAGTTGGTTGTATTATATATGTCTTACACGAGTTGGTTGTTTTATATATGTCTTGCACTAGTTGGTTATATTATATATGTCTTACACTAGTTGGTTATATTATATATATATATCTTACACTAGTTGGTTGTATTATATATGCCTGGTTATATATATATATATATATATATATATATATGCCTTACACTAGTTGGTTATATTATATATGTCTTACACTAGTTGGTTGTATTTATACGTCTTGCACTAGTTGGTTATATTATATATGTCTTACACTAGTTGGTTATATTATATGTCTTACACTAGTTAGTTGTATTATATATGCCTTACACGAGTTGGTTATATTATATATGTCTTACACTAGTTGGTTATATTATATGTCTTACACTAGTTAGTTGTATTATATATGCCTTACACGAGTTGGTTATATTATATATGTCTTACACTAGTTGGTTATATTATATATGTCTTACACTGGTTGGTTGTATTATATATGCATTACACTAGTTGGTTATATTATATATGTCTTACACTAGTTGATTATATTATATATATCTTACACTAGTTGGTTGTATTATATATGCCTGGTTATATATATATATATATATATATATATATATATATATGTATGTATGTATGTATATATATATGCCTTACACTAGTTGGTAATATTATATATGTCTTACACTAGTTGGTTGTATTTATACGTCTTGCACTAGTTGGTTATATTATATATGTCTTACACTAGTTGGTTATATTATATGTCTTACACTAGTTAGTTGTATTATATATGCCTTACACGAGTTGGTTATATTATATATGTCTTACACTAGTTAGTTATATTATATGTCTTACACTAGTTAGTTGTATTATATATGCCTTACACGCGGTGGTTATATTATATATGTCTTACACTAGTTGGTTATATTATATATGTCTTACACTGGTTGGTTATATTATATGTCTTACACTAGTTGGTTGTATTATATATGTCTTACACTAGTTGGTTGTATTTATACGTCTTGCACTAGTTGGTTATATTATATATGTCTTACACTAGTTGGTTATATTATATGTCTTACATTAGGTAGTTGTATTATATATGCCTTACACGAGTTGGTTATATTATATATGTCTTACACTAGTTGGTTATATTATATGTCTTACACTAGTTAGTTGTATTATATGCCTTACACGAGTTGGTTATATTATATATGTCTTACACTAGTTAGTTGTATTATATATGCCTTACACGGGTTGGTTATATTATATATGTCTTACACTAGTTAGTTGTATTATATATGTCTGGTTTTATATATATATGCCTTACACTAGTTGGTTATATTATATATGTCTTACACTGGTTGATTATATTATATGTCTTACACTAGTTAGTTGTATTATATATGCCTTACACGAGTTGGTTATGTTATATATGTCTTACACTAGTTGGTTATATTATATGTCTTACACTAGTTAGTTGTATTATATATGCCTTACACGAGTTGGTTATATTATATATGTCTTACACTAGTTGGTTATATTATATATGTCTTACACTGGTTGGTTATATTATATGTCTTACACTAGTTGGTTGTATTATATATGTCTTACACTAGTTGGTTGTATTTATACGTCTTGCACTAGTTGGTTATATTATATATGTCTAACACTAGTTGGTTGTATTATATATGCCTTACACTAGTTGGTTGTTTTATATATGTCTTACACTAGTTATCTTATCTTATCTTATTGGTTTTTGGGGTTGACATCAGTCAAAAACACTTCGACCCTTTGGGATCTTTTGTGTGTTCCCCATTCCTATTAACCACACACCTCAGTATCGTCCCCAAACATGTTGTTGACATATTTAAGGACATCACTAAGGTCGATTAGCCTGTAGCTTTCTGGATCCGGATAAGCCTGTCCTAGGTATTTGATTCTTTGGATGGCCCTAGAGTCACAGTCGCACAGTAGGTGCCGCATGGATTCGGGCTCCTTACCACAGAATCTGCATGTGGGATCATCTCTTACTCCTATAGTATAGAGGCATTTGTTGGTTGTATAGTGTCTTGAGAACACTCCCACCAGTAGCCTTATTTGACTTCTGTTAAATTTCCATATCTTATCCAGGCCTATTGCCCTCATACCAATGAATTTCTTGGAATGTATTAGGCCTTGCTGCGTTAACCACCATCTTGTGTGTTTGTACTCAGCAAACTTCTTTAATGCATTAATTATTGTTATGTTGGGTATGCCTATAAATGGTTCAGGTCCAATTAAGGGAGTTTCTGAACCCATTTTAGCCAGTTGGTCTGCCCTTTCATTGCCTTCGATGCCCATATGTCCCGGCACCCAGGCCAGTCTTACCCTGTTGTTCCTGCCGATTTTATTCAACAGTTTAACACATTCCAAAACCAGCCCAGATCTGGTCTCATACGAGCTCAGAGCTTTAAGTGCTGCTTGGCTGTCGCTGAGAATATTTATGTTTTCTCCATGTGATCCCATGTCTAGGATCTTCTTTGCAGATACTATTATCGCATACAGTTCTGCTTGGAAAACTGTAGGGTAATGTCCCATGCTTACATGAATATCATGACCATTAGTATGTATTCCTGCACCCGTTCCTGGCTGCATCTTTGATCCATCAGTATACCAGTTTTGACATTTACTGTCCGGTTTAGACCATTTTCCCATTCGTCCCGTGACGGGAAATATGTTTTGTAGTTCCTTTTAAAGATTCCAATAGTCGAAATGTTGTCAGCGCACATTTCAAGAATCCTATCGAGATTGTTGTCAGTTTCCATCCTAGTGTGAATAGTTTGGGGCATATTTGGATACCACTCTTTATTATTCAGTAGTCGGTAAAGTGATTTCCTTGCGTCCATTTCTATTATCACGTGTAAAGGTTTAAGATTTAATAGTACCTCCAAAGCTGCCGTCGGTGTTGTTTTAAAGGCACCTGAAATAGACATACATGCCAATCGTTGTAACTTAGCTAGGTCCTTTTTACAGGTATCAAGCTTGGTTTGTGGCCACCACACAATACTTCCATATGTTAGTATTGGCGTTACCATGGTATTGTATATCCACTTCATTACTATTGGTTTTAGTCCCCATGTTTTGCCATATACCGATCGACACATAGCAAACCTTATTGCCCTTTTTATTAACATGTCAACATGTAGTTTCCATGTAAGGCTTTTATCTAGAGTAAGACCGACCCTTACACTAGTTGGTTATATTACCTATTCTCAGATCTACCAATATACACAAAAAAATCGTTCAAGCAACAAACACTGTGACACGAGAACTGTATATATTATAACAATTATTATATAACTTGAGTATGCTAGATCGTCTTGTTCATAGACAATTGATTGTTTCCAAGTCTTGATTAAGAAGTTCAGAACTGCATTGTTTTCCCAAGAGAACTTCTCCTGGGTTACTATCGACAAATTATTCCTATTTCAATAGTACAGTGGGCAGAAATGCGAGAAAATATTTGTAAAATAAATTCAAACCTTAATACAATGCCCCTGAGTTGATGATGCTGGCTAGCAGACCAAATACAAAATGTATTGAGGCTATGAGTTTTAGTTATAGTTTTAACGTCACGTTAATACTTTTGATACGATATAGTTTATTTCAATGGAATATGTTTATTTGTCTTGTTTCCAAAAGCGATTACATTGGCGGCTTCTTGAGTGTGGTTTAATAAAAAAATATGGTAAAGTAACATATTACCTATGTGGAAAATTTCATTAAAAATCAGTTCAGTTTTAGAGTTTTTAAATAACGAATATCTAAAATTTAACTTTTATAATTAACTAGCTTTTGCCCGCAGCTTTGCACGCATTAATAAGTTTAAAAAAAAAAAGGTACAGCGGGGTGAGAAGGAACTTTATTTAACACTTTCGCTTTTGTCAGTGGAATCGTTTTCGTCTTGTCTATGGTCAGAACCTGTATGAATAATATACGAAAGTGCTGTAATGCATCTTCAAAATTATTAAGTTGATGATTTTTCGATTGAATTATTCAAAGAAACGAATAATTAATATTTATCTCTTTTCTATAAGTTGAATCGAAAGAATTATGGCACAGTTTTAATAATTTACATGATCTGTTACAGCACTTCCGTATATTATTCATACATGTTCTGACCATAGACAAGACGAAAACGATTCCACTGACGAAAGCGAAAGTTTTAAATAAAGTTCCTTCTCACCCCGCTGAAGTAGTTTTATAAGTTTAATACATTACTAACTTTCCAAATAATTTAAGTAACCAAAAAGATGACATAAATGTCAACTTTTAAACAAAAAAAAACACAAACACCCTGTATATCTACACCCCCTATAGCTATGTCGAAAAGTTATATAAATCCGCGCAAATCAGAAATCTAGATCTCCGAATATGAAAATACCTCAAACCTAACAAATATATAAAATATAAGTAATAAAAGTCAAGTAAGTAGCATGAAGTTGTGTCAATAGGAAAAAAAAAACATAAAGTTTCTCTATTATTTTTATACTTCAAAAAAGAGCAGATTATATAAAGTCATGTTTTTTTATAAGTTATGTATAAGAAGATAAGAAGGTCTAGTGCACTGTGCATGGCCTAGCGTTTTTGTAAAATTCAATATATTATGAAAGTTATAGCAGAAAACTGTAGGTATTTTTCCAAGAATTCGGCACGAGATTTTTGTTTGTCACTCGCACGCTTTGTAAGAGGTATCTTTTATTTTACCTGTTTTACTTGCCTTTATACGCCCATTTAAACCGTTTTTGAGTTTTTAGGTGACAAATATCTAAACTTTCACATTTATTTATAAAATTGTATAAATACGTGGTGGCTAATTAACTAACCAACTCGTTAAGTCTTGGACTTAAAAACACTTAGGTCCCTGGTTCGAATCCCGGTGTGTACCAATGAGTTTTTAATTAAAAAATGTATGTACATTTGTTTGACAACACCACTATAATGCCTCGGAGAACACGTTAAGCTGTCGATCCCGGTTTTACTAAGCCAACTTGTGAAACTGTTTATAGATGGGGACTGTTTATAGTCTATTCAAAGATCGCGACGAGCTAGCCACTTGTTCGGTGTAGACTCATGCCATCGAGGTGGGATTAAACCCCTCCGCTGAGTACCCTGGGGCCGTCTAGGCGATCTCGGGCGCCGCGCCTAAGACACCCGTGATGATATGTATGTATGTATTTATAAAATTGTAAAGATTTGCAGTTTATTTTGCTAACCCTTCTCTCTCAACATAGACATTTTAGGTCTTGATAGACAGGCACTGGGTCGAGTTGAAATCCCCCAAGACTAGAGTTCTAACGACAACTTTAACCTTGCTTCTGAGCGACCTCTGGGGAATAAACGAGGTTTTATTACGACTGGTTAGGTAAGTGAAATTGATTATAACTACTTCATAGGACGAGTTGCTCCGAACTTGGTTATAATAAAATCTTTAGTTTAAGTTGACATTTTGTTTCAAAACATTAAGGGCTTAAAGAACAATACCATACAGATGTAAAAACAGTCAATCACTTAGTCATGATTCGGTTTTAGTGTTTGGGTTTACCGGTTTTCTGGTGACTACTAATGCTTATCTTGTGGTAGTGTCCTTTCAGGGTGCGGTTAAAACGGGCGGTTGATTTGACGATAATGCAGCGAGCATATTATTAAAAAATACTCGTAATGCAAATTCGTTTTCGTTACCGCCCATTTCGTAACCGCATCGAATAGACAGCATAGTAGGAGCGATAAATATTCTTAAACAAAAAATTATTGTTTGACTCCATTCCTGGACTTTATAGATCTGCTTAACCAAGTACAAAAAAGCTGTGTTCCTATTAAAGAAATATTAAAAAATGGCAAAAATGAATATGAAATATCATAATATTTTAATTAGAAATCTCCCTAAACCAAACTGAACTTGTTAGACTATTTTAAATTATTATCATAACACGTAAAACCAAGTAAGTAAAATAATATTAATTATGAAATAATTTGACTAGTTCTTATATATATCGCCCAAATAACACTACCGAATCTTCAACCAACGTTTTACTAAAATTAAATTTGTTTGAACCCGATATAAATATTATAAAATACAAGATCACAGAAATTCCCATTAAATAACATGAAAATCTGCATCATAAATTCATAGTTCTTTACCTACACATTAACAAAAGACTCACAGTGAAAATTCATCTTTATGCTGCACATTTCGAAAGCGTATCATTTGGTCGGCATAGTGGGATCGAATAATGCAATTAACCACAATGTATTGATCGACCCTATTCATGGAGTTTGTATAACCATAAGGAAGATGCAAGTAAGTCAAATGGTCTCCAACAAAAATTAGAAAAACACTAATTTACGGTACCTGTGAGGCAATTTTTTTTTGATAAGCAGTCCTATAAGAGTTTAGCAAAGTTTCAGTCTAACGTGGGAGAACATTCCTCCAACACCTAAACATAGAATAGAACATAGTTTATTGTCAAAACTGTGTACATAAAATTACATAGTGGTAGTAGTAAACCTTAAAACAGCTATACTTTTCGAACATATTGTATTTTCGAAAAGTAAGTTTTATTTGAGTAGGTATCATCATTATCATCATACCAGCCTTTCACGCGTCCACTGCTGGACATAGGCCTCCCCCAAGGATCGCCACAACGACCGGTTCTGCGCCGCCGCCTGTAGCCATCGGCTTTCCGCGACCTTTTTCAGGTCGTCGGTCCATCTTGTGGGGGGCCTGCCTCTGCAGCGTCCTCCAGCACGCAGTCGCCACTCGAGCATAGCGCGCTCCATCGCCCTTTGTGTGACTGGAAAAAGCTCACTTCCTGAGGCCTATAGTAAGCGACCAAGTCTCAGATCCGTAAGTCATCACTGGCAACACAGTAGTTGAGTAGGTAATCTGCTTTTAAATAACTTGTAGGTAGACAAGTATCTACCCACAAACTATTCAAAAACAGACTTATATAATAAAACTAATAACAAATACTTTACAACTATTTATACATTTCGTTCTCTAAAGGTCAACTTTTATAAATTTCACCTTTAACACAATATAAAAGCAAAAAGCGGAATTGAAAAACGTCGCTGCATAAATGAAAGCCTAGAATCAAATAACATACCTGACAGTTGACATGAAATATATGAGTAGAACAATTATATGAAGAAATAATGAAATTTCAAGTTGAATACCTATTTAGTTATTTATTTTTACGCAGGTCCAAATTTATCTATGTAAAAAATATCTTTTAATGCCGACAGATTTATCGTTTAAATTTTAATCCTGATATTTTTTTAGGTATTTTTTTTTATACGTGGTGGTCGAGTTGGTTAGACCTTAGACTTAAAAACACTTAGTTCCCTGGTTCAAACCCCGGTGTCAGCAATGAGTTAAATTTTAAAATATATGTACATTTGTTTTGCAACAAAAGCACTATAGTGAAACGAACAAGAACAGAACTTTTTTTAACAAAAGTTATTAGTTTCACTGACAAAAGTTAATGTTATTTTTTAATTATGAACGTCCCGTGGACCGATCCAGTCACCACAGGCTCTCTTGTCAGAAAAGTGCAGGATATAATGTACAGACATTGTGGTTTGAATGAGCTAATTCGGCGAGCTCTAACCACAGTGTCTGTGCCTTCTATCTTGGAGCTGCGGCGTTTTTGTCACAACAAATTAGTATAATAATACAACGTGGAAACGCCGCCAGTATCTTAGGCACTATGCCGCACGGCACCATTTTAGATCATATTTTTAATTTATAATTATTGTATAGTAGGATTTTTATAGGTAAGTATTTTCTATGTTTTTAATTATTTTACATTTTTAATTTTAGGTATTTAATTTAGTAAGTTCTTTGTTATTTTTTATCTTTATAGTAAATGCAATGTTACTTAAGCCTAATAACAATTAAAATTAATTAGTTAACTATTATTTAAATACAATTATGATTATAATTGTATTAATGTTAAATCCAACAAAAATATGTTTTTGTTGCCCATTCATGAGAAATGTCCTTAAAAAAGTTGTTTTTTAATGTACTGGAAAAAAAAATCTTTAATTATCCGTATTTTTAAAGCATTTGTCCCTTGTAGTCTGATAAAAAATCTGGCAACACTATAATGACAACACCAAATGACAATTTCGAAATTGGTATTTAATTTAACGATAAAGCAGCAAGAAAAGAGAAACCTAATGTATAAATACCCATCACGGGTGCCTTTTTTTGCTCCCGAGAACCGTTTAAGAGGCCTCAGGGTACCCAGCGGAGGGATTACCCCGTCCTCATTTCGCCGATGGTATTCGGAAGCAACACCTAACAAGTGGCTGTTGTGGTATTTATGATGGTATAGCCTCGTTGTATAAAGGTCACCCATACCAGATTAGGCCATCTGCTTAACTTTGCAGAAATCTAAAATTGGTCGCCGTCTATTTCGTAACCGCATTCAGCCAGCTTGTGGAAGTGACCAATGCATTAAACACCAATGTATTATAATGTACAACATACCCATCAGGTAGATAAAAATTTACATGCCATTCACCTTTGAAAAAAAATCCGGGCGAGTTGTCACATTTTATTATTTTAGTTACTTTTAATAAAAAAAAAGTCTGTAGATATTTACCTTTTCTTTCCTAACAAGCACTTAAACTAACTTGTCCCAAGAACCAATACATAAATATAGTAAAGAACCAATACATACGTATAGTAATTGGGTAAAAACGAGACTGACCTAACATGGGATTAATCCAATACCGCACCAACTCAAGGGCAATGTAAGCCTTTAAGAAGCTCTGTTTGTTACTGTAGAAAAGTGCTTTTTATTTTTATTTTATTACATTTTAGTACAGATAGTCATTTAAAGAAATATATACCAATACATAAATATATACACTATATATACAATATAGAAATACATAAAACTTAAATATATATTAAACAAATATATACACACGTATAGATACGTGGTGGCCGAGTTGGTTAGACCTTGGATTTAAAAACACTTAGGTCCCTGGTTCGAATCCCGGTGTGTACCAATGTGTTTTTAATTTAAAAAAATATGTACATTTGTTTGACAACACCACTATAGTGCCTCGGAGAGCACGTTAAGCTGTCGTTCCCGGTTTCACTATACCAACTTGTGAAACTGTTTATAGATGGGTTATTAGCTCAGCTTAGAACAAAATTTTCACAAAATTCGACAATATTTCTGTGTCCTTATTTGTATAATAAACTAAGTAAAACTATTTCATTAATAAACTTACCTAAAACCCATCTTAAAAAAACAATTGATGCGTACTTACAGAAACTGGACTATAACGGAACTGAAAAGCTTCTAACGGTAATAGAATAAAACAATCAATATTTAGTCAAAATTGGATCTTGCATGTATCACCACCATATATTTCCTCTCCCTACCTTTTATTACTCCCTACCTTTATATTTATTCTATATTATTATCATTATTTTCTATAAATAAAACGCACTATTAATATTTGGAAAATGTCGTCGAAGGAAGATGAATTTCTTATTTGTTCATCTCAGAAAAAATTAGATGAACCTATAATTAAGAAAATTTTTGACAATATCCCGAGACATAACATTGTTGACGAAGCCCGACTCACTGCAAGTTGCAAAAGCGAGTCCGGCGCTTGGCTGCGTGCTATTCCCTCACCATATACGGGTACGCTGCTGGACGCTGGCTCACTTCGAATCGCCGCAGCCTTGCGTATAGGGTGTAATATTTATGAGTCTCACTCTTGCGTTTGTGGTGATACGGCTGACTCTCAAGGTTATCATGGACTATCATGTCAAAAAAGTGCCGGTCGATTTTCTAGACACCATAACATCAATGACATTATCTGTAGAGCATTATCAAAAGCAAACATTCCGTCTGTTCTAGAACCGGTAGGTCTACAAAGAAACGATGGCAAAAGACCAGACGGAATGACCATTATACCATATAAATGTGGGCGCGCTTTGGTCTGGGATGCCACATGCGTAGACACACTTTGTCGTAGTCATGTTACATTATGTTCGAAAGGTGCCGGGCTTGCAGCAGAACAAGCAGCGCGAATAAAACGCACTAAGTATGCTGAGCTCCTGAATTCTCACCAATTTCTGGCTTTTTCTGTTGAGACGATGGGTCCTTGGTCAGAGGAAGCTAGTAAATTTATCCATGAAATTGGAAAAAAACTAAAGATTGGTACTGGTGATCCTCTGAGCAAGGAATTCCTTGTTCAGAGGATCAGCATTGCCATCCAGCGTGGTAACGCCGCTAGCGTCCTCGGCACATTACGCCCATCGTCTCAAAATCAAAATTATTATTAAATAGTTAAGTATTTTGTTCATATTTTCTATAAATTATATCTGAATATTATGTATATCCATACTACAAGATTTAATTATATATTTTTTGCCTTTATCTTTACTTATCATATCTAAAGATATATATATATTTTTTTTAATTTATTTTTTTATTGATATATTAAGAATTTTTATACAAACATTACTATAAAAATATGTACATTTGTCTTAGATACAACATTTTAAGTATCCATTTATTAGTTATGTGATGCATGCTTAGTTATTAGTTTATTTTTATTTTTTATTATTTTCTTAATTAATACCTACTTTTTTTTTTCTTCCATAAAATGTAAGTTGTAAATGGAAAATGTACCTGTTTAAAACATCATAAAATCAATAGACACTTATCTTTTCCGAAAGTAACTACCATAAATGTATGTAAAGTCTTACCATATCCTGCGCATTTCAACTATGATTATAAATACAAGTGCTTTGTCAACGGAGCCGTGCGCGGACGGTGAGAACTACTCAATCCGTATTACAGTTTTTAACTAGTTCGGAGGGTAGTGCGACTGATTCGCTTTGCGTTTGCCAACAACAACTTGTTGTTATTTTATATAATTAATTACTTTTGATATAAGTAGGTATGGAATCTTGTCACCTATCTTATACTAGACTTTGTTTAATGAAATGTTTCTTTCGTACTTATTTGAATTCTGTGTTGGCTTTTATTTAAAACAATAAACGTTATTATTATTATTAATATTATTATTATTGAGTCTATTCAAAACATATTCATACCATCGGCTCTACGACGAGGTGGGATTAAAACCCCTACGCTGGGTACCCTGGGGCCGTCTAGGCGGTCTCAGGCGCCGTAAGGCATCCGTGATGATTTGTGTGTATGTATAACAAAATATGTAATATATACTCATGCAAACTACACTAATAACATTTGACAAAAATGAAAATATATTTATTGCATTGTTGGTAGTACAATAGGTGTTATTAAATAGGTAGGTCGTTCATTCAAATAGTTATTTCTGACAATCAACATATTCTCAAACATAATTACAAATACCTATTCGTATTAATATTTAAATTATCACAGGAAACTTTTATGAAAGCCGGATTCCTTGAGGGTAGCCCGAAGACTGTAGTCGTGTGTTTCTAGTATA
This sequence comes from Monopis laevigella, assembly GCA_947458855.1. Taxonomy (NCBI): domain Eukaryota; kingdom Metazoa; phylum Arthropoda; class Insecta; order Lepidoptera; family Tineidae; genus Monopis; species Monopis laevigella. Next base: position 9,451,621 of record OX381599.1, read on the forward strand.
TTTTTCATAGTTAAGTTTATAGGACATTATTGTGCAAAAGTGTACCAATTTTGTAGAATAAGCATTCATAAGTAATCTTAAGTCCTAGAAGTGTAGTATTTACGCAGTGATCTCAGTGTTTGTGCTATCTCAATGAATCCATATCTTCAGTAAAATGGCGGTACCCATTTTACTGTAGATTCTTTCCTCCTTCACTTGACACTGGCATCACTATACCGTATGTTTGCATACGGTCATGTGGCCATTCCTAATTCAAACCTAGTCTTTTCCTTATTCCTTTCCATCCTATTATCCCACTTTCACTTTTGTAATAATAAAAATAAAAAAAATAAAAAATTTTGAACCTACCCTCAATCAACTAGACACTGGCAAAATTCGCGAAAAGCGAGAGGCCATACAAACAAGAAATTGAATTTATGAAAGCCTCTTTTAGGAAACTGTCAAGTGACCTAGTCATGATTCGGTTTTAGTTTGTGGGTACCACGGTTTTCAGAAGACTACTGCATATATTTCTTGTCGAGGAGGTAGGGCATCGCAGCATCGATAGGCTCGATAAATCGACAAAATCGATACATATCGATTTTATGAATAAATGTTCATTCATATACTTCATTTTATCGACTATCAAAGTATATCCATGTGGTTATGATAAGCCCCGTAGTCTCCTTTCATGTACAGTTACGAAACGGGCGAATAATTTGACGATAAAGCAGCGAGGATATTACATAAAATAGACTAGTAGTACGTCCATGTCGTTACCGCTGTTTAGCCAGCATAGTGGGAGCGATCAATATTGTTAAACAACAATTTATTGATCGACCCCATTTATGGACTTTGTAGATCTGCTACATATGAGCACATCATGTAGCAGATCTACAAAAAATATCTCAAATAAAATTATTTATTTCTAAAAAAAAAACTACCCAACCGAACGCATGCAACAAAACCAACTAGTGTAAGACTATAGGTGGTTAGCTGATTCCATTGGCCTTCCAATTATCATCTGCCTTACATCATCTTCTTTATGAAACAAAATATTATTAAGTACAAAGAAACCCTGTATAGATATGTAGGTCATACTTAAGAGGGCGCAAAATGCAAATTAGAAATCTAGATCTCCGATTATGAGAATACTTTAAGTGGGCAGGAAAAGGATTCGCAAGCTAGAGGGTCAAAAAATATCTAAATGTTGTTTTCAGTTATTTTAATGTTTTTTTTTGGAAAAAAAAGAACACGGGGCTAGTAGATTTTATTTACTCGATTCTAATTACATATTTTTTTTATAAAAATCAGTTTAGTTTTAAAATAAGAACTAAATTAATATTTTTAGAATCATAAATCAAACTTTGGGTGTCTTTTCAAAAGTTAATATATTTTTTATAAAAATACTATCTAATTAGGATCGAGTAAGTAATATTTACACCTCTACGTTCTTTTTCATTAAAAATAAACTTTGATATCACTGAAAGCAACATTTAGACGTTTTTGGACGTTCGAGATCGCGAAACCTTTTACTGGCTTCTTAAACCTAACAAATATATAAAATACATACTAGGGAAGTATGTAAAGACCGTGCGAAGTGGCGTGCATTGCTCTCTGCTTACTCCTTAACAGGGATAGAGGCGTGATCGTATGTTTGTATGTATGTAGAAGTAACTGGTTCTTTGATAAACGTATATAAAAATAGCATAAAGTTGCCTCGATAGAAAAAAATCGAAAAATTCAACTCATCGATATTTAATTTTTTATTGATATTTCCTATTACTTCAATATAGAACAGATTACAAAGCCATATATCTTTATAAATTAATGTATATTTAAGATCTAATGCGTGGACTAGTGTTTTTGTAAAATTCAAAATATTTTGAGAGTTTGCAAAATAAACTGTTAATTTTCCCAAGAATTCCGCGCGTGATTTTTTTTTCTCACTCGCAGGCTTTGTAAGAGGCATCTTTTTTATCACCTGTTTTATTTACGATTTTCATTGGTAAAAGGGAAGCAAATCATTTTAGATAGGACACCCAAAGATTTTTTGTTTTAGGAATAAGGATGTTAATGTTAAAGCAATAAATAACTACTAGAAAAATAAAAAATCTAATATTAACACTAATTAATTAATGCATCTGGAGACCATAGCGCTAGGTCTTATTTCTTCCAACGAATATCGCTGGAAATTCAGAGGGGCAATGCGTTGAGTATTTTGAACACATGCGCAGCATCGGAAGATCTTCAAGAAAGCTTTTTAGTTAGTTATTAGTTGCTTTTATATTATTTTTTGTATATTTTATTGAATAAAATTTTTAATTATACTAACACTTAATAATAAGTACCTAGATATGTTTGTTATGTTATTTATAAATATAATTATTGATGTCCAATACATCAAAAACGATAGATTTTATAAAAATATAGAGATTTTATATGAATAATAAATAGGTTGTTTTTTTTTGTATGTAGGTACTAAATTCATGTTATTATATTGTATAAATATGGCTATGTATATATGTAATATATAAAATATGTTTCCACATATTGCAGTGCCTGAGAAAGGCTACTAAATTATTAAACTTATGTTTAATTATTAAGACCACACCTTAATATGGAATAAAGATTTTGAGTTTGAGTTATTTGTCTCTATACTCTTAAGTAATAGACAACCATAATAAAATTAAATTGAACGTACAAAATACATGTTCAACAATGCTTCAACTAACTGACAATCGAACTCGATTCGGCTCTTTAATCGAATCTTGTCTGTAATTTCTAAGATTATAAAGCGAACTTCTACCACAGTAAAAGTTTTACTGTGCTTCTACTTGCTTATTCTACAGGAAAATGAAGATCAAATGGAAATTATAAGGCACGTATCAAAACTGTTAAATATTTAGCAAAATGTAATCGTAGTTAGCTAACCTAACTACATGGAAATACAGCTCAATGCCATTTTATTCCATTACCTATTCGCTACTTTTTCAAAAAGTCATTGGTTGTATTTTGGATGCCTTTTATGGATACCCAGCTATCGCGGGACTGACTAAACCCCACGGTATTCCCTCGGCCGCCATAATGGCAGGGCCACGCGTACGCTTACGCATTCGTCTGCGACCCCACCGACGTGAGGCCGCTTACGCGGGCAACGTCGCGAGTGGAGGAGGGCCCTCGATATATCCCCCTCTAAACTCCCCCAGGAATAAAGACGCCCGGTAACACCACGACGCCTTTCCTCACGTAGCCCTCGACACGACAAGTGCCCCCGATCCACCGCCCCAGGCCCCATAGGGTGGGGGTAACGAACACTATGTCCCCCGTCACCCCGTTCCCTCATCCGGCCATGAAGTAAACGGCAGCCGGGTAGTGTGGCCCCATCGCCAGCCAACTCCGACCCAAAGAGTAGTACCGGGAACCCGAACTACCGGCGAGGGCCGGGCGGATCCCCGCAGCGGTTCAGAGTCTCAACAGGAAGCGGAACGATCTCTACCGCAACACAAAGAGCCGCCCAATATGGGATAGACGCTGCCTAGATTTCCCTCCCCTACGCCAGCCGCCATTTTGGGACAGACGCTGGCGTATTTTCGGCAGCAACTCGCTCCGAGACAGACGCTGCCGACACCTCCTGGGACCGTTGGTTAAGCGGGTGCATTTGACCCAAAGCGCACCCAGCATAAGCCCCCCCGCCACGTTTGGACACCTAGACCATGGCCAGAAATATGTACTAATATTTATTGTCATGGATGAGAATCAAACCCACGACCTCCGGATACAACGCCAAAGGACCAGCCACACATTGCACAAAACATTGTATTATATCGTTATTTCTGGTACACATAGTACAAGCCTAGAGCTTAGTTTTTGACCAGAGCAAAGTGTGTAAAGTGTCCTACATATATTATATATAGTATGTAGCTATTACGACATATACATCTGCTATTTGACATCCATATATATAAATATTTTATTAATGGCAACCATCGTTATTCCGTTTCTTATAACGGAAACGAACGAAAAACATGTCAAAATAACGAAATCCTTTAAAAAAAAAAAAAAAAATACACAGCAAAAACTAAAAAATATATGCACTGGGCCGTGTTCGTAAACTAACACTTTAACACTGGGTATTGTCACTACACTATATGCATCTCTTCTTCTCTAAGCATTTTTCAATATTTTTATCGCACTCTGTAACACAGTGTTAAAGTGTTACGTTTCCGAACACGGCTCAGTATAGTGCTACAGGTACTTTTGCTTTGACAGTTTTTAGCAGTCCGTGAGGTGACAATTTGTACATAACGGATTTCGTTATTTTGACAACCTAAAGTTACCTTCAGAATATGGTCACTACTTTTAAAATAAAAGTACACGCTCTCCGCAATATCGTGCAGTCAGATCAACAATACAAGTTAATAATAACATTAAATTTTAAGGTCATACCGTAATTCCGAACTAGTGTCTTAGTTTAGACATTTATGATAGTTCTGTTCATAAATGAGTAGACGTCTTGTCTAAATGTTTAACATACAGTGCGTACTTACTATACCAAAATAATGGAGCAATCTTGTAATGGAAATTCACTAAAATCAACTCGTAACTATTGAACCAATCCCGGTTATTGCTTTGTTTACAGTCATAAGCGGAGCGGGTACAGATTTTTGCTTTAAAAAGGGAACTAACTTGAACTGTAGGAGGCTCTTTTATACGAATAAAACGATAATCGTTGGGCCAATTTTATTTTGATCGGAAGAATGTTAGATACTCCAGATATGTCTTCATATATGTATATATAACTAGCTGTGCTCGCGACTTCGTCCTCGTGGAATAGTTATTTTTTTATCACTTTCATCCCCTATTTTATCCCCTTGGGGGTAGAATTTATCAAAATCCTTTCTTAGCGGATGCCTACGTCATAACATCTACCTGCATGCCAAATTTCAGCCCGATCCGTCTAGTGGTTTGGGCTGTGCGTTGATAGATCACTATGTCAGTCAGTCACCTTTGAGTTATATATATTTAGATTATTCTTTCATACATATTTTTTGTGTATCTTGAACCGTTTTCACGGCGCACGCAACGGAAGGCTTCAAAGATGAAATAATTTCTCCCGTTTTTTGCACATTTACCACTATATCTTTGCTCCTATTGGTCGTAGCGTGATGTTAGCCTATAGCCTTCCTCGATAACTGGACTATCCAACACAAAAAGAATTATTCAATTCGAACCAGTAGTTTCGGAGTTTAGCGCGTTCAAACAAACAAACAAACAAACTCTTCAGCTTTATAATATTAGTATAGATAATATTGTAATGAAAAAAAAAGTCTTACAAAAATCTTACATTTTATAAACTCGACTCGTTGTTTTGTTATTTTTGTTATTTTGTCGTTATTTTGTTAATGAATAGCTGCCTAACCAAACGCACTCTAAGACCTCCTTGTTAAACTTTTTTTTTTTTTTTTGACTATTCATAAATATCTGTAAAGATTTACATGAAATAAATGATTTTGACTTTTGACTTTTGACTATAAATGCATAAATTGAAGCTATTAGATCTGTGGGCATATTATATTTTGATATACCTAATATAACAGGGCGTTAGTATTTTAAATTTTTAATGGTAGATATATTTATGAAAGTTAACATTTTATGTCATCGTTTTTTATATACACTATTTATAGATAGAATATATTGACTCGCAAAACACTGCGACTAGCTGATTATTTATTCGGTATAGAGTCAGAACACAATCGGCTACAACGATGTGGGAATGAAACTCCTTCGCAAATGCCTCGTTTTTTGTTTTAAAATAACACGCACACTATTTTGTCGGCAACGCTAGATCTTATCGATTTAATCGCAAAAAAAGTTAACCCAAACAGTGAGAGTATGAAAATACTTGAAGAAAATCGTAGAGATACAGTCTCACATGCCGTGCTTTTATTGAAAAAAAAATATACAAATCTAGCGTTTATAACCGCTTATCGCACAGTTTATGACAAGGGCTTATAAACCTCGAGCACACTTGGGAGGCGTCTCAAATTCAGTTATCGTGTATGTACGGGATAACATTTCAACGTCGTCGTCCCTACGACACGTTCTCGGTAAACGACCGAAGTTAACTAATAGTAGTACAGATACATTACAAATTCATTTATTCGTTGAAATATAGGTTATACAGATGTTTACATAATTGTAAATATATACGTGGTGGCCCGAGTTGGCGGTGCCGTCCAGGCGGTCTCGGGCGCCGTAAGGCGCCCGTGATGATATGTATGTGTACATAATTGTTGGTCCTCTATACTCTGCTACTTTAATGGCGTACACATATTTTTATACACTATTTTGACATTATTTATTACATACTAAAAATATCTATAGTTTATTATATATTTGTTTACTATATAATCTTATACCTGCTATGTACGGTTTTTAATTTTATTAATGTTTACTAGTTAAACAAAATTTATTTATTAATGTTAATTATTTAAAAAATATCACAATTATTGTCAATATATTATTATTATTTATCTTAAAATGAAACGAAGTACCTACTTATTTGGCTACAAGAGATGTGAAATACATTAAATTCTATTGAAAATGTACTATTAAATGTACTATTAAATACATCAATTATTTTATTTAATGACAGCTTTTATTCCTCTAATACTAACTAGTGAAACTGTTAGTCCTAGAAAGGTTTTCGTTTTTTTTAATACAAATCATCTCTTTTTCTATATTGGTATAGCTTTATTTGATATTTTTTTTGTATGACAGTTTACTCTCGCTATATGATGCGGTTAGGAAATGAGCGGCGGCAAAGACGTATTTTCGTAAAGACACATTGCGAAAAAACTCAAAAACTGCTTAACCGATTTAAATAATTCATTCACAAATAAAAAGCTCTATAATAGGGTATATTTTATTTTCTATGCATTTCTTTAAATAAAATCGCGGGCACCCCGCGGGGCATAGCTAGTCAAAAATATGCTTATATTTTTTTATACAGTTTGGTTTATGATCAAAAATGTCCAAAAATTTATCATTTACCCCTTATCCCGAATGTTTATGTTTTTTTTTTTTTAAAGGGATGGTAAGTAATTAAATTACCCAAAATATGGATAAAAAATAAAATGATTACCGAAAAATAATAGGTTTGAAAAAAAATATCTTTACGGGGGAGTTTCTTTTCTTTTTTTGAAAGAGCCATAAGGCAAAAATAAAAATACTTAAAATACGCGGCCCTCAATTTTTAATAAACATGTCGCGTTTTCATTTATGTATTGAACCCTCAAATCAACCTGTATTGTGCGAATTCGTTGAATGTCCCACTGATTATTATCTGTGGGACGTATTTACTATTGTAATTTTTTTATTCTGTTAGTCCTTTGGGTGTGTTAACCCGGCGAGGATGTGGTATGGTCAATTTGACCCTTGTCATTTTATTTTGTGTACACTTTTTTGTTCGGCAGTTGTACACTGTCGAACTTTTCCTTCCCTTTCCGTAACACTATGCAGTCGACCTGTATTAAGTATCCTAAATTTGTCAAGCACATATTGCTCTGTTCTGCTATGGCTGTATGGTAGAAAGATCTTTGCCTTTCCACAATCGTGAAGAATTTAAAAAAAAATGCTCTGTTCTGTCAACAATGTGCTATGGCAAGTGATGATTTGTATTACCTATCTATTTTTATTACTATTTTTTAAATAAGAAGGTATTTTATTTATTTATAATTATATGATGAAAGATGATTGATCTCATAAATGATTACTAAAAAAAATTTTTTTTTTTAAATATAGGACAAATTACACAAATTGGTCACAAACTAAGCTATACCTTGTACTTTGTGTACCAGAAACAATAATATAATACATATTATATTTTATAAACACCCAGACCATGCCATGGGTGGAAATCGAACCCACGACCACCGGATTTAACGCGAAAGGCGCAACCACTATTTTTTTTTTTTTTTTCAATAATAATTACATTGGAAACATATCAAGTTTATATGTTTATAGAATTCATATTTATTTATAAATAATAAAATATTTGCACGCATAATTGTTTAATTTATTGAAAAATATTCAATTATGAAATAATTTCCATCCTTTTACAACAATAATAAATACCAAAAACAAACAGGGTCATTATGACCTTTTACAATCTCTCAAATCTCAACGGGTTAAGAGTAGGGTAGATAAATTAAAATAAAATTAAATTGGAAGCTCCCTACATTTACCTTCCTAGCTTCAATAGTTTCTGAGCGATAATGTCAGGACCAGATTTTTTTATATACATAGATTTCAGACCATAGTACCTAATACTGCTTAAAAGGGCGTTTAAAAGCAAATAAAAAAGGTGACATAATGAATGAATGAATGAATGAATCTTTATTTGCATAATTCAAAGTTTACAAGTTGTTAAAAAAAAATATGTATACAGTTTCATCAGAATTTACCCACGAGGCGTGCAAAATCTTTATTAAATATCGATGTAAGGAGAAAAACATTAAATTACAAATATAAACTACAATCCCAATTACAAAAATAAAAATGTCAAATAACACATAGACAAAATGACAACAAGACAGTATGAAAACACAATAGGTATATTGAAATTATTATCATTATAATACCTATATCTATTACAAATCATATAAAAACCTTTTAAAATGTTAACAAATTTATCAAATAGATCATTGCATGCATGTCAGATTCAGTTTATGATCATTATCATCATGTCATGAAAATGCCTCTTGAAGCGTGCGAATGAGAAACCATATGTGGCAAATGAAAATGAATGAATTTTGGCTTCCCCATACAAATTCATGTTATTTAGACATTTTAACATTACTACTTTGTATGTAGAAGGCAATTTTTTATTTGCGACGCATGGTTTCATGGGTTGTTGAAAAGTTGTTCGATTTGATCAGCAGAACCTCATATTAGCGCAAAGTACATCCATCAAAATCACCCTATATAGTTTTCGCTATAAATTAAATAATAGTTGTCTTCACCAAAAGGATATTTTGATCCAAGAATATTTTTTTATCCGCTTTGTACTTTTTTGTGCGATTAAATAAATGAACAACTCTTTTTTGTTAAGTTTATCCACGTTTAAAGTTCGTCTAGGATAAGTATTCTAATTTTAGCAAAGACTTGAACTTTTTAGAGCTGACATTGTTAAAAAGTTGGAGTACCTTCTCTTGTCTTTACACAATAAGTAAGTTTTGTAAGTTATATACTCATTTTGCATTTTTATAGGTACTATCTATGCAAAATGAAATTATTTAAAAATATACTGAGTGCGGTTTTTGTCACATTGAAAAATATTTTAAGGTTAAAAGTGTTCTATCATAGAAAGAATAGGCAGGTGCCAATGGGCCTTAAATCGCCTTTCCAGTTTTGAGAACAGAAGATGGCCGCCGCCTTACGAATATAAAAAAAGTGAGAACAAAAGCAATCACTGAGTGTTGATTGGTTAAAGTGAGAACAGCAACCACAGACAACGAACTCGTTTGACATTTCCTTTTAAGGCATTAATATATGGCCTTAAGGCGGTTCCATATATTATTATTAGTTTTATGTGTTTTATGATAAAAACTGTGTATAAGTAGATAACAAGCAATAACAAAATTCGTGAGGTTAGCTCAGCGGTTGAGCGCCTTACCGCGATAGCGAGGTTCGTGGGTTGGAGTCCCACCGACCAGGATTTTTTTCATTGCATTTTTATCTTTAAAAATTTAATATATGATAAAAATAATGAAACACATATTCTTTCCTTTTAGTGTCGCTCGCCTATACAAAAAACATTAAGATAAAATGACTTAGGTAAAGTACAAAAAAAATACAAAAATAATTCTAACTTCTATACTAAACTTACGATTGAGATCCCGCCACTTGTCTAAAGATATTTTATTAGTTTAATACAAAGACTGAGATATGTATTTGTTGGGGTAGTTTTAACCATATAGGCGTTCATAATTATTTTTTCTAAAAAGCGGCCCCAGCCTAGTTAAGTCACTGCGCAACTGATAACAAGCAGATGACAACAAGGACGGACCTGGGATGGGTGACAGCTTTATACAACGAGGCTATTTCATCATAAACCCCGCAACAAGCTCGCCACATGTTAGGTGCCTCCAAATACCATCGGCGAAATGAGGACGGGTTAATCCCTCCGCTGGGTACCCTGAGGCCGTTTAAACGGTTCTCGGGAGCCAAATAGGCACCCGTGATGGTATTTATTTACTTATTTATTATAATTATTTTTTCTTGGACATTTTATTTTGAAGAAAAAAGTTCCGTGTTTTTTAAGACATGAAAAAAACTAACTAGCAGAAGAATAGATATAGTTCCCTAAAATGTCTGAATGTCCTAATAATACCATTTCAAATAAATGATACCTAACAAAAAAAATGTACTGTGTAACTAAAAAAAAAAAATTTTTATATATTTGAATTATTCATATCTGATTATCATAATTCAGATTAAGTTTAAACATATATTTATGTATTTATTTTTTTGTTACTCAAACAATGTATAATATTCAAAATATAAATATTTCTTTATTATTTATGTATTTGCGAATGTATCTATAACTATATGTAGTTTATGTATTTTGCTTTAAATTGCTACTATGTACTTTATTATTATTATGTATAAATATTTAAAACAATAAAGAAATAAATACATTCCGATTAAATGATGTTTTTAAAAAATGGGCGACGAAAAAGATTAATTTGCATTAGGAGTCTACTTTATCGCCTCTCTACTTTATCGCCTCGCTGCTTTATCGCCTCTCTACTTTATCGCATCTCTACTGTATCGCCACTCTACTTTATCGCCTCACTGTTTTATCGCCTCTCTACTTTATCAAATCTCTACTTTATCGCCTCGCTGCTTTATCGTCAACTCAACTGTCCTAAAACTCTAATACCTTAGTAAAGGGTTTAGGATATACTTATATGTCCTAAGATTAAAAGAGCAAATAGAAAATACTTTCAACATGTCACCTGTTACGAAACCAACCCTTTGGAATTTGAAAGCTGAATAGAAAGCGCGTTAATTTTAATTCATCTCAGTTAAGTATGAAAAATTAAATATAAATAATTCATTTAACACTTCATACATCTTGCCGATCAAACGCTGTGTCAAAATTTAGAATTTACTGTTGTTATTTCCCCCCTGGTAAAAATCTACTATCATCACAATTACAGTTCTATGATCTTTTGTCGGAATATTCCAATCAAAATCCAGAAGATACTTATTTATTATTGGGTGATTTTAATATTACCTACGCCGACTGGAATTCTGGTGCTGCACTAGCGAGTCCATTATCCTCGTCAGATTGTTCAAGGGTTCCAACGATAGATTTGTATCAGCACTGAACCAGTTTTTATCGTTAACAGGATTTAATCAATTTAATTGCATTGCTAACAATCATAATAGGTATCTTGATCTGGTGATAAGCAATGTAAATATATGTAGGGTTTCCCATTCATTGGAGCCCCTAGTGCCAGAGGACCCTCATCATCCTTGCTTATCCATTACATTAAACATTAAAACTAAGGAAGATGCTTTAAAACCACTGCCAAAAATTGCTAGAAATTATCATAGTGCAGATTATGATGCAGTAAATGAAGCTCTTATAAATATTGATTGGAGTAGCCACTTAGATAATGTAGATATTGACACAGCCGTAGACAACTTTTATTCTGCCATAAGTGAAGTTATTGATAAACACATTCCGGCAAAAATTGTCAAAAACCAAAATAAATTCCCACCTTGGTACAATACGCCACTTATCAAAATAATTAAGCAAAAGTTGAAAATGCACAAAAAATGGAAAATATATAAAAGGTGACTATGAACTTTTTGCAAATTTAAGATCAAGACAAAAAGAATTAGAATCCCAATGCTATGATAGGTATATATCGTTATGTGAGAGTAATATTAAAAATAATCCTAAATATTTTTGGAGTTTTATAAAGAGTAAAAAATCCAGTAATGATATTCCCGACACAATGCGCTATGGTAGCAGTGTTGCATCTAATGGTCAGGATATTGCTGAAGCTTTTAATTGTTATTTCCAATCTGTATTTGAAAAATCCTCTCCTTCAAGTGGAAAAGATATAAATCAGCTAAACTCTACTCCATTATGTATTAGTTCACTATCTATTGATGAGCAAAAAGTATTCCACAACCTAAAGAATTTAGATGTTGCCAAGGGTAGTGGGCCTGATGGGTTGCACCCTATCTTTCTTCGTAATTGTAGTGCTTATATTGCAGGTCCTCTTACAACTTTATTTAATAGGTCTCTTAAATTAGCAACATTCCCTAAACTATGGAAAAGATGCTTTGTTGTACCGATACATAAAAGTGGCGATAAACATAGTATAGACAATTATAGAGGAATTTCTAAGATCTCAATCATACCTAAGCTATTTGAGAAAATAGTATACGACTTTTTGTCTCCTCAAATAAGACCTTTTATAATTAGTCAACAGCATGGATTCATCAGTCGACGCTCAACCGAGAGTAATCTCTGTGAATTAATTGACTATGTCAGCAATGCAATGAATGATGGTTCTCAGGTGGACGCCGTGTATACCGACTACTCAAAAGCATTTGATAAAATTTCTCATGATTTATTGTTAGATAAACTACAGGGAGTTGGTATACATGGCGATCTACTAAGGTGGATCGAGTCATACCTAAGGGATAGACATCAGGTGGTAACAGTAAAGGGATTTTGCTCATCCTTTGTACCAATTTCATCGGGGGTCCCCCAGGGCTCTCACCTCGGTCCCCTGTTTTTCAATATTTTTATTAATGATATAACGAAATCAATAATTAACTCAAAATTTCTTCTTTTTGCTGATGATAATAAAATATTTTCAAAAATTAATTCAATAGAAGACTGTCAGCAGCGGCTATGCAGGATGGTTTAAATAACCTATCTTTATATTGTATTGAAAATCGATTGAAACTAAACGTTGATAAATGTTGTGTTATATCATTCTCGCGTAAAAGAAACCCATAAACTTTAATTACAAATTATCTGATAATGTACTTAAGAGGGTGTCTGAGGTGAGAGACTTAGGAGTTATTCTAGATAAAGAATTATTATTCAGATCCCATATAGACACAACTGTGAGTAACGCATATAAAATGTTAGGATTTATTATGAGAGTGGGTAAAGTATTTAAAGAACCTAGTACGCTTTTAACATTGTTTTACTCATTAGTGCGTCTAGAATATGCATCATGTGTATGGAATCCTCAATACAACATATACATTGACAATATTGAAAAGATGCAAAGAAAATTTATCAGATATATGAAATTCAAATTTAGTCACAAACATGATTTTCTCAGTTCTTTTTCCCCGAATACTCTCATTGAACGTAGGGAAATCAGAGACCAAATTTTTCTGTTTGATAATTTATCAATGGTTTAATAGATTCAGAATATTTACTGAATAGAATAAGTTTTAAGTGATCGTCTCGTAATCTAAGATCGTGCGATTTATTCCACATATCTACTTGTCGTAGGAATTATTCCCAAAATAGGTTTATAGTAAGATCATGTAATATGTATAATTTAAAGTATTTTAATTCCGATATGTTTAGTTTGTCCTTACCTAGCTACAAAAAATTACTGCATATTGTTGATTTACCTGTATAAATGTATTTTAAAGGTTGGCACTTTGTATTTATTTTATTTATTTTAATGTTTTAATCTTGTTTTTACTTTTACTTATATTTTTTTATTAGCAATTGGCTTTTATATCCATAATAAGCTTGTGAAAACTTAACTGGTAATGATTGTTAAAAAATATCTATTTATAGGGTGTATTATATCTGTTTGTTTTCCGAATTAATAAAATAAAATAAAAATAAAGGGATTAATGGCTCTGTAGTACGCCCATATAAACATACTTCCAATATTATAACTTAGCTATTAGTCGAAGTTAAATTATGATTTTTACGTTTGTAATAGGGAATATGCATGTTTTTTGTTTATTTCATTAATTAATAGAGTTACATTAGACCCTAAAAACAAATATTAAACATTTTAAAGGGAAATAACACAAAAATAAAAGAGTTTAAACATTATCTGGCACTACCGCAGTAAAAACGGTACATCACTAACTGCCATTTTGTGACGTCATTCGTGCTCAAAAAATATATTAGTTTAATGTTATTGCACCTTAAAAGTTAGTCAAAATGTTTGCTTATCACAAATTATAGTAATAAAGGACAATAAATACCAGAGAAAACAAGAAACTGTAGACTACAGAACACGCGTTGACATTTGTTTTTGCACGAATAACGTCACATGCAGTGTTTGCTTATGTCGGAGCGTTTAGAAATGCATTCCGTTTCTGCAAAAAAAGGGATTTTTTAAATCGTATTTATAAAAAAAAATGCTAATAAAATAAAATAGATTACTGTAAATATGTTCAAAGACATAAATAATAATTACATGCATATTCCCTATTGTAAGCAAAAATCTTTCCATTATGGGTAATATTTGTTTATATTATAATATAAATAAAGTTATTTTTTGAACAATAACCGAGTATTGAAAGTGCTAAAGCTCATTTTGTATGGAGAACTCAGACTTTGCATTTAGGAAATGTCTAGGTATGTTCAAAATAATATTATTAAAAAAATAATATATGATTTAAATACAAAGTAACTAAATTCATGTCTAAAAAAATAAACTTGTAGTGATATTGTAATATCTAAATTTCAAAAAGATTTTAACTATGATGGCCAAGGAATGCGGTTACGGAATGTGCGGAGAATAAAAGACGAATTCAATAATAATAAGAAATAAATAAATAAGTAAGTAAACAGTGTAATAAAGTGGCCCCAGTGTTAAGTCTCTGCGCAACTGACAATAAGGCTAAGCACATGACAACAAGGCCGCCTGGGATGGGTGACCGCTTTATACAATGAGGCTATTTCATCATAAACACCGCAACAAGCCCGCCACTTGTTAGGTGTTGCCTCCGAATACTATCGGCGAAAAGAGGACAGGTTAATCCTTACGCTGGGTAGCACCCTGAGGCCGTTTAAATGGTTCTCGGGAGCCAAACAGGCACCCGTAATGTATTTATTTATTATAAGTAAACAGTTAAACAAATTGGCTTAGATAAATTAACGTGCTCTCCGAGGTCATTATTAAAACTTAATTACAATATTAAAAAAAAAAAAAATCAGACAATGGGCGTAGTGTACCAAGGACACTAGCGGCATTACCCCGTAGAATGCGGTTATTAAATTTTATAAGTTTCTAATACATCAAAGTCAAAAATCAAAGTCAAAAATATTTATTTCATGTAAACCTTTACAGGCATTTATGAAAAGTCAAAAAAAAAAAAAAAGTATATATAAGGTCCTGTGTGCACTTGGCCAGGTCGCCATTCCCCACAGACATATGTTGAGAATAAAATACAAAATAAACAAATCGTAAACTATTAAACTATTGTCCTTGCGGGAAGAAAAAAAAAAAAAACAACCCAACCGAACACACACTACATAACCAACCAGTTTAAGACTAGGTGGTTAGCTGGTTCCATTGGCCTGTCAATCGTTGACTGCCCTGCAAAAGTGTCACCAAGGCGACCAACCCAACAGACCATAGCTACGCCCCAAATATACATACTTTAATATAGGTAATCAAAATATACCTACAAGTAGATAGATGAAAGGTATCTTTTAGGGCACAAGCGCTGATCACAAGTCGATCGCCTCAGAGACACCCTGGAGAAAAAGGTACCAGCAAGTAAAAAACTCCACATGTACCGTATCATCGGAGGAGCATGGTCCTGCATGGTTATTGACTTAAACCTATGCTTATAGCATGTGGTATATACTCTCATCCTACTGAAGAGCACGCGTAGAACACCCCAAGGCAGATATATTATCTTACAATATTGAAAGTACAGAATTACAGAACACAACATTTCTTTGATGCCAGCGCCGGCCTATCAGCAGAAGATTTTTCGGGATCTCCGCTTCTTATATGATAACAATCAAACGTGCGTGCCCAGCGGAGATCCAAGGCCCCCACAGCAGCACCCGATCACGGACGTAACGTATGTGTCAGCCATCCTTCTGCTCAACCAGGCCCTTAGGGTGCAGACCAGAACCCGGCACACGCGCCACCACTGCAATGACCTTCAAAGGAGAGGAAATCCGCTGGATACGTATACTACTACATTGCAGGGCCAAATACATAGCTGAATCCAAGGCCTGCGCAAACATCAACTAGTTAAAAAAAACATGGAAATGTATTCTATAACTCTGTTAACAAAATAACTTAAAATAAAATAAAAACTTAAAATAACTTAAAATAAAATAAATAAAATTACATATTTTTGGCTCCCGAGAACCGTTTTTTAAACAGCCTCAGGGTACCCAGTGGAGGGATTAACCCTTCCTCATTCTCTTCCTATGGTATTCAAGTGATTGTATAGCCTCGTTGTATAAAACAGTCACCCATCCCAGATCCGGCTTTGTTGTCATCTGCTTAACCTTGTTATCAGTTGCAGAGTGACTAAAAGCCACCACGTATTAATAAATAAATAAATTATTTTTAATAAATAGCTAAATATTTATTTAAAAATGATATAACGGGGTAACGCGCTAGTGTCCTTGGTACACTACGCCCTATGTCTGATTTTCAAAAAATTTTATATTGTAATTAATTATTTTTATATTTTATTTTATTTTTCATTTATATTTTAACTCTACAGTTAATAAACGATGTGAAATAAAAATATATATATATAACAAAAATAACCGCATTACAAATAACATATCCTTGCGCTTTCTACGCCCCTAAGCGTAGATCTTGAGTGACCCGTATTTGACAAGGGTACACTCTTGAACCAAGAATTTGGAGACGACATTTGTCGGGTGTCGGATTTTTGTTGAATTGATTTAGTTTCTTTGCTTGCTGCTAGGTAGCTATGTTTGTCATAGTCTGGGTGTTTATAAAATATAATATGTATTATATCGTTGTTTCTGGTACACATAGTACAAGCCTTAGTCTGTGTCCAGGCAATATTGTGTAAATTGTATATATATTTATAAAAAATATATAAAAAATCCTAGTTCGTACAAATAATGCCATCACGGGTGCCTTTTTGGCTCCCAAAAACCGTTTAAGTATAAACGGCCTCAAAGTACCCAGCTCCAGCGTAGGGTATAACTCGTCGTCATTTCGCCGATGGTATTCGGAGGCAATACCCAACAAGTAGCGAGCTTGTTGCGGTGTTTATGATGGTATAGCCTTGTTGTATAAAGTGGTCACCCATCCCAGGTCCGGCATTGATTGCATTCATCTGATTAACATTGATATCAGTCGCGCAGTGACTTAACCACTAGGCTGGGGCCGCTTTTTTTTCCTAGTTCGTACAATGGCTATTGTCATCTCAGTTAGCACAATTCGTGCAATTATAGCAATTAGAAGAAAAAAGTTTGAAGCAAGTTTGGTGCCTGAAACTTGCAGAGACATATTTTATTATTACCTACATAATTCATGGACTCTGTAGATCTGCTTACTAACAGGTAGATACAGAGTCGCATGACCTGCTCTCATGTATCAGTCGTCCTAATTCATGTTTGTTGTAGGTCTGCTCACAGCCAGGTAGATACAGAGTCACATGACCTGCCCTCATAAGAATCAGTCGCCCTATTCATAAACTCTGCTGTTCTGCTTACCAACAGGTAGGTATAGAGTTACATAACTTGCTCTCATAAGTATCAGTCGTCCTCGTTCATGGACTCTGTGGGTCTGCTTACCAAAATGTAGGTAGAGTCACATGACGTGCTCTCATTTTGTGTAACAGTCGTGGAGTCGGTCGTCATAGGTACAAAAATATTTAGTAACAAATTTTTTTTTTTTATAATTACTTTAGGTTAGCTTTCTTCAGTTTTTAATTTTTCTTCAATATTTATTAATATCTTAAATTTTACCAAGTGTGGTTTTTACTAAATTATATATCTGTATAGCATTTATTTTCTTTAAGGAGATTTTTAATTTAGCGGGAAATGTTCTTTTTAGAAGTTTGGTTTGATAAATTTCAACTAGAAAATAGTAACAAATAACCTCCATAGGCGGCGTTCCTGCCTCGAAATGCTGTTTTTTTTAGCCAAAGTCGTTTCAGCATTTCAAGTTAACATGAATCGTTACGGGGTCAGAAATGAAATGTTAGGGATTGTAGATTATTTCGTGTAACTTTTTGGATTTTAATGAATTTTATTATACATTATACAACTGATATAAGTGATAAAAATTCGATAATAACTAAAAATTATATATATAATGTAGGTAAATAAATTCAGCTTTGGTATGTTTAATCTGAGGTTATTAATTAAATTAATTTGGTCATATCATTAAATTATTGTATTTAAACAATATGTTATTAAAAAAAATCTAAACTGTTTTTCAGGAATGATTTCCGCCGGCAGCCTTCGATCGTCCCAATTTTAATTTAAAAAATACAATATTAGTATAGTCTAATTTTGGTTTTATTTACAATAGAAAATGTTTTAGTGACTATTTTTGTTTTATTATTACTTTCTAGTACAGTAAGTAAGAAAGCTTTTTAATAAAATATAAAGAAAAAGAAACGCAAATAAAAAAAGAAAACCTGAATAGAAAAGATAGTTAATTGCAAATTTAAACAACAGGATATTCACGGAAATACACGAGAGATACATATTTGCATATCTCATTAATTTTGACATATATATCCTGGTGTCGACATGATATATTAATGTATGTATTGAGGCTTTATGACATTCGAAATGTTTATTAAGTTACGATCACACAAACTCCATATTCGCTGCAATTTGCGAATTACGGAACGTTCCTACGACATCGTCCAGAGTACCGAGTGTTTCATTTTTCATGAATCATCCCCTGAACATCAGACAGTCACCGTCTCTCGCTATTTAAAAAAAAAATGCTCATTTCTCATTACCACAATTCAGGTTAGGTTCAAACATATATTTATGTATTTATATATATATATATATATATTATCACGGGTGCCTCATTGGTACACAACGGGATTCGAACCAGGAACCTAAGTGTTTTTAAGTCCAAGGTCTAACCAACTAGGCCACCAATATACGTGGTGGCCTAGTTGGTATATTTATGTATTTATTTTACTATATTATTTATGTAGTTGTATATTCGAGTATGTACCTACTATATCTTATATCTGTATGTAGTTTATGTATTTTGTTTTCTTTTTACATTACTCTGTGTACCCTATATTACAATTTTCACTCTCCTAAAGGTTAGCTGGTAGATAATGTCTAAGGCATTAAACTCACCTTTGGTACACATATTTTAATGCAATAAAGAATTTTAAATAAGAAAAAATAATGTTCGACCGAAAGTTCGGTTTCGGTCGAGTTTCGGCAAAAAAACGAGTTTCGGTTTCGGCGGCAAACCTGCCGAAACTACAACCGAAACCTGAACTACATTCGGAATTAAGTTCTCGCGCTGTGATCGGCGCGGGCGTCACAATGCATCGTGTGTACTAATTTCATTCGCAGCGACTAGGTTTAGGTTCATGTGTCCGAAGCTTTAGGTAATGGAAATGATACACCTATTATTTGGGATTTAATCATTATCTAGGCAGTGGTGATATTTCATAGTAATGAGGTAGTTATAGTGAAATAAGCTTCACTGACTAATTTTGCTTACTACTAAATGGAAAGGACCATTGAAATTCAGCTGTTATTGATTAATACTGATACAAATTAATATGTATATTACATAGTTACCTATATATATCTCAAAAGCCTAATTCTACTAAATTTTTGAATAAATAAATATAAATATCATAACGGGTGCCTTACGGTGCCCGAGACCGCCTAGACGGCCTCAGGGTACACAGCGGAGGGGCTTTAATTCACACCTCGTCGTAGCCGATGGTATGAGTCTACGCCGAACAAGTGGCAAGCTCGTCGCGATGTTGGATAGACTCAATAACCCATATATATACAGTTTCACAAGTTGGTATAGTAAAACTGGGACCGACAGCTTAGCGTGCGAGTCGTCCGAGGCACTTTTTAGATTAAAAACTCATTGGTACACACCGGCGTTTGAACCAGTGACCTAATTGTTTTTAAGTCTCAGGTCTAACCAACTCGGCCACCACGTAGGTAGGTATATAAACTTCCTTGCAATTTAAATATTTAGGTAAAACTTTTTACTGAGATTTACCCTAAAAATACCCCGACAATTTACGATTACCCTAAATCCTTTTTTTTATTTACACCCCTATAAATTCAATTAAGAATTAAATGCTGTTACTCGTCCCACTCTAATTCGTTCACCTGGGTCCGAAAAGAAGAACACAGAAATAAAATTAGGTTAGAAGGTCTCAATGGATACATTGGCGTGGTCTTACTTTGACATTATTAATATTTGCATTCCATATAATATAAGCCTAGTGGTTAAGTAAGTCACTGCGCAACTGATAAAGGTTAAGCTGATAAACCCAAGGCCGGACCTGGGATGGATGACCGCTTTATGCAACGAAGCTATACCATTATAGGCACCGCAACAAGCTCGCCACTTGTACTAAATATTGCCTCCGAATACCATCGGCGAAATGAGGACGGGTTAATAACTCCGCTGGGTACCCTGTTGGCGGGCTGTTTAAAAAACGGTTCTCAGAAGCCATAAAGGCACCCGTGATGGTATTTATTTACTATAATATCATATAATATAACAAAATTTAATTTATAATAATAATATATATCATGGTATCGCAATTTACATTATATAAAACTACTAAAATATTAAATTATACATATCTACCTATTATAATAACAAATATTTATGTTATGTAGAAAAAAATAATAATAAAATATGTTGAAATTAAATTGATTTGACTCAGTATCTAAGGATAAACGATGAGGTTATAAAATAAGTTCAAAAAGGCGTATTTGGATAACGAGCTAACATTAAAATACTCGCTGCATTATCGGCAAATCAGTAGCCCGTTACTTAATTGCATCCTGAAAGGAGTTATCTCCAAAAACCGGTAAACTCACAGCCTAAAACTGAAACAAGACGGGTTTTTGCTTCTCTATATGCGCGGTTTTAAATGGAACCGGTCGGTCTAACAAAATTATAAAGAACTCCCTCCAAAATGTGTGACTACTTATTTTTTTCATCTGTGGCTTGGCCACATTTTATTTAACGAATAGTTTATATATTAATGTACTATTGCAATATAAAGTTTTTTTCGAGCTCAAAACGATGTCACGATGTGAATAAAGCTATGATTTTTTTCATCTGTGGCTTGACCACATTTTCAAAAATACTGTGTAGGAAACCATGCTATCTCGTTGACATAGAACATCATGTAGCGGGACCGTAATCTTAGGCTGTATAAGGTGCGGCGACGTTAGCAAAATAAACACACGCAATTTATACTAGAAACGGAACTATTTGCCCATTTACTACTTCTGTACGTAATTTAGGTCTGTGGAGACGATATTCTAATTTTTCTTTTTTTTTCGCTTCGACCCTACATCGTAATTTGTTATTTTTTTGCTCAAATTGAAAATTAAGTGTTAATTTGAGCAAATTGAAAATAAATCCTGAAAATAGGTACTTTATTATTTTTAATAAAAAAAAAGGTATAATAACATAGGTATAACAATTTTTAAGGGATTGTCGGATTACTAAACGTCGTTATTACCTATCTGAAAAAAAAATAGAAATAATAGATTCAATTATTATACATTTTAAATTTCTATGTCAAATAGTATTGAGATAATAATTTATTTCTAAAATCACACTTTTTTCCTTAAACAGACAGACAGGCGATCCAGTAATCCTATAAGGGTTCCATTTTTCTCTAAAAATTAACCCTACAACGTATCGTGTTAATGTAAATTAAGTAAAAAAATAACGACCTGTGAAGATTTTTTAAACAGCGATAGCGTAATGCTTAAAAACGTTGATATAGTTCGAGTCCTGACATGTAAATAACTCAGAATTGAACAATATATGTTTTTGTGATTTGAATGTATAATAGATGATATGCTAGGGATTGAAATTATATTTTGCACACCACATGTTGGTAGAATATGTAGAACTAATTATTCCAATGTAACAACTTTTGTAAACCATATTCTGGCAAATAAAGAATTTATTATTATTATTATAATAATTATATAAAATCACTGTTCTCGGAGGACATCGTAGGTACCAAAATTTATAACCGAAACAAGTTATACCGAAACTTTATAAAACTCACAGAGTTATAGGAACTTTCATTATGATTTATTTCATTTGATTATTATATTGATTAACAACAAGGTGAGGTATATAAACTTTTGTGATTTGTCGTACTCAGAATATCATTGACGACTACAAGGTGCCGCGGGTTGAAAGCCAACTCTATAAAACTTTCATTATACTCTCCGGTTAATAAGCTTACGTATATAACCTCTTGTCATTTGTCGTACTCAGAATATCATTGACGACTACAAGGTGCCGCGGGTTGAAAGCCAACTCTATAAAACTTTCATTATACTCTCCGGTTAATAAGCTTACGTATATAAACTCTTGTCATTTGTCGTACTCAGAATAT
This sequence comes from Monopis laevigella, assembly GCA_947458855.1. Taxonomy (NCBI): domain Eukaryota; kingdom Metazoa; phylum Arthropoda; class Insecta; order Lepidoptera; family Tineidae; genus Monopis; species Monopis laevigella. Next base: position 9,474,256 of record OX381599.1, read on the forward strand.
CATTGACGACTACAAGGTGCCGCGGGTTGAAAGTAACTCTATAAAACTTTCATTATACTCTCCGATTAATAAGCTTACGTATATAAACTCTTGTCATTTGTCGTACTCAGAATATCATTGACGACTACAAGGTGCCGCGGGTTGAAAGCCAACTCTATAAAACTTTCATTATACTCTCCGGTTAATAAGCTTACGTATATAAACTCCTGTCATTTGTCGTACTCAGAATATCATTGAAGACTACAAGGTGCCGCGGGTTGAAAGCCAACTCTATAAAACTTTCATTATACTCTCCGGTTAATAAGCTTACGTATATAAACTCTTGTCATTTGTCGTACTCAGAATATCATTGACAACTACAAGATGCCACGGGTTGAAAGCCAACTCTATAAAACTTTCATTATACTCTCCGGTTAATAAGCTTACGTATATAAACTCTTGTCATTTGTCGTACTCAGAATATCATTGACGACTACAAGGTGCCGTGGGTTGAAAGTAACTCTATAAAACTTTCATTATACTCTCCGATTAATAAGCTTACGTATATAAACTCTTGTCATTTGTCGTACTCAGAATATCATTGAAGACTAAAAGGTGCCGCGGGTTGAAAGCCAACTCTATAAAACTTTCATTATACTCTCCGGTTAATAAGCTTACGTATATAAACTCTTGTCATTTGTCGTACTCAGAATATCATTGACGACTACAAGGTGCCGCGGGTTGAAAGCCAACTCTATAAAACTTTCATTATACTCTCCTGGTAATAAGCTTACGTATATAAACTCTTGTCATTTGTCGTACTCAGAATATCATTGACGACTACAAGGTGCCGCGGGTTGAAAGTAACTCTATAAAACTTTCATTATACTCTCCGATTAATAAGCTTACGTATATAAACTCTTGTCATTTGTCGTACTCAGAATATCATTGACGACTACAAGGTGCCGCGGGTTGAAAGCCAATTCTATAAAACTTTCATTATACTCTCTGGTTAATAAGCTTACGTATATAAACTCTTGTCATTTGTCGTACTCAGAATATCATTGACAACTACAAGGTGCCACGGGTTGAAAGCCAACTCTATAAAACTTTCATTATACTCTCCGGTTAATAAGCTTACGTATATAAACTCTTGTCATTTGTCGTACTCAGAATATCATTGACGACTACAAGGTGCCGCGGGTTGAAAGTCAACTCTATAAAACTTTCATTATACTCTCCTGTTAATAAGCTTATGTATATAAACTCTTGTCATTTGTCGTACTCAGAATATCATTGACGACTACAAGGTGCCGCGGGTTGAAAGTAACTCTATAAAACTTTCATTATACTCTCCGATTAATAAGCTTACGTATACAAACTCTTGTCATTTGTCGTACTCAGAATATCATTGACGACGACAAGGTGCCGCGTGTTGAAAGCCAACTCTATAAAACTTTCATTATACTCTCTGGTTAATAAGCTTACGTATATAAACTCTTGTCATTTGTCGTACTCAGAATATCATTGTGACTACAAGGTGCCGCGGGTTGAAAGCTAACTCTATAAAACTTTCGTTATACTCTCCGGTTAATAAGCTTACGTATATAAACTCTTGTCATTTGTCGTACTCAGAATGTCATTGACGACTACAAGGTGCCTTTAAAACTTTGATTACTTATATTCTTCATTAATAATAAGGTTAAGGACAGATGCAAAACGTAAATCTTGTCGGAATTATTCCCGCATAATTTCACGTCGTAGTCATATCTGAGCGGCAAAAAAAAAACTCCGATTTATTTGTTGAGTGGTGGATGAAGGAAAAATCAGCTCGTATTTTCTGTGTGAGTTTTTCCGCTTATTAAAATTTATTCTCAAGAGCTTAATAAATTATTTAATTAACATAATAATTATTACTATTTTAATTTTTATTAATCTTAATATAATAAACCATAATGTTTTTAATGTATGTATATACGTGGCGGCCGAGTTGGTTAGACCTTGGACTTAAAAACACTAAGGTCCCTGGTTCGAATCCCGGTGTGTGCCAATTAAAAAGACTTTTTAATTAAAACAATTATGTACTTTTGTTTGACAACACCACTATAGTGCCTCGGAGAGCACGTTAAGCTGTCGGTCCCGGTTTCACTATACCAACTTGTGAAACTGTTTATAGATGGGTTATTGAGTCTATTCAAACATCGCGACGAGCTAGCCAAGGGCGTAGCCAGGTTTTTATATAGGGGGTGGCAGACTTAGTTTATTTGGTCTTATAATAGCGTCGCAAGCTATGAAGCTCGTCAGAATTACAGTTTACCAGCGAACGACTGGGGCTTTATTCCGAGTTTTGACACGTTCACCGTCGCGCATTTTGCGTAAACTATAAATATTGAAATATAAGTTCTACACTATTATATATAGAGTTGAAATTCCAATGCTCATAATTTGTTCAAACTTGCGAAGAATTCGTGTATTTCAAGATGGCAGCATTATTACAGCCAACCTAATACAGACTATATAGCTATTGAAATAGAACTTATATTTCAATATTTATATTTTACGCAACGTCTTGTCGTCTTTAGCGGTTGCAAACTCGGAATAAGGCCCCTGTTCTTTTAAGGGGGGGCAGCTGCCCCTCCCTGCCCGTACCTCGCTACGCCCATGGAGCTAGCCACTTGTTCGATGTAGACTCAAACCATTGGCTACGACGAGGTGGGATTAAAACCCCTCCGCTGGGTACCCTGGGGCCGTCTAGGCGGTCTCGGGCGCCGTAAGGCATCCGTTAAGATATATATGTTTTTAATGAACTATTTGCGATGACTTATAGATAATATTAATAGCGTCTCAACATTGTAAAATAAATAATATTTATTTACTTGGAGGATTATTATTTGAAGCCTCCAAGGCTTCAAAGGCTTCTTAAATTTATTGAAAAATATATAAATATTTGTTTTTTTGTTTCAATCTCGTTTTTTTGAGTATTATGGTCCCCGATATACTTGAAATGAAATTAAAATATTTATCTGCAAAAATTTCAGAGTGTTCATGTTATTTTTATGTTTAATTGTTTGTTAGGGGTTAGTAAATACATGTACAAAATTTTCCTAAAAAGGCTCCTATATTTTGAACACAATTTAAATCGGAGTACTTCTAATTTTGTAGTAATACATTTGGTAGCTTTTCCAATACTTTTTTTATTTAATTATATCATCTGAACAATCATTTAGATTAAGTAAAACTAGAAAATACATTGGAATCTCCTGCATAAATAATCGGTAATCACCCTTTGAAAAAAGTTAAAAACGACTTCAATTCTACGACTTATACGAATTTACGGCACTTATAGCAAGAATGCATCTTATGACAATTCCACTTAGCTACTGGAATTGTCATAAGATTCACAAATACGGCTAGCTTATATTGTTTAATTACGGAGTTTCGGTGGCTACCTTCCGGTTTCATCATCATCATCATTCATGATCTGATGATAAAGCCGGGAGGTAGGCAAGTCGTTGGCACTATTCTAAGGAATGTAAATACCACTGAATGTCATATTTTTTTCAGATATTTTAATTTAAAAATCAAACTACTCTATTAATTTTTTATAGGACCAAACTGAAAGTTCGAATAAAAAAAATCGAAATCGGTTTTAAATGACAGATTCTTAGGTAACAAACATAAAAAAAAATTAATTGAAAACCTCCTCATTTTTTTTTGAAGCCGATTAAAAATAATTTGTCTCCCCTAGATTATTCATAAAGTTTCATAAACTTCTCCCACCCTCCAGAGACCATGATACCAAGATTTCTTCATAAAATTGAAACACGGCATGTGACTTTGTATCTACCTGATGGTAAGCCGACCTACAAAATCTATGAATGGGTCGATCAAAATATTATTGCTTTTGATCGCTCCTATTATGCCGGCTAATTGATGTGGTTACGAAATGGACACGGCGACAAAAGCGAATTTTCATTACGACTTTTAATACTTAATCCTCACAGCTTTATTGTCAATTCAAGTGCCCGTTTCATAACTGCCTGCGCCCTGAAACGAGACTACTAGCTCGAAAGAAATTGCTGCAAAGTTTCCTGAAAATCGAAATAATTGACTGGTTATCAAATGACCTCCTTGGGGTTCACAAATAGGACTTCAAATTCCTCGTAGATAACCCAGTTTAAAAAAAAAAAAACATATTTTTAAGTAACCGAGCAAGTCAACCAAGAATTATTGTCCTGTTTCAATACTGTTTATCAAACTCTGGTTCTGGTATCTACGCGACTCAAAAGTTAAATTTAATAGCAAATAACTTTGAAATCACAACTAGACTTCCATTTTATATTTTAACCACTTAATTAGAATAACCTTTAAAACAAAAGTATTCAATATCAATTAAGTAAGCCTTAATTAAGTACCAATCAAGTCTATCAAAACAATAATGGGCCCCTTCGGTCTCAAGGGCCCAAAGAGGCCCATAAAGAAGTTTATTCGACGTTAAAGTCAACACAAATTGTCGTCTAGTCAAATGGAAAAAGTTATTTGTGAAAGCCAATCCCGATTTGCACCCGGCAATTTTGTGAGTACAGTCTGTTTGCTTCACTAATGTCAGTGGCCCATTCTGTTCCTTTTAAAGGTTTTTGTCAAATATGTATAATGTAAATAACGTAGTTATAATAAAAATATTCTCCTAACCGGGAATCGAACCGGTTGTTTTGAAAAAAAAGTTATGCTGTATTATTACACCAGCTGCTAGTTTCGCTTATAAAAACTAAAACTGCAACATTAGATTTTAGGAAAAAAAAATCTCCTAGCCGGGAATCGAGCTGGTTGATTTTGAAAAAAAAAAGTCATACTGTATTATTGCACCAGCTTATAGTGACCCTTAAGGTATCAAATTCTGGTAAGTAATATTAAACAGTAAGCTAAAGTGATCATTTTTAAGATAATATGTTAAAAAAAAAAAATCCTAACTAATAAATTGTTCGAAATGATAGCTATTATTTTCAATACATAGGTGAATATTTTTTTACATACATACATACATATCATCACTAGTGCTTTACGGTTAAATTATTATATTTAAATAAATATATGATGTTGTTTCCAATGAGGATGGGGTTTAAAGAGCATTATTTTAAACAATTTGAATAGTTGGTAAAGTATGTTTTTTTTTTTTTATAAAAAATGTGTTTTCTTTAGTTTACCGTTTAATATTATTTACCAGAATTTGATCCTTGTACGCGACATTATCATCTGTTGCAATAATACAGAATGAATTTTTTTTCCAAAATCAACTGGTTCGAATCCCGGCTAGGAGAATATTTTTTCCAAAAATCTAATGATGTAGTTTTAGTTTTTATAAGCGATACTATCAGCTGGCGCAATAATACAGCATGACTTTTTTTTTCAAAATCAATCAGTTCAATTCCCGGCTAGGAAATTTTTTTTTTCTTAAATCTAATGACGCAGTTTTAAATTTTATCAAAAACGGCCCCGTCACTTCTTTGAGCATTTTTCGATATTCCTTGTAGTTGATTTGGCCTCGAAGGCACACTTGAAAAATTCACCCTGTATACCTATACATATTCACCAAAATGATAACCTTCTTCTTTTTTGAAGTCGGTTAATACAATAAACCGAATTACTAAAATGGTGATCATATTTTGATTGTTGATAATAAAAAGCTTTCGTTATTGCTACGCCGTAGCATTTTCGTAGTAAAAATTATAACTAAGTTTGTAATTAACTATTTAATAATAATTTACTGCTATTTATGATAGATAGTAATAATACGTTTAATGTTAGAATTTATTTTTATATTACAAGGACGTGACTCTGTATCTATATGGTGGTAAGAAGGTGTAAGTTTAAATATGGCTCTCTAAATGTTTGTAGACAGTGGCTTCCAGTTTAGGATTATCAACAAAGGAAAGACTAATTTGTAAAGCAGGGACAACTTAAGGAAACTCAAAGTTAACTTTTCTCAATCCAGGACAAAGCACAGGTGCTCAATTCCTCTAAATCAACGTTGTATGGATTGGATATCAACGGCTAAGCTTATATGTCATTTCACACTTTTGGTAGTCTACTAACAAAATTAGCTGTCAATTGTACATCGATTGGATATCAACTGAACGTTGTATCGACTTTTGACAAATTGGGTATTCTACTATTCCAATCGTGTACGGAATGTTTTTTTAATGGTATTCTATTATTTTTTGACGTTTAGTTTAACTTGATATCAACGTTCTCTCAAAAGTTTTACTTTAGTTATTATGTCATTTTACAAAAGTTGCTTATTTGTGAATTGTGTAAAAAGATTTTATAAAAATGGTTGGATTTCCGTTAATTTCGCAGTGGCTCCAAATTTTGGAGACATTAGAAATGGCCCAAAGATAGAACATCCGCGTTTCTGATGCTGGCCGGGTTTAGAAACGTGGAAAATATATTTAAAGTACTACGGTTTTAGGTCCACGGTTCATACTACCACTGGTGTCTACCAAATGAGTTTTTAATTAAAAAATAGCTGCATGCGTTTGACAACCCCACTATAATAGTGGTCCGGTGAGCACGTTAAGCTGTTCTGAGTTCATAATACAACTTGAGTAACTGTTTATAGATGGGTTAATGAGTATGGTTCACCGGTTTTCAGGAGACTACTGCATCGATTTCTTGTGGAGGTGGTAGTCTCCAATGCAATTCGTCATTGTCGCCCCCCATTTCGTAATCGCATCATTTAGCCGGCGTAGTAGGAGCGTTAAATATTGTTTAAGAACAATATTGGTTGACCCATTCATAGACTTAGTAGGTCTGCTCACCACTAGGTAGATACAAAGTCATATGTCGTGCTCCAATAATAATAAATATCCAAATATCGCGACGAGCTGCCCACTTTTTCGGTATAGACTCAAAACCCTAGAAGGTCTTGGGTGCTGTAATTTTTATAGATATTATTTAAAAAGTTATGTCTGATCATAATTTGTAATTTATTTTCGAATAAATTATTTTAATTTTGTTGCATTTATGAAATTTTGATTTTAAAAGACAATTTTCAATTATTAATGTAAAGGTCATCGTTGAACTTGTCAATATTTCAGTCTTAAATTATATAAAAAAATCCGACTTAAAATAAATTATTATGAAGAAAAGTAGGTAAATTAGTATTTTTTTCGGACCATAAGACGTATTTGGGGCAAACGTCGAATTTAACAACATTAATTTTGGAAAAATACCTAATCGGAACAAACAGACAAATCATATTTAGGTCTAACGGAGCTCAAAACGATGTCACGATGTGAATAAAGCTATGATTTTTTTCATCTGTGGCTTGACCACATTTTCAAAAATACTGTGTAGGAAACCATGCTATCTCGTTGACATAGAACATCATGTAGCGGGACCGTAATCTTAGGCTGTATAAGGTGCGGCGAGGTTAGCAAAATAAACACACGCAATTTATACTTGAAACGGAACTATTTGCCCATTTACTACTTCTGTACGTAATTTAGGTCTGTGGAGACGATATTCTAATTTTTCTTTTTTTTTCGCTTCGACCCTACATCGTAATTTGTTATTTTTTTGCTCAAATTGAAAATTAAGTGTTAATTTGAGCAAATTGAAAATAAATCCTGAAAATAGGTACTTTATTATTTTTAATAAAAAAAAAAGGTATAATAACATAGGTATAACAATTTTTAAGGGATTGTCGGATTACTAAACGTCGTTATTACCTATCTGAAAAAAAATAGAAATAATAGATTCAATTATTATTCATATCATTATTACAATTTCTATGTCAAATAGTATTGAGATAATAATTTATTTCTAAAATCACACTTTTTTCCTTAAACAGACAGACAGGCGATCCAGTAATCCTATAAGGGTTCCATTTTTCTCTAAAAATTAACCCTACAACGTATCGTGTTAATGTAAATTAAGTAAAAAAATAACGACCTGTGAAGATTTTTTAAACAGCGATAGCGTAATGCTTAAAAACGTTGATATAGTTCGAGTCCTGACATGTAAATAACTCAGAATTGAACAATATATGTTTTTGTGATTTGAATGTATAATAGATGATATGCTAGGGATTGAAATTATATTTTGCACACCACATGTTGGTAGAATATGTAGAACTAATTATTCCAATGTAACAACTTTTGTAAACCATATTCTGGCAAATAAAGAATTTATTATTATTATTATTATAATTATATAAAATCACTGTTCTCGGAGGACATCGTAGGTACCAAAATTTATAACCGAAACAAGTTATACCGAAACTTTATAAAACTCACAGAGTTATAGGAACTTTCATTATGATTTATTTCATTTGATTATTATATTGATTAACAACAAGGTGAGGTATATAAACTTTTGTGATTTATCGTACTCAGAATATCATTGACGACTACAAGGTGCCGCGGGTTGAAAGCCAACTCTATAAAACTTTCATTATACTCTCCGGTTAATAAGCTTACGTATATAAACTCTTGTCATTTGTCGTACTCAGAATATCATTGAAGACTACAAGGTGTCGCGGGTTGAAAGCCAACTCTATAAAACTTTCATTATACTCTTCGATTAATAAGCTTACGTATATAAACTCTTGTCATTTGTCGTACTCAGAATATCATTGACGACTACAAGGTGCCGCGGGTAGAAAACCAACTCAATAAAACTTTCATTATACTCTCCGGTTAATAAGCTTACGTATATAACCTCTTGTCATTTGTCGTACTCAGAATATCATTGACGACTACAAGGTGCCGCGGGTTGAAAGCCAACTCTATAAAACTTTCATTATACTCTCCTGTTAATAAGCTTACGTATATAAACTCTTGTCATTTGTCGTACTCAGAATATCATTGACGACTACAAGGTGCCGCGGGTTGAAAGTAACTCTATAAAACTTTCATTATACTCTCCGATTAATAAGCTTACGTATATAAACTCTTGTCATTTGTCATACTCAGAATATCATTGACGACGACAAGGTGCCGCGGGTTGAAAGCCAACTCTATAAAACTTTCATTATACTCTCTGGTTAATAAGCTTACGTATATAAACTCTTGTCATTTGTCGTACTCAGAATATCATTGACGACTACAAGGTGCCGCGGGTTGAAAGCCAACTCTATAAAACTTTCATTATACTCTCCGGTTAATAAGCTTACGTATATAAACTCTTGTCATTTGTCGTACTCAGAATATCATTGAAGACTACAAGGTGCCGCGGGTTGAAAGCCAACTCTATAAAACTTTCATTATACTCTCCGGTTAATAAGCTTACGTATATAAACTCTTGTCATTTGTCGTACTCAGAATATCATTGACGACTACAAGGTGCCGCGGGTTGAAAGTAACTCTATAAAACTTTCATTATACTCTCCGATTAATAAGCTTACGTATATAAACTCTTGTCATTTGTCGTACTCAGAATATCATTGACGACGACAAGGTGCCGCGGGTTGAAAGCCAACTCTATAAAACTTTCATTATACTCTCCGGTTAATAAGCTTACGTATATAAACTCTTGTCATTTGTCGTACTTAAAATATCATTGAAGACTACAAGGTGCCGCGGGTTGAAAGCCAACTCTATAAAACTTTCATTATACTCTCCGGTTAATAACCTTACGTATATAAACTCTGGTCATTTGTCGTACTCAGAATATCATTGACGACTACAAGGTGCCGCGGGTTGAAAGCCAACTCTATAAAACTTTCATTATACTCTCCGGTTAATAAGCTTACGTATATAAACTCTTGTCATTTGTCGTTCTAGGAATATCATTGAAGACTACAAGGTGCCGCGGGTTGAAAGCCAACTCTATAAAACTTTCATTATACTCTCCGGTTAATAAACTTACGTATATAAACTCTTGTCATTTGTCGTACTCAGAATATCATTGAAGACTACAAGGTGCCGCGGGTTGAAAGCCAACTCTATAAAACTTTCATTATACTCTCCGGTTAATAAGCTTACATATATAAACTCTTGTCATTTGTCGTTCTAGGAATATCATTGAAGACTACAAGGTGCCGCGGGTTGAAAGCCAACTCTATAAAACTTTCATTATACTCTCCGGTTAATAAACTTACGTATATAAACTCTTGTCATTTGTCGTACTCAGAATATCATTGACGACTACAAGGTGCCGCGGGTTGAAAGCCAACTCTATAAAACTTTCATTATACTCTCCGGTTAATAAGCTTACGTATATAAACTCTTGTCATTTGTCGTTCTAGGAATATCATTGAAGACTATAAGGTGCCGCGGGTTGAAAGCCAACTCTATAAAACTTTCATTATACTCTCCGGTTAATAAACTTACGTATATAAACTCTTGTCATTTGTCGTACTCAGAATATCATTGAAGACTACAAGGTGCCGCGGGTTGAAAGCCAACTCTATAAAACTTTCATTATACTCTCCGGTTAATAAGCTTACGTATATAAACTGTTGTCATTTGTCGTACTCAGAATATCATTGACGACTACAAGGTGCCGCGGGTTGAAAGCCAACTCTATAAAACTTTCATTATACTCTCCTGTTAATAAGCTTACGTATATAAACTCTTGTCATTTGTCGTACTCAGAATATCATTGACGACTACAAGGTGCCGCGGGTTGAAAGTAACTCTATAAAACTTTCATTATACTCTCCGATTAATAAGCTTACGTATACAAACTCTTGTCATTTGTCGTACTCAGAATATCATTGACGACGACAAGGTGCCGCGGGTAGAAAGCCAACTCTATAAAACTTTCATTATACTCTCTGGTTAATAAGCTTACGTATATAAACTCTTGTCATTTGTCGTACTCAGAATATCATTGTGACTACAAGGTGCCGCGGGTTGAAAGCCAACTCTATAAAACTTTCGTTATACTCTCCGGTTAATAAGCTTACGTATATAAACTCTTGTCATTTGTCGTACTCAGAATGTCATTGATGACTACAAGGTGCCTTTAAAACTTTGATTACTTATATTCTTCATTAATAATAAGGTTAGGGACAGATGCAAAACGTAAATCTTGTCGGAATTATTCCCGCATAATTTCACGTCGTAGTCATATCTGAGCGGCAAAAAAAAAACTCCGATTTATTTGTTGAGTGGTGGATGAAGGAAAAATCAGCTCGTATTTTCTGTGTGAGTTTTTCCGCTTATTAAAATTTATTCTCAAGAGCTTAATAAATTATTTAATTAACATAATAATTATTACTATTTTAATTTTTATTAATCTTAATATAATAAACCATAATGTTTTTAATGTATGTATATACGTGGCGGCCGAGTTGGTTAGACCTTGGACTTAAAAACACTAAGGTCCCTGGTTCGAATCTCGGTGTGTGCCAATTAAAAAGACTTTTTAATTAAAACAATTATGTACTTTTGTTTGACAACACCACTATAGTGCCTCGGAGAGCACGTTAAGCTGTCGGTCCCGGTTTCACTATACCAACTTGTGAAACTGTTTATAGATGGGTTATTGAGTCTATTCAAACAACGCGACGAGCTAGCCACTTGTTCGATGTAGACTCAAACCATTGGCTACGACGAGGTGGGATTAAAACCCCTCCGCTGGGTACCCTGGGGCCGTCTAGGCGGTCTCGGGCGCCGTAAGGCATCCGTTAAGATATATATGTTTTTAATGAACTATTTGCGATGACTTATAGATAAAATTAATAGCGTCTCAACATTGTAAAATAAATAATATTTATTTACTTGGAGGATTATTATTTGAAGCCTCCAAGGCTTCAAAGGCTTCTTAAATTTATTAAAAAATATATAAATATTTGTTTTTTTGTTTCAATCTCGTTTTTTTGAGTATTATGGTCCCCGATATACTTGAAATGAAATTAAAATATTTATCTGCAAAAATTTCAGAGTGTTCATGTTATTTTTATGTTTAATTGTTTGTTAGGGGTTAGTAAATACATGTACAAAATTTTCCTATAAAGGCTCCTATATTTTGAACACAATTTAAATCGGAGTAGTACTAATTTTGTAGTAATACATTTGGTAGCTTTTCCAATATTTTTTTATTTAATTATATCATCTGAACAATCATTTAGATTAAGTAAAACTAGAAAATACATTGCAATCTTCTGTATAAATTATCAGTAATCATCCTTTGAAAAAAGTTAAAATCCGACTTCAATTCTACGACTTATACGAATTTACGGCACTTATAGCAAGAATGCATCTTATGACAATTCCACTTAGCTACTGGAATTGTCATAAGATTCACAAATACGGCTAGCTTATATTGTTTAATTACGGAGTTTCGGTGGCTACCTTCCGGTTTCATTATCATCATCATTCATGATCTGATGATAAAGCCGGAAGGTAGGCAAGTCATTCGCACTATTCTAAGGAATGTAAACACCACTGAATGTCATATTTTTTCCAGATATTTTAATTTAAAAATCAAACTACTTTATTATTTTTTTATGAGACCAAACTGAAAGTTCGAATGAAAAAAATCTTTAATTCGGTTTTAAATGACGGATTCTGAGGTAACAAACATAAAAAAAAACGAATTGAAAACCTCCTCATTTTTTTTTTAAGCCGATTAAAAATAATTTGTCTCCCCTAGATTATTCATAAAGTTTCATAAACTTCTTACCCTCCAGAGACCATGATACCAAGACTTCTTTATAAAATGGAATAAGTTTTTTATTGAAATACGGCATGTGACTTTGTATCTACCTAATGGTAAACCAACCTACAAAGTCTAAGAATGGGTCGATCAAAACATTAATGCTTAATAGCATTTTGATCGCTCCTATTATGCCGGCTAATTGATGTGGTTACGAAATGGACACGGCGTCAAAAGCGAATTTTCATTAAGACTTTTAATACTTAATCCTCGCAGCTTTATCGTCAATTCAAGTGCCTGTTTCGTAACTGCCTGCGCCCTGAAACGAGACTACTTGCTCGAAAGAAATTGCTGCAAAGTTTCCTGAAAATCGAATAATTGACTGGTTATCAAATGACCTCCTTGGGGTTCACAAATAGGACTTCAAATTCTTCGTACATAACCCAGTTTAAAAAAAAATAAACATATTTTTAAGTAACCGAGCAAGTCAACCAAGAATTATTGTCCTGTTTCAATACTGTTTATCAAACTCTGGTTCTGGTATCTACGCGACTCATAAGTTAAATTTAATAGCAAATAACTTTGAAATCACAACTAGACTTCCATAATATATTTTAACCACTTAATTAGAATAACCTTTAAAACAAAAGTATTCAATATCAATTAAGTAAGCCTTAATTAAGTACCAATCAAGTCTATCAAAACAATAATGGGCCCCTTCGGTCTCAAGGGCCCTAAGAGGCCCATAAAGAAGTTTATTCGACGTTAAAGTCAACACAAATTGTCGTCTAGTCAAATGGAAAAAGTAATTTGTGAAAGCCAATCCCGATTTGCAGCCGGCAATTTTGTGAGTACAGTCTGTTTGCTTCACTAATGTCAGTGGCCACATTATGTTTATTTTAAAGGTTTTTGTTAAATATGTATAATGTAAATAACGTAGTTATAACAGAAATATTCTTCTAGCCGGGAATCGAACCGGTTGATTTTGAAAAAAAAAAATCATGCTGTATTATTGTGCCAGCTGATAGTGTCGCTTATAAAAACTAAATCATTAGATTATTGAAAAAAATATTCTCCTAGCCGGGAATCGAGCCGGTTGATTTTGGAAAAAAAAAGTCGTACTGTATTATTGCACCAGCTGAATTTGACCCTTATAGGTATCAAATTCTGGTAAGTAATATTAAACGGTAAGCTAAAGTGATCATTTTTAAGATAATATGTTAAAAAAATTGAAATCCTAACTAATAAATTGTTCGAAATGATAGCTATTATTTTCAATACATAGGTGAATTATTTTTTACATACATACATACATATCATCACTAGTGCCTTACGGTTAAATTATTATATAAAAAATAATATATATATGATGTTGTTTCCAATGAGGGTGGGATATAAAGAGCATTATTTTAAACAATTTGAATAGTTGGTAAAGTATGTTTTTTTTTTTTTTATAAAAATTGTGTTTTCTTTAGTTTACCGTTTAATATTATTTACCAGAATTTTATCCTTGTACGCGACATTATCATCTGTTGCAATAATACAGAATGAGTTTTTTTCCAAAATCAACTGGTTCGAATCCCGGCTAGGAGAATATTTTTTCCAAAAATCTAATGATGTAGTTTTAGTTTTTATAAGCGACACTATCAGCTGGCGCAATAATACAGCATGACTTTTTTTTTTTCAAAATCAATCAGTTCGATTCCCGGCTAGGAGATTTTTTTTCTTAAATCTAATGACGCAGTTTTAAATTTTATCAAAATCGGCCCCGTGACTTCTTTGAGCATTTTTCGATATTCCTTGTAGTTTAGGATTTGGCCTCGAAGGCACACTTGAAAAATTCACCCTTTATACCTATACATATTCACCTTCTCCTGTTTTGAAGTCGGTTAATACTATACACCGAATTACTAAAATGGTGATCAAAATAGTTGATAATAGAAAGCTTTCGTTATTGCCGTAGCATTTTCGTAGTAAAAATTATAACTTAGTTTACTATTTAATAATAATTTACGGCTATTTATGATAGATAGTAATAATACGTTTAATGTTAGAATTTATTTTTATATTATAAGAACGTGACTCTGTATCTATATGGTGGTAAGAAGGTGTAAGTTTAAATATAGCTCATCTCTAAATGTTTATAGACAGTGGCTTCCAGTTTAGGATTATCAACAAAGGAAAGACTAATTTGTAAAGCAGGGACAACTTAAGGAAACTCAAAGTTAACTTTTCTCAATCCAGGACAAAGCACAGGATAGGGAAATATTGATGGATACATTCAAAATACATTACAAAATTTCAGACGAACTAGCAGTTTCAGCCTATAGACCAGACAAACTGGTATACTCGGTGCGTAAAAAGTAATACCTATAGAACTCACCGTTCCGTGGGAAACAAACATTTCTAAGGACCACAACATCAAGTTGAACAAATATATTGATCTCACAAACGGAATTAAAACTTTATGCAGTTTTTGGTGCAAGAGGAATTCCTGCAAAGTCTTTGCATCGACTATTGAAGGATTTCGAGACGAAGGCCTTTCGAGATCAGCCGTCGGAACTTTTGGAGCGTGTTTCCAAGATGGCGCTAACAGGATCATATAGTATTTGGTTGAGTAGAGAGGGTAGTGAACACAGTGCAGGTGACAACAGGTGAGGTTCGAAAGGCCTTTAAACCTACTTCGCGATCTCAAGTCCGGGAACCACGTGATGGACCCGGCACCCTGGTTAAGCCATGGATAGCTGAGAACATTTTATCTCTCTCATTATAAGAAATTTAATTTAATAATAATAATATGGGACATTTCACAAATATCGCCCTGGTCACAATCTTTGCTCTAGACTTGTACTGTGTGTACCAGAAACCGTTAAATATATGCAAGGTTCAAGTGAAACAGAAAGCCTACACCATTTAGCTAGACTCTCTAGCTGGGAAATAGCTTGGTAACCAGATTGTACCGGTTGCATGTTTACCATTTACCTAACCAAACCTATGTAGCGGCAGATACTACCAGTAACGTCATATTTTTCTCGCAACGACGCTTTTCGTACCTAATAGCATTTCTTTATTTGAAAATAGAATTTCTTTAGTTCTATTTTTGAATTTGATTTTGTTAATGTTTATTTAGCTTTTCCGGTCTCAGCGCGCCCAGGTAAGGCTTTACTCCCTCCACCTCACCTTAGCCTAATGATATTTTGAGTCTACATCGAACAAGTGGTTAACTCGTCGCGGTGTTTAGATTTTTTTATTGGCACGGCATGTGAGTTTGTATCTACCTGGTGGTGATCAGACCTACAAAGTCCATGAATGGGGTGTACCATCTGCGAAATGAGGACGGACTAATCCCTTCGGGTACCCTAAGGCCGTTTAAACGGTTCTCAGGAGCCAATAAGGCACCCGTGATAATATTTATTATTTGATTTAGTTTTACAAGTTGGTATAGTGAATCTGGGAGTGACAGCTTAACGTGAGTTAATGTTAACGCTTCGCGGGGCGCGGGGCTATAAATGTAACGGTTATAAGTAATTGTTTTTCCATGAGTGGGAACCGAACCCACGACCTCACATACAATGCCAACATCATAACCACTGGACTATCAAGCTATATTGGTAAGTATTGGCATTGTTCCTTTGATACAAAGTCCCCTAATAGTATCTAAGTCTTAGGTCTATTCTATTTAAGGCGAGGACCGAAAAAAAATTTAATCTCGATAACTAAAAGTGCTACATTTGATATTTTGTTATTTTTTAGAAAATATTATTTAAAATGTTTACAGACGAAAATGTAATTGGAAAATATTGTATCATTATTTCTGGTACATATAGTACAAGCCTAGAGCTTAGTTTGTGACGAGTACAATTATAATATCCTCTATATCGTGTTGCATAATCATAAGAATCTTCCCTTTGACCCCGGGATATTGAGTAGACGAAGGTTCGACTTCGCAGCTCCTCATCATGTTACTAGAACTACCTTTGCGTCTATTCAATACGATAAACTATCATCTCACATTTATAATAAGGTAAATAGACAACTCAACATCTACCCTATGACTTATAGTGACTGTAAAAAGAAACTGTCTATTTGGCTAAAAACTCTAGACTATGAGCAAACAGAGTCTCTGCTCATATTTGTCAAATGATAATCATCATATGCATTATTGTCCACTCTCTCGTTTTTTGATTCATGGGCACAATCACAAGGCACTTACATCTCTCACACAACACACACACTTGCTAACGCTTACACACTCATTCAGGCGCACACACTTATTTAGACACACACTCACCCACACTTACACGCTCACCCACGTACTCTCACACACACACACACGCTCACAAACTAACAAAACGTGTATTATGTATTAGCTAGGTTATGTTTTGTTTTATTTTTAAAATTTATTTGCTACTTTTGAGCTGATATTTTTTTAATTTTCTTTAACTGTTTATTGTTTAAATTGTATATTAACTATATTTAGGAAGAGCGGAGCCAGCTGACACAGGTATTATATACTTAAAAGTTGGCTCCAACCTTATAAATAAGTTATTTTGAAAATTGTAAAGAAAATAAATGATTTTTATTTTATTTATTTATTTAATATGTGTGTAATGAATGAATGTCCTTCATATTATTATTATTATATTTCCCGTAAATAACTAAATCAGCTTGTTTTAAAGACTAGAACCCATATTTCTTCTAATCCTATTCTTTTTATTTGAGAATAAGATACCTAATATAAAATATTAAATCTATGGTACGAGTTTTTATGTCGTTGATTTTTTGCGGACATAATATCTTATTTTCTTATTCACACGTGTACAATTAATCATTTATCTTCACATCAGCTCCCTTACGGGGATGGCAGAGATAACCGAGGGCCACTTGTCCCTATCCCTACATACTCCTTTCACCTCTTCCACAGTCATAACACTTCTCATACATGCACGCCGATTTAGGACACTTTTAATTGCACCGTCTTTTTAAACTTTTCCAATTTGGTGTGGTACGTGTGCCTTGGTCTGTCAGTCTTTCATCACTCATTCTTCCTATATGCCCAAACCAGCGGAGCATACCTTTTCTCATTTTCATACCTATACTTTCTTTCAGTCCCACTCGTTCTCGAATTACGTCATTGCGCATTCGGTCTGTTATTTTAACACCACACATTCTTCGCAATGATCGCATTTCTACTGCATTTATTTTGCTTTCATATTTATTCTGACATACCCATGTCTGACTTCCATACAATAGTGTGGGGACAAGCTCTGCGTTATGAGTGGCAAGTCTTGCTTTTTGAGTAATATTTGACTTACCTATAATAGAACGCAGTGCTCCTTTGACACTAATGCCTGCATTCAGTCTCCTTTCAATATATTTTTCATATCAATCATAATTGTCGCATTCGTTATATCATTTCTCTTAAATATTAACACCTTAGATTTTCCTGCATTTATTCGGAGACCTCTTCCAATACATCCATCTTTCATGTCTGTGACAAGCATCATCTGCATACAACAGTGTATTAATCAACATGTCACCCATTTTTATCCCACATCTATTTTCAGCCTCTGCAGGCATTTGTCTAGGTATATGATGAACAGAATAAACTCTATGTATTGTAACTTACGGGCTCTGCAGTATCTTAACGCACTTCCAATATTACAACTTGGCTGTTAGTCAAAGTTCAATTATTATTATTTTATGTTGGCAATTGTCGCAAAAATTCTTGCTGTTGTGGGTAATAAATATTTTTGTATTACAAAAATAAAATAAAAAAAATCCAATTAAAAAAAACCCTATACAGAAAGATTAATTAAAACAATGACAGACAAAAATATTATTTTTCATCTGCCACAAACAGTAGTCGAGTAATATTGGAAGTCAGTATCTTTAAGATAAGCCACGCCCTTTTACGATACGTATTTTTTTGGTATAGCGCCTTAATTTACAATATCATAGGATATATCAATCATGTGTCCTGTATTGATAGTAGAGATCATTAATAGTAGTATAGCATTTCTAAGGGTCCCATCAGGTCGTCCATTATTAATTAATTAACAGTGTGCACACGCCCTAATTGGATAGCAAAGTAATTATGGTATGGATCAAGATTCAGAACTGCCTATGTAATGAATAGCATAATAGTACTATTATGGGCTAGTAATTCTCAATATTCTGACATATTTTATTATACTTTAGTACCGACAGTTATTTAAACAAATACTTACCAAATATAAACACACAAATTTGATCACGGGTGCCTTACGGTGCTCGAGACCGCCTACACCGCCCCAGGGTACCCAGCGGAGGGGTTTTTTAATTCCACCTCGTCGTAGCTGATGGTATGAGTCTACACTGAAAAGTGGCTAGCTCGTCGCGAAATATCAAATTAATATAACTACCAAATATAAATAGAGAAAAACTTAAAGTGCAAATTATACAAATAACATTAAAACGATAGACGTCATACCCGTGCTGATACCGCCTAGACGGCGCGGGCCTGAGGGTTTTTTAATCCCACCTAGTCGTAGCCGATGGTATGAGTCTACACCGAACAAGTGGCTAGCTCGTCGCGATGTTTGAATAGACTCAATAACCCATTTATAAACAGTTTGACAAGTTGGTATAGTGAAACTGGGACCGACAGCTTAATGTGCTCTCCGAGGCACTATAGTGGTGTTGTTAAACAAATGTATTTTTTTTTATATTAAAAACTCAATGGTACACATCGGGTCTTGAACCAGAGACTTAAGTGTTTTTAAGTCTAAGGTCTAACCGACTCCGCCACCACGTATTGAATTTAAATATATATAAACATGTATGTATATATATATATACTAGCGGCCCGTCCCGGCTTCGCACAGGTTTGTATAACTTTAACTATATGCTCAGCGCACGCCACGGAAGGCCTCAGAAACGATACTTTTCCCCCGTTTTTAAAACATTTTTGGTTACTGCTCCACAACTATAGGACCTAGCGTGATATTATATAGCCTATGTTACTTCTGAATAATGCAGCTTTCTAATGGTGAAAAAATTATTGCAATCGGTCCAGTAGTTTTTGAGTTTATTCATTACAAACATACAAAAATACAAATCTTTCCTCTTTATTATATTAGTATAGAAGTATAGATAGTATAGAAGTATAGATATAGATATATATATATATATAATACAATGAAGCTAAGTGATATAGTATGTAATGCAAAAAGTATATACAGGGTGAATTTGAAAGGATGTACTTTAGGCTAATATGAGGTTCTGCTGATTAAATCGAAAAAATTTTCCCATGTAACCATGTGTCGCAATTGAAAAAAAATGTTGGCTTCCCCATACAATTGGTAATTTTAACATTACTAGTTTGTATGGAGATTTGCGGCACATGGTTCCATGGGAAAATTTGTTTGTATTGATCAGTAGAACCTCATATTATCCCAAAGTACATCCTTTCAAAGTCACCATGCATATAATTACACATTAGCATATACCTATATAAAAAAGTGCAAATTTTAAACCAAAGAAAAGTCTATATAATTAACACAATAAACAAAAACTTATAGTTATATACTTGTTTCTCTCCAACAAAAGATATAGAGGCGAACCCTATCCATTTAAAGTTTGATTTAGTTTATTTTTAAAATATTGCACGCCCTCACTAAATATTCACAAGATTGGAAGTTCTCGCTACGGCGAATAAAAGCTTTTTGTTTTATTGGAGCACGACATGTGATTTTGTATCTACCTGGTGGTGAGCAGACCTACAAAGTCCATGAATGGAGTCAATCAATAATTGTTTTTAACCAACATTTATTTCTCCCACTGACCATCACGGGTGCCAATTTGGCTCCCGAGAACCGTTTAAACGGCCTCAGGGTCCCAGCGGAGGGATTAACCCATCCTCATTTCGCCGATGGTATTCGGAGGCAACACCTAACAAGTGGCGAGCTTGTTGCGGTGTTTATGATGAAATAGCCTCGTTGTATAAAGCGGTCACCCATCCCAGGCCGGTCTTGTTGTCATATGCTTAACCTTGCTATCAGTTGCGCAGTAACTTAACCACTAGGCTGGGGCCGTTTTTTCCCACTATGCCGTCTAAATGATGCGATTACGATTTCGCCGCCCATTTCGTAACTGCACCATTTAGCCAGCATAGTGGGAGAGATCAATATTGTTATTGAATATATATAGATATGTTGGTCGACCCCATTCATGGACTTTGTATGTTTGCTTAACATCAGGTAGATACTAAATCACATGCGTGATCCTTTAAAAAAAATCTTCATGAATGAGGGGAAAGACTTTTTTCCGTATTTATAGAATTTTTAGATTCGATATTTACTCAAGTATGTTCTGTCACTTTCATTCTGCAAAAAATAGTACGTTTTTTCTGTACAGTTTGTCATGGTCTGGGTGTTTATAAAATATAATATGTATTATATCAATATTTCTGGTACACATAGTACAAGCCTAATTTGTATTGTTGATCGAAGAGCCTAGAGCTTAGTTTGTGACCAGAGCAATATGTGTAAATTATCCTACATATTACTATTATAATAGCTATCGAACTTGGTTACTTTTAATGCATTTCAATTTACTTAAAACAAGATTTAATTTACTGTAAAAAAACAGTTTTAAAATATTGGTTTTCATTACCCAATTTAATTTTTTCCAACTTACTTTTTATAGAAAAAGTTTATTTTTCATCTCGATTTTATGTTTCATTAAAATTTAGTTTAGAAGTAAGCTAGGTAATTTAAAATTCTTATTTATATTTGTTATAAAAGTAAATAATTTTAAGATGAATTTAAATTGAAATTAAATTAGCTGTATTGATATTATAAATGAATAACTTTAGATGTTTTTTTTTATTATTTTTGTAGAGAACACAGACCTCAAACACTGAAAGTATTTGAGATCCGTGTCGTAAATGAAAAGCGGACTGTAAAATAAATAATGTATTCGTATGATACATACCATCACGCCTGTGCGAGAAGCCGGAAACTAATCTCGTCCAAGATTCTCACACGGGTGCGCACCGCTAAACTTAAAATCTAAACTTACCGAATGGCTTGTGGTTAGCTTCTGGACGGGATCCCTGGGTACCCAAGGGATGCAATAACTCCGATGTCTTCAACCACTACAAATGCCACTGTATAACAATTTCTATTCAGACACAATATCACTATCAACGCGACGAAGGCTTCAGTGCTTAGAGCAGAAACCAATTCTAAATGTACGGCTTTAGTGGACAGACATACAAAGACACACAAATAGGCCTTAACAATTTTAGCGTTCCTTTAGGTTTGACACTTTCACAGAGAACGGGCCAGCAAAATCTGTACCCACGCCAGCAAAGGGACGAGACTCATTCACACGGTCCGATGGCAGATCTCCCATTTGAGGCTGCATGGTAGTAGCCTTGAGTCTGTAACAAGGCATGCATCGGAAAATCACACTTCGTATGACTCGTCTGGCGGACAGAATCCAATATTCGCGCTGTAAGATGGCCAACAAATCATTACAGCCAGCATGCGAGTTCTTTATGTGGTGATCAGCAACCAACAAATTCACCAAGTGACCAGAATTAGGGAGTAACAAGGGGTGATGAGCTCCAAAGGGCAAATTGGCATTCCGAAGTCTTCCTCCAACACGAAGGAGGCCCAAATCATCAAAAAACGGATTTAGGCGTCCAATTGCTTCCTTGATCTTACAATATACGTGGTGGCCTAGTTGGTTAGACCTTGGACTTAAAAACACTTAGGTCCCTGGTTCGAATCCCGGTGTGTACCAATGAGTTTTTAATTAAAAAAATTATGTACATTTGTTTGACAACACCACTATAGTGCCTCGGAGAGCACGTTAAGCTGTCGGTCCGGGTTTCACTATACCAACTTGTGAAACTGTTTATAGATGGGTTATTGAGTCTATTCAAAACATCGCAACGAGCTAGCCACTTGTTTGGTGTAGACTCATACCATCGGCTACGACGAGGTGGGATTAAAACCCCTCCGCTGGGTACCCTGGGGTCGTCTAGGCGGTCACGGGCGCCGTATGGCACCCGTGATGATACATATACATATATCTTACAACGTCCAGTCCGCAGTATCTCAATTTCAGTCTTAAACTGATGATAAACACATAAAATAAATACCTACCTTTATAACATATAACTATACCTAAACTAATAATAATATGTAAAACCAGAAAGCTCCTGATCTCCTCGACCGCTGAACACCAACTCCTCATCACAAACTGTCAACCTACTTGTCGAAGGGAACAGGAATATTTTGAATTTATAAATAAACTTATTTGTAATAAATTATAAGTCCTTATGTCCACTAAGAAGAGGCGCGTCGTCCACAATTTTAATTTCGATTTCATAAAATATCTTAGAATTGAAGCAAATACTTCAAAATTCTGAAAGGTCCATACTCCAATTATTAGAGTGTCGAAGAAACAATTTAAATCAAAATCCAAAATCAATATTGATTAAAATGTCAGTCAGATTTTCGAAGCCCATTAATTTACAAATTGATCGTGGAAATTTACACAGCACCTTTTCCTCCTGAAAGGATTTACACAAATTGATGGACCACTTTAATTTCCTTCACTTTCTCAACATTTCATTGAATGCTGAAGTCATAAAACTGATGGAAACACGTTCCATTATTTTTATTAGGTACATTTTGCGTTCCGGTTAAATCTAGCTTGTACTTTGATGTCCAACTTCTATACCAATATTATAAAGGGAGAAGATTTGTATTTTATTTAATAATAATAATAATAATCATAATAATAATAAAAGTTGTAGTTGGGACAAATTACACAAATTGCTCTGGTCACAAACTAAGCTCTAGGCTTGTACTATGTGTACCAGAAGCAACAATATAATAAATATTATATTTTATAAACACCCAGACCATGGCGATTTGTAACAAATATACTCAAAAACTACTGGACCAATTTAAAAAAATCGTTTACTAATAAAGATAAAAATGCAATGAAAAAATTCCTGGTGGGTGGGACTCGAATCAACGAACCTCGCTATCGCGGCAAGGCGCTCAACCGCTGATCCAACCCAGGTTCCAGTCACCCCTCACAAATTCTGTCATTGCTTGTTATCTACTTATACACAGACGCCCTCTATTAGCTTTCTTCTATTAACTCTAAACGAGTGAAGTTAGAAGTCCTAGTTTCTAATACTAGATGGCAGAGGAGTCTGTTTTTTATTTTAGCTTTTTTCAGTATTTTATATTTATGAATTTTTATAAATTCCTTTTTAGGATAATCTAGGAATTCTTTCATTGCATTTTTATCTTTAAAAATTTAATATTTCACTAAAAAATGCTACATTATCTAGTAGTCAACAATATCTACAATCATAAAATAGACCAATAGTTTTTGAGATATTTAATGTGGACAGACAAATATACAGTTTCACTATAAGGATTCCTTTGTCAAATCTCAAACTTAATGTTATATATAGGGACTTAAAAAGGACGTGATTGGACATTTGAAATTTAAGGCAACACAAACATAAAATAAAATAAAAATAAAATCTGTACCTTGATGTAATTGAAAAAAAAAAGACGGGATGGACTATAAATATGCTATAGAACAATAACATATGAATTAGAATTCATGTCTGTATGTTTGTTTTGTCACTTAAAAACTAACCGACACCATCTGAAATATAGGGGCATGACCAAAGAACAAGATCGCCAATCAAATCGCCGCGTCGATCGATAAAAATGTATAGGAATTTTACTCTATGGGTAGAGCCTGATTGACGAGAAACGTCAAATCCCATACATTTGTCTTTCGATTCGATTATCGATTGGCTCTTGGGTAAGGCCCCAGTACTCTGTACTAGTTCAGGCACCAGCGATAATATGTCATCCACATAGTAGTAGTAGGAACATACGTGGTGGCCGAGTTGGTTAGACCTTGGACTTAAAAATACTTAGGTCCTTGGTTCGAATCCCGGTGTGCACCAAAGAGTTTTTAAAAAAATCATGTACATTTGTTTGACACACCACTATAGTGCCTCGGAGAGCGCGTTAAGCTGTCGGTCCCGGTTTCAATATACCAACTTGTAAAACTGTTTATAAATGGGTTATTGAATCTATTTCGGTTTCACTATACCAACTTGTAAAACTGTTAGTCTATTCAAAACATCGCGACGAGCTAGCCACTTGTTCGGTGTACTCATACTATCGGCTACGACTAGGTGGGATAAAATACCCTGGGACTGTCTAGGCGGTCTCGGGCGCCGTAAGGCACCCGTGATGATATGTGTGTACATAGCAGTAACATGCTTTGCTCTATCAATAAAAGATTAAACATAACACCCGGTTTGAATCAAATTAAATCCGGAAATACATTGCTGGGGATGACAGCCTTTATATCCTGCAATCTGCAGGAATTCGGGCGCATTGCTTAGTAAAGGGGGATATTATTCCTTGGAGTGTTAATTTAATTATTTGCGACACGTAATCTTGTGCTGCAGCGACAAGGGCGGAGGGTTATTCTAACACATTCTGAAACCTTGGATATATATATATTTTCTAAGGTAGTAATATAGGTATTACCTGTAGTCGTCTTGACGCTTTGACGATTAAAAAAAAATAACAAAAAAAATAAAAATTTTAATTATGCGACAAAGTCAAGTCAAGTCAAAGTCAAAAATATTTATTTCATGTAAACCTTTACAGGCATTTATGAAAATTAAAAAAAAAGTATATATAAGGTCCATGTGTGCACTTGGCCAGGTCGCCATTCCTCCCACGGCCAAATATTGAAAATATAATAAAAAATACACCAGATCGTGAACTATTAAACTATTGTCCTTGCGAGAGAAAAAATAAACAACCCAACCGAACACACACTACATAACCAACCAGTTTAAGACTAAGGGGTTAGCTGGTTCCATTGACTGCCCTGCAAAAGTGCCACCAAGACGACCAACGCAACAGACCATAGCCACGCCCCAAATATATATTAAAGTAATCAAAATATAGGTAGATAGATAGAAGGTATCTTTTAAGATGCAAACACTGATCGCAAGTCGATCGCCTCAGAAAAACCCTGGAGAAAAAGGTACCAGCAAGTAAAAAACTCTAGTGTTCCACATGTACCGTAGTACAAACAGTAGTCAAGTAATACTTTTATTCAATTTAAACATTAGATACATAATAACATATTTTTTTTATTGCCTACAGTAAATTACGTACCAACTTATTAATTAGAGAAAACTTTGCTGGATTAAGAATTAAAACATGTATTTATAATCTTTTGGCCGTATATTTTTCAAATAAATAAAATAAAACTACTGGAAGTGCGAAAGCTGCTTTTGTATAGATTTAGCGATTGCGAATGGCGTTCGTAAGGTGTGACTCCCAGTCTTTAAACAATTTCAAAACTTGCTATAGTGATACCAGCTTTTGAAATTGTTTAAAGATAAGTTATTGAATCTATGCAGAACTAACTACCTACATGTTTTGTATAGACTCAAAATTTCACTCAATAAACAATAAACAAAATTAAAAGTTTGTATAGTGAAATTGGGACCACCTAGACACGCTTAGAGCTTAGCGTGCTTTCCGAGCCAATCAAAAGTTGTGTTATCAAATATTTTCTCATAATTAAAAATTCATTGGGTTAGGGTTTGAAATAAAACCTGTAGCCACAACATATACAATAATAAGACGTCACAGAATAACCGCTATGAAATGTAGCGCAGATTTAAATAATATAATTTGCAACGCCTGCCTCTCGACTCAGGGACGCCTTTAGTTAAGAGAAACTCATAGTGCGCCATCTTCTGTGCAATTTTAGAATTAAGTCTGAAATATACTATATCTAGCTGAATCGTGAAACTGGAATATTTGTTTACTATCTAGGTATATCAGAGCGCTTACAAAATCCGATTTGAATCCAAGAAAATTCAGCGAGATTTTTATAGAAACTTTACATGTTAAGGGCATAAAGCAAATCTGCACAGTGTGAATTTGAAATGTTGTACTTCAAAGTCAAAGTCAAAATATTATATTTCATGTAAACCTTTAACAGTTATTTATGCATAGTCAAAAAACTGTATTTCGTACAAGGTCTAAGTGTGCGCTTGGTTAGGCTCATGCATACATAAAATTACATAGAAACCAAACCGAACACACACCACATAACCAACTAGTGTAAGACCACCTAGTGTTTAGACTTACTTACTTGGGGCTAATATGAGGCTTTACTAATCAAATCGAACTTTTCCCATGGAACCATGTGTCGCAAATAAAAAAAATATGTTGGCTTCCCCATACAAATTGGTCATTTTAACATTACTAGTTTGTATGGAGAAGGCATTTTTGTTTTTCATTTGCGACACATGGTTCCTTGGGAAAAGTTGTTCGATTATCAGTAGAACCTTAAATTAGTCCAAAGTACAACCTTTCAAAACCTTTCGTAAATAAAGCGCTGAGACATGTTCTAGCTACTACTAGGATCTTACTAGTACTAGGAACTTTTAAATTTATTCATTATTTATTTTCTAAAGAGTTAACTTTACGCTATTATTAATAATAATATCGAACCAACAATGGAACATGCTGATGATGTTTTCCATTATGGGCTAGGTGATGATGATATTTTTCTAAAAATATAAATACAAAACTGTATAGTGCATTATCTTTTACCATTGCTAAAAGAAATAAAATTACTTTTTCAAAATTTATGATAAAGACCTTCAGTCACTGTCACTGATGACGCCGCTGCGAAGAGAGGCGAAATATTTGGCAATAAAATTTTATAACTTCAATTTATATATTTTACCTAATAAGTAACACATCTAACACACTATATTTGTTTCAGATAATTCTTTACCCTTATGTTATTCAACAAAAAAAATGATTTTCAATAAGGGCAAATCGGAACAATGTTGCCGTTTTGGCTTTTAGTTTTTTGATATATCGAGTAGAATCTTTGGGAATTGTTACAATGAATTCAACTTCGTTCAAAAAATGCATTAACATAGTAAAGATCCACAGTGAAAATGTTGGATCTGAAAAGGTAACACTTCGTGATATTTTCTATTATTTATCTATACTAATATTTTAAAACTGAAGAGTTTGTGTGTTTGGTATACTACTGGTTCGAATTGAAAAAATATTTTAGTCTTGGAAAGCCCACTTATCGAGGAATGCTATAGGCTACATAACATCACGCTACGGCCAATAGGAGCGTAGTAACAATAAAAAAAAATGCAAAAACGGGGATCAAATATTCCTTTTGAGAGCGTACGGTTAAAGTTACGTAGACGAATTCGCGCGGATCAGCTAGTAATGCGCCGTAAGGCACCGTGATGGTACTTGTTTTAAATATATTTTTTGACTAATCAATACATCAGATTACAATTTTTATTATTTTTACTATTTGTTTTTTCTAATAACTGTGATCACATTGTTCAAATATTTAAACTTATTCCAGGATTGTTCTTAGAATTACAGATTTTTAGGCAAATGAAATCATTTTCGTCATACTGTACAAACAAAAGAATACGCCAGAAAATTATGCGTATTATTTTTCAATTTACAATCTTCATTTCTTTCTTTTCTCATTTGTTATTTTCAGAGCTCTGTTTACGTAAGATTGTATTTTTATAACACAAGACAGAATATTTCTTATTTATTTTATTTTATCGGAGCACGGCATGTGACTTTGTATCTACCTTATTATAAGCCATGGTTATAAACCATGAATGCGATAAATCAATAAATTGTTGTTTAACTGATCGCTTCCAGCAATATTCTTGCAGCTTTATCGTCAAATGATCCGCCCGTTTCCTAGAGACTACCATCTCGACAAGAAATCTATGCAATTTTCTCCTAACCGATAAATCCACAGAATAAAATGGAAGCCTAACTAGATCACTTGACGGCTTATACATTAATCTTTTAAAACCATTTTTTTTAAAGTGGTAGAGTACTATTGATTTTCATGTAATTAAGCATTCCTTAGACTTACAACCAAGCACTCTCTTATACACAGGCAGTTAAAAACTTACCTCAAATGACAAGGCTATTTCGTAATCACATTTTAGCCGGCACAGTGGGAGCGATCAATGTTGTTTAACAACAATTTTATTATTGATCTATCTCATTCATGACTCTGTAGGTCTCATGAAGGTAAAAACCGTGCCCGTCCGCGCGCCGCTACTGGAGTAAGCATCATTCAAATAGCAGGGTGCCGCGCGAGTGACAAATTTGTCACTCACGCACACTTTTACATTTTTTACATCCTCAATCTGATTTGTGCGTTCGGCGGAGAATGAGCTCCGCTTTTATTGTCGGAAAAATTGTTAATTGTGCATTAAAGCTGTGTAGAAACTACTCTTAAAAAAAAGTACCTGGTATCACGTTTTTCAAGTATGTATTTAACATGTTTTTCTTATATTAAACCTTGATAAAAAATAATAATAAAACCCATAATTAAAATATCAAAATCTGACGATAACTGTCAAACTATGTTAGAAGTAGAAGAACTAATGATGTGTTTTTATTTTTAAAGATAATTTCGTTACTTTATTTTAATTTAATTTAATCAAAAGGTATGGCGACAACAGAACCGTCCAACGAGGTTTGTCAGTTACTTTTTAGTGATGTGATTTTACAGTTGATAAACTCGATATTTCTAAATAGTTTCATGGTTATGAGATATTATGCAATTATTGTTTTTTTTATATAATACTAATTATATTTTCTATACATACAGTTTCCCGAAAGACCCGGCATTAAAACGTAAATGGGTAGAGGAAATTAAAAGAGAAGAAAATTGGTTACCAACAAGCATACCACAAAAGGCGAAAAACAATTAAATCGTAACTTGATTCCTCAAAATGTACTGAACATCGTGTATGTTTTTGCATCAACTTTTATATCTTCCTCTTGGAGGTCGGTCAAAAATGTTGAGATTGCGTTTAGTAGGTAACATGTAGTTAGTTGTGCATGTATTTTAATTTAATTTAATAAAGTAGGTATTATAAATTATTGTTATATATACCTACATATTTTAAATCCACTAGTATTATAAATGCGAAAGTGTCTATCAGGGTGAATTTGAAAGGATGTGCTTTAGGCTAGTATGAGGCTCTGCTGATAAAATCTAACAACTTTTCCTATGGAACCATATGTCGCAAATGAAATGAAAAATGAAATATTTATTTATTAGGTAACAAATGCTTATAACTAGATACAAAGTTGCTTTGGGATCTACTTTTAAGTATATAGAACACCT
The DNA here is from genome assembly GCA_947458855.1 of Monopis laevigella. NCBI lineage: Eukaryota > Metazoa > Arthropoda > Insecta > Lepidoptera > Tineidae > Monopis > Monopis laevigella. The sequence goes on from OX381599.1 coordinate 9,504,127, forward strand.
GTGCCAGTAGACCCCACTCTTTTTTTTTTTTAATTTTCATTAATACCTAATAACAAAAGTGCATGCGCATGCGAACTAAAATAAGTATACTTACATATGTGAAGTAGTATTGTGTAGGTACATAAATTATGTTTTTCTGATGTGTGTATCTATTAGAACAAATGTGTGTATACTATAAGCTGTTTGTGTTGAATTTAAATGACAAAGGCAACATTATAAAGAAAGTAGTGTATACATCCCCGAACCACACCCACAGGTATATATATATATATATATATATATATATGTGTGTGTGTGTGTGTGTGTGTGTATATATATATACATATGCAAGTGCATGCATATAGTTGCATATAGCAAATGTGTGTATACTATAAGCTGTTTGTGTTGAATTTAAATGACAAAGGCAACATTATAAAGAAAGTAGTGTATACATCCCCGAACCACACCCACAGGTATATATATATATTTCCATCCTGAGAATCATATCGCGTCCTATATGGGTGTTTTTACCGACCATACTGCGTCCGACTGACTTGTTGCGTCCGGTATACGGACGCAGGATTGACCCTCCCTCATCTTCAGTCAGTGGACTCCATAACATTAGTATAATGTTTGGGCAAAAAATTGGCGTGGACGTATTTTGATTACCGGAAAGAGTTTTGGCGTATTTTTTAGTTCAACGAGTTGCCGTGCCGTCATTTGGAGGAGGTCGCTACTTCTAGGTGTATATTAGCTGCATATATTTCTCTTAATTTTTTATCTATTAAATCGCGTATAATACTTCCATATATTGCAAAGTTTTTTTCAATTTGAAATCATTAGTATCTTACGTCACGTCCGATTTGCGGGGAAGGGAAGACGAAAAGGACGGGGGTCACGCGCCGGCCGCGTGGCTTGTTTTTGTTTATAGTAGTATTTAGTGATTTTTGACTTTCTTTTGGGTGGTCGCATAAAGAACGTGACGGTGAATCGTATTAACGAGGAACTAGATGAGGGAAATATTAAACTAAAAATTAGTATGTTTTCTGTACAGTTTGTCATAGTCTGGGTGTTTATAAAATATAATATGTATTATATAGTTTTTTTTATTGGAGCACGGCATGTGACTCTGTATCTACCTGATGTTAAGCAGACCTACAAAGTCCATGAATGTGGTCATTCATGGACTTTGTAAAACTACATGATGTTTTACAATATTGATCGCTCCCACTATGCAGGCTAAACGATGCAGTTACGAAATGGGTGGCGATATGGACGTATTTGCATTACGAGTCTATTTTAATATCCTCGCTGCTTTATCGTCAAATCAACCACCCGTTTAATAACCGAACCAAGCGGGACATTACAGCCTCCGTAGACTAGTGGTTGCGCCTTTGGCGTTGTATCCGGAGGTCGTGGGTTCGATTCCCACCCATGGCTAAAAAAATATTAGTACGCAATTTCTGTACAAATTGTCATGGTCTGGGTGTTTTAAAATATAATATGTATTATATCGTTGTTTCTGGTACACATAGTACGAGCCTAGAGCTTAGTTTGTGACCAGAGTAATATGAGTAAATTGTCCTACATATTATTATTATTATTATTATTACCCCCTCGACAATAAATCGATGCAGTAGTCTGCGGAAAACCAGTGAACCCACAGACTAAAACCGAAACATGACTAGGTCACTTGACGGTTTTGCATCTGTTGTTGGTAACGTGACTTGAGGCCTACCGAAAATAACCTTCTTGCTATTCCTATGCATTCTTCGACCAGATATACAAATTATTTTACAGTAGCCGCAGCATCACTCTGGAAGAATCTTCCCCTTTCACTTCAAAAAAGTTAATACGGCTTCTTTTAAAACTCATCTTCACTCTCTGTAATTATTTCTTTTCAATAATTAATAATTCTCTGCAATTCTACTCAATAACCAATACTTTTAACTTTTTTTTACTGTAGTGTGTTTTTTTTTTCTCCATGCGGATATCGGGTTTATTGCGTGCTGAATTTAGTAATGTATTTTGAATGTATCCGTTAATATTTTATATTTTCCAGTCTGGTGCAAAACCTCAAAAGTTTGTCTAGGATTGAGAAAGGTTTCCTTTACGTTTTTTTGAGTGGTCTCTCCTTCAAAAGTAAAATTCATTTGTTGATAATTCTTTTCTGGTTCTAGCAATACTGAGACTTACAGCTTCTCGAATAATTCCTCAACTAAACGTTTTAATAATTCTTTGACGAAACTTATGGCTGAAGCCCATTTTCTCGACACCGAACGGCGTAAATGTGTAACCTCCATTAAGGTTAGCATATTTATGCCTTTTGACATTCTCCGCATCAGAAACCGGCGACCCCGCGTTTTTTTAGGTTAATCGGATGTGGAATGGAGCTAACGTATATCTCACAACAACCTACTCAATTTCCACGGACAAACAGTTAAGCCGTCAGGTCTCTTACCATCGCCGGGTGTAATTCCTTCAGGTTCAAGTAAAGCAGGTACGCCAGCGGTGAAAAGAGCCCTGCATATTATATCGAGTGCAGTGTTAAAGGCGTCCTGCGCTTTTAGCGCAAGGAAGTCCATGGTGTCCAAACTTATCAATAAATTTACAGCATCGGCATTGATGGGAATGAACAATACGAAACAGTATGCTTACGTCTCGTTTTTACGTCAGTTTGGACACCATGGACACTCTTGCGCTAGGAGGAAATGTATCAATAGATGCAGATGGGAACGCTTGTAGCGATAAACCTGACTCCCGGGTAGAAGCAGCTATAATACGAGCACGCTCTTGTAAAGTAGTGCAGGAGGCAACCAACATAAATATTCTCAAATTAATCCATGGAATTCGTCTCCAGATACAAGATAATAAAAATCAATTTAATAGAGCCCAGAATGAAGATAGATACGACAAAAACCCCTTTATTTATGCTAAAAAGATTTTCAGTGAAACGAGTGAAAGACTTTCGCTGACCAAAGAACAAATCTATAAACACTTCAGTGAGACTTATGCAATGCCACAAAGAGAGGTAGCATACCCGGATCCACCTTCAACACGACCTCATAATCCTGCAGAAGACTTTTAATGCAATCTATCAAGCATTGAAGAGACTAAGGAGCAAGTCAAGAAGAAAAGCGTAAAGTCAGCGCCAGGTTCGGATGGCATACCCTACATTGTATAAAAAAGTGTCCTCACATTCGCAAGTGTTTACATAACATCTACCGTAGAATATGGTCAAGCAAGCAAGTGCCGACTGTGTTCGGAGAGGCAGATTTTGTTCTTACACCAAAAAAGCCTGAGGTTACTGACCGTAAAGATACAAGTCCTATTGTTTTACCCACACTATGTCCAAAATTTTATTTTCATTACTTCAAGCAAGAATGTTGAGGTGTATGATCACATACAAGTACTTTTTATCCCAGCACCAAATGAAAAAGGATTTCTCCCGGGAATTTCTGGTTGCCTGGAACACAAAACCTTACTTGCGGAATCTTTGAAGGATGCCAGGGTGCACGAGCGTCAATTGAGTGTCTGCTGGATTGATTTGGAAAATGCATTTGGATCGGCCCAGCATGAATTGCTGCAAGTTGCCCCAAAATGGTATAATATAATAATTAGCAATTACACGATAACTATTGGGAAGCCAACAGTGATCATAGATATAATTGCTAATTATTATAAGAACTTAGAGTTTTTCATTACAAATAAAGATGGGTTCACAGATGCTCTTCAATATATAGTTAGTTAGGCTATTTCAAGGCTGTTGCCTTTCACCAATAGCTTTCAATATTATTATTAACATTGATAAACTTAAATCTAGTGAAAAGAAGTGGAGATACATACATATCATCACGGGTACCTTACGGTGCCTGAGACCGGCTAGACGGCCCCAGGATCTGGGTATCCTGGGGCCTTTGGGCCAGAGGTTTTTAATCCCACCTCGTCGTAGCCGATGGTATGAGCCTACAACGAACAAGTAGCTAGCTCGTCGCGATGTTTTGAATAGACTCAATAACCCATCTATAAACAGTTTCACAAGTTGGTATAGTGAAACCGGGACCGACAGATTAACGTACTCTCCAAGGCACTATAGTGATGTTGTCAAACAAATGTACATACATTTTTAAATTAAAAAACTCATTGGTACACACCGGGATTCGAACCAGGGACTTAAGCGTTTTTTAGTCCAAGGTTTTTTTTCCTTGGACTTAGAAGTGGAGATATATATTTAAATTAATAAACCTACTTCGCGGTCTCAAGTCCGGGAACGCTGCAGTTCATTACCCTGCCTTCCAACCACGCGATGGACCCGGCACCCGCACGTCGAATCCACGGATAGCTAAGAACAATATCTCATATTGTGATTATGTAGGTCCTCAATTACTCCAAAATATTATATTTTTTACCAGAAATCTTATAAAAAAATATAAAAAACTGCCGCGGATGAGTGATTATGTCGCTTTACAACTGAAAATCAAGTTAAATCGTTGACAATAAGGCTGGCTCCTAGATGGGAGGGTGGGGCAACGGTTCTCGGTAGCCATAAAGCACCCGTGATGTTTTTTTTAGCATTTTTATAGTGCATCTGGCTTTTCATCAGTCCTAAGTACAATTAGTAAAGTATAGTAAGTACTATACTCTACTATCTGATCTAACAAAGTGAATAGACTAATATTGATTAGGTCTCTTAACGCTAGCAAACTGCTCAATATACCAATATATGAAGATTTACAGTAATAGGTAGGTTGGTTCCATAAGTTACCGCCAAGGAAGGACGCTTCATAAAGGCGAAATGCACAATGAATATACGGAAATATACAGTGTGCAATATAATTGAAGTAAAAAACGGACGCACATCATACGTAAAATGCTTAACATATACACAGAAATATACAGTGTTCTATATATCATTATCACCATGAACGGACGTTGAAAGTTAGTGAACATTTTTCTTAATTGAATATCGCCATATTTAATATAAATAAAATCTTTAACTAACCAATGCATTTTTATTCAAAAGATATAATAGTATTCACATTCTAAATCATTAAAAAGACTACGGAAGTAGTATATATATATACATATGCAGGGCATGCATATAGTTGCATATAGCAAGGTAAATTTTTACATAAACTAATAAAAGGAGAAATGAATAATTTGTAAGTAAATCCAAGTACATAGTTTAATTATGAAATAACATTCAACAAAGCCTTAATTGATCATATTAGCCCAAAGTATATCCTTTCAAAGTTATTGATACTATTAAAAACATCGCGACGAGCTAGCAGCTTGTTCGGTGTAGACTCATACCATCGGTTACGACGATTATTAAAACCCCTCCGCTGGTTACCTTGGGGCCGTCTAGGCAGTCTCGGGCGCCGTAAGGCAACAACCGTCATGATATGTGTGTGTATTCCAATAGGGAATATGCATGTTTTTTTTATTATTTCATTACTTGATAGAGTAACTAACTACATTAGACCATAAAACATTTTTTTTTTTTAAAGGATAATAACACCAAAATAAAAGGGTTTAAACTTTATCTGCCACTACCGCAGTAAAAAATGGGGGCTAGTGATGTACTAGCCGCCATTCTGTGACGTCATTCGTGCTCAAAAAGCATATTAGTTTGATGTTATTGCACCTCAAAAGTTAGTCAAAAGGTTTGTTTCTAACAAATTATCGTAATACAAGAAATACCCGAGAAAACAAGAAACTGTAGACTATAGAACACACATTGTTTATGCGCGAATGACGTCACATGAAGTGTTTGCTAATGTCGGAGCGTTTAGAAATGTTTTCCGTTTCTACAAAAAAAATTATTTTTAAAATCGCATTTATGATAAAATTAGCTAATCAAAATAAATAAGATTACTGTAAATATGACCAATGACATAAAAGGAACATTATATATTAAAATAATAATAATTGGCGTTACATGCATATTCCCTATTGTATGTCGATAATTAATTATAAATCTTTGATGATCTCTATAAATATTTGGTTTATATCGATTAGTAATAATATTTGTTGTCGGTGGCAACACTATCGAAACTATTAAGTATGCAATTTAATATTTAGCTTTTTATAATAAAAAAACAATATACTTCATAGACACACGCACACATTCATGTTTGACAATAGCTAACTAATATCTCTTTCTTTCTCAAGCAGTTTTTTAATTGTCAGACGCGTTGCGCTGCCTTCTGGAGCCACACCTTTTTTCCCGTTCTTCATTTGTTCGCCTCGGAAATTGGCGACACCGGCATCGTACTATTATGAAACAATTTATGTATCATGCTTACTCCATTGGCGCGGGGCGCGTTTTTTTAGCTTCATGGTAGGTCTGCTCACCACCAGGTAGATACAAAATCACATTCCGTGCTCCAATAAATGAATTAAAAATATGTTTAATATTAAATAAATAAAATAAAATAAAATTGACCTTTTTGAACTATATATTTTTTTAAAAATCGGCGGCGCCCGATACCTTTTGATACCTAGACTGCCTTTTGGAACCAAGCGGAGGGGGCTAATCACAGCTTGCCGTAGCCGATGGAATGAGTCTACACCAAACAAGTGGCTAGACGTCGCGATATTTGTACAGACTCAATAACCCATCTATAAACAGTTTCACAAGTTGGTATAGTGAAACTGCGAACGACAGCTTAACGTGATTTCCGAGGCACTATACTGGCGTTGTCAACCAAATGTACATTTGTTTTTTTTCAATTTAAAATTCATTCGGTATGAACCGTATTTAATACTTTTCGATTAGTATGTTTTCTGTACAATTTGTCATAGTTTGGGTGTTTATAAAATGTAATGTTTCTGGTACACATAGTACAAGCCTAGAGTTAATTTTGTGACCAGAGCATTAAGTGTAAATTGTCCTACATTATTATTTTTAATATTATTTTATTAGAGCTTTAAATACTAATAACTTATAGTTACACCATTGATAAACATACTCAGTTATATTTACAAAACACGAATTTCACGATTTTATTTTAAATATTCCAATGAAAAGGAGGAATTTACTTACAAATATATTACATATTATTTTATTTTAACATAAGAAAACCCATAAATAAATAAATCGTTATCTTGGCAAATAATATAGAAAGTTATGCGATTAATGTCCAGTAGTCTGTTTATAAGAATGTATCTAAAATTAAGAAAAATAACTAAACAAAAATATATAATATAATTTTTAAAACTTACCTACCTATATTTGCAAAACGAATACATAGTCTAGGTCACACCCGCATGGTGCCCAAAACACTGGCAGCGTTGCCTCTTTGTATTGCAATACTAAGTTTTTGGGCAACGTAACTGCCAGCCCTTGGGTCACTTGAGACGAGAACCAGTCTCTTTCCGAGTCTTTGAGGGATAACTTGTTTTTTTAAATATATTTTTTTATTTTTAAACAATAAGAAGAATACAGTTGTGCGTGATATGTGTGATTTAAAAGATATAGTGACAAGGATTGAGAAAGGAATGTTAGGTGGTTTGGGCACATTGAGAGGATGAATGAAAATATATTGTCGAAAGAAATTTATAAATCAGAGGTGAATGAAAGGATAAGGCGGGGACGACCCAGAAGAAACTACCATGACCAAATCGGGGACATTCTCAAAAAAGCTGGGATCCGTAGTTGTGACGAAGTCCTACCTACAGGTCATAAATTGGCTGTGAGATAGAAACAACGTACATAGAATAAAAAAAAAAATATGTTAAAATAAACCTAGCTATTAACAAAATATTAAAAGAAGAGCGAGAGAGTATAATAAGAGAGAGGGTTCTATCAACATCCAGATTATGTCATGGGAAGAATGCTACTGCCCTGATTATGCGACGATCACATAGTTTCCATAACCGTAGTGCTTGTATGAAGAGAGTGGTGGATGTGAAAGAAGCGAGAGAGTTATGCCAGGATCGTTGTAGGTGGCGCTCCCTTGTTTCTGCCTATCCCCGTGGGAAAAGTGAGTGACAATTTTATTATTATTTAAAACAGTTGGCGGGTGTGTTAAAAAAAGCAATTACGGGCAAAGGTGGATCACTAACTCTAGTAAACTAATAAAGTCTCTCCATACAGTTTTCAAATACAGTTATTTCTATATTGGACTGACTGTTTCCAAATTAACATACTCAAACAACTCCGGACTACGCCCCCCAATCGTAATTAAAGCTGTGCACTAAACACTGAGGCTTAAGAAACCAGTTTAATATAGAAAGGAATCCTATAAATTTTAACACCAAATGAATGATAAAATTATATCATGCGCCTTCTTTGATAATGGATTTTGGCCAATGGGTATTACGGAGAAAAATATTTGAATCAACATTCATGTGATAATAAGAGGCAAAGTAAATACCACAAATATTTCAACCAATAATAGCAAGTATGGTGGTGTCTCCCGAAACAGGGCCAAGACTAAGCCAGTCTTAGTCCTGCATCATAACAGCTGATCTAATTCTTGGTCTTAGACTGTTAATCATGGTCATGGTCAAGATTCTTGCAAGACGTCTTGCTTGATTCAAAAGTCTTGCACTGACTGAAAATATGTTTTTTTTTCTTAATAATTGTTTTTAGAATGTTTATTTTTAATGTTACAAAAACATTAGCAAAAAGGAAACCTTGTGGGACTCTGGTGTTTGTCTGCATATTCATTATACTCGTATATTTACATACATTTATGATCCTTAAAACATCGCGACGAGCTAGCCACTTGTTCGGTGTAGACTCAAATTTTTTAACGTTTTTATAATAATATATTTTTATTTAAAAAAAAGTTTTTTAAATGTCCTTTCTAAACTTTATAAGCCCCTAGCGAGCACTGAACACTACAGCTTGCGACACTATCAATTTTCAATTTATTTGCAAAACTTTCCTTAAACAATGAACTTAATCATAATGTCTTTAGGTCGATATTTGAACATCGCGTTTGGTGTTTATTAAGCCAGTTTACTCTTGAGTAAATGAATTTAAAATGACATTGTTCCACTAATCACAGTTAGCTGTTATGTATTATTTTGTGTATGTTTATTTATAAATTACAATATTTCGGTGCGTTCCATTAACAGCGATGCTAGAATTTAATTTCTGTTTTTTTTTTGACAAAAGTCTTTTCATACCAAAACAACTTCATGCGTTTCTTTACCATGCCAAATAAAACTGGAAATGTCAACATTAATTTACAGCATCTTGTTAAAGATGGGTTTGTTATGTAATTTTTGACAGATCATTTCAAAATATATATTAGGGTATAAAATCGTTTTTCAATAGATATTTATTAGTAAATATATTTGTTTTTATTAGGGAAAATGGTTAAAGGGTCGAAAAATAATTGTCATTAAGTTTAATTCAATTCAATTCATTTATTTGAATAATAAAGATTTACATAGGTATAGATTATACAGTGGGCCCCGCACTAGGATAGTATCCTGTATCGCGGGCTCCCAGATTGGGTTTACAACATTCGGGTCCTTCTAAGTATACATACTCATAATACAGTATATATAATATTTCAGTTAGTATTAAAATTAAGTAAGTAGGTATCTTATACAATGGATTAGGTAGGTACTACAAATATTAAAATATATGATATGACAAACAAACATCATTAGCGCATTATATAGTAGGAAGTTTTAGTGTACACTAATGTATCCAATTATCGCTGGTTTTAAATATTAACAATTTCTTCCAAATAATTTAAATAATAACTAAATTAAAAAATAAATAAACATTAACAAAGGATTTACACAACAATTAATTTAAAAATAATGTTCCAAATTTTTATCATCAAAGACTTTCAATAGTAATGTTGTTATTTAACAAAATATTCATTCATTTGTATTTTGCTCTTGAAACATAAAATTTGAACTAAAACCTAACACAGTAAACAAAATAGTACCTACTCCTGAAAACAGAATTCAATAGTAAAATAGCAATAGGTACATCCACTCGTAAAAAAACTATAGGTGGATATTATTATACTTATAACTTAAAAACTAACAATAGGAAAAATGTAAAAATTATGATAATAAAATAAAAGTTGAAATATAAAAATAAAAAATAACACATTAATAAAAGTATGAATTAAGAGTTGCCATTTTATTTACAGATAACTAAGTAATAAAAATAATTAAATAATTAGGGGCAAATCAATGTAAAACAATCATAGGTGAGTATATCACCTATGATTTGATATGACATTGAGAAGTAATAAGAGGCAGATGGCATATCCTGTGTGCGTACGTATTTGTGGTGAAAAAGGAAAGTTGGAGTGAATGTATGTACGGATGTCTGTGTCTGTAAGTTTGTGGGTATGTTGGGTATGTAAGCATGTAGGTATGAATGTGTTCTATATGTATATGAGAACGAAGTGACATAGAAATTATTGCTCATGTGACTACAGTAAGAAATTTTTCAGTCTGATCATATTTCCAAGTAAGAAGTAGCTTTTCAATATAGGTCTTAGCTTCGCGATTTTGAAATTGTACAAAATTATACTTTTGAGCAAGCCTGTTATAGATATGATGATGAAGGAATATTCCAAAACGTTTTGCGAAGGAGGTTTTGATATGGTAAGAATTCTTATACCGAAAGACCCGTTTTTTCAACATTTCGGAGTACTCAGGTGTTTTTGCTATAGTTTTATGGGTTGCCATAGCAGATTTTAAAATGTAGAGTTGCCGTACTGATAGGAGTTTAGATTCCTCGTGAAGGGCACTTGTGGGATACCTAAATGGTTTTCTGTGCATGCCTTTAAGGATGGATCGCTGCGCTCTTTCCAGTTTTATTAAGACGGACTTACTAATACCACCCCATGCAGTAATGCAATAGGTTAGTACAGACTGACATAACACTAAATACACTGTTCTTATTAAGCTTCGGGACCCGACATCTCTCAACAGCCACATGGTATGGACCAGTCTTCTAACTCGATTGGACATAGTGGATATGGTGCTCTCTATAGGATAGTTTTTCGTCCAATATTACGCCGAGATACTTTGTGAGAGAACTTCTTTTTAATACTTCACAATCACAAACCGCTTTTTTATGGGTATTGTTTGGAGAGCATTGGTGGATTATAATACTTAAGTTATCTGTAGTAGGTGTTGCGGAAGCAGAGGTTTTGTGAAAGTATAAGCAATGTGATTTGGATGTATTCAAGGTAAGTAGGTTATGATCCAACCATTTTTTTATAATGATCATTCCTCGTTTAGCCGTCTCTATTACGTCCTTCCATGATGGGCCATTAAAAAGGATTGCGGTATCATCTGCATAGCAAATTATATCTGCATCCTTCAGCGACAGGGAGAATATGTCATTCAAATTTAGTAAGAAGAGGGTTGGTCCCAAAATGCTGCCCTGGGGAACTCCAAATGTAGAGCTATATGGGAAGCTGTAGTGTCCGGCTACTTTAATACTTTGTTTTCTGTCTGTAAGATAGCTTCTAAACCAGTCTAGGGATAATCCTCTTATACCTATGATATCGAGCTTTGCTAACAGGATAGGGATTGAGACTGTGTCAAAGGCTTTCCTCAGATCTAAAAAGACTCCCAAGCAGGTATTGCCGGCATCCAAGTGACGTACCACGGTGTCAGTAAGTTGGTTAACTGCATCCTCCGTAGACTTACCCTGCCGAAATCCATATTGCTGTTCTGATAGTATTTTATTACTCTCAACAAAGGCAACCAACTGGTTATTTACAACTTTTTCTAACATTTTAGAAAAACCCCCAAGAAGCGAAATTGGACGATAATTCTTGGGGATACCTTTATCACCACTACCTTTATATATTGGGGTTATTGATGCACACTTCCAGAATTTAGGGAATTCACCAGATTCCAAACTCAAATTAAACACATGACTCAAAGGTTCTACAATAAGGTTTTTTACTGTTTTTATGATTTTATTTGTTATCAGGTCCATTCCCGGAGCGGATTCTTCCTTAAGTTGCATTATTAAATCATTTACTTCCGACAGGTTTACAGGATGTAGAAAAAAGGAACCTCTATGTGATTTTATATTTTTAATTTTAGCAGCCAATGAACCCTCTGTTTCTTTTAGATTTACGAGGCATATATTTGCGAGCTTTTGACCCACCGAAGAAAAATAGTCATTACACAGATTCAGAGACTCAATTTCAGAACCCTTGATTTTAGCAGATCGGCGGCAATATTTATTTTACGGTTCGAGTATGTTACTTCTTTAACAGTTCTGGGTCATATTCAAAATTTTTGTACATTTTTACATCTCAAAACGTCCTTGTGAATAGCGTTGAAATGGATAATATTTTTTAAATAAGATTTATATATTTTAAATATAGGTTTTCCAAATTAATACCTCTAGTATTCATAAACAAAGAAATTATACCGGTAAGTATTTAAAAAACTGTTTTGCTATATACACATCGTACTTGGTTCATACAAATAATTATGTCTCCAGTCACACGTGTGTTACAAAAAAGTAATTTAAAAAAAAAATCTATTTAATTTTTGATAATTCTAAATTTATCTCACTGAATTATGATTATTACCACGTAATTCTTATAAAATCAATAAAATTAACACAGAGATAAATTAATTATTTACAATTTAACACGTGTCCACATTATTTTTCATTTTGGTTATTCCCTTTTGTAACATTAATTTTAGCAGATTTCTAAATTTTTGGGCTTGCAATATTTTAATATAAGGACGACCAATAGCATCCGTCTTGCGGCCGCAGTCAGCCATTTTGGCGTGAAATGGTTGTGCGACACGTGTGTTTTTTTACGTGTTCATTTATTTAAACAAATATATATTCCTTTTTCTTGTTTAGCCTGTATATGTTACGATAAGTAAATGATAAACTATTACTATACTGTGTAAAATACTGTTTATAATACATTTGAAACTGATTATTATTTTAATCTTAGAAGTTTATTTGTATCTTTATCGCTAAGGGTTATATTTTAAACATGTAATTTGTTTTCCTTTTTGTAGCAAATCGTTACGTTTTTTTGTTACGGTACAAAAATGATGTAACCAAAATGAAATAAAGGCTATTTCACATTAGGTTAATGAACGTAAAAAATAATATTAATTTTACAAGATTAATATTTTTATGGCTATTTAAAATAGCATTGTTTTTTAAATATTTTATAAGATTTTAAATATCTATGACTAAAACAAAATGATCCAAAAAAATTGAAGAAATTCGACTGATAAATTTAACGGATTAAGAGTAAATATACCTATTAAAATTGCAAAATTATCGGAAAGTCAGAAAAATAGTATACGTTGTGAGCAACAACCAATAGGGCCGCTTTATTCAATTCTGTTACCAAAAATAAAGCGGCCATATTGGTAGTTGCTTACGTATATAAATACGTCACATTTCTACATTGCGCAAGCCCATGGCAGAGCCTCAGAAGTGAATACCGTGAAATGCTGCCCACAATACTAAAAATTATACTGAAATTGATTACCTACCTGTTTTAAGATTACTAAAATCGAACTTGTTATTGATATTACTGAAGATTATTTTATCTTATTATTAAGTGATAACAAAAATATTATTGAAGTTGATTATTTCTTATTAATAAGAAAAAAATATTATTGATATCTTAATGCAAATATTAATTTTAACACAATGATCTGCAACACGACTATGATTAGTAATAACTCCAAAAGTGCTTTTAATTAGATAAATTTTGGGGTAATAAAAGTTAAGCTACATTAAACTGTAATGATACATGGTAACTTGGCATTTTTGTTTTGAATTTTTACGCCCTTTTAGAAAAGATTATTAGTTTTGCTATTTCTATACTTTCTGAGTAATTAATATTAAATAATGTTAAATATTTTTTTATTTAATTACCATAGTGTGAAGAAACCCTTACAATTCCTTTTTGTTACTTTTTTGTAACATTATTCATATTTGTAACGTTATTCATATTTGTTTCTTTTTTGTTACTGTACAATAATTTTGATTTTGACCCTTCTCCAAAGTATTTTTGAGTCATTTTTATTAGATTCAAGTTGCTGGCTAATGAATTTTTAAGTTTTCTCAAAAGTGAGTTGAAATAATTTCTATAACGACTATATATATGCTTCTTAATGAGATTATTCGGATTCCTACGAGCTTCACAATGCAGTTTAACTCTATGTTTCGAACATCTAATTAAGCCTTGTGTCACCCATGGCTTAATGTTAAATTTTCGTCTACTTATATTAACCGTTTGCGAGTTTTCATTGATTACCTCAGAGAAAGTTATCGTGAAAAAGTTAGCTGCACTGCTAGGATCTTTTATAAGCCATAGTGGAGACCAGTCTACTATCTTCAGTGCATAATGTATGTTGTCATAATTATGTTTTATTCTTTGCCTTTTAATTTTTGAATGCAAATAAGTTTCCGTTGTCAACCCTGCTAGGACAATGCAATGGTCAGTAATATCAGCTGAGCATATTATGGTCTCCATTTCGTATTTAGTCTTAACAAATACATGATCTATACAGGATTTAGAATGAGTGGGTTTGTCGACTGCTGCCACCAGACCGCATTCAGATAGTAGACAAAGGTATTCCGTGGTTTGCCTTTCTTTCACAGCTGTATTAAGGATATCTATGTTAATGTCGCCAGTTATTACGAAGCACGGACCTTTATAGACACTGTCAATTAACCCTTCGAGGGAGTGTATAAACGGTGTAGTATTTAGGAAAGACGGAGGACGATAAAAATCAAAGAAATTTGATTTTGAATCTTAACGTACAGACAGCTTCGTCTAAGGCAGGCTCACTTATAGTGGTGGACCATTTATCCTTTACATATATTACTACCCCACCTGATTTATTAATATATTTCGTAGTGTGATGGGAAGTATATCCAACGAGGGCTGGCAATATTGTAGAATTATTAATCCAGCATTCAGTCAGAATAATTAGGTCGATATCTAGATTTAATCGGTGTAGTATCACAAGAAAATTGTCAAAATTTTTTTGGATGCTTCGAATATTTAAGTTTAAAATTTTTAAGTTATATTTATGAAGGTATGAATTACAAATCTCTGGGTTGTCAAGGGTGTGGCATATTAAATTTGTATATTATGATTATATAAGTTTAGTTACTATAATGTTTGGTAATAAATGTATTATTATTACTATACTTAAAGAATATAAAAATAATAGAAAAAATAATGTTTTGTTAGTAATTATTTAAAACGTAATAGGTATTTTTTAATGGCGGGTCCACTTCTGAAATTGGCTAGGAAGTTAGGCTTTTTTAGTGATTAAACGACCAGCTACCTAGCCAGCCCTGCTACTTTCAGAAGGCAGTAAGAAGTCCCGGACTCCTACAGACAACATAATAGGTATAATTTTCTAAATATAAAACTACAAATTACAGCAACAAAAGATTCCAAACAAAACAATACCTAAGCTAAGCCAAGCTATATCTTTCAGCGGAATTTAGCAAGACAAATACTACTAATTTTACCCAAAATATTCCGCCGAGGTATGCGAAATGCAAGCTGTAATGAGTTTAGTAAATGGATATAATATAACATTTAACATATAACATTCCGTGGCGGCACAGAAAATGTTAAACATTCTTTATCTGTCTGTTGTCTTTATAGCCCTATTAATCTGTGTCTCCCACAGAATATATTTGGACCTATTTGTACATAGCTAGGTGTTTCTGCAACTGTTTGTACGTGCATATTACATTGCTTAGTTAAACTTTTTTTTTAATAAAGCTCCAGTGAAAATACTAAGCAAATGTGTTTATTCAGAGGTAGGTAATTCTAATTACTAGCTGACCTGCGCAACTGCGTCTGCGTAACTTTAACCGTATACGCAGCGCACGCATAAAAAAAAAATTATGAGAGCTTCCAGCTCTCATAATTTTTTTTTTCCGTTTTTTCAACATTTTTCATTGATGCCAAACCCAGGAGCGGACTCGTGGGTTTGATTCCGTCGCATGGCAAAATATTACTATTAGTACATTTTTCTGTATTATATTTTATTATATTATATTTTAGAAACATGATAATATAAATATAAAACAAAATAATAAGAAACGTTTGTTGGTTTTTTTAATTACCTATATTTAATAATTAGTGGTAGTATTTAGACTTTAACTTCACACAACTCTATTTTAAATTTTAATATTCAGTTTTCTAGCGATTTCTTTATCAGAAGCGCACGAGTAATTTATTTTGTTAAATTTAGCAATCAATCTATATCCATAAATATACTAATTATAAAAGCAGATAGTAACTCTGTTTATTTGATTGTTTGTTACGTTTTTACGCTTAAACCGCTGATGCAATTTAGATGAATTTTGGTATGGAGATAGTTTGAGACCCTGGGAAGGACATAGGGTATATGACTTTTAGATATAGCTATAGGGGGTGCAGATATCCTGTATATCTGTTTGTGTTTTAAGAGTCTCTTGGGAAAAAAAAATACACCAGTTGGAGAAAAATGTTTTATGAAGTAAAGTTGGGTATTTGCAAATGACATAAAATTATTTTTTTAAACTTTTTGAGGGTTATTTTTCTTTCATATAAAAGTTGACTTTTTATGTCATCTTTTTGGTTACTTAAAATATTTAGAAGCTACTAAACTAATAAAACTACTTAAGTACCTTTTTTTTTCAAACCTATTGTGTATGACTCCGGTTAGACCTTGGACTTAAAAACACTTAGGTCCCTGGTTCGAATCCCGGTGTGTACCAATAAGTTTTTAATTAAAAAAAATATGTACATTTATTTGACAACACCACTATAGTGAAACGTAGTAACACGTAGAACACGTTAAGCTGTCAGTCCCGGTTTCACTATACCAACTTGTGATATAGATGGGTTATTGAGTCTATTCAAAACGTCGCGACGAGCTAGGCACTTGTCCGGTGTAGACTCATACCATCGGCTACGACGAGGTGGGATTAAAAACCCCTCCTCTGGGTACTCTGAGGCCGTCTAGGCGGCCTCGGGCGCCGTAAGGCACCCGTGATGTATGCGTGCGAAACCGCGGGCAAAAGCTAGTACGGCATATACCATTATTCGTACAGTTACCTACATATAAATATATATATTATATATTTTACCAATCATAATAATAGTTTTAGTGAAAGCCAATGGCGAGGGTAATATAAACAATAGAATAGTTATTGTTTTGTTTAGGAAACTATGTCCAAGAATGTAAACAGATTGATGGAGAATTTCGATAGAATAGTTTGGGATTATAACTCATAATTGTCATTTAAATTTAAGCTTTATCTTTATTGGTTATAGATTCGTATTGTTTTAATATTTTTTTTTACTTTGGTTCTGAATATGATTTCGAGGTTAAATAAATATCATTGGGGTTACAATTGATTTCTGAGGCTCTACCATGGGTTTGCGTATTGTAGCAACGTAACGTATACGAATACGTATACGTGAGAAACAACCAATAGTGCCGCTATATTTTTTGGTAACAGGATTGAATAAAACGATCCTATTGGTTGTTGCTCACATATACGTTGCTACAATGCGCAAACCCATGGTAGAGCCTATGTATACCGTATAATTACTGTGTCTAACATTTTATGCGTTCTCTATAATATATAGCGACAAGCTGTTTCATTTTTTTTTATACAGAGAGTCAGCATGGCTATCCAGCGCGGAAACGCCGCTAGTGTCATGGGTACATGTCATTCCGCTTATGATGAAAATGAAAAATTATTTATTAAATATTTTACATGTTATCTTTATAGGGGTTGAGACTCTCTTGTTAAGTGTAAAACACCTGTATTAAGAGAGTCCCGCTCTTCGTACCAATTATTACATTGTAATATTTAATCACCTATTACTCAAAGATATATAAATAAATACTATAATATAGGTACATACATATACAGACTTATATACACATACATAAATACATTCATTTAGATACATACACATATGATAGGGAACTACTTTTCTTTTTCTAACCTCTCTTATTTTACTTCCTACCCTTTTTAGCTATATATTTAATTTATTATTTAATATATTATGTTTATTTTTATTTTTACCTTTTATAATATTTTTTATAAATTATTGTTTTTTTAATTACTGTTGAAACCTAACCCTGATAGGGTTGAAGACTAAGCCAGTACTAGGCGCACAGAATAATATAGAAGGTAATTTACTGAAGCAGGCAAAGTGCATGTGCAATTTAATCACTGATATTTTAATACAAGCTTTATCTTTATTGGTTATAGATTCATATTGCTTTAATATATCTCTTTACTTTGGTCCCAAATATGATTTCGAAGTTAAGTAAACATCTTTGGGGTTACAATTAATTTATGTATAACGTTTAAGAACAGTTGAAACCAGTTTTGAAAACTGAGCCGGTACCAGACGCATAGAATTATATAGAAAGTAAGTTACTATAGCAGGCAATGTGCATGGGCAAGTTATTGTGTCATTTTATTATAAGTAATTTAGTTGTTTTTTATTTATTTTTATGTTCACCTCAGAACGTATATCAAATCGAACAACTTTTCACATAGAACCATGTGTCGCAAATGAATAAAAATGCCTTCTCTATACAAACTAGTAATGTTAAAATGACCAATTTGAATGAGGAAGTCATTTTTCTTTAACTTGTTCAGTAGATCCTCATATTAGCCCAAAGTACAACCTTTCAAATTCATCCTGTATAGTTATTGATTATAGATTTTTATTACTTTAACATAACTTCTTTACTTTGGTCCTGAATAAGATTTCAATTTTATTAAAACATCAAATATCGCATATTACATTTACATACACACTATTTCGACAATACATTACTTAAAATAAAATAGTAAGATTTTTTAAAGTAGGTATCTAAAAATTAAATAATATACCCATATGACTGGGCTTACCCACACTCCATTCAATGAAATTTCAACAGAGTGACTTTTGGGCCTCAACTGTCCACAGTTAGAATAAATTGAAGAAATAATCTCAAGCATTTTTTAGTGAAATCTCACAGAGGGTGATGACGTCACATATACGTAAATATCTTTGGGGTATAATTAATTTCTTATAACGTTTAATGAAACCTAACCTTGATAGTTTTGAAGACTGAGCCGGTACCAGGCGCACAGAATAATATAGAAGGTGGCTTTACTATAGCAGGCAATTTGCATGGGCAATTTATTTACTGTCATTTTAATACAAGCTTTATAATATTCTCAGTGTTTTCAAAGGATCTCATAATCTTCTATAGAGTAACGGTACCTATTAAGAATGTGAAGTTTTAAGTGTATATTTGTTTTTACTAGTACTTTAACTTTCAAAATAACGTAGGGGTGTTTCATATCTAGCGTGGTGGCCGAGTTGGTTAGATCTTGGACTTAAAAACGCTTAGGTCCCTGGTTCGAATCCCGTTGTGTACCAATGAGTTTTTAATTAAAAAATGTATGTACATTTGTTTGACAGCACCACTATAGTGCCTCGGAGAGCACGTTAAGCTGTCGGTCCCGGTTTCACTATACTAACTTGTGAAACTATTTATAGATGGGTTATTGAGTCTATTCAAAACGACGAGCTAGCCACTTGTTCGGTGTAGACTCATAACATCGGCCTTCTGTACTGTTTCATATCTTTGTGTACTTTGTACGGCTAAGGAGCGGAATTCGCTCCCTGCTTTTGTGTTTCCTGACACCTACCATGTGGATGTCTTTAAGAGGACGTATAAAGACAAATAAGACAGGTGAAATGAAAGATTCCTGTTGCAATGCCAAGTGAGAAATAAAAAAAAAACGTGACCGATTGTTGGAATAAATCCTTTTTTTTATTCATACAAAATAGTTTGAATTTTACAAAAAAGGCCATGTCTAGATCTTATACATATACATAACTTATAAAATTCATGGCTTTATAATCTGCTCTATATTGAAGTAATAGGAAATATCGATAAAAATGGAGGTAAATTTTCGATTTATTTCTATCGAGGCAACTTTATGCTATTACGTTTTTAAAAGATCCAGTTAAGTACTTCTAATTATCTTGTATTTTTACTATGTTTTTTTATATTTTGTTAGATATGCGGTATTCTCATAATCGGAGATCAAGATTTCTGGTTTGCTTTATGCGCAAGACAAGACTAACAGAGTAAGTGTGCAATCTTCAACTGTTTCGTTACATAGTGCGGTGTGTGAACCTAGCCTACAGTTATAAGAAAAACCTTTTTTTTGGTGGAGCTACTGCATATGTGTATCTGCATGATGGTAAGTAGACCGACAAATTTAATTAATGGGGTCATTTAATACATTATTATAAAAACTTATTGAGGCCTTAAAGAACACTTTGGTTATTATTTACGCATATTATTTTTTGTTGCTAATAAAAAGAGACAAAACGTTCCATAACTAAAGTGATCTTCAAGGACTCAAGAAGGTTTTCTCTCTTTTACGCATATTATTTTTTGTTGCTAATAAAAAGAGACAAAACGTTCCATAACTAAAGTGATCTTCAAGGACTCAAGAAGGTTTTCTCTCTTTTACGCATATTATTTTTTGTTGCTAATAAAAAGAGACAAAACGTTCCATAACTAAAGTGATCTTCAAGGACTCAAGAAGGTTTTCTCTCTTTTACGCATATTATTTTTTGTTGCTAATAAAAAGAGACAAAACGTTCCATAACTAAAGTGATCTTCAAGGACTCAAGAAGGTTTTCTCTCTTTTACGCATATTATTTTTTGTTGCTAATAAAAAGAGACAAAACGTTCCATAACTAAAGTGATCTTCAAGGACTCAAGAAGGTTTTCTCTCTTTTACGCATATTATTTTTTGTTGCTAATAAAAAGAGACAAAACGTTCCATAACTAAAGTGATCTTCAAGGACTCAAGAAGGTTTTCTCTCTTTTACGCATATTATTTTTTGTTGCTAATAAAAAGAGACAAAACGTTCCATAACTAAAGTGATCTTCAAGGATACCGAAGTATATATTATAGGTGAGAGGAAGGCCTCTATAACTGTCTAGACAGACCGACCATATAGATGCAAAAACTGTCAAGTGACCTATTCATGTTTCGGTTTTAGTCTGTGAGTTCACCAGTTTTAAGACAAAAAAAAAAAAACCATCACGGGAGCCTATTTGGCTCCCAAGAACCGTTTAAACGGCCTCAGGGTACCCAGCGGAGGGATTAACCCATCCTCATTTCGCCGATGGTATTCGGAGACAACGCCTACCAAGTGGCGAGCTTATTGCGGTGTTTATGATGAAATAGCCTCGTTGTAAAAGCGGACACCCATCCCAGGCCGGCCTTGTTGTCACCTGCTTTACCTTGTTATCAGTTGCGCGGTGACTTAACCACTAGGCTGGGGACTTTTCTTGGTGCGGTTATGAAACAGGCGATTGATTTGAAGCAACGTGGATATTATAATAGACTCGTAATGTAAGTATTTGATCTATATAATAATCACTATTGCTTTATACTCAATTTGCTTATTAACTGCTTTGATTGTCCCGAAAGTTTGACTGGTATAGAATGCCTAGCGGCATTAAGTCCGTCTTTGTATTTTGTATGCAATAAAGATTTAAATAAATAATGCCAATTTGCATGCGACAAAGACGTATTTATACGTATTAAGACATCTTTGTCGCCGCCCATTTCGTAACCGCATAATTTAGACGGCAACGATCAATGCCGTTAAACAATTTTATTTGTATCCACTTTGAAACCGCACCCTGAAAGGAGAATATCACCTCAACAAGAAAACGATGGTATAGCCTCCTGAACCCACAGACAAAAACCGAAACGTGACTAGGTCATTTGACGGTTTTATAAAACCGGTTTTTAAATTAACCGGTTTTCCACATCCCTTTAACCGATTCTTAACTAAGGAAGTCAAGAACAATGAATCAAATCCTATTACGGAAGAGAGTTGGTGACAAACGAGCCATTGTCTAAGTATGACACTCGAAACCCGTGTCTGGTTGAAACAGCTTGACTGGTCCTTAGTGGATTGTATAAATAGACAGACTGACATAAGTATTCTTAGGCTAAATTTATATTTTGTTGTTATTTATTTTCTAAGGGAGCTAATCTATACTTATATTATAAAGCTGAAGAGTTTGTTTGTTTGGTTGAACGCGCTAATCTCAGGAACTACTGGTTCGAATTGAAAAAACATTTTAGTGTTGGATAGCCCATTTATCGAGGAAGGCAGACTATATAACATCACGCTACGACCAATAGGAGCAAAGTAACAATAAAACATGTTGCAAAAATGATGAACAATTATTCCTTTTGAGAACGTACGCTGCGTAAACGTTTAAAGTTACGCAGCCGAAGTTGCAAGGATCAGCTAAATAATTCAGCAGTTAATTATATTTCTTAACCAGTTCCTCCAATCGACAGTACTGCCATACTTCTAAAATTATTAATCTAATTAATAACAATATTAAAAAAATGCACCTTTTATTTACTACTAGCTGTGCTCGCGACTTCGTCCGCGTGGAATAGTTATTTTTTTATCATATAAACTTTCATCCCCTATTTTATCCCCTTGGGGGTAGAATTTATCAAAATCCTTTCTTAGCGGATGCCTACGTCATAACATCTACCTGCATGCCAAATTTCAGCCCGATCCGTCTAGTGGTTTGGGCTGTGCGTTGATAGATCACTAGGCTATGTCAGTCAGTCACCTTTGAGTTATATATATTTAGATTATTCTTTAATACATATTTTTTGTGTATCTTGAACCGTTTTCACGGCGCACGCAACGGAAGGCTTCAAAGATGAAATAATTTCTCCCGTTTTTTACACATTTACCACTATATCTTTGCTCCTATTGGTCGTAGCGTGATGTTATATAGCCTATAGCCTTCCTCGATAACTGGACTATCCAAAAAAGAATTATTCAATTCGAACCAGTAGTTTCGGAGATTAGCGCGTTCAAACAAACAAACAAACTCTTCAGCTTTATAATATTAGTATAGATATATTTCTGTAATATACGTGGTACCGTTAAAGTAATTGTAATGATTAAAGTTAAAAATGGCGTCCAATGTACTAGCTGTCATTCAACTCTCAAAATAAAACTGATACATTCGACGCCATTTTTAACTTTAATCATTACATTTACGATAGATTATTTTGTGCAACCTAGCCTAAAGGTTTTAGGTCCCCGATAAAATCCTGGTATGTACCTATCTATAAGTTTTTTATTAAAATAAGTACTTTTGTTTGTTATCTTCTTTACTGTTTATATAGATGGGTTATTGAGTCTATCCAAGCATCGTAACAGGCTAACAAATTTACTTTTTTAAAGAAATGGGCCCCTAAAACACTAAGGGGGCTGAAATATGATTGTTTGAGTTTAAAAAAGGGTTTTCTGGCTACATATTTACACCTTTATTAATTGCCGTCACTTGTATAATTTGTCTACCTAGCGAGTATAAACTCTCTATGATATAATATATGTGAGAACTTTCTAAGTTAGGTAGTCCAGCCTGCCTGAATGCTACCGCACTAAGATGTATTTTTTTGTAGTTTAAGTAGTTGCGGGGTTCATAACACACTGTATAATAAATAAATAAATAATAATTTGCACGACAATTTACATATATTGTTTTAAAAACTAAGCACTAGGCTTGTAACAATATAATACATATTATATTTTATAAACACCCAGACTATGACAAACAGTACAGAAAAATGTACTAATATGTTTTTGCCATCGGTGGGAATCGAATCCACCACCTCCGGATACAACGCCAAAGGCAACCACTAGTCTACGGAGGCGGTATAGTATTTTTTTTTATAGGTTACCTAAATAAAATAAAGAGCTTCCGCACCAGTGGTATCCAGCGGTGGGATTTTCTATGGTATTCTGACTCTACACTGAACAAGTGGCCAGCTCGTCGTATTTTCAATAATCCACATATACTTAAACAGTTTCACAAGTTGGTATAGTGAAGCTGTAACTGACGCTGTAACTGACTTTGTATCAACCTGATGGTAAGTAGCTCTAAATTTTTTTTTATTGATCGCTCCCACTATTCTGGCTAAACGATGCGGTTACGAAATGGGCAGAAATGAAGACGAATTTGCTTTACGAGCATATTTAAAACCTCGTTGCTTTATCATCAAATCAGACGCTCGTTTCGTAACCGCATCCTGAAAGTGAATTACCACCCTACAACAAATCGATGCAGTAGTCTCCTGAAAACCGATCAACCCACAGACTAAAACCGAAACATGAATAGATCACTTGACGGTTTTTGCATTTGTATGGCTGTTGGTAACGAGACCGGTCGGTCGGCCTAACGAAGTTATAGAGGCCTTCCTCCCATCTAATGCTTGATGGAAATAACCGACCATTAGGTACAATAACTTAAAAATAACCGACCATTAGGTACAATAACTTAAAAATAACCGACCATTAGGTAAAATAACTTAAAAGTAACCGACCATTAGGTACAATAACTTAAAAATAACCGACCATTAGGTACAATAACTTAAAAATAACCGACCATTAGGTACAATAACTTAAAAGTAACCGACCATTAGGTACAATAACTTAAAAATAACCGACCATTAGGTACAATAACTTAAAAGTAACCGGCCATTAGGTACAATAACTTAAAAGTAACCGACCATTAGGTATAATATTTAAAAATAACCGACCATTAGGTATAACAACTTAAAAATAACCGACCATTAGGTGCAATAACTTAAAAGTAACCGACCATTAGGTACAATAACTTAAAAATAACCGACCATTAGGTACAATAACTTAAAAATAACCGACCATTAGGCATAACAACTTAAAAATAACCGACTATTAGGTACAATAACTTAAAAGTAACCGACCATTAGGTACAATAACTTAAAAGTAACCGACCATTAGTTAAAATAACTTAAAAATATCCGACCTTTAGGTACAATAACTTAAAAATAACCGACCATTAGGTAAAATAACTTAAAAGTAACCGACCATTAGGTACAATTACTTAAAAAGTAACCGACCATTAGGTACAATAACTTAAAAATAACCGATCATTAGGTACAATAACTTAAAAGTAACCGACCATTAGGTACAATAACTTAAAAGTAACCGACCATTAGGTACAATAACTTAAAAATAACTGACCATTAGGTATAACAACTTAAAAATAACCAACCATTAGGTACAATAACTTAAAAGTAACCGACCATTAGGTACAATAACTTAAAAATAACCGACCATTAGGTACAATAACTTAAAAGTAACCGGCCATTAGGTACAATAACTTAAAAGTAACCGACCATTAGGTCAAATAACTTAAAAGTAACCGACCATTAGGTACAATAACTTAAAAATAACCGACCATTAGGTACAATAACTTAAAAATAACCGACCATTAGGTATAACAACTTAAAAATAACCGACCATTAGGTACAATAACTTAAAAGTAACCGACTATTAGGTACAATAACTTAAAAGTAACCGACCCTTAGGTACAATAACTTAAAAATAACCGACCATTAGGTACAATAACTTTAAAAAAAAATACAACAAATATAAATCCTAGCAATTCTGCATTTTCTTTGTAAATTTCCGTTTTAAAATCTACCGTTAAAAGCATTTATTAAACTCTATGTCACTACCAAAAACACGTTTTCTAACTATATAAAGGTAATCTACTAAGCGCTTTGCTTACCGTGCTAAAGCCGCTTTACCTTTGTAAAGGAAAATCGGCTCAATTTGATTTTGCTAAATTAAAGCTGCTTTGTATTTATTTAAATTTAACTAGCTATTTGTTTGTTGCGAGCTTTAAATTATAACTGAAATTATGAAACAAAAGTTTTGAAATAAACCTTCCAGAACCACTATTCGGTTTTTGTTTTCAGTTAGTTTTATAAAACTGAAATATTTTCTTAAAAGAAAAGCCAAGAGAAAAATTTTGTCTCTAATCTATACCAATATTATAAAGAGAGAAGATTTGTATGTTTGTTTATAACGAAACTACTGAAGCGATTTAAAAAAAAACACTAATAGAATGTTATATTATCATTGAGTAACATAGGCTAAGTTTTTTTTTTTTAAATATTAGGGATCCGTACGAAAATAATGAAAATGTAACCCAAGGTATAAAAAAAATACCTATAAATTTCTTTACTTCGCGTGCGCTAGGAAAACTGTTCATGATAGAAAGAAATAATGTTCTACAGATTTAAAGAAGATATTAATATCTACAAAAAAGTTCGCAGTACCATATGTCCAACTATTGTCACTACAACAACTTCTTTATGTACAAAAGTTCGCAGTACCATATGTCCAGCTATGTTCACTACAACAACTTCTTTATGTACAAAAGTTTAAAGAAATGCCAGTAGAAACTAGACCACATTATTACCCAGGTAGCATTTTGACGTCCCTATGACGTCAACTTAGTGTTATTCTCGACGTAATTTACGTCTTAGGGACGTCAAAATGCTACCTGGGTAGTACCTTGTATAATCCTTATCAAAATAAATTACTTTGTATTTGTGGTTGTTTCAGTACCTATGGATTACTTTTTGAATTATTCAAATCGGACATTCCATTCAAAAGATATGAGTTAAAAAACTGCAAAAAAGGGTTTCGTTTAGTTTTTTTCTCAAAAACTATTTACGTTTTGGTACCTACTTATATTAAATTAGTTTCAATGTTTGAGCGAACAACTATAAACCTTTTTTTTTCAATGAAATCGGCTCAATAACTTCCGAGGATTAAGTAGAAGAACTATAATACTCTATTAGATAGAGACAAAAAAGTAGTTTTCGGAGCTTTTGATGTGAACAGACAAATTTACAGACATCGGAGTTTCACTCTAAGGGTTCCTTTGAAGGTACAGATGTCAAACTTAATGTTTTAGTTAGGGACTTAAAGAAAAAAAAAGGATTATGATACGGGCGATGAGACGGGACGGTTAAACTTTAACGCGAATGAAACAGCAGGGCTAGCATATTATAAATGGAAAAGATTAGAATTTTTGTTTGTTTATTTGTAAAGAATAAAGTCAAAAAATACTACACCGTTTTTTTTTTTTTCATTAATAGAAAAATTACATTATAAGCGAGTACTTACATGGGCTATATTTTTTTCGATCCAATTTCTTGTAAATTTTAAGCCGGCACATTTATTATTTTAACGGGGCACAACTAGTTTTAAATATTTGTGGAAACATAGGATTTTTTTACAATTTTAAATAACTAATAACGCTATATTTCTTATTTAGTAGGATCTGCCCTCAACTTCGTTTTCATTAAATTTTGAATTTGATTCAAAATATTTTTATCTACCGGTAATTCAAAAACAAAAGGCTTTGAATAAGACGCTTTTAGTTGAAAGAAAGCCTCTATAACTCTACTAGGCCGACTGACTGGACCTGTTACCACCGCCCATAGAGATGCAAAAACTATCAAGTTACCTAGTCATGTTTCGGTTTTAGTCTGTGGGTTCACCGGTTTACCGGGGACTACTGCATCGATTTCTTGTCGAGGTGGTAGTCTCATTTCTTGGGGTTATGAAACGGGCAACTGATTTAACGATAAAGCAGCGAGGATATTAATATAGACTCGTAATACAAATACGTCTTTGTTGCCGCCCATTTCGTAACCGTACCATTTAGCCGGCATAGTGAGAGCGATCAATATTGTTAAACAACAATGTATTCATCGACCCCAATCATTGGCTTGTAGGTCTGCTATCAGGTAGATACAAAGTCACATGCCGTGCTCCAATAAAAAAAAGAATGTAATTGGTGAATTCAGAAACTTAAAGAGAGAACAAATTTTACTTGTTTTATAACGTTTTGTCACACAGTAATCACAAGAATCATACCAAGTCCTTGAAAATAAAAAAGCTACTTAAAAAATGGTATTTTTTTAGGAAAATCTTTAGAAATTTCTCTTATACAAGTCTCTGAATAAACAAACGGCAATTACGAGAAAGCTCCACGTTTAATCATATTCGAATGAACTCATGCAAAATGTTCATGATTTTTTTGTTGTAAAAATCTGCTAGCTAGCCTATATTTTTTTTATTATATAATTTTACATAAAAAAAATATCATCACGGGTACCTTACGGCGCCCAAGACCGCCAGACGGCCTAAGGATACCCAGCGGAGGGGTTTTAATATCACCTAATTGTAGCCGATGGTTTATGCACTCAAAAAAATACAGTCGATAAAGGTGCCTTTGTCGAATATTTTTTATCCTTCTGACATAGCTTTTAAACGATGCGTTTTGGTAAACTTTAACTCAGTAAAATCCATGAGTCGCAAATGAAAAAAAAAATGCCATCTCCATACAAACTAGTAACGTTAAATTGACTAATTTGTATAGAGAAGCAAACATTTTTTTCAATTGCGACACATGGTTCCATGGGAAAAGTTGTTCGATTTGATCAGCAGAACCTCTCATATAAGCCTAAAGTACCTACATCGTTTCAAATTCACCTTGTATAAATTACTTACATACTATGTTATGTTATATAAATTACTTAAGTACTATGTTATGTTATATAAATTACTTAAGTACTATGTTATGTTATGTTATTGAATATCATTTATTAGATAAAAAAGATAACAATTATATTTAAAATTAAAAAAATTAAATTTAAAAAAAAAGTTAATTGGATGGGCGCAGTGTTCCTAGGACACTCGCTGCATTCCCCCGTTGCACAGCGAGGCTGACCCTTTGAATAAAGTACTCCTTACTCAAAGGTTCACCCGTCACTAAACGGAGCTTATCACTAAGCTCGCGGGAGAATGCCAGAGTGTCCTCGGACCACGGGCCCATCGTTTCTATTGCAAATACTATGTTATTTTATATAAATTATTTAAGTACTATGTTATGTTATATAAATTACTTAAGTACTATGTTATGTTATATAAATTACTTAAGTACTATGTTATGTTATATAAATTACTTAAGTACTATGTTATATTATGTAAATTACTAGTTATATATGTGTTATTATGTTACAATCTCGATGCAGATATTTTATGTTGCAGATGTTAGAAAACTTTGTAAACTCAAACAAGTGAATAGAACTTACTTGTGGTTTATGAGTACCCAATAAAAATATTTAAACAGAAATAAACAAAAAACAAGTAAATATCAAAAGTTATTTACAATTCTATTCTTATCACGTCCAAAAGTAATTGAAACAGTTTGTTTTTATTACAATTGCTTTGTGCTCATAAAATAATACGGTAAGTAACTCTTAGCACATTGTAAACTCGTTGCGAATGTAAAAACCTATTGCTATAGGTGTTTAGTAAACATAACACAGCTTTTGTAATAGGAATAGGTATTTACTTTTATGAAAATATTATTATATTGTCTACGTGGAAGTATGGATATTTTGGAAGAGTCCTAAGGAAAACAATCGTTTGTCAAAAAAAATAAACAATAGATGGCTATACCACAAACTATATAAAAAAATCGGCCAAATGAGGACGGATTAATCTCTCCGCTGGGTACCCTGATGCCGTTTAAACGGTTCTCGGGAGCCAAAAAAGCAGCCGTGATTGTATTTATTTAATATTTATTAAGTTAATAAAAAAACATATAATTCGTGAAACAACTAAATTGCTTTAGTCTGTAACCAGTTGATCTGACGTTCCAATTAAACTTTAGTTTCATATTACTGCTTTGGAGTGTTAAATAAAAAATAGAGAACGCGTAAGCCTGAAATTAAAGGCCACATTCTGTTTCTTTAAAGGTAACATTAGATTGTCAAAATAACCAAATCATTGTTACACGGAATGCTAAAAACTGTCAAAGCAAAAGCACCTGTAACATATACGTGGTGGCCGATTTGGTTAGTTCTTGGACTTAAAAACAACTAGGTTCCTGGTTCGAATCCCGGTATGTACCAATGAGTTTTTAATATAAAAATGTTTGTACATTTGCAGTCGGTCCCGGTTTCACTATACTAACTTGTAAAACTGTTTATAGATAGGTTTAAAGAACTTTATTTCCAAAAGAATCACAAAATTGACTTTATATGGAAACAATTATAAACATAAATTATACACGTAAATATATAGAAAATCGGCAAACAAACAAGACATGATTACAACAAGAACACAAATCTATTTTGTTTGGTATTAAACTAATTTAGAAAACAAAATAAAGTACTTAACAATAATGACAAAAAATAATAATAATAATTCAAACTATTTAAAAAATAATAGTAAAAAAATAAGTATAAGTAGTGGGTAAATATAAAAAAGTATACAAATTATTAATACATTAATAGATTGTCGCACGATGAATGGGTGCTGTGCGCTACCGAGCTAACCGGTTTGTATTGTTTGGCGACGACGTTATAAGTACACAAAAGCAAAGTCCCATATACAGTATGTTCAAAAAATACCATAAAATAAATATTATGTATCACAAAAAGATTAAGAATAGATAAGTTATTAAGTCAATTCAGAACATCGCGACGAGTTAGCTACTTTTTCGGTGTAAACTCATACCATCGGCTACGACGAGGTGGGATTAAAACCCCTCCGTTTGGTACCCTGGGGCCGTCTAGGCAGTCTCGGTCGCCGTAAGGCACCCGTGATGATATGTATGTATATAAGGGCATAAAGTACACGGCTTTTTTAGTTATTGTCCTTGCTAATTGTTCAATGTCATTAATAAAGGTTTTCGTTATTTTGACATTCTAAAGTTTCCGTTAAAAAAAAAAAAATTGCGAAATGGGTAGCGACAAAGATGATTTACATTACGAGTCTTTATGTGGGAGGAAGGTTTGTGTGTCTAACATTGTTAGGCCGACCGACTGGTCTCGTTACAGCCCATACAAATACAAAAACCGACAAATGACCTAGTCATGTTTCGGTTTTAGTCTGTAAGTTCAGCGGTTTTCAGGAGACTACTGTATCGATTTCTTGTCGAGGTGGTAGTCTTCTTTAAGGCTACGAAACGGGTGGTTGAATTGAAGATAAGGCATCTGTAGTCGCTCATTTCGTAATAGCATCTTTTAGCCGGCATAGTGGAAGCGATCAATGTTGTTTAACAACAATTATTGATCGAACCCATTCATGGACTTTGTAGGTATGCTCACCACAAGGTACGAGTATATACAAAATCACATGACGTGCTCCAATAAAAAAAATCTACATATTATTATAACCTCGATGCTTCATTGTCAAATCAACTGCCCGTTTCGCAACCACACTCTAAAAGGAGGCTACAACCTTCACAAGAAATTGATATAGTAGAATCCTACAAGCCGGTAAACCCACAGACTAAAACTAAAACATGATCACTTGAAAGTTTTGCATCTGTATGTGCGGTGGAAACTAAACCAGTAGGCCTAACAAAGTTATAAAAATCTTCCTTCCTTTTTAGAAAAGCATAGTTTGTTGGAAAAGCATAGTTTATTGGAAAAGCATAGTTTGTTGGAAAATCATACTTTGTTGGAAAAGCATAGATTTGCGTATTATTTTTGTTCCATGGGAAAAGTTGTTCGATTTGATCAGCAGAACCTCTCATATAAGCCTAAAGTACCTACATCGTTTCAAATTCACCTTGTATAAATTACTTACATACTATGTTATGTTATATAAATTACTTAAGTACTATATTATGTTATATAAATTACTTAAGTACTATGTTATGTTATGTTATTGAATATCATTTATTAGATAAAAAAGATAACAATTATATTTAAAATTAAAAAAATTAAATTAAAAAAAAAAGTTAATTGGATGGGCGCAGTGTTCCTAGGACACTCGCTGCATTCCCCCGTTGCACAGCGAGGCTGACCCTTTGAATAAAGTACTCCTTACTCAAAGGTTCACCCGTCACTAAACGGAGCTTATCACTAAGCTCGCGGGAGAATGCCAGAGTGTCCTCGGACCACGGGCCCATCGTTTCTATTGCAAATACTATGTTATTTTATATAAATTATTTAAGTACTATGTTATGTTATATAAATTACTTAAGTACTATGTTATGTTATATAAATTACTTAAGTACTATGTTATGTTATATAAATTACTTAAGTACTATGTTATATTATGTAAATTACTAGTTATATATGTGTTATTATGTTACAATCTCGATGCAGATATTTTATGTTGCAGATGTTAGAAACTTACTTGTGGTTTATGAGTACCCAATAAAAATATTTAAACAGAAATAAACAAAAAACAAGTAAATATCAAAAGTTATTTACAATTCTATTCTTATCACGTCCAAAAGTAATTGAAACAGTTTGTTTTTATTACAATTGCTTTGTGCTCATAAAATAATACGGTAAGTAACTCTTAGCACATTGTAAACTCGTTGCGAATGTAAAAACCTATTGCTATAGGTGTTTAGTAAACATAACACAGCTTTTGTAATAGGAATAGGTATTTACTTTTATGAAAATATTATTATATTGTCTACGTGGAAGTATGGATATTTTGGAAGAGTCCTAAGGAAAACAATCGTTTGTCAAAAAAAATAAACAATAGATGGCTATACCACAAACTATATAAAAAAATCGGCCAAATGAGGACGGATTAATCTCTCCGCTGGGTACCCTGATGCCGTTTAAACGGTTCTCGGGAGCCAAAAAAGCAGCCGTGATTGTATTTATTTAATATTTATTAAGTTAATAAAAAAACATATAATTCGTGAAACAACTAAATTGCTTTAGTCTGTAACCAGTTGATCTGACGTTCCAATTAAACTTTAGTTTCATATTACTGCTTTGGAGTGTTAAATAAAAAATAGAGAACGCGTAAGCCTGAAATTAAAGGCCACATTCTGTTTCTTTAAAGGTAACATTAGATTGTCAAAATAACCAAATCATTGTTACACGGAATGCTAAAAACTGTCAAAGCAAAAGCACCTGTAACATATACGTGGTGGCCGATTTGGTTAGTTCTTGGACTTAAAAACAACTAGGTTCCTGGTTCGAATCCCGGTATGTACCAATGAGTTTTTAATATAAAAATGTTTGTACATTTGCAGTCGGTCCCGGTTTCACTATACTAACTTGTAAAACTGTTTATAGATAGGTTTAAAGAACTTTATTTCCAAAAGAATCACAAAATTGACTTTATATGGAAACAATTATAAACATAAATTATACACGTAAATATATAGAAAATCGGCAAACAAACAAGACATGATTACAACAAGAACACAAATCTATTTTGTTTGGTATTAAACTAATTTAGAAAACAAAATAAAGTACTTAACAATAATGACAAAAAATAATAATAATAATTCAAACTATTTAAAAAATAATAGTAAAAAAATAAGTATAAGTAGTGGGTAAATATAAAAAAGTATACAAATTATTAATACATTAATAGATTGTCGCACGATGAATGGGTGCTGTGCGCTACCGAGCTAACCGGTTTGTATTGTTTGGCGACGACGTTATAAGTACACAAAAGCAAAGTCCCATATACAGTATGTTCAAAAAATACCATAAAATAAATATTATGTATCACAAAAAGATTAAGAATAGATAAGTTATTAAGTCAATTCAGAACATCGCGACGAGTTAGCTACTTTTTCGGTGTAAACTCATACCATCGGCTACGACGAGGTGGGATTAAAACCCCTCCGTTTGGTACCCTGGGGCCGTCTAGGCAGTCTCGGTCGCCGTAAGGCACCCGTGATGATATGTATGTATATAAGGGCATAAAGTACACGGCTTTTTTAGTTATTGTCCTTGCTAATTGTTCAATGTCATTAATAAAGGTTTTCGTTATTTTGACATTCTAAAGTTTCCGTTAAAAAAAAAAAAATTGCGAAATGGGTAGCGACAAAGATGATTTACATTACGAGTCTTTATGTGGGAGGAAGGTTTGTGTGTCTAACATTGTTAGGCCGACCGACTGGTCTCGTTACAGCCCATACAAATACAAAAACCGACAAATGACCTAGTCATGTTTCGGTTTTAGTCTGTAAGTTCAGCGGTTTTCAGGAGACTACTGTATCGATTTCTTGTCGAGGTGGTAGTCTTCTTTAAGGCTACGAAACGGGTGGTTGAATTGAAGATAAGGCATTACGAGGATATTAAAATATACTCCTAATGCAATACGTCTCTGTAGTCGCTCATTTCGTAATAGCATCTTTTAGCCGGCATAGTGGAAGCGATCAATGTTGTTTAACAACAATTATTGATCGAACCCATTCATGGACTTTGTAGGTATGCTCACCACAAGGTATATACAAAATCACATGACGTGCTCCAATAAAAAAAATCTACATATTATTATAACCTCGATGATTCATTGTCAAATCAACTGCCCGTTTCGTAACCACACTCTAAAAGGAGGCTACAACCTCCACAAGAAATTGATGTAGTAGAATCCTACAAGCCGGTGAAACCACAGACAAAAACTAAAACATGATCACTTGAAAGTTTTGCATCTGTATGTGCGGTGGAAACTAAACCAGTAGGCCTAACAAAGTTATAAAAATATTCCTTCCTTTTTAGAAAAGCATAGTTTGTTGGAAAAGCATAGTTTGTTGGAAAAGCATATTTATCGTAAAATCATACTTTGTTGGAAAATCATACTTTGTTGGAAAAGCATACTTTGTTGGAAAAACATAGATTTGCGCTATCTATTTGAATAATAGCTTAAAGCTCAATGATGAAGCCACAATGTAAAAGTTTGCACGAAGTTTGTGCATCTTAAATTATTTCAAACTTCACTTGCAGTCACCTAAATTATTATACTAGCTAGGGGATCCGTTTTGTTGTGCTGTTTGTTATTTTGAATATATTCAGCGGGGTGAGTACGCGCACAACGCTAAGCTAAACTTTAACCGATAAGATGCAATTCTGAAGTAATGCAAACCCGGTGACATTAAAAATTGACCTTGTACTATTATTTCTTCTATGAATTGACAGACAAAGTTAAATTTAGCTTAACGTTGTACGGTGTAATAGGCCTACAGATCTGACAATTTTTTTTTATCTAAATTTATTTTTCCTCTTGCTCCCTAATTGATTTATTTTTAAGGTCTTTGGTGTCTATCTTTCTGTCCGGATTAAATATCTAGAGAACCACTGGTTTGTTTCAAATATAAATATATATTCTTTATGGTCTTATATTGTAGTTAATAAAGTGATTAATAGTAGATAATAGCATGGTTCAAAATATGAACCCTGCTAGGACACAGCAAAATAAATTAATTATGTACCATTATCAATTATTTAAAACAACAGTAAAAATATTTTACTGTTGGCATATTTATCGAGGAAGGCTATAGGCTATATAACATCAGGCTACGACCAATAGGAGAGGAGTAATAATGAAAAATAACAGCATGGTTTAAAATATGAACCCTGCTAGGACACTGCAAAATAAATTAATTATGTACCATTATCAATTATTTAATTAATTATTATTAAATTTAATTATTACAATATTCAATGCGTTTATTCATTAGTTTTTTCTGATTTTATCTAAAATATTCGACCAAGTATTTCTACAGAAGATTAGCTTAAACATACAAAGGGGTAACGCAGTGAGCATACTCGGTACTATTGGTAACACTGCTGGGTTGGAAGAAATTTATTATCTATATTTTTTTTGCTGTTTCTTCTCTTTTTAATTATTTATATGATAAATGTTGTAAATTTATATGATAAAATTTACGGTTTTATTGCAGGAAATACTAATTACCTTCATAGACTAGTGGTGGCGCATTTGGCGTTATATCCGGAGGTCGTGGGTTTTTTCACTACAGTTTGGCTTTTTATAAAATATAATATTATTATGTTTTATTAATCGAATAGTTTTTTCAAAAGATATATTTTTATTTGACAGATTTTTTTACTCATATGTACGAGTATATCTCTATTATTTACTGAAAAATTTTACTTACCTTGTTTTTTTTATTATTTGATAAATATACTATCTTCTCTATAATAAAAATCAATATTTGTACTTAATGCGTTCCGAAACCAATGATAAAATTATCATGAAACCCAAAAGTCCGCGTATGGAAAAGTAAAAAAATTGGATTAAAAATCTCCTAATCGAATAAGTGCAGAGTGAGACAGAATATTTTATTCGTTAATACACCCGTGCAAAGCCGGGAGGGATGAGTAGCTAGTAATTGTCCTATAGTAAAAAAATCAAACTAATTATTTTTAGTGTACCTCTGGTGATGTCCCAGAGGTCGCCACAGACAAATGCACGAGACAGTTTGCGGCCAGGCCTCGTGTCGGGTGCACCCTAACCGCAATGGTCCCAAATATAATTTTATCATCATAATTAGAATGAAAATTTTAAAACTTTTAGTTTTAACCATCTATACATTTTTTTTTGTTATATTCTCGCTGCTTTATAGTCAAATCTACCACCCGTTTCGTAACCGCACCCTGAAAGGAAACTACCACAAGAAAACGATGCAGTAGTCTTCTTGAAAACCGGTGAATCCACTGACTAAAACCAAAACATGACTAGGTCACTAGACGGTTTTTGCATCTGTATGGTGGTAGCGAATCCGGTTTGGCTGGAGTTCTGGAGCATCTTTGTCTAGATATGAAAATGCCCATCCTTTTTAGTAGGTACCGTAGGTTTTTTAAAGAATTTCGGGTCCAATTAAGACGAGTTTTTGGGCCCTGGCTAAGACCGTGACTTGTCAAAATACTAAGAAAACGACACGTAGACAACGTCTGTGGATTAACCGGTTTTCAGGAGACTACTGCATCGCTTTCTTATGGTGGTCTCCTTTCATGGTGCGGTTACGAAACGGGCGGTGTATTTGACTATAAAGCAGCGAGGATATTATTAAAATAGACTCGTAATGCAAATTCGACCTTGTTACCGCCCATTTAGTAACTGCATCGTTTAGCCAGCATAAAGGCAGCGATACATATCATTAAACGACTATAATAAATTATTTTCGACCCCATTCATGGACTTATACATCACATTATACATGCCACTATTAAGAATAAGAAGAGCAAATAACTAAGTAATTGGATTGAACACAAAAGGCCCGTTATGCCTGATTTACATTAGGGTATGTCATTTACATGCTGTACCTACTTCATTTAAAGACTGTCCCACCCAATGTAAGCCCAGCTTTAGGGTCGAAGTGGCCCTGATCGGTGTCAGCCACAAATAAACGATAAGGTCAGTGATAGACGTTATCGAATTAACCCGACCTCTTATAGGTAATAAATTATTACACTATAACTTCTATGTTCATTCAAAACGTTTTCTTGAAACTTACATATATAATAATAGTACCTATATTTTTAGTTATATATACGTGGTGGGCTAGTTGGTTAGACCTTGGACTTAAAAAAAATTAGGTCCCTGATTCAAATCCCTGTGTACCATTGAGTATTTAATTTTAAAAAAATATGTACATTTGTTTGACAACATCACTTTGACAACATCACATAGTGCCTCGGAGAGCACGTTAAGCTGTCGGTCCCGGTTTCACTATACCAACTTGTGAAACTGTTTATAAATGGGTTATTGAGTCTATTCAAAACATAGCGACGAGCTAGCCACATGTTCGGTGTAGACTCATACCATCGGCTAGACGAGGTGGGATTAAAACCCCTCCGCTGGGTACCCTAGGGCCGTCTAGGTTTGGGCGCCCGTAAGGCACCCGTGATGATATGTATGTATTTATACTTCCATACTAATATTATAAATCTGAAGAGTTTATTTGTTTGTTTCAACGCGCTAATCTCAGGAACTACTGTTCGAATTAAAAAGTTATTTTAGTGTTGGGTATCCCATTTATGGAAGGAAGGCTATAAGCTATATAACATCACGCTACGACCAATACGAGAGGAGTAACAATGAAAAATGTTGGAAAAACGGGGGAAATTTGTTCCTTTTGATTGATTTGATTCGATGTTGCGCAGATGAGCTAATATAACACATATTGCACTTGTCACAAACCAAGCTGAGCTTGTACTATGTGTACCAGAAACAACAATACTACATATTATATGTTATAAACACCCAGACCATGATAAACTGTACAGAAAAAAGTACTAATAATATTATTTTGCCATGAGTGGAAATCGAACCCACAACCTCCGGATAGAATACCAAAGGCTCAACCACTAGACTACGGATGTTATTGTATAAATGTCACCATCATTATAATTATTCAATAATTTATATTTTAATATATCGTTTTTAATTTGTCACAGTACTTAACATTTAATGTAAGTGCATTTCTCAAGTAAAAGATATAAAATATATATATAATGTGCCACCTATAAAATCACTCTATTATAAATGACCACCAGTACGGCTTTCGTAGGAAGAGGTCAACGGGTGACCTTCTTGCATATATTACGCATATCTGGAGTGAGGCAGTGAACCAGCATGGGGAAGCCTTGGCAGTTGGTCTGGATATCTCCAAGGCATTTGACCGGGTGTGGCATAAAGGTTTACTCTCTAAGTTGCCAGCTTACGGATTTTTGACGCGACTTTGCGGCTGGATCTCTTCTTTCCTTTCAGACCGAGCTATAAGAGTAATTGTTGATGGTATGGCCTCGGGCCGAGAACCCATTAACGCGGGAATACCCCAGGGATCAGTGCTGTCGCCGACGCTATTCTTGCTGCATATTAATAATATGTTGTCATTGGGCAACATTCATTGTTATGCGGACGACAGTACCGTTCACGGACGATACTTGGACCTAGCCGGACCCAGCCGCGTCGAAATAGAGGAGTATAGTAGTTCCTTGGTGAGTGAACTGGATCTAACCCTAAAAGAAGTTTCCAATTGGGGTTGTCATAATTTGGTCCAGTTCAATGCACAAAAAACCCAGGCCTGCGCGATGTCTGCAAAAAAGACACCGTTTTCCCAATTTCCCTCTCTTCAGAGCACTCAATTACCATTATCACCAATACTAAATATTCTGGGATTGGAAATACACTCCGACTTAAATCACTGCAATTACATCGAGAACATTGCCAAGACCGCAAGTAAAAAGCTCGGCGTTCTTAACAAGGTGCGACGATATTTCACTCCAGGGCTTAGATATCTAATCTATAAAGCCCAGATTCGGCCTTGTATGGAATATTGTTCGCACCTTTGGGGAGGATCGGCCAAATATTTGCTGCATGCCCTCGATGGTCTGCAGAAGCGTGCATCTCGTATTATTGATGACGAAGAGCTCACTAACACCTTAGAGCCACTGCAGCTTCGCAGAGATGTAGCGTCGTTGAGCGTATTTTACCGCCTTTGGCCAGTGGACAGTGCTCTTAAGAACTTTTTAATCTCATTCCCCCTTCCCCTTTCCATTACAGAACCTCACGAGCAGGTAACAGAATGCATGCGCATTCTGTGGCAGATATACCAACCCGCACTAAAAGATTTGGTGATTCGTACATCTGTCGCACTATTAAAATGTGGAATGCTCTACCTGCTTGCGTGTTTCCTTCATCCTATAACCTTGAGTCCTTTAAACGAAGCGTGAATAGGCATCTTAAGCCGGCATAATGGATGAAACCAGCTCTTACAACACAATTCTAAGAGCTGGTTGTATTTATTCTTGGACCTGCATACTGCTTTCGATCAGGTGGATGTGGGATCACATGCCGAGCTCCTATAAAAAAATATAAAAAAAACATAATGCCAATAAAAAATAATAAAAAAAAACAAACAGCCTGTAGACTAGTGGTTGCGCGTTTGGCGTTAAATCCTGAGGTCGTGCGTTTGATTCCCACCCTTGGCAAAAAAAATGTACATTTTCCTGTACAGTTTGCCATGGTATAGGTGTTTATAAAATAAAATATGTATTGATATTATATGATTAATTTTTAAATTAGATTAGGGTGTAATGATTATAAATTAAAACTATTTAAAAATTAAAATAATAAAAACGCCTAACAATTAAATAAATCCTACGCTGGCTACATTTCCTCTCTGTATGGTTAGGCTTATTCTTTGTGAGAGGAATGCGCCAGCCCTCTGGTCACCTGTGACGTCCACAAATTTTAATGCTATTGATATTGTATTTCTGCTACACATTACATAGGCTTGGAGCTTAGTTTGTGCCCAGAGCAAAAAATAAAAAAACAACTTTTGGTAAAATATAAAGAAGGTTTTTGCAAGGTCTTTACCTACCTTTGTATATTATTTATAGTATATCCCCTATATATCAAATTCTAAATTCCAAGCAGACGAAGTCGCGAGCAATAGATAGTAATATATATTTATTTAAATACTTTGTGGTATACCGCATCATTCTCTCCACCACAGATGCATATTTCCGGTATGAAGTGCTACGAAAACCTCGTAGCAGTCCGTAGTCGCCTCGTAGCAGGCAATAAATATAAAACATTTACAGTTCGAAATTGAAAAGTTAAATTTGAACTGTAATTGAAAACTTTATATAAAATAATGTTAGAGGTTTATTTAGAAGTTTAAAAGGTTTCTATAGAATTTAAAAAATAATTATTTATTAAACAATGTAAATAATAACTACATAAGTACATCAAAAAATAAAACTAGTTACCTACTAACTAATATAAATTATTAACCTACCCGCAGGTTTATAATTTTTATTGATTACGAATACAACGCTAAGCTAAACTTTAATCGATATGACGCAATTTTTTTTTTTTAATATAGCAGGACATATAACCCTACATCCACCTGAGGGTAAGTGCCAATGTAACGTCCAAGAATTTTCTCAACCAATAGTAGCTATGGTGCTTGCTTCAATTGGTTGATTCCACTATGTCTGCTTGAGAAACTTATTCACGCTACGCTTAAAGGACTCTGGATTAAAGGAAGAAGGGAAAATGTACGCAGGCAAGGCATTTCACCTTTTTATCGTACGACATATATAAGAGTCACCATACCTTTTTGTTCTGGTGGGCCTGTCATCCACTGTGTGTGTATGCATTTTATTGCCAGGGCGTGTAGTACGGAAACGAAATGGAGAAGGAGGGATGAGTTCAAACAGTTCTTCAGAGCACTGTCCGTGATATAGGCGGTAGAATACGCTCAACGATGCAAACCTCTCTACGCAGATGCAAAGACAGTGCAGGTGTTTTAGAGAGTTGATCGTCGTTGATTATACGAATTGCACGCTTTTGCAGTGAATCGAGAGCATTCAATAGGTATTTAGCGGATCCGTCCCAAAGGTGCCAGCAGTATTCCACACATGGCCGTACCTGAGCTTTATATAGCATCAATCGGAGTTTGGGTGAGAAAAACCGCCGCACCTTATTTAAGATTCCCAACTTTTTAGATGCTGATTTTGCAATGCTCTCGATATAGTTGCGGTGGTTAAGATCGGAGCGCAATTCTATCCCCAAGATATTAAAAACGGACGTTAGTTTAAGAGCGGTGTTCTGAAGAGACGGAAGTGGGGAAAAATCTGGCGTAATACAAACTTTATGACATTGAAAAAAGGCAAACCTCTATACGTCATTTTGTACGTTATTTTATTTAAAAACTTTATTGCTCAAATTTAGAACAAAGGCAGACTTAAGCCGCTAAGTATACTCTATTAGTCAAACCTTTGGGACAAATTAACCTGTAAGTAGTTAAAGTTTAGCTTAATATGGAACGGTGTGATAGGTCTACCGGTGGTCGAATTGGTTAGACCTTAGACTTATAAATACTACAGTTTTTAGGCCACGGTTCAAACGCTTTTATCAACCAATTTTTTATTTATTTAAAAGAAATGTACTCATACCTCGTAGCAGTTTAAGCTGTCGGTCCCAGTTTCACTATACCAATTTTTGAAACGGTTTATAGATGGGTTATTGATTCTATCCAAACACCGCAATGAGCTAGCCACTTGTTCGGTGTAGTACTTTGTTTTAGTCTGTGAGTTACCGGTTTTCTCCTGAAAACCTGTGAACCCACTACTACATTGATTTCTTGTCGAGGAGGAAGTCAAGGGTTGAACTAATGGTTGAATTGACGAGGATTAAAATATACCCGTAATGCAATTCGTCTCTGTCGCCACCCATTTCGTAATCGCATCATTTCGCCGGCATAGTGGTAGCGATCAATGTTGTTTAACAACAATTATTGACCGACCCCATTTATGGGCTTTGTAGGTCAGCTCACTACCAAAGATACAAAGTCACATGACGTGCTACATTAAAAAAACTATATTCTACCACAATTTACTTTAACAATATGTACTAAAACTTGTTGTATTTCTATGCTTTAGAATTTGAGCAACAATGTAGAAATATTCACTCCCAATAGAGCACTAGGTTATCGACACGTAACAGCTGTTACTTAGCTTACCATCAGGTGGGTACTTCGTCGTAAATTCTGCCTTACATGTTTAAAACTATATTCAAAAATTTTACCCAAGTCTAACTAAACCTCTGTTTAGTTAATACTGTTACTATGTTATATAATACATTATTAATTGAATCAGGCGTTATTTTGCGGAAGTTCATTTTAAATTATAGTTAAAATAATATTTGTAATTTTCCGCTAGAAGATAATTTTTTGCATGAAACTATAATACAGTTAACTATTATCTAGCGGAAGATAGCTTTAAAAATTACAAATATTATTTTAACTATAATTTAGTAAGTATAATAAATAATAATAATAATGTCTAGGACAATTTACACATATTGCTCTGGTCACAAACTAAGCTCTAGGCTTGTACTATGTGTAGGTACCAGAAGCAACGATATAATACATATTATATTTTATAAACACCCAGACCATGACAAACTGTTCAGAAAAAGCGTACTAACATACATACATATAATCACGGGTGCGTTACGGCGCCCGAGACCGCCTATACGGCCCCAGGGTACCCAGCGGAAGGGTTTTAATCCCACCTCGTCGTAGCCGATGGTATGAGTCTACACCAAACAAGTGGCTAGCTCGTCGCGATGTTTTTGATAACCCATGTATAAACAGTTTCACAAGTTTGTATAGTGAAACCAGGACCGACAACTTAACGTGCTCTCCGAGGCACTATAGTGGTGTTGTCAAACAAATGTACATAAATTCTTTTAATTAAAAACTCATTGGTACACACCGGGATTTGAACCAGGGACCTAAGTGTTTTTAAGTCCAAGGTCTAACCAACTCGGCCACCACGTATAAATTATTCACTCTGACTATGCTGGTAAATTTTCAGTAGCTGCTTTATTTTTATTTTTTAAGTAGTTATCAAACTTGTTTTATTTATAACTAATAAAAAATATAATTCGATTTCTTGTCGAGGTGGTAGTCTCCTTTCAGGGTGCTATTACGAAACTGGCGGTTGATTTGACGGTAAAGCAGCGGGCATATTTAAATAGACTTGTAATACCATTTCATCTTTATTTCCGCCCATTTCGTAAACGCATCGTTTAGCGTTCATAATGGGAGCGATGTTAACAGCGTTAAACAACAATTTAATAATCGACCCCATTTATGAACTTTATGGGTCTGCTTAGGATCAGGTAGATACAAAGTGCTTCAGTAAAAAAAAAATATAAAAATCACAATGTTATCGTTAGGCAATGACAAAATAATGTATTTTGTCGATTTGATATGGAACAAAAGACAAAACATTTATTATTAGGTCTAAGCTGTACCTAGTTTAGTGAAACACTGAATATAAAATTTGAATGTGGTTGCAAAAAAATTACATTGAGGTAAAATGCTATTATATGCATTTAAAAATCATTTATAAAGTAGCCTAAAGGTAAAAAAGACATCATAAAAAATTTATAATCATTTGCGTAATACTTTTGAAAATGACTGCATAATTCTGAACCCCTAACCCGTTAATGTCACAAATGTTGGGCCCCGTCCAAAATCATCTTGCTAAAAGCGAACAAAAGGCCGAACCATAGAAACATTTTCTGGTTAGACAGACGAAATTAGCACGGTTTACGTGTCTATACTCAGATAGAATACAATATAAATATGAATGGGTTATAATACAACTTATAATAGATATTTGGGTTGTAACAGACTATACGTTAGGTTGATCGCCTAGGTGATACCATTGAAGGGCAGTTGACAGACCAATAGAAAAAAAATGATTTTTTTTTGTATGTACTAAATTCATATTATTATATTGTATGAATATGGCTATAATGTTGCGTGTGCCTGGAACGCTACAAAATTATTAAACTTATATTTAATTATTACAACCACACTTTAGTATGCAATAAAGATTTTGAGTTTGTGTTTAGAACTAGCTAACCACCTAGTCTTATACTAGTTAGTTAGTGGCGTATAATAAATTTTTGGTTTGGGATTGAATTTTTTTTCTCCCGTAAGGACAATATTTTAATCTACACTCCGCGTTTATTTTCAATATCAGATATCAAGCAACGTTTGTATATGTTTCGGAGAAAAGACGATACTTATCTTCGATACTAATCGATAGCCGATACCTAGCTCACTTTTTATTTATGATTTTTTAAAAATGCCTGTAAAGGCTTATTTTAAATAAAATATAAATATGTCATGGATTTCGAAACGGAACGTCAAGCCGAACCGAATCGATTCGACTTGGGCGTATTCGGAAACGGGGGTGGGCAACACTGTGCGAGCTGTCATTGAAGGTTCCGGCATTTTTACGCACTTTTTGTGATTAGCTACCGAACTGAACGCACGTGGGGCGAGTCTCGCTTCGACCTCGCCGCGTTCCAATAGTAATCCGTATCCATCCGATCCCTGTGTGATTATTTTGAGTTGATTGTTTATTAAATTAATGCAATATAATGTATTGAGTGGATATCGAGTCTTATTTTCGGCTACCATAATGCAAGACGACCAGTCTGGCAACGAAAGCCCACACATCCTGCCGACAAATATATAATACTTTATTTTCAAGAACATAAGTTATACATAAGTTGTTACATTATTTTGTTTCAACATGTTCTACCATACATTGGTGTGCAAATTATTTGTAAACAACAACCTTCACCGTATGTACATCTCAACACAAACTAATTAGATTGATTAAAATGCACAG
The DNA here is from genome assembly GCA_947458855.1 of Monopis laevigella. Taxonomy (NCBI): domain Eukaryota; kingdom Metazoa; phylum Arthropoda; class Insecta; order Lepidoptera; family Tineidae; genus Monopis; species Monopis laevigella. The sequence goes on from OX381599.1 coordinate 9,549,038, forward strand.
ATAAAAATGAACAACAATAACAACACAGAATGAAAACAGTTTTTTTCACAGAGCAAGACAAAACCTTTATAACCGATAAAATCGTTTGCTGAAAAAACTGTTAATAGCCGGTCATTCTTCTATCATGTCGAGAATCTTTGCCTATTGATTAACTTGTCGATTGCTAAAAGTGTCAATCCCTATTCACTATTTATATCTAATATTGTGTATTGAAAAATAGTAGAGTGATGTGTGATCTATAAAGTCAAGCCATATATTAATCTCTATTTCCTTCTTTCTTATAGACAAAGCCAGAAGAAAGAAAAAATGCTATACATTTCCAAGATCATTCTCACGCAATAAAATTGTTGATAAATTTGACGTCAAGTTGTGACGTCTTCGAATTATGACTAGCTGGGCTGGCGAAAACTAAGCACGCGCGATTACTAATTATAATTCATAAATCCATCTATCTAACTACGCTTTAGCTCTATGGTCCAAACAGTGCTAGCATCTGTTTTTGATTGCTTCTCACTTCTCGAACAACGCCAGAAAAACTTATCCTTAATAGTATAATGTTTAATGGCATGTCATATATTCTATATTGATCGATTTTATGTGGCCATTTTATTATGTTTCCGACTGTTATTTATTTATTGCAGAAATCAAAACTAGCTGTATATGACAGTTATAGTTTTATGACAGTATTTTAGTAATTACGTTTTTAGATATGATTTTTTATTATCAGCCTGTATTAGATGCAAAGGATATCATTTATTTCCTAGCTGCATGTTTTAGAATTATTTATAAATTTCTAGGAGACTACTGCATCCGTTAATATCTAAAAAGTAATAGTTAGCTTAGGAAATTGATTGGTTCTTAGTAGACTACTAAGTACGAGTATTTCGGTTTATATCTAAAGTGCATATAAACATATATATATATTCGGCTTTTGCAGTAGTAGGTCCTTGAAGCAAAGAGATGAAGGAGTTGGTAAACCAAATTGGTCACCACCTGAATCAAGTTTTTTACTACACTTCTTTTGTTTTTACTGACTAATACAGGAAGCCTGAGGGGCATTATCTGTTTCCAACGGTGGCGTGGCTGCGTGATTCGCTAGCCGAAGAAGGCTCGCTCGTTTTTATGCCAGAATATTGTCCTGGCGAGGCAATGCCGCTTCAGTTCTCGGTACATTAAAAACATTAACTGGAATTAACGAACTGAACTATCTACCATATTTAATTTCCATTTATTAATCATTTGTATAATATTCTAAGATTTTTACATATAATATCTAAACACGTTTAACCGATATATGGACTTACATAAATCAAATCTTTAACTGTAGGTGTTATGCAAATGTGTATACCGGAAGTATTAATCAGACTAAACGTGCTACAATTTGGTCTTTTAATTATCTCCGAAAGTTCGATTTCGGTCGAGTTGCGGGAAAAAAAATGAGTTTCGGTTCCGGCGGTAAACCTGCCAAAAGTACGACCGAAACCGAAACCGCATTCGGGAGATGTCGCGCTGTAATGTTCGGCGCGTTTAATTCCATCCAAGCGACGAAGACATTTTGCCGCGCCTATATGTTTTGCCTGGCTTGTGTTTTTTTTTTCGGTTTCGGTTGTAAAAACAAGTTTCGGTCGGACAATACTTTACTCTTATTAGTTCCCAAGATACGAAACAAAGTTTTAACAACATACATACATATCTTCACGGGTGCCTTACGGCGCCCGGGACCACCTGGACGGCCCCAGGGTACCCAGCGGAGGGGTTTTAATCCCACCTCGTCGTAGCCGATGGTATGAGTCTACACCGAACAAGTGGCTAGCTCATCGCGATGTTTTGAATAGACTCAATAACCCATCTATAAACAGTTTCACAAGTTGGTATAGTGAAACCGGGACCGACAGCTTAACGTGTTATAGTGGTGTTGTCAAACAAATGTACATTTTTTTTTTATAAAAAACTCATTGGTACACACCGGGATTCGAACCAGGGACCTAAGTGTTTTTAAGTCAAAGGTCTAACCACCTCGGCCACCACGTATACGTTTTAACAAATGTGGAGAAAATAGATTATTAGTATTTTATTTGCAACTATTTAGATTCCGAATTGAAAACCTATTTTTGGTGAAGATTTTCAAAGTGGTAGTAGCTACTAGAAAATGCTTACAAATAAGAAGTTGCTTAACTCTCAGGAGCTACCGTATCAGTTTTTTTTAAATACTTTTATATTAAACTCACGTTTGAGATCTCGCCACCTGATTGGACGTTACGCTCACAATTATCATTTAAATTTGGAGTTATTTTAAACTTTTTGTGTTCAAATTATTTTTGGGCAATGTTTTTTAACAAAACATTTTTTATTTAATAAACAGATTCTATAAGTGTAACTTAATGTATAAAAACTTTTCGCCAGTATAAAAAACTCCTAGTATTTATTTATGATATACACATAAATATATGATCTTTAATATTAATAAGTATTTAAGCAGATGCTAAAATGTTTAATAAGAAAATATTTAAAACACGAATAAAATTGTCTCTAAAAATAAATATTGTTGAAATGAATATTCAATCTTTCTTAATATCTCATTAAAACGTCCTGTTTTTCCTTTGATACATAAATCCCTATTTCAAATTAAAATGTAACATTTTGCTACGTTATTTGACATTCATAAATTTAAAAAACTCAGTAATAGAAAACACACCTTTATTTTTATTAGGTCCTACTTTTTATTGGAGCATGCCATGTGACTTTGTATCAACCTGATGTTAAGCAGACCTATAAAGTCCATAAATGGGATAGATCAATATATTGTTGTTTAACACCACCCACTATGCCGACTAAATTATGCACTTACGAAATGTGCGGCAACTAAGACAAATTTATAAACGAGTATATCTATTTTAATACTCGCTGCTTTATCATTTGATAATCGCACCCTGAAACGAGGCCTTCTTTCATTGCGGTGGAACGCAATAAAAGAAGACTACCTATTGACTACCGACAATAAATCGATGCAGTAGTCCCCTAAAAAACCGTCAAGTGAACAGTCATTTTAGTCTGTTCCATATACCTATTATTTTTAGTTTCATGCTTTTAGGCTTATGGATTTTGACTCCAAAGCCTTAGGTAATAAATCTTCATCATCATCATGCCAGCCTTTCGCGCGTCCACTGCTGGACATAGGCCTCCCCCAAGGATCGCCACAACGACCGGTTCTGCGCTGCCTGTATCCATCGGCTACCCGCGACCTTTTTCAGGTCGTCGGTCCATCTTGTGGGGGGGCTGCCTCTGCTGCGTCCTCCAGCACGCGGTCGCCACTCGAGAACCTTAATGCCCCAACGGCCATCCGTTCTGCGAGCTATGTGGCCTGCCCACTGCCACTTAAGTTTGGCGATTCTGGAGGCTATGTCGGTTACTTTGGTCCTTTTGCGGATCTCATCGTTTCGAATACGATCCCGCAAGGAAACGCCGAGCATAGCGCGCTCCATCGCCCTTTGTGTGACTGTGAGCTTTTTCATGAGGCCCTTAGTAAGCGACCACGTCTCTGATCCGTAAGTCATCACTGGCAACACACACTGCTCGAACACCTTGGTTTTTAAACACTGCGGTATTTGGGACGAGAAGATATTACGTAGCCTCCCGAATGCTGCCCAGCCGAGTTGGATTCGACGAGCGATCTCTTTCTCGAAGTTGGATTTACCTGTTTTGATTGACTGTCCTAGGTATATATCAAATGTCCTGCTCTAATTAAAAAAAAATGGCTTTCGTTCGAACGTTGTATTTTTTTTAAATTATAATTTCATACTTTTTCTTTTTTATTAGAGCAAGGCATGACTGTAAGCAAACCTACAAAGATCTACACGCATGGAGTCGATCAATACATTGTTGTTTAACAGCATTGATCGCTCCCACTATGCTGGCTAAATGATGCGGCTACAAAGTCTATTCTTCTTTTCCGTCAATTTAACTGCCCGTAATATTATATTATGTTATGCTATGCTATGCTATGCTATGCTATGCTATGCTATGCTATGCTATGCTATGCTATGCTATGCTATGCTATGCTATGCTATGCTATGCTATGCTATGCTATGCTATGCTATGCTATGCTATGCTATGCTATGCTATGCTATGCTATGCTATGCTATGCTATGCTATGCTATGCTATGCTATGCTATGCTATGCTATGCTATGCTATGCTATGCTATGCTATGCTATGCTATGCTATGCTATGCTATGCTATGCTATGCTATGCTATGCTATGCTATGCTATGCTATGCTATGCTATGCTATGCTATGCTATGCTATGCTATGCTATGCTATGCTATGCTATGCTATGCTATGCTATGCTATGCTATGCTATGCTATGCTATGCTATGCTATGCTATGCTATGCTATGCTATGCTATGCTATGCTATGCTATGCTATGCTATGCTATGCTATGCTATGCTATGCTATGCTATGCTATGCTATGCTATGCTATGCTATGCTATGCTATGCTATGCTATGCTATGCTATGCTATGCTATGCTATGCTATGCTATGCTATGCTATGCTATGCTATGCTATGCTATGCTATGCTATGCTATGCTATGCTATGCTATGCTATGCTATGCTATGCTATGCTATGCTATGCTATGCTATGCTATGCTATGCTATGCTATGCTATGCTATGCTATGCTATGCTATGCTATGCTATGCTATGCTATGCTATGCTATGCTATGCTATGCTATGCTATGCTATGCTATGCTATGCTATGCTATGCTATGCTATGCTATGCTATGCTATGCTATGCTATGCTATGCTATGCTATGCTATGCTATGCTATGCTATGCTATGCTATGCTATGCTATGCTATGCTATGCTATGCTATGCTATGCTATGCTATGCTATGCTATGCTATGCTATGCTATGCTATGCTATGCTATGCTATGCTATGCTATGCTATGCTATGCTATGCTATGCTATGCTATGCTATGCTATGCTATGTTATGTATTATATTAATTTTTATACGTATATTAATATACCTACGTGGTGGCTGAGTTGGTTAGACCTTAGACTTAAAAACACTTAGGTCGGATTAATATTCGTTGCTAAGCAATTGCTAATGCTTAGCCGATGCTTCGGACTGTTAAACTGCATATGAAAAAAATAAATTTTGACAGTTCCAAGCAAAAAAGAAAGGCTCAGGCTAAGCAACGACTATTAATCCGACCATAAGGTCCCAGTTTCAAACCCCGGTTCGTAACACCTCGGAGTCTCATAGTGCCTCGGAGAGCACGTTAAGCCGTCGGTCCCAGTTTCAACTTGTAAAATTGTTAATAGATGGGTTATTGAGTCTATCCAAACATCGCGACGAGCTTAGTTCGATGTAGACTCATAAAATCGGCTTCGATGAAGTGGGAGTACCCTGAGGCCCACTACACTACAGACCTACTGAAGTGTTCTTCAAGAACTCAATAATTTTTTATGCATACTAGAGTTATAATTAATTTTAGTACTAAAACTAGTAGTGGTAACGACCCCGGTCGATATTATTTACAGAAAGCCAAAATTATTGTAAATATATATAATTCTATTACTCGTACTATTCCTAACATGTACTAATCCATTAGGGCATAGAGTTCATGAAGACGTGATGCATGAAGCACTTTAAGATACAATTCCAACCGTTTCTGTGTCTACGGCAAACATCACGACTGCAAACGTTGCAAGTGGGCACATGAATATGGGCTGCATAAAAAAAACTTTCGTTTCTCTATTTAATTTCTTTGTTACGTAAGTATACATTTTTTTTTATATATCTTTTAAATTTTAACACTAACCTTTGTATTATACTGTAGAACTTATATGCATATTTTATTAATGGTTTTGCAAACATAATATATTAAAAAATGCAAAAACCTTTTTATTTGAACCTGAAAATAACTAAATTTATTTTTAACTGTAAGGGTCTCTATATTGAATAAGCTAATGTAAATCTCTCTATATGCAAAGATATGAACATATACCATCAAGTGTGCTTTATAGTATACTATGCCCTCTAGACGGGCGGGTGCAGGGCCACATCAACACAACAGAATGAAGTGGGTCTGCGCCTATTTTTCATCCAACCACCTAAGGATGGAATCTGGCAAAAGGCATTAAGATACGGCTCTCTCTTTCTAGTAATAAACTTCACTTATTACTTACATTCAATAAAAGCTACATCTTAATGCAAGTCTTATACACTACCTTCACGTGGTGCTGCCCGTTCTTGGTCTGATTCCATCAGAAACAGACACAACTAAATGTGTTAAGGCGAAATACCAAAAAGTCCGCACCAATTCCAGAATTCCTAATATCCCGTCTAAATCCGCTGTGGGGACAAAGTGGTCTGTCTCCACGGCCTCTCTAATGCATAACGGAACATTGGGGGGGGGGGGGGCACCACCGTGAGCCGGATGAAGGAGTCCTGAGGGGCTGAGTGGGACACAACACGCCCCTTTCGGTCTGGAATTCAGCAAAACGGTTAAACCTGCGCGGTAGCCGCGTGCAGGGAAGTCGGCAGTGGCACGAAGTGAAAGGGAGGCCACGGGCGAGAGTACTGAGCTATGTAGCGGGCAGTCGCTCCTGCGCGGAGTGCGAGGTTTTGGCAACCTTGCACCCTTCGCGGGAACCCGGCTCGTCAAGCGGCGTCTCTTCAGTGCTCTATATCTCCGGAGTAGGTCCTGATGCGCATGTATGCGTGTCCCCAGTTGCGGGCTCCCTGGAGGGTGGGACGCCTCGGAGATGAATTAATATTTCGATAACATATGGATATCTTTTCAGCCATGTCGAACAACAACACACGACACGGTGAGCTATGCAGACGTGGCCAACTCACAAATGCACATCGCGGTCACAACAACACCACCATCAGACTTCAGCCCGGAACAGGTCGTGACTCTAAGGGACACCATAGAGGACGCGATCTTCGATGCATCAATAAGAATGCCCGGGTCAACGTCCATCCCCTTCGCACCGTCGTTCAGAGGCCGAGGCTTCGAAAGCGATGGTGTGCTGAAACTTTGGGCGGAGGACCAGAAGTCTGTGGAGTGGCTGAAAACAGCGGTCAGCACTATAGCATCGCCGAACAGTGGAACAAAGCTGGTAGTGGTGAGGCAATCGGACATCTATAAAAAGGTTCGAGCTGGCCTACACATTCCACGCTTCAGGGGCGATATGAAGCGGCTACAGGAGGTTCTTCTGTCACAGAATCCCTGGTACAGGATGGACACCTGGAAGATGCTGAAAGCCGACCCACTTAAGGACAACGCACTCTTCCTGACAATAGGCATACCGGAAGAGGAGGTGGGGCAAATAATGGCCCGGGGCAGGAGAATCTCTTTTGTGGTGGGGTGTATATACGTCAGATTTTTCACCCCACAAGTTCTCAGCGACACACCACAGTCTGCTGAACTACCAAAGGAGCCGTCTCCTGCTGCGTACACCTCCACACAGGGAGCCACTGAAAGGAAGAGGGTGGAACCGACGCCAAGGCTGGAGACAGCCACATCAACACACAAGGCATCGGATCCGACCACTTCGGAAGGGGGAATAGATGAGGATGGATTACTACGCTCACCCTAATCCTCCTCCCCCCACCCATAACAACCACCAACATACGACAGGGCCAGCGCCAACAAGTCAAATCACTTCAATAGGGGCCGCTGGCCCAAACATGCCGACACACATTAACATCATACAGACAAACCTACAGCATAAACAACTGGCCACAGCTGCGCTAAGGCATGTCCTGGATGAAGACAACAGCATAATCGCTCTAATCCAAGAACCATGGATCAGAGGTGATACTATATGCGGGCTGAAAAGCACTAGAGGTAAACTCTTATATGATAACACCGTCTTAAAACCAAGAACTTGCATACACATACCACAGAATATGCATGCAACTCTACTAACACAATTCTGTTCTAGAGACCTAACTGCGGTAAGGGCCTCGGACAAAAATTGGACCAACCAAACCGTAATATTTGCATCGGTGTACATGCCGGGAGACCGAGACGCACCACCAAAGGAGATGGCCGATCTGGTGGCGTACTGTGCAACTCAGGCATGGCAAATAATAATCTCAACGGATACCAACGCGTACCATCCACTCTGGAGAAGCGCGATATCTAACAAAAGAAGTGAGGAACTTGTTGAATATATCTTTACAACTAACCTCACTATTCTCAACAGGGGCTCAGAGCCGACATTCGTTACGAGCAGATGTCAAACAATAATAGACGTCACCTTAACTACACCAGAAGTAGGTGAACTAATATCTAAGTGACATGTTTCGAAGGAAGCGTCGCTAGCAGATCACAGGCGAATAGGCTTCACACTCAACATGACACTGCCAGAACAAGTATCCAAAAGAAACCCAAGGAAAACGAATAAGGATATGTACAGGAACTCCTTGGTTACTAAAATAAGTAGTAAAAATCTAGAGGATATGACAAACATGACTGATAACATCGAACACAATGTGAATACACTAGTGGAGAACATAACAAAAAGCTATCACGAGTCATGTCCCCTGATGCAACCACTTTCACCTAACAAGAGAGGTAATCTCTGGTGGGGACCAGAACTAGACCGACTCAAACACAAAACGAGAAAGCTTTTTAACCGCGCGATGAATATAAGGGAGGAACAGGACTGGGAAAGGTATATAACATCCCAATCCCACTTCAAAAAACGCGTTAAACATCGAAAAACCGAATCATGGAGACGTTTCTGCGAAAACATAGAAACAAGTCATGAAGCAAACAGAGTCAGGAAAATAATGACTACTAATCAAAATTGTATAGGATCGCTAAAAAAATCCGACAACACTTTTACAAACACTGACAATGAAACCAGTAAGGTACTTTTACAGACACACTTCCCCGACTGTCACCTTACTGACAACAAAGATTGGGAAATAAGTACCGAACTCCCACCAACTGAAGAGGACTGGAAGGTTGCGAGATCAGTTATCACGAAGGCAAGGGTAGAATGGGCAATAGAAAGCTTCTCCCCTTATAAATCGGCAGGAATTGATGGTGTATTCCCAGCATACCTTCAGTGGGGCCTCCCTACCGTACTGTCTGCACTCACAGACATATTTACTGCATGTCTAGCCCATAGATACGTACCAGAACAATGGAGAGAGGTGAAAGTAGTCTTCTTACCAAAACCCGGGAAGAGCGAACACACAAGCGAAATCCTTCAGACCTATAAGCCTGACCTCCTTCCTACTGAAAACTATGGAAAGGCTTTGCGATAAACACCTCAGAGAGACGATCCTGACTAAAATGCCGCTGCACCCCTTCCAGCATGCATATACAACAGGAAAATCAACAGAATCAGCACTACACCATGTAGTAGGTAAGATTGAAACAACCCTAACAAACAAGGAATCGACGTTAGGAACCTTTATAGACATTGAAGGGGCCTTCGACAAAACTTCCTTTTTCAGCATAGCATCAGCTCTAACTAACTACAAAGTAGAACCCACTATCATAGGATGGATAGAGAATATGCTGAAACAACGAGCGGTAGAGCTCACCGTTGACAGTACGACCAGAGGAATAGCGGCAAAAGGCTGTCCGCAGGGAGGGGTCCTGTCCCCCCTTCTGTGGAACCTCGTGGTGGACGGTTTAATCAGGAATCTGAATAACCAAGGGTACTATACGGTGGGCTACGCTGACGACTTAGTGATTCTAGTAAGCGGAGCATTTGAGAACATATTATGTGAAACAATGCAGAACGCTTTAGGAATCATAGAAAACTGGTGCAAAACAAATGGACTAAATATAAATCCAAACAAAACAGAACTAATTATCTTTACCAACAAAAGGAAACTGAGCACAGATGTCAAGTACCTGGGAGTAACGCTAGACAGCAAATTAAACTGGAGTAAGCACCTTGAAAACAAACTGAAGACTGCCTGTACCACAATGTGGCAATGCAGAAGACTTCTAGGAAAAACATGGGGGCTTAAACCCAAGATTACCTTGTGGCTATATACCACAGTAATAAGACCTACGATCACTTACGGAGCTATAGTGTGGTGGCCCAGAACCACCCTAAGCACAGTGACAGCTAACTTACAAAGTCTCCAAAGACTCGCCTGTTTGGCAACAACGGGATGTATGAAAACTACCATCGAAACCTTATTAAACTTAACGCCATTACACCTACATGTCCAATATGAGGCTGCTGTCGCCACCATAAGACTGAAGGCCTCGGGTCAATGGAAACCGGATCTACGAGCAAGGCATACTCAGTCACTTAACGAACACATGGAAAAGCAACCACTCGTAAACGCTGTGAATGACAGATGTCCACGCGTACATATATTTGAGAAACAATACTTAATAAACACACAGGAAGAGCTAGCTGACAAATCCGGTCTACATGAGGTCAGGATTTACACAGATGGGTAAAAAACCAAAAACGGGACGGGAGCAGGGGTTTTCTCTTTTGACCTGAACATCAACATCTCAATGGCACTAGGCACACATGCCTCCATCTTTCAAGCAGAGTGCATAGCCATAATAGAGGCAACCGCGGCAGTGAGCGCTAGAAAGATAGAACAACATGGAATTCGTATACTGTCAGATAGCGCGGCTATACTACTCGCATTGAAAAACAGACAGGTGAACTCAAGTCTAATAAAACAATGTCACTACGCATTGGAGACCATAGCAAGCAAAAACAGGGTCACTCTCCAGTGGATAAAAGGACACAGTAACTCGCTTGGAAACGACGCAGCGGACGAACTGGCGAAAAGAGGTTCGGCTACAATTCCGGTGGGGCCCGAACCGTATCTACCTATCTCTTTTAACCAGCTATCATTGTAAGTATTGGGCCAATTTACAAAACTGCAGACAGGCGAGAGAGGCGGTAGACAAACCAGGCCCGCGTCTAGCTCGAAACCTGCTCAATCTCAACAGAGGTAACCTGCGGATGGTGGTGGGTACTCTAACCGGACATTTTCCATTAAACAAACACCTTACCCTTCTAGGTATCACCAACAGTCCTCTATGTAGAGAATGCATGGAAACAGAAGAAACACCCACCCACGTGCTACTTCATTGCACCGGGGTGACATCGTAACGGGCGGAAATCCTCGGAACACCGAGGTCGCTCCTTGAGGCCTGTAGGAGTCCAGGACTTCTTGCTGCCTTCTGGAAGGAGCTGGGCTGGCTGGAGTAGCCGGCCGTTTACATCACTCAAAAAGGCCTAACCTGCTGGCCAATTGTGGAAAAGTGGACCCGCCATGAAGATGATGAAGAAGATGATGCCCTCTAGACGGCCTCAGGGTACCCAGCGGTGGCATTTCATTTCCACCTCATCTTAGCTAATGGTACTCTGAGTAAGATATTAACAATATCATGTACGAATGTTCAAAATTTAAATTGGGAACTTTCGAAAAATTAGCTTTTTTTTAGTACAAATGCGCCCTAAACCAAAAGAGCTCGGTAATTATTATTTGTTTTATTTATTATAAAAGGGCGGACTTCTCTCCACTATAGGCACAGTCTACTAGTCAACACATTATATAAGCGTTTATGTAATATATATACATATATATATATATATATATATATACAGGGTGATTTTGAAAGGATGTACTGTGGGCTAATATGAGGTTCTGCTGATCAAATTGAACAACTTTCCATACATACAACAAATTAATGTTAAAATGAAAAATGAAAACAAGTAATGTTAAAATGACCAATTTGTATGGGGAACCTAAAAAAAAAATCATTTGCGACATATGGTTCCATGGGAAAAGTTGTTTGATTTGATCAGCAGAACCTCATACACGTATTAGCCTAAAGTACATACTTTCAAATTCACCTTGTATATTGATTGATTATACGACGAGGCGTCAGCCGCAACGTCAGCCGCATTGGGATCGGAATCACACCTTAACAAAGTGCATTCGTCACTGCCGTACTAAGCTCTCAGAGTCGGCGACTACGTTCTATTATTTATTACACAATTTATCAAATTATGGTTAGAAATAATAAATGTACAGCAGCACTTTACTTAGTCTGTGTAATTTATTTTAGTACTAAAACTAGTAAAAAACAAATGTTTTTCAGTATTTGCTTCTATGTATTTCCGGTATTGGATTTTGGACCGGATATTGTACCTTCCTTCAGTGCCGGTACTAAAAACATATTACGCTACTTTTCGAAATTTACATAAATTGTCTCAGTTAAAGGTACACTTTTTTTATTAGAGCATGGCATGGCATGTGACTTTGTATATAGCTGGTTGTAAGCATATACATACAGGGGGCCTTAGCACAACAGCATCGATAGGCTCGATAAGTCTACAAAATCGATATTATCGATTTTATGAATGAATGTTCATTCATAAACTTCATTTTATCGACTGTCAAACTATATTGATGTGGTTATGCTAAGCCCCAGGATGTCCCGTCACGATGTAAATAGACGTCAAGCCAGAATTGGGTGATAGCTTAAGTCATCAAAATATTATATTAAATCTTTGCTATGAATTAAAAAAATATTAGTCATTTATAAAAAAAAACGTAAAAATCCACACCCTATGACGGTTGAACTCCTAAGCTGTTGCTACAAATTTTAACTTTTTTCCAATTTTTTTTTATTATGAAGTCCTGATAGTGTTTCTGAAAACTACTACTTAAAATTTACAGCCATCTGCTCCCGTCCAGAAGAAAACATCACTTTTCCCAAGCAAGTTTTCAAAAAAACTGTCAAGAGTCGGTTTCGGTTTTTGTCTAAGAGTTTACCGGTTTTTAGGAGACTATTTCATCAATTTAATGTCGAGTTGATAGTCTCCTTTCAGGGTGCGGTTACGAAACGGGTAAAGAAAATGGTCGCCGCCCATAACGTAATGCAAAAGTGGTGGCATTGAAAATTTACAGACAACTACGTAATTTTGGTTGAAGTTTAGCTTAACGTTGTGCGGCGTAATACTTGAGACACTTATTATAAAACTGTGTTTTTTCCTTTTAGTGTCGGTCATTTTTATATAGTTTTTAAAATGAGAGTTAGACAACCAAAAATACATTTTTGTTGGATATAATATAGGTACTTAAAAAATCAATACAATTATAATCATACTTTAATGCCCTCATCAATTTACTTTTTATTAAGTATGGGGTCATTTAGGGGTAGGTACACGTTGCGTATGAGTCAGCCTTAGCTTGATCGATTAGGAAATAATAATAATAATAATAATTCTTTATTCATAATTAATGTTAACAATTTATAATTTTAATTTACCGGATCCCATACTAGGAAAAACCAAATAACAAATCGGACACGCTTGTGAAAGTTAGTCCCGTCAGGACATTTGAAATTACGCCCGAAACGTATTTCGGGCGTAATTTCAAATGTCCTGACGTGTCCTGAAAAATACGGGACGTCTTGCAACACTAATTGTAACATAAAAAATACATACATACATATCATCACGGGTGCCTTACGGCGCCCTTGACCGCCTAGACGGCCCCAGGGTACCCAGCGGAGGGGTTTTTAATCCCACTATTTAGCCGATAGTATGAGTCTACACCGAACAAGTGGCTAGCTCGTCGCGATGTTTTGAATAGACTCAATAATCCATCAATAAACAGTTTCACAAGTTGGTATAGTGAAACCGGGACCGACAGCTTAACGTGCTCCCCGAGGCACTATAGTGGTGTTGTCAAACAAAATGTACTTACATATTTTTTTTTATTAAAAACTCATTGGTACACTCCGGGATTCGAACCAGGTACCTAAGTGATTTTAAGTCCAAGGTCTAGCCAACTCGGCCAACACGTATATAAAACACCCAGTATATTTTTGAGTTAAATACACAATTACTACTTGTAGTAACTACGTAATAATTATAATTAAATGGCCTCACCACTAACTGACGTTAGAACGTATAACTGCTGCCAACTACTGTACATAAACTTTTCGCAAGTGGCTAGAGTATTGGCTAAAGTGCGACACTTTAGAACTCGGTGCAACGCAATTTAGTTTTAATCTATAATAGAAACGAGTTTGTAATTAATTCAAACTAGAGATGGTTAACTTGAGTGACTTTGTTAGTGATGGGACAGCTTTTATCGATGAATTAAAATTACTAAAATATTGTATATTTTACAGAATGTTCTTATAAAATGGGCACCATGTTGTATGCAGATAATACTGCACTTTTTGTCTGATCTGTGGCCGTAGTGTGATTTTATTTTTAAATAGGTATTACTATCTTGTCAATGGTTAAGAGTGTCTGATGATGCTCATGCTGATTCAACTGCAAAGTATAACCTCTCCCCGCGCATGACGATGAGTCGGTAACGCTACCAGACTTTTATGTGAACCTTCCCCCCGGCCCTCAATAAGAGAAAGTATGAGATTATACCTACATTTTAGACAGAAAAACGACTTTCGGGACAAAACTATTTTCTACCCCTAAACTTTAATGGATTTGAAAAGAAATTGTCATTTTGTTAAAGAAAAAATAAACGATGACTGTACGTTTTTTATTTTTAATAATTTTCTGTCTTGATATTTTATAGGAATTATTTTAATGTAAGGGATTTTTTTTTTGCAAATTTTTTCGAAATTCAGGAGTTTATTTTATTTTCCTATTTTATATTTTTTGTTAAGGGGGGGGCGGTAACAAATAGGACCAAAAGGTCGTGAATGTATAGGAAATCTTTGACAAGACGCTTGCCTTAACTCTCCACCAAAAGGATCGCTTTATTTTTTTAAACTGTCAAAATAAACTTATCTGGTGGCAAGGTTAACTGGATATCTTTGAATATAGAAATGAAATAAATAATAAAGTTATGTCAGAAGAATGAAAGATTTTATTCAATAGAAATGCGCTATTGCGGCGAGTGTTCGGTATCAAAATAATATACCGAACCAGCAATAGCGTGATTCGCGAACGAGTATGGCTAAAAGACAGTATGAAGACAGACAGTATGAAGGCAGACAGTATGAAGGCAGACAGTATGAAGACAACTTTTAAAATGATAAAGGACAAGCTCCGATGGTTTGGTTAGTAAAAAAAAAACATTTAAAGAATAAAGTGAAATAAATGGTAAATGTGGCAGGAAAAACACGTATTTTGACGAAATTTGAAAAGTAGTATTTAAGGATAGAGATAAGTGAGTGCCCGTGGCGTGAAGATAAATAAATAAAATAATACTAGCATTACTATTACTAGCACTGCAAAGCATTAATAAGCCATCAACGCGGTTTCAACTAACACATTTTATCAGCGCAATAGTTATTTTGTTTATTAATCTATACTATCTATATATTATAAAGCTAAAGAGTTTATTTATTTGTTTGATTGGTTGAACGCGCTAATCTCAGGAACTACTGATTCCAATTGAAAAAATCTTTTAGTGTTGGATAGCTTACAAAGCCTATATATAGGCTACATAACGCTACGACCAATAGGAGATGAACACAATGTTGCAAAAACCGGCGAAAAAACATTATTTGAAGAGTAAACGGTTAAAGTTACGCAGACGAAGTTGCGCGGATCAGCTAGTATGAATATAAAAAAGTCACTTTGAAACCTTATTAAGAAATGCAAATATAGGCCATTTCTAGATAATTTAACTTCTGATGCACACATATTTACCAGATGCTAATTCGAATTAAGTACCAGTAGCAACTAAACTAAAATTACAAAAAAAAACAAAATTGGTAAATAGCCAAAAAAGATATCTCTTTAGATATTATTTTTTAATCTAAACTTTAGAGATTTAATTTGAGAATTTATTAGGTATAACTATAAAAAAACACTATAAAAAACTATTTTAGAAAAAAATAAAATTACAAATATTTTTTAATATTTGCATTGCTGGCTAACTGGCTATAGTGACTATCATGAAGCTAGTTATAAGTACTTCTGCTCTTAAATATTTATTATTAATTATCGATATCGACTATTGACATCACTAACACGTGCTTCAACCGACGATCTTTTAGATTAAATGTCAAGGGAGAAAGTTTACAACTGCGCCCTCTACTCTAGATAGAGGGGAACTTGTAAAACTACCAATCACTAGTAATTCATGTAAATAGAACTACTAGAATGTATCGATATACTTAAAATATCGAGTACCTATAGGGAAAATTACAGCTGAGGTAGATTTTTTTTTAAAGCACAGCATGTGATCTATCTGGTCAATACATTATTGTTTACACAGCATTTGTCGCTCCCACTATGCCGCTAATAGATCTACCATCACGGATGCACGGTGCTGGAGGCTGCCTAGACAGCTTCAGGGTACCAAGGAGCGGGATTTTATTTCCATCTCGTCGTAACTGATGGTATTCTGAGTCTACGCCGAACAAGTGGTCAGCTCGTCACGGTATGTTAGGATCATTTTTTTTACTGGCAGTTACAGATTGCCCTGAAGGAGGCGTGGCTACGTCACTAGCCAAAATGTTTAGATAGATTCCATAATCCATCTATAAACAGTTTCACAAGTTGGTATAGTGAAACTGGGACCTACAGCTTTGTATTTAACTGAGGCTGTACCATGGGTTTTTGGTTTGTACCAACGTAACGTTAAAACGTGAGGAACCACCAATAGGATAGCTTTATTCAATCGCATTACCTAAAATGAAGCGGCCCTATTGGTTGATACTCAGGTATTAACGTTACGTTGCTACAAAGTAAAAGCCCATGGTAGAGCCTATGGTATGAAATTTTGCATACCGGTAATGTCTGGTGCAACATATAAGATAATTTTAATCCTGGTAAAAAGTTTGCTTGAAATTACTTACCGGGTCATAGATATAATTAGCCCGTGTACAATATCTCAAATTCAAAATTCCGGGAGTATGAAGTCTCGGGTAAAAGCTAGCATCTAATAAATTCCATTACTTTTTGATAACTATATACGTTTACTATAGTCGCAAATAACCATAATTAGGAATAAATCGATAAGAGAAGTTTATTTGAAAAATAAAGCGATACTATAGGTTGATCCCTTACTATAGTTACTAGCAACTATAGTAAACCCATTGCAGTTATCAAAAAATCATGGTTGAGAATGCCTATTGGTATTAAGAGCTCTGCAATCGGGTTGACACCTATACAAACGTACTTCCAATATATAACTTGGCTGTTAGTTGAACTTCAATTATTATTGTTATGTTGGTAATTGACGTTTTTACATGTTACACATTATTTTCACAAATATTAGAATTGTTATTAAATGTTTACAGAAATAGAACTTATTAACAATAAGGCGTAGGTATAGCTTGTAAATTATTATAATTTTCTTGGACTATTTTAATTTTTATTTCAAGATTTTATTTTATTTAAAAAATTGCCCCATAGTGATTAATTCACTGCGCAAATGATAACAAGATTAAGCAGATGAGAGCGAAGCAGGACCTGGGATGGGTAACCGCTTTATACAACGAGGCTATACCATCATAAACACCGCAACAAGCTCGCCACTTGTTAGTTCCTCCGAATACCATCGGCGAAATGAGGACGGAGAGTTAGCATCGGCGAGTTAAGAGCGGAGTCTGATCAAACATTTCCCATACATTCACGACCTTTTGGTCCTAACTGTTACCCCCCACTAAACATTTATAATTTTTTAAGAGTTTTGAAGGCGTTATAAATAAGACCTATATCTAGGCTCGTACGTTTTCCTTTTTTTAAAGTTTGGTATAGAAAAAAATATATAAACCCATGAAATTAAAAAAAAATCACATTAAAATAATTCCTATAAAATATCAATGTAGAAAATTAAAAAAAGGAAAAGGTTACAGTCTCGTTTATTTTCTCTCCAATAAAATGAGACTATTTTTTTTTCACATCCATTAAAGTTTAGGGGTAGTAAACAGTTATGGCCCGAAAGTCGTTTTGCTGCCTAAATTGTATGTATAATCTCATACGTGCTCTTTCTTTTATTAAGGGTCGGGGGGAAGGTTTACATAAATGTATGGTAGCGTTACCGACTCATCGTTATACGGGGGGCGGGGCGAGACTTTGCAGTTGAATCAGTATGATACCATTGAATAGCCTCATCAGACACTCCTCTTAATCCCACCCTGGTCAACCTGAGGCCGCCGTTTAAACGGTTCTCGAGAGCCAAAAAGGCACCCGTGATAGTTTTTATTTATTTATTGAATACGCTGGTAATCTGGCTACCCATAGCACAGAGTTTCCCTAGTGTGGGAGCTGGTTAATTATAAACATGTAAATCACATATTACTGAATAAATATACGTGGTGGCCTAGTTGGTTAGACCTTGGACTTAAAAACGCTTAGGTCCCTGGTTCGAATCCCGGTGTGTACCAATGAGTTTTTAATTAAAAAAATTATGTACATTTGTTTGACAACACCACTATAGTGCCTCGGAGAGCACGTTAAGCTGTCGGTCCCGGTTTCACTATACCAACTTGTGAAACTGTTTATAGATGGGTCATTGAGTCTACCAAAACATCGCGACGAGCTAGCCACTTGTTCGGTGTAGACTCATACCATCGGCTACAACGAGGTGGGATTAAAACCCCTCCGCTGGGTACCCTGGGGCCGTCTAGGCGGTCTCGGGCGCCGTAAGGCACCCGTGATGATATATATATATATATATATATATATATATATATATATATATATATATACTGAATAAATATTTATTTTTATTTGAAATATTTTAAGAAGTCATAAATTAATTTAAAACCAGTTATTTGGTGCTAACTATTTTTAATTACTTACGCCGAGAACATAAAATTAAAATAGCTTCGAAAATTAATACCGACAAGTACCTGCATATTTAGAATTACCGAAGCTGTTTAAGTAAACAGTTTAACTTTAAATTTATGAACAAAGTTTTAATGTATAAAATTGTAAGCTTTTTCTGATATATGCAATATATGAAGTTTTTAGTTAAGGATTCTCCAGTCGACAGTGCTGCTATATACTTATTTCTCATATTATTAATCCAGTTATTGATAAAAATAAAACATATATATATGTCGTGGATTTCGAAACGGGACGTCAAGCCGAACCGATTCGACTTGGGCGTATTCGGAAGCGGAGGTTGGCAACACTGTGCAAGCTGTCATTGAAGATTCCGGCATTTTTACACGCACTTTGTGATTAGACATCGAACTGAACGCACGTGGCGCAACCTCGTTCCGACCTCGCCGCGTTCCAATAGTAATCCGTATCCATCCGATTCCTGTGTGATTATTTCGAGATGATTGTTGAGTAAACTAATCTAATTATTTATACCGAGTGGATATCGAGTCTTATTTTCGTCTACCATAATGGAAGACGACCAGTCCGGCAACGAAAGCCCACCCATCCTGCCGACATCAGAAGTGGGACCCAAAATAAAATATGTCGACAACGTGAGTAAGAACCAAAGGTCAGTGTGAAAATTTCGAAAAGTGAGTGTCTCTGTTACCATTATTTTAATACCAAAAAAATAAAGTTAAACCTGGTTGAGAACCAAATCAAAATGAATCACAATTCGTTTTAATGGAATGTTTCCAATATATCGCGGATAGCGTTTGCTAATAATAGTAGCATATGGTCGATTTATGTTTGCAATAAAATTAACCATACTGTATAGGTAATTTAATTGTTGTTATCTATTAGCCTTACATTAAAAAGGCCGAGTCATTGTTAGTTAAAACTAGTTTTGTTGGTGTTACTTGGCCACAATTAAGAAAACTTTTCCTATCTCGATTTTACAATACAAATACCGGGTGAAATTTAATTAAAAATAATGAATGACACAATCAAATAGGAAAATGTTAATTTTAGTAGGTACGCCAATAAAGTGATGGGAAATTTTGATGAACCATTGGCAATTATAGTAAATTTAACAAATGATAGTGAATGACGATTTCACTAAAAGTTTCGAGCCCCGGTTGCATGAAAAGTAATATTACAAGTGTAGAATGGTGTATCATCGTGTTGTAGAATATCATTGCGGCACCGCAACAATAGCGGCAATGCTAATCGATCCCTACCAGCATTTATTTCAGTTACTCAAAATAGTCAAAGAAAAACTACAGTGATACGCTCTGTGATCTAACCTGCTAATCTAATGTGCTGAATCACATTGCTACCCTGTGCCCAGGAACCACAGATATTTGAAGCCATAATAATGCATCGTGAGAGATAACCTGATAATCAGCTAAGTTGAATCTACACAACTCGGGTGAGAAGTTTTCATTTTATTTTGATTAGGGTGCTGAGTGTTCGTGAAAAATAATAATAATGATTTTTTAGTAAACGCAATCTATGATTTTAGGTTTAAGTAAAAATAACTTAAATTCGTATTTACAAGCTTTGATTGTAGTTTCAGGGGTTTTCCCTTGAATGATCATTTCATGCCGATCATGATGATTTCCTATCATTTAATACCCAGATTGGAATCGTTTAATTTAATTGGTGTTTTCAGTGAAAATTTGCCATGAAGTTTAATAAACATGCTTTAACATTTTTGGTGCTGACATTGTTACTAAGACAAACTCGTTACTTTCGCTACTGAAATGCGAATTCAAGTAGTTTTCGGAATATACAACCTCGGTTAGACTGAGATTAAACTTATTTATCAAAATACCGATAGACCATGCGTTATAGTGTAAATTTAATTGTAATACCGTCTCTGACATTTTACACTTTCTCCTATTTATAATCAAATTCAAGAGTAAATGAACACTTAATAAATCTTCTTGGATATGAGTAGTGGCTATCATTAATTAGTCATTTAGATAGTTCGTGACCCTAGCCGGTACGTTCTTTTGCTTTCTTAATGGTGTGCCGAATGATCATAACTACTAAATCGTTTTCGGTTGTGTGCTTTCATAATAAAATAATCTAGGACTGCTGCTGCAGTAAATAAAACACTGCTTTCATAGCTTATCTAACAGAAATTTCTTCGGTTTTGTCTAAATATTAATTTCTTAATACTTGAATACGAAGGATATGAGAGATTGTTAGGTACTGGTAAAATAAACCAAATATAATTACAGTGAATATTCTTAGTTTAGATTTAAACATGAATTTAATACAGTTTCTACTATAGCAACGATTTTTTTACAATTAATTGAGCTGGGAATCTCCTTTAGGCATATTAAGCTTTTCCGCACTGATGCTAAGGTACTGATTCACAAAAAAAAGGGGGTTTAGATCCGGAATTCCGGAATAGGTAAAATTGGAAACACGTAGGCGGGCTGTATAAGTACCGTGTTTTTGATACTGAGCGATCGACTGAAATTTATACTGACGCCAGTGATGAACGTTAAGGAGCGATGCTACAAAAGGTATGTGCTGAGTTACACTATGTCTAGTATTATAGTCGTCGAACATCCAATGCAGAGTCCTATCAGTTCTACAAATTGGAGGCGCTGACTATGTTAATTTTATTAAACAATACGCGCGCAAGTATGCCCACGACCGTTTGAGACTAATGCCCTATAATAATATTCCTATAGAGTTTAGTGATGTGAAAAGTCTATAGTACATTGACCAGTATTTGGTAGTCTGAAGTTAATTATGATTTAATTGATTTGTCTCACTTGCTTAGAATAGTGAGCTGTGACCACTCGATTTAGGTGGTAATGGCGAAAGTTGATGTTTGTCACTCGATGGAGGTGGCATGAGCTGTTATCACTCGATTTAGGTGGTAATGGAAAGTTGATGTTTGTCACTCGATGGAGGTGGCATGAGCTGTTATCACTCGATTTAGGTGGTAATGGAAAGTTGATGTTTGTCACTCGATGGAGGTGGCATGAGCTGTTATCACTCGATTTAGGTGGTAATGGAAAGTTGATGTTTGTCACTCGATGGAGGTGGCATGAGCTGTTATCACTCGATTTAGGTGGTAATGGAAAGTTGATGTTTGTCACTCGATGGAGGTGGCATGGGCTGTTATCACTCGATTTAGGTGGTAATGGCGCCAGTTGACGCTGAAAGAGGCGTGGATGATGAAAAAAAAAGAGAGAAACTATTCGTAGCAAGCGGAGTTAATTTTTGAATGTATGGTCACCAAGAAGGATTATGTAAAGTTTATGCAGAGCAAGCTGCCAAATGTAGTGATTGAATACTGGTCAATGGCTTAATATTTCAATGGGTCCATGGTTTAATATTTTAATGGTTCAATATTTTAATGGTTCAATGGCTCATTGGTTTAATGGTTTAATGTTTCAATGGTACAATGGGTTAATAGTTCAATGTTTCAATAGTTCAATGTTTCAATGGGTTTAATGTGTTAATTGGTCAACGGTTTAAATTTGTCTAACATGAATTATGATGTTCCTTAAAAGATATGAGTGATATTAATTAGAAAAGAAAAAAAGTTATTCTTTAACATGAATGTTGTTTATTTGAAGTACAGCCCCGTCAATTAATTTTATGCAGGATAGGCCGAGACGAGGCTATCTCATACTGTCGTTGAATTTTATTATTTTCAGGTACATCACACAGAGACGTGTGACGTGTCAAGATGGCCGTGTCGTGGATTTCGAAACGGGACGTCAAGCCGAACCGATTCGACTTGGGCGTATTCGGAAGCGGAGGTTGGCAACACTGTGCAAGCTGTCATTGAAGATTCCGGCATTTTTACACGCACTTTGTGATTAGACATCGAACTGAACGCACGTGGCGCAACCTCGTTCCGACCTCGCCGCGTTCCAATAGTAATCCGTATCCATCCGATTCCTGTGTGATTATTTCGAGATGATTGTTGAGTAAACTAATCTAATTATTTATACCGAGTGGATATCGAGTCTTATTTTCGTCTACCATAATGGAAGACGACCAGTCCGGCAACGAAAGCCCACCCATCCTGCCGACATATATAACTTTAAATAAATCAATATATAAAATAATAATCATCACGGGTGCCTAACGGCGCCTTGCATTTTTAATCCCACTTCGTCGTAGCTGATGTATGAGTAGACTAGACCCAACAAGTGGCTAGCTCGCCGCGATATTTGGATAGACCCAATAACCCATCTGAACATGGGACAGTCTCAGTCTCTCGCCATTTTCAAGAAATTACTAATTTCTCATTATCATAATTTATGACCAGAAGAATATTCGAACCGAATTTAAAGTTTTTTTTACTTATATTATTTCATATATGGCGGAAACAATAATATTCTTAAATTAAGTAAAATTAGCCTTGGATAAAGAACATTTACTTAGGTAAAAAATAATAATTTTTAATACAATAGGTACATTGTTCCGACATATATAAAACGCCATATTATGTGAGTTGCACACTCTATGGAGTTGCAATTTATGTACTTCTTGTCAAAAATTTGACTGAAATGCTTCAGTCGAAATGCCAACAATGTTCCGCTGAATAATGCGGCAATGAACATTCATTGCCGCATTATTCAGCGGGGTGCTCAATCGCACAACGCTAATCTTAACTTTAATCAATATGATGCAATTCTGACGTAAAGCAAACCTGATGACATTGAAAATTGACAGACAACTACGTCATTTTGGTTAAAGTTTAGCTTAACGTAGCACAGCGTAATAGGCTTACTGTTCTCATTTCTTGATCATTGCTTGGCTATAATTTGAAAAATCCTTTGTTATAAACCTTTGTTCTCACTTTTTGTTTGAACCCGTAATGTATGAAATAAGATAAAATTTGCCACGAGAATAGGTGGGTGTTGAAGTTTAAAACACCCAAATTTTTGGTGATAGCGTTTTTTTTTTGCTGATCAAACATATAGCTAAAAAACATATAGCGAAAATGGCACGGGCGTAGCCAGGTTTTGGTATTTTTGGGTTCAAATATACTAAATCCTGGCTACACCCGTGCCAATATATGTATGCGGAATGTGCCTTTGTGGAAAACATATGTACTTATATGTAAAATATATATGTACAAGAAAGGTCGATCACACATTTTAATACTTTATTGTTTTAGATTTGCTTAAACTAGGTAGGTATATAGTGTACATTAGATACAATATTTGGTTGGCTATAAAACGTAAAGATTTAACCGTAAGCCGTACAAGAAAGGCTTACCCAAACAAATCTTAGGAAAGCACCAAAATCCCCTACTCATGTATTTGTAAGTTGCCTACACTGCTATATTTTATGGGACAAACATTAATTTTAACGTAAATTCGATGATGATGATTATATTGAAGTTTCAAGGATGAATAAATAAAAAAGTAAGTTATTATATTTTATTGGAGTTCGGTATCGATTTATTTTATTTAAAATTCTTTATTGCACTAAGAAGGTTTGACAAAGGCGAGCTTAATGCCTTAGGCATTATCTACCAGCTAACGTTTAGGAGAGTGAAAATTGTAATATAGGATGCACAGATTTGTGTAAATAGAAATCAAAATACATAAACTGCATCTATGCAGTTACAACTACATAAATTATGATAGTGAGAAATAGGTAATTTCTTGATAATGGCGAGAGACGGAGACTGTCTGATGTTCAGGGGGAGCAAGTTCCACTGGCGAGCAGCTGACACCGTAAATAAGTCAGAATATTTGATAGAGGCATGTGACGGAATTTTTAATAGGTATATAAGTAGTATCTATAAGTATAATAATAATAAATAATAATATGTAGGACAATTTACACATATTGCTTTGGTCACAAACTAAGCTCTAGGCTTGTACTATGTGTACCAAAAACAATGATATAATACATATTATATTTTATAAACACTCAGACCATGACAAACTGTACAGAAAAAACGTACTAATATTTGTTTGCCATGGTGGGAATCGAACCTACGACGTCCGGATACAACGCCAAAGGTCTACTAGTCTACGGAGGCTGTCATTCTAAAAGTTATAATTAAATTATAACTTTTAAACAACTTGGAAAATAACTGTTTATTTCCTGAAAATAATTAACCTTCAGGTATTATTCATTTATGTCGCACGATAAAAAGGTGGAATGCCTTGCCTGCATGCGTTTTCCCTTCTTCCTTTAATCCAGAGTCCTTTAAGAGAGGCGTAAATAAGTTTCTCAATCAGACATAGTGGAATCAATCAATTGAAGCAAGCACCATTACTACAATTGGTTGAGAACATTCTTGGACGTTACATTGCCACTTACCATCAGGTGGGTGTAGGGTCACATGTCCTGCTCTATTAAAAAAAAATGGAAAATAGCTGGTTATTTCCTGAAACTAATTAACGTTTAGTATACATTTAAATACAGGACAACTCGGCGTAAGTCTCGTATTTTTAGCTAAAAAATGGTCGTCCCACATGTCGCCATAAATGGGTGCGACACAAACCTTTGTATGTCAAAACGTATTCACAAAATGCTTTACAAAACTCCGAGTCACGGCCTCTTGCCTTTAATGTGATGCTTGATATTATTTACTGAAAAATGTGCTATTTCGCTGAAATACTTTATTGTATTACAAAAATATACCTACGTGGTGGCCGAGCTGATTAGACCTTAGACTTAAAAACACTTAGGTCCCTGGTTCAAACCCCGGTGTGTAGTAATGAATTTTTAATCTAAAAATGTGTGTACATTTGTTTAACAACACCACTATAGTGCCTCGGAGAGCACGTTAAGCTGTCGGTCCCAGTTTTACTATACCAACTTGTAAAACTGTTTATAAATGGGTTATTGAATGTATTTAAATATCGCTACCGAACTAGCCACTTGTTCGGTGTAGACTCATACCATCAGTTACGACGAGGTGGGATTAAAAACCCCTCCACACCAGCCGTCTAGGCGGTTTCCAGCGCACCCAGCAGAGGGATTAACCTAACAAGTGGCGATTTACTTTATTTATTATTATAAAAAACCATAACGGGTGCTATTACCGACCGCCTAAACGGCCTCAATGTAACAAATCCGTAGACTTATATATCTTTGGCGCTGTATCCGATGGTCGTGGGTTCAATTCCTACCCATGGATTTTTTTTATTTTTTTTATTTTTTATGAGAGCTCAACATGTGACCTTGCATCCACCTGATGTTAAGCAGTATGCAATATCCATGAATGATAGCAACAAGCGGATGCATACAGGTGCACCGCTGGTTGCCATCATTATGCCGGCTTAAGATGCCTATTCACGCTTCGTTTAAAGGACTCTAGGTTATAAGAGGAAGGAAACACGCAAGCTGGTAGAGCATTCCACAGTTTGTACTCCACAGTTTGTCATGGTCTGGGTGTTTATAAGATATAACATGTATTTATATCATTGTTTCTGGTACACATAGAAAAAGCCCAGAGCTTAGTTTGTGACAATATTAAAATGTGTATTACGGTGTTCCTACACGTTACTTAATAACCCATAATACATATTTTTACAAGTTGTGTAGTGAAACTGGAATCGATTTTCCCATCATTTTTCTGTTCCATCGGTTTTCTGGAGACTACTGCATCGATTTCTTGTCGAGGTGGTAGTCTCCTTTCAAGGTGCGGTTACGAAATGGGTGGTTGAATTGACGATAAGGCAGCGAGTATATACTCGTAATGCAATTCGTCATTGTCGCCCCCCATTTCGTAATCGCATCATTTAGCCGGCATAGTGGGAGCGATCAATATTGTTTAAGAACAATTATTGATTGACCCCATTCATGGACTTTGTAGGTCTGCTCACCACCAGGTAGATACAAAGTCACATGTCGTGCTCCATAAAAAAAATTAAAAAAAAAAAAAAAACTCGGCTCCTTTTGGTCGTAGAGTGATTATAGCCTATAAGCCTTCATAGATAATAATTTTCAAAATCGGTTCAGTAGATCCAGAGATACCCCCCTACAACCTCACAAATTAATTATTAATTCACAAACTTCACTTACCTCTTTATAATATTAGTATAGTATAGATATAGGTAAGTATAAGTATATCATACTTACCTATATACTCTATTATACTCGTAGCATAGAAGTAGCGGTAATAGGTAATTATAGGTATATAGCATAGAAGTAGCGGGGGGTTACCCCCCCCCGCCCCCCTACGAAATATAAGGGAAACCATAAAAATGTGCTATTGTGACGATGTTTTTTTTTGGGTAACAAAAATCCTGGATAAGCAGATACTACATCTATCAGCGTAAGAATGCGTCTGTTATATATGCCATAATAAGTGATTTTAATGACGAAAACGTTTTTTTTCTTTAATTATATTTGCAACAAAAATAATTAAATTTTAAGAGGCTCAAACACTCCACGCCCATAGATTTGGAGCGTAGATATAGTCGGTAAGGATGACCATCTCGATTGATAGATGAACAAAACCAACAACATATAATTTTTTTTAAAAAGTAAGTAACTATTTTACTAAAGTTAGCTAAACTTTAACAAGCAAAATAGTTATGTCCAATGCCAGTTACGTAGCTGCATCCCAAAAAATAAACTCACAGAAGTAGGAATTGCCAGTCCGAGTACATTCCCCAAGGAGTTCTGAAAGGTTCTATCAACGTCGGTAGTATTTCAGAAGTTTCCGGATGAAATAAGTACCTATATGAAGTATACCTTTTTAGACTGACAGTAGGAGGTACATTATTTTTACATTGACACAAAATATGTATCGAAATTATATAATTTTTATTAAGAAACTCTATAATTATTTATTTTTATTTGTATCGTAATTATATAATTATTTCAGTTCGGTCGATCTAATATGACAGTCGATAAAATGAAGTTTATGAATGAAAATTTATTTATTAAATCGATATGTATCGATTATGTCGATTTATCGAGCCTATCGATGCTGTTGTGCTAGGGCCCAGGATCATCATTATTTTCCGGAGACTACTGCATCGATTTCTTGTCGAGGCGGTAGTCTCCTTTCATGGTGCAGTTACTAAACGGGTGATTAATTTAACGATGAAGCAGCGAGGATAATAAAATAGAGTAATGCAAATACATCTTTTTCGTCGCTCATTTCGTAATCGCATCATTTAGCCGTAATAGTGGGAGCGATCAATGTTGTTAAAGAACAATGTATTGATCGACCCTATTGATGGACTTTGTAGGTCTGCTTACCATCAGGTGGATACAAAGTTACATGTTGTGCTTCAATAAAAAAAAGAATTGCAATAAAAAATTAACTGGTGGGCGGGACTTGAACCCACTTTCGCGGTCACCCATCACAAATTTATCATTACAATTTTATGTCAATAAACCCCTTACTCCTTATTTGAAGCAACGTTTTCAATTCCTTGGCGACTCGCACAATTATTCACTACAATCAACTTAAATTTCCTTCTTATACTTCTACTCGATATTCGGATTCTTATACTGTATCTGCAGCTCGCCAGTGCAATAAATTGCCTTTAGTCATCAGACAAGCGCCATCTTTAAATGTTTTTAATCACGCACTGTCTAAATAAACAGAAAAACTGATCTGAACAGCGTGTATTTAATAATAATAATAATTTTGTGTATAGGATGTATTATGATATTATATAATATATACATATATTATATATATTTATATTATATATACATCGATTTATATTAATTTATTCAAAATAAAGCTTCAGATTCATCTTTGTACACATCTTAAAGGTTAGCTGGTAAATAATGCCTAAAAAATATTACATAACTTTTGTTTACTGTCCAATAAGTGTTTAAATAAATAA
The DNA here is from genome assembly GCA_947458855.1 of Monopis laevigella. Lineage (NCBI taxonomy): Eukaryota > Metazoa > Arthropoda > Insecta > Lepidoptera > Tineidae > Monopis > Monopis laevigella. The sequence goes on from OX381599.1 coordinate 9,577,646, forward strand.
AATGTTTATAATTTCAATATAATACTCAAGTTAGAAATTGACCATATGATTTACTGACTAGTAAATAAACCGTCTGCTAGGCATTAAATATCATTTTTAGTGTTGTCCTAAGTAGCCTGGATATCATTATCAGCCTATCGCAGTCCACTGCTGGACATAGGCCTCTCCCAAGACACGCCACTGATCCCTATCCTCCGCTCTTCGCATCCAGTCTCTGCCAGCCACCCTCCACAGGTCATCAGTCCATCTAGCTGCAGGGCGTCCAACGTTACGTGCGCCGAGACGTGGTCTCCACTCTAATATCCGCCTGCTTCAACGGTTATCCGTCCTGCGGCAAATGTGAGCCCACTGCCACTTCAGTTTGCTAACTTTCAGAGCTATGTCGGTGACTTTAGTTCTCTTACGAATATCCTCATTCCTGATTTTATCCATCAGAGAAACTCCTAGCATAGCTCTTTCCATAGCTCGCTGAGCGACCTTGAGTTTGTGGACCAGCCTCACTGTAAGTGTCCATGTTTCGGCGCCGTATGTCATCACTGGTAGGACGCACTGATTAAAGACTTTTGTTTTCAAACACTGCGATATGGCTGACGTAAGGACGTGGCGTAGCTTCCCGAATGCTGCCCAGGCCAACTGCACCCTTCTATCGGCTTCACTCTCGGAGTTGTTCCCACCGAGTTTTAGGATTTGGCCCAGGTAGATGTATTCCTGAACTACTTCGAGAGTTACACCGTCCAAAATGACGGGTCTCGGAATGACCTGGTCGTTGAACATGACCTTGGTCTTTTCTAGATTCAATCCGAGACCCACCCGTCGAGAGGCACAGTTTAGACTGTACAACATTTCCTGCATATCCTGCAGCGACTGCAAACGACATAAATCTTCAGTTTTCTTTTTATTTAATATTTTAAAGTGTTTTAGTATATCCTCATTAGTGACATATTTAAAATTAAAATGAGATATAATTGGTATTTTAATATATCGTTAAAAAAACATTAGCAGTACTAGCTGATGATTTAATACAGTTCGTAATTTGTAATGGGGTATTAGTAAAGAATTCCTCGAATAACTCAGCAAACTTGTTTTTTATCTGATAACATAACTCCGTCTTGTCTAATTGATATTGTATTTTGCCTGATTATATTTTTACCGGTTTCAGTATTTATCATTTTCCATACACACTTGGATTTATTATCTGACTGTTTGATTTTGGATCCAATGTAAATAGATTTAGCTGTAATAGAAACTTTCTTAAACAATTTTGAATAATTCCTAACATAATTATGGAAATTTTGGTCAGAAGTATATGATCTTTTGTCATATAGATCATATAGTGTATCCCTACTTATTATAATGCCTTTAGTTGCCCAAGTAGCAAAATTTAATTTGTCAGTAATTTTCTTTGTTTTTATTTGACGTACTTTATTAAATCCTTGATTTATTATTTTATGTAGATTGGAGTATGTGATATTAGGTTGATTAATATTATATATGAAGCTGGACATTTCACTTATTATATTTTCATTAAAATTATTGAGTTTATTATCTGTTATGGGCCTATACCTAATAATTTTATTTATGGGTTTAGTTTGTGACTGAAAGCTAACTAACAAACATTTATGGTCAGATGGCACCCCAGTAATAACAGAGTTACTTAAGAGAGACCAGTTAGTAAATACAAGTCCGGCTAGTTGAAGTAATCCTAGTTGGTTCCATGAATACATTATTTAAGTTAAAAGAGTTAAACAATGAAATAAGTTTTTGTTTGTCGCGGTTATTTATTAAAATATCTATAATGAAATCCCCACATATAACATTTTTTTTATTTAGGTCATAAATTTTTGACAAAACATCCTCCATTATATTAATAAAAGTATGTAAAGCAGAAGCGGGGGGTCTGTATATGCATAGAATAATATAAGTATCCATCTCTGCCCATGAGATCTCACAAACACGTTCAACTGATAGTTTTACAATATCCTTCCGCTCTTTGCATTTTAGTGTATCTTTAATTAAAATAATAGTTCCACCTCCCTCACAGGAGTTCCTATTGAAAAAACTAGCAATTACAAAGTTATTTATATTAAAACACATTTTCTCTGCTTTTAGCCAGGATTCTGTAAAACATATCAAATCTAAATTATATTTTTCAATTAATAATCCTATATTGAGAACTTTGCTAGAGAAGATTTGAATATTTTGGTGTACTAAAGTAAGTTTACAATTAACCTTCTCTATTGTCACATCTAAAAGTTTAAACATGGTTGTGCCAAAACATTATTAATAAATTACTAAATGATGATGTGGAGTCAATTCTTAATAATATATTATTAGCTTCCAATGTAATACTAATAAATACAATAAATACAATAGCAATACTTTTTTGTACCTTCATAGGTAGTTTAAAGCTATCCTGGGTCATATGAATACTGCAGCCTGGATATAGTATAGTTTTAAAATTTCCCCAGCCCCCTTAGCCAAGGACATATGGATAGCTATCAATCAAAAATCTTGCCTAATACAATGGGTGCGTTTTGTTAGCTGGCAATGTTAACGCGGCGCTAGCATTCGTCGTTTTTTTGGAAAAAATATCGATAAATACCAACATCTGTCGTTAGTAACAGTCGTTTTTTTTACAAAATGTTGCCAATAAATGTTAACATTTTTAGCATCGCGTTGGAGGTTGAATTTTTATTGTTAATTTTTGACAGATGTCAAACATGTCCGTATTGCATTGCTAAATACTAACAAATGTTAACATGATCTAAATAAAACGCCAAAACAGCTGATTTTCATGCTAGCACGAAATACTGGTATGTGGTTAGCTAATGAAACACAGCCAATGTATGCATTTGACGTTTCGGAAAAATGTTACCGTGGAAACTTAATGTCACCTCCATACATTGTGTATTATGATGTTTGATTGATGGCGTTGTCCATGTGTTCTAAGCTAAGGGCGCAGATCAAGTTCCGGGGGCCTTAGAGAAAAACCACTCCATTGCATCGATGGAATCGCTTTCAGTCAAAAGGATTTTGATAGTTGACAGTGAACGTCTAGAGGGCCAACTGAAAACTGTCAAAATCCATATTAATTTGACGGATGGCGTTCCATAGAAGGAATCGTCAAAATGTATCTAAGGCCCCGGGATCCGTGTAAAGACGTAGCATTGTTTTTTATTATTCTCTATAGTTGGTGGTACGAGCCCAGGGGCCTTAGAGAAATTTTGAGGATTCCTTCAATGGAATCGCCATCAGTCAAATTAATATAGATTTCGACAGTTTTCAGTCGGCCCTCTGGACGTGACGTTCGCTGTCAACTGTTAAAATCTAACATTTCTGACTGATGGCGATTCCATCGATGGAATGGAGTGGTTTTTCTCTAAGGCCCTAGAGGATATTTAAATGTATTGTTAAATGTCCGAATATATATTTATTATATATTTCGTATAACGACGGTCTAGTTGAGAAATCTCACTTTCTTTCTACCAAGCCCAGTGCCTCTTTCTTGAACAAACTTTTTCTTTTGTTTTTTTAAGTGGTCTTATTAAGGTGATTTATTTGTTTGATAAGAATAATACAAACAAAGGATTTTATATCACAAGTGGATTTATAAAACTCTATTATTTATACTTGTATTTGTTTTTACTTTATGACCGAGTCCGTTAAAACACAACAGCGAATTAATAATGCAAAAAGGTAAATACATCTGTTTGACAATATCACTAGGTACAGTGTCTTAGACTCAAAGGCCTCCAAGACTTAGAGGGCATATTAGGCTATCGGTCCCAATTATACCATACGAACTTGTGAAACTACTTATAAATCTATACAAATACCGCGACCAGCTTGCCATTTGTTTTGTGTCGTCTCGGCTACGAGGTGGGTATAAAACCCCTTCGCTTCGTTAATTTTTGAAACAAAAAAAATATATAGTAGGATGAAACCCATTGGAAAAGGAAGAGAATATAACAAAAATGAAAGGAAAAATAATTTATGGGCAACCTGAGGTCAATGAAAAAGTTGTAGGTAAGGAGAGTTGTAGATCTACAACTTTTGTATTTACACTATAATAAAATAGGAAATATTTTGCATTAAAAATATTTCCTATTTAAAAAAAACACTCTGACTCTGCAAACGAATAGATTCTATAAAATAAAATAAAAAAACCCGCCTTACGGCGCCCGAGACCGCTTAGACGGCCTCAGGGTACCCAGCGGAGGGATTTTTAAAAACTCTCGTCATAACCGATGGTATGAGTCTACGCTGAACAAGTGGCTAGCTAGTCACGATGTTGGATAGACTCAATAACCCATATCTATAAACAATTTCACAAGTTAGTATAGTAAAACTGGGACTGGAAAAAAATAGCGTTAGATAAAGCTCCATAAAATACTATAAAAATAAACAAGTTAAGCCAATAAGAGAATCCTTGCAGCTGCATTTGATAAATGCTGAAGTAATTGAATAAGAGCCACTTCGACCCAACCTCTAAAACCAAAACAACCAAACTGGCTTCATCTGAATCTAGGTCGACTGTTACGTTTAAGAGCCGCTATAAACCAAGTTTTTAATTAGGTATAGAACGAGTATTCACCTGCTTTTTATTTGGTTAAGAAAACTATTGTTAAAGAAAAATTATCGATGTTCTTTTAAGCTTTTAATTGAGAAAAAATTACATGAAGAGGCATAAATATAACATATGCAAAAAGCTTTCTTATACGCTATATAAATTGTCGAAAATAGTAAATAAATCTGCCTACTATGGTTACGTGATGTCTTTATTAAAATATGGTAATAAAAATAATAATGAAATTTAGATAATATAATATTCACATAATCTTTAATTTTATTTTATAACTTAAGGACATTTGGAATTGTAATTAAATATATTTGTGATTTGTAATAAATAATGTGTTGTGTGTATGTATAAATATATGTATATATTTTTGTCTACTGTGTAATTGTATAAATTGTGTACCTTCCTAACAGTATTATTACCTATAAATTATTATTGTCTAGTGTGTAATTGTATAAATTGTGTACCTTCCTAACAGTATTATTACCTATAAATGTTTATTGTCTAGTGTGTAGTTGTATAAATTGTGTACCTTCCTAACAGGGCCCCGATTCCGCTAATTTAAAAATTTGACTTACCGACACGATCCATTTACAAAGCAACGGACGTTGAGTTGAAACTTGGTATTCTACTAAATTTAAAACGGCTTTGTGTATGGACGTCGATTGCACGTCGCATGGACGTTGTATGCACGTCGCTTGCTCCAGACTCCAGTGGCTTGCTCTACTAACCTGTCATCGTAGTACTCTATTTTATCTGTACCTGTCATATTAGTTTGTATTTTTTTTTTAAGTTTTGCTCTTTTTACATGGCATAGCTATTATCATTTAAATAAAATATCATTTAAAAGTGTATTCTTATTATTATACACTTTATATTATACTAGACTGTTTTATTATTATAAAATTCACCAACTACATTTTGTCCTGCGCATACCATAGAGTGAACAATTATTAGATATGACAAAATATATCATAGAGTAGTAATCAAATTTAGAAAGGACAATACAATATTTTATAATGCTTAAAATTAATACCAATCGAAAATTAAAGACTCAATTCTAACGTAATAGTGTAAGACCTGTGGTAAGACATAAAAGTCCACCTTGCTCACTCTAAATAAAACTACTAATCGCTTTAGGTTGCTTTGCCTGAAAAGGTTAGACCTAAATATGATTTGTCTGTTCGTTCCGATTAGGTATTTTTCCAAAATTAATGTTAAATCCGACGTTTGCCCCAAATACATCTTATGGTCCGAAAAAAATACTAATTTACCTACTTTTCTTCATAATAATTTATTTTAAGTCGGATTTTTTTATATAATTTAAGACTGAAATATTGACAAGTTCAACGATGACCTTTGCATTAATAATTGGAAATTGTCTTTTAAAATCAAAATTTCATAAATGCAACAAAATTAAAATAATTTATTCGAAAATAAATTACAAATTATGATCAGACATAACTTTTTAAATAACATCTATAAAAATTACAGCACCCAAGACCTTCTAGGGTATTGAGTCTATACCGAAAAAGTTGGCAGCTCGTCGCGATATTTGGATATTTATTATTATTGGAGCACGATATGTGACTTTGTATCTACCTAGTGGTGAGCAGACCTACTAAGTCTATGAATGGGTCAACCAATATTGTTCTTAAACAATATTTAACGCTCCTACTACGCCGGCTAAATGATGCGATTACGAAATGGAGGGCGACAATGACGAATGGCATTGGAGACTACCACCTCCACAAGAAATCGATGCAGTAGTCTCCTGAAAACCGGTGAACCATACTCATTAACCCACCTATAAACAGTTACTCAAGTTGTATTATGAACTCAGAACAGCTTAACGTGTTCACCGGACCACTATTATAGTGGTGTTGTCAAACGCATGCAGCTATTTTTTAATTAAAAACTCATTTGGTAGATACCGGTGGTAGTTTGAACCGTGGACCTAAAACCGTAGTACTTTAAATATATTTTCCACGTTTCGAAACCCGGCCAGCATCAGAAACGCGAATGTTCTATCTCTGGGCCATTTCTAATGTCTCCAAACTTTGGAGCCAGTGCGAAATTAACGGAAATGCAACCATTTTTATAAAATGTTTTTACATAATTCACAAATAAGCAACTTTTGTAAAATAAAGTAAAACTTTTGAGAGAATGTTGATATCAAGTTAAACTAAACGTCAAAAAATAATAGAATACCAATAAAAAAACCTTCCATACACGATTGGAATAGTAGAATACCTAATTTAACAAAAGTCGATACAACGTTCAGTTGATATCCAATCTATGTACAATTGACAGCTAATTTTGTTAGTAGACTACCAAAAGTGTGAAATGACGTATAAGCTTAGCCGTTGATATCCAATCCATACAACGTTGATCAGTATTATTACCTATAAATTATTATTGTCTAGTGTGTAATTGTATAAATTGTGTACCTACCTATAAGTATTATTACCTATAAATTATTATTGTCTAGTGTGTAAATGTATAAATTGTGTACCTTCCTAACAGTATTATTACCTATAAATTATTATTGTCTAGTGTGTAATTGTATAAATTGTGTACCTTCCTAACAGTATTATTACCTATAAATCACAGGCGTAGACGATGTTTGAATAGACTCAATCTATGCACAGTTTTACAAGTTGGTCTAGTGAAACTGGGACGGCCAGCTTAACGTGCTCTCTAAGGCACTATAGTGGTGTTGTTAATCAAATGTATATATTTTTTTAGATTAAAAACTCATTGGTACACACCGAGGTTTGAAACAACCTAAGAGTTTTTAAGTCTAAGGGCTTACCGACCCAACAAAGCCCTTGTATATAAACTCTAGTGTTTTTAAATATACGGTTTAACCCACTCTGCATCTACGTATAATATACCTAGTTTATACTAAACTTTAAAGTATATATACAGGGTGAATTTTTCGAGTGTGCCTTTAAGGCCAAATCCTAAACTACAAGGAATAGCGAAAATTGTTTAAAGGTATCTCGGGACTGATTTTGATAAACGCTAAAAATGTATAATTAGATTTTGAAAAATGTATTCTCCTAGCCGGGAATCGAATCGGTTGATTTTGTTGAACCCTTATTATTGCACCAGCTAATAGTTTTGCTTATAAAGATCAAATTCTGATAAGTAATATCAAGCGGAAAACTAAAGAAAAGTGTTTTTTTTTATAATTAAATAATGGGGTTATTCCCAGTTGTCACGTTCCGTTCCTACTAACGACAACTGGGAAAAAAAATCCCAGTTGTTGCTAGTAGTTAACTTTAATGTTTACTTACCAACTATTTTTTTTTTTTAAACAATGCTCTTCAAAACCCATTCTCATTGGAAACGAACACATCATATATTTTTTTTAATAAAAGTAAGAAAATCGCGACGAGCTAGCCACTTGTTCGGTGTAGACTCATACCATCGGCTACGACGAGGTGGGATTAAAACCCCTCCGCTGGGTACCCTGGGGCCGTCTAGACGGTCTCGGGCGCCGTAAGGCACCCGTGATGATATATATATATATATATATATAAAAGTAAGAAAAAAGGAAATCCGCTATGTATTGAAAATCATTTTCAAATAATTTATTAGTTAGGGATCAAAATAAAAAACATATTTTCTTAAAAATTAGCTTTTTCTTTTAGTTTGCCGTTTGAAGTTAGTTTCCACTATTTGATTCTTATAAGCAACACTATCAGCCGGTGTAATAATATAAGATGAGTTTTTTTTTTCAAAATCAACCAGTTCGATTCCCGGCTAGGAGAATATTTTTTTCTAAAATCTCTTGAGGCAGTTATAGTGTTTATCAAAATCGGCCCGTGACTCCTTTGAGAATTATTCGTTATTCCTTGTAGCGCCTTGAAGGTCCACTTGGAAAATTCACCCTGTATGTATATATATATTCCAAAGCACTATATATGTACCTATATCTAGCCATGTTATACCGGTTCATAGATGCATGAACAGCTTCAAGCGAAAAGGCTCTGAATTTAAAGGAACTTGCGGTTCTTTGATATTACGGATGAAATATTTTGTGAAGCATTTTACTCATTCTTATACCTTTTTTTTTATAATGGAGCACGGCATGTGACTATGTATCTATTTAATGGTAAGCAAACCTACAAAGTCCATAAATGGGGTGTATCAATACATTGTTGTTTAACAATATCGAACGCTTCCAATATGCCGAATAAATGATGCGGTTTCAAAATGGGCGGCGACATGGACGTATTTGCATTACGAGTCTATTTTAATATCCCGCTGTTTTATAATCAAATTAATCATCCGTTTCGTAACCGCATTATGGTGGTGGTAACGAGTCCGGTCTGTCGTCCTAGCGAAGTTAAAGAGGCCTATCTCCCTCCAAAAAAAAACTATAATACCTACTATCATAGGCATACCATTTTATAGAGAGCCTCGGAAAAAGAAATTGTGTGTAAAAAAAAAGAATATTTACCGCATAGTGGTCGAAATCTTGGTGTTATATCCGGAGGTCGTGGGTTCAATTCCCACTCATGACAAATAATTAGTAAGTTTTTCTTTACTCATGGTCTGGGTGTAAAAAATCAATGACAAAAATTGGACCAACTAGGAAATTTTGTCAATTGTACAAACTGCAAGCACGGTTATAATTATATAGAAAATATTTGATTGTTGGTTTTTACCGAATAAACTCAAAACTACAGAACCGATTTAAAGGTACTTTTACATAGACTGCATTACATTGGTGATCCATTTCTTTTAAATTAAACGCTGAAAAAAGCTACTAGTAAATTTGAATATATTAGCGTCAATGTGATTTGACAGTCAAAGTTTATGAAATATATACCGCAACAAGCTCGCCACTTGTCAGGTGTTGCCTCCTAATACCATCGGCGAATTAAGGACGGGTTAAACCTTCTACTGGGTACCCTGAGGCCGTTTAAACGGTTCTCGGGAGCTAAATAGACACCCGTGATGGTATTTTATATACTATATTATAAAGCTGAAGAGTTTGTTTGCTTGAACGCGTTAATCTCAGGAACTACTGGTCCGAATTGGCAAATTATTTTAGTGTTAGATAACCCATTTATCGAGGAAGACTACAGGCTATATAACATCACACTACAGCCAATAGGGGCGGAGCATCAATGAAAAATGTTGCAAAATCGGGGGAAAATTATTCCTTTTGAGAGCTCCCGTTGCGTGCACTGTAAACGGTTAAAGTTGCGCAGACGATTATCGTAGCGCCTTTGGCGTTGTATCCGGAGGTCGTGGGTTCGATTTCCACCCATGGCAAAAAAAAATTGTTAGTACGTTTTATTGTACAGTTTTTCATTGGCTGGGTGTTTATAAAATATACCTAATATGTATTAATAACGTCGTTGGTGTATACATAGTACAAGCCTAGAGCTTTGTTATGATCCAGGGCAATATGTGTAAAAAAAACTCATATTCCACACAGCTCGTACGTCACAATACCCTCTATTAGTACACTTTTACGCCTACCTAAAAAAAATCATATTTTTTAAAACATCTCAGTCTTTAATATAAAAATAAGGAAAAAAGTATTAAATAAATAACACCACTTTGCTACGAGATTTTCGTAGTATTAATTCGTAGCATTATTTTAGATTACATATTAAAGTCATTTATTTGTAAAATAAAATAATGTAACATAATCATCATCATCATACCAGCCTTTCGCGCGTCCACTGCTGGACATAGGCCTCCCCCAAGGATCGCCACAACAACCGGTTCTGCGCCGCCTGTAGCCATCGGCTTCCCGCTACCTTTTCAGGTCGTCGGTCCATCTTGTGGGGGGCCTGCCTCTGCTGCGTCCTCCAGCACGCGGTCGCCACTCGAGAACCTTAATGCCCAACGGCCGTCCGTTCTGCGAACTATGTGGCCTGCCCACTGCCACTTAAGTTTCGCGATTCTGGAGGCTATGTCCTATTGCGGATCTCATCGTTTCGAATATGATCCCGCAAGGAAACGCCGAGCATAGCGCGCTCCATCGCCCTTTGTGTGACTGTGAGCTTTTTCATGAGGCCTATAGTAAGCGTAACATAATAAGATTATAAAAAGACCAAAATTAAAACTATTTACCAAATTTATTATAAGCAATAAAAATTATGTAGGTTTTTTTTTTTTTTTGTATGAGAGCTCAACATGTGACCTTGCATCCACCTAATGTTAAGCAGTATGCAATATCCATGAATGATAACAACAACGTGTGACTATTATTGGTCATAAAATTTTTTAAGTTTTTATTAGGTTATAGATAATTACGACCAGCTGCGAACAAATTCTTAAAAAATTAGTACATTTTCAGTTCTAACAAAAACCCCTAAAAAAAGCAAATAATATTAGGAGTGTCTAATGAAAACTCGGATCACATTAAGTTGTCAGTCCCAGTTTCACCTTATCAACTTATGAAACTGTTTATAGATAGGTTTTTGAGACTCTACCTACACACTTGTTCGGTGTAGGAAACCTTGGGTACCCTGAGGCCGTCTAGGCGGTCTTGGGCGCCGTAAAGCTCCCGTACATATTTTCTAACTTATTTACTCACTCTATGTCTATTTGTACAAGAAAACTTTTAAAAAATTCATAATATTCAAACTAAAAGGCCTATGAATATAAACTAAATCTATATCTATACTTCTATACTAATATAATAAAGAGGAAAGATTTGTATTTTTGTATTTTTGTGTTTTTGTATGTTTGTAATGAATAAACTCAAAAACTACTGGACCGATTTCAATAATTTTTTCACCATTAGAAAGCTGCATTATTCAGAAGTAACATAGGCTATATAATATCACGCTAGGTCCTATAGGTGTGGAGCAGTAACCAAAAATGTTTTAAAAACGGGGGAAAAGTATCGTTTCTGAGGCCTTCCGTGGCGTGCGCTGAGCATATAGTTAAAGTTATACAAACCTGTGCGAAGCCGGGACGGGCCGCTAGTCTAAAATAAAGGGAAAAATATAAACAAAAAAAAACACTCTATATTAACTTTCCTCAACGTTCTACCAATAATGTTTGTGATCAGCGGTTAGTTTAACCAAAGAGCTTTAAATAATAGAGTACACATACTGGACACTTAATGTATTCGTAAGGCCGAAATGCGTTTGTACAAGTACACATCCATAAAGAATCACACTGTACAATAGTACTTTTTTTCGTTGAAAATGGGACTCTATTGAATTCCTTACCCACCAATGAACAGTGTTTCAGCTGAAAGTTGGACTCTATTTAATTCCTTACCCATCATAGGATAGTGTATCAGCTGAAATTTGGACTCTATTTAAATCCTTAGCCACCAAAGAACAGCGTAGGTATAAACTAAAAGTTCGTCTCTATTTAATTCATTGCCCACCACATAAAAGTGTATCAGCTGAAATTTAGAGTCTATTTAATTCCTACCCACTAAAGAACAGTGTATCAGCTAAAAGTTGGAGTCTATTTAATTCCTTTCCCACAACAGGACGGTGTATCAACTGAAAGTTGGACTCTATATATTTCCTTACCAACCACAGAACCGTGTATCAGCTGAAATGGAGTCTATTCAATTCCTAACTACTAAAGAACAGTATATTCATAACGCACTACAGGATAATGTATCAGCTGAAAGTTGGACTCTATTTAATTCCTTACCCACCACAAGACAGTGTATCTGCTGAAAGTTGGTCTGTATTTACTTCCTTGCCCACCACAGATCAGCCTGAATTCCTGAACTACCATGGAACTATGTAGCAAAGCAAGGTCTGTCAGACAAAATTAGAGAACAACAATTATCTAGTGTGAAATAAACTTAATTATTATTTTTCTATTTGGTCGTTTCATTCCTGAAATATAATATTCGTCGCCAAATTATAATATAATTATATTTTTTCATATTAAGTGAAACAGGTTCATAACATTTGCCTTTTAATGGTATATCCAACCTACGAGTAATATCGATCAGGTATTTATGATAAGTAGTATTTGGTTGAGTAGAAACGGTAGTGAACACAGTGCAGGAGAGAGTTCAAAGGCCTTTAAACCTACTTCGCGGTCTCATGCCTGGGAACGCTGCAGTTCATTCTCCTGCCTCCCAATCACGCGATGGCCCCGGAGAATCCAAGGATAGCTAAGAACATTGTCTCTCTCTCCCAAAACATAATATATTTAGTATAAGGTCGTGTGCGCTTGGTTAGGCCACCATATCTCCCACATATACACAAAAATAAATAGCAACCAAACCTAACATACTACATAACCAACCAGGTGTAGTCTTACACCTGGTTGGTTATGTAGTATGTTAGGTTTTAGGTGGTTAGCTGATTTCGTTGACCTGTCTATTGTTATCTACTCTGCCACCAAGGCGACCAACCTAACAACTATATCTACGCCAAAGATATCTAATATAAGCAATAAATAAATACAAATTTGGATTTTTCAGGGCGCAAACATTGCCTACCAATCGATCCCTCGGAGACACCCTGGATAAAAAGAGTACCAAAAGCAGCGCCGGATTTAGACTTCGGCGGCCCATGAGCTTCGGCGAACATGTGGTGGAGGCCCTCAAATCGTTTGTGGTTAACTGTTGAAAGTTTCTATTACGGTCAAGGTAAAGAAGAGAGCAACTGAATAAGTTGGTTAACATAAATATTTATTTAAAATTGAACTTAGATACCTACAAGCTAAATTATTATTCGTCTGACTTATTTCGTGCTGCTTGATCTCGCAGATTTTTAAATGTTAACTTTTTCCACTCAAAGAAAAAAATTGGTTTTTCGTCTAACTATTTGTAACAAAACGTTTTTTTTTGTGGTATGGTGGCGGCCCCCTTGTGGAGTGGCCCATAGGCAACTGCCTATGTTATCTATGCTTAAATCCGGCACTGCCAACAAGTAAAAAACTGGTACCATGGCGTACCTATTGGGCCATTGCCCAGGGTGGCCAATCGTAGAGGTGGCCCCAGATAACTCATTAATATAATATATGTACTAACTACGCACTAGCTTGTACACTATATTCAACGAAGAAGTCGCATATGTCCCATTCCAGATCTTCATCTATCTTTGTGGCAATTTCATTCAAATTTGTTATGACGTTTTCGTGTTATTAAGTAAAAAAACAAACTTTTACATTTATAACAGGGATTTTTATTAGTAAAAACGGGAAAATTTTACAAATGTCAATGTGTTGCAAAAATATAAATGAAGAAAAAGTTAAGACTATATAGTCTTAACTTTTTCTATACAGGTATTATAAATTTAAAACTTAAATATAAATGAAGAAAAAGTTAAGACTATATAGTCTTAACTTTTTCTTCATTTATATTTTTGCAACACATTGACATTTGTAAAATTTTCCCGTTTTGACTATTAAAAATCCCTGTTATAAATGTAAAAGTTTGTTTTTTTACTTAATCACACGAAAACGTCATAACAAATTTGAATGAAATTGCCACAAAGAAATTTATAATACCTAGATAGTTAATCAAAAAGTAGGAAAATATATTTATGGTGAGCATACTTATTTCATATGTCCACAATTTCTTTAATAGTTCGACTATCAATAACTCTTCGCTTGAATTTGTTTTTAATTTAGAAAAGGCTTATTTTTGTAGATTTTTAGTTTTTATCAGTGTTCTGAATCTGAAAACGGGACATTTTGGAGTCCCAACACTTTCTTCGGGGACACCGGGACAGACTAGTGAAAAAAGGGTCGTTCCCGTTTAAAAAGGGACGTCTATGGCTGCCAGTAAGTGGCCCGGAGCAAGACTGAACCTAAAGACGCCCCTGAAAGCATAATAATTTACTAACTAAAATGGTGTGGTTACAAAATTGACGACGACAAAAACGGGTTTGCGGTTTCTACCCCAATACGAGTTCGATGGTAATCAGGGTTAGTTCTGACAGTTATTTCATTAAAGTTCTGGATCATTTCCACGCCGCAGTTACTTCAACTTTTTGCAACTATGACGTCTTACGTGATGGTCTTACTTGTATGGTGTAAATACACGCTTGTCGAGTTTTGTCGAGAGACCGGAAGGTGGTTGTCTGTTTTGTTTCTGTTTCCGTGAAAGCTTGTTGTATTAAGAGTGTTGGCCCTACCAAAAAACCAATCGATAATCGAATCGAAATACCAATCGAAAGCCAAATGTATGGGATTTGACGTTTCTCGTCGATCAGGCTCTACCCATACAGTAAAATTCCTTTACATATTTATCGATCGATGCGGCGATTCGATTGGCGATCGTGTACTTTGGTCAGGCCCCTGTATTAATGGCCACCATTACTGTAGCATATTTATTTGACACTGGCAAAATAATCGTATACTTTTATACGATTGTGTTGCCATTTATTTATAAACTCAACTGTACAAATACTCTAGAATATATTCGACACTGTCAGAAATAACGATGATTTTCATAAACAAATCATAAATCTGATTTCATCTACTCAGTCTTTAGACCCGGTCTACTGCATCTAGGATAGTTGTACCATAATATGAACATACACCAATGAATGAACACTAAATCTACCCCATTGATCGACCCGAGTTATGGATTTTTTACGTCTGCTTACCATCAGAGACTTATTATAAAATAGCGAAAGCGATGGCGATCTGTCAATGCGTCGATAATTTGAGTTGTCATCGCTCTTAATGCATTCCAATGCATTAAAGCTCCAATTACAATCGATCACGAGAAGCGATGTGTCAAATTTTCGTTTCATAATTAGAGGTCAGAGAGATAAATATAACTTACGTGAAGTAAAAAAAAAAACAATGTGTGAAAAAACGCTATCAAGTTTATGAATTTAGACCACACACGACCTGTTATGTATAAAAGTTGGAGGGTTAGGCCGAAAGTTGGAGAAATAAATGGCGGTGAGTACAAGGATTAATAAAAACTGGGGCGATTTGCGAGTAACACGTAATTTGCTACGGAAAGGTACTTCTGGCTTACATCAACATATTCGGTGCTAATTTTATTATAGAGGAAAAAAATTATATATAAGATAAGATATGTTTGTGGTTCTTACAGTAAAAAAAGCCATTACTGTCAGTTAGTTTATGAAGAAAGAGTCCGCCTCCATGGACTAGTGGTTAGGATGTGGGTTCGATTCTCACTCATGATAATAAAATTAGTATTAGTTAAAGTGTTGGTCGATCAATAAATACATTGTTATTTAACAGCATTGGTCGCATCTACTATACCGGCTAAATAATGTGGTTACGAAATGGGTGGCGATAAAGACAAATGCATTATGGGTCTGCCTTATCGTCAAATCAATAGAAATTTGACAGCCTCCGTAGACTAGTGGTTGCGCCTTTGGCGTTGTATCCGGAGGTCGTGGGTTCGATTCCCACCCATGGCAAAAAAAACATTAGTACCTTGTTTTCTGTACAGTTTGTCATGGTCTGGGTGTTTATAAAATGTAATATGTATTATATCGTTGCTTCTGGTACACATGGTACAAGCCTAGAGCTTAGTTTGTGACCAAAGCAATTTGTGTAAATTGTCCTACATATTAAAAAAAAAAGCCCATTTTGTTACCGCACCCTAAAAGGAGACTACCACCTACAGGACTATTAATAAATAGTAGATAGGTAATAATATAAATTTATATTTTTAAATTATATTAATTAACCCTTAATTGCTCGCGTCAATAAAGTTACAGTAATGCTCGCGTGCGGCATATTTAACCCCAATTTTAAAAGTAAATTAAATACACCATTTTTTTATTTTTGTTATATTAAAATTGGAATTTTTTAACATTTTAATAAAGGTTAACACTATTATTAATAGGCTATTTGACTACATTAAAAATTAACTATAAATTGTGGTCATCCTATCAGACAATGGCGTAAAAAAACATATTTCACTTTATTTTATACTAAATTATGTAGGTATATCTTTTGTAGATTACAAGAAATAAAATTGAATATTTTTTACAATTTTATTTATAACAAAAACATCTTCGATTGGTTGATGACTGGTGACGTCACACGCAAGTAAACAAAACAATACACAGATTATAAATCATGTGGATGAAATAGAATAGAGTATAATATATAGGAGATTATTTAATCCGTGCTTGTTAGACTGCGAAACAGCGTTTTCAGCGCCATTGTGGAAATTCAAAATTTAACATTGATTTTTATTAATAATAGAGTAGATATCCCGGAAATATCAATGTAGTGTGATTATTATGTAATGAAGAATTATATAAAACGTGTTTCAAAAAGGCGTCAAATACCCCATTACTAGCTGGTGTCCGCTGGTGTTGTTAGCGTGTTATCTATACTAATATCATAAAGAGGTAAAGTTTGTGAGGTGGTTTCAAAATCGATTTTGAAAAATATTTTAGTGTTGGATAGCCCAGTTATCGAAGGCTATAAAACATCACACTCGACCAATAGAAGCGGAGCATCAATGAAAAACGTTGGGAAAACGGGGCAAAATGTTCCTTTTGAGAGCTTCCGTTGCGTGCGCTGCGTAAACAGTTAAAGTTACGCAGACGAAGTTGCGCGGGGTCACCTAGTATATAAACCGAAAAATCCATCCACAACCGTCACGGACTTGCTGTATTTTGCAACTTTTTAAGTTCCGCGCACGGGCGATTGGGGATTTCTATCCCCACTCCGATTCCGCACTCGCCAATCGCCGCGTCGCATCTTACCCCCACTTCAACACCTCCAGACACGAAGATCGCCGAGGATGGACGAGGCTTCGGGCGGCCGACCGCCGCCACCTGCTTCACCATCGCCTCCGCCCATCGCATCCGGTGACTCTGATGCGCAGGAAGCTTTCCTTTTGGAAAGTGTCCGCGCATCGGGACTGTCGCCGGAGGTCCTCGCGGAGTTCGTCACCGCGGTTGCCAGCTCGCAGCCCGCCGACGACGAACCCGAAGACCCCGAAGATTCCGAGCTGAGCGCTACGACAACGCAGTCGCCGATAGACCCGCGGGTTCAGCTAGTCATCGACAAGCTGACCGCGGGTATCAAGAGGCCTCGCAGCCGCTACAGCGGCACCTCACCCTCGCCGGAGGAGAAGAGGGAGCGCCGCGAACGCCATCCCGCGGCCCCCGCTCTCCCCGCCGACCCCGACATCCAGCCGACTCCGCGCCGCCGCTCGGACCCGCGCCTGCACCGCAGCTACTCCACTGGGGTGCTGCCGTCGCCGCGCGCCCTCCGAGCCGAGATGGAGGAGCCGATCCCGGACCCACCAGCACCACTACCACAGCGCGACCCAAGGCGCGCCCGGGTTGTGGCGCCTAAACATGAACAACCGGACGCGAGCGCCGCTCGCCCCGCCACCGTCGCCCGTGCCGGCGCCGCTCGCCACAGCGATGCGGCCCGCACCGGACCCGCCCAGCCGACCGCGAGCGCTCCGCGCCCGGTTGCTGCTGCCCAACCCGGGGCTACCCGCCCTGGCCTCGCCGCCCGCCTGACCACCGATGCCCAGCGCTACATCCCGCTGGGCGCCCGCTCAAGCGCCACCGGCCCACCGCCCGCGGCTAGGCCCGCACTCACCCGCCCAGGCGCACCATCCCGCCCCGGCGCCACAGCTCAACCGAGCTTTGTGCGCCCGGGAGCCACCACCCGTCCCGGAGCAGCCGTGCAGCCGTTGGCCGCCGCCCGCGCTGGCGCCGCATCTCAACCTGCGGCCGCCGCACGCTCCAGCATCGCCGTGCAGCGTCCGGGCACATCCCGCCCGGGCCCTACTACTCAATCGGTGGGTCCCGCTCGCGCGGGTCCCGCCGCAGCCGCCGCCCAGCCCGTGAGCATCCGCTCCGGGCCCGCCGCAGCAACCGAGGGCTTCCGCCCCGGCCCCACCGCCCGCCCCGCCGGCCCTGTGCAGAGCTTCACCCGCCCCGCAGCCACCGACGGCGCCCGCCCCGCCATCACCACTGCACCCGCTGCCGGCCACTCTGCCGCCGCTGAGCCTACCTTCGAGGGGGCCCGACCGCAAAGTTTAAGCGGCATGGACGTAGTAATACCAGGTACCCCCGTCTCATACGCCGCGGCCATAGGTTCGAAGCCCTCAGCTACGAACGCGGCCGCAGGCGAGACGGTAAACGCCACTATCTCCCCAGCGGGTATAAAACGGGTTTCCCCACCGCGCTTTCCGCCATTTATCGTGGAAAGCCTGCCCAATTGGGCATTTCATTTTAGGGTGCTCAAAGCCAAGCTAGGGCATCCAGTCAACGCACGGCCGTTTGGGAACGGCATTCGTTTTTTGCCGCGCAGCGATACCGAGTTCCGAGAGGTCCAACGGTACCTGACCAAAATCGAAAAAGAGGAGAACCTATCGTGGTTCTCCTATTCACTCCCGGCAGAGCGCAGCCTGAAGGTTGCGATTAGAGGTCTGCCGGTTAACACAGAGGAGCCGCATATCCAAGAAGCACTCCGGGAGCTCGGATACGACCCTGAATTTGTCAAACAAATCCAGGGTCGGGCCGGGCGTCCCGGGTGCATATTCTTCGCCCAGCTGCGACGAACCGCAGACCTCACTCCTGGAATATTCAGCGTTACCGAGCTGCTGGATATGAAGGGAGTCATTATTGAAGCCTGGAGGGGAAAGAAGGGCCCCTCGCAATGTCATAGGTGCCAGCAATT
The DNA here is from genome assembly GCA_947458855.1 of Monopis laevigella. Lineage (NCBI taxonomy): Eukaryota > Metazoa > Arthropoda > Insecta > Lepidoptera > Tineidae > Monopis > Monopis laevigella. The sequence goes on from OX381599.1 coordinate 9,596,835, forward strand.
TCGGCACTCTTCACACATGTGCCACAGGCCGCAAGCTTGTGTCAGGTGTGGAGGAGGACACCCGGCTAAAGAGTGCCCCCGCTCTCGGGAGGATGCACCTAGCTGCGCCAATTGCGGCGGCGATCACACCGCCAATAATACCTCCTGCCCCGTCTTTCGCCGTGAGTTGCGAAACAAATCGGCGGGAACCATAGCCCTGTCGACCGCCGGCAGGGCCCCAGTTTCGGACCCGGTGAGGACGGGGCGGGTGGCAGGAGGCTCTTCTCTGCCCACCACGCTCCAACCCCAGGCCAACGACCCAACGCCGAGGAATTCCGTTCCCAAGCGCAAAAAGCGAGGGGGCCGGAAAAGTAAAAGCCGAAAGGCTCGAGCCGGACCGGACTCCACCGCTCCAAGGGGGGGGCTCTCAGCCCCCCCGCCATCAGCGATACCATACGTGGCGCAAAGAGCACTGGAGCTCATTCCAGTGAAGGCTGTAGCCACGCTCCTCCTCGATATATTACGAGCTATCGAGGCCGGGAAAGAACCTCAGTCTGCTATCATGTCCGGACTCGCCGGACTTACTGTTAGCAGAGACGAGTAAGGCGCCTCACGCCTACTTGCGCGTGGTGCACTGGAATGCCCGCGGACTGCGAGAGCAACGTCGCACCTTGCAGATTTTCCTCAGAGATCAGAGAGTAGACGTGGCGCTGATTAGCGAGACCCTCCTCTCCTCCTCGATCCCCTTCAATATTCCTAACTACATTGCCTACCGGAAAGATGAACTTACGGACCAGGGCCGCGTCTTTCGTGGGCTGATGGTCCTGGTACGTAGGAACATCATCCACCAACCTCTCCCAATCCTGTCGCTCCAATCCCTTTACACGTTGGGTGTGGCACTGCATATAGGTGACAGAGAGCTGCACCTATATGCCATTTATAAGCCGCCGCAGGCGAAGCTTGATACGAGGGGACTGCGTCAACTGCTGGATACGCAAGTCCCGATCCTCGTCGCCGGCGACCTCAACTGTAAATACCCAGCCTGGAACTCCGGCCAAACCAACCCGGCGGGGAACCTCCTGCTGCGGGAATCGGAGCGGGTAGGGTTCTGTGTGTCCGGCCCGCACGGCCCGACGTATTTGCCTGCGCAGAGCGCGCACTCGCCGGACGTGCTGGACATAATAGTTCACCGAAACCTGCCCTGTTCCCTGGAGCAGGAAGTTCTCTACGACCTCGACTCCGACCACCTCCCGGTCCTAGTCACTTTGTCCACCCTCCCTATCAAGGCCTCTCTTCCAGTGCCACGTAAACGCGTTAACTGGGAAAAATTTACAAGGTTGCTCGACGATCACACGCCGACCTTCCCCATCTCGACGCCGGCGGACGTGGATAGGCTCGCGTCCGATCTGACTGTACAGTCCCGCAAGTCCCTAGAGGGGGCCTCCACGGAGTCCCCCCCGCGAAGGGGCTCACCACCCCTTCCCCAGAACATCAGGGACTTACTGAAAAGTAAGAGGGACCTGCGGAAACTGTGGCAGCGCACTCGCTGCCCGTCGGTGAAGACCGACCTAAACGCGCTCGCGGCCCGAGTGAGGAAGGCCCTCGACAAGCTTCACGCCGACCGCTGGGATGCTCGGATCCAGGATGCAACCGGTGACCTACAGGGAGTTCACCGGTTGTGCTCCTCGATGTCCGGTGCGCCACCAACGATTCAACCCCTCCTCGATAGTGACGGAGCCCCGAGGTTTCGAACGGAAGATCGTGCCCGGATTTTTGCCGAATGCCTAGAAGGACAGTTTCGTCCTAACCCACCTAAATCCATCGAACATGTCGCAGAGGTAGATCGCGTAGTGGAGGCCGGCCTCCACGGCGCGATACCCGAGACGGAACCCCTTGTGATATTCTCTCCTGGTATGGTAGCGCGCGCCTTCAGCCGCGTACAACCACGGAAGGCCCCCGGGGCCGATGGCATTAATAATATGGCCATCAGGTGCATGCCACCGCGAACAATCGCAGCCTACACCCGCCTATTTAATGGCATTATGCGCACGGGCCACTTCCCGACATTGTGGAAGGAGGGGCGCATCATTATGATACCTAAACCTCGGAAGAATATCAAGCTCCCAGAAAGCTATCGTCCGATAACTTTATTACCGGCGATTTCCAAAGTCTTTGAGAAGCTACTTTTGCGACATATCGTGCCTCATTTCTCTCCTCGCGACGAACAATTTGGCTTTCGTAGCGAGCACTCGACGACTCTCCAGTTGACGAGAATCCTGCACAGGATGACGATGGCGTCTGATAGGCGAATCTTCTCCTGTGCGGTTCTCCTAGACATGGAAAAAGCATTTGACAAAGTCTGGCATAACGGGCTTCTGTTCAAAATCTTGCTAACTGATATACCCCGTCGCGTAGTACGAGTCATAGCCTCTTTTCTGGAGGGCCGTAGCTACCACGTTACTGTTGAAAGTCTTTGCTCCAAAAATCACCCCATCGCAGCGGGCGTACCGCAGGGAAGCTGCCTTTCCCCGGTTCTCTACTGCTGCTATACTGATGATATCCCGCTGGCCGAGAAGGACGTGGAGCTGGCTCTGTACGCGGACGACGCTGCCTATTTCTCGTTTTCTTTAAACGCGAAAATGGCGGCTGTCTACATGCAGAGACAGCTCGATTTACTTCCCGACTGGCTTTCACTCTGGCGCCTACGTGTAAACGTAAAAAAGACACAGGCTATGATCATCCGCAGAGAGGACCGGGGAGTGGGCCGTACCCCCCCGCCCCCGCTCCAGCTTTGTGGACAGTCCGTTGACTGGTCCAAAACCGTGATGTACCTCGGAGTCAAAATTGACCACAAATTGAAAATGAAGCCGCACGTCACAATGACGCGAGCTAAAGCGGCGGTCGCGCGCTGTCGGCTGCGTCCAGTGTTGTCATCCGGATTACCATTACACACCAAAGCGGCCATTTACAAACTATATATACGGCCTATTCTCACATACGCGGCACCAGCTTGGTACGCGTTATGTGGGAATAAACATAGGGCGCAATTAGAGGCCCAACAAAGTAAAAGCCTGCGCCTCATAACCGGCGCACCATTTTATATGCGCAATAACTCGCTGCGACGAGACCTCCGGATGGAAACACTGCACGACTTCGTCGTTCGTTTGACCACCCGTATGTTCTCGCGTGCAGATGCATCAGGCCACCCGCACATTCGGGACCTGACGCCTATGCATGCGAGACCACCGGATGCCAAACGGCGATATGCGCGCGACCTGGTACCTCTCACGAGCGAGAGTGATAGCAGTTCGGGAAGCGAAAGCGACTCGGACGGCTAGCACGATTGCTTTACGTGAAGGAACAGCATCACAGACTCTCCACAGAGCCCCTTGAATCCGTCGACCAGTAAAAAGGTCACGCAAAGACCTATCCGTAGTTACGGGTAGCGAACAGCTACTATTGAAGGAGGTTAAGACCTCGTAACAATTACCCGTCTCCCGTAAGGGGGGATAGTGACGACTCATCGCACAACCGTCACAAGGGTCTTATGACTCGACGCGGCACGTGGCGCTATGAGGTTACTATCTTAATTTTAAGATCTTATTCTGCAAAAACCTTTAATCTAAATACACGGAAAGTCTACCGAAAGGTTTTTATTATATGTATAGATAAATAAAATATTCCATTAAGTAGGTAGAAATGGTAAAGGGGTTGCTCGTCGTAGTGTCTACCGGAAGGTTGCACTGCTTGCTGGCTATTCCACTTTGGGATGATGTCTTGAAATAATTTACTTAAACTTTTAATCTGAATATACTTAGTTAGGGCGACCGACCGGTCTCGTTACCACCGCCCATACAGATGCAAAACCCGTCAAGTGACCTAGTCATGTTTCGGTTTTAGTCTGTGGGTTCACCGGATTTCAGGAGATTACTGCATTGATTTCTTGTTGAGGTGGTGGTCTCCTTTCGGCGGCGAGTACCTATATTAAAATATACTCGTAATGCAATTCGTTTTTGTCGCCTTTAGAACAATTATTGTTTGACCCCATTCATGGATTTTGTAATTCTGCTCACCTCACCAACAGGTAGATAAAAGGTACATGCCGTGCTCCAAAAAAATAATATTTAAAATTTTCAAAAACTTAGGGTCGGATTAATAAAAGTCGGATAAGCAATAGCAATCGCTAATGCTTAGCCAGTGCTTCGAACTGTCAAACTTTATATGAAAAAAAAAATTGAAAAAGCGCGGGAAACCTTCGAATCGCAAACGCGGGTTTTTTGATAATTTTATTAAAAAGTTGGAAATAGTTGTGTATATATTTGTGAAAGTGTATATAAATAGTGTAAATAAATGTAAAACATGGGTAGAAGATCCCACGGTGTAAAACCGGGAGCTAAACGCAAAAAAAAAGGTCCAATTGAGGATTTTTCTAAAAGGGACTCTGATAGTGGTAGTTCTTCGGAGTATGAAGAAGACGAACAAGATAAATTTGTTACATATTTCGTAACGGACTATACAAGAAGATATCCGGAGGATTCAACAGCTAGTGAATTCGTAGTGTTTATAGAATCAACAGATGCACAGCAACCTATCGGAACTCGTGATTTGTTATCCTTAACTCCTTCTCTAAAAAGGATTAATAAGGGTATTAAATACCTGAGACTAATAAACAAATTTAAAGTGGGAGTATATTTCGAAAAACCTCACCTTGCTAACGCTTTTCTTAATAATAAGACTTTTTTGAATGAGTACCTTATCAAAGCCAACATCCCTGCAAATTCTACGGAAATAACAGGAATAATTAGGAATGTACCTAAAAACCTATCAAATAAAAAAGTATTTACATTGTTACAGAGTAACAAAAAAATAATTTGTGTGCGCAGATTTCTACGCAAAACTAAGACTGAAAAAGGCTTCCTTCTAGAACCGACTTTTACGGTAGCAATAACATTTGCTTCATCAGTACTACCGGACTATGTAGATCTTAATGGATGGAGACATGACCTGTCTGTTTTTGTACCACCCGTCAAGCAATGTTATCAATGTATGCGATATGGACATGTTGCTAAATTTTGTAAAAATTCCCTAACTTGCTCTATATGTTGCGAAAGTCATAACTACAAAGAGTGTATAGTTCCAGCAGAAAAAGCAGTGTGTTTCCACTGCAAAGGAAACCATATTAGTATATCATCACAGTGCCCAGTTAAACAAAGAAAAATCACAGAAAATAGAAATAAACACAAGCCCGCCCCCTTTGCTGACATTTTTAATAATAAATCTTTTCCTCCCCTAAATACTAGACCAATAAAACCTTCTCAGCCCCCGCCTGCTAAACCTTCTCCACCCCCACCTGCTCCAATAGATTTAATAACCTTTTTAAACGCTGATAATAAATCGTTAAATCTATTAGTAGACATTATCAGTAAATTAATCTCAAATAAGACTGAAAATACCCTGATCAGCTCTAAAAATATTCTCGATACTTTAGCTGAAACTGTTAACCAAAAAAAGCAATGCCCAACTACAACCTCAACCAGCTAAATATCGTCCAATGGAATGCTCAAAGTATATTATGCAATCAACACATATTCACACAATTTCTATACACAAACTCTATACATGTAGCCGTAGTATGCGAGACTTGGCTGAAACCAAGTCAACGCTTTAACATTAGAAATTATAATATTGTACGCAATGACTGTGGCAATGCTCATAATGGTGTTGCCATTGTTATTCACAAAGATATTCCGTATGAAAACATTAACACCAAGTTTGATAATTCATTGCAAAATGTAGTAGTTAGTATAAAAATAAACAACAAATCAATTTCAATAGCAAGTATTTATTGTCCAACATATAGCACACCTAGCTTTACTAGAACAAAATTTTTAGAATTAATTAGTAGTATACCAAAACCTATATTTGTTTCAGGCGATTTTAATGCACATCACACTATTTGGGGATGTAATTCTATAGACTCTCGAGGTAGAAATATACTAGACTCTTTGGATGACAATGATCTAGTTCTATTAAACAATGGTCAGGTTACTACTGTAGGCTCCATGACATGGAGGCCTAATGCTCTTGATTTAACAATGGTCAGTTCAAGCTTAGCTTTAAATTGTGAATGGTGGGTCCATGATGATCCTCTAGGCAGCTATCACCTGCCAACAATGACAAATATAGTATTTAATATTTCTCATAATAACAATATACCTCAGAATAATACATACAGAGCTAGTCTTAACTTAAAACTAGTTAATTGGGATTTATATAGTGATAATGTAAATAATTTCTTAAAAGAATTTGTACATATACAAAATGACCCTTTAGAGTCATATCATAAGTTTTGTAACATAATATCTTCTGCTGTTAAGCATTCCTATTGTAAATATCCTTCATGTTCAAATGTAAATATTAACTATAACAATCTAAAACTAAAACATCCTTCTGTACCCTGGTGGAACGAAAAGTGTGAAGCAGCTGTTAAAAATAGCAAAGATGCTTACTTATTATTTAAAAAGAACCCTACACAAGATACATATATTTCATTTAAAAGACTGCAAGCTGTTAAAAAGCTTATAATTAAACAGGAAAGAAGTGATAGTTGGAAAGAATACTGCAGTAAAATAAACAGAACAACCCCCATGACATATATTTGGCAAACATTGAGGAAATTTAATAAAAAATATAAATATACTCGAAATATTGCTGAATTAGATCCCCCTTGGATTCATGATTTTCTTAAAAAATATAGTTGTTCTGAGATAACACCTATAAGTATAAATAATATTTCTGAAATAGATAATAACAATATCTATTTAGTCAAATCTTTTACTCTTACTGAATTAAAATCAGCACTGAAATCTCGCAAAAATACAGCTTGTGGAATGGACTGCTTATCATATAAAATGCTTTCTAAATTAAATAGTAATAATTTATTAATCTTTTTAAACATTTTAAATTCTCTTTGGGAATCATCTCTTATACCAAATGAATGGAAAACAGATTGCCTAATACCAATTTTGAAGCCTGATAAAGATAGTCACAATATAGAATCTTACCGTCCAATAGCATTAACTTCCTGTGTTGGTAAAATCTTTGAACTATTGATAAAACAAAGGCTGGATTTTTTTATCGAAAGCAATAACATTTTATCTTGCAATCAATTTGGTTTTCGCCGTGGATTTTCTGCTCGTGAAAGCCTTAGACATTTATTTATAGATATTCATTCTGCTAATAATAACAAAAATAAACTTATTTGCATTTTTCTAGATATAGTTGGAGCTTTTAACAATGTAAATCTTGGTATTCTCTCATCCACACTTGCTTCTATAGGAATTCCTGTAAAATTAAATAAATGGATATATCACTTTCTTAATGCCAGAGAAGTATATGTAAAATATAATAACAGGCTATATGGTCCTAAACTTTCACATAAAGGTGTTTGCCAAGGAGGGATTTTAAGTCCTCTATTGTACATCTTGTATATTTATCAGATTAATAAGAATTTAGGTACTAATGTTAATAGCCTACAATTTGCTGACGACTTGGCAATTTATTGCACCGGTAGCAATGTAAAAGATGTATGTAATAAACTAAATTTAGCATTAAGACAATTACAAAAATATTTTTCCTACCTAAAGTTGGACATTAATGCAAATAAAAGTAAAGTTGTAATTTTTAGCAAGAGCATAGTGACCAAAAGTAGTTGTAAATTATATTATGATAGCAATTGCCTTTCAATAGCACCTAGTGCAAAATTTTTGGGTGTACAGTTTCAACAAAATTGTAAGTGGAATAAATATGTTGATTGTTTAATGGAACGAGCAATGAAAGCAACAAATATTTTAAGATCTTTAGTAGGATCCAAATGGGGAGCTGATCCCAAAATACTATTAATCTTGTATAAATCTTTAGTTAGGAGTCATTTTGACTATGCTTTTTTCTGCTATGGATCAGATTCAACATTAGTAGATAAAATAGAAAAGATACAAAACAAAAACTTACGCTTAATTTTGGGTACAATGAACACCTCTCCAATAAATTCCATGCAAATAGAGTGTAATTTGCCTCCTTTAGCTTTACGGTTTGATTACTTAAATAACAAGTTTATTTTAAAACTCCTTGCAACATCAAACAATTCATTACTTCACAAATTATCCCTAAATTCAGACACCTTTCTATCTAAAAATATATCTGAAATAGTCAATTTTAAAGATGAGTACAATATATACAATCACACTACTTGGCCCTGCTACTCTGGTAGATATGATAGTAAATTCTGTGATATGAAAATAGTAATTGATAAAACTCTTAAGAATAAATATGATGTTTATGAGAAATTATCAAATTGGCATGAATACCGACAATTATATACTGATGGCTCAAAAAGCGAAGAAAATGTTTCCATGGCCATGTACGATTTGGCGAAGAATATAGGTAATGGATATAAGTTGCCTGCAATTTGTAGTATTTACACTGCAGAAGCAGAAGCAATTTTATTGGCTCTAGAATATATAGAAAATAACTCGGACTCAGACAAATGGATAGTAATCACTGACAGCATGAGCGTACTCCTAGCATTATCCAATCCAAAATTCAATGCTGGTACTCCACATTATATTTATCAAATAAGAGAAAAATATTTTAAACAGCAAAAAGGGAGGTTATATTATTTTGGACACCATCGCACTCCGGTGTTGCCGGAAATGAAAAAGTAGATTCTTTTGCGAAAATTATAACAACTATACAGTGTGCTCCAATAAGAAATATAAAACTACCATGGACAGAAATTAACAGCAAATTAAAATTAATATTGAAAGATAAATGGAAAGAACATTGGAACGTGACATTAGAACAGAAAGGAAAATGGTACAATACTATAAATCAGGTCATTTCAACACCGTGGTTCACAAAAACAAAATATGTTAATAGAAGATTTTATTCCACAATATGCCGTTTAAGAATTGGACACGGAATTTTTAATGAACATCTACATAGAATGAAAATGATTAGTTCACCATTATGTACTCATTGCTGTGATGTGGTAATGTATAAACAGTTAATAAACGTGTGTCGACACAAGCAGTCGTGTTTCATTCTGTCCTCGCGACGCCTCCGCATGGCGACCCTGCCAGTCCGCGTCAGTATCATGGCGTGAGACTTACGTGACGCACGCGCAGAGCGCGGCGGCACGCGCCGCGGCTCCGGCCGGCCGCCCGAGCAGTCCGCGACTAGAGTTATTATATATATTTTTTTTTTTTATTAACGACTAAATTTAAGTTTTTTTTTTAGTTTAATTTTTAACTTTATAATTATTATTATTTTTTTTTAATATGAAGAACATTAATAAAATGTAGTGCAAAAACAGTAACAGTATTAAATTAAAATGTTTGAAGTTAACCCTGTCATAAATAACCAAGAACAAAAGGTGGACAATTATTTCACAAACATTACAAATGTGACAAAATACAATGGAACTCTATTAATTGTGGTAGTAATCGTAGTAATAATACTCTTCATTGCCATCTTATTTAAAATTTTCTTGGATTGCCAAAAGAAAATGATAAGAAGCCAAATTCGAGAACATACAAGAGAATCGATAGCGACGAGGATACAGCAGCCAGCAGATATCTAACGCCCTTTCCTGATGATGCGAGTGGAGATGACTTCCTAGATCGAGTATCAGTGAGTGAATCAAAAAGGATTAACATGTTCTAAAAGTGTTTTGTGCAGTGTTTTATTTCAGGTGTTTTGTGTATTTTTTTTTTTTTTTTATTATTTTATTAACATACTTAATGTACTATTATTATATAAGTATAAAATGTCGAGTGACATGAAAAATTATTAATGTAATTTTATCTTTTCTATAATTAATGTAACTAGTAGACGTTACAGGGTTTGTGATCCTATTTTTGATACCCATCATGGTATATCATGTCGAGTAACATGTTAAATAATTAATGAATACAGTTAAGGAAATACATACTAAATTGGAAGACGTAAGAGTCGAACTAAGAAAATTAGGTAGTAAAAGATTTGAAAGAAAAACTTATGTGACTAATAAATATAATTATGCTTTAAATTTATATAAGGAATTGCAATTATTGGAGGAAATACAAAAACTTTAGGAATTAATTCTTGGAATTATTCGCAAAAGACATAAATATACAAAACAAAACCCTTTGTTTAGTGTACAAACAAAATGAGGTCACTTTGGAACTCAATACAATGGAACGTGACTTACGTCACCAGGCCACCAGCGAAGAACCGATTAGTCATAATTTCTCATTATCGATACCACCGAGATGCGAGCTTACAACGAATATTTTAGAACAATCAATAACTGTAAAAAATAATAAAACCCCTAATATACTTGTATAACATGAAAGATCCTTCAAGTAGACTTATGAAATTCAGATTAATATTAGACGAATACGATTTTAAAATAAGTTATATAAAAGGTAAAGATAACGTAATTGCAGACGCACTTTCACGCATTGACTTAACTTCGAGCAAGTTAAAGAGCACGTTTGAAAATGTTGTTTCAGTCTAGAAAAACAGTCCAGTGATATCAGTGACAGTAATGTAAGCGACACTTCTCGAATATTTCTATGAATAACAGGATTGATCACCCCAGAGTAGTAGAAATGTTGCGAAAAGCTAGCGACAGTGTAGACTTGATTTTAATAAAGGAGAATGATTTTAATAAAGGAGAATGATTTAAATAAATTGAAAAATAAGAATTTAATTAATTATGAGTATGTTTGTTTATGTTTTTCATCGAGTATGAAAACAATGTATTTCGACCTTAAGTATTTATTGCAATTTACCCGAGTGGAATTTGTTAATTTGCTTAGAGATTTTTGTAAAAAGTTGAATATTAAAATAATAAATTTTGTTAAAGATGATTATTACTCATCATTTATAGAAGAAATAAATTGTGAAATAAATGAAAGAGATAAGTGGGAAGGACCACAAATAAATGTTTTGTCAAAGGTAATAAAAATTTGTAATGATGAAAAGAAAAAGATAATTATAAACGATTATCATTTGTTACCTACGAGCGGACATGCGCCGCATCCGTCGTATGGTCAATAATATTAAGAAAAAGTATACTTGGTCTAATTTAGAAAAAGACGTTATAGAATTTGTTAAAAAATGTAAAAAATGTCAAATAATGAAATATCAAAAAGGTGTCAAGGAACCTATGTCAATAACGACAACTGCTAATTCAGCATTTGAGAAAATTTATTTAGATTTAGTAGGACCTTTAGATAAGGATAATTTTAATAATAATTATATATTAACGCTTCAATGCGAATTAAGTAAGTATGTAGAAGCTTATGCCATACCCAATAAGGAAACGGTAACAGTAGCAAAATCTTTAGTTAACAATTTTATTCTTAGATACGGAATACCCATGTCAATAGGTACAGATAGAGGTACCGAATTCATGTCAAGTACTATGACAGAAGTTTGCAAATTATTAAATATAGAAAAAATCCATTCCACTGCTTTTCACCACGAATCAATAGGTGCATTAGAAAATTCACATAAACATCTCCGTAGCTTTTTAAGAATTTACTGTGAACAACGCTTGTATAATTGGTCTGAACGGTTACCCTTCTGGAGTTTTGCATATAATAATACCATTCATTCAGAAACCAAATATTCTCCATTTGAACTAGTATTCGGAAAAACTTGCAATATACCAACAAATTTAAGTAATAGTAAAGTAGAACCATTGTATAATTCAGACAACTATGCTCTAGAATTAAAATTTAGGTTACAAACAGCTTGTAATGACGCAAGAAATAATTTGTTACAACGTAAAGAACAAAGAAAAACTAAATTTGATTTAAAATGTAACCCGATTTCTTATAACAAAGGCGACTTAATTCTTGTTAAAAATGAAACTGTAGATAAAGCAGAACCCTTGTTCAATGGTCCATATTTAGTTGTAAACGATGAATCACCCAATGTAATCATTTCTAAGAATGGCAAGAACAGTACCGTTCACAAAAATAGAACTAAACTGTATGTAGTGAATATAAGTACACTATTCGAATGATTTCTTTTATAATGAAACGAATAAAAACATATAGTATACCATTTAATTATAAAATATTGTAACTTTTAATCAACTTGTATTTACACTGTTAAAATTAAAATTTATTTGCTACTACTTTTATTATATAAGATTTATATAAATAATTAATTTTAGAACTTTTGTAATTCAGTAATTTTTATTTTTATTATTAGATATGTAAGTTATTCATTTTTTTTTAATTATTTTTTTGTATTACCCCGGTGGTGTGATGTGGTAATGTATAAACAGTTAATAAACGTGTGTCGACACAAGCAGTCGTGTTTCATTCTGTCCTCGCGACACCTCCGCATTGCAATACCTCAGAAATACAGTCTCTACATCACATTATTTTTAACTGCCCACAATTTACCATTCAAAGGATTATACTTATTGACAATTTACTAGAAATTTACAAAGAATCTAAAAATATCCCGCGTACACTACAGGATTTGTTAAAAAATCAAGATACCCATAAAACCCTTTTTGTATATATATCTTCTACTGTACAAAATATTTAAAATAAAAACTACGACGTACTAACTGAAGAATAAAATATAACTATTAAATAAAATATTACCGATGGAGAAATAGTGATTAATAATAATATATCGAAGAAAAAGTTCATATATTGCAAAACATAACGAAGAAAAATAATTATGTACTAAAACTACTAAAGACGTGGCTGTATGGGCTTAGATCCCTTTGCCTTTCCAATACTTGGATAAATTGAATTAAAAAAAAAAAAAAAAAAATTTTTGATAGTTCCAAGCAATGGCTCAGGCTAAGCAAAGACTATTAATCCGACCCTCCTTAATCACGGTGACAACTAAAAAACGGACTATGAAGGAATGGTTGAACGGTCGTCGCAGCGACCCTTATATTAGATTTTTCGTCTTATCACTTTTCAGCTATGTTAATATGTTTTACAAAGTATACCGACCTACTTGTGCTCATTTCGTAACGGCATACCATTTCTAATTTAATAGCTTTAAACCGATGTGACAAGTTAACAAAGGCAAATATTAATATATATTGAAAATTATATATTCAATATATATTAATATTTGCCTTTGTTAACATGTATATATCTATTTATATATCTATTCTTAGTTTTACAACTTATGAATATAATTACATATATATCATCACGACGAGGTGGGATTAAAATCCCTCCGCTGGGTAACGTCTAGGCTAGGCGGTCTCGGGCGCCATAAGGCACCCGTGAAGATATATATATACGGAGGCGATTCGATTCGAGATTTTTAAACGAAAAATGACTAAATATGACATTTTTCGTTCAATATTTATATATTTATTATTTATTTATTAATATTTATTTCGTTTAATATTCGATATTTTTGAACGAAAAATTACATATTTAGTCATTTTTCGTTTAAAAATCTCGAATCGAGATGAATGTCAAAAGCGCGAGAATTGCCCACCTGAGACCTAAGTGTTTTTAAATCTAACCAACGACAATAAATATAATTAATCTCGAATATGGAGATTACATAACTAGGTAAGTACATATATATTATATTTATATCATGGAAAATTTTAAAAACATAGACCACCTAAGTAACGTCAGAAATACAACCCAACCTCGGACACGTCTAACAAGGAAAGTAAACAATCCAAAATTTCCCAAATCAAATTAACATCTTTACTTTACATTACCTGTCTAATACCATAAAAAATATAATATGTTACAATAAAAACGTAATGTATAAATGTTTGCACAGTTCCATCGAGATATGTGTGCTGGGTTTTGTTTGCAAGGACCTAATACAAGCGAATCCATTTTGATTACGGTAAGCGGCGGACTTACGAGAGCAAATATTTCTTAGCGTCTGGAGAACGTTCGGAAAATATACCCGGTGTACTTCGGTATGGTCTGCAAATAAAGTACCTATTTTTATTTATTTTATTGAAACACGACATGTAACTTGGTAATCTACCTGGTGGTGAGCAGACCTACAAAGTCCATGAATGGGGTCAATCAATAATTGTTCTTAAACAATATTGATCGCTCCCACTATGCCGCTAAATGGTCAATTCAACTACCCATTTCGTAACCGCACCCTGAAAGGAGACTACCCCCTCGACAAGAAATCGATGCAGTACCGTCTCCTGAAAACCGGTGAACCCGAAAGATGACTAGGTCACTTGACGGTTTTTTTATATTATACACCCGACCATGACAAACTGTACAGAAAAACGTACACAACACCAAAAGCTAGACTACCCCTAGACCACGAAGGCAGTCAAATATTACTTACTTAAATGTAAAAAAAAAAATCACCATAATGATCTAATGATGGATACTCAAGATTTTTAAAAAAAACTTTTAATTTTAAAACAGTGCACAATATTTATTTTCCTACTTTTGTTTTTCCTTGAATCTAAGAAGACTACTGCATCGATTTAATACCTATTATATTTAATACGTATTATTATGTGGAGGTGGTAGTCTACTTTTAGGGTGCAATTGCTAAATGTGCAGTTGATTTGATGATACGTCCACGACAAAAAAAAAAATACTTTCCGGCTTTCACATTATTGACCGCCTCCATGGTCCGGCGCTTTTGACGTTGTATCCCGAGGTCGCGGTTTCGATTCCCGCACCCATGGCAAAACAATAATACTTAGTTCATTTTTCTGTATAGTTTGTCAAGATCTGGGTGTCTATAAAATACATATGTATTAATATCGTTGTTCAAGGAACTAATACTAATACAAGCTTATTTTTGTTGAAGGTTTTGGAAAGTTGCTTGATTTTTATTGTTATTATTAGGTGACTATAGTTTACTATTGGGTGACTATAGATTGCTATTGGGTGACTATAGTTTTATAATTATTATTAGTCTGTTTGTTTTGCTACCACTACGTCATCTAGCACAGTCTAAGCTAGACATTCGTCGCCCCCGCCTCGGTTACGCTACAATAGAATAAAATTGAAACATATTACTTCATTATTTATGTTTACATTTAAAACCGTTTTATTAACGCTAGGTAGACACGAATGACTAACATAGAACTTAGTCTGTGTTGCATCAAAATGTACTCTGTGTAATTATAACGATTAAAGTTAAAAATGGCGCCGCATGTACCAATTTTATTTTGCAGTTCGAACATGAAGGTAAAAACAGTGCCCGTCCGCGCGCCATTTTTAACTTTTTGTTTTTTTGTTTTTTTGTTTTTTTAGCTTCATGAGTTCGAATGACTGCTGGTACTATTGACGCCATTTTTAACTTTAAACGTTACCAATAGAGAGTTCATTTTGCTTCAGCTGAATTTACATACATACAAATCATCACGGGTGCCTTACGGCGCCCGAGACCGCCTAGACCCGTGGTCGTCAAACTGCGGCATGCGGTCGATATTTGTGCGGTCCGCGACAAAGCAAATAATTCAATAGTCAACCACCTACTAAGGCAAATTTTGCATACAAATGTAAGTAAATTGGCACCGATGCGAGAGTTAATAAGGGAATAAACAGAGACCGCGGTCGGTTTGGCTAATATTTTTGTTACAATTGCGATTAAACATTGATGGTTTTCTATTACTTAAATAATTTATTTTGAAAAACGTGCAATAGAAACTTGTATAGGTATACATTCTACCAAGAAAGTACTGAAATTCTATAAATTAAAAAGCTCCCATGACGAAATTATTTTTGTCGCTAGGTTGGCACATTGCGATTTTTACAATGGATACAAATTTGGATCAATCTGTTTAAATTGCTATGGGCATTACAAATAGAATTTATTTTGCTGAAGCGCTGAAACTGTTACATGAGTCTTATAGTCATCGAATTTATTGAAAACCGGTCGCGATGTGGTGGAAGGTTTGCTTCAATATTGAAGCAAGCCTTCCACCACCTCGTTAAAGTAAAAGAAATGGTGACTGAAAATGGTCGTATAAGTCTGAAAGAGATATAAAATGTCTGTGTTTCAATTTATCAAATACCTGAATTTTCTGCAAATAAATAATTGCGAAAAGGCTTTAAAGATTTAATAAAACATATTAATTCCAAGCCCACATGTGTGTAACTGAAAATACATGAGTTTAGCAGTTTTACATGTGAACCAGTCAACTCGGAACAAGGACGTCCGACTGTGCCGAAACCGAAAAATGCATTGTCAAAGTCGATCAAAAGTGCAGATGATGTTCATAGCGTTGCGTGGCGTTTGAGAGGCAAAATTTGTCGAAAAAGACCGATTTGTAGAAAGAAAAGTCATAGATTTTCCACCACGATAACGTGCCATTACACAAGGCTATCGTTGTGAACGAAATTCTAGACAAAACTCAAGAAATCTTAACGAATAGCCACCGTATTCACCTGATATGGCTCCAGCCGACTAAGTATTTTTTTAGATGGAAGGAAGGTCTCTATGTCTTCGTTCGACCGACCGACTGATTTCATTACCACAAACCGACGAGTGATCTAGTATATTTATATATTTCGGTTTTAGTCTGTGGGTTCATAGGTTGCAGCAACAGTTAAAGCAGCGAGGCTATTAAATAGACTCGTAATGCAAATTTGTCTGTCGATGCCTTTTTCGAACCGCAAATATATATTTATCATAGTGGGAGCGACCAATGCTGTTGAACAATAATGTATTGGTCGACCCCATTCATGGATTTTGTAAATCTGCTTACCATCAGGTGGATACAAAGTATTGACGGAAAAAAGAAAAAAAAAAAAACCGAACAGGTGTGCGGGCCCGACCGTGATACCTGCCCCCCTAGCCAAGAGCATCGGCGCTTTTTGCGACCAAGCGTCGCAGAACGGACAGTGATCGACAGAAATCGGTAGCCATGAACAATTTTTGACGTTAACTTTCATTCTGTCGAACGAGGGAGGGCGACCGCTCGGCTCGATTATTGACGTTCCGATAATATATTCAAAACCCGCGAGTAATTTTGAGTATGATGTTTTATAACACATAATAATTATATTACGAATGAATTGAGAATATAAATTAAAGCAATATACATTTTTTATCATATTAATGGTGTAAAAATTATTGTACAGTTTTTACAGATTTGTATATTAATGTTATAATTAACTTACATGCCTAATCGGAACGATATTCGTTATTTTAGTGATAAAGAGAGAGAGATAATAATGAATAAATCCTATTGGTGTAACTATGTGATATCTCGTTTTATTTTACGGGCCAATGCTTTTTACATTTGAAGGGTACAGGCAAAGAACAGGGAATGTCACAGTTTTCGCTTTTTTTGTTTTTGTATTGGTAACACTTCTATGTTTATTACAATTTCATTCCCAACCACTAGTTTTCACAAAAATTCAACAGATGTCGCTAAAATTACCTTTTTATTTATGCGCATGGCGAAAAGAACTGGGAATGTCCATGACATACTGTAAAAGAAGAAGGAATGTCCAAAATTGACAGTTGTGGTTTTGAGGTTAGGAGTTCTTTAATTTTGTTTGCTTTCTTTTGCTTTATTTGCATTGTTTACGTTATAATTTTAAATTTTAAACTACTAAGCGATGCTATCTGGCTCAGATAATGATGAAAACGATAACAGTTTTATTAATAGATCGACAAAGAAAAGAACGAAGACCGGTAGGACTGAAGACGTCATGAAAAAGTTGCGCCTTTCTTCTCATGAACAAGGGGCACTATGTAACTGTTCAAGACTCAAGTGTTTCGATAATTTGAATGAAAATAATCGAAAAAACATTATTCAATACTTCAATTCATTGGGTAGTGTCAGTGAGCAGAACTTATATTTGTCGGGGTTAATAAATGTTTATAATGTCCAACGAAGAAGAAGCAGAAAATTGGAAGGTGAGAATAGTTTTCATACAGCTGCATACAGCTATAAAGTGAGAGTTAAAGATGAAGAAAATAATATTAAAGATGTATTTGTGTGTTTCAAAGCATTCATTTCACTACATGGTATTACCAAGGGAAAGGTGGAATATCTGCAAAAAAGCTTGAAAACAACAGGTAAAGCTCCTGTAGATCAAAGAGGAAGGCATGAAAACCACAAAAAAACTGCACCAGAGATAAAAGAAAAAGTTTTTAATCATATTAATTCTTTCAAGGGTAGACTGAGTCACTACAGTTTAAAAGACAGTAGGAAAATTTACTTACCAGAAGACTTGACAATAAAGAAAATGTACAAGATGTTTTTAGAAGACAATGAAAATACAAAGCTAATGTCGTATGAGTCATACAGGCATATCTTTAACACACAGTTTAACATTGCTTTTGGTTATCCGAGAATGGATACATGCAGTTCCTGTGATGCTTATTTAGCCAAAGCTAAGGTACTTGACGAAGAAAATAAACTTGATGAATTAAAACAGCAATCACTTTTGAATAAACTTCACCTAACAAAAGCTCATGTTTTTTATGATAGGAAAAGAACAGCCAAAAGACAAAGTAAGAATCAAAAGAATTTTCTAGCAATAGCTTTGGACTTCCAAAAAAATATTTCTCTTCCAAATATAACAACAAATGATGTTTATTACAAGAGACAATTATCTATATACACATTCAATATTCATAATCTGGGAACTGCAGAATCTTATTTCTATTCCTATCCTGAAACATGTGCCAAGAAAGGATCTGATGAAGTAGTTTCATTTTTATTTGATTTTATTACTAACCACATGGACAAAGCTGTAAGACATCTTATTATATTCTGTGATTCCTGTGGGGGCCAAAATAAAAATTATACCATGTTTAGGTTCATACATACTATCACTCATGAATTAAATTTACTAGATTCTATAAAAATTACATTTCCAATAAGAGGGCACAGCTATCTTGAGTGTGATAAGAATATGGGGTTGATTAATCTTAAAACTAAAATGGAATTGCCGTTTCATTGGTATGACCTGCTCATAAGTTCAAGGACAAAACCGTCACCTTTTAATGTTATAGAAATTGCTCCAGGAGAAGTTGTTAGAGAATGGACAAAATTTTTGACTGGAAAATTCATGAAGAAATGTAAAATTCCAATTCAAAAGCAAAGAGAAGTAATGGTTTCTAAAGAACATGGTCTTGTGATACTGCACAGAGAAAATTACAATGGGACTTGGGAGAAAACTAAGATTATAAGTAATTGTTGTAATCATGTCCCTGACATTGGGTTTGAGCTTCCAGATTTTGCATATAAAGAGTTTTTACCTATAAGTGAAGCTAAGTACAAAGATTTGATGAGTCTGATGCCATTTTGTACAAGAGAAACACAAGTATTTTATGAAGCACTAAAATATGATTCCAAAAGCAAAGATTCTAATGACTAAATTGGACATTCCTTGTTTTGTACTTTTTATAAGATGGTTAGAGTTGTCTTTTCTCTTATTTTATATTATTAAAAAAACTAAAAAGTCTGTTTTTAACAATAATCTGTTTTATAATAACTAATTATTAGTTTTAAGTAAAAGTCACCGCATACTTTAATCTTAATAAAAATAATATGACTCCTAAACATTAAATTGCGTTTTTCTTATAATTGATTCATTAGGACAATCCCTGTTCTTTGCCTGCACCCTTCATTTGATTACAAACAAAACCAAGGAACTTAATACTCTCTACGAACAAACCTAATAGAAAATAGAAACATTGCAGAAAAACTCTTCGGCATCATTAATATGGCACTTTTAAGTTGTAAATATAAACTGAAGAATTCTAAATATAAATTCGAGGCATCCGGGGCGGCCCACGACCAATTTATTTTTAACAATTCTCTGATCAAGGAAGAAATATTGCAGTTATATCGTTCTCGGATTGGAAACTCACTTTTTGAATAGGTAAGAATCAAAATAAATAAGTGCTTCTAAGGTTATATATTTAATAATTGATTAGACACATTGTAAAAACATTTGTATGCCGAATAGGCGAAACAAAACGGACCTATGTGTTTACAACACTTATTTATTTACCTTTGTTTCTCATACAAATAAATGTTATTTCAGGTGATTTCGGATATGCCTTGGAACCATGATTGATTACCCCTGCCGTACCTAATTTATAGCTCAGCGGACCAATACACTGCCAAGTCAGGATATGTGTGAAGCAGGCAAATGGTTATCTCAGGGGGTCATTAAAATACCTTGGAATAGACAGAGTTCTGCACTATGAATCTGAAGAGTCTTCCCAAATTGTAATGGCTTGTGCAGCGTAATAACCAATATGATGTTACACTATAGGTGAGTTAAGAAAAATAAATTACAAATTGTCCGCTTACTTTTTTTTAAATTAAATTAATAGTATTTGGTTGAGTAGAGAAGGTAGTGAACACAGTGCAGGTGAGAGTTTAAAAGGCCTTTAAACCTACTTCGCGGTCTTAAGTCCGGGAATGCTGCAGTTCATTCCCCTGCCTTTCAACCACGCGATGGACCTGGCACCCGCACAGTGAATCCATGGTTTGCTAAGAACATTGTCTCAAATTCACTCTCCTACTATATTTAGAAGCGTGGAGTCAACTGACACAGATAGTAAAACCTGACTCCAACCCAGTTATGTTGCAATTGTGATTTTTGTTATTAAAAAAAAATTGGTCCTTTTATTTTTGTATTTTTTTTTATTTCAGGTATTTATACTTTGCAGAGTTTCAAGGACCCCCTTCCCCATCAAGAGAGGTCACAAACTATGGTGCTCAAAGTTTTAGAGTGGCCCAAGCCAAACAAAATTATTAAATAAATATTTACTTTTAATTTGTTTATGTTTTATTGTGAATATTATCCAATTTTAAGAAATCAATATTCTGGGAAATATTTAATTAAATATACATTAACAGAATCAATATAGGTGGACAAGTTTAAAGGTGTCTAGGTCTGTCCGATGGACCCATTTAAATATAGCGTATTGAATAAGAAATGCCGGTATCATTATTAACATTTCTTATTGATACTTGTATCATTTAAATGGGTCAGATTTATGAAGATTAATATTTTTTATTATGAATTTTAATTAATACCAGTCTTAATGATAAAAATATAATAAAGTCCTTGAAGAACACTTTAGTTAAAATAAGTTTTGTTTCTTTTTTACTTATTTGTTTTTGTTTGGTAAAAAAAGAGACATAACATACTATATATAAGTGTTCTTCAAGGACTCAAAAAGTTTTTTTTATGAATACCAGTGTGTTTAATATTAAGATTTGTAGATATGCTTACCATTATGATAAGTATATCTACAAATGCCTACATTAGATACATGTAATTCCCTAATAGTATTCATATAAAATAATGAAACGTTACTCTAAGTACCATCCTAACTATAGTGCTTGCATGGATGGTTGGAATTTAAATTTCTCTAATTAAAAGAGCTTGTATAAACAATATAGGTCTAATAGTACATACTACATATACCCTACTTAGTACTATTTATATAATAATACTAAGTAGTTTTTACTTAACAATATTATACATATATATTACAGCGTTAAGTGAATATTTTTATGTGTGTGCATGTATGGGTCATATAGTGTATATAATAAAATACCTAATATTGTAAATATCTAATGTGGCTGAGTAATGAGTATAAATTGTATATATTATTATTACTAAGGCTAGGATTTTTTTTTTAATAATAATATACCAGTATAAAAGGATTCTTTTAAATTTGAAACTCAAGGAGGTGAAAAGTCATTCTGTACAACTACAAAGACCATCATCAGTCCCTGAAATACTAAAAGTTGTAACTTTATTAGTAATGGTCAAGGAAAATCATATTCTTTTAGGGCACTATATACAATTATATTATTAAAGAAGAATATAGCAATATATATTAAACCATAAGTTTGTGCGGCTTGTGAAACATTCTAGGTCTTCACAAAGGCTCTGAAAAATCCTTTGTTAAGCCTAAAATGTTACCTAAACTCTCCCTGGTATCCCCAATTTCTTTGAAAATGTGAACTTTTCATTAAAAATAAAGAAATAAATAAAAATAAACTTTATTTGTTGATATATTACAAGAATTTATACATGTTTTCTTAACTTATTGCCTAATATTGGTTTGTTTGATTTAATGTTGTAACACTTCTATCCACTTTTATCAATCAAGATCAGATATTTGTTCAGGTTGTCCTCGGACATAGGCCTCCTCCAGCAAATACCATTGGCAGCGGTCTCCAACTACTCTGCATTGGGATGTTTTGATTTTTTTATACTTCTTTCAGAGACCTGAGAACATACATACTCTTCTATGTATTTCTTTCTCCATTTGTTTATGTCTGTTTGTCATAGCTTTGGTTTTCACACATGCTTCTTTTAAGCCCCGCTTTTCCCCTTCTCTTGCTAGTTGTTTGCATAATAACTGGAACTAGGTCATCAGCAAATCTCAGTTGAGATATTTTACTTCCATTTATGTTAAGCTCATAGCTATTCCAAATAATTCTAATCAATGTAATTAACGAAAAATTTCCTCCAACCAAAAGTTTCCTTGTCGGACTCCTTTTATTCGTAATTCTTCTCCAATTTTTCCTAGTCGTACTTTTGCTGTAGGTATAGTTTTAAAATTGTTATATTACTCCTTAGTCCTTATGATTCTTGAATATTTAGTTTGATCACACTCTGTGTTTTGAGATGCTTTGTAAGTATGAAATAGAGAGAACTTTTCGTTGCTCTAATCTATATTTGGCGTCGATGAAGACGTCACTCGTTATTTGCACTTACTAATAAATTTTATTTATGCATTTTAATTTACACAACGCAATAAAAAACTTCTAAAACAAAAAAAAACAATTCTTTAAGTTAATTTAAATCAAAACAATGGCGTCGTTTTGATAGAATATAGCTCGAAAGGGAGACCCCGACCACCCGCCCGTATACAGTCGAATTTAGCGTCTAGCATTCGCAAAAAACGAACAAAAATGTGTTCTTGGCTGGCAATTCCCTCCGAGTATGTAGCGGTTTCTGTCAATATGTATGGGGAAATTGGCCTCTCGCGAGCGCTTTAACGAAAACGAATGCCCAACGCTCACCGTCCGTGTTCTTGGCTGGCAATTTGTTCTGTCAACGCATTTAACGAACGTGACGTCATCACCAAATGTCATCTTCATACAAAACTTTCGTGCGCGCTTTTAGCGCTCATGCTCTTGGCTAGGGGGGCTGTGGCCCTTGGCCGGAAAAGTGTGACGATATCTGCGTTCGGGTGAAGTGAACCAGTATTGCCATCAACATTATTTTTTAAGGGATCGTACCAAACACTAGAAAAAGTCGTATTTTGGGTATAAATCTACAAAAAAAATAGTACGCATTGAAATTTCAATAAAACAATTTTAATCTTACTTTTTTTTATATTAAATTTTTAAAGATAATAAAACATAGAAAAAAATCCTGAGGCTCGATTACGAGATTTTAACGTTCAGCAAGAAACGGTCACGACCGGCGTACGCTCCGACTTTCTTGTCCAACGTCCACTGCTATTACGAGATTATTTATCCATCGTTACCGTTTGACCGTCCGCTCCTTTCCGTATGTATATATTACTTTATGGTCACTAATGTCATCCCATACAAATGTCCACGCAAATCTTGTCGACGTTCGGCGCACGCTCACCGTTCAAATAACTCGTAATCGACACTCAGGTGGGTGGGACTCGAACCCACGAACTACACACTCTATACGAGTGAAGTTAGAAGTCCTAGTTTCTAATACTAGATGGGAGCGTTTTTTTTTTTTACTTTTTTCAGTATTTTATATTTATGCATTTTTATAAATTCCTTATTAGGATACATAACCACTAAGAAAAACTACCAGCCACTAAAACAAAATTTCCCCGCTGAAAGACTGGTCTAAACAACCAATTTTAGTGGAAAATCCACTAAGTTGGCAACACTGGCGGCCGCAAGTGATCGCGCGTGCAGACTCTGTACGGATCGCGCGGGCGGCCGCAGAACGCGTTTGGTTTGAACCTGTCGATACAAGTACTACTGCAGTAACTGATTGCCACCGCGGCCGCCACCGCCACCGCGTTGGTTTGGCCGAACCTTTATAGTGATTAGGCTCGGGTTAATTTCAATCTATAACTTTTTTTTTAAAATGTTATAAAAGATATTTCTATGGTTGTTTTTTTTTTCAAACAATTATTGGTGTATTCCTTACAAAATAAGATCTTAGTTTTTATTAAAACATTTATAACTTTTTTAATGAATAAATATTATAGGTGATGAAAATATTTTTTTTCTTGGCAAATAATTTGCGACAACCCTGTTCCAAAGAATATTTTGTGTGAAAATTGAAAAAAATGGCTACCTAATTTTGGTCACCTAATTTGCAGACAGAAAAATGTAAGTTAGTTATTTTATAGAATTACGTTCGCATCTTTGCTTAGTTTTGTATGTTCGCTCCAAAATTCACACAAACAAGTCTTAAAATGGCAATTAAAGAATGGCAAAGTTGGGCACTTTTTCACTTTATTTTGCCCACTTATTTATATTTAGTTTTTACTGAAACTAAAAGGCAAATTAGATTTTTAAGCAAAGCAATTTATCCCAAATATAATTTGCTAAACTAATACTAGCCTTGGTTCTGTTTATTGTACATACTTATTCGTCAGTGAATAAAAAGGTGTAAAAAGCGGGCAATGTTGGAGGATTTGACAGTACTTGACAAATTACTACTACTCATTAAGCCATTTATGAATAAATAACTTTATTACTCGGTAAAAAGGTTGATTTATATTTCTGTATTATCCGTATGCGAGTATTACACTTACTAAACACAGAGCCTATATTGGACAAACTGCTACTACTCATCAAGCTTTTATAAATAAACAACTTTATGACTCAGTAAGAAGGTTGATAATTATTTAAGAAGCCAGTAAAAGGTTTCGCGATCCCGAACGTCTAATAACGTCTAAATGTTGTTTTCAGAGATATCAAAGTTTATTTTTAATGAAAAAGAACGTAGAGGTGTAAATATTACTTACTCGATCCTAATTAGATAGTATATTTATAAAAAATATATTAACTTTTGAAAAGACACCCAAAGTTTGATTTATGATTCTAAAAATATTGCTTTAGTTTTCATTTTAAAACTAAACAGATTTTTTATAAAGAAATTATGTAATTAGGATCGAGTAAATAAAATCTACACCTCCATGTTCTTTTTATCCAAAACAAAAACTTTATTATAACTAAAAACAACATTTAGATGTTTTTTGACGCTCGAGTTCGCGAATCCTTTTCCTGCCCACTTAAGTCCCATTCACATGCGTGGAACTATATAGACTTCCTAAGAACAGAGCCCATAATGGACAAACTGCTACTACTCATCAAGCTTTTACCTTACCCTTTTCGCTAGGCAGTTTGGTCGTGTATTCTATCAATTGGATGTTGTCATTTTCATTATATTCGGTAAGAATTAAGTATTTTATTTTATCAAAAACGTTTATTAAGTTATAGTGCCTCGGAGAGCACGTTAAGCTGTTGGTCCCGGTTTCAATATACCAACTTGTGAAACTGTTTATACATGTTTTATTGAGTCTATTCAAAACGTCGCAACGACCTAGCCACTTGTTCAGTGTAGACTCATACCATCGGCTACGACGAGGTGGGATTAAAACCTGTGATGATATATATGTATGTTTATTAAGTACCTACTTTACAATAATATTGTAAAGTAGGTGAAGGCCTATTTCAATATTATTGAAATAGGCCTTCATTATTATTTTTGAATTTACACAGTAATCTTTAAAATTTTTAGTTGTAAGTTATAAATATCTTGAACGTAAGAATTAAAGATTCTTCCGTAGCTGCTTAATCCGTAGCTAATTACAGAGTCAGCCAGAGCCATGTATATTAACCTGAGTGTTTTATAGTAATTTATATTTTAGGATTGAAAGTTTGTTCATAATGGATCAACTCGTCTATCGATAAAAATGTATAGGATCTTCGATCAATTAGTTATTTCAGGAAATGATAGCTATGGGTAGAACTCGATCGTCGAGAAACGTCAAATAACATTTTATTTTCAGTTTCGATCGATCGACACGTGTCAATCGGTATTTCACGTGGCTTCCCGGTTGAAGGTTTAATCGTGGGACTGACGACTGAAACTCTTTTTAAAATAACTAACTTATCATCTGTCTACATCACGGAATAGAAAAAACAAGTGGAAGTGCAAAGTAGGCGTGTTTAGTGTGGCACAATTAAGCGTAGCTACGCTTATTTGATCCCAGTTGTTATCAGTCGTGTCTAACATCGTTTCGAGTTGGTAGTCTCGCGTCGTTCCTGATTTTTCCGCATAATTATTGTAAATATGCCGTATTGTTGCATTCTGGAGTGCAAAAACGATAGTAGGAGAAAAAATCTTCGTAATGGAGGTGTTTCGTATCATCGGTAAGTACGATTTTGTTAGTATTCTTTAAAAACCTTAGCTTATTTTAGTTTACTAATAATTGTAGTTTAAATGAAGTTAAAATCAACCTTATGTAATTGTAATAAAGAATACTTTAGATTGAAATTGGGATTTCAAAAGTTCTTTGCTACTCGGTTAGTGTTGTAGTGGGTGCTTATCGATATAACTTATTTATTTAAAGAAAAGAAGAAACAGTTCGGCAGTTATACAAAATTATATACTTGCATATTTTTTTTAATATTTATTCATATTGTATCGCAAACAATTTTTTAATAGTATGGGCTTAGAATAATAAAATGTACGTGTAAACTCTTTATAACGATAAACTCCCTATACGTAGAAGTGAGCACAATTTGGTTGGTTTACCTTAAAACACATACATAAAAAAGTCTTTATAGCGCAGCAGCCATCCAAATCAATGGCATTCCGAAAAGATTTCCTTTCTTGTGAATATACCTAAATTATTATATTTTAAATAAAAAAAAATGGTTTCTGAGATATATATTTAATTAAGACTCGTCACGTCATATGCCCAAACAAAATTGGGGTCTGTACCATTGCGACTAAAAACTCATTTTTTTTAAATAACGATAAAAAATATTTTTATAAAATGTAATATTGCAGGCAAAAATAATTTCTTCATTTTGCCTAATTTCTTTATTTTTATTACAAAAATACTAGTTATATTAAGATTGCGTCCCAAAGTTTTGTTTCGTGCTCACGTCACGACAACGTCACCCAACTCAACTTAAAAAAATATACATACGAGTATCTCAAAAATGAGTTTTTTAAGCCTTTATATTTTCTAAAAAGTTTTCCCTTCCATCTACGTTTAAATATATAGAGCACATTTATATTTAAAAAAAGCATCGATATCGATACTTTAAATATTTTATTATGTCGCCGCCTTTAAATTATTATATTTTTATGCAAGGAAAGTTCCAGAATAAACTAAAATACTCTTTTTATATAAAAGATAATATGCCTTATGTCGACTGAACAAAACATTTATTCGAATGTTGTAGTAATCACGCCATCTGTGTAGGAATAGCAGAACCTTTTATATGAGGTTCTTACTAATTTATGATAGATGGCATGATTATTTTTTTATATGAATTTGAATCTAATTATTTGGAGAATCAAGACGAAGTGGTTATAGATTCAATACTTATAGATATATGATTTTGGCGACACCGGTTCTAATACATTTCGTGCTTTATAGCATTTCCACTTGTTTTTTCTATTCCGTGGTCTACATAGTACTCTATTTAATTTGTAGGCTGTAGGGTTCATAGAGACCCTTGCCTTCTCTATATTTGAGAAAACCGAAAAAAAAAACATCTTTTAATCTGTGCATGAATCTGTCATTTTTCTGTTGATTGTGCTAGAATTAGGATTGCGGTTTTGTAAAATTCCTCAAAAATTACAGCTATTAATTTACTTTTATCGCTGTTAAATCATAAAATAAATTCTATTTAACAATAATGTCGTTTCTAGTGAAACATTTTGCCCGGCGGGTTAGTATTTTTATTTTTTTTAGTGTCGGAAACTAATATAGATTAATGAAAAATAATTAATATTTCGTAATCGATACGTATGTAATAAGTTTTAATATTTTCAGGTAATAAGTCCGGCTCTTTCTACAGCTAAAAAAGCAACTTTTTCAACTGGTAAGTTCTTTGTAAATTTGTTACATAACCTATAGCAATTTCTACTAAAAAATATTATAAACTAAACTTGCTATGATATTTATAACCTTTTATTTTTAGGTAATGCTTTGTTGACTCCCAGAGTTCAAAAACCAGCACCAGATTTTTCTGCGACTGCTGTAGTCAATGGTGAATTCAATCAAATCAAACTAGCAGATTTTAGTGGAAAATATGTTGTTCTCTTCTTCTATCCTTTAGATTTGTAAGTATTTATTGATTTCCTAATTACCTATACCAAAATAATTGAAGTACCTACTAATGTCTGGTCCCTATAAGTTTAATGATTGGCAATGGTAAGCGTAACCTTGAGTTTGTAAAGAAAGTTTACAAGACCCAAACTGACATCCCCATTGTTTTTTTTTGCCCTAACCAATATTATATGATTGTCGGTAGAAAGCCCTCTCTCGTGTTTAGTTATTCCTTACTTTAATATGAAATAATGCATTTTTATAAATAATTAATATAAATATTTACAAATAACTATTTTATATAAAATAAGTTTTGTTATATTGGTTATTTAAGTAAGTAATAACTTTTCTACTCTAACTATAATTAATTTAAAAACAATATATAAAATGTTTTATGGGAAAACAAAACACTGTCAGATCGCTTTGCTTATTTGTTCTGTGAAAATTATGTAAACACAATGAAATTTTTGTCATTTAGATTTCTAAATAAAGAATCAAGGATTACACCAACCAAATAGGTTTAAATGGGCAATGGAGATAATGTATGCTTGACAATCCGCAATAATTTTGATATTAGAGGTTATACAAACACAAAGTAACCTTGACTTGGTTACTCGTAAATAGGTGTGAATTTCCACCAAAAGTTCAACTCCTACCTTACTGATGAGGAACCTGAGGCTCTACCATGGGTTTTTGCTTCATAGCAACGTAACGTTAATACGTGAGGAACAACCAATAGGGTTGCTTTATTTTTGGTAACAGGATTTAATAAAGCGATCTTTTTGGTGGTTCCTAACTTTTTAACGTAATGTTGCTACAAAGCAAAAACCTCTGGTAGTGAACTCGACTTCATCTAATATTAATTTATAATCTACTCAGGACTTGTGGCGTATTTGTGGTTTCTCATTAAAACTATCATATAAATCTAACGCTACAATAGTCTCCAGACCACTATCTCTGTCCATATATTCTATTTTGATTTACAAAAACTATAAAATAAAATTTAATGAAACCATAAGTATCGCGTAAACCATGGATCTTCAGCTATATAGTATAGGGACTGGGCATAAGACAGGTCTCATAAATTTATAGTGAGTGTTGATATTTAAGCTTTAAATTAGCCCTCATTTTGGATACAGAGAATCCATGTATAGCTAAGAACATAGTATATTTTATATACAATAAATATATTTTCAAAAAAAAAACAGTTATATGTTAGGTTTTCAGGTGACTACTGCATAAATTTCTTTTCGAGGTGCCTCCTTTTTACAGAGTAAGCATGCTATCTCTTCAACCTCATTGTTGATTTTCATCAGACAAGATTTAGGTCAAAAGCAGAATCTGTATATAATAAAAATATCAGCTGCAAAGCTTGTATACAGTTGAAGTATGGGGACTTGACTCAAAATTAACTTTTTCTGGCTTTTTGTGTTGAAACTTTGAGAATTCTTGGTTCCGAGGTCACAAACATTCTCTGTGATCCCAGAAATCATGTATCTGAATCCCATGACTTCAAAAAAAAATGTTTAGTTTTATCTATACTAATCTATACTAATATAATAAAGAGGAAAGATTTGTATTTTTGTATGTTTGTAATGAATAAACTCAAAAACTACTGGACCGATTGCAATAATTTTTTCACCATTAGAAAGCTGCATTATTCAGAAGTAACATAGGCTATATAATATCACGCTAGGTCCTATAGTTGTGGAGCAGTAACCAAAAATGTTTTAAAAACGGGGGAAAAGTATCGTTTCTGAGGCCTTCCGTGGCGTGCGCTGAGCATATAGTTAAAGTTATACAAACCTGTGCGAAGCCGGGACGGGCCGCTAGTTAGTTAATAAAGGTGATATGATGTTTTAGTTTTGTACCAACTCAGAAAAAACAAAACTTGAGTTAACCCGAGTTAAAATTCACGTAACTCAGGACTGAACTTGAACTCAAGTTTACTCAATGAAACGGAGTGAATGTTTTTTTTTTTTTTTAATATTATTTTTTATTCTCTCAGCTTTGCTAATAGTTTTAAAAAATTGGAACAGATAAATAATATTTGAAATTGAATGTATTTTTCGACCCAAAGACAAGACAAATAATATATAAGATGCGAGAAATATATTCAAATATAAGAGCATCTTGAACCAGTGTTTACAGCTTGTACAGTCTCAAATGATCGGCAAAATTTGCTTCATGACAATTTCATTCGGTTTTCGACTCGAGTCGACCATCCCTATGATGTTTATTATGTCACATTTATTTTACTTTTTACAAATTCAATGCATTAAGGTTTTTTTTTTTGTGGATAATTAATGCAATGCATAGAGGCCATTAACTGAAGTAAATAATAATAAATGAGAGCTAAAGTGTTTAGCCAAATTATCTTAACCAATGCTTATTTATAGTTAAAGTAACTTTGTATTTTTATTTTATTTCAGCACATTTGTCTGTCCCACAGAGTTGATAGCGTTCAGTGAGAAAGCTAATGACTTTGCTAAGTTAGGCTGTCAGATCATCGGAGTGTCCACAGACTCTGAGTTCAGTCACTTGGCATGGATTAACACTCCTAGAAAGGTAGTTATTTTTACATTAATATGTAATACTACTGTATATATTTTTTTCATATAAATAATCCCAAGAATCTGCTTTTTTCTGAATTCTGCTTCAGGTATAATTGCACCTAAATTAGCAATAAACAGCTTTATTTTGTATATTTTATTATTTTATGTAATTAATAACAAATCAATGATTATTGGATGATGATAGAACAAATCATTTGTATTCTCATTAAATTTATGTGATTTACCCTCATATCCTAAGTGAATTTTCACCCAACCAAGTTTATAATTTTTTCACCAAATGCCTAATCAAGAAAGACTAAAAGATAACCTCAAGGACATTCCTTGAGTTGTTTGAAGTTCAATGTTATGTTCATAATTGTATGCAAAAATCCTTCTGTTGTGGGTAATAAAAATATTAAAAAACTTTTTTTTTATTTCGAAAAATAAAAATAATGACACAGAAAGATTTATAAATACAATGACCGACAAAAATATTACTGTTTAGTAATAAAGTATTATTGGAAGTGTGGAAGCCAATTTTGTATGGGGAATACGGAGTTCGTGATTACAAATGCAGTGCCCTTAGGAAACAACTTTAAATACATGGGTTACACTCAGATTTTCTACAAACCTATATTTACCTCATTATTTTATATTTATCTTTCAACAAACCAAATGGAGTCATTAATAAAAATGTATTTCAGGATGGTGGTTTAGGTAAACTAGATATTCCTCTGCTATCAGACTACCAGAAAAAAATCTCACAAGACTATGATGTGCTATTAGAAGGCGGATTTGCACTAAGAGGTAAAAAAAAATTTTTTACCATAATATTTTTTGACCTCTATATTCAGGGTGGCCACTTTCTGGAAAATACTGGAAAACCTGGAAAAGTCAGAGAACACGTTTAGCGTTTTCCCTGACTTTTAGGTCAGGGAAAATATTTAAAGTACACACATAACATGCTACTGTAAACGACTGGCAACCTAAGCGGGGCGATTCTATCTAAGTTCAAAATACGCTTATTTTTTTAAGAATGTGAAATATATTTTGTTGCTCTATATTTCCCAAAAATTATTGTTTCTATTTTACAATTTTTATCTCAATAACATATTTGTTCCCAAAAATCAATTTAAAAAAAAATAGTATATTTTTGGGTTTTATTCTTTTTGAAGCTCATTACAGTCAGGGAAAATCTAAAAAAAGTGACTGGATTTAGCTGGCCTAGTGGGGGCTATAAAAGTTGTTTAAAATCAATTATTAATTTACCCCATTCATGGACTTTGGACATAGACAAGTAGATACAAAGTCACATGCCGTGCTCCAATAAACAAAATACATAAAAAAATCGTCAATTCCTTCGCCTGTTTGGTAACTACGTCCTAAAAGATACTACTATCTCAACAAGAAATTTATGCAGTAGTCTCCAAAAACCCGGTGAATCCACAGACTAAAATATGACTAAATCACTTGACAGATTTTTCATTTATATAAGCGGTGGGAATGAAACCAGTTTATGCTCAGCTTGCCACTTGTTTGGTGTAGAAGCAGAATACCATGCTTAATAATATGTCTATTAATTATACTAAATAGTAAATATAATGTTTGTAATCCGCTGCATGTGTCATGAAATAAATACATAAAATATATTTTCAGGTTTATTCATAATTGATGGCAAAGGTATAATAAGGCACATGTCAATAAATGATTTGCCTGTGGGAAGGTCTGTGGAGGAGACCTTGAGACTTGTTCGTGCTTTCCAGTTTGCAGACAAACATGGAGAAGGTAAATAAATATATAAAATTGTATTTTTTAGCTATTGACAGCCTCCGTAGACTAGTGATTGAACCTTAGGCTTTGTATCCGGTTCAATTTCCACCCATGGCAAAAAAATATTAATACGTTTTTTTCTGTACAGTTTGTCATGGTCTGGGTGTTTATAAAATATTGTATGTATTTTATTGTTGCTTCTGGTACAAGCCTAGAGCTTAGTTTGTGACCAGAGCAACATGTGTAATTTGTCCTACATATTATTATATGTTGTTAATTCTTTTCTGACTGAAGTGCATAGGAAATGGATTTGCGTACTTGAATTAAAAAAAACATCTAATTGCTGTTTTCAGTGATAATAAAGTTAGGTATACGTGGTGGCCTAGTTGGTTAGACCTTGGACTTAAAAACACTTAGGTCCCTGGTTCGAATCCCGGTGTGTACCAATGAGTTTTTAAATTAAAAATTTATGTACATTTGTTTGACAACACCACTATAGTGCCTCGGAGAGCACGTTAAGCTGTCGGTCCCGGTTTCACTATACTAACTTGTGAAACTGTTTATAGATGGGTTATTGAGTCTATTCAAAACATCGCAACGAGCTAGCCACTTGTTCGGTGTAGACTCATACCATCGGCTACGACGAGGTGGGATTAAAATCCCTCCGCTGGGTACCCTGGGGCCGTCTAGGCGGTCTCGGGCGCCGTAAGGCACCCGTGATGATACATCATAAAGTTGTAGTTTTTTAAATAACATGCAGGTGTAGATTTTACACTTACTCAATCCTGATTACATAATTTATTTATTAGACATTCTGTGTTGTTAAGTTTTAAAATGACTAAAGTAATATTTTTAGAATCATAAATCAAACTTTGGTTTTCTTTTCAAAAGTTAATAGATATTTTATAAAGACACCATCTAATTAGGTTTAAGTAAGTACTATTTACAGCTGCATGTTCTTGTTTTTTTTTAAACCAACTTCAATACTTGAATATCACTGAAACCCACATTTTTATACATTCAAATTCGCGAATCCATTTCCTGGCTTCTTAAGATCAATACAAAAC
Source organism: Monopis laevigella (assembly GCA_947458855.1). NCBI lineage: Eukaryota > Metazoa > Arthropoda > Insecta > Lepidoptera > Tineidae > Monopis > Monopis laevigella. The sequence goes on from OX381599.1 coordinate 9,630,550, forward strand.
ATGAGTTGTATCTTCACTAAAGATAGCTTCAGAAATATCTTAGAAGCTAATTGACATTCTGATTCGAGACTACAGCATCGATTTATTGTCGAGCTGGTAGTCCTTGCTGCGGTTACGAAACAGGCGATAGATTTGACGATAAAGCTGAGAGGATATTAAAATAGACTCGTAATGCAAATACGACTATTTCGTAACCTCATCATTTAGCCGGCACAATGGGAGCGATCAATATTGTTACAATAACTTTGTAGGTCTGCTTACCTTCAGGTATCAGATACAAAGTCACCTGTTGTGCTCCAGTAAAATTACAACATTTTTAACAACTGTTGGGAACAATGCCAACATAAAAATGTTTAATTTAATATTTATTCTGTATGAAAACATAGTCAAAATTTTGTTAACCTCCTTGTGTCGGCCATACAATTTTTTTTCTTTTTGTTGGCAATATTGCTAACAATAACAGCTTTGTACAAGATAAAAATAATGAACCCATTTATAATTTTAGTGTGTCCAGCCAACTGGAATCCTGATACAAATTCCAACACCATCAAACCAAATCCTAAGGAAAGCAAAGAATACTTCCAAAAGGCTAACTAATGTCCTAAATTGTAAGTCAAGAAAAACTATAGTCTGTGTAACTTTTACTTTCTCGTCAATCGTTAACTCTCCACCAATAGATTCGCTTTATTTTCAGATATTGTCACAATAATCTTGAGCCTTATTCCGAGTTTGCAATCGCTAAACACGACAAGACGTTACGTAAACTATAAATATTGAAATATAAGTTCTATCCTGTTAATTATAATTGATATTGAAATTCCAATGCTCGACACATGTTCAAACTTGCGAAAAATTCGTGTATTTCAAGATGGCGGTATTATTATAGACAACCTAATACAGACTATATAACCATTGGAATAGAACTTATATTTCCATATTTATAGTTTACGCAACGTCTTGTCGTGTTTAGAGGTTGAAATCTTGGAATAAGGACCCTTGTCTGGGATTTTTGGATATCAGTGGATGACTAAATATCATTGAATGACAAAATAGTCATCAATTTCTAAAGTTAGTAGTTTTGAATCTCATCGGGTGACTAAAATATCATATGATATCAATATGAGTACCACTCGTAAATAAAGTCACTGATGACAACTGTTTGTTTGTTATGAAATGTATTTATTATGAGAATAATATTTTCTTCGTTTAATGAAACGTTAGTAATGAGTGCTACGCTATGATTTTCAAAAATACGACTTTTGGTAAATTGTGATACCTTGAGTCATCGGTGACATACAAAAATCCCTTAGGACCAAATTCTCTTCAATTTAATTTCTTGTTTGTATGGTTTCTTGCTTTTCTGTCTAGTTGTGAAAAGGGCACTAACTAAGGAGTATAAAAAATATTAGTGACTGTGTTATTTCTTTTAGTTTAAATTTAACTTGTTTATAAAAATATGACAGACAAAATACATAAACCCAAATTTTCTTAAATTAACTTCTTCAAACAAATCTTCTTTTTTTCTTTAAACTTTAATTACAAGTGGGTAGATTAATAAAGTGATAGAATGTAAAGTAAAAGTGGGACAATAGGATGGGAAGAAATTAGGAAAGGACTTAAATAAATCAATCAATCAAATCATACAAGCTGTGTTTTCACAGTTTTTTAGACTCAATAACCTTCCTGAAAAAAGTTGGTATAGTGAAACTGGGACCGACAGCTTAACATGCTCTCCTAGACAATATTGTGGTGTTGTTAAACAAATGTATATAAATTGTTAGATTAAAAACTCATTTGTACACACCGGAGTTTGAACCAGGGACCTAAGTGTTTTTAAATCTTAAGGTCTAACCAACTCTGCCACAACATTACACGATAGAATTATGACAAATTAAGGGATTGTGATAATTAAAATAAGGGTCTGATTGGTGGAAAATTAACAGAGTTAGTTAAACAAAAAAAACTTAAATTATGTCCTTTGTTGTAAAAGCCCAAAAGTGAAACTAGGGTGGCAATGCTTTAAGCCATATGAACTAAATAACTTTTTGTTTTAAAGATTTATCAACTAGGAATTTAATGGTTAAAAAAAATCAATACTGTTTTTTAATATCATTCTTTGATTTAAGAGATACTTAATTTTATTTTTGCATTTAGGTAATTTAGGGCAGATTTTTCAATGGTCAATTAAAGTTATTCGACAGTTAACTTGTACGAAGAACTGTCAATTTTATTAATTCTCTATACAAGTTATCTGTTACATAAATTTATCCAGTCAAACAACAGTTCTTCATACAAGTTAACTGTCGAATAACTTTATCTGACAATTGAAAAATCAGCCTTTAATAAACAAAAAATAACTTAGAATTAGTAACAAAATATTTATTTAGTGGTATATATTTCGAATACTTTAGCATTTAATGTTGTTTTAATGGGGATCGGAAATAAATTATTTTTATATTAATTAATTTGTTTTATTATCAAAACCATTTTTTAGATACCATATTTAAGGCTTTCCAAGTATACAATGCTGCCAGAATAAATTATTTATAAAAATATATGATGTTAAAAAAAAAATTTTTACTAACGCTTTCGTGGACTAGTGGTTGTATCCGGAGGTGGTGGGTTCGATTCCCATAGCAATTTTTTTTTTTTTTTTTTTTAATAACTCAGCATGTGACCTTGCATCCACCTGGTGTTAAGCAGTAAGCAATGTCCAGGAATGATAGCAATAAGCGGATGCATACAGGTGCACCGCTGGTTGCCATCATTATGCCGGCTTAAGATGCCTATTCACGCTTCGTTTAAAGGACTCTAGGTTATAAGAGAAAGGAAACACGCAAGCTGGTAGGGCATTCCATATTTTACATATTAGTACGTTTTTCAGTACTGTTGGTCATGGTATAATATGTATTATATCGTTGCTTCTTGTACACATAGTACAAACCTAGAGCTTTGTTTGTAACCAGAGCAATATGTGTAAATTGCCCTCCATAAAAAAAAGATATAAGAATATACGTTTATTTGGCAGCATTGTCGGCGGCCATTTGCAAAAAAAAAACAATGTAATTTTATAGGGTAAAATAATAATAATATATTAAAAATAAAATTTATAAAAACAATAAATTATTTATAAAAAAAACTGTATACAAATGCACATAATGTAAAATTAACAAGTACTTTATATAATTTTGCAAATAATAATGTTGGGTATTTACTACACTGTATGTTTTAAACCAATAGCTGCAGCATGAGCTATCACAGCTTCTGCCGCTTGTCTTATTTCCAAATAGCTAGTAGCATTCTGCCTCCAAGATTCTGTGGCTACCTTCGAAGCACCCTCTAAGGCGTTAAGGTACTTCAGGGCTAGGGAAATATTCCCTTTTTCTATCCAATAGCTGTTAAGTTACAAAAAAAAAATAAGCTCTAGGCTTGTACTATGTGTACCAGGAACGTTTTTTTTATTGGAGCACGGCATGTGACTATTATCTACCTGATGGTGAGCAGTTCTACAAAATCCATGAATGGGGTCGATCTATATCACCGTTTAAACAGCATTAACCGCTCCCACTATGCCGGAAATGGGCGGTGACAATACGATTTTACATTACGCACCCAGAAAGGAGACCACCTCGACAACGACAATAAATTGATGCAGTAATCTCATGAAAACAGGTAAACTCACAGACCAAAACTTTCATAGGTTTCAGGAGAAATGCTGCATCCATTTTCATGAAAGGAGACTACTCTCCTTTCATGGTACGGTTACAAAACGCGCGATGGATTTGACGTTAAAGCTACGATGATATTAAAATAGACTCGTATATGCAAATACGTCTATGTCATCGCCCATTTCGTATTTGTTTGCATTTAGCCGGCATAGTGGGAGCGTTGAATATTGTTAATCGACCCCATTCATGGATTTTCTATGTATGCTTACCATCAGGTAGATATAAAGACACATGCTGTGCGCCACGGGCGTAGCCAGGGGGTAAGTAGATAATTTCTCCGTTAAAATTTTTACTAATTATATTGTTTATGTATTACAAAAAAAAAAAAAAAAAACATATTTTTGCAGTTCCAAAACATTATCTTTTTCCTAAATAAAACCTACCAGTCTCTTTTATTCCCGGGAAATTATTGTACCTATTTCGGAACACATTCCTAGTGTGCGATGACAGCCTCCGTAGACTAATGGTTGGCGTTGTTTCCGGAGGTCGTGGGTTCGATTCCCACATAGTACAAGCCTAGAGCTTAGTTTGTGACCAGGGGCCTGACCAAAGAACACGGTCCCCAATAGAATCGCCGCATCGATCGATAAAAAGTATAGGAATTTTACTCTATGGTAGAGCCTGATCGACGAGAAACGTCAAAATTCCATACATTTGGCTTTCGATGGGTATTTCGATTCGATTATCGATTAGCTCTTTGGTAAGGCCCTAGAGCAATATGTGTAATTTGTCCTACATGTTATTATTATTGACTTTCGAAATTATTTATTATCCGCGTCCGTAATTATTATTAAAACCTACCTAGACCTATTTAGCAGATCAAACGTGTCCAATGAAGGGGAGACTTCTGGGGGAGGCTTCTCTAACGCTTCTGCTTTAGGTATTTCTGATAGCTGTAATTAAAAAATAATTAAATTACTTAAATCGACACGTCGATCGGTCGAAAGTGAACATATAGACAATATTTCCTATACATTTTTATCCGTCGACAAACCGATCGAAGCGTCTAAAATGTCGTTTTAATATTATGATATAATAATAATATTTAACAACATTAATCACATTTAACAGCTTTAGTGTAGCCAGGGGTGTACCACTCCGCGCTTTAGGTATGAAGCTACAAGTACCCGGCCGTACCCACGGATGGGTTGTTTTTGAGGGCTGCCGCGCACCGGCCGAGTCGCACGTTTGTATGATCCTCACTAACGTGCCTCGTCGCGATATTTAATATTAACTAAAATGAGATCTAAGGCTTATTGTGCCACATTCGGTTGCTTAAATAATAGTAACAAGTATCCGGACCTTACGTTTTTCATACTTTCAAAGGACCTCAAAAGGTAAATAAATCCACGCCTACCACGGTTATTATTAGACAGGTACACTAAAAAAATATCAAAACGTGTGTCTAGTAGTATGTTAATAAGAATTCGAATTTTCATTACTCGCCACCTTTCCTATGTACCAAATGTTGTCCTTGTTATAGTAGTCTAAGTCTCTCGTATTTACCTACGTACTTGGTTAGATATTTAATTACTACTTATAGTAAATAGTTTTATTTGATAAGTATAGGTAGTAATAGTTAGTGCACTACCATGAACTAACTATTAATAGAAATATTATGCATTTTTCATAAGTAGACAACATGTAATACAATAACATGTAGACAATGTTCGTACATACTTAAAAACTACGCCCAGAAGGTAAAAAATATATATATGTATAATAATTGGTAAATTTATTACCCGTTAAAATTAATTAAAACTTCAGTACCCAATCATAATCCAAATGTCGTAAAAACAACACATAAATTATGAGCATTTTCAATTATGTCTAGCTTTATTTATTTATATATAATAACGGTATTTAAAATTTCTCAAATGAAAACTCTAACACTACAAGATTTACTAAATAACTTCAAAGAACTTGACAAAAATTACCGAACGTACTATTATGGTGAACTCGAAAATAATTCTAACGAAAAAAAATTTGAAGAAATTATCGAAGATAAATTTAAATCGTTTAACAATGATGCAGTGTCTTGTGGATGCAGATTTGAGATAAATAGAAATGATAATGTTGAAATAACTAAATGTGAATGCGAACCTGAAGGGATACTAAAACTAAAAGATATTGAAAGAAGTTACAACTATAACAATGGAATCATAGATCCTACAAGACCTGAAGTATTAGAACCTATGCTCGAATTAAAACAAACAATAACTGATGACTTAATAAAATATCTTACAAATAAAAATAAAATATCTGTATTTAACACTGATCAAATATTGGGGAGAAAACAGGTTGATAAAATAAAAATATTGAAAAACATAGCAAGTGGTTTTAGTGACGCCACACTACGTTCAGCAGTTAATAAAATATTATTTGGGAATGATAAGTTGGATAAAACAACAAAACTGAAGACTCCAAGAGAATTCTATGAATTTAAGCATAAAATGAAAGGAGTTTTTCCTTTGACTAAGAAACAAAAACTAGATTTGCAAAGAGGAAATCATCGATATATTAAGTCATTAAAACCTTTTTCTTTTTAGAGAGAAATTGAGTGATGTTCAAGAAAATGTATATGAAGATTCTTCTTACTTCTGAAGAGAAATCACGCGCGCCTTTTGCCACATTCGAATACAAATCTGGAGCTTAGCTACTTGTACTATTATTTCTTCTGTTGCTTGGCTTAAGACCCTCTCGAAATATATTTTCCGTGTTCGCTCTCTAGGCGGAGAGCAGAGGCTCTACCATGGCTTTGCGCATTGTAGAAACGTAACGTATTCATTTATGTAGGTATACGTGAGCAACAACCAATAGGATCGCTTTATTCAATCCTGTTAACAAAAATAAAGCGATCCTATTGGTTGTTGCTCACGTATACGTAAATGAATACATCACGTATCTAAAATGCGGAAACCCATGGTAGAGCCTCAGGCATCACTGTTTTGCGGGCAAGTATTTTCTATTATTTTGGGCAATGTTACGAACAAAAATAAATGTGAGTCGTATTTTTTATTTATCAAAATTAATATTAAATTTAATATTAATTATACAAATATTTACACTTATTAATTATAAACTTATCGTTAAAACCTCTGTTAATTTATTTGGGTTGTTAGCGCTTAATTTATTTATTTGTTATTTTACTACCCTTAATATACTTTTATTGTTTATCTTTTATTGTTTCCGCCATATATATAGAGGCGGTCTAGTAGACCAGTGGTTGCGCCTTTGAAGTTGTATCCGGAGGTCGTGGGTGCGATTCCCACCCATGGCAAAAATATTAGTACGTTTTTCTGTACAGTTTGTCATGGCCTGGGTGTTTATAAAATATAATACGAGTATGTATTATGAGGATGTTTCTGGTACACATAGTACAAGTCTAGAGCTTAGTTTGTGACCAGAGCAATATGTGCAAATTGTCCAACATATTATTATTATTTATATATAAAACCTACTTATTCTTGAATTATTTGATTCAAAAATTTATTTTTATCATAGTAGAAGATAATAAAAATAACTTACATTCAAAAAGAGTAACGCAGACTGAAGCCAGGATAAGAAATATATGGGTAAAGGTGCTCCTCTCTCGTCCACCAAGGCTACTCTACTGGCTACCCTCTCCATCTGTTACCAAACGCGTTATATTATTCGTCTTGTCGCCGCCCATTTCGTAACCGCATCATTTAGCCGGCATCCAGCGGCCAATGTTGATAAACATCAATGCGTTGGTCAATCAATATAAAATTCATGAACTTTGTAGGTCTGTTTACCATCGGGTAGATACAAATTCACATGTCAACCTCTAATAAAAATAGACTCAAGTGGCATCGGTGATTCGTTTACGCCTTAAAGGACTAGCGGCCGTATTTTTGTTTCATACGTATAAAAAGGAAACATTAGTTTAAAATAACGACTTCCTAAAGAAATATATACAAGAACTAATTAGATTAAAAAATCATACACTGCTTGTATAAATATATTACGGGTATTTATTTTTAGCATTCCGTGTCGCGACATAAAGGTTATCGTTATTATGACAATTACGTAAAATATATAAATTGAAACTATATAACTTAATGCAATTTTTTTTATTTTATTTTTTATTTTATTTTTATTTTATTAATTCGGAAAACAAACAGATATAATACACCTTATAAATATATTTTTTAACAATCATTACCAGTCAAGTTTTCACAAGCTTATTATGGATATAAAAGCCAATTGCTAATAAAAAAATATAAGTAAAAGTAAAAACAAGATTAAAACATTAAAATAAATAAAACAATTACAAAGTGCCAACCTTTAAAATATATTTATACAGGTAAATCAACAATATGCAGTAATTTTTTGTAGCTAGGTAAGGACAAACTAAACATATCGGAATTAAAATACTTTAAATTATACATATTACATGATCTTACTATAAACCTATTTTGGGAATAATTCCTACGACAAGTAGATATGTGGAATAAATCGCACGATCTTAGATTACGAGACGAACACTTAAAACTTAGAACAAGGAATATTTACTGAATAGAACATTCAGTAAATATTCTGAATCTATTAAACCATTGATAATTTTAAACAGAAAAATTTGGTCTCTGATTTCCCTACGTTCAATGAGAGTATTCGGGGAAAAAGAACTGAGAAAATCATGTTTGTGACTAAATTTGAATTTCATATATCTGATAAATTTTCTTTGCATCTTTTCAATATTGTCAATGTATATGTTATATTGAGGATTCCATACACATGATGCATATTCTAGACGAGAACGCACTAATGAGTAAAACAATGTTAAAAGCGTACTAGGTTCTTTAAATACTTTACCCACTCTCATAATAAATCCTAACATTTTATATGCGTTACTCACAGTTATGTCTATATGGGATCTGAATAATAATTCTTTATCTAGAATAACTCCTAAGTCTCTCACCTCAGACACCCTCTTAAGTACATTATCAGATAATTTGTAATTAAAGTTTATGGGGTTTCTTTTACGCGAGAATGATATAACACAACATTTATCAACGTTTAGTTTCAATCGATTTTCAATACAATATAAAGATAGGTTATTTAAATCATCCTGCATAGCCTGACAGTCTTCTATTGAATTAATTTTTGAAAATATTTTATTATCATCAGCAAAAAGAAGAAATTTTGAGTTAATTATTGATTTCGTTATATCATTAATAAAAATATTGAAAAACAGGGGACCAAGGTGAGAGCCCTGGGGGACCCCCGATGAAATTGGTACAAAGGATGAGCAAAATCCCTTTACTGTTACTGCCTGATGTCTATCCCTTAGGTATGACTCGATCCACCTTAGTAGATCGCCATGTATACCAACTCCCTGTAGTTTATCTAACAATAAATCATGAGAAATTTTATCAAATGCTTTGGAGTAGTCGGTATACACGGCGTCCACCTGAGAACCATCATTCATTGCATTGCTGACATAGTCAATTAATTCACAGAGATTACTCTCGGTTGAGCGTCGACTGATGAATCCATGTTGACTAATTATAAAAGGTCTTATTTGAGGAGACAAAAAGTCGTATACTATTTTCTCAAATAGCTTAGGTATGATTGAGATCTTAGAAATTCCTCTATAATTGTCTATACTATGTTTATCGCCACTTTTATGTATCGGTACAACAAAGCATCTTTTCCATAGTTTAGAGAATGTTGCTAATTTAAGAGACCTATTAAATAAAGTTGTAAGAGGACCTGCAATATAAGCACTACAATTACGAAGAAAGATAGGGTGCAACCCATCAGGCCCACTACCCTTGGCAACATCTAAATTCTTTAGGTTGTGGAATACTTTTTGCTCATCAATAGATAGTGAACTAATACATAATGGAGTAGAGTTTAGCTGATTTATATTTTTTCCACTTGAAGGAGAGGATTTTTCAAATACAGATTGGAAATAACAATTAAAAGCTTCAGTAATATCCTGACCATTAGATGCAACACTGCTACCATAGCGCATTGTGTCGGGAAATCATTACTGGATTTTTTACTCTTTATAAAACTCCAAAAATATTTAGGATTACTTTTAATATTACTCTCACATAACGATATATACCTATCATAGCATTGGGATTCTAATTCTTTTTGTCTTGATCTTAAATTTGCAAAAAGTTCATAGTCAGAGGACCTTTTATATATTTTCCATTTTTTGTGCATTTTCAACTTTTGCTTAATTATTTTGATAAGTGGCTTATTGTACCAAGGTGGGAATTTATTTTGGTTTTTGACAATTTTTGCCGGAATGTGTTTATCAATAACTTCACTTATGGCAGAATAAAAATTGTCTACGGCTGTGTCAATGTCTACATTATCTAAGTGGCTACTCCAATCAATATTTATAAGAGCTTCATTTACTGCATCATAATCTGTACTATGATAATTTCTAGCAATTTTTTGCAGTGGTTTTAAAGCATCATCCTTAATTTTAATGTTTAATGTAATGGATAAGCAAGGATGATGAGGGTCCTCCGGCACTAGGGGCTCCAATGAATGGGAAACCCTACATATATTTACATTGCTTATCACCAGATCAAGATACCTATTATGATTGTTAGCAATGCAATTAAATTGATTAAATCCTGTTAACGATAAAAACTGGTTCAGTGCTGATACAAATCTATCGTTGGAACCCTTAGAACAATCTGACGAGGATAATGGACCCGCTAGTGCAGCACCAGAATTCCAGTCGGCGTAGGTAATATTAAAATCACCCAATAATAAATAAGTATCTTCTGGATTTTGATTGGAATATTCCGATAAAAGATCATAGAACTGTATTTGTGATGATAGTAGATTTTTACCAGGGGGGAAATAACAACAGTAAATTCTAAATTTTGACACAGCTTTTGATCGGCAAGATGTATTGACTCCAACGAACCGGAAACTGTGTCGCAAGGTGAAACATTAATTTCTCGACGAACCGCAATCAGAACTCCACCACCAAACCTTTCGTTACGTTCATCATATCGCCTGTCGCATCTATAAACTGCATATCTTGTGTCAAACAATTCTGTACTAAAAATACTAGGTAAGAGCCATGTTTCAGTTAAACAGACAATATCGGCATCACATCGAAGCAGGTTTCTAAAAAAAGTATTAGTTTTTGTCCGCAGTCCGCGGACATTCTGATACACAATTCTTAGGGCCATTTAAGATTATTATATAATAAAATTAATAAAATAGTAAATAAATTTGAAAATAGAAACCTGCCACATGTGGCCCCGCCTATAAATCTGTATATAAACTGGCACAGGCGTCCCCCCCAATATTGTATTTCCATTTTTATATAACAAACATGACATTTAGAGTAGTTTAACATAAATAATATTTTTATATAAAGAATAATCAAAAATATGCGTATAGGGTTCGCAAATGAAGCAATATAAACCTGAATTCTGCTGGAATTAAGCGTTCGTTCGCAATCCTCACACAATAAAGTAATAAACAGTAAATGATAAAAATGTAAATAACAAAATAATACTAACTTGATTGTAGCTACAATTGGCACATTAATAAAATATTTCACCTCTCTTTGGAGACTGTCACTGTTAGCGCCGCTCCAAAGAGAGGCAAAACATTTGACAATAAATAGCTTCAATTTATATTTTTGTCTAATAAGAAAAACATCTAACAGGTAGGTTCTATTTCAGGGGAGGTCCAACAAGATTATTTTTCTCGGGGGCTCATCTAGAATTTCAATCAATTCCACAAGGACCCCCCGCGGATAAGGTATTCAAATAAATCCAAACAAAATAGCCAAGTCGGTTTTACGATAGTTTAATCCTTTTCCCACAAGTTATTTTGCCATTATGCTATGGCCCGCAAGTTAGTTTCATATCAACATCGCGTTGCTATTCAATTTGGCCCACCACTCGACGTAGCGTGGCAGGCAAAATCTAATAGAAACGTGAACCCGCGACTTGGCGTGATTGGCTATGATATTAAAATGTCTTACGCTCTTATATTTGTCTCTCAACAGATTAGCAGGTATTAGTCCTTTCTCTCGAATATTATTCGGTAATGCTTTCATTATTTTTACAACCAATTCATCACCTTTTCCTGGAACAAAAAGGATAGGTTAAGTTTTAGAAGTGGCGGATTCAGGGAGCTGTTGGTTCTCTAAGAAGTCCCTCTTATAAGGCTAATATAACTTCGATTTACTTGAACATTATCATTAATAGTTTTGATCATAAATCATCATCATTTATCGATCATTTGGTGGGTGGAAGGTCTCTATATCTTCCTTAGGCCGACAGTCAAGTGACCTAGTCATGTTTCGTTTTTAGTCTGTGGGTTCACCGGTTTTTAGGAAACTATTTATTTATTTATTTATACATAAGGTTTACACTACGGATAATAATCAAAATAATATCATAATAATTGAAATAAATTATATACCAAGATTATTACCCAAGATTATGTAAACACAGTTACAATGAAATATTTTAACAAGCTTAAGATTAATTCTAAAAACGAAATAGGAATGAGCTATAGTTTAAACATGCAAACTTATTAAGTACCTAGGTATACAAACATAATTGGTATAATTGAACATGGGTACATAAAATTAAAAAGAAAAGAAAAAAAACTAAATCTAGATAATTAAAACACATTCATTAAACAATTTAAAACTCAACTAATTAAAACTTTCCTTGGACAAGTACTGCTGTTGGAGAATATCTGTAACAGCCTTCTTTTATTTGTTGAAGGAACCTTCAAAAATATCTATAAAATCAAATTTTCGGGACACTTCGTTATATTGTCTACACATCCTAACAATAGGATATTGATCTCTTGTCGAGGTGGTAGTCTCCTTTCAGGGTGCGATTACGATTCGGGCGGTTGATTTGACGATAAAGCAGGGAAGATATAGACTGCAATGCAAGTTCGTCTTTGTCGCCGCCCATTTGTTAAGCATTATTTAGCCAGAAGCGATCAATGCTGTTTTACAACATATTGATCGAACCAATTCATGGATTTTGTAGGACTGCTTACCATCATTTTGATACAAAGCCACATGCCGTGCTGTAATAAAATTATATTTCAGGCCTAGCAGGCGGTTTTATTACCAGTCAGTAAATCATATGGGCAGCTCTTTAACTATTAAGTTCCATAGAATCTATTTTAAAACTTTATTTCAAAATAAGTAAGCGGATTTAATGCCGCTAGAAATTCTCTACCAGGAAACCTTCGGTATTAAGCACTAGGATAAAATCTGTTACTTTAAGTTCACCTGCTCTTTCCACAGCTTTAAGTTCTTTTTGCACATTAATAACACTGTCTCCCCTGCTGGTAGCTTCCAGCAGAGCGTTTCCCGCCGTCCATAGATCTTTGCATCGTTTCATTTCATTTTCAGCTTTTACACTTTCTGGAATGATATTAAACCTAAAACCAGTGACTTATCATGGGTAAATTACTGGTTTTAGGGTCCCAATAATAAAAAAAGCATTATTATGTCCGTTTCCGTTTGTATATACGAAAGAACTTCTTATTTTTCTATTCTAGGCAAAGGAAACCCTCAATAGGTGAGCAAGAGCATTTTGTTTAATATATAGTACAGTCATTTGGTAATTTTACTTGGAAAGTTTTCGGGGAGTTTTAAAAATGGGTATTTTTATAAATGTCGATGTGCTCTTTCCGAATTTCAACTTTGCCACCTCGTTCTTTCCCGCTCGCGCCGCCATATTGAAAAAATAGCGCCTAAAAGCAGTTTTTTGGCAATATCTCCGTTCCGAGTCATCCACGATAAAACACTTATATACAAAATAAAACTAGAGAAAGTTTCCTACAATTTATGTAATAACCGTTTTTGTCTATAAAAGAGCAAAATCCAAGAGATGATAATGCATCTATTAATCGCCGAGATTTTAAAACAAAAATGAATTACTACTTGGCTACTACGACCTGTACCGATGATATAAAAGATTTTGGTCTTGCTGCGGTAATTATAAAATTTGTGAGAGTAATGCTTTTTTTCTTCCATTTCTTAAGAGATGCACGTTTTAGGCCCAGTTTCTTGATAGATAGTTATCTCAACTAATTGTCAAATAGTGACAGATAACTTACTAAAAGTTAAATTTCGAAAAAAATGTGTTTCTTGATGGATAGTTAAATTGACTATCTGTTAAATATAATCAAATAATAACTATGACTACTCAAAAATGAGTGGTTAAACCATTTAATCTCTAGTAAGATACAAATTTGGTGTTATAAATTGAAGTGTTTGTGTTGCGTTTTATTGCAAATTATCTAATTAAAATTAATTTGAGCATTGAAAAATATTTTTCCTATTTTGAAAGTTCATAGCAACTCTTAGGATAAAGAATGTTTTAGGACAAACAAACGTAAAAAAACTTTCTGTCCCAGAAAAGAAAATTTAAAAATTTGGAATAAAAATGAATTCAAAGAAAGGTTTAGAGTTAAAAAAAAAAAACATGTTTATGGCTCGTAGAAGAATTAAAATTTGTTTCTTCAACGCCAAACAATAAGGTAAGAAAATAACTTTATATTCATAGTAAAGTGAGGTTAGGTCAAACAATAATTGAGGTTATTCAAGATGTCCTGTATCAAAACCTAATTAGGTCAGGGTCCCCATAAAGGGGTAAAATCACAATAAAACTAGGTACCTACCTATATTTTTTTAAATGACCCATTTGATGTTCTTATTATGGTCATGCAGTTTTGAAATTTTGAATTATCATTAACATACAGTTCTTACCACTTACTGGATATTTATTTAATTTATTGTTACAGAAATCATGCTGTCAGTGTAGAGGATCAAATATTATTAACTTTAAGATTTTATGCAACTGGAAATATACAGAAATGTTCATATTTATTTGGCCTACATAAAACAACAGATTGCAAAGTTGTACTTATAAATATAAAAACTGAAGATGAAATTAACGCAGGGATGATGCCATTTTAAGTTGGGTGGAAAGTAACAGATAAGATATGTACATTGTGCAGTGTTGTCGTAGGGACTGCCAGACATATACTTGAAAAAGTCTAGTATTCACACCGACATGGTAAAGTTCTAGAAATTATTTTCAAGATGGAGCTTACAGGATCATAGTATTTGGTTGAGTAGAGAGAGTAGTCTGTCTCAAGTCCGGGAACCCTGCAGTTCAATCCCTGCCTCCCAACCACACTATGGACCTGGCACCTCCACAGAGAATCCATGTATAGCTAAAAACATTGTCTCATAGTCTTTCAAATGTCCCAACTTGATCATAACAATCTGGTAAGGTGTGAAAAAGCCACAGATATTGAAAAGTCTATAACCCTGCTTTGTGGTCACAAGTCCAGTAACACTGCAGGTCACACCCCCTGACCATGCGATGGGCCCAGCACCCACATAGACATTCAAAAATTCAGATGGCTACAAAAATTGTCTAGTGTTTATAAGTATATGTAATAAAAATATTAATAATCATACAGGTTTTTTTTTTCTGAATAATCCAGCCATATAATATTGGATAATAATTAACATAAATTGATGATTTAAGATATAAAAATAAACATATTAATCCATAGTAAATATGTTATCCTATGTAAAATACAAATCCATGCATATAAGTAATATTCATTATAGGGATTCTGAAAAAAAAAACAATCTTAAAAGGATAGAAAATTGGTATAATATCGAAAACAATAATCAATAGGTATCCATTAACCATTTATTTTTATCCCAATTTTCAAATTCTTTTGTTTTTGGCATTGGGAATAATTGGGATTGATTATTTAATGAAATTTTAATACAATTATCTAACCATAGCTTCAAGAATTAAAAATAAAAACACAAAATTCGCAACACTAGTACATAAATGGTTACCAATGCCTTAATATATTTAAAATAATAATAACAAATGGTTAACTTGAGTCTACTGATAACCAGTTGATAACTATAGTTAATTTTGTTTTAAGAAACACATTTTGCTGATGACTAATGATTAATGAATTTACTATAGTTGCTTAACTAATTGTTAAAGATACAAATAGTCAAATTTAGCCATCCATCAAGAAACCGGGCCTAATTGCTAAAATTGTCCTACAATCAATATATTTAACTCCCCATCGCAGTGCAGAAATAGAAAGATTTTTATACAATTTACGAAGAATACTGCCAAGAACTTTCTCGGAAATTTTAAAATGAACTGATTAAATTTGAACAGCAATATTTCCGGATGGTTACACTTGTAAAACAATTCTTCGAGGGAATTCATGAGTTTTTAGGCCAAAATGCGTGTTGAACTGCACTTTACGGCGCTCGTACGCCAAAAATAATAATTTTACGAAAAAAATGGTAAATTGTAGGAAATTTTCTCTAGTTTCATTTTGTATGTAAGTGTTTTATCGTGGAATGAGTCGGAAAGGAGATATTGTCAAAAAACTGCTTATAGGCGCCATTTTCCAATATGGCAGCGAGAGCGACAAAGTTACGAGATGACAAAATTGAAATTCGGAAAGTCGACATTTATAAAATTACCCATTTTCAAAACTCCCGGAAAACTTCCCCTTTTTTTAACAACCAAATTTTTTTAACAACCAACTGTACTAATAGATTTGAAATTTTGATTAGTTCTAAATTTCGTTGATGTGAAATCCGTTCGAATACTATAAAACTTTGAAAAAAAAAGAATTATACCTATATTTTGTTCTTTTACTAGTTTACTAAAATATTTACTAATGACATCGGATCAAAAATATATTGGTATCGACGCACGTAGTAACAACTAAATAAAAGATTTATATACTTTTTCAAGAAATCCTTGATTGTTTTTGGTCACTCGAAGGGTCGCTCCTTTAATTATTTTTGCCAATAGTTTGAATTATTAATAATCTTATAAAATGTTCGTTATTATTAATAAACTATTATTTAAATGAAAAAAAAAATACCAAGCGACCTTTTAAAAATTATAGCCGTTAACCGGTTCAAGGTTTAAACCAGGGTCTACAGATAGTACTTGCCATTAAGCTCATCCTCTACAACCCTCAGTCTTTCAGCAATAGCTTTACGATGAGCTTGAAATGCTCCTATTTCAGCTGCTACCTTTTCAGCAACAATTTCATCAAGTTTTGATTGCAACTGAAAAAAATCTTCAAGTATAAGATTTTCTTACAACATTAAAATATACCTACATACTCGTACATATCATCACCGCCTAGACAGCCTCAGGGTACCCAGCGGAGGGGTTTTTAATCCCACTTTGTCGTAGCCGATGGTATGAGTCTACACCGAACAAGTGGCTAGCTCAGTATAATAATAAAATATAATGTACTCAAACCCCATCATCCCACCTTCAAAACGCGCCAATGGATTTTATGGGGAAAAAAACGGATTGTAGGTAGATATGTAGAAGGTATTCGTAAAAACCGTTGGCGGGCTATGATGACTGGTGACGTCCACGCAAGTAAACAAAACAATACACAGATTATAAATCATGTAGATGAAATAGAATAGAGTATAATATATAGGAGATTATTTAATCTTTGCTTGTTTGTTTACTTGCGTGTGACGTCACACTTGATATAGACTGCGAAACAGCGTTTTTAGCGTCATTGTGGAAATTCAAACTTTAACAATGATTTTTATTAATAATATACTCTATTATTAATAAAAATCATTGTTAAAGTTTATTTTAGAAGACATCCCGAAAATATCAATGTAGTGTGCTTATTAAGTAATGAAGAATCATATAAAACGAGTTTCAAAAACGAATCAAATACCCTATTGTTTCCATCACCACAAATTATGAGCAGGATGATCATCCACATCCACATTATTACCTCTTCCTCCCGTTTAGCCAATTTTGTTTCTAGCTCTTTTTCGTTAGCTTCATGAATACTCATTAAACGTTCTTTAAAATCAAGGTCGTTTTTTTTCTTTAACTCGTCTATCTGAAATTTTAGGTTTTAATTAGGAATCTAAATAGCTTTTAACTAAAAAGTTGAGTGTTGAATTCATGCCGCTACAGTCCAGATTCCACAAGATGTAATTTAATTTGGCATTTCAGTTATCAACTTCAAATATTGAAAACCATCATTCCATTTTCAAAGCGAGAAAATCGATTTTTTTTCTTTTAAATGGATTGTAGGTTTCTATGTAATATTCGTAAAAACCATTGGCGTAACTTCTAGTGACTAGGAAATCCTATACTCCTAATATTCGTCTACTTCTAGAAAGGGGCAAGAAGTTTGGGTCTACTACCAGACTTTGAAGCAACACGTGGGAGGAGGTTTTTTTGGTTTCCATGCATCCTTTTTTTATTACATTAGGCAAGTGACTTTATATCTACCTGATTATAAGCGAACCTATAATGAATAGGTACGATCAACGCATTGTTTTTTTATCGCTCCGTGCCGGCTAAATGATGCGTTTACGAAATAGGCGACGACCAAAAACTAATTTGCATTACGAGTCTACTTTAATATCATCGTTACTATTCGTTACGTCATCGTTAAATGAACCGTCAGTTTCGTAACTGCGCCCGGAAAGAAGCCCACCTCGGTAAGAAACCCTCCGGAAGCCCAGTGAATCCACCCGGACTATGAACTCCGAGCTAGACGTGGGCAGGGTTTGGTGACCGCGTTTCTCGCCTGGGGCCTTATTCCGAGTTTGCAACCGCTACAAAACGTTGCGTAAACTATAAATATAAGTTCTATTCCAATGGCTATACCTATAGTCTGTATTAGGTTGGCTATATTAATGCCCCCATCTTTATATTTACGAATTCTTTGCAATTTTGAACATCTTCGGAGCATTGGAATGTCAACTCTATAATTAACAAGATAGAACTTATATTCGTAATACTCATAATAAGGCCTCTGGAGAAGCCAACTTCTCAGAGAAATTGATATATACGGTCTGGGTCCCACCGGAACTGTAGCAGAACTACCAGTCAGTTTTGTCAGTTCCTCAGCAGTTCTTTTAGCCACAGAAGAGTGATTATATTACAAGTAGGTACTGCTTTATCAGACTTGGAAGTCCTATTTATTAGACATTGGTAAAATGCATACCCTGTTCTTCATATCTTTATCCATTTCCGCTCGTGCCACTTTCGCAGCGGCGTCTATCATTGCTAGTTGATTCTTGCGGCTCTGCTCGTCTTGAGGTAATGACACTGGTTATCAAATTGAATAAATTAACTCTAACCAAAAATTATCACTGAATGTTACGGTAATGCCCTTATACGTACCTATATACAAGATAAACCTAACTAAAAATCACACTGAATGTTACGGAAATGCTTTTATACGTTTTCTTATACAAAATAAACCTAACCAAAAATCATCACTGAATGTTACGGTAATGCCTTTATACAAGTACCTATATACAAGATAAACCTAAGCAAAAATTATCACTGAATGTTACGGAAATGCTTTTATACGTTTTCTTATACAAAATAAACCTAACCAAAAATCATCACTGAATGTTACGGTAATGCCTTTATACAAGTACCTATATACAAGATAAACCTAAGCAAAAATTATCACTGAATGTTACGGTTATGCTTTTATACATTTTGTTATACAAAATAAACCTAACCAAAAATATATACTGAATGTTACGGTAATACGAATGAAAAAACTTATTTTGTATATAAAAATGTATAAAGGCCGTAACCTTTATACATTTTTATATACAAAATAAGGTTAGCTCCTAAACCTTCCTCCCTACCACATTAATATGAAATGAAACTGGCAAAACCCAGTTATCCCAACCAGGTTTACACCAAACTTGGTTTGTCGACATGTTTCTGAATGATAAATAATAGTAACCGTCTAGTCTAAAGTACTACATAAAAACTTCAGTGAACTTTTTAGTTAAAATTATATTTTCTTTTCTGTCAAAGATTATTTTCATTGTATGACGTTAAGAGACGGTGAAAGTTTTTATAAATAAGGGGATTAAGCATATGGAGATTATGCTTGCTATAGAAATAAAAAGTACTGTAACTTTGCTTTCTATATTATTATACCCGTCTCCTGAGAAACCAATGTCTGACTTCCACAATTATTATGTACATAGCTCATCATTCATATAATAAAAAATAAGTTAGCGAATACATACACTCCACACCTCGATGGGCTTTTAGCGACATCCTAGATTGTGCATCTGCCAATTGACATCGCAAGTATTTTATCTAAAAAAAAAACTTTTATATGTAAAAAATAAAGGAAATTGAATTTACTAGTTTCGTTACCCACCGTAAGATTTACCATAGACAACGGAGCATCATGGCATATAACTGGGACATCAGTATATATGTAGCACTACCAAGAGGCGACAAGAGCTTTTGTTAACCAATCTTTCATTTTCTGTCCTTTCTGAACAGTAACTGTAGGAATCCCCCAATGGTTTATTTTTTGTCAGTAAAAATAAAGCGATCCTGTTGATGGGACCCTACAGTTTAAACTGTAAAAGATTGTTTAACAAAAACTCATAAGGGGCTGACAGTCATACAGGGTGAATTTTTCAAGTGTGCCTTCAAGGCCAAATCCTAAACTACAAGAAATATCGAAAAATGCTCAAAGGAGTCACGGGGCCGATTTTGATAAAAACTAAAACTGCATCATAAGAAATTTGAAAAAATAATTCTCCTAGCCGGGAATGGAACCGGTTGATTTTAGAAAAAATCTCACCTGTATTATTGCACCAGCTGATAATGCCGCTTATAAGGATGAAATTCTGGTAATTAAAAAAAAGTTTTAACTATTCTATAGCAATATGCAACTGAAGAAAAAAATATTTACTAACATATCTATAAGTGTGGTACAGAAATACATCGGGATCTTCTAAGTAAGAACCTTTGGCATCATAATCCAGTCTTGGATACACCGTTTTGTTTTCTTGCACGTACTTCTTTACTAGGCTCTCTACCTTTGGAAGAAATAGATTATTAGTAGGTATATAATAAGGTTTTTGGATCAGTTTATGGATTTTCAGTTATACAAAAAGTATTTAACGTTTATTTATGACGCCCTATTGCAAAATTTTCAGGCACCAGTAGGCTGAAAAATACAATTCGGAATCTTTTAACAAAACAAAAACTAAATTTTTAAGGCTTTCAAAAAAGGCTTTTAACTGACACGAGTAAAATCATAACTTATTTAAAAAAATACCATGTTACAGACACGTTGTAAGTATACAAATAAAATTGTTTTTATTGTCAATTTAAAAGTTAAATTAAGTTTCAGCGAGTTTCATGAGGAAACAAAACGCATTTGAAAATGTTTTTTTATTATTCAAATTTCTATCTAATAGGGGAGAGGCCGTTAAGGGCTCTGCAGTCGTCTTAACGCCCATACAAACGTACTTCCAATATTAAAGTACAAACGCTGTTGTAACTTGGCTGTTAGTCGAAGTTCAAGTATTATTTGTATGTTGGTAATTGTATGCAAAATCTTTCTGTTGTGGATTATAAATATTTTTGTCTTATAGTATTAAAAAAGTTTATTTCTGATTTAATAAAAAAAGATTAATTAATACAATGATCGACAAAAATATTATTTTAATTCTGCGACAAGCAGTGCGAAAGCTCATATTATATGGAGAACGCGACTTCGTAATTGCGAATGGAGTGTCCGAAATTTCACACATTTTTCCTAGTCACAAATTAAACTCTAGGTATGTGTACCAGAAACAAAATAAACCTAAAAACCTTCAAGTCTCCTGCAGCGCCGGATTTAGACTTCGGCGGCCCATAGGCAGAGCATGTGGTGGAGGTCCTCAAATCGTTTGTGGTTAACTGTTTAAAGTTTCTATTACGGTCAATATAAAGAAGAAAGCAACTGAATAAGTTGGCTAACATAAAATTTATTCAAAATTAAACTTAGATACCTACAAGCTAAATTATTTTTCGTCTGACTTATTTCGTGCTGTTTGATCTCGCAGATTTTAAAATCTGCTCTGCTCTTTTCCCGCTCAAAGAAAAAAATAGGTTTTTTGTCTAACTATTTAATAATAAAAAATCAGTAGAAATATTAAGTATTGACTAGTCATGTATCGGTTTTAGGTTAACCCGATTTCAGGAGACTATTGCATCGATTTCTTGTTGAGGTGGTAGTCTCCTTTTAGGGTGCAGTTAATTCGACGATAAAGCCTCAGCAAGGCTACTAATGTAGACTCGTAATGCAACTTCGTCTTTATCGCCTCCCGTTTCGTAACCACATCAATTAGCCGGCATAGTGGAAGCTATATATAATACTTTTAAATAACAATGCATTGATCGACCCCATTTATGGATTTTGTGGTCTGCTTTCCACCAGGTTTATACGAAGTCACAGGTCGTTCTCCAGTAAAAAAAAAACTTAAGTTAAAAAACTAAGATTTATTTGTATTGAAATAATAACCTTAGAGTCTGTTTTGACCTCAGTCTAGCCTGATGGAAAACAAGCCGAAAAGATAGCAGGCTTATTCTGTAAGTGCCTATCTATGTGTCACAAAACACAAACGCAGAAAGGGAATTCCACTTCCCAGCCTTGTGCACAATGAACGAGCTAGGGGGGATATCTACGACGAAAGGATGAAACCTCTCTCCGCGTCTTGATGTTCGATATTGGAATGGGGCAAGAGGGATTAGCTCGTGTAACTCCCAGACTCTCCGAATATACAACCTGTAACAGACCGAGAGACAGGAGACCAGTGCCGGATTTAAGCATAGGCAACATAGGCAGTTGCGTATGGGCCGACACCATAAGGGGGCCGCCACCACACCACAAAAGAGCCTTTATCGATTTAATTTTTTTTTTAAATTAAATCGATAAAGGCTCAGTAGAAACCAAACAATACTTAGTATTTCTACTGATTTTTTATTATTAAATAGTTAGACAAAAAACCTATTTTTTTCTTTGAGCGGGAAAAGAGCAGAGCAGATTTTAAAATCTGCGAGATCAAACAGCACGAAATAAGTCAGACGAAAAATAATTTAGCTTGTAGGTATCTAAGTTTAATTTTGAATAAATTTTATGTTAGCCAACTTATTCAGTTGCTCTCTTCTTTATATTGACCGTAATAAAAACTTTAAACAGTTAACCACAAACGATTTGAGGGCCTCCACCTTATGCTCTGCCTATGGGCCGCCGAAGTCTTAATCCGGCGCTGCAGGAGACTTTACATCGGTGTTCAAGGCTGTTAAACACTGCCACCAATAGATCATCATCAACGCACGGTTTATTGATAATCTTCGCTGAAAAAAAATCTTTTATCCCATCTGTATACTTACTATTTGCCACTGCTCATCACAAGCTAGTGCCTGGTCGTAGGCCCACTGGAATTCTAAGTCTTCCTTCCTGGTTTTTTCTTTCAGAATTTCCACCATTTGCTTAGTAGAGTCTATTTGATCTTTCGAAGCTTCAACACCGCAATCCAAATACTCCATTAATATATCTGTAGATTATAGTAAATTATAGTTATTTTAAGGACATTTCACACTTATTGCCCTGGTCACAAACTAAGCTTGTATTATGTGTGTGTGCCTACTAGGAACAACGATTCTAAGACATATTATATTTTAAAAACACCCATGACTATGAGAAACTGTACAGAAAACTTTACTAAAATCGTTTTTACTATGAGTGGGAATCGAACCCACGACCTCCGTATACAACATACGTTATAACATATGGTTACGTTGTTGAACCATATTATTTAGTGAAATATAGATTAGATGATCTCCAACAGAAAGACACCAGTACGAACTCAGTTTCTTCCTGGCTTTTTCAGCATTCCTCAAAGAAGTTTCTACCAGCTTTTTTCTGTCATTCATTCTTTCACGCAGCTCTTGAAGTTTTGGGAAAGAAAAGTCAGTCATGTATTCTTGAACCAGCTGAAAAGACATTAAGGGAATAATATTTTATTTTATTGGAGCGCGGCATGCGACTTTGTATATACCGCCAATCGTTATGACGTAATTTTCTAATATTTTTGGATCCATTGTTAAGAAACTAAGCTTGATCTAAGGCAGAATGACGTCATAACGAATGGCGTGCGAGCAAACTTAGGACGCGTAATCATCCTGCAGATGGCAACCAAAACTACTAAGTCCATGAATAATTTGACTCTTATCATCAGAGGTAATCCAGCCAGAGCTACCATAAATATGATGGCCTACAAATATGCTAGTTGCTTTAAAGTGGAGAATGCTAGGAGTAAATTTTTGATAGATACCACTGTCCCGAGATGCAGTAGGTATGCCCGATTTCTGCAGGGAGGTGGTGTACATGCTAAAACCTCACTCTTATATTGTTCCATAGGCTTGAACCCGTTCTTTTGGTATTGTAAAGAAACACGGAATTATGGATCACTCAATCCTTATGTATGTCCAGATCTATATCTCGAAAACTAGTTGAACTTTTTTTTTGACGTCCCTATGACGTCAACTTAGTGTTATTCTCGACATATATGACGTCATAGGGACGTCAAAATGCTACCTGGGTGGTAGTGAGCCGATCTACAAAGTTCATAAATGGAGGTCAATCAATAATTGTTCTTAAACAACATTGATCGCTCCTACTATACCGGCTAAATGATGCGATTACGAACGAATTGCATTACGAGTATATTTCAATATTATATCGCCTTGCCTTGTCGTTAATTTAACAACCCATTTCGTAACTGCACCCTGAAAAGAGACTACCACCTCGACAAGAATTCGATGCAGTAATCTTCTGAAAACCGGTGAACCCACAGAAGAAAAAACCGGTGCATACGACTAGGTTACTTCACGGTTTTTGCATCTGTATGGGCGGTGGTAGCGAGACCGATCAGTCGGTCTACCGATTTTATAAAGACCTTCCTCCCACCTGAAAAAGGTAGACCACTTTTTATACTTAACGAAATTGGGGTTTGGGTTGAACCCCCAAACCCCTGGCTACGCCTAGAAACATTCCCACCTAAAAATAATAGGGAATGAAGGAGCTTTACCTGGTTATATGAAAGACAGGATGTTTTAGCCGCGTTCATGTTGTTTAACATGTCTTCAGCCTGGACACGTAAGCAAGCTTCCACTTCACAAATATCCTTGGTCACTACAGGAGCGGCAGGAGTCTCACAACCTAAGGGTTTGTTTCAATACCTATATAAAATGTAATTATCTATGCTTGGCTTAGGTTCTTAGCAGCGCCGTATTAAGCATAGGATATAGCCTAGAGGCCTTCACCACAAAGGTATTTAAATATTAATTTGAGAAAAACTAGTACATAAAACTTAAAAAATTTGCTTCAACAAACTTTTTTTAATTTATCATATTACAATTTTAGGTTAAGAAAATATTTTGTCTAAAAAATGCGTAACTATCGACCCAATTTCTGAGCTCACCTTGCTTTAAGATAAAATTGAGAAACTGTTGAACATTACACAGAAATGGAAGACGGTTAGTTTTAGATATAGACAATACACCCTGAAAATCATCGCGTAAAACGCATATGCTGAGGGTAAAACCTTTTTACTAAATAATTATTCATTATATGTACACACTTTTAGCTTTTATATAAATAATAAATAAAATTGTCACGCACTTTTCCCCCGGGGATAAGCAGAAACGGGAGCTCCACCTACAACGATCCTGGCATAACTCTCTGGCTTCCTTCACATCCACCACTCTCTTCATACAAGTTCTACGGTTATTGGCACTACGGATCCCAGCTTTTTTGAGAATGTCCCCGATTTGGTCAAGGAACATTCTTCTGGGCCGCCCCGCCTTATCCTTTCATTCACCTCTGATTTATAAATCTCTTTCGTCAATCTCTTTTCATTCATCCTCTCAATGTGCCCAAACATCACTACATCGTCTTTCAAATCACACATATCACGCACAATTGTATTCTTCATTCTATCCGCAATTGTAACGCCACAGGCACTCCTTAATGACCGCATTTCTACGGCATTAATCCTACTTTCTTGTTTCTTCTGCCATACCCAGCATTCACTTCTATACATTAATGTAGGAACAAGCACCGCTTTGTGAACAGCCATCCAAAACTTTTTAAACATAATTTGACTAATCATTATGCTGTGTAAGGCATCATTCACTACATTACCCTTTTGCACTCGACTTTTAATATCTTCCACACACTTACCATCTCTTGTAAACACACTTCCCAAGTAAACAAATTGTTTAACTTGTTCCACTTTCTTACTATCTATCATTATATCAAAACCAAAACTTTGCTTTTATCCACATTCTCTTTCATGCCTTTCCTTCAGCTCATTCTTATCTCTAATCACATTTAACTTTGATTTCCCCAATCCTCCCCGAGATAACTTAACTTGCTTCCAAAACAGTTTAATATTATCTCGGAAGTTTTTTGAGAATTTTCAATCAATCTTTCAATGCACTTTTTACTTTAACTTTCAACTCACGATACATGTCATTCGCTGCACATACATCCTTATCTGTCACACCTCCATTTACCCGTCTACTGACTAGCTTTTATATTTGGTATTAACATTGGTTTTGATCTATTATTTTCTTAAAATTAGTATTATTTTAGGAACTTACCTTTCATTTGCTTTTTCTTTATTTCTGTAACAAAGAAAAGCAAAATTATTGTACTAGCCCTTTATTAGCCACTATTTGTGTGATTATTCCTACAAACTGTGTTAAGGTCTCTATAACTCTGCTAGGCCAACCGACGGACTCGTTACCACCGCCCATACCGATGCAAAAACATGTTTCGGTTTTAGTCTGTGAGTTCACCGGTTTTTAGGAGACTACTGCATCGATTTCTTGTCATGGTGGTAGACTCGTAAAACTCGTCTTTGTCACCGCCCATTTTGTAATCGCAACATTAAGCTGGCATAATGGGAGCGACCAACAATGTATTGATCGACACCGCTCATGGCAATTTGTAGGTCTGCTCACCATCAAGTAGAACCAAAATCACATGCCGTCCTCCAATAAAAAAATAAAAAAAATGGTTACCAATTTTATTTCCCTTAGAATCCAGCCGACATGGTTCCTCGTTAATATTGCTAACTTTGGATATATATTCTGCAAATTCCTTGATCTTACATTCTATATAACTCGAGTGCGAATAGTTTTCCTCATACACAAATGCTATTATGTCGTCAAACCATGGAGCGTGGATACTCAGCCAGTCCCGGATTTCTGGGTTCGATCTGAAATATTAATAATAATATGTAGAACATTTTATCCAAGGCAACGGCACATCAACTGTATGTCGGAGAGGCAACCGGATGGCGAGTGGTAACCTGGGGCCTTATTCCAAGATTACCTACAAGCGCTAAACACGACAAGACGTTGCGTTGACGTTTCAAACTATAAATATTGAAATATAAGTTCTATTCTGTGAGTTGAAATTCAAATGCTCCAGACAAGTCAAATTTAGGAATAGATATAAAATAGAACTTATGGAAATATAAGTTCTATTCCAATGGTGATATGGTCTGTATTAGGTTGGCTATAATAATGCCGCCATCTTGAAAAACACGAATTTTCCGTAAGTTTGACATGTCTGGAGCATTTGAATTTCAAGTCACAGAATAGAACTTATATTTCAATATTTATAGTTTACGCAACGTCTTGCCGTGTTTAGCGGTTGTAATCTTGGAATAAGGCCCCAGGGCCTTGGAGTGGTCAGAGCCCCCTCGTATCGGCCTAATTAACCTCAAGTGAACTGGGGGTGGGGCAATTTTTTTTTTAACGAAGCAACAAATTAAATACGGTTGCTTGAAAGGTATAATGGTATGTATCAATGCCATCCGGTTTTGGTGTATTTATGTAGTTTTGAACTATTATTCCGTTTCTTATATCTATAGTTAGTACTATACTAGTTTTGAACTATTATTCCGTTTATTATAACTAAATCTTAGCTTGGTATAATAATAATATGTAGGACAATTAACACATAATTCTCTGGTGACAAACTAAGCTATAGGTTGTACTATGTATACCAGAAACAACGATATATTATATATACCGGTTTTCAGGAGACTACTGCATCGATTTCTTGTCGAGGTGGTAGTCTCCTTTCAGAGTGCGGTTACGAAATGGGTAGTTTGGTTTATTGACGATAAATAAGGCAACGACTATATTAAAATATACTCGTAATGCAATTCGTCATTGTCGTCCCCCATTTCGTAATCGCATCATTTAGCCGGCATAGTGGGAGCGATCAATATTGTTTAAGAACAATTATTGATTGACCCCATTCATGGACTTTGTAGTTCTGCTCACCACCA
Source organism: Monopis laevigella (assembly GCA_947458855.1). NCBI lineage: Eukaryota > Metazoa > Arthropoda > Insecta > Lepidoptera > Tineidae > Monopis > Monopis laevigella. The sequence goes on from OX381599.1 coordinate 9,658,525, forward strand.
GGTATATACAAAGTCACATGTCGTGCTGTCTGGGTGTCAAGTGACCTAATCATGTTTCAGTTTTAGTCTGTGAGTTCCCTGGTGTTTAGAAGACTACTGCATCGAGTTCTTGACAAGATGATAAACTGACATGAGTGGGAGTCATATTATTATTAAACTTACTTTGCGAAAACCGCAAAAGTAGCGGTGCAAACTCCAATAGCACAGAGTCCCCAAAACAGACTGTCATCTTTGGGTGGGGGTTTAGGAGGCAGAAGAGGTGGAGGACAAGGAGGTCTGAAACAGAATTTTCAAAAACATGAGTAACGTAAATTAAGCTGTGAAGTACGAATGCTATTGTATAACTCCAAATACATTTGAAGTATTTTTAGAGATGGTAGTCTCTGTCAGGGTGCGGTTACGTAACGGGCACTTGATTTGACGATAAAGCAGCGAGGATATTAAATAATTCATATTTAGAGCCGTGATAAAACATATATGCCGATATATGCCGTGGTGGCCGGGTTGGTTAGACCTTGGACTTAAAAAACACTTAGGTCCCTGGTTCGAATCCCGGTGTCTACCAATGAGTTTTTAATTAAAAATGTATGTACATTTGTTTGACAACACCATTATAGTGCCTCGGAGAGCACGTTAAGCTGTCGGTCCCGGTTTCACTATACCAACTTGTGAAAATGTTTATACATGGGTTATTGAGTCTATTCAAAACATCGCGACGACCTAGCCACTTGTCCGGTGTAGACTCATACAATCGGCTACGACGAGGTGGGATTAAAAACCCTTCGCTGGGTACCCTGAGGCCGTCTAGACTGTCTCGGGCGCCCTAAAGCACCCGTGAAGATATTTGATAAAACCAAAAAAAACAACAAATTAAAATAAGGAAATAATTAATATGAATAACATACAAATTAAATACGTAGATGACTACATTTATCTAGGCAACTTTAAAGTCCATGAATGGGGTCGATCAATACATCTTTGTTTTTCAACTACATTGATCGCTTCCACTTAAATTATGCGGTTACATTGGATGACGACAAAGACGCTGCTTTATCGTCATATCAACTGCCCATTTCATAACCGCACCTGAAAGGAGACTAGCACCTCAACAATAAAAGTTGAACTAAAACCGAAACATGACTAGGTCACTTGGCCTAGTTAATGCCTTAGGCCTATGTATTTTATTTAGGTGCAATAAAGAATGTTTTTTTTTTTTTTTTTTTTTTTGAAAATTCTTTACAAACCTACTGCCCAGTTTTGCATGATCTATAGTTTTTTCTGTTTTGTATCTTTGTTGTACTTGATTTACTTGACTACGAGGAAATTTGCTGAAAACTGGCTGAGACTGGAAAGAGAAATAAGATTAACACACTCCGAAAAAGGTAGCATTCCTTGAAAATTATATTACCTAACTTGATTTATTTTTGATAATGTTTATAGTTAATGAAAGTATAAATGTATACATTTATACTTTCGAGAAGAAAAAAAAAATGCTTATTATAACCAAGAGATCTTTATCGTAAATCAAAATAATACATTTTACAAAGAGAGTTATATGAGTTAAGCATGTATGTATGTATGTATCATCACGGGTGCCTTACGGCGCCCGAGACCGCCTAGACGGCCCAGGGTACCCAGCGGAGGGGTTTTAATCCCACCTCGTCGTAGCCGATGGTATGAGTCTACACCGAACAAGTGGCTAGCTCGTTGCGATGTTTTAAATAGACTCAATAACCCATCTATAAACAGTTTCACAAGTTGGTATAGTGAAACCGGGACCGACAGCTTAACGTGCTCTCCGAGGCACTATAGTGGTGTTGTCAAACAAATGTACATAATTTTTTTTAATTAAAAACTCATTGTAGGTACACACCGGGATTCGAACCAGGGACCTAAGTGTTTTTATGAGTTAAGCCAATCTATTATTATCTATATTTATATCCCGAATCAGCGAGAGGTTTCTAAAAATTCAGTTTTGGGACAACAGATTTACGAGTTTTAATCATAGAGTTATAGAAATTTTAACGGTATATGGTGCGAGTTTCACATACTTATTATTTATTTAGTAGTAAAGGAAGTTTGCCAATTCCTCCTGTTTTGTTGTATTGTTTTACGTGTTTTGTTGCATGACCAACTGCATCATCTGTGCCAAGCTGTACGGTATGTCTTCAATGAAGTGTTTTGTTAGTGGAACCACCCCGTAACTTCCAGACCTCCGATTGTTACAGATGAATTTGAGTTGGAGGCTGGTGTGTCCTTGAGTTCACCAGGTATGATGCAGCAATAGCTCGGCGCTTCAAATTGCTTCTTCAGAACACTTTGTTCCGTTTTGGTATCACTATTAGATATATTCCCAGATAGTGGTTCAGGTATGACAGTATTTACCGAATCAATTTTGGAGGTAAGAATACCCAAGCTAACTCGAAGTTTCAAATCCTGCTGAATGCTTCCTTGTAGAGGGCTTCTGTGTCCTGCATTTTTGAAATGTAAAACTAATAAAGCTGATCGGTCGATTCGTCGTTCTCATCTCTAACTGATCAAAAATCTATTTATGGCTATATATAGTTATAATACTATTTATGGATATTAATGTTAATAATTATTTATACGAATAACTGTCTATAACCGGCTTGGGGCACGCTCCTCTACCGTCACGGGTCGGTTCATCATTGCAGTGGCGTCGGGAATGGCCCACACTAATAGGTAACCATATATCTATAACCGCGACTCGATGTCGGCCCGCATAAACAAATAACTGTCTATAACCGGCTCGGGGCACGCTCCACTTCCGTCACGGGTCGGCCCACACAAACAAATAACTGTCTATAACCGGCTCGGGGCACGCTCCACTTCCGTCACGGGTCGGCCCACACAAACAAATAACTGTCTATAACCGGCTCGGGGCACGCTCCACTCCAGTCACAAGTCGGCCCACACAAACAAATAACTGTCTATAACCGGCTCGGGGCACGCTCCACTTCCGTCACGGGTCGGCCCACACAAACAAATAACTGTCTATAACCGGCTCGGGGCACGCTCCACTCCCGTCACGGGTCGGCCCACACAAACAAATAACTGTCTATAACCGGCTCGGGGCACGCTCCACTTCCGTCACGGGTCGGCCCACACAAACAAATAACTGTCTATAACCGGCTCGGGGCACGCTCCACTCCCGTCACGGGTCGGCCCACACAAACAAATAACTGTCTATAACCGGCTCGGGGCACGCTCCACTTCCCTCACGGGTCGGCCCACACAAACAAATAACTGTCTATAACCGGCTCGGGGCACGCTCCACTCCCGTCACGGGTCGGCCCACACAAACAAATAACTGTCTATAACCGGCTCGGGGCACGCTCCACTTCCGTCACGGGTCGGCCCACACAAACAAATAACTGTCTATAACCGGCTCGGGGCACGCTCCACTCCCGTCACGGGTCGGCCCACACAAACAAATAACTGTCTATAACCGGCTCGGGGCACGCTCCACTTCCGTCACGGGTCGGCCCACACAAACAAATAACTGTCTATAACCGGCTCGGGGCACGCTCTACTCCCGTCACGGGTCGGCCCACACAAACAAATAACTGTCTATAACCGGCTCGGGGCACGCTCCACTCCCGTCACGGGTCGGCCCACACAAACAAATAACTGTCTATAACCTGCTCGGAGCACGCTCCACTCCCGTCACGGGTCGGCCCACACAAACAAATAACTGTCTATAACCTGCTCGGAGCACGCTCTACTCCCGTCACGGGTCGGCATACATAAACAAATAACTGTCTATAACCGGCTCGGGGCACGCTCCACTCCCGTCACGGGTCGGCCCACACAAACAAATAACCGTCTATAGTCGGCTCGGGGCTCGTTCCACTCCCGTCACGTGTCGGCCCACACAAACAAATAACTGTCTATAGCCGGCTCGGGGCTCGTTCCACTCCCGTCACGGATCGCCCACACAAACAAATAACTGTCTATAACAGGTTCGGGGCACTTTCCACTTCCGTCACGGGTCGGCCCACACAAACAAATAACTGTCTATAACCGGTTCGGGGCACGCTCCACTCCCGTCACGGTTTGGCATACACAAATAAATAACTGTCTATAACCGGCTCGGGGCTCATTCCACTCCCGTCACGTGTCGGCCCACACATACAAATAACTGTCTATAACCGGCTTGAGGCACGATCCACTTCCGTCACTGGTCGGCCCACATAAACAAATAACTGTTTATAACCGGCTCAGGGCACGCTCCACTCCCGTCACGGGTCGGCCCACACTAACAAATAACTGTCTAATATAGATATCAAGTCAAAGTCAAAAATATTTATTTCATGTAAACCTTTACAGGCATTTATGAAAAGTCAAAAAAAAAGTATATATAAGGTCCTGTGTGTACTTGGCCAGGTCGCCATTCCTCCCACAGACAAATGTTGAGAATATAATACAAAATAAACAAATCGTAAACTATTAAACTATTGTCCTTGCGGGAAGAAAAAAAAAAAAAAAACCCAACCGAACACACACTACATAACCAACCAGTTTAAGACTAGGTGGTTAGCTGGTTCCATTGACCTGTCAATCGTTGACTGCCCTGCAAATATAAGTGTAGGCCATTCCCGGCGGCACTGCAATGCCAAACCGACCCGTGACGGGAGAGGAGCGTGCCCCAAGCCGGTTATAGACAGTTATTTGTTTGTGTGGGACGACCCGTAATGGAAGCGGAACGAGCCTCGACATCCAGTCGCGGGTTATAGATATTTGGTTATCAGTGTCGGCCGATCCCGGCGGCACTGCAATGCCAGGCCGAGCCTTGACGGGAGTAGCTATATATCTATCATATTTTAAGAACATGATATTTTAACGAAAGAAGGATTTCAGAATGTACTTTTAATTTAATGTAAATTATTCTTAAAATAATCACAAATATTTTAAAAAATGTTTGATATTATCATCTACCAAAACCAATATTTGTTTGGTAAATATATATGTAGGTTTCTTACTTTTCTTTTTCATTGTATGAAATTAGATAAATTCCGCATAGATAAGTCTTTCAAGACTTATATAAAGGCGTTAAAAAAGACCACTCAGACAGCGACAGCACCCCACTCTCCTTTCCGAAGAAAAGAGCGAACGATCAACGAGGGCTGAAGGTCTGAGACCCTCGCCTGCCTCACGCTCAGGGCGCCGCGCCACATCTCATCATCGTGGCTTTGGTCGACTCACGCATTGTGAATTAGAGGTGAGCGTTACGTAACGTAGATAGTTACAGTAAAGTCGATATTTCTTAAATAACTAATAACGGTTATTATATTTGTAGTAACTATTTAATTAAAAAAACGTAATTAAGAAAAAAAAACATAATATTGATTTTTGAGTATTAAAAGGGTTAGATCTCATTATTTCCTTTTATTAGAGTACAAACACGATAGGCTTACGACCGACGGTTGACGAGATAAATTGAAAAAACATTTTCGACCTTAATGACATTGATCGAGTACCTTTTTTTTAAATTTCATTCGACTTATTAGATGGCATACCATCGAATTCTACCAATAAAATGCAATTGTCAATAAGGTCGAAAATCCTTTAACAAAGCTGAAATTACTTTCATTGGCTAGATATCATCGATACCTATCGTTTAAGTACAAACACTTTGGGTCTAGGGCCAGGGGTTAATAAGTTATAATAAAAAAACGTTTTGACATGACATAACGTCAGATTACACCAATACCATAACTATGAGTCCAAAATCAAAATATAAGCCATGTGGATATAAAACTTATTATCAAAACAAAAATTTAATACTTTTATTAAAAAAAAAAAAAACTAAAACAAGATAATATTTAAATACAACTACAAAAAACCTAGAAAGAATGCGTCACGGAACGTACCGCAACCAATCACTGCAATAGCGTGAACATCATTAACCACCTCGTCGGAGTGCAACGACGATATTTTAAAAACCGATACAAGAAAAAGAAACTAAAACGAGGATAGCAACAATAACTCAAAAAAAAACACAACGTCAAAAAACCTTAGAACGAATGTGCAACCAATCACGAAAAAACTACTATAACAAAAATCACTAAATATCACAATCACGTGAAGTAACAATAACCACCACGTTACAAGAGTTTCCATCGTTACAAGTTACAACCGTTACAAGCGTTTCAAAGTGATATCCATATAGATAGGTACATTTGTTCCGTCCGTTTAAATCACAAGTTGTGGAATGTCGGCGAGCAGCGACATAGCGCAAAGCGGTGATGTAATGAACTAAGTAAACCAATTTATAACAACTACTACAGAGAGATGGCGCTAATAAATTAAATAATGCAGAATATAAGTATTTTGTGGTCAATAAAACTTTAGCTGTCTATTGGATGTTAAAGATAAAAATTGATTAAAATAAAAACACATGTAAAAATCATAATAAAAATATGAAATTAAAAAAATGAAGTGCAGAAGCGGGGATGGAACTGGCGTTCTGTGGTTGTTAAGTTATTTAGATAGAATAGAATCATGTCGCCATTAAAAAATTAAAATAGATAGAAAATTTTAAATAAAGAAAATTTGTTAAAGAAATAATTGTACAATGTAGATAAGTTTTCTGACTGCTGTTATAGTGAATAAGTTTTTATATTAAAAAAGTATTGGTACACGGGGTAATTAAGAAAATAATTTAAAGCAATGATTGTTTAGAGATTTATTTGAGAGTAAAGTAGGTACATAAAATTAAAATTATTTTAGAGGCACTACGCTTCATGATTTTTTTTTTTTTTTTTTTTTTTTTGCTTATAATTAGATTTTTTAATAATAACTATAAATAGTTTCATAACGGGTGATTAACAAAAAGAAACGTAGCCGTTACGTTACAATGAAATCACGTAACGACCCACCTCTATTGTGAATGTTGCGTGAAGAACTTACTATAGAAATGATCCTATGAAGTAAGGTCTTATCGGAAAGTCCGTCATCAAAAGTATTTATAGCAGAGTCTTAGTTTTCTGTCGTGTGATATAGAATATTTGTTCACAGTCACGCATTCTATTGGCAGTTTTAGGAACTTTTTCGAGTATACGTTAGTTTGCTGGGTAAAAAAAAAAACAAGAAAAATAATTAAATTAAAGTATTTGATCTCTTTAATAACAACATATACTATTATCTGAACCAAAACATATGTAATTAAATTATATACAAATACTTACCGAAACAGTATATATTCTTTTTTTTTATTATTATATTAATATTAAACATCTTTTATATTAAAACATTAACAAATTATTCAAAAAAATTATATCTTTTCGCAGTTTATTATTTTAGATGTCTCGCTATTACGACTCGGAATTTTTAAATAGTTCTAAAAATTAACATAAGATGTCGCTAAAAGTCAAGAGGTAGTTCATGGTCTTTAAGATAGATGTCGTTAGAAGAAATAAAAAGTGTACAGCGGTTTGATTAACTTCTATATATAAAGCATTTTGATATGTATTCTTCAGCATCGCTTCTCGGCCTTTTGGCTAAGATCAAAGTGTAGTATCTGTTCTTTTCAGCTTAATATCTGAAAGTTCCCGCATCGCGGGACCAGTATATTAAACTGATTTTTTTACCGCGACGGGATGCTCGGGGCTCGCTCCACTCCCGTCACGGGTCGGCCCACACAAATAACAATCTATTACCGCGACGGGATGTTTGGGGCTCGCTCCACTCCCGCCGCGGCACGCTCCTCTCCCGCCGCGGCACGCCGGGAACGCTCCTCTCCCGCCGCGGCACGCCGGGAACGGCCCACAAAAATAACCATTATAACCGCAAGAGGGATGCTCGGGCCTCGCTCCACTCCCGTCACGAGTCGGCCCGGCATTGCAGTGCCGGATCGGCCCACACAAATAACCATTATAACCGCAAGAGGGATGCTCGGGCCTCGCTCCACTCCCGTCACGAGTCGGCCCGGCATTGCAGTGCCGGATCGGCCCACACAAATAACCATTATAACCGCAAGAGGGATGGTCGCTCCACTCTCGTAACATCACACGGGTCGGCCCGGCATTGCAGTGCCGCCGGGATCGGCTCAGGCCCACACAAATAACCATCTATCTATTAAGTATTAACCGCGACTGGAAGTCGAGTCTCGTTCCATCCCGTCACGGGTAAACAAATAACTGTCCATAACCGGCTCGGGGCTCGTTCCACTACCATCGCGGGTCGGCCCGCATAAACAAATAACTGTCTATAACCGGCTCGGGGTACGCTCCACTCCCGTCACGGGTCGGCCCACACAAACAAATAACCGTCTATAGCCGGCTCGGGGCTCGTTCCACTCCCGTCACGGGTCGGCCCACACAAACAAATAACTGTCTATAACCGGCTCGGGGCATTGCAGTGCCACCGTAATCAGACCGAGGTCAGTCGTGCTAGCTAAATTCCGTACTTGAGTCTGGCGAGTCGAGTACGTGGAAAAACTTGATCCTTGAAGTAGGTCCACGAGTATTTTAGAAGTACGAATTTTTGGGGCCTCGACCGAGTTGATGAAAGTTTCATTTAACTATAGGGGAGAGGTTACAATGATTGGCACCTTAAGCAAACTTCTCATTTTGAATATTTATACAAAATTACTTAAGTATTTATTAATATCGACAGCAAATATTTATTTACAGTTCTCAAACCATCAATGAACAATTCTAAACTTAATTAAGAGTATTAAAATATTAATAATGTGAGAATTCAACAAGAACGTGAAAAAAGTACTATTATTGGGCCCCTCCCAATAGTTCCATCATGGAACAACGCAATGGAACTACTGCGAACAATCCGACGGTGGTATATTTACGTATGGGGCCAATGCCCAGGGCGGACAATTTGTAGCGGCAGCCCAGGCCGTTGTCAAAAATCCTATTCCCTTCGTCTATACATACATATATTCACGGGTGCCTTACGGCGCCCGAGACCGCCTGGACGGTCCCAGGGTACCCAGCGGAGGGGTTTTAATCCCACCTCGTCGTAGCCGATGGTATGAATCACACCGAACAAGTGGCTAGCTCGTCGCGATGTTTTGAATAGACACAATAACCTATCCGACAGCTTAACGTGCTCTCCGAGGCACTATAGTGGTGTTGTCAAACAAATGTACATATTTTTTTTTATTAAAAACTCATTGGTACACACCGGGATTCGAACCAGGGACCTAAGTGTTTTTAAGTCCAAGGTCTAACCAACTCGGCCACCACGTATATCCTTCGTCTATCTTTGTGCATAATTTTATCTAAATACTTATATTATGTCGTTTTTGTATTTCGAACAAAAAACAAACATTTTTAATACAGAGTGAATTTTTCAAGTGTGAGGCCCACTTGTTAAAGGCCAAAGTATCTAAAGTACAAGGAATAGTGAAAACTGCTCAAAGGAGTCACGGGCCAATTTTGAAAATAAAATAAAAAAATCATGTATGCATGTGAAAAATTAGTATTATGGCAGTCATTGGGGGGGCAGATGCAATTGGCCCTGGGCGAGACTAACGGTTAAACTTTAGGCTTATATAAATTAAATATATTACAGCCTCAGTAGACTAGTGGTTGCGCCTTTGGCGTTAAATCCGAAGGGCGTGGGTTTAATTCCCACCCATGGCAAATAAATATTAGTACGTTTTTCTGTACAGTTTGTTTTCATGGTCTGGGTGTTAATAAAATATAATATGTATTATATCATTGCTTCTGGTACACATAGTACAAGCCTAGAGCTTAGTTTGTGACCAGAGCAATTTGTGTAAATTGTCCTACATATTATTAATATTTATATTTGCACTCCCTATAGCTATCTCGAAAATGGTATACCCTATGTCCTTCCCAGGGTCTCAAACTATCTCACTACCAAATATCATCTAAATCGGTTCAGTAATTTAGGCGCGACAAACGTAACAAACAGAGTTACTTTTGCCTTTATAATATAATCTTACTATAATAATAGTATGGATTTAGACTTAAAAATGGTAATTTAACAAGTTTTTAATTATAGAATTTATAACACTAATAACTGTGCTCGCGACTTCGTCCGCGTGGAATAGTTATTTTTTTATCATACAAACTTTCATCCCCTATTTTATACCCTTGGGGGTAGAATTTATCAAAATCCTTCTTAGCGGATGCCTACGTCATAACATCTACCTGCATGCCAAATTTCACCCCGATCCGTCCAGTGGTTTGGGCTGTGCGTTGATAATCACTATGTCAATCAGTCAGTCAGTCACCTTTGAGTTATATATAATTATATATATATATATATATATAGATTAGCACAAACATTGTGATGATAATTATTTTTAACGCAAAAAAAAAAAAAAAAATTATTTACAATTTAATCCTAATATAATAATTTAAAATTATAAGCGAAAAATTTCTTTAAGATCCTCCGAAGCTGCGCATGTGCCCAAAATACTTAATTACCCCTCTGTATTTCCAGCGATATCCTTTGGAAAAAATATGATCTTGCTCGATGGTCTCCAGATACGTCAATTAAAAGTTTACCTAGATTAAAACCATTTTTTTTTTTTGCATCTGGAGACCATGGACCCAGAGTCTCCACCGAAAACGCTAAGAAATCGTAAGAGGGGCTATGTATCTTGTATTTGTCTTGTTTTTTATTTTGAGCAAGCAAAGCTGCAGCACCGGAGGATCTTGAAGTGACGTGAATGTAACTTGAGGCTAGGGTGTCCACACAGGTGGCGTCCCAGATCAGAGCTCGTCCTCTGTGCCATGGAACTATGGTCACACCGTCCGGTCTCTTGCCATCTTCAAGGTCCAAACCCACAGGCTCAAGAGTGCTGGGTATACCAGCAGAAACAAGAGATCTTTTTATAACATTATTAATGTTATTGTGTCTAAGTATACGGCCAACACTCAGCCTGCAGGATAAACCATGGTGACCGGATGATGTGACCATGGTTCCGCAAATGCAATTATGAGGTTGACAAATCGGGGCGCCTATCCTGAGGGACACCGCTATTCTTATTGTTTGCCGGTCAAGTAAAGTTGCCAAGGTAGGCGATGGGAGTGCTTCAAGCCAAGGGAGTGCTTCTTTACATTGAGCAGCTAATGTTCTAGCTTTATCGGTATTCGAGTGTGTTTATGATTTTTTTAATTTTTATTTACAAGTGGTAAGTCCCAAAATTTTTGAACATTTTTATGTGGTGGTAAGTCTTTGTTATTTCTCCATTCATTATTAGATTAGCACCCGATAATTACAGCTTTAGGCTAGATAAAATGGATAATTAACAACCAAAATTATATGTGGTATCTTATAGAACCAATCAAATATCAAGATATTATACCTATAACCTATTTTTTTAAGGACACTGCATAAAATATACAAGGTGTCACTGCCGCTGCTTTAAAACATTAATATTTTTCAATATGTTTTAAACATAATAATTACAAGTAGAGAAATAAGAAAAAAGACTTACCAAAATATTTCTTGTATTATAAATTAATCGTAACATTTTTTTCACATAACACTGTTTTTGAACTTTTGAAAACTGAAAAGTGACAGAAAGACTAGTGAAAGGCCAGTCAAGATTTTTTTTTTCGTTGGTAGAAACATGGTAAAGGTATATTTCAATCACAGGGTTGGTTTCATGAAGGTAAAAACCGTGCCCGTCCGCGCGCCCCTACTGGAGTAAGCATCATTCATTTTGCAGGGTGCCGCGCGAGTGACAAATTAGTCACTCACACACACCCTTACATTTTTTACATCCTCAGTCTGATTTGTGCGTTCGGCGGAGAAAGTCGAAAAGAGCTCCGCTTTTATTGTCGGAAAAATGGTTAATTGTGCATTAAAGCTGTGTAGAAACTACTATTAAAAAAAAGTACCTAGTGTCACGTTTTTAAAGTATGTATTTAACATGTTTTTCGTATATTAAACCTTAATAAAAGATAATAATAAAACCCATAATTAAAATATAAAAATATGACGGTAACTGTCAAACTATGTTCATCAATTAGAAGTTGAAGAACTAGTGATGTGTTTTTATTTTTAATGAGAATTTCGATACTTTAAAATAATTTATAATCTTTTCAATTTAATTTAATCAAAAGGTATGGCGACAACAGAACCGTCCAACGAGGTCTGTCAGTTACAATTTAGTGATGTGATTTTATAGTTGATAAACTCGATTTTTGTAAATACTTTCATGGTTATATGAAATTATACAATTATTGTTTTTTTTATATAATACTAATTATATTTTCTATACATGATACAGTTTCCCGAAAGATCCGGCATTAAAACGTAAATGGGTAGAGGCAATTAAAAGAGAAGAAAATTGGTAACCAACAAGAATATCCGTGTATGTTCAGTACATTTTGACGAATCAAGCTACGATTTAATTGTTTTTCGCCTTTTGTAGTTCGAGTATAACTTCCTCTTGGAGGTCGGTCAAAAATGTTGAGATTGCGTTTAGTAGGTACATGTAGTTGTGCATGTGTTTTAATTTAATAAATAATTTCATTTAATAAAGTATTTTAACTTATTGTTATATTATTATATACCTACATTTTTTAAATCCACTAGTATTATAAATGCGAAAGTGTCTATCAGGGTGGATTTGAAAGGATGTACTTTGGGCTAATATGAGGTTCTGCTGATAAAATCTAACAATTTTTTCTATGGAACCATATGTCGCAAATGAAAAAAAAAATGTACTTCCCTATACAAATTGGTCATTTTAACGTTACTACTTTTGTAGTTCGAGTATAACTTCCTCTTGGAGGTCGGTCAAAAATGTTGAGATTGCGTCTAGTAGGTACATGTAGTTGTGCATGTGTTTTAATTTAATAAATAATTTAATTTAATAAAGTATTTTAACTTATTGTTATATTATTATATACCTACAGTTTTTAAATCCGCTAGTATTATAAATGCGAAAGTGTCTATCAGGGTGGATTTGAAAGGATGTACTTTGGGCTAATATGAGGTTCTGCCACGGAATAGAAAAAACAAGTGGAAGTGCAAAGTAGGCGTGTTTAGTGTGGCACAATTAAGCGTAGCTACGCTTATTTGATCCCAATCGTTATCAGTCGTGTCTAACATCGCTTCGGGTTGGTAGTCTCGCGTCGTTCCTGATTTTTCCGCATAATTATTGCAAATATGCCGTGTTGTTCCATTCTGAAATGCAAAAACGATAGTAGGAGAAAAAATCTTCGTAATGGAGGTGTTTCGTATCATCGGTAAGTACGATTTTGTTAGTATTCTTTAAAAACCTTAGCTTATTTTAGTTTACTAATAATTGTAGTTTGAATGAAGTTAAAATCAACCTTACGTAATTGTAATAAATAATACTTTAGATTAAAATTTAGATTTCAAAAGTTCTTGCTACTCGGTTAGTGTTGTAGTGGGTGCTTATCGATATAACTTATTTATTTAAAGAAAAGAAGGAACAGTTTCGGCAGTTATACAAAATTATATACTTACATATTTTTTTAAATATTTATTCATATTGTATCGCATATATATTTAGACACAGTAACAGTTGTTTGTAAAAAGAAATTGAAATTAATAGTTTATAAAATTGAATAATTAAAATTTAGTAGGCTACCATTGTTACAATTACTTACCATTACCATTACTTACCATTTACCATATTGTTAATATGAGCGGTTTATATATAATTTCATTAAAATCATTAAAATGTCATCAATAAGAACTTAACCAACTTTCTAACCTTCATTTAAAATATTTTTAGGTTTCCCAAAGACGCCACTGTCAAAGAGAAATGGATTGATGCTACAGGTAGATTAAATTGGATGCCAACAAAATCAAGCACCATATGTTCTGAACATTTTATAGAAGATGATATTTAAATATCAAATAAAGGATACAAATATACAAAATTAACAGCATTTCCAACTTTGAAAATCGTTAAGCTTTTTAATCAAGTAAGTTACCGTGTTTTTTATTACTACATACATAGAGGCATTGGAAGTGTTTATGATATGATATTAAAATGTTTCATAATAGGCAATGCTTCTATAAGAATAAGATAACCGATAAAAAGAGTATTTTGTTGACTAAATATCAAATCTATTTCACACTATTTTAAATTTAGTTTTCCTCCTGTTCATTGTTTTTGTTATATTGTTTTTCATTTTGGTTTCAGACACAAATGAACGCTGCAAATTCTTCAAAAAGGCAAGGTGGTTTGGAGAGTTCCGAGTTTAAGGTACAGCCGAAAAAAAAGAATCGACTTTATAAAGATATTATAGAACAACTTGAACAGTTTCCTGTGCAACAACATTCCGCTGACAGTATAATTCAGCCAGAAAGAGATGATGAAGTTAAAAATATAGAACCAACAGCCATTTCACATTCTTTAACACCGAGAAAGAAGAAACTCAAAGGCCAACTAAGATTTTGCCAAAGCAAAATTAAAAAGCTAGAATAATATAATATAGAATAGTTAGAATATACGTGGTGGCCTAGTTGGTTAGACCTTGGACTTAAAAAAACGCTTAGGTCCCTGGTTCGAATCCCGGTGTGTACCAATGAGTTTTTAATTAAAAAATTTATGTACATTTGTTTGACAACACCACTATAGTGCCTCGGAGAGCACGTTAAGCTGTCGGTCCCGTTTTCACTATACCAACTTGTGAAACTGTTTATAGATGGGTTATTGAGTCTATCCAAAACATCGCGACGAGCTAGCCACTTGTTCGGTGTAGACTCATACCATCGGCTACAACGAGGTGGGATTAAAACCCCTCCGCTGGGTACCCTGGGGCCGTCTAGGTGGTCTCGGGCGCCGTAAGGCACCCGTGATGATATATATATACAAAATTAAAAAGCAAAGCCTAAAAATAAAACTATTACAAACAAAAAATCAAAGACTTGTGTGATAACAAACAAACAAAGTGAGATATTGTGTGAAATATACTATATTGGTTTTATTGTAAATTGAACCGGCCGCCTAATGCAAAATACTTTTTATAAATAACTTTTTGCTCTAACATAATGTAGAGCTAAAAAGTTGCACATTGTTAAATTTTCATGCATCCTGCCGATGATATCGGCAGGATGCATGAAAATTTAACAAATCAATGGGCTTCCGAAAAGACTTCCTTCCTTGTGAATATACCTAAATTATTTTTTTTTAAATAAAAAAAATGGTTTCTGAGATATATATTTAATTAAGACTCGTCACGTCATATGCACAAACAAAATTGGGATGATGAATGGTACAGCCATTGCGACTAAAAACTCTTTTTTTTTAAATAACGATAAAAAATATTTTTATAAAATAATGAATATTCCAGGCATAAATAATTTCTTCATTTTGCCTAATTTCTTTATTTTTATTACAAAAATACTAGTTATATTAATATTGCGCCCCAAAGTTTTGTTTCGTGCTCACGTCACGACAACGTCACCCAACTCAACTTAAAAAAAATATACTTATCTCAAAAATCAGTTTTTTAAGCCTTTATATTTTCTAAAAGTTTTATAGCTATGTTTTCTAAAAAGTTTTCCCTTCCATATGTGTTTAAATATATAAAGCACATTTATATTTAAAAAAAGCATCGATATCGATACTTTAAATATTTTATTATGTCACCGCCTTTGAATTATTATATTTTTATGCAAGGAAAGTTCTAGAATAAACTAAAATACTTTTTTTATATAAAAGATAATATGCCTTATGTCGACTGAACAAAACATTTAATCGAATGTTGTAGTAATCCACCATCTGTGTAGGAATAGCAGAACCTTTTATAGGAGGTTCTTACTTATTTGTTCAGTGGTTCTTACAACTTGTACTACTTTATGATAGATGGCATGATTATTTTTTTATATGAATTTAAATCTAATTATTTGGAGAATAGTGTTTAAAATTGCTGTGTATATTTGCAACCAATCAGGACGAAGTGGTTATAGATTCAATACATAAAGATATATGATTTTGGCGACACTGGTTCTAATACATTTGGTGCTTTATAGCATTTCCACTTGTTTTTTCTATTCCGTGGGTTCTGCTGATAAAATCTAACAATTTTTCCTATGGAACCATATGTTGCAAATGAAAAAAAATATGTACTTCCCTATACAAATTGGTCATTTTAACGTTACTAGTTTGTATGGAGAAGGCCATTTTTTTTTCAAAGTATATTTTTCAAAGTTATTGAGTCTATTCAAAACATCGCGACGAGCTAGCCACTTGTTCGGTGTAGACTCATTCCATCGGCTACGACGAGGTGGGATTAAAACCCCTCCGCTGGTTACCTTGATGATATTTGTGTGTATTACAATTGTATATCGATAAATAATTATTAATCTTTGATGATCTCTATAAATCCCAAAATATTTGGTTTATATCGATAAGTAATAATATTTGTTGTCAGTGGCAACACTATCGAAACTATTAAGTATGCAATTAAATATTTAGCTTTTTATAATAAAAAAATAATACACTTCATAGACACGCGCACACATTCATGTTTGCTTGTATCTCTTTTTTTTCTCAAGCAGTTTTTTAAGTGTCAGAAGCGTTGAGCTGCCATTTGAAGCCACACCTTTTTCCCCATTCTTCATTTGTTCGCCCCAGAAATTGGCGACACCGGTATCGTACTATTATGAAACAATTTATGTATCATGCTTACTCCATTGGCGCGGGGCGCGATTTTTTAGCTTCATGGTTGGTTTCAATAAATTACCCAAACGGAATCTCAATAATTTTACCATACACTTACCTATAGTTTCACAAATTGGTATGAGTGAAACTGAGACCGACAGCTTAACATGCTCTATGAGAGTTTATGTTTTGACTGCCTTCGTAGACTAGTGGTTGCGCCTTTGGCGTTGTATCGGGAAGTCGTGGGTTCGATTCCCATCCATGTCAAAAAAACATTAGTACATTTTTCTGTATGGTTTATCATGGTCTGGGCTTTTATAAAAAATGCATTATATCGTTGTTTCAAAAACTAGACCACGGAAGGACATTATCTATGTACGGTAGTTTTTACAGTAAAACTGAAAATTATATACCGATTCATTAGTCCATACTATACTAATTTTATAAAGGGAAATAGTTGATTTTTGTTTGTAATGGATAAACTCAAGAACCCGTTTCGTAACCGCATCATTTAGCCAGCATAGTGGGAGTGATCAATGATGTTAAATATCAATGCTTTGATTGACCCTATTCATGTATTTTGTAGGGCTGCATAAAATGGTAGTAGGGGTATACTAAATAATATAACAGAATTAAGAACAATAATTATATTTTAATATTTACAAGTAAATTAATAATATTAAAATTACAAGAAATGTCACAGACAATTTTCTACATCGCTATGTTTGGTTTGTACAAATTAAATACAATTTTAAATATCTCAATTTTTAGACACAATATACAATTTCATACTAAAAACTCATTTAAATTTTATAGAGAACAAGAAAAAAAATACAACCTTTTGTAATATTTTGTGAAAAAGCCAAAGAATTAAAAAATAATTTATAGGTAACTTGCAGATTTATTTTAAAATTTAAGTACCTACTAACTGACATAAAACGAGGTAAATAAAAAAAAGTGAAAAATATTTTTACAAAAATAAAGAACATAAATAAATTATCTCACATTCCTATTTAATATAAATAGTGTAAAAATTTTAACCTTTTACGTAAATGTACGACAAATTAAATTATTACAATTATTATTTTATAAACAGTACGAAAATAAAACTTGGTATATAGAATGAATTTAAAAGGTTGTATGGGTTTATATGAGGCTCAACTAATCAAATCAAAAAACTTTTCCCATGGAACTATGTGTCGCAAATAAAATACTTTTTTTTTCCCAATAAAAATTGTTCATTTTAACATTACTAGTTTGTAAGGAGAAGACAATTTGTACATGGTTCCATAGGAAAAGTTGTTCGATTTGATCAGTAGAACCTCATATTATTCCTAGTACAGCCTTTCAAAATCACCATGTATATGCAAACATACGTAAAAGGTTAAAATTCTATATTCACAACATAACAAGCTTTCTGAAGATAAGCGATAATTATAATAATATTTTTGACCAATATTATAATTATATTACAAAGTAATATACAAAACTTCTAAAATACCATCGATAAGAAAGAAAAATATACAAATGTCTATCGGCCACATTGTTTAGCAGCCATCTTAAATTTAGACGCCATCTTAAATTTAGACGCCATTTTGAAATTAGAAGTTTTGTTTGTTAGACTATTAACTGTATATTTTAATAGATTGACAACCTAGGTTTACACATTCAATTTAATATACCTAAAGAGCGTTCCAAATAAGAATAATATTTACTCGTGCTATCCTCGGGAAAAAAAGACGGGAGATTTTAGGAAACATATGATTTGGAACGGTAATGTATAGCTTTGTTACGATTAATTTATTTTAATAAATAACAAAATAATTTACTAAAATAATAACAATACTATAAAGCTATATAACCTAAATATTATTCCATAAGAACTGATAGTGACGTCATCGCGTCTAAACTTAAAAAACGTATAACGGAGACGTTATATAACAAAGCTACATTTCGTGGTAACACCGGTCGGCGTTTGATCTTCCGTAGTACTGCATTATCTGTTCTTGTAGAATGGATAGTAAAGTACGATTTATTTTTAATATAACCAAAACACTAATTTTTAACTTGGTGAGGTTATCTCAAGGTTGCCTCTTCCGAAATTCTTTCGAATGAAGCTATGATTGTAAGTATTAAAATAATAGGTAAATTGTAGTAAATTATCTCTAATTTGGAACAGACTCCTAATATAATTTTGGCATCACCAAAAGTCAATAATCCACTAAAGAATTTGCAACGATATTTTAGATAAATAATGTGATTGTTTTGGTATTAAAAAAATAACCAAAAATTTACAAAAAAAACATGTTTTAATTTTTTATTTTAATATTTAACTCTGAAGCTCAATTGTGTGTTACGCAGCCTCAACCGCATATCTAAAGATTATTGGTTATGATGAATTTTGCCCCAATATTGTAATTAGACACATCGTTTGTTTGTGTTAATTAATAAGTCAATAATTGTTGTTTTTTCTAATTTATTAACGGTCTAAAGTATTTTTAGAATTTTGCACACATCATCAAAATATTTCGTGTGTATGTATCGAAAAAAAAAGGCAAAAAATAAATCTCCTCAACAACACAAGAACATTTTATTTAATAATAACGTTATATTTTTGCAATTTTTTATTTTATTTAAATATATGGCTGAAGCATGTATCATAACAGCTTTTACCGTTTGCCTGGGTTTAATAAAAATCACAAGCTCTTTCTGTCCAACGTATAACGACGCTATAATCATCCGCCATCTTTTATTTATTAGACGCCATTTTGAATTTAGTCGCCATATTGAATTTAGATGTTTTTGTTAAATCATAGACGGTAAAATCCGTTACTTTAAATATATTTTTTGCTTTCTAATTTAAAGACAACAATCTAAAGAATATCTATTATTATGCACCTACTTTAGATTATTGCGACTATTTGAGTGCCGAAAAGAACACAAAAATTACCGAATACCTCCTAAATAACAACAACTATAGATTAATTTCGTTATTATTTTTGTTTTATTTTTTTATTTTTTAAGGTTTAAAGCCGAAGCTGAAGCATGTGCCATAACAGCTTCAGCCGCCTGTCTCACTTCTAAGAAGGCTCGAGCGTTTTCTGCCCAACGCAAAGCGGCGCTTCTCGATGCTCCTTGCAATAAATTAACGTAACGCAAAGCTGATGGTATATTACCTCTCTCTATGTAGTACCTGTAAAAAAAACTTATTAATACATCTCATAAGGATTTTTAGGTGGGAGGAACGAATAACTTCTCTAGAACGGTCTCGTTACCACCGCTCATATAGATGCAAAAACCGTCAAGTGACATAGTCATGTTTCGGTTTTAGTATGTGGGTTCTGTCGTCATTTCTTGTCGAGGTGGTAATCTTCTTTCATGGTGCGATTACGAAACGGGCGATTGATTTGACGATAAAGCAGCTATTAAAATACTCTTATTGCAAATACGTCTTTGTGGCCGCCCATTTTGCAACCGCGTCATTTAGCCGGCATAGTGGGAGCGATCAATATTGTTAAACAACAATGTATTAATCGACCCCATTCATGGACTTTGTAGGTCTGCTTACCATCAGGTAGATAAAAAGTCACAACTTACATATATGACCACTAGTGGTTGCGCCTAAGGGGTTTTATCCGGAAGTCGTAGGTTTGAATCCTACCCATGGCAACTTTATCCGATTATGCAAAGCACGCAAGGGAAGTTTTCAAAAAAAGGAATGAATTTTCCCGTTTTTCAACATGTTTCATTGATTCTCAGCTCCTATTGGTCGTAGCGTGTAGTTATATAGCCTATAGGCTATCCAACACTAAATATGTTTTTAATTCGAACCGGTAGTTCTTGTGATTAGCACGTTCAACCATACAAACATACAACCATACAAACAAAAAACTCTTCAGCTTTATAATATTAGTATTAGTATAGCTTACCTAGCTCTTTGCATAATTTCGAATGTGTCCAACGAAGCAAAGTCCACGGGCTTGTCTTCTAACTCGTCTTTAGGGATTTCTGAAATCTATAAAACAAAAAATATTTTAGAATATTTTTATATATAACAGACAGACATATTTTTATTTATACTACTAAGATTTGTATTTAATTGTAAAAAAAAAAAAAATGTCGCCTAATTAAACAATAACTGAATGTAATTTTATTAATGTTAAACCTATATAATAAGCTGTCAGTCCCAGTTTCACTATACCAACTTGTGAAACTGTATATAGATGAGTTGTTGAGTCTATCCAAACATCGCGACGAGCTAGCCACTTGTTCGGTGTAGACTCATACGATCGGCTACGACAAGGTGGGATTAAAAACCCCTTTGCTGGGTACTATAGAGGCCTTCTAGGCGGTCTCGGGCGCCGTAAGGCCCTTGATGATATATATATATATATATATATATATATATATATATATCATCAAATAATATATATATATATATATATATATATATTATTTTAAATACCATAAGCAGATACTTTTTTTTTGTTGATAAGAAATAACACGCACACGAAGTAGCGGAGACCAGACTTTATATTTACCTTAGTAAAGAGTAGCTTGGACTGTAGCCACGACAAGAAGTAGACAGGCAGAGAGGCTCCATCTTTACCCACTAGGGCTACTTTTAGCGCAGTTTTTTCCATCTGAAAAAGTCAAAAAAATCATATAAACATAACTATTTTAAGATACAAGTCAGCGATATTTTAGGTGGGAGGAAAGTCTCGGTTTCGTTACCACCGCCCATACAAATGCAAAAACCGTCAAGTGACCAAGTCATGTTTCGGTTTTAGTTTGTGGGTTCACCGGTTTTTAGGAGATTACTGCAACGATTTCTTGTCGAAGTGATAGTCTCCTGTCAGGGTGCGGTTACGAAATGGGTTGAAATGACGATAAGGCAGCGAATATATCAGAATACTCGTAATGCAATTTATCGCCGCCCATTTTTTATCGCATCATTTAGCCAGCATAATGGGAGCGATCAATTTTGTTTAAGAACAATTACTGATCGACCCTATTCATGGACTTTGTAAGTCTGCTCACCACCAGATAGAC
The DNA here is from genome assembly GCA_947458855.1 of Monopis laevigella. Taxonomy (NCBI): domain Eukaryota; kingdom Metazoa; phylum Arthropoda; class Insecta; order Lepidoptera; family Tineidae; genus Monopis; species Monopis laevigella. The sequence continues at coordinate 9,680,189 of OX381599.1, forward strand.
ACAAAGTCACATGCCGTGCTCCAATAAAAATTACAATAAAAATCCGCCATATTGCGGCGAATAATAGAACTAGGTATAGGCAACATCTCTTTGTAACAATCTCCTGTCATTTTCACTCTTCTCTCATTCGAGTCGTGTTAACTCCCATACAAACGTACTTCCAGTGTTACAACTTGGTTTTAGGTCGTAGTTCAATTATTGTTGTAATGATGGCAATTAATAAATAAATACCATCACGGGTGCCTTTTTGACTCCCGAGAACCGTTTAAACGGCCCCAGGGTACCCAGTAGAGGGATTAGCCCGTCCCCATTTCGCCGATGGTATTCGGAGGCAACACCTAACAAGTGGCGATCTTGTAGCGGTGTTTATGATGGTATAGCCTCGTTATATAAAGCGGTGACCCGTCTAGGGACCAGCCTTGTTATCAGTTGCGAAGAGACTTAACATTAACATTAAATAGTAATAATAATTCTTTATTATTACAGCAGATTGAGTTATTGCTGTTTATAAATAAAATAAGCCTTACATTGTCATATTGCAGCCTCAGAGATTGTTCTGTAGTTATTTTGGAGTTCCTAATATTGTCTGGAATTCCTTTCATAACGGTCTGTACCAATTTGTCGTCTTTACCTGAAAAAATATTAATAAATATCATCACGGGTGCCTTATGGCGGCCTCAGGGTACCCAGCGGAGGGGTTTCTAATCCCACCTCGTCGTAGCCGATGGTATGAGTCTACACCTAACAAGTGGCTCGTCGCAGTGTTTGGATAGATCCAATAAACCATCTATAAACAGATTCACAAGTTGTTATAGTAAAACTGGGACCGACAGCTTAACGTACTCCCCAAGGCACTATGGTGACATTGTTAAAACATATGAATAATATGTAGGGCAAGTTACACATATTGCTCTGGTCACAAACTAAGCTCTAGGCTTGTACTATGTGTACCAGAAACAACTATACTATTACATAATATATTTTATAAACACCCAGACCATGTCAAACTGTACAGATAAACGTACTAATATATTTTTGCATGGGTGTAATGTCCTCTAATAACTAGCTGACCCGCGCAAATTCGTCTGCGTAACTTTAACTCTTTACGCAGCGCTCGCAACGGAAGCTCTCAAAAGGAACAAATTTTCCTCGTTTTCCTAACATGTTTCATTGATGCTCTGTTCCTATTGGTTGTAGCGTGATGTTATATAGCCTTCCTAGATGAATGGGCTATCTAACACTAAAATAATTTTCAAAATCGGTTCAGTAGATCCAGAGATTACCGCCAACAACCTCACAAACTTTACCTCTATATTATATTAGTATGGATTATTAATACTCACCAACTTTCTCTATGGCTTGCACCTCCTTGTCTATGGCAGTTTCTGAGCAGCCTTGCTTGGTGGCAGCCAAAAGTGCTTCGGCAGCCGTCCATAGAGACTGGGACCGCTTTGCTTCGGCTTCGGTTTTCGCTCGTACTATAATTATATATATATAGCCTTATTTATAAAAACTCATTGAGTCCTTCAAGAACTTTTTTTATATATTTTTTTTTTTGGAGCATGACATGTAACTTTGTACAAAGTCCATGAATGGGGTCAATCAATAAATGTTCTTAAACAATATTGATCGCTCCCACTATGCCGGCTAGATCTTATGGTGAGTGTAATAAACTATGTATTTAGTAAATTGTAAAGTTATGTCAAATTACAAATTAAAATCAATTATTTATCAACCATTATTTTGCCTAATGGGCTAATTCTGTAGGCACGTTTTAAACTTGTAAACCCGAAATTACTGCGAATAAACATTTCATTTCAGTAGATGGATTATGTATAACACGTATGGAGATAGCAAACCACCTAGTCTTACACTATACTCTGTAAAAGTTAACTTGATCGATGACAGCTATTATGACATTTATAGCTAGTGATGTAAATATTGATTAATCTTTTGATAACATGAAAAAATAAGCATCAAATTAATTTCAAATGTTTTTGATTCTAATGCGGATGGTGTTGCACTTGTTAAGTTGTAATGAAAACATAACAAAACAGCCATTCGATACTATTGCTAATCTGAAGATTTGAAACTGGTACGGTACGTAATCCAGTGAATCAATTAAAATATATACCAAAGATCGTTTAGTAAAAGATTGATTTGAAACATTGAATTGATATTTAATATAGGAGACTCTTCCAGTGATAGTGAGTCTGAAAATGATGACATTGACTTCTACTACTCTTGTGACCAACAAGAGTAGTAGAGACCCCGGTTGTTTGGTGAGGCCAAGAGCCGGCTAGAGTTGATCCTGTTACTGGGGCAGGGACTCTACTTTCTGGGTACTTGTCGCGGTCAGTTGGTCTCAATCCCCTTGCTGTGGGGTTGGGTTCTGGCTGGGGTATAGACCCCAGCATATGTAATTAAACTATATTTACAATATCAAATTTATTATTTTTTAATTCTTTTCTAGATAGAAAAGAATTTATCGATACAATATAGGTAGATACCTATATTGTATCGATAAAAATAAAAAATCTTAATTTAGCTATTTGCCCAACCCTAGTTAGTTTAAAAAACAAACTCAAAAAAATAAAACTCTTAAATTTTCAAATAAAAAGTAAATAAATGGTAATTCAGTTGATTTTCTACAATTTGATAAAAAACGTAATTTATTAAGTATTTTGTTGAAAAATATCGTGAATATTCTTTTTTCCTACAAAAAAGAAAAAAGTAGGAACTGTCTTTTTAAACGCAGAGGCTTCTGCCATCGATCAAGTTAAATTTACAGAGTATAGTTGGATATGTAGTGTGTGTTCGGTTCGGTAGTATTTTTCATATTAAGATTTCCATTCCATCGCATTTAAGTTCTAAATCTGATATTGAGGTATAATAAATATTTATGGTTCTTTTGTTAATGAATAGCTGCCTAACCAAACGCACTCTAAGACCTCATTGTTAAACTTTTTTTTGACTATTCATAAATATCTATAAAGATTTACATGAAATAAATGATTTTTGACTTTTGAAGTACATACATTTGAGTGTGTTTTCAATGGCGGCCAGTTTTCCCATAAGCGCCGCTACCTCCTGTTTATATTGATTTCTTTCCGCTTCCACTTGCTCTGATACTTGTTTAGAGAATCTTGCTAATACCTGCAAATATAATATTAGTAAGTATATAAGATATACATAAAGATATATATATATCTTCACGGGTGCCTTACGGCGCCCGAGACCGTCTAGACGGCCCCAGGGTACCCAGCGGAGGGGTTTTAATCCCACCTCGTCGTAGCCGATGGTATGAGTCTACACCGAACAAGTGGCTAGCTCGTCGCGATGTTTTGAATAGACTCAATAACCCATCTATAAACAGTTTCACAAGTTGGTATAGTGAAACCGGGACCGACAGCTTAACGTGCTCTCCGAGGCACTATAGTGGTGTTGTCAAACAAATGTACATAAATTTAATTAATATATATGATAAAAACGACAAAGAATTTCCAAAATTGCTCAAAGTTGGGCGCAAATTTTGATAAAACTAAAATATAATAAAATAAAAATAGTGCCTACCTAATTGGTGTGAATAATACCATACTTTATAGGGTGTGACATAACTATACAGGGTGAATTTAGAAGGCTGTACTCTGGATTAATATGAGGCTCTACTGGTAATATAAAACAAGTTTTCAAATGGAACCATGTAAATTTGCATGGGAATGCTTTCCCATACAAATTTGTTATTTTAACATTACTAGTTTATATAGATATGATTTGTTTTTTTGTGACATGGTACCATGGCAAAAGTTGTTGGATTTTATCAGTAGAACCTCGTATTAGCCCAAAGTACAACCTTTCAAAGATAGTGTGTTTCTAATAATAACATTTCATTTAAACACCAGGTTTACATCAATTAACTCTCAGACGAATTGGCTGGAATTATTCTTTTTTTTTGTATCAATAAATTGCTTAAAAAAAAATTTAACAAAATGCATGAAGGTATAATAGGCCGTAACGTCTAATAACATCGACTAAATACATTTTAAGCCAATTTAAATATATTAATATCTGGATATTAAAGGTTTTTTTTTTACAAAAATAACAGTTTTTAACTTTGAACTGCCAATGCATTTCGTAGAATCCCAGAATACTACATAACTGCCGCCTGCCATACAAACAAAACTAAAGACTGGGCGGCGAAAAAATGTATTTGATTCTATTGAAATATCCTGCTTTATTGCCATATCAATCGCTCGTTTCGTAACCGCACCATGAAAGTAGACTACCACCTCGACAAGAAATCGATGCAGTAGTATGTAGTAATATTCGATAAATGTATGAGGACACAAGTAGCTCTACCACATGTTTTTGCAAACAGTTTCTACTATAGTCGCTAGTAACTATAGATAGGGTACAACCAATAGGATCGCTTTATTTTTTAAATAAACCTCTCTTATTGGTTGATTCCTATCTATAGTTACTAGCGACTATAGTAAAAACATATGGTGGAGCTACTGTAAATTCCCATTTTAGAAGGTCTACCATACTCCAACAGTGGAGTTAGTAGACTGCTTACCTCTTTCTCTTTCTTGTCGAGTCTGTCTCGCAGCAACTCCTGATGTATGTCCATTTGCTTCTTCAGTTGCTCTCTTAAAGCTCTCTCGGCCTCCGCTTGTACTATTAAACTCTAAAAAAACACATGTAAACATGAAGAAAATAAATAGTATAGAAATTTAGTAGGCGTGTGTATTTAAATAGTTAAAACGCAATGACAAATTATATTAATATAAACAGCCAAACCAAGGCTGAAATGCACCAAAGTATCCGTTAAAGTAACAATTAAGGTTAAAAATAGCATTGGATGTTCCAACTGAGACAACTTTCAAAATAAAACTGGTACATTCGTCGCTATTTTTAACCTTAATTGTAACAATTACTTTAACTGACACTTTGGTGCAACTGGAGCTAACTTGGCAGGAATAAAAAACTAATATTTTTGCTAAAGGTCAACACCTATTTGTCAGTGCTTGTTATCCTACTTATACACAGACGCCCTTTATGTGGTCTCTTCTAATAACTCTATAATATAATGATAATATAAGAACTAATATTTAAGGCGTGGATACGGTTGGTGAGGTCGGTCGCCTCGGTGGCACCCTTGTATGGCAGATGATAATCGGAAGGTCAATGGAATCAGCTAACCACCTAGTCTTACACTAGTTGGTTATGTAGCGTGCGTTCGGTTGGTTGGTTTTTTCAATACTTTTATTTATGACACCTTTTATTAATTAATTAATCTATAATGGTTATATATATATATATATAGCAGCCTAACCAAACGCACTCTAGACCTTATTGTTAAAACTTTTTTTTTTTTTGACTATTCATAAATATCTGTAAAGATTTACATGAAATAAATAATATTTGATTTGATTTTGATTTGAATAGAGTGAAGTTAGAAATCCTAGTCTAATGTCTAATACTAGATGGCAGTTTTTTTTTTGTTTTTACTTTTGACAGTATTTTATATATTTACATATTTAAATTCCTTATCAGGATAATCTTATTTATATTATATTTATTTTTTATTTATTTATAATAATAATAAAGCACCTAAATGTTTGATTAGACTTATAAAAAGTTTTACAAGTAAGTATACATATTTACCTTTTTCTGGTATTCCTTCTCTTTTTCTACACTTTCCTTTTTGACTATATCTTCAACTTTAGCTGCTATCAAATCTTTTTCATCATGACCTGAATCAAATATTTGTTTAATGATTAATTGAAACTTATTGTGTTAGTCATTGATATAGGAAAATAAAAAATTACCTTATCAAATCAAAAGAACATAAAATGGCCGCATACTATGGTAAGCGGCCATCTTTTTGTTATGGGTTCAAAAGGAACATAAAACATATTTTTAAATCTAATAAACCTGTTTTTTGTAAACTTAATGTTAAACAAAGTTCGTATTCTTGAGATAAAATAGGTTGTCCAAAAATTATTTTTATAAATAAATAAGATTTTTTTTTTATTAGTGGAATATTTTGTCTTTTGTATTATATGTAAATACTTGGAATCATATAACAAAGTTAAATATTCGTAAGGCACAAAAAAAAAATCATTTCCTTCACATTGATAGAGGTATTTGACTATGATATATTCATAGATTTTGCTGCCTACTTTATGCTTCAAAATGCCATAAATAATAAAAAATATTTTTACTCACATTCAATAGCCCTGCTAAGTTTTTGTTCTCTAACAGTTTGTAGTTCGGCTATTTCGTTTTGTAAAAATTGAATCTGTAAAAAGAAATGAATTTATTGCCACTTTTTCTTCTTTATTATTTGCACTACTAATTGTCCAAATTTTTCCACAACATATTTATCCATATTTTATACTTTGCTACTACTTTTTTGACCATATTTTATACTTTCCCATTACTTATTTTGTCCATATTTTATACTTGGCCACTACTTATTTGTCCATATTTTATACATTACCATTACTTATTTTGTCCATATTTTATACTTTATCACTACTTATTTGTCCGTATTTTATGCTTTGCTACTTCTTATTTGTTCATATTTTATACTTTACGCCTAATGTTTTGTCCATATATTATACTTTGCCACTATTATTTTGTCCAAATTTTATACTTTGCCACAACTTATTCATACAAATTTTATACTTTATCACTACTTATTTTGTCCATACATACTTCACCACTACTTATTTGTCTATATTTTATACTTTGCAACTACTTATTTTGTCCATACATACTTCACCACTACTTATTTGTCCATATTATATACTTTGCAACTACTTATTTTGTCCATACATACTTCACCACTACTTATTTGTCCATATTTTATACTTTGCAACTACTTATGTGTCCATACTTTACCACAACATATGTCGTTAATAAATACAATATTAGGAATTTACCTGTTTAAGAGTATAGATGAGGAGCAGATCAATGTCTCCCTTAGCGTTGAGTTTTCTAGAGGTAAGATCTACTCCCGGAAACAACATCTGTAGTTCATCCTTAAACATCGTGCGGGCAGCTTCTACCTAAACAAATTAAAAAAAATATATATAAAGAAATTGAGTCACATTTTTGCTACTACAAAGTTCTATAGTGGGTCAAGAATTAAACACAATAACATTTTCAAGTGCTACATAAACTAAATTTCATGAAGTTATATAGTGGGTCAGGAATAAAAACTGAGTCACATTTTCAAATGCTTCAAATGTTATGTTGGGCTCAGAATTTCCAGGACTGTATTTAATGGGAATACCCAGGATTTTGAATAATCCTTCAGTATCGGTTTTGTACCGAATACATACGAATACGAAAACGGTATTTCGGTACTTTTTGAGACTAATAAAAAATTACCAACATAAGCAAATGAGGAAGTCCAGACACTTCTAGCAAAATGCCCAAAATCTAGCACTTTTAAACAATCTGCCGGATAAATAATGCGGTTACGAAATGGGGGGCGTCAAAGACGAATTTGCATTACGGGTCTACTTTAATATCTGCGTTATCGTCAAATCAACCCGTTTCTTAACCGCACCCTGAGTGGCTATCTAAGATAACTTACCTTGTTCCAATACTTGTCACTAATGACTGACTTTTCCACAGTAAACTTGTAGTCTTTCTCTACAGCTTCTAGATCGTGTCGGAACTGCTTTAGATATCTGTTGGTAGACGCGATTACTTCTGGAGGTGCCTTAACGCCTGCCTTTAATAGTCTGTCAAGGGTGTCTGAAAAGTTAATGAAATAGTTAATAGTTTTAAGGGAAAAATATGTAAAAGTGTAGCAAACTATTCTGAATTAGAACTTTTGTCATGGACATACAGTTTCTATTAGTATGGCATTGAACGAAATATCGCCATCGCTAACGCAAAAATGATAATGAATGCTTTAAAGTGTTATTATTATTATTATCTTATATTAATGGCCTCTACGCGTGAGCGTAATTTTGCCAATGTCACGTTAATTGAGGGTAGATAAAAATATTTTCGAGTATAAAAGTGAAAGTGGGATAATAGGATAGAGAGGAATAAGGAAAGGACTAGGTTAGAATTAGGAATGACCACATGACCGTATGCAAACATACGGTATAGTGATGCCAGTGTCAAGTGAAGGAGGAAGAAATAATCAACAGTAAAATGGGTACCGCCATTTTACTGAAAATAAAGGGATTCGTTGAGATAGCACAAACACCAAGATCACTGCGTAAATACTACACTTCTCACACTTAATATTACTATTCGAATGCTTATTCTACAAAATTAGTACACTTTTGCACAATAATATTCAATAAAATTAAATTTGATAACTGTAATAGACACACGCGTCTACATTTTTCGGGCTACCCTCAAAGAATCCTGCTTTAAAGTGAATTCTATAATAATACAAGATTGACACATTATTTTTTATATATTTTTTTTGTTTTTTATTTTGTTTATTGTTTTTTTTAATATAATAATGTACTGATATTTGTTTTGTTTTTTTTTAATGAAAATCTTTTACTGGCTTTGTATTCAGTTAGTGTATTTGTGGTTTTGTATGCTGTGGATTTTCTTATATACATAATAAATAAAGTCACATGTCATGCACCAATAAATTGATTTATTTTCAACAAAAAAAAACACAGTCACAGTATATAAGTTTACATTGTACAATAACATATCTAGGACCATAAAATTTGTTACACTGCTTACATTAATAAACATTTTATTTTTATGTGATGCCTGTGTAAGTACTTGTATGCCTGGGATAATATCTGAGGTGTGTGTTTCTATGTGGTATGCTTGTTTCTAATAAAATAAATAAATAAAAAATAATATAAAATAAATTACCATGATTTAAATTTGACTTACCAATAGCAAATTTAGCTTTGACGGCAGCTTCGCTCGCCTTCCTGATTGCCGTATCTTTATCTGAGCGAGCGCTTGACAACGCGGATAAAATTTTGCTATCTAAATCTTCTATTGAAGATTCTACCATCTAAAAGAAAGAGAGAGACAACGTTATTAGACATGCCAAATTAACAACCAACATCCGTACCATTATAAAACTATGAAAGTTTAAATAGGAAGTGCCATAGAGCCTAAATTAGTATAACCAATCAATGCTCATGAAATGAGAATATGGTGGCAATGAAAATATTAGACATTTCATTTGAAAATTAATGGAATAATAAACAGTTATTTATCTCTTTTCGATAAGTAGATTTGAATAAGTACGATCGGGAAAAATGATTATTTGTGATTTCTAATTTACAAGGTGTAACACACCACTTTCATTTCTACTTTTATCTCAAAACCACCTAAAAGGTCTCAGGGTTCCAGCAGAAGGGAATTGTTCCCAGCTTTAGCCATTGCCGAATTGTTCCATGAAGACTACTCAAGACAACCATCAGTTATTATGAAATGAAAATAAAACCCATGGTATCCTGAGGCGGTCTCGGGCGCCGTAAGGTACTCGTAATTATACATAGTATCATTATTATAATGAAAATTGTTAAACAACATTTTAGTGGTCATACTAATTCCTGGGCTTTGTATGTCTGATTACAAACAGGTAGTTAAAGATTATTTTTTTTAAATAGAAAGCTATGAGGATATTAAATTATACTCATAATTTTGTCTTCTTTGTCGCTGCCAATTCCGTAACCGCATCATTTAGTGAGAGTGTTCAATGTTATTAAACAGCAATGTACTGATCTATCCCCTTAATGGGATTTGTAGGTATGCCATCAGGTAGATACAAAGTCACATGCAATGTTTCAATAATAATAAAAATTGTCACTAATATAACTGCTTATTTTTACCGGCTAACAGTATTATATAGTATTTGGTTGGATAGAGAGGGTAGTGATCACAGTGCAGGAGAGAGTTAAAAGATGTTTAACCCAGGCGATGGACCCGGAACCCGTATGAAAAATTAAACTTGAATGCACTCACCCGATATAAAGCAGAGTTATAGTCCGCACAGTGTTTGGTGGCTTTCTTGTAATTGTCTATGGCTATCTTGACATTCTCGTGCATGTCGTGTTCTAGTTCCACCAAGTCTTTGGTTATGACTACGGGTTCTGGTTGCTGAGGTTCACATTTTTCAGTTTGTATGAGGGTAGCTGAAATAAAGAAATAATAAATACCATCACGGATGCATTTTTGGCTCCTGTGAACCGTTTAAAGGGGTTAACCCATGCTCATTTCGCCGATGGTATTCGGAGGCAACACCTAACAAGTAGCGAGCTTGTTGCGGTATTTATGATGGTATAGCCTCGTTGTATAAAGCGGTCACCCATCCTAGGCCTTGTTGTCATCTGCTTAACCTTGTTATCAGTTGTGCAGTGACTTAACCACTAGGCTGGGGAAACTTTTTTAGGTGACACGTTTTTTTAATAATTTTAGTGCAGTTTAATTTGATATAAAATTATATACATATGGTGACCTAAATGAATAAATAAAAAATTGGCCTCTCCATTGAAATTGGCTATTTTAACATTACTTGTTTGTACTCGTATATAACCCAAATTTTTTACGCCTTTAACACACTTTCTATATCCTAATAAGAAATTTATCATTATTATCACGGGTGCCTTACGCCTCCCGAGACCGCCTAGACAGCCTTCCGGTTACCTTGTTTGGATAGACTGAAGATTTTTTATAAAAAAGAAATTTATAAAAATTATATGTATGTTGATGTATCATCACGGGTGCCATACGGCGCCCGAGACCGCCGAGACCGCCTAGACGGCCCCAGGGTACCCATCGGAGGGGTTTTAATCCCACCTCGTCGTAGCCGATTGTATGAGTCTACACCGAACAAGTGGCTAGCTCGTTGCGATGTTTTGAATAGACTCAATAACCCATCTATAAACAGTTTCACAAGTTGGTATAGTGAAACCGGGACCGACAGCTTAACGTGCTCTCTGAAGCACTAAAAATTATAATAAAAATTAAATGATATAAATACTAAAAAGTAAAAACAAATAAAATACTATTCATTCATTCATCTAGTATTCTATTCACTGTCATACAGAGTAATTAGAATAATAGACATAGAGCATGTGTGATAGGTAAAAAGCAATGATAAAATTCGTTAGGTGGTTTGTGAATTTGTACAGTGGATTCGAGTCCCACCCACCAGGAAAATATTCAATGCAATTTTATCTTGATAATTTTAATATAAGAATATCCTATCAAGATTTTTTTTATGTAATAATATAGGTAATAGTAGTACATACATACCTTTAGTATCAATTTCGGCTTTCGGAATAGGTTTTTCGTCTACATACAAAGGCTCAAATGCTCGCGGCGGCACTGTTAACAGCAAATAAGCAAAAACACACTATGATATTTTAATTGTATGAAAAAGAAAACTTTAACTTTTTATGGTGGATTTGTAATTTATTAATAAAGGTTAGTTTAGATTTTTAACAAATCTATATTTTTTTAATTATATTGTATGGAGATCACAGACAATTATAACACTTCAACTTTTTTTTTACTGGAGAATGGCATGTGACCTTGTAACTACATTGTTATTTAACAGCATGATGCAGTTACTAAATGGGCAGCAACTTTAATATTCTCGCTTATTAATTGTCAAATCATTTGCCCATTTTGTAACCGCACCCTGAAAAAGACTACCACCTCAACAATAATCAATGCATAATAATCAAGTAGGCTCCTAAAAACTGGTGAACCCGAAAATAAAAATCAAAACATGACTAGGTCGTTTGACGGTTTTTGCATCTGTATGAGCAGTGTAACAAAATTGGCCCATTAGCCTAGCAAAGACTAATTAACATTATTAGGCCTTTTAGCAATATAAATAAATGCTTACAAAAAACATACAAGCCAAAGATCAGATATATATGTATAATAACAATATAAAGCTGATTATATTATCTTCATTTATCAAATATGATAATATATCTTTTAACCAACATATTATATGGAGTTAAGAGTAAAAAAACTGATAAATGAAATTGTATTCTCTTAAATTAATTTTAGTTTAATTGCATCACAATCATTTAATTTATCACATTTCCTATTTTGCTAACCAATCCTAATTTATATAAGTTTATTAAAATTAAACACCTGACTTCAAAGACAATCTTAAAGGTTAGCAGGTAGATAATACCTAAGGCATTAAGTTCACCTTTGTACATGTACATAACTTTTGTTTACTGTGCAATAAAGTATTTAAATAAATAAATAACTGTAGAAACTATCAATGCCCATTCACGGGCTTTGTAGTTCCGCTTACCATCAGATAGTTAGTAATCACATGCTCCAATAAAAATAAAACAGTGTCTGCAATTCATTTATGTGTATGATTTTATTATGATGCAAGTATGAATGAATGAATGATTCTTTATTCACGGAATAAGGTTTACATTAGTTGTTTTACAGATTTTTAGGATCTCTTACTCCACCATTTGTGGTATGTGAATATATTTAGGTAGGTAGGTACATTGTTATTTATCTAGTTATAAAATTTTACACTATCATTATATAAAAGAAAAATTACAATAACTTGTTAACATTATCAAAACCACAAACACACGAGATTACAACAAAACGAGTCAATTAAAGTAAGTGAAATTAAGTTAGACTAGTACTTAATGCAAGAACATGGCCTGGGATAGTGTGGCATGGCATGGCCAAACTTAGTCAGCTTAGTGTAAGCAATCATTAAAATGTTTTGATTCATGAATACATTTAATACAAACTCACATGCTGTGCTCCAAAAAAAAAACTTATCTCAAAAAAAAACTAATGCAGTAGGCTTCTGAAAACCGGTAAACCCACAGACTAAACCCCTAAGATTACTAGGTCATAGAATATAATATTGTTAATGAAGTGACAATATTTCCTAACTAACATTTTTATGTAAAACATATTTTTTTATTTAGGACATAATATTTAATTTTGCATGGACTTAAATTCTCCTTCTAAAGGTACGCACAGACCAACGCGATCAATCTACGGCCGCTGTAGCGGGCGCGGTGGCGGCCGTGGTGGCGATCTCAGCCATTCACACCAAACACGCGATCTACGCGTTCAGGATATTTATCAGGATATATCATATATATATCAGGATACCGAACCTCGGTGTCGCGGCAAGGCGCTCAACCACTAAGCCAACCAGGTCATTCTCACATTTGTCATTGCTTGTTATCTACTTATACACAGACTCCCTCTATTAGCTTTCTTCTATTAACTCTATACGAGTGAAGTTAGAAGTCCTAGTTTCTAATACTAGATGGCAGAAGAGTCTGTGTTTATTTTTACCTTTTTCAGTATTTTATATTTACCTATGTATTTTTATTAATCCCGAAATTTCCCCGTTGAAAGAATGGTGTGAACAACCAGTTTTAGTGGAAAATCCACTAAGTTGGCAACACTGGCGGCCGCCCGTGATCGCGCGTGCAGACTCTTTACGGATTGCGCGGGCAACCGCAGAACGCGTTTGGTTTGAACCTGTCGATACAAGTACTCTTGCAGTAACTGATCGCCACCGCGGCCGCCACCGCGGCCGCCACCGCGTTGGTATGGCAGAAGCTTAATTGTTAAATATTAATTAAATTTTCCATAGTTTTATAGAAATAGCTACTAATGTTCAAGTTGCTGGTGGGCTTTTTATCCGCAATTTATTTAACAAGTCAAACATCTACATATTTTTTTATGATAATGACTCCTAAAATTAACATAACAGTTAGGAGGTATTGTCACTTCATCAACAATATATAGTTATGAATATTATTTAATATAAATAATGATATATATAACCATTATGAGTGTTATTTGAAAATATATTCATGCTAGATATAAACTAATAATCACTTACATTCATATTCCTTCTTTGCGAAAGCTTTGGCCCCATCCTTGTCTAAGTTTTGAGTAATCCTTGAAGGGTTATCCGGGGGACTGACACCCTCCTTACCAAATGCAAAGTCAGCAATCTTAGTAGATGCCGTGCTAACTGAACTGGATAGAGTTTTCCAATATGTGGTATTTTCTTGGTACACTAGGGCTATGAAATCATCAGCCCAGGGAGCATTCCTAGATAACCAATTACGAGCTTCTGGATTGCTCCTGAAATTAAAAGTCAAAATCATTTATTTCATGTAAATCTTTTTTGTTAAATTTTTTTTTTGGATTTATGAATAGTAAAAAAAAAAGTTAACAATGAGGTCTTAGGGTGCGTTTAGTTAGGCAGCTATTCATTAACAAAAGAACAATAAATATTTATTATACCTCAATATCAGATTTATAACTTAAATGCGATGGAATGGAAGAGAGAGACAATGTTCTTAGCAAACCATGGATTCACCGTGCGGGTGCCGGGTCCATCGCGTGGTTGAAAGGCAGGGGAATGAACTTCAGCGTTCCCGGACTTGAGACCGCGAAGTAGGTTTAAAGGCCTTTTGAACTCTCACCTGCACTGTGTTCACTACCCTCTCTACTCAACCAAATATTATATGATCCTGTTAGCGCCATCCTGGAAACACGCTCTATAAAAGTTCCGATGGCTGTTCTCGGAAGGCCAAGATCCTTCAATAGACAAACTTTCACTGCATAAAGTTGAGTTTTAAATCCGTTTCTAGTAATTTCGTTTGTGAGATCAAAATATTTGTTCGACTTGATGTTGTGGTCCTTAGGTATGTTTGTTTCCCACGGAACGGTGAGTTCTATAAGTATTACTTTCTTCAAAAATAATAATATTAGATAATCAAATATTTAAAAAATCATTCATTCATATCTATAAAATAAAATAACTATCTATATTCACTAAAAATAACTCAAATTTTGGAAAATCTTTTAGAACTTTGAACGCTGAAATCAGATTTTGTTCATAAGATTTTATACTTTGATGGACTATTTATAAAAACTTATTAAGTCCTTCAACACTTTAGTTATAGGTTTTATTTCTTTTATTTAGCAACAAAAATGAATGTGTAAAAGAGCCGAAAAGTTTTATGAATAAAGCCATTAGTGTTTATATGTACACTCAAAATTATAACAAATTTGATGTTACCTGCTTATTATATACATTATAAAGCTGTAGATTTTGTATGTATGTATGTATGAACATACTAATTTCAGAATCCACCAGTTCTCTTATATATTTTTTGCATTTTAAATTCTATATAGGAAGGATGACTTTAAAATCATCATGATTGTAACACTGTCAGCTAAATTTATAGCAGGTGAAACAGCAAGGCTCAGCTAGTTAAATAAAGTCCATACTTAGCATAAACTACAGCTGCTCCAGTGAGGACCACAGTTCCGACAGTGCCCCAAAGTAATTTGTTAGAAGACTTGGTGGGTTCTTTGACTGGAGGCTTTGGAGCACAATAGTTGCGGCTCGGAGCTCTCATTATTACTAGGGCACATGTTCCTTCACCAACTTTCTTTCGAACCTAAAAACATAAAACACATTATTAGAAAGAATAAATATATTTCATCATTAGAGGTCACATGGTTTTAGAACATCATTACATTATGAGGTAAAGGGTAGGCATTACAGCCTCTCTCGGAGTGGCTGGTGAATTACTTTAATAAATGACTTAAAATATGATATTTAGTGAAATAGCAATATTTATTTTTATTATAGGAAAGCTTACAACTAGCAAAAAAAAAACAAAGAAAATACAAAATTGAAATAAGTAGGTAAGTTACATCAACAATAATAAATGCCATATTCAGTATATAGAAGGCCTATCCCAGAATAGTCTGGTCATATATTGCCGCACAAAAGAGGGTTTACTGCAAAAGAGATCCAAATCAGGACAACTATTGTTAAATTAATGACACACCCCCAGATAAATTAATACTGGCTGTAATTAGTATACATGTTGGGCAAATGTAGAATTTCTGCACTCCTAATTTTGAGACACATAATTTTAAATTTAACTTGCCTATAAGTTCTGGGGAATCTACACTACCATTGACAGTATTGGAGAAAATATATAATAATAACCCAAGAATGAAGTGTACAAAAATTGATTTGGTTTTACCCTAGTCAACCCTAAACTTTATGAAGAAATGCTTAATCTGATAGATCATCAAAAATACTGAGATTTCAAATGTACAATTTCAATGCACTAAACCTAACAATGCATTTATAATAATTTATTTGAACACATTAAAATTCCACCAGCATTGTGGGGAAAATAAAGTAAGAGAGATTAGAGGAATATTTATTGGAGAAAATATATAATAATAACCCAAGAATGAAGTGTACAAAAATTGATTTGGTTTTAACCTAGTCAACCCTAAACTTTATGAAGAAATGCTTAATCTGATAGATCATCAAAAATACTGAGATTTCAAATGTACAATTTCAATGCACTAAACCTAACAATGCATTTATAATAATTTATTTGAAAACATTAAAATTCCACCAGCATTGTGGGGAAAATAAAGTAAGAGAGATTAGAGGAATATTTAGATGTACTTAAGCTGCCAAACGCATTTGTTTATTAAAAACAAACATACCGCTAGTAAAGTACACTTTGTTATCTTGTTGAACTTAACACTGGTTATAAACTAAAGTTTTTAAATTGCAATTAAACCAATTAATAATTTTTGATACATCAATAAATTAGAGGTTAGTTTGTTGTGACGTTTAGGAGTTATATAAGTTCATATATTAATAACAAAATATTGGATATTTAGCATTATATAGTAAATTATATAGTAAACATGTAATAATTAGACAAAAAAATACTTGTATAATACATGTAAATAGAACTAAAACAGGACAAAATGTTGGAAACTTAGACTAATATTTTTATAAAAACTTTAGTCTAAATACATAAAACTAACTTGGCAGTAATAAAGATTAATAAATTACGTACCAACACCAATTTTCCATTAGTTATATGACTTGTAAATCGATACATTTTCGGTAAAATTATGTACAAAATTACAAAAAAATACCTTTTTTGAACTGTCAAGAAAAAGGAGCATAGACAACACCACAGATAAAATAGAGTACTACGTAGACAACACAAACCACGGGAGGTGTTTTTTTTTTCCATTACTTCCACATGTTTTAAACGAACCTCACAGTTCGAATGGCGATAACACCGCTGTCTAGACATGTGACAATCGCGAATGATTCAATCATTTTGATATGGTATTTCCAAGTGACCGAGATAAAAAATCACGATCCGACAAAAGATTCGGTACTTTTGATTGTAATCTTTCAAATATATCTTTATCGTTCAGTCATATCTTTATCAATCGATCATATCTTTATATCATTCAATCATATCTTTATCAATCGATCATATCTATATATCGGTCAATTATTTCTTTATCAATCGATCATACCTTCATATCGTTCAATCATATCGTTATCAATCGATCAAATCTTTCAACTATATCATTATCAATCGATTATATCGTTAGATATCGTTGACCATTTTTCCGAGATGATGTGGTTTTTTTTTTTTTTAGGTCATTAAACAATTCTGGATACCAAAATTTTTTTTGCTCACAACAATCAATCCTGGATACAAATTTTGGAATACAACCAAATATTTTGGATCTTTTTTGATAGAATCCTGGGAATCCAATCGTTTTTGCGATTGAACGAATTTGGATTCAATCCTTAAAAATGGTGATTGTCACATGTCTACCGCTGTCAGCGCTGACGTATCACCGGCCCGATTCAAAAAGCGCGATGAGACCACTCACGACGCTATTAGCGTGCTAATGAATCGGGCCAGTGATTAAACGCGCTCACAAGAACAACACTTGTATCTCTCTCTATCTCGCAACTAAAACATATGATCCTCTCACTCTGTTTAAATGTCAAATAAAACGCCATAAAAAAATAATGAATTTTAATGTATTTTGTATATTTTACATAAATACCAAAATAAATGAGAACACAACACTTTTAACTATTTACTTAATAATTATTTTAGAAATTTTAATACTTTCCTCAAAAACATGTCTCTAGATAAATGTCATTTTGACAGCGCTCACAGCGATTTCACCCAGAACCAAAATCACTGTAAGTCCAATATGGCGTTTGTAATGACGTCAATATTAATGTCAAAAGATCTATCGTTAGCGCGCTTACGCTCAATCGGACCGGCGCTGACAGCGCTGACATCGATTTTGTCGCGAATCGGACCGCAAGGGAAGCGTTCAAAAAATAATTGGGTGTTCCTTTTACGGAACACGGCGGCATGTGACTTTGTATCAACCCGATAGTAAGCAGGCGTATAAAATATAAAATCTACCTTAGATAGAACCCAAGCCTTTCAATTCTTTTTATTTTCTTGTTTTGCGCGCCAGTATCTAAGTTTGAAAAGGTCAACTAATAGGAATTAAAAATTAAGATAGGTTATAAAGTACATAATATAAAAAGATAACTAATGACCTATTACCGTATAAGTGGATCCCTCTGATTTTCACGCTCTCTTCGGCTCGGTAAACCCCGCGATCCTTCAGGAGCCGCGTGGGGCACGCGGCTAAGTTTCTAAGTTTGAAAAGGTGAACTCACTAATAGGAATTTAAAATTATGATGGGTCATAAAGTACATAATATAAAGAGATAACTAATGACCTATGACCCTATAAGTGGATCCCTCTGATTTTCACACTCACTTCAGCTCGGTAAACCCCGCGATCCTTCAGGAGCCGCGTGCCCCATCGGCTCAGTATCCCAAATCCCGCAGTAACAAAACTCCTCATGTCACAGGGTAACGCCAGACTGGAACGGTAAAAACCCCGCTCCCTGACGTCCGTACCGGAAAGTACTTACTTCTAACCTCGTGCATTGTGCCTCTTGAGCATCAATATTACAGGGGCTTTACCAAAGAGCTAATCGATAATCGAATCGACATACACATCAAACGCCAAATGTATGGGATTTGACGTTTCTTGGCGATCAGGGGCCTTACCAAAGAGCCAATCGATAATCGAATCGAAATACCCATCGAAAGCCAAATATATGAGATTTGACGTTTCTCGTCGATCAGGCTCTACCCATAGAGTAAAATTCCTATACATTTTTACCGATCGATGTGGCGATTCGATTGGCGATCGTGTTTTTTGGTCAGGCCCCAGATCACCTCGTACTTCCAGACATCTCGATTAGTCCGTCATCACGACCTCCAACTACAATATTGTCCCATCTGCCTTGTGCAAGTATTATACACCCCAGATGACGCAGACTAGTGTATAACTCAGTCTTTTGGAACCGACGGTAATACATACACTCCGTTCACAACCCCTGATGTATTTAAAGTAGTAGACGAAACATAACCCACGCTTATGCGTAGAATCCGTGAGTTCTTACATATTGATAGAACGCCTATATCTACCGCTACGCAAGCCGCGACGGTCACCCCAAGTTCAGGGAGTTAACCCCCTGCCCTTGAACGAACCTTACTTACAACATACAAGTTAATAGAGTTTTTTTAAAAAGGTAACAGAAAATGAGCTGGCCCCTTACCAAAGAGCCAATCGATAATCGAATAGAAATACCCATTGAAAGTCAAATGTATGGGATTTGACGTTTCTCGTCGATCACCCATAGAGTAAAATTCCTAGAGCCTGACCAAAGAACACGATCACCAATCGAATCGTCGCATCGATCGATAAATATGTATAGGATTTTTTCTCTATGGGTAGAGCCAGGGGCCTGACCAAAGAACACAATCGCCAATTGAATCGCCGCATCGATCTATAAAAATGTATAGAAATTTTACTCTATGAGTAAAGCCTGATCGACAAGAAACGTCAAATCCCATACATTTGGCTTTCGATGGGTAGTTCGATTCGATTATCGATTGGCTCTTTGGTAAGGCCCCTGATCGACGAGAAACGTCAAATCCCATACATTTGGCTTTCGATGGGTATTTCGATTCGATTATCGATTGGCTCTTTGGTAAGGCCCCTGATCGCCGAGAAACGTCAAATCCCATACATTTGGCTTTCGATGGGTATTTCGATTCGATTATCGATTGGCTCTTTGGTAAGGCCCTATTGTATGCGAAGTAATAGTCTTAAGAATCTTTAGGTGGGAGGAAGGTCTCTATAACTTCGTTAGGCCGACCGACCGGTCTCGTTACCACCACCCATACAGATGCAAAAACCGTCAAGTAACCTAGTCATGTTTCGGTTTTAGTCTGTGGGTTCACCGGTTTTCTGGAGACTACTGCATCGATTTCTTGTCGAGATGGTAGTCTCCTTTCAGGGTGCGGTTACGAAATGGGTGGTTGAATTGACGATAAGGCAGCGAGTATATACTCGTAATGCAATTCTTCATTGTCGCCCCCCATTTCGTAATCGCATCATTTAGCCGGCATAGTGGGAGCGATCAATATTGTTTAAGAACAATTATTCATTGACCCCATTCATGGACTTTGTAGGTCTGCTCACCACCAGGTAGATACAAAGTCACATGTCGTGCTCCAATAAAAAAATATATATATATATATTTTTTTTATTGGAGCACGACATGTGACTTTGTATCTACCTGGCTAATAATAAACATATACATTATTTAAATAATTGTATCTATAATATGACATGTTATAATAATTTGTTTACTTTATTTGATATTAACAAATTTGTTAAAAATATTTATATGACCCAGGATATCTTTAAACTACTTATGAAGGTACAAAAAAGTATTGCTACATTGGTAGCTAATAATATATTATTAAGAATTGACTCCACATCATCATTTAGTAGTAGTACTAATAATGTTATGGTACAACCATGTTTAAACTTTTAGATGTGACAATAGAGAAGGTTAATTATAAACTTACTTTAGTACACCAAAATATACAAAGCTTCTCTAGCAAAGTTCTCAATATAGAATTATTAATTGAAAAATATAATTTAGATTTGATATGTTTTACAGAATCCTGGCTAAAAGTAGAGAAAATGTGTTTTAATATAAATAACTTTATAATTGCTAGTTTTTTTCAATAGGAACTCCTGTGAGGGAGGTGGAACTATTATTTTAATTAGAGATACACTAAAATGCAAAGAGCGGAAGGATATTGTAAAACTATCAGTTGAACGTGTTTGTGAGATCTCATGTGCAGAGATGGATACTTATATTATTCAATGCATATACAGACCCCCCGCTTCTGCTTTACATACTTTTATTAATATAATGGAGGATGTTTGTCAAAAATTAATGACTTAAATAAACAAATTTTTATATGTGGGGATTTCAATATAGATATTTTAATAAATAACAGCGACAAACATAAACTTTTTTCTTTGTTTAACTCTTTTAACTTAAATAATGTATTCATGGAACCAACTAGGATTACTTCAACTAGCCAGACTTGTATTGATAATGTATTTACTAACTGTTCTCTCTTAAGTAACTCTGTTATTACTGGGGTGCCATCTGACCATAAATGTTTGTTAGTTAGCTTTCAGTCACAAACTAAACCCATAAATAAAATTATTAGGTATAGGCCCTTAACAGATAATAAACTCAATAATTTTAATGAAAATATAATAAGTGAAATGTCCAGCTTCATATATAATATTAATTAACCTAATATCACATACTCCAATAGTCCAATCTACATAAAATAATAAATAAAGAATTTAATAAAGTATGTCAAATAAAAACAAAGAAAATTACTGACAAATTAAATTTTGCTACTTGGGCAACTAAAGGCATTAGAATAAGTAGGGATACACTATATGATCTATATGACAAAAGATCATATACTTCTGACCAAAATTTATTATTTCCATAATTATGTTAGGAATTATTCAAAATTGTTTAAGAAAGTTTGTATTACAGCTAAATCTATTTACATTGGATCCAAAATCAAACAGTCAGATAATAAATCCAAGTGTGTATGGAAAATGATAAATACTGAAACCGGTAAAAATATAATCAGGCAAAATACAATTTCAATTAGACAAAACGGAGTTTGTTATCAGATAAAAAACAAGTTGCTGAGTTATTCGAGAAATTCTTTACTAATATCCCATTACAAATTACGAACTGTATTAAATCATCAGCTGGTACTGCTAATGATTTTTTAAAACGATATATTAAAATACCAATTATATCTAATTTTAATTTTAAATATGTCACTAATGAGGATATACTAAAACACTTTAAAATGTTAAATAAAAAGAAAACTGAAGATTTATAGGGGCTATCTGTCAAAGCTATCGAAGAAATCATTCATACTATAGGACCGGTACTCGCTGATATTTTTAATGGGTGTGTTAATGAAGCAATTTTTCCCGACGATGAAGAATAGTAAAATAGTTCCCATATTCAAGTCTGGCTGTAAGACAGATCCAAATAATTATCGTTCTTTTTCTGTCCTGCCAGCCTTAAGTAAAATATTCGAAAAAATAATTCTTGGTCAGCTGTTAAGTCATTTTAATACTCATAAATTGTTACATGATCAACAATACGGGTTCACAAAAGGTAGAAACACAACAAATGCCGGGACAAGACTGATTACTGAAATAATTGACGCCTGGGAAAACTCCCAGGATCTCGTTGGCGTTTTCTGTGATCTGTCTAAAGCGTTTGATGGTGTTGACCATCAAACTTTATTAGATAAGCTGGAATTTTATGGCATTCGCGATTTAGCTTTAAATCTAATAAAGTCCCACCTTTCTAATAGAACTCAAGGTGTTAATATTGATGGTTGTGTATCCGACGGAACCATTGTAAAGATGGGTGTCCCCCAGGGCTCAATTTTAGGCCCACAAAGCTCACATCAATACTTTATCCAATAGATTGAGCTCTGCTGCATATGCAGTCAGAAAAATTAGACAATTAACTGATGTTGCAACAGCCAGACTAGTGTACTTCGCCTATTTTCACAGTATAATGACGTATGGTCTTATAATGTGCGGATCTGCGGCAGATAATGATACAATATTTATTCTACAGAAGAGGGCCATTCGGGCAATATATAACATGAAAGCTCGTGACTCTCTTCGAGAAATCTTTACTATGATTGATGTATTGACACTACCATCTCAAAATATTTATGAGAATTTATTGTACGTAAGGAAAAACTTAAATATGTTTAGTAAAAATAGCGATAGACATAATTTAAACTTAAGAAACATAGATAAAATCGATATACCAAAGTTTGGACTGCAAAAAACTAATAAATGTTTCGTCATTAACAGTATAAGGTTATTTAATAAATTACCTAAAAGCATTATAGATCTGAGTGAAAAAAAGTTTAAGAATTGTATAAAACACATTTTAATCAATAAGGCTTACTATAGCATAAAAGACTATTTTAACGATAAAGAACCGTCCTGGGGCCTTATTCCGAGTTTGCAACCGTTAATCATGACAAGACGTTGCGCAAACTATAAATATGGAAATATAAGCTCTATTTCAATGGATATATAGTATGTATTAGGTTGGCTATAATAATGCCGCAATCTTGAAATACACGAATTCTTCGCAAGTTTGAACATCTTATGAGCATTGGAATTTCAACTTTATAATTAACAGTATAGAACTTATATTTCAATACCCGTACTTTACGCAAAATGAAAACTCGGAATAAAGCCCCAGATATGCAATTGAGGTCTCGCAACTAGTGAACAAATTACTTATTACATATAGAATGAACCCTAGCTTAGTAGTGTCCGATATTGTAATAATTTAATATTACATAATTTATTTTTATTACATTATGTAAATTTTGTCTTTGGATAAGGTATCTCATTAGATAGATAATCATTGATGATTACCTGCTATATATACTTAATTTCTTATATTTATACTTAATTTATACTACAGTACTGTGTAGTTCTGTACATTGGTACAGTAACAAATAATCTGCCATAGGGTGTTTTGCGCATGCTGATCGATGGGGTGCATTTTGAGTATGCTACTATATATATATATATATATATGCTATATTGCATAAGCAAATCAATGGCTGTTCTCCTCTTTTAGTTTGTGTGAAACACTGGAGTTTTTTACTTGCTGGTTTCTTTTTCTCCGGGGTGTCACTAAGGGGATCGACTTTACAGTTAGTATACCCGCCCTTAAAAATACCGATCCTTATACGTTTACTTATATGTGATTGGTTACTAACCTTTTATTTAGAATAAATATTTAAGGCGTGGATATGGTCGGTGAAGTTGGTCGCCTTGGTGGCTCCTTTGTATGGCAGATAATGATTGACAGGTCAATGGAATCAGCTAACCACCTAGTCTTACACTAGTTGGTTATGTAGTGTGTGTTCGGTTTGGTAGTAATTTTCATATTAAGATTTCTAAATTTAAGTTCTAAATCTGATTTTGAGGTATAATAAATATTTGTCGTTCTTTTAATAATGAATAGCTGCCTAACCAAACGCACTCTAAGACCTCATTGTTAAACATATTTTTTTGACTATTCATAAATATCTGTAAAGATTTACATGAAATAAATGATTTGATTTGCCCCTATACATTTTTATCGATCGATGAGGCGATTCGATTGACGATCGTGTTCTTTCTTCAGCGGGGTGAGAAGGAACTTAATTTAACACTTTCGCTTTCGTCAGTGGAATCGTTTTCGTCTTGTCTATGGTGAGAACCTGTATGAATAATATACGGAAGTGCTGTAATGCATCTTCAAAATTATTAGGTTGATGATTTTTCGATTGAATTCTTCAAAGAAACGAATAATTGATATTTATCTCTTTTCTAAAGTTGAATCGAAAGAATTATGGTACACTTTTAATAATTAACATGATCTGTTACAGCACTTCCGTATATAGGTTCATACAGGTTCTGGCCATAGACAAGACGAAAACGATTCCACTGACGAAAGCGAAAGTGTTAAATAAAGTTCCTTCTCACCCCGCAGGCCCCCGAAGAGCAAAGCCTAATTCAACATAGGGTGCGTTTCGATAGCTAACTCGTACCAGTATTTAGCGCTTGCATGAAAATCAGCTGTTTTGGCGTTTTATTTAGATCATGTTAACATTTGTTAGTATTTTTAGCAATGCAAACAAAATGACTAAATTTGAAAATTAATACAAAATACTGAATTCTAACATCTGCCAATTTGACATTTAACTTAAACGTAAAAAAAGCCAAATAATTTATTCCAGAAATTAATGTTTTTATAGTATCTCCAACAATTTTTTCTCCCATATTCAGTAAAGTAAATAAAAAAATAAAATCTACAAAGTAATTAAATAAATAAATTAAACAAAAGCATATAAGCAAACCGAAAATTTATAGTTTGAAAGATAATTGTTTGAAGCAAAAAGTAACAATAAAGACCTCCAACGCGAAATGCAATGCTAAAAATGTATTGGTAACATTTCGCAAAAAAAAATGACTGATGCTAACGTCCGATGTTTGTATTATGGTATTTATCGAAATTTAAAAAAACAAGACCAACGCTAGCGTCTCGCTAACATTACGGGTACGTTTGAGTACTGCTTAAAAGGATTACAAAGCTTAATTTACTTGACAGCTACTTTATGCTATTGTATGAAACTTATTATATGTAAGTAGTTGGTAATAATAAGACTTATTTTTGTCTGGCAACACACACAAAGAAATTGTCTATGGATTTTTTAAGATTTGCCTCACGGTCCGAATGGCGATAACACCGCTGTCTGCGCTGACGTCCGTAATCACCGGTCGATTCAAAAAGCGCGATGTGATCACTCACAGTGCTATTAGCGCTCTAATGAATCGGACCAGTGATTAAGCGCGCTCACAAGAACATCACTTGTATCTCCCTCTATCTCGCAACAAATACATATGCTCCTCTCACTATGTTGACAACTTGTTGTCAAATAAAACGCAATAACAAATTAATGAATTTTAATATATTTTGTATATTTGTTTTTCTATTAACTTGTTTTTTCTATTCCGTGCTTACTCATATACTCATATATAGACCGGTGCTGACAGCGCTGACATCGATTTTTTCGTGAATCGGACCGCAAGGTTGAATTATTTTCAAAAGTTTTTAATTAATTACTTTTATAATCTGTGATTTGAAATAATTTGAATATGAGAAAGAGTTTTATTGTAAAATAGTAATTTAAATTATTTAAATAATGTTTCGCTGTATTTTACCAGGTAAAATATACCCAATTACGTAACGGATGATAACCAACACGTATATTTATCAATAATTAATTTTTATTTGAGGTTATGTTTATTTCAGTGATTCGCAGCATAAAGCCAGCCAGTTTTGCTGCAATAAACACAGTCAGACTTCCCCAAAAATCCAATTTAAGAGCACTATCCTCATTCAACCCAAACCTGCAACCATTACAAAAGATACAATGCAACCAATCTTTACTTTGTAACAATCAAATCTTAAATATAGGCAACAATATAAATCCTATGCAAGTAAGAACGGTGACTAAATTCAGTTTAAAGAAAGGTAAAAGAAAGACAATAAAAGCTGTAACAGTCAAATTCTTCCGACTTCACTGGGGTGCTTGGATCCGGACCAAATGTGGACGAAACAAGAAAATATGGAAGAAAAGTCCAGCTCTACGTAGAAAATTGAGGCAACACGTATTTTGTAATGCCACTCAGTCGACTCTGCTAGATAAAATGGTGACTAAGTATTGGAAACGGCCAAAGTATTATATTGATGATCCATACACTCCGTACCATACAAGAGAAGAGTTCGACATAACTAGAAAAAAACCTATTGTTAAAGATTAAAGTTTTATTTTAATGTAAGTAGTTGGTAATAATAAAAAAATAATTAAAATATTAATTTATTTTAATAAAACAAGTAATAATAAACTAATTATAAATAATGCCTATAAAACAATAGGGAATATTTTTTTTTTATTTCATTACTTGATAGAGTAACTACATTGATCCTAAAAATAAATATTAAACATTTTATAAAGGGTATTAACACAAAAATAAAAGGGTTTAAACTTTATCTGCCACTACTGCAGTAAAAAACGGTATATCACTAGCCGCTGTTCTGTGGCGTCATTCAATCATCAAAAAGCATATTAGTTTAATGTTATTGCACCTCAAAAGTTTGTCAAAAGGTTTGTTTATCACAAATTATTGTAATAAAGGACAATAAATACCCGAGAAAACAAGTAACTGTAGACTACAGAACACACATTGACATTTGTTTATGTGCGAATGACGTCACATGTAGTGTTGCTAATGTCGGAGCATTTAGAAATGCGTTCTGTTTCTAAAAAAATATTTATAGATTTTTTAAATTGTATTTATAAATAAATTAGCTAATCAAAATAAAATATATAACTGTTAATATGTTCAAAGACATAAAAGGAACATTATATATTAAAATAATAATAATTGGCGTTACATGCATATTCCCTATTGGGTTGTTTTGTGTCAAATTTTTCAACCAGATGGAGCGGCTGTCCATTACTTTAGTATTGTAAAAAGATTTAATATCTTTGTAATAAATTATTATAATGGGTATTTGTGTGGCATTTAGTTCTCAAGAAACTGGTGCACAAATATTCCCTTAAGATGTGAATGTGAGGAATGAGTGGGAATATGTTTAAATCATTACTAAGTCCAAAAACCCGTTTCAACTAGGTCTGCTTTCTTTCCGTTGCAAGGAAAAAATCTTATCAGTAAGTGGTTTACATTAGGAATGCATTAGGTTTAATTATTATAAAAATAAACAAAAAGTTTACATGCCCATGAATGAATGTCGGCAATACAACATCCCATGTATAGTGGCACCCTCTGTAAAAAAGTTTTGCTGAAACAACCCCAATAAATAAAATAAAAAATATTGAAGTATTCCTACATTCTGTTCTACAGTCTGTTAATGGCATGGTACCCAATTTGTTGGCAGTATTTCCTCTTTGAATTAATATACTAAGTTTTTGTATGAATGTAGTGATGTAGCTGTCAGCTTTATTGTTTCCCGAAATGTCCTCTTTATAAAAGGCTTTTGCCACAGACCCTCATGGTCTACAGTCTACAGCAAACACTGAAAATATATTTATTTATTTATATTTTGAGTTTCTCCCAAAAGAATCTTAAGCATCTGAGTTTTATAAGACAAGATATAAAGTCGCGAGCCTATGTCAAAAGTAACTATTTTTTAATATCAACCAATCAGAGCTCTGGAAAGTTGTACCTGATTGGCTGATATAAAAAAATGTCAAACAAAACATGTTTGACATTGACTCGCGACTTTATCTTTTGTCTTGGCTTAGCTGTGCTACAGGTGCCGAAGTAAATTGAGTGTAGATGAATTTAAAACACTAATTCGTTCATTAATAATATAAATTTAAGATAATATGTAGGACATTATAAACATTGCTCTGGCCACAAACTAAACTTGTACTATTGTGTACCAGAAACAACAATATTTATGCATTTTTATAAATTCCTTATGAGGTTAATCTTGTATAATTTTTTTAAAGATAATAATGCAATGAAAAAAATCCTGGTGGGTAGGACTTGAACCCACGAACCTCGCTATCGCGGCAAGGCGCTCAACCGCTGAGCCAGCCAGGTTCCAGTCACCCCTCACGAATTTTGTCATTGCTTGTTGTCTACTTCGTGTGTTCTACTTGAGGCTCGTGGGTTCGAGTCCCACCCACCAGGATTTTTTTTCATTGCATTTTTATCTTTAAAAATTTAATATAAGAAATAACAATACATGTTATATTTTATAAACACTCAGACCATAGCAAACTGCAGTAATATTTTTATGCTATGGGAGGGAATTCAACATTGCAATACAGTGTCAATGTAGTTGCTCAACTACATACAATTGCAACAAATCGTTGAGCGTATTTTACCGCCTATACTATGGACAGTGCTCTGAAGAGTTTTTAACATTATTCCCCCTTCGCCTTTCCGTTACAGGACAACACGCACTGGTTGCAGAATACATATGTATACCGTGGCGGATGTATCAACTCGTACTAAACGTTTTGGCGATTCATACATCTGTATTTCCTTCCTCTTATAACCTAGAGTCCTTTAAACGAAGCGTGAATAGGCATCTTAAGCCGGCATAATGATGGCAACCAGCGGTACACCTGTATGCATCCGCTTGTTGCTATCATTCATGGATATTGCATACTGCTTAACATCAGGTGGATGCAAGGTCACATGTTGAGCTCTCATAAAAAAAATGTAGATTTTAAGATTTAAAATTGTTCCCAGATATTCAAATGGAATCCTTTTGCACATGTATGCAGTAATTTGAAATTCTAGATTTTTTGTTATTATTATATATTAATTTAATCCTAGAAGTAAAGTTATAGTAAATCATGGAATTTTGTGAATTAATGCCTGATTTAATCATATCGTCATGTGACTTAGTCATGTTTCGGTTTTAGTTCACCAGCTTTCAGGGTAGTTCCCTGAAACCCTGTTCATCGATATTTCGTTGAGGTGGTAGTCTCCTTTTTTGGGTGCAGCTACGAAATTACGAAGTAGTGAAATTAACAATAAGGCAGCGAGCGATGATATTAAATTTTACACGTAATCCAATTCTTCTTTGTCGCCGCTCTTCTTTTATAATCGCATCATTTAACCGGCGCAGTGGGAGCGATTAATGTTGTATTACAAAAATTATTGATCGCCCCATTTATGGGCTTTGTAGGCCTGCTTATCAACAGGTATATACAAAGTTACATGCCATGCTCAAATAAAAATATATAAAAACCCATTTGCCCTGAGCTCTATAAAAATTGGTCTGCAAACTGTAGGTAGGTATTAACTAGAATCCATTTCCTTTTACAATATTAAGCAGATAGAGTATTATGGATCTCAGTGAAGTTGAGGTCTACCAGATTTTGTTCACAAAGGTAGAGTGCAGTATTTTCCCCACAGTATTCTCTTTCACAGGATAGATGTTAGTTAAGGATTTGATCCATAATCCTATGAGTTAAAATAATATTTGGCTTAAACCTCAAAACCAAATACCTACAACCTGCTCAACAAAGTATATAATGGTTTTTTTTATACTTTATTCTGGGGGAAATCCTGGGACAATTATATGCACCCTATTAGTGAGGACTGTGCAGTGCACACTAGAGGCTGTCCTGCCTTACCATGAGACACCCAAATCCTTAACTCTTCACTTGCTGGGCCTGAAAACAAAGATCGTCTTTCATTCATAAACTTTGTAGGACTGCTTAACATACGTAAATACAAAGTCACATACCATGGTCCGATTATATAAAAAAGTAAAGCGAGCTGTATAGGTTTTGATGTCTCTACTACTAGCTTACTAAATTTAAAAAAGAAAAGTCAAACGCGTTCCAGTTAAGTGTCAATCAAAGTTGCGGTTCAGATTATGCCTGTTTTGTTTGTATTTGTTTACTTTTGTTTTAAATAAAATTTTGAATAAATTATATCCTATTTTTAGCTAATAAAATAATTTATATTTGTAATATTATATTTTTTGCTTAGGGCGCCTGCCGCCTACCAACCGATATTTTCCTAAAGTTCATTATCTATCTCTGTTAAAAAGAAACCAATCAACAATTTACGTAATCAAATACAATATCACGAATAAATTAAAGATAACCTTGATAATGTCTGGAACGTCGTGGATTGGACGAGCAGCGATAAACAAATTGACGAAATTAAACAACAGTGGTATAAATTATTCAAGTAGATATTTTTCTGTACAAAGTTATAAAAATATGAAGTTCGTACAGTTTACGTATAATAATAAACCAGAGGATATCCGCGCAGGCATAGTGGAGGGTGATAAAGTGATAGATTTAAATAAAGCAGATACCTCCTTGGCAACCAATTTGTTGGGTATATTGAAGAATAATGACTTGCAAAAAGTTCAAAAGTAAGTTATAAAATTGTTTAGGATATTGCAGACTATATTATATTTTATTTAGCATGTTTGGTGACATAAATCATATTAAGTACTAATTATTTACTAGACCTGTAGTGTTTCCACCACAGGTCTGTGTAATATTATTATAATAAGAAGGAACCTATGCAAGTCAAAGATCACATTCCTCTGTCATTTGCATCCTATTCCTCAACAAGTGGTTTCTATTTGTATGGCATATATTTATTATTATTTTAAGAACATTTTGCCCAAACATAGTACAAAGGCAGACCTTTGGGAATTATAATGACAACTTAAGCTCTTGGTTTGTATTTTATGTATCAGAAACAACAATACTAAAACATATTATATTGTATCTATAAACACCCCAACCGTGGGTCATATGGGCTAATACCTATTAAAATCAGGGTTAAATACTTAATTATTAAATAATATTAATACTTAAAAAAAGATAACCAACAATCCAAATATTACTACTGTTATACATAGACTCATAATATCAATGAAATTTACCAACTTAATTATTTCTTTTATTTCAGATTAAAGTCTTCCACCCAACATGCAGTGCCCCTATCTACAGTGCAGCTAGCAGCTCCTATCCATGGTATGGATAAAGTAATATGTATTGGTTTGAACTACAAGGACCACTGTGAAGAACAAAATATTGCTGTGCCTGAAGTGCCTATGTTCTTTAGCAAATTTTCAAGCACTGTCATTGGACCTAATGATACTGTTAAACTGAGAACTGGAGTTACCAGGGTATATTTTATTTAATTATTAGGTAAAAATTACAGATTTTTTTGTTATTGAGGTATGGCATGGCATTTTGCATCTACCTAATAATAAATAGAACAAAGCCCATGAATCGGATAAATCATTAAATTGTTTTTTAACAAATTAATCACTCCCACTTATGCTCGCTAAATGATGTGGTTACAAAATGCGAGGTGACAAAGATGAATTTGCATTACGGGTCTATATGAATATAAATAAAAATAGGTGATAGCTATAAATTAATAACAATAATATGTAGGAAAATTTACACATATTGCTCTGGTCACGAACTAGGATTTAGGCTTGTACTATGTGTACCAAAAACAACATTGTAATACATATAATATTTTATAATACCCAGACCATGACAAATTAATAAACAATAATATTTTGCATATCTGTACAATCAATAGTGAATAATAGTAATACTGGCAACAATGGCTTAACATGCTGTCATACACACAAAATGGTAGTGTTTTTAAATAAAGTACCTAAGAAGTATTTGGTACACATTGGGATCAAACTGGTGATGGTGACTTTAAAACTAGTTAGGTTGACTGAAATTCATAAAAAATATCAGTTTTTGCATTCTACACATTTTTTTATCTCTAAATTGCATGGCATTGTTTTATCAGACTGGCCTCCAAGTCATATTTATCTATAAAAAAAGAATGTGACAACATTCTTGGTTATCTCCTGAATTATTTGTGCGAGTTCCGGGTCTATGATATAATTGGGGGGCAGGGGAGTAAACTGCTGTGCTTATTTAAAATTCTTTATTGCACAAAATTGTACATAGGTACATAGCTTAATTATTTAGGCATTTTCTACCAGCTTACCTTTGAGAGAGTGAAATATGCTTAGGGTGTAAAACTTTTCGAAAAAATATAGATATAATCTTAACAATGATGCATAACAATACTTAAACTACTTAAATAATGTATTTAAATAATAAATGTAATACATAAACAAACATGCCAAACGAAAATTTTCACGAGGATCTGATTTAAGCATTCAGATAATGAGCCCCTTCATTGTGTTGATTATTCTCTAACCAAGCAAATACTATACGATTCTGTCAGTGCCGCATCTTGGAAACGCGTTCTATAAAAGTATATTGACCTTCTCCTTAGACCAGTTAGCCTTTGGTGTTGTATCCGGAGGTAGTGGGTTCGATTGCCACCCATAGAAAAAATGTATAAATACGTTTTTCTGTACAGTTTATGTTTATTAAATTTAATATGTATTGTATCGTTGTTATCAAGATAATAAATAATCGATGTTCTTTTAGTGTTTATACATACAAGCAGCCTAACCAAACGCACTTTAGACCTCATTTTTAAAACTTTTTTTTTTGAATATTAATAAATATCTGTAAAGATTTACATGAAATAAATAATTTGATTTGATGAGTTATAA
The DNA here is from genome assembly GCA_947458855.1 of Monopis laevigella. Taxonomy (NCBI): domain Eukaryota; kingdom Metazoa; phylum Arthropoda; class Insecta; order Lepidoptera; family Tineidae; genus Monopis; species Monopis laevigella. Next base: position 9,713,228 of record OX381599.1, read on the forward strand.
ATTACTAATCATCATACTAGCCTTTCGCGCGTCCACTGCTGGACATTGGCCGAGGCCTCCCCCAAGAATCGCCACAACACGAACGACGGTTCTGCGCCGCCTATAGCCATCTGCTTCCCGCGACCTTTTTCAGGTCGTCGGCCCATCTTGTGGGGGGCCTGCCTCTTCTGCGTCCTCCAACACGCGGTCGCCACTCGAGAATCTTAATGCCCCAACGGCCGTCCGTTCTGCAAACTATGTGGCCTGCCGACTGCCACTTAAGTTTGGAGGCTATGTCGGTTACTTTGGTTCTTTTGCGGATCTCATCGTTTCGAATACGCAAGGAAACGCCGAGATAATGCTTACTTCTTAATTAAAAAAACACAAAAATAGCACGAGGTTAATCGTGTACATCTTAAACTAGCCTATAGTTAATTTTACCATAGGAAAGTGATGCACTCGCGTGGTTAATGTATAGTTATATTGTCGTCTGACCCCGCGGCAGATTGGAGTCAATTCAGCCACAAATTGAGTCGGAATGTATAATTGTAAGCGTAGGTGGACGTTTTGTGTCACCTTAATACTTTTAAGTAACCGTACTCATTTTAGTATCTACTTGGTGGCAGAGAGGATATAGCAAAATGTCAATTACTTAACAAGTATTTATTTTAGTTACCCATGCAGATGCAAAAACAAGTAACCGCACCCTGAAAGGAAAATACCTTCTTCTGAAAACCGGTGAAGCCGTAGACCAAAACCTAAACTTGACTAGGGTTTCCACCAAACCCGTAGTAGGTGGTAGCACCTCGAGAAGAAATCGATCTTCTTTGAGGGCGCGACCATTTGATTTGGAGATAAAGCAGCGAGGATATTATATAAATGTAAATTCGTCGCCCATTTCGTAACCTCATCATTTAGCCGACATAGTAAGCGCTAATGCTGTTTTTTTTTTTTTTTTTAAATTGATTTACCCTATTCATGGATTTTGTAAGTCTGCTTAGGTAGATAAAAACTCACATGCCATGCTCAAGAAAAAACCTATATAAATCCGAAGTAAAAATTGAAAGAAGCTGGATACAAATAGGTTATTTTAACATTACTAGTTTGTAACACATGGTTCTATGTTTTTTTTTATTTTATTTTATCAATAGAGCCTCGAATTAGCTTAAAGTCGATAAGCCCAGTGTCGAAATATCGATATAAAATGGAGGTAACTTTGCGATTTTTTTCTATCGAGGCAACTTATTCTATTATACGTTTTTCAGCCAGATATTTCTAAATATCTTGTACCTATTATTACGATGTTTTTTTTTCTATATTTGTTGGGTTTGAGTTATTCTCATAATCGGAGAAAACTGTCAAACTGTATACTTCGATCAACAATTATACAACTGTTGATCGAAGACTGTAGGTATACGAAAAAACTAAATGTTGACAGTTCTCAGCAATGGCTCAGACAACGATTAATCCGACCCTAAAAGTTGTACTTTGGGCTTACATGAGGCTCTACTGATCAAATTAAAAAACTTAAAAATATCTGCCCCATATGCCTAAGCCATTAAGCGCGCCTATGTACAATTTTGTGTAATAAAGAATTTAAAATAAATATTTTTAAGGACATCCCGAATTTGTACTGACTAATCAAGAATAAATTTGTTTCAGTGTGTCGACTGGGAAGTGGAACTGACTGTGGTAATAGGAAAGGCAGCCAGTAACGTGAAGGCAGCTGATGCTTACGACTATATTCTCGGGTACACAGTAGCTCAGGACATCAGCGGAAGGGATTGGCAGAAGAAGAAAAATGGTGGACAGTTCTTACTTGGAAAGGTAACTAACTAAGCACTACTTTTTTCAGAAGATTACTGCATCGATTTTTTGTGGAGGTGGTAGTCTCCTTTCAGGGTGCGGATACGAAATGGGTAGTTGAAAATTTGTCTTTGTCGCCGCCCATTTCGTAATCGCATCATTTAGCCATGCCGGCTAAATGATTTATTGTTTAAGAACAATTATTGATTGACCTCATTCATGAACTTTGTAGCTCCTGCTCGTCTGCTCACTACCAGGTAGATACAAAGTCACATGCCGTGCTTTAATAAAAAAAACTTATGTGTTCAGGCATATATTATAAATCAATCCATACCAATAACGAACAAGCAGACACTTTTGTATAATGACAGCCTCCGTAGACTAGTGGTTGCGCCTTTGGCGTTGTATCCGGAGGTCGTGTGGTCGATTCCCACCAATGGCAAAAAAATATTACTACGTTTTTTTCTGTAGTTTGCCATGGTCTGGGTGTTTATAAAATATAATATGTATTATATCGTTGCTTCTGGTACATATAGTACAAGCCTAAAGCTTGTGACCAGAGCAATATGTGTAAATTGTCCTATATATTTTACAAAAGTGATTGTGTAAAATATATAGGACATATATATACTGTTCGTGGTAGTTTGACGTAAAATTCCATGATTATATTTAGTTGGGTTTTTAAACCCAAATCCATAAGTAAATAGATACTAGGCATCAATTTCAAATTCGCAATTTTTTGTATAAATTTTGAAAACCATGCTTTTTACGTTTTGAAAATTCGAATCTAGAATAAAATTTTATAAACTAATTTCGAAACTGCTACTTCCCCTTATGCCGGCTAAATGGTTTACTAGATTGTTGGCGACAATGACGTTAGCGATTTATAAATTTTACGCAATTTGCTATATCTTAGCTGCTTTATTGTCAAATCAACAGCCAGTTTCATAACCAAACCCTGAAAGGACACTACTACCTCGACAAGAAATCAATGCAGTAATTTCCTGAAAACCGGTGAACCCACAGACCAAAACAGAAACAGTGACATCACTTGACGGTTTTTGAGAATATAATATATTTCTTTAATGTTGTTATGCTTATTTTTTTTAGTCAATGGACACTTTCTGCCCAATCGGTCCTTGGATAGTGACCGGCGACGAGGTCGGTGACCCCCAAAAGTTGAACATTAAGTGCTCTCTTAACGGCACCCTCAAACAGTCGAGTAACACCAATCAACTTATTAACAAAATTCCGGATGCCATTGAGAGATTAACTTCGTGAGTATAATTTTAATAATTTCATTGCCTTGCCGCGATAGCGAGGTTCGTGGATTCGAGTCCAGGAATGTTTTCATTGCATTTTTATCTTTAAAAATTTAATATAAGATTATCCTAATAAGGAATTTATAAAAAAGGCATAAATATAAAATACTGAAAAAAGTAAAAATAAAAAACAGACTCCTCTGCCATCTAGTATTAGAAACTTTTAACTTCACTCGTATAAAGTTAATAGAGGGCGTCTGTGTATAAGTAGATAACAAGCAATGACAAAATTCGTGAGGGGTGACTGGAACCTTGTTGGCTCAGCAGTTGAGCGCCTTGCCGCGGTAGCGAGGTTAGAGTCCCACCCACCAGGATGTTTTCATTGCATTTTTATCTTTAAAATTTAATAAATAAATATTGCGTGTAATTCCAGAGATATCCTTACAAAATAGTGAATCCTGTTGTTCTCAAGTAAAGGAAGAAGTTCGTACTATGACAGCTATAGTTTGTTAAATCATAATAAAAAAGAACGTTCCCTCAGTATAGTGCCACCGGCTTATCTATTCCTATTCATGCGACAGCTTCACTTGCGTCAATTTAAGAGGAGTGTCTGATGAGGCTCTTCCGTGGTCATGCTGATTCAACTGCAAAGTATTACCTCTCCCCGCGCATGACGGTGAGTTGGTAACGCTATCAACATTTATGTAAACCTTCCCCCCGACCATTAATAAGAGAAAAACTTTAATGGATTTAAAAAAAAAATGGTCTCATTTTATTAGAGGGAAAATAAACGATGACTGTACGTTTTCCTTTTTTTAATTTTCTGCCTTGATATTTTATAGGAATTATTTTAATGTGAGGGATTTTTTACGATGTTTTTCGAATTTCAGAGGTTGATATTATTTTTCCTACACCAAACTTTAAAAAAAGGAAAACGTACGAGCCTTGTTATAGGTCTTATTTATAACGCCTCCAAAACTCATAAAAATCTATGAATGTTTAGTAGGGGGTAACAGTTAGGACCAAAAGGTCGTGAATTTATGGGAAGTGTTTGATCAGACTCTGCTCTTAAGTGTTGCCATTTATTGTTAGTTCATTCATTTATTTATTAGTTCTCTATTTGTCAGCCTGTACAGATAATTCGGTCGCACTATAGCGGTACTAAAAAAAACAATTTCGTTACTTTTCGACTTTTTTAGCCACATTTACTGTCATTTACACATCATGCTCTGGTCACAAACTAAGCTCTAGACTTGTACTATGTGTACCAGAAACAACGAGGTTAATACATATTATATTTTATAAACACCCAGGCAATGACAAACTGTATATAAAAACGTACTAATATTTTTTGCCATGGACGGGAATCAAACCCACGACCTCCCGATACAACGCCAAAGGCGCAACCATTAATCTACTAATTGACGAAATTAGCCAACGAGCGAGACTGTAGTATATATGTGCGTGACTGACAGAGATAAGTAGTGTGTCATCACCTTTTTTATTTTTTTTATTGGTGCACGACATGTGACTTTGTATCTACCTGGTGGTGAGCAGACCTACAAAGTCCATGAATAGGGTCAATCAATAATTGTCCTTAAACAGTATTGATCGCTCCCACTATGCCGGCTAAATAATACGATTACGAAATGGGGGGCGACAATGACGAATTGCATTACGAGTATATTTTAATATACTCGCTGCCTTATCGTCAATCCAACTACCCATTTCGTAACCGCTAACCGCAACCTGAAAGGAGACTACCACCTCGACAAGAAATCGATGTAGTAGTCTCCAAAAAACCGGTGAACCCACAGACTAAAACCTAATCTTTGTTTACAGTGTAATGACTCTTCTGCCAGGTGATATAATCCTAACCGGTACACCTGGAGGGGTAGGAATGTACCGAGATCCTCCAGAATACCTCAAGCCTGGAGACCAACTGGTGAGCGAAATTGAAAAAATCGGTTCATTAACTACTAAGATAGGACAATTTTAACTGACATACAAAATGTTATTAAATAACGATCGATTTTAATGCTGCATCTATTATAAACTTTATAAAAATCCATTTTTAAATGTTCACACTGTATACCCTGTAAATTATATTTAAGGGCTCTGCAGACGCCCATACAAACTTTCTTCCAATATTACAAATGGCTGTTATAGTCAAAGTTCAATTATTATTTATATGTTGGTAATTGTACGTAAAAATATTTTTGTATTATTAATAATATTTTTTTAAAAAAATCTGCGACAAACTGTAATAAAGTTATACTGGAAGTGCGAAAGCTTATTTTGTATGGATAACGCAGACTTAGCGATTACGAATGCAGTGTCCTTAAGTTATGAATTTATGTACTTGTATTAGGTAATTGTATCACCTACGTACTATAGATTTACCAAAATTTTTGTTAAACAATCTTTCGCTTTTTTTAAATAATTATTATCCACCAATAGGAAGAGTTTATTTGTTCTGTCAAAAAAAATAGAGCGATCCTATTGGTGCATCCTACAGTTTAAAATGTACAGTAAGGGAAAGATTGTTTAACAAATCTCATGGTAGATATTTTACTGAACATGGTAATTATTTGTCAACAAAATAATTATATAAATCCATCTTTATTGGTACCTAATTATTATGGTTATTTAGTTAATAAGATTAATATTTCTATTTTATACTTTAATTGTTACAAATATTTAAAGGCATTTATTTTGTGGTTTATTAAAATACTTTTTTATACTTATATCTCTTTTGTCATTAGTTTTCCTTTAATATTATCGATCCCATTCATGGACTTTATAGGTCTGCTTACCAGGTAGATACAAAGTCACATGGCGTTGATTCATGCAAATATGTTATTTTCATGAATTTATTTCTTTTAACATTTTGGTCCTTCGAACCGGATGTGTATCCGGTTCGAAGGACCAAAATGTTAAAAGAATGTAATAGAAGTATAGAATAGGTAGTAAAATAATATAAAAATAAAAGAAATAAATTCATGAAACAAATAATATAGGTTTATACAAATACCTGGTGCCCCCAACTTCGTAAGCGTGTTCATTTTAAATCAAAAAAGAAAATTGCTATAGATATAGTAAACATTTTAACGGCTATCATGGCTACCATGCACACCATGCACGCCCTTCGTTATTTATATAAAACCCTGATGTATAGCTTTATAGCTAGATTTTGAGTTTTATTAAGTACTTACCTACCAAACACTATAGTTGCTAAAAAGATGACATATTTCAACTTTATACGAAAAAAATCTCAAAAAGTTAATAGATAAGTATAACATCGAAAATATTTTAATGCATTTATGTCATTATAATATACACGACTTTGTTTCACAGAACACTTCTTTCTATATGTGTATTTATATATTTCGATACACATTCTAAATGTTTATAATAATAATAATAAATAATATGTAGGACTATTTACACATATTGCTCTGGTCAGAAACTAAGGTGTAGGCTTGTACTATGTGTACCAGAAACAATCATATAATACATTTTATATTTTACAGTACAGAAAAACGTACTAATATTTTTTGCCATGGGTAGGAATCGAACCCACACCCCCGGATACAACGCCAAATGCGCAACCACTAGTCTACGCAGGCGGTCAAATACTAAAAATAAATAATGTCTATACAGGGTGACTTTTAAAACATACCCATACAAATTGGTCATTTGAACTTTAATAGTTTGTATGGGGAAGCCAAATTTTTTTTTCATTTGCGACACATGGTTCCATGGGAAAAGTTGTTCGATTTGATCAGCAGAACCCTCATATTAGCCTAAAGTACATCTTTTCAAAGTCACCCTGTATAATTGAAATATATTTTACCCTATTTCACCCCCAGTTAAATAGCCATTAAGCTATCCAAAAATAAAAGCATATAAATTGTTTCATTAGTTTAAGTGATGGAACAGCCAGACACGAATTCAAAAAATTACAGATTTTTTTTCTATAGCTTATTAAACCGTAAACCTCGCCATTTTTTAAATCAAATCATTGTACAGATATTTTTATTTACAATTTTATTATATGTATAGATAGAAGATGTGATTTGCACTGTGGCGTACACACATACTGCACGAAGGACCAACATATAGTATTCTAATGGTATGAGTTTAAATATATATTTAATATGTAATGTACTGTGACGTACATACATCAGGCTCGGAGGACCAAAATAGTATATGTTTATACAACAGGTAATTGTACAATATCATATACCAACTTACATATGTTGGTATGTAACTCATACTGCTATGGTCTACAATTGGTATTATAATTTAATTTCGATCAGTTATCTATTTAAATCAATAATAAGTATCCTTAAATCTAATTTGGTCAAAGGTCAGTTTAATTGATCTTGCTTACATTAGATGTGTCAGGTCTTAGCTCACTACTGCTAGTCCTCAGGTAGGTATAGTGACAGCCAAACAAAATTGGACAACATATCAGAAACAAAGGCTGTTTTTATCTTTATCATTGGATAATTAGACTTCAAAATAGCGTTTTACGTATAAATGAGTCTGCCGGACCAACCTAACCAAAGGATTTTAAAAGCGACCTTAGAAACCTATATGCCCAAATTTAGCTTGTCACTAATTTAACCTACGACTACAACGGGAAATAGTGGCTGAACTAAACAATCCATGTAAGTATTAAATTTCTTTCGGAGTACCACAAGGATCTATATTGAAGCCTTTATTGTTTATTTTCACTAAGTAATTACCTTTAGCATTAATTCTTTAAACAGGTCAACCTAGGCAACAGTACCGTGTCAAAAGACATCAACAGAGTTTCAGACCAAAAATGTATACCCTAGCCAACTAGGCCAAGGTACTTTATGCCATGTTTTTATTTTAACCTGATGGTAAGCATACTACAAAGTTCATAAATTAGGTCAATTAAAATATTGTCGTTGTCGATGCGGTTATGAAACGGGCGGCGATTAAAGACGAATTTGTATACGAGTCTACTTTAATATCCTCGTAGCTTTATTATCAAATCGTTCGCACCCTGAAATAAGACTACCACCTCAACAAAAAATATATGCAGTACCTAATCTTCTAAAAACCGGTAAACCCACTAACTAAAACCGAAACATGACTAGGTCATTGACGGTTTTTGCATCTGTATGAGTAACGAGACCGGTCAGTCGACTAGCTCTTTATTTTTTGCTCTTGCTTGCCTTATTAGTAAGATCAATGTATAAAAGACTTTAGTATTGAATAAATGCGTCTCATTGGTCAGAGTAATCTGCTCAATTTAGCCAATCGGCGTCTTCCGTTTCAAACAGGAAAGACCGTTTGTGCTCGCGTATCGACCCTCTTTATATCTATTAAACTAAATTACATCAAGGGGAATATTATTGCTTTAAGTGGCAGTTAGTATACGGGCGTTATACTTGCAGAGGTTGCCCGCAGATTTGAAAATAGCTTTTTGTGCGACATTTCAATTGTATGGTTTAAGTGCAGTTATGGATATCAATTTTGCCATTATCCAATTTCTGCTGAGGCTATCATTGATTAAGTGTCATTTAGATATCCTTTTGTTATGCAATATACAGAAGGTTAGCGTGGTGCATTGGAAGCAAGACGTTTTTTATTGCTCAAGCAAAGTCCCTAAAACCATCAAGTGACCTAGTCATGTTTCGGGTTTAGTCTTTAGGTTCACCGGTTTTCAGGAGTTCGATTTCTTGTGGAAGTCTCCTTTCAGGATGAAGTTACGAAACGGGTGGTTGATATGACGATAAAGCAGTCAGGATATTATTAAAACTCGTAATGGATCGTTCAGCCAGAATAGTGGGAGCGATAAATATTGTTAAACAACCATTTATTGATCGGGCCCATTCATAAACTTTGTAGTATTTTTATATTTTTATATTATTTAGTATAGAAGAAGAGTTTATATACTGAATTTAAAGTCTGTAGCACTTTCCATTAGCGAGATATTAATTATCCTGAAAATTATTTTATCTAGGATCCGAAATTTGAAAAATCACTTAGTATTGTCCTAGATTCATAATTTTCGGCTGGGAAATGGTGAGTAATTTTTTTTTAATTTTTTTTTTATTGGAGAACAGCATATGACATTGTATCTACCTGATGGTAAGCAGACCTACAAAGTCCATGAATGGGGTCAACCAATACAATCACCAATCAATCAATTGTTTAACAACATTGATTGCTCTCACTATGCCGGCTTAATGATACGATTACGAAATGGGCGGCGACAAAGACGTATATCCTTTGTTGTTAAATCAGTCGCCCGTTTCGTAACCGCACTGAAAAAGCAGACTACGACCTCGGCAATAAATCGATGCAGTAGTCCCCGGTAAACCGATGACTCCACAAACTAAGACCGAAATATGACTAGGTCACTTGACGGTTTTTACACCGCCCATACGGCGGTGGTGGTACGAGTCCGGTCGGTCGGCCTAGCTAGCAGAGTTATAGAGGCCTTCCTCCCACCTAAGAACCACCTGTCAGTCAAGACAAGCTCTTTTTTAAATACTACCTCGTGCCCGCAACTTCGTGAAAAATCTTTTTGCTATTGTTTTTTAATAGATAGGTACCTATTACTAAGGTAGATAAAACATGTTGATCATGGCTACCTACCACACTTCATAATGTATATAAACCCAGATTTATATGTATAATTATTAGGTTACAACAGGCCCCTCTTTCCCACTGGGCACTCTGGGCACTTGCCTAGGGCCCCGCAATCGATAGGCCCCCTAGTTCATGTAGCTCTACCATATTTTTTGCAAACTGTTTCTACTATAGATAGGAAATAACCAATAAGAGATAAAGGGATCAAAGGCGTAGCTACATAGGCGTCAGGTCCCGAATGTGCGGGTGGCCTGATGCATCTGCACGCGAGAACATCATCATCATCATGCCATCAGCCTTTCGCGCGTCCACTGCTGGCCTCCCCCAAGGATCGCCACAATGACCGGTTCTGCGCTGCCTGTATCCATCGGCTTCCCGCGACATTTTTCAGGTCGTCGGTCCATCTACGCGAGAACATACGGGTGGTCAAACCAACGATGATGTCGTTCAGTGTTTCCATCCGGAGGTCTCGTCGCAACGAGTCATTTCTCATGAATATAGGTGCGCCCGTAACAGTACGCAGGCTTTTATTTTGTTGCGCCTCTAGTTGCGCTCTCTGTTTATTTCCACACAACGCGTACAATTGCCTACTCCCCGGTCCTCTCAGCCAGCGGAATATCATCTGTATAACAGCAGTAGAGAACTGGGGAAAGACAGCTTCCCTGTGGTACGCCCGCTGCGATGGGGTATGTTTGTAAGTAAAGACCTTCCACAGTGACGTGGTAGCTACGGCCCTCTAAGAAAGAGGCTACGACTCGTACTATACGACGAGGTATTTCGGTGCAACATTTTGAACAGAAGCCCGTTATGCCAGACTTTGTCGAATGCTTTTTCCATGTCTAGGAAAACCGCACAGGAGAAGATTCGCCTGTCAGACGCCATCGTCATCCTGTGCAGGATTCTCGTCAACTGGAGATTTGTCAAATGCTCGCTACGAAAGCCAAATTGTTCGTCGCGAGGAGAGAAATGAGGTACTATATGTCGCAAAAGTAGCTTCTCAAAGACTTTGGAACCACCGGTAATAAAGTTATCGGACGATAGCTTTCTGGGAGCTTGATATTCTTCCGAGGTTTTGGTATCATAATGATGCGCCCCTCCTTCCACAATGTTGGGAAGTGACCCGTGCGCATAATGCCATTAAAGAGGCGGGTGTAGGCTGCGATTGTTCGCGGTGGCATGCACCTGATGGCAATATTATTTATGCCATCGGCCTCGGGGGCCTTCCTGGGTTGTACGCGGCTGAAGGCGCGCGCTACCATACCAGGGGAGAATATCACTGAGGGTTCCGTATCGGGTATCGCGTCTTGGAGGCCGGCCTCCACTACGCGATCTACCCCTGCGACATGATCTATGGAGTCAGGTGGGTTAGGACGAAACTGTCCTTCTTGGCACTCGGCAAAAATCCGGGCACGATCTTCTGTTCGAAACCTCGGGGCTCCGTCACTATCGAGGAGGGGATGAATCGGTGGTGGCGCACCGGACATCGAGGCGCACAGCCGATGAACTCTCTGTAGGTCACCGGTTGCATCCTGGATCCGAGCTTCTCAACGGTCGGCGTAAAGCTTGTCGAGGGCATTCCTCACTCGAGCCGCGAGCGCGTTTAGGTCGGTCTTTACTGACGGGCAGCGGGTACGCTGCCACAGTTTTCGCAGGTCCCGCTTACTTTTCAGTAAGTCCCTGATGTTCTGGGGAAGGGGTGGTGGGCCCCTTTGCGGGGGGGACTTCGTGGACTTGCGGGACTGTACAGTCAGTTCGGACGCGAGCCTATCCGCCGTCCGCCGTCGTCGAGATGGGGAAGGTCGGCGTGTAATCGTCAAGCGAATTTTTCCCAGTTAACACGTTTACGTGGCACTGGAAGAGAGGCCTTGGTAGGGAGGGTGGACCGGGAGTGACTAGGACCGGGAGGTGGTCGGGGTCGAGGTCATTGAGAACTTCCTGCTCCGGGAAACAGGGCAGGTTTCGGTTAACCAGTATCTCCAGCACGTCCGGCGAGAACGTACCCTGCACTGGCACGTACGAGTACGTCGGGCCGCACGTGCCGGACACACAGAACCCCACCCGCTCCGATTCCTGCAGCAGGATCTTCCCCGCGGGATTTGTTTGGCCGGATTTTCAAGCTGGGTGCTTGCAGTTGAAGTCGCCGGCGACGAGGATCGAGACTTGCGTATCTAGCAGTCGACGCAGTCCCCTCGTGTCAAGCTTCGCCTGCGGCGGCTTATAAACGGCGTATAGGTGCAGTTCACTGTCACCTATTTGCAATGCCACACCCAACGCATAGAGGGATTGGAGTGACAGGATTGGAAGGGGTTGGTGAATGATGTTCCTACGTACCAAGACCATTAGCCCACGATAGGCTCGGCCCCGGTCCGTAAGCTTATCCTTCCGATAGATTATATAGTTTGGGAATTTAAAAGGAATCAAAGGGGAGAGGAGGGTCTCGCTTATCAGCGCCACATCTACTCTGTGGTCTCTGAGAAATATTTGCAAGGAGCGACGTTGCTCTCGCAGTCCGCAGGCATTCCAATGCACCACGCGCAAGCAGGCGTGAGGCGCCTTACTCGTCTCTGCTAACAGTGAGTCTGGCGAGTCCGGACATGATAGCAGATTGGGGTTCTTTCCCGGCCTCGATAGCTCGTAATATGTCGAGGAGAAGCGTGGCTACAGCCTTCACTGGAATGAGTTCCAGCGCTCTTTGTGCCACGTATGGTATCGCTGATGGCGGATGGGCTGAAGCCCCCCCCCCCCCCCCCCCCCTTGGGACGGCGGAGTCCGGTCCGGCTCAGGCCTTACGGCTTTTGCTTTTCCGGGCAGGGGCCGCACACTAAGGGCGTTGTCCACTTATATACCACCTAATACTACAAAAATAAAACGAACATTATTTTTGTAGTACGGTATATTACTTTGTATCCACCTGATGGCAAGCAGCTTTACAAAATCCATGAATGGGGTCGATAAATACATTGTTGTTTAATAGCAATCATCGCTCCCACTATGAATAATATATATTTGTTTCTATTTCTAACCGTTCCCAACCCCCTGCATCTTTCTCTCTTGTGGCACATGCCTGTACATCTAATACCTCAATAAACTGTACTTGCTTGAAAATTCAATTAGTGAAAGAGATCCAGTACCTCGGTATTATAATAGACCACAGACTATCATGGAGACCGCACATAAACAAACTCGCCGGTAGAATAAGAAAACTAATTTTTATTTTTAAAACGCTCAGACATATTTCAGATAAAAAAATTATCAAGGCAGTATACCTTTCCATGTGTCAGTCAATTCTAACTTACTGTTGTTCTTCCTGGGGAGGTGCGTGCAAAAGTTTTTTAATAGTCCTAGAAAGAGCTCAAAGAGCAGTGCTCAAGGTTATGGAATTTAAACCCTACAGTTACAGCACTATTGAAATATACAAAATTCTCGACCTCCTTACTGTAAGGAAACTTTACATAAAATCAATATGTTTGAAGCAACACAAAAACACCAAAGACAATATTATAAATTTAACATCAAAAAAACGAATAATTACAGCATTCAAAACAAAACAACTAAAAACTCGGTTTAGTGAAAAACAAGCAATATTTCTCGGACCATATATCTATAATAAGCTAAATAAGACACTCAATTTATATAAATACACTAGTTATAAATGTAAGCAAATTTTAAACAAGTGGTTGATGGCCAGTGACTATGATTCCACTGAGAAAATTTTGATGGTTGAAAGGTAAAAGCCAAAATAAAATATTGATCAACGTATCGACACCATTCATAGACTTGATAGGTCTACTTACTATCAGGTAGATGCAAAGTCACATGCCGTACCCTAATAGAAATAATTATATATGCATATATATATTACGAGATGAAGAGCACTTATTCTTATTATATTTCACTCACGCTACACTGCCCCAATCATATCATATTATATCTCCCCATTTATACAAGTTTATAATATTTTCACTATGACTTACCTGCTTAATCTATGTATGCGCCTATTTATGTATATATAATATAAGTCTATTTATGTATATATAATTTATATATATGTATATAATGTATAGGTGTATTTGAATGTAGGTACTAATGTATAAATATATATCTATGTATGTATGTGAATGGATATTTGTTATTTACTTATCTATTAAATATAAAATTTATTTATTTTAATATCATTTATTTTTAACCATTATTAACAAAGATTTTAATTTTTAATACGTTTTGTAAAGTAAGTAATATTGTTACAAGCATTTTAACTAGACCGCTGTGTAGGGTGGAACTGGGTCCTCATGGCACAGGTACTCCTACCTAGTATGAGGCCTAGGGCTACTTTTAAAATAGAAACCAGCCTAATTTGTACAATATATAGGATTAAGATTTTAAATTTTGTACCTAGGCTAAGATTTTGCTCAATAAATGAAATGAAATGAAATTTCGAAAATTTGTCGGCTAATTGATGCGGTTACGAAACAGGCATCGACAGACAAATTTGCATTACGAGTCTATCTAATAGCCTCGCCTGCTTTATCGTCAATTTAACCCCGCTACGTAACTGAATTTAATACTCTGCACTAAACATCGATGCAATATCCTCCAAAAAACCTATGAACCCACAGACTAAAATATAAATATATGACTTGTCGGTTTGTGGTAATGAAATCAGTCGCTAGGTCGAACAAAGTCATAGAAGACCTTCCTCCCTCTTAAAAAAATACTTAGTCGGCTGGAGCCATATCAGGTGAATACGGTGGCTGTTCGTTAAGATTTGTTGAGTTTAGCCAGAAATTCGTTCACGGTGACAGCCTTGTGAGATTGCGCGTTATCGTGGTGGAAAATCCTTGGACTTTTCTTTCTTCAAATCGGCCTTTTTCGACAAAATTTGTCGATATTATAGTTGATGAAAGTTTATCATGGTACATGCACATGGAGCTTATATCCAACAGGGTAACAAAGCTCATTTAGATATTCAAAAAACTTCGACATATAGCTCCTAAAACCTTACTTAATCAGATATTCTATGTTTCTCTGGCACAATCGGTTATTGCATATTGAATTCCTCTCTGGAGCAGGCGGTGCGGCTAAAACCAAATTTATTCAAGTTGAGACGGCGCATCGATCTCTACTGAGACCACCACATCGACAATAAACAACAAAAAAATACCTATGTAAACTCAGATCAAGGACGTCCGACTGTGCCGAAACCGAAAAACGAATTGTCAAAGTCGGTCAAAAGTGAAGATGACATTTCTTTCTACAAATCGGCCTTTTTCGACAAATTTTGTCTTTCAATCTCCACGTAAGGCTGTGAACGTCAGCCTTACGTGGCGTTTGAGAGAGTTTCCCTTATTAACTTTCGCATCAGTGCCTATTTAGTTTAGTTTGTATGCAAAATCTGATTTAGTAGATGGTTGACTATTGAAATTATTTGCTTTGTCGCGGGCCGCAGTTTGACGACCGCGGATCTAGATCAAACAGAACATTTGAAAATTTCTCCTATTTTCAAAATTAATATGACAGGTTGCAACCCGACTTTAATCATGGCAACTGAGTTGAGAGAAATTCGACAATTATACCTGGGGAATTTCCCTAAATTCTTTCTGTGGGTTTGCAGTGTTATCAATTTGATAAAACCTAACCAGTTTAGATAGCCGTGGGGCCCCATTTTTTGATTTGCCCCAGGGCCCTTGAGGCTACGTCACTGAAAGCGATCCTATTGGTTGATCCCTATCTATAGTTAATAGCGACTATAGTATAAACTGTTTGCAAAAACTTGTGGTAGAGCTTCTGATCACCAAAAAAAAACGATATTTATACAACATAATTATTTGGAAAAAAACAAACGATAAAGACTGACTACAATACCTAATTACCTCGCCTGAAAATCAATCTTTTTGATTTCAGCATGTTTTCATAAATTTTAATATACGCATATAAAAATACAGTTTAATGGTATACGTACTACCTACACTATTTTAAAGAAAAATCATCAGTGAACTATACGATTTGAGGGTTGAATGTTTTTTTTAATGATTTATTGCAGAAATATACATTCTATGTAAAAGTTGTAGATAATTAAAATAACTAAAACTTTTGTTTTGATAAATTATGTTTTTTTTTAAATTGTATGTGAAATAATGTGTATTTTATTTATTTATAGATAACGGCGAAAGAGGACAAAATTGGGATGTTCAGGCAACAATGACACTTTGTTAGTAGTCTCTTTCTATAACACTAACAGACATGTATAGTTTGAATTTCAATAGTAAAGTACCTATTTACCTCATGTTCTGTCTAACCTTCCTCTATAGATAAAAAAACACTTGTATAATAAAAATCTCCATACATTTTTTCATTGTTCCCGTTTTATTATGAAAAATAAAGAATAATTTAGTTTTGCCCTCGCTCTTAACTTCTCCTTTAAAAACTATTAAAGACTTATTAACCATTCCTAAAAAAATTGCTTCATACCGGGTATGGATTATTTTAAAGAGAGGATCACTCAGGAGTGAAGTAATTATTCGCGTGACCTACCTATACGCTGCAAAGGAATATTATTATTTTCAGCCGAAACTTCTTTTCATACCCACTATAAGTGAGTCTGGATATTTTTATTTTCCAGAGGACCTTTTCCTTTTTCCTAATCCATGTATAATAGTAGATTGTTACACAAGGGTCGAAAGAAACCTATTTAGGCACGAGATGGTTTGGCGCACGAATTTAACGAACCTACGGCGCCATTATCTTTATTTTCGGGTCCACTTTTTCGCAAATGGTCAGTGAGCTAGACCCCTTTGCATGATGAAACGACCGACTACTCTAACCAGCTTAGCTTCAGAGTCCTGGACTCCTACAGGCCTCGAGGAGCGACCTCGGTATTCCGAGGATTTCCGCCCGTTGTGAAGCCACCCCGGTGCAGTAAAGCAGCACGTGGGTGGGTGTTTTTTCTGTTTCCATGCATCCTCTACATAGAGAGCTGTTGGTGATACCTATAAGGGTAAGGTGTCTGTTTAATGGAAAGTGTCCAGTAGAAATACCCACCACCATCCTTAGATTACCCCTGTTGAGGCTAGCTCGAAGCCTGCTTAGTAGCAGGCTTCGAGCTAGCCTCTCGCCTGCCTGCAGTTCTGTAAATTTGCCCAACACTTACTGTATGGTGAACTAGTGACGGTTGTGGATGTTATACCGCAGCTAAATTATATTAGGGTGCCATTAGTTCGAATACTTAAACCGATGTTTCATCCGAGGTAGCTCATCTGAGTTTGTGCCGAAGGTAAACACTCTGCTTTTCATTTCGAATATAAGTAAACTAGCTGACCCGCGCTGAACTTCGTCTGCGTATCTTTAACCGTTTACCCAGTAGCGCACACAACGAAAGCTCTCCAAAGAAATAATTTTCCCCTGTTTTTGCAACATTTTTATTGTTACTCCTCTCCTATTGGTCGTAGCTTGATGTTATGCATATAGCCTTCCTCGATCAATGGGCTATCCAACACTTTTTTTTTTAAATCGAACAAAAACTACATATTACAATTTTACTGCAGTGATTTAACAGCTGTATAGAATTTGCGACATGGCTCGTTTTATTTTTTACAAAAATTCTTATTTAAGAGGAGTGTCTGATGACGCTCTTAGATGCTCATGCTAATTTAACTGCAAAGTATTACCTCTCCCCGCGCACGACGGTGAGTCGGTAACGCTACCATACATTTATCTAGACCCTCATTAGAAGAAGGAGCACGTATGAAATTATACCTACAATTTAGGCAGCAAAACGACTTTAGAGCCAAAACTGTTTTCTACCCCTAAACTTTATGCCGGTTAAATGATGCGGTTACGAAATGGGCGGCGACATAGAGGAATTTGCATTACGAGTATACTTCAATAGTCTTGCGCTGCTTTATCGTCTAATTTATGAAACCGTTATGAAACCGCACTCTGAAAGGAGACCACCACATCGACAATAAATCTATGCAATAGTCTCTTTAAAACCGGTGATTCTTTGAGGTAGTCCGAAGACTGTATATGCGTGTTTACCATCTACAGCGTATCATCATTTGTTTATTAAAAGTAAAAGGATTAGTACAATGTGTATGAAATACAAAATATCTCGATATTATATGTATGTTTATGTATCATCACGGGTGCCTTACGGCGCCCGAGACCGCCTAGACGGCCCCAGGGTACCCAGCGGAGTTTTAATCCCACCTCGTCGTAGCCGATGGTATGAGTCTACACCGAACAAGTGGCTAGCTCGTCGCGATGTTTTGGATCTCGATATTATAGTTGATGAAAGTTTATCATGGTACATGCACATGGAGCTTATATCCAACAGGGTAACAAAGCTCATTTAGATATTCAAAAAACTTCGACATATAGCTCCTAAAACCTTACTTAATCAGATATTCTATGTTTCTCTGGCACAATCGGTTATTGCATATTGAATTCCTCTCTGGGGCGGTGCGGCTAAAACCAAGTTTATTCAAGTTGAGAGGGCGATCTCTACTGAAAGTAATGAACTTTAAACCATACCCGCATCCAACAGATAATCTCTAGGCTATGTGCAATCTATTGATAGTATGGATGCTGTACGTTTTACATATTGTAATCCACAAGCACAATTTCCTTCCGTTTGATTCTGGAACACAAAGAAGAAGAAGATTCGACTGTGTCCCTCAATATGTCACGAGGACTATTTTCTCTAGATCTCAATATGATAAACAAACATCACACCTTCATAATAAAATAAATAGGTTATTTAATATAAACCCAATGACTCTCCGTGAGAGTAAGAAATGTGTTGTCGGGATGGTTAAAATTACCAACAGACCGAGTCATTGATGGCATTCATCATCTAATGAATTTAGTTTATTGGATGACGTCAGTATGCTACCTGGAGAGTAAAGTGTTAAAGAAGAAAGCGAGGGGGCCTTATGTTCAGCGGAAGCAAGTTACACTGGCGAGCAGCTGACACTGTGAATGAATCGGAATATCTGGTAGAGGCATGTGACGGAATCTTTGATGTTGTTGGAAAATTGGAAACTAGATTTAATATAAGAAGGAGAATAGGCAAAGAAAGAAGAGGTTGTGACCTGCGAGAACGAACATTAAGCCAATTCAGCTGTTTTCCATAATCAGATAAGTGGTCAATATTTCGCGGCCAATAACATAGCTTATTACATACATACGTTTAGAAGACGATCAATTTATTAAGTAACTTTTCAGTAGGGTTAGTGTAACATACTTAGGTATAGTCTATAATAGGAAGAATTAAAGAAATAACTAATGTAAACTTTGCCTTGAAAGGAACATTGGCACCGCTTCAGAGAGCGCTTGCTTGCACAAATATTTATGCTGATTTCAGCAACCCGACGGTCCCATCCAATATCACAAATCATGTAAAAATAAGCTGAGTCTTCACAAGATTTATCAGAATCCCAAGTTGTTGCTCCTAATCAATACTGGATCCCTGTTCATCTTGAAAATTCTTCGTCATTAATTTCGCACAGCGACAGCTGCAAGTGATCGCCGTTCAGAAACTGAAAATTTTCACTTGTACTATAGGATTATTAAAATCCGAGAAAAGTTGAGGGGATAATACTGTGTACCCTGTGGGACGCCGGTAAACCTGCTTGCGCCCCCTATTTTAGGAATCGACTGTGTCAGTAGTGTGAGCGTACATACGAGTAGGTATATTGGTAGAATAATAAGAAGGATATCGTGGTCGAATGCATTCCTATCCAAAAGATCAAGTTAAGTCAGGGGTGTTCCGCTCCGCGCTTTAGGTATGAAGGTACAAGTACCTGGCCGTACCCACGGATGGGTTTTAATTTTGAGAGCTGCCGCAGTGGGCTGCCGGGACAGATAAAATAGAATACTACGGCCGCCGAGCACCGGCCGAGTCGCACGGTCTAAAGCTTTTTGTGCCACATTTCGGTTGCTTAAATAATAGTAACAAAGATCTCCAAATCCTTACGTTTTTCATACTTCCAAAGGACCTCAAAAGGTAAATAAATCCACGCCTACCTATAGGTTATTATTAGGCAGGTACACTAAAAAAATATCAAAACGTGTGTCTAGTAGTCTGTTTATAAGAATGCAAATTTTCATTATTCGCCACCTTTCCTATGTACCAAATGTTGTCCTTTGTTATAAACAAACAAACAAACAAAATTCTTTATTTGCAGGAATATAGGTTACAAAATAGGTGACAATATGATAAGAAGCTCTCTATATTCAGCCATATTGGCGTACAAATTTCAAATCAATTATTATGAATTAATTTATTATAGGTACATTAAAATCTAATACTACAATAAATTATCATCTAAATATTCCCTTAAAGTGTAATATGTCTTATCTGATAATCATTTATATAATGCACGTTTAAATGAATAAATAGGTGAGCACTTGATGTGACCTGGCAATTTATTAAAGATTGTGATACACATAGAATATGCATTGTTCATGAAAAGGCTTGATTTTGGTAAAACGTCAAGGACCAAATTGTCTGAATTTCTAGTGTTTCTAGGATATATGTCTTTCGCTCTTTTAAGTAGGTATTTGTTAAGTTTTACAAATTTTGCTACTTCAAATATATATAGACAAGTAAGTGGAACTATATTTAAGTCTTTGAATAGTGGCTTGCATGGTGCATACATGCATTCCGCACATGGCTCTTAGACACTTTTTTTGAGAGAGAAAGACTTTATTTATTTCTGAGCTATTGCCCCAAATAACCAGTCCATATCTTATTATGGAATCCACGTATCCATAGTATGCAGTCAACGCAGTATTCAAGTTGGATGCATTTTTTAATTTACGCAAACTGCTATTTTTTTTGTATATTTTATCTATATGTCCTTTCCATTTAAGTGTCTTATTTATAACAATTCCTAAAAATGCTACAGATTCTGCTTCTTTTAAGGTATAACCATTTATATTAATATTTAAGTTATCATATTAAAGTTTATATAGTTTGTTTTAGCAAGATTAACTTGTAATTTATTATTACTAAACCAATCAATAATCTTTTTCAATGTCTCATTTATATCATTTATATGTCTATCTCTGTCTAGGTCTATTCTTAGGTCTTATAAAAAGCGTCGCAAGCTATGATAACGTCAGAATTACAGTTTACCAGAATTACAGCGGACGACCGTTCTACTAAGGACCTAAAGCCAGATTGTTTGGATACTCATCTAAGTAGTTGCTTATGGACAACACGTTTCAGGACTTTAAAAAGCACCACGTTACGCCTTTTCGTGATAAACTTAAATGATTAAAAATACGAAGCCGGAGAAACTGCAGAGTTCTCTGTGTTTGGTACTCTGTTTTGAACGAACCTGCTACACCCGAATATCTTAAAAACAGATTTACTTATCTTGGCTCGCATCACGACAAAACCCTTCGATCTACTTTTAATACAACCCTTGCCTTCCCCTCCCATCATACCACCTTTGTTTCTAAATCGTTTGCAGTTGTCGCTGCAAGACTTTGGAATAATTTACCAGTCAAAATAAGACAATCACCAAATAGAGTCATATTTAAAAAAAAGAGTATATGATTACTATTTAAATTGCCACGTTACACCCGCTCCATATTATATTTATGTATTTTATTTTATTTGTCTTCATATCATTTCATACATTTTTTTTAAATGACCACCAAATGTATCATATAATACACCATTTTCAGGGAAAATTCCAAGTAGTAAAAACATGGTTAAATTGGTTAATATTTGTATGTAATACTCCAGAATTTTGACAGCTAGAAATTTCCCTTCTGTAAACGTTCCAAATTTTTCATTTAGTTTTCATGAAAAGTTCAAGGCTTTGGTTATCAAATCAGATTCCTAACATTTTAAATTTTAATTTTAATTATATAAACTATGTATTAGGTAATATTGTAAATTAAAACATATTCTTTAGGTATTTTCACATTTTTAGACACTTAAAACACTAAATCTTAGCGTCTCCTCTGACCGCTAGGTAGCTTCAAAAGTTCCTATACTATCTCAAAAAATACTGGCACTCTATAAATTAAAACTAAATATGAATTTTAATCGTAAAACTCTAAAATCGTCTATAAATTTTTCGGACCGGCGATTTTTTGTCAGTCTCGAGGAAGCTTAAGAAAGAAGAAGAAGTCTAGCTACAGTGGCAGTGATCGATTGGTTCTCATCCTTGAAACCTTGAACCTGCTACGTCGAGAACCAGGCCCGATCCTGTCACACTTTCTTGAAGACTCCGGATCCCGGAGTTGCGGCCTCCGGGATTTGCCTAGACTCCACTTCACTCGGGCATCTGCTCTGAGTGTTGGAGAACCCCCTTGTGCTGCAAGACCTCGCCTCGGGCTTCGAGCCTTGAGTAACGGGGCCATTTGACTTCTCGTCTCAGGCATTTGCCTGAGACGAGAAGTCGGGAATTCACCTCTTCGTGTGCGGCTGCCTCTACAGCCGTGCCGCTCGCTGTCTGCGTGCTGCCGTCGTGCCGCCGCCTTCCCCTTGCTGCCGTCATCGTGCCGCAAGCCACTGCTTCACGGACCTCATCTCAGGCCTAGAGCCTTGAGAGTTGAGGCCATCTGAGTCCTCGTCTCAGGCGTCAGCCTGAGAGACGAGGCCTCGCCTCATCGTGTGCGACTGCTACAGTCGTGCGTGCTTGCTGCTGCTGCCATCGTGCCACAGCCTTTCTGCTTGCCTGCCTACATCTGCTGCCGTCGCCTGTCTACGTGCCAGTCTGCGTGCCAGTCGACGTGCCAGTCCTCGAGCCTGTCCCTCGTCAGTCCCTTCATTCTTCCCATACTATACGGTCAGAGTTTTAGTTTATAATAGGCATATCCATTGTAGGCAGGGCCAACATTTATTAGGTAGGTCTTATATAGTTACTGTACTCAAAACCAACTTTACTTGTAAATATCTACTATTTTTAAATAAACTTTTTAACCCATTTAACTTAAACTTTTCTTTTAAAATATCTTAAAACCCCCCCCCGCTACAAAACAAAATTCATAGGTAGTTTTTATTTATCTTTCATTATTTTATTCCTTTCCACTGTATTATTTTTCTTTTCTCATTTTGTAGTTGGTAGTATTGTGTATGTGTAGTTTATGTATGTATATATATATGAGATATATTTAAGTAGTCTATAAGAGATTGTAAGTATTTTATATAATATTCACTGGTTTATATACTCGGTAACTGTATTGCACCTACCTCACTTATTAACTGCTTTTATTTTCCCGAAGGTTTGACTGGTAGAGAATGCCTAGCGGCATTAAGTCCGCCTTTGTATTTTGTATGCAATAAAGATTTAAATAAATAAATAAATAAAGGAAAGTGGGAATAGATAAAAAATATATAAAACTTAAATGTTTTTACACCCTACTTTATAGAGAAGCCAGATTGGTTACTTTTAAAATTATCATCGCGTTTAGAGTAAGCCGTACTCTCTAAAACTGACCAGAAATAATAATCCAGCTGATTAAGATCGGGACTAGACTACGACGCCCAGTCTTCAGCTCTGATGAATTCCGAAACGTTCGCTTCCAACCAAGACTGCGTGGACCGAGCTTTATGACTCGGTGCCGATGGAAGGACCATACTTGGTTATTACATGACATTACATTGAACATGGTGTTGTTAAGGGACTTAACTACCTTCTCAAGAATTGTCTTGATACACTTGTGCCGATGTTTTGATACCTTTTTCACAATAATATGGCTCAATCACTCCTTCATAGCTAACACCCCACCAAACCATCACTGAAGTCGGATAATGCCCACCTTGCACTCTATCAACTAATTGGGAAGTTTCCTTAGAGCTTTGAGCATAAATACGGTCATTTTGTTTGTTAAAATGTTGCTCAATTGTAAATTTTTTCTCATCCGTGAACAATTTTTTTCTGTACCGCTTCGGTAGTTGTTTCGATTTTACCACCAGTAGGCTGCAAGTTCTAAGACATATTTTAAAATACGCGACATGGTTCAAGGTGCTATCATCTCCCGAGATAAAATCTTTTGCTTTCGGACAGAATTTCTTCGAATTCTTTCCCCTACTGCTTTGACCACATTTTTCGTACGAACACTACGTGGACGGACAAATCTTTTTCTGTCACAAACAGAAGAGGTCTCATTGTACCTATATATAGAGGGTGACTTTGAAAAGATGTACTTTAGGCTAATATGAGGTTCTGCTGATCAAATCGAACAACTTTTCCCATGGAACCATGTGTCGCAAATGAAAATAAAATTTGGCCAGATAGTCGTATATATAGGAACCTAAAATCCGTTATTTTTAATTTAAAATGACTAATTGCACTGGACTAAAAATATAAAGTAGGTATAAACTAGTGGTCATATGATCAAAGGGCGCTTTATGATGTGACGAAATCTGCGTTTGGCCACAGAAGAAATGGTAAAAGTAGTACGATATCTACAGGAATAACAGAGTGGATTTTTATAGATTATTCTGTCTATTTATATAAACAACTTTCACTATTAGATCAACTTTGTCATAGCGAAAAAAATATATACATTTGTTTAATAGCTTACAAATGTATGGAAAAGCAGATTCTTTTTCGCTCTGACAGAGATAGTCTCAGGACAAAGTAGTTCATAGATCTGAATTTGTTCCTATTTATTAAAACAAAATACATTGAAACAATTCTATATTATTTTAATATACATAATACTGGGGGCAAAAAATAGTAAGACTTTTTAATTTCAGTTTCGCGCGGAAACCCATTATATATCTTATATTTTTAGTCGAATATTTTTTTTCTGGGTTGGTATGACTGTCAGTGATATTTGTTCCATATACATCAAAATAATCATTAGTTTTTAGTATGTGCTTGTCTTTCTAAAGTACCTACAAAAAGTGTATTCATCGATTTTTACAATGAGTGAAATTATTAAACAAAGAAGTTCCATTAAATGTTGTGTGCCGAAACTTTCAGAATGTTGCAAAAGGCCGTCGGTGATAATTCGGTCATTCTACTTATTGAACGTTCTTCACCTAATTACCGTCGCAATTTTTTTGTTCTTATATTTAAACTTAAAAATAGTAGAATTTAAAAAAATAATAAAATAACTGAATCATATTTTGAAAAGGCTTTACATAAGCTAACGTAATTTTCGAGTTATTGAAAATTCAATAAAAAAAATACTACGGTAATTAGAAAACAATCATTTTAAAATAAGAAAATTTATCTACAAATTATTGGTTTACGTTTATCTACTAATGAAAATAACGAAATATGTACCTAGTAAATAAACTTAAGGTACTATATAGGTACCTACTAAGTACCTACCACTTAAAAAAATAAAACAGTCGATGCAAAACATGCATTTTTATGCATATTTATATATGCATAAAATATCATAGATAAAAAACTTTCATTTTACTAAAACCAGTGTAAGTCAAACAAATTGCTAACTTGATGCTAAAGGCTATCCACTTACTAATAAATCTTGCTAAGAGATTCAATCAGAGATTCTCTAAGTGTTCTTCAAGCACTCAATAAGTTTTTATGAATAAAGCCAAAAATGTGAATACAATAACAAATAATAAATTAATGTAACTCTTCTCAAAATCATATCTTCCTTAGAACACAGAAGAAATAATATTACGTACAATGATTTACGCTTACAATAGAACTTGAGGTAGTTGCACCATAATATGAACATGCATGGTTTGCATGATTATATATCAAAGAGTGATTACCTATTACTTCTTATTTGTTTGTTATATTTATTGTGTTATGAAAAAAATACTTATAATAGTAACATAATATAATTAGTATAGTTGTACCATAATATGAACATGCACCTATGAATAAACACCTAAATGTGTTTTTTTTTCATATAATAAAAACTACCATATTGACATCTTAATTTTATATTTAGCCACTTTTTAATCTAAATAAGTTTCACTTGCTCACTTGTCAGCAATTAATACCCAAAATGGTCTTATCTTGCAAAACATTGAGTAGCTGATTTCATATGGATGTGCCTGATCAAATTTATTGTGAAGATTCTGTAATGTGTCTGCCAAATAACGTATTTGCCTTTTAACACCATGTCAAATCTTTTTTACTGTGTTTACTGATTATCTTTTCAAAAAATTACAACCTAATGCCCAAAGTTATTATGAGGCATGTATTCAAATAACAATGTTCAAATCATAATGCACTTATTAATTACTTTGTATACATCTCAAAAGTTTAACTGTACTGGCTTTTTGCCTTTATGCAATAAAGATTTAAACAAATAATTCCACATTAAAATTCAATACTGTAACATAACAGTAATTAGAAAAAAATTGAAAATTAGAACATGGTAATTAGAAAACAGTACATTTTCTTGAATATTTCGAAAGGCGTCAGATTTTTTTAATATTGTAACTTTTAAAGGCTGAGGTGCTTTATTTGCTTGAATATACCACCTTTACGGTTATAATGCTAGTGAGCTTAAAAAAATAACAGACGGTAATTAGAGAAGTCGTCAAGGTTACGGAAATTAGGTACTCAGGTGCATAACTGTCCAGACCCTAAACGTAAGGGACATCGACCTGCTCGATAACTACGGGAGAACTGGGGGCTAACGACTATTATTTCTTCTACGACTCTACTACTTTTATCTAGTAATGTACACCCAATGTTAGGTCGGACATTCGAACAATTAATGATATCTTCATAAGGAGTGTTACTATTGGGGTGGAATTTTATTACGTCATTCCACATGTATTTTATCCTTTATAATGCTAATATCAAAACAAATTAAATTATTTCCTAGTAAAAATAAGAAGCATTTTTATAATCAAAAGTGGTGTTACGGTAATTGGAGAACAGGGATATAACAAAACGTTTTAGTCTGATGTAACTAAAATATATAATTGAGAGTCGGAATAACTAATAATTGAGAGTCGACGATTAACAGTCAGAGACCTTATTGGCATCGTTGGAATATCGGAAGGATCATCGAAACCATTTTAAAAGATAATTTGGGCCTAAGAAAAGTAAAAGCACGATTGGTTCCAAAATCACTCAATTTTCTTGAAAAACAGCGTTGACGTCTGTGAAACAATGCTTTCCGAACTTTTAATTTAGAACATCCTGTGAAGCGCTGTGTATAGGGTTATTGTTACATCTCCTGTATAAGGTATTTTTACAGTACAAACTAAATAAAGATATTATTAATACGCAAATAATTGATAATTTCTCAAATCTTCACTCTTCTTTCTTTAATCTTCCTTCTTCACTCTTCTTTTGAAGTTCCCGTAGATTCACTAAATACTCATTGATAAGCACTGAAGCAGCAGGAGCTCTCTAATATACTCCTGCGGCACTAGTACTTAGAAACAAGATCTAGTTCAGAAATTCTTAAAAATCTTCATAATCTTCTTTAATTCTTTTTTTTTTTGGAAATTATGGCTTTGAACCTAACAAAAAAAAAACACCAAAACTCTGAAATTTATTATAGATACTTATAAGCAAAGATAACACGCAGAGAGTAGAATAAAAATCGGTCAAGTGCGAGCGCTGTTCGCTCACTTATAGGGTTCCGTACAGAAGAAAAATGGAGGGCATTGGTAAGAAAGTTTGATTTTAGGAAGTAATTTATTATTATCTTAGAACAGCAAGGTAAAGTGGGTACCTAATACCTTAATATCCCGACTTGCATTACCTACTTAAGGACACTGCATTCGCAATCGCGAAGTCTATGTTCTCCATACAAAATGAGCTGTAGCACTTTCGGTAATCTCAACTACTGTTTGTTGCAGAATTAAATTTATAATTTTGTCGGTTATTGCTTTAATTAATTATGTTCAAAGCAGGAATTTTAACACTCAGTATCCACCAAAGCAATAGCAAAGAGGATAGGCATACCTATTAGTAAGCATACATACAAAACCCATAAATAGGGACACTAATAAAATGTTCTACATATTAAAACAGTGCATAAGTATATAAGTATTGGTTCTACTTTTAAATGAAGCCGTTTATGCGATAAGACGTATTTGCAACTTAATTAAAATAATTACCGCATATGGCTTTGTAGGTCAATAACCTAATAATAAACTAAGACCAAGCCCCTATATTGCATAAAGCCCATACATACATTCATACAAATTCCCAGACATTCATACAAAATAAAAATGACGCATAATCTCATCGTTTTTTAAATGAATCAATTGACAGCTTCCGCAAAACACAGACCTATAAACTACTAGAGCCGGCATTTCCTACTTTACCGCAATCACTACTTTAATAGAATAATTTGTTGAATTAGGTATGCACTGATCTTATCATTGTTAATCAAATTAAATGATTCATCTTTCAATTTACGTGTATGATTTAATATGTTTTGTTCCAAATCTGTTAGGGCTATGTGGGGGCGTAGAATACGACAATAAAACTAATTTATACCTACTTGATCTAAAGGCCTGGTTGTTGGTACTTAACCGAAGTTAAATTCAATTATTGAAGTTTTGAGCATTGTAACAATAAAACTAAATTTAAATCTGATCTAAAATAAATTAATACTTTTTGTTCATTTTAATCACTTTTTTATTTTATTCTTGGCTTATTTTGATTTTGAGGTGATTTTGAGAATTTTAACCGGTACCACGCTTTCAGCAAACCGGCCTAAACGCGTTACGTAAAAACTGTCTAGTCAAATGTGTAAAAATTGAGATTATAACAACGTGAATTTTAAATAGGACATTCAAAATTAACAACTTTCAAATACATATTTTTTATAGTATTTTTATTAAAATAATGTTTTTTTTTATACCATCACGGATGCCTTTCAACGCTCGAGATCGCTTAGGCTAAGTTGCACCAAAATGAATTGTAACGTAACTCTGTAATTGAACGATTAAGGTTAAAAATGACGTCGATTTTATTTTGCAAAATAAATGACAGCTGGTACTTATAATTCCATTTTTGAACTTTAATAGTTAGACGGCCTCAGGGTACCCAGCAGAAGTTTTTAATTCCTATCTTGTCCTAGCCAATAGTATTCTGAGTCTTTACCCAACAAGTGGTCTCATCGCGATATTTGCGTGGACTCAAAAACACATTTATTAGCAATTTCACAAATTAAAAGTTTTAAAATGTAATATATGTATTATATAATGTAGTATGTAATTATATAAGCAACCAAACATGTAAATATTATTTAAATAAGGTAAAGGTATGTAACCTACCTAAGGAAGTATAAGTATAATGATCTTTATACAACTTTGCACTCAAATCTATTTTCAGCAGAGCCATCACATAACTAGGTATACAAGTCTTTTTGTACCGAAATTGGCACCAATTTTTCATCTTTATGAGTTTAGCGGGATTCTAAATCACATGAAAGTTAAAAAAAACGTTAAACCTGCCGTATTTTTATATTATTTAAGTATTCAATACTTAATCCATGTAACCGTACTGGCACGTATAAAAAACTAAATATCCATTAGGTACATAAATATCATCCAAAATCATTGTATTATTAAAAAAAACTGTGAGTGTTATTTGCGCACTTAGGGTTCCGTACAAAATTATTCAAAAAATTATTTATTAACTATATTTGAAATTTCTTTATATACGCGTTATGGATAACCACATTTTTCGGAATTTAAGGTTGATTGTTTACTTTCTGAATTATGTACTAAAAAAATTAAGATTCAATACATTAAAAATTACCATTGAATATATATAAACGTTTCTACCCTATATCCCTTAGGAGCATTTATATACAAATAATAAGTAGTGCGTAGTACTTTACATAATATAGCTCTAGTATAGTTCGGGCAATATGAAGACACTGAGATTTACTTTTCAACCAAATTTAAATTGTCTACAATAAAATAGTTTTGAAGATATATCTCTGGACTGTCATACAAACACAACAATGGGACTATGTCGTCTTATAAGGGTATAGTTTTTTTCCTTAAAAACGTACGAAACCCAAAAACAAAACTGCACTAAAAAGTAGTTTTAATAGCTCTCAAAAAATAACTTGGCGATAGAAAACTACCGTTTACGTTTAAATAAACCAACGGCTAAGAGCGCATGTTAAAATCATTTTAACAAGTCTCGTCATACATATCTAAACATTCACAGCTAATTGAAACATGCGCTGGCGCACATGCTGGCGGGATGAATGACTTTTAGGATCACCCTACCAATTCGGCACTTCAATTAAACAGCCATATTTTAATTTAAATAACACAGAAACTAACTGTAGCTATGCATAAAGTTAATTTTAGGATTTTGTATAAATACATTTAACCTATTTTTTTTATAAATTAA
Source organism: Monopis laevigella (assembly GCA_947458855.1). Lineage (NCBI taxonomy): Eukaryota > Metazoa > Arthropoda > Insecta > Lepidoptera > Tineidae > Monopis > Monopis laevigella. Next base: position 9,743,211 of record OX381599.1, read on the forward strand.
CGTATTTATTTATGAAGACTTTGACATTCGCATCAAAAGAGTTATTAAATTTATTGATGCTTCTGGCGATTTTACGATTTGTTTATTAGTGAAAATTTAGCAAATTAAGACCATGTTTTTGATGGTTAATTTAGGCTGGCGAACCTTTATATAATTATAGCTTTTATCATTATCATCATAGTTAAATCATCAACTTCATTTATGACATCAAGTCTAAGTTTAAAAACAGAAAAAAAAAACAAAAATAAAATCTAAAAAATCTCCACTGTCCATGGTGCCTAAGATAGTCTAAGTTTTGGTTTTCATTCTACGATTTCTGTTTATTTATCCTGCTCTTATGTCTTATATAATATCTATCCTTTTCATTTATTTCATTTTTGATTTATAATTGGTGTAAATAAGTTTTATTAAGTTTTTTTTAGGTAATTTAGTTTTTAATGTAGCATATTTAATTATTACGCATATAATTTGGAATTTATTTTTAGTATTAGTATTTCTGTTTTTTTGTTAAATTACATAAATCACTTCTGAAAATAAACATGTATTGTTTCAAAACTTGAAGGAATAATTGATTTCAGTAGCATTTGTAAATACGATCAGAAGATTTTGTTAAAAAAATATTCTGGCTTAATTATGCCCTAGTTTACTAACATTTTAGGTTATCAACCGCAATGTGTTGAGTATTTAGTTATTATAGTTTACGTATAAAACGAATTTTAAATATTTCCATATTATATAAGTAATTATATCTTAATAAACTTTAAAAATATCACTCTTATTTCATTCTGTACTTATTCGCGTACAAACAATAAATAGCTTTGTTTCAAAATTTAAAAATAACGGTAGCAAAACAGTTTAGAAAAAATGCTAGCATTGCCAGAAACTAAATTCCATTCCATCAGTCACAGACTAAACAATAATAGAAACGGCAGTAAACAAGACACATTCGCACCAGAAGTTCATCACACTGTGCTATCGCCACTTGTAGCTCATCTGTGACATTTGACCTCTCATTATCTTCATATTGATATGTATTAAGTGTTACCACCCTCTCTTATCTTATAAACACACTATTGAATACACTTTTCTTATTATAAACGACGTTCATTTATTTTTAAATTAAATAACTTTTGTCTGTTCTCCTAAGATATTAAGAACATAAGAAATATAATATGTATGAGTATCGTTGTTTCTGGTATATATATATATTTTGATTAGCTGATAGTTACTGCGGCCTAGGGCTTGTTATATAAAATTAAGTAGCAATATTAATACCTAGGTACTTTTAATAAAATTATAAAGGTATTATTAAATTAAAATGTTTAATTGTACCTCAATTTGAAAATAACAGTAAATACAGATTTACTGATAATTTTAGTAGTAAGATTAATTTTAATTAAATAAATTCCTTACATCTCATAAAATTTCTACATATGCGAGCTGAATGCCTTAGGCATTATTTAACAGCTTAACTTGTATATTGATTCAATATTAAATAGCTTATCATATTTTTACACAACACACATATTGAAATTGTAATAAAATTCAGCTTTAAAAATCTTTTTGCAAGTAATGGGGAGTTAAAATATTTATATATCTGTGGTGAATTATATATACACACATAGATACGTTTTAAATGCAATAAGAAACAATAAGTAGCATTATACTTTTTATCAGTTTTAGTTAACATTGCTACATTTATTCTGTGATATGGTAATGTACTTAGATACCTACATATTGGTTTTATTAGTGTTTACGTATATCTCCTTTGAAAAATCAATAAATGAATCATATAAGTAGGTAGCTAACAGTCGTTAGTATTTACTTACTAAGTTAAATTACTAATAGTTATCTACCTACTATACTATTTATAGTTCATTAATAATTAAACACAAACTTACCCAAGACTAACAATCAAATCACTAAATATTCTGGCTGAATTTTGAAAAACATAACTGTCACATAATATTAAAAAAACACATTACGGATTCGATATCCAAACGTTTTCTTTTAAATAAATCTGTTAGAAGAAACGATGAAAAAAACATTATTGGAGAGCCAGAAAGCTCTAAACGACGCGTACGCATTCAAACAGGCGAGACACGACTGATCCTTAACAAATGTTGATTAGCTTTAAATAGCAGAGCCCACTTTACTACTTATTTCATTGGAGTATGTGGGAATGCCTTCTGAAATGATAGCAATGAGGTTATTTAATATATGGAGGCGCGATTACATCGAATTTTCCTAATTAAAAAACGCCTCACTTTTTATGTTACCCACTCATTTTTTACTGCTCAAAATACAGTTTTCTGTGAACACCTAAGCATAGAATTAATAAAATAATACAGAGGTTTTTATGCCATATATAGTATACCTAATACCAAACCTTACCGAACCACAAAAACTACTTGAATACCCACAATTAGAATAAAAGACCCAAAGTTAGAATAAAAGACATTAATTAACAAAGCATATATAAAGCAGAAGCTCTGAGGGCGAAATTAATTAATACTACCTAAGTATAACTACTTTTCATGTTTGATATTACCATTGTTTAATTATGTTATATTAATTTAGATATCCTTTTATTTTGCTTGACTAGGTCCTTTTATAGCTGCACATTTATTCCTGTATGGACATACCATTTATTCATATTACATGACATTTGTTTTACCAATGGTTGATGTTGGAAACGTTATATCAAAACGTCTTTAAGTAAGGGTGTTAATTAGGTACCCTCAGTTATTTGTAATGGTTTCACATCGCACATTAGTGCTAAGGACTGCACTAATGTGCGATGTGAAAATGTTTATTGGATTTTTTTAGTGAACTTAATAATCTTCTAATTGCCGTTTCACCAACTAGACATTGGCAGAATTACGTGTTAAACGAACGCCACTAATCAAATATATTATTTAGGTTTAATCTCAATGATTTTTAGGTATGATTATGGTTTATGGACATACAATGCCACTTGGTGCAGGCTCTGATTTACAAATTGCCCTTTTCCGATCGATAACAAGTGCAATCCTACCAACTGCGCAGATTGAAAAGGAAGTTATTCATCTAGCTTTGTGGTAGGTCTCAAATGGATAATCTAGGTCTCATGCGAGGTTTCAGTCACTTTAGTGAATGCGTGTGAAGGATTACACTATAGATTAAGAGCGTCAATTTGAGGCCCGTATTGCACGAGAACCAACTATCATAATTTAAGAGGAGTGTCTGATGAGGCTCTTCGAAGCTCATGCTGATTCAACTGCAAAGTACAGTGTCTGCTTCATAAATGTAGTATTTGTGCTTGTCGAGGATGATGAGCAAAGAATTTATGTAAACCTTCCCCCCAACCCTCAATTAGAGAAAAAGCACGTATGAGATTATACCAAATTTTATGTTGTACCATAACAATAAGCCATAGTTATTTATATAGTTATTGTTAATGTAATTTTTGCTGTTAATCTTCTAAATAAGTAAATAAAAATAATACCTACAATTTAAGCAGCAAAATTATTTTCGGGCCAAAACTGTTTTCTACCACTAAACTTTAATGGATTTGAAAAAAATTGTTCTCATTTTATTAAAGGGAAAATAAACGATGACTGTACGTTTTCCTTTTTTTACTTTTCTGCCTCGATATTTTATAGGAATTATTTTTATGTGAGGATTTTTTTTGCGATTATTTTCGAATTTTTCCTACTCTAAACTTTAAAAAAAGTCTTATTTATAACGCCTCCAAAAATCAAAAATCTATAAATGTATAGTGGGGGGTAACAGTAAGGGCCAATAGGTCGTGAATGTATGGGAAATGTTTGATCAGACTCTGCTCTTAAGCTTAGGCCATTGCTTTGATTTCGAAGCGAAAAAATAGCGCCTGGTGGATATTACGATTACAATCATATATTTCAGTGGCTTCATCTGTAGAAAACTAAGATTGTTAAATAAATCCCAGTAGGATGTTAAACGGCCTGTCCCCATAGAGTACTACATATAAACAAACAAAAACTATCAAGTGACCTAGTCATGTTTCGGTTTTAGTCTGTGGGTTCCCGACCGTTTTCAGGAGATCACTGCATTAATTTCTGGTCAAGGTGAAAATCTCCTTTCAGAGACGGTTACGATACACCGGTGTGAACTTAGCAGCCAAAATATAGCAGCTATTATAACTCGACTAATTTAAAAAGTCAATATTTCTAAGCTTATTAATTGCAATACAAACAATGGAAATCCTATGAATTATGAAAATTCTTTCAGGAAAATTAAAAATTAACCAGATGGCAATATTATTTCTGATGAAAAATAACATTTATCAAAATATTTATTTAATTAAGCGTCTTAGAAATCTTTCTTCATCTCACAACTTATACAGTAACTGAAGCTTTGCCTTATCTATCAAGGCAAAGCTTTATTAACTGTATAAGTTGTAAGGTGAAGAAAGATTTCTAAGATGCTTAATTATGACATGAAATTTTTTACTATGAAACTGTAGTTTCCTTCATTTTTTTCAGTTAAAGCTCCACTGTAAGAAATTTTGGAACATATTTTTCAAAAGATAAGGCAAAGCTTTATTCACTATAAAAGTTTTAAGGTGAAGGATCATTCCTAAGATACTTGATTATGACATACATTTTTTTGCTACGAAATTGTAGTCGCATTTAATTTTTTCAGTCAAGTCCCCTCTGTAAGGAATTTTGGAACATATTTTTCGATAAATAAGGCAAAGCTTTATTAACTGTATAAGTTGTAAGGTGAAGAAAGATTTCTAAGATGCTTAATTATTATATGATATTTTTTACTACGAAATGGTAGTTTCACTAAATTTTTTCAGTCAAGGCCCCACTGTAAGGAATTTTGGAACATATTTTTCGATAGATAAGGCAAAGCTTTATTCACTATATAAGTTTCAAGGTGAAGGATCATTTCTAAGATACTTGATTATGACATAAAATTTTTTACTACGAAATTGTAGTCGCACTCAATTTTTTCAGTCAAGTCCCCTCTGTAAGGAATTTTGAAACACATTTTTCGATAGATAAGGCAAAGCTTTATTAACTGTATAAGTTGTAAGGTGAAGAAAGATTTCTAAGATGCCTAATTATGACATGAAATTTTTTACTATGAAACTGTAGTTTCCTTCATTTTTTTCAGTCAATGCCCCACTGTAAGAAATTATGGAACATATTTTTCAAAAGATAAGGCAAATCTTTATTCACTATAAAAGTTTTAAGGTGAAGGATCATTTCTAAGATACTTGATTATGACATAAATTTTTTTGCTACGAAATTGTCGTCGCACTCAATTTTTTCAGTCAAGTAAGTAATTTTCTGTAAGGAATTTTGAAACACATTTTTCGATAGATAAAGCAAAGCTTTATTAACTGTATAAGTTGTAAGGTGAAGAAAGATTTCTAAGATGCTTAATTATTATATGATATTTTTTACTACGAAATTGTAGTTTCCTTCATTTTTTTCAGTCAATGACCCACTGTAAGAAATATAGGAACATATTTTTCAAAAGATAAGGCAAAGCTTTATTCACTATAAAAGCTTTAAGGTGAAGGATCATTTCTAAAATACTTGATTATGACATAAATTTTTTTACTACGAAATTGTAGTCGCACACAATTTTTTCAGTCAAGTCCCCTCTGTAAGGAATTTTGAAACACATTTTTCGATAGATAAGGCAAAGCTTTATTAACTGTATAAGTTGTAAGGTGAAGAAAGATTTCTAAGATGCTTAATTATTATATGATATTTTTTACAACGAAATGGTAGTTTCACTAAATTTTTTCAGTCAAGGCCCCACTGTAAGGAATTTTGGAACATATTTTTCGATAGATAAGGCAAAGCTTTATTCACTATATAAGTTTCAAGGTGAAGGATCATTTCTAAGATACTTGATTATGACATAAATTTTTTTACTACGAAATTGTAGTCGCACACAATTTTTTCAGTCAAGTCCCCTCTGTAAGGAATTTTGAAACACATTTTTCGATAGATAAGGCAAAGCTTTATTAACTGTATAAGTTGTAAGGTGAAGAAAGATTTCTAAGATGCTTAATTATTATATGATATTTTTTACTACGAAATGGTAGTTTCACTAAATTTTTTCAGTCAAGGCCCCACTGTAAGGAATTTTGGAACATATTTTTCGATAGATAAGGCAAAGCTTTATTCACTATATAAGTTTCAAGGTGAAGGATCATTTCTAAGATACTTGATTATGACATAAAATTTTTTACTACGAAATTGTAGTCGCACTCAATTTTTTCAGTCAAGTCCCCTCTGTAAGGAATTTTGAAACACATTTTTCGATAGATAAGGCAAAGCTTTATTAACTGTATAAGTTGTAAGGTGAAGAAAGATTTCTAAGATGCCTAATTATGACATGAAATTTTTTACTATGAAACTGTAGTTTCCTTCATTTTTTTCAGTCAAGGCCCCACTGTAAGAAATTTTGGAACATATTATTCAAAGATAAGGCAAATCTTTATTCACTATAAAAGTTTTAAGGTAAAGGATCATTTCTAAGATACTTGATTATGACATAAATTTTTTTGCTAGGAAATTGTAGTCGCACTCAATTTTTTCAGTCAAGTCCCCTCTGTAAGGAATTTTAAAACACATTTTTCGATAGATAAAGCAAAGCTTTATTAACTGTATAAGTTGTAAGGTGAAGAAAGATTTCTAAGATGCCTAATTATGACATGAAATTTTTTATTATGAAACTGTAGTTTCCTTCATTTTTTTCAGTCAAGGCCCCACTGTAAGGAATTTTGGAACATATTTTTCGATAGATAAGGCAAAGCTTTATTCACTATATAAGTTTCAAGGTGAAGGATCATTTCTAAGATACTTGAATATGACATAAATTTTTTTACTACGAAATTGTAGTCGCACTCAATTTTTTCAGTCAAGTCCCCTCTGTAAGGAATTTTGAAACACATTTTTCGATAGATAAGGCAAAGCTTTATTAACTGTATAAGTTGTAAGGTGAAGAAAGATTTCTAAGATGCTTAATTATTATATGATATTTTTTACTACGAAATGGTAGTTTCACTAAATTTTTTCAGTCAAGGCCCCACTGTAAGGAATTTTGGAACATATTTTTCGATAGATAAGGCAAAGCTTTATTCACTATATAAGTTTCAAGGTGAAGGATCATTTCTAAGATACTTGATTATGACATAAAATTTTTTACTACGAAATTGTAGTCGCACTCAATTTTTTCAGTCAAGTCCCCTCTGTAAGGAATTTTGAAACACATTTTTCGATAGATAAGGCAAAGCTTTATTAACTGTATAAGTTGTAAGGTGAAGAAAGATTTCTAAGATGCCTAATTATGACATGAAATTTTTTACTATGAAACTGTAGTTTCCTTCATTTATTTCAGTCAAGGCCCCACTGTAAGAAATTTTGGAACATATTTTTCAAAGATAAGGCAAATCTTTATTCACTATAAAAGCTTTAAGGTGAAGGATCATTTCTAAGATACTTGATTATGACATAAATTTTTTTACTACGAAATTGTAGTCGCACTCAATTTTTTCAGTCAAGTCCCCTCTGTAAGGAATTTTGAAACACATTTTTCGATAGATAAGGCAAAGCTTTATTAACTGTATAAGTTGTAAGGTGAAGAAAGATTTCTAAGATGCTTAATTATGACATGAAATTTTTTACTATGAAACTGTAGTTTCCTTCATTTTTTTCAGTCAAAGCCCCACTGTAAGAAATTTTGGAACATATTTTTCAAAAGATAAGGCAAAGCTTTATTCACTATAAAAGTTTTAAGGTGAAGGATCATTCCTAAGATACTTGATTATGACATAATTTTTTTTGCTACGAAATTGTAGTCGCAATCAATTTTTTCAGTCAAGTCCCCTCTGTAAGGAATTTTGGAACATATTTTTCGATAAATAAGGCAAAGCTTTATTCACTATATAAGTTTTAAGGTGAAGGATCATTTCTAAGATACTTGATTATGACATAAAAATTTTTACTACGAAATTTTAGTCGCACTCAATTTTTTCAGTCAAGTCCCCTCTGTAAGGAACTTTGAAACACATTTTTCGATAGATATATATATATATATATATATATCATCACGGGTGCCTTACGGCGCCCGAGACCGCCTAGACGGCCCCAGGGTACCCAGCGGAGGGGTTTTAATCCCACCTCGTTGTAGCCGATAGTATGAGTCTACACCGAACAAGTGGCTAGCTCGCTACGATAGATAAAGCAAAGCTTTATTAACTGTATAAGTTGTAAGGTGAAGAAAGATTTCTAAGATGCTTAATTATTAAATGATATTTTTTACTACGAAATTGTAGTTTCCTTCATTTTTTTTCAGTCAAGGCCCCACCGTAAGAAATTTTGGAACATATTTTTTAAAAGATAAGGCAAAGCTTTATTCACTATAAAAGCTTTAAGGTGAAGGATCATTTCTAAAATACTTGATTATGACATAAATTTTTTTACTACGAAATTGTAGTCGCACACAATTTTTTTAGTCAAGTCCCCTCTGTAAGGAATTTTGAAACACATTTTTCGATAGATAAGGCAAAGCTTTATTAACTGTATAAGTTGTAAGGTGAAGAAAGATTTCTAAGATGCTTAATTATTATATGATATTTTTTACTACGAAATGGTAGTTTCACTAAATTTTTTCAGTCAAGGCCCCACTGTAAGGAATTTTGGAACATATTTTTCGATAGATAAGGCAAAGCTTTATTCACTATATAAGTTTCAAGGTGAAGGATCATTTCTAAGATACTTGATTATGACATAAAATTTTTTACTACGAAATTGTAGTCGCACTCAATTTTTTCAGTCAAGTCCCCTCTGTAAGGAATTTTGAAACACATTTTTCGATAGATAAGGCAAAGCTTTATTAACTGTATAAGTTGTAAGGTGAAGAAAGATTTCTAAGATGCCTAATTATGACATGAAATTTTTTACTATGAAACTGTAGTTTCCTTCATTTATTTCAGTCAAGGCCCCACTGTAAGAAATTTTGGAACATATTTTTCAAAGATAAGGCAAATCTTTATTCACTATAAAAGTTTTAAGGTAAAGGATCATTTCTAAGATACTTGATTATGACATAAATTTTTTTGCTAGGAAATTGTAGTCGCACTCAATTTTTTCAGTCAAGTCCCCTCTGTAAGGAATTTTAAAACACATTTTTCGATAGATAAAGCAAAGCTTTATTAACTGTATAAGTTGTAAGGTGAAGAAAGATTTCTAAGATGCTTAATTATTATATGATATTTTTTACTACGAAATTGTAGTTTCCTTCATTTTTTTCAGTCAAGGCCCCACTGTAAGGAATTTTGGAACATATTTTTCGATAGATAAGGCAAAGCTTTATTTACTGTATAAGTTGTGAGATGAAGAAAGATTTCTAAGACGCTTAATTATTATATTAAAAAACTTTATTTTGTCGTAGCAACAAGAAAATCAGAATTTTTTATACAATTTCAGTTGCTTTTCATTGCCTAAGTTATTTTTTGTCTAACAAGTTATAATGATGTTCAAAAACAATAAACCTTATGCTAAGTTAAAATGTCAAAATTATTTTGCTACGAGATTGTTTTCACTCAATTTTCATAATCAAGGTTCCACTGTAAGGGGGGTGGGAAATCATTTTTGTATATTTCGTTGAAGTGGGCCACTTGTAAAGTTATATTTTAATATCAGAGAAAATATTTTGATAAATGTTATTTTTCATCAGAAATAATTTTATTTTATTTTATTTTACAAAATCGGCACACATAACGAGTTACAACCAAATCATTATAAAAAAAATCAAATGATGCTGAACGGACATATACTATAACCCACTAGCATGAATGCCCTTCATGACAAGTAATTAAAAAATAAAACAGATACCTAATAACAACTCAAAAAAAAAACCTATATAACAGACACAGATCCTATATTAACAATAATAGCATGCAATTTGAAACAATACTCAGTCTACTTCAGCATATACTCGTACCTTGCAATAATAATATTTACAATAATAAAACAATGCAATAATAATTCATTACAATATAATACATTTAAAATAAAACATTGATATAAATAAATAAAACATATTGAAATAAATAAATAAAACATATTGATATAAATAAATAAAACATATTGAATAAAATAAATAAAACATTGATATGAATAAATAAAACATATTGATATAAATAAATAAAACATATTGATATAAATAAATAAAATATAGTACACTATAATATTAGTAAGTAATTAAAAATCTTTAAAAACGATATCTCTCACACATTTTTGATATTGTGGAAACCGGGGATTAAATATTGCCATCTGGTTAATTTTTAATTTTCCTGAAAGAATTTTCATAATTCATAGGATTTCCATTGTTTGTATTGCAATTAATAAGCTTAGAAATATTGACTTTTTAAATTAGTCGAGTTATAATAGCTGCTATATTTTGGCTGCTAAGTTCACACCGGTTTACGATACGGGCAGTTGTTTTGACAATATCGCACCGAGGACATAGTAATAATCCTAATGCAAAGTCACTTTTGATACCGTCTACCTATTTCGTTACCGCATTTAGCCAGTAGGTATAGTGGGACAAACACTCTAACGTATTAATCGACTACATTTGGCCGCCTTCGAAGGTTATATTACCTGCAGGCATGAGCACTACTCCACCCTTCTAGCCTTATGTGATTTCTGTGGTCCGTCAGCTAAAATCTTTGGCGTATCTAGGGCTATTTTGCAGGGGGGTCCAGGTGGGCAATTCTCGCGCTTTCGACATTCATCTCGATTCGAGATTTTTAAACGAAAAATTACTAAATATGTCATTATTCGTTCAATATTTATATATTTTTTATTAATATTTATTATTTATTTCGTTTAATGTTCGATATATATGAACAAAAAATGGCATATTTAGTCATTTTTCGTTAAATCTCGAATCGAGATGAATGTCGAAAGCGCGAGAATTGCCCACCTGGCCCCTGAGACGCGATGACCGATAAAGCTGAGTCGACGTGCAATGTAATATCATTGTAATATCGTTACCACCGCCCATACAGATGCAAAAACCGTCAAGTGACCTAGTCATGTTTCGGTATTATTTTTTATTGGAGCACGACTTTGTATTTACCTGGTGGTGAGCAGACCTACAAAGTTCATGAATGGGGTTTCATTCAATAATTGTTCTTAAACAATATTGTCACCTCCCACTAAGCCGGCTAAATGATGCGATTACGAAATAGGCGACAATGACGAATTGCATTACGAGTATATTTATTATTTTCAGAATATGTTTTTCCATCAAGCTTTCAACAATTTATTGCCAATAAATAAAATTATTTCAACAAAGGTTGTGGTAGGTAAGTTTAAAGTGAAATGAAATTCATTAAAAACTACATTTAGGTAATATACATAGGTATTTAATATTCAAGAACAATATAATATAATATATAATATGTTTGTGCAAGTATTGTCGGTAAAAATGCGAAAAATTACTCTTTGAATAAAAAACGGAAAAGTTGCTGAATAGTCAAAAGTCTTTTTCTCTATTGTGTGGGCCCCTCTTTCGTTTAGGCTTCAGTGGTCCCGCTTGCCTTCCCCAAATACGACCCTGACTATTTGTATAATATGTCAGCTCTCGATTGTAAGGCTGGCCGCAAACGTACAGTTTCCTTTGGTTTGGTTTCCTGATCAGGAATTCAGATTTGGAAACCTGAAGGCTCTGCTTACATACAAAATATTCAATATTCCGATCGGAAATAATAAAAGCATGTGCGCTTTGTTGAACATTTGTATGTAAGCTCAGAGCATTCATGTTTCTGAATTCCTGATCAGGAAACCCAGCCTAATACGTGTCACCTAGTCCACGGAAATCTGCTCTCTGTAATTGGACTAATTAAAGAACTTAGTTGTAAATTCTTATAATAAACTATGCTTTGAGTATATGAATGTTATTATAAATACTAATAGCAAGTGCATACGACTTTTAAAAGTAAAATTTGGTACAATTGTCCCGGGTCTCCCCTAATATCTTTGTGCCTAAAAAAGCTCAAACCCTGGTGTTTTTTATTTTAAGGAGGTGATCTCGGGCCTTGTCTGAAATATTACCTGCTAGTAATGAAGGTACCTACTAAATTGTAACGTTAAGAACTAACAAAAAAAATATGATGGTAGATACGTGGTGGCCGAGTTGGTTAGACCTTGGACTTAAAAACGCTTAAGTCCCTGGTTCGAATCCCGGTATGTACCAATGAGTTTTTAATTTAAAAATTTATGTACATTTGTTTGACAACACCACTATAGTGCCTCGGAGAGCACGTTAAGCTGTCGGTCCCGGTTTCACTATACCAACTTGTGAAACTGTTTATAGATGGGTTATTGAGTCTATTCAAAACATCGCGACGAGCTAGCCACTTGTTCGGTGTAGACTCATACCATCGGCTACGACCAGGTGGGATTAAAACTCCTCCGCTGGGTACCCTGGCCGTCTAGGCGGTCTCGGACGCCGTAAGGCACCCGTGATGATATGTATGTATGTAAATAATAATGTGGATTTCCACTAAGCTCTATGGTTGTAGGTACTATGTGCACCAGAACAATACTAATACTATTCACACCCATGCCATGGAAAACTGTACAGAAAAACGTTCTTATAATGTTGAGCCATGAATAGGATTCGAACACACGGCCTCTGGTGGACCATTGAACTACGGAGGAAATCAGGTGCGAATACCTTACTATATATTATTCTTCTCAGAAGACATCTTTAAAACCGGTACTTTGATACATAATTATGTACTGTCAGCAAACATATCTTCTTAACTCTTGGATATTAGAATAACAAAAGTTCTAGGTGGCCTTAGGTTTAGATATTTTTTATTTCCTTTCAAAAGAACATAGGGCCTTTCAGCACACTCTGTCTTCTCCATAAGGAACCTAACGTGTCCATAAATAAAAACATTTTTTCTTTGTCTTTTTACTTTAATTTAATAATGTAACTTAACCTTACACTAATTATAATCTTAATAATAGTCTTATACTATTTGGTTACTACTAGACTTTATTATTAATGTTTAATTCATTGAACCATTTGATAAATGCCTCTAAGTTTACACAAGAACTAAAGATTTTTGATATTAAATTTTGAATATAATAATATGTTATTTATTAAAAAAAGAAAGATCACAGTATTTAGTAACATTTATAGAATACATTTTCACAAAACATAAAGCCATTATAATTATGTTATGCTATACAATTCTATAAAGCGTGCGAAATAGAAAATGCATGTTGTGTGTATGATGGGTGACTATATGTGTGTGTAGAAGTATTTATTGGCAAGGCATTTATTGAATTGTTATGGGGAATCTGTTCATACAAAATCAATTAGGTAGACAACTAGGTATAATATATATTAATAAATATCAAATAGATACATAATATGTATATATAATATTATATTTATTTATAACATAAATATATACCTACCTATCTCTTAATTGCTTGTAAACACCTCAGCAAAATAACATCCTTACTTATAAACATATTTAATATAAGCAATATTTAAGTTTACAGGATTTTGTTTCTTTTATGCCCGATTTCACCAACCATCCCTAACTCTAAAGAAGCCCCTAAATAAGAATTTTGACATAATTACTATGAAACAACTGTCATTAATTGCCCCTTATATTTGTTAAGGGTCCCTTAGAGTTGATGAAATTGGGCATTAATCTTTCTTTACACAAACACACATCATTGCTTAAATATTTTTATAAGCAGGTTAATATTTATAAACAAATTTATTTATATAATTTATCAAACTTAATAGATACTATATCATTGGCTCTTATTATGGCAGACTCATATGTAGCTATAGGGGTAACTAGGTCTGTGACTACAATATCACTGGTTTCACTATTCATAGAGCTGTAAACTGCTTTCAGAGACTGTTTTTCATAATGGATAAGGGTGCAAGGTTCTCCTGAAATATAATTAATTATTATTTAATTAATATAGTAAGGTGGTTCATGTAGACGAGAGACCAGTATTAAATGACTTCCTAAAGTCTATTAAATCAGCATACATGGAAAGACTTATGGTACTGTGGATATGAAAATTCTATGCAGAAATAAAGAAAAAAGGTACTGATAATAATAATTTGTTACTTTTAAATTTCTTCTAATCTTCTAAATTGGTTTCTTTTGGCAGGTAAATAAATATGGTGGCCAAGTTGGTTGGATCTTATACTTAAAACACTTGAATTTTTAGATTAAAAACTCATTGGTAGGTACTCACTGAGATTTGAACCAGGTACCTGGTTCAAATCTCAGTGAGTACCTACCAATGAGTTTTTAATCTAAAAATTATGTACATTTTGTTTAAAAACACCACTATAGTGCCTCATAGATAATGTTAAGCCATGTTACATAATAAAGTACATCAACATTATTATATAAAATAATGGAATTTCGCAAAATAACGTCTGATTCAATCAATTATGTTGAGCTATCTGTCCCTGTTTCACAATACCAACTTGTAATACTGTTTAAAGATTAGGTTATTGAGTCTATCCAAAAATGAATGATGCGACGAGGTAGCCAATTGTTTGGTGTAGACTCTTGGCTACATATTAAGGTGAAAACATATTTAAACTAGGTATTCATAGTTACTTTGCACAATTTGCTAATTATTAATATGTCAATGTCAAAGGCATAGAGTGATGGGTTCAATTTGAACTTTTGAGTAATAATATTATTAAGTTTCTCCGTAATTTTTTATTACATTATTATGACCAGAGACACTTAAGCTTACCCAAGTGGACACTAAGCCATTCAAAAATGCTTACACTGAGAGGTTGTTAAAAAGTACCAAGTTTATCAGGGTTACCCTTTTCTAACCATTCAATGATTCTTGAAAAGAAATTTAAAGTACCATTATCTTGAAAATAAAGTTAAAGTCACCTGGCTTTGGAGTTCAATTAGTGTAGCTTAGTGTCCACTTAGGTATACAGTTATGCACACAAGTGGACACTAAGCCATTCAAATACTTAACCTGCGAGGTTCTTAAAATATACCAAAGTTACCTTTATCCTACCTATTAGGTAAATATACATATCATCACGGGTGCCTTACGGCCCGAGACCGCCTAGACGGCCCCAGGGTACCCAGCGGAGGGGTTTTTAATCCCACCTCGTCGTAGCCGATAGTATGAGTCTACACCAAACAACTGGCTAGCTCTTCGCGATGTTTTGAATAGACTCAATAACCTATCTATAAACAGTTTCACAAGTTGGTATAGTGAAACCGGGGCCGACAGCTTAACGTGCTCTCCGAGGCACTATAGTGGTGTTGTTCCCACCACCTATTAGGTGGAGGCCTCTATAAGTGAAACTTGTTACCACCACCCCATACAGATATGAAAACTGTCAAGTGAGCTAATCATGTTTCACCGGTTTTCTGGAGACTGCATCTATTTATTGTTGAGGTGATAGCCTACTTTTATAGTGCAGTTACAAAATGGGCAATTGAAGTGACAATATAGCAGCAAGGATATTAATATATAGTTGTAATGCAATTAAGTCTGTCTCTGCCCGTTTGTAATTGTAAAAATTTAGACAGCATAGTGGGAGAGATCAATATGGTTAAAATACAATGCTCAGGTTCAGTTAGGGTAAGCACCAATTATGCTTAGACAGCATCTTAACTTATTATTTTGAGAATATTTATTTTTTATTGCAACATTTTTTATTCCAGTATCAAACTAATACTGAATTCCCTTAGTTGGAATTTAATAGGTTGGTTTACTATGAGACTTGACTATAAGATTTTATGGTATTTGGTTGAGTATCAGGGCCGTATTTAGATTCAGCCCGTATTCAGAGTAATTATTTTTTCACATCCCAACTAATATTAAACAACCAACTAATTCGCGAAAAGCGAGAGGCCATACAAACAAGAAATTGAATTGAACTAGTATTATAAATATGAAAGTTTGTTTTTTACTCAATTATTATTTATATCGAGCAAGATTTTTAACATCAGCCTGGACCTGGGGGCGCCCTTGCCCATACGTAAATATGAGTATCGTACCATTTGTATGTATGTATGTATCATCACGGGTGCCATACGGCGCCCGAGACCGCCTAGACGTCCCCAGGGTACCCAGCGGAGGGGTTTTAATCCCACCTCGTCGTAGCCAGTGGTATGAGTCTACACCGAACAAGTGGCTAGCTCGTTGCGATGTTTTAAATAGACTCAATAACCCATCTATAAACAGTTTCACAAGTTGGTATAGTGAAACCGGGACCGACAGCTTAACGTGCTCTCCGAGGCACTATAGTGGTGTTGTCAAACAAATGTACATAATTTTTTAAATTAAAAACTCATTGGTACACACCGGGATTCGAACCAGGGACCTAAGTGTTTTTAAGTCCAAGGTCTAACCAACTAGGCCACCACGTACCATTTAAATTGCTAATATCTTCTAGATACTGTTCCCTTAGCGCCGACCTAACCTTTTGTTCTTCAGTAGTATCTTCTTTCGTCATTTTGTTGTAATGAATGTACTATAATAGGTAATTAACTTATTTAAAACTTTTGGAAAAACTACCAATTACATTTCATAAATAACTATCAATATTCAATAACACAAAAAAATATTAAAATTATAACCTCAACAACATAACAAAAAGCAATGACTGACAGCGCGTTCGATTTTGGACAGAAACATGTTCACAACCCCTGCGTTCCGAGAGCTAACGCGGGCAGTTCTCGTGCAGGTGGGCGATTCTCGCGCTTTCGAGATTCATCTCGATTCGAGATTTTTAAACGAAAAATGTCTAAATATGTCATTTTTCGTTCAATATTTGTATATTTATTATTTATTAATTAATATTTATTATTTATTTCGTTTAATGTTCAATATTTTTGAACAAAAAATGGCATATTTAGTCATTTTTTGTTTAAAAATCTCGAATCGAGATGAATCTCGAAAGCGCGAGAATCGCCCACCTGGTGGGCGATTCTCGCGTCATTTTTCGGTCAATATTTATTTATTTATTATTTATTAAACAATATTTATTATTTATTTCGTTTAATGTTCCATATTTTTGAACGAAAAATGGCATATTTAGTCATTTAAGTTTAAAAATCTCGAATCGAGATTTTTAAACGAAAAATGACTAAATATGCCATTTTTCGTTCAAAAATATCGAACATTAAACGAAATAAATAATAAATATTAATTAATAAATAAGAATTATATATATATTGAACGAAAAATGACATATTTAGTCATTTTTAGTTTAAAAATCTCGAATCGAGATGAATCTCGAAAGCGCGAGAATCGCCCACCTGACTTCAAAAACCAGCGCGACCGCCCGTTTCAACACAGCCATGTCATTTTTTTAGCGATGCTAAAATGCAGCTCGGAAACGATCGGTGTTGATTTTTGATGCCACTTTTTGACAAGAAGCACTATTTTGAATTAAATAATTGAAATTAAAAATATTACTACCTTATCATTATATAATAAATCAATATTTTTTAATTAACTATTATTTAAATACAATAATTTTATAATATCACAATATTAATTTAATTAACAACCTCAAACTAAACATACCAAAGTTGAATTTAGTTACACGATATTTATTTTTTAGGTTTAATCGAACTTTTAAAACTAAAAACAGATATGAATATATAAAATAATTAATTATATTCCATTTTTTTTTTCGCCCAGAATGCCACCGTTAACTGATCACAATGACCCCAGTCGATAGGTGAGGCGTTGTGAACATATTTTGACATTTGTGGTTGTTTTAAACGTTGCAGCCGACATATTTTTAGGATCAAATTTAAAATGAAGAAATGATTTTAGAAAGATTTCGCAAATAAAATAATGGATTGTACGATTTAACCTATATTTTACTTGACAGGTGACAGTTGACAGATTCGTGATAACAAATGCGTTCGATTTGGATAGTGGTAATTGTGGCATTGTGATTGAAACTAACAAAAAAAAACGCAAGTTCATTATGATCATTGTGAACATATTTCATTCCCAAGACGAACGAGCCCTAAATAAATTAAATAAAAACATGGACACACTTAGGAAAGGTTAGGCTGCATGGTTCATTCACCCATTCCTTTCTTTAATATATATAAAGTTTCTAAAGATAAAACTTTAGAAACGCTTGAAACTAAGTTTAATAAATAATATAGAAAGTCCTTGGTCAGCCGCCCATTTCATAGCTACATTAATCTCAGCCTGGAAATCTAAAAACATTTCAACAACATGGCTTTTTACTTTTCTATTAAGTTATGCTAAATAGTTTCTATTTTCGCCACTTCGCACCGCAAAATTGGATAATTTTCTGCAGGAAAAAATTGATGCGGTACAAAATATATCTTTGAAATACGCTCCTTTTATTTTATATTTATGTTTTTTTTAATATAAATTCTTATTAGGATAATCTAATAAATCTATTTTTAAAAAGATGCCATGAAAAAAATCCTGGTTCGAGTCCTGCCCGGACTCGAAGCCAAGATCCTCGCTTTCGCGGCAAGGCAATCAACCACTGAGCCAACCAGGTTCCAGTCACCTCTCAGGAATTTTGTCATTGCTTATTTTATTTCAAACTTTGATTTCTTCTGTGGTAGTAGGCAGATGAAACGATAATAAGTTTTACTATAAGTTTAAATAGATTAAATAAGGCTAGAAGGATGTCAAACACTAGCCTGATAAAACCTACTTAAAAATATAGTATATAAAGCGCTGAAATCTGTAAGGTTTATTTATTATTATATATCTATATATGTATTTACTTCATACCGAGCTAACAGAAACAAAATTTATTTAGAGTATTAAAAGTTAAAACCATTATTTTCTCAGATTATTTTAATATAATTATTAAATGGTTCAATCAATCTTCTTTTAATAATGGCTTTTATGAATCGCACGTCATTATGCCACGTCAAGTGGGTAGTTCAAAATATATTTAAATAAAGTAAAAGTGGGATAAATATCGTACCTTACAAACCTAGCCTAGGTCTGTGATATACCTTCATGCAATAACCAGACATAACTTACTTACCTTAATAATACATTACCAAAATAATAAAAATACGAATGCTGTATAGTTAATTGAGGATGATAAATAATTAGTTTTTCACTATCACTAAAAGCAGGAGAAGTTAGGCTAGGATATAACATTACTAGCCCGACCAAACCTACTTAAAATGATCGTAAAATATACCTACCCAGATGATGATGACCTAAAGACATTAAACTCATGATAATTTAATAGTTATATAAAAAAAGCATTACTGTTTTTTGAATAATAAATGCTCCTATAAAACTGAGGAATATATAAATCATTTCAATATAAAATAATGTTTAGTAGCCACTTGTCCCAGTGTAGGCAGACGCTCGTCTAAGCGATCTCAGGCGCTGTATGGCACCCGTAATGATATTGTTATTTTTTGTAATTGTCGAACGTGCAAACAAAATTAAAGCTTTTTAAAATGAGCGTAGAGAATAATTTCATCATAAGTATAAGTAGGTGAAGTTAGGCTAGGATGTGTGAACACTAGCCTGACAAAACCTACTTAAACCAATAATAAAATGCTGAAAGTAGAACAAAGCTATAATTAGTTTCACGTCAATACTGAAATGTTATAATTTAAAAACCAAAAAAGCCTGAAAATAATATTATAGTTTACCTACTTTGTTCTGTTTAAAATCTAAGACGTAAACAAAATGTACGCTGATTTAAAATAATTGTAATTTAAATATATTGTAACATTAATTTGACAAAACGTATTTGAACATATAACACTTAATGCATATACGTTTAGCAGGGTGAATAATTTCACTATCATTAGACTAGGATATATAATTTTAAGTATCCCGAATAAACCATGTTTGTGAAATACCGTTGGCAGTAAATAATGAAAGTCCACAATAAAATAAATACTCAAATGTAGGCATAAGAATAAGTTTTTTCACCATTAGTACTTGTATAAGTATAATTTCACCAATAGTAAAAGTATAAATTCACCATTAGTATAAGTAGGTGAAGTTAGGCTAAGATGTAAAAGCACTAGCCTGACAAAACCTACTTAAGCCAATAGTGAAGTCAATTTACACTAATTCAAAATCAGCAGATAACATAAATAAAAAACACAAAAATGTAGACAAAAGTGATGTAGAAAGTCACCATTATTTTAAATAGATCATATAAGGTTAGGATGTAAAGACACTAACCTGATAAAACCTACTTAAAACACTGATGAAAATAATAATACAAAAAATAATTCAGTAGGATAAATAATTTCACTATCAATAACTAAAGAAACTAATATATAATATGCTGCAGCAATAGTAAAAATAATAATAAATAGAATAAAACTCGGAGTATATAGAATTTCATAATTTCACCATTAGTATAAGGAGGTAAAGTTAGACTAGGATATAGATAAAACACTAGCCTCACGAAACCTACTTATAACAATAATAAAAATAAATATACAGTAGGTTGTATAGTATTCTCTGCTTGTCCATTTCTTTTAATGTTCCATCTCTAATGTTCATAATAAAAAATAGTAAGTATAGATACTTAAATAATACTTACATTATGTATGTACTTGCATATCAACTGATTTTAGAACCTATAGCAGGAAAACGCCAACAATAATCAAATTTGGGTAAAACACTTTCCGAAAAGTTCCGTTTTTTTTTAAGGCATTGGAACACTGCAATCAGCCAAACAGCACTTTCACATTTTTAATTTTTTTTAAACACTTTTCCCGTCGTATTTACAGATGCACTTTCCAGAATTATAAATTCTTAACTGAGAGATAAATAATATTTTAGGGGTTTATATTTAAATTTAAAATCTCATTAGCGTAATGTAGTGTTATTATAAAATTTGTTTACCATCTCATTGTAGGGATTAATTTTGTTTGTTATTTCATTAGGACACAAAAATAAATAAACAATAGAGTATTTATTGTTGTTTATTAGTATACCTACTTAATATAATAATACTTAGGTAATTTGTTTGTTTACAATTATCTGTAGGTTTGCAAAAAAAGTAAGTTTACAGCTTCTTAAATATAAAATTATGGATTTTTTACTTTAAATTATTAGATGAAATAATTTGAGAAAATATTATACTATACAGGGTAAAGGATCTTGGACATTTTTGTATGGGATCTGGGCGTAAAACCAACAGAAATAAAATGTGTTGTAATTTACTTTATTGCAAAAAAAAACCCAAGATTGGTTATATAAAACACACATATTAGTTAAAACTTATATTTTATTATTAGAGGTGGGATTGAAAACCCCTCCGCTGGATACCCTGAGGCCGTCTAGGCGCTCTCGGGCGCCGTAAGGCACCCGTAATGATATATATATATTTTTTTAATATAGCAGGACATGTGACCCTACATCCACCTGATGGTAAGTGCCAATGTAACGTCCAAGAATGTTCTCAACCAATAGTAGCTATGGTGCTTGCTTCAATTGGTTGATTCCACTATGTCTGCTTGAGAAACTTATTCACGCTACGCTTAAAGGACTCTGGATTAAAGGAAGAAGGGAAAACGCACGCAGGCAAGGCATTCCACCTTTTTATCGTGCGACATATATAAGAGTCACCATACCTTTTTGTTCTGGTGGGCCTGTCATCCACTGTATGTGTATGCATTTTATTACCAGTGCGTGTAGTACGGAAACGAAATGGGGAAGGAGGGATGAGTTCAAACAGCTCTTCAGAGCACTGTCCGTGATATAGGCGGTAGAATACGCTCAACGATGCATCTTCTCTACGCAGGTATGTATGTATGTACTATTTATTAATACTTTTTATTTAATTATCAATGGTGTTCATCAACTATAACATCTAATAAATGTTCTGCGGGTGCAACTAAAGACTCGTGCCGTCCTAATCCTAAAAACCACAAAACTGAAACTATGTGGGCACAACTTCCTACTGTTCTTCTGCCTGTTAAGCAAGTACAGTAATGCTCAACTATCGCATTTCTACCGATTTGGTCTCTATCAATCAAAATGTAAGTATTATATGTGCGCGATCTGGCATGCCGCGACTGTATTTTAATTCGAAGCAACCACACATTAGTTTGCAGAATATCACATCTGTTTAAATCATCCAATGACTGCTCTCTATATAATTCAATTAAATAAACACCATCGCGGAAATGTTCTGCTACATACGATTTTACTAGTTTTATATGATAAGTTCCCAAAGCGTGAAGCACTAGACATTTCTCTGTTAAACGTGGAAAATAATTTAGGAATGGTAGATTTGCTTCCATTCTTACAAAGTCTTGACGTTGTCGATTCAGATTTTTAAGTTCGACGTAATCGAATAAACGATTCGTTGTGTTTATTTTTCATCAATAATGTTTATTATATCCGAAGCTAGTCGATGGTTTTCAAAAACTGGGTGAAAAGCATTTAAAAGGCTAGCACCAATTTTGAAATCTATACGTATATGTTTATAAGGGACGTAAGACAATATTTGCATCTCTTTTTCTCTAAGCACGTTGTCCTCTTTTTCTCTAAGCACGTTGTCATATTTTTATTTCACGCTATGACCAGTTTTACGCTTCAGTGTCAGCCGCTTGATACGAGCAGATGTTCACAGGAATCTTGCGTAGCCATGAAAATGCGCAGAAGCAGCATTGCAAGAAACCTTACTGACAGTACTATGACTGGTCTATTTTCCATAATTAACAGGGAAATTAAAATTGAAAGGATAATTAAGGAATTGTGTTTTTTTTTTTTTTACTTTTTCAGTTCAGATGTCTTGTGTAAAAGTTATTCCAATTCAAAGTAAATGTCAGTTCTCTGAAAAGGATACGTTTCAGAGAACTGACATTTACTTACTTTATAATACAAAAAGTATTTCGTATTTAACATAAAATAAGTAAGAAGCATTAAGGTTCTCGAGTGGCGACCGCATGCTGGAGGACGCAGCAGAGGCAGGCTCCCCACAAGATGGACCGACGACCTGAAAAAGGTCGCAGGTAGCCTACAGGCGGCGCAGAACCGGTCGTTGTGGCGAACCTTGGTTCACCGCTGGACATAGGCCTCCCGCCTATGTCTAGCAGTCATAATAATTATTACAATAAATTGTGCGAAGCAGCCGCGAAGTCTTTTGGCAAGTCTCTAAAAAATTCTATCAAGTCATAAAACACACTTAAAACTGAACAAAGATGTGCTCGTGTATCTAAATGTATCTGGATGATATGTTTTTATATCGTATACGTTTGAACATTACTGAATATCTCTGTTCACCGGTTGTTTGGGTGATTGCCGTCATAGTATAAAATTAAGAAATGCCTTCACATAAAACATATTTTAAAGCTGTTGGTCTTACGCCCATTTTGACCGTGACCCTTTGAAAGGTTGTACTTTGGGCTAATATGAGGCTATGGTCTACTGGCGGCTTTGGTCTCCTGATGAAATCGAACAACTTCCCATGGAAAGCGTGAATAGGCATCTTAAGCCGGCATAATGGATGAAACCAGCTCTTACAACACAATTCTAAGAGCTGGTTTTATGCATATGCATGCTGACCTGCATACTGCTTTCGATCAGGTGGATGTGGGGTCACATGCCGAGATCCTTTAAAAAAAAAAAAAAAACTTGTGTCTCAAATGAAAAAAAAATTGGCTTCCCTATACAAATTGGTCATTTTAACATTACTAGTTTGCAGGCACATGGCAAAAGTTGTTTGATTTGGTCAGTTGAACCTCTTAGCCCAAAGTACAACCTTTCAACGGCAATAGACTTTCTATCTACCTGATGGTAACCAAACCTACAAAGTCCATGAATAAAGTCGATTATAAATAGTGGTTTAAAATATTGATCGCTCCCAGTATGCCGGCTAAATGTTGCAGTTACGAAGTCAGCGGCGACAAAGACGAATTTGCAATACGAATATATTTTCATAATCTCGCTGCTTTATCGTCAAAGCCGGTTAACCGCCTGTTTCGTAACCGCGGCCTGAAAGAAGACTTTCACCTCGACAATAAATCGAAGCATTAGTTTCCGGAAAACTAGAAAACTAGTAAACTCTCATATTAAAACCGAAACATTACTAGGTCACTTGCGGTTTTTGCATCTGTATGGGCGATGGTAACGAGACCGAGAACGAAATTATAGAGCTCTTTCTTCCACCTAATAAGAACATACGAGATTATAGAGCCCTTCCTTCCACCCAATAAGAACATACGAGATTATAGAGCCCTTCCTTCCACCTAATAAGAACATACGAGATTAAAAGATTTATATAATTGGAACAGATAAGAAGAAAATACCAAAAATTGAACAGCAATTTTAAAATAATAATACTTGTCAGGGACGCGAAATAGGTAAATTTTACAGGAGAACAACAACAAAAAAGTATTTGGAGTGCTTGTCGGAGGCTGTGCCATAATAGTTGTTGCCTAGTCAAAGTCATTGCTTCGAACTGTCTAAATTTCGTTTTTTATATACAATTTGACAGTCCGAACTTGCTTAGAAACGACTATTAATCCGGGCCTTAGATGCTCGGGAGTTAATAATAATAATAATAAAATTATTTATTGACACACACAAAATACACATAAATACATTTTAAAAGAAAAAAGCACATCAAAAACATTAAATTTATGTATGTACCTAATTAATAATATTTACATGTACAAGTTACTGTTGATCCCTGGCTCCTGTGCTAGGTTACCCTGTGTTACAGGAACCAGTTATAACCGCTCCATGCTTATGTAGGTATAATATTTACAAAATACAGTTCAGCTTTATTGAATACACGAGTAACACAATTAAATAAATGTGTGTGTCTGTGAAATTTTATGTGCATGCATGCGTGTGTGCAGGTATGTGTGCGTGTGTGCAGGTATGTGTGCGTGTGTGCATGTATGTGTGCGTGTGTGCATGTGTGTGTGTGATTGTGTGTGTGCGTGTGATTGAGTATTAAATATATACTTACAAGAAACCTACAGATACAATACCTATTGATATATACATATATATATATATATATATATACTTAGTTATAGTTATTTAATTACAGTAAGAAGACCTTCAGTAGCATCATAGTCAAATTGGTTAAGCCAGATATCAATGTTTTTCTTTAATTGGATGTTATTTAGGTTTAATATGTACGTGTAAGTGTTCATTTTTGTGTATAAAAAAGGTGCCAAGAATATATATTGCTTTTGTGCAAAGGTAGTTTTTATAAAAGCATTGAAACAGTTATAAGTACGAGTACGTTCATTAGTTTTCGTAGGTGTTATAGTTTTATGGTACCTTAAAATAATACATTTAATATATATCTTTCGAACACTCAAGACTTTGAACTCTCTGTAAAGGTCCGTGGTGGGATATCTGTATGATTTCCGAAGAATGACCTTTATGAGAGCTGTCTGGGCACGCTCGAGTGGGAGCAGCAAATTCTTTGCCGCGCCACCCCAAACACTGATACAGTATGTAATAAGACACTGTGACAGTGTTTTATACACCTGCATCAGTAATTTGGGATTCGCAATGTCTCGAAGTGACTTGAACACGTACATAAGCTTTCTGGTGCGTCCAGCAAGCATAGACACGTGGTCTGTCCACGCCAGTCTATCATCAACCACAACCCCGAGATATTTAATGTATTTTACCCTAGAAAGGGTTTCGCACCTACAGACACTGTTAGTTATACCAATGGCGTTACAGGGGTAGGTATGTATAGTAAGCCTGAAGTCATCATCAGTATTGGATACTGCAGTTTTGTTGAAGCATATGTATTTGGTTTTTGAGGTGTTTAATGTAAGGAGATTATTGTCTAGCCAATTAGTAACGCTAGCTAAGCCTAACTCAGCAATTTCCTTGACCTCGTTCCATGTTTTACCTCTAAAAACTATTGCAGTATCATCTGCGAACATTAGGGACTCACCACCTCTGATTTTAACGTTACACAAGTCGTTTATGTAAATCAGAAACAGTGTCGGTCCCAGTACGCTACCCTGTGGTATTCCGTAGTGGTAGCACATCTCAGAGCTATACTGGGTTTGCACCTTAATGCTCTGGCATCTGTTAACTAAATAATCTCTAAACCAGGCGAAAGGTATTATGCGAATACCCATGTATTCTAGGCGTTTAAGGAGAATTGGCATCGAAACCGTGTCGAACGATTTCTGCAAATCCAGAAAAACTCCCAGACATTTATCACCTGAGTCTAGAGATCTTGACACCAGAGTTGTTAATCGCAGTATAGCGTCTTCAGTGGACTTTTGAGCTCTAAATCCAAATTGATTATCAGCAAGCAAGTTTTGAGCTTGTAGAAATGATATCAATCTGATATTCACCAACTTTTCTAGTACCTTAGACAATGTACCGAGGAGGGAAATTGGCCTATAGTTACTCGGTATGGTTTTGTCGCCAGATTTATGAATAGGTATTACAACAGCCCTTTTAAAAGCAGATGGAAAGATACCTGTTTCCATGCTGAGATTGCATATATATGCAATAGGGGCTGCTAATGTATCTACGGAGTTTTTAAGCATTCGTGCATTGATACCATCGTAGCCTAACGCGCTGTCAGCTTTGAGTTGCCTTACAATTTTTTTCACCTCATCTACATCTGTCGGAAACAAACTCATTGAGTTTAGCGGAGTTTTACAAAGACAGGTTACGTCACTAGCTAATTTAATATCGGTAGTATTAAGCTTCCCCAGAGTATCATTTGCCAAAGTTTGTCCTATTGTGGTAAAATATTTGTTTACTTCGTTAAGGGATTTAACTGGGTCTGTATATTTATTAAGTAAATCATTTGTTTCTCGTTTACCTACATTTATGTTGCATATATCTTTTATTACATATCTATACTTTTATTATAATATATCTTTTATTAGATAAAAATAATGGGGACTTAAAAGAAACATGGTTCTTTTAAGTCCCCATTATTTTTATCTAATTCATTTCTATAGTAGTTAATTCTTTGTTGTTTTATAATTTTATTGCACATATTTTTATCACTTAAGGTTGTATCATTTAAAGCCTTCCTGTGGAGATAATTTCTTAGCCCCACCGTTATCCATGGTTTTAGTGGTTGTTTCTTACTACTTATTTTTTGAGAAACAGTACATTTTGTGATTAGATCAGAAATAATTTTAGTTATGTAGTTTGCCCCATCATTAGCATTAGTGATTTCATATAAGTTAACCCAATCTGTCTCCTTAACACACTCAAAAAGTTTAACATAATCTATCCTAGTTTTACTAAATGTATGTTTTCTTGAACTTTTTCTCACCGAGCTACTGTTAACTTAAAAGTTTCGTCTAAACCTTGACTTTATAGGTTTTGCGTACATTGGCGTATACAGAGGGAGCCAGGGGGCACTTCTTAATGCCCGCATTTCTACTGCATTAATCCTACTTCCATGCTTCTTCTGCCATACCCAGCATTCACTTCCATACATTAATGTAGAAACAAGCACCGCTTTGTAAATAGCCATCCGAGAGTTATAGAGGATGAAATACTCAGTTTGCTCAGTTTTAGATTTTCTAAGAACTTTCAGTTTTAACCTCACGTATACATAAATCAGCGTGGCTATTAAAGTAAAATGAAATAGCAAATTCCGTAACCGCATTCAAGCGATCAATGTTGTTAAACAACAATGTATTGATCGACCCCATTCATGGACTTTGTAGGTTTGCTTACCACCAGGTAGATAAAGGTTCACGTGCCGTGCCACCAATAACAACAAAACACGACTTTTTGTATGTATTTAGGATGCTCGACGGTAAACGTGACCGGCCTACTGCTACTCCAGCTTTTTCTCTTTTGAGCATCAGTATTAAGAGCCCACATATTGATAATACGAATTATGCTAATAATTTATGCCAGTAGTTGGTAAAAATCGAGCTCAAGTTGGTAAATTAAACCTCAAGTTTGTAAAAGTTAAAACAAAAAAGTTACATAGGATTTTTCTTTTTCAAATATTTCCCTTACTACTAAATGGATTGAAGTGAGGGTTGTGCGGTTCAAGAGTATATTTTTTACAATCTAGACCTATTTTCTAAGCTTGTATAGTATGGATTTAAAAATATTAAAGTGCACTTATATCTTTAAATCTATACTAGAAGCTTAGAAAATTGACACCGATTAGTGAGTTAATCATATCAATAATTGCAATAATTATAATAATAATAAATATGAGGCTCTACTGATCAAATCGAACAACTATCCCATGGAACCATGTCTCGTAAAAAAAATGCCTTCTCCATATAAACATGCCTACTTATAATAATATACAGTGCCGAAACAAGGAGTCTCAGAGGCTCTACCATGGGTTTGCGCATTGTAGCAACGTAACTTATACGTAAACGTGAGCAACAACCAATAGGGCGGCTTTATTTTTGGTAACAGGATTGAATAAAGCGAACCTATTGGTTGTTGCTCACGTATACGTATACAAATACGTTACGTTGCTACAATGCGCAAACCCAGAGCCTCTGACACCTTGTTTCGGCTTCGTATATTATTATAAGTAGGCATGTTTATATGGGAAAGGCTTTTTTTTTTGCGAGACATGGTTCCATGGGAAAGTTGTTCGATTTGATCAGTAGAGTATATTATTATCATAATTATTGTTATGATTAACTCACAAACTGATGAACGTTTTTTTTTTATTTTGTGACACTGTGGAATAAGTGAAGAATGGATTTCAAGGAAGCTTCGATCGAATCGACTTTACAGGCCCTGTTACGTCGTTAATTTACAGTATAATTGGTGAAAAAAGAAAAGGGAAAATAAATACTCTATCTTATGAAATAATATTTATTAAAATAATAATAAAATAACTACCTATTAAAAATAAAACTACCTATTAAAATTGGCAAAAATATTTAAACGAGTGACCAAGAAGAATAAAGGATTTCTTAAAAAGTACCCATAGCACTTGCTGCGTTGGATAGCTATGGATACTTACTGTTATTAAAGAAATCCTGATTTTGGATCCCCGGTCACTCCTCTTATGCCCGATTTCACCAACAATCCCTAACTTTAAAGGAGCCCCTAAATAAGAATTTTGACATATTTGCTATGAAACAACTGTCATTAACTGTCCCTTTAGTTAGGGGCTCCCTAAGAGTTGGTGAATTCGGGCATAACCCCCGTATTCTAAGTCGTTTCCTTAACTCCACTCTTCACTCAAGGAGCGTCTGTCTCAACTTGCTTTTTATAGTTGACATTTGGTGGAAAGAGACAGACGTTCCTTGAGTGTAAAGTGGAGTTAGAATGCGTCTTAGAATACGGGGGTACGTCTTTTACTCAAAGAAATAACAAAAGTTTTTGTTTCCCTGGACCAAGGACCCATCCATCGTCACAACTATAAACGAACAAAATTAAATGAATTAATTATTTGGGAATATATTTTTGTTCTTGATGATCCAGAAATATATAATGGAGCTAGAGTATCAATACATGCAGCAACCTACAGTAAACCATTTCCGTCTTGCCAGGATCTAAGGGTTAAGCCAACTACAAGCCACGCTTTCAATCATATAATTTATTCAAGCCTATTTTAAGTTCAGTAAAAACACAATCAGTAAAAACTCTTAAAATTTATACAATACTAGCTGACCCGCGCAACTTTGTCTGCGCGTTTAAATTTAACCGTTTACGCAGCGTACGCTCTTAAAAGGAATAATTTTTCCCCGTTTTTGCAACATTTTTCTTTGTTACTCCGCGCCTATTAGTCGTAGCGTGATGTTATATAGCCTATAGCCTTTCTCGATAAATGGATTATCCAACACGAAAATATTTTTTCAATTCGAATCAGTAGTTCCTGAGATTAGCGCGTTCAAACAAACAAACAAACAAACAAACAAACAAACTCTTCAGCTTTATAATATTAGTATAGATAAAAAAAACACAATGAAAATTTACATGAAAGAAGTTGTTTTCAGATTTTCAGACCTTGTTGGAGTTGAAATCTAGTTGAAATAGTCAAGCGAGTTCATTTTGCGATCGACAAAACGGGCAACTCAAATATACTGCCCGTTAGTGACGGTCACAAACCAACTTCGCTTAACAACTCTCTCCCTTCTTCCCTCTTCCTTCTTCTTTGCTCTACTTCCTTCTTCTTTTCTTTTTATCATATTTCTATTCCAAATTCAAATATCTGAAAAAAATAATGTACATATTAGAATATAGTCCACTTTTATACTTTGTGCAATAAAGTTTTAAAATAAATAAATACGGTCCCAGTTTCACTATACCAACTTCTAAAAACTGTGTATAGATGGGTTATTGAGTCTATCTAAACATCGCGACGAGCTAGCCACTTGTTCGGTGTCCACCGAGAATATAACCCCTTCGGTTTTTCAAAATTCGAATCCCAAGGGGGTGAAAGGTGATAGGTTTGAAGTTTAAACATAGACACTTCTTATAAATTAAATTGATAGGTGTTTTATTATAAAAATTTAATGACTGAGAAAAGAAGGGAAAAGGGGGTAGTTTTTCAAACAAGGTTATATCTATAATAATAATAATAAAGCCCTTTATTCTGATAACATTAAAGTATTTACATCTTATAATTAATTCAATGTTTCATAGCACTAGTCCGTTTTATCTTCAGTGTGTCTTGCGACATAGGCCTCTACCAACAACCTCCATTTCGCCCTATCCTTAGTAGTTCTTCACCATAAAGCACCTCCAAATTTCCTAACCTCATCCTCCCATCTAATCCTTGGTCTTCCCCTGTTTCTTTTCGCACCTCTCGGATACCACTCCGTTATGATTTTTGACCATTTTTCATTTTGCTTGTCTTATTTTGTTTGTCACATCAACTACTTTTGTTTTTTCACGAATATCTTCATTTATTATGCTGGGGAATTAAAGCTGAAGGTAAAAAAAACAAGAAAATGAAGGTTACATCTAGTGATCGAAAATTCGGGTGCAATTATTTTATTTTAATTTTATTTATTTTAATGATTATTTGTTTTACAAAAGAAACCACTATTTTAACTTTTTTTTCCGAGAAAAAAAAGCCTTTTTGAATATTTTTTTATACATAATATAAAGAATCCCAGGAATCTGGTCACTTATCCCATGGGTAAACGGTAAATGCCTTGTTTGGGATGCAGCACGTGTAGACACTCTAGCGCCAACTTATGTTTCTGGATCTAGCAATGTGGCTGGATTTGCTTCAGAGACTTATGCTGTCAAAAAAAATACGAAAATATAGCCAAATTTCAAATAATTTTTCGTTTGTGTCATTAGTCGCTGAGACCATGGGCCCATGGTCAAAGCCGCCAAAACATTAATATTTTCTATTGAAAAAAAACTTAAATAGGTGACGAGAGATCCAAAGTCAAATTTTTATCTATAGCAATACAGCGTGGCAACATAGCTAGTGTTATGGGTACTTTTCCAGCAACTTAATGTTATATATAAATATTGTAGTTATGGCAGGGATGCATCGAACATTTTCTTTAATGTTTGTTTATTTTATTTTATTTTATTTTTTTATTTCGTTAAGAATTGCGGTCGCTTTAAGACTAGGTGCTGACTTTGCCAAAAGCATATGTGTATATGCGGTGTGCAAGTCTTAGCGAATGGTCATAATAGATTAAGTTGCTATATAGAACTGCAGGGAGGATGTCTCGGCACCACACCCTTAACGACATTGTGCGTCGAGCTCTTTTTCAGTAAATTTCCCCAGTATTTTAGAACCCAGTGGTTTAAGTAGATTGGATGGGAAACGACCTGATGGTTTGACACTGGTGCCGTGGCAGAGAGCCCGTAGCCTCACATGGGACGTCACCTGTGTCCATACATGCTGCTTCCCATCTACAGTGTGGACTCATCTGGGGCGGCTGCTGAAACCACAGACGAAAATGATGGAAGGCTGAAACAGCAGCTAAAGCAAAAAATACAAAATATTCAAATTTAATTAATGGCGCCCCAATTTGCCAACCTCATTACTGTATTTGTGGAGCCGCGGTCACACCATCCGGTCACCATGGTTTAGCGTGGCTGAGTGCTGGCCGTTTATCCAGACATAATAACATAAACAATGTTATTAAACGATCCCTTGTTTCTGCTGGTATACCCAGCACTCTGGAACCTGTAGGTTTGGACTTTGACGATGACAAGAGACCGGACGGAGTGACGATATGGCATAGGGGTCGAGCTCTAACCTGGGACGCCACCTGTGTGGACACCCTTGCACCAAGTTATTCCCACGTCACTTCAAGATCCTCCGGTGCTGCAGCTTTGCTTGCCCAAAATAAAATAAAAAGATAAATAGGCTCTTAAATAAAATAAAAAGAAACATAGCTCCTCTTACGAATTTCTAGCGTTTTCGGTGGAAACCTGGGACCATGGTCACCAGATGCAATAAAATTTGGTATTAATCTTGGAAAATTTAATTGATGCATCTGGGGACCATCGAGCAAGATCCTATTTTTTCCAACGAATATCGCTGGAAATTCAGAGGGGCAATGCTCTATGTATTTTGGGCATATGCCAGCTTCGGAGGATCTACAAGAAATTTTTAACCATCATTATTATTTATCAAATTTTAGTTATTAAAAATGGTAAGATTTAAAATTTAATCTACGAATGACTAAAATAGACATTCAAGACTGAATATTCATTTGTCCCGTTCGCTGTGGAGACCACTGGTGTTTGGGGATCTGAGGCCAAGATCTTTGTTAATAAACTCTGTGCTCTCCTAAATGAGGCTACTGGCGATCCTCGGTCTGGATACTATTTCAGGCAACGCATATCACTGGCAGTCCAAAGAGGCAATGCTGCCAGTGTAATGGGAAAATTTGGACCGAGGCAAAATTTAGACATAGTGGACATACATACATACATACATATCATCACGGGTGCCTTACGGCGCCCGAGACCGCCTAGACAGCCCCAGGGTACCCAGCGGAGGGGTTTTAATCCCACCTCGTCGTAGCCGATGGTATGAGTTTACACCGAAAAAGTGGCTAGCTCGTCGCTATGTTTTGAATAGACTCAATAACCCATCTATAAACAGTTTCACAAGTTGGTATAGTGAAACCGGGACCGACAGCTTAACGTGCTCTCCGAGGCACTATAGTGGTGTTGTCAAACAAATGTACATAATTTTTTTAATTAAAAACTCATTGGTACACACCGGGATTCGAACCAGGGACCGAAGTGTTTTTAAGTCCAAGGTCTAACCAACTCGGCCACCGCGTATATAGTGGTCATGTAGGTATTTAAACTTTATTATTGTATTTATTTATATATACATTTTTAGGTCCTGTAAGTTTTTTTCATATATTGTTATTTTAAGTTCATTAATACTCATAACTTTTGTATTACTTAAAATAAATAAATTTTATTAAAAATAGATGTCATGTAATTACCTACTTTATTTTGTGAATATTGTTACTTGAAAACGCCCTAATATTTAGCAAGTTATTATTATAGTAATAAGTATAGTATAGTATTATAGTAGTGATTTATTTATGTATCTTATTGGATGACTTATGAAAAATAATAAAGCCACTAGAACAATGAAACTATTTGTAGTTTTTGTAAAACTAACAGATACGTGTTTTACTATTTTGATATTTGATTAGGAGATGGGGAAAGGTAAACTACGGTATTTTGTACAAATAAAATGACGAGCGAAGCCGGATCATCAAAAGCTTGTCTTCTATATAATAAAAAAATCAAATGCCCGTGCGTTAGTCTCACCAAAACTAGGTCCGTGGTTCAAACCCCGGTGATTACCAATGAGTTTTTAATCTAAAAATGTATGTACATTTCTTTAGCAACACCACTATAGAGCCTCGTAGACCACGTTAAGCTGTCGGTCCCAGTTTAACTATACTAACTTGTCAAACCCATCTATAAACAGTGTCACAAGTTGGTATAGTGAAACCGGGACCGACAGTTGTTAAACAAATGTATTACGTATATACAGGAAAACATACAGGAAATCACACCCTTATCAACAACAGTGAGGTAGCTAGTAGTAGCTGGGAATCAACAAGCACAGACCTGATTGCCGTAATGGCATCAATTGCTTCATTTCAAATGCAACTCATTTTTCACTTTAGCATCAGTGGGGACGAGGCCATATACATATTATGGGCAGGATGTTCTATTCAGTCAGATTGGCAGTAAGTGCAAATAAAGGACGTGCGAAATTCGTTGTTGTTTTTCTTTTCGTAAACTTTGTGATTATGGTAGTTGCGTTGGGAGTCAGTAGAGAGATGATTGCGTTTCTATAGAAAGTCGAGGTTTACTGTAATTGTTTAAAATTAATCTTGTTTTTGTACAGTTATATAAAAATATGTTGTAGTAGTTTAGAAGGGAGGTAGAGAAGGGTAAACTTTCGGTAAAAGTTAGCTTTTTGTAACTTAATGATTGTGGCGTATGATTAGAAAGGTTGAGAAGTTAATGAAATGGAACATTGGTCTTACAGAAGGTCGCTGGCAATGATAGGTAGTAGTTTTTCTCTTTGTAAATTTTGTGATTGTGGTAATTGTGAAAGGAGCGGAGGTATAGAGGTTACTCTGCTTCTTTAGTAAAATAGAGTGTTCGGTGTTTTTGTAATTTTTCTTTTTATAAACTTAGTGATTGCGGTAGTTGTGATATGAGCAGAGGTAGATAAACTACTGGCATCTAGTAGAGTTTAGGAGTCCATTATTTTTGTTGTTGTTTTTCTTTTTGTAAACTTAGTGATTGTGGTAATTGAGAAAGAAGCGGAGGTAGATAGATTACTGGGCTTCTACTAGATTTTAGGAGTTGGTTATTTTTGTTGGTTTTGTTTTTGTAAACTTAGTGATTGTAGTAATTGTACGAGTGAAGGTAGAGAGATTACTGGGCTTCTATTAGAGTCTAGGAGTGCGTTGTTTTTGTCGGTTTTCTTTTTGTAAACTTGGTCATTGTGATAATTGTGAAACATGCGAAGATAGAAGGATTACTTGGCATCGAGTCTAGGATTTCAATCGGAGGTAGATTGATTACTGGGCTGCTTTCTAGTAGTCTAGGATTCCAATGTTTTTTGGTGTTTTTCTTTTTGTAAACTGAGGGATGGAGATATTGTCTCTCTAAGAAGATCGAGTTGAGTATTTTAATGTTATTTTTATTTTAGTAAACTTTGTGGTAAGGAATTGTAAATAAAGTTAAATTATGTAGGTACTCAGATGGATATTATTGTATACTTTAGTCTAGACTAGAATGTTAATCAAATTAATCTATGAACAACGTGTTCTAGAAATTGATGATAAATATGTTTTTTGTTGCTTAGAATTAAGTAGTATGGCTATGTATGAATCTTTATTAACTTTAAAGATGAAAGCTTAATCATTTTTGCGATTATTTTTGCTCTGCTTTTTTTATTTTGTATTATTTACCATTGATAGTACTAAATGTAAATGTATACAATATAAATAAACGCTCTACGAAATCTATTGCTAGCGTAAAAGTTTTTTTTTTTGCTAAATAGGTAATTTATCATTTAACCACCTAGTCTTACCCTAGTTGGTTATGTAGTGTGTGTCTGGTTTGGTAGTAATTTTCATATTAAGATTTCCATTCCATCGTGTTTAAGTTCTAAATCTGATATCGAGGTATAATAAATATTTGTCGTTCTTTTGTTAATGAATAGCTGCTTAACCAAACGCACTCTAAGACCTCATTGTTAAACTTTTTTTTTTTTTTTGACTATTCATAAATATCTGTAAAGATTTACATGAAATAAATGATTTTGACTTTGACTTTGACTTGTATTATAATGTATTGATTGATGTCATTCATGGATTTTGTAGGTCACATGATTTTTTTTTTTAATTCGATCTTTAAAAAGATAACAATTACCTACGGTATCCCTATGTTTCAACACCAATATATTTCTATTTCGGTTATACACATAGTATAAGCCTAGAACTTAGTTTGTGGCCAAGAAAATATCTTTATATTATATACTAGTTGAAAACAAGCAACTTTCTCTGCGAAACTTTAACCGTTAACGCAGAGTACGCTCTCAAAAGGAATAAATTTCCCCGGTTTTCGCAACATATTTCATTGTTACTCCGCTCCTATTGGTCGTAGCGTGATGTTATGTAGTCTATAGCCTTCCTTGATAAATGGGCTATCCAACGCTATATAAATATTTTTTCAATTCGAACCTTTAGTTCCTGAAATTAACACCAAACAAACAATCTTCAGTTTTATAAGATTAGTATAGATTTAATATTTTTTATCCAATATATGGTGGGTCGTCTCGGTGGCAGATAACGTTTGACAGGCCAATGCAATCAGCTAACCACCTTCGGTTGGGTGGGGCAAGATACAAGCACCGGTATCCATAAAAACTTATTGATTCCTTAAAGAACACTTTAGTTATAGAAGGTTTTATATATATATATATATATCTTCACGGGTGCCTTACGGCGCCCGAGACCGCCTAAACGGCCTCAGGGTACCCAGCGGAGGGGCTTTAATCCCACCTCGTCGTAGCCGATGGTATGAGTCTACACCGAACAAGTGGCTAGCTCGTCGCGATGTTTTGAATAGACTCAATAACCCATCTATAAACAGTTTCACAAGTTGGTATAGTGAAACCGGGACCGACAGCTTAACGTGCTCTCCGAGGCACTATAGTGGTGTTGTCAAACAAATGTACATAAATTGTTAAATTAAAAACTCATTGGTACACACCGGGATTCGAACCAGGGACCTTAGTGTTTTTATAGAAGGTTTTGTCCCTTTTATTTAGCAACAAACATGAATATGCGTAAAAGAGACAAAACCTTCTATAACTAAAGTGTTCTTCAAGGACTCAATAAGTTGTTTATGAATAAGGCCTAGGTCTTTGGGCTGGGTAGTATTTTTGAATATTACCGTATAACACGTTGGAATGGCAATGTGTTTTTTATTTATTTATTTATAGACATAGACATACATTTACAATAATTGGTAAAAATAATAAAAATAATTGGTAGGTGGGAGGAAGGTCTCTATAACTTCGTTAGGCCGACCGACCGGTCTCGTTACCAACACCCATACAGATGCAAAAACCGTCAAGTGACCTAGTCATGTTTCGGTTTTAGTCTGTGGGTTCCCCGGTTTTCTGGAGACTACTGCATCGATTTCTTGTCGAGGTGGTAGTCTCCTTTCAGGGTGCGGTTACGAAATGGGTGGTTGAATTGACGATAAGGCAGCGAGTATATACTCGTAATGCAATTCTTCATTGTCGCCCCCCATTTCGTAATCGCATCATTTAGCCGGCATAGTGGGAGCGATCAATATTGTTTAAGAACAATTATTGATTGACCCCATTCATGGACTTTGTAGGTTTGCTCACCACCAGGTGGATACAAAGTCACATGTCGTGCTCCAATAAAAAAATAAAAAAAAACACTGGTACCCAAACTAGGTTAACCTGTAGGTATCTCGGGCACCAGTGTCCTTCCCTTACAAAACTATGCATGCTTAATTAAAATACTTAACATATACTATACAAATTCTCGAGTAAATTAAGAAAAAAGGTGAATTGTGTGAATGAGGTAATTGTGTGAGTGTGAATGTTTTGTGTATGTAGTGGAATATTTTGTGTGTATATATTGTACCTATATCATTTTTCAATACTTAATAATTCCTCTGTTTGTCCATATGATAATTCTATAAGCCATTTCTTAAGTATAAATTTATATTTTAAGTAACATAGATCATGAATATTAATACTCTTTATTTTATTGTATAATACATTACTAATATATAATAAAAGTGGCCCCAGCCTAGTGGTTAAGTCACTGCGCAACTGATAACAAGGATAAGCAGATGACAACAAGGCCCGCCTGGGATGGGTGACCGCTTTATACAACGAGGCTATTTCATCATAAACACCGCAACAAGCTCGCCACTTGTTAGGTGTTGCCTCCGAATACCATCGGCGAAATGAGGATGGGTTAATCCCTCCGCTGGGACCCTGAGGCCGTTTAAACGGTTCTCGGGAGCCAAATAGGCACCCGTGATGGTATTTTTTTTTTATTACTAATAAAAGGATAGAATTTATTCATAAATGCCTTCCTAAATTTTAAAGTATATGGTAATAAAAATCTTCACCATGTGTTATACCTTCGATCAAAAATGTTGATCCATGTCGTGCTCCAATAGACAAAAGGTACTTACTTTTAGTGATGAATAGCAGACTAAGACTAAAGAACATCTTTTGGTCCGTAACAGGATTTAAATCCTGTTTTTATGTTTTGGGGCATAAAAGGAATAGCTTTTGGGACGATCGAGGAAATTAAATGAAATAATATTAAAATGACAAGGAATAACTTTAGGGACGAAAACGGAACAACCAAAAAGTGGAACGTACGTGGAATATTCCTAACCAAATGCACACTAAGACCGTATAATAATAATATAATAATATGTAGGACAATTTACACATATTACTCTGTAGCCCTAGTGTGAGTTTTTTTAACGTTTGCTTTCGCGTTAACTATACTACCGCGTTAACATTCTGACCAATCACACGCTCGTATTTTTAGTTCTCAAAATTTCCGCTTGGAGCGCTAAACTATTCCCCATACAAATTTTAGTTAACTCGTATTCAAATAGTTAGAAAACTCACACTAGGGGTACTGGTCACAAACTAAGCTCTAGGCTTGTACTATGTGTACCAGAAGCAACGATAATACATATTATATTTTATAAACACCCAGACCAAGACAAACTGTACAGAAAAAACGTACTTTTTTTTTGCCATGGGTGGGAATCGAACTCACGACCTCCGGATCCAACGCCAAAAGCGCAACCACTAGTC
Organism: Monopis laevigella; assembly: GCA_947458855.1. Classification (NCBI taxonomy): domain Eukaryota; kingdom Metazoa; phylum Arthropoda; class Insecta; order Lepidoptera; family Tineidae; genus Monopis; species Monopis laevigella. Next base: position 9,782,073 of record OX381599.1, read on the forward strand.
TACAGAGGCTGTCAATTAAATGTATTATTAAAAACTTTTTTTGACACTTATATCTACTACACGAAATAAATAATTTGAATTGAATTATTATTTTATTTCAATTATCAAGGTTAATAAAATATTTCATGCCCACAAATATATTAAATATTGTCGTTTAAAAATCAAACTTAAAGCTAAGAGCTAAGATTGATAACTCATTTTATAGATTTTGAATAAAACTTTATAATTATGGATTATTTAATCAGGTGTTAGTTGCTTTGTCGTATCTTCTACGTGTTAGTAACATTATGTGCATATTAACGAATGTTACAGTATTTAGAAATAATACATTTATAGAGAGATTAAATGCATTGAAAAAAATCCTGGAATAATTATATCTTTTATTATATTTTAAAATTCTTTAGTGCACATAAAAAAAAGCGTTCCCAGCCTCGTAGTTAAGTCACTGCGCAACTGATAACAAGGTTAAGCAGATGACAACAAGACCGGCCTGGGATGGGTGACCGTTTTATACAACGAGGCTATTTCATCATAAACACCGCAACAAGCTCGCCACTTGTTAGGTGTTGCCTCCGAATACCGAGGATTGGTTAATCCCTCCGCTGGGACTCTGAGGCCGTTTATAAAAAAAAAAACGGTTTTCGGGAGCCAAATTGGCACCCGTGAAGTTTTTTTTTTTTTTTTTTTTTTTTTTTTTATTGCACAAAATTGTACATAGGCTTAATGCCTTAGGCATTTTCTACCAGCTAACCTTTGAGAGACTGAAATATGCTTAGGGTGCAGAACTTTTCGATAAAAGGATATAGATATAATATTAACAATGATGCATAACAATACTTAAACTACTTAAATACTGTATATAATATAATAAATGTAATACATAAAGATACATACCATACCAAACAAAAATTGCCACGAGGAACTGGTTTAAGCGTTCAGATAATGAGCAGTGAGCAAGCGTTTAAACACCCCGATGGAAGGGGCTGATCTTATAGTCAGAGGAAGCAAATTCCACTGGCAAGCAGCTGACACCGTAAACGACTCTGAATATTTGGAAGAGACGTGTGACGGGATTTTTAGAAGGTTATTGACAGAGGATTTCGCGTTATAAGAAACACAATGTGGCTGCTGGAAGTGCAAAAGCTCATTTTGAATGGAGAGAGTAAAATGCAATGAAAACAATCCTGTTGGGCGAGACTCGAACCCACGAACCTCAATTTATTTCGCGGCAAGGCACTCAACCACTAAGCCAACCCGGTTCCAGTCACCTCATGGATTTTATCATTGCTTGTTATCTACTAGATTATCCTGTTAAGGAATTTATAAAAAATCATAAATATAAAATACTGAATAGACTCCTCTGCCATCTAGTATTAGAAACTAGTACTTCTAACTTTACTCATGGAGTTTATTAGAAGAAAGCTAATATAGGTCGTCGGTGTATAAGTAGATAACAAGCAATGACAAAATTCGCGAGGGGTGACTGGAACCTGGTTGGCTCAGTGGTTAAGTGCCTTACCGTGAAAGCAAGGTTCGTGGGTTCAATCAGGATTTTTTTCATTGCATTTTATCTTAACAAATTTAGTATACATTTTATAGAGAGAGGGAAACAATGTTCTTAGCTATCCATGGATTCTCCGTGCGGGTGCCGGGTCCATTGCAGGGTTGGGATGCAGGGGAGTGAACTGCAGCGTTCCCGGACTTGAGACCACGACGCAGTATTAAGGATACTGCATTCGCTAAGTCGGCATTCTCTATTCCAAATGAACTTTTGCATTCCAGTATTTCTTAACTAGTGTTTGTCTAATATTGTATATCTTTGAGTGTTGTTTTTTTTTAAGCAGAAAATATATATACTGGGTGACTTTGAAAGGTGTACAATCTTTCAAAGTCACCCAGTATATGTATTTTCTGGACTAATATGAGGTCCTGCTGATCAAATCAAACAACTTTTCTCTTGGAGCCATGTGTCGCAAATAAAAAAAAAATTTGGTTCAAATTGGTCATAAAGTTTGTAAAGAGAAGCCAAATTTGGTTCCATGGGAAAATTTGTTCGATTTGATCAGCAGAACCTCATATTAGCCCGAAGTACAACCTTTTTGTTTAGATCGACGATCCTCTAAGTACATACAATAAAGGATTTTAAAGTGAACTTTAAATTGTTTTGCTTTCATCCATAGTATAGTACCTACTTAGTATACTATAGTAATTATCTAATATGGAATACTATAACAATAAGTTTACCTTGACTTGACACGACTATTTTTATGATTATTGCTATGACATACCTCACTTAGTAACATAAAATATAAAATGTAAAATACCTAAATAAACATGGTGAGTTTGAAAGGCTGTAATTGAAAGGGCTAACTGAGGTTCTAACTACTAATCAAATCTAACAAATTTTCCCGTGAAACCATGTGTCGCAAATGAAAAAAAATGCCTTCTCCATACAAAATGGTAATGTTAAAATTACCAATTTGTATGGAGAAGCCACGATTTGATCAGTAGAATCTCATATTAGCCCAAAGTACATCAACCTTTCAAATTTATCCTGTATAATATAATATATATATATATATATATACCTACCTAAATTTATAAGAAACTACTATTCTAAATGCAAATTGAAATAACTTAAAATCCTTCGGTGGCCCCATATTTAGGGTACCGTATTTAAATAAAACCCCTTTAAAGAGGAACTCTTTTGGGATCACTATATAAGTGCGTAGCAGTAGACCTTAGGCTGAGATTAATAACCGTTGTTTAGACCAAGGGCTCTAGAGAAAAATCAGGTGAGGCGACGTGTCGTGTCGCCTTCGATCAAAACTGTATATACTTTGGCAGGTGACAGCGTACCTCACGCCTACTGTCACTGTCACTGTCAAAATGCATACGTTTTTGACTAGTTCCAAGAAATGGCTCATGTTAAGCAACGACTATTAATCCGACCCTAAGATTAAGGGTCCAAGCAATGGAACTGTCAAAAGGCTAAGCAACGACTGTTAATCCGACTATTATAGTCGTTGCTAAGCAATTGCTAATGCTTAGCCAATGTGTCGGAATGTCAAACTGCATAAAAAAACTAAATTTTGAAATGTTCCAAGCAATGGCTTTGGCTAAGCAATGACTATTAATCCGACATAATCCATCAACATTTATTGAGCCCTTGAAGAACACTTTAGTTATAGAAGGTTTTGTCTTTTTTTAGCAACAAAAATATATGCGTAAAAGACTCTAAAATATCTAATTCCACTGTTTTGTTTTTTTATTGGAGTAAGGCATTGGACTTTGTCTCTGATGGTAAGCAGGCTTGATCGCTTCCACTAAGCCGTTTAAATGATCGTCAAAAGCGAATTTGTACCACGAGTCATCTTTAACCACCGCCTCTTCCGTAACCACACTCTAAAAGGAGACTACCACGACAAGAAATCGATGCAGTGTGCTCTCCTAAACCCACAGACTAAAACCGAGACATGACTGTACATTACATAGTTATTTACTTACGAAGTTACCTTAATTTTAGCTTACAAAATAATAACAATATGTAGGACAATGTACACATATTGCTCTGGTCACAAACTAAGCTCTAGGCTTGTACTATGTGTACCAGGAACAAAGATATAATACATCTTGATGACAAACGGTACAGAAAAACTTACTAATATTTTTTTCTCATGTGTGATAATCGAACCCACGACCTCCGGATACAACACCAAATGCGCAAACACTGTCTACGGAGGCGTTCATTAATTAATATTTTTGGGTAACAAAAAATAAATCTTACCTCTTATAACCCTTTCAGTAGTTTTCAACTTCAGATTTCAGTTAAAATAAATAATTTACTAGTTTATTAATATATAAAAATTAAAAAGTAATATACTGTGTCTCTGAGCGTGATAGTTTTCAAACTGAACACGACTATGGATTTGGTGTCATAAACTGGGTCTTTGGTTTGTGAGAATACAGTGTTTTTAAACAGGGCTGTACTGTAATAATTGTTTTAATAAAAAATAAAAAAATCATTTAAGTAAATTAAATTCGTTGACTGCTTGTCAAAGTCATACAGTTTTTGCCTGATAAATATAAAATTTATATATAGCTTTCATTTATATATTTTACCTAATAAGAAACACATCTAACACACTTTATTTGTTTCAGATAATGCCTGATAAATATATAATTCCATTACTATTTTTTTTTATTGGAGCATGGCATGGGAATTAGTATCTGATGGTAAGCATGCATTGATCGCTTCCACTAAGCCGTCTAAATAATCTTCAAAAACGTGATTATACACGGTGAATTTGAATGGCTGTACTTTGGGCTAATATGATGTTCTACTGATCAAATCGAACAACTTTTTCCATGGAACCTTGTGTCGCAAATGAAAAGCTTCCCCATACAAATTGGTCATTTTAACATTACTAGTTTGTATGGAGAAGGCAATTTTTTTTTTTTCATTTGCGACACATGGTTCCATGGAAAAAGTTGTTCGATTTGATCAGCTGAACCTCATATTAGCCCAAAGTACATCTTTTCAAAGTCACCCTGTATACGTATATATATTTATATATCAATATTTATTGATTATTATAGATCCTGAGAAGCAATCTGATTTTTTTTATAAGAGTACAGCATTTGGCCTTGTCTACCTAATGTTAAGCAGGTCTACTAAGTCCATGAATGGGGTCGAACAATAAATTATTGTTTTACAATAATGATGAGAGGAGCGTCACCCACTATGCTGGCTAAACAATGCGGTTACGAAATGGCCGGCAATAAGGACGAATTTGCATCACAAGTCTGTTTTAATGATATCCTCGCTGCTTTATCGTCATATCAACCCGTTTCGTAACCCTGCGGTTACTGAAAGGAGATTAGCACAAGAAAACCCAAAGACTGAAATGCAATGGAAACATAGTGTAGTAAGTCACAATGCATTTAAATATTAAGGACACTGCATTCGTTCTCCATACAAAATGAGCTTTACATATATCATCACGGGTGCCTTACTGTTTGTCGCAGAATTAAAATAATATTTTTGTCGGTCAGTGTATTTATTAATCTTTCTGTGCTGGGTTATTATTTTTTCGAAATCAAAATAAACTATTTAAATATTTATATAATATTTAAAAAGTTTATTTTTGAAAATATTTATTACCCACAACATAATTATTTTTGCGTACAATTACGAACATGAAAAAAAATCTTGGCCTCCAACTAACAGCTAAGTTGTAATAAGTATTGGAAGTAATATTAAAACTGGTGACCCAGAGACTGAAAGGAGACTAGCACAAGGAAACGATGCAGTATAGTCTCCTTAAAACTGGTGAACCTGGGCGTCAAGTCGGCTTACATTTTTTTCTTTTCTTCAACAATCTTATTTTCCTATTAAATACACTTTTATAAAAAATTAATCATGTTAAATATAGTAATGTCATAAAATCCGGAAAAAAATTCAGAGCTATTTTTACGATTTATTTCTATCGAACAAACTATTTTATTTTACGTATCTGCCACAACAGATTAGGATAATATTTTTTTTGTTCGTCTAAATACAGCCATTTTCGTAAAAAATACGACACCTACCCCAATAAAAAAATAAATTATGTATTATGATTCGTTATATAATTGTATTTATTGTGTATATTTATTATATCTTTATTTATTTACATATAAATAAAGAAAAAATGCGTTTTTTAGCTAAATATGAAATTCTCTCGAATACGGAATATGCTTATAATGTTAATACCCATACTAACTAAAAATTTATTTTTATTTATAACACTAATAAATTTAATTTATTTTATTTTTATAATTGGTTTATAAATATAATATAATTTAAACTAATAAATTGTATTGTTTAAAATATTTAACTTGTAATTCATATATATATGTTATTTCATTTAAAGCGTTATTTCTGGTCCTTTTTTTCAATTATTTCTTCACAGATTTCTATAGAGAATACTCATATAAGAGTAATATCATTGTCAGCTCAAGAATAAAATGAAGCATTTGGCAGCCCTGCCTCCGCATGCGGTTTTGTGTATTCAAGTGTCTATGACATTCGTTCTAATTCCTACGCAAGTGGATATAGGTATCCGACATTAATATAATTTTTACCTATTGTCTGTTCACGGATACATTAATGCATACACTTATTTAGGACGACTAAAATAAATATTACTTCACTGAAACTTTTTATTACTGCTGACTGTACCTAAGTGAGAAATTTTGGTTGATCGGTGTCGTTGATTTACATTCAAAAACCTACGACAAATAGAATTGTTTTACTAGCTGTACCTAAGTGATAAAATTTAATTGATTTTACATTCAAAAACCTACGACAATTAGAATTATTTTACTAGCTGTACCTAAGTGATAAATTTTTGTTAATTTTACATTCAAAAACCTACGACAATTAGAATTATTTCACTAGCTGTACCTAAGTGAAAAATTTTCGTTGATTTTACATTCAAAAACCTACGACAATTAGAATTATTTTACTAGCTGTACCTAAGTGATAAATTTTCGTTGATTTTACACTCAAATACCTACGACAAATATATTTATTTTACTAGCTGTACCTAAGTGATAAATTTTCGTTGATTTTACATTCTAAAACCTACGAGAAACTACTGTACCTATATATGTGATTTTTTTGGTACATAACTGATAAATTTAAACGAACATTGTACATAAGTGATAAATTTTGTTCGATTGGATTAGTTGACTTTTATTCAAATGCTTACGAGAAAATATTATTATTTTACTAGCTGTACCACAAAAGAAATAATAGAAAAAGGTGAAATATTGTTCGATTGGTTTCGTTGATTTTTATTCAAATATCTACGAGAAGATTCCTCCTACGTGGTTGCGCCTTGGCGTTATATCCGGGGGTCGTGGGTTTGATACCAACCCATGGCAAAAAATTATTAGTTCGTTTTCCTGTACAGTTTGGTTTAACATGGTTTGGGTGTTTATAAAATATAATATGTAATATATCGTTGCTACTGGTACACATAGTACAAGTCTCGAGCTTAGTTTGTGACCAGAGCCATATGTGTAAATTTGTGTTACATACAACTACTAGAAAATATTTTATTATTTTACTAGCAGTATCTAAGTATTATACAACGAGGCTATTTCATCATAAACACCGCAACAAGCTCGCCACTTGTTAGGTGTTGCCTCCGAATACCATCGGCGAAATGAGGATGGGTTAATCCCTCCGCTGGGACCCTGAGGCTGTTTAAACGGTTTTCGGGAGCCAAATAGGCACCCGTGATGGTATTTAATTTTTTTTTTTATCTAAGTGTTCAATTTTTTCGTTGGTTTCGTTGATTTTTATTCAATAACTAAGAGAAAACATTCTTTTAGTATCTGTACAAGCTTTCTTAGACAAAGTAAGTAGGTATATTAGCTGTCTGCAATAATTGCATACCTTCTTATTTTTGCGTTAAAAATAATCAAAATAACACAATGAAGTTAAAAACTGTCTTTGAAATTTGAGTATTATTGAATATAAAAGAATAAGAACGTAATTAGTGTCTACCGCTGTAAACCTATACCTATACCTAGCTGAAAACAACTGTGCAAATTGACCGAGTTTCATGCGCCTCCGTCGATATTGCCGTGAAAATATATTTGGGTACCTAAATTATTATAAATTCTAGATTAAATTTATCACATTGTGACTGTGAGATTAGCTACTTAGTAGTACAGAGTTGGAAGGCCAATATACCAGTTAACCCCACCATACAAAATAATTGGTATAAGTAGTCCACTGATAATAAATACTTTCAATTTTAAAAGATTTTATTTTATTTTATTGGAGCACGACATGTGACTTTGTATCTACCTGGTGGTGAGTAGATCTACAAAGTCCATGAATGGGGACAATCAATAATTGTTCTTAAACAATATTGATCGCTCCCACTATGTCGGCTAAATGATGCGATTACGAAATAGGGGCGACAATGATGATAGACGAATATTCATCTATTCCTTTTGAAAATTGAAGAATTTTAGGTTCTCTTTGCAAAGAGTCCGGAGCTTGGTTAGATGCCATTCCCTCTGCTATGCTAGGAACCCTTCTAGACAGACATACCATTCGCATAGCTACATCACTCCGTATAGGGGCTCCATGTTCAGGCTATACCTCTGTGTTTGCGGTGCCAGATTCGACAACACTGGTCTTCGGTCAACGGATTATCGTTTTAATTGTACGGGCTGGATATCCGACCATGCCAACATAAATAAAATTATTAAGAGCAGCGTCTGATCAAACATTTCCCATACATTCACGACCTTTTGGTCCTAACGTTACCCCCCCTTAAACATTCATAGATTTTTATGATTTTTGGAGGCGTTATAAATATGAACTATATCTAGGCTCGTACTTTTCCTTTTTTTAATATTTAGTGTAGGAAATATTCGAAAAAAATCGCAAAAAAATCCCTCACATTAAAATAATTCCTATAAAATATCAAGACAGAAAATTAAAAAAAAAGGGAAACGTACAGTCATCGTTTATTTTCTCTTTAACAAAATGAGACCATTTTTTTTCGAATCCATTAAAGTTTAGGGGTAGAAAACAGTTTTGGCCCGAACGTCGTTTTGCTGCCTAAATTGTAGATATAATCTCATACGTGCTCTTTCTATATTGAGGGTCGGGGGGAAGGTTTACATAAATGTATGGTAGCCGACTCATCGTCATGAGCAGGAAGAGGTAATACTTTGCAGTTGAATCAGCATGAGCATCGAAGAGCCTCATCAGACAATCTCAAGAGTTCGTTGGAAGGAATGTTTGTTTCCCACGGAACGGTGAGTTCTATAAGTATTACTTTCTTCAAGCACCGAGAGTATACCAGTATGTCTGGTCTAAAGGCTGAAACTGTCAGTTCATCTGGAATTTCGTAATGTATTTTGAATGTATCCATGAATATTTTTCAGTTTCAAAGAAGTCAGAATATTGTCCAGGATTGAGAAAGATTTACTTTGAGTTTTCTTGAGTTGTCCCTCCATTGCAGAAGTAGTTATTGATAATTCATTTGGATAATCAATAAATGAATCTGGCTCTGGCAATAATGAGACTGAAAAATACCCTTTTTTAGGTGGAGTCTTGCACCCAGCTAGTATACCTATGCCTGACAGTCCCTTCGGCAAACTCGCATAATGTCATACATATATTTATATACATATCTTTTGCTTTTCCCCATCTTACCAGATTACTCTGGTCAGGTAGGGACATTTGAAAGGATTTAAGATAGAACTAAATAAGTGCCGGAGACCATGAGTGCGCCATTTCAGGGCTGGAGGTTTTTGCATCTGTATGCATTTGCAATCTATTTTATTATTCTCGGTGCTTTATCGTCAGACTAAAACCTAAATATGACTAGGTCACTTGACGGCTTTTGCATCTGTATGAATTTGGAAGGTCGGGAAATCTATGCGTCAAAACCTACTTCATTCAAAAAAATCTTTATATTTCTAAAAGGCAATGCTGCTATAGATCTTGGAACACTTAGGTACTGCTGTGACTTTAGAGGATTAAAAAAAAACTGGTAAGTATTTTTTTTGTTAATTATTATATAGGTACCTACATAGTTAATTAAATTTATCTTAGGCTCCGTGTAGTACATACATAACCACATTGTTACATTGAAGTAGGGTTAAATGTTTTACATGAATAATCGAAATTTTGAGTGCTGTAAAAATATAAATGAAATAAAATCTGATTTAAAAGAAATGAATACATAGCAAAAGTCAAATATCTCAATATATGGTTTATTTTAGCCGCTTATGCCGCGAAGATAACCAGAGTTTGATAACAGGAAAATATATAATAATAGTGAATAGGCATCTTAAGCCGGCATAATGATGGCAACCAGCGGTGCACCTGTATGCATCCGCTTGTTGCTATCATTCATGGATATTGCATACTGCTTAACATCAGGTGGATGCAAGGTCACATGTTGAGCTCTCATTAAAAAAAAACAATCTTGTTTGACGCAGTTTTCAACAAAAAAAAAGTTTCTTGATAAACTCTATATAATCTCGTTAACTTTGACGAGCCTTTTAACCACTAACGCGCTTTAAGCAACTCGGTCTTAGTCTACTAATGATATCCTATTAAAGTTTATCTTTATTAGTTATTAACACTTAGTTGTTATCTCTACTGAGTAATTAAATACTCATTGTACCTAAAACCAAAACAAACAATTTTCCTAATTTTATTGTTTGCAAAATTATCTGTCGGTCGTTTACTAAAGTCTTCGTAAAGATGGCATCGATTAAGTTTTTGTAAGTAAATATCATTATTTTTATTCATATTTAAATATTTAGCTAATGCGCTTAACGACTCATATATTTTCATATACTTAGTAGGTAAATAACTTTTGTTTTCCTTTATTTAAAAAAACAAAAACCAACCAAAAAAAATCTAATTTTACAAGTATTTCTCTGCCAAACTTTAAAAATAGTTTGTCGGCAGATTGCTCTCGTAAATTTTTTGGTACTTAATTATAACACAATTTTTATTTATTTTAAATAGACACAAAACCACAATAACAGTACAGGCTTATAAACTGCTTACTTTGGAAGAAACAATTTAGGTTTAAATATTTACTAAATATTTGTGCCGTTTGAAGTCGACATACAAACATTTTTTCTAATTTTATTGTTTGCAAAATTATCTGTCAGTCGTTTACGTTTACGTAGTCTTCGTTAAGATGGCAATGGAATAGTGGGGTCCAAAAACAAGTAAACTTGAAAGAAATAGGTACATATCTCGTAAATTGGTCGTAGTCACGGAATACAAGCCCCCCAATAATGAAACAAAATTTGACAGATCGCTGTCGTGATCGAATGCAATTGGAGCTGTCATAGTCTTTATTGCATTGGAAATAAGAGCGATGACAACTCAAACTATCAATACATTGATAGATCGCTTTCGCTGTTTTATAATTAGGCCCCAGAATGAAGAAACCAATTATGCGTAAGCGATAAAGAGAAAGCTAAAAATTTAATAAATAAAATTTCAGATTAAATATCAAAGAACCTACTGAAAAAAGAACTATTCCAAAATCTTTGAAATTTGGAGTAGCTACTGCTGCTTTTCAAATAGAAGGAGGATGGAATGCTGCAGGTAAAAAAAAAATATCCTATGTAATATTGGTTCCAAATGTATTTTTAACAACAAATAACACACTCCTGCTAGTATTAAAAACTAACAGCGATATTCATAAAAACTTATTGAGTCCTTGAAGAACACTAACTAGACTTTAGTTATAGTAGGTTTTGTCTCTTTTTTATAAACAAAAATAAATATGCGTAAAAGATGCAACACCTATTTTAACTAAGGACTCAATGAATTTGAATGGTTATAAACTAGTATAGATACCTAGTTGATCTTGACACTAATATGTACAAAAGGGTCTAACTAAATCAAAAAATAGCCTCAGATAAAAAAGTTTCCAAGTCAAAAATTAAAAAAAAACGACAAACGCCGTGTAGGGTATATATTTTGCTTATAAAAGATAAGCAATATATATACCCTAACAAAACAATTTTTATACGGGTGGTCAGTTTTATTTATTTATAAAAATAAGCTTTAAAAAAATATCATAAAAATATGAATGTCTCCTTCCCTTTGTCACCAAAGTTTACAGATCAATTAAAGAAAATAAAATATAGGTATTATCTAATGGGTAGCTCATTAGATAATGTTAGATAAGTTTCTGTTATATATAACAAAACAAATGACGGGTGTAATTAAAAACATGTTGTTTTAGATAAGTCCCCGAGCATCTGGGATACATTCTGCCATCAAGATCCAAGTCCTATAAAAGATAACACTACAGGAGATATAACATGCGATTCTTATCATCTCTACAAAGAAGATATAAAAATGATTAAATATCTCAACGTAGATTTTTATCGATTCTCAATATCCTGGCCTAGAATCCTACCTGACGGATTTTCCAATAACATAAGTGAAGAAGGAATTAAATACTATAATAATGTTATTAATGAGTTGCTTAAATATAATATAGAACCTGTAGTGACAATGTTTCACTGGGATTTACCCCAAAATCTTCAAGATTTAGGAGGTTGGGCAAATCCTTTAATCGCAACCTGGTTTGAAGATTATGCAAAGATCATTTACAGTAAATTTGGTGATCGAGTAAAGACTTGGATAACTATAAATGAGCCTAAACAAATAATTTTGTTTGGGTATGGAACTGGTAGATTTGCTCCGGGTGTTAAAATGAGTGGTATAGGTGATTATTTGGGTGCAAAAAATATTTTAATGGCTCATGCTAAAGCTTATAGATTGTATGATACTGAATTTAGAGAGAAGCAAAAAGGTAACTAGACCACTTTTTTTTTTGTTTATAACATTTGCCTCTCCTAATTAGTTATTTAAGTAGGTACCTAAATATTTTTGTGTACCTGAAATATTTTTAAATTCAGGTACATGTGGCTTATCAATAGCTACAGACTACAGAACTGGTATGTCCGATGATCCTGATGATGTGGAAGCCGGGCTAGATGCTATGGAATTTGAGGTAGATATAACATCATCATCTTAGTGAGGTAGTTCTATTTTATCTTATTTTAATCCTCTCTGGATGTAGGCCATTCCCAAGTACGTTAGTGTTGGATACGTTTATTGTTTGGTAGCCAGCTTAGGTATCAGGTGGTTAATGAATGTGTTTATATAAAGGTATATGACATTATACATTACATTAACAGACAGTTTGGTACAACTCAGCCTTTATCTAACGATTGAAAAATCAGCCCTAAGGCTGAGTTTTAGCAAACTGTCTGTTAATGTAATGTAAAAATTAAAATTAAAAGTGGCGTCGAGTGTACCAATTTTAATTTGCAGTTCGAATGACAGCAACATTCGACACCATTTTTAATTTTAAACGTAACATTACATTAACAGACACTTTGGTGCAACTAAATCTTTATATTCTTGATCTTCTTTCTGCATATTTGTTGACGTTGTTCCTAGATGAATAAATAATATAATTTCTGTCTACTAACATTTACCTATTACTGTCTGTCTATTTGTTATATGAGTGTGGTTTACTATCCAATACATTATATTCTTATGTGATTGTGGCACAAAAAATCTCATTGTAAAACCTGCTCTGCTCTTTTACAATATTGGAACAGCTCTTATTGTTAATTCTTATGATATTTTAAATACCAGTAGCTCTACCATCGGTTTTTGCTTTCCTTAACTTTACGTTATAAACATTAGGTTCTACCAATAGGAGAAAGTTATGTCCTGTCTTGAAAAGCAAACCTATTGGTAATTCGTCAGGTTCCTAACATAACGGTATCAAAACTCATGGTAGAGCTACAGGGGATAATTTTTTTAGGTTGGTCTCTATGCCCATCCAATTTTCACGTCTAAAGGGGGATGGCCAGAAAGAGCTCAGAAAAGGATAGCTAAAAAGAGTATTGAACAAGGTTATGCCAGAAGCAGGTTACCAGAATTGTCCGAAGAAGAAATAGAGTTTATTAAAGGAACCAGTGATTTTTATGGATTTAATCATTATTCCACAAGGTAGAATGCTCGATCAGAAAACTTGAATCGTGTCCTGGATTATGAAAAGATATTTCTAGTTTAACATCCTTTACCAAAGTTTCAGGCTGATATTTACTTTCATCATTTTGGAAAATCCTCGTTAAAAAATGTATCTTTGGAGGGTTTCCTCTTCTTTCGTCAAGATTAGAGACATTTGCTAAACAGATTCCTAGATTTTTTTTTATTTGTACACTGCATTTGACTTTGTATCCGTCTTATGGTAAGCAGAACAAAAATCCATGAATGGGATCGATCAATACATTGTTGCTCGCTCCCACAATGCCCACGAATGATGCGGTGAATTTTCATTACAAGTCTACTTAAATGGCCTCCTTGCTTTATCCTCAAATTAACTGTCCGCTACGTAACCCAATTCTAAAAGGAGAATACTAGCTAAATAAGAAATCGATGCTATATCGCCTGAAAACCGGTAAACCCACGAACTAAACCAGACATGACTAAGTCACTTGACGGTTTTTGCATCAGTATAACGTGTACTCGTAGATCGTGTATATCAAATACTAGCTGTTCCCTGCGGTTTCACTCGCTCTTTAAGATAAAAAAAAATCGGGTTGACAATAAAATATAGCCTATGTTACTAGTATAGAAGAATTTTTAGGTGTTTTTTTTTAACCGGTTCAGTAGTTTCTTTATAACAAGGTTAAGCACATGACAACAAGGCCGGATCTGGGATGGGTGACCGCTTTATACAAATAGGCTATACCATTATTAACACCGCAACAAGCTCGGCACTTATTAGGTGTTGCCTCCGATTACCATCGGCGAAATGAGGACGGGTTAATCCATCTGCTGGGTACCCTGAGGTCGTTTAAAACGGTTCGGGGGTCAAAAAGAGGCACCCGTGATGGTATTTATTAGTTTATCCGGAATAAAACAAAGAATAAATTACTCTCTTTATAATAGTATATATAAAAAAACCGTGCTGTCCAATGTCAAAAACCCTTTCTCAAACTCCTATTGAAAAGTATACTGTTTAGGTTTTGTTGTTATTTACAGCTATAATTTATTTTTCAGGAGTTTTACTAGAAAAGGTATGAACGACACCGATTTTCCGGTACCGTCTTATGATGATGATTTAGGTGCTAGAGGCAGTTATATGGAAGACGTTTATAATTTTGAACAGGGCGCCGTTCCTCATGTAACAGTAAGTTTAAAGGCAAAAATATTTATTTCATGCAAAAAATTTCGATAGAAATTCAGCGTGGAAATGCAGCCAGCAGCGTCCTCGGTGCGGCATCGGAAGATCTCAACGAAATTTTTTATTTATACTTTTTGACAGATGTTTGTTTGCATGTGAATATCTAGCTACAAATTGGAATTTAAATAATTATTTTATATATTCATATCTGCTATAGTTTTAAAAGTTCGATTAAACCTAAAAAATAACATTGGTGTAACTAAATTCAGCTTTGGTGTGTTTAGTTTGAGGTTGTAAATTAAATTAATATTGTGATATTATAAAATTCTATTTAAATAAATATTATTATATATACATATACTTATGTATTTAAATAATAGTTAATTAAAAAATATTGATTTATTATAGGTATAATGATAAGGTAGTAATATTTTTAATTTCAATTATTTAATCCAAAATAGTGCTTCTTGTCAAAAACTGGTATGGCTGTGTTGAATGAAACGGCGGTCACGCTGTTTTTTGATGTTACCACGAAAAACTGCTTGCGCTACCGATCGGAACGCAGCGTTAGTCTTATCAAAAGTTAGAATATATAAATAGTTTTTTTTATAAATCTAATTAGGATCGAGTAAGAAAATTTTGTAACCCTACGTTTTAAAAAAACATACATATACATATCATCACGGGTGCCTTACAACGCCCGAGACCGCCTAGACGGCCTCGGGTACCCAGCGGAGAGGTTTTAATCCCACCTCGTCTTAGCCGATGGTATGAGTCTACACCGAACAAGTGGCTAGGTCGTCGCGATGTTTTGAATAGACTCAATAACCATCTATAAACAGTTTCACAAGTTGGTATAGTGAAACCGGGACCGACAGCTTAACGTGCTCTCCGAGGCACTATAGTGGTGTTGTCAAACAAATGTACATATTTTTTTAAATTAAATACTCGTTGGTACACACCGGGATTCGAACCAAGGACTAAGTGGTTTTAAGTCCAAGGTCTAACCAACTCAGCCACCAAGTTTATCAATATAACCTTTAAAATACTTCTTTAATCTTTGTTTTTAAGGTAATTCCAGAAGGCATTAGAGCGGCATTAAATTGGGTCAAAAGCAACTACAACAATCCACCAATAATGATAACAGAAAATGGTTTTGGTACTTTATATGACGATAATGACCAATTACGCATATCGTATTATAGAAGATATTTCAACAACGTTCTGGATGCTATCGAAAAGGACCACTGTGATATAAGATGTTATACCGCATGGAGTCTTATGGATAATTTTGAATGGAATTCGGGGCTATCGTAAGTAACTAAGATGAAAAACCATCAAATGACCTAGGTAAATGTTTCGGTTTTAGTCTGTGGGTTTATCGTTTTTTTTTTACATGTAGGAAAACATAAGCTCTGGGCTTGTACTATGTGTACCAGAAACAACGATATAATACTAGGTATTATTTTAAAAAAAGACTCAGACCATGACAAACTGTATAGAAAAACGTACTATTTTTTGCCATGGGTGAGAAACGAACACACGACCTCTGGATACAATGCTAAAGGGTAATCAGTCAAAGCAGCGAGAATATTAAAGTAGACTCTTAAGTCTTAATGTTAAAATACCTTCATTATCGCTCATTTCGTAACCGCACCCTGAAATCAGACTACCATCTGGACAATAAACCGATGCAATAGGCTCTTGAATACCGGTGAACCAGAGCCCTTAAACAAGAAAATGTTTAAACCAAGTAGATACAGAGTCAGATATCGTGTACCTACTAATTAAGAAAAATAAAAACTTTAATAACCTTTTTTTATCATTTCAGAGTAAAATTCGGTTTATTCGAAGTTGATTTTAATGATGAAAAGAGACCACGAAAAGCTCGAGCTTCGGCTAATTGGTATCGACATACTGTCACCACTAGAATTTTGGAACCCACTTATCAAGCCTGTGTTCCTACATAAACAAATAAATAAAACAATATATAATTTTATAAACAAGTGTTTTTTCTTTGGTTTAAACTTTTGAATTTTGGCGGCACTATCTTAACGTTCCGTTTCCTTCCTAATGAAGAAATCCACACAAACCACCTTTATAATTACCAATGATTGACAAATTAAAAAACATATAAAATTCGATAGTTTTAATAGATACTATAAACTTAAATTAAATAAGAACTGTTATGAGTTGCTTACAACTATTTTTTGTCATTATTCAGGCCAACCTTCTTTAATCATATTTTATAACAATGATATGAAATGGAACGGTAAAATCCGACCAAATAAAATTACATCTTCTATTATACACCTTTCTTTTTATTCTTATGGAACATTAATGTATTAGAAAGAGATAAAATCAAGTTAATATAACTTTATATTCAAATGAAACAATGTTATGTTTTCGTTCGAGTTTTGATTTGAAGTTTCAAATGCGAATTGCTAGTGCGATTTTAATTTTTTAAGGAAAATATTAGATGAAAAATGTATATTTATGAATTACCTTACGAAGTAAATAAAGAGCTGTGTCGTTTACTAGATCACAATGACGATTGGAAGGAGTTAGCCGGAATACATATGAAATATTCAGCCTTTGATATCAACGTAAGTGAAATTAGTGAATATATTTTTACATAACTTCGTATTTGGTTTTCCCCACATACCAAACGTTTGGACAAACCCATACTAAGCCTCTATTGTGTGAATTTGCCGCATATAATTAACCTAAAATGAGTTAATAAACCATAGTATTATGGCAAATTAATACCTACTATTCAGTATTTTAACAATCTAAAGTATTATTTATTTATTAATCAGTTGGTAAACTATCAATGACACCAAAGTACCTGAAGAATCACGTTTGTCTTTATTTCTTATGTGACTGATTAAAAAATACTATGTGTTATACACAATAAGAAGAATCTAAACAACTGTCTGGAGCCCTTTTTATTGCCCTCTTTATATTAATACACTTTAATGGCCTTATTCATAAAAACTTATTGAGTCCTTCAAGAATACTTTAGTTATAGAAGATTTTGTCTCTTTTATTTAGCAAAAGAAATGAATATAAGGAAAAGAGATAAAACATTCCATAACTAAAGTGTTCTTCAAGGCCTCAATAAGTTTTTATAAATAAGGGCATTGCTTTGTACCCATATGATATAGTTATTGTTTTCACTTGAATCACAATATACACAATCAACTTTAACTTTCTGTTAACCCTCATTTTTTTTTTAATAAAGCAGGACATGTGACCTGATGGTACGTGGCAATGTAACATCCAAGTATGTTCTCAACCAATAGTAGCAATGATGCTTCAATTGGTTGATTCCACTATGTCTGCTTGAGAAACTTATTCATGACTCGCTTAAAGGGCTAGATTAAGGATAAAAGGCTATCTTATGGCCAATTCTCATAATCAAAAGTAACTGTTAGTAATTACAATACAAAATAAATAATAATAAAATGTTAACTTTGGTACCTTGATCTGTAATTTTTATGAGCGAATGTTCTTAGCAATCCATGGCTTCACAGCGGATGCCGGGTCCATCGCATGGTTGAAAGGCAGGGGAATGAACTGCAGTGTTCCCGGACTTGAGACCGCGAAGTAGGTTTAAAGGCCTTTTGAACTCTCACCTGCACTGTTTTCAGTACCCTCTCTACTCGACCAAATACTATAAGATCCTGTTAGCGCCATCCTGGAAACACATTCCATAAAAGTTCTGATGGCTGTTCTCGGAAGGCCAAGATCCTTCAATAGACGGTGCAAAGACTTTGCTGGAATTCCTCTTGCACCAACTTCCACTGCATAAAGTTTAAATCCGTTTCTAGTAATTTCGTTTGTGAGATCAAAATATTTGTTTGACTTGATGTTGTGGTCCTTAGGTATGTTTGTTTCCCACGGAACAGTGAGTTCTATAAGTATTACTTTCTTCAAGTTCCCGAGAGTACACCAGTATGTCTGGTCTATAGGCTGAAACTGCTAGTTCGTCTGGAATCTTGTAATGTATTTTGAATGTATCCATGAATATTTCCCAGTCTTGTGCTTTGTCCAGTATTGAGAAAGGTTTACTTTGACTTTTCTTGAGTTGTCCCTCCTTTACAAAAGTAGTTAGTCTTTCATTTGTTGATAATCCTTTTCTGGCTCTAGCAATACTGAGACTTCACGAATAATTTCTAGAACTTTATCATGTCGGTGCGAATAATGACCTTTTTCAAGTAGAGTCTTGCACCCAGAAAGTATATGTCTGGCAGTCCCTACAGCAACACCGCACAATGTGCATATCTTATCTGTTGCCTTCCCCCATCTTACCAGATTACTCTGGTCAGGTAAGGACATTTGAAAGGCATTAAGATAGAACTTAATAAGTGCCGGAGACCAATCGTACATGAGTGTGCGCCATTTCTGGGCTGGAGGAATACAAACTTTCCCCAAAGTAAGCCATTCATTCTGTACTTCTAGAGTCATCGCGTGAACTCTGTAGCCATGCTCTTCATCTTCCCTAAGGAAAGATTTAATAACATCTTTATCACATTCCTTTTTCTTTCAAGCTAACCCTCTTTTGCTGATCTGGGCACCGCTCATAAATGATTTATGAAACTGAAGTCTTGACTCCATCTCAGAGGCCAATGAGTCTTTTGGGAGAGGTGCAATCAGATTATCCCGAGAGTTACTCAAGATTTGTTGCTTGGTTACACGTAGATGTTTGTACAACTCAGATGGTTTTTTAAAATTCATCCCAAATTGTTGCTGTTCCCTGAACAGCGTAGAGGAGTCAGCGCCCTGTGCTAATCCAAGCCAAGACTTATGTTTTCTTATGGCAGTTGCATCCAGATTTACCAGAAGAGTTTTGTTGAAGTTGTACACAAGAAAAGACCATGTTAGACTAGTTAGATAGTTGTCATAAATCCAAGCTTTCTTGACAATACTAATTGGCTGTTGATCTACCTTGTTGATGTCAATATATAGTGGAGGTGTGAATATTACTTACTCGATTCCAAATACATAGCTGATGGTATTAAAGAATATAAACTTGCAAACTTTATTTTTTGTATAAGTACTGTAACTCTCACTACTTATATCCATTGACACAATCTTATCTTAAATATTAATTGTAAAATTATTACGCAAACAAATAGGACCTAGATATTTAAAAAAAAATATAGTTACCCAAACTGTCTTTGGAAAATCCTACAGGAAATATAGTTTAGTTTTCATTTATTAATGAAAACTATGGTACACATAATACAAGCTTAAAGCTTAGTTTGTCCCAAGGACAATGGTTTAGATTTGAGATAAATATACAATTTTCCTAATAGGAAATAGAACAAGAATCCCGCAGACAAAACAGTTCACCTTCCAATCAGCTATTCATAAGATGGGGACAGCTAAACCACCGAGTAGAAGAATTGTTTATACTGCTGCATCGTATGAAGCATGTCTTGGCCATGAGATGTCTTCTGGCTGTGGTTGATGATAGGTTCCAGAAGCTGTTGAGGAAGCAGGATAATGCTAGTAAAGGAAATGGGGACACTGGCTGTATTGATGGTTTGTAATTAATAAGTTAGACATTTAGAAATAACTAGGTATTAATAAACTTAAACCTTTTTTCTTTTGTCATTATTTACATATTTTATATAATTATCTTCTTCTTTTTTGCTAAATCATTCTGCTTTGAATTATTTCCAAATAAAGTTCATTTATTAAAAAACTTGTTTTAAATTTTAATTGATGTTTTCCAGCTGTACCTATAAGGAAATTTTGACATACAAGTATATAGCCATTTCGCTCAATTTCAGACTTATAAATTCTGTTAAATAGACACTTGAGATACACTGACAAAACATTTTATACAAAATAACACGCTTTCTAAGTTAAAATCAACTTTCAAATACTAAATGGCTAAAAGTATTTTATTTCCTACAAAGAAGACTTTCTAAATACAAACATAGATGACATCAAGTTTCCTTTTATGTATTTTATTTTAATTTAATATTTTGTTTTTGTAGAAAATGCAAATAAACGATACAATCAGAGAGTGGGCGGGAGTTGCTCACTGCCCTTACCAGTTATGCTAAATGAAAAGGTAAACATTTTTTTTTATTACATTGCATGCGGTTATCTGACTATAGTAAGCTCCCCAATTAGGCACCTACAACCATAATAAGGAGGGCCATAATCAGGGGTGCCGACTCCGTGGGTGCTCGAGGGCTAGAGCACCCATGAAAGCTAAATAGTGGGTGCAGGGCACCCATGACCAGACATAAAAATGGGTCAATATCCGGTTTTATAGGCATAGAGGTACTTACTTACTAATATTACAAATGCGAAAGTAACTCTGTATGTCTGTCTGTCTGTTAAGTTTTCACACTTAAAGCGCTGAACTGATTTAGATGAACATTGATATGGAGATAGTTGAAGACCCTAGAAAGGAGATAGGGTATATCATATCCAATGTAGGTAACTTTGTGTTACCATTTTGCCAACGTTTATAAAATGCATCATCTTTTAGTCCTACTTCTATATATTCATAAAATGAGCACCCACGAGCTAATCTAAAAGCCGGCGCCCCTGGCCATAATAAGATGTAGGGGTTACTTAATCTAAAACGCCGCGCCCCTCCACTAAATATAAAGGTTCTATTATTTATATTAATGAATAATAATAATATGCAGGACAATTTACACATAGCTCAGCGGCCACATTCTGGTTTTTACAACGTGATCGTTAGATTGTCAAAATAACGATTTCCGCTATTAGCGATTTCTCCTTCAATCAGAGTAGTTTTGTTATCTATTATTAAAAAAATCTTTGATATGCTTATTAATAACTTTTGTTTTCAGGGTATTCAATTACCTACGTCTAGTGATAAAGTAATACATAATGGCAACGGAACCTCCGATGACTCTAGTACTGAGGTAAGTGCATCACTACTATATTGATCGCTCCCACTATGCCGGCTAAACGATGCGGTAACAAATTGGGCGATAAAGACGAATTTGCATTACGAGTATTTACGGGTCTATTTTATTATCTAGCTGTTTTATCGTCAAATCAACTGCCCGTTTCGTAACCACATCCTAAAATGAGACTACCACCTCGACAAAGATGCTGTAGTCTCTTGAAAACCGGTGAACCCACAGACTAAAACCGAAACATGACTAGACCACTTGACGGTTTTTACATCTGTATAGGCTAATTGTATAATAATATAGTAGTCCCAGCCTAGTAGTTATTTAAGTCACTGCGCAACTGATGAAAAGGTTAAGCAGATGACAACAAGGTCGGAACTGGGATGGGTGACCGTTTTATACAACGAGGATATAATATCATAAACACCGCAATACGCTCGCTACTTGTTAGGTGTTGCCTCCGAATATCATCGGCGAAATGAGGACGGGTTTACCCCTCCGCTGGGAGCCAAAAAGGCACCCGTGATATTTCCAGGCACCAAGCAGACCATTTTCAAAAAGCTCTTTTACGCTCATTTTATGAAAGCAAAGATGTCGTTCTGTCTCATACTTGTATTTTGTATGGTATGTTTTATGTTAATATAACTTAGTATGGTATGTATGGTAGGTATATTAATAGTAATTTTTAGTAGTTCTTAATATATATTTATATATATTATCATGCACCCTCACAATTGTCATTACTTGTCCCGAAGGTTGACTGGTAGAGAATGCCGAGCGGCATTAAATCCGCCTTTGTACAGTTTTAGTGCAATAAAGTTATTTACTTAAAATAAATATATTATTTATAGTGGTCCCAAGTGGTCAAGCGGCCCTAGCCTAGTTGTTAAGTCACTGCGCAACGAATAACAAGGTTAAGCAGATGACAGCAAGGCCGGCCATGGGATGGGTGACCGCTTTATACAACGAGGCTATATCATTATAAACACCGCAATAAACTCGCTACTTGTTAGGTGTTGCCTCCGAATACCATCGGCGAAATGAGGACGGGTTAATCCCTCCGCTGGGTACCAAATAGGCACCCGTGATGGTATTTATTATTATTATTTATAGTGGTCCCAGTCGTAATGTTTATTCCATTAATTTCAGGCGTCTTCCAAAGGAATGAATGATGAATTCATAAAACAAGTGCCCGCCATACCTATGATTAAGTATGACGACCTAAAGGAGGCCACGGACCATTGGAATGAAATAAACCTACTTGGCCGAGGTGGATTTGGGCAAGTTTTTAAAGGTATAATATATTTAATATTTATTTCCTTTAAAATTTGTATGATTCTTTGAGAGTAGCCCGAATGGACGTAGCCAGGGGGGGTTTATGATTCTTTGAGAGTAGCCCGAATGGACGTAGCCAGGGGGGGGGTTTATGATTCTTTGAGAGTAGCCCGAATGGACGTAGCCAGGGGGGTTTATGATTCTTTGAGAGTAGCCAGGGGGGAGTTTATGATTCTTTGAGAGTAGCCCGAATAGACGTAGCCAGGGGGGGTTTACGATTCTTTGAGAGTAGCCCGAATGGACGTAGCCAGGGGGGGGTTTATGATTCTTTGAGAGTAGCCCGAATGGACGTAGCCAGGGGGGGTTTATGATTCTTTGAGAGTAGCCCGAATGAACGTAGCCAGGGGGGGTTTATGATTCTTTGAGAGTAGCCCGAATGAACGTAGCCAGGGGGGGTTTATGATTCTTTGAGAGTAGCCCGAATGGACGTAGCCAGGGGGGGTTTATGATTCTTTGAGAGTAGCCCGAATAGACGTAGCCAGGGGGGGGGGGGGTTATGATTCTTTGAGAGTAGCCCAAATGGACGTAGCCAGGGGGGGTTTATGATTCTTTGAGAGTAGCCCGAATGGACGTACCCAAGGGGGGGTTCAAACCCTCTCCGAAATCTATGAAATTAGATAAATATTGGCACGGGAGGGTGCCAATATTTGTAGGCAGGGGGGTGGTGTTGGAGGATGAAAACCCCCCTGAAACTTAATTAACTCGCTAAATTTTTGTGAAGGCGTATCTTACTAATTTAAGAGGCATAAGGCGTTACTTATATATAATAGGTGATATTGCTAATGATGGCGTTTTTTTTGCTCATCAAAAATTCTGGACAAAAAAAAACTCAAAATTAAACGAAGCTTGAACTCCGGGGTCCCCGATACTAAATCCTGGCTTCGCCCGTGTTGTTAAGTGTGAGAAGTGTAGCATTTAGGCAGTGATCTCGGTGTTTGTATTATCTGAAAGAATCCCACAACTTTCAGTAAAATAGCGGTACCCATTTTACTGTTGATTCTTCTTCACTCGATATTGGCAAGACTATATCGTATGCTTTCATACGGTATGTCGCTGTTTCTTTTTCTATCCTAGTGCTTTCCATCTTCTTATCCCACTTTTACTTTACATTCTTTCACTTATAAAACTACCCACTTGAAAAGGTCAAAATAATGCGCAAAGCCTATAGAAGGCCATTAAGTTTAAAAGAAGAAAAAAATTATTTATTATTATTACAGACCTAACAAAATGGTGTTACATAAATAGTACAAACTATCATTTTGTTAACGTAAAAATATTTTTACAAATTAAACAATTATTACAATTAATTTAATTAAAAAAAAAAAATGAAGTTAGTTTTTTAAATAATAGAGTCAACAAAATCTGTTTTTGTACTATAAACTTGTTTAGACCCCTACTATCAATTCTCGTGAAATAGACTTAGTAGTTCACGAAAGAATTCCCGCGGAAAAAAGTGGAACTAACAAAATTGAGGGTAAAATAATAATGTGCTAAATATTAGTACCAACGATGTCAACGTAATTTACGTATTACCAAAAAAAAAGTCGTATTGACCTTAAAACTATTTTTGCTATCTTAAAACTGGCCCTGTCCAAAGATTTTTTTTTCAAAGGGTTGCTATTTTTGAATGTCAGTGAATAGTTTGATATCACCAGTAATAGAAATATCACCAGTAATAGAAATAGCACCAGTAATAGAAATAGCACCAGTAATAGAAATATCACCAGTAATAGAAATATCACCGATGACTAGGAAATCACGATTTATCAAAATTCCTATGTGACTTTTTTGACATTTCAGTGATATTTAACCATCCGCTGACATTCAAAAATCACATCATTACTATGCATTCTTGTGGCATAGAGTATAGATTCTAGATAGATAACATACGAGTATGTTACAAAATTATAGGTACCGATGCGCGATGGTATCTGCCGCCAAAGTACTGAACCGATTGTGGTATTGTTTTGAATCGAAAGAAAAATAAATAAAAATACTATCACGGCTGCCTTACAGATAGACGGCCTCAGGGTACCCAGCGATGGGGTTTTAGCTGACGGCATTATGAGTTTTCATTGACCAAATGGCAATGTCGATCAACGTGCTCTCTGAGGCACTATAGTGGTGTTGTTATATTTATTTTTTTCAAGAAAAAAATCCTGGTGGGCGGTACTCGAACCCACGATCCTCGCTTTCGCACGGTGACCAGGAAACCACTGAGCCAACCAGGTTCCAGTCACCCCTCACGAAATGTATCATTGCCTTATCTGCTTATACACAGACGCCCTCTATATGATTTCTTCTCATAGCTCCTTATATTGGAGTGAAGTTAGAAGTCCTAGTTTCTAATAATAGATGGCAGAGGAGTCTGTTTTTTGTTTTTACTTTTTTATAAATTCCTTATCAGGATAAACTTATATTATTTAAAAAAAAAAGCGGCCACAGCCTAGTGGTTAAGTCACTGCGCAACTGATAACAAGGTTAAGCAGATGATAACAAGGCCGGACTGGGATGGGTGACCGCTTTATACAACGAGGTTATTTCATCATAAACACCGCAACAAGCTCGCCACTTGTTTAGGTGTTGCCTCCGAATACCATCGGCGAAATGAGGACAGGTGAATCCCTCCGCTGGGTACCCTGAGGCCGTTTAAACGGTTCTCCGGAGCCAAATAGGCACCCGTGATGGTATTTATTTATTTATTATTTAAAAAAAAAGTTATAGTGGTGTTGTCAAAACAATGAGTAGGTATGTTTTTTTTTTCATTAATAAACGAGGTTTGAATATAGTTTTTTTTTTTAGGAAAATGGAAATTACTACCTGTGGCTATCAAACGACTTCGCGACTTTGACGGTATAAACAAGGAACTGATCGGGGAAATGTGTCTCAACCAATACAGGCACGACAATATTTTGCCACTCTATGGGTACAGTTTGGGAGGTAAGAAATAAAAAAAAATATGGGTGCCTTACTAGACACCCATACTTTTAGGTTTTTAGGAGATTACTGCATCGATTTCTTGTAGAGGCGGTAGTCTTCTTTCAGGGTGCGGTCACGAAATGGGTGGTTAAATTGACGATAAAGCAGCGAGTATATTAAAATATACTCGTAATGCAATTCGTTTTTGTCGCCGCCCATTTCGTAATCGCATCTTTAGCCGGCGTAGTTGGAGCGATCAATGTAGTTTAAAACAATTATGGATTGGCCCAAATCATGGACTTGGTAGGTCTGCTCACCACCCGGTATTTGTATCTACCGGTTGGTGAGCAGACCTACAAAGTCCATGAATGGGGTCAATCAATAATTGTCACATACCGACCTCCAGTAAAAAAAAAGACGGTCTCAGGAGTTTAATCCCACCTCGTTATAGCCGATGATTGAGTATACCTATACCGAACAAGTGGCTATCTCGTCGCGTTGTTTGGATACTCAATAAACCTATCTATTACACTTTACAAGTTTGTCTAGTGAAACTGGGACCGACAGCTTAACGTGCTCTCCGAGACACTATAGTTGTGTTGTCAAACAAATGTATGTATTTTTTTTATTTAAAAATTCATTGGTTGGTATGTACACACCGGGGTTTGAATGGGGGAACTAAAACTTAGTGTTTTTAATATGAGGTCTAACCAACTCGGCCACCACGTATATATGCATAATATGGTAATAAATAAATAATCTTTTACAATTTTACCGTTACATAAAGTTTTTTTTTTTAATTTTTAGTCTTACTTTGTAAAGTTTAAAATTCGTTTCAAAGTTGTGGACAGGAGTTGTTTTTATTATACTTTGCTAGTTAACTAATAATTTCGTCTGTGTAAAACACGCGGTGAAAACGTTCAGAATGTTTTATCTCATTCTCTCGCAGGCTAAATTATTTATTTATTCATTTATGATAATGATAATTTATTTTTTATGATAATGATTAATCATTATGATAATTCCACCAATATGACAATCAATGCCCTAAGAATTATGTCAGCAAATGCCGACGACCTACAAACGCATTTAGTGCTGTGTTTTTGAATGGTGTTTTTAATCAAAATGCGTGGTATATAGATTCCGGCGCGAGTACGCATTTAACTGCAAGACAGGATTGGATAATTAATTCGTCGTATAAACAGAATATTACGGAAGTAATAGTCGCCGACAACAAAAAGGTTTCTGTTGTCTGTTCCGGCGATGTCAGAATAATAACCTCAACGAGTGTGAATATGACATAGTGGCAGAAGCAGTGTTGTGTGTGTCTAGCTTGACTACAAATCTTTTATCGGTAAGTCAATTAATTAGACAGGGAAATAAAGTAATATTTCACGATAATGGATGCAGTGTACTGAACCGAACTGGTGATGTTGTTGCTACAGCAGCACTAAACAACGGTGTCTATAAATTAGATGTCCCTGAAGACAGCAACATGTTGGCTGCTGTAATGGTGACTGGAGAAACATGGCATCGAAGGTTAGGTCATGTTAATAGTAATTATTTAAATAAAATGACAGACGCTGTTGATGGTATGATCTTGAACAAAAGAATGACAATTAGTAAGTCAAGCTGTGGAATTTGCTGTGAAGGAAAGCAATCACGTTTACCTTTTCCACATGTTGGTACAAGAACCAAAGATTTACTAAACGTAGTGCATACAGATCTCTGTGGACCAATGGAAAATGTATCCATGGTGGTTCAAAATATTTCCTTTTATTTGTAGATGACTACAGCCTTTGTTTATTTTCTTAAAACCAAAAATGAAAAATTAAAATGTTTTAACATTTACAAGGCTGAGGTGGAAAACCAAACTGGAAAGCTAATAAAAATATTAAAAAGTAATAACGGTCTTGAATTTTGCAATAAGGAATTTAATAATGTTTTAAAATCAGCAGGCATAGTGCATCAAAAAACAAATCCCTACACCCCAGAACAGAATGGGTTATGTGAAAGGTTCAATAGAACAATTGTGGAGAAAGCAAGATGTTTGCTTTTTGATGCCGACTTAGACAAGAAATTTTGGGCAGAAGCTGTAAATACAGCTGTCTATCTACAAAACCGAACTGTGGCTTCTTCACTAAACGATGTGACACCATATAAAATCTGGTCTGGAAAGAAACCAGATATAAGTCACTTAAGAATATTTGGAAGTGGTGTTATGGTTCATATAGCTAAAGCAAAGAGATTAAAATGGGACAGAAAATCTGAAAAATGTATCCTGGTAGGATATCCTAATAATGTGAAAGGTTATAGAGTGTATAATCCCAGAACTCAAGCCATAACAACCAGTAGAGATGTGGTAATTATAGAAAAGGAGAATTGTAATTTAGAGAGTTTAATAGAAATAGAGGAAAAGGAAGAGAAGAAAGATGACAAGATATTGGAAGAGGACAAGAGAGTAAGTACAGATTCAGTGGGGGATGAGTTTGATATCACCTTGACAGACAAATCAACCTCAGATGAATCATACAACCCGACTGACTTTGAGGATGCCTTAAGCTCTGAGGAGACAGAAGAAGACATTTCTTTGATGCAAAGACCTATA
Organism: Monopis laevigella; assembly: GCA_947458855.1. NCBI lineage: Eukaryota > Metazoa > Arthropoda > Insecta > Lepidoptera > Tineidae > Monopis > Monopis laevigella. The sequence goes on from OX381599.1 coordinate 9,810,617, forward strand.
CGGCATAAACAACAGGCTAAGAGATATGGTTTTTCTGGAATATGTATCAGTGATGAAATTTATGATGATGTCGCTAAACTTTCATTAGAAGAAGCTCTCCAAGGGCCAGAAAAGGATCTTTGGTTAAAAGCAGTGGAAGAAGAATAAAGTCTTTTGAAGTGAATAGTGCGTGGGAGTTAGTAGACACTCCACAGACTGGTACTATTGTGAAGTGTAAGTGAGTTCTTAAAAAAAAAATTAACAGTGATAATAGTGTTCGTTACCGTGCTAGGTTAGTGGCAAAAGGTTACACTCAAAAGCAAGGCATAGACTATAGTGAGACCTTTTCACCTGTGGTAAGACACACAACTTTAAGACTTTTATTTTCTCTTTCTGTACAATTAGGTTTAGATATAACTCATTTTAGATGTCACTACTGCCTTCTTGAATGGTGATCTCGAGGAAACAATCTACATGCTAAAGCCATGTGGATATATAGATTCTAAGAATGATGGTAAAGTACTTAAGTTAAATAAAGCTATTTATGGCCTTAAGCAGTCCTCGAGAGTATGGTATAAGAAAGTAGATGAATGTTTGTATAATATAGGATATAAGAAATCTAAAATAGAATCATGTTTATTTACTAAAATTAATGATAACTTTAAAACTATTGTAACATTATATGTAGATGATTTTTTTATTTTTTCCAACGATAAAAAGGAAACTGAATACCTAAAGAAAGTTTTATCTTCAAAATTTCAGCTTAAAGATTTAGGTGAGATTAAGCAGTGTTTAGGTATGAATGTTTACATAAATAAAAAAAATGGTATAACTACTCTTAGTCAGGAAAACTATATTAATGACTTATTGAAAAGATTCAATATGACAGACTGTACAGTTGTCAATACGCCAATGGAAGCAAAGTTAAAAGTTAATAAAAGTGAAAGTAAGATATATCATTATCCATATCAAAGACTTATTGGTAGTTTGATGTATTTGGCAGTTTTAACAAGACCTGATATTTCATATTCAGTTAGTTTTTTATGTCAGTTCAATAATTCATATAATCAGGAACATTGGATATATGCTAAAAGAATTTTAAAATATTTAAAGTAAACTAAAAACTATGGCTTAAGATATTGTAAGAGTGACAATGCGTTACTTGAAGGTTTTGTTGACTCTGATTGGGCCAGTGATATAAATGATCGCAGATCATATACTGGCTTATGCTTTAAGTTATCAGGTTGTGTTGTTTCTTGGGAGACCAAAAAACAAAAAACAGTGGCCTTATCAAGCACTGAGGCAGAGTATATGGGTATAACAGAGGCTTGCAAAGAAGCCATATATCTAAGAAATTTACAGTTTGAGATCACAGGTAATATTTATTGTGTGACTATATATAATGACAGTCAGAGTGCACAGAAGCTGTCTGGTAATCCAGTATTTCATAAAAGATCCAAACACATTGATATAAGGTATCATTTTTGTCGAGAATGTGTTAGTAATAAAATTGTGAATATAAAATATTTACCTACAGCTGATATGCCCGCTGACTTATTTACTAAAAGTCTGTCCATACATAAACATTATTATTTTATGAAATTGTTAGGTATACAATTTATATAGTTTTTATTTTGATATAGTGGGGGTGTTTAGCAGGATATCAAAAATAGTTTGTTTGCCATATTTGTGTCCTTAGCCTTGTACCTTTTTTTAAAAGTAATAAATAGTCTCGAATAAAAATTACTCCGGAACGCATTGTTTTATTTTACAAACAAATTCTTCAGCTTTATAATATTAGTAGGTATAGATTAGGTTGGGGAAGTTTGATATACAAACTAGCTGTGCTCGCGACTTCGTCCGCGTGGGCTAGTATATTTTTTTCAATTTATTTATATTAATAAAAATAAAATGCCAAAAATAAAAGTAGCCTAAGTTATTCCTTATTACATTAGCTATCTGCTAGAGAAAGTCCTATTAAAATCGGTCTAGCCGTTTCAGAGATTAATGTACCGTGTATACATCCATATGTATATAATAAAAAGCGGTTATTGTATTATAAACAGACAGTCCAATTTTATTTATTTGTAGTTTTTTTTTTATATTCTAATATTATATAGCTTAAGAGTTTGTTTGGTATCGCAATATTATTAAATATCAATGTTGATCGACCCCTTTCATGGACTTTGTAGGTCTGCTTACCATCAGGGCCAGTCAAGTGCAGTGCGTGCTCCAATAATAGACCTGTGTCGATCATGATCGATCGAATCACAGTAACCCGCTCACGACCCACGGGTGAGTAACCCGATGACGTATTCTAAAAACACCCGATCGTCGCGTTACCCAAGACCCGCTCGCTCTTTCGAGTCGGGGACTCAAGAGACGGGCGACGACACATGAAGAGCGCTAGCGAAGGAGTGAAAAAGAAAGAATTATTTGCTTGGTTGGGGTGGCGAATATAAGACCGCCATACATGAAAAAGATAATAATATAAATATTAGGTACCTCATCATAAAACCGCAAATCGCTCTTGCCAAATATTTCCATAAGGTGCACATAATTAAAAACGAACGCGGCTACATATATACCGAATAATATCTACCTAATTAATAAACATTATTATAAAAAGTTGATCGGTGGGTCGCCGGTCGCAGCGATCGATGCGGCTTATGATGCACTGAGGTTTGTTTACTTCACTGGGTCGTCGAGACCCGCGGGTCGCGGCGATTGGGTGTTTTAACGCGGGTCTCGAAACCCGTGGGTCGTGATCGACCCGGGTTACTAAAAGTGATCGACCGACCCAGGTCTATCCAATAATAATAACAAAAACGTATTACTTTACCAATATAGATTTTTTGTGCTTACTAGGGTTCTGTACATAAAAAAAAGGAGGCAATAGCGGAGAAAATTTGTTTCGCATTGAAATTTTAATATAAGGACTAGTATGGTTAATGACTACAGAAATGCATTTAAATTTATTTTTTGTCTTTCGATGTCACATCCCTAGGAGAGGGAGCATCGATGAAAATTTTTTCGAGCTTTCGTTACGTGCGCTTGCGTAAACGTACTGACGGCGTCAGTCTGACGCAGACAATGCTGCGAGGGACAAACTAATATCTAAATAAAGTTTTAAAAAGACCACTCAGACAGCGACAGCACCCCACTCCCCTTTCCGAAGAAAAGAGCGAACGATCAACGAGGGCTGAAGGTCTGTAGACATGTGACAATCGCGAATGATTCAATCATTTTGATATGGTATTTCCAACTGACCGAGATAAAAACTCACGATCCGAAAAAAGATTCGGTACTTTTGATTGCAATATTTGAAATATATCTTTATCGTTCAATCATATCTTTACCAATCGTTTATATCTTTATATCATTCAATCATATCTTTATCAATCAACTATATCTTTATATCGTTCAATTATATCTTTATATCGGTCAATCATATTTATATCTTTCAATCATATCATTATCAATCGATCATGTCTTTATATTGTTTAATTATATCTTAATTATGTATCATTTTATTATTGCCCGAGATGATGATCTTTTTTTTTTTTTTTTTTGCTTATCAATCAATTCTGGATATCAAAATTATGACTAAAGCCATGTTTTGTAGATGATGACCTTTTTTTTTTTTTTTTTTAGCTTCTTAATCAATTCTGGATACCCAAAAGTATGACTACCTGCTTTGGATATGATGACCTTTTTTTTTTTTTTAGCTCCTCAATCAATTCTGGATACCAAAAGTATGACTAAAGCTAATTTTTCCTGGTTACTACATTTTTTTTTCGAATGCATCCAAATATTATGGATCTTTTTTGATAGAATCCTGGGAATCCAATCGTTATTGCGATTGATCGAATTAGGATTCAATCCTCAAAAAATGGTGATTGTCACATGTCTAAAGGTCTGAGACCCTCGCCTGCCTCACGCTCAGGGCGCCGCGCCACATCTCATCATCGTGGCTTTGGTCGACTCACGCATTGTGAATGTTGCGTGAAGAACTTACTATAGAAATGATCCTATGAAGTAAGGTCTTATCGGAAAATTCGATATCAAAAGTATTTATAGCGGAGTCTTGGTTTTGTGTCGTGCGATATAGAATTTTTGTTCTCGGTCGCGCATTCTGTTGGTAGCTTTAAGAACTATTTGGAGAATATTGATAGTTCCAAAAATAATCAAAAGATGTCGCTAAAATGTTTCATAGTTTGTATACTAGATGTCGTTAGTAGTAATAAAGAACGCACATCATTTCGATTGACTTCGTACCATATAATATTTTGAAAATATTTACGCAGTATCGCTTCTCGGCCTTTTGGCTAAGATCAAAGTGTAGTATCTGTTCTTTTCAGCTTAATATCTGAAAGTTCCCGCATCGCGGGACCAGTATATTAAACTGATTTTTTTACCGCGACGGGATGCTCGGGGCTCGCTCCACTCCCGTCACGGGTCGGCCCGGCATTGCAGTGCCGCCGGGATCGGCCCACATAAATAACCATTATAACCGCAAGAGGCTTGGGGATTGCTCAGAGATACGGTTACGGTATCGTACAGAAAGTATCGATACTCATGACTCTCATGAGTAGTATCGAGCATTTTTTTCATGACCTAGAACGCACACAACAATGTCATGATTAACTTGAGCATTCATATTGCGCCGCTGCTATTCTCACGGAAAAACGCATCTGTGTGCTGTCCGTGTGACGTCTTTACATGGCTCACGCACACATACATCAATTTATAGTGTTGCCAATATTTAAAAAAATCTTGATTTTTTTCCTGCTATAATTGAGTGCAATCATTCGAATGAATACGAATAATTTGAGAACATCCCTTGAATCACGTGGTCTATCATTTTTTTTTTGTTTGTTTTGATAAAAATGCAAATTAGATTAATAAAATATTATTAGGTTTAGAAAAAGCCAAGGGAAAAAGAAAAAAAAAATTATTAGGTCCCCAAGTTTTGCACTTTTATTGTGCATTCTTTTGCTTAAATTGTTTTTTATGTTATAAAATACCTTTATCTCGGAGCCTAACATTATCTTACAAAAGAAATATTCCTCAGGGTGCTTTTGTCGAAGCTACCTATTTACTTTTTGTTTCATGAATTCTTTTTCATAGGTTTTTTGTTTAATTTTGTGGATTCTTTCAGATATATATATATATATGAGGAGCGGCTGGTATATTGTTTTTTTGTGAAAGTCTGTGATCGATTTTTTATTTATAATTAAATATAAACTTGTCCTTAGCCCGAAAAAACGAGGAAGGCACAAATTTAATTAAGAGGTCAAAAAATACCACCAAAAACTCCTGACTCGGGCACTAGAAATTAAAGATTAACTACTTTTGCAAGGAACGGACAACTCAAAGTTAACTTTTCTCAATCCTAGACAAAGCATTAGACAGGAAAATACTCATGGATACGGGAATTATAAAATTCCAGAAGAAGTAACAGTTTCAGCCAAAAGACCAGACATACTAGTATACTCTTGACTGACTAATTCATGGAATACAATCATTCCTAAGGGACCACACAATCAAGTCAAATACTTTGATCTCATGAAAGAAATTACTAAAAAGGGTTTTAAAATTACCAGTGAAAGTCAGTTTAAGAGAAATTCTAGCAGTCTGCATCATCTGCTAAAAGATCTTGGCCTTCCAAGCAAATACTGATACATAGAGATACAAAAACTATCAAGTGACATAGTCATGTTTTGGTTTTGGTCAATGGTTTCCGTTTGACGGTTCTCAAGTGACTACTGCATTAATTTCTTGACGAGGTGTTAGTCTTCCATCAGGCAAGTTTGAGGTCAAATGCACAACTCTGTTTAGAATGAAAAAAACTTCTGATAGGATCACATAGTATTTGATTGGGTAGGGAGGGTAGTGAATACAGTGAAGGGGAGAGTTGAATTCAGAATGGCCTTTACCCTGCTTCGCGGTCTCAAGTAACGGGGAACACTGATGTTTAATTGAACCTGGATCATGCTTCTGTGCAGTGAATCCATGGATAGCTAAGAAAATTGTCTCTCTGAAAGGTTTGATTGTTCAAATAAATTACACCATATAACATGTTCAGATGTTATAAAGCCTTAATATCTAATAGTAAATATAGCTATGTTGCTAATATTAATTTTTATTCTGCTGTTCATCATCATTATTTTATTATGTTAATTTATTATACAAACAATTGTAATATTTAAACTTATTGCACAATAGATTTGAAGTCGCTAGGTAAGTCAGTAAGTAACCTACTAAGTAGTTGCGCTTTTGGCAATGTGTCCGGAGGTTGTGGGTTCGATTCCCACACATGGCAAAAAAGGATTAGTATGTATTTTCTGTACAGTTTGTCATGGGCTCATATGCATTGCTCTATGGTCTGGGTATATTAAATATACTTTGTATTATATTGTTGTTTCTGATACACATAGTACAAGCCTAGAGCTTCGTTTGTGACCAGAGCAATAAGTGTAATATGACCTACTATATAAAAAAAAGTACAAATATAACATTCCTATATCAAAATAACAATAATATTACAATTATACACACATAAATCATAATATTAGTTACAAAATCATGACTAGTAAAGGGTATTTATTGAGAGGATTCTGTTAACTTGGACTTATGAACACACTGAAAGGTTGTTAGCGGTAAACACCTAATATGTTACTGGCTATCCTATTGATTGGTTTAATTCGGTTCTCGGTTTTCTTCTACATATATATCGACAATGTCAATGTCACAACAAATTTAGGCTCACACATCGCTTCACACAATTTGTTAGGTACTAACTTTTAAATAGAAAAAAAGGTTTACAATATATATTATTATGAAATTGTATTGGAGTCTGGAATCAAAATACTCTTTCTATTTCACAATAGGCCTGGAACTACATAGTAATTCCATGGTTTTCTAAAAACTTCTCCAACTTTATGTCAATATAACATTAAAGTAATAACAATAATTGTATGTTTTATTCATTTGCCTGTTTTTTGTTGTTTACCACCATTTACCACTATGGTAAAAATAAACCTTATTCACATCTTTTTGTGAACAAGGTTTATTTTTATTGAAACACAAGCAACTTTAATGACTATTAATTAATATTCTTGACTAAAGTGCAGGAATTATTACTTCATATATAATAAATAATATACATGTATTACTGTGCGGGCTCAAGGGTGCAGTTACAAAATGAAGAATTCTTAGTTATCTGTGGATTAACTGTGCGCGTGCCGGGTTCATTGCATGGTTGGAAGGCAAGGAAATGATCTGCAGCATTAAATTATGTTATATTCCTAAGTAGGCATAGAGTGAATATTAGTTAATGCTTGCATTATATGCATAGTTCTACATTTTTATTTTGAAATAAAAAATAACTTAATCGTAGATGTGAGACTATCAGTGGAGAGTTCCCCAAAGTTGTAACCTAACGCGATGAGAACATTAAATTTAAACTTGCTTTAGGGCTACTGAAATCTTACATTTTGTAGATGAAATAACTGCACTGCACAATATTTTAATGACCCTTCCTGAAAATTTCATGTTGAAAATAAATCTTGTATTCTCCGTGCGGGTGCTGGGTCCATTGAGCGTGGTTGGAAGGCAGGTGAGTGACTGCAGCATTCCTGGACCATGAAGTAGGGTTAAAGGCTTTTAAATTACTCCCTGCACTGGATTCATTACCCTCACTACTCAACCAAACTGACAGCCTCTGTAGACTAGTGGTTGCGCCTTTGGCGTTGTCTCCGGGGGTCGTGGGTTCGATTCCCACCAGTGGCAAAAAAATATTAGTATGTTTTTCTGTACAGTTTGTCATGGTCTGGGTGTTTATAAAATATAATATGTATTATATCATTGCTTCTGGTAGCTTAGTTTGTGATTAGAGCAATATGTGTAATTCGTCCATATTATATTATTATAAATAGCATATGATCATGTTAGCGCCACCTTGGAAACATGATCAATAAAAGTTCTGACGGCTGATCTTGGTAGGCCAGGATCCTGCAAAGACTTCCACTGCATAAAGGTTTTAAAATTATTTCTAGTAATTTCATTTGTAACATCAAAGTATTTGTTTGACTTGATGGTGTGGTCCTTGATCGGTGAGTTCTATATGTATTACTTTCTTCAAGCACGGAGAGTATACCAGTATGTCTTGGATACAGGCTGGAACTGCTAATTTATCTGGAATTTTGTAATGAATTTTGGTTTGCTTGAAGATAATAATATAATAATGTTAATAATTCTTAAAATATAGCATTAATTAGATACCTACCTGTTTTATTTAATATAACCTACCTAAATAACATAATTTTTTAAATAAAAAGAAGACTCGTAACTAGCACAACTAAATATAATCCTGCAGTGAATAATAATATTTTGGAGATACAACATCAGTTTCCAGCCCTCATATGAATAAGTTACCTTGTAGCCATAAACCTATTCATTTAAGTGCTAGAAAAGCAACTCTTGTGATTCAAACCAGATGTTACTGAATTTGCTCAAATGATTCCTGAACATCAAACCTACTATCTTCAAAATTGACCTCCGGCTTGCTCAAACAAAGCCAACATTTTGAGAGGGACTAGGTACTTGTCTATAGTTTGGCCTGCCTGGGCTGACGTCATTAACCTAGATATTTTATGATTCATTACATTTAGAATGCTAGAAGTTTAACCTTCTACACGTACACATAACTTCCACTCAATGAGAACTTTTCCTAGAGGGCCTAGTGATCACAGATAGTCTAATTAATATATCATGATCAGCGTTGCAGTTCCAGTCACTGGTGGTATAGTTAGGTCCTACATTACTGCGTTCTAGTTAGTTCTAGTTCTGCCAGTCATATCTCGCTAATCTTTACTCCAGTTTCTCTCAAAACATACAAAAATCAATGTTTTCAAATTTTTACAAAATAAATGTTTGTTTACATTTTGTTCGTTTTACTAGTGTCAAATCGGTAAAACATCGCTATTTCCACGGACTTTCTCGATGAAAAATTACATTATTATTGCCATACGCAAAACTTTAATAATTATTTTAATCTTAAGTCAACAATATTTACCTAAACAAAATTAAGAAAACATCTTTATATATTATTATAAACATAGTAAATTATATATATTTAAAACATACTGTCCCTATACGAAATACATTTGTTTTTTCACCTGGTGTATAATTTTTTCATATGGTATCTTATTCCGTGAAAATAGCCACCGCCTTCATATTGCCTGCACTATTTTTCGCTTATCCGTCCCGACATAAAGGTAGGGACACGGTATCGAACATAAAGTATCGATACTGTACCCATGAGTAGTATCGAATAAAAAGTATCGAAACGAAAGTACCGATACTTCTAACTATCGAGTACTTTTTTCAAAACCTAGTGTCCACACAATTAAGCTATGATTAACTTGATCAGTCGCACAGACTGCCCCTTACAATTTACGTAATTCTGTTGTCGATTTATTAAAAAATCAATTAAAAAACGCCGTTATCATTAAATCACTTAATATACATCATTGAAATAAATTTATTGTCGATTTATTATTTGATGAGCAAAAGAAAAACGTCATTAAATCACTTAATATGCGGGAAAGTATATAAAAACCATAATTTCTTTTCATTCCCACGCCGATAGATCCTATATCTTGTTATGGAACCATGTGTCGCGGTATCGCATAAAAATATTTTTTCGATGCGATACTTACCACTTTTACTTAATGAGTACTCATTGAGTAAAAGTATCAAGTACAAAAGTATCGGAATCGAATAAAAAACAAAAAACGCCGTTATCATTAAATCACTTAATATGCATCATTGAAATAAATTTATTGTCGATTTATTATTTGATGAGCAAAAAAAACGTCATTAAATCACTCAATGAGTACTCATTGAGTAAAAGTATCGAACACAAAGTATCGAGTACTTTTCCTTTCGATTCCGATACTTTTGTACTCGATACTTTGTGTTCGATACTTTTACTCAATGAGTACTCATTGAGTGATTTAATGACGTTTTTTTTTGCTCATCAAATAATAAATCGACAATAAATTTATTTCAATGATGCATATTAAGTGATTTAATGATAACGGCGTTTTTTGTTTTTTATTCGATTCCAGGAAAAGTACTCGATACCACAAAGTATCGATACTTTTTTCGTGCCCCTAGGCTCGCTCCACTCCCGTCACGACACACGGGTCGGCCCAAATAACTATATAAAATAATCTAAATGTATTAATATCTATATGGATAGACCTTGGACTTAAAAACACTTAGGTCCCTGGTTCGAATCCCGGTGTGTACCAATGAGTTTTTAATTAATAAAAAATTATGTATATTTGTTTGACAACACCACTATAGTGCCTCGGAGAGCACGTTAAGCTGTCGGACCCGGTTTCGCTATACCAACTTGTGAAACTGTTTATAGATGGGTTATTGAGTCTATTCCAAAACATCGCGACGAGCTAGCTACTTGTTCGGTGTAGACTCATATCATCGGCTACGACGAGATGGGATTAAAACCCCTCCGCTGGGTACCCTGGGGCCGTCTAGGCGGTCTCGGGCGCCGTAAGGCACCCGTAATGATATTTTATGTTATATGTATTAATATCGTTGTTTCTGGTCTGATACACTTTATTATACAAGTCTCTAGCTAGACTATAGTTTATGTCCAGTCAGGGCAATATGTTTGTAATGTCCTACATTCTATTATTATGGGTTGTCGGTCGTTTGGGGCCATCTACATCTATAGTATCTGATTTCAGGAGACTACTGCATCGATTTCTTGTTGAGGTGGTAGTCTCCTTTAAGAAGTACGATTACAGAACGGGAAGTTTATTTGACAATAAGGGCCGAGGATAGTAAAATAGATATGGCAAATACACCTTCGCGCCGCCAATTTCGTAACCGCATCATTTAGCCGGCTGGCATAGTGGGGTTGCTAAAAACTGCGACAATATTGTGTTGGTAGATTCCTTTCGTGGAATTTGTACTTTTATTATTTACCTAGCGTTCCTAAGACGATTTGTCAGTTTCATGTGGTAATCAATATATTTACCGTATATTATAGGAATCCGTTTTAGATCAAGTCTCGCTGACGACTGTACGTACGTCAATTCAATCAGTACAACAAACAGATAACAGTAAATAGATAAGTAGTATAATTTCGGTCCCGTTGTCACAATCTTCGGTAGTATAGTGGTAAGTATCCCCGCCTGTCACGCGGGAGACCGGGGTTCGATTCCCCGCCGGAGAGATAAACTTTTTTTTCTCGTTTATTTTTCAATTATATTCCTCTAAGACATATTTTCAAGGTGATTTATTTATTAGGTAGGAATCGATTTGTTATTTCACTACATATATTGTGCTTTACTAGAAGGGATATTTTGAAGATGGATAAAAGTAGATTAGTGGTGGCGCCTTTGGCGTTGTATCCCGAGGCCGTGGGTTCAATTCCCACTCATGGCAAAAAATAGTACGCTTTTTATGTTCAGTTTGGGTATATAATGTGTAATGGTCTGGGTATTTACAAAATATAATAAGTATTATATCGTTGCTTTTGGTACACATAGTATAAGCTTTAGAGCTTGGTTTGTGACCAGAGGAATATGTGTAAATTGTCCTACATATTATTATTATAATAGGTTATTAATTAAAATAATAATAATTTATTTGCAAACAATATGTAAAATATGTTGAATTCTATACTAATATAATAAAGAGAAAACAATTACTGTTTGTTTGTTACGCATAACCTCAAAAAATACTGAACCGATAAAAAATCACCAATAGGAGTCTAGTATCAGCGAGTTATTAGCTGTATTATATTTTATATTAAATTAAACGGCGGCTGTAACGGCAGGCTGAGCTAGTCTAAAAACAAAATATTTTTAGAAGGCGGTTATAAGAGTATTTAAAGCACATATTAATCTATGTTCAGACATAACGACATGATACTCTTACATGCGTATATACTATGCGCGGCGTTAGGCGTTTAAAGAACAATGGGCATTTTTATATGGACCCCTTCCCCAAGTGTTAATTTACAAAGGAATATCTAAATATGTCAACGGTAAATAAGTTAATAAAAAAAAAAGGGAAATGAAAGTTACCTTATAACCTTTATTTAATAACTTATAACCTTATTTAATAACTTATAACCTTTATTTAATAACTTATAACCTTTATCACTTATATACTTATTACTTATATACGTTTGAGTACTGCTTAAAAGGCTTACAAAGCTAGCTTAATTTACTTGACAGGTGTTTTTTTAGTACTTCGCTTTGCTTTGGATTTTTGATGACGTCACAGAAAAAAAGCAAATTACGTCATCGAATTCGCTGCGAACGCTTGGAAAATATGAGTAGTGCAATCAAAGTAAATTGTCTGTGGTCACAATTATTGTGTATCAAATACTTTTTTTTGTTTATTTTATTGTTCCTCTTTTTCACTTAACAGTTTTTGAACTCTATTTTGTATTCTCTTATGAATTTTATATGATTTTTATTTATGCACATAAAACTGTTCGAGTACTCCTGCAAACGCTGAGATTACTTTGCTTCGCTTTGTGTACTTTGGCGGCTGATTAGATTGGCTTAAAGCCTAAGCGAAAAACAGTAGTAAACGAACACACGTTAATAACTTAACCAATGTTTAAATGAATGAATAGACTTAAAATTATGGCTCTTAGTTATATCTGTGTTGATCTACAAATCTATCTTAAAATAACACGTGCAGGCTCAAATTACCAAAGAAGGTTCCAAAAGGTTATTATTATTATCTAATTTAAATGGCCTCTACGTAGATTATATAAACATTAAATATAAGTAGAAAAAGTGGGATATTGGGATGGAAAGGATTTGGGATAGGATAAGGTGAGTATAAGGAAAGGCGACATGCCCGTATGCAAATATAATTCATAATTCATTTATTTGCATTTCATATACACATTACAATATAATTATTATTAGTGATATAATTCGGTGGACATGAACCCTGGTAGGGCATCACAATTTTACTATCTAGCTATATTAAAAAAAATAATAAAAATACCTACCTACATAAACATTAAATTAAAAAACTCTTGCAAAGTGTAAACAGATTTATCATTAAAAAAAAATAGTTTTCTGCAGGTAAGCTATTATATACTTTTATTGACATACAGTGGGTTTCCGAAGATATGGTATAGTCCTGCCAATATCAAGTGAAGTAGAAAGAAGGTAACCAATGATAAAATGGGTACCGCCATTTTATCGAAGGCTAAGGGATTATTTGAGAGAGACAAACACCAAGATCACTGAGATAATGCAACACTTCTCACAATTAAGGTCACTTCGAATTCTTATTCTACAAAATTAGTAAACTTTTCCACAATAATATTTTATATAATTAAATAATATGTAAAGTCTTTGGACTACCTTCAAAGAATCCCGGTTCTAAAAGGTACTAATTACGAATTTTAAAAACAAAGATCGTAAACCCTTTCGTAGCTCAAAGTCACTCGCCGACCGGTTTCTTTTGTTACGCACTACCTGCGCAGGTAGTGCGTGCAAGTCACTAGCTCACTATGATAACGCGAATGAGTTTATTCGTTAGAACAACCATAATAAGAACAATATATTATTATGAATAAGTTTAAAATTTTTGTACTTAGAAATTAAAAAAGTACGAAAAACGATGCTTTTACGAAATAGGCGGTAACAAGGACGAATTTGCATTACGAGTCTATTTTAATCACATCCTTGCTGCTTTGTCGCCGTAATATCACCCTGAAAGGAGACTACCACAAGAACACGGTGCATTGGTCTCCTGAAAACCGGTGAACCCAAAAACTACAACCGAAGCATGTCTAGGTCATTTGACGGTTTATGATGTATGGATTGTGTTAAAGATCAAAAGTTCATATTATAGTATAAACTTTTCATTATTATTATCACACGTACAGCAATATTAACATAAAAAAAACAAAGGATGAGCAGTACAGCTAGGTATAAATAAAATAAACTACAAATGCAAAAACCGTCAAATGACCTAGGCATCTTTCGGTTGTAGTTTTTGGGTTCACGGGTGGATATAGGAGAAATCAAACAACTCTTACAATAACATGTAACCATATTCTGGCAAACAAATTATTTATTATTATTATATGCAACACTACTGTAGTGCCTCAAATAGCATGTAGAGCTGTCGGTCCCAGTCTCACTATACCAACTTGTGAAACTATCTATAGATGGGTTATTGAGTCTATCCAAACATCGCGACGAGCTAGCCACTTCTTCGGTGTTGACTTATACTATCAGCTACGACGAGGTGGGATTAAAACTCCTCCGCTGGGTAACCTGAGGCCGTCTAGGCGGTCTCGAGCGCTGTAAGGCACCCGTGATGTTATATATATTTATTTTATTTCGGACCGCTCCGTATACTAGTGTTTGCTCCTTTGAAGTTGTTGGTCGTGGGTTCGATTCCCTCCTATGGCAAAAAAAAAAAAAAAAAGTTTTCTCATGGTCTGAGTGCTTTTAAATATATAATATGTATTATATCGTTGTTTCTGGTACACATAGTACAAGCCTAGAGCTTAATTTGTGACCAGGGAAATATATGCAAATTGTAATACATTTTATTATTATTGATGATCACTTGATGGTTTTCTATCTGTTTCAGGTCCCGAGCCATGTCTAGTCTATCAGCTAATGGCTGGAGGTTCCCTAGAACAGAGGCTGAAGCGTAAGACTCTGCATCCACCTCTGGACTGGTCTCAAAGATATAGGATAGCGCACGGAGTTGCCAGGTGAGAATAACCTCTGCTTACTAGCAAAATAAACGTCAAATTGGCTTCCGAAAAAAATAAAAAAAGGTAAAATACATCACTCTGGAACAATCTTCCCCTGTCAATACGAACAAAAGTTACTACAGCTTCATTCTTTACAGCTTCATTACCCATCTTCACTATTTTCTCCTTAATAATCAAAACTGTTAACATTTCTCTAATTTTTTTTTTTTTACTGTAAGTATGCGAAATTATTTATTTATGTATGTATATATATCTACTTATTTATGTATGTCTATATATTATTATTTATGTAAGTTTATGTATACATGTTATATTTTATAATACCAGTATGTATTGTCATATTATCTAATAATTTATCTATATACCTTGTATTTTATATTATATATTGCTTTAAATATCACTCTGCCTGTTTTTTTTTTGGTCAATCTCCCAAAGGTTAGCTGGTAGATAATGCCTAAGGCATTAAGCTCGCCTATGTACAATAGTGTTAAGCTTTTGTGCAATAAAGAAAAATACAATACAATAATTTAATCAAATCTATAAATAATATTGTTAAGAAAGAGACACTATCTAAAACGCTTTATTTTATAAATAAGTATTATTATTTATTTATTTTCCGAATATGTACGGTGTGACTAAGTTGGTTAGACCTTAGACTTAAAAACACTTAGGTTTAAACCCACACACCAATGAGTTTTTAACCTAAAAAAATATTTACCTATTTGTTTAACAACACCACTATAGTGCCTCGGAGATACCACATTTATCCAATAGTTTGTTTTTAGCATCTTTTACCCCCGTATTCTAAGACGTGCTCTCCACTCCACTTACACTCAAGGAACGTTTGTCTCAAATATCATCAAATATCAAATCAAAAAAGATAGAATGAGACAGACTATCCTTGAGTGAAAAGTGCAATTGAAGATACAACTTAGAATACGGGGCTTAGTCTATTACAGCATGTAAGTAGTACTCTATTTAATCTGTGATGTTTAGATTTCTGATTTCAAATATTAATATCTCAAAAACCAGTAAATTATTTAAAAAATAAACGAAATTAGTTTCTTATTATAGGCTATATTTTCGAAATAAAATGAAAATTTTTTTATTTTCGTCGGAAGCCCATTATAATAAGCATAAACCATAAGCTAAACTTTAATCAGAATTACATCATATTGATTAAAGTTTAGTTTAGCGTTTAACCAAAATGATGTAGGCGTCATTTTGGTTAAAGTTTAGCTTAACGTTGAACGGCGTAATAGGCCTACTGTAGCTTTATAGCTCTATCTTAAGTTTTTGCAAACAGTTTTTACTATAGTCGCTAGTAACTATATATCAACCAATAAGAGAGGTTTATTTAAAAAATACAGCGATCCTATTGGTTGATCCCTATCTATAGGAACTAGCGACTATAGTATGAACGAGATACACGACACAACCCATACTATGAACGAGATAGCACGTTACGCCATTTATAAACCGTTTTAGTTATTATTGTTAAGGATTTTTTTCATTACATTTTTATCTTTAAAAATTTTATATAAGATTATCCTATAAAGGAATTTATAAAAAATGCATAAATATAAAATACTAAAAAAAGTAAAAACAAAAAACAGACTCCTCTGCCATCTAGTATTAGAAACTAGGACTTCTAACTTCACTCGTATGAGAGAGAGTAGAGTTATTAGAAGAAAGCTAATAGAGGGCGTCTGTGTATAAGTAGATAACAAGCAATGACAAAATTCGTGAGGGCTGAACTGAACCTGGTTGACTCAGCGGTTGAGCGCCTTGAGGTTCGTGGGTTCGAGTCCCGCCACCAGGAATTTTGTTTAACAACACCACTATAGTGCCTCGGAGAGCACGTTAAGCTGTCGGTCCCAATTTCACTATAGTATACCAACTTGCGAAACTGTATATAGATGGGCTATTAGGGCTATCCAAACATCGCGACGAGCTAGCCACTTGTTCGGTGTAGACTCATACCATCGGCCCCGACGAGGTGGGATTAAAAATCCCTCCGCTGCATACCCTGAGGCTGTCTAGGCGGTTTCGGGCGCCGTAATGCACCCGTGATCATTTTTTTTTATTGTGTAACTAATATAATTTTTCAGTGGTCTCCAATACTTACATAGGATGTCTGGTACTCCATTAATACACGGCGACATAAAGCCAGCCAATATATTGCTGGACCAATGCACGATGCCTAAAATAGGGGACTTTGGTCTGGCACGGAGAGGCCCCTACGGCGAAGATAGAACACATTTGAAGGTTTCTAAGTGAGTACACTTCAGATACATAGAGATACATACATTCATACACACACACACATACATATATAATACATTCTCATACTAATTTGAATACAATATGAAAGGTTAGCTGGTAGATAATGCCTAAGGCATTAAGTTCGCCTTTGTACATAACTTTTGTTTACTGTGCAATAAAGTGTTTAAATGAATAAATATATACATTCACATACATACACAGATACAAATAAAAAGCCAATCAATATTATGGCGGCTGGCTACAAAGATTTTCAATGCTTCAATATACCTTTATTGTCAAATTAACTCTGTGTCTTAACCACACTCTGAAAGGAGATCGACAAGAAATCGACGCAAGTAGGCTCTTAAATACTAGCCCAATGTCTAGTCAACTAGTCACACAAACCTATACACACACACACACACACTCTTACACACATACACACACACCCACTCTTACTCACATACACACACACACACACACTTTTTACTAAAGTTTTTTACTTATAGGTATATTTTTATAGTATTTTAAAATAATTTGGGTAGATGTACACTTAAGCGCCGTGTTAAAGTTTAATTAAACTATTGATTAAAACCAACTTAATAAGTATTTTGTTGCCTCAATTTTTTAGTGACAAATTCTTAGTCGGGTAGGTTCTAATTAATTGTATTTCAACTGCTTATGAAAGTCAAAGTTTTAACATTTTCCATACAAATTATGTTAAATTTTGCCTTTGATGTGCAGTTCTTTTGTTAATGAATAGCTGCCTAACCAAAACGCACTCTAAGACCTCATTCTTAAACTTCTTTTTTTTTTGACTATTCATAAATATCTGTAAAGATTTACATGAAATAAATGATTGTGACTTTTAATATTGAATTAAAATATCTAGCAATATTATTTATTACCCTAAACATGAGAGTAAACTTTTATACTTAAATTCTTAAACATAATATCATGACTTCAAAAATTACTATTATATGAAATGTTTTTATATATGAAACCTATTATCATTTGACGGCTTTTGCATCTGTATGGGCGGTGGTAACGAGACGGGTCGGTCGGCCTAGTAAAGTTATAGAGACCTTCCTCCGACCTAACTATTAAATGTACTAATATTGCTTAATGACATAGTAGTAATTATAATTGACCGCTTCCGTAGACTAGTGGTTGCGCCTTTGGCGTTGTATCCGGAGGTTGTGGGTTCGATTCCCACACATGTCAAAAAAATATTAATACGTTTTTCTGTACAGTTTGTCATGGTCTGGTTGTTTATAAAATATAATATGTATTATATCATTGTTTCTGGTACACATAGTACAAGCCTAGAGCTTAGTTTGTGACCAGGGGCCTGACCAAAGAACACGATCGCCAATCGAATCGCCGCAATTTTACTCTATGGGTAGAGCCTGATCGACGAGAAACGTCAAATCCCATACATTTTGCTTTTTGATGGGTATTTCGATTCGATTATCGATTGCGTCTTTGGTAAGGCCCAGAGCAATATGTGTAACTTTGCCTGCTTATTTGTTTTTTCTTTAAACTAGAGTCCACGGTACCCGCCCTTACCTTCCCACGGAGTACCTCAGAGACCGATGTCTCTCCCCCGCAGTAGACGTGTTCAGCTACGGGGTGGTGCTTCTAGAACTAGCGTCGGCTCTGCCGGCAGTCCACAAGAATAGAGAACCCAAGCTTCTGAGCGACTATGTGCATCTGTTTTGTGAAAGCGGAAAGGATTTTGGTGAGTTTTTTTTTCATAGAGACACATCTATGAAAAACCAATGAGTTTTTAATTAAAATAAAAAATGTACATTTGTTTGACAACCCCAAATATTGTGCCTCGGAGAGCACGTTAAGCTGTCGGTCCCGGTTTCACTATACCAACTTGTAAAACTGTTTATAGATGGGTTATTGAGTCTATTCAAAACATTGCGACGAGCTAGCCACTTGTTCGGTGTAGACTCATACTATCGGCTACGACGAGGTGGGATTAAAAACCCCTCCGCTGGGTACCCTGAGGCCGTCTAGGCACCCGTGATGATATGTATGTATGTGGGTGTATACCAACCGGCACCCGAGACCGTCTAGATCAGCGATACTCAACCTATGTGTGGGCGCTGTTTGTAAAACTGTATTTTTGCGAATAAAATAATCGTTTCAGTTTTTTTATTTTTTATTATTAAAATAATTAATTAAGGTTTTAAAAGACGGTGCTATTAAGTCTCTCGGTGTGCATGTACGAGAAGAGTTATGACTGTGGAAGAGGCGAAAGGAGTATGTAGGGATAGGGACAAGTGGCGCTCGGTTGTCTCTGCCTAACCCGTAAGGGACCTGGTGTGAAGATAAATAATATTAAAATAATTCATATGTTAAATTTAAATAAGTTTTACGTATTATTTATTACCTAAATATTACGTTTTTCTAAAATGTAATCGTCTTTGTGGCCCTCATAAAAAAAAAATTAGTACCGCTGGTCTAGATGGCCTGGGGCCTTACCACAATCGATAATCGAATCGAAATACCCATAGAAAGTCAAATGTATGGGATTTGCTTTATAATATTAGTAGGTATTATAGAATATTAGTAGGTAGGTATATACGTGGTGGCCGAGTTGGTTAGACCTTGGACTTAAAAACACTTAGGTCCCTGGTTCGAATCCCTGTGTGTAACAATGAGTTTTTAATTAAAAAAAATATGTACATTTGTACACACAACTTGTGAAACTGTTTATAGATGGGTTATTGAGTCTATTCAAAACATCGCGACGAGCTAGCCACTTGTTCGTTGTAGACTCATACCATCGGCTACGACGAGGTGGGATTAAAACCCCTCCGCTGGATACCCTGGTGCCGTTTAGGCGGTCTCGGGCGCCGTAAGGCACCCGTGATGATATGAGGTATTATAGAAATGAAAAATCAACCCTGGTATCTGTACAACAAATATAATGTGTATATAAAATACAAATAAATTATAATTTTTAATATTTTTTTCATTATTTACAGCAACCCTAGAAGACCAAGTCCTCTATGAAATGCAGAAATCGAACCCCCTACTCTGTAGGAACATCATACAAATAGGCGTCCACTGCACCGTAAGCACTCGCCGAGAGCGCCCCACTATGCTTGTAGTATATAACACGTTAGATGCTATGCAATTCCCTGAAAAAATCATGGAAAATTTTATGCCTAACTGACGAAAGTTTATCATATATGTACTTATAATTAATATTAATATGTAGGTCAATTTACACATATTGCTCTGGTCACAAACTAAGCTCTAGGCTTGTACTATGTGTACCAAAAAGAACAATAGTAATACATATTATACTTTATAACACCCAGACCACGTGACAAGCTGTACAGATAAACTTACTAATACTTTTCGCCATGAGTGGGAATCGAACCCGAGACCTCCGGATACAACGCCAACGGCAACCACTAGACTATTAAGGGGAGTTGGGGGTTAATAAGTCGTACTTATAATTAATACTTTATCTTACCTTTTCTTTTTGTATTTGTTTGTTATCTAAAGACCAATGAGATTAATTATTATTTATTTTATTATTAACAAAAATGTAAAATTACCGAGTTGTTTAGACCTTAGACTTAAAAACACTTACCCCCGTATTCTAAGACGTATCCTTAACTCCACTTTACACTCAAGGAACGTCTGTCTCTTTCCACCAAATGTCAACTATAAAAAGCAAGTTGACACAGACGCTCCTTGAGTGAAGAGTGGAGTTAAGGAAACGTCTTAGAATACGGGGGTTACCTAGGTCCCTGATTCAAACCCCAGTGGTGTACCAATGAATTTTTAATCAAAAAATGTATGTACATTTGGTCAACAACACCTCTATAGTGCCTCGGAGAGCACGTTAAGGTGTCGGTCCTAGTTTCACATACCAACTTGTGAAGCTGTTTATTGGGTTATTGAGTGTATCCAAACATCGCGAAGAGCTAGCCACTTGTTCGGTGTAGACACATACCATCGGCTACGACGAGGTGGGATTAAAAACTCCTCCGCTGGGTACCCTGAGGCCGTCTAGGCGGTCTCTGGCGCCGTAAGGCACCCCTATGATTTTTATTTTTTAAATAAAAAAATATTTTTTTACATACAAATTCTGTTTTAGGTAAATAATGTTTTATTATTAGGTACTTGCCATTTATTATATACAAATTAAAATTTCTACTTGTTTTATATAAAGTAAACGCTTTTATTTGGTGGTTGTATCCAGTACCTATTTTTTATTTAAAAAAAATCAATTCTGAGAATTTCTATTGTACTTATATTTAGTATTATTATAAATAAGAATTGACGAATTAATGAAATTAAACCCTTCGTCCATATATTATTATTTTTTTATGTAAGCAACACTTGACAATAGTGTTTTATTTTTAATTAATCAAATTATTATTTATGTACCTAGTATTTTTTTTTTTATATTTTTGATAAAGTGTACCAAAATCTCTAAGCATAGAAAAATCAAGAGCTTTTCACAATACCAACTGTACTGTATATAAAAATAAGATATGTTATGATTTATTTTAATTAAAATGTCAAAAAATAACACTAACACTTAGATCTCAAGCGAGAAATTTATTATTATTCTATTTGTTATGAGATTTTGGTAGACCTATCTATTAAAGGTACTTTTAAAATATAAATAAATTATTTTAATTTCGTTTTATATCAAAATTATTTTTTATAATTGTTATAATGGCTTTAAAATGGGACGAACGACCGATAGATTTAATATTTTTTATATCATGAATTTTTAATAAAAATACTTGTACCTTAATGATTTTTTTATTTAAGTTTCCAATATCATTTAAGACTTAATTTAAATTGGGCACGGCACGTGACTTGTATTTATCTTTATGGTAAGCAGACTTACAAAGTCCATGAATGGGGTCGAATAATCCATTGATGAGGATTCTACTTTAATATCCTTGATGCTTTATCGTCAATTAAATTGGCCATTTTGTAACCGCACCCTGAATGGAGACTACTACCTTAATCGGAAATTCTCTTGATTAGAATAATAATAAACATGAGATTTTAAAATAACGTTTATTTTATAATACATTACCTAACACTTTATTTAAAAATAAACACAATTATGAGTATTTTCTGACATTCAAAAACACGAACAATCTAAGCAAACTACTCTTTAAATACATTCTTAAATAACAAGAAATTAAATTTAAATAACTTTTCAGTCAAATATTATAAATACAAATTCATCACAAGTCTATAATAGGCCAAATCCATGAAGATATTTTAATAGTTTTAAGGCCCTTATTCCAAAAAACAATTGAGTCCTTAAATAACACTTTTTACAAAATAATCATGGTACATTATGACATATTGACATAGATATATGTCATAATGTACCATGATTATTTTGTAAATATTGTTGCCTGAAGACGCCCTAATAAGGCGAAATATAGCAAAAGTATTATTATTATATTGTGTTTTATTTATGTATCTTATTGAACGACCTATGAAAAATAATAAAGCAGCTACTGCAAATGAAAATATATAATTTAAATATAAATAACACTTTAGTTATTCTAGGTTTTGTCTCTTTTATGCATATTCATTTTTGTTGCTAAAAAAGAGACAAAAAATACTATAACTAAAGTGTTCTTTATCTATACTCTATACTGAATATTATAAAGAGGTAAAGTTTGTGAGGTTGTAGGGGGTAATCCCCGAATCTACTGAACCGATTTTGAAAATTTTTTTAGTATTGGATAGCCCATTTATCTGGGAAGGCTATAGACTATATAACATCACACCACAACCAATAGGAGCGGAGCATCATTGAAAAATGTTGCAAAAACTGGGAAAATTTATTCCTTTTAAGAGATTCAGTTAGTTTTATGAATAAGACCATTAATGTTTGCCCAAATTGCTTAGAAATTACATTGCTTGTTTTATTACTTACTAGCGTATTCCGCGTTTTTATCAGCCATTTAATTTGAAAGAAATCTGAAAGATTTTTTTTAATCGGTTCAGTAGTTGAGTTTATCAGGAACAAAGAATGAAATTTATAATATTGGTATAGATTAGGTGCTTTTTTTTATAATCATATCTCACACTTGTGTTGAGATATGATTACACAAATTGTACCTGTTCAAATAGGTACAATTTTTCACTAAAATAAAAAAAAATCCGTCCTTTTTTATTATCAAATATCAAGCTTATATAAAACTATCAATGTACAACAAAGCGGTGTTTGGAACAAAAATAACCAACAAATCTATATTTGTTGGTTATTTTTGTTCAAAATAAAAAAGGACGGATTTTTTTTTTATTTTAGGGAATAATTATAATTATTATCATTTTAAAAGTATTATTAATTAATTAAGCAACAAAAAATTAGGTTATCAGGCACACGAATGATGATTAAGTATAATAAAATGGAGATGTTTAATGTCAACTTTTCATAAATTAAGTTAAAAATAAAAATTAGCTGTTAACATATTTCTAATTACCTATTATAAAATTAAGCTAGAACAAGTTCTTCACATAAATATCATTTTTGTATTTTATGCAAGTAAAATTTTAATGATTTATTTTTCATTTAACATTTTAAGTGAGCAATTTAAAAGTTATTCGTTCATTTTTTTTTTATTACTGTTTTGGAGTTCATTATTTAATTGTTTTTTAATTTGATTATTAAACTACTGTCGGTCTCATCACTATAAATGTCACAGCCGTAGTAGGTATACATAACATTATATAGTGTGAATTTGAAAAAAAAATGGGTCATTTGAACATTACTAGTTTGTATGGCGAAGGCAATTGTTTTTACATTTTCGACACATGGTTTTATGGGAATAGTTGTTCTATTTCATCAGTAGAGTAGATATTAACCCATAGTACAACCTTTCAAGTCACCATGTACCTATAACGTCAAATGGTATAGGTACTTATTTATGGTATTGTTGAACAAAATAATGGGAATAACACTAAAATTTTCTTATAATTGTTAAAGTAAGCAGTAAATCCTTTTAATGCATTTTTTTTTCCCAAACATACATTGTTGCATTGTCAAATAGAAAATAAACAAATGGCAATACTATAGCGAGCAAATGTCTAAAAATAAAATTAGGTTATCAATCAAATGAATGACATGAATGACTATTGACTTTATACTAATCATTCACGTGCCTGATTAATATCTATACAGGGTGACTTTAAAAGGTAGTAATTTGGGCTAAGGTTCTACTGATCAAATTGAACAATTTTTCCCATGGAACCTTGTGTTACAAATGAAATTGGTTATTTTAACATTACTGGAATGTATGGAGCAATTTTTTTCTGAAATTTTTGATTCAATTAGCAATTAGATTCAAAGTACAACCTTTCAAAGTCATCACTTATGTATAAGAACAAATAGTTTTGATTTTGTTATTTATCAATATTTTCAAACAAAAAAGTAGATTAATTTAAAATAACTTCATGATTTCGACATAAATTTAATTTCAAAGTCAAAAACCTACTTAAAAACTAATATAGGGTTCAAAATGAAATTCAAAATATATTTGGTAGAAACTACACAATCGTTTATAACAGTTTTATATAGCTCTAAAAATTTAGAGTTTTCAGGCGTTTTAGAGCTCAAGCGGCCATGTTGTATATTGCTTTCTTTGCATTCCAAACAAGTTAATTCGTAAGCTTTTATTAAAGGATTGCTGGTACCTAAACTAAAGGTGTTTTGTGTGTTTTGGAGAATACCTTTGAAGTTAATTTTGTCGTCTGTACGCAGAAGTCTTGTGAAGTTAGTAAAATTGTCGTCGAAAGTTACTGATACTTCGGAATGACGCTTTAAGAGTCCTCCGCTCGTCTCCATTTTTATTTTTACTTCGTATGTATATCTGAAATTAATGCATTTTTTTATTATAATGTAGCACTGCATGTGACTGTATCTACCTGATGGTAAGCAGACCTAGAAAGTCCATGCTTGAAATCGATTAATACATTGTTGTGTAACAGATCGCTCCGACTATGCCGGCTAATTGAGGCGGTTACAAAATGGGCGGCGACAGATAATTTTTCATTACCGAGTCTAATTACAATAATATGTAGGACACAATTTACATTTATTGCTCTGGTACAAACTAAACTCTAGGCTTGTACTATATGTACCAGAAACAACGTATAATTCATATTATATTTTATAAAAACACGGACCATGAAAAACTGTATAGAAAAACGTAGTAAACTTTTTTTGCCACAAGTGAGAATTGAACCCACAACCTCCGGATACAACGCCAAAGACGCAACCACTAGACTACGGAAGCGGTCATGTCCTCCTGCTTTATTACTTTATTTATTAATAAATTTAATAAATAACTGACTTAAAAAAAAAAACTTACTCATTCAAATTATTAAGATGGCAACTCTTCCCAATTTGTCCGGCAACGTTTTGCATAAACCCACAATCTTCAACCGAAAGCAATCCTTCCTCGCCCTGACATAAAGTCGAAAACTCTTCTCCATAGTAACATCTAAAATATTCTTGTAAAAATCCAGGCAAAAACATCGCAAAATCATTCCAATTGTTTTTAATATAAATTAACTTCACTTCAGAAACATAACCTTCCCAGTTAATATGAGTATTGTCCAGAATAGAACACTTTATTTGTGTGGCGGCCATGTTTTTTTCAATCCAAGATGGCGAATGACATTGGTTATAGAAATCATCCCAACTGATTCTAAAATTATCTTCGTAGTCGTTTTCTGAGAATTCGTTTTTGATTAGGTTTCTGAACCCGGTTTTTTTTTCGTTAACCAGTTGTAGAAGGGTCGAAGGAAGGCTATCGTCTTGTACAGAAATTTGGTTGCCGAAATATATAAGGGTTATTAGGCATATTGTTAGCTGAAAACAAAGAAAAAAAAAAATATAAAAAAACACTATCTAGTAAAATCTGTTTGGTTAGAAAATAAAATTTCGAAATATAGCTAATAAAATAATATAGCTAAGGTACTCGTATATCATGCAACTCTATCAAAAATTCAAATTGTATATTTTGAATTTATATGGATGCCATTTTCTTTTTCTATTTGCATTTTTTTTTAAATATATTCCTAATAGTTAAATAATGAATTATATATTAATTATAGTTATTAAAATTTTCATTTTTGACTCATGATATTATGAGTTTACTCCGAACAAGTGGTCAGCCCATCTCGGTGGACTCAATTGCCCATTTATAAACAGTTTTACAAATTGATAGGTATAGTGAAACATGCTCTCAGAGGCATTTAAAAGCGCGATAAAAAAATATATGTACTATCACATGTTTAGGCCGACGGCCTCAGGGTTTCCAGTGGTGGGGTTTTATTTTGACCTCGACGTAACTTATAATATTCTGAGTCAACGCCGAACAAGTGTTTCTCGTCACGAGTTTGGATAGCCTCAATAAAGTTTCACAAGTTGGTAAAGTGAAACTGGGACAGACAGCTTAACGTGGCAATATAGCAGTCTTGTTTTTAGGACCTCGCTTGGTCCTAAAAACTGTGTTTAAGTCTGAGGTCTAAATAACTCGGCCACCACGTATATATTTAAAAGATCTAAAGAAAAAATCGGTACATACCTGAAATGGCGTAACAAACTTCTTCGTACTATCATTCCTAGCTAGCATACAAGTAACACCTAAACTTAACACAAAACCTATCACAACAACTGCCGTATAAACTAACTTCGACAAACTTATAAACTGTAGACAAGCAAACACTGGCAAAAACAATGTCACAATACCAACTAGAGGTACAAACAAAAACGATCCGGCCAAAGCTAAGGTCCCCCGAACCAAACCGTATGCCGTACATCCGTGAGAGCAGACTATAAACATCTGTAGCCAACTTAACGTCACACAATGCGGAAGAGCAAACCTAAAAAATCCTCGCCAATTATCTCTTCTAGACATAAATAAAATGATAACAGGGATAGACAGAGAGAAAAACACGCGGGCATTCAAGCAAAACTCAACGCTGTTTCCTAATAAATAAGAAGGATAATTCTGTATTTGCAAATCAAGAAATCTCCAACCTTGATGCACAACAGTATCTTTCTCATAAGGATATTTTGCCAAAACATTTATTGCAAAAGAACATAAAGCTAAAATATCTGGATAAGGACTACCAGACTTTCCAAAAGAAATTAACGTCAAAAACATTAGGAAAAATGATAGAACACAAAACTCGGAAAAAGGCACCCATTGAGAAGAAATAAAAGGATAAATAAATAAATTAACTAAGAGAGCTAAGAAAAACTGCACAAAGGGACCTAAATTATTTCTAACAAACAAATTCTCGGACTCATCAGGTTGCAAATTTCCATCGCTATATCTCAAAAAAAGACCTGACCATTTACGAAAATCTATAAATTGTCTTTTAGCATGAAGCATTTTAAATGTGCAAATTGTCATAATGAAGAAACTTATATAAAAAACTACTAACGGAACGAAATGATACAAACTATCTATGCTTATAGACAAATAGGCGACAAGAACTAAAGAAAGTTCCACATTAGTAAGTCTAAAGGAAAAACTAGCAAAGTAATAAAGGAGTTTTACATACAAAATTTGTATGAAAATTAAGGGATGTATGAATGCTTGGTGAAGAAGGGGAATATGATTAAGGGCCTTTAGACTGGGGTCAGTTAAGGTAAGTTCGTAGGAGACTAGGGGTAATTCTCCCTGACAGTAGTCTACCGCTGCTGAAACTAAATTTTCTACGGTAAGGTTTCTAATGTCTTCATTTGAGTTGCATGTGTCGGGGTAATCTGAAATTTTGAACAAATTTATTTAGCATTATAAGGTCATTTTTAATTTATTTTTATAGGATGTAAAATTATTTTTATAGGATGTAAAATTATTTTTATAGGATGTAAAATTATTTTCATAGGATGTAAAATTATTTTTATAGGATGTAAAATTATTTTTATAGGATGTAAAATTATTTTTATAGGATGTAAAATTATTTTTATAGGATGTAAAATTAAAGAAAAAAAAGTTAAAATGTAAGGCTACAAGTCTATTATCAAAGTATTTAATACTTTGTTATTTTTTTTTTGTTTTTTCGCTCGTTTTATTTTTTCTCTGTTTGTTATTACAGCTGGCTGTTAACTTATTCTACATACATATCTTCACGGGTGCCTTACGGCGCCCAAGACCGCCTAGACGACCTTGTCGTAGCCGATGGTATAAGTCTACACCGAACAAGTGCCTAGCTCGTCGCGATGTTTGGAATAGACTCAATAACCCATCTATAAACAGTTTCACAAGTTGGTATAGTGAAACCGGGACCGACAGCTTAACGTGCTCTCCGAGGCACTATAAGGTGTTGTCAAACAAATGTACATACATTTTAAAATTAAAAACTCATTGGTACACACCGGGTTTCGAACCAGGGACCTTAGTGTTTTTAAGTCCAAGGTCTAACCAACTCGGCCACCACCTTATTCTGTTACTAGTTTATGGTAATTTTTTATTCATTTTAGATTTTTTCTTAATTTATAAGTAAAATTTAATCTTTTTTAACCTATTAAAAGTAGATTGTATCATATCTAACAATGTAATAAACATTTTTTTATGGTGGAAACTGATTCCCACATGACAGCAATTCCTAGTATGGGATTCAGGGACTTATCCCTTTAAAAATATACAGGGTGAAATTGAAAGGATGTACTTTGAGCTAATATGAGGTTCTGCTGATCAAATCGATCAACTTTTCCCATAGAACCATGTATCGCAAATGAAAATAAATTTTGGCTTCCCCATACAAATTGGTCATTTTAACATTACAAGTTTGTATGGAGAAGGCAATATTTTTTTTCCTTTGCGGCACATGGTTCCATGGGAAAAGTTATTCGTATTGATCAGTAGAACCCCATATTAGCCCAAAGTACACCCTTTCAAAGTCACCATGTATAAAAAAAGAATAATAAAAAAAGTTAAAAAAAAAATCTTACCATCGTCTCCAAAATTAGTGGTCCTGAGACAGCCATTGGGTTGATCCCCTGCTTCTAACTGCGACGGCTCTAGAGCTTGCCCGTCGACTATATCATTCTGGTCTACCTCTGTTTAGAAGAAATACACTTATGGTCTTATTCATAAAATAATAAAAATGAGTCCTTGAAGAACAGTTCAGTAGCCCGAGTGTGTGATTTTAAAAAAAAATACTTTCGCGTTAACTATACTACCGCATTTCTAGTTCTCAAAATTTCCGAGGTCGTGTGATTGGTCAAAATGTTAACACAGTAGTATAGTTAACGCGAAAGTAAACGTTAAAAAAACTCACACTAGGCCTACAGTTGTGCTTTTGTATCTACCTGATGTTAAGCAGACCTACATAGTCCATGCATCATCAATACATTAAATATAGATTACGAGTCTATTTTAATTATTTGTAACCGCACCCTAAAAGGAAACTATCACAAGAAAACGGTGCAGTAGTCTCATGAAAAACGGGAAACCCACAGACTAAAACCACGTCACGTCAAGTCACGAAGTTGCTTTATAAGTTGTTTTATAATGTGCAAATGAACTTTAACTCTAGGGTGGTAGACCACATTCTTGGCCGACTGTACATTTGGCACATTTTGTTTACTATCACTTTATTAGTTTGCCACCACTTTTTGCCGCTGGAATTCATTCGTGAAACAGACTATATTTAATATAGTAAATATTTTTTTTTTTTTTAATACAGATTTTGTAGTTTTAATTATCGTAATATTCATTATAATAAATATATTTAAAAAAAAAAAATCAACAAAAAATTTACTCTCCGGCGGGGAATCGAACCCCGGTCTCCCGCGTGACAGGCGGGGATACTTACCACTATACTACCGAAGATTGTGACTAACACAGCGAACTTACGTATTGTATTGTACATGTTATCTATTTCAAAATATTGCGTCATATTTTGTAATTACATGTGTTGATAGTAAAATATTAACATCAGCAGTAGTAAATAATTATAATTTAATTCTTTTTTTAATATTTATATTAGGGAGCGTTCAAGTATTTTTTTTTAAATTTAATTTGGGGGGAGGAGGGGTCTTGTAAAACGTTACGACGCGTTACAGGGGCGGGAGGGGCTTTTCGAACAACTTGTTACATAATTTTGTGTTTTATTATTTAAATAAAAAAAAAATGGCAATTAAAATCTCCTAAGATGGCAACCCTTTTTTTATTTATTACCGCTAACGCGTTTAAAACAATAACAAAGGTATTTTAGTAACTTCGCGGTACTTTGCGCAACATAAGTGTAACTTTTATAGGTAAAAATGCTCATTTGGGTGTTACATTTGGCACGTTACATTTCAACAATCTTCAATAATTGCGTTACGTAATACTTAAACGCTCCATTAATAGAAAGATTAAGTTTTTATTTTACGGCTTTATTTATCAATTTATTCTAAAAAAAAACAATATTAGGGTACCACTTATAAAATAATTAATTAGGTACCAAAAATGAAAACTCCCTAAAAATTTTAAAAAAAGCCTAACTAAACAACATGTTAATAAATAAGTAATACTCTAGTCTTTTGGGTACTATGCCGAATGGGTGTCACTTAAGAACATTTTTTATTTATAAATAATTATATGTAAGTAGGACGTTTTTAAATATAAATATTTTGTTTAACATATTGTTTTTTACTTTGACCCTTTAATTTCTTTTTATTTGAGCACAGCATATGACTTTGTATCTACTTGATGATAAGCGGTCACCTAAAAAGTCCCAAATTTTTTTTTTTTTTTTGGAAAATAATAATAGTAATATGTAGGACAATTTACTTATTGCTCTGGTCACAAACTAAGGCTTGTACTATGTGTACCAAAAACAACAATATAATACATACTATTAATAATTATTTTTATATACAATAAAAATAATAACTTCAATTGATAATAACTTTAAGTGGAATTTAAAAGAATTCTTTAATTAATACAGTATCTGTCACCCACATTAAATTAGGTGAATGGAAACCTTTCTGAATCAACTACCTAAGGGATTTTGTAGGTCTACTTACCATTAGGTAGATACGAGACACATCTCTTTGTATCTACCTAATGGTGCCATGCTTCAATAAATATAATATGTATATAATATAAAATATAATATGTATTATATCGATGCTTCTGGTACACATAGTACAAGCCTAGAGCTTAGTTTGTGACCAGAGCAATATGTGTAATTTGTCCTAAAAAAATATATATATATATATATATATATATATATATATATATATATATATATATATATATATATATATATAATACCTGGTCCGTCATCAAGGGATTTGGCTTCGTCTGCAGATGCCTTAACAATCTCCACATTACATATCTCCCGAATTCGCCTCTCTAGCTGGGATGTAGTTATAAATTCTTCTCCGTTTGATAAACTGAAATATAAAAAAAATACCTTGTAATAACCATCCTGGGGTCGTCTAGACGGTCTCGGGCGCCGTAAGGCATCCGTGATTGTATAAGATTGAAGTAGATTTTTTTTTTATTTGTTATTTTTTTTTTATAAGAAAAACATATAATATAGGTATTATGTTTTTAAATACGAACGTTTTGTTTGTTTTTTGCTTAGACCATTTCCGTATATATATCCGATAGCTTTATTTTTGTTAGTGGGGATACTTAAAAGAGATGGTGTACGAAACAAAGAACCAGACAGTGCAAGAATTAAGATATAAAATCCGGATAGCGAAAGAAAGTGTTAAACGCAACAAAAACGCATTTCGTAGGTTGTGACGTTGTTGTACCAAAACAATAAGTCATTATTTTGTGAAGATTTGTAGATAGCCCATGGTTGATTATATGGTTATTAGTTATGCTATTTTGCAGTAAATCATTTAGATAATTTTTTTTTTTTTTTTTGGAACCCTGTATTATTTGTATGGTTATATATTTCCTATATTGTTTTAATATTTTTATGTAGGTACATTATAACATATAATCTTATGTATGTATGTATCATGGATACATAATATAAAGGTATGTATGTATAAATCTGTGTGTATGACACATAGTTTGAGGTCACACCCGCAACACTGCAGGGTACCAGTTGAAAATCCAGCGCTACAGCTCAGGTTGCAGACTATGCTGAGTTGAGAGCCCATTTTGTTTCAAATAATGTATTTGTATCTTGTTTATTGTGTTTAAATTGTATTATTTTTGAAACAAAATAAACCATGTTCTTTATTTTTTCTTTATTGACCTTGCATATATATACGTGGTGGCCTAGTTGGTTAGACCTTGGACTTAAAAACGCTTAGGTCCCTGGTTCGAATCCCGGTGTGTACCAATGAGTTTTTAATTTAAAAATTTATGTACATTTGTTTGACAACACCACTATAGTGCCTCGGAGAGCACGTTAAGCTGTCGGTCCCGGTTTCACTATACCAACTTGTGAAACTGTTTATAGATGGGTTATTGAGTCTATCCAAAACATCGCGACGAGCTAGCCACTTGTTCGGTGTAGACTCATACCATCGGCTACAACGAGGTGGGATTAAAACCCCTCCGCTGGGTACCCTGGGGCCGTCTAGGCGGTCTCGGGCGCCGTAAGGCACCCGTGATGATATATATATATATATATTTACCTTGCAAACAGATCCCTTGCCGCTTTCCTTGCAACTACTTCTTGTCTGCTTGCAGTAAGACAAGACTTAGCGCGCACTATAGTCGCACTATCTTCGTGAATCACACCGCTCCGTACACACCTGGAATTAAAATAATAAAAAAATTCATAAGTGTTCAGACATATTCACATTTGGCTCTGAGCCAAACTTATGTGCTTCTTGCTCGGAGCCTTGGTCTACGTGCGCCTACCCTACACTTTTAATTAATATTTAATCTATTTTTTCGATGAGAGCAGAGCAGCAAGAGAGATTAATGTTTGCGATTTCTACTTTACAATGTGTGTTGCAGCACTTCCGTATATTTTTCATACATTTATGGTTGTGGTTATATCTAATTGAATAAATTAAAGCAACTACGATGCGCGTAGTACATGTTATGTCAAATAATTTAAGATATCGACGAATTGAAACCCTCCCTTCTTCAAATCTGTTAAAAATAATATTATATACGTCAACTGGTTTATATAGAATTCTATATAAACCAGTTGACGTATATATGTTCACAAATAAATGATTATTGTTATTAAATTATCTGCTTCATCATCAAAGTAAGCGACCGTTTCATAACAGCACCATGAAATATGAAATTAACAAGTCTCTTGAGCTAGTGCACCCAATAAAAATAAAATAATACTTTTAAACAATGTTCTAAAATATTTTTTTATAAAAAAAAATACAATATAAAAAACCGTTAAAAAAAAGATAACTCTCCGGCGGGGAATCGAACCCCGGTCTCCCGCGTGACAGGCGGGGATACTTACCACTATACTACCGAAGATTGTGACAGACAGAGCGAAATTACGTGTTATCTATTTCAAAAGATAGCACCATATTATAAGATATTTTAAAAATAAAGTTATTAGTTTATATGTAAAAATGACTTTAGACTTATGACAAAAAAAAATGTTCCCTAAAAATAGATTTTCATAACATTTTTTTTCACAATTGAAGCTCTAGACTTGTACTATGTGTATTAAAAACAATGATACTAATACTTATAATATTTTATAGATAAAAAAAAATTTAATAAACTTAATATAAATATGTAGACACACTAACCTACTAAAAATAAAAACCAATACCGCTGTAACATAACACTATAAAAGTTAACATAAATGGAATTTCATAGACAATGTTTGTTTATAAGTAGATATATAATTTCCCAATCTCAGGGTTTTTTTTTTTAAATTAATTTAGGGACTTTGGTCGCTTAGCAATAATGCCAGTCCCATATAATCTTCTAACACAAAGTTACAAATATTAATAATATACACAAATAAATCACCATCACTTAGATCTAAAACACAAGAATACAATAACAATGTTTAACAGATATAAACCTAATCAATCGCAAACCATCCTGCAACTAGCAAAATCTCTCAGAGTATTTAAAAAAACACAAAGTAGTACAAGTACTAATGTTACATACATTTTAGTTTCAAATTCACTATTCACACATTTCCATCTCAATTTCCATAACAAAAAATCGCTTCTACCCATTTTAATAACTGCTTACACAATATACACAAACAAAACATCCTCAAATGTCTTTAATTATTATCAAGTAAAGGAATAGGTACTGAAGATAAAAGTAAAATGCTTTGCAAATTTAGTAGTTTGTTTATAGTGCTAAAGAATGATAATATAAACAATTTTATACAATGTATTATTGTTCTTCTTTATGAATCATTGTGATATTATCTTTCATGTACAACTAAGAATAGGTACTCAAAAAATATGTATGATGTGAGGGTAGGGAGGGACATATCATAAATATAACACCTAACTACTTCAACAGCAAGCTTGCAACTTAACTACTTTAAAAGCAAACCGGGAAAGAAAGTATTTGTGAAAATTAATCAATCCCATCGAACAGGTTTGATGAGAAATCTCTTTGGATAAGTTTTTTGATAAATCTAACTGGACAAGTTTGATGCAAATCTAAGTTTCACCAAAACGAACTCTTTGCAAACATACCAATTTTATTTTGCAGTTTGAACAACATCTGGTACTATTGACGACATTTTTTAACATTAATCATTGCATTTACAGAGAGTGCATTAATCAGTGCATTTTGGTGCAACTTGAATCTAATTGGACAGATTTGATGAGAAATCTTAATGGAGAAGTTTATTGAGAAATCTCATTGGATAAATGTATTGAGAAATCTAACTGGACAAGTTTGATTTTAAATCTTATTCACAGAGATCAGACAGATTTGATGAGAAATCTCATATCGCTTCATCCTAAATTCACAAATTGTTTTTAACAAATTTATCCAGCTAGCCAGTATGGGTGAATTCTTTAAATATAATTATCTAAAATTATTCAAACAGTGTAGGGTCCACACAAGTAGACTGGTCTAAATTGAGAAAATCTAAATGAATTGACATTCAAACATGACAAATATTTCATAGGAAATGTGTCAGCTTCATTAAAATATTTCAAGCCAACTAGCATGTCGAAAGCATTAGAAATGCCCCCATGGTTAACTTACCTCCTTAACAGTCTTCTAGCTTCAATGTGACCTTGTTCTGTAGCACATATTAACCATTCTAGGGCCTGCTTAAAGTTTGATATTTTATCTGACTCTAGTTCTGAAATCAAAAAGGATTAATTAAAATGATTGACAAAAACTTCCAACAATACTAATGTAGGTTATAACTAGTGATTGGAATCATCTGTAACCCTATTTCACAGTCTTAGGCTCGGAAACACAGCAGTTCATTTCTCTGCCTCCTAACGATGCAATGGACCCAGCAACCCTAAAGTGAATCCATGGATAGCTATGAACATTGTCTTATTGCAACCAAACTCCCGAAAACTCCCCTAGTTATAACTCTATTAGTAACAGAGTGGTAAATGTGGGGGACTACCACAGGACACAATCAACTCCACTTCTGTTAATACTCTTGAAAATAATCTGAACAAGTGGTTATTACCTAACATACAAGATAATGTATACAATTTATGAACTATACACCAGTGCTTAATATAAACATATCAGCAATAAGCATTTGCTTAAATGATAAATAATTTATTTTGGAGTTTTAGTGCTCTTCTGCCTGTTAATGCCCATACAAACATATTTCCAATATTTATTCTTTTACAATAAGGCTGTTATAATTAAACTACAAAGTTCAATTATTATTTTTATGTTTGTAATTGTGAGTAAAAATATTTGTAGTATTAAATACTTTTGTATTATAAATAATAATTAAAAAATAATCTGATGACCCAACAAAAATAAAATAAGTACAATGACCTACTGGTACCACCTAGCACCATTTTTTTTGTTATGGTATATCACTTCCTCCGCTTAGTCCTTACACAAGTATATTATAATATAAAGTAACTTTGATTTATAGAAAACCCCACTACTTTTATACCACTTTAATATCTTTGCCAGCCTCCATTGTCTAGTGCCTTTGGGGTTGTATCTGGAGGTTGTGGGTTTGATTCCCACTTATGCCAAAATAACTTTTTCATTGGTTTCTGCACAGTTTGCTATGGTATAGGTACTGGACCTAGGTATTTATAACATATAATATGTATTAGTATTATAGTTTCTGGTACACATAATACAATCCGCTTAGTTTGTGTCCAAGGCAATATGTGTAAAATGTTGTACATATTATTATTATGTCTATCAGTGTCATATGCCATCATCAGTAATACAACAATGTTATCACTGTTTCTGTGTTGTTTTAGGTACTGATGATCTCCTTTCTGATGATCATAATCACTCAGAAACAAGAAAGATATGTATATTCCATGTCTTTCTATTCCCTAAGATCTATAACAATAATATGTAAATTTTGTACTTCACAATAATAAAAGTATTTCATACCACATTTCTCTTCCAATAATTGTTTAGCAAGGACCACTTGGGAATCTGCACACCCATCTTCTGCCAGCTGATTTCGTAACCGACGTAGAGATCCATGGGGACCATCTGAAAGCATTAAGTGTATAGTTTTTTATCCTATCTAGTTATACTCTTGCGTGCCCAAGGATGCCTAATAAAAATTAAACTATAGAAATTTAGATGATTTTTCTAAACAAAGTAAAGATTCTTACTAATTTTACTATTTATTAAATATTTTTTTATTTATAAAACCCGCCCCCAGGTTTAACCATTAACATAATAATTATTACAGAAGGTTTATTTACAAACATGCTCTAATAAAGTACCTTTATATATATAAATTTATTTAAAACAAGCAATAAACATAGAAAATCTATTACCAGGTAAATTCCATCTTTTGCGCCCCGAAGGCCGGTTGGGCAACATTATTGCACACTCTAATTATTAATTGAAATAAACCGATTTATAATATAGGTGTTTGTTTAGAAATTATAAAAATAAAGGTTTAAAAATACAATTTCTGCAATTTCTTCCATTTTTGTTGACAGAAAATCAAAATTTTGACAGTTATAGTTTTCGCAAATATTAGGCACAAAAAATTGCTATACCTAATCTAAGCTAAGACAAATGAATTTCGGCACAAATAATTTCGTCCGATGTTTACCACCCACACACCCATTTTAAGTTTGTCGACCTACGCACAAAATAGTATTTCTATTTTGTGCCTTCCGTAACTTTCTCTTTCATCGTGGCGGTTGTCTTTTTTTGTCGGTCGCGTAATTAAAAATATCTTTATACATATGCAGGGGACAAAATCTTATAGTTATTCAAATAGGGTACAAACAAGTATGATATAATTATTATAAAGTAAGATTATAAAGATAGTTTGTATAGTAATGAAATTATACATATTTGATTTTAATTAGAGAAAAAACTTTAAAATTTAATTTATTAATAATACAAAAGAATGGCAATTAAAAGATTTTTAAGTATAATTATTTTAACTATAATTTAAAATTAACTTCAAAAAAACGCCATAATTAATAATTATTGAGCTACGATACACTAGGATTCCCTGTGTCGTGGTGATTAGTCTCTTCCTTGTAGTTACTTAAATATGCACATATAATCAGGCACACAATCCATTTAAGATACAATATAAATTAAAAACTACTGGCTCAGTAGGGGCCACAAGAATTGATACAAATTAATAAATATAAAATGAAAGAAAAAAAAAATGTAGGAGAAAAATTATAATAATAAAATATTCAATGTAACAGCGGACTTAATAATTATACTTTTTATTTATACTTATGTAAACATGACTATTGTAAATACATTATGAGCGTGTTATTATACCTATTAGCAAATATTTATAGACTGTCCGTCTGTCTGTTTGTTGGGGACATCTAAATTTGTATGGAAGACTATGTATGTATTTGAGTATATAATAGTAACTGTGTGAGTGTGTGAGCAAAATGTGGTAGTGTTGTAGTTATGTGTGTATTTATGTGATGTGTTATATTAAGGATGTTTACATTTCTTTATATATATATATAAGTTTAAAGTTGTGTGTGTATAAATACTTATTATTGTATTTTTTTTTCTTCTCTTTTGGCGCTATGTACACACATGTTGTGTTCATTAAATATCTAAGTGTACCTATATGAGTATGTACATTATATATGTAGCGTGTTTAAGTATTTGATTATAGTTTACTAATGTGTGAGTGTGTGCGTACAGTTTATATGAATTATTTTTGTAGATACTTAGGTTTGAGTATTAAAAAAGAGTGTGAGCGAATGTAAGTGCGTCATATTAGATTATGATGTGTATGAAAATGTGTGTGTATATAATAATATATTAGATTAGATTGGGGTGTTTGTTTGTTTCGTATTAGGTTATATAATATTATGTGATAGAATACCTATATAAATATTGGTATATAAATACCAATAATAATTTATCAAATGTACTAAATTCATGTTATTATAATGTATGAATATGGCTATAATGTTGCCACATATTGCAGTGCCTGAGAAAAACTTATGTTTAATTATTAAGACCACACTTTAGTATGCAATAAAGAGTTTGAGTTTATTATATTATTATTATCTTTTGGGTAGGACCTTTTTTATTCAGAAATAAAAACTTTTTTATATTATTAATAATACAATTAATAACTGAAAGATTTTAAACATAGAGCAACGCGGCCACCGTACAGACCTGAGGGGAATAGCCATACGCATGATTTCCGATCTGTCAAATCATATACTACTATATTATTAATCTAGTTGTATACGTTTTTTTTTTGCCAGACCGAATCTACTAATCTCGAGAGAACGCGACTAAGCAAGTTGCCCAAAGGTGCCACTCAAGGTAGTTACGCGCTACGCCACTGCCTACACTCGCTTATCTTCTAACCGGTATGAGCTATGTTATAATTTTATTGTAATTTTTATGAAATTCTATTATCGGTCAATTGTAATATTTTTATATAGTTTGTTTTTATTGTATGTCTAATTTGTCAATCGCTGTTGATATTTCATGAACTAATATGTGATTTTTGTTGTTTCGGATAAACCAAAAAACTACTGTAGTTATAGATAAAAAAATATATTTTACTAACAGAGGGCTACTTTATCAGGGAGTAACATGGGCTATTACTCGATATATTATTATCATTCCAAGTTCTTTAAATAAAAATTGGTGGGTGAAACTGCGAGGCATATCTAGTTATAACTAAAGCTGATATGAGTTCACCTGTGTGCAGAGCCAATAAATTATTCCCAGCTCCTGATTTGGAGCGATCTCATGATTTTTGCTTAAAACGGTTTGCACGGTCGATTTTAGTTATTAGTTGCCGCTTAGTTAAAAGTCGTATGATAGTCTACTTTGGAACAGACTCATGGCAGCAACTTGGGACCCTTGAAGTTCCATATTTTTATTAATGATATTACGCAGGTGATACCCAAGGAATGTCTCGTCATTATTTTCGCCAATGATGTGAAGCTGGCAGCATCCGTACAAAGTCAAACACAGCAGGATGTGCAGTGTGTTCGTTTACTACTGTTTTTCGCTTAAAGCGCTTAGGCTTTAAGCCAATCTAATTAGCCGTCAAAGTACTCAAAGCGAAGCAAAGCAATCGCAGCGTTTGCAGGAGTACTCGAACAGTTTTATGTGCATAAATAAACATCTTATAAAATTCATAAGAGAATACAAAATAGAGTTCAAAACCTGTTAAGTGAAAGGGAGGAACAATAAAAATAAACAAAAAAAAGTATTTGATACACAATAATTGTGACCACAGACAATTTACTTTGATTGCACTACTCGTATTTTCCAAGCGTTCGCAGCGAATTCGATGACGTAATTTGCTTTTTTTCTGTGACGTCATCAAAAATCAAAAGCAAAGCGAAGTACTAAAAAAACACCTGTCAAGTAAATTAAGCTAGCTTTGTAAGCCTTTTAAGCAGTACTCAAACGTACCGGTGAGCGTTCCAGCATTGCATAAAGCAGATACACCAACAGAGTATTGAGAACTATCTTGATCTGAACATACATGTTCAATTATGACTTTTTCTCGATCCCAAAGTCGTATCGGTTACATTTATACGCTTGCTGTAGCTCAGCTTACGCGCATCTTAGATACGGTCCGGGATCTCGGAGTTCTGATCAGCAGTGATCTAACATTCCACACTCATATAATCAAAATGTGTGCGAGACATAGAAAGAACTTAGGATGGGTAATGAGGCAAATACGACACTGAATTTTCCGACCCTGGAACCCTGGTAGTGTTGTACAACTCATATTTCCAGAGTATCTTGGTGTTCAACTCCACTTTATGGAATCCGAGGGAATTCTATCCATTTCTGAAATGGAATTAGAAATGAGTATTTTTTTATTTATAAGCCATTTAATCCCTAAAATACAAACATTTATTTTTATCCTGTTCATGCGATAAATGGACAAAGGGCATTCAATACTATACGGCCTTTTCTTTTTCTTTTAAAATAACGTCTCTCTTTATTTTGTTAAATCTCAATCCAGATAAGCAAAAATATTTTATTTTGGACAAATATACAGAAAATGCAGAAGAATCAGCACGTAACAAAAGTTGTCAGAACTTTTTTTTCCCAACATCTAAAATTATTTTGAATACTAGAAAATAATGCTTAAATTATGTATTATTAAGTAAGCATATCGTTGTTTGTAAACGCTAAGCTTTTACGGTTGGATCCAGAATGACCGTACTCCTTTCCGTCGCGAGTGCCTATACTCCTCCAATTTCTTCCACTGCTGCTTCGCTGTTTTATAATTAGGCCATTAACCAGCCGTGTGAATCCCGCTTTAGATGTATTCTTCCAGCAAAGATTTCACTATCCCCCCTGTCAAATTTACTTGAATGTGTAGCAGCCATCACCTTAAATATATAAAAAAACTGTGGACAGGGCTGCATGGGCTT
This sequence comes from Monopis laevigella, assembly GCA_947458855.1. Lineage (NCBI taxonomy): Eukaryota > Metazoa > Arthropoda > Insecta > Lepidoptera > Tineidae > Monopis > Monopis laevigella. Next base: position 9,851,674 of record OX381599.1, read on the forward strand.
TGATCCCTTTGCCCTTTCTTCTTACAAAGAACCACGTACGTAGAACTCTATAATCTGTGCGAAGAAATAAAAAAAAAACTGTTTGTTTATTTTATTTTTCCATGCGGTTTTTTTTCTTTTTACTTTTTCATAAAATAACTAATAACAGTAAAAATGTTGACGCCGCGTTTTAAATTGACACAGAATGAGACTCATGTATTTATTACCATTCACGCACCATACACCAATATCTCTGACACTGAAATAGATATTTCCGAGAAAAACTTTTTATTTGTTTCGAGTCCATATTTCTTGCGATTGGAGCTGCCTGGTGCTTTGGACGATTCGGATACTAGTAATGTAAGGTACGTAGCAGACACCGGCGATTTCAATATGATATTTGAGAAACAGAATCCAGGTGAACATTTTGAAAATTTGGATATGATAACCAGTTTGATAGCTCCTCGCCAAATACCTGATATTAATCCTACGTTAGTAGAAGCTTTAGAGGAAGGTGGAGTTACTATTGAGGCTGACAATAATGATACAAGTCTGCAAATCAATAAGCTTCATGGCTATGGTTTTGCTAATAAATTCACTACAGAGTTCGGACACATTGGTTGTGAATATAAACATTTGTTTGAACTACGTACTCCAGAAAACACACCAATGGAAGAACGTTTTGTGTTGAAAAAGAAGCACGAGGCTCGGAAATTTTCCTCTGATCATTATTTCCTATGCACTCTTCAACCAGATATTCAAATTCTTTTACAGTAACCGCAGCATCACTTTGGAACAATCTTCCCCTGTCAATACGAACAAAAGTTACTACAGCTTCATTTAAAACCCATCTTCACTTTTTTCTCCTTAATAATCAAAACTGTTAGCATTTCTTTCTTTCTTTTTTTTTTTTTTTTTTTTTTTTACTGTAAGTATGCGAAAATATTTATTTATGTATGTATATATATCTACTTATTTATGTATGTCTATATATTATTATTTATGTAAGTTTATGTATACATGTTATAATACCAGTATGTATTGTTATATTACCTAATAATTTATCTATACCTTGTATTTTATATTATATATTGCTTTAAATAGTACTCTGCCTGTTCTTTTGGTCAATCTCCCAAAGGTTAGCTGGTAGATAATGCCTAAGGCATTAAGCTCGCCTATGTACAATAGTGTTAAGCTTTTGTGCAATAAAGAATTTTTCATTCATTCATTCATTCATTCATTCATTCATTCATTATTTAGCAGATTTCTTTGAGACTGAGCTCATAGAACCATATTTGACAGTAAAAATGCGTTGGAATAGACCAGAATTTCCAGAAAAGATTGAATTTGATGATGAAGAAATAAATGTTTTAAAGGATTTACCGAATAAAAATTACTTATTAACCCCAGCTGAGTACAACCAGATAATGTTAGGTATTGTTGATATTTTGTTTGGATTCTGTTATGATAGAAGAACTACTTGGAACGAAGGTACTATAGAATCTGGTTGGACTATGAACAAAATTTCAGCCACATTTAGCTGGTTTTGTTCATTTGATGATGTTAAAGAAGTTGTAATATCTTGCTATAGGCGGGGACTAATTTATCCTATATTCCGGAACTTTATTCTATGCAATCATATTCAGAATGATGTAGCAACCTTAATTGGAAAGGGTAAAACCTTTGTTATTAAATGTTTTATTTATATATTCAAGGTGTTCAACGCTAATCAGGAGGCTAGGTATGTTTTTAACCAACTGTACATCAGGGACTATTTGATATTTCTGCAGAAATGTAACAATGATGAATTTTTGCTTTTAAGTAAAAATCTCTCTGAGATTGAAATTAAGAAATCTGATTTAGATCTAGAATTAGATGAGTTAGAACATGCAGCACATTTAGTTCAATCAGAAGACAAAGGTGTCATGGAAAATAGTATAGCTAGGAGACTGGCTTCTCTATGTTTATTAAATAATGACATGTCAAATTTTGACCCTGCAGAATTTGACAGTGATGATGATTCAGAGATAACTAGTTCATCTTCATCAGAAACTTCTAGCAGCGAAAACTTTGACTCTGATGAAGATGGTATAAATGGGGGACGGATACAATATCCAATGACTAAAAAATGAATATAGTTGAATCTAAATATATTGAATAATTTAGTAGTATAATCTTTAAAATGTTTAAGCTAATTTGTGTTCAGTCACTCATAAATTTGGTAAAAGAATAAAGGTGAGAAAATATATGTGCAATAAAGAATATAAAAAAAAAATTGAAATAGATCAATAAATAATTTAAATACTTTTTATTGAATATAGATTTTTACTTAAAGTAGAATAATGACTACTAAAAAACTATACAAAATAACAAAAACTAAAAAAGGTTTGACTTATAAAAACCTAATAATAATATAAATACTATAATTCAAATATTAAAAAAAAAATTACATTATGTATAGAATTGTTTAATTAATAACCTAAAATGAATCTTTTTAAAGTAGTAGTTACTTACAAATGTTTTTTTTTGGTTTTTAAAATTCTTTAAAATCTGTTGAAAAGTAACATCAAAAACTCACTTTGATGTTAATAATTTCAGTTTGATTTGGTAAAGAAATTTATTATTTTTATATATGGAACCACTTAAACACCATCTGAAATAGGTATGATCTCAAAGTGACTTTAGTTAGTAATAGGTATTATTAAGTATTATCAATGGTATCATTATATAAAATTCTACATTTTTATTATTTCTTTTAAACAAACTTTATTGTATAAACTTTTACTACTGCAATTAGCAGAATATTAAAAATGAAAGTAATGTTTATTTTATCTAGAATATTTACAGCAAAATATCATTAATAATTATATTTATATAAACTTAAAAATTTAACTTATAGGCTATTATAGCCCAACAAGATAGCAGAGATATTATAAGATTAATATTGATCATAATAATATTGTGTTTGTGTTTAATATTGCATTAACACATTGATGGCAACTGTCACAAAATCTGACACAAGTTTCTCTGATAGGTTGTTGGGCTATACTTACCTGGATGATGATGTTTACATTATGTATTTTAAAGTTTAATTTGTCTACATTGTCACAAAAGGCATATATTAAAATATTATATAAATAATGCTACATTGTGCTAGTGGCTATTGGGCATTTATTGGCAACCCTACCCCCAGTTTCTAGAATGTCGATTAACATCGCCTAATAAGCACATGATTGATTAATGATCATAATTTTATGTGACATTACATTGTTAGTTAATTTTGACCATAGATTTGATTAACGGTCTAGAAACTACGACGAACACAATAATTTTTAAAAAGTTAATTGGTGTTTTTTTAAATTGTATGTTGTTTTTTACCTAATAATGTTAGTAGGTATTACTAAAACAATAATGGGATTTACAATTTTCACTATTATAAGGGACTACTCAAATATGGGTTATTTCCAGTTGTCACTACAGGCTTCGTCCCTACTAACTACAAATGGACAAAAAAATCCCAGTTGTTGCTTGTAGTAACGGGTGGCACAAAAACATTTCCAGTTGTCGTCACCACAAAAATTAATTAAGATAAAGTCTAGTATAATTTTTTTCATTGGACAAAATAAAAAAATTAAATATTACTATTGTAGAGGTTTAAGGCGGAAATTAAAAGTCTAAAGTTGTTGCTTCCAACTGTCATTTGACATTTTTTTTTAATGTAGTTTAATAGTCCGAAGCAGCAACTACTAATCTCAGCCTAAATCTTAGATAAATTATTTTTATACTAAATATAAGGTTTTTCTTAATATATAAAATAATTCTTATAATTATTATATTTTTTTATTCTTTATAAAGGCTGTATGTTGTTCAAATAAAAAAAAAAATACCTCATAGCAATAAAAGCAAGTTATTTTTGTCTTATTATCCGTTTCTTGCTACCATATTCTATGGTGTTCAATTCTAGTTCAATTGACCCATATTCAGATAAAAGGTTGACAGTTTGATCATATGTATAATATAATAATATGAAAGATATTTTGTAACTATTACTTTGCGTTAGAGTTAACTAAAACAAGCCCTAGTGTGAGTTTTTTTCACGTTTACTTTCGCGTTAACTATACTACCGCGTTAACATTTTGACCAATCACACGCTCGCATTTCTAGTTCTCAAAATTTCCGCTTGGAGCGCTGAACCATTTCCCATACAAATTTTAGTAAACTCAAACGCAAAGTAATAGTTAGAAAACTCACACTAGGAGTACAGTTCAGCGCCCCAAGCTGAAATTTTGAGAAAAAAAATGCGAGCGTGTGATTGGTGAAAATGTTAACGCTGTAGTAACAGTTAACTCTTTAAATAACTCATATTAATTTAAGAAAAACTACATAAAAAATGTAAAATATGAATTAACAATCTTCTTTTTATTTATCATGTACACTTTTATATAATATACATATCACTGCCCCAGGGTACCCAGCGGAGGCGTTTTAATCCCACCTCGTCGTAGCCGATGGTATGAGTCTACACCGAACAAGTGGCTAGCTCGTCGCGATGTTTTGAATAGACTCAATAACCCATCTATAAACAGTTTCACAAGTTGGTTTAGTAAAACCGGGACCGACAGCTTAACGTGCTCTCCGAGGCACTATAGTGGTGTTGTCAAACAAATGTACGTAATTTTTTTAATTAAAAACTCATTGGCACACACCGGAATTCGAACCAGGGACGCAAGATACACTTTTATAAACAAAAAAAATATGTTAAACATTTATAGTAATATCATAAAATCCGTAAAACAAAATTTTAGAGCTATTTTCACGATTGATTTCCAATGAACAAACTATTTTGTTTTACGTTTCTGACTCAACAGTTATACCACTAATATCTTCCAGATTAATCGCCTTATTCATAAAAACTTAAGAGTCCTTCAAGAACACTAGTTATTGAAGGTTTTGTCTCTTTTATTTAGCAACAAACAGTATTATGCGTAAAAGAGACAAAACATTCCATAAATAAAGTGTTCTTCAAGGCCTCAATAAGTTTTATGAAGGCAATAAGAAAATATTTTTTCTGTTATTATAAAAACAGTCACATTAAAAAAAATTGAATAATCGATCGCAATCTCTGAGGCTCTACCATGGGTTTGCGCATTGTAGCAACGTAACGTATACGTGTTAACCAATAGGGCCGCTTTATTTTTGGTACCAGGATTGAATAAAGCGATCCTATTGGTTGTTGCTCACGTATACGTAAAGAAAACGTTATGTTTCTACAATGCGCAAACCCATGGGAGAGCCTCTGTCTAGTGTGAGTTTTGTGAACTATTACTTTGCGTTTGAGTTAACTAAAATGTGTATGGAAAGCGCACCAAGTGGAAATTTTGAGAACTAAATGTGCGAGCAAGTGATTGGTCAAAATGTTAACGCAGTAGTATAGTTAACGCGAAAGTAAATGTTTAAAAAAACTCACACTAGGGCTACAGAGAACACTTTTGGAGCAACTGTAGGATTTAACGAACTTTAATTTTTACAAAGTGTCCTGCTACAGGTTTAAGAATAAATTGTACATTGAGTTTTATTTGCGAAATGTCCGATACAAAGGTGTATTTCCTCACTAAATGACACATTGTTGTCTTCAGCGACATCATTGCATAGGTTTTACCTGAAACAAAATAACAAGGCTGTACCTAATTTGGGCTATTATGAATGAATGAATGTTTTATTTATTATGAATGAATGAATGTTTTATTTATTTCACTTAACTTAGCCTAGGTACAATTAATTACTTATACAAAAAAATACATTATCCGGCATAATAATGCCCTGAAAATGGATCATGGGCGTAGCCAAGGGGGGTTTTGGGGATTCAAACCCCCCCCCCCCCCCCCCCCCCACACGAAATGATAGAAAATAGAGAAATTTGTATGGTAGAGTTAGGGAGTTGCCTTTGGTTGCGTTTTGTAGGTAGAAACCCCCCCGAAGAGTAATGAAGGGTACTCTAATGTAAGAGAAAGCATGAAAAACGAGACATAGTAGATCTATCGGCGTGTGGGTATGCGTTTTCGATACATGCACCGCATATTAAGTGACGACGGCGTTTTTTTTTGCTCATTAAGAAATCTACAATAAAAAAAAATTAAAGTAAAATTTCGCGAGGCTGAAACCATAATATATACATACGGAAATATATACAGGCTGAACACCCCTGGATATGCAATCCTGGCTACGCCTATGAAACGGATGCTATATAATTAAACATATGTATAACCAATGCACATAGCCAAACAGTTATGAGGTTCTACTGTAGCCCTAGTGTGAGTTTTTTTAACATTTACTTTCGCGTTAACTTTACTACTACGTTAACATTTAGACCAATCACACGCTTGCATTTTTAGTTCTCAAAATTTCCGCTTGGAGCGCTGAACTATTTCCCATACGCAAATTAATAGTTAGAAAACTCACACTAGGGGTACTGTAGCCCCAGTGTGAGTTTTTTAAACGTTTACTTTCGCGTTAACTATACTACTGCGTTCACATTTTATCCAATCACACGACCGCATTTCTAGTTCTCAAAATTTCCGCTTGGAGCGCTGTACCATTTCCCATACAAATTTTAGTGAACTCAAACGCAAAGTAATAGTTAGAAAACTCACACTAGGGGTACTGATCAAATCCAACAACTTTAACCATGGAAGCATGTGTCGAAAATGGAAAAAAAAAGCTTTTGTACAAACTACATATGGCACCCATGATGATATGTCATAATATCATCTTATAATTGTATATGATATGTCATATCATCAAGGGTGCGTTACCGCGCCCGAGACCGCCTAGACGGCCTCAGGGTACCCAGCGGAGGGGTTATTACTCCCACCTCGTAGCCGATGTTATGAATCTACACCGAACAAGTGAAACGACCTTGGCTAAAAAAACCAGCGGTCCGTGGCAGCGATGCTAAGCAAGGAACGCGGTGATTTAAAATAAATCCAAAATTTAGGGTAAAAAGGAAAGTAAATACCTTTATACGAATAATTTATAAAATTTACTTAACTTTGTTTAATATATACACTAATATCCTGAGCACTTTGCCTTACGGCACCAACTTAAGTAATATTTTTTCTTTTAAAAATCATCATTTAAGTAATTAAATTTAGATTTCTAAGGTATCTTGTTCTTTTTACGAAGTTTTTCTTGACAGGGTATCTATCTACTAAAGATTATAGAGTGCAAAAATATAGAGTAAGTAGATACATACAAAAGTGACAAAATATGGTAAAAAATATAACACGTCTTGCAATACCAAAATGTAGTTATAAGTGAAAGAGAATTTAGAGTCTATATTTGAGTAGTCTATATGGAAATATAGACTACCTAAGTATAGAGACAGCCTTTTTTGACAGTTTTTGTGGATATCTCTCCTGCTGCCATCTAGTGAAATATTTTGGAACCGTCTAAAAGAAAACTCATCATTGTATGAAATAGGCATGAATGAACGAATTAAGGGCCTCTGCAGTCGACTTGACGTCATGCTTGCATTATTTCAACTTTAAATAATTGTTAATAGATAATAATAATGAGGCAAAGATTAATAATTTTCATATAAACGACATTTTGATAGGAGCTTCATAAGGAAATATATAAGGTTTGCGGCTAGACATTAAAAAATTAAAAAGATTAATTAGAATTAAAAAGCTTTGAATGTTTCTTTATTTGATTAAGTATATTTTACTTGGCTGTTAGTCGAAGTTCAATTATTATTTATACGTTCGTAAAAATCTTTCTGCTGTCTGGAAAAAAAAAATCCCAAGCAAAAAGATTTATTACCCAATACTTTCTATAACATTGTGCCCAGGGCTTGCAACCGGTATTTAAAATACCTGTATAATATCGGTAATACCGGTATAATCAATTTCGGTTCTTCTATACCGGTTTAAGTTAGAGAATACCGGTTTAAGGTAAATAACCGAAAAAATACCGGTATTCATTTCGGTTATTGCGACGTTGTCAGTTTGCTTCAAATAAATTAGATTCTATAACATAAATCCCTTATTCATAAAAGTTCTTCGAGAATACTTTAGTTAAAATAGGTTGCTCTTTTACACACTTGTTTCTTTTTATTCAAAAGAGGCAAAATATATTTTAACTAAAGTGTTCTTAAATGACTCAATAAGTTTTTATGAATACGAGGGAATGACTTTAAGACATATGTTAGATATAAGTTAAAAAACAAAATTAATTAATATAAAAAAACTATTTTTACCTGTAGGTAATACAAATATATTTCTGTGCCTCCGGTGCTAAACGATTCAACTTAAGTTATATCGTTTTTCAGTTTTCTAATGCGTTGCTTTAAAAAAAAAATACGCATTTTTTTATGTAACTCACGTGTCGCTATCATTTAGTGTCGGAGATAGCTTCGTGTCTAGTGATACAATTAACAGTTTTTTTGTGAAATTTTAGTGCTGATATTAATATCAGTTAGCACAAAAATTTCACAAAAAAGTTATTTCACTCAAAATTAATTATGGTAAAGATTTATTTTTGTCTTAAATAATATAACTTCAGACATATTATACTTAACGATATATTTACTATGAATTTATGGGTGTAATGATTTAATTGAAGATGTATTAGTTTGCACTAGCACTTACTTCAACTATATCTTGGGTATAACACGACTTAAATCTACAGGTTGAAAATTTTATTCATTAATATTTCGTACTAAATGTTTTGACTCAAATTAAATTATTAAACACAAGTGGTAGCGTTTTGTGCTTGTTGATTCTACTCAAGTCATATTAATCAACCAAACAAACTCATTGAATTTTTAGTCTTACTTGGTTGTGCAATGTGGTATAAATAAAAAGGAGTGGCAAAGACGGGTGAAGTTAGATGTGGGAGAGAAAAGTACTACAATGAACGCTTATCGTGCCTTTTTCGGTTTTATATTAAATCAGCCTAAGCCTAGATAGACCGCGCACCCCAGTACCCAAACCGGCTGGTGCCACGGCTGCTCGGAGGATCGGGGCCGCCGGATGATCCAGGCGCCAACAGCGAACAATCCCCGTGCAAGGCCACAATTCCTCGCACAACCGCACTTTACCTCCGAGTCTAAAGCTCTGGATGCTCTATTGGAACCCCGGAGGCATTAAAGCAAACCTCTATCAGCTTATTACCCCAAAGAACGAACTCCGTGTGCCGAACTACTTCGAGTACACAACAAAGCTACTAACCACTAGTCTACGGAGGCTGTCAAAGTACGTTGTCAAAATTATAAACTGAACATGTATTATTTAACACACATTATTTTTTAAAGTCACGTTGGTCTAACCCAAGTTGCTTCACATTTCACATAAGGAAATGGTAGTTTTTTTGGATTATTAATACAAGTAACTTCATAAGTAATAATTTTAGATTGTTACTTACAGATATTTGATATTCAATAAACTTGCAAGTGATTTATTACAGTGTTTTTGTATTGCTAATAACAACAGCGCAATGACATAAAGTATTCAAAGTTGTAATGATATGCACCAACGTCTAATGTTTAGTGCTATTTGATACAACTCTGAATGTATCATTTTGAACGATAAAACATGTATTAAACAAAATACTATAGGTACAAATCAACTTTTGTCTTTTTTTTTTCATGGAGTTTATTGGATAGTATCAAGAAATACACATGCCGTATAAAAATAAATGTTGAGGTTGAAAAAATAATATTTTTGTACATAGTATAATTTATGAGATAAAAACAAGTTTGTTTTTGCTCTCCTGTAAAGTTGTAATTTTTGGGATGTATCATTTAGCACCGGAGGCACAGATTTGTATACAATAATTTTATTATATTTGTATATAAAAAAATATTTTTTATTTTAGTTTTTTATTATTATAATATTTATTTATTATTAATATAGGTTTTATATGTAATTATAGTTTTTTTTTAATGTTAGTTTTAAATGTTAGAAATATATTACAAATCATAACATTAGTTATTTAAGTGTATATTAAAAGATGGAAGGATGGAAGGAGGAAAAACTAATATGATGTCGACATATATATGTGTATTGCGCCGTGATGATATGTATGTATAATTCTTAAAAATACATGAGAAGCCCGCGTGCTTCTTTCTCAATTACTTGTGAGTATTCCTCCCTCTACTTCGCAGTTATACCGGAATAAGCCTTTATTATACCGGTAGTTTGCATACCGGTAAAGCATTTGGGTTATAATTATACTACCGGTATATTGATACCGGTTCGAAGTCACATACCGGTTTGCAACAAGGTCACCGATACCGGTTACTTAAAAATACCGGTATTCCAAGCACTATTTGTGCCTAATACAATGACCGACAAAAATATTGTTTTTGCGACAAATAGTAGTCGAGTAATAATGGAAGTGCGAAAGCTCATTTTGTCTGGAATTCGTAAGTAGGTACAATAATTTCAGGGTTTGTATTATATTTTTTTACTACAGGTACTAAATGGATGTATGGAACAGAGGCTCTACCATGGGTTTGCGCATTGTAGACACGTAACGTATTCATTTACGTATACGTGAGCAACAACCAATAGGTACGCTTTATTTTTGGTAACAGGCATAAAGTTGCACGTTACATTTAAAACAGGTTTACGTTTCTACAATGCGCAAACCCATGGTAGAGCCTCAGGTGCTATTTGGTTATGACATAGTTGATCCCATGGTAAAATTTGTTAATTTGAATTAGAACACCTATAAAGCACTTATGATGTTCTTTTAACTAAGTAATATATTTTACCTCTACCGTTTTTATTGGAGCACGTCGCACAATATGTGACTGCATCTACAAGATGGTAAGCAGACTTAAAAGGCCATGAATTGGGTCGATAAATAATTGTTCTTAAACAAAATTGACGTTCCCACTATGCCGGCTAAATTATGCGATTACGAAATGGGTAGCGACAAATTGCATTACGAGTAGGTATATTTTAATATACTCGCTGCCTTATCGTTAATTCAACCCATTCCCGCACCCTGAAAGGAGACTACCACCCCGACAATAAATCGATTCAGTAATCTCCTAAAACCGGTGAACCCACAGACTAAAACCGAAACATGACTAGGCCACTTGACGGTATTTGCATCTATATGGGCGGTGGTAATTGGTGCAAGTCTCCTGAAAATTGATGAACCCACAAGACTAAAACCGAAACATGACTAGGTCACTTGGCGGGTTTTTCCCCTATAGGTATACCTACCTATACAAACTCGTCTTCCATAACTGAAAGTAGCAAAGTTGGCAGGATGTCGCCTCTGGTTTCCATTGCTCTCCATCCACCTCTCCGGCCGGAAACTGTCGTAGTCTTTCCCCCATGTTTCATGACGATTCAGGCCCCAGATGGAAATGCCACAGTTGCAACCTTTAGGTATTGTATAATTCTCTGAAAAAAGTTGGGTAAAACAAAAAGGGCTTTACCAAAGAGCCAATCGCTGATCGAATCGAACGCCAAATATATGGGATACGTTTCTCGTCGATCAGGCTCTACCCATAGAGTAAAATTCCTATACATTTTTATCGATCGAGGCGGCGAGTCGATTGGCGATCGTGTTGTTTGGCCAGGCCCCAGGACGACTTTAAAAGGTTGTATTTTGGTACCTATGAGGCTCTCGTGGTAGTTTTTTCCAATATAACCAAACATGGATTCCCCATACAAATTGGTTATTTTAACATTGCCAGTTTGTATGGAGAAGCCAATTTTTTTTTTTCATTTGATTCCTAGAGAAAAGTTGTTCAATTTCATTAGTAGAGCCACATACTAGCCAAAAGTACAATGTTCCAAAGTCACCATGTATATTTATATATTTGAACAGACGAAAACTGAACGGGGAAATGCAGCAAGCCTCCTTGTAACATTGCGCCCACTTAAAATTCGCCATCGTAAGAATTAACCCTTGCTTGCACTTCTTTTCAAGGAAGACTTTGCTCGCAGTAGGTATGGCAAATAAAACTTACTCAGCTTCAAATCCTTGTCGATATATCTAAACACCATGGGCACTACAGGGTACAACCTCATGGATTCCTTGATCACAGCTTCTAGGTACACTAGTTTATTCAAGTCTTCTTTTTCCAAGCTTTTTTCTTGCCCCATTAGTTCTAAAACTCTATAAAAAAATCTTATTTTAAAAATGTTTTAAAATATTCATAACATTCATCGTATTCAGGCTGCATGTAGGCAACCATTTTTATTGTTAGATATAAAACATTCGTTGGTGCAGCAGATTTCTAAATTATTTGAAAATGAAATAAGGATTTCTACATGTTTTAACATTTGAGTGAGACTCTGCACTTTAAATGGCCAAATCAATTTAAAACTGTCATTCGCAGTAGTTCATCAAATCATAGTTCATTCAATTAGCTTATTTTCATCGACGGATGAGAATAAGCTAAAATAATTGTTCCTCTAGAACTTACTCCTTATACACCCGATCCTGAACATCTTCATGGCTTCCAATCATCAGCAATGTGTACAACAATACATGTGATGATGTTTCGTGTCCAGCTGCTATCATGGTATCAACTTGTTCTCTTATTTCTTGGTCCGTAAACACTTGTTCTTGGGAATTTAAATCTAGGATAAGATCTAGGAATGCTTTTTTGTTATCTGTTGAACAAAAATTTAAATCGAGTTAAAGGAACAAAAACTGTGTGAAATAAAGAATAATTAATAAACACAAGTAGAATATTGTAACATGTAACAGATTATTGACAAATTCTTAAATCTTGGAAAACTCAGCGTTGGGTATAGCTAGGATACAAGTAGTGTAAAGAATTTCGGAATGTTTCTAGGATACGAAAGACAGAATGGTCTATATAAGCTCTTCATCTAAGGTAAAATTAATATAATATAACTTACTTTCAGGCGAATCGTTTTTATTGTGGTCATCCATTTCTGCTTTTTTCTTTTTAATTACCTATAAAAAACGTAGATTATATAGGTATTAAAACAATAATAATTTTCTTTAAATAAAAAAAAAGTATTTTTCCTAAAATTTAAATATCGGCCGGTTTTTCGAAAATTTTAAATGGGTATTACCTCAGACGTTAGATCTTACCTTCTAGTATATAATATTAAAAATGGCGGATTTTACGAAACTTCAGCTCTCAAAATGTTATTGACGTATTTCTTTAATTAATTATTCTTAATTGGTTTGAGTCCCACTCACCAGGAAAATTGTTAGCATTTTTATCTTTAAAATTTTAATATAATTCTACTGGCACTATTAAAGAGTACAAATAGGAGGAGTGAGACCTGCCGAGCGGGCCTGGCAAGTCTTCGATGTAAAAGACAAAATGCATTTATCCTGAGGCAGACCTATTCAGGCGTCGATGAAAAACTATATTGTCTAAAATGAATAATTTATCAAAAACGCCACCAAGTAGGTACCGTACACAACTAGAAATCCTCCATGAAATTTATTGGCTTTTTATCCGGAGGTCATGGGTTTGGTGTCCGAAGTGGGACACAAAAGAGGATATGTTTTTCTATACACAATTTGTCATTAACTTGTCTTTTAAATATTATAGGTGTCTGATAGTATTATTGCTTTTTGTACGTACACATTAGAGCTTTGTCAAGGCAATAAGTATAAAATATTTTAAATAATATTAAATATTCCTTCTTAATATATAATGAGAAAACATTAATGTTTTAGAATTCTACTTACAGCATTAGAGACTCCATGTAAAACTTCAATAGCCTGATCCTGTCTAGATTTGTACTTAGTCAAGTTAAAAAAGGAGTTGAACTGGAGCCATATAGAGCTGGATCTCTGTGTTATGATATGTAATGTAGACTCTATTGCTTCTAAATATGGATGATTTGGACTATCCTGGAGATTCATTGGTGTACCCATTGCTGTTTCTGTAAATAGGTAAGTTTTTAATCTGCAAGAAGACTGTATATAGATGCAGTGTCATTTGAACCAACATACTGACTCATCTGCATATTCATGAATGGTCACCACCAACGTTTGTGCCAATATTAGTAGAAATAACGTTGTTGGTATAGCGTATACTTTTTACATGTGGGATTTTTAGTGCTGTAGTATAGTATAGCTAGTAATGTGGTTTCGTTTGAGGAATCCAGGATAGGCTAAAGTTAAGGAACTTAAAGAACTTTCACTATGTGACCAACTTTTTTGAACTGGATATAAAAATCAGTACATCATCATCATCATGTCAGCCTTTCGCGCGTCTACTGCTGGACATAGGTCTCCCCCAAGGATCGCCACAACGACCGGTTCTGCGCTGCCTGTATCCATCGGCTTCCCGCGACCTTTTTCAGGTCGTCGGTCCATCTTGTGGGGGGCCTGCCTCTGCTGCGTCCTCCAGCACGCGGTCGCCACTCGAGGACCTTAATGCCCCAACGGCTGTCCGTTCTGCGAGCTATGTGGCCTGCCCACTGCCACTTAAGTTTGGCGATTCTGGAGGCTATGTCGGTTACTTTGGTCCTTTTGCGGATCTCATCTTTTCGAATACGATCCCGCAAGGAAACGCCGAGCATAGCGCGCTCCATCGCCCTTTGTGTGACTGTGAGCTTTTTCATGAGGCCCATAGTAACCGAGCACGTCTCTGATCCGTAAGTCATCACTGGTAACACACACTGCTCGAACACCCTGGTTTTTAAAGACTGAGGTATTTGGGACGAGAAGATATTACATTAATTAAAAATCAGTTATTCCAACCAAATTAGACTGCTATGTACTGAATGTTTGTATGGAACACAATTACGACAAATAACAGCTCTGATATCGAGCTAATGAAAAATATTCGTCGTTCTTTTGGTAATGATTAGCAGCCTAACCAAACGCACTCTAAGACCTATTTGTTAAAATCTTTTTTTTTTGACTATTCATAAATATCTGTAAAAATTTAAGGAACATGAAATAAATACATTTGATTTGATTTTAACAGCTTTTGCTCTGATCATAGACGGCAAGATCCTAATTTTGCAACTCTGACAGAGTTGGTCATATAGTGAAAGTGATTTATATTATAAGTAGAACCCCTCTATAAAAATGTACTTACGGCAAATAGTTTCTAAATTAGCAGCTCCAATGTAAGGATAAATGTCCAATTTTTCACCAACTTTATTTGATAGTTTTTGGACCAAAATCGAGGCTTGTTTATTGAAAATCTCCAGAAACCTATCCAAAACTTTCTGATTGAATGCTGGTGACAACTTCTTGATATGGCGTTTCCACACTGAAGCTGAAAATAGGGGGTCGGGTGAGAGATTAGTCTTGGTGTCATGACTAAATTAGTAAAAATCACACACATGTACAAAAAATGTATAGAAAATGCTTAAAATAATACTAGTCTTTGTTTTTTTTTTGTTTATTGCAGTGTTAAGAAACTAATTTAATTAAGGATGGTATGACTCCATGGAAACTCGGAAGGTCACTGGTATGGGATGCAACTTGTGTAGACACACTTGCTCCATCTCACATCCAGTCGACATCTTCGAGTGCGGAGGGGGGGGCGGCGGTCTCTGCTGAGAACCTCAAGAGGTCTAAATATGTCAACCTCAGTGAGGGTTATCTATTTACACCGTTTGCGGTCGAGACGATGGGACCGTGGGGGCCTTCAGCTAAAAGTATGGCCAAGGAGTTGTCCAGGCGTCTGATAGAAAGGTCAGGTGACAGGAGGGCTGGCAACTATTTCTGCCAACGAATTAGTATTGCAATTCAGCGGGGAAATGTTGCCAGCCTTCTTGGAACTATTCCGGACGGTTCTTCATTAGAAGATATTTTTTATTTATAATATTTATTTAGTTATACTTTAGTTTAAATATATTGTTATTCTTTAATTTTGTAAATGAAACAAATACCTACTAATAGATCTATTAGCTTAATGTTTTGTAAATTATTTTTGTATGAAATAGTAGGAAATATAAACAGCATATTTTCTACTTTAAATAAAATGAAATGAATTACCTGTTTAAAAATTATATTTATCAAAATGTTACTCGGAATTAATGCTGCTATTAGTAAAAAAATGTCACAAGCGGTTTCAGTAGTTCCAAAGATTATACCCTACATACAATCAAAAAAAAATGTTTAAAGACCCTTTAAGATGCCTTACAGCGCCCGAAACCAACTAGACGTCCTCAAGATACCCAGCAGTGGGGTTTTATTTAAGCCTATAGTATTCTGAATATACACCGAACAAGTGGGCAGCTCGTCGCGCTGTTTGGATACGCTCAATAATCCATCTATAAACAGTTTCACAATGTAGGTATAGTGAAACTGGGACCGACGACTTAATGTGCTTTCCGAGGCATTATAGTGGTGTTGTCAAACAAATGTACTTACATATTTTTTTTAATTAGGGGACTTAAAAACTAGTGCTTTTTAAGTCTAAGGTCTTACCAACTCGGCCACCAAGTATATAAAACAAATCTTATCTACCTCTTTATAATTAGTATAGATAACTGACCTCTGGAAGTAACGAGACCTTGGCCCACCCAAGGTTTGGAGAACCTGTAAACCAACCCCTTGCTGAGGCAAGAGTTGAGGACGGTTTCTGCATCTTCTGGGTCAGTAACCACTGCCAAACAAACATACTTTTGAATAGGGACAATGATACCATAAAATATCATTAAATAGGGAAAAATAATTATAATAAATAAGTACCTATATAAAATTTGTTATAAAATTAGAACTAAAAAAAAATGATTCGCAAAAATCAGGGAATTGCAATTTTTATTTACTTTACTCGGTTTCACTCACCGTTTTATTTAAAAGAATTGCGATTAAAAATATAATGCAGTCATTACTCGCTGATAATGTAGATGCCTAGGTATATGTATTGGTGATTTTTATTTTAAATTGGTTCGGCAGTTTTTGATTTGATCCGGAAAAAAACAATCTTTTCTCTTTATAAACCTACGTATTATACAGGTGAATGATTGAAAGATTGTACTTTAGGCTAATATTAGGCTTTTCTGATAAAATCAAACATATTTTACCATTTCATAAACGTGTAATTTACCATCACAATTTATAATACATTGCTTGGTTTAGTTAGTTTTAAGTAAAGAATCCCAACTAAACCAAGCAATGTATTATGAATTGTCCTCGTAATTTACAATTGTCACCTTTATGAAATAGGGCCCTGAATGTGTCGGAAATTTAAAAAACATTTGGCGTACAAACCACGGAATAGAAAAAATGTTTTTTCTATTCCATGGTACAAACCCATACAAACGGTCATTATAACATTAGTTACCTACTAGTTTGTATGAAAAGGGTTTTTTTTTTCATTTGCGCCATATGCTTCTGTACATGGAAATAGTTCAATTGATTAGTAGTTCATCATATTAGCACAAAGTACAACCATGTAGAGAGTATGTACCTATATAAAAAAACTAGCTGATCTGAGAAGAAATAATTTCTCCCCGTTTTTGCAACATGTTTCATTGTTACTCGCTCCTATTGGTCGTAGCGTGATGTTATGGAACCTTTCTCGATAAATGGGCTATTCAACACTAAAATAACTTTTCAATTCCAGAAACAGTAGTTCCTAAGATTAGCGCGTTCAACCAAACAAACTCTTCAGCTTTATAATATAGTGTAATAGAAGAGTAGATACATAGTTTTGAAAGAAGCAAAGTTACCTAGCTTTCATTCTATACTCCTAACGACTTCTTTTCAATTTAAATTAGGGTATTTGACTCCTTTTTGAAACCCGTTTTATATGATTCTCCGTTATATAATAATCACAATACATTGATATTTCCGGGATGTCTATTCTATTATTAATAAAAATTAAAGTTAAAGTTTGAATTTCCACAATGGCGCTAAAAACGCTGTTTTGCAGTCTATGTCAAGTGTGACATCACACGCAAGGAAACAAACAAGCACAGATTAAATAATCTCCTATATTATACTCTATTCTATTTCATCCACATGATTTATAATCTGTGTATTGTTTTGTTTACTTGTGTGTGACGTCACCCGTCATCAACCAATCAAAGATGTTTTTGTTATAAATAAAATTGTAAAAAGGATTCAATTTTATTACGTGTAATCTACAAAAAATATACATAATTTAGTTTAAAATAAAGTGAAATATGGTTTTTACGCGATTGTCTGATAGGATAATTTATAGTATATTTTTAATCTAGTCAAATAGCCTATTGTCGAAATTAGTTTGGCTATATAGCAAAGGGAATTTCTATCTCAATACAAAGAGGGAATGCTGCCAGCGTTCTGGGAACTAACCACATGGCACCGGCTTAGAAATTAAGTTTTGGGTAAGCATTTATACCTATGGGTTTAATTTTATTTTTCGGTTAGGTATAGTTTTAATGTTTTTTCTCTATCTAATTAGTTTTTTAAAGTAGGTATTATTTTTTTTGTAAATTTATTAGTATTAAATATTTATTAATTTATTATAACTATATTACATATTTAACATTTATGAGTATTATTATGTATTAACAGTTTATTTTTACTTATTATAAACTATAATAATAAAATAAATACCATCACGGGTGCCTATTTGCCTCCCGAGAATCGTTTAAACGGCCTCAGGGTACCCAGCGGAGGGATTAACCCGTCCTCATTTCGCCGATGGTATTCGGAGGCAACACCTAACAAGTGGCGAGCTTGTTGCGGTGTTTATGATGAAATAGCCTCGTTGTATAAAGCGGTCACCCATCATAATACTGCACAAATTAAAAACATACCTATGACAGGAAATGGTCCAAGCCAGAACTTTACTACCCCATTTCTTTTAGCTGCAAAACTTGATAATAATTTGAGATAATTAAATAATTCTGAAAGCAAAAACAAAAAAAAAATTAAATAAAAAAAAGTTCTCTCCGGCGGGGAATCGAACCCCGGTCTCCCGCGTGACAGGCGGGGATACTTACCACTATACTACCGAAGATAGTGAAGAGTTGACCGAAATATTGAATGACCTTTGTCGTCGCCGTAGTATCCTATCAAAGTACGGTTACGAGACGGGCAATGAGTTTTGTTACAATATGAATTAAATTAGAATGAAGAGAGTGGTTAAATTTTATTACAATGTTTAAACAGTGTTAAGATTGAACTATAATATAATAGTTCGACCTATTTTTATTCGATGCAAGGTTTAATGCATTATATTATATTTTAATTCATATTAATTAATTATTAAATTATCATAAATAAATAAATAAATCTTATACAATTTAGTGATTAACATATTGTTTGTAGTAAAAACCTGATATTTTACTAAAATAGTACATAAGAAACATTAATATTAATACAAATAAAATACCTATTAATATATTAAATAGAAAAATTAAATTAAATTAAGTAAAAATAATCCTCAAGTTTGTCATGCGGCAGGGTGCCCAAGACGCTGACGGCATTGCCTTTTTGAATAGCAATGCTAATCTTTTGTCTGAAGTATGGGCCTGCTCTCGGGTCACCTGTAGCGTCGATAAGGAGTGGTGCTATAGTTTTATAAAACGACTTTGCATGATGGTTTCTATAACTTCGTTACCCATACAGATGCATAAACCGTCAAGTGTCGGATTTACCCCCGTATTCTAAGACGTTTCCTTAACTCCACTCTTCACTCAAGGAGCTTCTGTCTCAACTTGCTTTTTATAGTTGACATTTGGTGGAAAGAGACAGACGTTCCTTGAGTGTAAAGTGGAGTTAAGGATATTAGTCTTTCGGTTCACCGGTTTTCAGGAGATTACTTACTGCATCGTATTCTTGTGGTAGTTTTATTTCAGAGTGCTGGACGATAAAGCAGTGAGGATATTATTAAAATAGACTAGTATACTATATTCTTCCTTGTTGCCGCTCATTCTTCCTTGTTGTCGCTCATTCTTCCTTGTTGCCGCTCATTTCATAAACGCATCGTTTAGCCACATTGTGGGAGCGATCAGTATTGTTAGACAGCAATTTATTGATGGACTTTGTAGGTCTGCTTAACATCAGTTAGATACAAAAAAAAACACACAGATTAGGGGTTAAACTAAATATACACTCTTTGTTTTTCGTCGGGTGTAAAAAAATAGGCCCTCGAATCTAATAGAACAATGTTTTTAGAAATTGTATGTTTTTTTGTACAGGTATCACTTAAAAACTACTTACAGTAGCGAATAAAATAGAGTCTATTTTTATAAAATAGACTCTATTTAATGGAGTAATACCTACCTAGAGGGTCTCAGATACAGTATGTTTGTGATTTTACCTAGGTAAGTATAAGTATAAATAAAGTTGAAAATATTTATTACATAAGAATATTTAATAACAAATTCGTAAAAAAAAAGGTATAGGAAGTATGTAGAGATCGTACCGAATCGTACGTTTCTCTCTGCCCACCCATTATCAAGGATGCAGGCGTGATGATGTATATATGTATCTAAAATATTTCTTACCTTTAATTTTGAAACTAAAAAACACTTGACCGACTAACGAAAAACTTGGACAAGTAGGTATTTTATACAACAACCAGTAAAAATTCTTGTACCTCCAATAACAACACAAAACCAACAAAAAACAAATTGTCATAAACAACATTTTACAATAAAAAAAAAATAGATCTTGACCTTTCAAAATCGGGCCATCGAATGTCGCTAAACTGATATAAGTAGTTGATATATTTCAAGAAAAAAAAATCAAAGGAACTAATTTGTCTTTTGGATACAGTTTGAATGTATTGTGAGAGTCTTTTGTAATTGGTACAAAAAAGTTTTTATTGTATGTTGAATTCTGTAGGTAGTGTTGCCAGACGTCCCGTATTTCGGACGTAATGTCTGTAAATGTCGGGACTAGGGCCGGAAAAACGGATTTCTAGTAAAATGTTCTGACTTTTTAGCGTCCACACGGTGGGACATACGTAGTAATTTCGATAACATAGTAAATAAAATTTCTAGGTTCTTTAGCCGTAGTTTATACTTTACCTAGTAAGTGAACTCTAAAGTAAAAAAACTTTTACTTTAGAAAAACTTTTTTTACATTTTTAATTATGGTCATAATAGGCTATTTGACTACATTAAAAATATACTATAAATTGTGGTCATCCTATCGGACAATGGCGTAAAAAAAAAATTTTACTTTATTTTAAACTAAATTATGTATATATTTTGTAGATTACCTACACGAAATAAAATTAAATATTCTTTATATCTTGGAATATTCTTAATATACGTGGTGGCCGAGTTGGTTAGACCTTGGACTTAAAAACACTTAGGTCCCTGGTTCGAATCCCGGTGTGTACCAATGAGTTTTTAATTTAAAAATTTATGTACATTTGTTTGACAACACCACTATAGTGCCTCGGAGAGCACGTTAAGCTGTCGGTCCCGGTTTCACTATACCATCTTGTGAAACTGTTTATAGATGGGTTATTGAGTCTATTCAAAACATCGCGACGAGCTAGCCCCTTGTTCGGTGTAGACTCATACCATCGGCCACGACGAGGTGGGATTAAAACCCCTCCGCTGGGTATCCTGGGGCCGTCTAGGCGGTCTCGGGCGCCGTAAGGCACCCGTGATGATACATATACATATACATATCTTGAATAAAAATCTGGCAACACTAGTTGTAGGGTTAGACCTCTGAATTCTATAAGTACATTGAAACATCAATTTCATGACTGTCACGCATATGTAGGTATAATATGTCCATTCTATTGTATACGTATAGAAGCGTGGACGCCTAGCCTAATTTTAAAGCTTTACACTCGTGTGTGTGGATCAAAGCTTAGAGAGATGCGCCAGAGGCTCTACCATGGGTATACGTAACGTATACGAATATTTGATTAGGTATATATAGTTTGCCAAATAATTACCGAATATTTAAATATATTATTACATTTGTTAATGAAATAACTATTTTCTGTAACCATAAAATTAAAAAGCAACATAATTCAATATTACAGGATTTATAGATTACAAAAACAAACGACTATGTTCTATGTTCGACTATGTTCTATGTTCGACTATGTTCTATGTTCGACTATGTTCGTATTGATCAGTACAACCTCATATTAGCCCAAAGAACATGCTTTCAAAGTCACCATGTATAATAATAATAAAAATCCTGATAAGAATCCCACATAAATTAAATATAACACATAAACAACTTATTGAGAAAATAGAAAAAAAAGTTTTGTTTTAGAAAATAATTCTCAAAAATAAATGGGATAAAATACCTATTTCTTGATATTTAAAAATAAAAAAATACATATCCAGTAAAAATATAATTTAAAAAAATTTAACTCTCCGGCGGGGAATCGAACCCCGGTCTCCCGCGTGACAGGCGGGGATACTTACCACTATACTACCGAAGATTGTGATTTACGAAGCGAAATGTATGTTTTCGATAAGTGAGACCATTTAACTAGACGTCCTCAAGCACTCTAACCCCGCAGTAAGTAATTTATTCCCACCTCGTCTCGTAAATATCGTATATTATTTGTACCGTACCGCAAATAATTACCGAATATTTAAATATATTATTACATTTGTTAATGTATTAACTATTTTCTGTAACCATAAATTTAAAAAACAACAATTCAATATTACAGGATTTACAGATTATAAAAACAAACGACTATGTTCTCTAAATAATATTTACCATTCTATGAAATCAACAATTCTGCACTAGGTAGGTATGTAATATACTTATAACCGCTTATTCTTATAAAAAAAAACAAATGAACGTACCTAATTTAAGATTGTTTAGAAATAAACGAATTGTTACGACATGAATGATTCGTCCGAATATTCGGTTATGTACATCTTGGACCGAACATTCGGCCGAATATTTGTATTCGGCGCATCTCTAATCAAAATATTTTCCTCTTGTACATATAACCATGGCGAAAATAATGTATTCTTGAATAAAAAAAAACTCAAATAATAAAAAAATATGGTTTAACTAATTATCTTGGGTTAAGAATATATAATTTATTTAATTAAAAAATATTGTATTGAAATATTATTGCTTGTGTACCAGAAACAACGATATAATAGGTACATATTATATTTTATAAACACTCTGACCATGGCAAACTGTAACCCTAGTGTGAGTTTTTTTAACGTTTACTTTCGCGGTAACTATACTACCGCGAAAACATTTTGACCAATCATACGACCGCATTTCTAGTTCTCAAAATTTCCGCTTGGAGCGCTGAACCATTTTCCATACAAATTTTAGTCAACTCAAACCCAAAGTAATAGTTAGAAAACTTACACTTTACTGTACAGTTTGTTACAAAACGTACAATTTTTTTTTGCCATGCGTGGTAATCGAACTCACGACCTCCGTATGGACAACGGTACAAATAATATACGATATTTACGAGACGAGGTGGGAATAAAATACTCACAGAGTACCTTGAGGACGCCTAGCTAGATGGTCTCACTTATCGAAAACATACATTTCGCTTCGTAAATCACAATCTTCGGTAGTATAGTGGTAAGTATCCCCGCCTGTCACGCGGGAGACCGGGGTTCGATTCCCCGCCGGAGAGTTACCTTTTTTTTTAATTATATTTTTACTGGATATTTATTTTTTATTTTTAAACATCTAGAAATAGGCATTTTATCCCATTTACTTTTTGAGAATAATAATTTTCTAATATTCTAAAACAATTTTTTTTTTCTATTTACTCTTTGACAATTATTTTCTCAATAAGTTGACATAAAGTGTCAATTTATGTGGGATTCTTACTCAGTAATTTGAGTAATAATAATTATTAATCTGAGGATTCTTATAAGGATTTTTTTATATTATTATACATAGTGACTTTGAAAGCATGTTCTTTGAGCTAATATGAGGTTCTACTGATCAATACGAACAACTTTTCCCATGGAGCCATGTGCCGCAAATGAAAAAAAATTATTGCGAGAGGTTATTAAATAAAAAACAGACATTTACTTAAATATATTTTTTTATCAAATAAAGAGGTAGGTAGAGTTCGCTATACCCTCCACTAATGTAAAGGTGCTGTTTATATATGTGCTCCCACGTTTGTATTCATCCAGTGAAAATGATCAATGATGACCAAATTGATAAATTTCGTCTTATAATATTAAAAAAAAAAAAAAAAGATATAAATTCCTTATCAGGATAATCATTAGGATTTGTTCATTGCATTTTTTATCTTTAAAAAAATCAATATATCATAAAATGTCGAGTGTCCAATGTGTGATTAACTTATATAATGTTATCACATTTTGGACACTCGACTCAACTAAACGAACGACTCCTTAAATTACCTATATCTACTCGCCACTGACACGACACGGTCATGAGCCGATAATATAAGTTCTAAAATGAATAAATCTTATAAAGTTTTGGTCGGGGTAAAAGGCAAATAAATCAGGTGAAATATAAACAAAATCTCCCTCGAAATTCTTGGAAAAAATATGTTTTATTGCTATAGCTTTCAAAATTTATTTGCTAAACTATATTACAAATTAAATGTTATTGAATACTATTTAAAATTTAAAATGCCGTTTGCAACATTGCCATGTTAAATACGAAAACCTCTTGTTCCAAAAGCAAACTCGATTTTAACTCTCCTGAGCTTACTTTTAGTTTTTCAAATATTTAGAATTATTCTAAAATGCTGGGCCATAGATCTTATAGTAAATACATAATTAAATTAAAAAAAAAAAAAAAATTTTGCTCCATAAAGTAATAGGAAAAAAGTTTTTTTTCTCTACGGTTCTATGTATTTATAAAGTAATAGGAAAAAAATAAAGGCGTTGCGACTTTTTTCTATGCCGGAAACTTTATTTGGGTATGTTTTTGAAAAAGTCTGTCCCTTCTAAGAAAAGAGTGTCCATTCTATACAGTTAGGTTATTACGAATTTTGTGAAAAGTGTATATTTATAGTAATAATGCATTTTTACATAATAATATAAATAGTTAAAGCTTATATACCTAACTTTCTAGTATGTCCATGTAATAAACTAACAAATAAAATTAAACATAGCTAAAAGAACTACAATAAGGCCTACAGAAGCACTAGTAGAAAATGCGCCGTCAGGCATCACAGGGTTATAGGTCATGTTAATAAATCTGGATTTTATTATATCCTTGTATATTAAAGCAGATTTACGTGCCCTTCTTGGTCTCTTTGAGTCTTTCATGTCCACTTGGTATAGACCAAACTTCAATCTGAAAATTAGGTATATGATTGTAAATTATTCAGAAGAAGTCTAACCTTGATTAATTGTATGTCAAAGAGTGATTGAGCCCATGCCAATAGGACTTTAAAGCAGGGTACAGGCTGTACTTGAGATTCCCTGCCTCATAAGTACCTAAGTGTGATGATAAAAATACTCAACGAGAGAGTGTTCTCTATGGATTCACTGGGCGAGTGCGAATCATGGGTCCATGTTAAGAGGGGGAGTAAAATAAACGAGTAGTAAACGAACTTTTGACCAAGATTTCAATACTAATCACAACTCTATTTATTTACCCAGCCAACCAACCCCAATTTAGGAAAGTTAAATTATAAAGCAGTATCCCATCGGCTATGACGAGGTACCCTGAGGCCGTAACCGGTATAACTCAGACGCCGCAAGGTACCCGTGATGGTACCTTTACTATTAGTAATTTTAGGTAAATTTAGATATTTTGGGTAGGGGGTATAGTTTATTGGATCGTTCCTTTTAGATCCGCCATTGTAGTTTTTTTTATTTTTATTGGAGCTCGACTGTGTGATTTTGTATCTACCTGGTGGTGAGTAGACCTACAAATCATGAATAGGATCAATCAATAATTGTTCTTAAACAATATTGATCGCTCCCACTATGCCGGCTAAATGATGCCATTACGAAATGACGAATTGCATTACGAGTATATTTTAATATACTCGCTGCCTTATCGTCAATCCAACTACCCATTTCGTAACCGCACCCTGAAAGGAGACTATCACTTCGACAATAAATCGATGCAGTAGTCTCCTGAAAACTAGTTAGTTAATAGGGAATGGGTTTAAGATCCTCTAGAGTCGAAGTGCTTCTATCAAGATCAACCCTAATTCATGAGGCCTTGGCTTAAAAAGCAGATTATGTTTTCCTCTCATAATTAAAAAAAAACTTACGTATAACCATAAGTCCATTCAAATGTATCCATTAAGCTCCAAGCAGTATACCCTTGGACGTTGACTCCAGCTTCAATAGCATCCAGGACTGCGTTCAGATAGCTTCTCATAAACCTAACCCTTGTATCATCATTTAGCCCAGAAGGTGCTGCCATGCCATTTTCTGTTATATATATTTTTGTTGTATTGTATCTGTTCTTTATGTAGGTTAGGATGTTGAAGAGGCCTTCTGGATATTCCTGAAAAATGAGGGTGTCCGAAATATGTAAAAATTATGTATGAAAATTTCATACAGTTGTATGAGTATACTGCGAGACAAAAGGAGTATGTAGAGATATAAATATGTGCATACCGTGGTTTCTGCATACCCCGTAAAGAACTTGGTGTGAAGATAAATTTTGATGGTGGAACTCGAAAGAAAG
Source organism: Monopis laevigella (assembly GCA_947458855.1). NCBI lineage: Eukaryota > Metazoa > Arthropoda > Insecta > Lepidoptera > Tineidae > Monopis > Monopis laevigella. The sequence goes on from OX381599.1 coordinate 9,878,188, forward strand.
AATATTGAAAACATATTTCTTACGTAGGTATTTAGAAATAGTAAAGTATTTTATTACCATTGTCTTTAAAAAAAAAATGAGTAGGCAATTTTTTAAGGGGGTCGTATAGTCCAGCATGTGGTATCTATCTGATGGTAAGATTATTTAGGTGGAAGGAACGTAATAACCTCACTATGCCGACCGACTGGTCATTTACAAAGTTTAGCTCATACAAATGTAAAAACCGTCAAGTGACCTAGTCATATTTCGATTTTAGTCTGTGGGATCACCGGCTTTGAGGAGACTATTGTATCGATTCTTGTTGCGAAACGGGTGGTTGATTTGATGATAAAGCAGCGGGGATAATAGACTCGTGACTAACATCGATGCTCGTAATGCATATTCGTCTTTGTCGTTGCCCATTTCAGAGCCGGCATAGTGGGAGCAATCAATGTTGTTAAACAACAATTAATTTAATTGCCTTATCCATCCATACACACTAGTAATGTTAAAATGATCAATTTGTATGGGGAAGCCAACTATTTTTTTCATTTGCGACAGATAATTCTATGAGAAATGTTGTTCGATTTGATTAGGAGATCCTCATATTAATTATATACGTGGTGGCCGAGTTGGTTAGACCTTAGACTTAAAAAAAAACAAGGTCCCTGGTTCAAACCCCGGTGTGTACCAAAGAGTTTTTAATCTAAAAATGTTGAAACTTTTTATAGATTGAGTCTATCCAAACATCGCGACAAGCTTGCTACTTGTTCGGTGTAGACTCTCTCCGTTGAGACCGGCAAGCACCCTTGCATGTTGAACAATGAACACACGTTTAGTTAGTCGGTATATCTACTTAACTACATACGAGTATCTACATACAAATAAGTAAGTACTACAGTCTTATTTAAATAGATAAAACAATAAGATTTTATGTTAAATATGAATAGATAACCTAGCTATTATATACTGTTTGATTAAATATTTATATATCAACTGAAGTAAATAGGTAGTTATATATATGTTTATCTAGGTTATTAGGTAAGTAATAACAGTTGTTACATTGTTAATTATAATTAATTACATAATAGTAGATAATTAATTATGTAAAAGTAAATAAAAGATTACAATATAGGTTCGCAAATTTATATCTAACTACCTAATTCAACCTTTAGGCGCATTAAAATAAAGTTCTTATTAATTTACAACATTAATATACCTACCTAGTTTAACTAAAACATCGGAATTATAATAACTATTTACTCAGCATTTTTGGTAATTATTATTAGGTGGTAACTATACGTATGTACGGGTGGTACCCAGCGGAGGGGTATTCCAACTTCGTCGCCGGCTTCTTACACCTACACCTAAACTACCGGGACGCCATATAAAATACCGATTGACACGTCGATCGATCGAAAGCGAAAATAAAATGTATGTGATTTGACGTTTCTCGGCGATCGAGTTCTACCCATAGACAATATCTCCTATACAATTTTATCCATCGACGTGTCGATCGGTTTGTCGATGTAGCTTCTATGTTTTATCATATTTATGTATACTTTTGACTACTATGGTTTTTATTGGTAATTAAATATATAGGTATACTATTCTACCCATAATACTTAATTAAAAATAAAATATAATAAGGTTATTCCTCAGACCAGAGACTTACCAAAGAGCACAAACGACAGTCGAATCGACGCGTCGATTGATAAAAATGTATAGAATTTTTACTCTATGGGTAGAGCCTGATCGACGAGAAACGTCAAATCACATACATTTTATTTTCGCTTTCGATCGAACGACGTGTCGATCGGTATTTGATATGGCGTCCCGATAGTTTAGGTGTAGGTGTGATACCAATGATACCATCGCCAGCGACGAAGTTGGAATACCATACATTTGGCTTTCTATTGGTATTTCGATTCAATTGGCTCTTTGGTAACCCCCCAGGATACTAGCGGCGTTTCATCTCTGTATTTTTAAATAAACATTCTGAGAGAAATACCCGCTGCTAAGGTCACACGAAACATACTAATTTTGTGCCAATGCCTTTTATTAATTTTACTCAAAAATGCATGTGTGGTCATTATTTTGACAACCTTGTTTGAGCAAAGTCGACCTTGCCGTTCTGTTTCAAGGAGCTGCCGCAGGCCGGCAAAACATTGCCGGTCGCTATTTTGACGTTTCAACGTTTTATATATTTTTTTATTTAAATTACTTGCTGGTTTTATTTAGATTAGGTATTTGCATTTTTGAGTAAAGCACTATACAAGCCTTGGACCACTATGACTGCTTCGCTGGTCACGCTATGATTGCCTCGAGCTAGCTTAGCTACGCTCTAGGCCTTCCAGCTTGGCCGTCATTACAGCCCTTGCTGTCCTGCTGTAAAGGCCTCGACCTACGGTCTCGGCCTTTATCTCAGCTCGTCCACCAAGTGCTGCACGCTGACCGCGCTGTGTCGGCCTGGAGCTGCGCTGTCGGCCATCATCAGCGCGACCAGCAAAGTAGTCATTATAGACCGCAGCAGTAATGTACTATTATTATCCCTTTTTTATTTTTTATCGGAGCATGGCATGTGACTTTGTATCTACCTGATGGTAAGCTGTGGCTATAAAGTCCAAGAATGGGGTCGATCAATACATTGTTATTTAACAATATTGGTCGCCCTCACTATGCCGGCTAAATATTTCGGTTACGAAACGGGCGGCGACAATTTACGTATATGCATTCCGAGTCTATTTTAATATCCTCGCTGCTTTATCATCAAATCAATCACCCGTTTCTTAACCGCACCATGATATCAGACAACCACTGTACAAGAAATTGAATCAATAGTCTCCGGAAAACCGGTGAACCCAAAGACTAAAACCAAAAAATTACTAGGTCACTTGACGGTTTTAGCATCTGTATGGAGTTGGTAACGAGTCCGGTCGGTCCTTCTTCCTCTAATCATTTTTTTTAATCTATCAGCAAACTTTGGAGAAATGGAGGAACATCAAACCTCTACCTACCTTAAACTGTACCAAAAATATATACTTAGAACCCTTAAACAAAAACTTGTTTATGTATGAGAAAATAACGTAAAAAAAGAATTACCCTGATCCAATCACTCTCAGTAGCCGGCCACCTGGTATCCTGATACCTTCCATAATAAGCATCATTTTCTTTGGAAGGAATATCATAAAGGCTTGCCACAGAAGAATTCCTGTACACATAGTAACTGCTATAATGGTTCAGCCCCAAGAAATCTGATGACCCTCGAATATAGTTGACTTGGTCAATCGTCAAAGGCTTCAGGCGAGATTCTAAATATCCTTGCTGGGAACTTATCAGAGCTACCCTGGAGATCATATTTGCAGGATAGTTGCCTTGTCTTGAAAATATTGGGTCCATGAATTGGCCGAACTGTAAAAGAATAAATTATTTAGGGACTGGCACTGGACATCATAAAAGCAAGTTCAAGGAAAATTGGTACCAACACCTAATATAATAGTTTTTTTTTTTTAAAAAGTTCCAAAACTTATTCAATATTTTTTTATACATGGTGACTTCAGTAGAACATCATATTAGCCCAAAGTACATCCATTCAAATTCACCCTGTATATTAAATAATAACTTACACATATATTTTTTTCTTAAATATTAATGTCATAGGACTGAAGACGCCATGTAAGGCGAAATATATCGTATCGAAATAAAATTGTGTTTCATTTATTTTATTAATGTAACTATAACCCCAAAACGTATTAAAAAGAGGAACTTTCATGATACATGTTCTATATCCGGAATAGCCCTCGAACTCATTTGAAAGTAACAACATGTACAAGGCACAAGTAGGTATAATATCTAAATTCGAAAACTTTACAAATTCAATAAATATATCATATGTAAGTAATGACATATATTTTTTTCTCCATCTAGCGCTGTCGTATCTATTTCTTCTATTCTATTTTTAAACTTATTATTACTTACATTAAAATCTATATAATCAGTTGTAGCAGCAAAATCATCAGTAGAATTAGTACTGGGCATCACCCAATCACCATCAATGGCAATACCAACTTGTCCACTTTGTGAATTTCTAAATTCATTATTGTAAATATGCCACGCTCTAGCATGAGCCAAAAGAACATTTCTACCACATAAATAATCTCCAAACCCTGGCATCTTAATTAAAGGAGCATGGTAAGCTATACCATATGCGAAATTACACATAGTTGTAGGTTCATTTATAGTTATCCAATTCTTTACACGATCACCGAAGTTTCTGTAAAGTATTCTAGCATATTCTCCGAACCAATTTTGCATGTCATCACTTAGCCAACCGTGTAAATCTTCTAAGGTTTGGGGATGGTCCCAGTGATACATGGTTACAAATGGAGTTATTTTCTTAGCCAGCAATTCGTTGATAAGATTATTGTAATAGGTAACTCCTCTTTGATTGATTTGTGATGCATTTCCATTTGGCAAAATCCTAGCCCAAGATATGGAGAATCTATAATGGCTGACGCCCAATTCTTGGAGCATTTCCACATCACGTTTATAGAGATTGTAGGAGTTAGCGGCGATTTGGCCGTTGGATCTGTCGGTTATGTTTCCTGGATTATTTTGGACTAATCTGTCCCATATATTTTCGCCTTTTCCTGTGAATATTAATTAGGATCATTTTGTTCGTCGTTGGCTTTTGTTGTTTATAAATATAAATTATGTAACATATTAAAATGACCAATTTTAAACTAAAGTATAACTAAATAAATATTATAAATAAAAAATATCTTCTAATGAAGAACCGTCCGGAATAGTTCCAAGAAGGCTGGCGACATTTCCCCGCTGAATTGCAATACTAATTCGTTGGCAGAAATAGTTGCCAGCCCTCCTGTCACCTGACCTCTCTATCAGACGCCAGGACAACTCCTTGGCTGACTTTTAGCTGAAGGCCCCCACGGTCCCATCGTCTTGACCCCAAACGGAGTAAATATATAACCCTCACTGAGGTTGACATATTTAGACCGCTTGAGATTCTCAGCAGAGACCCCGCCCCGCACTCAAAGATGTCGACTGGATGTGAGATAGAAGTGTGTCTACACAAGTTGCATCCCACACCAGAGACCTTCCGAGTTTCCATGGACCAACAGTCATACCATCCGGACTCTTGCCATCGCTACGCATAATGCCAATAGGCTTTTGTTGGTCTAATTGATTATAGTTCGGCATGGCCAACGGATGGCTGCAATGTGCTTAAAATATTTATATGTCCATTTGGGAAAGAGGTCGATTGCTTTAGAGTTCGTGGGTCACCATGCCTTAAAACACGGCAAGGTTCTCCATCCTAAAAAAACTCTTACCAATTTCGTGGTTTCAGCTTACTGATATGAACCGCGATACGATTATGGCATGTGACCCAAAGCTATCATGCTGGTCCTCTAGAAACGGGCGACCTCTTGTATTAGCCTCACCGATTTAGACGAGACTTCACGAGACCAAATTTTCTTACATTGTATTTTTTTTTATTTGGTCTCTTATACCACCACCAAGTTTTGGGCTAAACCTTTTGGTTACAAAACGTAAGAGACGTAAAAGGATTACCATCAGCATTCCACCCCCCTTCCACTTGGTAGGAAGATGTGGCAGCTCCAAAAGTGAAGGCATCTGGAAATTTCCGGGAAATATTCCTTGGTATCGGAATCACTGCGGCACTTGCGCTAAAAGTAAAAAAAAAGTTAATTTATACTACACCTGCTGGGAAGGTGGGAAACCTTTTTACTTTTGTGAAAACGAGACTGAATGCTACATAATTACTATCATACACATATGCAGACGGAAAAAGTGCATATAAATCAAATTTTAATGATTTTGATAACCAAATTTTATTTTCCTCGTACGTATATGTGTAGTATATTTCACTGTATGTCACTCGGGTGAAAGTGGATTTCTAACTACACTCTCGTCGATAGTGCCTTGGAGACCGTTGGTCGCAGATTCACTACACAAACTTTGTGAAATTGTTTATAGACGTGTTATTAAGTCTATCGTTTACGTGGTGGCCGAGTTGGTTAGACCTTGGACTTAAAACACTTAGGTCCCTGGTTCTAATCCCGGTGTGTACCAATGACTTTTTAATTAAAAAAATATGTACGTTTGTTTGACAACACCACTATAGTCCCTCGGAGAGCACGTTAAGCTGTCGGTCTCGGTTCCACTATACCAACTTGTGAAACTGTTTATAGATGGGTTATTGAGTCTATTCAAAACATCGCGACGAGCTAGCCACTTGTTCGGTGTAGACTCATACCATCGGCTACGACGAGGTGGGATTAAAAACCCCTCCGCTGGGTACCCTGGGGCCGTCTAGGCGGTCTCGGGCGCCGTAAGGCACCTGTGTCGATGATACATAATATTAAGTCTGTCTAAACACCGTGGTGAGCTGGCCACTTTTTTGGTATAGAATCAGAATAACATTGGCTACGTTGAGGTGGGAATAAAATGCCACCTAACTCACACGTGATGGTACTCTTGTTCATAATCGGTCACTTTCCTCCTTTGGTGAACAGTGTAACAAGTTTATTTGGTGAAATAAGATGACTTAAATTACGTGGTGGCCGTTTGTTAGACCTCATTTGAACCATTCATGGGGCCATGGTCTCAACGACTAATGGCACAAACGAAAAATTATTTAAAACTTGGCTATATTTTCGCATTTTTTTTTTAATAAAACGGCACTAAGTATATTTTAATTTACAGTATTAAAATTATTAAGGTCCGGTAATTAAAAAAAAGCACTATTTACTTACCAAATAATTATTAATAAAAAAACTACTACGCGAAGCATTTTCTTCACTATCAAGACTATACTAGAAACATACTATTTTCATATACTAGTTAAGTATATTATAATCATAATATATTATCACAATTTTATTATCTTTATCATCTACAATATATGTTTAACACTTATTCTTACAATGTCAATGAATTTTTATTATTTTTATTGTTTTCACGAAATTTTCATGATTAGGTATCGATCGATAAGCAGTTATTTCCTTATTCTTTTTTTGAGTAGTTAGGTATATGTGTCATAAGATAAAATAAATGTTGGAAGGAAATTTTCCTGATTGAAGAAATAATAATAACGAAAAAGCGGTGCGCTGTGATGTGTACCTGACACATCACAGCGCACCGCTTAGGAAAGTCAGTGACGGGCGTAGGGCGTAGTCAAGAAAGCCCCCCCCCCCCCCTTTCTTTGTAATATTTGTAATTAGCAGTTGTTTTACGATTCATTGTAAATTACAATTGTCACGTTTATGAAATAGGCCCCAGTTCGTCTAAAAATTCTTAAAAAAATCGGAACTATCGACGCTATCTCTGAACTTAATCATCTAAACTACAGAGGCTTTACCATGTGTTTGCGCATTGTAGAAACGTAACTTAATCGTTTACGTATACGTGAGCAACAGCCAATAGGATCGCTTTATTCAATCCTGTTACCAAAAATAAAGCGGCCCTATTGGTTGTTGCTCACGTATACGTTGCTACAATGCGTAAACCCATGGTAGAGCCTCGGAATATACATATTAGCGCAATCATTAACGACCTGCGGCCACTTTCTGTTTCTTATAACGTAATCGTTAGATTGTCAAAATAACGAATTTCGTTATTAGTGCGCTTTTCTCCAATCAGCGAAGGTTAAAAACTGCTCTGATTGGAGGAGAGCGCACTAATAGCGGAAATCGTTAATTTGACAATCTAACGATCACGTTATAAAAAGTAGAATGTGGCCGCTGTACCCCTAGTGTGAGTTTTCTAACTATTACTTTGCGTTTGAGTTAACTAAAATTTGTATGGGAAATAGTTCAGCGCTCCAAGCGGAAATTTTGAGAACTAAAAATGCGAGCATGTGATTGGTCAAAATGTTAACGTAGTAGTAAAGTTAACTCTAAAGTAACTGTTAAAAAAACTCACACTAGGGCTATTGTACCTCTAGTGTGTTTTTTAACGTTTACTTTCGCGTTAACTATTCTACCGCGTTAACATTTTGACCAATCACACGACCGCATTTCTAGTTCTCAAAATTTCCGCTTGGAGCGCTGAACCATTTCCCATACAAATTTTAATTAACTCAAACGCAAAGTAAGATTTGGAAAACTCACACTAGGGTCACTGATTTGTACTGCGATAGTACGGGAGTGACCATTACTGTTATGAGAATTTATGATGTTGATTTTCTTAACATATTATAATAATTTTATTGTTGAGTAAATCAAACTTTTTGATATAGTCACCTACTAAGAATACGTTAGTTGATAGTTAAAATCATTCGTATATAAATGTAGTATGTAAATATTTATTTTGATTAATGTTTAACGATTAACTCTAAAATCTTTGGAAACTTAGGTATATGGAAAATAAGTGTGTAAACCAGCCGGTAAGGTCACATTTACTAATGGTCAGTTTCTATAATCAACGGTATAATAACAGGGTTCAGGCTCTTCCCGTATTGCCTGCTTTTGCACCAGAATCTTACGCTAAATTAAAAATTAGAAAATACAACCATTTTCCCAATTTGTTCATTTTCATCCCATTTATCGTCGAAACTTTGGGTCCTTGGTCTAAGGCAGCTAAAAATCTTTTAATTTATTTAGATAAAAAGATTAAAATAATATCAGCGATCCTAGTGCGAGTTTTTTAAACGTTTACTTTCGCGTTAACTATGCTACTGCGTTAACATTTTGACCAATCACACGCTCGCATTACTAGTTCCCAAAATTTCCGCTTGGAGCGCTGAACTATTTCCCATACAAATGTTAGTTAACTCAAACGTAAAGTAATAGTTCTCACACTAGGGGTACAGAGGCTCTACCATGGGTTTGCGCATTGTAGAAACGTAACGTATTCATTTACGTATACGTGAGCAACAACCAATAGGGCTGCTTTATTTTTAGTGACAGGATTGAATAAAGCGATCCTATTGGTTGTTGCTCACGTATACGTAAATGAATACGTTACGTTTCTACAATGCGCAAACCCATGGTAGAGCCTCAGGAGACTCTAAGTCCAGTAGCCCTAGTGTGAGTTTTTTTAACGTTTACTTTCGCTTTAACATTTGGACCAATCACACGACCTCATTTCTAGTTCTCAAAATTTCCGCTTGGAGCGCTGAACTATTTCCCATACAAATTTTAGTTAACTCAAACGCAAAGTAATAGTTAGGAAACTCACACTAGGGGTACAGTTTCCTCTTGGGGCAAAAGGTTTCCGTGGCTATTGAACGTTTCAAGCGTCATGGGTACCTTTTGTTCCTAATTATAGATTTTATTTTTATTGGAGCACGACATGTGAGTTTGTATCTACCTGGTGGTGAGCAGACCTACAAAGTCCATGAATGGGGTCAATCAATAATTATTCTTAAACAATATTGATCGCTCCCATTGTGCCGGCTAAATGATGCGATTACGACAATGACGAATTAAAATATGTATTAAAATTTATATTTTTTCTTAATAATGTTATAAAAAAGAAGATATGTATATAAAAAGAAAATACGGAAGATTATACAGGGTGAATTTGAAAGCATGTACTTTGGGCTAATATGAGGTTCTGCTGATCAAATCGAATAACTTTACCCATGGAACTATGTGTCGCAAATAAAAAAAAAATTTTACTTCTCTATACAAACTGGTAATTTTAACATTACTTGTTTGTATGGAGAAGGCAATTTTTTTTTTCATTTGCGGCACATGGTTCAATGGGAAAAGTTGTTCGTATTGATCAGTAGAACCTCATATTAGCCCAGAGTACATCCTTTCAAAGTCACAATGTATATATGTACCTACCTATAGCAATCGGTCTTTATCGAATAAATAAAAATCCAAAATAAGAGTATCATTTTATTCGTCGAAAAACATTTAGAATTTACTAGTTTTCGGAAAATAACTATTATAGGTATTTTTTTTACTGACACGTTTTTACTAAAATCTTAACATTAGTTAGGCGATTCACAACAACTTGTAGAAAAATTCACAGGAAATTTAGTTTTTTTTCTATTCAAGGCTATATTAAATATTATAAAATCTACAATATATAGGTTAGGTTTAATACAGTAAAAAGGGGGGTTTTATTCACTATCCTTTAACAAAAGTATACCTATCTATTAATAATTTACAAATAGTTAAAACATGTAGGAATTACTTAAACCATTAATAGGTGTACTGGGTGTTTTTATCACTGTGGTATTTTTTTTATATTGTGTTCTACGAGTTTGATGAAAATAATAAATAAATAAATACCATAACGGGTGCCTTTTAGCTCCCGAGAACTGTTTAAACGGCCTCAGGGTACAGCAGAGGGATTAACCCGTCCTCATTTCGCCGATGGTATTCGGAGGCAACACCTAACAAGTGGCGAGCTTGTTGCGGTGTTTATGATGGTATAACCTCGTTGTATAAGGCGGTCACCCATCCCAGGTTCGGCCTTGTTGTCATCGGCTTAACCTTATTATCAGTTGCGCGACTTAACCACAAGGTTGGGGCCGCTTTTTATAATAAAATGATTTAAAATACAAAAAAGGTCTACAAATCATTTTATACTAATCACGATTGAGACCCCGCTACTGCTCTCTTGTTGGAGTAATTTTAAGCATGCGTTCATGTTTTTTTTTTTATAAAGAAAAAAAAATCTAATTTTTTTGTTAATAAATGACAGTTAAAGCATAAAAAAAAATATTATCATTGTAAAAAAACACCCAGTATAACTAGATAAGAAACTTAGGTGGATAAGGATAGCAAATGAAGAGAGGATCTCTCTTTTATTTCCTCACTCCATTTTCTAAATTACACTTTTTTTTTTAATAGTAAAAAAAAAAACTGAAAAAACATGCAAATACATTATTCGGATGACTGACTGAAATTAGTGTTTAAGTAAACCTAAGTAGGTACCTAGTTTAAGACTTTTTTACATGCAATCAAACTACTAACTTTTTTTTTATTACACTTATTACAATTTAAAAATAAATTAAAACTACTTTGGTCTAATTAACTAGAAACATTTTATTTATTTAAACCCCTAACAAATGAATCAAAAATAATATTCTACAATACGTATCTTAATAAATAACTTCAATCATTAAAACATAAATATTTAGGTACTTAATTAAAACTTATATAATTTCGTGTTTTTTTTTTTGGATGCACAATTATTTTTTTGAATATAGCAAAAATAAATTCAATATGAATTCAAAATCACTAAAAATACTTGATTGCAGTAAATTAAAATGATATTTACGTCTTTAAAATAATTGCATAAAATTCCCTGCATTTTTTTTTTCAAAATTACCCAAACATAAAACTATGTGTAAATATCACTGAGTTATAAATAAAATTATAAATATAGTTATTTTCTAGTTACACAAAACACTACATTAATAATTTAATTTTGGAAATTATTCTTTGGACTTTAATTACCTCGCAAACTCCGAACTATTAAAATAAATAATAAAAGCATTTTAAATGCTTACAAAAACATTTAGCAAAAAAAAAAAAAAATTTTTTTTCGACTTCTAAAGACGACTCATAAAATAATAATTATTTTTATTATTAGATATTCATAAGTGTGAAAGGACGAAATTATTTTCTTCCTAAATCTAATAATATAACAAAATAAACATGTCAGGACAAATAAAAGTATAATATATAAAAAAAAAATTTATACACAGCCCTTTTTGGGATGAGAAAATTATCCTAATAAAAAAAAAATACTGCAAAAAAATAAAATATAATATAATGTATTTTTTTCACTTTCTAGTAAATATATAAGTAACTAAATAGCTAGATATAATACGAGTAAATTCTTTAACTAAATTACCTTATATTTATTTATCTTTTATTCATTTTTAAAGGTAAGTATAGTTAAAATATGTAACTTCTTATAATAAAAAATAAATTTTTTTAGCTAATAAAAGTGGACAAAATACCTACAGTTAATTTTTATTAATTATTTTATAATTGTAAATCAGAATAATTGAAAAATTATTTTTGATTATATTTAGGCCTAGTTATTTTTTAATACAATTAAAAAATGTTTTCATTAGTAAATTTAAAAATAAAAATACAATTACTATTTTCAGACTAGCTTTGTAATACTTTTTTATTATTATTTACAATTGAAAAAAAAAAATCGTTGAAGATTGTCATAGTTTAGAGTTTTAATTAAATACATATTTTTCACTACACACATTCAACGAGTAGAAAAATGTATCTACTAAATAATTTCTACATTTAGAATTTTAATAGAATTTTTCCAAAGTACATTTCTAGATCACAGTCTATAAAACATCGATTAAGATGAATAATAATTATCTAAAAGTTTTTTTACATATACCTACTTAAAGGAAGAATTTATCGTCAAAAGACGTATTTTATATTACATACTGTTTCATATCGGGCAATGAAAAAAGGTGATAATTGAAGTTATGATGTTGGGTTAATATCTTATTTTTAATGAATACAGATAAAAAATGTCCGCAAAAAATAGTGTACTGTGTGGATACAGTAACATTTCTAGTGACAGTCACACGCACACACTTACAACGCGACGTGACGTTACGCAAACATACACATTATCTACGCGGGAGTTCCAGCGCGTAGGGTAACCATGAATGCTAATATTTTTTTAGGATAATTATGTTTCATTACCAACTTAATTTTTAAATTTATAATGGTAATAAATTAAAAATGAATGTATTGTTATTTAATATCTATAACAAATAAATAATAGTCCAATGCCATTTATACCAATATCAGCCGGTATTAAAGTAAATTTTAAAATTACTTATTAATTAATGGAATGTTAGCAAAAGTAATGTAATCTAATAAATGTCACATAAAATACAACTTTAAAAGAAGCCTTTTCCATCTGCTTAATCATTAAAAGGTTTTTTTAGATCTACAGACTTCATAAATGAAGACTATAAGTTATTAAATTTAAATTACTTAAATAAAATAAAATCTATTAATTTTATGACAAAACAAACACATTATATTATATACTTTAGATATATTGCCCGATGTTAATTTGAAACATTTTCCTAAGTGTAACGAATATTGCGAGAAAATACCGCATTATTCGAAATGTAATAAATACACAATAGCACAACACTACTCGAGATAGCCATATTTAAGCCACAGTTGAAAAAATTTGTATAAAAGCAAAATTAATAACTATCAAATACACAATAGTAAGATAAAAACTTTGTTTATATATATACCATCACGGGTGCCTATTTGGCTCCCGAGAACCGTTTAAACGGCCTCAGGGTCCCAGCGGAGGGATTAACCCATCCTCATTTCGCCGATGGTTTTCGGAGGCAACACCTAACAAGTGGCGAGCTTGTTGCGGTGTTTATGATGAAATAGCCTCGTTGTATAAAGCGGTCACCTATCCCAGGCCGGCCTTATTGTCATCTGCTTAACCTTGTTATCAGTTGCGCAGTGACTTAACCACTAGGCTGGGGCCGCTTTTCTTTTAACTTTGTTTAATGGTACGTATACTATACTACTTGAAAGTTTTACTACATAGACAACGCGTAAAAATCAAGTGTATAAGTCACCCGGCTGACATTTGGGGCCGTATTAATGATTGTTGCTTAGCACAAGATATTGCTTCCAACTGTCAAAGTTTAGTTTTTTAATATGTAGTTTGACAGTCCAAAGCAAGTCTCAGCGTTTGCTAAGCATTGACTATTAATCCTGAAAATCATATTTGTTTACGAGTTTACTTTTACTTAATTAGAAGCAAACAGCCAAATTCTGTTTCTTATATTTAACTGAAACGTTAGCCTGTCAAAATTTATAAATGACATTAAACAATCAGCAACAACAATAACTAAAAAAGACATGTACTTTATTCCCTTGTGTTACAGCTGCTTTTGCTTTATCAGATTTTAGCATACCGTGTGGTGACAATTTGTACCTAAACGATTTCGTTATTTGACAATATAAAAATATTTTATTTTTGATAAAATAGAATTTGACCGCTGGTGGGCAATTCTCGCGCTTTCGACATTCATAACGATTCGAGATTTTTAAACGAAAAATGACTAAATATGGCATTTTTCGTTCTTGAACGGAAAATGACATATTTAGTCATTTTTCGTTTAAAAATCTCGAATCGAGATGAATGTCGAAAGCGCGAGAATTGCCCACCAGGGCGTTAATTCTGGCGATAGTATATGGAATATGTATAACTAAAAATGTATTAATGTTATGTGTATAGTGAATACGTACCAAAATAGAAAAACACAAATATAAAGCTTATTGTTTAAAATGCTGATGATACAAAAATATATTAATTAATTGAACAAAACTCTTTAGTCAAAACAGACCACTTTTAAGTGGTTGCACCTTTGGCGTTGACGGCTTCCGTAGACTAGTCAAAATTATAATTCGTACGTTTTTTTTGTACATTTTGTAATATGTATTAGTTTATAGTACACATAGTACAAGCTACAGCTTAGTTGTTGTTAAATTAAATTACTTACTACTTTCATTTAACATAATTATTAAAATTGCTTTTATACAAGATACAAGACAAGTTTTCACAAGATAAATTGACAGATAGATTTTTCGACTTCAAAATTATGTTTTAAATTTACAACGATTTTCCATATTTTTCGCGCGTTTGTCGACAGTGAATCCGTCCCTAAGAAATAGTTTAAAATGTATATAATATATTTTAAATAGTTGTAAATATACTTCGTGTCATCGAATTACTAGAAAACCTTATAAGTACATACATTTTATTTTATTTTAATTGAATATAATAATAATTTTAATAGATATCAAATTAAAAAGTGTTATTTAATAACTCATCTATTTTTCGCAAGCGGAATTCGACGTCGAAAACAGAATGTTTCCTATAATATTTTTTTTTATATTACAGCGTGGTAACAAGCATTTTGAATTTAATGAGATTTTTTTTATATTCCATATTTTATTATTGAAATCTTATTTTATCAATATAAAGAACAAATTAATTTTTTATTTTGTGTTAATTCGAGGACACGTCGTATATTATAATAGGTAACTTAAACCGGTCATTATTGTACAAAAAAAATATTGATTGTTTTTGGGTCCGATAGTAAGCTTTGGAATACAAATTACGTTCCGATATCATATTATATTGGTGGAAAGGAACACAATTTGCATAAGCTTTTAGACAAGCATCATCAAGACTGTCTTAAGATAATACTGTCTTAAAGATATTATCCAGTGTAAATCACATATGTTTGTAATTGGGGCACGGCATGTGACATTGTATTTACCTAATGGTAAGCAGGTAAGCAGACCTATAAGGTCCATGCTAGGAGTCAATCAATTGTTCTTTAACTACATTGATCGCTCCCAATAATCTGATAAAATTATGCGGTTACAAAATGGGCGGCGACAAAGAAGAATTTGTATTTAAATGAGGATTGACAATGACATGAAATAAAATTAATACACAATGAAACGACAGTTTGTCTTAAGACAGTCTTGAGTCTGATGTGCGACTCTTGATATTAAATTAAAAAAAGTAAGTATAGAAAAATTGGAATTATGTTTAGTCGACAGATCTGGACGGTTTCACTTTATCTGTTCTATTGTCTGTACTGCTCTGGCTACCCCTGTAAACAAAAAATCTTAACTGTAAAAAAAAAACATGAAAAATGGGTTAAAAAACCCCAATATGAATGGCTTTTTGGCTGATATTCAGTTTTTATTATATAATGCTAGAAATAAATAGATATAGGTACCTACTTTTTTTATGGAACTTCTAACTACAACGTATAGTATATATTTTTTATTATTTTTATTGGTCTACAAAGTTGTATCCAAAACATAATAGATTTAAACAAATTATTATCATCAGAACAATTCATCGGTCGAATCTCAAAAAGGTGTATCTGCGTTATTGCAACTTTTCAGTTTTTTTTTTGTTTTAATTTAAATAAAAATTGGAGCACTGCTGGCTTTTTATCTACCTGATGGTAAGCAGACATACAAAGTCCACGAATGGGTCAATCAATACATTGGGTTTAATGACATTGATCGCTCCTACTAAACAAGACATTATTTTTATTTATTTATTGAAGCACGGCATGTTGACTTTGTATCTACCCGGTGGTGAGCAGACCTACAAAGTCCATGGATGGGGTCAAACAATAATTGTTATTAAACAACATTGATTGCTCCCACTATACCCGCTCAAGATGCGATTACAAATTGGGCGGCGATAAAGACGATTTGCATTACGAGTATATTTTAATATACTGACCGACCCTGAAAGAAGATTACCACCTTGACAATAAATCGATGTAGTAATCTCCTGAAAATCGGTAAACCTGCAGAATAAAACCGAAACATGACTAGGTCACTTGACGGTTTTTGCTTCTGTATGGGCGGTGGAACGAGACCGATCGGTCCATTAAATCTGAGATTTTTATTATATTTAAGACTTGATAGCGCTTACGCGATAGTATATAATATCCTTAACCAAAACTACCTTTGAATTTACCATTCAAAAAATTCAACAACAAAAAATAGTCTTACCAGTGTGTATTCCACCGTCACAACATGTGACACAGGCGTCCTTTGTGTTTGTGGGTGGACTTGTGCGGGAGTTCCGGTCTTAGGTCCGTAGTTTCATGTTCGGGAGTGGAGTCGTTGGTTTTAGTGTCTGAGACAGAAGTGAGCGCCTTTCTTAGGAAAGATTTCTCTTTTTCATCTTTTGAAGTTGGCGATGCGTACATCGACCTGAAAATATTTTTTTAAGTTAAGTTTTTAAGATTAAATAATAAACAAATGTTGCACCATAGTATGAACTTGCTTCCATGAATGAACACCTAAATGTTTTTAAATATCATAAGAATAATGTAAAAAAAAAATCTACTATGTTTGATTCTCTGTTTGAAATTGGCTAATATAAAATTATTATGCTTACATGGTAGATTTTTTAGGTATTTTTATTTTATACAAAAACAGTTAGGTGTTCATTCATGGAAGCATGCTCATATTATGGTACAACTACCCTAGGTAATTTGTTGGTGTCTAATAGTTGTTAGTAAACTCATTGCTAATATTTATTAATTATAAGTAACATTCTTTATTGCACAAGTAGTTTCGGCTAGACTTCATTTCTTTTTTTTTACCAGTTAACATTTGAGCAATCACAAATATTTTGTCAATATTTTTTTTCAATTTGAACATGTCAATTATTTGATATTTATTACGAGAGTGACCGAAATAAGAAAGAAGAGAGATGCTGTCATCGTAAGAATTTCTTTTCTCTACTATATCTCAACTATAGACGTCTATTTTGTCTGGCGATGAAAAAAAAAATACTATACACCATATTCGTACGAATAAATAAAAGAAAAGTAAAGAGAGACAATGTTCAAGCTATCCATGGCTTCACCGTGCGGGTGCAAGGCAGGGGAATGAACTGCAGCTCTCCCGGACTTGAGACCGCAAAGTAGGTTTAAGGGTCTTTTGAACTCTCACCTGCACTGTATTTACTACCCTCTCTACTCACTAGTAACTGTTAGTTCCTGTATTTTTGCTGGATCTTATTCTACCATACCTAGTGAGTTTGTTTCTGGTGGTTCTTGCACTTTGGTTCCAAGTCTTGCCTCGTCGCAGCGAGTGGAAGGAAGTCTTGACAGGCGCCGCTAGAGGACGCGCAGGTTCGATAGCCCGCGTACAATTAAGGGTCGTTACTGTTAGTTCTACGTCTTTTATAGGCTCGTTTAGGGCTGTAATATATAAAACATCTTCTTTGAAAATATATATATAAATGTATATACTTATATGTACATGATTGCCGAGTTAGTTAGAGCTGCGGTGTGCATCAATAAGATTTAAATTAAAAATATTTATTTGACAACACCACCATGTGCCTCGGAGACTACGTTAAGCTATCGGTTCCGGTTTCACTATAAAACTTTTGAAACTGTTTATACTACCCAAGTCGTCTACCCAACCACCGCGACGAGCTGACTACTTGTTAAGTATAGACTCAAAACACCATTGGCTACGACGAGGTGGAAAAAAACAGTGATGGTTCTTTCTTGAAAAAAAAATCTCCCAAAAAATGGATTGTAATTATTGTTTAAAACTATTTTAAACTAAAAAAGACAAATCTACTAACTAAGAAAACGAATAGAATAAACTCACCAGTAAACTCCTCAATGGGTTTATCAATGGTGTCGTGGTCTATCCAAGTGAGTCCCATCTCCACCTTCTCTGCTAAGTCCTGCCATCTCTGTCGATTATCCGCGGTCCCTAGATACAGGGGCTCTATCCAAGGAAATGTTTCTGCTAGTGTCTTATAAAGAGGTAAGCATATCATATCGATGAATCCTACTTGCATTTGGGGCAGCTCGTCTTTTTTCTCCCTGGAAAAAGAAATGTTACTCAGGTAAAACTTATATTTTATTGTTAACTTTTAAATTCCAATGACGATCGAAGTATAGGAACCTGTTATATTAACATTAACAGAGATAAATTAACAAAATATTTATATGTTTTAATGGAAAAGACAGAAGTGTACTCGGAGTAAAAAGAAAAAAGAAAAGATTAAACAAAATAAAAAATGTAACTAAATTAAGATGTAAATAAAGTATACAGAAATGGAAATGGGCAGGACATATGCAGAGAGAGAAAAAAGAGAAATGGACTAGAATATAATTAGAGTGTTACCCCAGGGATGGTAAAAGAAGTAGAGGTCGACAAATGAAACGCTGGGACCTCAAAAGAGTTGTTGGGCCAGAATGGATCAGAATTACAAAAGACAGATATAGGTGGGAAGTCTTTGGAGGAGGCCTTATATAATATCGTTGATTCTGGTTTCATTAGTAGGTACATACCTAGAACTTACTTCGTAACCAGGGTAATAAGTTAATTATCCCACATATTATTATTATTATTTAACAAAAAATACGAAGATATATGTATTTAGTTATGTAATGAAATGAAAATATGTTTATTGATACCAAACTATGTACATGTATACCTACTTTTGAAAATTCACATCAAAACATATTGATAAGAAACGAGAGAGATAAATAGTAGGTAAGGGGCTCTAGAGAAAAAGCAGGCGAGGCGACATGTCGCGTCGCCTCAGTCAAAAACGTATGCATTTTGACAGTGACAGTAGGCGTGAGGTACGCTGTCACCTGCCAAAGTCTATACAGATTGAAGGCGACACGACACGTCGCCTCGTCTGATTTTTCTCTAAGGCCCAAGGTCGCCCTGTATTATGTGGGACAACATAATAAATATAGTACCTACCTATCCATCATAGCAATTGGTTGCTGGTTGAGTTGCAATTTTTCCAGGTCTCCTTGGTCAAAGAATTCATCGGCCACCAGCTTGGCTATCTTGTGCTGCACCTCCCATGGCTTGGCGATGGCTGATACGTCGCAGGCTGTCATCATCATGCCGCATAGAACTGGGGGTAGACAGTAAACAGATGATAAAGGTATTATTTATACTAACTGACCGCATTTGTGTCCTTTAGGTTTCATAATTGGCCTTGTATCCGGAGGTCGTGGGTTCGATTTCCACTCATGGCAAAGCAATATTAGTACAGTTTGTCATGGTCTGGTTGTTGATAAAAAATAATAATTATGTATTAGTAACTTTCATCGTCAGAAAATAACTACCTTCACTCTTTAAACAGAGAAAGAGAGATACACCTAGTTTCAAGAACCATGTTCTAAATTATTATATGATTAAAATATGCCATGGATATATAGATAGGGAGGCGCCATTGGGTCTTAAATCGTCTTTCCAATCGTGAGAACAGAAGATGGCCGCCGCTACATAAATAAAAAAAAGTGAGAAGAAAAGAAATCACTGAGCGTTGATTTGTTGAAGTGAGAATAAAATATTATAGCGACAAAGATCTCGTTTGATATTTCGTTTTATAGGCCATTTAAGACATTAAGGCGGTTCCATCTATTATTATTAGTTTCATCCACCGTTTCTGGAATGTATATTCAGGAAGTAGTTATATTTCTTAAATCGCACGAGGAGCTCTTTGTTAAACATGGGGATGTTTATCCCAAATCACGAACACCTTTTATGGTAGTCCATAGTATACTGCCAAAAAGCCGTGTGTTTGAAAAAAACTCGTACTCAATGTGTGTCAGTATTTTTAATCATTTGCCCAAATATCTTAGTGTGCTTCCACTAACACTACTTAAACCGAAACTGTATACATGGCTATTAGACAAATGTTTCTATTCGCTTAAAGAATATTTTGATAATAAAAATAAATAGAACGATAGGTGCCCCCAATATTAGCAATTGTACTGCTGTAATTATAATAGTATATAGGATTTATAATATAATTTAGGTATGTAAAATAACATTAATTTATAAATATTTGCACGCTATTAATCGTGGCAGCTTCTGATGATACTAACAACCTAACTCTACTCAGAAACTAGGCAAATAAATTCATTTCCTTTCATACAATATACTGATTGCATGAAGCTAAAAAAACGCGCCCCGCGCCAAGCGTTTTGGGCACAGTTTTTACCTTCATGACTGATTGATATACTATCAGATGATTCATGATTGGTAGTATGTCACGTCACGTACATTTTTCACCAATCATGTGCCTTTTTAGTCTTGTTACATAATTTTAATAGGTAAATACACGAAAAAATATTGTATCTTACTGTCTTTCTTCTCTGGACTCTGCCAGTCGAATTCCCCATTGTCGACTAAGTCCAAGAACTTAGATTTTTTCTTAAAATACATCGCCAAATCCGTTGATAATATGGCTGTCTCCACTACTCGCATTACGTCTTTGTAGTCGCTTGGTGATAGTGCCTGAAATACAACTATGTCTGAAAAACTGCAGTCCACAGGTTTGATCCCCGGTATGTATCAATGGGTTTTTATATAACTAATCTCCTTATTTATAGATTGGTCTCACTCAAAAATGACTTAAGTATCGTCTGTCTTCTTTTTGTTGAAAAGAGATACAATATCCTAGAGTGAATATTGAGTTTCGGTGGAATTTATACTTGCATTATTACTCATGTTTATTTAACAAAAATAAATGTCTTACTCGGAGAACATGATAAGATATCAGTCCTAATTCTACTATTACCTTTTGGCAAAACACACCATGTATTAAACTAGAATCAATCTAGCTAATAACTGTATGTTAGAATTAGCGTTCTGGAAGATCCATGATCTAACACTAGAGTGTCTTAGGACTGAAAAAAACATCTAATAAAAAAATTGTACTAACCTGAAATATATTATTACTCTCACTGTTCAATATCATGACACATTGATCAAAATGGTGATGCTCCATAGTTGAAGTAGAATATAAAATGGCCAAAGGACTCTCTGTTTTAGTCTGAAAGGCATTGTTTGTGCCTCTATGGTCCAAATCATGACATAGACAAGCTACTAAAAGGCCTAAAATCTCTAAATCTGACATAAAACGCTCCATTTTGCCGGTCTTTAGCATCGCGAACATAGTTTGGGCTACATTTAGAGCATGTCGCCAGTTATGATATTTTACTGGCCGGTAATTCTTTTTTACGCTTAGAATCCAACGGCAGAGAACCTGAAAATTAATTAATGTGTTTATTTATTTATAACTATTCTGTTATTTTTTTGTATAATCTCTACTCTACTTCGGGTTACTGGTGCTTTTAACGATTGAAAAAGTTACCATATTTAATTAATACCTCTACATGCAATAAGGGTATTTTACTTGTAAATGTGAACAACTAAAAGGCCAATCACGTTAGTGCCATCAAATCTCTATGACAAAAATGTATGAACAACTGATTATTATTCGCTCTCACATAGTTAATCCAAAAGTAAAGTTGTTCATGTAAAAAGTATTCTACATAGTAGTGTAAAATTGTAAATTAAAAAGCGCTAAATTGTTCTTTTATCTTAAAAGGCCGCCTAAAGGAGGAACTTGGGAACCGTGAATAAAATGTGTAACACTATACAGCAAATGAAGTAAAACATATTGTAGTAAAATGCTTTGAGAAAATATAGATAAATAATTATAAACATATACTTACATCATAAGGAATATGGAATTTTTCTACCAAATTGCATTGTAGAAACATTCTAAGTGTCGCCCGACAGGTATCGTCGTCTGACAGTTCGAAATCTGAAACCAACTGAAGTTAGCAACTGAAATATTAAACATAGTAATTACTATAAGGTTAATGGGAGAAGGGGAAGCTTAGGAAGACCTTGGGGGGGCTTTAACGACATCCAACAAGGAGAGATCTTCCTTATTGAGTATTGCATTATTAATAACTAAATGGAATATTTGGAATCACGTTTGCATTTCCACGTAAAAGACGAAGTACGAACGTCAGAAATCTATATTGTAAATACATATAGAAATAAGCATGCAAAGTATGTGATAAGATAACCCATACAAACGTCGTTTTATTATTTATTAAACAGTTTTTCATCGTATTTTTTAATTTTTTTTCGTCTTTTTAATCGGACTATATTTATTATTATAGGATTAAATAAAAGTAATAAGTAAGTTAATAAGTCATAGTATGAAATATCTCAAGAATTACTCTTGAGATATTTCATACTATGAGACTTGGTTTGTTTTTTATTTAATCCTATAATCATAAATAATACGAACTTATTCAAAAATGGTTTTTATAAAAGGTTGTGCGAGTGATTTTTTTAATGCATACAACAGTTAATTAAAATAAAAAATTGACTGTGGGTAACTGCATAATATATTAGTTAACAACATTGGCTACTCCCACTATGACGCCTAAATGATACGGTCACGAAATGGGCGGTGACAAGTACGAATTAGTATTACGACTCTACTTTAATAGCCTCGCTGCTTTATAGCCAAAAACGTTTCGTAGCCACACCCTGAAAGGAGACTACCACCTCGATAATACATCATTGTAGTAGTCTCCCATAGACTAAAACCGAAATATGACTAGTCATATTTGAAATCAATGGACCTAGGTCAATTGATGGTTTTTGCAGCTGTATAGGTCATACTAACCAATAAACGTAAAGCTGAACAAGTTATAGGTTTCTGCAGAGGGAATATCTTCGCTGCTTAGCCTAGATGTATCCTCAGTGGTTGCTGTGGCATGGTATGACAGACATTCTAATGCCACCTGGTAAACAAAATTATGTAATTTATTATTATGATTAGCAAAGCCGTATGCATGTTATTTGAAAAAAAAAAATACCGATATACGCGACACGTGGCGCTATGAAGTTATTAACTAGATTAAAAAAAATCAAGATCCTTTAAGATTTAAATCAAATAATCGCTAAATGTTACTCACAATAAAGCTTTTTTTTTGTAATTTGATTTAGAATCGAAACAATTATTAAAAAACAAAAATTAAAAAAATTACGTTCTATTATTTATTTTTTGTCTACAAACAAATTGTATAGATAGTATGGTTGATTAGGTAAGAAATTTTAAATTTTAAGCATCTATCTAATGAGATCGACATCTTAAAACCCTAAAATTTTAACTTACGTTGTTTTAAAACTTAAACGACATTATAAGTTAATAATAATAATATGCAGGACATTTTCCACTTAATGTCTAGTTACTAAAATGTAAACACTTATTCAAAAAAACTTTATAGAGCTTAAAATGGTGTATATTTTTGTTCTGTCAAAGAATTTTTTCATTGGTAAGATCAGACAAAACACCACTTTAACTAAAACCCTAAATAAGTTTATATGAATAAGAATGTAAATTTACATTATCTAATTATTAATGGCAGGCGAATTGAAAATGCACTTATTTTTATTTTTAATATTTATATGGCCTTATTCATAAAAACACATATTGAGCCCTAAAAGTTAAAGGTCTCTTTTTTTAGCAACAAAAACGAATATGCGTAAAAGAGACAAAACCTATTTTAATTAAAGTATTATATAAGGACTCTAATAAGTTTTTTTATGAATACCACAGCGGGGTGAGAAGGAACTTTATTTAACACTTTCGCTTTCGTCAGTGGAATCGTTTTCGACTTGTCTATGGTCAGAACCTGTATGAATAATATTCGGAAGTGCTGTAATGCATCTACAAAATTATTAGGTTTATGATTTTTCGATTGAATTCTTCAAAGAAACGAATAATTGATATTTATCTCTTTTCTAAAGTTGAATCGAAAGAATTATGGTACAGTTTTAATAATTTACATGATCTGTTACAGCACTTCCGTATATTATTCATACAGGTTCTGGCCATAGACAAGACGAAAAGGATATCACTGACGAAAGCGAAAGTGTTAAATAAAGTTCCTTCTCACCCCGCTGGTGTTAGACTTCTCAAAAAAAAAAAAAAAAAATAGGGTGAATGTGGTTTTAGGCATTAATTCGAGGACACATTATTTATTGATGTCTTACCTTCTGTTTAGCCATGAGCTTGCAAGCGTTTTCATACATTTGTGTGTTGTGGATACCCAGACCGCAAAATATTGCAAAAGCTTCAAATATTGAAATATCGCTCTCTGTGAATTGTGATCCATTTTCCTGAAACAATATTTAAACAAATACCTAATTAAATAAAAAATAAAATCCATTCTGTGCAAACTTGATTGATTGATTTCAATATCTTATTTTATAGCACGGCATATGTATCTACTACAATACACTATGCCGATTAAATAATACGGTTACGGAATGGGCGGCTATTATTGTGCATTATGAGTTTATTTTAATACCCCCACTGCTTTTTCGTCAAATTAAACGCCCATTTCGTAACCAAGACCTAAAAGGAGACAAACACTTTGACAAGAAAGTCTTCTGGGGCCTGACTAAAGAACACGATCGCCAATCAAATCGCCGCATCGATCGATAAAAATGTATAGGAATTTTACTCTATGGGTAGAGCCCGGCTTTCGATGGGTATTTCGATTCGATTATCGATTCGCTCTTTGGTAAGGCCCCTGGTCTAATTTGATGATATTTGAATCTGTATGTGCCGGAAGAAAGAACGAGACCGGTCGGTCGGCCTAGCGAAGTTATAGAGACCTTCGTCACACCTACTCCCGACCTTTCCTTGCTTTAACAAGATAAGTATATATGCAAAAGCCTTGCCTGGTCGTACCTCTAGCCAGTGCTTACCCTGACAATGAGTTGCGCCTCATCTGATTTCGTCCCAGTCTGTACTAACACTGTAAATAAGTTGCGCCGGGTCGTACCCTCGGTCTGTACCTAACTTATCAAGAGTTGCAACTTGTTTGGCCATGCCCCCGGTCTGTGCCTACCTTATCAATGAGTTGCGCCACTCCAACCACGTCCTTGTTGGCGTTAACTATGGGCATACACAGTAACGTCCGCACACTCGCAGCATCATTTGTCTGATTTCCGGCACACCACGCTGATACATCCGATATATTAAGCGCTTTATTTGATTGTGCCACCTGTTAATAAAATAATCATCTTTATTGAAAGTAACCTTAATGAAACGCTCTCTAAAACTTTTAAACTTTTAAAAGAACTTACCGAAAGAGCAATAGCAGCAAGCGTAGACTTGTGATCAAGCCTAGACAAAGTAGAGCGTTGTGCCACGACACCCAGAGAGAACAGAGTGTGGAACTGTGTGGGTGCAGGTGGAGGCAAAGCGCTCTGTCCGCAGCGACGACTGCCTGGACGTTCCACTATACGCTCCAAATGACTCTGTGAACGATGATGTTACATGTTACATTAGTAAGTGTGATTGAGCCTAGAGAAGTTAGAGAGGAAAGGATAAGTGAAGAAGAGAAAACAGATTATGTATCTATGTAAGCGACGACTATTCAGGACGTTTTTGAGACCCTGGACTAGGTATTTTGCTATGATGCCTAGTTAGAACAGAATAAAGCTGTGAAATACGATTATTCAGATCCTCTATGAGACTTATGCCTCATATTTAAATAAGATTCTTGTTACATCTATGATAGGGCCTAGAAACGGTAATGCATTAAGCTACGACGTCCAGATACACAGAGAAAACTGATAGTAGCTATGGGAGTGATGACTGCGCGGACGCCCTACAGTACGCAGCAGTCTAGTCAAGGTAGAGCGATAAACTACGTCAATCAGAGAGAACAGAGTAGTACTGTGTGGGTGGCTGCTATGCAGTAAGTACATTTTCCTATGATGTGGATCTGTCAAATGCCTACATAAAACTGGTTAAAAATTCATGGATTTAATATAGATCTTTGGTACATGAAATTATTTAACAATCGGTATGTTTGAAGACACAGAAACTGCCAATAATAATTTACAAACACATCTGAGTAAAAACATCACTGTTTAATTTTAAAACAAATTTCACAGAAAATTGGGTACAAAATAACAATAAATCCAATTAATAAGAGATAAAAATGCTTGTAGAAGAGCAGTCAAGAAAATAATAAACGCCACTCACCGACTCACAATGATCAGTGTTCAAAACAAACACAGCACAACGTTCACATTTCAACAGCTCCCTAGCTTCTGTCATGATCTTCACCACCAAGCACTCCAGATTGTTCTGTTCTTCAAAGATACTTCTGGCTAGAGCCAAAAGTATTTGATTCCTTTTGTATTCCAGGACCGAGGATTCAAAGAGTTGAGCATTTTGGATGCCGATGCCGCAAAAGGTTAGGTATCGGCGAAATACTTCTACGTCTCGTGCTGAAAATTCTTTGGATCCTGGAAGAAGGGTTTTGGATGTTACAATTTTGTTTGGATCTGTCGGGTGATTAGTATCTTTTGACACCTACGGAGCCCATATGCCATTAACTATTGAGGAGTTAAATTATCGGATGTCGTTATTTCACATAAAACCTGTATGATAATTTAAATTTACGTATACTGTTAGAATTTTAGAAGAACTCCTCAAATATCCTGGGTTTCCGTCATCAAATCATGGTAAAATTATTGTGTACCACCGCTGAAACTTATCCTATCTTACAAAATACGTAGACACATAACTTCATCCTAAAATCGGTTAAAAATTCCCAACTACCGATCTTGGAGGGCCAAGAAATATCTGAAATACCAGTAGTACTATATTTTAAGAAGGATTTTGTGTGACCTTCGGTAGTGGTGACTTTTATGACGTGTGATGATGGTGAAGGAATGTTATTGTTTTAATCTTACCATCAGTTTTATTAATGATCTGGGCTACACCAACCACGTCGCCCTCGTAGTTACATATCGGCATACACAGTATCATATCAGTCTTATATCCAGTTCTGGCGTCTATCTCGCTATTAAATCTGGAAGTAAAATATGTTGGTGAGTTTACACATATAGGTACTCTAGTTTTTGAGTCCACAGTCTAACCAATATTTGGTTAGACTGTGGACTCAAAAACTAGAAAAGAAAAAGGTCACACGTCTGATCCCTAAGAGGAATTAATTCAGTTTTATAAGACTACTGTTTGCCTTGGATGGTATGGTCGTTAGTCCACTTCTTAATATAAAAAATCCAAAACCTTGCCAATTTTCCAAATCATCCTCCAACCCGATAACTTTAGGAACTACTGGTTCAAATTGAAAAGTTATTTTAGTGTTGGATAGCACATTTATCGAGGAAGGGCTAGACTATATAACATTTTTCATTTATGCTACGCTCCTATTGGCCATAGCGTGGTGTTACGTTACGACCAAAGGGACCTTTTGAGAGCTTCCATTGAGTTGGCTGAGTAAACGGTTAAAGTTACGCAGACGAAGTAGCGCAGGTCAGCTAGTGTTTAGATAAATAGAGAAATCACTACCTTACCTAGGGTCAGCATAAGCATTTTTGATGTTGATAGGATGTTTTGTTTGCGCTGCTAGACCAGCCACACCGACCCCGAAAGGTATCCTTATTTCCTGGGACCTCGCTGTCTTCAGGGCATCGTTCAATTCTGAAAAAGAAAAAAAATATTTTTAACTGCAAATAAATAGTTTTAATACCATGAATAGATGTAGTGTTGATTTTACAGTATGATATTTGAAGAATTCGTTTACGTGGTAAAGTAAGTTTAACTTTTATTTTTACCAAGTAGATTTACTATAGTCACTAGTAACTATATATATATAGGTACAGGGTGACGTTGAAAGGATGCACTTTGGGCTAATATGAGGTTCAGCTGATCAATACGAACAACTTTCCTCGTGGAACCCCGTGGATGTGCCGCAATTTAAAAAAAATGTTGGCTTCCCTATACAAATTGGTCATTATAACATTACTAGTTTCTATGGAGAAGCCAAAAATTATTTTGATTTGCGACACATGGTTCCATGGGAAAAGTTGTTCGATTTGATCAGGAGAACATCATGTTAGCCCAAAGTATATCCTTTCAAATTCACCCTGTATATCATCTCGGGTGGGTTTGGATACACTCAATAACCCATCTATAAATATTTTCACAAGTTGGTATAGTGAAATTTGGACCGACAGCTTAACGTGCTTTCCGAGGCGATAGTGCAGGTGTAGTTAAACAAATGTACATATATTTTTAGATTAAAAACTCATTGGTACACACCGGGGTTGGAACCAGGGACCTAAGTGTTTTTAAGTCTAAGATCTAACCAACTCGGCCACCACGTATATCAGTTTTTATTTATTACAGAGGGATAAATATATTAATGTTGGTTAAAAAGTTTTTTATTGATTCCAAAAAGAAATAATTCAACACTTAAATATTTATTTAATTCTGCGAAAAATAGTAATCGAGTAATACTGGAGTGCAAAGCTCATTTTGGATGGAGAACGAAGACTTTGCGATTGTCCTTTATAATATTGCCAGGCGACTAATTAAATTCAAGAAATTAGTTTTCATGATAATCATCTTCGCAAAGGTGATGTATCTTACTGATGCTAAGCTGAGTAGAACTTCAAAGCCCATGAATGAGCCAATCAATACATTGTCATATTATAACATAATCGATCGCTGCCACTATGCTGGCTAAATTTTCCGTATGTATATATTACTTTATGGGCTAAATGATGCAGTTATGAAATTGTATTACGAGGCTCTACAATAGGATCCCAGGTAGCATGTTGACGTCCCTATGACGTCAATTACGTCGAGAATGACACTAAGTTGACGTCATAGGGACGTCTAAATGTACCTGGGTTTTGTCTCGTATTAACGTAATGTTAATACTTGAAGCATCAACAATAGAATGTTTTTATTTCAAAAAATAAATAATTGGTTGTTTCTCAGTATCAAAAATATTTTTCTTTTAAAACCTCCTTAAAAATATTTTTATCCTTAAAAATAATTTTATTTTTAAGTATTTGCGAGAAATGTTTTTTGAGGGACTAGCATTTCCAGCTAAAGCTCTTTGATCTAAATAAAAAATATATTAATAAAATATTTAGAGAAATACCGGGTAAAAGTTTATTTTAGACAATAAGTGGGATTCGAGGAATTTTCACTTTAAAGGTCAGGACTTACGTGGGATAGGTTTCTATAACTTCGCTAGGCTACGACCGCCCATACAGAACCAAAAACCGTCAAGTGACATAGTCATGTTTTGGTTTTAGTCTGTGGGTTCAACGATTTTAAGGCGATTACTGCATCAAATTCTTATCGAGGTGGTATCCTATCAGAGTTATATTTTTAGATTAATGTTTAATGTATGGATGTTTTTTAATGAAGCATGGCATGTGACTTTGTATTCACCGGGTGGTAAGCACGCCTACAAAGTCCATGAATACATCAATAAATAAATTGTTGTTTAACAATATTGATCGCTTCCATGTGATTACGCATTAAGTATTTAATCGGTGACACCATAAATTTGGAAAAAAAATTTGAGATTTATAAAAAATTAAAAAAAATGGTATTTATGCTACAAAAATAAAAATCGGATATAAATAAAAAAAAAAAAAAAAAAAAAACACTGGCTTAGTATGAAAACGTTGATATAATTTCTTAGTCCTAAAAGGACATTAATGAACATTCATAAAATGGAAATTGGTAGATAGGTATTATAATTTTTATTCATTTAAAAACGATTTCGATGCCGTTTTCAATATTTTCCATTCGCATGACTGATCAGCTCTATGCTCGCTGTAAAAAAAAAAATAACATAACCACGAACAACCACGGCACATGTATCTTGACCAAAATTGTCAAGGTTTTAAAAGGCAGTATGATATGTATGGGAATATTTTGAATGTGGACGAGGCAGCAATATAAAATAACACCCAAATCTGTCGACTAACAGTTTAATTAATTAAAACAAGACAATTATATAAATTTCAGCTCTAGAATATTAATTTAGTACAAACGCAAGTTGATGAACATTGTTTATAGATGTTGGTGAATTTGCTAACAACTACGGCAAAGTAAGTTCCGCTTACAAATTATATTAACTCGTGGAGTTGCTAGTTAGAGAATGAATTGTAAATCTGCTTTTACGTTTTGGTTAAGAACTAAAAGTGAAGTTTCTATTCGTTGTACATAATCAAAAGCAAAAGTTTAGAAAGCTTTCTACTGAACTATAGCGAATACAAAGTTACTTATTTGTTACACAGTATTGCACAGTGTATACATAATAATATACTCGTTCTGGGTGGGAGGAAGGCACTCTATAACTTCGCTAGGCCGACCAACCGGACTCCTACAAACTACCGGACCTAGTCACGTTTCGGTTTTAGTCTGTGGGTTCACTGGTTTTCCGAAAACTAGTGCATTGATATCTTTCTGAGGTGGTAGTATTCTTTCTTGGTGCGGTTACTAAACGGGCGACTGATTTGACGATAAAGCAGCGAGGATATTAAAATACGTCCAAGTCACCGCCTATATCGTAACCGCATCATTTAGTCGGCATTAGGAGCGATTAATATTATTTAACAATAAAATATTGATCAACCCCACTCATGGTTTTTGTAGGTATGTTTACTATCAGGTAGATAGTCACATATCGTGCGTCATTAAAAAAAAAACTAGTCTAATTCCAACAAACTAGTATGTTAAAATAATCGATTTGTATGGAGAAGCTATTTTTTTTTATTTGGGACATAGAGGCCAAAGGAAAAGTTGTTAGATTTGATCCGTAGAGCCTCATATTAGCCCAAATACAACCTTCCAAATTCACCATGTATAGTGAGCAAGGCTTACCTACCTATTATCACCAACAAATACTCGGCTCAAAATAGAGCGTAAACTAATTGCCTTTTAAAAAACCACTAACTTTTCGGTAAACATATTATTTTTAGTTCCACATCGTTAGGTTTTCAGTCATTTTTGATTAGAACTCGTTATAGTTTTAAGATATGAATCGTTTTAATATATTTAATTGAATCAGGCGTTATTTTGCGGAAGTCCATTTTATAATGATTTAAATTAAATTTAAGAGGCGAAACACGCGTCGAAGACTACAGTGTTGTTTGTTGGTGATATGTCTTTGTGTTGATACATGTAACATATAATTTAATACACCGACATTATAAGCGGAAGATACTGCAAAATAATTTCTAATTTTAATCATTAGAAACGTTTTTTTAGCTTTCCATTTACTATTCGTCGCAATTTTTAACAACCTTTAGATACATAATTATTGACATAGGCACTATTATATTTATATTACATTGTATTTCGTCGCTCGATAGGCAGCGCTCTATGTAGATTTTGCTTAGAAATTAACGAAACACCCACCCATGTGCTACTTCATTGCACCGGGGTGGCTTCCTCGGACGAAAATCCTTGCAACACCGAGGTCGCTCCTGGAGGCCTATGGAAGCTCCGGACTTCTTATCGCCTTCTGGAAGGAGCTGTGCTGGCTAGAATAGTTAGCCGACTCACGCAAAACCCTCTTGGCTAACTGCGGAACCATGCGCATGAACATGTTTTAGATTTACGAGATCGGTAGCTCTAATTCTGATTTGGACATAGATCTTTTCTCGACCAGCTTTAAGTCTGCGAGGTTGAAGCTAGCAACGAGTTTGTTTTCTGTAAATCCTAACGCAATTCCTCCAAGATCCTATTGCGATGTTTTCTATTTAGATATATATTTTATATTCTTTCAATTGGTCTCTTCAATGGTTCTTTTTTTTGTATTATATTCCTAATATGTTATCATGTTACCAATGGTTTTCCTATAAGTTAATAAAAAATATTCTACCCGAGCAAAGACGGTCCGATAACCTAGTAAAGGATAAGTGTCTTAATCCATCCCCTATTAAACTCTCCCTCAAATTCCCTATTAATAGCACCTAAACGTCATTTTATATGTTTAAGATAGCAAGGTGGGCCAAGATATCAATCGAATGACATCATGCTTCACAAAAGAAACTCATTTCGCATTGTGTGGTCGATCATAAAAGGAAGAGTCAATAAATAACTAATGGCATATTGTCAGCCATAAGACGCATGCGTACTCCATAAAGGTTTGATAAGCGGCCCCTATTGTTTTCATTGCGAATATGACACTATATTACCACAAATATCAAATTAGTAGATAGGTCTATACCTAGCAAACTATTTATACTTCTCAAATAGAAATATTATTTTAGTTAGGGAATTATTTATGGCGTGGTGGCCGAGTTGGCTAGACCTTAGACTTAAAACCACTTAGGTCCCTGGTTCATACCCCGGTGATACATTGGTATCACTGTATATAGTGCCTCGGAGAGCTCTCCGACAAGTTGGTATAGTCTGAATCTGCAGATTCACTATACCAACTTGTGAAACTGTTTATAGATGGATTATTGAGTCTATCCAAACATCGCGACGAGCTAGCCACTTGTTAGGTGTAGACTCATACCAGGCTCTCGGCTACGACGAGGTGGAAAAGATAATACCGGCGCCGCGCCGTAAGGTACTCGTGATGATGATATAATTGCGTTTTTATTCAAAGTTTATACAGGGTGTTTGGAAGGGATCTGTACATACGCCTAGGGTAGAAACTAGGGATAGTCTGATACCTACCCCCGCCCAATATATTGACCTTGGCCTCAAGGTTTTTTTTTAATTTATTTTTATTTTTTATTTGACTTTTTTGTGATTTTTTTACTAAAACTACCTGTAGCTCAAAATCTATCCATGGGACCGGTCTGCTAATGGTCTTGTTTTAGTTTTAAAGTTATTAATTAATTTCCGCAACGGGGCACTTTTGTAATTAAATAAAATTAGTAATTAATTAAAATTTGTAATTTAATGACATTAGTCATTACCAAATTTTTTGTTTCATTTGCCATCCTTTTACGATCGAACACATTTAATTTTCATTAGTTGAAATTTTTGCTTAAAGTGCCCTAGTTGTTTTCTACCCTAGGCGTATGTACAGCTCCCTTCCAAATACCCTGTATATATATATATCATCACGGGACCGCCTAGACGACCCCAGGGTGCCCAGCGGAGGGGTTTTTAATCCCACCTCGTCGTAGCCAATGGTATGAGTCTACACCGAACAAGTGGCTAGCTCGTCGCGATGTTTTGAATAGACTCAATAACCCATCTATAATCAGTTTCACAAGTTGGTATAGTGAAACCGGGACCGACAGCTTAACGTGCTCTCCGAGGCACTATAGTGGTATTGTCAAACAAATGTACATATTTTTTTTAAATAAAAACTCATTGGTACACACCGGGATTCGAACCAGGGACCTTAGTGTTTTTAAGTCCAAGGTCTAACCAACTCAACAACAAAGTCAAAGTTTATATATTGTAATTGTTTATCGTATTTCGTACCATCACGTCGATGTCATCTAGTCGGCTTCAGGGTATCCAGCAGACCGGTTTTAATACTATAATAACTTTCACAAGTTTCTATCTAAAATTGTTTAATTAAGATTATAAACAATACAAAAGCTATTTTAATAAAGGATTTTTTAAAATTCATACCCTAAGAGTTACAGGTTGAATTTGAAAGGTTGTACTTTGAGCTAATATGAGGATCTACTGATCAAAACGAACAACTATTCTCCCATAACCATGTGTCGCAAATGAAAATAAAATTTGGCTTACCCGTACAAATTGGTAGTTTTATTATTACTAATTTGTATGAAAAAGGCTTTTTTTTTTCTTTTTTATAAGAAATGTGAAAAACCGGCCATAGCCTAGTGGTTAAGTCACTGCGCAACTGATAACAAGGTAGATGACAACAAGGCCTGCCTGGGATGGGTGACCGCTTTATACAACGAGGCTATTTCATCATAAACACCGCAACAATCTCGCCACTTGTTAGGTGATGCCACCGAATACCATCGGCAAAATGAGGACGGGTTAATCCCTCCTCTGGGTACCCTGAGGCCGTTTAAACGGTTCTCGGGAGCCAAATAGGCACCCGTGATGGTATTTATTTTATATTAAAATTAGTGTTTAGGCTTTTAATTATCAATTAGATTTAGGACCTATACCTAAAAAACTACCACAGAAAACCGAAGGACCAGTCACTATAGATAAAGTATGATGGAAAGGCTTTATACTTATAAAAAAAAAAGACACAACCTTCAACTTCAATACAAAAGGCACCTTATTGCGAAGAAAATACAGTTACTTTTACTATAACAAATTTTAAAAAGCACCATAAACATTTTGATAAGCTCGCCCTATTTTGCCTTGATTGCAAATATGACACTTTGTAGGCGCGGTCCGTTTTAGATGATGTGTGGCTTCGGGTGCTAACGATATTGCTCCGAATTACGTATGGTTATCCTATTTTAACCGACATATTTAGTTACTGCATCGATTTCTTGTCGAGGTGGTAGTCTCCTTTTAGGGTGCGGTTACGTAATAGATAGTTGAATTGACGATAAGGCAGCGAGTTGTTTAAAATATACTCGTAATGCAATTCGTCATTGTCGCCCCCCATTTCGTAATCGCAACATTTAGCCGGTATAGTGAGAGCGATCAATATTCTTTAAGAACTATTATTGATTGGACCCATTCATGGGCTTTGTAGGTATGCTTACCACCAGGTAGATAAAAAGTCACATGTCGTGCTCCAAAAAAAAAAGTATTAAAAAATAACTACTGTTTCAGTATATTTCAAACTCTGGGTGGCGCCCCCTAGGAAAGTCTCTGGGTGGCGGCCCCTAGGAAAGTCAATTAGCCATACTCAGGAAGTTGCAGGTAAAATAAAAAAGGAAAATGTTTCTTTCTATGTCAAAAAATACAATTCCTGTGTTTATTTTTCAATAATTTTTCAAAACTTGGTTCTATTTTTCTGATGTTAAGTTAATCAAATCAGTTTTCTAGTATTGTTTTCGACTTGGGCGTCGTACTTTTACTAGCGACTTTAGTAAAACCTGTTTGCAAAAACTTGTGGTAGTTACAGAAACAAATGATTAATATAATATATTTTATAAACACCCAGACTGGTAAACAGCACTGTTTTGCTATGAGTGGGAATGGAACCCACGACCTCCGGATAAAACGTCAAAGACGCAACCACTTGACCACGGTAGTCAATAATATGAAAGATTGATTGCTTTATTCATAAAAAGTTATTAAGTCCTTGGATTTCACTTTAGTTAAAATGTGTTTTGCCATTATTTTTGGAAGTCCACTCTATATCGATTTATTCGAGGTAGGTAGAGAGAAGGGTTGCCAACATACTTCCGACGAAATATAGTATTATTCAAAATAAGCTATAAAAAATAAAGTAGTTAACTACACTTCAAAAATAAATAATATTTTAAGGAAAAAGCAAAGAATTAACAAAGATTTATTTGACATTGTAAAGTACGGAAAGAGTGACGACAATACACGCGATACACGATACGTCATATAACACGCTATCTCATAAGTCAGAATGTAAACGCCCTGTTCATAATTTTATAAAATAATGGATTTGTTTGATTAATGAAATATAGTATTTTGCGCACTATATATGTTGTATTTTCTCTTGTTTATAGTAATTATCATCAGGTATTTAATGTATTTTAGGGAATAAAAGAATTTAAGGAAAACCAATTTGTAACATTTCAATATGACATCACTTATAATCCATCAAACACAATAGTTGTCAAACTACTTTTAAAAAAGAAAAAATAAACATTTTTCACATCCTCCGCACGAAGAGAAAACAAATTAATAAAGAAATCTCTTTGGAGGGGTCACTACTCGTCCACTTCGTGTAGTTTTTCTGATCATTGTGCCAAGCTCTTCATCTCTACTACATACTTCTAAAGGATAGAGACGTTGCATCGGCCGCGTTCTCTCTCCAGTAGCCGTCCTCAACTTGGCAACTCTTACTACATCATCTTTGCCCTTGTATATCTCGGTAATAACCGCCAAGGGCCAGTTAATTCGTTTTGTATCAGCTTCAATTAAAACTACATCGCCGACCTTCAATGACTCATTACTATCACTTCTCTTCTGTGTTAACATAGCTAAGTATTCATTTTTAAATCGCTGTCGCAGAGAGTCTCTAGTACTTTGTAATTGAGCATTAGTTTGTTGTAAAAATTTTGAATCTATAAGATCGAGGTCTGACACATTAGAATTAGTAATAGAACGTAAGAAATTATTAGGTGACAATGATATTAAAGTATCTTCTTCTGAAATATAGGTTAAGGGTCTAGCATTAATAGTAGCTTCAATATCACATAAAACAGTCTGTACTTCTTCATAATCTAATCTCTGCTTACCTAGCACTCGTCGAAGTAACGTTTTTATGCTTCTAACCATTCTTTCCCACCATCCTCCCCACCAGGCGGCTGTCGGTGGTATGAAAATCCACTTAATCTTCTCTACAGTAGACGTCTCAACTACATCCCAATCTAACTTATTTAATAAATTCTCAGTACCATGAAAATTGGTACCGTTATCTGTGTAGATAGTACTAACTCGTCCTCGTCTAGCAATAAAACGTCTTAAACATAATATAAAAGCGGGAGTTGATAAGGAATTAGCCAACTCAAGATGTAAAGCACGAAATACCGCACATGTAAATAAAACAATGTAGCACTTTTCACCGGACTTTAAAAATAGTGGCCCAGCCAAATCGATTCCGGTAGTTTCAAAGGGATTTGAATTATAATTTATTCTCGCTAACGGTAATGGTGCAACGCTTGGTGTGACAGGTTTCGTGTTAAATCTTCTGCAAGTTACACATTGTTTAATAACCTTTTTTATTATAATTCGGGCACGTAATATCCAAAAATCCTTACGTATTTCAGCCATCATAGTAGTTAATCCAGCGTGATTCAATTTTATATGCTTTTCTATAATAAATCGTTCAATAATTACATGATTATTTGGTAACAATATCGGATATCTATAGTTATTATCCTCCATACTCAGCAGCAGTTTAGTCTCTACTCTAATTAAACCTAACTCATCTTTGATTAACTTTAAATTAATTGTCTTCATTAAACTATCGGTAAAGTATTCTTTTTGAATTAATTTACATAATAAAGATTCAGCATTTTTAAATTCATCATATTTTAATTCTCCATTTCGTTTTTTATTGGAGTATTTACAGTTATACACAAATCTTTGTATCCAAGCAATCATTCGTAATATCTTATTATATTTACTAAAATAAGTTAATTTATTTGAAAATTCATTAGTAGAAGTGTCTATATTTACAGTAGTATAACGTACATTTTCAACATCCGCTTCTTCATCATCAACCGTATTCTTCATAGGCCACATCTGTGGATTATTTCTTAGCCAACTCGGGCCTTCCCACCAAACAGATTCGATAAGAATTTTTGCATCGCAGCCTCTCGACGGAAGATCTGCAGGATTCAATATACCTGGTACGTGATACCAATCATTGATATTAGATAATTTTCTTATTTCATTTATCCGATTCTGTACAAAAACACCCTACTGTGTAGATTTCTTAATCCATGTCAAAACAACTGTGGAATCTGTACAATAAAATAAACGACAATTTAAGGTCATCGACTCAACTACTTCTTTACATAATCTAGTTGCAATTAAAGCTGCTAATAACTCAAGTTTCGGAATTGTCAGTTTTTGTTTAGATGGACTTTGCAATCACTAGTCGAACGGTAACATCATTGATATATTTCGTACGCAGAAATATACACGCAGCGTAAGAAGTCTTACTTGCGTCGCAAAAAATATGTAAACTGCTCTCACATTTATTAATAGGTGCATTAGTTAAACGCCTTGGAATATAATAATCTTGTAACAAATGTATATTTTTCAGCCATGACCGGAAATCTCTAGCAATATCTTCGGATATTTCATCATCCCATCCACAACTAGTACTCCAACATCTCTGAAGTAAAATTTTAGTAATTAATGTAACAGGTGAAGTAAAGCCAATAGGATCAAAAATTTTCTGTGATATAGATAGTAAAATTTTTTAGTTAGTTTTTCAGTATTACAAGGTAAGTATAAATAACATTGTAAATTATCTTTTATAGTATCCCACTTTAATCCTAATATTGATATTATTTTTTCTGTTTCAGGTTTCATCGTGGTGTTCGTCGGCGTGATCATCCAGCTTCTTAAATCAAATTTACCTAAATCCATTAATTGTTTCGATTTATTCATAAAATCTTTAGCTTCAGATTCAGTTTCTACGCTAGTGATGCAATTATCAACATAAAAACTTTTACGTAGTTTCTCCGATATATTTAAAAAATCTGTTTCATTTGTGGAGTATTTTAATAAATGATGATTTATCGTTGCAGCCAAGAGAAAAGGACTGCATGTTAGTCCAAATACTACTCTACAATGCTGATAAGTTGTTATTTCTTGTTTTGTATCATCTTGCCAAAAATTTTAGGTACTTTCTATCTAATGGTGCCAAAGAAATCTGAAGAAATACCTTGCATATATCTGAAGTAATGCCAATGGCATGTAGTCTTAATTGTATAATTAGCTTTGGTATAAGTTCTATAAAGTTATCACCTTTTTCTAGGCATACGTTAATAGAATTACCATTCTTATCGCGCGCTGACGCGTCGAATACAGGACGAATCTTTGTTGTCATACTCGTCTCCTTCACTACCGCATGATGCGGAAGATAGTGTCCAGTTTCATCATCGTTTGTAACGGGTTCTATAATGCCAAGCTCTAGCCATTCCTTAAAAACAGAATTATATTGATCAAAAATTTTTAAAGACAATAAACGTTTCGTAGTCGATTTTAATCGTTTCACCGCTAAGTCTCGATTATTTAATAATAGCTGATGTCCTTCCTTCCATGGTAAAAATACCTCATATCGACCATCATCATTTACCTTAATATTACGCTTAAATTCTATTAAGACTTCATCGGCTGTTGCGTTATTAGCTTTGTCAGTTATCCCTATGGTTTCTAACTTCCACATGTCGGATATATCTAAATCAACTAGACTTACTAAAGTAATCGTCATCATCGAAGTTGCCTTGGTACCTTGTATGGTCCATCCTAATTTCGTTTTAATAGCAGTCATATTCTCGATTTGCATAAAAACACTCGTTCTTAATTGGCCTGCATAATCTGCTCCGATTAATAATCCTATGTCAGTAGGAGCGTCACGGTCCATGTCTGTGAGCTGAATATTATGCTGATTAAATAATTTATACATATCTATAGTACTTACTTGTGGCAACGATCCGCAAATAATATTTTCATCTAACACAAACATATTAATCGTAAAAGTGCTATCCATACTCTTCACAAGTAAATCATACATATTATGCTTACGTCGTTTCGTTTCCAAGCCACTAAACACACAATGTGTTAAGGTTTCATCCCCACAAGAAGTTAGATTTAATTTATTTACAATATCTTGCCGTATATATGAACGCTGCGATCCATTATCAATTATTGCACGAACAATTAAATTATTATTATTATTACTTACAATATTTACAAGTAGAGTCTGTAGGTATGTTACAGTCGGTTTCTTAGACATGTTGCTGAGTGTCATGACGCTGCTCGACTTGTCAACTTCATTATTCTTTTCATTGCTCGTTTTTCTGCCTTCGTTATTCTTGTATTCTTTCGACGCTAATTTATCGATCTCTGTACACATTACAGTATTATGACGACGACTACATATTATACACTTAACGCGGCTTTTACAAAATCGTGGGTGATGGCCCGAAAGAAAGCAAATGGGACATACACGCTTCTTTTTTAAAATAACTTTTCGTTCAGTTAACGAAAGCTTCGGTAATTTATAGCAATCATCTGGTTTATGATTCAATTTGTCACACCATAAACACGCTATACTATTCGACGAGACTAAAGCTGAAGCGGTCGATTCATTAAATACTTCACTATTTTCAGGCGTAAAACTAGATCTCGCCATAGTGATTTTCTGAATGCTCTCAACTTCTCGTTTCAAAAATATTAATAAATCGGAAAGTTGGTTACCTGAATTCTCAGTAAAATGTAAACGGGATCTTTCATACGCTCGTAATATCTCTTCAGGTAACGCCGATTCGACCATTGGGTACAACATCGCCGCATATTTCTCACTTGTCACACCAAGCGTCTCCAATGCCCGGATTTGAGTGGTCAGCTTATCATATAAGTTGCTTAATGGCAATTCCGTTCCTTTTTCTGCCTGCGATAAAACAAGAGATAAAAGTTCACGAACACAAATCTCTATAATAAGCTCCGCTCGCCCAAATCTATCTTTCAAGTGCTGTAAGGCCTTGGGGTAATTCTCGCCGGATGGTGGAAAGCTATTTACAAGTGCTCTGGCACTAGACCCATGCTCTGTCGATTGAATTAAATATTGCATTTTATCGTGATCATCAATGCAATCATCTTGATCAATTTTCTGGAATTGACCCCAGAAATTAATCCAGTTCTTTACGTCACCATTAAACTTAACTAATTCTAACTTAGGCAATCTAAAATTCTTTTTCTTACCTTTGTCATCATCTCTGGTGTTTAAAATCGTGTCATTACTTACGGACCTCGTATCTATGTCTAACAACTTTTTTACTGCTCTTTTAATAGAACTCCATTTCATGTTGTAGTCATCCGAGACATCCGCTTCGTCGTCCATGTCAGAGTCTTTGGTTCCATTCGTTAACATTTCACTTCGAATTTTTTGATCTAAGGAAAATAATCGTTCGGCTTTTTCTTCAGCATTCGTGAATAGGTCTTCAATTTCTCCGATATCCACATCATCACTGTTCGCGCCTTCGACTTTTTGTCGTAATATATTTATCCTCTTTGTTAATATTCTTCTAAGTGAAGTTCTATCCTTTTTTAATATACCAAATTCATCGATACCTGATTCCGTCATTTTTTGCAAGTACCTCGGTCTCCAGTTGACTATAATAGTTTACAGGGTCCTGTCACGGTCGCCAAATGTTGTATTTTCTCTTGTTTATAGTAATTATCAGGTATTTAATGTATTTTAGGGAATAAAAGAATTTAAGGAAAACCAATTTGTAACATTTCAATATGACATCACTTATAATCCATCAAAGACAATAGTTGTCAAACTACTTTTAAAAAAGAAAAAATAAACATTTTTCACATCAAATGTTGTATTTTCTCTTGTTTATAGTAATTATCAGGTATTTAATGTATTTTAGGGAATAAAAGAATTTAAGGAAAACCAATTTGTAACATTTCAATATGACATCACTTATAATCCATCAAACACAATAGTTGTCAAACTACTTTTAAAAAAGAAAAAATAAACATTTTTCACAATATATTTCTTCAATACCTATATAGTACGCAGACCCGAAATATAGTACAATATTATATATTATAGTGCGGTTGGCAACCCTATTAGGTAATTTATTTATACGAACAAAATAAATAAATAATAAAGCAGCGAATGTAAATATAGACTTTTTAATATTTATGGAAATAACTCAATTATTGTGTTAGTATTATAGTTTAGTCAGAGGGTACTTAATAGAATAAAAAATGAAATTATTATTTTTAATCCATCACAAAAGTAATCCGTATAGAATGCTTACTAAAAGTCACAAGAGTATATAAATTACTGAAATTTGAGCGCATCGACAACTTCTTGACCGTATCTGCTGAAGGGTAACTTCTGACTAATCGTCTGACTGCGGCAGTGTTGCCAGACAGTTTTGCCAGAATAACATTAAAATGTAACCAAAATTACCGTACAATTAGAGAGAGACAATGTTCTTACCTATCCATGATTTCACCGTGCAGGTCCATCGCGTGGTAGCAGGCAGGAGAATGAACTGCAGTGTTCCCGGACTTGAGACCGCGAAGTAGGTTTAAAGCCTTTTGAAGTCTCACCTGCACTGTGTTCACTACCCTCTCTACTGAGCCAAATACTATATGATCCAGTTAGCGCCATCTTGGAAACACGCTCCATAAAAGTTCCGACGGCTGATCATGGAAGGCCAAGATCCTTCAATAAACGATGCAAAGACTTTGCTGGAATTCTTCTTGCACCAATTTCCACTGCATAAAGTTGAGTTTTAGAACTTTTTTAGTAATTTTGTTAGTGAGATCAAATTATTTGTCCGACTTGATGTTGTGGTCCTTAGGAATGTTTGTTTCCAGTGGAACGGTGAGTTCTATAA
Source organism: Monopis laevigella (assembly GCA_947458855.1). Lineage (NCBI taxonomy): Eukaryota > Metazoa > Arthropoda > Insecta > Lepidoptera > Tineidae > Monopis > Monopis laevigella. Next base: position 9,920,637 of record OX381599.1, read on the forward strand.
GTATTACTTTCTTGAAGTACCGAGAGTACACCAGAATATATATATTCTATAGGCTGAAACTGATAGTTCGTCTGGAATTTTGTAATGTGTTTTGAATGTATCCATGAATATTTTCCAGTCTTGTGCTTTGTCCAACAACTCAAGAAAACTCAATGTAAACCTTTCTGAATCCTGGACAAAGCAAACAACCTTTACAAAAGTAGTTAGTCTTTCTTTTGTTGATAGATAATCCTTTTCTGGCTCTAGCAATACTGAGACTACAGCATCACGAATAATTTTTAGAACTTTATCATGTCGGCGCGAATAATGGCCCTTTTCAAGTAGAGTCTTGCACCCAGCAACTATATGTCTGGCAGTCCCTACAGTTACACCGCACAATGTACATGTCTTATCTGTTGCTTTCCCCCATCTTACCAGAGTACTCTTGTCAGGTAGGGACATTTGGAAGGGATTGAGATAGAAGTTAATAAGTGCCAGAAACCTATCGTACATGAGTATGCTCCATTTCAGGGCTGGAGGAATGCAAACTTCCCCCATCGTAAGCCATTCATTCTGTACTTCTAGGGTCATCGTGTGAACTCTGTAGCAATGCTTTTCATCGTCCCTAAGGAAAGATTTAATAACATCTTTATCACATTACTTTTTCTTCCAACCTAACCCCCTTCTGCTGATTTGAGCACAGCTCATAAATGATTTATGGAACTGAAGTCTTGACTCCATCTCAGAGGCTAATGAGTCTTTTGGGAGAGATGCAATAAGATTATCCCGAGAGTTACCCAGGATTTGTTTGTAATATTAGTGATAACATTTCTTACAAAAAAAAAATACGCCATCAATCCTAAATCACTAACAAAATATATACTGCATTTTCGATAATTTTGGTTGCATATTACGGAAAATTACCGTACGAAGCGTAAAATTACCGTACATTTGGTTAAGTTATTATTGATTTTTTGAAATTACCGTATTTTTGGCGTACGGTAAAGGTTGTGCGATAGATTACCGTACCGGCCATGAAAAACAAATACGGCAATTACCATACATCTGGCAACGCTGGCCTGCTGGCCAGGGCAGTGATACGTACGGTTTTCGCCTTGTGTTGCCCTAACTACTTGGCATTTCTAATAAGTACAATAATAGGAATTAATGAAAAATTAGATTTTTTTTTAAAACATTTTTTCCCAGGTTTTGAGGTCAAATATCACTCTGTGCAACGTCCGGATACAACACCAAAGGCGCAACCACTATAAGTTAGGTAGTAAAAAGATAATACAATAAAGTACTTTAATAATAAATCTTACGTAACTAGAGTAATTTATTACCCAACGTAATTACAAGTTGCTTTAAAAATCAAAGAAAACCTAATGAGCAACCCTATTTTAATAGTTTCTAGTTTTGTATTACAATATAAACCTTAACCCAAAGCATTATAGTTCAAATTGGCTTGTACCTACTGAAATAAACATTGTTATTTTATAGCTTTTGTAATTTAGATTCTGTGGCATTTAAAATAGGGTTTAGTCTTGTTTGAATATAATTACCAACGACACCACCCGTAGTTCTAATCTTGTTTGCGGTTGTCGCACAAACAATGGCTCTAAATACAAATGTCTGCAATTTACACTATTAAACAGATTGTACAACATACAAATAATAAAGTGACAGTAGTTATTTAAAACAAATATGAAGCTTTGGTTTCGTTATGGTCAGCCAAGTATTATATTTTTAAGTTTGTATTCAGATAAGATAACCACATTTGGGACATAATAGTACTCCAGTGCACCTGTATAAAATTAAAGTTAGGGAAAGTGCTCTGTGCGACTGTGGTACAGAACTGGGAACCCCGGATCATATATTTTTTAGCTGCCCTAATTATCCTTGCTCCCTTTATGATATACTTCCTCCAGATACCCCCCGTCCTACTAACATAAATACTTTGCTAACCCTGTCCAGCTTCTCTGGATTCGGGGCTTTAGCCAAACATATTAAAAGAATCAAAGTAGAATTTTAAACTACTCCCCCTCTCAACTTATTTATATATAGTAATAATTATGCTGATATATTATATACCAAGTAATGGGCCTATACATGTTTATTCCAAATATATGATAGGATTTAAATTTAAATTTAAATCCCTTATATTTATCTATAATATATGTTTCTTTTTCAGATCTGTGTAATGTCCTGTGTTGTGTTTATATTGGCCCCTGTGAAGTCTTGTTTTGTCTAAATAACAAATGTTTATTTATATGATTATTGACTTATATTAGTTACCAATTCTTTCTGGGTATCTAAAATCTTTTAAATTTTACATTAAATACTCCTTCGTGCCTTCTCTATAACTAGACATTGGCAGAATTACGCGCAAAGCGAAAAGCCATTTATCAAGAAAATGAAATGAAAGATAACCACAATCCTCGAAAAGCACGTTAAGCTGTCGGTCCCGGTTTCACTATACCAACTTGTGAAACTGTTTATTATTGGGTTGTTGAGTCTATTCAAAACATCGTGACGAGCTAGCCACTTGTTCGATGTAGACACATACCATCGGCTACGACTAGGTGGGATTAAAACCCCTCCGCTGGGTACCCTGGGGCCGTCTAGGCGGTCTCGGGCGCCGTTATACAGGATGAATTTGAAAGGATGTACTTTGGGCTAATATGAGATTCTGCTGATCAAATCGAACAACTTTTCCCATGAACCATGTGTCGCAAATGAAAAACATTTTTGGCTTCCCCATACAAATTTGTCATTTTAACATTACTAGTTTGTATGGAGAAGGCAATATTTTTTTTCATTTGCGGCACATGGTTGTATGGGAAAAGTTGTTCATATTGATCAGTAGAACCTCATATTAGCCCAAAGTACATCCTTTCAAAGTCACCATGTATGTCACCCGCGATGATATGTATGTATGTATTCAGATAAAAAAAATCTATAAAAGGGCTTTCTTACTGACCAAAGTACCTACGTCTTTTAAAAAGTTTTGTGAATGTTATTTTTATTGGATCGCGGCATCTAAAATGAAATGAAAAAAATTTTTATTGCCATCAAAATTACAAAAACAACATAAATAAAAATAGGAAAAAGAAAAAAAATGTAGTTCGAAGGCAAAAGGATTGACCTTCACCATATGTCACCGGGTAGCGTGCCCTGTAAGAGTACGTCCGGGACGCTGTTTGTCAGGTCAACCCAGGGGCTCTAGAGAAAAAACAGGCGGGGCGATGTGTCGTGCCTAGGGATAGACAATAAAAAAAATAATTTCAATGAAATGAAAAATATGTGAAATATATGACACATAGTACGTGAAATTTTCAACAAAAATTTCATGAAATTAACCCATCCCTAGTCGTGACGCGTCGCCTTCAATCAAAACTGGGGCTTTATTCCGAGTTTTGACACGTTCACCGTCGCGCATTTTGCGTAAAGTACGGATATTGAAATGTAAGTTCTATCCTGTTATTTTTTAAGTTGAAATTCCAAAGCTCCATACATGTTCAAACTTGCGAAGAATTCGTGTATTTCAAGATGGCGGCATTATAATAGCCAACCTAATACATACTATATAACCATTGGAATAGAGCTTATATTTCCATATTTTATAGTTTGCGCAACGTCTTGTCGTGATTAGCGGTTGCAAACTCGGAATAAGGCCCCTGTATATACTTTGGCAGGTGACAGCGTACCTCACGCCTACTGTCACTGTCAAAATACATACGTTTTTGACTGAGGCGACGCGACATGTCGCCTCGCTCGACGCGACATGTCGCCTCGCCTGTTTTTTCTCCTGCCCCCCTAGCCAATAGCATGAGCGCTAAAAGCGCGCACGAAACTTTTGTATGAAGATGATATTTGGTAATGATGTCACATTCGTTTTTATCGTTGCAGAAATAACCAAAACGAGACAACAATATAGATACACCAATAGGATAATAAATTTGTTATCTCCCCTCTCTTTCACGCTTCTGCGACGTACGAGCGTAAAAAGCGACCATGCTGGCTAGGGGGCTGCTCTCTCCGTGGTCACCACAAAATGTGTAGGCATAACAAAACAGATAGAGGTACAATGTGTGCATCCTGCATCCGATAAGTTTTAGATGCAAAATGCACATAATTTATGCATTTCCTATACCAAATGTTTAAAAAAAAAAGGTGAGCGAATCTGTCTGTCCGTCCAATAACCAACCTCTAGGCATATTGTACTATATACTTTATCACACAGTATATATCATATTCGATATTTTGTTATGTATCTACCTGATGGTAAGCGATCAGGTAGATACAATTTCCCTTACATTACTATGGGAACGATCGATTGTTGTTTAATGGCGTTGATCGTTTCCACTATTCCAGATAAATGATGCGGTTACGAAACGTTAGCGACAAAAGCTAAAATATGCATTGCGAGTCTACTTTAATATCTTCGGTGCTTTATCGTCAAATTAATGCCCGATTTGAAACCGCATATTGAAAGGAGACTACCACCTAGAAAATAAATTTATACAGTATTCTCCTGAAAACCAGCGAAACCACAGACTAAAAGCAAAACATGACTAGGTCATTTGACGGGTTTTGGATTTTTAATGGGCGCTGGTAACGAAATCGGTCGTTCACCCTAGTGAAGACATAGAGAGAGGCCTCCGTCTTAAATGTATGGAGTGTCTATGTTCATCTTTTTTATTTAATCAAAATTGCATGGGTACCTATATGGGTAGAATTAGTTAATACAAAATCACAATCAATTTCATAATAACACATGCACCTTGTAAGGCACAGCAAAAGCCTGAAAAGAGAGAGGCAGACACTGTTTTGTTATTCTTTACTTTTAGTTTTATATACCTTCCTACTTAGTTGTTATTATTATTATTTATATTACTATAATTTATAATTTAAGTACTGATTACAAGAATATTAGGGTTTTTCATTTAATAATCTTTTTAATTTAATTTCAAATGCCTTATCATTTTCAATTTTTATATAATCTGGTAATTTATTATAAACTTTTATGGACATTGCGTACGGTCCGGTATAATGTAAATTAATTTTGGATACAGGAGGGACTTTCTCTAATGCAAAAAAATAAATAAAAAAAACATCTAACTAGCTGGTTTTGCACAATTCCTAAAAAAGGTATAAGTGCAAACATATTATTATTCAAACCTAATAAAATCCGCAATCTTGGCTAAATATTTACAAACACGCCCTCCAGCGGGTATAATCGAACACACAATATTGATGAAAAAATAGTCAGCAAACACCCGGTTTGACGTTAAATCCTTGTACGTCATAGTTTCACAAATATACCGCCTGCCCACAGCATGTAGGTTTACCAAAATTTATGGAAGGATTTTTTTTTTGGGCCACTGTTTTTTTTTTTTTAATTTTAGGGAAGTTTAAGTTTTTTTATTGTATGCGTGTGGTCTTAGCCTCGTCTGTTGGTAAGCAACTATGAGGTCGAAAGGAGAGCACGCTTACTCTAAGTGCTTCTGTAGTAGTCTTGACGCCCATACAAACGTACTTTCAATATTACAACTTGACTGTTATTCGAAGTTTAATTATTATTTTAATGTTAGTAATTATACGCAAAAATATTTCTATCGTGGGTTTAAATATTTTTATATTATATTATTTAGTTTTTTTTCTGAAAAAAAAAACCCTACACAGAAATCTAGTATTATTGTAAGTGCGAAAGCTCATTTTGTATGGAGAACGCAGACTTCGCGATTACGAGTGCAGTGTCCTTAAATAAATAATTCATTAACAGTTCAAGCCACTCCACTGATGTAGTATGTTTTGGATCTTTCAGAGAGCGGTATAATAAAAATGTACACCCTTTCATTTACCTACTAACATAGCAAGTAAGCACACGAATAAAGAGTATTAATTTATTCATACAACGTTTATTTTTAAATTAAACATAATAAAGTATGTAGTGGTGGCCTAGTTGGTTAGACCTTGGACTTAAAAACACTTAGGTCCCTGGTTCGAATCCCGGTGTGTACCAATGAGTTTTAATTAAAAAAATTATGTACATTTGTTTGACAACACCACTATAGTGCCTCGGAGAGCACGTTAAGATGTCGGTCCCGGTTTCACTATACCAACTTGTGAAACTGTTTATAGATGGGTTATTGAGTCTATTCAAAACATCGCGACGAGCTAGCCACTTGTTCGGTGTAGACTCATACCATCTACGACTACGACGAAGTGGGATTTAAACCCCTTCGCTGGGTACCCTGGGGCCGTCTAGGCGGTCTCGGGCGCCGTAAGGCATCCGTGATGATACATAAACATAATAAAGTATGAGGAATTACAATTTATTTTTGAACCAAAGTAAATTGTTAAAAGCATAATATTGATAGCAACTATCATAGCAATCACAAACAGATTGCATTTTATAATAACATAATAATCAGGCGTTTTAATAAAAAACTTTTTCAGAAGCAATAAATGGTCACCCTAATCTGATTAAGTATAATGGTATTTATGGGACATCTTTAACCTGAACTTTATTAGTTCCGTGTACTTAACTTTATTTCTTCTAATTTTAGTACTAAATGGATTGTTCTTAATAATTTAGGTATGGTACTTGTACTATTATTCTGTGGTATAGGTAAACCACTGTGGTTGACAATGTCTAATGCGTCATCATCAGGATAAATTTAACGAACATTATCTCGTACGTGGTATTTTGATTTTATATTTTAAATAATTTATTAAATAAAATTTAACCATTTATGGTTTTATTCATAAAACTTATTGAGTCCTTGAAGAACACTTTATTAGCAACGAATATTAATACCGGCGGTGTTAGTTTGATAAAAAAATACAATTTGATACATAAAAAAAAAAAAAGATAAAATAACTCTGCAAAAGTGTTGTAGATAGTATATCGTTATTTCGCCACAACCATCACAATCTTCGGTAGTATAGTGGTAAGTATCCCCGCCTGTCACGCGGGAGACCGGGGTTCGATTCCCCGCCGGAGAGTAACTTTTTTCTTTTAAGTTTTTTTTTATAATGTAAAATTATCTAATTACAGTCAATAATAAAAATAACCTAAATATTAATGAGAGAATTAAAAATAATAATAAATTCCAAAAAAATTACATACCTATTTTTTTTATATAATATTTTCTTTATCTAGGTACTAATATAGGAATTGATTTGAATTTATCATTCCCCAATTTTAAAACATTTTTTTATTAAATCATATATTTGTATAAATAATAATTATGCTTGTAGTTAGAAAATAATTTTATTTTCAAAGAAACTTATTGTAAAACAAAAAAAAGTTACTCTCCGGCGGGGAATCGAACCCCGGTCTCCCGCGTGACAGGCGGGGATACTTACCACTATACTACCGAAGATCGTGTCCGTGCAATCGAAATAAGCATAAACATTCTACAGCTGATGACGTCACGATACATACGTACAAAAATATAATCAATAGTTTCGAACTGTAATAGTTCGAAGAGCTATTGATAGATGGCGCTATTGGACTGGTGTTTTTCGAGCACTGCAAGTAAAATAATAAATATTTTTAACGCACCTGTGTCCCTTGTAACATCAAATAGTTTGGCTTGTAAATATCTCGATGGCGGACTTCCTTTTGCTAGAAATAGACTCCCTCTGTCAGCTGAAGTAAGCAAACACACGTTTACAAGGATCTGTGGAGGCAGAAAATTAAACATTTACTGAGAAATCCTTTTGGAGTAAATAAAATATTACCAAAGAGTTTTTAATAATAAAAAATACATTTGTTTTGCCAACATCACTAGTGCCTCGGAGAGCCCGTTAGGGGTCCCAGTTTCAGTATACCAACTTGTGAAAATGTATACAAACACCGCAACCGTTTAGACGGTCTCAAGCGCTGTAAATCACATGTATGTGATAGGGTAATTAAGGTGTAGATAGTAATGCACGCTACTTCGCACGATCGCTGCATACTTTCTATATATTCATATAATATATTTATATCCTAATGTGTACTGTGCAAAATAATATTGTATGCATCTGACCTAATAAAATATAAGTAATTCGTGGTGACCGAAGTAAAAGAAATTATAATACAATGTAAATAAAACAAAATAAAACGCCTGAAAAAAAAATAGTTGTGTATATTTTTTTAATATGTATTTTTTTTTAGGAATAAAAAAAAATTTTTTTTTTTTTTTTAACTTTTTATATAACTTAGGTTATTTAGCACAACTAATTATTTCTTCTGCTGGTACAACGAGTATAACATTAAAAATATTTTTATTACCTATGTAATTTTTTTTTTAAATTTATAATTATGTATATTATTCAATTAATAATTATATAATATTTGTAGGAGTATTTCATGAAAATAGGAAAAGAAGGAAAGTTTTTTTTTGTGGTCTGTAGGCCTGAGTTAGGTACGGTTACGAATTTCAGTCACGTCGGACTGCTGATCCGATTAGGTAACTAACTGAAAATCAAAGAATGTTAAAAGAATTTTCTTTCAATAAACTCTTTTTAAATCCAATCAACTCAGATCATCAACCTTTATAATTATTAATAAAACATTATTTTTTAAGTTCTATACGAGTATAAAACATATAATTTTTAAACATAATACAATTAGACTTAATTTTTTTGTACCAGTAGTTGAGACCGCCTAGATTGCTTCAGGGGTACCCAGAGGTGGGGTTTTATTGCCATGTGTCGTAACCGATGGTATTCTGAGTCTACACCAAACAAGTGGTCAGCTCGTCGCTGTTTGGATTGACTCAAAAACCCATTCATTAACAGTTTCACAAGTTGGGATAGTGAAACTGAAATGTGGTTTACGAGGCACTGTAGTGGTGTTGTCAAATAAATTTATATACCTTTTTTTTATTAAAATCTTATTGGTACGCACCGTGGCTTGAACCGGGAACCTTAAAAACTGTAGTGTTTTTAGGTCTAACCATTCGGGCATCACATAGACATATAGGTTTACAGGAATAAAAGACTCTACCATAGGTTTGCGCATTGTAGCAACGTAACGCATACGCATACGTAAGCAACAACCAATAGGGCCTCTTTATTTTTGGTAACAGGATTGAATAAAGCGATGCTTTTGTTTGTCGTTCACGTATAGGTACGTATACAAATACGTTACGTTGCTACAATGCGCAAACCCATGGTAGAGCCTCTGGAGCCTATTGGTATACGTAGATATTTACGTTACGTTTAAGTTAATTCCTTATCAAAACTCATGTCTTTTGACCGATTTTCCTTTTTTCATTTTGCAAATCATAAAACGACTTAACGAATCAAAATTGTAAGACATAAAAAATGTAATGGCGTCAATAAATTTAAATCTAGAATTACATTTGTTTTGGTTTACAGTTTGTTTTTAGATACAATCAAAAGTCAATTTGCTGCTTTATGACGTTGTAATAAAGTTCTCTTTACTTGGCTGTCCATCATTTTGATATAACCGAACGATTACAGACTAGGTCATTATTCAACCAAAATGTAATTTAGTGAGAAAAATCACAGAACATTGCTTTTTTTATTAAACGTGAAAAAATGGCGTTAATTTTTCTTATTTGTTTTTTTATGACAATTTACACATTCTGGTCACAAACTAAGCTCTAAGCTTGTACTATGTGTACCAGAATCAACGATAAATACATATTATATTTTATATACACCCAGACCATGACAAACGGACAGAACAACGCACTAGGTAAGATTAATTTGCCATCGGTAGGAATCGATCTCACGGCTTCCTGATACAACACCAAAGGCGCAACCACTAGTCTACGGAGGCGGTCGAAATTGACTAACATTTCTATAACTACAACACCTATATACCATCTATCATACCATCATGGTATTCGGAGGCAACACCTAACAAGTGGTAAGCTTGTTGCGGTGTTTGTTTATGATGAAATAGCCTCATTGTATTACTTATTATCAGGAATACAATATCTTATGCCGTGCTATAAAAAAAAGGTAAGACTTACTTTGTGGCACAAAACATCGATGTCCAGTTCGTTGGCGACATCCTTAATGAGGTCCATAAATAAATCCGCCTCATCTAACTGTCGTTGTGTGGAACTGCTGGGAGATCGAGACCTCTGTAACAATTAAGATTTTATTATATAATTTATCTTCAAGACTTCGGACTCTTATGGCCTTATTCATAAAAACTTATTGAGTCCTTGAATAACACTCTTGTCCTTGGATATACGTGGTGGCCGAGTTGGTTAGACCTTGGACTTAAAAACACTAAGGTCCCAGGTTCGAATCCCGGTGTGTACCAATGAGTTTTTAATTAAAAAAATTATGTACATTTGTTTAACAACACCACTATAGTGCCTCGGAGAGCACGTTAAGTTGTCGGTCCCGGTTTCACTATACCAACTTGTGAAACTGTTTATAGATGGGTTATTGAGTCTATTCAAAACATCGCGACGAGCTAGCCACTTGTTCGGTGTAGACTCATACCATCGGCTACGACGAGGTGGGATTAAAACCCCTCCGCTGGGTACCCTGGGGCCGTCTAGACGGTCTCGGGCGCCGTAAGGCACCCGTGAAGATATATATATATATTAAACTTTATCGCTATTGATAAAAAATAGGAAAATAAGTCCTTAAATCGTTAGTTCCATTATTTTACACCAGATGGCGCTTCTGATCAACAAAAATGTAAAAATTCGTCTTTACATAAAATATAGGCACTCCATTTTTTTTAATTAACTTTTTTATAAAAAAAATCAGACATATTTTCTGTATCAAATCCGACCATATAAATAAAAAAAAAATTATAGGCTCAAGTGAAAAAGGGATTATTAATTTAAAAGTTTATAGATATTTGTCGTAATATTACGACAAATATCTTGGATATATCGGAGTGAATAAAATTTATAACTACTCAAAATTTTAGTAAATCGGACCAGTATTATTCGAGATATTTCATACGGATAGTCCGACAACGGCACTCGAGTTACACCCTATCGGGGTTTATATACCCTGAATCTGTGTTATCATGCCATGAAGAATTGAATGTATTCTAACAATTTTTATAAATGTAATGCAAATTAATATATGAATTAAGAATTACTTTTGAAAATTATTAATAGGCTAAAAAACATTTTAATAAAGGCACTTTGATACAAAGAAATTATATATTGGAATAAGAAATATTTTCGAAAAATAATACCAATGAAGAAGTGAACCTATAGCGTGGGAGGAAGGAAAAATTTTACTGGAATACCTAGTGAATACTAGTGATGTACCCATATTCCCAAATATGTCTATTTCTTTATTTTGATTTTATAAGTGTTAGGAATATTATTTTGGTTCCCAAATTTTTTTCGTGCCCTTATGGCGCCACTCAAATCGCCTTTTTAATCATATATCTTAAAAACTGCTAATAAAATCGATTTCTTATTTTCAATGTCTATATGTTTTCGTATATTTTTTTTTCATTACAGTAATCAAAGGTCAGAGTCAAACGTTACTTTGTAGTTTGGTGGAATTAGCACAAACTATTTATTTAAATACTTTATTGCACAGTATACAAAGGTTATGTACAAAGGCGAACTTAATGCCTTACACCATCAATAAGTATTATAAATATACTTTAAATAATTTATCTTTATAATAACAGTAACTTTTTTTAAATTAATTCATACCAATGTTCTCAGACAGTCTTCGTAGACTAGTGGTTGCGCCTTTGGCGTTGTATCCGGAGGTCGTAGGTTCGATTACCACCCATGGGCAAAAATATATTAGTGCGTTTTTTCTGTACAGCTTGTGATGGTCTGGGTGTTTATAAAATATAATATGTATTATATTGTTGCTTCTGGTTTGGCTTAGTTTGTGACCAGAGCAATATGTGTAAATTGTACTACTATTTATACTATTAAAAAAAAAAATTAAAAGTATTATATGAAATATATCTTAAATAAGCATTTTAGCGGCCCCAGCCTAGTGGTTAAGTCACTGCGCAACTGATAACAAGGTTAAGCAGATGACAACAAAGCCGGCCTGGGATGGGTGACCGCTTTATACAACGAGGCTATTTCATCATAAACACCGCAACAAGCTCGCCACTTGTTAGGTGTTGCCTCCGAATACCATCGGCGAAATGAGGATGGGTTAATCCCTCCGCTGGGACCCTGAGGCCGTTTAAACGGTTCTCGGGAGCCAAATAGGCACCCGTGATGGTATTTATTTATTTATTTTTATAAGCATTTTAATTTAAATAGGTGCTTCGAAAGAATGTAATATCGATAAGTGATATTGTCACATCTCTAGTATTGAAGTAGGTATTTGGACATGCAGAAGTCTCGATGAATAACATTGGTAGGTACCTACCTACTACTTATTCACTGAGATAGGAATATACCTTTTTTATAACTATGGAGATGGCGCAATATACCTACTAGCGCCAGTTTAATACTGTTTCCTATGATTGAAGTTTGATACAGGTCCATGAAAATCGTCAAATGACCTAGCATTGTTAAGTTTATGATAGTTCACCGATTATCCGGAACCTACTGCATCAAAATTTTGTGACTTCCACTGCATTAAGTTGAGTTTTACTCAACTTAATGCAGTGGATGTCGGTGCAAACTGTTTCTAGTAATTTAATTTGTGAAATCAAAATATTTGTTACGGTGGGTTCTATAAGTATTTATCTTCAAGCACCAAGAGTATACCAGTATGTTTGGTCTATGCGCTGAAACTGCCATTTCGTCTGGCATTTTGTAATATATTTTGAATGTATCCATAAATATTTTCCAGTCTGGTGCTTTGTCCAAGATTGAGCAAGGTTTACTTTGAAAATTCTTGAGTTGTCCCTCCTTTACAAAAGTAGCCTTGAATACATCACTGTAATAGTTACGATTAAAGTTAAAAATGGCGTCGAATGTACAAGTTTTATTTTGAAAGTCGAATGACAGCTGGTACATACGACGCCATTTTTAATTTTAATCGTTACAATTACTTTGATGTAATTTTGTTGCAACTTGCAACTTGTCAAAACTCTCAGGGTAAGGTCGGCGGCCGTGTACAAAACCATGAAATTTTTGATATTTCAAGGAGGAAACTTTGTCTTGAGCACCGACTGTGGATCTAGCCCTGAGCCTAAATAAATTATCGTGTAATATATATTTTTTTAGGCATATTTTGTAATCTTGTTGCTTGTACGATTAATAAAGTTTTTCTTTCTTTCTTTCAATGGTGTGCTCCAATAATGATACGGGGACTTTTAAAGTTAAAAAAAACTCACGCTAGAGCTACAGGGCGCGGTTACGAAACGGGCAGTTGATATTGTCACCAGCTATTTATTCAATTTATTTTCCTGGCAAGTTTATTATTTGTTGTCATAGATGTTGTCAAAATTGTTTGTTTATCTACATCAAATCAAGTTTTATTGCAAAAATTCTTAAAAATAATGTCTAAAACCTTCAAAAGCAGTGCTCAACTTCACAAGCACAATGTAATGTAAGATATACAATGAATGGTGAATAAGTATGAACTATAGAAAAGATACCTTCATATAAGTTGGTCGAGAAAATTTAAAAAATCGACGAAATCTTTTTAGCTGCCTGCAGGTAAAGAAAAGTATCAAAACACAACCGTTGTGTTTTGATACTTTTCTTTTATTTATTTTTCTTATTAAACATAACAAAATATATATATTTTAGAAACTTGGAGAATTATAACTTACCCAACCCCATATCAACACTCCAGTCCACTTGGGATCTATTCAGACGATACGAGGGGTCTCGATAGAGAGAGAGAGAGAAAATTTAATGTTCTTAGCTATCTATGGATTCTCCGTGCGGTTGCCGGGTCTATCGCGTGGTTGGAAGGCAGGGGAATGAACTGTAGCGTTCCCGAACTTGACACCACGAAGTAGATTTAAAGGCCTTTTAACTCTCACCTTCACTATGTTCACTACCCTCTCTACTCAACCAAATACTATATGATTTTTTTAGCGCCATCTTGGAAATACGTTTCATAAAAGTTCCGATGGCTGATCTCGGAAGGCGAAGATCCTTTAATAGACTATGCTATATAAGACTTTGCTGGAATTCCTTTTGCACCGACTTCCACTGCATTAAGTTGAGTTTTACTCAACTTAATGCAGTGGAAGTCGGTGCAAACTGTTTCTAGTAATTTCATTTGTGAAATCAAAATATTTGTTCGACTTGATGGTGTAGACAGTGGCCGTTAGGAATGCTTGTTTGCCACGGAACGGTGGGATCTATAAGTATTTATCTTTAAGCACCGAGAGTATACCAGTATGTTTGGTCTATACGCTGAAACTGCCATTTCGTCTGGCATTTTGTAATATATTTTGAATGTATCCATAAATATTTTCCAGTCTGGTGCTTTGTCCAAGATTGAGAAAGGTTTACTTTGAAAATTCTTGAGTTGTCCCTCCTTTACAAAAGTAGTTAGTATTGCCTTGAATACATCACTGTAATAGTTACGATTAAAGTAAAAAATGGCGTCGAATGTACAAGTTTTATTTTGAAAGTCGAATAACAGCTGGCACATACGACGCCACTTTTAATTTTAATCGTTACAATTACTTTGATGTAATTTTGTTGCAACTTGCAACTTGTCAAAACTCTCAGGGTAAGGTCAGCGGCCGTGTACAAACCATGAAATTTTTGATATTTCAAGGAGCAAACTTTGTCTTGAGTACCGACTGTGGATCTAGCCCTGAGCCTAAATAAATTATCGTGTAATATATATTTTTTTAGGTACCTATATTTTGTAATCTTGTTGCTTGTACGATTAATATAGTTTTTCTTTCTTTCTTTATTTCAATGGTGTGCTCCAATAATAATACGGGGACTTCTTAAGTATAGATAAACAGCGTTTTTTCTTTTACGCAGGTATGGCGTGTCCATCTTTATTACTTAGTCATTGGTACTATCCTACACCCACGTAACATGGACTGTATTCGCGACGCCCACAATATACGGTAAAATTAAGTTACCTAGCGTCATTGAGTTACAAGGGTATCTATTTTGAAAACTAACTTGTACCCTATATAAATAAGTTATCTATTGTATGTGGTTCGTCAACATATATACTTCCATACTAATATTATAAGGAAGTTAAGATGTTAGTTTGTAAAAGCTAATTTTGTAGGTACGACGAGTTTCCGTGTCGAATTAGTGGTATGAAATAAGGTTCAAAAACGTAAATGCCGCTGCGACTCATTATTTTGATTAAAAGATGTGTATTTTTATTTGGCAAAATATTATTATTTTGACGTAGTGGTCTAACATTTTAATAACCTTTAAAAAAATGTCTTTTTTTTTTCGATCGAACGAAGTTATATTAATTGTTTACGTTTTGACCAATAAAATGGTCTTCTATGACACATATTTTGTTTACTATTTAAAAGATTTTCACAGTTAAAACTTAATTTTAAAATCGGTAAAACTGGAAAACCTCCCGTAACGTGAGGCTCTATAGACAATGAGTTTTTGGTCGAAAGGACCACCAAAAGCATGGCTTTATTTATCTGTTTTTTATTTATTTATTGGAGCACGGCATAATGACTACAAAGTCTATGAATGGGGTCTAACAATATATTGTTGTTTAACAACATTGATCGCTCCCACAATGCCGGCTAAATGATGCGGTTAAGAAATGAGCGGCGACAAATTAACGTATACAACAAAATAAACGTATTTACATTACGAGTCTATTTTAATATCATCGCTGCTTTATCGTCAAATCAGTCACCAGTTTCGTAACCGCACTAAGAAAGGAGACTACAACCTCGAAAATAAATCGATGCAGTAGTCCCCGGTAAACTGGTGAACCCACAGACTAAAATCGAATCATGACTAGGTCACTTGACGGTATTTGCATCTGTATGAGCGGTAGTAACGAGTCCAGTTGGTCGGCCAGCAGAGTTATAGAGGCCTAAGAATAAAACAAATAAAACGATTCGATTGGTGGTTCCACACGTATTAACGTTACCTTAATACGAAACAAAACCCATGGTAGAGCCTCTGGAGAAGATTGTATAGCCTAACTAACGTCACTGTTTTTATAAACGTGGGTAAAAAAAAATGTTTAGTGTTAACAATTTTGACATGTCTTATTAAGTTAAGTCGAGGGTTAGTTTTGGTAGTTATTGTACGTAAGTTAAAGTTTTGTCTGTATGTTATTTGTGGCAGAGTAATTAATAGATCTTTTGTGTCGTCATGTTGTCTTAATATATGAGCATTGTCTTCACGGACACACACCTACACTACAAAGATACACATATTCATATCTTTATCTAATTAAAAAAAAAAAAAAAAGTAAATTTATTATATTTTCTTAATTTTAATGTCATACGACTGAAGACGCCATGTAAGGCGAAATATATCGTAACCAAATAAAATTGTGTTTTATTTATATTATTATATAACTATAATGCTAGTACGAATAAATCGTAAATAAAAAATATATAAATAAATAATAATGTAATTTTATAAATTATTAAAAAAGCTAATTTATTCTGAAATTAAGTACTTTTAGGTAAGTAATCAACCAAAGCTTAACGATGGTCGTCCATTTAAATTACGAGGCGAACATTAATTATAGAACAAAAACTAATTTTGTTGCGAGACGACGAGGTGGTATTAACTTTCTTTCTTTATTATATTTTTAGGTTAGATAAAAGGTAAGGTTGGAATTTTTCAGTATTTTTTTTTTTGCTACCTACGTGGTTTAGAAAAAGTACAAACGACTGATCTATTTTAAAAAAATCTTTCGGTTTTTTTTTTTTTTTTTTTAATTCTTTCAGCTGGAAATCAAATCCGATACCTACACATGAAAAAATAACTTTTAATTTAGAGAACTTCAATCAATATGGTCCCTTTCTAATGAACATTACGGCTAAAATTAAGAAAATATCTTATGGTCAAAGATTAATAAACTTCTCTGACAAAAAAAAATACGAGAATTAGGTATTTGTTTATTCACCCATGGTAAATAAAAAAAATATGGCAGCTTATCCAGTAATACGGAAAAAATAATCAAATTACCAATTTTTTTAACAATGTATTAACCGACCCCATCCATAGACTTTATAGGTCTGCTATCAACGGGGAGATACAAGGTCACATGCCTTCCAATAAAATAGGTATATATAAAATATACCTATCTACCTAGAGGATTATTATTATCAAAACCCATTATGTGAAAAGGGGCAAAAAGTACGCCTAAGTAGAAAAAAAGTAAAAGGATTTTACAAAAAAAAAAAATGTAGAAAAGCCAGAATCGTCAAAGTATTATTGCGAGGCAACGACACAGTAAAGAGCAATTTTCTTAAAAGTTGTGCGGTGTACGTGTAACTACTGCATCTCAAGCTACCAAGTGGTTATTAGTAGTGATGTGAATTGTTGGAATATCAATGTCTTATCGATAAAGTATTATTTATAATTAAATGTGTTTTAAAACTTATTAAAAGTAAGTTTAGTTTGTGACCTGTAGGCCAGGCCTATTACGTCGTACAACGTTAAGCTAAACTTTAACCAAAAAGACGTAGTTGTCTGTCAATGTTTTATGTCACCAGCAGGGTGTAACCACCGAACGAGATCTCTGATACCGTGGATCTCGTTCGAGTTGAGATCGAGAAGTATGTTTTTGGTACTACGAAAAGTAAACCATCGTTATTTGAATTAACCACTGCATAACTAGTGAAGTTTGGAAATGTCATTTGTATGAAAAGACGTAATTTTTGATCTCAACTCGAACGAGAACTCACAGTATCGGAGTCGGTGGTCAGGTTTGTACTTCAGAATTACATTATATCGATTAAAGTTTGGCTTAGCGTTGTGCGCGTAATCAATATTGGGTGAAATATTCTAATATTACAGTACTTCCAAAATAGCATTGACCACCTTCATGGTCTCGTTGTCAGACTGTTAGCGTTATATTATGAGCATAGATGGGAGAGAAAAAGAATATATAAAACGCTAAATTAATTACTAAACGTTTTTTTACTCATAATGCCTAACGTACTGGTGAGAATTTCCTAACATCGATAATGAAAGTATCATGTATTACATCACTACGTCATATAGTTAACCCTTCACACATTCCGTAAAATGTAATATCCACATGGGATGAGCAAATTTATGCCAGATAAGGGTTAGCTTAGTGTAAATACCCTTGGAAAACGCTTTTTTCTCTATGGCATTTGTAACGTATTTAAGATAAATCTTCATTTGTCTATGGTTACTTTGCCATACTTATGGAACTGATTTTCATTTTTACTGCAATAAAAAAACCTAAAGCAAAGAAATGGATTTACGAACTCAAATGTCTAAATGTTGTTTTTAGTGATATTAAAGTTTTTTTTTAAGAATAAAGAACGTGGACGTGTAAATATTTACTTACTCGATCCTAATTAGAAAGTTTAATTTTTAAAAAAATCTATAAACTTTTAAAAAGACAACCAAAGGTTGATTTATGATTCTAAAAATATTACTTTAGTTGTCATTTCAAAACTTAACATATATATATAATAATAAAATAATATTATATGTAAAAATAAGTTGTGTATTGTATTGTTTTGTATTATATTAGTTTATTTGTCTGGTCAATAACCATATAAATGGACTCATACTCTGTTGTAGGTATTAATATGTTGTGATATTTTGTGTTGCTTAAATTCCTCTCAAAATACTTGTATTATAAATGGAAAATTTATTCACTTGACAGATTAATGTTTTTAATTGTTAGTTTTAATCATATGTCTCCTGGGGCCTATTTCATAAACGTAACAATTGTAATTTATCATGACAATTTATAATACATTGCTTGGTTTAGTTAGTTGTAAGTAAATAATTCCAACTAAACTGAGCAGTGTATTAAAAATTGTCATGGTAAATTACAATTGTCACGTTTATGAAATAGGCCCCTGGTAGCTGAAAATATTCGTACTGATAATGAATGATTGGGTACCCGCGATACAGGATGTTTCCTAGTGCAGGACCCGCTGATTATTGTAATACTGTTATTAGTTTTCTTGAAATAAATGTATTTGTATTTGTAATTAGGATAGAGTAAGTAACTACACCTCCATATTGTTTATTTAAAAAAACTTTATTATTACTGAAAACAATATTTACATGATTTTTGACGTTTAAGTTCGCGAATTCATTTCCTGTGCACTTAACAGATTATCATTATTATCTGTTAAATTGGCGATGTATAAAGCACACAATATATTACTCTCCTATCTATCTATATTACACATTCCAGGGAAATGAGAAAAGTAATACTAAATACCTTTACGAAGGTTTTCAGTTCCGGAACTGATTATCGATATTGAATACGTAATTTCGGAATTCCGAAAAATGTTTCCAGAATAGTCTTTTTTATTGTTTCTAGGGAAAATATATCAATCTCAACTATTCCTCGATAAATGGGCTATCCAGCATAAGAGAGAATCCAGAAGAATTTATATAATTGGTTTAGTAGATCCAGAGATTACCCCCTACAACCTCACAAACTTGATCTCTTTATAATATTAGTATAGATTATAAGTTAGTTATATAAAAAAATAAAAAGCTTAAAATTTGTAATATGGGGTATCTGTATCTCCTGAACCGATTTTGTAAAATCTTTTTGTGTAGGATAGCCCATTTATCTAGGAAGGCTATAGGCTATATAAAATCATGCTACGACCAATAAGAGCGGGGCATCAATGGAAAATATAGGGAAAAAAAATAGAACAATATTTGTTCCTTTTAAGAACTTTGGTGATTCTTTGAGGGTAGCCCGAACACTGTAGACGCGTGTTTATATTATATTGTTCAACTTTAATTTTATTGAATATTATTGTGCAAAAGTGTACTAATTTTGTAGAATAAGCATTCCGTATAGTAATATTAAGTGTGAGAAGTGTAGCATTTACGCAGCGATCTCGGCGTTTGTGTTATCTCAAATAATCCCACAATCTTCAGTAAAATGGCGGTACCCATTTTACTGTAGATTATTTTTCCTTCTTCACTCGACATTGGCAAGACTATACCGTATGCTTACATACGGTCATGTCGCCATTCCTTTGTCTACCCTAGTCCTTTCCCTTTTCCTGTCCATCCCATTATCCCACTTTTACTATAATTATATATATTTTAAATCTACCCACACTCGACACTGACAAAATTACTCGTACATAACGAGTAGAGGCCATCATTTAAAAGAAGAAGAAGAAGCACTTTGGTTGCGTGCGCTAACGGTTACAGTTACTCAGAAGTTACGCAGGTCAGCTAGTAATTTTTTTTTTTTATTTACGAAAAAAAAAAATTAAGCGGACCCAATCTTCTAAAAAATAAATAAATAATGTTCTTTAGACGCAATTCTTCCTTGATTATGTACTTTGATCCTCGGTCCGGTCAGGGGTTCTCAAACGAGGCATTCGGTAGTTTTCCCAGAGCGTGATTCGGAATTCTCGTTGACATGGAATCATATAGTAGTAGGTTTAGTAGATCCAGAGATTACCCTTTACAACCTCACAAACTTTATTAAAAGCATCTTTTAATAATAAACTAATCATTTGTAAACACTTACCGTTTTCTCATAATTTGCCTATCCTTTTGTCATAATTGCGTCGTTTTCTAGTATAGATCCGTTAATATTTTTTCGATTTTATTAAAGTGTAATAAATAAAAATAGGGGAATTTGATTCTTATAATAAAAAATTAAAAGTATCTTATAATAAGATACTGATCATCTGTGAACCGTTTTCACTCTGTATACCAAAATAAAATGTTTCTCGTTAAGAAAACGAAACGAGCTCATTCATTCCTCAGGATGAATAAATTAATTTAAATATTAAAACAAAATGGAAAATTTAAACGAAAAATAATTATTAATCAAAAAGAAATTATTCCATCACCATTTATTATGTAGGAATACCGACTACCAATTAAATTTTTTAACAGTAGGATAAATGCTTTTTTAATTTAAAAAGCTGCGCAAAGCAATTTTTATAAAATTTATGAAATACATAACCGCCCAACGATGGGTCGGAAAATTTTATATTCAGTAAATATTGGGTTTCAATAGTAAATTAAATGTAGCTTTTTTGTATTATTTATATGCGGTATACGTGGTTTGAATTTTTAGGTCACGGGGTCGACCCCGGTTTGTACCAATGAATTTTTAAAATAATAAAAACATACGTAGGTACAGTCGGCCAAATATGTAGTCTACCACACTATAGTTGAACTTCATTGTCATAAAATAATAAAGTTGATTTTCCATTGCAAGATATTCTGACAGTTAATGCTATTTTTATAACTAGCTGATCCGCGCCACTTCGTCTGCGTAACTTTAACTGTTTACGCAGCGTACGCTCTCTAAATGTTCCCCTTTTTGCAACATTTTTCATTGTTACTCTGCTCCTATTTGTCGTAGCGTGATGTTATTTTGTCTATAGCCTTTCTCGATAAATGGGCTACCCGACACTAAAATATTTTTTCAATTCGAACCAGTAGTTGCTGAGATTAGCGCGTTCAACCGAACAAACAAACTTTTATTAGTATAGATTGTAGTAGCTTTTACACTTCACTAAACCTTAGCGATTTATTTTGGTGACACGGGTTAGACCACTTTCTTAGCCGACACTTACATTTGTTTTATAACAGCTTCAGACGTGTTCTCCGAAACATGAGGGTTTTCAGGAGACTACTGCATCGATTTCTTGTTGAGGTGGTAGTCTCCTTTTAGGGTGCCATTACGAAAGTTTATTTGACGATGAAGCAGCAAGGATATTCAATTGATAATTTATCTTTGTCGCCGCCCAAAACGTAACGGCATAATTTAGCCTGTATAGTGGGAGCTATTAATATAATGTATTGAACAACCCCATTCATGTGTAAGTGTCGTGCTTCAATAATAAAAAAAAACACGAGGACGCTTGCTACTTTAGGTGTGACCACTTGTGGTCAGTATATCAGCGGTGACGATAAGGTAGAAATAAAACAGGTAAAATAAAAGATGCCTGTTACAAAGCGTGTAAGTGAGAAACAACAAAAAATATCGCGCGGAAATTCTACGAAAAAATACTGTTTTTTTGCTATAACTTTCAAAGTATTAAAATTTTTACAAAATCGCTAAGCCATGTACTAGTTCTTACACATATAACACTTATAAAAAATATGGCTTTTAATCTACTAGGTCGTCCCGTAACCACAATCAATGTAACTTGATCGAAACGTCCGCGTCGGGAAATTAAATGTTTTAAGGTAAATCGCGCTTAGACCCGCAATATTTATATGAAAATGATGATATTGATGAAAAAAAAAAATACATTGATATTATAATGTAAAATGTAAGTAAAAATTAATAGATATTTAATTAAAAAAAATATATCGATAACAATCCAATTATATAGACAGCACATCACTAAACAATCCAAACATTTTGTCTTGCTTTAAATATCTGCATATAATAATGATATTTACAGAGATTTGACCAGGGTGTGTAATACTAATAATTGTGAGCCATAAAATGCCTGTCACGTTCCAGGCCCGTGGCATGCCAGAGGAATCCAATCTGCACATTCCGAACTAATTTTCCGAATTATGAACTCTGGTACGTGTATAGAATAGGTTTAGTAAGAATTTTGTGTTCCTACTGGCTCTTTTGGGTAATTGCTTATAGTCACACATTTTTTTTTCCATGTAAAGTGGAAGGCAAAGATCTTTCGACCATGCAGCCTTTCAAGTCACACAAATACTTTGATATATATTTTTTTGTTTTTTTAAATTTATTAAGGCATTGATAGCAAAGACCATCAGCCTAAATTTTATACAGTTTTTACCATTTAGTAGTAATTATATAAAAGTAGATAAACTTAATCTAAGTCTTAAATTATACAATATGATATAAATAACTTATCATATATATATATATATTGCAATATCTTCTGTTATAATGTTGGTGTATTACATTATATTATGTTACATGTAGATAAAAATGGACTTCCGCAAAATAACGCCTTACCTTGATGTCACGAATAAAATTAGTTGAAACGCCGGTTTTCCGGACTATATTGCATCGATTTCTTGTCTTCTATGGTGCGGTTATGAAGCGGGCGATTGATTTGACAATGAAGCAGCGAATAGACTCGTAATTCAAATACGTCTTATATACTATTACTTTGCAATTATTCCGCTTATGATGTTATACATGGTGACTTTTAAAGGTTGTACTTTGGGCTAATATTAGGTTCTACTGATCAAATAAAATAAAACAACTTTTCCCATGGAACCACACTGAGAAAAATGGATATTTGATGTAATTGAAAATCGTCAGTTAATCGATAAATTTTAAGTTTTACGCCGATAAGATCAGTCTTTACGAATGCAATGTCGTTAAACTAACTGATGCCTTTTTTATCACGATACTACGAGGCGTTTGTAGTGGGAAAATATCACAACTCTTCATGTTAAATGTTGCAACGATAAGTTATCATGATGTCTTACATGCAAATCATTTCATGCCGATCAACTTTTATGGAAACTTTCATGCTAACGCGTGACTCGGACTATTGATTTCATTTAATTTTCGATTTTAACAGGATAAGTAACGATATATTAGAATGCTTATGCAAAAAAGGAATACGGATGAATTATTGGTTCGGACGCCTAGTCGTTTTTTAAGAGGTATTACGCGTAGCGGGCGCTGATTTCATATTAAAAACTTGGGTATATTTTTCTCAGTGCATGTGTCGCAAATGAAAAAAAAAAATACAATAATTTTAACATTGGTATAAAAAGTGTAGATAATATAAAAGGTAAATAGTTTAATGCAAAGTTCACTATCAATTAGAGAATTTCTTCAGAATTGTTTATGTGCAAGTCATGAATGTTATATTTATTGAAAAATCTATACTAATATTATAAAGCTGAAGAGTTTGTTTGTTTGTTTGTTTGAACGCGCTAATCTCAGGAACTACTGATTCGAATTGAAAAAATATTTTCGTGTTGGATAATCCATTTATCGAGAAAGGCTATAGGCTATATAACATCACGCTACGACTAATAGGAGCGGAGTAACAAAGAAAAATGTTGCAAAAACGGGGAAAAATTATTCCTTTTAAGAGCGTACGCTGCGTAAACGGTTTAATTTAAACGCGCAGACAAAGTTGCGCGGGTCAGCTAGTATATAAATATAACTGTTTCGTAAAAACATATTATTTTGAGTAGGTGTTGCAAAAGAGTTTATCAAAATAATGTACAGCGATATTATTTAACCAATTAATATATAAAAAAAACAATTCACGGTGTCAGACCTAAATCGACAGCCTCCGTAGACTAGTGGTTACGCCTTTGGCGTTGAATCCAGAGGTCGTTCAATTTCACTCATGGCAAATAAATATTAGTACGTTTTTCTGTACAGTTTGTCATGGTCTGGGTGTTTATAAAATATAATATGTATTATATCGTTGTTTCTGGTGCACACGTAGTGGCCGAGTTGGTTAGACCTTAGACTTAAAAACACTTAGGTCCCTGGTTTGAATCCCGGTGTGTACCAATGAGTTTTTAATTTAAACAAATATGTACATTTGTTTGACAACACCACTATAGTGCCTCGGAGAGCATGTTAAGCTGTCGGTCCCAGTTTCACTATACCAACTTGTGAAACTGTTTATAGATGGGTTATTGAGTCTATTCAAAACATCGCGACGAGCTAGCCACTTTTTTGGTGTAGACTCATACCATCGGCTACGACGAGGTGGGATTAAAACCCCTCCGCTGGGTACCCTGGGGCCGTCTAGGCGGTCTTGGGCGCCGTAAGGCACCCGTGATGATATAAAAAGGGCACAAGTCGTATATGTATAGAGCTTAGATTGTGACCAGAGCAATTCGTGTAAATTGTCCTACATATTATTATTATTGCAGCCGTGCGAAGCCAGGGCGGATCGCTAGTCTTGGTATTAAGCTTATACGGGGTCGAATCCGCCCTAAGTGTTGTAAGTAATCTGACACAAAGTCTATCGATCTTACCAGGATTAGGCAAACAAAAACAACCCCAAATAAATAAACATAATAAAACTAAAGGAATCCATTTGGGGGATTACGGCTTCGGGTGACTTCGGGCGGAGTAGCTGTAAACATATACTATATCGAAACGATACACTAGACAAAGTCTGGTATCACTATTTGCTGGGATCACCAACATTTTATTTTTATTTATTTTTTATTGAAGCACGACATGTGACGTTGTATCTACCTGGTGGTGAGCAGACCTATAAAGTCCACGAATGGGGTCAATTAATAATTGTTACATACATACATATGCGGTCACGAGTGCCTTACGGCGGTCTCGGGCGCCGTAAGGCACTCGTGATGTGCCTTACGGCGCCCGAGACCGCCTAGATGGCCCCAGGATACCCAGCGGAAGGGTTTTAATCCCACCTCGTCGTAGTCGATGGTATGAGTCTACACCGAACAAGTGGCTAACTCGTCGGGATGTTTTGAATAGACTCAATATCCCATCTATAAACAGTTTCACAAGTTGGTATAGTGAAACCGGTGGTATGAGTCTACACCGAAAAAGTGGCTAACTCGACGGTATGTTTTGAATAGACTCAATATCCCATCTATAAACAGTTTCACAAGTTGGTATAGTGAAACCGGGACCGACAGCTTAACGTGCTCTCCGAGGCACTACAGTGGTGTTGTCAAACAAATGGACATAAATTCTTAAATTAAAAACTCATTGGTACACACCGGGATTCGAACCAGGGACCTAAGTGTTTTTAAGTCCATGGTCTAACCAACTCGGCCACCACGTATATATATAAAATATTAAATATATTGTTCTTAAACAATATTGATCGCTCCCACTATGCCGGCTAAATGATGCGATTATGAAATGGGGGGCGACAATGACGAATTGCATTACGAGTATATTTTAATATACTCGCTGACTTATCGTCAATTTAACTACCCATAACGTAACCGCACCCTGAAAGGAGACTACCACCTCGACAAGAAAGCGATGCAGTAGTCTCCTGAAAACCGGTGAACCCACTGACTAAAATCGAAACATGACTAGGTCACTTGATGGTTTTTGCATCTGTATGGGCGGTGGTAACGAGACCACCTATGAATTTTGTAATTAGGGCGGTATTCTGTGCTATCACGGGTGCCTTTCGGCGCCCATTTGGGGGATTACAAGTCTGGTATCATCACTATATAATGGGATGAACAACATTTTGCAATTAGGGCAATATTATACCACATTATGTTTGTACCATCACGGGTGTCTTACGACGGTATCTAGCAGCGGTGTAGAGAAACTGAGACCAGACTTGTGCCCTTTTTATATCTTTGGCTGTGCCTTTATAATTAGCGGGTTGACAGTTGTTTCACAAATTTCATTTTAATTTAACCTTTTTTGAACAAAAGTGGCAGACTTATACGATTACGTATCACCTATATTATAAATTCTCACAAAAACTTTACCTAATATTATAATACATGATAAAACATTTAGGTGGGTGCTATTTTTTTCAGTCTATATACATTAAGATATACATACATCTGTATCTATATCTTATATGACTTAGTATTTGCGCCGTTTGAGGTTTTCTGCGGAACAAGCAGCAGCGCCAACCTTTTGAGAAGTCCCTGAAAGATGTGGCGGAGCAAAAGTATCGGTGCATGTAGCGTAAAGTCATTCCATCAGGTCTCCTGCCATCATTCCGAGACAATCCATTTGGTTTTAAAACAGAAGGCATCGATATAGTGGCAAGATAATAATAAATAATAAATAATAATATGTAGGACAAATCACACAAATTGCTCTGGACACAAACTAAGCTCTAGGCTTGTACTATGTATACCAAAAACAATGATATAATACATATTATATTTTATAAACACCCAGACCATGACAAACTGTACAGAAAACCGTACTAATATTTATTTGCCATGGGTGGGAATCGAACCCACGACCTCCGGATTTAACGCCAAGGGCGCAACCACTAGTCTACGGAGGCTGTCAAATCCCGATGAATGATTTGGTTAAGGTTCGTGTGCCGCTTATATCTGCCTGCGGTTTTACAGCAAGATGACCGAGTTGGTCGACCATCTCTCCACACTGGCAGCGATGTGGAAGGCTGCAAGGGGCTCCTTGACGAAGTGAACTAGCTAAGTGTAATGTATTGCGGTCAAAAAATGTACCTATTTTGGAACAAAAGCCCTTATTTTATAATAAAATAAGTAAAAATAAATAATAAAGACATGAAGTAAAAAAAATATTAAATTGACAAGTGTCAAATAAACATGTTACGGTGCTAAAATACTTGTTTTACGATTCCCAAAGCCTCGACACCGTCGTAACCTTTACCTATTTCAGTCAGACAAAACTTGCGAACCTCGTTTATCACACGCTCGTATTCAATTCCCTATACACTCTGACATATGGAAGAGGGTTCATTCTGTAACTACACCAAATATATATTAGTATCGTTGTTATATATATATTTATACACATAGTACAAACCTAAGGCTTAGTTTGTGCCAGGGCAAATATGTCTTACATATTATTATTTTCGCTATATTAATTATCTTATCTTATTGGATTTGGGGCTGACATTAGTCCACAAATATATGGCTGACATATTACGTTTCTGTGTAAGACTGTCCCAGGTATTTTATTCTCTCTGTTAATTATACTTACTTTATTTATATAAAAGTTTATATAAGTAATCTAGTTATTTGATTGCCTTTAAGTGCCCCAAAACGAAAGAGCTTTTAAATATATTTTTGTACTGTGAAGTTACTAGTTATTAACTGTATTTATTATTGGTTTGTACCTATATTCTGTTTACTACGGAGCAGTTTATGTTTCGATATTTGTTCAGTAGCTCTAGTTTTTTACAAAAACAAATACTATAGTTGCTAATAACTATAGTTAGGAATCAAGCAATAAGAGAGGTTTATTTGAAAAATAAAGCGATCCTAGATTGGTTGATACCTTCTTATCTATAGTTACTAGCGACTATAGTAGAAACTGTCTGCAAAAACTAGGGATAGAGCTACTGATTTACGTGTCTACATTTTCTAATATTGATATATTAAAACTAGAAAATAGTTGTCGACACATGTCTTAAGCGAAGCCATATAATTTGTAGAGTACAGCTCGCCTAGTACCTACATAGATTGTCCCTTGATATATGTTTCTAATACATTAAATATGTAGCTACTATTATATACATATAAACCCCTAATAAATTATAAAATAAATATATTATAACAAAAATACTTCTTCCAGATCGCTGCCAGAAGGAAGTGTGCCCAAAAGGCTGGCTGCGTTACCTCGCTGTATTGCGATACTAATACATATTATTTATTAATAAGTAGGTATAACGACCTTGAAAGTATGAATAAATACGGAAGTGCTCTAGGCCCTAAAATCGCCTTTCCAAACGTGAAAACACAATATGGCCGCCGCCATATAAACTCAAACAAAAAGTGAGATCAAAAAAGATTCTTTGAGGGTAGCCCGAAGACTGCAGACGCGTGTGTCTATTACAGTTGAATATTATTGTGCAAAAGTGTACTAATTTTGTAGAATAAGCATTCGTATAGTAATATTAAGTGTGAGAAGTGTAGTATTTACGCAGTGATCTTGGTGTTTGTGCTATCTCAACGAATCCCTATATCTTCAGTAAAATGGCGGTACCCATTTTACTGTTGATTATTTCTTCCTCCTTCACTTGACACTGGCATCACTATACCGTATGTTTGCATACGGTCATGTGG
Organism: Monopis laevigella; assembly: GCA_947458855.1. Classification (NCBI taxonomy): domain Eukaryota; kingdom Metazoa; phylum Arthropoda; class Insecta; order Lepidoptera; family Tineidae; genus Monopis; species Monopis laevigella. The sequence goes on from OX381599.1 coordinate 9,949,418, forward strand.
CCATTCCTAATTCTAACCTAGTCCTTTCCCTATTCCTTTCCATCCAATTATCCCACTTTTACCGTACAACATTATAATTTTAAAACTACCCACACTTGACATTGGCAAAATTATGCGTAAAGTTTAGAAGTCCATTTAGGTAAAAGAAGAAGAAGAAGAAGAAGAGATCAGAAAATATTATTTATAAGCACTAAGCGTTGATTGGATTGAAGTGAAAACATTAACAATTTTAATCGATATACAATTCTGAAGTAAAGCAAACCTTGTGACATTGAAAATTGACAGAAAACTACGTAATTTTGGTTAAAGTTTAGCTTAGCTGTTGTACGACGTAATAGGCCGAACGAACACGTTTGACATTTAGGTCGGTTCCATGTATGTATTACTCTTGGTGCCTAAAACCACCATTTCATATAAAAAAAAAGTAAGTACAAGTACTTAATATGGCGTCAACGAACATTTGACATTTCGTTCGAAAATTAAAGTCAACATATATACGTGGTGGCCGAGTTGGTTAGACCTTGGACTTAAAAACACTTAGGTCCCTGGTTCGAATCCCGGTGTGTACCAATGAGTTTTTAATTTAAAAAAAATACGTATATTTGTTTGACAACACCACTATAGTGCCTCGGAGAGCACGTTAAGCTGTCGGTCCCGGTTTCACTATACCAACTTGTGAAACTGTTTATAGATGGGTTATTGAGTCTATTCAAAACATCGCGACGAGCTAGCCACTTGTTCGGTGCAGACCCATACCATCGGCTACGAGGAGGTGGGATTAAAACCCCTCCGCTGGGTACCCTGGGGCCGTCTAGGCGGTCTCGGGCGCCGTAAGGCACCTGTAATGATATGTATGTGTGTATGTATTAAAGTCGAATAAACAAAGTAGTTATTTATCTCTTTTCTATATGTAAATTTAAATGAATGTGATCGACAAATAATATTTGTGATTTCTACTTTCATGATTACGACCGTAATTTTGTGGGGTAGACATAAATGTCACGAAGGTAGGTGAGGTAAATCAAGGTAAGGTCTTTCGCTGTAAATTTATAATTTTCCTTCGACTTCAGTTAAATAGGTTAGGTGCAGTAATCTGAAAAAAAATCTGACCCATCTTCAACCTTGTTGTTCTAATTGGAACCTGGCTGAATAATGAATGTGATTTAAAAGTAGGTTTATTAAAAAAATATTGTTTAAAATTGGTATCTTGTGTTTTCACGTTTGGAAAGGCGATTTTAGGACTTAGAGCACTTCTGTATTTATTTATGTAATTATAATATATATTCATATTCACTCCCTTCTTCATTTTCAGTAGCTCTACTACAACGTAACGTTTTTACTATAGTCGCTAGTAACAGTTAAAGAATGAACCATTATTTAAAAAATAAAGCAATCCTATAGGTTGATCCCTATCTGTAGTTACTAGCGACTATAGTAGAAACTGTTTGCAAAAACTTATGGTAGAGATACAGAAATGATAATTATCTAAGGTCGTACCTAAACTTTTTTGAAATACTTATATATTAATTCGATTATAGGGGTAAAGGAAAAGTTCTAAAGCCCAAAATTATTCAGAGAAAAGGTCGAAAACAATTTTGGAATAAATAATGTACCGGCGTAGTAATCTAGGACATTTGCAGTGACCCCTCGTTATTTAGAGCTCGAAACGTAATATAGACACCTCAGTAGCCCTAGTGTGAGTTTTTTTAACATATACTTTCGCGTTAACTATACTACTGCGTCAAAATTTTGACCAATCACACGCTCGCATTTTTAGTTCTAAAAAATTCCGCTTGGAGCGCTGAACTATTTCCCATACAAATGTTTGTTAACTCAAAGTAATAGTTAGAAAACTCACACTAGGGGTACAGTTGGGTAATATAATATCACATGCACCCTGGGTCTTTATTCCGAGTTTGCAACCGCTAAACACGACAAGACGTTGCCAAATTTATCTAATTTCATAGATTACAAGGAGGGTTTCTAAACTGCCAAAATCCCTCCCCTAACTACGCCCGTGGCTCCACTAATAAAAGAAACGACACACTTCTAATTTTTAGTACCAATTATTTAGTAGTTAGTATAATGTTTAGTATGGGAATTAAATACACTAATAATAATTGTTTAAATATTTCTGAATGATAAAAAAAAATACCTCTATCCTGGGTGAAGATACATACATAAATAAACGGCGGTCTCTATAGTGAATTATTAACCTATGCTCGTAAATGTATCTTGATTATGGAAATTTTGGCAAAATTATACAGAACGACCCCAAACCCTGTGTGTGTACAAAGATGTATACCTACATAGTACCTTTTTCTTTTTATTAACCAACTAGCGGCTTTAGGGACAATTTAACCGACTTTAGAAAAAGGTATGGTATATAAGGTAGGTAAGTAATAAAGTACCTATATTCATACCTACTTAGGGCCAATTTCACCATTCGCTCTTTAAACTGAGTTTAGTAAAACTAAGTTCAGCTTAAACGAGTTCAAATTTCGAAATATATATCTATATATTTCGTAATATATATCTCAGTTTACATGAATCCGATTTCACCAGATAAATTTTGATCGCGTTTACGAAAATCAAATTTAAAGACATAAACGATACGTTTAGTATTTTTAACAGATAAAAGCGACCTACAACTGTATTTTAACTAAATATTTTCTTCTTTCGAAACGATAGAAACAAAACGCATACCATTTTGTTAAAAAACAAACACATTCCCTTGTAGGATTGTTTGACCTTGACAGTAACACTTCTTGAACGAGATTAAAGAGCTAAACGACGAATATGCATTTTTTGTATCATACCTACTTTGTAAATAATACCGAGTAATATACGTGGTGGGCGAGTTGGATATGTGGCCTTGGTTGGCCTTAAAAACACTTAGGTCCTTGGTTTGAATCCCGGTGTGTTGTCGCTCCCGGTTTCATTATACCAACTTGTGAAACTGTTTATAGATCGGTTAATGAGTCTCAAAACATCGCGACGAGCTAGTCACTTGTTCGGTGTAGACTCATACCATCGGCTACGACGAGGTGGGATTAAAAACCCCTCCGCTGGGTACCCTGGGGCCGTCTAGGCGGTCTCGGGCGCCGTAAGGCTTCCGTGGGATATGTATGTATGTATAATATATAATAAATAACCACATACTTTGTAAATATTATTAGAACTATATTTAGTCACTTAGTTATGATATTTAATAGCCTTACAGGTTCAATTATGTTCCACAGACTACGAACTAAATAATCGTCTGTACAAAATAATTGAGTTTCCCGCCGCAAGTGCATCCATTAGTGAAGCAACTGGCTCAAAATATTGACTTTATAATATTAAAATATCTCGTCGCTTAGTGCTAATAGACTTTGAATATTTTAGGTAAATTACTAATACAAATAACGTTTGATTATCTACCTATAGATTATTATAGTTTTTTTTTTGTTTTAAAGCACGGCATATGACTTTATAATGTGTACGTGATGGGAAACAGTCCTACAAAGTCCATGAATAGGGCTGATCAAAGCATTGGTTAGAAGATTAACTGCGTCAAAGACTTATTAAAAATTTATAAAAATATACTTCATTTTTAAAAAGAGGAGGATTTTTTGGAACATAAACTAACTTGAGACAAGTTATTGATGGAATAGGGTCCTGTGAATCCACAAACTAAAACCGAAACATAACTAGGTCACTTGACGGTTTTTGCTGTACCGGACGGTTAAGTTATAAAGATCAATCTAAGAACATACTAATATATAAATGCAGAAATGAGTATGTCTAGGAGGTAGATTGATTCTAAATGTTTCTATTGCGACAGAAATACATCTATACTAATATTATAGAGGTAAAGTTTATGAAATTGTGAGTTAGTAAGGTTATAGGGGGTAATCTCTGGATCTACTGAACTGATTTAGAAAATTCTTTTAGTGTTCGATAGCCCATTTATCTAGGAAGGCTATAGGCTATACAGGGTGAATTAATGTAAAGTTTTTGGAAAATTTGTTCTTTTGAGAGCTTCCGTTGCGTGCGCCGGCGCGGGTCAACTAGTTTATAATAATTTGATACGTAAGTATGTACCATCACGGGTGACGGGACCTCGTAGCTGATAGTGTTCTCTGTCTATACCAAGTTGCGGTGTTTATAAAACTTTATCTTTAAACAGTTTCTCATGTTGTTATAGTGAAACTGTGAAACAAATTAGAGTTACGGCATTCTAGGACGGAATAAGGAAAAATAAATTTATTGTTTGAAGGAGCACAGCTACAGACCATCAGATCGTTCACCGAAAGATGTCCCCTGCTGTGATGCATCTTACGGTGAATTTTCTGTATAGGTATAATGATTTACCACAAAGTGCCAGAGATACACCTAAATTTACTGAATTAAAAAACAAGTTAATAAGTTTTAGGTTGATTTAGGTGGGAGGAAGGTCTCTATAACTTTGTTAGGCCGACCGACCGGTCTCGTTACCACCGCCCATACAGATGCAAAAACCGTCAAGTAACCTAGTCATGTTTCGGTTTCAGTCTGTGGGTTCACCGGTTTTCAGGAGACTACTGCATCCATTTCTTATGGAGGTGGTAGTCTCCTTTCAGGGTGCGGTGCTCCAATAAAAAAAAAGGTCACATTAGTTTTACCGTGTTGTAATTGTTTTAGGTTTTTCTTTGTTTAAAATTTTCTGTTGACTGTATAGTTTGTTTAAATAATATTATTACTTCAGTTCGTAACAAAACTATTTTTTTTTAAATTATAATTTTGTAAAAAATTTTTTTTTTTGTGAGTGAGCAATAATATTCTTTCGAAAAATTAATATCTTTAAACTGAAACAGGACCGAATGCTGAAAATTCTCTCAAATTATTTTAATTTTTCATACTTCGGGGTTTAAACAAGTTACCTTAAAACTATTGAGTTTTTTTTTAGTCTAAGGTTCCAACTTGGCCACTAGTAATAATAATAGATTTGAGTATTTATTACTATTTTTAGTTTTTCTGCCTTTTCAGAGGGCATCAGGAGATGTTCACTGTCACAAAATTTGTGTGCTTTAATTTCACTCACAGCGTTTGTGATGATAACCATACTTGGAATACAGATAAATAAAATTAATATACATAAATTGCGTGACGGTGAATATTGTGGGTACATCTCGTAATGACCCCAAACCTGGGCAAATACTTACCGGTATAGTCAATTATATAAGTTCCAGCTAGAGTATCACAACACAATTCGATTAATTAATTAACTCTAACATCCTTAAATAAGTATTCATAAAAACCTATTGAGTACTTGACGAACACATAAGTTAAAATAGGTTTTGTCTCTCTCTTTTTAGCGACCAAAAATGTATACCTATGCGTAAAGGAAACAAGACCTATTTTAACTAAAGTGTTCTATAAAGTCAATACTAGATTTAATGGATTCTTATCTCTACTGCCCTCTAATGATACTTGAAATAGCGATAAACTAAATTAGTACATGTAAATTAGATGACGACGAACATTGTAAATCTCATAATGACTACCTGAACCTGGGCAAATACTTTCTGGTATTCAATATGTGTCGCAACTAGAGCATCAATAAAAGTCGATTAATTCATTAACTATAACATCGGTATTCATAAAAACTTAATAGGTTTTGTCTCTCTTTTTACAAACCAAAAATTAATATGCGTAAGAGGCAAAACCTATTTTAACTAAAGTGTTCTTCAAGGACTCAACTAGTTTTTTATGAATAAGGCCAATAATCGAATCGAAAAATTCTATAAATCAATATTAGATTTAATGATATTATTTATCTCTAATGATACTCCTAATGAAATAACGATAAACGAAATTAATAAATGTAAATTAGATAACGATGAACATTGTAAATCTCGTAATGACTTTGGGCAAATAATAATAATAAATAATAATAATAAATAATAATAATAAATGTTTTTATTCATTAACCAAATTGCTGGTTAGCTGGGCTATATATAAATACTTACTAGAATAGTCAACAAGGGTTGCAGTTAGAGTATCAAATCAACACAAATTCTAAATCTATAACCTAATGGAGATCCGCAACGAACTCTGGCACGATGTCCTATATTGCCGGACCCAACGTAAATTGAACCGTAATACAAAAACATAAAGTTCAATCTTAATACTCGTACAAGGGTATTATAATCATTGCTATCTAATGACACCCGTTGATATTTTAACTAGAATTAATGAGGACCTAAGATTGAACCTAGTGAAACTCCGCAGTTATTCATGAAGATACTTCAGTAAATGCTGGATAGTTTTGGCTATTCCTGAAATCTAGACAGACGTTAATAACGTGGGATATACATACATATTATAGGTTCTGGACTAGGGTTACTATCCGTCTGGATTTGCCCGCACTTTTAGGCTTCTCCGGACCCTTTCCGGTTTTCTAATTTGTCCGGATTTTTTAGCTTAGTTGAATACTTAATAGTAATAAAACTCGTAATATGAATTAGTCTTTGTATTTTTTTCTATCGAGCGAAGTATTGTTAGTTACTTTTTGAGTCCCACATAAATATCAATAAAATTATCTTCTATGACATAATATATTTTGTTCACTATTTGAAAGGTATCATCTTCACAGTTAAAACTTAATTTATAATCTTGGTTCGAACCTCCCGGAAAACATAAAACGTATATTACGATAATATGATGTAGTTATGTGTACAACCAATTAAACCATCAATCAACAAAAAAAAAAAAATTACAATTAACAAGAAAAAACATAAAATATTTAAAACCATGGTAATGCTACATGCCTACCATACAGCCTCCGTAGACAAGTGATGCGCCTTTGGCGTTGAAAAAAAAAATTACGTTTTTCTATACAGATTGTCATGGTTATGGGTGTTTATAAAATAATATAATATTTATAATATCGTTGTTTCTGGTACACATAGTACAAGCCTAGAGATTAGTTTGTGACAAGAGCAATATGTGTAAATTGTCCTATTATTATTATTATACCACGGTAACTACATGCGCAATATTTACATTTTGTGACTAAAATGTCCGGACTTTTTGTCTCCGGATTTTTATCAGTACTTTTCAATTTGCTATATGGTAACCCTACTCCCGACTGCATATTGAATACCTCTAGGTAGATAATGTTAGCATATACTAAACTTCAATTATGTATGTTAATGTTGAAGTGGTCGTCTATCGAGGTCCCTTCAGGGTGCGGTTCAAAACGGACATTGATTTGGATGAAGTAGCGAGAAAATCTAAATTATACCTAAATACGTTTTTTTCCCATTTTTTAACCGGCATAGAGAGAGCGATCAATCGCAGGAATAGTCTCCTGTAATGTAAACCCATAAACTAAAACTGAAACACGACTAGTTCAATTGACGGTTTTGCATCTGTATGGGCGGTGGTAATTTACTTCCACAGACCCCTATTTATATCATATCTCCTGGACCTCCCAATATTATATTATTTTTCATTGTCTTAGACCTTTAGCAGGTCAATATCGACCTGAGGGTTGATCTAGACCACTTTGGAATAACTATTTTGGGAATATAATAGCATCTTCGAATTGGAAAAATAATAATATTAACAAATAATATTTAAAAAAATATATTATTTTGTAGGACGGTACAATTTACACCAATTACTATGGTCAAAAACTAAGCTCCAGGTTTGTACTATGTGTACCAGCAATAATGATATAATACATACAAACTGTACAGAAAAACGTACTTTTTTTCCATGGGTGGGAATCGAACCCACGACCTCCGGATTTTACGCCAAAGGATTTTATGCAAAAGGCAACAACCACTAGTCTACGGGGGCTGTATATCAAACTATTTTATAAAATCAACAAATTGGACAAATACGTAGTCTTCGTAATGGACGCGCATGTATGAAGAGATGTATGGATGTCAAGGAAGCTAGATATGTATGAAGAGATCGTGTGAAGTGACGCACAATGCTCTCTGCCTACCCCTTAACATGGAGACAGGGGTGATGGTATGTATGTATGTAACAAAAACCAATTAATGATCAATTTAAAATGTAATTAATTCGCATTCTTTTCTCTACTACTCTGTATAAAACAGAATGTTCCAGAACGTTTAGACATGTAGTGTAGGTATGCCATACTCCTGCAGCTCACCAATCCAATTATCTGGCTTTAACCAATAAGGTTTATGTATAGAGAAGCAATAACATTTAAAAAAAAAGTAGGTACATAAGAATGAAGTTGGAGTAATTTTCTGGTATATGGTCGTCTCTATGATGCTAAGAAACCGATTCACTTATTACACGTCATGCATGAGGAAATAGACTGACTGGTAGAGCAATCCCTTTTTTGATAAATATAATATGTAGGACAATTTTCACATATTGCTCTCAAACTAAGTTTTAGGTTTGTTCTATGGGTACCAGAATTAATGATATAACACATATTATATTTTATAAACACCCAGAGCATGAAAAACTGTACAGAAAATATATACGTAGTAATATTTTTTTGACATGGGTGGGAATCGAACCCACGAATTCCGGATGCAACGCCAAAGGCGCAATCTACGGAGGCGTCAATAAAGGAATCATTAAAACTTTTAAAAATAAATTTTATTAGTGAGATTTTAAATTAGTTACTTGCAGTTAGAAAAACTTATTAGTATCATATATTATATAGTAATCGTAGATTATACATATCTCAGACTGTTAAGATGTTTCTCGAGATAGTATAGTCTGAAGAGTATCGGTCGGCCTCACATTTGCCATCTGTAGCCCTAGTGGGAGTTTTCTAACTATTACTCTTTTGAGTTAACTAAAATTTGTATGAGAAATAGTACAGCGCTCCAAGCGGAAATTTTAAGAATTAAAAATGCGAGCGTGTGATTGGTGAAAATCTTAACGCAGTAGTTATATATACTCTGAACATAGTCGTGATTTCCACCGTATTAGTAAACCATAATAAAATACACATTTATACACATACACAAACACATACACCCACTAAAAATCATATTAATATACATACACACACTATAGCAAACTGGTATGTTAGTAATTTTGTTTTAGAGTCTGTTAGCGCCATAATTTATTATGCAGACTGATTGTCAATGCATTCGCTGAGGGACAAAACCGTTTCGTACGCTGTATATTATAAATCTCCGTCCGCTAAGGGTGGAAGCTACTCGCTTTCGCCCCATCACAATTTTTAATTTCTATTTTATAATTTTATTACTGTAAATTCGACAATTGTCATCTACTTCATACAGGGTAAATTTGAAAAGTTGTACTTTTAGCGAATATGAGGAACTGACCAAATCGAACAACTTTTCCCATGGAACCATGTCGCAAATGAATAAAAATATCATACAAAATTGGTTATTTTAACATTACTAGTTTGTATGGAGAAGTCAATAAGCAATTTTTTCATTTGCGACATATAGTTCCATAGGAAAAATATGTTTGACTTAATCAGTAGGACCTCATATTCATATAAGTCATATCCCAAAGTACAGTGTTTCAAAGTCATCATGTATATAGAAAAGGGCGGGCTTCCTAAAACAAACAGTTTAATTTAAAAGTATACTCCAGGACATCTAAACATTGTAATTTTATGAATGAATTGTTTTATTTGTTTAAAGATTATAGTTACTCCTCTATAATATTAAGCTCATTGCTCCCAACTATGTCAACTCGTGCAAACGTGCCGACGAGAACTGCACCTGCCTCAAACCCATTTACACTTTATCCGATTATACTGAGAATTTTGGTAAAGTTAATACCAATGTAAAGAGATGGTATGTATGTGCAAAACTTTTTCAATTAAAAGTAGATAAACAAATTATAATGGCTAGGTACTCACATAATTAAATTTTGAGAGGAAATAATTCGAATAATTGTATTTTATACTTAATTATTTCGGGGAAACAGCAAATATCACTAGCAATACAAAAGGGAATGCTGATAAAAAAAACAATAATGCTGCCAGTGTTAGGAGCAAAGGAAATGTGTTCAGAAATTCACACGTCAAATAACATCTAAACGTTGTTGTCAGTCCAAAAGTATTTTTTTTTTATAGAAAAAAAACGTTGAGGTGTTGATTTTACTTAGGTACTTGATTCAAATTAAATAGTCGCTTTAAAAAAATACTGTAAATTTTTAAAGTGACAACTATACTAAATTAAAATTTTTAAAGTGATAGCAATACAAAAGGGAATGCTGATAAAAAAAACAATAATTCTGCCAGTGTTAGGAGCAAAGGAAATGTGTTCAGAAGTTCACACGTCAAATAACATCTAAACGTTTTTGTCAGTGCAAAGGTGTTTTTTTTTATAGAAAAAAAAAACCTTGAGGTGTTAATTTTACTTAGGTACTTGATTCAAATTAAATAGTCGCTTTAAAAAAATACTGTAATTTTTAAATTTTTAAAGTGACAACTAAAGTAAGTAAGATTTTTAAAATAGAAAATCGTAGGTACTCTAGTTATTTTTTCAAATGTTAATAGATTTTTTATAAAAAGACGATGGGCCTTAGCACTACAGCATGGATAGGCTCGATAAATCGATACATATTGATTTTGTGAATGAATGTTCATTCATAAACTTCATTTTATGGACTATATCGATGTGGCTATGCTAAGCCCCTATGTAATTAGGATCGAGTATATAATATTAGTATCTCCATGTTTTTTTTTTAATCTTTAATATTACTGAAAGCAACGTTTTAGCCGTTCGAGTTTGCAAATTAATTTTCTGATGGGTACATTCGAATCGGGACGGAAATATTAAATTATTAATACTAATTATATATATATATATATATCATCATGGGTGACTTACGGCGCACAAGACCGCCTAGAGGGCCTCAGGGTACTTACCCAGCGGAGGGGTCTTTAAACCCACCTCGTCGTAGCCGATGGTATGAGTATACACCGAACAGGTCGCGATGTTTGAATAGACTCAATAGTATAAACAGTTTTACAAGTTGGTATAGTGAAACCGGGACCGATAACTTAACGTGCTCTCCGAGGCACAATTACTAATTATAAAGAGGATTTTAATTTCGTGGTTAGGCTTTTTTTTTAATTACTTCGAATACTTACCTTTTTTTGAATAAATAAAGCATATTATTATAGACCTTCTCCGTAGACTAGTGGTTGCGCCTTTGGCGTTGTATCCGGAGACCGTGAGTTCGATTCCCGAAAAAACTTTTTTAATATTATAATATAAAATATTTATTACCCTCAACAGAAAGATTTTTGCGTACAATTACGACCATGAAAAAAAATTGAACTTCGACCAACAGCCGCGTAATATTGGAAGTACGTCTGTATTGGCGTCAAGTCGACTACATGCTCCTTAAACAGAAGATCCTGAAAGGGTATCTTTCAAAACAATGTAAATAAAATAAGAGTCTGTTCCAAACAGATAAATGTATTTATAAGGCTAAGGTAAAAGTTTTCGATAAAATATTCTTACAGTGGGACAAAGTAAACATCGGCATTTCATCTCGAAGCGAAACTGGGGTAAATACGGGTAAATAAAAGATTTGACTACCTAATGCGTTTTCAAAACCCCTCTCTAAGCGTACTGAGTGAAATATCATGGAACTTAGATATTATAAAGTGGATAGAAAGCCCGGAATTGTTTTTTTTTTACTGGAGCATGGACCTAGAAAGTCCATGAATGGGACCTATCAATACGTTGTTGTTTACCAGTATTGTCCCTAGTATAGCGAAATTATGCGACTACGAAATGTGTAGACTCTCTAAACAAAGACGAAATTGCATTACGAACTATATTGGCCTCGCTGCTTTTCGTAACTCAATTCCGGTATTGGGTTTCAATATTATGCATTTCAGTTCCGGAATTTCGGAGTTCAAGGCTTCCCTTAAAAATGTTATACAAGGGAAAGCTACATCGACATAGCGATCGACGCGTCGATTGATAAGCTTCGTTAAATTTTGTGGTTTTTTGATGAGCAAAAAAAAACGCCATCGTCACAAATTGGATGCACCTATTAATGTCTCTTAAATTTGTATGATACGCCTTCACAATATATATTTTTTGCGAGTACCCTTCATTGCCTTTCGGGGTTTCCTCCAACACCGCTCCCTGCCTACTTCCCATGCCAAATTTATCTATTTTCACAGATTTCAGGGGGCCTTTGAACCCCCGAACCCAAGCCCCCTGGCTATGCCCGTGCTTGACCGTTTTTTATTCCGAATAAAAACCGCATGACAGTTTTTATCATTCATTTTGTCGCGGTCTCTAAAAATCTTGTAGGATAATACTTTTACCCCGGAGGACCTTGAACGGAAAAGCGTGTAAGTCAATAAATATTACAATTGAATTTGTTTTATGACAGAGCTCGATACTCAAATATATTTTCTTTTTTGGTAAAGTAAATGTATTTCATGGAACTGATCTTTGTGTTTAAAAACATTTTCATGTTTCTTTGTACTGCAAATTTAAACACTGTAAGTAAACTGTTTGTTTAGCCTCTATAACAACTTCAAAGCTTTGATGTTAAATATTTTTTTAGGCAAGCTCCCTAATGTGATGTTAAAAGTTTAAAATTCACCGCTTCCGTTCCGGGAGGGATGTTGCCAAGCCACAATCGTAAAGTGCTTAGCCAAAACCCTTCGTAATTGTTGTTTAAGCGAGGAACTTTTGAAATAACGATTTACGGGGTTTTTAATTATTAGCACCTAAGTGGGCAGAAGGGATATGTTGTTATAAAGACACATACTGATACAAAAACTGTCAAATGACCTAGTGTTTTACTTTTATGGTCTTATTCATAAAAACTTATTGAGTCCTTAAAGATATACGTGGTGGCCGAGTTGGTTAGACCTTGGACTTAAAAACACTAAGGTCCCTGGTTCGAATCCCGGTGTGTACCAATGAGTTTTTAATTTAAAAATTTATGTACATTTGTTTGACAACACCACTATAGTGCCTCGGAGAGCACGTTAAGCTGTGGGTCCCGGTTTCACTATACCAACTTGTGAAACTGTTTATAGATGGCTTATTGAGTCTATTCAAAACATCGCGACGAGCTAGCCACTTGTTCGGTGTAGACTCATACCATCGGCTACGACGAGGTGGGATTAAAACCCCTCCGCTGGGTACCCTGGGGCCGTCTAGACGGTCTCGGGCGCCGTAAGGCACCCGTGAAGATATATATATATATAGTCCTTAAAGAACACTTTAGGAATAGGTTTTGTCTCTTTTACACATATAAATTTTTGTGACTAAAAAAAAAGAGACAAAACCTTCTATAATTAAAGTGTTCTTTAAAGACTCAATAAGTTTTTATGAAAACCGCTATTAGTCTGTGGATTTACAGGTTTTTAAGAGACGATTGTATCGATTTCGAGCAGCGAGGATATAAGTAATTCCAATTAGTCTTTGTCGCCATCCATTTCATAACCGCATATTTTAGATAGCATAGTGAGGGCTTTTAAAGATGTTAAACAACAATGTAATTTTCGACCTCATTCATGGACTTTGTAGGACTGCTGCTCATCAATCACATGATTCACATGCCGTTCTCCAATAAAATAAAATAAATTCTTATATATATCATCACGGGTGCATTACGGCGCCCGAGACCGCCTAGACAGCCTCAGGGTACCGAGCAGAGAGGGTTTTAATCCGTCGTACCCGATGGTATGAGTCTACACCGAACAAGTGGCTAGCTCGTCGCGATGTTTTGAATAGACTCAATAACCCAACTATAAACAGTTTCACAAGTTGGTATAGTGGAACCGGCGCCGACAGCTTTACGTGCTCTCCGAGGCACTATAGTGGTGTGGTCAAACAAATGTACATACATTTTTTAAATAAAAACTCATTGGTACACACCGGGATTCGAACCAGGGACCTAAATGTTTTTAAGTCCAAGGCCTAATCAACTCGGCCACCACGTATATTATATAGGTATAAATTCTTACTGTAGAATAAAATCAATTTACTCTCGACTAGTTTAATTATCTAGCAGCTTACTCTAAGAAGATTTAGATCTTTCCAGGTGACCTGGATTTATTCCTAAAGGCTTGACACTAAATCTCTGGTCGACGCTAATTCTCTTTGAATAACGGACTCTATCGCACTTCCCAATCTGAGAGAGAGAGCTACAGAGAGAAACCTTGCTTGTGAAAATATTCTAACTAATGTGATATTATTTAACTAAACTACCTATTCATGTGTCATGTTTCGGTTTTAGTCTGTGGGTTCACAGGTTTTCTGGAGACTACTGCTTCGATTTCTTGTCGAGGTGGTAGTCTTTTTTCTTGGTGCGGTTACGAAACGGCGATTAATTTGACAATACACGTAACACAGCAAGTATATTAAAATTGACTTGTAATGCAAATAATATTTGTTGCCCATTTTGTAACCGCATCATTTAGCCGGCATATTTATTTAAAATTCTTTATTGCACAAAATTATACATAGCCGAGCTAAATGCCTTAAGCATTTTCTACCAACTATTACCTTAGAGAGAGTGCATAGTGGGAGCGGTCATTTTTGTTAAAAACAATGTATTGATCGACCTCATTCATGGACTTTGTATATTCAGGTATATACAAAGTCACATGCCGTGCTCCAATAAAAAAAAAAGGTTTTGCACTTGTTCGATTTTATTATCATACAAAAAAAAAACAAGCATCAAGGGCGCCTTACGGCGGCGCCCGAGACGCCAGACGGCCTCATACAGACGGTCACTACACTATATGCATCTCTTGTTCTCTAAGCATTTTTCAATATTTTTATCGCACTCTGTGACACTACCCAGTGTTAAAGTGTTACGTTTCCGAACACGGCCCAGGGTACCCAGTGGAGGAGTTATCATTGCACCGCGTCGTCGTCGATGGTATGAGTCTACACCGAACAAGTAGCTAGCTTGTCGCGATGTTTGGATAGACTCAATAACCCATCTATAAACAGTTACACAAGTTGGTGTAGTAAAACCGACAGCTTAACGTGCTCTCAGAGACACTATAGTGATGTTTTTTTTAAATAAAATTGCTATTGGTACACACCGGGGTTTGAACCTAAAAACATACTTAACTTTAAAAATAAATAAAATAAATACCATCACAGGTGCCTATTTGGCTCCCGAGAACCGTTTAAACGGCCTCAGGGTCCCAGCGGAGGGATTAACCCATCCTCATTTCGCCGATGGTATTCTTTAAAAATATTTCTACTTTTATTATGTTTGAGAGAATTCCTGTTCGTGTAGAAAGAATGTCAAATATCTTTAAAAGTAGCGAGCAAAGAACTACACATTTTAATATCTATTTTAATAAAGTTGAAAATTTAAACTTAAAATAGCGAGTGTTTAATTTTTTTACTTTTTTTATTGGATTTGTATCTGCTCACCAACATTAACCTGGTGGTGAGTACACCTACAAAGTCCATGAATGGGGTCGAACTATGCCGGCTAAATGATGTGATTACGATATGGGTGGTTACAAATTGCATTATGAGTATATTTTAATATACTCGCTGCCTTATCGCCAAAATCAACCCATTTCGTAACCGCACCCTGAGAGGAGACTACCATCTCGACAAGAAATCGCGATGCAGTAATTTCCTGAAAACCGTTGAACGGTGAGTGTAAAATTATGTAATTTGTTAATTTCAAAATTACGACAAGGCGCGTCTGTCTGTCTGTTATTTTTATGCTAATCTCAGAAACTAATGAACCGATTTGTCATTGGTCCGTATTGGTCACCATCGTTTGTCAGTATTGGTCATCATCATTGGTCCGTTTGGTCACCAGCATTGGTCATTATCATTGGTCAGTATTGATCATTATGATTGGTCAGTATTGGTTGTCATTATTGGTCAGTATTGGTTGTCATTATTGGTCAGTATTGGTTACTCGCTCACCCACCAGATGAATACGAACGTGGAAGCATGTAACGACAGCACTCACAGTAGTGAAGTGCGGCGTTTTAGATATAAACAAATATTATTTTAGGTAGTTATTTTATTGTAAACGCGCGAAGCGGGTCCGATAGCTAGTATGTATAATAGTTGGGAAATAACAAGGTAATAGAGACCAAATGGCTTGTAGCTTATGCTCATATTTATTTAATAAGTCCGCGTATATAGTTATTATAAGGCGTGGCCCCTGTTGGGGGCCTGACAAAATTAAAACAAGATACCATAGATGTAAACATAATATTAGAAAGAATAGGCTGTTATGAATATGTTATTAACTTTAGATCTCCAAGATATAGAGGTTAGGCCATTAGCGATGTATTCAGAGGTCGTGAGTTCGATTCTTACTTATCGCAAAACAATATTAGTAAGTTTTTCTGCACATCTTCCCATGGTATGTTGTATGTTGTTATAGAATATAATACCTATTAGTACCGTTATTTCTAGTACACACGCCAATTCTTGTGAGGTATTCAATTATTAAATAGTACACGAGTGACTGATAAAAGAAGTAAGCTGTCATGGTATATAATTGAAAACCACATGTGGTTTATCTACCAAAGGAAGTGAGTTTTCCTTCCTTTAATATCAGATTATATTTTACTGAAGTCAAAAACATTTATTTCATGCATAAATACGTTACAGATGATAGTTCCTTATGTCCTGGGACCTTATTCTGAGGCTTTAGCTTTAACTTATCTACGTTGACTTATATTGACTTATGTTTGAGTGAAAATTGACACATTTGTCAGTATGACATAGAAACCTGACAGTAACTCCTCTGCCTGTGAGCGTGAAATATTTTTTTGTGGTTAAGATAGGTACAATAACAAAAAACAATACAAGCCTTTTATGTTACAATGAAACTTAGATAAAATGAACAAAGAAGTTGGGGAGGAATATTAAAATCTTTATATTGATTTATTAATAATTCTGTAAAACTTTGTTTTAAATGAATATTGTCTGAATGTTTTTATTTAAATAAGCTTCTATATTATCTATTTATTTTTGACTTGTCCCCAATTTTGTAACATTCATAATGTTCAAAACGCAAACTAGCCTTTTTTGCTAAATTTAGATAATTATTAATGGTAAATTATAGATTATTTTATTTTCTTATAAATTATTTAATGTAGCTACATTCTCTGTGGTACTATAACATAAGGTTATTATTTATTATTGTATATTTTTTTATTCAAATCAGATAAAACCGTGTATGGTAATTTATTATTCTATGATCAATATAAGGTAACAAGGCCCACGATTGGTGTAATGTCACGTAATGTAAATTTTTCACCAATCAAATTTATTGTATACTTTTAAACATTTATTTAATCATCATTCTAGAATTTGACCGTACTCGTAAGTCTATGGGTCAGATAGTTTTGTCCACTTTACGGAATTACATCTTTTGTTTCGCATAAAATGTGCCTTTATAGATCTCAAGGGTGTGTTAGTTTAGCAGCCGATGGAGCATTTCTTCCACATTTTATCTTTGTTAACTTATCTTTAGAAGGTATGTTTATTACTTACAAAAAGGTATAAAATAAAACTAAATATGTATATTACAAACCAAGCTATCTTCGCGAAGTAAAAATATTACTAAATCTGGAATTAAAAAAGTTTTCTAACAACTTTCCAGTGATAACCGCCTCCGTGGTCTAGTGGTTGCGTGTTTAGCATTGCATCTGGATAGCTCCCATCTCATTGAACTTTAAGAAGACCTACCTAACGTTTTTCATTATTTTAGCGACTAATGTAAAGCAGACAACTTTTTTTTAATGGACTTTGTGACTAATCAATACATTGTTGTTTAACAATATTGATCGCTTCCATTATGCCGGCTAAATGATGCGGTTACGACTCGAACGTATTTTCATTACGAGTCTATTTAAATATCCTTGCCTTGCTGATTTATTTTTCAAATAGCCCGTTTTGTAACCGTACCATGAGAGGAGACAAGAAATCGATGTAGCTGTCTCCGGAAAATTCTTTATTCAAAGTCTTTGAAAACATATTCACAATAAAAAAAAAACCTTTCAGAAAAAAAAGGTTTTTACGCTTCATGATTATTTCCACAGATGTCCATTCATTCTGCGACTGTTTCTTTAACACTCAATCCCCGGAGCTGTTCATTTCTTCACACAAAAGCTTTTCAGAAAATGCTCTGGATTTTGTGATTCCTTTTTAAATTCATGAAAAACCTCGATTACTAAAATATACTCGTACAATGATAGTACACGGCAGTGTAAGGGATTTTTTTTTTATATATTGAAGTTCGGCATATGACTTAATTAACCTGATGTCACCATGTGTTTTTGCTATGTCCCTCTCTCTATAGTTACTCGCAACTTTTTACTATAATAGCTAGTAACTATAGATAGTGATCAACCAATATATAATTACTCATACCATCGGCTACGACGAGGTGGGATTAAAACCCCTCCGCTGGGTACCCTGGGGCCGTCTAGGCGGTCTCGGGCGCCGTAAGGCACCCGTGATGATATGTGTATGTATGTGTATAATATCTAATTACGAGCGAAGACAAAGTGATATGTCAAAATAACATTTCATAATGTTGGGCTACTGAATTTATTTTTGGTTCTTGGAAAGTCGTTTTTTTATTAGAAGTACCTATCTAGTAACATAGCTTTTCGTGTTCTAAACTACGCAAGGGATTTTGATGCGATTTTCACAATCATTTAGTGAAATTATTTAGAATATTTTTGTTACGTATACATACATACATTATATATGTATAGAAAAAAATATAGATAAGTTAATTTTTCGTAGAAACATATCATTTTAAGTACTTTGATTGCTAACGATGACTAACGGTTTTTGGAAAGCCTTTTTTTTATTAGAAGTACCTATCTAGTAACATAGATTTTCGCGTTCTAAACTACGCAAGGGATTTTGATGCGATTTTCACAATCATTTAGAGAAATTATTTAGAATATTTTTGTTACGTATATATACATACATTATATATGTATAGAAAAAAATATAGATAAGTTCATTTTTCGTAGAAACATATCATTTTAAGTACTTTGATTGCTAACGATGACTAACGGTTTTTGGAAAGCCTTTTTTTTATTAGAAGTACCTATCTAGTAACATAGATTTTCGCGTTCTAAACTACGCAAGGGATTTTGATGCGATTTTCACAATCATTTAGAGAAATTATTTAGAATATTTTTGTTACGTATATATACATACATTATATATGTATAGAAAAAAATATAGATAAGTTCATTTTTCGTAGAAACATATCATTTTAAGTACTTTGATTGCTAACGATGACTAACCATTGTAATATCAAAATCATGTGCTGTGGAATTATGTATCACGGCGGGTCGCTAGTCTATACTTTTTTTTATTAGAGCACAGCATATGACTTTATATCTACCTGGTAGTGAGCACACCTACAAAGTCCATGAATGGGGTAGTTCAAAATGGTTGGTAAACATCATTGATCGCCGGCTAGATGATGCGGCAACGAGACATTTCCTTGGTGCCTTATCGTCAATTAAACCACCCGTTTCGTATCCGCGCCTTAAAAGGAGACTACCAGCTCGATAAGAAATCGATACAGGAGACTCATGAAAACCGATGAAGCATGGTTAGGTCACTTGACGGTCTTTGCATCTGTATGCAAAGACCGTCAAGTGGGTGGTGGTAACGGGACCGGTAGATCGGCCTGAGGAAGTTATAGAGACCTTCCTCCTACCTGAAGACTAATATTATAAAGAGAAAAGATGTAATGGTTTGTTTGTTTCGGATTTACTCAAAAACTACTGAACAGACTAACAAAAAAATATTTCGCCAAAAGAAAGATAGATTATCAGCGAGTAACATAGGGATGTTTAATTTTCGATCTGATTTATTTTAAATTAAACAGCGGGTGAAATTACGGGGTACAGCTAGTGTAATACATATAAAAGTTTAGTAAGTTGATGACCTATCTCGGAACAGCTTTAGTTGTAAATTGTATATTCTTCTTCTTTTCTTCCGTAAGGTTTCATCTCGGAAGCACGTTCCGCCGATAGTGAAAGAAAAATGTGGTTCTTACCATAGGCTAATAATCTGTTAGATATGCTATGAAACATCGATGTTACCCTAGTAACCCAAGTGCAATTAAGCACTCATTTATCGTCGGCTGGAGTGTTTTCGAACCGGAGAGTAAACAATTTTAAGCAATAATGCATTTAAAAAATCATATTTTAGACGGCCTGTATATTAAAATTACATACATACATACATATCATCACGGGTGCCTTACGGCGTCCGAGACCGCCTAGACGGCCTCAGGGTACCCAGCGGAGGGGTTTTTAATCCCACCTCGTAGTAGCCGATGGTATGAGTCTACACTGAACAAGTGACTAGCTCGTCGCGATGTTTTTGAATAGACTCAATAAACCATCTATAAACAGTTTCACAAGTTGGTATAGTGGAACCGGGACCGACAGCTTAACGTGCTCTCCGAAGCACTATAGTGGTGTTGTCAAACAAATGTACATAATCTTTTTAATTAAAAACTCATTGGTACACATCGGGATTCGAACCAGGGACCCAAGCGTTTTTAAGTCCAAGGTCTAACCAACTCGGCCACCACCAGTGGCGTGCAGTCCATATAGGCACAAAGGCACTGCCTACCCCAGAAATTTGGTAAAAACCTATTATATTTTGTTATGTTTGTCATCTATAGTTTTTTTTTTGTGGTACTATCATCATATGGTACTAGCGCCATCTAGAGCTATTTTTTTGTACTATTCACTCCGTATTATTTTTGGTTGCCTAAGTTTTCCTTCCAATTTTTCAATTATTATTATTATTGGATTGTGCTAAATGTATGACAGAGTTAGGCACTGCCTTTGTACCTCAAACAATCAAATATTTGTGATAAACTTAAATCTGATAGGACTAGGAGCGCAGAAACAGTAGGTAGCAAGTCGGTAGGCATACAGTATCAATGAAAGACCGAGAACTTCTCTGTACAAAACTGTTGAGAAGTACCAGGAGCGCAGGAGTCATTAGCGGTACAAATACGAAACCATACATCTGTCACGCTCACATGACGCGTGCAGAGCGAGATCGCATGCATCTGGGTGGAGCTTGAAGTCGGGAGTTATTAATATTATCCTACTAATTTGGAATGTTACGTAATTCTAATAAAATTTACCCAAAGTCGTGATATTTTTCTTTTGTCATTTATTAACGTAGGTATTGCTTTTTTTTCTCACTTTCGCATACTTAGTCGCGTTACTTGTATTATTATTTCTGTGGTCGCTTGGTAGACGTTTATGGTGATAATTTTAATTGTGATAAGTATTTGTTTGTGTAGTGCAAAACCTTTAATAATAATAAGTACTTAATGGCTTTTTAATGCTGTTTCAACTATCCGCAAATTTACTATGTGGCAAAATAGGTATATCATTGTACATTACGTTGTGATTTTTTAGACATTTAAAATTGCTAATTTCTAAAAATAAAATCAAAGAAGAAAACTCATTTCTTTGATATGTTACATACACATAAATTCTGCCTACCTTATACTAAAACCCTGTGCACGCCACTGGCCACCACGTATATATCACCACGTATATTAAAATTGAAGGTTAAATTTTGTGAAGAACCTCGAAGAATAGTCTTCAAGGGTCCTCACAAAGACTATCAAACTTTTGGATTCCTTAAGGTTAGCCCGAAGACTTGTTGTTTTGTGTTTCTCATATATTTTTCATGGTAAAGTTTATAGGATATTATTGTGCAAAAATGTTCCAATTTTGTAGAATAAGCATTCATAAGTGATCTTAAGTGTGAGAAGTGCAGCATTTACGCAGTGATCTCAACGAATCCATTTCTTCAGTAAAATGGCGGTACCCATTTTACTGTTGATACTTTACTTCTTCACATGACACTGGCATAACTATACCTACCGTATGTTTGCATACGATCATGTGGCCATTCCTAATTCTAACCTAGTCCTTTCCCTGTTCCTTTCCATCCTATTATCCCACATTCACTTTATACTCAAAAAAAAAATCTACCCGCACTTGACACTGGCAAAATTACACGCGCGCGTAGAGGCCATTAATATAATAATAATCAAACTTTTGTCTGCGCCCTTGCGACAATAGCTTTGGTAAGGCTACGGATAAAGACTTCGTTTTGTCTTGGCCAATATCTGAAGTTTTACACTCTATGGTGTTTTATGCCCAGAGATGTTATTCAACGTTAGTCCTCTAGGACTTGCTCTGAAATATTCTGCTCTTTACGGGGAATACTTCAAAGATCTTGTTGGTATTAATTTTGTCTTTATTATATAAGTTTACTCTTGAATAAACTATTATATTTTCTTGGAAAATCTTTAGGTAAGAATAAAACGTGTCTGAAACTTATTTGCATACTTAGTCGGGTAGAGACAATGTTCTTAGCTATCAAAGGATTTCATGTGCATTGTGATTTTACCTGAATGTCGGCATATAACTTTGTATCTACCTGATGATGATCAGGGATAAAAATGCACAAATGGGGTCGCTCAATATTTTGGTTGATTAGCAGCAGTAATCGCTTTAACTAAGCCGAATAAATTATGTGGTTACTAAATAGGTAGAAAGTACTAATAGCCTTGCTTCTTTCTGCCACTTCGACAAGAAATCGACGCAAGTCTTGAACCAAACACGAACATAAAGATCGTCAAATCTAATACTGCGCACCCCTTCATTATACAATAAATTAATTTGGTCACCAAAGATCACCACATCACCGGATGCGTATTTCGTATACGTTACTGACTGAATGATCAATACTGACAAATGTAAATGACCAATACTCACCAATGTATATGACCAATGATTATGACCATGAATGACCAATGATTATGACCAAACTTATTAAATGCGTCTATTATTTTGTGTCACTTGCAGTGGAGGGGAGCGCAGTTTTACATTAGTCTATTATATTTTTAATTAATGGAACACGACATGTGACTGCCTGATGGTAAGCAGATCTACAAAGTCCGTCAATGTGGTCGATCAATACATTGTTGAAAAAAAACATGGACGATATGACGGTTAAATAAGCAATCTTCTATATTCTTAGTGTTAAAACATCCTGAAAAACGTTTTTTACATAGGTTTTACGTTATAGCTATATACATTAATAATAATAATATGTAGGGCAACTTACACATATAGCTCTGGTCACAAACTAAGCTCTAGACTTGTACTATGTGTCAGAAACAACGATATAATACATATTATATTTTATAAACACCCAGACCATGACAAACTGTACAGAAAAACGCACTAATCATTTTTTGCCATGGGTGGGAATCGAACCCACGACCTCCGGCTTTAACGCCAAAGGCTCAACCACTAGTCTATGGAGGCTGTAAAGTAAGCAATCAACTATATTCTCAGTGTTAAAACATCCTGAAAAACGTTATTCTACATAGGCTTTACGTTATAGCTATATATATTGTATTAAATAAAGAGGTTTACCTACGTAATGTAATAATATTAAAAGCAATATTCTTTCCAGTCACGTCGTAATACGTCGTAAATTATTATACCATCATTTTAAATTTCAGAGTCGCGTACGTATTTGGCTGGTGTAGATAGCAGCATGTCACCGGCTTTTTGCTCGCATTAGCACGTAGGTATAATTTCTCTCGCTTCTAAGTTTTTTAAAATGTAATATTTACATTAGCGATCCTATTGGTTGTTGCTCACGTATACGTAAATGAATACGTTACGTTTCTACAATGCGCAAACCCATGGTAGAGCCTCTGTACCCTAGTGTGAGTAGTTTTAACATTTACTTTCGCGTTAACTATACTATTGCCTTAAAATTTTGAACAATCACTCAGTCGCATTTCTAGTTCTTAAAATTTCCGCTTGGAGCGCTGAACTATTTCCCATACAAATTTTAGTTAACTCGAACGCAAAGTAATAGTTAGATAACTCACACTAGGGGTACAGTAGCCCTAGAGTGAGTTTTTTTAACATTTACTTTCGCGTTAACTATACTACTGCGTTAACATTTTGACTAATCACACGTTTGCATTTTTAGTTCTCAAAATTTCCGCTTGGAGCGCTGAACTATTTCCCATACAAATTTTAGTTAACTCAAACGCTTATACTTAGAAAACTCACACAGGTACAGGTCACAAACTAAGCTCTAGACTTGTGGGGTGTACCAGGTACAAAGATGCTAGTATATAATATTATTTATAAACACCCAGACTTTGGCAAACTGTACATATATATATAGGTTCTCACTTCGTTTTCCATTAGTTGAAAACTAATAATAATATGTAGAATCGCCGTAGTGCCTTAAATGGCCTATAAAACGAAATGTCAAACGATTTTTTTGCCGCGATATTCTGTTCTCACTTCAACCAATCAACGCTCAGTGATTGCTTTTGTTCTCACTTTTTTTTAAATAGTATGGCGGCGGCCATCTTTTGTTTTTAAAACTGGAAAGGCGATTTAAGGGCGATGGACACCTTCCTATATTATCTCCATGGCTTGAATCCAGTGCTATCTATTTAAAAAATTTAAGTCCAATGAGCTGTTTTTTTTAACTATAAACAGAGTTTACGTCTGACCTCAATCTTGCCTGATGGAAAGCCATGATGAGGTCGTAGAGATAGCACGCTTCCTCCGTAAAAAGAAGACTACCACTTTAACAATGAATCGATGCAGTAGTCTCCCGAAAATCGGTAAACCCACACTCTAAATCCGAAACATGACTAGGTCACTTGACGGTTGGTAACGAGACCGGACGGTCGGCCTGTGAAGTTATAGAGACCTTCCTCCCGCCTAACGCTTTTTTACATAATGCGAGCATTATGAGCATAACGAACAAACAAACCAAAAAATATTTTAATAAAAAATCTTCCATTACTTATATATATCTCACATTTTCCAGTATTGTTTTTGAAAAAATCTTTAATGTAAAGACATGAAATCTACAATTTTATTCTATGCTGTCTGTCTTTGAAACCTTTTATATTATTTTAATAGAACCGTAGACTATTGGTTACTGAATAAATTAAGGATAGTATTAGGTCGCTAAAATCTAAATAATAAGATTTATTTAATTATTTTTTATAAAAAATATGTACGTTTTTCTATACAGTTTATCATGGTCTGGGTACTTATAAAATATAATATGTCATTATCCTGGTAAACATAGTACAAGACTAGAGCTTTGTTTGTGACCAGAGCAATATGTGTAATTGTGCCTACATATTAAATTATATATTGTAATAGAGGCGCTATTAACAAGCCTCGGAAACTGTTGAAACAATAATAGAATATCTAAACTGCTAGCAATGGACTACAAAGCTTATCTATACTAATATAATAAAGAGGAAAGATTTGTATTTTTGTATGTTTGTAATGAATAAACTCAAAAACTACTGGACCGATTGCAATAATTTTTCACCATTAGAAAGCTGCATTATTCAGAAGTAACATAGGCTATATAATATCACGCTAGGTCCTATAGTTGTGGAGCAGTAACCAAAAATGTTTTAAAAACGGGGGAAAAGTATCGTTTCTGAGGCCTTCCGTGGCGTGCGCTGCCTGTGCGAAGCCGGGACGGGCCGCTAGTAATATATAATATAATTGTGTTAGCCGTCTCTTTCATAATAGAAGCAATTACAAGAGAAAATATATTTCTACCCTAAGCCTTTAAATTAAGGTACATTTTGGTTTGACAGATTCAAGCAGACGTCCGCTACCTTTCAGTGGATGATCCATTTTACAGAAAGGTCCCTTTCAGGTGCTTTGTCATGTTTAATAATGTTTCAGTCCAATTATCTGTACGTAACGTTCATTGGTTGGTTTTTAAACAATTATGTTGGAGGCCTAGTTTTTGTTTATACTTAGCGGGTACTTGTACTATTATTTCATCTATGGTAGGTACATATAAAAACACAACAGTAACTGTGAATGGTTGTATAATGAAAATAATATATGTATATTAAAGGGTGAATTTGAATGGATGTGTATTGGGCTAATATGAGGTTCTACTGATCAAATCGAACAACTTTTCCCAAGGAACCATGTGTCGCAAATGAAAAAAAAATCTTCCCCATACAAATTGGTCATTTTAAAATTACTAGTTTGTATAAAGAAAGCATATTTTTTTCATTTGCTACACAAGTTGTTCGATTTGATTAGCAGAACCTCATATTAGCCCAAAGTACATCATTTCAAAGTCACTCTGTATATATTTATGCATCTATTATTAATTTTATGTATAATATTATTGTTTATGTATATAATAGTTTAGTGTATGTATTGTTTACGCATTATAAGTAACTATTTAGTATATAAAGTAGCATTTAATTACTATACTAGCGGATCCGTGCAACTTCGTCTACGTAACTTTAACCGTTTACGCAGCGTACGCTTTCAAAAGAAATATTTTTCCCCCGTTTTTGCAACATTTTTCATTATTACTCCGCTCCTATTGGTCGTAACGTGATGTTATGTAGCCTATAGCCTTCCTTGATAAATGGGCTATCAAACATTAATATATATTTTTTAAATTCTAACCAGTAGTTCCTGAGATTAGCGAGTTCAACCAATCAAACAAACTTTTCAGATTTATAATATTAGTATAGATTTTATATTTACTGTGAACGAAGACGTTCGTTCACATAGCTATTAAATTGTCCCAAAGGTTTGACTGGTAAAAAATGCCTGAAAAAAACTACTGGCGCCGGGGACATTTTTGTAGATCTTTATAAGATCTACAAATCTATCCATTAGTACATAATTTTGATATATCTCGCTAAAGTATAGTCAGTGTTATCGACTCATTGTCGGCGCGGTAGTACGTTCGACGAGCGAGACGTACAATCAATTTCGCTGGAGGTTCCACTTTCACGTCATCGCTGATGGTTTAACAGAGATAGTTTTAAACTGACAGACTTTGTGCTGGGGCTGGAGTCATGTTTTTTTTGTGGCCGACAGAAGTTGGTGCTACGCTGGTACGTTGATAGGGAGCCTCTGAAGTGCTCTTCCCCTCCACGAGAAGTAAAGGTTGTACAAAAAGGAAGCTAGCAACCGCGTGTCATGGGAAGCACAGGCGAATCAAAGAATTTGTAAACGAGAACAGAGTGATAGACCTGGTCGAAGGCCTTTTCGATGTCTGGCAAGACCCAGACCGTGGACCGGACTGCGTTTTAAATTGGTCGCTATACGATCCAAAAGATTTGGCGCATATAGCTGCTTGTCCCTCACGAAGGCAAAATGATGACCGGATATCATCGTAGGTCTTTAGCCTCTAGAAGAACAGCCGCTCGAACATCTTATACGAGTATGCTGGTAGTTGCTGACGTTTGTCTACGCTAGTCTTCGGCAGCACGACGACTTTTCCCTGCACTGGAAGTGTCCAGTTCAAAGCTTCGTTAAGGCCACAATGGCTTTGTTGAGGTTAGCTTGGAGGGTTTGCAGTGGACTGTATTGAAATTCTTTTGGTTCAGCAATGGTTTACACTAGTTGGTTATGTAGTGTGTGTTCGGTTCGGTAGTTTTTCTTTTTGACAATTCATAAATATCTGTAAAAAGTTACATGAAATTAAATGATTTTGACTTTGACACTCAGATGGTGGCCCAGGATATTGCCTCTGCCTTGGGGAGCTATATAGTAGTTAATATAATATATTACTTAATGAGATAAGTATGACAGACAGACAGACATTGTTTTATACTCTGTAGTGATAGTGATGATAGTAGATATTATAATAATATGGAAGAGGCTTTTAGAGTTAACCGTTATCTGACGGATCGCCGTGGAATGGACTCCATATAGATATGATATCTGGTATAGCTACCTACATAGTGTTTGTCTGAAGCGATTTTGATAATGTTCTGATAAACAAATGGATAAATTATTTAAGCCTTCATTTATAATGTTAATAGAATAGCGAAAAAACTTGGCTTTTTAGTGGGAAAAAATGTGCAGAATATTTTTTTTAATAAACCATTTTTTTTATAGACTCCTATTATTAATTTATATACAGGGTGACTTTGAAAGGATGTACTTTGGGCTAACATGAGGTTCTGCTAATCAAATCGAACAACTATTCCCATAGAATCATGTGTCGCAGTTAAAAACAAGTTGCCTTAAATGGTAAAATTACCAATTTGTATGGGGAAGCCAAAAATTTTTTTCATTAGCGGACACATGGTTCCATGGTAAAAGATGTTCGATTTGAACAGCAGAACCTCATATTAGCCAAAAGTACAACCTTTCCAATTCACCCAGTATATATATATATATATTAAGGGCTGATTTTTCAATCATCAGATAAAGTTATTCGACAGTTAACTTGTATGAAGAACTGTCAAATTTATTCTTTCTTCAGTATTATAAATAAGTATGAAACAGCTGAATAATATTCTACACTAGCTGTTCTCCGCAGTTCACCTTGCTGAAATTGGAATAAATCGGAGCCCAAATAAAATACTGCCCGTTACTCGCTGATAATAAAGATTTTTGAAGGTGAAAGAATTAAAAGAAACGGATCAGCAGCAGGGTGATTACGCGCGTTAAGTTCGCTCGCACGCCAATCGTTATGACGTAATTTTCTAAGATTTTTTGGAGCCATTGTAGTTAAGAAGCCAAACTTGATCTACGTCAGAATGACGTCATAACGATTGGCGTGCGAGCGAACTTAAGACGCGTAATCATCCTGCAGTTCAGTTTTTTTTTCTTTCTATTATTAGTGAGAATTACTTATTGTTTGTTACTATTTTTGATTGTTTGTTTAGAGTATTAACAAACAGTCAAATTATTATATAGGGGTAACTGAATATACTGGATATACCCTCTGTTACTCAGGAGAATTATTCACCACACATATATATAGATATATAATAATAAAAAATCATTTATTTGATAGAAAATCTAAGTATATTTATGTACATTACAAAATCCACTATAGTTCCTCTGAGGGCACGTTAAGCTGTCGGTCCCAGTTTCACTATATTTACCAACTTGTGAAACTGTGTATAGATGGATTATTGTGTCTATCCATACATAGGAACGAGCTAGCCACTTGTTCGGTGTCATACAATCGGCTACGACGAGATGGGAAAACCCCTCTGCTGGGTACCCTGAGGCCGTCTAGGCGGTCTCGGGCGCCGTAAGGCAACCGAGACTATATGTATTTCTAATTACTTAGAATAGACATACAATTCAAATAAATCACCCTATTTTCAAAACTGATGGCAGTTTCGGTAAAATAGATAATTTTCAAATTTAGATAAAGCCTTAAAATTTTAATAGCTAGTCAATAAATCAGGGCCTTATCTAATATTAAACTTTTATGAAGTTGAATGGGTTTCCCATCAAGGCTATTATTTATTCATTCATTCATTATACAGTTTCAAAATTAACTTTTAACTTTATTTTAATGGAATCTAAATCGATTAGTATTTTATTGGAGCACGGCATGTGAGTTTGTATTTACCTGATGGTAAGACACTAACTAAATTCGTTCGTGGAGTCGGTCAATACGAAGGCGTGCGTGAGAATCAAAAACAAATCTCGCGCAGAATTATTGGAAAATACAGTTTTTTTGCTGTAACTTTCATAATATTTTGATATTTACAAAAACGCTAGGCCATACACTAGATCTTATAAATATACATAATAAAAAAAAAAACATGGCTTTATAATCTGCTCTATATAAAAGTAATAGGAAATATCAATAAAAATCGAGGTAACTTTTCAATTTTTTTTTAGAGAGGCAACTTTTTTCTATTACGTTTTTTTTAAAGACCCAGTTATTTCTAAATATAATAATAATAAATACCATCACGGGTGCCTATTTGGCTCCCGAGAACCATTTAAACGGCCTCAGGGTCCCAGCGGAGGGATTAATCCGTCCTCATTTCGCCGATGGTATTCGGAGGCAACACCTAACAAGTGGCGAGCTTGTTGCGGTGTTTATGATGAAATAGCTTCTAAATATCTTGTACGTTTTTATATATATTTGTTGGGATTGAGGTGTTCTCATAATCGGATATCTAGATTTCGGATTTGTTTTGCCCTTAATGACAAATGAACCGCCAGTTTCGTAACTGGACCCTGAAAAAACCACCTAGACATGGAATGAATTATGATGTAGTCTCCTAAAAACTGGCGAACTCTTAGACTAAAACCAAAACAGTATTAGGTCACTTGATGGATTTTGTATTGTATATAGTTATAATTTATTGAAATTAAAGTAAGGAAAGGTAGTGAGAAAAAAAAACTCCAGGGGAATAGAGGGGAAAGTTTGAGTTGAGAATTCAATTATTAACACAGTAGCCAACTGAGATAAAAATTTTAATCTTTGTAATGGATAATTCGTTTTTTTTCAGAATTGATATAGGTACTTAAAAACTTCCCCATTTTCCCCTTTTCGTTTTTCTTCCTTTTTACGGAAACCGTAATACATATATGTAATATATGTATTACTAGATTGATAATTTTTGTAATCGCTTGTTCAAACTATTTGTTTGACAAAAAAAATGAATGCCATATTTTAAATATCCAGAAAAAAAAAGGTAAAGGATTCGCGAACTCGAGTGTCAAAAAACATCTAAATGTTGTTTTCAGTAGTAATAAAGTTTTTTTTTGAAAAAAAAGAACATGCAGGTGCAGATTTTATTTACTAGATCCTAATTACATAATTTATTTATAAAAAATCTATTAAGTTTTGAAACGACAACTAAAGTAATATTTTTAGAATCATAAATCAAACTTCGAGAGTCTTTTCAAAAGTTCATAGATTTTTTATAAAAATACGAGTACTATCTAATTAGGATCGAGTAAGAAATATTTACACCTTTACGTTATTTTTTCATGAAAAATACACTTTGATATAACTGAAAACGTATTTTTTACACGTATTTAGACGTTCGAGATCGCGAATCCTTTTCTTGGATTCTTAACCCCCGTATTCGAAGGTGTGTTCTCCACTCCATTTTCACTTAAGGATAGTCTGTCCCATTCTATCTTTCTTGATTTGGCATTTGGTGAAAAGAGACAGACTTTACTTAAGTGGGCAGGAAAAGGATTCGCGAACTCGAGCATCAAAAAACATCTAAATGTTGTTTTCAGTTATAATAAAGTTTTTTTTTTTGGAAAAAAAGAACATGGAGGTGTAGATTTTATTTACTCGATCCTGATTAGATTTTTTTTTTAATAAAAAATATGTTAAGTTTTGAAATGATAACTAAAGTAATATTTTTAGAATCATTTTTCTGTAGAAATAAACTTTGATATCACTGAAAACAACATTTACACGTTTTTAGACGTTCGAGATCGCGAAACCTTTTACTGGCTTCTTAAGTGAAAGTGAAGTGGAAAAAATGTCTTACAGCACGGGAGTTATGCCCAATTTCACTAACAATCCCTAACTCTAAAGGAGCCCCTAAATAAGACTTGTTTGTAATTTTGACATATGAAACAGCTGTCATTAACTGTCCCTTAACTTAGTTAGAGGCTCCCTAAGAGTTGGTAAAATCGGGCATTAGTCTCCTCAAAACAGATAAGCCAGAGCCAAATTTTGATACAACAGTTTTTCTTATTAGAACAGGATGTCACTAACACCCAAGTGTACTAACATAATGTGTACACCGGTGTTCATAAAACTTATTGAGACCTTGAAGAACACTTTAGTTATTGTAAGTCATATTATAATAAGGTCAATGGAATCAGCTAACCACCTAGTCTTACACTAGTTGGTTATTTATTGTGTGTTCGGTTCGGTAGTATTTTTCGTATTAAGATTTCCATTCCATCGCGTTTAAGTTCTAAATCTAATATCGAGGTTTAATAAATATTTGTCGTTCTATTGTTAATGAATAGCTGCATAACCGAACGCACTCTAAGGCCTCATTGTTAAACTTTTTTTTTTGACTATTCATAAATATCAAAGTTTTGTCTCTATATTCTAGCAACAAAAAATAATATGCGAAGAAGAGACAAAACCAACTAATCTAAACTGTTCATCAAGGCCTCAATAAGAGTTTATGAGTCCAATAAAGAATACAATCAACATTCAGTTTAAACTATAATTGTTGGTTGCAACTATTGCAGCTTCAGTTTCCGATTCACTCTTCTCATAGACTCTATATTACTCGTATAGGATTAGTCCTTTGGCAATTTTTGTTTGGTATGGTATGTATGTTTATGTATTACATTTATTATATTATACAGTATTTAAGTAGTAAGTATTGTTATGCATCATTGATAATATTATATCTATTTCTTTTTTCGCAAAGTTCTGCACCCTAAGCATATTTCATTCTCTCAAAAGTTAGCTATACAATATAGCCTAATATGTACAATTTTGTGCTATAAAGATTTTTTAATAAAATAAATAGGCACTGGACACTGAAGTATTCTTTTTAATAGTACGGCAAACACAATCACCAAAACAAGTAACCCCACAAACTGATCCTAAAATGTTATCAGTAGTATATGTTAAATTTTGATTAAGACAATCACCTAAACATGCAACATGCAATAAATTTTGACTTCGAGGTTAAAGTTCTTAGTTAATCATTATGAGTGACATGATAAAACTATTACACAAGTAGGTACGTATAACAAGTATGTATTGTTTACATACATCCTTATCTACAGCTCGTGCTGTTCAGATATTATTCTTTGAACTAAATTAACAAAATTGTATAATTTGTAGTTACCTACGACGCTGTTACATAAAGTGTCACTTCATCTATATTCTATACATACATAGGTATAACATTGTAATCTGTCCGTGTCTGTACATTAAAGATTTTAGTATAAAAAGAGGCCTGTTGACGTGAGAAGTAAGTTAATTTTCTTCCGTGGTAATCGTTCGTTGAATGAATGATTTTTTTAATTGGAGATCGACATGCGACTTTGTATCTACCTGGTGGTGAGCAGACCTACAAAATCCATGAAAGGGGTCAATGACAATGCCGGCTAAATTATGCGATTACGAAATGGGAGGCGACAATGCCGAATTGCATTACGAGTATATTTCAATATACTCGCCCGCTTATCGTCAATTCAAGTACCTATTTCGTAACCTCACCCTGAAAGGAGACTACCACCTTGACAAGAAATCGATGCAGTAGTCTCCTAAAAACCGGTGAACCCACAGACTAAAGCACTTGGCGGTTTTTGCATCTGTATGGGCGGTGATAACAAGACCTGTCGGTCGGCCAAACGAAGTTATAGAGACCTTCCTCCCACCTAATGCTAGCTTAATACTATTGCACTTCGGCGAGCATAATGCCTTAGGCATTATCTACCAGCTAACCTTTGGGATATTTACCAATAACAGGCAGAGTGCTAATAATGAAAACATATAATAAGAGGATATATAAATAAAGTATTAGGTAAAACGTTTCGTTCTGCCTTTAACTCGACCTTTTCTATTCCTTCTTATCATTCTTTCTACCTTTGTCTCAAAATCTTTTTCAGTTGCCGCTGCAAGACTCTGGAAAGATTTACCAGTGGACATTAAAAAAGCTCAGAACTGGAATATCTTTAAGAGACTCGTGAATAAAAAATAACTAAATGTGCTTCTCCTTTTTTATTTTTTTTTGGGTCTCTCTCTCTCTCTCTCTCTCATCCTGTAATTCTGCTTTAACTAATTATTGTGCTGCCGCTGTAATAATTGCTATTTTATTAATATGTAGTATATTATTAACGTAAGTATTGGTATATATGTAGTAGTGAGTAATTAGTAAAAATGATCACTGTCCTTTAGTTTGCCGTTTGAAGTTACATTTTGTACTATTGTAGCAAATAGTACTGTTCTCACAGAAGTTAAATTGAACGTCCCTATTTTATATGTACATTCTAAAACAGTTTATAGTAATAAATACTATAAGTCCATAAAATAGGGTTTGAGCCTTATTGATAAAAAGAATAAAAATAATTAGAGTATGATGACATGTTATCCTCATCCGTATTGTAATTGGCTTAAATTGAGTAATAAAATAATAATAGACATTTCAAAATTCATAAACTGTATGTTTGTATAATATGAAAAAAAAAATCCTAAAGAAAAAAAAGCTAAAAGGATTTGTATCCATGCCATAAAAGTAAATTATTAAAAATGTATGTTTGTATTATATTTGACCTAGAAAGTAGTATTTACAAAGTTATAAAATGTTAAACCAACACTTGTCTAATTATCATAAAATAATTGTCTCAATAAACAGTTGTATTGAATCCTTATCTTATTTACCTAAATTCAAAAGCACTATTTATTTTATTTATTTTCCTGTTCGGTAAATTAGTTTTTATAACTGAGTATTATTTCATTAATTATTAGGAAAAGTTGAAAAAACAAAACTACTTAAATATCATTAGTTATATTATTAACAATAAGTTTAAACCATAAAGTTACATCATTACGGAATATCCCAAGGATTATACCAACATAATTATCAATAAGAGGAAATACGAAGTCATTATACCTAAGGATTACCAGCATAATAGATATCTATATACATGTCCTTAACTTGATAAATCATTATCACTCACCTTAATAGGAGACGAGGTTAACCACAACTGGAAGAGGTCTGACGTAACCGAAGTACTTCGAGCTTGGTGATTAGGCCTCGGAGACAATGGACCACTTGCCGATGTCAAATTATGCATTCTAGTCACTTCTTCTTTAGAAGCACATTCCCTCATATAACGATCTAAAACACTTGGATTCTTATCCATAAGACGCTTGAATTCATTCAAATCTTCATCGCTACATTCCTCTATAGGACCTTCAATCACTTCTTTAAACTCTTCAGCACAATTAATGATAAGTTCGTTAGTAGCTAACATGTCGTATACGACCTTATTACTTAAATTAGCATTGGGACTAGAATGTTCTATCTTAAAATAATCGTTATCACATTTTACTTCACTGGCTTTATCCAGTTCACTGTCACAACCATTTTGATCGGTTATCTCAACTATTCTAAGAGATGGAGCTTCTTTTAACATATTTTTGGTTATTATGAATTCTGGTGGTTTTTCTTCTTCAGGTAGTTCGTAGACTAAACGCATGAGATCATTAGATCTTTTTACAGCCATTTCTGATCTTGTGGCTTGTTTTATATTTATGGTGGATTCGTCCATGAGACGAGTGCTGTCTTCTGTTTTTTCTGGTTTATCCTTTTTTGTACTGTTATTGGGTTGTTCTTCTGAAGTCATGGTTGGGTCTAATGTGTAGTCGATGTGATTATTAGCGAGTGTTCTAATAGTTTGTGAAGTCGGGTCACCATTTCTTTTTTTCCCTCTAGTTTATCTGTAACAAGAAAAATACTTCTTTATTTATCAAAATATTATGAACTAAATCAGCTTTTTGTACCGTGAATATCAGTTGAATATCAGTTGAATATAATTGCAACGGTGCACAAGTAAGTATATAGGAAAACACATATACTTTCTGTATAAGATTTACCGATCTATGTTTTATTTATTGAGAATGGCATATGAATCTGTATCTGCCTGATGGTAAGCAGACCAACAAAGTCCATGAATTGGAGGTCGAGCTTAGGTATACATTGTGGCTTAACAACATTATTATAATCCGGCCAATTTTTATAATCATTTATAACTGTAAAGGTACATTATTCCTATACTAAAATGTTAACGCCCGTAGCATGACCTGCCATTTTTATAAAGCAATAACGAAACGTTACCGTAGTTATAGAATTTGGTCTTTAATAATGCGGCTACGAAACGGCGGCGATATTTTTTTTTACATTTTCAACTACAGACTTGAAATTTGGTACACATTTCTGGAATGACGGCAACTTGAAAATTTATATGAAAAGCTTTTTTATAAATCTAATAGATAAATACGTGTTTCATATTTATTTTTAAATTTTAATAGGGGAAAGCAATCAATCAATCAAATTAATCAATCAATCAAATTTCTTTATTATAATCCATAGTTTTTACACAAGATTTTACAGATGATATATTATTAGCAGGAATGGTCAAACTTAGCGTGTTCTTTATTTACTATCACGGTAAATTAATAGACATGGTTTTTCATAATTTGGAACTCAAATTTTTAAAGAAAAAGTAGATACAATGAAGAAAATCCTGGTGGGCGGTACCCGAAACGTGGTTCTCGCTTTCGCGGCAAAGTAGTCAACCATTGAGCCAACCAGCCCCTTACGAAATTTGTCAATGCTTGTTATCTACATACATATACACCCTGTATGTGCTTTGCTTCTAATTACTCTATATTAGAGTGAAATTAGAAGTCCTAGTTTCTAATACTAGATGACAGAGTGTGTTTTTTGCTTTTACTTATTTATTGAAAATCCTACAGTACTTATTTATACATAAATATAAATATATTAGATAATACTTTAAACTAATTATATTTTTTATTGCACACCTACCTAAACTTAATGATCTAATGTCCCGAAGGTTTAAATGTCAGATAATGCCCAACGGCATTAAGTCCACCTTTGTATTATGCATTAAAATTTTTTTTAGTATGTAGCACAATTTCCACATATTGCTCTGGTCACAAACTAAATTCTAGGCTTGTACTATGTGTACCAAAAGCAACGATATAATATATATTATTATATTTATAAACACCCATACCATGACACTGTACAGAAAAAACGTAAAATTTTTTTTTTTGCCATGGGTAGGAGAATCAAACCCACGACCTTCGGATACAACCCCAAAGGAGCGAACCACTAGTCTACGGAGGCTGTCAATGTATTGAGAGAATATTTTGTAGTTACTTATTAAGAATTTCTCATCTCTCCTCCATAAAAAGGAGATTGTGCACTTGTCGGGTTTATAACTAGTTAAAACTTTTTAATGTTGTCTGTCACCTTTTTACTGTTATTTCGTAGCTAAAAATTTTATTAGAAGACGTGAAACTCGACAAAATATTTACACTTTTTATGGTAGTTATAAAAAAATTAATCATTTCGTTTTAGTAAGTATTGTTAATACAAAAATCTCAACACTAGCTGATAAACTCTCAAAAGGAATAATTACCCCCCGTTTTTGCAACTTTTTTCATTGTTACTCCGCTCCTATTGGTCGTGGCGTGATGTTATGTAGTCTATAGCCTTCCTCGATAAATGGGCTTTCCAACACTAAAATGATTTTTCAATTCGAACCAGGTGCGCAATTCTCGCGCTTTCGACATTCATCTCGATTCGAGATTTTTAAACGAAAAATGACTAAATATGCCATTTTTCGTTAAAAAATATCGAACATTAAACGAAATAAATATTAATTAATAAATATATAAATATTGAACGAAAAATGACATATTTCGATATTCATCTCGATTCGAGATTTTTAAACGAAAAATGACTAAATATGTCATTTTTCGTTCAATATTTATATATTTATTAATTAATATTTATTATTTATTTCGTTTAATGCTCGATATTTTTTAACGAAAAATGGCATATTGGCTGTAGTTCCGGAGATAAGCGCGTTCTACCAAACACACAAACTCTTCAGCTTTATAATATTAGTATAGATAAAACTAATAACGAGTTTCAAAAAAGCTAATAAATAAAAAAAAAAGGTAGGTATTCAAAATTAGTTAAAAACGCAAATTGGTGGAAAAATAAGTGAGCGGTAATTTGGGTGCATATACAGGGTGAATTTGAAAGGATGTACTTTGGGCTAATATGAGGTTCTGCTGATCAAATCGAACAACTTTTCCCATGGAACCATATGTCGCAAATGAAAAAAAAATTTGGCTTCCCCATACAAATTGGTCATTTTAACATTACTAGTTTGTATGGAGAAGGCAATATTTTTTTTCATTTGCGGCACATGGTTCCATGGGAAAAGTTGTTCGTATTGATCAGCAGACCCTCATATTAGCCCAAAGTACATCCTTTCAAAGTCACCATGTATATCCGAATTTTCAATTAGTACCACAATCAACGATATAATACATATAAATATGTGTTATAAATAAAATTGTAAAAAATATTCAATTTTATTTCGTGTAATCTGCAAAAGATATACATAATTTAGTTTAAAATAAAGTGAATATGTTTTTTTACGCCATTGTCTGATAGGATAACCACAATTTATAGTATATTTTTAATGTAGTCAAATAGCCTATTAAGAGTTTAACAACAGAGTGGAAGGCTAGGCTTGTAGTTGTGAAAAACCCAGTGTAATTAAAATTTAAAAACCACGTGAACAAGTAATATTTTTTGCAAAACTTTAAAGTTATATTTACCTAACTGTGAAGATAAATATCGAGTTTTTGTTTCCACTAAAATCCTTGAGCTGAGTTTGTAGCTTAAGCTGACATTGAATTTAAATGTTCTAAGTTGACCTTATATGAAACCCTAAAGTGATAACATAGCAGTACATTAAAAGTCTTTATCGTCACTTAATTTTTTTATACTTACAAGGTTATTATTTTATTTATTTTTATTTATAAACTTTATTGCACAAATTTTGGTAGTCTCCTTTCAGGGTGCGGTTACAGTTTGGGTGGTTGAATTGATGATAAGGCAGCGAGTATATTAAAATATACTCGTAATGCAATTCGTCATTGTCGCCGCCCATTTCGTAATCGCATCTTTAGCCAAGTGGGAGCGATCAATGTTGTTTAAGAACAATTATTGATTGACCCCATTCATGGACTTTGTAAGTCTGCTCACCACCAGGTAGATACAAAGTCACGACATGTGACTTCAATAAAAAATAAATAGTACATTCGACAAAGACGAATTTACATTATCTATTCTCGTTGCTTTATTGGCAAATCAACCGCCTGTTATGTAACCATACCCTAAAAGGAGACTACCACCTCGAAAAGGATTTGATGCAGAATAAAACAAACCTAGTCAGGTTACCTATCCTAATTTTTTTTTAAATTTATTGCTATGAAAAGTCTTTGTAGAGATAAAATGATCCTATTAAGGTTCTATTTTCCGCCTCTTAAGCCTTGAGACCTTAATAAAACCCAATGTCTTTTAAATTGTACCTATTACATGTACAAGGGAAAACGTTAAGACTTACAAAGTACCAAAATTATCATCGAAAACTCATTAGTAAGTACATTAAAACTTTAGCAGCAATTTTGAGATATTTCCCTCACAAAATTGTCCCAAATTGTCCGCTAATGGGATGGCCACAGAAAACTGAGTGTAATGAGTGAATTTAGCTGAAGGAAGGTCGCTTTACGTCGTTAGGTCGATCGACCGGTTTCAAGTGACATAGTCAGGTTTCGGTTTTAGTTTGTGGGATCACCGGTTTTCAGGCGACTATTTCATCGATTTCTTATCGAGGCGGTAGTCTCCTTTCAGGGTGGTTACGTAGAGTAACGCGAGGTTATTAAAGTATACCTAGTCGGCATAGTGGGAGCGATCAATGCGTTTAAACAACAATGAAGTGATCGGCCCTATTCATGTTTTTTTAAGTATGCTTACCATAAGGCAGATGCGAATTTTTCTTTACATCATTTTGATATTACTAGTTTGTATGGAGGTGGCAATTTTTGTTTTCATTTGCGACACATGGTTCCATGGTAACCTCATATTAGCCCAAAGTACAACCTTTAAAATTCAGTCTGTATAAACTCAATATCTCATTAAAGTATAAACCAATCTCGAGTATAATAAAATTGGGACCGAAAGGACTATATATAAATAAATTACCTAAAATCTATAGGGTTTTTAAGTCTAGGTCTCTTACGCCAACTCGGCCAAAACGTATATAACAAAAACCAATAATAAATACTACGTGGTGGCCGAGTTGGTTAGACCTTGGACTTAAAAACACTTAGGTCCCTGGTTCGAAGCCCGGTGTGTACCAATGAGTTTTTAATTTAAAAAATTATGTACATTTGTTTGACAACACCACTATAGTGCCTCGGAGAGCACGTTAAGCTGTCGGTCCCGGTTTCACTATACCAACTTGTGAAACTGTTTATAGATGGGTTATTGAGTCTATTCAAAACATCGCGACAAGTTAGCCACTTATTCGGTGTAGACTCATACCATCGGCTACGTCGAGGTGGGTTTAAAACGCCTCCGCTGCCCGGGTACCCTGAGACCGTCTAGGCGGTCTCGGGCGCCGTAAGGCACCCGTGATGATATATTTATATAGTAATAAATAAAAATAAACAATTTAATAAACGCATAAACTATAAAACTAGTTATATTGAAGTGTGACATCACATAAAACTGAAGAGGCCGCGAGTGCGACATTGTAACCGCCGGCTTTGGTCCATATACATTTATAGTAATAACGTAATAAAACCGGCGAGTGATCTCCAAGCGTTATTGTACGTCTCGTAACTCGTAATATTAACTATTGTAAGAAGTAGGGTGACAATGAGTTCGAAAATTTGGCACGTCATGCATGTGACGTATTTACCCCGGTGGTAAGCAGACTAAATCCATGAATGTGGTCAATCATAAATTGTTCTTAAACAACATTGATTGCACCCACTATGTCGGCTAAATGATGCGATTACGAAATGGGCGGCGATAAAGACGAATTGCATTACAAGTATATTTTTATATACTCGCTGCCTTATTGTCTATTCAACTACCCATTTCGTAACCACACCTTGAAAGGAGACTACCATCCGACAAGAAATAGATGCAGTAATCTTCTGAAAACCGGTGAACCCACAGACTAAAACCGCGCTGGTAACGAGACCGGTCGGTCGGCATAACTTCGTTAATCATCGTTAAAATCGTTAAATATTATCGAGAATATAGTGTTCAGTAGCTCTACCATGAGTATTGTTAAACAATCTTTCACTTACTGTACAGTTGAAACTATCCACCAATAGGATCATGTCATTCAGGCTGGCTGGACCACCTTTCAGAGAGTTCTCATATCTAGGTAGATAACAAATCGTATTGCATGAGATTCAATCAAGGTTTCAACGTTTGTGACGCAATACTTTTATCAAAAATGTGGTTCAGTCAGCCAAAATTTCAACTTTTATTCAATACTTTAAA
Organism: Monopis laevigella; assembly: GCA_947458855.1. Classification (NCBI taxonomy): domain Eukaryota; kingdom Metazoa; phylum Arthropoda; class Insecta; order Lepidoptera; family Tineidae; genus Monopis; species Monopis laevigella. Next base: position 9,990,386 of record OX381599.1, read on the forward strand.
AACTTGTATACCGACACACCCCCTTATTTTAGTGTTGGATAGCCCGTTTATCGAGGAAGGCTATATATAGGCTATATGAAATCACGCTACGTACGACCAATAGCAGCGGAGCATCAATGAAAAATGTTGCAAAAACGGGGAAATTTTATTCCTTTTGCGTGCGCTGTGGTAGGATTTCCGGGCCGAATTAGTGCTAATAAATAAGGTTGAAAATCCTAAATCAAGTAAGGCTCAAAATTTAACTATTATTTTGATTTAAAATATATGGTATATTTTCCAAATAAATAAAATAAAAATAATATTATTTTGACGAAGTGGTCTAAGATTTATAAGTATAAAAAATATTTAAAAACACTGTCTTTGGCTTTTTTTTCTATCGAGCGAAGTAATATTAATTAAGTTTTTAGTCCTACATAAATACCAATAAAATGGTATTCTATGACATACCTATATTTTGTTCACTATTTAAGAGTATAATTTTAACATTTTAAAATCGGTAAACGCAGACGAAATGTAGATATAATGAACTGTGTTGGTTCTGCTTACCAACAGATGGACTCATTATAAATCATCACACAAAATAGATTTTTATCATAAAATATTTGCACAAATCGCCATTCAAAACGAGGGATTTTATCTCTAAAATGCAATATTTATTTTTATCCAACTCCGATAAGTCTGTCAGCTATAAGTAGTACCTTTTGATTTGACTATAAACTGAATGAATCGTAAATAAACTCGTGTTGGTGGTATCTATTCATGGACTGTACAATCTACTTACCATCTCAAGGATATGCAGTCAAATGTCGAGCTCAAAAAAAAACGCCACACAAAAGTTCAATAGAAACAAAGTATTTATTTTAATTTTAAAATTTAATATTTATCTTTATATAACGCTATATGTATGCTAAACATAAGTCTCTTCCTATAATGCTTTAATTAAAATCAAATTATTGTTTGACTAGTTACATATAATTTTATATTTATTTTTATCTCTAAAATAAACATTTTATTTCATTCAACCCCGTATGCGAGAAGTCCATTATCTATAGTGCTTTAAATCTAAACAAATAACTTTTTGACTTGTTACAAAACATATTTAATAAATAATAATAGTTAGTAGCATGTATCGTCTATAGAAATGGAAGTATTTATTTATATTTTTATCTCTAAAATGCAAATTTTATTTCATACAACCCCTTCTTATTCCAAAGATAATTAAAATTACTTTTTGACTTGTGACATTTTTTTTTTTAAATAATTGATAGCACGTATCGTCTATAGAAATGGAAGTATTTATTTATATTTTTATCTCTAAAATGCAAATTTTATTTCATTTAACCCCGTATTCTAAAGAGAATCCCGTTGACTATAGTGCTTTAATTAAAAACAAATGACTTTTTGATTATTATTTATTAAGGCATTGGTAGCAAAGACCATCAGCCGAATTACTTTTTGACTTGTTATAAAACATTTTTTTTTGAATAATTGGTAGCACGTATCGTCTATCTATAGAAATCGAAGTAGGTATTTATTTATATTTTTATCTCTAAAATGCAAATTTTATTTCATTTAACCCCGTATTCTAAAGAGAATCCCGTTAGCTATAGTGCTTTAATTAAAAACAAATTACCTTTTCACTAGTTTCAGGCTAATCTTTCAGAGAAGCAATTTCATGCAAATCTATTTAGTTTCTGTGAGAGTTGGCGTCGCATCTGGAATACTCGGATTTATAAATGCGAAAATTGAAAATACGACATTCTTTGCGAAAAGCGAGTTGGATTAAAATTGAATTTTAAGTAAAAAAGGGTTTAAAATGCATGACGAGAAGACAGATATTGTATTGTATTCAAGCGGTTTTAATTTGTGCAGTAAAATTTAAACCCGTTTGCATATTTATTTTAATTGTTTTTTTCTTATTATAATACAATTTTGTAGAGGTTTCAATTGCTTTAGTCTCACGACATGCATACACACCTTCATACACACATACTCACAACCATGGCAATAATTGTTTTTATTTTGTCTTTTATTTATTTTACCATTTAAATGTTATGTATGTCAATTACAATGTTAGTACACATCTGTAATGTACTCGTAATTGGTAATAAATAGTTTTTTTCTGATAATCAGTATAAACTGTTAATAAGGTTGGGATCCCGGAGACCTGCGACACACACTTTGTGCCTAATTCAGGCTCCAGTCTCACAAACTTTGTATCAAATGATGTTGTGAATTATCAATAAGCTTTTGTGAGGAATTAAAAAAAAAAAAAAAAACTAAATGTGAATTTAATTTTAGTTAAATACCTCTTGAATATAGTCTTGATAGGTTTATTTCGCCTGGGCAGATTAAAATAGTTTAAAATTGAGTTAAATTTTAAATGGATAAATTTTATTGTTTCATATAACGAAATGGCATAATAATACATCGAGGAAGGCTAGAGCTATAAGCTATATAACATCACGCTACGACCAATAGGAGCGGAGCATCAATGAAAAATGTTCCAAACACGGGTAAATTCATTCCTTTTGGGAGCTTCCGTTGCATGCGCTGCGTTATCAGTTAGATAGACCTATATATTATTATTATTTCAATAATATATTAATATATAATATAATAATAGCGGCATTTTACTAATACATTCATATACCTGGAGATAAGCAAATCTACAAAGTCCACAAAGGGACTTATACATTTACAAAGGGACTTATACATTTACCAAGGGGCTAATAAATTTATTAGCTCTATCATGAGTTTTTGTACTATAGTTACTAGCGACTATAGTAAATACAGTTAGGAAAAAGTTATGGTAGAGCTACAGCTAGCACGAATACATTTCTTTGTCTTCAGTCTTCACCCCTTCCATTTTACGCAAAGTATTATAGCTTTGACAGTCAGTTGCACAAACAACCCGCGGGTCTATCACTCAATTTAAGGAAATAAAATCGAGCCTTATTTTAAAAATGACGACTATCTATCTATAGAACTCTATGCTCGCCTCCGTAGTCTAGTAGTTTGGTGTTGTATCCGGAGGTCATTGGTTCGATTTCCACTCATGCCAAAATAAAATTAGTGTGTTTCTCTATACAGTTTTTCATGGTCTAGGTATTTATAAAATATTATTTGTATTAATATCGTTGTACCTTGTACACATAGTATAAGCCTAGAGCTAAGCTTTTGTGTATTTACTCATATTATAAAGCTGAAGAGTTTGTTTGGTTGAATGCGCTAATCTAAGGAACAATACTGGTTTAAAATAAAATAATAAAATAAATACCATCACGGGTGCCTATTTGGCTCCCGAGAACCGTTTAAACGGCCTCAGGGTCCCAGCGGAGGGATTAACCCATCCTCATTTCGCCGATGGTATTCGGAGGCAACACCTAACAAGTGGCGAGCTTGTTGCGGTGTTTATGATGAAATAGCCTCGTTGTATAAAGCGAACACCCATCCCAGGTTGGCTTTGTTCTCATCTGCTTAACCTTGTTATCATGCAGTTGCGCAGTGACTTAACCACTAGGCTGGGGCGCTTTTTTACAATACTGGTTTGAATTGAATAAATGATAAATATGATATTTTAGTGACCCGATGAGATTAAAAAATATAAATTTGAGAAATCGATGACTATTTTGACATTTCAGTGATATTTAGTCATCCAATGATATTCAAAAATAGCATCCCAGATAGTGTTACCAGACATCCCGTATCCCGCCGGGACGTATTTGAACCGAGCTCAATTTGTTTGTTATTGACAAAAATTAAAACAATCATTAACTTTGGTTAATGATGGTTATGATAATATTTGTATTTTTTTTTCTTAAATGTATTAAATCCAACATAAATATATTTTCGTTGACCGTTAAATTCATCAATTTTATTTTTTATGTCGCGAAATAAAATCCTGAAATCCCGTATTTTTTGCCCAATTAATCATTTGTCCCTTATAGTCTGAAAAAAAATCTGGCAACACTTATTCCGAAACTCAAATTATCTGCCAATAGCTATACACACTCGGGGTTTTAACTCGTTACCAACTCGGCTGCCATGTTATTAATATACACTCATTGGCACACAGAAATTATTTTAATTAAAAATATTAAGAAATAATATACATGTTTTTATTGGAGAACGCCATGTGACTTGTGTCTACCTAGTGGTGAGTAGACCTACAAAGTCCATGAATGTGGTCAATCAATAGTTGTTCTTAAATAAAATTGATCGCTCACACTATGCCGGCTAAATGATGCAATTACGAAATGGGGGGGCGACAATGACGAATAGCATTACGAGTATATTTTAATATACTCGCTGCCTTATTGTCTATTCAACTACAAAATTCCCGTAGTATCCCGAAAACCGGTGAACTCACAGACTAAAACCAAAACATGACTAGGTCACTTGTCGGTCTGTATTTTTCCTACGCTTTCTTAAATAATAGTGAGTTGGAATTGTCATTTATTTGAATATCGTGAATCAATAAATGACACATTTTTTGTTAAAGTTACATCATTCTTGTTATTGTTTACATAAAAGATGTTGACACAATACTAATGACAAAAAATAACAACAAGCCCTTATCAAGTACGAATGGAAATTATAGTTTAGGACACCGATGTAAATTACAATAAATTGTTTTTGTCAACAAAAATATGGTCATCCTACTTTAGAGTTGCAATGACGTTATATGTTTATAGACTAGTTGTTTTTTTTTTTTTTTTTTTTTTTTTTTTTATAATTAAATTTTCAAAGACGTGGGGAGTTCTCTATAACTTCGTTCGATACAGATAAATGAGAAAACCGTGAAGAGACCTAATTATATTACAAGAGATGATATTCAATACAAATTGTATAGAGTTTGACAGTGGGCAGCGTACCTCACGCCTACTGTCGCTGTCAAAATCCATACGTTTTTGACTGAGGCGACGCACTATGCCGTCTCGACTGCATTTTTTCTCAAGATCCTGGTCTGGCAATTGCTTTTACGATAAAGCAGCCAGAGTAAAATAAGAAGAAATAATATAACCTTCACGGTTTTCTCATTTCATCTGTATCGAAGAGCAAATTCGTCTTTGTCGGCGCCCATTTCGTAACCGTATCATTTAGTCGGAATAGTGGGGGCGATAAATGTCATTAAACGTGTATAGATCGACTATTCATGGCTTTTGTAGGTCTGCTTACCATCAGGTAGATACAAAAATATTTAAAGTTTTCATGCCCTCTTATGGCAGATTCTTATAATCTGCGGTAGCTATATGTACCATCATGGGTGCCCTACGCGGAGTCAGGGTACCCAGCGATGGGATTTATTTCTACACCTCGTCATAGCCAATGGAATTTTGAGTCTACCTGCACCGAACAATAATCCATTTATAAAATGTATCAGAAATTGGTATAGTGAAACTGAAACCGACAGCTTAACGTGCTCTCCAAGGTGTTGTGAAACAAATGTAATTAAAATATAAAAAAAATCTCATTGGTACACACCGGGGATTTGAACCGGGGACCTAAAAACTAGTATTTTAAAGTCCAAGGTCTAACCAACTGGGCCACCAAATATCCACGGTATCTATAACGGTATATATTATATTAATTCATAGTAAAATGATTAAGTAATTAAAACTTTCGAGTAGGTAATTACTTTTATGAAGCTTTTATAAAATTAAAATCCTTTTCCGAGGGAAATTAATATTCACTATAAACTAATTTCAAACTGAAAACTACGAACTCGCTTTGATAAATTCTTCGCTTATCATAGATTTTAATTATATTATACTTCAATAAATGAACACCTAATTATTAATTTAATGGAAATTTATGTTTGAATCATTATAAAAAAGCGGCCCCAGCCTAGTGGTTAAGTCACTGCGCAACTGATAACAAGGTTAAGCAGATGACAACAAGACCGGCCTGGGATGGGTGACCGCTTTATACAACGAGGCTATTTCATCATAAACACCGCAACAAGCTCGCCACTTGTTAGGTGTTGCCTCCGAATACCATCGGCGAAATGAGGATGGGTTAATCCCTCCGCTGGGACCCTGAGGCCGTTTAAACGGTTCTCGGGAGCCAAATTAGCACCCGTGATGGTATTTATTTATTTTATCATTATTAAATATATTTAGTGTATGTGACATACACTTTTGGTCTTAAAAACACTTAGGTCCCTGGTTCAAACCCCGGTGTGTACCAATGAGTTTTTAATGTAAAAAAATATGTGCATTTGTTTAACAACACTGCTATAGTGCGTCGGAGAGCACGTTAGGTTTTCGGTCCCAGTTTCACTACACCAACTTGTGAAACTGTTTATAAACGGGTCATTGTGTCTATTCAAACATCGCGACGGGTTAGCTACCTGTTCGGTGTAGATACCATCGGCTACTACGAGGTGGGATTTAAAACCCCTCCGCTGGGCACCCTGTACCCGTAGTACGACCAAACTATTATAAGACAAGATATGGGGTCGCGAACCAATGTCAAAAGTTACATTTTTTTTATATCAACCAATCAGAGCGCTGTAAAGGTGCACCTGATTGGTTGATAAAAAAAATATGTTTTGTTTGACATCCGCTCGCGACTTTATGGGCGCTGAGGGCGTGCTATGGGCGCTGAGGCCGTCTAGGCGGTCTCTCGGTGATGATATTTATTTATATTTATAGTGTATATCATAGTAGTATCTATATAAAATACTATAAGCTGTTGTCCGAGGCTTTGCACATATTATATTCGTATTATGGGTTTGTTAAAAAAAAGTTAATAGATGTGTATGTCGTGCATAATAATAATAATAATATGTAGGGCAATTTACACATATTCCTCCGGTCACAAACTAAGCTCTAGGCTTGTACTATGTGTACCAGAAATAACGAAATAATACATATTATATTTTATAACCACCCAAACCATGACAAACTGTACAGAAAAACGTACTAATATTTTTTTGCCATGGTTGATGAAAGGGACGCCACTTGGTAGAGTAACTAATACGCTGGCAGCATTGTCACTATGTATGGCAGGCAATGCTCATTTTTTGTTTTAAATATTCATAACATTTGTGGTCTTCACATTCTAGAAATACTTGTTTTCCAAGGTCCCGAATAAATCTGCTGGCCTCAGATCCCAAGCATCCAGTTGTTTCGACCCCAAATTCTTTGATATTATTACATTATTATAAACTAAAAAAGGACAAATAAGAAGTCTAAAAAACAGACGCGTCTGTATTGAATCGGTGCATGGATGTGAAGGAAGTTAGGAAAGTATATAAAGACCGTGCGAAGTGGCGTACATTACTCTCTGCTTACCCCTTAACTATGCGTGATGGTATGTACGTGTGTATGTATTATAAACTAGCCGACCCGCGCAACTTCGTCTGCGTAACTTTAACCGTTTACGCAGCGGACGCAACGGAAGCTCTCAAAAGGAATACATTTTCCCCCGTTTTCACAACATTTTTCATTGATACTTAGCTCCTATTGGTCATAGCGTGATGTTATATAGCCTATAGCCTTCCTCGATAAATGGGCTATCCAACACAAAAGGATTTTCAAAATCGGTTCAGTAGATCCAGAGAATACCCCCTCAAACTATACCTCTTTATAATATTACATATACATACATACATATCATCACGGATGCCTTACGGCGCCCGAGACCGCCTAGACGGCCCCAGGGTACCCAGCGGAGGGGTTTTAATCCCACCTCGTCGTAGCCGATGGTACGAGTCTACACCGAACAAGTGGCTAGGTCGTCGCGATGTTTTGAATATACTCAATAACCCATCTATAAACAGTTTCACAAGTTAGTATAGTGAAACCGGGACCGACAGCTTACCATGCTCTCCGAGGCACTATAGTGGTGTTGTCAAACAAATGTACATATTTTTTTTAATTAAAAACTCATTGGTACACACCGGGATTTGAACCAGGGACCTAAGTGTTTTTAAGTCCAAGGTCTAACCAACTCGGCCACCACGTATCTATACTATCTATACTTCTATACTAATCTATACTAATATTATAAAGAGGAAAGATTTGTATTTTTGTATGTTTGTAATGAATAAACTCAAAAACTACTGGACCGATTGCAATAATTTTTTCACCATTAGAAAGCTGCATTATTCAGAAGTAACATAGGCTATATAATATCACGCTAGGTCCTATAGTTGTGGAGCAGTAACCAAAAATGTTTTAAAAACGGGGGAAAAGTATCGTTTCTGAGGCCTTCCGTGGCGTGCGCTGAGCATATAGTTAAAGTTATACAAACCCGTGCGAAGCCGGGACGGGCCGCTAGTATCTTTACAATATTAGTAAGATAAATAATAGAGTTTTGAAATTCTAGGTTTTAACATTTTTAAACTGCAATTCTGTGGAATAACAAGCACCATTGCGTACATACTATAGCAATCAATAAGCAATAACAATGAAACTTTTCAATAAATAAAATAAACTAACAGACCGAATGTGTACTAAGGGTTATATAGCATGGAACAAAGTTCTATTAGCGTGCTCCATTGCGGTAATAACATTTTTCTTCTGTAAACCGTAGTTTAAGAAATATTTAGCCATAGAAAGCGCATATACATATACAATACAAATTTCTTTATTTAATAAAAAGTTACAAAAATTATGTTTGCAGTTCCCACTACAGGTTACCCTGTGCTGTGGGAAACTGGCTCTTTAAGTACTCAGTAAAACAACTTTGGAAATAAAACACTTTCAGAAATTATCTTGTACAATGTTTATGAAAGTTTGTATAAGCTTTACTAATTTGTGTGGTATATATGTAATGGACCAAGTAATAAATTAGACATAATGTATAATGCCCGGCCATTATGAAAAATGCCCAATATGAGGGTGCAATTTGATAATATTATTCAAATTATCAAATTGACCGGGCATTATACATATTGTCCATCACCTTTTGGGCAGAGTAATTCAATCATATTTAATTACTATTTTTTTATTATTATTGTCATATAACTTAAATTAACTAAATGTTAAACAATTTAAATAATCAGTCTGATTATTGGATTAATTAGCAAAGACTTCTGCATTATGAATCCACTAGTTTTTGCATTTAAAACTTAAGGAAAGTCATATTAAAAATATAAGTATGTAAAACAAAACATAAAAATTAAAACAAAAAATTCACAACATATCTTTGTTATATACCCTAATAAATATAATATGTAGCAAGTAACAGATTTATTTATTAGAACAACTGCCGCTATGATGGCATTTTGAGTTACACAACTTTTTTCTCTTTCTCTGATTGGTCAGAGCGTGTCACGCGTGCTTCCCTCCCCGCACCACGTCAAATTTAGCTTTATTATCAAATTGCCCAATTGTCACGTAGCAATATAATAATGACCGTGCAATGTGATAAATAATAACATTTAGATAGTAATTAATCACTTAGCCCAATAGAGCTAGACATTATTCATAATGCTCGCACATTATTAATAATGCCCGCATTAATCACCTGGTCCATAACATATATACCTAAACTGTCAATTTTATTATTATGCCATTTATATCCTTATAAAAAAGATACAAGGTTAGTTGGATGAAAATGCCTAAAATATAAGCTCGCTTATGTAGAATTTTAGGCATTTTTTTTAACACATACATAATTATAACAAGCCGTTAATATGTATTATATCGTGGTTTCTGGTACACATAGTACAAGCCTAGAGCTTAGTTTGTGACCAGAGCAATAGGCCTATATATTTTAGGACTACGTACAATAATTTTTAAGCTTTTGTAGAATAACTTATTCAACATATTTTCTTACAATTACTTAATAATAACAATATGTAGGACAATTTAACAAATATTGCTCTGGTCACAAACTAAGCTTTAGGCTTGTACTATGTGTACCAGAAATAACTATATGATACATATTATATTTTATAAACACTACTTAGTTTACATTTTCTTCTGTTCATCTGCAATACAACGAGGCTTTACTATCATAAACATCGCAACTAGCTCGCCACTTTTTAGGTGTTGCCTCCGAATACCATCGGCAAAATGGGAACGGGTTAATCCCTCCGCTGGGTACCCTGAGGCCGTTTAAACGGTTCTCGGGAACGGGAAAATTCTCTATTCACAACCTGGTTTATCTTAATTATTTTAAGCCTACATTAATTTTTCTTTCACATATATTGTAAAAGTATGATTAAGTCTTGAAATTTTGTCAGGGAGTCGATGTTTCTTACCTACCTTCGTAACTTGTAAAAACACGCATGATAATATTTATCATGCGAGGTACTACACTTTATTTTAAGTAATACGCTCTCTATCATGTTTTAAGGTTCTTACTATAAACCGTTTCTCTTTTGAGATATTATACGTCGACCTTCTAACTGGACTGGTGGAGCCCAGGGGAACTAAATATTAAACCACTGTGCAGTTTCTTTGCAGAATGAGATTAAATTCGGCTTCACCGTACCGTATGGCTTGAGTTATTTTATTCTTTAGATATTTTATTATACTTTTATTTACCTATACCAAAGAAAAAGTATATGTAGGTATGAATAAAACTTTAATATTATTGTATTAAGTATATTATATTTTAGATTTTGCACTAACTAAATAGCAAAATTAATATATCATCACGGGTGCCTTACGGCGCCCGAGACCGCCTAGACGGCCCCAGGGTACCTAGCGGAGGGGTTTTAATCCCACCTCGTCGTAGCCGAAGACTCATACAGTCTACACCGAACAAGTGGCTAGCTCGTTGCGATGTTTTAAATAGACTCAATAACCCATCTATAAACAGTTTCACAAGTTGGTATAATGAAACCGAGACCGACAGCTTAAAGTGCTCTCCGAGGCACTATGATGGTGTTGTCAAACAAATGTACATATTTTTTTAAAATTAAAAACTCATTGGTACACACCGGGATTCGAACCAGGGACCTAAGTGTTTTTAAGTCCAAGGTCTAACCAACTAGGCCACCACGTATATTAATATAAAAAGGATGAACCAATTAATTGACATCCAAAACAAAAATGTACCTTATTTTTGGTGTTTAAGTACGAAAATATAGTCGCAAATTTAAGACCATAATATAATATCTGTAGGTTCTTAATGAATTGATTAATTATCTTGCTTATTAAGTATTTTCACAACATTTTTTGTTTTGATTTTTTTAGTAAAGGTACTATTAAGTTTATTTTTTAGTAAATATACTATTAAGTTTATTTTTTAGTAAAGGTACTATTAAGTGTATTTTTTAGTAAATATACTATTAAGTTTATTTTTTAGTAAAGGTACTATTAAGTTTATTTTTTAGTAAAGGTACTATTAAGTTTATTTTTTAGTTAAGGTACTATTAAGTTTATTTTTTAGTAAACGTACTATTAAGTTTAATTTTTAATAAAGGTACTATTAAGTTTATTTTTTAGTAAATATACTATTAAGTTTATTTTTTAGTAAAGATACTATTAAGTTTATTTTTTAGTAAAGGTAAGATGTTAACTTAAAGAAGAATTGTAGAAGCTGGAGCAGGACCAGGATGAACAGTTTACCTTTCGCTTACTATTATTCTGTGGTAAAGGCACAGAAGAAATAATAGTAGTAGAAGAAATAGTAGTGTTTTTATTCTGTGGTAAAGGCACAAAAGAAATAATAGTACAAGTAGTAAAGGTGCGAATTTGTTCTGTGCTTATTTTATTTTCATTGCGAAATATAAATGGGGTCGTCTAAAAACATCGTATTCATATAGTTATACAGTTGGTCGTCCCGCTTTCTAGATATTTTGTCCTGAGTTTGATTTATAAATAAATGTGTTCTCAGTTGATACCTACTTTCTTTGAAAACAGCTGCTTAAGGAACACTTATAAATAAGTACGATATCTCAGGACATGCCACGGGATAGTTTTGAGAGATGAGACCTATTTATAAATACGATCCTGACGCCCAGTTTCTAAAACGATGATCAAAATTAATCTATGTTCAAGACACGTCATGATTGGTAGATTGTCACGTCACGTCAATTTTTCACCAATCATGAGACTTGTGAACTTTTAATCGTAGAAAAATTTAATCAACGTTGAACAATAAGTAAACACAGTTGTATTTACTTATTGTTCTCTATTACTACTTAAGTGGCGACCGCGTGCTGGAGGACGCAGCAGAGGCAGGCCCCCCACAAAAGATGGACCGACGACCTGAAAAAGGTGGCTACAGGCAGGCAGAACCGGTCGTTGGTGCGATCCTTGGGGGAGGCCTATGTCCAGCACTGGACGCGTGAAAGGCTGGTATGATGACTACTTGTTCGCTCAACAAGAGAGAGACAATGTTCTTAACCATCCATGGATTTTCTGTGCGGGTGCCGGGTCCATCGCGTGTATAGGAGGCAGGGAAGAGGCTGTTCCGAATTCAACTCTCCTCTTTACTGTGTTCACTACCCTCTCTCTCTACCCAACTATCTGGATGTCGAGCAACAACCCACAATCAACATATGTTGCTTTCCCCCTACCAGATTACCCTAGTCAGGTAGGGACATTTTAAAGGCGTTAAGATAGAAGACTTTAATAAGCGCCGGAGACCAAATGTACATGAGTGTTCGCCATTCCAGAGCTCAAAAGTCAAAGTCAAAAGTCAAGTTGGAGGAATACAAACTTGCCCCATAGTAAGCCATTCATCCTGTACTTCCAGGATTATCGCGTGAACTCTGTAGCCATGCTCTTCATCGTTTTTAAGAAAAGGTTAATAACATCTTTAACACATTCCTTTTTATTTCAAACCAACCCTCTCCTGCTGTGCGCCACTCATAAAATATTTATGAAACTGAAGTCTTGGCTCCATCTCAGAGGCCAATGAGTCTTTCAGGGCTCCCGAGAGTTGCTCAGGATTTATAACTATTAAATTCCAAGTACATCAGACCAGTAAGTCTTGAAATATTCATGCGGACAGGTAGACACCTTAGTCTGACTAAAATAATTCGATTTGAAAGTAAAAAATGTCCTTAAAAATGTAAATGTTCACGTTCTTTAACGTAACAAATAAACAATAGATTTATACTCGAGGCAGGTCCCAAGTAATTGTCAGTATCATCTCTTTTAAACAGTAGACAAACCAGAATACAAAGTATGTTTTACGGAACGTACGTCAAAGACAAAGGATGTTGGCTATTCTGCTTTGTGTCTGGACCTGACAACTGTTTTTGTTTTGGCAACAGACCTTTGTTACGGATGTTAACAAATATTATTATATGAGAAGGTAAAATTTATGGCTCCAATTTCATTAAATATTTGGAAATAGGTCTGGAATCTGGTATAGTAATACGATACTTATCTATTATTTTTAATTAGACATTCCATATACAACTATACAGGAGTTTTTTGAAAAAAAAAAATGTTAAACCCGGCTTCAGATTCTATACTAATATTATAAAGCTGAAGAGTTTGTTTGTTTGGTTGAACGCGCCCTTAGGAACTACTGGGTCGAATCAAAAATTTATTATAGTTTTGTATAGCCCATTTATCGAGAAAGGCTACGACTTAGTACTACATTGGCTACGACTTTAGGCTACATAACATCACGCTACAACGAATAGGAGCGGAGGAACAATGATGTTGCAAAAACGAGGAAGCGGATCAGCCAGTAATCAATTAAAGAAATGATTATTTGTTAGGTGAATAGTTGAATACCCAATATTTTACTATTTGCAATCTATAGTTAATGATCAATGTATTGGATTGCTTTATTATTTAAACAAACCTGTAGCTTGATCCCTATCTATAGTTACTTGCGATAGCGATTATAGTAAACACATGACCAAGCTATATATATATATAAATCAAAGACGAAGGATATTGGCTATTCTGATTTGTTGTCTGGGCCTGACAATAGATTTGTTTGTTTTGACAACAGACTAACAAACATTATAGAGCAGGTAAAGTTCATGGCTCCATGTTAAATGTTTTTTGGAAGTATCTGGTAGCGTTATATACTATTTTGTTTTTATTTGAAGTTCAAAGGTATTGTTTGTCTTAAAGATATATATCCAAATAAACAAATTAAAATATTTTGGCTTTCACAGTAGACATTTGGACCTTGGAGTCAGGATGCCAAATAATTATACAAAACTTTGACCCCCAGCGACCCAAGATCTGGCATTGCATTTTAAACAAAAGATATCAATAGCCATACAAAAAGGTAATGCCGTCAGCACCTTTGGGACCATGCCACAGGACAAACTTGAAGATTATTTCAATTTCATTTAGTTTTTTAGTTTAGAGTTGATACTAATTTACCTATATTATATGTATATCCTTATTATCATAAAATGATTTGATCGTCGTTCTAGAAACTGGGGGTGAGTGACCAATAATGGTGACCAAATTTATTAATTAAATCTATTAAATGTTTAGTGGTTTCCATTCATGGCAAAACAATAATTATAACGTATTCATTCAGTTTGTCATGGTCTGGGTGTTTATAAAACATAACATGTATTATATCGTTCCTGGTACACATAGTACAACCCTAGAGCTTAGTCTGTGATCAGGGCAATGTTCACATACAGCTCTATGTGTGAATAATTGTCCTACATATTTTTTGTTATTTTAAGAGGAGCATTTGATGAAGCTTTTCGATGCTCATGCTGTTTAACTGCAAAGTATTATCTCTCCCCGCGCATGAGCACAGTCGGTACACACTGGTTCAGAACAAGGTTTCTAACCTAACGCACTATTGACATACAAAGCAAATAGTGTTTCTGGTGATTACCACTCTAACATGAACGCAGAAAACTATGAAAAGTGGCTAAAAGAACGTCTAGTACCGAATCTTCCACCTAACTCTGTGGTTGTGCTTGATAATGCCTCATACCATAACGTTCAAAATGACAGAGCCCCAAATTCTAATTCCAAAAAAATATAAATGCAGAGAAGGCTGACAGAAAAAAATATAGCTTTTAATCAAGATATGAAAAAAATTGAACTGTATGATTTGATTAAAAAAAATAAAGAAAACTATATCTGTTACAAGATTGACGACATACTTCAGCCATATGGCATAAAAGTTCTTCGACTGCCACCATATCATCCTGAACTAAACCCCATAGAAAATGTGTGGGGAATTTAAAAAAATTATATTGCTTCACATAATATCGACCAAAATGTGGCGGAAATAATGAAACTCATAAATGAACGTTTAAGTCAAATTGATGAAGGGATGTGGGGTAATACTTGTCGACATGCACAAAAGAAAGAAGAAGAATACTATAGACATTTTGACATGGAGTCAGAATTCATAATTAACCTTGGTGAGAGCAGCGAATCCGAAAATTCATCATTTGATTTTTCAAATAGCGATTCAGAATAATGTTCAATAAATAAACATTAAATTACCAAATAACTGTTTTTTTTAAAAACCCATAAATAACTGTATTTGTACCCGACTGTACCTCTTGTCACGCACACAAAGACACTGTATATGTACAAGGTTTACCCACACATAGGGCCGCGCGCACAACTGAGTTGAACTATCTGTAACGCTACCATATTATATGTATGTAAACCTCCCCCCCGACCCTCAATAAGAGAAAGAGCACGTTTGAAATTATACCTAGTTACAATACAAATAGTTATAATATTTATGACCGCATACGTAGACTAGTGGTTGCGCCTTTAGCGTTGTATCCTGAGGTCGTGGGTTCGATACCCACACATGGCAAAAGCATATTAGTACCTTTTTCTGTACAGTTTGTCACGGTCTGGGTGTTTATAAAATATAATATGTATTATATGGTTGTTTCTGGTACACATAATACAAGCCTAGAGCTTAGTTTGTGACCAGGGGCAATGTGTGTAAATTGTCCTACATATTATTAAGAACATTTTGACATAAAACGACTTTCGGGTCATAACATTTTTAACATTATTGTTTTCTACCCTTAAACTTTAATGGATTTGATAAATAAAATGGACTCATTTTACAGTCACGACCTTTTGTATGGTAAATCTGTCATCAGACGCTCCTCTTAAGTGAGTAAAATTGAGGTGTTACTAAACGATTCCCCGAGAATGTTTTATATATAATTATTATAGGTACAACTTTAGCATTTATTTAGGTCAAGATAATACGTAAGACTGCCAAGAAAATGCAAACGGACGATTCCGATGCATTTGTCTCCTTTGCCATTTATCAAAAGTGCATTTAAAAATAAATGCGTACATTATGAGGACTAACGCTAAAAGATATATTGGGCTTTTGACTTTATGGAAGTCTTTGATGTTTAATTTACAAAAAAAAACAAATACACCAAATTTTTTAGTTGATTTTTGTCGGCCTCCGTAGACTAATGATTGCGGCACTTTGGCGTTGTATCCAGAGTTCTTGGGTTCGATTCCCAACCATGACAATATAATATTAGTACTTACACTACTTACGTACTTTTTCTGTACAGTTTGTCATAGTCTGGTTGTTTATGAAATACTAGCTGATCCCTCCGATTTCGACCGAAATCGGATCAAAAATGAAATATAGTACATTTTTCTCGCTGATATAGAGCTATTGGTGTTTTTTTTTTAAATATTAATATAGAATAGATAATAATAATCTGATTAGTATCATTGTTTCTGTTACATTGTATATTATTATGGTAAAGCCTAGAGCTAATTTATGACCAGCGGGCCCTACCCGGAAGCCACATGAAATACCGATGGACACGTCGTCGATCAATCGAAATCGAAAATAAAATGTAGGTATGTGATTTGACGTTTCTCGGCGATCGAATTCTACCCATAGACAATATTTCTATACACTTTTAATCATCGACGCGTCGATCGGTTTGTCGATGTAGCTTCCCGGGCCTTACAAAAAAGCCAATCGATAATCGTATCGAAATACCCATCGAAAGCGAAATGTATGGGAAATATTTTTATCGATCGATGCGGCGATTGTGTTCTTTGGACATGCCCCAGGGCACATTGCCCTGGGGCATGTCCATGGCATTTCTGGTGTAATGTCCTTTATATTATTAATTTAATTAAAATGTTTAATAAAGTTTTAATGAATACTCCCGTATTCTAAGTCGTGTTTTCCACTCCACTTTCACTTAAGGATAGTCTGTCTCATTCCACCAAATATCAAATCAAGAATGAGACAGACTATCCTTGAGTGAAAGTGGAGTGGATAACACGACTAACCCCCATATTCTAAATTTTATTCTCAGCTGCACTTTTCACTCAAGGATAGTATTCTTATTCTATCTTTCATGTAGGCTCCAACCATCGGTGTATTTAAACGTCTACTCACCACATTATCTGAATAAGTACATATTTTTCCTTTAGCATTTTGATGGTATTTACTATATGTATTATATTGACGACCTGAAAAAGGTCGCGGGAAGCGGATACAGGCAGCGCAGAACCGGTCGTTGTGGCGATCCTTGGGGGAGACCTATGTCCAGCAGTGGACGCGCGAAAGGCTGGCATGATGATGATGATTATATTGTATGATTTATATAAGTAGTATAATATGTATTGTGTGTATAAGTATTTACATGTGATATTTAAGTAGTTTATATACAATTCGCTATATGTCTTTTATATTGTTATTTTATTCGCTTTTGCACCCTATGCATCATCTTCCACTCTCTCAAAGGTTAGCTGGTAGAAAATGCCTAAGGCATTACGTTCGCCTATGTACAATTTTATTTTGTAATTTTGTGCAATAAAGTTTTTTAAATAAATGAAATAAATAAATATTTAGTGGAAAGAGACAGATGTTTCTTAAGTGGAAGTGGAGTACCCCGTATTCTAAATACTGGGGTACTCCACTTTCTTCTTAGAATACGGCGGACCAATGTAAACCGTATGAAACATGATTCTCGTCCCGAATTTGAGAGGATTTTCGCAAAATAAATCTGTAAATACAAATCCTGTACCTAATAGGATTAGCTAGCTCGAACCGAACGAATATTGAATTACGTGCAAAGAGATACTAAAGCTATTGAATACGAAAATATACCGTATTGTTTAGATTTTAAGGCTTAAAATTCTAGATTTAGCCATAAAATGTTATTGAAAAAATCAACCCTATAATGTACTACATGAATAAGAACGACCAATATAGTTTTATAGGTACCCCGAGACCGCCTCAGGGTACCTGGCGTTGGGGTGTTATTCCTATTTCATGTTAGGTGGTATTTCAAGTCTACACCAAACAAGTGGTCAGCTCGTCACAACAATAATTGTACATAGAATTATAAAATAAATACCATCACGGGTGCATAAATTATCATAAATTTTCAATAAATTATTTGTCAAGTAAAAAGTTAATACGTGGTGGCCTAGTTGGTTAGACCTTGGACTTAAAAACGCTTAGGTCCCTGGTTCGAATCCCGGTGTGTACCAATGAGTTTTTAATTAAAAAAATTATGTACATTTGTTTGACAACACCACTATAGTGCCTCGGAGAGCACGTTAAGCTGTCGGTCCCGGTTTCACTATACCAACTTGTGAAACTGTTTATAGATGGGTTATTGAGTCTATCCAAAACATCGCGACGAGCTAGCCACTTGTTCGGTGTAGACTCATACCATCGGCTACAAAGAGGTGGGATTAAAACCCCTCCGCTGGGTACCCTGGGGCCGTCTAGGCGGTCTCGGGCGCCGTAAGGCACCCGTGATGATATATATATATATATATATAAAGTTAATAAAAAAGTTATGCTAAATGCTTCAATGACACATTTACCAAGTTCACTCCACTATACATACTGTAATAAATTTATAAAAAGTTAAATTAATTCTAAGAACAAAAAAAAATATTTATTTTATCCGATATTTTTGATTAAGCTGTGAACCCAAATTATATAAAAATTTTTTTTAAAGATATTATCTTTTTTTTTTCAGTATTTTACATTTTGTTTATAAATTCCTTATCTGAAGAATCTGTAAAAACAAAAAAACAGACTACTTTGCCATCTAGTGGACTTCTTCGTCAAACTTCACTCTAAAATTAGTTTAGTTAATAGAGTTATTAGAAGAAACCACATAGAGGGCGTCTGTGTATAAGTAAATAATATATAATGACAAAATCCGTGAGGGGTGACTGGAACCTGGTTGGCTCAGTGATTGAGAATCTTGCCGCGAAAGTGAGGATCGTGGGTTTACATTATAGGTATTTATTAATTGTTATTTATAATCGTTGCATAATACAAAGGCGGACTTAATGCCGTTGGGCATTATCTGACAGTCAAACCTTCGGGACATTAGAACATTAAGTTTAGGTGTGCAATAAAAAATATATAGGTAATTAGTTTTAAGTAAGTATTAGTTAATATATTTATGTATAAGTAATAATATAATATATAATATGAATCTGGGACGCCACCTGTGTGGACACCCTTGCACCAAGTTATTCCCACGTCACTTCAAGATCCTCCGGTGCTGCAGCTTTGCTTGCCCAAAATAAAAAAATTGATAAATACAAGAAACATAGCTCCTCTTACGAATTTCTAGCGTTTTCGGTGGAAACCTTGGGACCGTGGTCACCAGATGCAATAAAATTTGGAAGTAATCTTGGAAAACTTTTAATTGATGCATCTGGGGACCATCGAGCTAGATCCTATTTTTTCCAACGAATATCGCTGGAAATTCAGAGGGGCAATGCTCTATGTATTTTGGGCACATGCGCAGCTACGGAGGATCTACAAGAAATTTTAAATTTATAATTTTTAACATTGTAAATATACAAATTTTAGTTATAATATGAATAATATAATAATAATAAAAAAACAGTCCCATATTGTCTTGGTATATGTATACCAGAAAGAACAATATAATACATATTATATTTTATAAACACCCAGACCATGACAAACTGTACAGAAAAACGTACTAATATTTATTTGCCAAGGGTGGAAATCGAACCCACGACCTCCGGATTCAACGCCAAAGGCGTAACCACTAGTCTACGGAGGCTGTAAATAAATACCTACATATATACTTATACGCTATACTAATACATGTGTACAATAACACTTATATACACAATATACTACATACCATATAATATACATATTAATACACTAGCTGTGCTCGGGACTTCGTCCGTGTGGGATAATTATTTTTTTATCATACAAACTTTCATCACCTATTTTATCCCCTTGGGGGTAGAATTTATCAAAATCCTTTCTTAGCGGATGCCTACGTCATAGCATCTACCTGCATGCCAAATTTCAGCCCGATCCGTCCAGTGGTTTGGGCTGTGCGTTGATAGATCACTATGTCAGTCAGTCACCTTTGAGTTATATATACATATTTAGATATACAGTATAATGACTACTTCGTCAGTTGCTGGAATTTATTTTAAAACTACTCATAAACCATTTTCTGAAAATTTATGAAGAGTAAAAATATATACATATAGGTAAGTACTTATATACCGCAATGAGTGACATGGTTAAGCTAGTACTTAATCTTAGGGTTTTCTTTACAGTACGGGACCTACGTAACGTGGGTGACCAAATGATGTAAACAAGTCGCAGTGAATTTTAACGATAAGCTGCTGACTGACTGACAAGGGCCGTTACTTTATATCTACCTCATGGTAATCATACGTACAGAGTCCATGAATGAGGTCAACCAATAAAATAAAACAACATTGATCTCTTACCAAGTATACTGGCTGAAAAATAGGCAGAATTTTCGTTACGAGTAGTGTTGCCAACTACATAAATACATAAATGCTAAAATGGGAAAAAAATATGGGATTTCTGATCAGCGGTGTAGCTAGGTAACCAAGGGCCCTGGGGCAAATCAAAAATGGGGCCCCACGGGTATCTAAACTGGTTTGGTTTTATCAAATTGATAAAACTGCCAACCCACAGAAATCATTTAGGGGAATTCCCTAGGTCTGTCTTGTTTAATATTTAATGGTGAAAAATACTTTAGTATTTATATTTCAAAACTGGCAACTTCAAAAAATAAAAATAAAAGATTTTCAACTTCTCGCCCTTGTCTATTCCGAAGCCATTAACCCGAGGCGTGTAAAATTGTGTTCGCTCTTTTAATAATTTTGTATTTTAAGTTTAAAGTGAATATAGATCAAAAATAATTCTGCATGACTTTCAAATTTCTCTCAACTGAGTTGCCATGATTAAAGTCGGGTCGCAACCTGTCATATTTATTTTTTAAATGGGAGAAATTTTCAAAAGTTCAGTTCGATCAAGATTTTCTGGTAAGGATTCGAGGGGCCCCGGGGCACTGCCCCGCCTAGCCCCTGGGTAGCTACGCCTCTGTTTCTGATTTTTATAAGGGACATTTAAATATTATTTTTTTTGTTGAACGGGTAAAAAAAAACTTATTTTTGTTGGATACTGTATATTACATACTAGTATTTAAGAATTTTTTTTTTTTTTTTTTTAAATGATTATTAAACAAAAGTTAATAAAGACATGGTCTCTTAACGCTTTTTGCAACTGTATGGGCGGTGGTAACAAGTCAGCGGGCCTATTCTACGAAATGAATTGGATATCAACTGCACGTCAAAGTTAAAATTTGAAAATATTTCCCATACAAAATGTGTCAAATTTTAACTTCCATACCTCGTTGATACACAATTTATTTAGTAGTGACTAGCAAAGTTATAGGGGCTTTCCTCCCACCGTGACTTCTGATAAGGCCTCAATATATATATATCTATGTCTTCACGGGTGCCTTACGACGCCCGAGACCGTCTAGACGGTCCCAGGGTACCCAGCGGAGGGTTTTTAATCCCACCTCGTCGTAGCCGATGGTATGAGTCTACCCCGAACAAGTGGCTAGCTCGTCGCGATGTTTTGGATAGACTCAATAACCCATCTATAAACAGTTTCACAAGTTGGTATAGTGAAACCGGGACCGACAGCTTAACGTGCTCTCCGAGGCACTATAGTGGTGTTGTCAAACAAATTTACATACATTTTTTAATTAAAAACTCATTGGTACACATCGGGATTCGAACCAGGGACCTTAGTGTTTTTAAGTTCAAGGTCTAACTAACTCGGCCACCACGTAACACGTAACACGGCCATGTAAGGCCTCAAATATTCGTTAGGCTGACCGACCAGTCTCGTTACCACCCCCCATACAGATGCAAATTCCGTTAAGTGACCTAGTCATGTTTCGGTTTTAGTCTGTGGGTTCTCCGGTTCTCAGGAGATTACAACATCGATTTCTTGTCGAGGTGGTAGTCCTTTCAGGTTGCGGTTACGAAATAGGTTGAATTGACGATAAGGCAGCGATTATATTAAAATATACTTTTTTTTTTTTTTAAATATACTCGTAATGCAATTTGTCGCCAGTCGTCACACATTTCGTAATCGCATCATTTAGCCGGCATAGTGGGAGCGATCAATATTGTTTAAGAACAATTATTGATCGACCCCATTGATGGACTTTGTAGGTCTGCTCACCACCAGGTAGATACAAAGTCACAAGCCGTGCTCCAATAAAAAAAAACTATGTTTAGTTTAGTAGAGATCAAAGTATGTAAAAGGTAGAGGAAAAAAAAACCACAGAAGTGAAGTAAATAAACCGCAATGAATGACAGCGATAAGCTACTGACTGACTGACTGACTCACCAAACTATATTGTTATCCTAATTATTCCTATACACTGCGTCATTTTATTAGGTACTTACGGTAAAATTATTTTTACAGTAAATTGATCCTTAAATCAAAGGGCATAGAGTGCATGCGGTTAAATTTAGCTAGCCGTTGACTGTACCTACCATTTTTGTTCAATGTTTATAAGATAATTGGAACCTTTGTGCTCTATTTGGTGGTGGAAACTGCCTTTAGACCAAACATATAATATATATTTATATGTGTGAAAAGACCTACAATGACCTACATGATATCTCCTAGTCGAAAAATAGACAGGACTGAGGCTCTACTATGGGTTTTCGAATTGTAGAAACGTAACGTATACGTGAGCAACAACCAATAGGATCGCTTTATTTAATCCTGTTACCAAAAATAAAGCGGATAATGTAATCGAACTCTGACATCTTAGAGTTTTGCATTCCCTTATGGCGATATACAGTGAATGTAGGCATTCGTGATGTAATATAATTCTTCCATCCTATAGTTTATCTGCATTCTCTTATGGCGGTGTGCAGTAAATATAGACATACGTGATGTTACATAATGATAATGTAATAGAACTCTGACATCTTATAGTTTTGCATTCCCTTATGGCGATATACAGTGAATGTAGGCATTCGTGATGGTACATATTGATGTAATATAATTCTTCCATCTTATAGTTTATCTGCATTACCTTATGGCGGTGTACAGTAAATGTAGACATACGTGATGTTACATAATGATAATGTAATAGAACTCTGACATCTTATAGTTTTGCATTCCCTTATGGCGATATACAGTAAATGTAGGAATTCGTGATGGTACATAATGATGTAATATAATTATTCCATCCTATAGTTTATATGCATTTTCTTAGGGCGGTGTGCAGTAAATATAGGCATACGTGATGTTACATAATGATAATGTAATAGATCTCTGACATCTTATAGTTTTGCATTCCCTTATGGCGATATACAGTGAATGTAGGCAATCGTGATGGTACATAATGATGTAATATAATTCTTCCATCCTATAGTTTATCTGCATTCTCTTATGGCGGTGTGCAGTAAATATAGACATACGTGATGTTAATAATGATAGTGTAATAGAACTCTGACATCTTATAGTTTTGCATTCCCTTATGGCGATATACAGTGAATGTAGGCATTCGTGATGGTACATAATGATGTAATATAATTCTTCCATCCTATAGTTTATCTGCATTACCTTATGGGGGTGTGCAGTAAATATAGACATACGTGATGTTAATAATGATAGTGTAATAGAACTCTGACATCTTATAGTTTTGCATTCCCTTATGGCGATATACAGTGAATGTAGGCATTCGTGATGGTACATAATGATGTAATATAATTCTTCCATCCTATAGTTTATCTGCATTCTCTTATGGCGGTGTGCAGTAAATATAGACATACGTGATGTTACATAATGATAATGTAATAGATCTCTGACATCTTATAGTTTTGCATTCCCTTATGGCGATATACAGTGAATGTAGGCAATCGTGATGGTACATAATGATGTAATATAATTCTTCCATCCTATAGTTTATCTGCATTCTCTTATGGCGGTGTGCAGTAAATATAGACATACGTGATGTTAATAATGATAGTGTAATAGAACTCTGACATCTTATAGTTTTGCATTCCCTTATGGCGATATACAGTGAATGTAGGCATTCGTGATGGTACATAATGATGTAATATAATTCTTCCATCCTATAGTTTATCTGCATTACCTTATGGGGGTGTGCAGTAAATATAGACATACGTGATGTTAATAATGATAGTGTAATAGAACTCTGACATCTTATAGTTTTGCATTCCCTTATGGCGATATACAGTGAATGTAGGCATTCGTGATGGTACATAATGATGTAATATAATTCTTCCATCCTATAGTTTATCTGCATTCTCTTATGGCGGTGTGCAGTAAATATATACATACGTGATGTTACATAATGATAATGTAATAGAACTCTGACATCTTATAGTTTTGCATTCCCTTATGGCGATATACAGTGAATGTAGGCATTCGTGATGGTACATAATGATGTAATAGAATTATTCCATCTTATAGTTTATCTGCATTCCCTTATGGCGATGTGCAGTGGATGTTGTCAACAAGGTTGATTATTTTCCAGCGCGCATCTAACATTGACCTTCGTTTGTTTATCGTAACTATAATCCTCTAGATTTATCTATATTATCTCAACGCATTGACATAATTATATCTTGACGTTCAAGCTCTTGGGTGACGGCTGATAATGACAAAGTACGGGCAATACTGCTGATAAAAAAAAACAAACAAGTTTTTGTTGTATTGTATTTTTTAGGGTACCGAATTTTTTTTTTTTTTTATTTAGGAAAAATACTTGTTAAAACTATTTTTTATACCGCTAATTCGTTATTTTTAGCTATAATAAAACCCATCTCAAAAGTTTTCGGGCTATTTTTTTTTAATCAATTTGCGATTGTATTTCATTATCTAAACAAAGTGATTAAAATAAATCAGTCGAGTCAGAAATTGTCGAATCTATTGTCTAAATGCGTCCATGCAATATATGCAAAGTATGTCTATACTGTATACCCATTCAATTTGGTCACCATCATTGATCAGTATTGGTCACCGAGTTAGATACGTATCGCTTTGGACACAAGCTATATAAACACCAGCACATTTAGTGCAAGGGCGTGCAATTGCATACAATTCGGTCATTCAACTTTTACAGAATGCTCTGAGTTTTCTAAGGTCGGATAAAATTTGTGGACAGTTACTTAACTTGGAAAATGTATATATAGTAATATATTGAATAGCTTTATCTAACCATT
The DNA here is from genome assembly GCA_947458855.1 of Monopis laevigella. Classification (NCBI taxonomy): domain Eukaryota; kingdom Metazoa; phylum Arthropoda; class Insecta; order Lepidoptera; family Tineidae; genus Monopis; species Monopis laevigella. Next base: position 10,015,831 of record OX381599.1, read on the forward strand.
AAAAAACGGTTCTACTAAATGGAGGGTCTTGTGCGAAACCCAAGCCGTTGAGAGTAACTCGCAACTATTTGGCTGCAGATCCCTAAATATCTTACAACCTGGCCAGAGAAAATATCTATAAAATAAAAAATATATTACGCAAATCGGATAAGTATTTATAAGCACACACATGGACAGAGAGAGAGATGTTCATTGGTTTGATAGAGAAGGTAATAAACGCAGAGGTGAAAACACTGCTGGAACTCTTCTTGTACCGGGCTTCTACCATACTGATTCAACATATTTGATAAAGACAGTTAATTGATCTTAGCTCTAAGAAATTTACTGTACTGATCTGCCGGGGCCATCATGTGGAATGTAGGTAGAGGAATGAATGCAGTGATCCAAACTTTGGGCCTCGAAGTATTGGAATATAAAGATTGATTGTGGCCAACTATATTTATTTATTTAAAATTCTTTATTGCACAAAATTGTACATAGGCGAGCTTAATGCCTTGGGCATTTTCTACCAGCTAACCTTTGAGAGAATGAAATATGATTAGGGTACAGAACTGTTTCGAAAAAAGAAATAGATAGATAGATAATGTTATCAATGATGCATAACAATACTTAAACTACTTAAATACTGTATATAATATAATACACACAATACACAAACATACATACACGTTTCGCCACACGTTTAAGTTTTCAGATAATGGGCTGATCTTATAGTCAGAGGAGAGAAGTACCACTGGCGAGCAGCAGACACCGTAAACGAATCTGAATATTTGGTACATGTGAAGGGATTTTCGGAAGGTTATTGTCAGAAGAACAGAGGGGAGAGGAATCACCAAGAAAAAGAAAACGAGTCTTAAGGTAAGAATAAGGTATTAGGGTTATATAGTATATTGTATAAAAAGGACAGCAGATGTACTGATCTACGAGACCGGATATTGAGCCACTTTAACTGTTTGCGGTATTCGGAAACATGGTCTACTTACGCAGGCCGAAGACAAAACGTGCACACTTTTAGGAAGCGTGCACGCCATCTTGTGTGAAAGCCATCTTGGCAGGATAAAATACTTTTCACTTCTCATACTCTGAAAGTGCTTATTTGTGCAGAATATAGGCTGCACGAAATCGAATTTTGTGCACAAGTACATTAACGCATCTACTCATAAATGTATCTATATTAAGGCAAAGAAAATGAGCCATACAGCCAAATACAATAAGAAGTTCATAGATAGAATTTGTTATTTTATATTATTTACTTAAATTTATTTGCCTTATGTGTTTTTTAAGACATAAAAACAATTTCCTTCAGTATTCAAAACTGTACTAATTTTACTTTGAATTTTAATTAAAGAAATGTTATGTTATACTACTGTTTTATTTCCTGGCAATCGAAGTAACTCCACAAAACCATTTTATCTTCGATATTACTATTATTTACTATCAGAAAAGTTTCGGATAAAAATGGTTCGTTTTGTGCACTTGTTGTAAAATCTACTATGATTGTTTCATATCGCCTTTTCCGTTATGAAAACCAAGGCCTCGATCATGAACAGAAACTAGAGGTAAGTTATAAGGCCGACTGTACATAACTAGTAAATGTTTTTTTTTAATATCTTGTTTGACAACACCACTATAGTGCCTCGGAGAGCACGTTAAGCTGTTTATAGATGGGTTACTGAGTCTATTCAAAACATCGCGACGAGCTAGCACTTGTTCCGTGTAGGCTTATACCATCGGCTATGACGAGGTGGGATTAAAATACCTCCGCTGGGTACCCTGGGGTTGTTTAGGCGGTCTCGGGCGCCGTAAGGCACCCGTGATGATATGATATCGTGCGATGAGGTCGAGAGCCTATAGAACCAATTTACACACATATGGTACACATAGTACAAGCCTAGAGCTTAGTTTGTGACCAGAGCAATATGTGTTACCTAATAAAATTGTCCGTAGTATATCTAAAAAAAATCAACTATCGACTTTCCCGTTATAAAAAAAGGCCTTAATTATAAAAGGACACTACATGTTAGTTATAAGGCCGACTGTACATAACTAGTAAATTAAAAATATACCACCACGGGTGCCTTTTTAGCTCCCGAGAACCGTTTAAACGGCCTCAGGGTATCCAGCGGAGGTAACCCGTCCTCATTTTGGCGATGGTATTCGGACGCAACATCTAACAAGTGGCGAGCTTGTTGCAGTGTTTAAGATATATAGCCTCGTTGTATAAAGCGGTCACCCATCCCAGGTCCGGCCATGTTGTCACCTGCTTAACCTTAACTAGTAAATTATTTTTTATAATATAACCATGGTGTTAAGATTGGAAGCCGATAGAAATAATCTTGACAAAATACTTGCAGTAAAAAGTGATTTGTCGGTTTTTGCGTTATCAAATAAGGCCTTGATCATAAAAGGAAACGACATGTTTGTTATAAGTCCGACTGTACATAATTTATATAATATAACCATCGTGTTAAGATTGGAAGCCGATGAAATTAATCTTGACAAAATACTTGCAGTAAAAAGTCAGCTGTCGGTTTTTGCCTTGATCATGAAAGGAAACGACAAGTTTGTTATGAGGCCGACTGTACATAACTAGTAAATTAATTTATATAATATAACCATCGTGTTAAGATTGGAAGCCGATATAAATAATCTTGACAAAATACTTGCAGTAAAAAGTAAGCTGTCGGCTTTTCCGTTATGAAATAAGGCCTTGATCATGAAAGGAAACGACAAGTTTGTTATAAGGCCGACGGTACATAACTAATAAATGAATTTATATAACGATCGTGTTATGGATGTGAGCCGACGATGTTTATCACGTCGGCAGGACAAAATACTTGATTGGTTTGGCCTTGGTATTAACATCTTCAGCTTATCTCGGACCATTTGATAGTTTACTATTACTTACGCTCAAATCTGATTCAAGGAATAATAGAATTTAATCGGTTCAAAAAGTATTTACTATCTGCTTAAATTTTACTAAAAATATTAATTACTTAAAGTTTTAACAGTAAAAAATTTTTTAAAGTGAAAATTAGACGGTAGTGCGGGATTTCCGTGACTTAGCACAGGGATCCCAACATTCAAATAATGTAAAAAATATTTTTGTAAATAAAAAAAATGGTTATGTGATTGTTTTTTTAAACTTTGAGAAGTTTTTTGAACCTAACAAAAACTGACCAACAGTCTGAAAATAAGAAATAATAATATATGTATGACAATTTACACATATTGCTCTGGTCACAAACTAAACTCTAGGCTTGTACTATGTAGCAGAAACAACGATATAATACGTGCAATGTAAGTTGTTAATACAATTTTAATAGTCCATGTTTCACCCGAGAGCATGTAAACATTTTCAGAGGTAGGACATACCTACCTATCAACGTGTTAATCAAACAATGTAATTCAATACAATCAATACATAGTTATTGTAGTGAAATTTACACTTCACTCAACCAAGTTTTGTCAAACTTGATAAATCACTTTCTTGACCGATTATGATAATTTGATCTTTTTATTTCCGTATGGTCAAAAAGCTCTAGAAATGCGAAAAATCTCCAGGGTTTCCATTTTGTAATTTTTTTTAATCATAAGTCTTTCTTATATTAAAATATATTTAATAATAAAATATTAATATTACATATATAACACAATTTAAGGTGCTGGAAATGTACTTATAACACTAGCTATGTTGCCACGCTGAATAGCTATGGAGACTTTCTGTTGAAACATGAGATTTAACTTTGGTTCTCTATTTAAGTTATTTTTTTCCTTTTGAAGATATTGGTGTTTTGGCGGCCGTCGACCATGAGCCCATGGCCTCAATGACTAATGGCACAAACGAAAAATTATTTGAAATCTAGCTATATTTTCGTATTTCTTTGACAGCATAAGTCTCTGAAGCAAATCCAGCAACATTACTAGACCCAGAAACATAAGTTGGCGCTAGAGTGTCTACACATGCTGCATCCCAAAGAAGGCATTTACCGTTTTCCCGTGGGATAAGCGACATACCGTCGACGCATTTCCGACATTTCGGCTTAAACATCTTGGTTCTAAACAAGCCGGGATTTCGGCAGCTAATAATGCCGATTTGATGATGGAATTGAGAGCTGCATGTCTTGACACTCTTCTTGCTGACTGTGAACAACTTAATCCATGGAGGCCATTAGATTGTATTTGACTTTAAGAATTGCAAATATGGGGCGAATGCGAAAGTAATTATTAACAAAAAAGTGTCCAGACGGCACTTTTTGGAGAAGGAGTTGCTCCACATAACTAGTGTTATGGGTACCTTTCCAGCACCTTAAATTTTGTTATAAATAAAATAAATATCATCACGGGTGCCTATTTGGCTCCCGAGAACCGTTTAAACGGCCTCAGGGTCCCAGCGGAGGAATTAACCCGTCCTCATTTCGCCGATGGTATTCGGAGGCAACACCTAACAAGTGGCGAGCTTGTTGCGGTGTTTATGATGAAATTGAAATTTTGTTATATGTAAATATTAATATTTTATTCTTATAATTATTTTAATATTTATGAGTAAAAAAAAATACAAAATGGAAACCCTTCGCAGGCGAGAGTTTTTGCATTTGTTGAGAATGCGTCAACAAAAAAAACAAATTATCAAAGTTGGTCAAGAAAGTGATTTATCAAGTTTGACAATCCCGTGTCATCAAATATCACCAAGGTTCATTAAGTGTAAATTTCACTACAATAAAAGTGAATATCATCCTTATTGGTTTATGATTTGCAAATGAAAGTGAACCATCGGGTGGTAGACCAGAATTTGGACCGACATACATTTAACTATTTTATCAATTAATTCATTGACGTCTCTTAAATCTATTTATAGTGTCAAATAATAATAGAAAATAAAGATATAAAAACAACAATGCCAAGACTGTTAAATATACATTAAATACTAAATTTCAACGAATACTAAAAATAACCTTAAGCATGCCACTTATGTTACTTAATCAAATAATCATTATTAAAATAGGTTTTTATTTTATTTTATTGGAGCACGACATGTGACTTTGTATCTACCTGGTGGTGAGCAGACCTACAAAGTCCATAAATGTGATCAATCAATAATTGTTCTTAAACAATATTGATCGCTCCCACTATGCCGGCTAAATGATGCGATTACGAAATGGAGGGTGACAATGGCGCATTGCATTACGAGTATATTTTAATATACTCGCTGCCTTATCCAATCAATAGTCAATTTAACTATGCATTTAGTAACCGCACCCTGAAAGGAGACTACCACCTCGACAAGAAATCGATTCAGTAGTCTCCTGAAAACGGTGAACCCACAGACTAAAACCGAAACATGACTAGGTCACTTGACGGTTTTGGCATCTGTATGGGCCCACCGCCCATAGACACGAGACCGATCGGTCGGTACTAAAAAAAATATAATGTATAATGTTAGATGCTTTTTCGATTAAAAGCATGAGGCTAAAAAAACGCCGGCGCACGGACGGGCACGGTTTTTACTAGAGATGAAACGGATATCCGGTAACTATCCGGTATCCGGCCTATCCGGTCTTGGTTTCACTATCCGGCCGGATCGGATAGTAATTCAATATCCTGCCGGATTCCGGATAGTAAAATTGAATAAAATATCATTACTTTACATAGGTAAATCATACATTTTAATAAGTTATAAGACACCGTTTATTTTTATAATTGCACATATTTTTTTATTATTATAATTTAGTACACAAAATTAACAAGTGGCAAATTGTGTTGAATGAATACCAAATTTTCCGCATATGTTGGTAAGAGGCGACTCCTCTTAACTTCGTACACCAGACCAGCTTCTGACAACACCCGAACGCGCCCGAATATTAACAATCTCGTTCACCGCGCTTATATTCAAATCAACTGATTGCATTATGTAAAGGGCCGAATATTCGGCAGCCGGATATCCGGCTATCCGGCCTCGCAGCTTGCCGATTAACCGGTATCCGGCCAAACCACTATCCGTTTCATCTCTATTTTACCTTCATGATTAAAAGTAAGAGTAGTTTATATTTAAATATTTAACATATCAATATAATTGTATATTGTTCATATACCTATCACCGTTTATTCCCTCCGGAATTTGGTTAAGGCGAGGTGAGTTCAGAGATTGCGTCTATAGATCCGATGTTTTCAAGAAAGTGACTGTAGACGACCAGAAAAAATATTTTCTTAATCTGGAGGATATTTGTGATATAAATGCTAAGTCAGAAACGTAAAATAAAATTGTTTGGTAGAAATAAATCGTGAAAATAGCTCTGAAATTTTCTTTTTACGGATTTTATAACATTACTAAATATGTTTAAAAATTTTTTTTGGTTTATAAAAGTGTATATGATAAATAAAAAGAAGATTGTTAATTCATATTTTACATTTTTTAATTTTTTATGTAGTTTTTCTTAAATTAATAAGTATTTAAACGCATTGTGACTTACAACATTTTGTTTTCGTGTGACTTTTGGTAGTCTACGCTGTTTACGTTCATCAGAAACCGTACTTATAACGCTTTTATCTCAGTAAAAATAGGAAAGTATATACAAATACGTAATTTCACGAGCATACTTCGCCTTAAGTCCAAATAAATAAAATTATTAATTAACAAATTTCTAATAGTGTGAGTCGGTTGTCGCATAGCCGTGAGTGCCAGTGTTCTCGGCATGTATTTCCCTTCTGTACTTCTAGAGCTATTCTTTGTGTAAAGAATGCCCTGGACTCTTGGCTTCCGGATATTTTTCTAAATAGCTTACCATTTTTTTTTATACAATAAATTTAAATTTAAAAAAAATCTAAAATATTACAAGAATTTTGGCTATATATGCTAATAGACAGTTCAAAATAACAAATTCATTAAAAAAGAACAGACCATCCAAATAATATCTATCGTAATTAAGGATGTATACAAATGTAATAATAAATTACTAGAGTAAAAAAAGAAATACCTAAAACGCCCCGCTGCCATTTAGTATAAAACTTTACTCTAATATGGAGTAGGTAATTACAATAATGCACTCGAATAAGAGCGTTGATAGGTAAAATGTAATAACACATTTCGTTAGGGGTGACTGGTTGGATCAGTGGTTCAGTAGGTACCTTGCCGCTACAGCAATGGTCGTAGATTCTAGTACCTATTTATTTATTTTTTATTTAAAATTCTTTATTGCACTAAAAGGTTTGTACAGAGGCGAGCTTAATGCTTAGGCATAGCTAACCTTTAGGTGACTGAAAATTGTAATATAGGATGCACAGAGTAATGTAAATAGAAATCAAAATACATACTACATATACATCGTGTCGCGCATACTAGGATGTTTTAATTGCAATTTAATCTTTATATCAAATGACTTGTGACCTTACATCCACCTAGTGGTAAATGGCAATGTGAAGTCCAAGAATGTTTTCAATCAAGAATAACAATTATGCTACATTTGGTTGAGTTCACTATGTCTCTGCTTGTGATACTTATTCACGCCTCGCTTAAACGACTCCAGATTAAAGGGAGAAGGAAAAACGCACGCAGGCGAAGTAGGTAATCCACTTTTCAATATGTTTAAATTTTCGAATAATGTGAGTGTCTCTTATATATAGAAGTCTCCTTTCAGGGTGCAGTTACAGGGTGGTCACTTTTTTCGGATACGTATTTCCCTGACTTTTCCAGATTTTCCAGTCACTTTTTTTTAGATTTTCCCTGACCTTAATGAGCTTCAAAAAGAAAAGAAAATATTCCAAAAATATATTATTTGTTTTTTTAAATTGATTTTTGGAAAAAAAAAAGTATTTGTAAAATAATTTTTTAGCAATAATTTCAGAAAATATGGAACAAATAATATATTTCACATTCTTAAAAAAATAAGCATATTTGTGTGTGTTTTCCAGAAAGTGGCCAACCTGGGTTACGTAAAGGGCTGAATTGTATAAACGAAAAGGCAGCGAGGATATTAAAATAGACTCGCGATCAATGTTGTTTGACAATAACATTTATTGACCCCATTCAAACTTTGTAGGTCTGGTCACCACCAGGTAAAGGACAAAGTGACATGCCTTGCTAAAAAATAATTTAAAAAACTTGGTAACACTGTTTATGGATAGAGTATTTTGCAAGGTGTTTTTTTTTTATTTAGCTCGACATGTGACTGTATATCCTTGATTTTCTTCTATTACCAAAATTTGTAAACAAATTAAAATTAAGTTTAACGAACATTGCAGACTCCATTATGCAAATACTGGCAAAGTTAACATTTTTAGAGATATTTTTAATACACAAATAAAATTAGGTATTAATATAACAATATGTCCAACACGTGATATTTTTCACAACTTAAATAATTATCTCTACAATTTTTGTGGTCACATTTGTTTCCTGCGGCAATATAATATGTTTCTTTTAAACGTTACCTTTAAAAGAAACAGACAAAATAACGAAATCGTTTATGTACAATTTTCACCTCAATAAATGCTAAAAACCTTTGGACAAAATAACGAAATCGTTTATGTTCAATTGTCACCTCAATAAATGCTAAAAACCTTTGGCCAAAATAACGAAATCGTTTATGTTCAATTGTCACCTCAATAAATGCTAAAAACCTTTGGACAAAATAACATAATCGTTTATGTACAATTGTCACCTCAATAAATGCTAAAAACCTTTGGACAAAATAACATAATCGTTTATGTACAATTGTCACCTCAATAAATGCTAAAAACCTTTGGACAAAATAACGAAATCGTTTATGTACAATTGTCACCTCAATAAATGCTAAAAACCTTTGGACAAAATAACATAATCGTTTATGTACAATTGTCACCTCAATAAATGCTAAAAACCTTTGGACAAAATAACATAATCGTTTATGTACAATTGTCACCTCAATAAATGCTAAAAACCTTTGGACAAAATAACGAAATCGTTTATGTACAATTGTCACCTCAATAAATGCTAAAAACCTTTGGACAAAATAACATAATCGTTTATGTACAATTGTCACCTCAATAAATGCTAAAAACCTTTGGACAAAATAACGAAATCCTTTATGTACAATTGTCACCTCACGAAATGCCAAATACTTTTTGACAAAATGACGAAATCCTATAGTACCATTGTCAACTCACGAAATGGCAAAAACTGTTTGATAAAATAACGAAATCCTTTATGTACAATTGTCACTTCACGAAATGCCAAATACTTTTTGACAAAATGACGAAATCCTATATGTACCATTGTCAACTCACGAAATGGCAAAAATTATTTGATATAATAACGAAATCCTTTATGTACAATTGTCACCTCACGAAATGCCAAAAAAACTCAAAGCAATAGCACCTGTAAGACAAGGGTATAAAGTGATTGCCCACTTTAGTTATTGTTGTTGCTGATTGTTCAATGTCATTTTTAAGAGCAAGATTTTTATTTTTATTAGAATTAAAGAATTTATTTATTTTGACAAGCTACGTATCCGTTATAAGAAACAGAACGTGTGGCATGACAAAAAACGCCAATATTTTAAAAGGCTTATAGCAGGAATTGTGTAAATCCTTTCTTAGGTGGGATGAAGGTCTCTATAACTTCGTTAGGCCGACCGAACGGTCTCGTTACCACCGCCCATGCCCCATACAGATATACAAAAGCCGTCGAGTGGCCTAGTCATATTTCGGTTTAGTCAGTTTCGGTTTATGGTCGAGGTGGTAGTCTCTTCTTTCAGGGTGCGGTTGCTTTAATAACAGTTGATTTGACGATAAAGCAGCGAGGATATTGTGTAGATAGATATCATCTATAGCGAATTCGTATTTGTCGCCGCCTATTTCGTAACCGCATCATTTAGCCATAGTGGAAGCGATCAATGATGTTAAACATGTATTGATCGATTTTGTAGGTCTGCTTACAGTCAGGTAGATAAAAAGTCACATGCCGTGTTCCAGTAAAAAAAAAACGCCACTCGTATTTATCACCTTACGCATCTTTCATGTCAATTTACAAACAATATTTAACCCAAATAAAAAATGTTTCTGTGGGTTTTAATTTTCCCAAAATAATTATTTTTTACTGTAAAATAATCATTTGTTCTGTTTTTAAAATAACGCTCACTTCAATACGAAATTTGTTTTTTTGTAGATACTTAGTTTATTTGACAGAACCTACCTACCATAGTATAATAGATTTATTATCCACTGTGGTGTCTGTGACAGTACCTACCGTGCCGCAGCGCGTGACTATACTTTGAGGTGCCTAAATATTTCCAACGGGTAGTAGTAGGTAAGTACCTGCGCTATATAGATTTATTAAAAATTTCCCTGAATAAAGGAAAGTTTCAGTAGGTTCCTACTGAAAATTAAAGTTTACTAAATTTTTTTTTAAGACTTTTGTATTCACCTATACCTATATAAGAATTAGTTAGAGGTAAGGTCATACCTATGTTCTTATTTACTTACGGAACAATCACAATTTTCTGTTATTAAAGATAATGCATGCATGTAAAAGAGCGAATGTCTTTTTAACAATAACAAAAACACCTTTTTTTTACTCCCAAATTAAAAAAAAGGTAGGCGAGTAGTTTATAGGTATCTACTTTGTAAAGAACAAAAACTACTTACCCTTCTGTTATAAAATATATTTTTATATCAACCCCAAAATAATATTGTCTTCCTTAACACGAACACTTGTTCAATAACGACTGATAGGTAAATCGAAACACTATAATTTTAACAAAAACACTAACACCACTAAAAGAACTTCATTTTAAAACAAAAACCTAAAGTTTTTATTCAAAGAATTACACTTATTTTAATGATAACAACTCGCGGTTCTATTTTAATCGGAGCGCTAAAGGACACGAACGCTCACTTCGATTGCGGGACGCGGACTGAAAGGCTTTGAGGTTAGCCGGGCCAATTGCGAGGTCTGGCTGAATACCCCCACTCCCCCGCCCGGGAAAATCCGATGAAAATTGTGTCAAAGATCAGACATTTTAAGGAGTTAAACTGGAGGTAAAATTTTGGCTTAAAATCATTTGTCTTTGTTGTGTTATGTATGTATCTCTCTACAATAGCGGAAGGAATAATGTGGCCAAAGATAAATAGGGTTTCGACTTAAAAACACTTCGAGTGATACAAGTTTCCAATAATAATAATAACATGAAGAACAGTAAACACATATTACCCTGGTCACAAACTGAGCTCTAGGTTTGTACTATGTGTACCAGAAGCAACGATACAATACATAAAGATATAAATAAATATCATCAGACGACCTCAGGGCACCCAGCGGAGGGGTTTTTAATCCCATCTCGTCGTAGCCGGTGGTGTGAGTCTAAACCGAACAAGTGGCCAGCTCGTCGCGATGTTTGGATATATAGACTCAATAACCCATCTTTAGACTGTTTCACAAGTTGGTATAGGTAAACTGGGACCGACGGACACATGCCGTGCTCCAATAAAATATATGGCGTCCGAGACCGCTTCTAAGTTGTCAGCTGTGGGGATTTATTCTCACCACGTCGTAGCCGATAGTATTCTGAGATTACACCCAACAAGTGTACAGCTTATCGCCTAGTATCAGTCACAACGATCTTTCATCATTGTTAAAATTATATCTATTTTTTTTTTCGTAAAGTCCAGCACCCTAAGCATATTTCACTCTCTTAAGGTTAGCTGGTAGAAAATGCCTAAGGCTTTAAGCTCGCCTATGTACAATTTTGTGCAATAAAGAATTTGAAATAAATTTAAATAAATCTCGCCCTAGCAATGTTATAGAGAATCTCGCCATCCCATGATCCCAACCAAAATAATTATTATAATAAAATTGATGCAAGATTATTTTTTTGTATACGTGGTGGCCAAGTTGGTTAGACCTTAGACTTAAAAACACTTAGGTCCCTTGTTCCAACCCCGATGTGTACCAATTAGTTTTTAATCTAAAAAAATATGTTCATTTGTTTAACAACACCATTATAGTGCCTCGGAGAGCACGATAAGCTGTTCAATCCCAGTTTCACTATACCAACTTGTGAAATGTTTATACATGAAATATATATATGAAATGTATATAGGTTATTGAGTCTATCCAAACATCGCGACGAGCTAGCAACTTGTTCGGTGTAGACATCGGCTACGACGAGTTGGGATTAAAAACCTCTCCGCTGTTTAACAACACCATTATAGTGCCTCGGAGAGCACGATAAGCTGTTCAATCCCAGTTTCACTATACCAACTTGTGAAATGTTTATATATAGGTTATTGAGTCTATCCAAACATCGCGACGAGCTAGCAACTTGTTCGGTGTAGACATCGGCTACGACGAGGTGGGATTAAAAACCTCTCCGCTGGGTACCTACCTACCCAGGTAGCATTTTGACGTCCCTATGGCGTCAATTACGTCGAGAATGACACTAAGTTGACGTCATAGGGACGTCATAATTCTACCTGGGCAGCCTTAGGCCGTCTAGGCGGTCTCGGGCGCCGTAAGGCACCCGTGATGATATTTATTGATTTATTATTTTTATGACAAAGATGTTTATTTCCTGTCGCATTTAGTTATATAAAACCCAACATGGCGGCGTTAATTGAAATTCAAATTTATTCACTAATTAAGGCTTACATTGTTTACGTAACGGGATGACGTCATATTCCCAAAATAAACAACGATAATAATACATACTCGTAACTATCTGTAATAATACTAACTGCTAGTCCCGGCTTTGCACGGGTGTACTAATGAATAAAATGTTCTGTCTCACTCTGCAGTCATTCACTTTTTATATGGAGGTTTTTTTACCTTTTCCATACGAGAACTTTTTGGGTTTCATGAAAATTTGATCATTGGTTTCGGAACTCATAGAGTACAAACATTGATTTTTATTTATAGAGAAGATATTGAGTAGAAACGAGTATATTTAAAAAAATAAAAAATAACATCACGGGTGCCTATTTGGCTCTCGAGAAATGGGTACCCTGAGGCCATTTAAACGGCCTCAGGGTACCCAGCGGAGGGATAAACCCGTCCTCGGAGGCAACACCTAACAAGTAGTGAGCTTGTTGCGGTGTTTATGATGGCCTCGCTGTATAAAGCGGTCACCCATCCCAGGTCCGGCCTTGTTGTCATCTGCTTAACCTTGTTATCAGTTGCGCAGTGACTGAACCACTAGGTGGGGCCACTTTTTTTTTAAATATCAATTTATTTAGTAAAATATCAAAGTTAGTAAAATTCTTTAGTAAATAATAGAAATATACCTATAAGTTAATATCTGTCAAATAAAAGTGATCTTCTTTAAAGACTCGATAAGTGTTTATGAATAAGTCCATAAGTCTATCAAGAGCCCTAGTCAAAAATATTTATTTCGTGTACAGGCATTAATGAAAAGACAAAAAAATTAACAAAAATTAAGGTTTAAGTATGCACTTGGTTAGGTCGCAATTCTTCCCACACATACATACAGACAAATGTTGTAAATATTTAAGAGGAGGCACTATAAATTTTAGTCTTATTTGCTTATATCTGCAGAGGCAAGCACACATCTATTTATTAACACACTTCAACTTAAGTTTTTTCAGACCTTCCTCTCTCCATGTCTTAACCAAAAACCTAATTGGAAAACATTTTTTCGATACTTTTTCTATTTTAAAATGATGCCTTTTTAATGTATAAAGACATTTTTCTTCTAAACGGGTTGAGTTTTAAGTCTAAAATAAATACACCTCACAAGAAAATACAGTTTATAATCCACTACTAAACGAAATTTTACCTAAATAAATTATTAAGTATGTTATAGACAAAATTAGTATTGTGGCTTACGACATTTTTATTGATTGAAAATTGTTTGCGCGATTTTCAATCTTGCGGAGCAGATCCAAGAGCTATAATAAGTAATTATATGACCCCGTTGACCAGTCCCGCCTAGTGTGCCGATGCGTACGGACGTGTATCTCTCGTGCTGCCGGGGCTACTAAAGATTTACGTAATTAATTTGACCATGTATAAACCTTACAAGTCCTTGAATTATAGAAAAAATACTTTTAATCAAAATAATATTATTATTTTTTAGTTTTAGGAATAAATTTGAGTTTTCGAATCTGGAACAAGGAAAACCAGAGTCACCGCGAAACAACATCGATTTTTTTTATCGGTTACCTATAACTTTTTTATTTATTTTTTTGACAACATAGAGAAGCCACATATATAGGGGTAACCGCGACAGTCGTTTGACGTTTTTTATAGGAATTATTTTTGACCGCCTCCGTAGACTGGTTGCGACTTTTGTGTAATATCCAAAGGTCGTGGTTCGATTCCCACCCATGACAAAAAAATAATAGTACAGTTTGTCATGGTCTGGGTGTTTATATATAATATGTATAATATTGTTGTTTCTGATACATATAGTAACTTAGTTTGTGACCAGAGAAATATGTGTAAATTGTCCTACATATTATTATTAAATATTTTTGGTTCCGGTCGCAACGACAGTAGTCAATGATCATCAAGTATGAATGTTACTTTTTTTTTTTTGACATTGGACACGTTATATAGGTTTTTGTGTGAGCCAAGCACGAATTTGAGGTCCATTTAAAAATCCAAGATGGCGGCCTCAACTTTTTTTTTTAATTCGACATGGGACTCTTTATATAGGTTTTTGGGTGAGCCGAGCACGAATTTGAGGTCCATTTTAAAATCCAAGATGGCGACCTTAACTTTATTTTTAAAAATCGACATGGTACTCGTTATATATGTTTTTGGGTGTGCCGAGCACGAATTTGAGGTCCATTTTAAAATCCAAGATGGCGGCCTCAACTTTATTTTTAAAAATCGACATTGTACTCGTTATATATATTTTTGGGTGTGCCGAGCACGAATTTGAGGTCCATTTTAAAATCCAAGATGGCGGCCTCAACTTTATTTTTAAAAATCGACATGGGACTCGTTATATAGGTTTTTGGGTGTGCAGAGCACCAATTTGAGGTCCATTTTAAAATCCAAGATGGCGGCTTGAACTTTATTTTAAAAAATCGACATGGGACTCGTTATACGGTTATACATTGCCTAATACTGATGTATTTTTGTTTGGTACCAATAAAAAAAAAAAAAAAAAAAAAAAAACTGCATGGGACTCGTTATATATATTTTTGGGTGTGCCAAGCACGAATTTGAGGTCCATTTTAAAATCCAAGATGGCGGCCTCAACTTTATTTTTAAAAATCGACATGGGACTCGTTATATAGGTTGTTGGGTGAGCCGAGCACGAATTTGAGGTCCATTTTAAAATCCAAGATCGCGGCCTCAACTTTATTTTCAAAAATCGACATTGTACTCGTTATATATATTTTTGGGTGTGCCGAGCACGAATTTGAGGTCCATTTTAAATTCCAAGATGGCGGCCTCAACTTTATTTTTAAAAATCGACATTGTACTCGTTATATATATTTTTGGGTGTGCCGAGCACGAATTTGAGGTCCATTTTAAAATCCAAGATGGCGGCCTCAACTTTATTTTTTAAAATCGACATGGGACTCGTTATATAGGTTTTTGGGTGTGCAGAGTACGAATTTGAGGTCCATTTTAAAATCCAAGATGGCGGCTTCAACTTTATTGTAAAAAATCGACATGGGACTCGTTATATATGTTTTTGGGTGTGCCGAGCACGAATTTGAGGTGTATTTTAAAATCCAAGATGGTGGCCTCAACTTTATTTTTAAAAATCGCCATGGAACTCGTTATTTAGGTTTTTGGGTGTGCCGAGCACGAATTTGAGGTCCATTTTAAAATCCAAGATGGCGACATTAACTTTATTTTTAAAAATCGACATGGTACTCGTTATATATGTTTTTGGGTGTGCCGAGCACGAATTTGAGGTCCATTTTAAAATCCAAGATGGCGACCTTAACTTTATTTTTAAAAATCGACATGGTACTCGTTATACATGTTTTTGGGTGTGCCGAGCACGAATTTGAGGTCCATTTTAAAATCCAAGATGGCGGCCTCAACTTTATTTTTAAAAATCGACATGGGACTCGTTATATATGTTTTTGGGTGTGCCGAGCACGAATTTGAGGTGTATTTTAAAATCCAAGATGGTGGCATCAACTTTATTTTTAAAAATCGACATGGAACTCGTTATATAGGTTTTTGTGTGAGCCAAGCACGAATTTGAGGTCCATTTAAAAATCCAAGATGGCGGCCTCAACTTTATTTTTTAAAACCGACATGGGACTCGTTATATATATTTTTGGGTGTGCCGAGCACGAATTTGAGGTCTATTTTAAAATCTAAAATGGCGACCTCAAGTTTATTTCTAAAATTCGACATGGGACATGGACGATTTTTAAAAATAAAGTTGAGGCCGCTATCTTGGTTTCTAAAATGGACCTCAAATTCGTGCTCGGTACACCCAAAAACCTATATAACGAGTCCCATGTCGAATTTTAGAAATAAACTTGAGATCGCCATCTTGGATTTTAAAATGGAGCTCAAATTCGTGCTCGGCACACCCAAAAATATATATAACGAGTCCCATGTCGATTTTTAAAAATAAAGTTGACGCCGCCATCTTGGATTTTAAAATGGACCTCAAATTCGTGCTCGGAACACCCAAAAATATATATAACGAGTCCCATATCGATTTTTAAAAATAAAGTTGAGGCCGCGATCTTGGATTTTAAAATGGACCTCAAATTCGTGCTCGACACACCCAAAAACCTATATAAAGAGTCCCACGTCGATTTTTAAAAATAAAGTTGTGGCCGCCATCTTCGATTTGAAAATGGACCTCAAATTCGTGCTCGGCACACCCAAAAACCTATATAATGAGACCCATGTCGATTTTTAAAAATAAAGTTGAGGCCGCCATCTTGGGTTTTAAAATGGACCTCAAATTCGTGCTCGGCACACCCAAAAACCTATATAACGAGTCCCACGTCGATTTTTAAAAATAAAGTTGAGGCCGCCATCTTGGATTTGAAAATGGACCTCAAATTCGTGCTCGGCACACCCAAAAACCTATATAACGAGTCCCATGTCGATTTTTAAAAATAAAGTTGAGGCCGCTATCTTGGATTACACAATCTAAACCCTTATACCTATATCTTTTTTTTTAATAAAGTCAAATCTGCCATTGCTATTTATCGCGATAGCGATCTGTCATGACGTTGGTAATTTGAATTGCCACAATTCAAATTACCAACGCAAGATCGCTAACGCGTTCGATGTTGATGCTTCACATTATATCAGTTTTAGTTAATAGATTATTTTAAAACTATTTTATCTATCAAATTCAATATTTATATAATTAAACTTAAAAATATTATTTATGATAAATAAAATAAAAATATTAAATACGACTCACATTCATTTTTTGTTCGTAAAATCGCGCCAAATAGAAAATTCTTGCCTGCGACAGCGACAAAACAGTGATGCCTGCGGGGAAGCTCCGCCTATAGGGCGGGGCGATAACAAAAAAATATTTTGAGCGCAGGGTCTTAACATAATATTTGTGCTCATAATTAAACTGCAACACATATTGACTCTACAAGTATTTGTCCAGGCTCTGCCGCCGAAAAGGTAACTAAACTAAAACACGATAAATAATCAAGTCTAACAAATCGTTATACATGGTGAATTTGAATGGGTGTACTTTGGGCTAATATGATGTTCTATTGATCAATACGAACAACTTTTCCCATGGAACTATGTGTCGCAAATGAAAAAAAAATTGCCTTCTCCATACAAACTAGTAAAGTTAAAATGACCAATTTGTATGGGGAAGCCATAATTTTTTTTCATTTGCGACACATGGTTCCATGGGAAAAGTTGTTCGTATTGACCAGTAGAACATCATATTAGCCCAAAGTACACCCATTCAAATTCACCCTGTATATTCCTTCCTTTCGCAATAGAGACATTAGGTCCTAGGTGTTTAAAATCAAAACTTTTCATTGACACACATATACAACACATATATATCATCACGAGTGCCTTACGGCGCTCGCGACCACCTAGACGGCCCCAGGGTACCCAGTGGAGGGGCTTTAATCCCACCTCGTCGTAGCCGATGGTATGAGTCTACACCAAACAAGTGGCTAGCTCGTCGCGATGTTTTGAATAGACTCAATAACCCATCTATAAACAGTTTCACAAGTTGGTATAGTAAAACCGGGACCGACAGCTTAACGTGCTCTCCGAGGCACTATAGTGGTGTTGTCAAACAAATGTACATACATTTTTCAATTAAAAACTCCTTGGTACATACCGGGATTCGAACCAGGGAACTAGGCATTTATTATTATACTTTTCATTGAGAAACTAGGAAAAAAATGGTAGAATTTGCTGAAGATGGGATTGCAACGTGGAAATGCAGCCCGCGTTCTCGGTACTTTTAATCAAGAAATTTTCGTTGATAGAGACTTTAAAGATTTTTTTCTGTTATAATTATTTTGTACTATTTTTAATAAATTTGCTTGATAGCTAATATCATAGATAAACGGGTAGTGAATTATGAAACTATTGCCCTTGAGGGAGAAAAAACATATAACGAACAAGTGGCTAGCTCGACGCGTTTGTACACTTAAAAACTCATTTATAAACAGTAGCCCTAGTGTGAGTTTTCTAACTATTACTTTGCGTTTGAATTAACTAAAAGTTGTATAGGAAATAGTTCAGCGCTCCAAGCAGAAAATTTGAGAACTAAAAATGCGAGCATGTGATTGGTCAAAATGTTAACGCGTAAGTAAACGTTAAAAAAACTCACACTAGAGCTACAGTTTCACTAACTTACTACAGTACGGCTGAGATCGACAATCTTAACGTGCTCCCTTGACACTATACTTGTAAGCATATCTGAGTCTCTACCATGGGTTTCTGCTTCGTATTCACGTAACGTTAATACGTGAGGAACCACCAATAGGTTCGTTTCATGTTTGGTAACAGGATTAAATAAAGCGATCTTGTAGGTAGAGGCTCTGGTCACCACTCTAATTAAAAATGTGCCCAATTCGAAAATTGTGAGATCCATAACTACTACCTAAGTTAAGTGGCAGTGGGCAGGCCACATAGCTCGCAGAACGGACGGCCGTTGGGGCATTAGGGTTCTCGAGTGGCGACCGCGTACTAGAGGACGCAGCAGAGGCAGGCCCCCCACAAGATGGACCGACGACTTGAAAATGGTCGCGGGAAGCCGATGGATACAGGCAGCGCAGAACCGGTCGTTGTGGCGATCCTTGGGGGAGGCCTATGTCCAGCAGTGGACGCGCAAAAGGCTGGCATGATGAGATCCATATACTATTTTGTGGCTAACGTAAGAATGAATAGCATTTAAACAAATTGACTAATGCCCGATTTCACCAACTCTAAGGGAGCTAACTAAGTTAAGGGACGGTTAATGACAGTTGTTTCATAGCAAATATGTCAAAATTCTTATTTAGGGGCTCCTTTAGAGTTAGGGATTGTTGGTGAAATGCGGGCATAAGCCTATTGCCTCCATGTACCCAGGATTTTTTGACGGTGGGGTCCGTTTGGGTATATCATTTTGAGCTAGGTACCTACTTGAAAGTAACAGCTTCTTATAAAAATGAAATAAATAGCAAATGAAAGTTTACATAAAAATTATGTAACAGATATTTAAAAAATTAGAGACAATTTTGGATAGTCGAGGAACATTTCGTTCAAAACATCATCCACTGAAATGGCATGATTTGAGTGGGCAGACATCAAGGTTAAAGAATCTAAATTGCTGGATATGTCTACACATTTTGTGGTGACCACGGAGAGAGCAAGGTTGACCTGAAAATCAGCGTCCGGACGTACGGGCCTCTCACTGGGCACGCTACCCGGCGACATATGCTGAATGCCTATCCTTCTGCCTTCGAACTACTTTTTTTTTGTCATTTTTCCTATAATTTTAAGTACCTATGTAATTTTGAAGGCAATAAACGTTTTTTTAATTTTTTATATTTTGTAGGTATAGGCATTTAGGGATTTATTATATTTTGTAGGTATAACACTTTTGGGGAGGTCCGGACCCCTTGGACCCTTCCCCTGGGTACGTCCCTGTACCTAGCCTATATATGACCATATAGATTAAATAGGCAGACTCACAGACAAATTGATCCTATATTTTGTAAGGGACTTAGTACTAACGTACCTAAAGAGTAAATATCACAAAGATAAATGCAAGGAAATTTTCCAGCAGATTTAAAAATATTATCTTCTTTTACCCGCGTTTAAAGCCCAAGCCATTTCCTGTGTAAGTGGATATATATTCTGTAAAAGTTATCACATTAACGAACGTATGCAACGTTTATAGAGACGAATTTTTACTACAGAGATAGGAGCATAATATATACATACATACATATCATCACGGGTGCCTTACGACGCCCGAGACTGCCTAGACGGCCCCAGGGTACCCAGCGGAGGGGTTTTTAATCTCATCTCGTCGTAGCCGATGGTATGTGATAGCCGCTATAAGTATTTTAACAATTTATAATAAATATATAAAAATCTAAAGTACTAATAACAGCACAAATCAATAGATAGATAAAATTATACAATGAAACAAGGTATTTTAATATTTTTGGCCTAATTAACGAAGAAGCAAGATGTAAATAAATAATATATAATATTAAAAAAAAAACAGGGCTGCACAGGAAATACGTTTCATGAATTTTCCGCCGATTTTGTAAAAGGTCAAGCACGAATGCAAAGATTTTGTTGCAGTGAGACCTCAACTCATTTTTTTTTTATTGGAGCACGGCATGTGACCTACAAAGTCCATGAATGGGGTCGATCAATTAAATAAAATTTATCGCTCCCATTATGCTGGCTAAATGATGCGATTACGAAATGGGTGGTGGCAAATTGCATTAAGTGTATATTTTAATACATTCGCTGCCTTTTCGTCAATTCAATCCATTCCGTAACCGCACCCTGTAAGGAGACTACCACAGACAAAAAAACTAAACATGACTAGGTCACTTGATGGTTTGGTCCCACGGTTTACAAGTCCTTTGATTTGCGTTGACATTCTTAATATTGTCTAAGATTAAAACAAAAAGAGTAGATACGGTACGTACATATGGAATGTGGACCGAGCAAACTATGTATTGGCCTGTGCGCACATCCTGTGCGAGGTTTTTGGTTTAAAGTTTTTTTTTTTTAAATTATATATTTCTAATTTTATCGTTTCCTATATTGTTTCTGAAGCACCAGTGCCCCTAGTGTGAGTTTTCTAACTATTACTTTGCGTTTGAGTTAAATAAAATTTGTATGGAAAATGGTTCACCTCTCCAAGCGGAAATTTTGAGAACTAGAAATGCGGTCGTGGGATTGGTCAAAATGTTAACGCGGTAGTATAGTTAACGCGAAAGTATATATATGTATCATCACGGGTGCCTTACGGCGCCCGAGACCGCCTAGACGGCCCCAGGGTACCCAGCGGAGGGGTTTTAATCCCACCTCGTAGCCGATGGTATGAGTCTACACCGAACAAGTGGCTAGCTCGTTGCGATGTTTTGAATAGACTCAATAACCCATCTATAAACAGTTTCACAAGTTGGTATAGTGAAACCGGGACCGACAGCTTAACGTGCTCTCCGAGGCACTATAGTGGTGTTGTCAAACAAATGTACATAATTTTTTAATTTAAAAACTCATTGGTACACACCGGGATTCGAACCAGGGACCTAAGTGTTTTTAAGTCCAAGGTCTAACCAACTAGGCCACCACGTATATATATACGCGAAAGTAAACGTTAATAAAACTCACACTAGGGCTACAGATCGGTTATGTTGTTGTGTATGGCGTGTAATTTTTGAAAACGTGCCGTATCTTCCCTTTTTTGTTTTAATCTACGAATATTGTTTGTATTTTATTGGAAATTGTATTTTTTTTTAATTAACATTATTATTATTAATTAATCGTGGACTCACTTCCACTTGTTTTACTTGGTGGTTTGTTTCGTTACGCATCCAAATCTGTGGCCAGTACGATATTTTTTTAACTTTCTCATCATAGTAAGTGAGCACTGTCCGCCAATCAGATTAACTTATTTTGACAGGCTTAGAGAATTAAGCGATCCTATTGGTGGAGAGTACTCACTCACGAACGTTAAAACAAACTCGCACTAGGGCCACACGGTTCGATCGAATTTTCGATAAGTTACCGATAACGAAAGTGAATATACCTCTTATAGAGTTTAAGAAATGGACCAAATTATTCGTAGTAAGCCTCGTTTTCCCGTTGGAAACGTTCCAACAACTTAAAATGTATGGCGCCGTTCCTCCAACAAATTATTACAATTTGCTTACCCACTTAACTTTGTAATTTTCACTGTTTTAACCCATTTCACATGTTGCTTTGTTTAGTCCTTAGCTTTGACTATTTTGATTGACAAGTTTTTATTAAACCTATATTGAAATTGTTTTAAAGCTGTAATCAAGGAGTGTTCTAAAGCATGAAGGTAAAAACCGTGCCCGTCCGCACGCGGGGCGCGTTTTTTTAGCTTCATGATTTAGATAGTTTATATAATAATAAATGATGGCATGACACTATTGCCTTGGTATCGGGGCCGGGCCCTCGTCTGGGACGCAACATGTTCTGACACCTTTGCCTCCAGCCACATTAGCTCTACCTCTGTAGGAGCCGGTGCCGCTGCCATCAGTGCCGAGAATATTAAAAAAGCTAAATATTCTGCTCTTAATGACCATTTCGAGTTTTTGGCATTTGCGGTGGAGACCATGGGCTCTTGGTCACCGGACGCAAAGGCTTTTGCTAAAAAAATCGGTAACCTATTAAGCAACATATCCGGAAGCCAAGAGTCCAAGGCATTCTTTGTCCAAAGAATAGCTTTAGAGGTCCAGCGGGGAAATGCAACAAGTATTCTCGGCACTCTGGATGCGACAACCGACTCACATTATAATTATTTTTAACCTATATAAATTAGTATTAGGTATAATAACATGTATAATAATCAAATGTTAAAGAAAATGTTTCATGTATTTTATATTAAAATAATAATTAATAAACTAATGTTATTTTATATAATAATATACTGGGAGTCAGACAGTCCTCTGTATGTAAATCACTTGTTTATAATATGAATAAAGAATTTATTATTATTATATCCTTTTAATTGTAGCTGTCTTATCTCTCTGTCAATTTTATATTTGTTAAGCCCTTTAATGACCCTTAGTTTTTTTTGTGTTATTTTCGTAACATGTTAACCAACTGCATGGTGATTACGCGCAATTACTTCGCTCGCACGCGAATCGTTTTGACGAAGCCTGCAGATTACGCGCGCCAAAGTTAGCTCGCACGCCGATCGCTATGACGCGTTTTCTAAGATTTTTTAAAGCCGCTAGGTTTGGACTACGTCATTATGACGTCAAAACGATTCGCGTGCGAGCGAACTTAGGACGCGTAATCACCCCCCTGGCTTGTACTATTATTTCTTCTTTGGCCTAGCGGTCAACCTATCAGCGTGCGTGCTTACTTTGGTGCACGTAATCATCCTCCAGTATCGCTTGCTACCAGTTGTTTTTTTTAATATACACGTATTTCAATAATTTACAAGGATATTAACTATGGCGTCTCGTGAATAGGTATAATAAGAGAAACAACCACAAAAATTGGATTAGTGGTTTTCGAGTTAATAAGCATAGAAACGGACAGATAGATATATGTAATTTATTTATTTTACTACCTACATAAAAAATATTATTAAAAAAAATAGGAGAAAAAGTTTAAAAAAAAAAAATTATTAGTCATCTCTGATGACTTACGAGTATATACGTGGTGGCCTAGTATATACGTGGTGGCCTAGTATATACGCGGTGGCCTAGTATATACGTGGTGGCCTAGTTGGTTAGACCTTGGACTTAAAAACACTTAGGTCCCTGGTTCGAATCCCGGTGGGTACCAATGAGTTTATAATTTAAAAATTTATGTACCTACATTTGTTTGACAACACCACTATAGTGCCTCGGAGAGCACGTTAAGCTGTCGGTCCCGGTTTCACTATACCAACTTGTGAAACTGTTTATAGATGGGTTATTGAGTCTATTCAAAACATCGCAACGAGCTAGCCACTTGTTCGGTGTAGACTCATACCATCGGCTACGACGAGGTGGGATTAAAACCCCTCCGCTGGGTACCCTGGGGCCGTCTAGGCGATCTCGGACGCCGTATGGCACCCGTGATGATACATACATACATACTCTGATGACTTAAAGAAATAGAAGGTAAAAATAACTACTTTACAAAGCTTTACGTAAAACGTTAAAGTTAAGTATTACGTAAACCCGTGATATAATACCACAGGGAGAGTTAACCAGGGTTGCCAAAGTAGAATCTCCAGTTAACGACGTCTAAGAAGAACAAGTTGGGACCAAACTTTACAACTTTGAACCCGCCATGGAATTCATAATCAACTTGCAGCGTTGTGGTGACCATGGATCTTTTTTTTTTTTATTAAGCTCTGGTCACAAACTAAGGCCTAGGCTTGTTCTATTTGTACCAGAAAAAACGACATGACAAACTGTACAGAAAATACGTACTAATATTTTTTGGCATGGGTGGGAATCCAACCCACGACATGGGATACAACGCCAAAGTTGCAACCACTAGTCTACGGAGGCGGAAAATTTAATTTAAATTTTATTATAAACACAGTCTGCATTCGTCCTCAAACTTGCCTGATGGAAAGAAATGATGAGGTTAAGTAGAGCACGCTTACCCTGTGCCTATTCTCTCCGTGACTTTGTATCTACCTGATGGTAAGCAGACCTACAAAACACATGGACGGGTTGATCAAAACAGTTGTTTTAAATGGTTACGAAATGGGCGGCGACACCAACGAATTTGCATTACGACTAATTACGAGTCTTTAAAAGGCCTCGCGTTGCTTTGTCTTATTTTTTTTTAAATTAACTATCACCTCGACATGAATCGATGCAGTATGCTCTTGAAAACCAGTGAAATAGATTGTAGGCCGAAAGGTTTAAAGGTAGGTTGTAGGATAAAAATAAAATGGCATAGTCAAATAAGAAAAAAAATGGTGACACTGAAGCCAATTTCGCTGGTAATAATACGCAATTAAGGATGGTTACGTCATTGATATTGTATCTGGAGTATCTAGTATATCGTAGGTCCTACTCGTCGTAAGAAAAAAAAGTTTTTTTTTTACAGTTTTCTATGGTCTGGATGTTTATAAAATATAATATGTATTAGTTATATTGTTCCTTTTCTGGTACATATAGTACACGCCTAGAGCTTTATTTGTTACTTGAAAATATATCGTTAACGATTATCTAATACCTACCAATTTTGTTATTATAAAAACACGTCTTCCGCATAGTTTTTACGCTAATAATACATAGTCTTTGGCCTACGTATTGTGTAATGTATACGATCGAGGAGAATAGATACTGACCCTCTGGAAGGCTTCTAAATAATGTTTTATCATTCTACTTATAAAAATATGACAAGATCGTTTTCTATCGCCGCTGTATTACACAACACAAATAAATCCAATTAAGGTCAGAATCTATTTTATACAAATGTATTTTTATAAATTCCTTTATAGGATAATCTTATATTATTTTTTTAAAGATAAAAATGCAATGAAAAAAATCCTGGTGGCGGGACTCGAACCCACGAACCTCGCTATCGCGGCAAGGGGCTCAACCGCTGAGCCAACCAGGTTCCTGTTCCTCTGCCATCTAGTATTAGAAACTAGGACTTCTAACTTCACTTGTATAAGAGTTATTAGAAGAAAGCTAATAGAGGGCGTCTGTGTATAAGTAGATAACAAGCAATGACAAAATTCGTGAGGGCTGACTGGAACCTGGTTGGCTCAGCGGTTGAGCGCCTTGCCGCGATAGCGAGGTTCGTGGGTTCGAGTCCCGCCACCAGGATTTTTTTCATTGCATTTTTATTTTATACCAATAAATACTTAATTTTTATACATTTTCACAAAATACAATTTGTTCATAAACTAAGGAATACCTACTTTAACGCCTTGCTGAACTTGTTTTGCCAGTCATCGTGTTATAATATTCAAAACATGACGTTAGCTTTCCCTAATGAAATAAACTTTATTTTCTCATTAATTTCAATATGCTAAAGTAAACTAATATTCATCAGGCAATCATTTTAAGTGTAGTAACCTAAATATATAGTCTAAATATGGTATATTTACATAGTTCTCGGGAGTTTAATGCATTTATTTATTATCAAAATGTTAGTTGAATTTATTAATGATATTTTTTATTAATTAATAACATTGTATTAATTACTATTGATTAATGCGATTCATGTACTATGTAGGTCTGTTTTTCATAGAGTCAATTGCCGTGTTTTTATAATAAAAAAATAACCCACCTTGTAAAGTAGAAATCAGAATTCATCTGTCTCGCTCAAAATATATACAACAATATGGAAAAGAGTTTTCTAATAATAATATACTTATGATATAATATTAAGAACATTGCATCTGTGTACTGGTCACAAATTAATGTCTATGCTTGTACTATGTGTTCCAGAAACAACGGTATAATTAATACCAACTATATTTTATAAACACAGACCACGATAAACTGTTACCACTTCCACCAATCACACACTCGCATTTTTAGTTCCAAAAATTTCCGGTTGGGGCGCCTATTTTCTTTACTAATTTTAGTTAACTCAATGTAATACCTATCGAAAATACCTATTTTGTTAACATAAATAAAATAAAAATATCCTGCAACAAACAAAAAATATGGAGTTATCATAAATAATAATATTCTCTACCTAAGTAGAGACCGTGAAATAATGCGAGTTTGTAGAGGATATTTAATTACGTTTGAAAATGTTAAAATAAATATACTTTGAAATTGGTTACATTATAAGTTAATGAGATTGAATTATTTACACCAAAGTTAGATTTAATGAGCTAGTAAATACACGTTGTGTGTTTTGCGTACCGAAAATTATACGAAATAAACGTTTTAGGCAAATAACAGAGATTTTGTTTAATTATTATTTGACTTTATGATGTACAGAGGACAAAGCTGGACTGGCCACTGGGAATTCTCTACCAGTGTAAAACTTTTTTTTAATATAAATAAATAAGTAGCATGCATCTTTACCTTTTTGTTTTTTCCGAAAAATACTATATTTTTTATAGTTTATTTTAAAAAATATTTAATAATGAAATGTTGGCCTCTACGCAAAAACAAAAGATCGAAGTTGAAACAAAAAAAAACATAAGAAAATGTAACGAATTAAAGAGCTTAATAGGCTATTTGACTACATTAAAAATATACTATAAATTGTGGTCATCCTATCAGACAATGGCGTAAAAAAACATATTTCACATTAATTTAAACTAAATTATGTATATCTTATGTAGATTACACGAAATAAAATTGAATATTTTTTACAATTCTGTGTATAACAAAAACATCTTTGATTGGTTAATGACTGGTGACGTCACACGCAAGTAAACAAAACAATACACAGATTATAAATCATGTGGATAAAATAGAATAGGAGATTATTTAATCTGTGCTTGTTTGTTTACTTGCATGTGACGTCACACTTGTCATAGACTGCAAAACAGCGTTTTTAGCGCCATTGTGGAAATTCAAACTTTAATATTGATTTTTATTAATAATAGAGTAGACATCTCGGAAATATCAATGTAGTGTGATTATTATGTAATGAAGAATCATATAAAACGGGTTTCAAAAAGGAGTCAAATACCCTATTAAAATAGCTTTTTTTTAACTTTTTTATATTTTTTAATTTAAAGACATGTTTTTCTTACGACTGTACCATCACGGGTGACTTACGGCGCGCAAGAGATCGCCTAGACAACCTCAGGGTAACCAGCGTTGAGGATTTAATACCCACCTCGTCGTACCTGAAGATTTAATTTTTTCACATTACACCCATATTGCCCTGATCACAAACTAAGCTCTAGTCTTGTACTATGTGTACACACAGTACAAGATACTAAAACATATTATACTTTATAAACACCCAGACCATGATATGGTTTTAATCCAAAAGTATCGAAACCGTAGTATTTTGAGTCTACACCGAGCAAGTGGTCAGCTACTCACATTGTTTGGATAAACTTAATAGCTCTCTATAAACAGTTTCACGAGTTGGTATTGTAAAACTGGGATCGTCAGCGAAATATGCTCTGATTTTATTTAAAATCATGCTGACTTACCTTTATAAGAAAAACGCTTTTTTCCTTATATTTCTAAATCATTTAGGGAAAGAAAAAAAGTAAATAAAGAATCAGCTGAAATAGCTAAATAAAGAAACAATCAATTGAGCATCTTATTCTTTTGCCAAATGCAATAGAAATGTCGTTACAAGACAAGACTAACGAGGGCAACCGGAAGTAGGTTCCGTTGGACCGGAAATTACAGCTGATTTATGTTTCTCCCTATCTTACCTTCACAAGTGAACGCTTCTAGATTGTTACCGTTTTCCTTGTTAGAAGCTAATTGGAAAGATCTTTTGATTCTTTTGGGGTAATCTCTGGATCTACTGAACCGATTTTACAAATTATTTTAGTGTTGGATAGCCCATTTACATAACACATAACACGCACGAATCTCACAAGACACACAAAACACACATACACACTTCACACACCTTATATCATACCACGCATACGCAAAACACTATATTTATTTATAAGGCACACGCATATTATAGTTCTTCTCTCTCTCTTTGAACTTTTTTATATATTATGTTCATAATGTAATTAATAATAATAATATTTAAATTTCTTGTAAAGGTCATTGGGCACAATCCGACCCAATTTGTGAAGGTTTGCCTACAGAAACAAAATTACTTTTAAATTAATAAGGTATATCCCACTTTCCATTTTAAGTTTTTTTTTTTTTAAAGCCATGGGAATAAAATATTACAAGTGATTTAAAAGTTGAAGATATTTATTGCAAAGAACAAAATAGAATTTAAATGAAGGAATTGTATTAAAAAACACCATGCGTATGAGTACTCGGTCTGGCGGCATATATCTCTCTCGCACATTAAATAAATCTTTTTTTTTACAAACCATCATGAACAATTATCGAAATTCTCTACACTATTTTATTTCTGTAGATTCTGGATATATTTTTTGTACTAAGTGAGATAGTACGATTGCACCTGTAGATATTAATCAAGTTGAAATAAACCTCAGTAATTTTGTTTTTCTAAGATACAGAATTTAATTTTCTGTCTGATTCCCATTATTTATTTTAATGCGACCCATATATTCGTAAACCAGAGATATATGTCGAAACATCCCACATCAATTCATTTCTGTAGGTCGTGGGTAAATTTTTCATACTTAAGTGCCCAATGACCTTTCTATAAAAAATAGTGTCATTGTACCGTCAGTGCAATAGCATACACGTTTTTTTCAATAAATAATTATTTTATTTAATCGGCACAGCATTTCACATTGGTCCTTCGAGCCGGATATGAACCAGCGACCAATGGATATTTTATTTAATCAGCACAGTATTTCACATATATTTTTATTAGGATTATTAGGTATTATTTTATTGTTATTACCTATTGAGTGAAGAAAATATAATAAATAAATATTAAGGAGCGGTTATTACTGGTTCCTGTAACACAGGGAAACCTAGCTCAGGAACCAGGGAAAACTTCTGTCATTAAGTGGAATTTAATATTTTATCTATTATTTTTGTTTTTAAACTAATTTGTCTGTCTCTAATAAGTTTTATTGATGTATACATTTGTTGTTAACAAATTTGTGTCTCATTTTATTTTTTTAATTTAAATTGATTTATTTATCTAGGCTATATAACATCGCGCTACGACTATTAGGAGCGTAGCATCAATTAAAAATGTTGGGAAAACGGGGAAAAAATCCTTTTGAGAACTTCCGTTGCGTGCGCTGACGAAGTTGCGCGGGTCAGCTAGTATTTTATAAACACCCAGGTCATGAGAAATTGTATATAAAAACGTACTAATATAATGTTATGGGTGGGAAACGAACCCACGACTTCCAGTTACAACGCCATAGGTGCAACCACTATAGCCTGCGGAAGCGGTCAGATTCGGCTCAATAAGTTGCCAACGGAGCAAGAGTGCCTATAAGCAGCATCCCATTGATACATTAATAATACTTTAATTCCATGAAATTATAAATAAATGTAATATTAAATACATTTTCAAGAAAAGCCTAAATTTTCTAGCTTTTGCTTTTCTAATTTTCCGGGTAGTTGCCTTTTTAAATTTAAGCTCGAAGTTGTTTATTAAGACAGTGTAAAGCATTAAGATATAACATCGATTTTTAGGGATTTGAAAAAAAAGTAAACACTCGGTGTCCGTTTTTCTGTCTATGTGTCCGAGAACTACTAATTGTACCGATTTAGTTGAAATATTTTTATTATTATTTATATTGGATTGGTTATAAATGTTTTTAATCCCCAAATCCCTCCCTTACATGCCAACAAATGTTGTACCTTTCCTGTTTTTTATTAGCTTGATATGATATTTCATATATTCATTTCATTTCACGCGCAGTAGAAAGACAACTTATATGAAAAAATGCGCAACCTAACCGAATGTACGCGAACTTAGTAGTATAAAACTAGCTAGATAGTTTCTGCATCAATACGCATACTAATGTAATACTCGTATGTAGGACCTTAGAATAATAACGCGTTATTATTCTATGTGTAAGACATTTTACACATATTGCTTTTATCACAAACTAAGCTTGACTATGTACTCGTATACCATAAAAAAATATGGCATGGCATGTAGTATCTTTGTTTCTAGTATACTATACATGGTGACTTTGAAAGGTACTTTGGGCTAATATTAGGTTCTATCGATTAAATCAAATAACTTTTCCCATAGAACCATATGTCGCAAATAAATAAATAAATTCTTTCATTTGCGACACACGGTTATATATTGCATAAGTTATTCGATTTGATCGGTACAGCCCCACATTAGACTAAAATACAACCTTTAAAATTCACCATGTATAAATAGTACGTGATGCTATATTTCATAAACACCCAAACCACAAGATGTACAGAAAAACATGCCTACCATGAGAGGGAATTGAATTCTTGACCTCCGGATACAACGCCACACCCTAGACCACGAAGACGGCCTGGCCGTAAATCGGGCTAGTATCTCGAGATATTCCATACAGACACCCAAATCTTACCATACCTTAGTGTTACGTTCAATGTATTCTCTCTGTATTTAATCTGTGCTTGTTGTTTACTTGCGTGAATGAAATATAAATGTAGTGTGCTTATTATGTAGTGAAGGATCATAAAAACCGAGTTTCGAAAAGTACCAAAATAAAATAACTTAAGAGTCGCAAAAGACAATAGATAACATAATTTATACTGGGATGTAAAAAGGTTGTTTCAGGAAAATGGAAAACATTTCATTTTCATAAGCTAAATGAGTTTTTGCATGAACCTAATTAATGAAAATTAAGTTTATTTCTTAAATAATTCAGGACGATGTTGTTTGGGTTAAGAAAATGTATTCCGCTGCTCCTTAGTCGTATGCAGCGGCCATATTAGGTAACGTTTGATTGTCAAAAAAAAACAAATTCCTTTAGGTACAAAGAGCAACGCGGCTACCGTACAGCCCGAAAGGTACATAAATAGTTTGCTAAAACCTTCCATACCAGAAGCACTAATACAAAGAAATATAGTTTTTTTTTTTAGTTATCGTGTTGCTGATTGTTTAATGTTCTTTTTAAAGGAATTACGTTATTTTGTCAAGCTAACGTTTTCGTTATAAGAAACAGACTAAGGCCACAGATGCTATACCAAGGTTGGTTTATTTTATTTTATTGAAGCTCGTCAACGTGCTTTGTATCTACCTGATAGGAAGCAACCCTACAGTCCACAAATGAACTGGATCGATTGTTTAACATATTTGGTGAAGTTGCCATGCTGTCTGAATGATGGGCTTAGGTTTGATTCGAAAAGTCGTACATTCAATGATTTCCACTAAAGGAGTTGCTACAATTCGAAAACCGATGGTAGAGCCTCAGTTATAAATACTTTAAGTTTGACCCCCGTAATAAGGATGTATGGATAGTCTGGGCTATTTTATTTTAAAATTTACAGCTTTATCTATACTAATATAATAAAGAGGAAAGATTTGTATTTTTGTATGTTTGTAATGAATAAACTCAAAAACTACTGGACCGATTGCAATAATTTTTTCACCATTAGAAAGCTGCATTATTCAGAAGTAACATAGGCTATATAATATCACGCTAGGTCCTATAGTTGTGGAGCAGTAACCAAAAATGTTTTAAAAACGGGGGAAAAGTATCGTTTCTGAGGCCTTCCGTGGCGTGCGCTGAGCATATAGTTAAAGTTATACAAACCTGTGCGAAGCCGGGACGGGCCGCTAGTTACATATATAACTCACTATATATACGTGGTGGCCGAGTTGGTTAGACCTTGGACTTAAAAACGCTTAGGTCCCTGGTTCGAATCCCGGTGTGTACCAATGAGTTTTTAATTAAAAAAATTATGTACATTTGTTTGACAACACCACTATAGTGCCTCGGAGAGCACGTTAAGCTGTCGGTCCCGGTTCCACTATACCAACTTGTGAAACTGTTTATAGATGGGTTATTGAGTCTATTCAAAACATCGCGACGAGCTAGCCACTTGTTCGGTGTAGACTCATACCATCGGCTAGGCCGAGGTGGGATTAAAACCCCTCCGCTGGGTACCCTGGGGCCGTCTAGGCGGTCTCGGGCGCCGTAAGGCACCCGTGATGATATGTATGTAACTAGCTACTACTTACATATATAACTAGCTACGTATATATTAATTAAACGATCTTAGGTTATTATAACGCATTTAACCCCTAAGTCCTAGGATATAGATTAATATCCTAAGTCGGTATTTAATATTAGACGTCGTAAAAACCACACTTTACGACCTTTTAGGAAATAGGAACTAAATCTTGGTGGGATAGAAAAATATGATGTTGTGGTAGGTATAGAGCATGGAAGTATGAATATTATGGGCGTGATATATAGCTAGTAAAGTAGAAATCACAATTATTTCTGCGCTTCGGTCGATGTCTTTCGTATTTACTTGGAAAAGAGATAACTATACTTTTATTGTCTTTAATTTTCGAGCGAAATGTCAAACGTCCGTTATATTCTGTCCTAAGTTCTTAACCATTAAAATGGCAGCCATCTTCTGTATACATTTTTTTACATGAGATTTTCTTATGGCATTTTCTAAATTTTTACACTTCCAAGAGTGTGGTAGATTCTCAGGAACTAAGTAACACCTACGTACTACCAGATCCATAGTTTGTATCATCATCATCAGCCCATTGCAGTCCACTGCTGAGGCTCTACCATGGGTTTCCGCATTGTAGCAACGTAACGTATGTGTATACGTATACGTGACCAACAACCAATAGGATCGTTTTATTCAATCCTGTTACCAAAAATAAAGCGGCCCTATTGTTTGTTGCTCACGTAAACGTATACAAATACGTTACGTTGTTACAATAGGCAAATCCATGGCTCTGGACATAGGCCTCGTGGCGCGCCGTGGTCTTTACTCTAGGATCTGTTTGCTCCAGTGGTTGTCTGTTCTGCGGCAAACGTGACCAGCTCGCTGAGTGACTTCAGTTTTGTGAACCAGTCCTAAAAAAATATGTTAAAAAGCACTGTCTAGATTTTTTTGCCATCGAGCGAAGAGTCCACACACACATACCAACAAAATGGTTTTCCATGACATATTTTGTTCGCTATTTAAAAGGTATAATTTTCACACTTAAAACTTAATTAAAAATTTGGTAAAACTGGAATACCTACCATTAAAACCTAAGGAACCCTAAAAATAAGCAAAAAAGTAGCTATTATTTTAAAAACTCTTGGGGATATAAACGCTCTCAAAAAGAATTTTACATTAAAATAACGTAGGAGCCTCATATGGGATTCAATTTAAGGCAAGGAAATTGCAGAGCGTATTTCAGAATTGAAAGCAAACGAGAATAAATTTATTATGCTCAGCAAGGTAACCACCGACTTCGATAACGTGAGATTTCGTTCGACTTAAGATCGAGATTTTTTTTTTTTTTAATTACTGTGTTTTATTTTAGTATAATAATAATATGTAGGACAATTTTCACATATTGCTTTGGTCACAAACTAAGCTCTAGGCTTGTACTATGTGTACCAGAAGCAACGATATAATACATATTATATTTTATAAACACCCAGACCATGACAAACTGTACAGAAAAAGCGAACTAATATTTTGTTGCCATGGGTGGGAATCGAACCCACAACCTCCAGATACAACGCCAAAGACGCAAGACCACTAGTCTACGGAGGCTGAGTATATTTTGATTGCTATATTTGCGAGCCTATAACGGACAAATTCTGTACTAAAATTTATGTACATTTGTTTGACAACACCACTATAGTGCTTCGGAGAGCACGTTAAGCTGTCGGTCCCGGTTTCACTATACCAACTTGTGAATCTGTTTAACGGTTATTGAGTCTATTCAAAACATCGCGACGAGCTAGCCACTTGTTCGGTGTAGATTCATACCATAAGCTACGACGAGGTGGGATTAATACCCCTCCGCTGGGTACCCTGGGGCCGTCTAGGCAATCTCGGGGGCGCCGTAAGGCACCCTTATCTATCTATCACCCTGATATATATATATATAGGAAAGAAAATATGATAATAAGATATTGAATGTCAGTATATATATACATATATACTGGGTGAATTTGAATGGGTGTACTTTGGGCTAATATGTTGTTCTACTGGTCAATACGAACAACTTTTCCCATGGAACCATGTGTCGCAAATGAAAAAAAAATATGGCTTCCCCATACAAATTGGTCATTTTAACTTTACTAAGTAGTCTGTATGGAGAATTTTTTTTTTCATTTGCGACACATGGTTCCATGGGAAAAGTTGTTCGTATTGATCAGTAGAACATCATATTAGCCCAAAGTACACCCCTTCAAATTCACCATGTATACTGACATTCAACATCTTGTTATCAGAATTGCAAATAAATTAATTTTCTTTCCTCTTTCTTTCTTTCAACAATGCTACTATGAAAAGTGTTTTCAACGTTGTTTTAATTGACTATGTAGTAGTCAATTAAAACAACAATTGACTATGTAGTAGTCAATTAAAACAACGATGAAAACACTAACTAGATCGAGCACCTAATTATATAAAAAACAAATATATAATATCATATATTTAGAAAATTGCATTCGTATGAAATGACGTCATTTTTGATCTCAACCCGAACGAGAACTCGTGGTATCGGAGTTGGTGGTTACCCTGCAGGTAGCAATCACGAATAATTTATAAGGAACTTTAAGACGCTTTAAATTTTCTTTTCTTTACATTCTATTTAGCTTTATGTTTTAAGATGAAATACATTATTTTTAAAACACAATAAAACATTCACCGGCATAATTAGTAGAGATGTGCCGATCATGACTTTGGCCGACTAGCCGATTTTTTTAAGATTAGTCGTTGTAAAGAGGCCGACTAATCGGCCAAGCCGATCATGGTTTCGGGGATTTCTGTAACGTTTCGTTTACAGCAGGGGCTTTAAGTTTTGAAATGAAACTAAAGTAATATTTTTGGAATAAAAAATGTGAATAAAACTTAAGTTGTCTTTTCAAAAGTTAATGTTTTTTTTATAAAGAGACTATCTAATTAGGATCAAGTACGTAATATAGGTACACCTCCACGTTCTTTTCTTCTTCAAAAATAACTTTAATTTCACTAAAAACAATATTTAAACGTTCGACATCGCGAATCTTTTCCTTGCGATCTTTTCCATTCTGTCTTTAAAAGGTTGTACCTACTTTGGGCTAATGTGAGGTTCTACTGATTAAATCGAATAACTTTTCCTACGCGACACACGGTTGGTGTGTCGCAAATGAAAAAAAAAATGTCTTCTACAAACGTAATGTTAAAATAACAAATTTATATGGGGAAGCCAAAATTATTTTTCATTTGCGCCACATGGGCTCCATGGGAAAAGTTGTTCGATTTGATCAATAAAGACTCATATTAACCAATACAAAATACAA
Source organism: Monopis laevigella (assembly GCA_947458855.1). Taxonomy (NCBI): domain Eukaryota; kingdom Metazoa; phylum Arthropoda; class Insecta; order Lepidoptera; family Tineidae; genus Monopis; species Monopis laevigella. The sequence continues at coordinate 10,051,977 of OX381599.1, forward strand.
CCTTTTAAATTCACCCTGTATTTCATGAACATTTTATTAGACGCAAAGTAACTAATTGATTTATAGTGTGGATCATCATCTTTTAACAATGACTTCGCTAGGCCGACCGCCCGGTTTCGTTATCAACGCAAACAGATGCAAAAACCGTCGGGTGACCTAGTAGAGTCATGTTTCGGTTTCAATCTTTGGGTTCACCGGCTTACAGGAGACAATTGCAACAATTCTTGTCGAGGTGGTAGTCTCCTTTCAGTTACAGTTACGAAACTGGCAGTTGAATTGACAATAAATAGCGAGTTTCAAACTTTTGCGTTCAGTGGTAATAACGAATGTCGATTTTGATGCCCATTTCGTAATCGCATCATTTAGCCGGCATAGTGCGAGCGATCAATTTTATTAATATGGGAACTACTTGCAAATAACTAAATTCTTGAGTATTCAAAAAATATTTAAAAATTAACTACCTAGGTACCTATAATATACCTACTACATATAATTACCTACTTAATCTACCCGAATAAAAAAGTTTAATTCTGAGGTAGGTACTTATATATCACTCGTCGTTATTAAATTGTATTGTTTATATTTATCATTTTATTGCCCCCCTTCTGTAAATAAATAAAGAAAAAAACTAGTATTTTACCTAAATAAGTAATTCTGTTAAATACGGAATAGGCATCTGTGTGTTTAACAATCTTTCACCCAAATCTGTATTAGGATATAACTAGTAGGTACTTTGTATTATTTACAATATTTAAGGTATTTAAACAAAAGCGCCATTTAAACGAAGTTCAGCTAGTTTATTTATATACATACTTCGTATACCTATTACTTAGTCAAAGTTTTTACATTGTTATTTTTGTTCCACTAATTATTAGAGATGTGCCGAATAGTCGGCGACTAGTCGGTAAAGCCGACTATCCGGCTTCTTACTTTGTATATATTTCTCAGTATATGTATGTAGGGGAAATTACATTATAAATAAACCTTGATTATTTATCAATATTTATATTTTATAATCAGTCACATTTTAAAAACGAAAACCAAAGCAACCTCCTTTGGAAATAAATAAGTTCTTAAAATTTATTCAAAGGAAATTATGATGTAAAAAGACTAAAGCTGCTGTCCTTTCTGGCAGCAATCGATTTCGGCGGCGCGGCGTTTGCGACTTTCGCGCGAATCAGGGGCCTTATTCCGAGTTTTGACACGTTCACCGTCGCGCATTTTGCGTAAAGTACGGGTATTGAAGTATAAGTTCTATCATGTTAATTATAAAGTTGAAATTCCAATGCTCCACATATGTTCAAACTTGCGAAGAATTCGTGTATTTCAAGAATGCGGCATTATTATAGCCAACCTAATACATACTATATAGACATTGGAATAGAGCTTATATTTCCATATTTATAGTTTGCGCAACGTCTTGTCGTGATTAGCGGTTGCAAACTCGGAATAAGGCCCCTGATTCGCGCGAAAGTCGCAAACGCCGCGCCGCCGAAATCGATTGCTGCCAGAAAGGGCAGCAGCTTTAGTCTTTTTACATCATAATTTCCTTTGAATAAATTTTAAGAACTTATTTATTTCCAAAGGAGGTTGCTTTGGTTTTCGTTTTTAAAATGTGACTGATTATAAAATATAAATATTGATAAATAATCAAGGTTTATTTATAATGTAATTTCCCCTACATACATATACTGAGAAATATATACAAAGTAAGAAGCCGGATAGTCGGCTTTACCGACTAGTCGCCGACTATTCGGCACATCTCTAATAATTAGTGGAACAAAAATAACAATGTAAAAACTTTGACTAAGTAATAGGTATACGAAGTATGTAGGTATATAAATAAACTAGCTGAACTTCGTTTAAATGGCGCTTTTGTTTAAATACCTTAAATATTGTAAATAATACAAAGTACCTACTAGTTATATCCTAATACAGATTTGGGTGAAAGAATTGTTAAACACACAGATACCTATTCCGTATTTAACAGAATTACTTATTTAGGTAAAACACTAGTTTTTTTCTTTATTTATTTACAGAAGGGGGGCAATAAAATGATAAATATAAACAATACAATTTAATAACGACGAGTGATATATAAGTACCTACCTATAGAATTAAACTTCTTTATTTGGGTAGAACAACTAGGTAGTTAAATTATATGTAGTAGGTATATTATAGGTAGGTAGTTAATTTTTAAATATTTTTCGAATACTCAGGAATTTAGTTATTAAATGATGAGATTACGAAATGGGCATCAACATCGACATTCGTTATTACCACTGAACGCAAAAGTTTGAAGCTTGCTATTTATTGTCAATTTAACTGCCAGTTTCGTAACTGTAACTGAAAGACTGAAAGGAGACTACCACCTCGACAAGAATTGTTGCAGTTGTTTCAACCCACAGACTAAAACCGAAACATAACTCTACTAGGTCACTTGACGGTTTTTGCATCTGTTTGCGTTGGTAACGAAACCGGGCGATCGGCCTAGCGAAGTCATTGTTAACCCTTTATTTGGTTTTGTTTACCCGGATGTACATTTATTTGAAGTAAAAAGTATATTATAGGTACACAAGTGATTTTTATTTTTTTTATTTTTAAATAATGGTACATAATTCTTACAAAAATTGCTAGAAAAATATTTAATGATAGTGGCAACACTTAAATCGTCATCCCGAACCTAATGGCAGCGCGTCGCTGGTCTCCTGTTCTTAGCATTGTATTTATTTTGATTTTTCATAATTTTAATGGAATTTTTCTATTACATTGGACAGCTTTTTTGAAATTTATATTATTTTTTAGTTAATCATAATTCATATTTTATATCTTTTTGTATTTTTTTAGCTTGTGAACGCTTCCAAAGTTGTATGTTTATCACAGTGAACATTGCCTAATACTTATAAAATTATGCCCAACTCGACATGTTCATTGCCAAACCATTAAATGTTTACCTCTACCTATCTTTTCATATGTTATGCCTGTTTTTGCTTATTGTTTCTTTTGTTTGCCATCATTTTGCATTAAGTGGGGCCGCAAAAATATTTTCCCTTGTACCAAGAGCGCATGCACAATCGGAAATGTAGTGATCAATCCGATATTGAAAACGATGACGAATTGCATGGAGTGCTTTCTGCGACTAATATCCTCTGCTCACATGATTATTCTTTTGAACACCTTCCTTCATCTACTTAGTAGCTCTGATGATGAAAACGACAGCCAAAACATTCCAATCACCCCCATTTTTGAAGAAATTTTCCCAACACCGCCCAATTATATATAAGATTAGATAGAGAGACCAGGAAGAAACTTATAACAAGGTCCCTGATTTATCTTATAACGATTCTCCTCTAAATTGTTTTTAAAAATATTTTTCACCAGACATAATATGAGACGCTATTGGAACTAATCCAGTTCAAAAAAATAAAAGATGCTACAAAGAAATTAAGATGAAAGTGGATGTTGTTGCCCTGCCATAGTCTAAATAGTCTAACTCGGCCTTATTCATAAAAACTTATTGAGTGCTTGATAACACTTTAGCTATAGAAGGTTTTGTCTCTTTTACGCACATTCATTTTTGTTGCTAAAAAAACCTTCTATAACTAGTGTTCTTCAAGGACTTAATAAGTTTTTATAAATACCGGTGAAAGAGTATAACAAACATATGGGGGAGTTGCCCCAGCTGATATGTTAAAATCTTTGTACAAACGATGTTTAAAACCAAGAAAATGGTACATAGGCATATGTGTACAGTTATTATATATATATATATATATATATATTATTAATGTGTGTCTTATGTATAAATAAATATGTGCTGAAAGGCAAACAATTAAATATTATTTCATTATGATATTTATGAAAATTTGACGAAGATAGGCAGGTCTTATACACTTGAAAGATCTGAAGCATGCAAAATTAAAAATCCACGACCAACTAGGCCTAGAAGCCTTGTCATTAATGATAATTTTGGACACTTCATATCTTTAATAGATATGAAGTGTCCAAAATTAGAAGGTATTGGGACGATGTAAATTTTGCCATAAAAAAACTACAGTGTTATATGTATATAAAATTAATGTTAGACTCTGTTGTGTTACCAGAAAATGTCCGCAAAAAGGTTTTTATTATTTCATTCCAAATAAATTATAATATACATTAATGTTTCTTATTTTATCAGGTTTCACTTATGTATACTTTTACCACTTACGGTTGGCATACAACAATGCCAAATTGTTAACCACAGTGAACATCTGAATTAACTGGCTATATTTTAATACTTTGACAATGTTCACCATGGTAAACATTTGATTCTAGACTATCTAAGAGTAGCAGATTTTTTTTATTATTTTTCTGGGGCCTATTTTTGATCCACAACATTAACCAAATAGTCCAAATCCGAAAAAAACGTTCTTAACCCCTTAATTAAGGGTTAAAAGATGATGATCCTCACCTTAAATCATTTCTTTATTCTTTCTTTACATCCATTTGGTCAACACTGCAACACTCGGACAAGTCAAAATGAACAAGGGCTACATATAAAAAGTAGGACATTAGGCAAGAAATACCTTAAGTTTACGTAAAACTAACCTTGCGGTCCGATTCACGACAAAATCGATGTCAGCGCTGTCAGCGCCGGTCCGATTGAGCGTAAGCGCGCTAACTATAGTTGATTTGACACACTAATAGTGACGTCATTACAGACGCCATATTGGACTTACAGTGATTTTGCTTCTGGGTGAAACCGCTGTGAGCGCTGTCAAAATGACATTTATCTAGAGACATGTTTTTGAGGAAAGTATTAAAATTTCTAAAATAATTATTAAGTAGAAAGTGTTGTGTTCTCATATATTTTGGTATTTATGTAAACAAATATACAAAATACATTAAAATTCATATTTTTTTTATGGCGTTTTATTTGACATTCAAACAGAGTGAGAAGAGCATATGTTTTAGTTGCGAGATAGAGGGAGATACAAGTGATGTTCTTGTGAGCGCGCTTAATCACTGGTCCGATTCATTAGCACGCTAATAGCGCCGTGAGTGGTCTCATCGCGCTTTTTGAATCGGACCGGTGTTATGAACGTCAGCGCTGACAGCGGTGTTATCGCCATTCGGACCGTGAGGTAAGAGATAACAATAACGTATGTAATGTTAGTGTATTGTTATATATGAATATCAATCAAATGGTACACCTATATAACCAACTTATAGCTGTATCGATAGTGACATGTCAAGGAAGATAAATAATAAATTCAATAATTATTACACAATTAAAAATACAAATCAAATAATGTCAAATCAAATATTATAGATTATAGTAATGTACAATAGGCTATTTGACTACATTATAAATATACTATAAATTGTGGTCATCCTATCAGACAATGGCGTAAAAAAACATATTTAACTTTATTTTAAACTAAAGTAAGTACATACCTATATCTTTTGTAGATTACACGAAATAAAATTGAATATTTTTTACAATTTTATTTATAACAAAACATCTTTGTTTGGTTGATGACTAGTGACGCCACACGCAAGTAAACAAAACAATACACAGATTATAAATCATGTGGATGAAGTAGAATAGAGTATAATATATAGGAGATTATTTAATCTGTGCTTGTTTGTTTACTTGCGTGTGACGTCACACTTGACATAGACTGCGAAACAGCGTATTTAGCGCCATTGTGGAAATTCAAACTTTAACATTGATTTTTATTAATAATAGAGTAGACATCACGGAAATATCAATGTAGTGTGCTTATTATGTAATGAATTATCATATAAAACGGGTTTTTAAAAGGCGTCAAATACCCTATTGTAAAATTTAAAAATAATAAATATAATGTCAAAATAACATAATATTATTGCGGTCAATTTAATTAAATATATTACTTTTAAAAACTACTATTATTTTTATTTTTATAATTAGATTTTTATTTTTATAATTGGTTGTATTTTGGGTTAATATGAGGCTTTATTTATCAAATCGAACAACTTTTTTTATGGAGCCCATGTGGCGCAAATGAAAAATAATTTTGGCTTCCCCATATAAATTTGTTATTTTAACATTATTAGTTTGTAGAAGACATTTTTTTTTCATATGCGACACACAAACCGTGTGTCGCATAGGAAAAGTTATTCGATTTGATCAGTAGAACCTCACATTAGCCCAAAGTAGATACAACCTTTTAAAGACAGAATGGAAAAGATCGCAAGGAAAAGATTCGCGATGTCGAACGTTTAAATATTGTTTTTAGTGAAATTAAAGTTATTTTTGAAGAAGAAAAGAACGTGGAGGTGTACCTATATTACGTACTTGATCCTAATTAGATATTCACATTTTTTATTCCAAAAATATTACTTTAGTTTCATTTCAAAACTTAGCATATTTTTATAAATAAAGCAAGTAAATAATGTTCCCAAAATTTCCGCTTGGGGCGCTCATCTAGTTTTCATACAAATTTTATTTAACTCAAACGCAAAGTAATAGTTGAAAACTCACACTACGACGTCTGTTCTAATATTTAGGTTACAGTGGCGCTAGTCCGAGTTTTTTTTAACGTTTTCATCACGGTAAGAGAGCACTCTTGGCCAATTAGATTAGCTTATTTTGATAAGCTTAAAAATCAATTGACCGCCTCCGTAGACTAGTGGTTGCGCCTTTTGGCGTTGTATCCAGAGGTTGTGGGTTCAATTTCCACCCATGGTAAAAAAATATTAGTACGTTTTTCTGTTAGGTTTGTCATGGTCTAGGTGTTTACAAAATATAATATGAATTATATCGTTGTTTCTGGTACACACGCTTAGAGCTTACTTTGTGACCTGTACCCCTAGTGTGAGTTTTCTAACTATTACTTTGCGTTTGAGTTAACTAAAATTTGTATGGGAAATAGTTCAGCGCTCCAAGCGGAAATTTTGAGAACTACAAATGCGGTCATGTGATTGGTCAAAATGTTAACGCGGTAGTATAGTTAACGCGAAAGTAAACGTTAAAAAATCTTACACTAGGGCTACAGAGCAATATCTGTAATTGAGCCAAAACTTCCACTTGGGGCCTGAACTATTTCCTATAGAAAATTTTGTTAACTCAAACGCAAATAGCTGAAAACTCACGTTAGGGCTACTGTAATATAGTTAACTCGAAAGTAAACTAACAATGATTTTAAAATAAAAAAACATAAAATATTATTTTTCAAATATTTATTACAAGTCATAATAAATCTAATCGTCATATTATCTATACAAGTACATTTACCACACCTTGAGTCGCTGATTAAAGTTAATAACAATATTGTATAGACAGTAGCGCCATCTGTTGTCAAATAATGAAAACATTTGCCACTTTAAATTAATTCTTTAAAATTCATCACTACCAGTGAAGATAATTTAATAATGTTTAATATGTATTTTGATTATGAAGGTAGAAACAGGGCTATCACTCAAGTCCTGTGACTAAAACTAAAAAAAAATATTTTATTGTTTGACAGAAGTGTGCTACAGAAGCGCGAGGGCTATAGGACTTGAGTGATGTTTAGCCTATATGATAGGGAGGTGCCCTAAAACCTTGTTTGCAAGCATGAGAACACAAGATGGTGGCCCGCCATACAATCCCAAAACAAAACCCAAATGAAAACAGAATATGGCGGCAAATAACATGTTTGACATTTCGTACGAAAAGCGATTTTAGGCCTCATGGCACTTACGTATTTATTTATAATATCATGATAGAATGAAATCATGGAGATAAAATAAGGATTGCCCATAGCCCTTAAATCGCCTTACCAGTTTTGAGAACACAAGATGGCCGCCGCCATACAAATAAATATTGTTGATTGGTTGAAGTGAGAACCGCGACCACAGACAACGAACTTTTTTTGACATTTTGTTTTATAGGTCATTTAAGGCATTAAGGCGGTCCTATATATTATTATTAGTTTTATGGATGAAACAGACTTGTTCATGGCGGTCTCGTTTTCCGCAATTAGCCAAAAGGTCTTTTGCGTGAATCAGCTGACTATTCTAGCCAGCCCAGCTCCTCCCAGAAGGAGACAAGAAGTCCCGGGTCTTCCGCAGGCCTCAAGGAGCTACCTCGGTGTTGACCTCCACACCCACATGGGTGGGTGATGAAACAGACTTATGCTCGAGTGAAAAGTAGAGTTGAGGATACCATGAGAATACGGGAGTTTGTCTATGGTCTAACTCAGACATCATTATTTACTATCATCAATAACTCAAGGTGCAACAGTTAGTACCTACATACAATCTGTTATTTTAATTATAATATTTTTATGTGCATTTATACATTTATTTTACCCATATATTTTACACTAGGCCCCAAGTATGCTAGATTATCTATACTCAATTGCATCATATTAACTATATGGTGTATTCAAATAAAGAAGTTTATTAGATCAAACTTTGTATCTACCAGATAATAAGAAGGCTACAAAGTCCATGAATGGGTCTTTCAAAACATTGTTATTTAACATCATTGATCATCATCAAAACATTTCATGAAAACCGGAAATCCACAGACTAAAACTGTCTGGGATGGAACCGGTCGGTTGGTCTAGTAAAGACGTTATATTTCTATTAATGCTATTACGATGCATTTATATTGCTGGGGCCTTCCTTAGGCCGATTTTTTAATCGTCAGATAACTTATACGGAGAATGAATAAATTTGATAATTATTTATACAAATGAACTGTTGAATAACTATCTGATAATTGAAAAATCAGCCATTGTAAAGTTAATTAAACTAAAGTCAATCATAATATGTCCTAAACAAAGGATTTGTTGAAACCCGAGCTAAACATTTTCACATTTATATACAAATCTTTACAACATTTAGAAATACAATTGTTTTACCTACAAACAAATTTGTAACAATATTGTTCTATTCATGGACCTTATATTCGGTTTACTATAAGGTAGATACAGAATCACATGCCATGCCACCATAAAAAAACTTGTAAAAAAAAACAATATTAGGATTAAAAAAATATAGATTTTTTATTTTACTACACATTTATCTAGATGAAAAATATATGTAAGATATTGTAAATAAGTTGATATATTGAAATTATTTGCTATTACTTATACACATGTATAATATAAAATATTAAATAAAAATAAATGCAGACCTACCTAGATTTTGTTTTCAATAAAATACAATGTAATTTTTTTTTTAATATACATAGAATTATTTTATGTAAATATCAAACAGAAGTTGCTAGTAATTTTATATAAGTACATTGAATAAAGTATTTACATAAATAGTAAAGTTTTTTTTTGGAAAACTTAAACAACATTGGCACAAAATTTTCATTTTGATATATTTACTTAATTTTTTTTTAATAAATTCTTCTTATTAACATAATAAATGTGTTCTATAGAGGTATTTACATAGAAAGGAATATTATATTATAATATGTATTATTATTTTTATATCGAAACCTGGAAGATACATTATTTGGCAAGGAAGTTCTCTTACAATTTTATATCTATATTTTATAATTCTGTAATAGTCATTGAACAAAATATAACCAACCACTTTATTTATATTTTTTTATCTCTTTCAAAGAAAACAAATCTTTAAAAATAATATATTAATGTAAATAGTTATTAAAGTTTAAAATTAACATGATTTTTATATTTTGGTATCTTTTTATATTATGGTACTATATAAATGAGTTTGTATAAACAAGTTGGTCACAAAATTTATCATGCAACAAGCTGAACTGTGGTGTTGGTGGAGTTAAACAGTTGGTGTAGTGAAAATAGGACCAACTGCATAACATGCTTTCCAAGACACTAGTCTACAGTCTGATTAACTCTATATCACACATATACTCATATAACACAAATAAGATAATATAAAAATATACTATTGAAATAAATAACAGTTTTGAAAATAATTAATTTTAAAGAATGATGAAAGAGTGGTAAATTAATATAAACAAAGTTTTTTCCAAAAAGAATACTAAATAAATATCTCAAAATTAAATTTTTAAATCCATTTAGTAAAATGACAGCTTAAACAACACATTAAAACATAATATGTAAACATATCACACATATTCTCCTGGTCAGACACTAAGATTTAGGCTAGGCTAGGCTTGTACTATGTGTACCAGAAACTACTAATACATATGTATATCAACAACCAGACCAAGGCAAACTGTATATAAAAACATACTAATATTTGTGAGTGCCAATGGTGTAACTAATAGATTACAGGGAAGCCAAAGTATGTTTTTCTGTAGTGACTATGAATCTAACTTACAACCTAAGCTAATAGACCACAGAAGCAGTCAAAACTATGGTTCTATGTATATAAACAAAAAAAAGAGTGAATGGATAAAAATAAATTCTTGGATATATGACAGGGCTAGTCTGGGGCTGCTTGTATTAATGCTACATCAAATAATTTTAAGATGGGGTTTTTATTGAAAGTTTTAAAGATTAAACGCAATTTAAAAAATCCTGGTATATGGGACTTGACCCCACAACCCTCTATTTCACGGCAAGGCACTCAACCACTGAGCCAACCAGATACATATAACCCCTCACGAAATTTGTCATTGCTTTTTAATAGGGATGTTATGGATATACAATTTCGGATCCGGATATGGATATATAAAAAATATAATACTGATGTCAGTTACGGTTATGGATATTAAATTATTTCGCATTATCCAAGTTTCAGTTACCGATTTTAGATTTTTAAGGAAGTGTAAAAGTGAAATACAAATAGTAGGAATATAAATAAATTCTTACATCCCACTTTCACTTGTTGAACAAATATAACTGGTCTCACTACTCGGCCTGCAGTCTTATTCATACAAACTCAGCCACTACTCAGGTTGTCGTAGGGTGTCTCGCTCGGGCTCGCGTGATTACGGCTAGCGCATCAGACTCCGCCCTATCCAAAACTTTTATATTGGATTTGGTTACAGTTACAGATAGTTTTTTATTTCGGATATGCGATAGTTTCTGTATGGAGCTCCATAACAACCCTGCTTTTTACCTATTTATATACACCATCTGCATGCATTCTTCTAATTACTTTCTATTAAAATGAAATTAAAAGTCCTAGTTTTTAATATTAGGTAAGCTGTCATTTTACTTACAAATTTAAAAAAACTTTATTATAGTATTTATAAAATATAGGAGAACAATTGACCTTGCCGTGTTACCCAGGTATTATCCGGATGTTACATAAAGAACTCCCTTGGTTCGTGCGGTGGTCAAGGATGCCTGTTCAACTGAACCGAGTTAGAATTTCCACTGGGACTTGAAGGTTGGTCATAGATAGTTATTTCTATCACTCGTAAACCTCGAAGTATAGGGTCAGTTATATGAATGCCTCGGGGATTGTAAATTCTTTCATTTTGCGTTGCTATAAATTTTGATATTTTCCTTAGGTGCTGAAAAATAAAAATATTTATTTGAAATGTAGTCAGTGTTACTGTTTGCTTAGTTGGGATCTAATCTGGGATCAGTATATTTTTAATATCTAACTAAACCTAAAATTTGTAAATCTATAATAACTACAATGTACCAAATTTTTTTTAAAAATAATATATTCATAAAAAAAATTCTCCCTTTTCCATATTGGGTGTTTTATATAATTCCAGATTTTTACCTCTACTGGTGTACAGGATATAAGCCTGGACAAACAAACAAACATACAAATGGACTGAGTGAAGAAAGGTTTTTAATCAGAACCCTAGAAGATAAGATAAATTTTTCCATTCTCAATTCAATTCAATTTTTATTCTGGATCTAATACTTCCAGTTTAACAGGACAATCCTGTAGCACATAAAAAAAACATGTTACAGTGATAAGACAAAATAAAAATAGTTACCTTTTCATAATGTGTTTCTGTACAGATATAAATAAAATAAGCTGTCAGACATGCGAGGCATCCTTCACAGTAAGTGCTGCAGTCAGCCGTCTCTGCCATCTCAAAGTGTTCATTCAGTCTCTTCATTGTGTGCTCAAATGTTTGTCTGTCTATCTGTAATGACAAAAATAAATATAAAATGTATGAAATTTCAGTTATTTTAGCCACAACTTTTGAATCCCTGCCTTTGATAGGGAAGAAAACTAGGAAACATAAACACCAATACTAATAATATAAATATATATATTTAAACTATACAGAGAAATATACTTTGACCTGAGTGTGAATTGAACTTAAATCTTCCTGATACAAAGCCATCAATATTGATTAATAAACCATGGAGGCCTTTCACGAAGTAAGACTTTTTACTTTGAACTGCAAACTAATAATAGTGGCTATTAAATTTGCAGGTTTTGGGTATTCAAAAGGTAGGTTGTAGGGGAACCATGGGATCCGGAAGTCTGAATGGAAATTATTTCTTCTTTTAACTATATTCTTCTGTATTCCATTTATCCTTCCTTCTCTTCTTTTATCACTGAATTCCAACTTTTCTTTTAACACCAACTAGCACTAATATTTACTGTATAGAATGCCCCTTTTATTTAACCAAATGTAGTATGTATTTTTATAGAAACAAAAATATTTCATTAGTGTTGGTACACTTATTAATGTCTTAAAGTTCTAGTCTTAAATCTGCTGGAATCCTTTCAAAAAGACTTATTATATTATTTTATCAACAATCATCAGTTTATGACTTTGGTTAATATATTTTAATACTTTAATTAGTGTTTTTAATTATATTAAAAAAACATGGTGTTGTTGGGCAGACAATAGACTTAAAAACTACTTAGGTCAGGTGTTTGGTTTAATTTTACACATAATACCGTTAAATTTAATAAAACTTTTAACAATAAAACAAAAAAAAAATCAAATATTGTGATAGACTTGTGCTTGCCCTAAATCAATATCTTTTATATGATATCCTTTAGATCACCACATAGTATTGCATGTGACAAAACAAGCTTTTAACTGGGTAGAGGACTCCTGCCGAGCATGCAAATGATTCGGGCATAAACACTATGATTACTATTCCCAATATATAGTATAAATATATATCAATTAAGGTTTTAATTATTCTATGTAACTATTTAAATCAATTCAACAAGATGTTTTAAAATAACTTCTTTTGTAAGTTTTTTATACTTGATTATATTAAAGCATTTATATTCCAAAAGACAATGAATCTATTGTAAAAAAAATATTTTTTTACCATAAAATGTAATTAATATTGAGGCTTTGTAAATGGAGGTTGTGGGTTCGATTCCCACCAAAATATGTATTATTTTCATTGTTTCTGGCACTACACACCTAGAGTTTAGTTTGTGAGCAGGGCAATATCTGTATAATGTCCTTCATACTATTACTATAACTTAGATATTGAGTTAATATTAGTAGAATGTTGCCAAAATGTAACATACTTTTTACTACAATAGATTCAACTAGAAAACTATTGGATTCCAATATGTTGTTTATAGACTGATTTAATAAAACCAAGGCTGTATCAATGTTTAAATGTAAGTAAAGGTGGTGAGATCATGATGTTAATCATACACAAATTATACCAATAAGTATCTAAGTACTTAATTTAACTTGAGGAAGTGTATAATTTATTTATCATGTATTGTACTTCATGTGAGATTTATCTAAATCGAATATTAGGAGAAAATTAAATTTCAATTCAGTATGAAGGACAGCGTTTAGATAGTTCATATCAAGTTGTAATGATAAACAATTTAGATGATAAAAACATACCCTGTTTTCAAGCTCGGAGGGAAATCTTGGCTGAAATTTCACAGCTGTACCTTCATTATAGTCCCTTTGTATAAATATTTTGACTCCCTGCTGTGTAGGAGACTGCTGGCTTCCAGGCGTAGACATGCCAGAAGGTATTCTGTTATTTGACATTGTCCAAAACTGTCTTGTAAACTACTACACTCGACAAAAACACACTTTACAACTTATAACGAGTGTCAAATTAGGCCTCCATTAAATACATAACTAACATTTAGATTCTACTTCTACTATTTAAACATTATAAATTATGATAAACTAATGGAAAGCGATTATTTTACAATCTTTTTAATGATGTTCTTGAAAAGGTTGACATCAAAAAATCTTTCATTTGACAACATACTTCTATCTTGTTTTTGTTAAGAACCATAGTAATACACGGACTTTTAAAATGCGGATTTTTTTTTTTTTTTTAATAAATAATTACGAATTATTATTTTGTGTCTTATTGCATTCTAAATTCCCGGCATATACCTGCGATTTATTCCAACTACGCCAGACTGCGTACAAGTTATGCTATTTGTAAACTCGGTGACACTTTCGAGAGGTATTAATTAAAAGCACCGTGGTAAGTACCGAGTGGATTCCGTCTTTTTTATTAATTAAAGAAAAACACTGTGAATTTAAATCACTATTTATTAAATAATATTCCGACCGAACCAGACGGTATAAAATTATAAGGTAAATCTCTATGACATAAACTAGAGGGGAGCGGGCTCAGCGGGGTAAACTTTTTGACATAAGCAGATGCGTTCAAGATACATATTTTAAAGACATCTAAACATTCATTTATCTTATAGTAAGATATTAGGTTGTAAGTTATTACACCTTTCCCCTATACATAAAAAAATACTTAGAATTAATAAACTATTCCCTACTAACCCCTGTGAACACTTTAACAATTGGTTACAATGTCTTTTCATTTTCCTACCCTGAGTCTCTACTAAGTCACACCTGGAACCAGGACTTCTATCACTTGGCCTAGAACCCATTTTTTTCCTTATAATTTCTTACCATCACCTTCTCACCCTTATTAAAATCTACTACTCTATTACCTTTAAAATGATCAATTTGTTTATTTTGTTCACTTATTACTTTATCTACTGTAGGTGCAGGTCTCAATAGAGCCAGATGGCCTCTAAGTTCTCTACCTAACATTAATGTGTTGTCCAGCGGTTGAATGTACAGTAGACCTATAGTCAAACAAAAATTTTTAGTTTAAAGAATGTTTATTAGTCTCAAAAAGAACATAAATTAAGAATAATAACAGTAACAAAATATCTCAATAAATAAACAGAAGGTTCATTACGGAACTCCGTCCGTCTCGCAATTTGTGTGACAAAAACTTCACTTTCAGCATTGTCTATGGTTCAACTTTGTTTTGGAAATGTTAGCTCTATTATAATAAAAAATAAAGCTCTAAAATAAATAAAGAATAAAAGATTATCAAATTAAAAACCAGACACTAAAACAATATGCAATCTAGCCACAGAAGAATAATAGTTGATCTAGCTTAAGAACCTAATTATTTTGTTAAATCCCCATAATATTCCTTTAAGGGTCCATTGGCCATATTCTGTTTCTTTTAAAGGCAACGTTAGATTGTCAATATAACGAAATCCTTTATGTACAATTGTCAAGTCACGGAATGCTTAAAACTGTCAAAGCACGGAATGCTTAAAACTGTCAAAGCACGGAATGCTTAAAATAGTACCTGTAACACAAGGGAATAAAGTGCATACTTTTCTTAGTTATGGTTGTTGCTGATTGTTCAATGTAATTTTTTAAGGGTTTCGTCATTACAAGTTAATGTTTCCGTTATAAGCAACAGAAAGTGGCCGTAGAGTCGACTTGACGCCCATACAAACGTACTTGCAATTAGTTGCAATAAACTTGGCTGTTAGGCGAAGTTCAATTATTTTTATCTTGTTCGTATTTTTATCATGTTCGTAATATTTTTGTAGTATAATATTTTTTTTGTTTTTTAATTCGTAAAAAAAAATCCAACACAGAAAGATTAATAAATCAATGACCGACAAGATTATTATTTTTATTCTGCGACAAACAGTAATCGAGTATTAATGGAAGTGCGAAAGCTCATTTTGCTATATATAGTATTATAAATGTAGAATACATGTAATATAATATACTATATAATAATATAGTATAATATAATATACTATAAATTATTAATATGTTAACCGTATATTATATACATGGTGGATGAGTTGGTTAGGTCTTGGACTTAAAAACACTTAGGTCTCTGGTTCGAATCCCGGCGTGTACCAATGAGTTTTTAATTAAAAAAATTATGTACATTTGTTTGACAACACCGTGCCTCGGAGAGCACGTTAAGCGGGCCCGGTTTCACTATACCAACTTGTGCAACTGTTTATGGATAGGTTATTTAGTCTATTTAAAATATCGCGACAAGCTAGCCACTTGTTCGGTGTAGACTCATACGCAGTGGCGTGCAGTCCATATAGGCACAAAGGCACTGCCTACCCCAGAAATTTGGTAATAAAATCATATTAAAAACCTATTATATTTTGGTTTTGTCAATGATATACCTATATATTTTTTATTTTATTTATTTGGAAAAATATGCGGTCATTAGCAAACATTACATTAGAAGACACTTTGTATTTCAAATAGCGCCATCTATAGTTTTTTTTGTGGTACTATCATCATATGGTATTAGCGCCATCTATCGCTATTTTTTGTACTATTCACTCCGTATTATTTTTGGTTGCCTAAGTTTTCCTTCCAATTTTTCAATTATTATTATTATTGGATTATGCTAAATGTATGACAGAGTTAGGCACTGCCTTTGTGCCTCAAACAATCAAATATTTGTGATAAACTCAAATCTAATAGGACTAGGAGCGCGTAAACTGTAGGTAGCAAATCGATTGGCACACAGAATCAATGAAAGAACGAGAACTTCTCTGTACAAAATTGTTGAGAAGTACCAGCCCCCCTAGCCAAGAGCACCGGCGCTTTTTGCGCCCAAGCGTCGCAGAACGGGAAGTGATCGACAGAAATCGGTAGCCATGAACAATTTTTGACGTTAACTTTCATTCTGTTGAACGCGGGAGGGCAACCGCTCGACACTATTATTGACGTTCCGATATTATATTCAAAAACCGCGAGTAATTTTGAGTATGTTGTTTTCTAACATATAATAATTATATAACGAATGAATTGAGAATATAAATTAAAAACAATATACATTTTTGATAATATTAATGGTGTAAAAATTATTGTACAGTTTTTACATATTTGTATATTAATGCTTATATTAACTTACATGCCTAATCGGAACGATTTTCGTTATTTTAGTGTTAAAGAGAGAGAGATAATAAAAAATAAATCCTATTGGTGTAACTATGTGATATCTCGTTTTAATTTACGGGCCAATACATTTGATTACAAACAAACCAAATAGAAACATTGCAGACAAACTCTTCAATATTAATATGGCACTTTTAAGTTGTTAATTTAAACTGAAGAATTCTAAATTCGAGGCATCCGGGGCGGCCCACGACCAATTTATTTTTAACAATTCTGATCAAGGAAGAAATATTGCAGTTATATTGTTCTCGGATTGGAAATTACTTTTTGAATAGGTAAGAATCAAAATAAATAAGTGCTTCTAAGGTTATATATTTAATAATTGACTAGACACATTGTTAAAACATTTGTATGCCGAATAGGCGAAACAAAACGGACCTTTGTGTTTACAACACCCATCTATTTACCTTTGTTTCTCATACAAATAAATGTTATTTCAGGTGATTTCGGATATGCTTTGGAACCATGATTGATTACCCCTGTCATGGATGCCGTACCTAATTAATACCTCAGCGGATCAATACAATGTCAATACAAGTCAGGATATGTGTGAAGCAGGCAAATGGTTATCTTAGGGGGTCATTAAAATACCTTGGAATAGACAGAGTTCTGCACTATGATGTTACACTATAGGTGAGTTAAGAAAAATAAATTACAAATTGTCTGCTTACTTTTTTTTAATTAAAGTTATTCACTCTCCTACTATTTTTGGAAGCGTGGAGTCAACTGACACAGATAGTAAAACCTGACTCCAACCCAGTTATGTTGCATTTGTGATTTTAGTTATTTAAAAAAAATTGGTCCTTTTATTTTTTTATTAAACTAAGTACAATTTTGTATTTTTTTTATTTCAGATATTTATACTTTGCAGAGTTTCAAGGACAGCTACCCCCTTCCCCATCAAGAGAGGTCACAAACTATGGTGCTCAAAGTTTTAGAGTGGCCCAAGCCAATCAAAATTATTAAATAAATATTTACTTTTAATTTGTTTATGTTTTATTGTGAATATTATCCAATTTTAAGAAGTCAATATTCTGGGAAATATTTAATTAAATATACATTAACAGAATCAAGAGACATATATGTGGATAAGTTTAAAGGTGTCTAGGTCTGTGGGATGGACCCATTTAAACATAGAGTATTGAATAAGAAATGCTAGTATCATTATTAAGATTTCTTATTGATACTTGTATCATTTAAATGTGTCAGATTAATGAAGATTAATAATTTTTATTCTGAATTTTAATTAATAATGGTCTTAATGATAAAAATTTAATAAAGTCCTTGAAGAACACTTTAGTTAAAATAAGTTTTGTTTCTTTTTTACTTATTTATTTTTGTTTGGTAAAAAAAGAGACATAACCTACTATATACAAGTGTTCTTCAAGGACTCAAAAAGTTTTTTTTATGAATACCAGTATGCTTAATATTAAGATTTGTAGATATGCTTACCATTATGGTAAGTATATCTACAAATGCCCACATTAGATACATGTAATTCCCTAATAGTATTCATATAAAATAATGAAACATTACTCTAGGTACCATCCTAACTATTTATAGTGCTTGGATGGGAATTAAAATTCCTATAAATAAAAGAGCTTGTATAAACAATATAGGTCTAATAGTAGATACTACACATACCCTACTTAGTACCATTTATATAATAGTACTAAGTAGTTTTTACTTAACAATATTCTACATATATATTACAGCGTTAAGTGAATATTTGTGTGGATGTGTGTGCATGTATGAGTCGTATAGTGTATATAATAAAATACCTAATATTGTAAATATCTATTTTGGCTGAGTATAAATTGTATTATTATTACTAAGGTTAGGAATTTTTTTTTTAAATAATAATATACCAGTATAAAAGGATTTTTTTTAAATTTGAAACTCAAGGAGGTGAAAAGACATTCTGTAAAACCACAAAGACCATCATCAGTCCCTGAAATACCAAAAGTTGTAACTTTATTAGTAATGGACAAGGAAAATCATATTCTTTTAGGGCACTATATACAATTATATGATTAAAGAAGAATATAGCAATATATATTAAACCATAAGTTTGTGCGGCTTGTGAAACTTTCTAGGTCTTCACAAAGGCTCTGAAAAATCCTTTGTTAAGCCTAAAATGTTACCTAAACTCTCCCTGGTATCCCCAATTTCTTTGAAAATTTGAACTTTTCATTAAAAATAAAAATAAAAAAAAACTTTATTTGTTGATATTTTACAAGAATTTATACATGTTTTCTTAACTTTTTGCCTAATATTGGTTTGTTTGATTTAATGTTGTAACACTTCTATCCACTATTATCAATCAAGATCAGATATTTGTTCAGGTTGTCCTCGGACATAGGCCTCCTCCAGCAAATACCATTGGCTGCGGTCTCCAACTACTCGGCATTGGGATGTCTTGATTTTTTTATACTTCTTTCAGAGACCTGAGAACATACATACTATTCTATGTATTTCTTTCTCCATTTAAAGTTTTGGAGCAATTGTTTGACCTAAATAAAAGTACCTATTCAATTTCTTGATAATTTACTTTCAGGGTTTGTTTATGTCTGTTTGTCATAGCTTTGGTTTTCACACATGGTTCTTTTAAGCCCCGCTTTTCCACTTCTCTTGCTAGTTGTCTGCATAATAACTAGAACTAGGTCATCAGCAAATCTCAGTTGAGATATTTTACTTCCATTTATATTAAGCTCATAGCTATTCCAAATAATTCCAATCAATGTAATTGACGAAAAATTTCCTCCAATACAGCCGAGCAAAGTTTGAGGGATAATAGGTTTCCTTGGCGGACTCCTTTTATTCGTAATTCTACTCCAATTTTTCCTAGTCGTACTTTTGCTGTAGGTATAGTTTTAAAATGTTATATTACTCCTTAGTCCTTATGATTCTTGAATATTTAGTTTGATCACACTGTGTTTTGAGATGCTTTCTAAGTATGAAATAGAGAGAACTTTTCGTTAACTGTAATCTATATTTGGCGTCGATGAAGACGCCACTCGTTATTTGCACTTACTAATAAATTTTATTTATGCATTTTAATTTACACAACGCAATAAAAAACTTCTAAAACAAAAAAAAACAATACTTTAAGTTAATTTAAATCAAAACAATGGCGTCGTTTTGATAGAATATAGTTAGAAAGGGAGACCCCGATAGCCCGTATACCGTCGAATTTTGCGCCTAGCAGTCGCAAAAAACGAACAAAAATGTGTTCTTGGCTGGCAATTCCCTCCGAGTATGTAGCGGTTTCTGTCAAAATGTATGGGGAAATTGGCCTCTCGCGAGCGCTTTAACGAAAACGAAAGCCCAACGCTCACCGTCCGTGTTCTTGGCTGGCAATTTGTTCTGTCAACGCATTTAACGAACGTGACGTCATCACCAAATGTCATCTTCATACAAAACTTTCGTGCGCGCTTTTAGCGCTCATGCTCTTGGCTAGGGGGGCAGGAGCGCAGGAGTTCTTAGCGGTACAAATATGATATTATACATGTGTCCTGCTCACATGACGCGTGCAGAGCGAGATGGCATGCATATGGGTGGAGCTTGAAGTCGGGAGTTTTTAATATTATCCTACTAATTTGCAATGTTACGTAATTCTAATAAAATTTACCCAAAGTTTAGATATTTTTTTTTGTCATTTATTAATTTTAAAGCAATTGTTTTTTTGTCACTTACGCATTCTTATTTCTTAGTCGCGTTAAAAATCTTGTACTATATTTATTGTATATTTCTTTTGTGGTCGCGTGCTGGACGTTTATGGTGATAATTTTAATTTGATTGTGTAGTGCAAAACCTTTTAATAATAATAAGTACCTAATGGCTTTTTATTGCTCTTTCAACTTTCCGCAAATTTACTATCTCGCGAAATATATAAATTTCATTGTAGACTAGGTACGTTGTGATTTTGTAGACATTTAAAATTGCTAATTTCAAAAATTTTAATCAAAGAAAACTCATTTCTTTGGTAGGTATGTTACTATAAATTCTGCCTACCTTATACTAAAACCCTGTGCACGCCACTGCTCATACGAGGTGGGATAAAAAAACCCTCCGATGGGTACCCTGAGGCCGTATAGGCGGTCTCGGGCGCCGTAAGGCACCCGTGATGTTATGTTTATATAAACAGTATAATCACTAATTCGACAGTTGTTGGGAATTATTTAAAAAGTGGTCATAAACCATTTTCTTAAATATAAATCTGATTGGAGCATTTCTTATAACAAGAGGCAGCATGTTCCACAAGTTAACGGCTACTACACTGAAGAAATTTGAAATAAAACAAAAGCGATCGGAGGGAATAGAAAGAACAGAGTTATGAGAGGAGCGGAGAGATTTGTCATGAAAGGAAAAAAAGGTACCTTAGCTTTGGCAGCAGTTTTATTTAGTTTTAGCACAGAAGAAATAATAGTACAATAGTTTTGAGGAAAATAAAAAAGTGTCTGCTTTTTATACATGCTTCAGCGTTCATGCGTCAGTCAGTCACTGGTCATTCGACCCCGTATGTTTAGTAGGGTCGAGAGCCGGCTAGGGCAACCCCTGTTGCCGGGGACTTGTCGCGGTAATGCGAGGACATTATTTTATAACAAGGGCCCAGTAAGTGGAAAAACTGGCGCGCTGCAGGCGACAGTGGGAAGGGAAAACGGCTAGTTTTTTAGCGGCGGAGCAAGCTCGCCGCCGAGAAGTCCTCTCGGCGTAGGCCTGCCACTCGGTGGCCGTACAAGCAGTGGAGCGATGCCGCGAAGGTGCTCGAACGGTCCGTTGTCAGCCCTATCGTACATACGACGGGCGAGCCTTTCCACGAACTCGTCGAGCAATTCGATTTTCACGTCATCGCTGATCGTTTTGTTGCGCACGAACAACGGGGCGCCAGTCGCCATACGCAGAGAGATGTTCTGCTGACGCCGGAGCCGAGTTTTGTTCGTGGCCGATAGTAACTGGTGCCACGCTGGGGCCGCATAGCTGAGTTGGGGACGGATGAAGGTTTTGTAGACCGACATTTTTACCCGAAGTGGTAGTTTAGATTTGAGAACCGGACGGAGCATCGAGTGGGCAGCCATGGCTCTGTTAACAGCTTCAGTGGCCATGGGGCCCATGCTCAACGACCGGTCAATTATGCACCCCAGGTACTTGACCGGCCCATTGGACCTCCTGTCCCCATAGTTTCAGTTTGGGTGGAATGTGGCGGCTTCAGCGTGTTCATGTAGCTCGCTTTAAGCGCTAGAAATGCTGCTTAAGTGTTACAAATGCTTTAAATTAACTGAATATAAAACATACTTAACATTCCTTTTCAATGTTTATTATCAACAGGCAACAGCTGATGCTAGATGTAGGTGAGAATGTAAAGAATAGGTAGTTTTAAACAATAGCAGAAGCAGGTTATAATAAAAGCATAAGTTAAAATCCATTGTATCTAAAAAGCGGACAAGTACGAACAAAATTGCGCAATTAGGGTTCTTTCCTACAAATGACTCCTCTGGTATTTTATAAAACGTACACAAAAAAAAACGTAATTGCATGAAAAATAGAGTAAGTATACCTTTATACAATTGTGACACAGACTTGACTTACTAACAATTTTTACACACACTTACATATACACAATACGCACATACTCCTGATTTTTTTTTGTAATTAAAAAAAATATATTGGGAAGCTCTTATGGAGCCATCAATTGTCCAAAAAATAAATAAATATATATTTAGGGTTATTTTTTTCTCCCTAAAGATAAGAGCTCATAATTATTCTAGAATTGATAAAAAAACTTGCAAATTTTCGTTTTTGGAAAAACTAAAGATGGTATTTTTTTGTTTTTTAATTTTATTTCTTATTCCTTAAATATCTTCATCTCATTTTTTTTTTCAAAACTCTTGACTGCAAACGCTTGACTGATACCAAGTTCAAAAATGATTCAAATGGAAATAAAAAATTATCATCTTTAAATTTCAAAATGTCTAAAGATGGTAATATTATGTTTATTTTTTTTTTACTTGTTTGTAAAATATGTGACTGTTCGAGAAAAAAAAACCATATTGATATGTTGTTAATGAGATGAGATCTTGGTATCAAATATCAAAAATTTTGAGATGAGTATTTAAAAAGATAAAAGAGATGGGATGTCATTTAAACAAGGTCGTGCACTGGTTTGGCGTCCCAACATGTGTTAACACACTCTGTGCATCGCACATTACAACCACCCACAAAAAATCAGGAGCTGCTGCAGAATCAGCCGCACGGTCTAAACGCAACAAGTACGCGGAGATCATAATCAACCATCATTCCATTTGCAATAGAAACGATGGGCCCGTGGTCCGAGGACGCTCTGGCATTCTCCCGCGAGCTTAGTGATAAGCTCCGTTTAGTGACGGGTGAACCTTTGAGTAAGGAGTACTTTATTCAAAGGGTCAGCCTCGCTGTGCAACGGGGGAATGCAGCGAGTATCCTCGGAACACTGCGCTCATCCAATTAACTTTTAATTTTTTAGTTTTTAATTTTAAATATGTTATTTCTTTTTTATCTAATAAATATTTTTTATTAAGTAAAAGATATTTCTTTTGGATGTCTGCTACATTCAGGGTCATTTAAAAAATAATTATACTGATGATGTTTGGGCAATAGCATGGTCAATAGACATACCTACCAGTACCACAACAACGTATATTACGACAACGGCGCCCCCTTCATTTCCATGACTATACTCACGGAATAAATAAAACAAGTATTTATTCCGTGACTATACTAGTAGTAGTTGTAAGGTAGAATTAAGTTAAATTGATCCCTAAAAAGGGAAAAACCGTGAATTAATATTTTGTACTAACTATAAACAGTTTCTGTAATGATAAAATGGTTTACTACAATGTTTTATGTATGCCATAAATATAGATTATTTTTTATATATTTTTTTATTTCTAAAATATTGTGTTTTGAGGTAAGTAGGTACTTATGTATATTTCTTCTTAAGAGAAGCAATGCAGAGTGTTCGCTGGAAACTCATTTAGCAAAAAACATAAATCTATGGCCTATACTAACATAACATACCTATGCTAACATAAATCTATGGGATTATTCAATAAGAAAATATGAGAAATTAAAAATATATTATAAATATTTTATTTTATTAAGTACCTAATTATTAATGACTTTCAGCATAAATACAATAAAAAACAAAATTCAGAAATAACGCAAATATTTTCAAAAGAGTTTGTTTCGTTTATCAAAGATTTGGATTCAAGTGTGTATAGAAATAAGAAATGGGAAACGCAATTAGCGATTACAACTACAATCACACCTCTGAGAAAACATACAGTTAGAACCAAGGTAAGGCAACTGATATCTGTTTTACTAATTATCGAAACCTTTTTCAATATTCTTAAAACTTAGTGCCTGAAAATAACTGAAATACATAGAAAGTGCCTGATAACAAATTTGGTTAGGTATTGTGTGTATGGTAATAAGAAATAGGATATATTAGCAATTACAACTACAGTAGTTCTATCACGAGTTTTTGCAAACAGTTTTTACTATAGTCGCTAGTAAATATAGATAGGGATCAACCAATAGGATAGGTTATTTATATTATGTTATTATTACTTAATATACTAGATAAGTACCTATTTACTTTGGCAAACATTTTCAGGTTTTTAAAACAAACGATAAGAAAAAATTAAGTGACACACTAATGTTGAAATTAGTATCTTACTATGAACAAAAATACGGATTGTCGTCGAACACTTTGGCAACAACGCCTGAATTTTTTAGGACAACTCCTAAAGTTTTTGAAACAACAATAATTAATGATAAAATATTAGGAGTTATGGAAAAGGTAAGAAAATGAGATACCTAGATCCTTCGTAGGCAGCTTCTAATGTCAATAAGATATTAGAAGCTGTTAGGATCTAGGAGAAAGGGTCTAGAACAGCGGTCGTCACACTTTTCCGGCCAAGGGCCACAGGTGACATGTGGGTATCACGTGTAGTCACGGGTAGTCGGGCTGGGCAAAGTTTTTTTTTTTTTTTTTTTTTTTTTTTTTTGGTGCAATACGTTGTATCCACCTGATGGTAAGCAGATTTCGTCGAACGAAGACATAGAGACCTTCCTCCCACCTAACAAAAATACTTAGTGTAGCTGGAGCCATATCAGGTGAATACAGTGGCTGTTCGTTAAGATTTGTTGAGTTTTGTCTAGATATTCTTTTACAACGATAGCCTTGTGAGATGGCGCGCTATCATGGTGGAAAATCTATGCCTTTTCTTTCTACAAATCGGTCTTTTTCGATAAATTTTGTCTCTCAAACGCAACGCAACGCTGTGAACATCATCTGCACTTTTGATCGACTTTGACAATGCATTTTTTGATTTCGGCACAGTCGGACGTCCTTGTTCCGAGTTGACTGGTTTACATGTAAAACTCGTAAACTCATGTATTTTCACCAGTTACAATGTGGTTTATGAATGTGGGCTTGGAATTAGTATGTTTTATTAAATCTTTATAGCCTTTCGCAATTATTTTTTTGCAGAAAATTCAGGTATTTCGGTACTCGTTTCATGCCCAAAATTGTTGAAAATGTGATAAATTGATTCGTGAGACACAGACATTTTAAATCTCTTTCAGACTTATACGACCATTTTCAGTCACCATTTCTTTTACTTTAACGATGTGGTGGAAGGCTTGCTTCAATATTGAAGCAAACCACATCGCGACCGGTTTTTAAAAAAATCGATTGACTATAAGACCTATGTAACAATTTCAGCGCTTCAGCAAAAGAAATTCTATTTGTAATTTAAACAGATTGATCCAAATTTGTATCCATTGTAAAAATCGCAATGTTTGGCACATTGCGATTTTTAGCGACAAAAATAATTTCGTCATGAGAGCTTTTTAATTTAAAGAATTCCAGTACTTTCTATTGCACGTTTTTCAAAATAAATTATTTAAGTAATAGAAAACCATCATTGTTTAATGGCAACTGTAACAAAAATATTAACCAAACCGACCGCGGTCTCTGTTTATTCCCTTATTAACTCTCGCATCGGTGCCTATTTAGTTACATTTGTATGCAAATATTTGTGCGGCCCGCGTCAACACCTACTAAGGCTAATTTTGCATACAAATGTAACTAAATAGGCACCGATGCGAGAGTTAATAAGGGAATAAACAGAGACCGCATTTTGACGACCACGGGTCTAGAAGGTCTAGTTGGTGCACAAATTTGTTTAAATATATTTTTTTACAGTTTAATAATTTAAATGAAGATTCGGACGTGTTTGTAATATAAAATAATAACCTACAAGAAACATTCAACTATCAAACTAAGAACAATCAATTTTTAATCCTCCATTATTGATAAGAATTTCAAAATATTATGGTTTTAATGAGTGTAGCCTGTAGTACTGAACCTAAGTGATGTTAAGAAATCAAATGAAAATGAATTCAATATTTAACTATTGGAAATTTATTACGGTGAGTTATTTTATTTTTATAAAACTCGCCATTTGACTTTACATCTACCTGATAGAAGCAGTATAAAGGTCCAAGAACAAACGCAATCATCAATTATAAGCTACGTTTGTTTGTTTCCCATGTACTTACCAGTACCACTTACCAGACCTACAAAGTCCATGAATAGGGTCGATCAACATTATTGTTTTACAGCGTTTATCGCTCTAATTAATGTCGCCTAAATGATGCGGTTACGAAATGGGTAGCGACAAAGTCTAATTTGCATTACAAGTCTACTTTAACACATGACATGGTCATTTAACGGTTTTTGGTACCTATACACATATTATGAAGGAAACACCCAGGCAGTAAAGCATTCCACATTTTAATAGTGCGACAGATATGTACACGAGAAGTGATATACCTACGAATTAATTTTTTTTTAGTGCGGGTTGGTATATTTTTATATTATTTTTTTATGAGAGCTCAACATGTGACCTTGCATCCACCTGATGTTAAGCAGTATGCAATATCCATGAATGATAGCAACAAGCGGATGCATACAGGTGCACCGCTGGTTTCCATCATTATGCCGGCTTAAGATGCCTATTCACGTTTCGTTTAAAGGACTCTAGGTTATAAGAGGAAGGAAACACGCAAGCTGGTAGAGCATTCCACATTTTAATAGTACGGCAGATGTATGAATCGCCAAAACGTTTAGTACGAGTTAGTACATCCGCCACGGTATACATATGCATTTTGCAACCAGTGCGTGTTGTCCTGTAACGGAAAGGGGAAGGGGGAATAATGTTAAAAAGCTCTTCAGAGCACTGTCCATAGTATAGGCGGTAAAATACGCTCAACGATGCCACATCCCTGCGAAGCTGCAACGGCTCCAAGGTTTTATTGAGCTTTTCGTCTCCAATAATTCTAGTCGCTCGCTTCTGCAGGGTATATTAGATCGTCCACAGTGTATGCATTCATTTTTCGTGAAGTCCTATATCGGAAAGGAAAAGGAGGAATTAGAATGCTTGAATAAGCTATCCAGCTTGAAAATATAAGGATATTCTAAAAATAAAAATAAACCATTAGAAAATAATTAACACACTATATACTCTGCCATCTTTATATTTATCTAGTGTTTATATCTAGTACTTCTAACTTCACTTTAAGGCTTGAACAACTCCCAATGTGTATTACTAAAAGGTCCAAAAATTAAGCTTTTGTTTAAATAACTTAAATATAAATTGTAAATTAAATATTGTAAACAATACAAAATTCTAGTTATTTCCTAATACAGATTTGCGTGAAAGAATTGTTAATCCCAGATTCAAGAGGAATTCATATTTAGGTGAAACAATAGTTTTTTTTTATATTTATTAACAGCAAGGGGGCATCTAAAATAATAAATATAAACAATACAATTTAATAACGACGATATACCTATACATACTTTACATTTTTTATTAGGCTAGAACAAATAGTTAATTTTAAAATATTTTTTGAATATTTAAGATATTTGGCATTAGTTCCCATCTTAATATAGAGTAATTAGAATATGCATACACTTAAAAGGAGTATGTGTAAATAAATGGGTAAAATTTCATGAGGGGTATCATTAACTTAAACCTGGATGGCTCAGGGGTCGATCCCTACTTTTCATGAAAACCTTTATTGCGATGTTTTATGGTATAATTTCAATTTAATAATGTATATTATAAGCAATATTTATTCAGTTTATTTATCTTTACGCCAGGTCCCTTATCTATACTATCTATACTAATATTATAAAGCTGAAGAGTTTGTTTGTTTGTTTGTTTGTTTGAACGCGCTAATCTCAGGAACTACTGATTCGAATTGAAAAAATATTTTCGTGTTGGATAATCCATTTATCGAGAAAGGCTATAGGCTATATAACATCACGCTACGACTAATAGGAGCGGAGTAACAAAGAAAAATGTTGCAAAAACGGGGAAAAATTATTCCTTTTAAGAGCGTACGCTGCGTAAACGGTTAAATTTAAACGCGCAGACAAAGTTGCGCGGGTCAGCTAGTGGGTTATACATAGACAACCAAGCAACACTTGTCTTTCTTTCTACATAGGTACTTCTTTTACCTCGACTACAGCTATAACTCTTCTCATATACGCGCCGATTTTGATTTTATAAAAAAATAAGTCAATAATATATATTTCATGGAGACCTTTACAGGCAAAAATATACACTATATATTAAGGTCTAAGTTAGGCGGCATGCCTTCCCATACATACACAAAAATAAATAGCAACTAATCCGAACACACGCCACATAACCAACCAGTTTAGGACTAGGTGGTTAGCTGATTCCATCTGTTATCTGCACTGTAAAGCTATCACCACCGAGGCGACCATATTTACTTCCCAAATATTAAAAATTGAAAGTTTTTTATTTTTAAAAATTCTGTATATTAGCATAGAATAAATAATATTACAAGGTAATTAGTACTTGTACTTTTATTTCTTTTGTGGTAATTAGTACTTGTACTTTTATTAGTAAGATGTTAGTAGTGTGTTCATGACAGAATTTACCTTAGGAGGAAGGTGTGCAAATGTTAGGCTATTAAGTTAAATGTATTATTTAAACCCTTAAATAACATTTGCACACCCCTATTACAGTTTTAAACACAATTAAAACTCAGACAAAGATGAAATTTTTTTTAGGCATTGAATAAATAAACAGTATTCTGAAATAGTGCTGTCATTTATATAAATATCTATTGAATAATTTATCCTGCTAAGTAAAAATGATTCAAGTTTATTTTTAAATAATTTTATGATGTCTCTTTTCTTGTCATTTTATGATGTCTCTTTTCTTGTCATTTTATGATGTCTCTTTTCTTGTCATTTTATGATGTCTCTTTTCTTGTCATTTTATGATGTCTCTTTTCATGTCATTTTATGATGTCTCTTTTCTTGTCATTTTATGATGTCTCTTTTCTTGTCATTTTATCATGTCTCTTTTCTTGTCATTTTATGATGTCTCTTTTCTTATCATTTTATGATGTCTCTTTTCTTGTCATTTTATCATGTCTCTTTTCTTGTCATTTTATGATGTCTCTTTTCTTGTCATTTTATCATGTCTCTTTTCTTGTCATTTTATCATGTCTCTTTTCTTGTCATTTTATCATGTCTCTTTTCTTGTCATTTTATGATGTCTCTTTTCTTGTCATTTTATCATGTCTCTTTTCTTGTCATTTTATCATGTCTCTTTTCTTGTCATTTTATGATGTCTCTTTTCTTGTCATTTTATCATGTCTCTTTTCTTGTCATTTTATGATGTCTCTTTTCTTGTCATTTTATGATATCTCTTTTCTTGTCATTTTATCATGTCTCTTTTCTTGTCATTTTATCATGTCTCTTTTCTTGTCATTTTATGATGTCTCTTTTCTTGTCATTTTATCATGTCTCTTTTCTTGTCATTTTATGATGTCTCTTTTCTTATCATTTTATGATGTCTCTTTTCTTGTCATTTTATCATGTCTCTTTTCTTGTCATTTTATCATGTCTCTTTTCTTGTCATTTTATGATGTCTCTTTTCTTGTCATTTTATCATGTCTCTTTTCTTGTCATTTTATGATGTCTCTTTTCTTGTCATTTTATGATATCTCTTTTCTTGTCATTTTATCATGTCTCTTTTCTTGTCATTTTATCATGTCTCTTTTCTTGTCATTTTATGATGTCTCTTTTCTTGTCATTTTATCATGTCTCTTTTCTTGTCATTTTATGATGTCTCTTTTCTTGTCATTTTATCATGTCTCTTTTCTTGTCATTTTATGATGTCTCTTTTCTTGTCATTTTATGATGTCTCTTTTCTTGTCATTTTATCATGTCTCTTTTCTTGTCATTTTATCATGTCTCTTTTCTTGTCATTTTATGATGTCTCTTTTCTTGTCATTTTATCATGTCTCTTTTCTTGTCATTTTATCATGTCTCTTTTCTTGTCATTTTATGATGTCTCTTTTCTTGTCATTTTATCATGTCTCTTTTCTTGTCATTTTATGATGTCTCTTTTCTTGTCATTTTATGATATCTCTTTTCTTGTCATTTTATCATGTCTCTTTTCTTGTCATTTTATCATGTCTCTTTTCTTGTCATTTTATGATGTCTCTTTTCTTGTCATTTTATCATGTCTCTTTTCTTGTCATTTTATCATGTCTCTTTTCTTGTCATTTTATGATGTCTCTTTTCTTGTCATTTTATCATGTCTCTTTTGCTTGTCATTTTATCATGTCTCTTTTCTTGTCATTTTATGATGTCTCTTTTCTTGTCATTTTATCATGTCTCTTTTCTTGTCATTTTATGATGTCTCTTTTCTTGTCATTTTATGATATCTCTTTTCTTGTCATTTTATCATGTCTCTTTTCTTGTCATTTTATCATGTCTCTTTTCTTATCATTTTATGATGTCTCTTTTCTTGTCATTTTATGATGTCTCTTTTCTTGTCATTTTATGATGGTTCTAGGAAGTCGATTTAATATTAGGATGACACACGCCAAATACACTGTTTTTAAACATAGTGGTCTTACAGGTCTTAATATCTATTATAAGCAAATATATAAACCCCGGTAAATAAACCAGTTCAAACCCCGGTGTGTACCAATTACTTTTTAATTAAAAAATGTATGTAAATTTGTTTGACAACACCATTATAGTGTCTCAGAGAGCTGTCGGTCCCAGTTTCATTATACCAACTTGTGATGGTTTATTGAGTCTACCAAAACATCGCGACGAGATAGCCACTTGTTCGGTGTAGGTAGATTTGTAAAACCTTAAAGATATTAACTGAATTAAAATTTCTTTAACCAATAATTATATTTTTCAGATACTGTGCTTAGGACTGTTAGTGATGTCGTGTGACACAAATCAAGAAAATAATATCGTTACTCAGCATATATTAAGAAGAAGAAACATCGACACCAATTTCGAATTATTGCTTCAGCAATATAAATTAAATCCTTTAAAAAAATCTAAAATCTACGAGTCGTTTTCAAAGAAACTTCTTTACATCAACCCTGTGAACGACACTAAAATATTACAAGAAAATAAACCTAAAGAAAATAAACAAACCAAAGAAATTGGTGCCAAAATTGAGAATTTATTAAATACAATACACAAAGTAAATAAAATAGTTGATAATAAAAATAACAACACAGAAGAACATTTTCACTTATCAGATAGTAACGAAGAAACCTTCGACATAAACAAAGACATGATGCAAAACGCTTTAAAAGTAGTACACAACGAGGAAGTTTTTATAAATAATGATAAAAGTAAAATTTTTAACTATCTATCTGATCATATAGAGAGTGAAGAGGCAAATGAAGCGTTAGTTGCTGAGAATTTTTCTCAATCTAGTACTTCAATACCTATTGTTGATGTATCGCTTCCCATTAGTATTCCAGACGTTAACAAAGTTGAAGACACACGTTCAAATGTCACTACGGGAGCGAAAGTAGAAAGCAATGACGTATTTGGAGATATAGATAATGATATTATTGTTATATGATAATGATTTTTGAAATACAGCGTATTTTTAACACTGGGTTTTTAATTATTATTAAAAAAACGGCCCAGCCTAGTGGTTAAGTCACTGAGCAACTGATAACAAGGTTAACTGATGACAACAAGGCCGGCCTGGGATGGGTGACCGCTTTATACAACGAGGCTATTTCATCATAAACACCGCTACAAGCTCGCCACTTGTTAGGTGTGGCCTCCGAATACCATCGGCGAAATAAGGATAAGTTAATCCCTTGGCTGGGAACCCTGAGGCCGTTTAAACGGTTCTCGGGAGCCAAATAGGCACCCGTGATGGTATGTATGTACATTTAGGCACAAAGATTAAAATTAATAATAATTTAATTAGTGTCCGGGGGATGTGTTCGATTCTCACTAATGGGTAAGCAATATTAGTATCTACGTTTATTCTATACAGTTTGTCAATGTATCGTTGTTTCTGGTACACACAGTACAAGTTTGGTTTGTGACAGGCCAATATGTGTGAATTTGTCCTACATATTATTATTATTGGAAAAGCCGGAAGTGTTCCATTTTGAATAGACAACTATACATATTAAATATTCAGAAGGTGTTATATATGTATTAATGTGGATTTACAGTTTAGGTTTCGTTTAAGTACAATCAATGAAACAACTATAAATTAAGCTTTATTTTAATTAAAATAATAAGAATAAACTATATAAGATATAATTAGGTACATGGGACTGTGAGAGTAGAGAATATCCAGCAATGCACTACAACATTGATGATGATGATTAAAGGATAAAAAAAACTACGCTTCGAATTGATAAACTTCTTTTTTTTTTAAAGTCTGTTAAAAAATAGATAGGTCCCTAATTTTTAGGATGATTCTTGTTTAGCTGTTGTGATTGAAAGTTGTAAAAACGGGATATTTGTTTTTTTATTATAAAACTTTAGGTAAATAATTATTTTCGTACGCAGCCTTCAAAGATAACTATCGTAAAATTAATATTGATAGAGGGGCCAAGTATTGTTCTGAATATTAACTATATTTCAGATAAAAAATATATATTAATCATAAATCAATTGTTTTTTATATGTACTATCACTAGTGCCTAGTGTGCCTATTCAAGGTAAAACTAATGTCAATTTGGTTATAAAATTTACATAATTTATAAATTGTTCTGGAATAAGTAGGTTATTTACTTTTACTTTTATTATGTGACTTGAATAAATATGTTACAGTTTCTCCTCAGTGATAGCCAAAGTTCATTTATGCAAATTTGAAGGTTTCTAAACTGTAATATGTTTTAAGGGGTCTGGTATTATTTAAAATAAAACACACAAAAATTTCAATTTGACAGTCTTATTGCTATTACAATTAATATAACTTTATTTACATTAGGTAGAAATAAATAAATAAATAATTATCATTAAATTAATTAGTTTTAGAGGTCGATTTGGTTTTGCTGTTTAGATTTGTGCTGCATATGCCATTTCGTGGGCATCTTCAAAGGATCTTGCTTGGTAAGGTCCATGTGAATCCCAACCAGGTGCAGCATGATGGTCAACATGGTGCTCTACATGATGCTGTGGGTAATGAATTACTTCATAATTCACAACCTTAGGTTTGGTGAATTTGAAGATCACCATGGCACCTGAAATTTTAAAGATAAAAACATTATTAATCACAGAATCACTTATAGTGTAAATGAAAATGAATCACATTTAAATTTACTCCTTATAGTGTAAATGAAACGCACCAGATAGAACTAAAGATATAAGGCCAAGAGTTAGGGCCTTCCATGTCTTGAGAGCAATAAGGGCCAGTGCCAAAGGTACAAGGACTGAAGCCTTGAATTTCAGACCCAGCAGGAAAGGAATCAATACCTTCTTCATGAATCCATGTTCTGAAAATTTAAAGAAAATGATTAGTTTTATAATTAAATAGTATAAAATTAGAATTTTCGGTTAATTATTAGTATGCATATATTCACAGATGCGTTAAGGTATCCAATACCACCTAAACGGCCGACAACGGACGATCGTGGATGGAATTCTGAGTATACACCGAACAAGTGAAGATCTCGTTGCGGTATTTATAATGTTATAAAAATATAATTACTAGATTTAATTTTAAGCTTAGGCAGCTTGATTTTCTTTCGTCGTCCTTCAAATTCTTCATCATCTCCTCCATCAGCCAAAGGCATGTTAAGCTCTCTTGGCAGATCAACAAGAAGAGACCGAGGCACATATTCGGAAGCAGCAGTATTGGTTATTTCTTCAGGAACTTTCACTCTCAAAGCATGAGTCTCCAGAAACCGATCTACTCTATCAATCACTTTGTAAGCTGGATCTTCAGCGTATCTAGGATCAACATTATCATCAGCTTCAGCTACAGCAGTTCGCACTATCGCTAAATCATCAGTGATTCTAATTTCATCATCGTTTGACACTCGCGAAATCCATTCTAAAGCTCTAGGCTTAACACAAGCTATAGAATATTGACTTAGACATTCATTGTAAATGTTTCTGACTAGTTTTGTAGCTGTGTACGAAGCACTAGCATAAGCTATTAAAGTTAGAAGCACTATTAGTTTAGCCATATTGTTTTGTTTCACTTGTTTTTCTTCACCTTCGGCAGACGCGTCCTCCTGCCGATCGTTTGACTGTTACAATGTGTATCAAGGAAGGTCAGGGCTTGGTTTATATAGTAGCATTAATACGTGATGTGCTACCGGAATGCGCCCAGGCACTATCTTGGGTGATAGGAATGAATTTGATTAAGGTTCATTTTAATTGTGTTGACAGTATTGGAAAACTATCACTTGATGGTGCTTACGTTAAGTTAATTAAGTGTTAGTGAGTGATTGTGTGCTTTTTAGTTATTAAGATTTTTTATTTTTTTATTTACGGTACCTACACATAACGAGTTATAACCAAATTATTACAATACATATATCAAATGATACTCAATATTATGCTATACTCTAGATTCATTTTTTATTTTACACACCAATTGCTCTGGTCACAAACTAAGCTCTGAGCTTGTACTATGTGTACCAGAAACAACGATATCAATACATATTATATTTTATAAACAGCCAGACCTGAACAAACTGTACAGAAAAATCTACTAATATTTTTTGCGATGGGTGGGAATTGAACCCTAATAATAATTTAGAAAACTTAACATATCTTGTACATTAACAATAATAGCATGCAATTTAAATTATTTTATTAACAATACTTACCTACTTTACTTTAGTTATGTACTAAAGTTAGGCTTTGAGCAATAAACATATGTTTAATAATAAAATAATACAATTATAATATAATAAAATGTAGTAAACTATTATATTAGAAAGTACTAAAAAAAGGTAGTAAAAGTAGTAGTAATAAAAAAGCGGCCCCAGCCTAGTGGTTAAGTCACTGCGCAACTGATAACAAGGTTAAGCAGATAACAAAACCAGCCTGCGATGGGTGACCGCTTTATACATCGAGGCTATTTCATCATAAACACCGCAACAAGCTCGCCACTTGTTAGGTGTTGCCTCTGAATACCATCGGCGAAATGAGGACGAGTTAATCCCTCCACTGGGTACCCTGATGCCGTTTAAACGGTTCTCGGGAGCCAAATAGGCACCCGTGATGGTATATTTTTAATATAAAAGGTGTATTTACTAATGTGTTAATTGTGACTAAATAAATACTGTATAGTTTTATTCATTTATCGTTATGTTTAATAAAATTGACATAGGTTGTTAGTTTTGTTTATAAAATAACAATACGTTGACGACTAAGGAAATTAGTATGAAAATTATTGATATTTCAGGGCTCTAAAGGGGCCCCGAATTAAGAATTTTGACATATTTTCTATGTAACAACTGTCATTAATTGTCCCTTAGAGTTGGTGAAATCGGGCATAAGACTACAATAAAAAGCTTACAGAAAAGTTACCGATTTTCCAATTGTCAGATAAAGTTATTCAACAGATCAATTGTATGGAGCAAGAATAAATTTGACAGTTAACTTGTCGGAACAAGTTAACTGTCAAATAATTTTATCACAACATGGCTTCTTGATACTTAGTGCAAAAACCCAACATTATAATCAACAATAAAACTCGCGTGCGGAGGTGTCGAATTTTGTATTAAATATTTCTAACCTGCTACGAAAAAAGGGGCATGAAATATTTTACCATTACCAAACTGCTTAACCGATTTTGTAGGATTTCAAGCGTTTCAAGATTATAAGCTTTTAATTCTGTTGATGTAAGTAGTGGATCGGCTTCGAAATGTTTATATTTTTAACGAGAGTGTTACATTTTTGTTTGTTAGTTTCCGTACATGTTATAGAAAATGGAACCTTAATGGGTCCTTAGTACGTCTGTCTGTCTGACTATCCAGAGCTATAATTTGAAACCTGGTTGAGGTAGTAACTTAAAATTTTGAATAGTAATAGTGTTCTCTCGTTGACCCAAGTAGGTATCATGTTGAACAAGTAATGCTCCCAAGGGGAAATAGGGGGAAAATTGTTATCTCAGTAGGTACAAATTTGGGATAAAAAAATTAAGTTTGGAATATTTAGGGCTGATTTTTCAATCGTCAGATAAAGTTATTCTACAGTTAACTTGTATGAAGAACTGTCAAATTTATTCTTCCGCATACAAATTATCTGTGGAATAACTTTATCTACACGATTGAAAAATGAGCGCTTAGTAGATTTATTATACATGCTTAAGAATTTAATTTTCTGGAATTTTGACTAGTTTCGGAGTTACTCACTGTTTTTCTTATTGTACAGAACCTTCAGTGCACTAATATAATATACACTTAACCGCTATTTTATTTGCTTGTATCAAAAAGCTGTAGGACTAATCAAAATGGTGCTTTGTATGAAATATACTCGTACAAAAATATAAATTATTGTAGAATAGTATAAAATCGTTTTTCAATTATTCATATGAAATACGGGATAAAGTCAGTCCCGGCGGGACATTTGAAATTATGATTGAAATTCGGGACGTCTGACAACACTAATAGCCATGCAAAAAGGCAATACCGCTAGCATCTTGGGCACAATGCCACAGGATATACTAGAGGAATATTTTATGTTGTAACTACCAAAAGGCAGTTGCAACATAAAATAATTCTTTCAGGGATTAAACTTTAATTATAATAAATGTTATTATTACTAACGTCCCATGTTTTATTATGATTAATATATAGGTTTTGTTTGTAAATATAGTTTTAATATTAGTATTAAATGTTATTTTATTTACATAACATAGCAAACAAAAAAGCTGCCCTAGCCTAGTGGTTAAGTCACTGCGCAACTGATAACAAGGTTAAGCAGATGACAACAAGACCG
The DNA here is from genome assembly GCA_947458855.1 of Monopis laevigella. NCBI lineage: Eukaryota > Metazoa > Arthropoda > Insecta > Lepidoptera > Tineidae > Monopis > Monopis laevigella. Next base: position 10,089,449 of record OX381599.1, read on the forward strand.
GCCTGGGATGGGTGACCGCTTTATACAACGAGGCTATTTCATCATAAACACCGCAACAAGCTCGCCACTAGTTAGGTGTTGCCTCCGAATACCATCGGCGAAATGAGGATAAGTTAATACCTCCGCTGGGACCCTGAGGCCGTTTAAACGGTTCTCGGGAGCCAAATTGGCACCCGTGATGGTATTTTAATTTTTTTATTTTTTTTATTTATATAACACAAAACTGGAATATATTTTCATTGATTAAAATGTACTAGTATTGACCACTTTCTTGCTTTTTACGAATTTTCAACAATTTCAGAAAGATCAGATTTCAGTAAGATTCCTATATTAAATAACATTGCTTTTCATCTTCTAAAACCGCTTAAATTATATAATATAATAACAACAAATATTTTTTGGATAGGTACACTGGGGATCTAGACATGTTTCGGGTTAGTGTCACTATACCAACTTGTGAAACTGTCTATACATAGATGGGTTATTGATTCAAACATCGCGACGAGCCAGCCACTTTTTCGGTGTAGATTCATATTAAAACCCCCCGCTAAAGCACCCTTATATATATATATATATCATCACGGGTGCCTTACGGCGCCCGAGACCGCCTAGACGGCCCCAGGGTACCCAGCGGAGGGTTTTTAATCCCACCTCGTTGCCGATGGTATGAGTCTACACCGAACAAGTGGCTAGCTCGTCGCGATGTTTTGGATAGACTCAATAACCCATCTATAAACAGTTTCACAAGTTGGTATAGTGAAACCGGGACCGACAGCTTAACGTGCTCTCCGAGGCACTATAGTGGTGTTGTCAAACAAATGTACATAAATTTTTTAATTAAAAACTCATTGGTACACACCGGGATTCGAACCAGGGACCTAAGCGTTTTTAAGTCCAAGGTCTAACCAACTAGGCCACCACGTAAAGCACCCTTGATGGTGCATATTAAAGTGTAGCACCTAAACCATCAGTTTTTGCTAACGTGATTACTGTAGTCGCAGTATATGTAGTAATTATAGATACGCAACAACCAATAAGGACACATTATACACTGGACAGTAAAAAAACCAGGCCCGGGAACGGAACCTGACTCCAAAGAGAGCTGCAACAGGCCCAGTATTATCGGTAGCCCACCGTCGAGCACAACTTGAATTTACCCGAAAGCATAGGGATTGAATTTAGTCGTTAGAGTAGTGGGGTAATATATTCCACACTGATGAAACCAGAGTTTACATAGAAGTGATTGACGTAAGAGAGTATATCGTGACCCTGGAGAATGTTATTTTCGGTGTTGCATCGAGGAAACTGTTGCATATGGATCTGTGATGTTCTGAGGCGGCATCTAACCGCACATATAGCGTTAGTTTTTATCAAACGGACGGGCTGTATACGTGAATTGACTTCTCATAGCTACATCACTGAAATCCTTGCAGACCAAGTGGTTCCTTATGCAGGATATATGGGACGGGATATGCAGTTGATGCACGGCCTCATGTTGCTGATGCATTGACCCAGTATCTACGCGACGTCGTTATTCGTACGATAGACTGGCCAGCTCGAAGCCCAGATTTGAATCCAATAGAAATCTAATGGGAACAGCTTGAAACCCGACGTTTCGGATCCCATAAGATTTCTATCAAGCTCGGGTACCTGTTCCAATAAGGCTTCCAGAGTTGAGAATTTCAATTGAAGAGGAGTGGAATGCAATTTCCCAAGATTTATTGTTCAGGCTCGTGAGGTTTTTGAAAATGAGGATGCTAGCAATTATTCGCGCAAGGAGAGAGAACACGGGATACTGACCAAAAACTTTTTAAAATATTTTTCTTTGTTTCGGGCTTATTGTTTGGTTTTTTCTTCTACTTGGTAACGATTAACACGACTAGAAAATGACTCTTCTTTGTAAAATCATTAATAAACACTTAATAAATCCAAATGTTTCCATTTATTTTAATCGTCACTCGACAGACATTTTCTGTCGTACGAGTATAACTTTGATAGTTGTAAGTTTTAAACTTTCTGAGAAAATCGGTAGATTAGAGTTTATAAGGTAGCGGATGACCCGTTTTTTTGCTGTACTCTGTATTTCAAATAACCCTGTCTTATTGATTGATTCCTAACTAAAGTTACTAGCGTCTATATTAAAACAGTTAGCAAAACTCACAGTAGAGTAAAAAGAAAAATAAAGCATATTACGTAATTACAATTATAAATGTATTCGAAGCATGCGCATGCGCAAGTGAAAGATGTTGCTGCAAAACGGATGCTAATGGCGTCCGAGCAGAATTACAATGGGAACACACTGAAGATACTAATTATAAGAACTTTGTTATGTGGACTCCATATTATTATGTCAACCTTTATTTGTAATGAATCTTACAACGGAAAGGTTTATTAATCTTACTACTACCTATACTATGTAAGGTTGAAAGGTTGTAAGGTTGTACTTTGTATGGGCTTCGACTGTACTGGAAAAAAAAATTGCCTTGTAATACAACGAGTTCAGATCCTGGTATTTAAAAGATCAAATGATGAAGAAGCTGGACCATGGGCGTAGCCAGGATTTGATAGGGGGGCGGGGGGGGGGGGGGGGGGGTTATCTTATCAACATCATCACGCAATACTCAAATACTCACGATTTTTGGTGAGCAATCATAAAAAATCAATATCGTCACCTGTTCGGGGGGGTTTCCACCTACAAACACACAACATACGCCGCCCTATGTGTACTACCCAATACAAATTAATTGCTCTGGTCACAAACTAAGCTCTGGGCTTGTACTATGTGTACTAAAAGCAACGATATAATACATACCATATTTTATAAACACCCAGACCATGACAAACTGTACAGAAAAAAACGTACTAATATTTTTTGTCTTCGGTTGGGAATCTAACCCACGACCTACGGACACAACTCCAAAGGCGCAACCACTAGTCTACGGAGGCTGTCGATAATTAGAAAACATTAAGCTAATAGTTGATCTTCCTAAATTACTTTTTTTTTAACTAAACTACTTAAATAGTTTTTTTTTAACACTGTAATAAACAAAAAAGGGAAAAAAAAGTTACAAAGATTAGTACTTTTTGATTAAATTTGTATTTTGCAGTAAAATACTTACATCCTAAATAATACTGATGAAGATATCTACTTATTTATAAACACTAGTAAATAAACAGTTTAAAAATTTAACTGCTCACCTAATATGCACCTACAAACAATTAATTAAAATTGTTTTTTTCTGTTATAATAGAGAAATAAGACTTATGTCTATATTATAAGGTATAACTGCTTAGTTTATGCAGACCTTAAAATTGAGATAATAGAGATTTTTTTTTTTTTTTTTTTTATTGGAGCACGACATGTGACTTTGTATCTAGCTAGTGGTGAGCAGACCTACAAAGTCCATAAATGGCGTCAATCAATAATTGTTCTTAAACAATATAGATCGCTCCCACTATGCCGGCTAATTGATGCGATTACGAAATGGGGGGCGACAATGACGAATTGCATTACGTGTATATTTTAATATACTCGCTGCCTTATCGTCAATTCAACTACCCATTTCGTAACCGCACCATGCAAGGAGACTACCACCTCGACAAGAAATCGATGCAGTAGTCTCATAAAAACCGGTGAACCCTTAGACTAAAGCCGAAACATAACTAGTTCACTTGACGGTTTTTGCATCTGTATGGGCGGTGGTAACGAGACCGGTCGGTCGGCCTAACGAAGTTATGATCTACACTATAATAAATAAATAAATACCATCACGGGTGCCAATTTGGCTCCCGAGAACCGTTTAAACGGCCTCAGGGTCCCAGCGGAGGGATTAACCCATCCTCATTTCGCCGATGGTATTCGGAGGCAACACCTAACAAGTGGCGAGCTTGTTGCGGTGATTATGATGAAATAGCCTCGTTGTATAAAGCGGTCACCCATCCCATGCCGGTCTTGTTGTCATCTGCTTAACCTTGTTATCAGTTGCGCAGTGACTTAACCACTAGGCTGAGGCCGCTTTTTCGCTCAAAAATTGAGTATCTTAATTCAGAGAGGAAACGCTGCCAGCATATTGGGAACCATGCCGTACATGGACAGTGATTTGGACGATTTTTTATAACTTGTGAGTATATGTAGGGTTTATTTAGGGTTTTTTTTTTGTTGTTTTGTTTTAATTTTTTAAACTTACAATCTAAAGTTTGTTTACATATGAACAATATACTTCTATATTGTATTATAAATTTCCATGAACAGTGTCTTGACAGTGATTTCCATAAATTACAGAATATTTCAGCAATTTATTTAATTGCTAAACTAGGATGGCAATTAAAATAGAGGGCAGAACAATGTTAGAAGAACAGAAAAAATAAATTATATATAAATATATTTTATATTACAAGGAAGCCGATTCATTTTCTCAAGCTTTTGATCATCTTTGGAAAACTAACTGAATACAAAACAAAATACAAGGAATACGAGTCGAAAGCTAAAATTGTCTTTACTAACATATTTACATGAGTTTTATTATTAGGTTTTAGATTATTTCATTAAGTTTTATCTTTATATTTTTTTGTAGCATAATAATTTACTGATTTTAGTTTTATATACATACATACATATCTTCACGGGTGCCTTACGGCGCCCGAGACCGCCTGGACGGCCCCAGGGTACACAGCGAAGGGGTTTTAATCCCACCTCGTCGTAGCCGATGGTAAGAGTCTACACCGAACAAGTGGCTAGCTCGTCGCGATGTTTTGAATAGACTCAATAACCCCATCTATAAACAGTTTCACAAGTTGGTACTGTGAAACCGGAACCGACAGCTTAACGTGCTCTCCGAGGCACTATAGTGGTGTTGTCAAACAAATGTACATAATTTTTTAAATTAAAAATTCATTGGTACACACCGGGATTTGAACCAGGGACCTAAGTGTTTTTAAGTCCAAGGTCTAACCAACTCGGCCACCACGTATATATTTTTTATTTTTTTATTTTAGTTTTGGAGAAGGAATATTGTGTTTATTTTATTATTATTAATATTGTTTTTTAGGATTTTATTTAGGTATTCAATTTAAAGTTTAATTATTTGTATAGCCCGAGCTATTAAAATGTCTCTCAATCGTAAAATCACGCATTCTTACTTTCTTTGGACACGTGTCGCGGCGTGGAGGTGCATCCATCGAGGGCCTGGTAGTTCAGGTCAAAGTCGATGGCAAAATAATCCGTGGTAGGTCTCCAATGAGATGGACTGACCTGGTCAAGGCTGCTATGGACCACCCCCTACATGAGTGCAACAGGAAGGCTGAGGTTCGGGATGAGTGGCGACGGCTTGTTAAGCGTGCCACTGAAGCTCAAGTGATGACCACGACTACTCTGCCAAGAGTGTAGCGACTAAGAAGAAATTAAAATGTCTGCAGTGTACCGATGGACGTCTATTCAAAGGTCATAGAGGCCTTTAAATTCATTAATCTCGTTGCCATAGCCTTCCATCTTCTTGTCCATAAATCACTTCGACTAATCAAAACAATTTTGTTCCCACATTGCAAAATAATGTACCATTCTTAGAACTTATTGCACACCTCCATAACACTACACCAATGGTCAAACGGATTCCGAGAGGAGCACGAATATCGTTAGCCAAGTCTCTCCCAATGGCTATTCAAAAATGCCTATCAAATACACAATCGGCCTGGGAAAATCTTTTTTTATTACAATTAACATCAAAATTAAAATTAAATTGTTCAAATCAGTCTGCAGCACTACTAAATCATTCATTATCATACACAAAAAAATATGATTAAAAAAATATTATAGAGCCATGGATGGGGATTTAAGGAATGCAGTCCGTATCCTGTTTTCCAGTGACACCCTTGCCCCACCAAATTACGAAAGCTTTGACGCCCTTCTTAGCAAATATCCTTCACCCGACCCAGCCTCCCAACTTTCTAATTCACCTACCAATAACACACCATTTCTGCAGGTGGAAGATGAAGACACTTTAGCTGCCCTTATGTTATTTCCGAGTGATGCTGCTGGAGGTGTTGACGGTATAACGCCACAACATCTGAAAGATTTAGTAAGTAAGTCAGCTGGCGACGCTGGCAGGACCCTCGTAAGTGATATTACAAAATTATGTAATTTGATGCTTTCTGGAATCGTTCATCAGACTATTTTACTATTTCTTTACGGTGCAAGACTATGCGCCTTTAACAAAAGAGACGGCGGCATTCGCCCAATCGCTATTGGAATTACATTTCGCCGCTTTACTTCAAAATTAGCGTGATTAATGTCTTTAATTCCTTAAACAGGCCCACAACGCTCAACGAAGTAGCTACACACCTCCCTAATATCTATGCATGTGTCTGGCAATCTTATAGTTCCCCTTCAAACTTACTCTATAATAACCAATAAATTAAATCAGTAAATCAGGTTGTTCAGTAAGGGGATCCACTTGGCCCAGCCTTATTTAGATTAGGAATCCACCACTGTATAACATCTCTAAATTCAAAATGTAAAGTATGGTATCTCGATGATGGAACGATAGGAGGTAAAGCGAATTCAGTTTTGGATGACCTCATCCATATTAAACAATCATTTCGAAAAATTGGTCTTGATCTAAATTCGTCTAAATGTGAATTATACCTAACATCAGATATAGCAGAAAACGAAATTACGTCTACAATTAGAGATTTTAATGAATCCGCCTCTATCATAAAAACCTTTCACTTTGTCTTTTAAGTGCATCTCTCCTAGATGAAGGGATTAAGCCTTTTTTAGAAAACAAAATTAAATTATTCTCAGAAAATTCAAACAAATTAGGCATTTTAAAATTTCACATCAGTTTTACTATTCTAAAATATTGTCTTTTCGTTCCCTAATTAATATATGTGGTCCGCACTAGCCCTGTCTAGAATTTTTCGGCACTTCTAAGTGAAATAGACTCAAAGTTAAAAGAAATCCTTGAAAATATTTTAAATCATTCTTTGGATGATTCTTCCTGGACCCAATCAACCTTACCTTTTAAACATGGTGGCATCGGTGTTAGAAAAGTTTCAAGTATTGCCCTACCGGCTTTTCTTTCGTCGATGCACAGTGTCCAGGTTCTAAGTTCAAAAAATTGAAATCATAAACCTATCGAAATAACCGGTACATCTGAGGCATAACCTGGAAATCTAAATGTCCTAATCGGATATAAGGATTAAATGAACAAAAACTGTATACCTACATTTATTTTCAATATTTTTTTTTAACAAACTCCAAATATAATAATAATATAATATGTGGGACAATTTACACATATTGCTCTGGTCACAAACTAAGCCCAAGGCTTGTACTATGTGTACCGGAAACAAAGATATAATACATATTATATTTTATAAATACCTACCCAGACCATGACAAACTACAGGAAAACGTACTAATATTTTTTTGCTGTGGGTGGGAATCGAATTATGGTATGAGTCTACACCGAACAAGTGGCTAGCTCGTCGCGATTTTTAGACTTAATAACCTATCTAGGTATATAAAGTTTCACAAGTTTATATAGTGAGACTGGGACCGACAGATTAATGTACTCTCCGGGGCACTATAATAGTGTTGTTAAACAAATATACTTTTTTTTTAAAATCCATTATAAATTAAAAATTCATTGGTACACACCGGGGTTTGAACCAGGGGCCCAAGTATTTTTAAGGCTAAGGTCTAACCAAATCAGCCACCACGTATTAATTATTCTGTCCTATAAAATTGTTTTGCAAAATTAAATTAATTAATAGGTAAAACTAATAGGAAAATCAAATAGGTTCATCATCATACTAGGATGTATAATAGGTTTACCTATCATAAAACCGACCCATAACAATGACATAATAAACCAAAAATAGAAGTTCGTTTTCAATTGCAACGTTGGTTAAAATTCAACAAGCGATCGTAAGCGAAATCGGCCTGAATTCTTGGGACTAAGCATGATAAGTGGCTTCCTTTGGCTGGCTATAATGAAATTAAATGACTCTTAAACTTATTTTTTTAGGCTCTTAAAGTGTTTTGAAGGGAGCGAAAAGCTGTTGCCCTAAACTTCATGCCAATAACCATAGTTTGATAACCAGTATCCAAACATGAAAAAAAAAAATCTTATATGATAATCCAGTTATCTAAGAAGTTTTTTTTTATAACTTATTACGGATTATCTAGTAAGATTGTTTTTTTTAAATATAGTTTAGTAAGAATACCAAGTTTTTTTCTAGGCCACGGTAATATGCAAACGGTTTCACCCGTAGTTTTTGAGTTTATCAGGACCAAAAAAACAATCAAACCTTTTATCTTTATTATAATATATTTTTTAATATATCCCATGTTACTCATTGATAACGTAGCATTCTATTAGTGTAGATAGTGAAGATATATTATGTTTAAGTGAAGGGTCAACTCGCTAATAAAAAAAAAAGGAAATGTAGTTTTTTTTGTCTTTATAATATTTTATATAGGTACTATTAATAATAATAAAAAAAAAACAATAATTTACGTACCAAATCTATACTAATACTATAAAGCTGAAGAGAGCTTTGTTTGGTTTAACGCGCTATCTCAGGAACTACTAGTTCGAATTGAAAGGCTTTTATTTACGCATGCAACGGAAGCTGTTAAAAATTATCATTTTTTTCCGTTTATGTAACAGTTTTCATTGATGTTTCGCTCCTATTAATATTAGGGTGATGTTTTGTAGCCTATAGCCTTCCTCGATAAATGGGCTAGTATCAAGCAATAGAAGCGATGCATCAATGAAAAATGTTGCTAAAACGGAGAAAATTGATTCTTTTTAAGACCTAAACAAAATATATTTTATAGCAAATAATAAATTTCTTTCATATCGCTATCAACCAGGGCTTCCAAAAGGCTGCGTTATCTTGTTTTAAAAACTTGCTTATGCGCCTGTCAATTTTTTATAAGTTTAGTTTGGATAAGCTGCCGACCAATCCTAGAATATCTACAGCAACATTTGACAGATACGTACTATTATGTCTTAGATTAAGGAATTCTTAGCAAATTCGCAGCTCTTAAAGTTCAAAATTTGAAATATGATAAATATTCCCAGCTCGCAGACCATTTTGAATTTCTGGCCTTTGCGGTGGAAACTTTAGGCCCATGGTCACCTAATGCTTTAGAATTTTCTCAATCATTCCCAATGATTATTGAATTTAATACAAACATCAGGTGACCGTCGCCTACCTTTTCCAACGCATAGGGCTAGAAATTCAAAGAGGAAATGCGGCTGCAGTTCTCCGCACCTCTAGAAAAACCCAATGAATTATTTTCATTAATTTAATTTTTATTATTAGCTATAAAAGTTAGGATGATTATTGATTAAGTTACTCTTTGCATAAAAGTTGTCTGTGAGCACCGAGTAAATTTGTTTAACAAACAAATTTCCGTTTTGTTGTACTAGATTTTATAATTATTAACTATTATGTATAATCTGTCGACTGTTGCCTTAAAATCTTTTTCACGTGAAACCGTTTTAATACCGTGGAGTCGTAGGCATTTATCCAAACTAAATGTCCAATGATAATTTACTCGCTTATTCCTTTGACAAAATATTAGTCTGACAGTGCAAAGAGGAAATGCCGTTTCTATACTGGGCACGCCCGGGGTTTTGTCAGACAGAAAACTTTACTCATTGCTACTATTATTATGGCATAAGTTGGAATCGAACCCATTACTTTCGTATTCAAAGCTTACGGCGTTACCACTAAGACACCACCAGAGGCGGTATTTTATAATATATATTTTTTTATTAGTACTGTGTAATTATTTTAATTTTATCAATTTCATTATTAGCACTAATGGCCTTATTTATAAAAACTTGTGTCTTGGAATAACACTTTTGTTATTTTAAAATAGGTTTTGTCTCTTTGATGCATATTTATTTTTGTTTGTAAAAAAAGAGACAAAACCTACTTTAACTAAAGTGTTATTCATAAGTTTTTATACCGGTGTAAAATATATTGAATGATCCCATTCATGAGCGCTAACCTAAAGTAAGCTTACCATAAGGTGGAAAAGTCACGTTCCGTGCTCCAATAAAATAAAAAAAACGTCTTCAAGAAGGCGTGGCTTAACACGTGATAGGCAGTCCATTGATAATGAGTGGCGAAAGAAAGTGTACCAGCAGGTCAGCTGGGAGTCCTTACATAGCAGGCAATCAAATACTAGGATATCCGGATGTTGTAATATAATTAATGAAAACTTTGATTACGAAATTAGTTTGCATGGAAAATAATGGAGTTATTTTTTTTTACTGACATCAGCGGGGTGATTACGCGCACAATGCTAAGCTAAACTTTAATCGATATGATGCAATTAAAACCTGGTCACATTGAAAATTGACAGACAACTACGTCATTTTGGTTAAAGTTTAGCTTGAAGTTGTGTGGCGTAATAGGCCCACAGGTGGCGTGACTGCGTGCTAGCCGAAAAAAGTTTTAAACACCTAGTCATGTTTCGGTTTTAGTCTGTGGGTTTACCGGTTTTCAGGAGATCTCTGCATCAATTTCTTGTAGAGATGGTAGTCTCCTTTTTATGGGCGGTTGAATTGACGAGAAGGCACCGAGTATATTAAAATATACTCGTAATGCAATGCGTCTTTGTCGCCGCCCATTTCGTGATAGCATCATTTAACCGGCACAGTGGGAGCGATCAATGTTGTTTAAGAACAATTATGATCGATCTCATTCATGGACTTTGTAGGTCGGCTCACCACCAGGTAGATACAAAGTCACATGTCATGCTACAATTAAAAAAAAGTCAGTTTATCGAAGCTTTCCTAAGGGGGTGCGCTCAGATTTGGGTCACCGAGGAGGTAATGGGGTTTCAAATGAAAATAAAATTTGGTTTCCCAGTACAAATTGGTCATTTTAACTTTACTAGTTTGTATGGGGAAGGCATTTTTTTTTCACTTGCGACACATGGTTCCATGGGAAAAGTTGTTCGATTTGATCAGCAGAACCTCATATTAGCCTAAAGTACATCTTTTCAAAGTCACCATGTTAATAAAATTATTAGGTAATATAAGAATACATACTGGTATTTAATATCGTCTTATTCTATAATATCTTGTGAAAAATAGTTCCGCAGAAAAAAGGTGAGTGTGAGGGTCAGAGGGGTAGCCGTGAGGGTCAGATGCAGTCAGGTTTAGCGGGCCTTGGGAGCTTCCTGAACTTGGGGTGAGTAAGATTACGATCCCGCTAATTGCTACTACTTCTGTAGGTGTTTGGGGAAAGCTAGACTATTTGCCCGCGGTCAGGGATAATGGAGCTTACATAGCATCTTTTATATATGTAAAGGGGTTTTCAACAAGAACTTTGTATTCTAAAACAAAATAAAACAAAAAAATTAGATGAAGATGATTTTTTTTTATTGAATTACAAAGAGAAAAGTTCGGTTAAAACACCCTTTACAAGGTGAAAAATAATTAACGAGACATAGACGATTGGAGATAGAAAAATTTTACTGAAAAGTACTATTTTTTTTATTGGTACAAAACATATACCTAATGTTAAAATATAGTTTTTTTTAATATGTAGGACAATTTATACATATTGTTCTAGTTATAAACTAAGCTCTAGGCTTGTGTACCAGAAACAACGATATATAAAATATAATATTATATTTCACAAACTGTACAGAAAAACGTTCTAACATTTTTTTGCTATGGGTCCCTCGAGCCTACGACCTCCGGATATAACCAGTACCCCTAGTGTGAGTTTTCTAACTATTACTTTGCGTTTGAGTTAACTAAAATTTGTATGGGAAATGGTTCAGCGCTCCAAGCGGAAATTTTGAGAACTAGAAATGCGGTCGTGTGAATGGTCAAAATGTTAACGCGGTAGTATAGTTAACGCGAAAGTAAACGTTAAAAAAACTCACACTAAGGCTACAGATCTTTAATAAAATAATACATGTATTAAAGGGTTTTTTTAGTAAATACACATTATTTTAACTAAATATACTTTCTCCTTAAATTTTAATAAATAATAAGTATTTGATTTTTTTTTAAACTGTAAAAAAAGGCACTCAAGTGCATCTTGCATTTGAGTGCCTTTTTTTACAGTTCTCGAGACTATCTCGAAACTTACGAGTCTCTTTTGATGATAACGAAACGGGTAGTTGGACTATAAAGCAACGACTATATTAGATAGACTCGTACAGACGTTCGTCTTCATAATAGCCAATTTCATAACGGCATCATTTAGCCAGCATAGTGGGAGGCAGTTTATTTATTTATTTTTCATTGAAGCACGGCATGTCACGTTGTATATACCTGGTGGTACAAAGTCCATGAATGGGGTCCATCAATACATTCTTGTTTAACAATATTTATCGTTTCCACTCTGCCGGCTAAATGATGCGGTTACGAAATGGGCGACGACATGGACACATTTGCAATACGAGTTATTTAAATATCCTCGCTGCCTTATCGTCAATTCAACCACCCATTTCGTAACCGCATCCTGAAAGGACACTACTACCTCGACAATAAATCGATACAGTAATCTCCTGAAAACCGATAAACCCACAGACTAAAACCGAAACATGACTAGGTCACTTGACGGGTTTTGAATAATTGGCTTGTTTATATATTTAAATTATTATTATATATTTTAGGTGCAATAAGGCCTAGTTGGGCCTTTAATAAATGCTCATGACAATAAAACACAAACCTTGACAACACCACTATAGTGCCACAGAGAGCACGTTAAGCTGTCGGTCCCGGTTTCACTATACCAACTTGTGAAACTGTTTATAGATGGGTTATTGAGTCTATTCAAAACATTGCGACGAGCTAGCCACTGTTCGATAGTAGACTTATACCATCGGCTACGGCGAGGTGGGATTAAAAACCCCTCCGCTGGGTACCCTGAGGCCGTCTAGGCGGTCTCGGGCGCCGTAAGGCACCCGTGATGATATGTATGTATGTACATCTTGATATTCTTGAAAATCCTGTATACAACGTATTAGGAACTATGAACTAGAACAAAAAATAAAACGAACACTAAAAAGAAAATAAATAATTTATTAACAAAAGTAAAAAAGGTACAAACTTTTTTATATATAAATAAACATGACACATTGTCAAAAAAAAAAGTTTTTATTGAGCAAAATTAATTAAATGCTCTAAATGTTCTAAAATCTAAATAAATAAAATTATAAACATATTTAACGTCCTAGTGACTGGTATTTATTAACTACTTAATTAAAATTAAAATTTAATGAAATTAAAATATGTTTAATTTAGGTACATTATATATCTTCATTATATATCATCGTACAAGTACTTATTTCAATTATTAGACATTTTAATTTCATCTAGATAAAATTATTAAGAAAATATATGTGTTACAAACTATTTAAGAATAATTTATTTACACTATTATATTATTACATTTATTTTTAAGAATGTTTATAAAGTAGTAAATTTTTATAAATTTGGAAAATGCCATACATAACTAAACGATCCGAAAATATTAAAATCTTTTTACACACACGCATAATGTAAAAAATAATTTACTATAGGCGTACAATTTCACAGAGAGCTTTGTGCTAGATTCAAAGAACATACAAGTGTAGGCGAATTATGAAAGTAATAATAATATACGAAAGTGGCCTAAGGTTTAAAATCGCCAAACGAACGAAATGTCAAACATGTTCTTTGCATCCATATTATTTTCTCAAGATCACAACTCGGACATTACCATACATATCGGGAGCCGGCCTAAGCCCTAAAATCGCCTTTCCAAACGTCAGAACATAAGATGGCCGCCACCATACAAACTTAAAACAATGAGTGAGAACAAAAGTTATTATAACCAATCATTGAGCGTTGATTTGTTGAAATGAGAACACAATATGGCGGCAATTAATACGTTCGACATTTCGTTTTATAAGCGATTAACTGACTCGAGCATCTTCGCCTGCGTAACTTTAACCGTTTCCGCAGCGCACGCAACAATAGCTCTCAAAACGAATAACTTTTCCTCGTTTTGAATCATTTTTAATGATGTTTCGCTCCTATTGGCGGTAGCGTGATACCTATAGCCTTCCTCGACAAATAGGCTATTATTTGTTTGTTTGGTTAAACGCGCTCATTGAAGGAACTACTGGTTCGAATTGAAAAAAATATTTTAGGGTTGGACCCTAAAATATTTTTTTCAATTCGAACCAGTAGTTCCTTAAATGAGCGCGTTTAACCAAACAAACAAATAAACTCTATAACTTTACAATTTTAGTATAGCATATTGATTTTAGACCTTAGGATGGTTTCATAAAGTATTCCTAATTTCATGGACATTACTCAAAATGCATGTATGACACGAGCTGCATTTGGGCACTTACACACACAATAGTAAGGCGCTTCTACACGACACTCTAGACAGGGCGAATCCAGGATTATTTTTTTATATTTTGGGCGAGCTCAGACCTTTTTTCAAGATTTTAAAATGCTTTATTATCAGAACTTCTATAGACAATATTATGAATTGTAACGTTTCGAATTCAGGATATGCAGAAGGTCCTTATAAAATCTTAAATAATAGTAAATTTAAGTTAAATTTGTGGATCCGTCACTGATATCAACCTTAAATGTTCTAGTGCTCACACGGACATCAATAATGTCTCTCCAAGTGTCAAATGGCGAGAAGTGTCCATGCCATACAGTAAGGTGTCGTTATGTTAGTGTCAAAAGACTTACAACTACTTTTCTATTATTCAGTTTGGATTGAGCTGTATTTTTTTTACTTCGGTAAAATAAATTTCTTAGCTATTTCCTCTTGAAATAATACCGAAAAATTAATTCTAAAATAAATAATTAATTATATAACAATAAATAATGTAAACACAATTGAGTATAGGTAATAGTTCTATAAAATATAAATGCATTTTTTTTTTTTAATTCGCTATTTTAATTATCAATGGTAGGTATGTCTAACCTAACCCCTAGTTAAAGCGCGAACTATTGTTTTTAAAGAAGATGACAACAAATCTGTTGGGAATATAGACACGGCATGTGGCTTCAATCAATCTATTTTGGTTACTCACTGGACCGGCGACTGATGGGGTTACGAAATGAGCGGCAATAAAGAGGAAATTTCATTACGATTCTACATTAAAGTATCCTCTCTGCTTTATCGTCCAAAAAGCCCGTTTCGTAACCGCACCCTAAAAGAAGGCTACCACCTCGACGAGAAATCTTTGTGGTAGACCCTTGAAAACCGGTGAACCCACAGATTAAAACCGAAACATGAGTAGGTCACTTGAGTGCTTTTACCCAATACAATCATAATATCTCTTTCAGTTGACTGAACATTACCCTAGCTGACAATGCGCTGACGCTATAAGAGACTTGGGATCCCACCTAAACGGATGCCCGTTATCCGTTGTGCATATCCGTTATCGTTTCTTATCAAAATCAATATTGCAATGTTGATATGTGTTGATGCAGTCTTTGGATTCCTGACCGTCTCTAGCAGCCTGGACATAGCCGTAGTATCGAATGGCGAACTTGCTATCTGCAGCTGGTAGGAGCTCGCTGGAATCTCTGTCAAATAATAAGGGGAGAATATTATGGTTTCGGATAATAGAAGAGAATGAGGGAGAAAAGTTTGATTTCAGCAAGACGTTATCAAATATTAACTTTAAATCTCGCTTGTTTTTAAGATATCTGGTCATTTTTTTTGCAGCATGGGTGTTTAAAGTTGGAACCATGAGTTTAGTAAGAAATGTAAGCACACTTAAGATGGAGAGATTTTATCCCCGAGGAGTCTACTTCATAAAGGTTGTTTTCCTTGAATATCTCGTTGCATTCAGAAATTCGATTTAAGTTAGTGATGCTTGGGAATTAATTATGACGTTGCTTGTTCTACTTGGTGATGGTTTTGATTTTTAGAATAAATAACTGTGTAATATGTCACAGGATTCGGAAATGACCTTATAGTCTTTTTTTTCTTACTGAAAGCAGAACCTGAGTTTAACCTCAAAATTCAAGAGAAGCAGGAAAGTATTCCACGCCTATGCATAAAGTTATGCAGGAAATTTTAAAACAAAAGTGTGATTATGGTATCAACGTTCAAGGGATGAAAACTTTCTGGATCCGTCACATTCTATATCGGAATGTGGCAGAAGGAAACTTCATGTAACTCGCATTCACTTTAAAAACACAAAGGCCAAGAGATGTACTATACATCCGTGCTCAAGGCTGTCAAGCTTTTCGACCAACCAAAAGCTGCAGGGAGTTCTACCGAACCAGCCAGTTTCTCTTCTTATCTTATTGGTTCTTGGGGCTGACATTAGTCAAAACACTTCGACCATATAGGGTATTTTGTTTCACCTCACTCATTAGTCCCGTCCTCAAAAAAGTTTCTGGCATATTTGAGGACATCATCTAGTTTGAGGAGCCTGTAGCTTTCCGGTTCCGGGTCAGCCTGTTCCTGGTATTTTATTCTCTGCATGGTTCTTGCGTCGCAATGGCACAATACGTGCTGCATGGACTTTGACAGTTTATACTCACTTGCTAAGCTCATTGGACACCAAGTTGCTGTAAGGGG
Organism: Monopis laevigella; assembly: GCA_947458855.1. NCBI lineage: Eukaryota > Metazoa > Arthropoda > Insecta > Lepidoptera > Tineidae > Monopis > Monopis laevigella. Next base: position 10,106,042 of record OX381599.1, read on the forward strand.
TGTGCTGGAACGGATCCCTGTAGAGAGTGCAGATCGCCCTCTCTTTGCACCCAGGTTCCAGAGCGCCCATGGGTGCCAGGATCTTCTCCACTCTCTCTATAAGGTTTCCATAGAACTTTTCTGCTGCTATTGTATCCTTAAAAAGAAGATATAGTTTTATTATATATTATCATGCTGATTTATGGATGTTTTGTTAGTGGATTATAAATGGGTATTACTATATTATAGGCATAAAGATTATTCTTCGACAACGACAAATTTTTGTACATTTGTTTTTATTGATAAACATAATTTTAGATAAAGGTACCGTTAGGGTTTTTTCTGACAAATTCGTCTTGTAGTTTTTTGGGGGTTTATTCCCACTTTGTCCGAGCCGATGGTATTTTGAGTATACACCTAATACGTGGTAAGCTTAGTTGGTATTTGGATTGACTAAATAACAAGTCTATAATTCGTCAATAGTTTCACGAGGTGGTATATTGAAACTGGAACCAACAACTTAACATGCTCTCCGAGGTCATGATGGTCTTGTAAAAAAAAGTGCCTTTTTTTTATTGAATACTAATAATTAGGGTAGTTGTACCATAATATTAACATACCCCTTGAATGAAGACCCACATATTTTTGCATATTAAGAATAACGTAAAAACTAAATAACGTAATTGTGGATCTTAATTATTTATTTTTTACTATTATTATTATTTATCCGTGGAAATATCAACAGCGATTTACAAATTCAAAAATACAAACATATACAAAAATTTTACAAATGGCCGATAATAGAATTTCACAAATATTACAAAAAAATTAGAACATAGCTCATACTGGTTAGAAGATGTGAGTGCATGTGACTTAATGTGTGTGCGTTCGTGTGTGTGTGTGTGCGTGTGTGTGTGTACGTGTGTGTGTGTACGTGTGTGTGTTGAGTGTGTAGCATAGACTATTGCGTCAGCCACCTAAAATGAGGACTCCAACCGTCCCGCCACAGCTCCCCTGAAAGCTTGCTTACTACCAGAGTAAATATTAATATCTACAAAACTGTCATTGTATAGTCTGGCAATTCGTGACAATGTCGAATTTTGTGCATAGTTGGTGAAGCAGTAAGGCGTGCTAAATAGTGTTTGGGCAGTCACACGGGTTCGTCGACAGGGTGCTCTGATCGTTATTTGCCTAACCAATTCGGGACAGTCCAACCTTCCATTACCCAGGTCAAAGAAAAACACCATGTCGAGTAGCTGTCGCCTTAACTCTAGAAGTAGAAGGCAGTGTTTTCTACATGAATCATGATAATTACTACCCTTAAACCTTACTCTATAGTTTAGGTGTTTTAGGAAGACGGACTGTATGTAAATGCAAAAATATAGAAACCTTTCTCCCACCTAAATTCTCCATTGGAATTGTTTATTTTAGCATTACTATGTGTATATATTTTTTATGAGACACATCTTTCCATGGAAAAAGTTATTCGATTTGACCACTAGAGCCTTTAGCCCACAACCTGACAACGTCATCATGTATAATTATGTATAAAAAATAAAATATATAGGTACTAACAGGATCTTGAGCTGCCAATATTTCTTGTTGTTTTCTAACCAATTCCGTCTCGACTTGCACTCGAGTAGTCTCCGAGAGTTTGGCGGCGGACACGCGTAATAATTCGTCTCGCACGGGTGACGGCGGCGCGCGCGCAGCTAATGCAGCGGCTCTGATCTGCAAATTATATGGAAAAACTATAAAATTGTGGATGAAAATACGTTGACTGCATTTTCACTTAGGTTACCTATAAGCGGAAGTAAGGTACTGTGTTATCCAGTGCATTAAAATGACAGCGAATAGGTACAGGCTAAATTTGTCTATTTAGTCAAAATTTATAATAAAATACTATAAAAAATATATTTATTAAAAATATACTATCACTGGTGCTTTTTTAGCTCCCGTGCAGCAGAGGGATTAACCTGTCCTGATTTCACCGATGGTAATCGGAGGCAACACCTAACAAGTGGCGAGCTTATTGCGGTGTTTATGATGGTTTAGCCTCATTGTATAAAGCGGTCACCCATTCCAGGTCCGGCCTTATGTCATCTGCTTAACCTTGCTATCAGTTGCGCAGGGATATAATCACTAGGCTGGGGCCGCTTTTTAAATTAATATTTATTTATTTAAACTATAAATTGTATATAACAAAACTTAATTATTCTAAATAATACAATTAAGTACTAAAATGGCACCAAGCATCTCAGTAGATGATGAAAATACAACAAATTCCTAATATTTTTTCATTATTCTGTTTAAAAAGTTATAATATAGGATCGGATAATTAAAATGTACGTTTTTTTTTAATAAAAATCTTTAATAATATTAAAAATAACGTCAAAATCTTGAGCCCGCGTGATCTCATAAAGCTTAGACATTATTATTAATATTATTGTATTTTTTTTTATTTATTTTTTTAAAGATGTAGAAGTGAAGATTTTACTCATTCCCTTTGAAATTTAGTTACCACCACCCATACAAATGCAAAAACTGTCAAGTGACCTTCAATCTTGTTATGTTTCGGTTTTAATCTACGGTTTACGGTCCTACGGTTTTTAGGAAACTATTGCATTGATTTCTTATCGAGTTGATAGTCTCCTTTCTGGCTATGGTTACTAAACGGGCAGTTAATTTGACAGTAAAGTCGCCACCCATTTCTTAACCGCATTAATTACCCATCGTAATGGGATCGATTAATGCTGTTAAACAACAATTTATTGACATCATTCATGGCCTTTTAAGGCCTGCTTACCATTAGGTAAAATAATGTTTAGAATTCTATATAGTCCATGGCATAAGGTACTCCTTTATCCCTTTATCCATCTAGTATTATGATTTTAACATGCGACTTTTAGATTTGAACCACTCAAAAAAAAAAACTAAGTACATACCAATGCTTCTTTTTCTGACTGCAGTTTATCCTTATGAGTGAATACTTTTTTCGGACGATGATATGGATTTCCTGGTGGTCCCACTGGTCTGAAAATTATTAGAGATAATTTAATTCAGTCTTTTTTAATAAGTTATCAGCGAATAAGCGGCCGCCTCATTCTAATATCTTTGCAGTGTAGAGATTTGAAATTGTACTGTGCGAAAAACAACATTGAGTTCGGCTCTTTTGTTTAATTTTTTCACCTGTCATATTCTCACCAGGATATAACTTAGATTTGGAATGAGATTTTGCGCCCCTGATATTTGGCTGCCCTAGGCCCGGGCCTAATCGGCCTTAAGGAAAGTCCGCCACTGATTGAGATACCCTTTCTCAATTTCATTCCTATAAATGAAATGAAGATTCTGGGCTAACAAATTTTAAAAAGTTAAAGCAATCCTATATTGAAATTTTCGGTCACGTTCGAGCATTATAGAGTCAATGATTGTGTTGTTGAAACGAATATGGAAGGTACACTACCTTCCATACTAATCTATATTAATGACTTAAACAATTTTTTTTATAAAATTTTTATTGCTAAAAATAACAAAATGGCTTAAGTTTTTATTATTCCACGACCAATAAATATAAAATAATTAAGACTTAAAAGGTAATTGAAGCTTTACATAAACAACTGCGTCTTTTACTGATTTTGTACCAAGTAGGTAGACAGATGCTTTTCATGTTTTTAATTGTAGCCCCATTATCATTTGCGATGTCATAGAGGGTATTACGTAAAATTTCCAGTTAAGTTACTTACCTAGAATTCGGTCCGACTGGTTGTCTATGGTTGCTTGGGTGTACAGTTTGCATTACTGGGCTCAGAACATTAGGTACAGGAGCATTTTCACTTGATATTTCACCTACATTTAAAGTTGATGGTCCTGAAATAGAAAAAAAATTACATTGCAACCTGAAAGGGAACTATCATCTCCGCCTCCGTAGACTAGTGGTTGCGCCTTTGGCGTTGAATCCGGAGGTCGTGGGATAGATTCCCATACACGGCATAAAATATTAAAACGTTTTTCTGTACAGTTTGTCATGGTCTGGGTATTTATAAATGATTATATGAAATATAATGTATTATATGATTGTTTCTGGTACACATAGTTTGTGACCAGAGCAATATGTGTAAATTGTCCTACATATAATAATAATAATAATAATAATAATAATAATAATAATAATAATAATAATAACAACAACAATAATAATAATAATAATAACATCTCGACAAAGATTCAATAGGCTACCGAAAACCAGTGAACGCACATGAAACATGAGTAGGTCACACGACCGCGACGGTTTCTGCATCTGTCATTGGCATCTGTATAAAAGAAACCGATCGGATGTTTCTTGAATCAAAATTAAGACGCCTTTAAACGTTTAAGGAAACTGATTGGCATTCCTTAAAATATTCTTACCTCCATTAAGTATCTATTTTAATTTCACTAACTTTAAGGCTGGCTTAAAACAAATTATTTAATTACGAGTAGAAACTACTTTATGATTATTGCATAAACGATTTCTCAAGGAAAAAATGTTTCCAGATGTCTTAGCAAACTCACTTCTACTACTATTTCGTAAAGAAATAGGTGAAATACAAATAATAGATGAAATAGAAATAAAAGATGAAAACGTAGAGTTTACCTGGTGGCATAGCTAAGCCCCAAGATTTGATATCATGGGCATCATCGACATGTGGCTTGAAGTTTGCTATAGCATTCCGATGTACTCCAGCAGCTACATATCTGTAATTATGATTTATGACATTATAGCGTTGCTTTGATTTTCTATGTTTATAGCTTAAGTTACACCAATTTAATTTCGTTTCACTCTTTTTTCTAAAATCTGTATACGTTGAAACGTATACAAATACATATTTATGTGTGTCCTAAATTAAGTCATTTTGCATTCATTTTTGGCAAGTTATTAACTGATAGTTAGAAAAGTTATCTCACAAATAAAACTACTAGAAGCGGTTTTAAAACACAACTCGATGCAAGGGAAGTTTTAGCAAAATCTTTTGTATTGGCCTTCCAAGATTGGGCGACAGAACTGGATGCGTTTTCAAGATAGCGCTAACAGGAGTTTATAGTATTTGGTTGGATAGAGAGAACACAGTGCAGAGGACTGTTGATATTGTAAAAGGCCTACAATTTTACTATGCCGGGATACAGTAGTTCGCTCCCTAGCTGGCCTGCGCCGAGAATCCATGGAAGGCTAAGAATATTATTGTCTCCTTAAGTACTAAAACTATTGTATACTTAAGTATATAGAATTCGTGGAAAAGCTAAATTGAAAAAAAATGTATACATTTTTTAACGCTTGAAGTAACAATTTTGGACTTTAAAGTTGTTTACCCATGGATAATATTATGTTCCACCATCTTGGAATAATAAAGTATTGTATATTAGGAGTATTGGCTCTAAGATTTAGTACGCTAAATCTAATTTATTGTGTTCGGATTTCTGTTGGCTTTTGGAGAAGAATCTTGCTTAACACTTCAACAAGATCTGCTTAAACCTGTGGGATATTCGGTGATATAAACTTACTCATTTCCCAAACCAGGTCCAGAGAGTTCCCAATCTTGGTTGTAGTGTTCAAACGCTGGACTACCATCATGATGAGGTTGGACTTGCTGGACTGATAACGAATTGGGGTAATGTCCAGGAGGAGATCCATAGGCCCCATGGGGTTGCTGAAAATGTTTACAATAAAGGTTAAGTATACAAGTTATAAAGCCTGCAGAAGTGCTCTAGATTTTTTTTTTTGGATATTAAAATCCATTGAGATTGATACACTATGTAATTCTACAGGTATGTACAAATAATGTTTGATTATGTCGGAATTTTTTTATTTATTTATTGGAGCACGAAATATGACTGTAATATTACCTGATTATCAGCTTTACCCATCCTGCTTTTCCATACGTAATGCTAATAGGAATAGAATGGGGTTTATTTTGATAAATATAGCTCAATAATGAATTTAATTTACTTAAATGATCTTACATCTTTTTGAAGTCGATCCTACCCCATTTAATTTACATGCTAGACGTAGATCTGCTAGCCACATTTAGTAGCAGAATCATTCATCTAGCTGCCCTATTAAATACTACGTGCTCTATGAATACCAACCTTATGATGATGATGCGTAATAAGATGATGATGATGATGGAACTTCGTCGTGTGATAGTTCTGGTGGTACCAGGAGCATAGCTTGAAGATATGGCTCAAGGCAGGGAAGAAGAACAGCAGGATCTTCAGGATGATTTTCTTTGCCGTTGTCACTCCCATGACGACAGGCAGTACAAATATTAACTTCAGAGCAATTAATTTTACTACCAAAATTATTGCTATTGCAGCCATTATTAGTTTTTTTTTGAGATACTTTTCTGAAATTATGAAAACAATATTTTAATCAAAGAGTTAAGAAGCCAGGAAATGGATTCGCGAACAAAAACGTCTATTGTTTTTTTTTGTGATAACAAAGTGGTTTTTAAAGAAAAAAAGAACGCGGAGGTGTAAATATTACTTACTCGATCCTAATGAGATATTCTCATTACATATTATGTAATATCCATTAACTTTTGAAAAGACAACCAAAGTTACATTTATGATTCTAAAAATATTGCTTTAGTTGAGTCATATCAAATCTTAACATATTTTTTATAAATAAATTATGTAATTAGGATCGAGTAAGTAAAATCTTCTCTTCATGTTTTTTTTCACAAAAGCTTTATTATCGCTGAAAACAACATTTATATGTTTTTTGACGTTCGAGTTCGCGAATCCATTTTCTGTGCACTTAAAAAATGGTAGTTATATATTATTTATAGTTTAATTGGTATTTGTAAAAACGTGATGATATTTCAAATTTTCTGTCAACTTGGTGCCAGTTATAGCCAGAAACCGCCTAGATGGCATTAGAGTATCCAGTGGAGAGGTTTTCTTCCTACCTTGTCATAGCCGATAGTATCCTGAGTCTACCCCAAACGAATGGCAAGCTTATCGCGGGTTTATATAGACTTATAAACCGTTTTACAAGATTATGACTCCGAGGTACCTACTTTTTTTTATTGGTGCACGGCATGTAACTTTGTATATACTTGGTGGTGAGCACACCTACGAAGTTCATGAATGGGATCGACCAATAATTGTTGTTAAACAACATTAATCGCTCCCAGTATGCCGGCTAAATGGTGCGATTACGAAACGGGCGTGACAAACTGTGAAACGTTGTAGTTGTTTATAGATGATAGCATAAGCAAATCAATGGCTGTACTCCTCTTTTAGTTTGTGTAAAGCACTAGAGTTTTTTACTTGCTGGTTTCTTTTTCTCCGGGGTGTCACTGAGGGGATCGACTTTACAGTTAGTATACCCGCCCTTAAAAATACCGATCCTTATACGTTTACTTATATGTGATTGGTTACTAACCTTTTATTTAGAATAAATATTTAAGGCGTGGATATGGTCGGTGAAGTTGGTCGCCTTGGTGGCTCCCTTGTATGGCAGATAATGATTGACAGGTCAATGGAATCAGCTAACCACCTAGTCTTACACTAGTTGGTTATGTAGTGTGTGTTCGGTTTAGTAGTAATTTTCATATTAAGATTTCTAAATTTAAGTTCTAAATCTGATATCGAGGTATAATAAATATTTGTCGTTCTTTTAATAATGAATAGCTACCTAACCAAACGCACTCTAAGACCTCATTGTTAAAATTTTTTTTTTTTTTGACTATTCATAAATATCTGTAAAGATTTACATGAAATAAATGATTTGATTTGATTTGATGGGTTATTGAGTCTATCCAAACATCGCGATGAGCTAGCCACTTGTTCAGGGTAAACTCATACCATCGTCTACAACGAGATGGGATTAAAAACCCCGCTGCTGGGTACCCTGAGGCCGCCTAGGCGGTCTCGGGCGCCGTAAGGCACCCGTGATGATATAATATTTATTAGTCTAACTAACTAGGCCAACACGGTTGTGTTATTTAATTTAAAGTCGCGATAATTATTTAAAAAGGCTTTAAATAGCTGTAATCACCTGAGGATATCATGGCTTATTTAAAGATCTTTAATTTTACTTACTGATTTTCTTAAAAAATATTCTTCCCTGTCCATTTTCGTTATGTACAGGTTCCAAGTCTATATGAACCAGGGCACCAGTCTTCGTAAGAGCTCGTGGAGATATCTTTAAGGTTGCACCATGGAAGAACAGCTCAGGCAGCTTGAGCTTCATGTCATGGGTCACCAGAAACTGGACCGATTTGTCGTATAAAGCATCTGTCACCTCTTCCAATGGGGTTTCTGAAATTTTAAATGTAAATTAGTTTCTGTAAAAAAACCGGCCCAGTGGTTAAGTCACTGCGCAACTGATAACAAAGTTAAGCATATAACAACAAGGCCGGACCTGGGATGGGTGACCGCTTTATACAACGAGGATATACCATCATAAACACCGCAGCAAGCGGGAAATGAGGACGGGTTAATCCCTCCACTGGGTACCCTAAGGCCGTTTAAACGGTTCTCGGAAGCTAAAAAGGCACCCGTGATGGTATTTGTTGTTTGTTCTGTAATGGTGTAGATTTTTTTTTACAAAAAAATATTCTAGAAATTATAAGGGGAAATGCTGCTGGTGTCTGTCTGCCATCTGCCGGTCTAAAGAAGTTCTTTTTCTCTAATGATAGGACTAATAACTATGATCCCTGGCCGATTTTTTTGTAATTAAATTGTATAATTTATATTAATCTTTTTTATTTTTTACTGGAGCACAGCATGGGAATTTGCATCTACTTGATAGTAAGTAGACCCACAAACTCCATGAATGGGGTCGATCAATACATTGTGGTTTAAGACCATTAATCGCTCCCACTATGTCGGCTAAAAGTCGCATTTACGATATGGGCGGCGACCAATACGAATTAGCATTACAAGTCTTTTACGCTGCTTTATCGTCAATTGATTGCTTGTTTCGTAGCGGCACCCTGAAGAGACTACTACGTCGTATTATAAATACAAAAGAATAATAAGATGGGCTTATACGTCTAAAAGAGAATTTCTTTACATATTCTTCTTAGGAAGCTACTTAAGGACACTACATTTTCTTCCAGCTAAACTTTGAGGGAGTGAAATATGGTTAGGGTGCAAAAGAAACTGTGTGAATAAAAATGATAGTACCACAGATAATAACATTTAAATAATTGTACATTTATGTACATATGTTTATTATACACGTAATACATAAACATATTACGATACCAAACAAATGCCTCGAGGATCTAGTATATGTTTAGAAAATTGTGGGCAAAAGTTTAAATACTCCGATGAAATAGGCCTGTCTGATATCAGGAAAAGCAAATTAAATTAAACGTAGATAACTTAAAATTAAACAAGACTTGAATTACCAGCCCTAAACCTACAAATTGTCCAACACCTCCTAACGAAAACATAAAAGCAAAAACTCCAAGAAAAGTAAAAGTAAACGACGAACACGGAGCAATATCTTAAAAGCGAAATCATTACCGACACCTACCGTTTGAACTTGAAAGGAAACGGTTTCGTTTGTGAGTGAAAGTCACAAAATTAAATAAGATAAAATGTCCGTCTCGCCATTATATCCAAACCTTCAACACAAAACCGGTCAGCGGTCTTTGACCGTTAGCCCATTGAGACAAAAAACAAATTTGAGAATACTTATGTAGATGACGATGCAATGACTAATGTACAAATAAGTAATGACTTTGAATTTTGTTTTGTAATTGATGCTACTGTAGTATATACATTTCTTATTTGGCAAGATGAAAAGAAGAATGTAATCTTTTAAATAGCTAGCATAGATCTAAAAGGTAACGATCAGTATTTTCATTTGTCATCAAGAACGAATCTTTACTTAGGTAGAGTTAATATCAATACTATAAGAGCACGGCATATGTGACCTTATATTTACGTGATGTTAAGCAGATCTACAAAGTTTATCTCATAAATTTTCAGTTTTGAGGGATTATTACATTTTTCTGGAATTACCGGTGACTTTATTTCTCTGTAAAAATAAATATTAAGTTCTTTCAAAGGCCGTCAAGGCTATTAATATTGTGTAGTGGTCTTGCCAGGAAGCTTAGTTCGTCCACGCCATATTTCTATCAAAACCAGGGTCTCAAATCATATAATTCATACTAGCCGTTTCGGCGCAATGATTCTCAAGATCTCAGTTTCGAGACACTGCAAAATGGAAGTAGTAACTGCTAGATTGATTGCTCACAAAAGATCTGCTGCTCTTAACAAGGTCCTGCGGCCACATTCTGTTTCTTATAATGGAAACGTTAGCTTGTCAAATTTACGAAATCCTCTAAGAATTACATATAACAATCAGCAACAACAATAACTAAAAAGGGCATGCACTTTATTCCCTTGTGTTACAGATACTATTGCTTTGACAGTTAGCATTCCGTGAGGTGACAATTGTATATAACGGATTTTGTTTTATTGATAATTTTACGTTGCCTTTAAATTAAACAGAATATGGTCGCGCGTTGGAAATATTTAATTAATTTTGTCACTTTTTCACCTGTATTTTCTAAGGAATATACTCGTAATCCAGTCTGTATTAGACTCGACCAAATAAGGAATTTTTAGGTATAGATCCCGAAGCACCGTAGCTTTGAATTTAAAGGCGACATAATGGATGAAACCAGCATTCACAACACAATTATAAATGCTGGTTGTATTCATTCTTAGACCTGCATTCTTTCCATCATACGCTCACTAAAACCGAAATATGACAAGAATTCGTGGAATTTAGAGGTCTGAATACTGTGCCCCACTAAAAAAATAGAACTATTACGGAGTAGTATAATAGCTGTTAACTGCGGAGACCAAGTCTTAGTTTAATTGCTATTTAACCTTACCGACCCGCGCAACTTTGTCTACGTAACTTTAACTGTTTATGCTCCGCTCCTATTGCCGGGGTCTTTAATTTTAAATTTAGTTACAATCGAATCATAATCGTATAATCTTAGAATTAAGGCCGCCATTATTTGTATTTTTTTTTAAGAAAAATGCAATGAAAAAATATCCTGGTGGGCGGGGCTCGAAGCTTCGATCCTCGCTTTCGGGACTCAACCACTGAGCCTACCAGGTTCCAGTCACCCCTCTCGAATGTTGACATTGCTTGTTATGTACATGTTCAGACGCCCTCTATTAGTTTTCTAATAACTTTATATGAGTGAAGTTAGAAGTCCTAGTTTCTAATACTAGATGGCAGAGGAGTCTGTTTTTTGTTTTTACTTTTTTCAGTATTTTTAAATTTATGCATTTTTATAAATTCCTTATTAATTAAAAAAATATATGGCGATTGACTAGCAGAATTGGAAATGCGACAAATTAAGCGATTGTAATTTCTAAAAGTTAGTATAAGAAAATTTAAGCTCTGGTACTCTACCATGGGTCTACTATCTGGTCGATAGTATTACTGTGCTCTTATAATTCAAACGAGTAGTTTTCCCTTATACAGAATCACACGATCAAAAATCTATTCTTTTTTTCTACTACTTTGATGCGTACATGATATTAATCGGTAATTGCAAGTGCTTGCCTATTGAACATTCAATCAACTTATGTTTTCACTAGCTCCCTCGTGGTTCCACGTTCCAGATATCATCTATTGATACTAAATAGGTAGTTATTACGATTATTTTCTAATTTCTTTTCCTTACATGCCGTCATCAACATGCGTAGGTATTTCTCCAGATCCCTATTGTTCTTTACAAATACTTCTTGTAGGTAACTTCCTATATTTTCTTCATAATTATTATGTATAACAATTTATGAAACTATTATTTAATATGACGTCAATATCGTCAGTGAGTGAAATTTTATCAAAATATATATTTAAATCGAATGAGACTTTATGCGACACAATTTCCTAATTACATCATCTATGTATACATGTTTTGGATTACAATTTATACTAACAATCTGTGTTTGGTTGGTATCTGTTTTGTGCGCTTTATAAATAAAATAAGTAAATTATCTACGAGGGTATACTTAGTTTTGAATCGCACTTTTTAGTGTAAGTGTGCATACATAATAGTTGATTTACACTACACGAGGAAAAGACAACTTTTTGGTTACTATAAACACATTTTGTCCCGTTTAATAGAGTCATAATTTATTCAAAGAAAAAAAAATACATACAAATTATAAATAAATAAACTAAATGAAATTATAATATTCCTCAAGTTTGTCAATTTATGTACATTTGTTTAACAACACCACTATAGTGCCTCGGAGAGCACGTTAAGCTGCCGGTCCCGGTTTCACTATACCAACTTGTAAAACTGTTTATAGATGGGTTATTGAGTCTATTCAAAACATCGCGACGAGCTAGCCACTTGTTCGGCGTAGACTCATACCATCGGCTACGGAGAGGTGGAATTAAAACCCCTCCGCTGGGTACCCTGGGGCCGTCCAGGCGGTCTCGGGCGCCGTAAGGCACCCGTGAAGATATGTATATGTATGTATGTAAGTTTGTCGTGATGCATTATATTCAAGACGATGACGGCGTTACCTTTTTGTATTAATATAGATTTTTTTAGTCTAAAATGCAGGCCAGCTCTTGGGTCAACGGTAGCGTCGATAAGGAGGGGCACCAAAGTGTTATAAAAAGCTTTGGCGTCCTGTCTCCATGGACAAAGTGTTTCCAATATGAAAAATTGTATTTATTATGTTTATTGACTTCCACAGTGGATGCGGCCGAACCCGATAAATAAGACAAAACCATGGTGTACACGCATGTAGCATCCAGCACCATAGCTTTGCTGGATTTCCAGGGAATCAATGCCATCCCATCAGGTCTCTTACCACCACTTCTAGATAGCCTTCATAGATAGTCATAATCGCTTAATCACATTTTATATTCTGCTAATTAATTGCTTATAAAACTAAAAATATGATTCGTTTACGATTATGATGCGATTGAAGAAAATAATTTATGAGAATTGGAGTCTAGAGGCTCTACTAATAGTTTTTGCTTTACATTAACGTAACGTTAATACGCGAGGAACCAGAGGCTCTACCATGGGTTTGCGCATTGTAAAAACGTAATCATTTACGTATACGTGAGCAACAACCAATAGGATCGCTTTATTCAATCCTGTTAACAAAAATAAAGCGGCCCTATTGGTTGTTGCTCACGTATAAGTAAATGAATACGTTACGTTTCTACAATGCGCAAACCCATGGTAGAGCCTCGGCTAAGTGATCGCTTTATTATTCCTGTTTTTAAAAACAAAGCGATTCTATTGGTGGTTCCTCACCTATTAAAGTCATGCACGTTAATTTTAATACTGTTAATAAAACAAAAACTTATGTGGAGAATTCGATTTTTTTTACATATAGTGGTGTGTGCGCTTACAACACACATTACTTACGTGATTATGTCTAAACATTAACATGGTCTTAAAAAAAAATTGCGTCCTTGAAGAACACTTTAGTTAAAATGTGTTTTTTTTTCTTTTACGTATATTTATTTTTATGGTTTAAGAGACCAAACCTACTGACCCGTTTTAATATTGGAAAGGTTCTGCATGCTTTTTCTAACGGCTTGGAGGTTTCATTCTATTTTTTCATCAAGGGTGGGCCATTTAAAATTTGCATTTTTGATCGGCTATAAATAAAAAAACTAACAAATATTTTCTCCGAGGCAATATAGTGGTGTTGTCAAACAAATGTACATAAATTTTTGAATTAAAAACTCATTGGTACACACCGGGATTCGAACCAGGGACCTATGTGTTTTTAAGTCCAAGGCCTAACCAACTCGTATATATGCTTAAAATTACTCCTACAAATACATAATATCTAAGGACCGATTCGACCAAAAGAGGGTATAACTTATACCGAGATTAGTAATATCAAATCACATACAAATAATTATTCTGAGTATTAATAATTTAATCTGCGAATAAATTTTGTATGGAATTTGACATTACTATCCTCAGTATAAGTTATGCCCTCTTTTGGTCGAATCGACCCTAAGTATTCGTATCTAACAAGTAAAACACAATTAGACAAGTGATAGGCTTTAATTCGTGAGTTTAGTAGGAAAGTTAACGTGATTTGAAGATCTTTTTTTGTACTTTAAGTTATTTATCTTTATGTTTTTGTATAGGCGACACTAAAAGGAAAAAAATACGTGTTTCATTATTTTGATCATAGAACACAATATAAAAATTTATTACCGTGACAAAAAAACATCCAGTATATTTACAGGGTGAATTTGAAAGGATGTACTTTGGGCTAATATGAGGTTCTGCTGATCAAATCGAACAACTTTTCCCATGGAAACTTGTGTCGCAAATGAAAAAATAAGTTGGTTTCCCCATACAAATTGGTAATTTTAACATTACTAGTTTGTATGGAGAAGGCAATTTTTTTTTTATTTGCGGCACATGGTTCCATGTGAAAAGTTGTTCGTATTGATCAGTAGAACCTCATATTAGCCCAATGTACATCCTTTCAAAGTCACCATGTATATATATATATATAGTACAGCTGTATTACAGGCTATTAGATATCTCATTTGCTCATAAGAATCAGATTAATGTATTGCATTTCACTTTCACATTCATAATAATCTTATACAATGTATCTATACATTGATGCATGTACATAATATTAGATACTTAGATACAATAATAAGTCACGATTTATTTTAATGTCTAGTAATTATACGCATAGGTACCAATTACCTACTAAGCTTTGACTTTTTAGTCTTCTTAGGCCCGATTCACATACAAATCACATACAAATTATTATTCTGAGTATTAATAATTTAATCTACGAATACGAAGTTTGGCTATTCAGCGGGGAAACGTTGCCAGCCTTCTTGGCACCATCCCTGACACGTTAGCACTAAATAATGTTTTTTATTTATAGTATTAGTTTTATTTTAGATTTCAATTTGTTTTAAGTAGTTATGTTAAAATTGTTCGCATATTGAGCTTTTAAGTAAAAATCTACGAATAAATATTTGTATGGAACATTACTATCCCCAGTATAAGTTATGCCCTCTTTTCGTCGAATCGGCCCTTACATTGTTAATACATATAAAATGCATACAAAATCGAAGTTGCCTGCACCAGCGAGTAATAAATAAAATTTGTATTTGTTTTAACATAAGTTTTTGAATTATTCCTTGTACGACCCATTTTTTCGGTCCATTTTTATATTTACTTAATTTCCTTCCTCTTACGACCCATTTTAGTTACCTATTCCTCGTACGACCCTCATTTTTGTTTCAATAAAGTACAGACGATGGCAAAAGTTATATTTTGAATAGGTATTAATTTTAATCGTAACCGCATCGTTTAGTTGTTAAGCAATAAGTATTTATCGACCCCATTTATGGAGTCGCTTAACATCAGGTAGATACAAAGTTACATGCTCAGAAAAAAACATTGTTTTTCGATTCAAACGACTTATTTTTATTTTATTTTTACAACTCGTTCACTCAACAGGGCCTTCCAAATTTCAGACAAATCGGATGAGTAGTTCTCGAAATATCAAGACCGAGAGACGGGCACTTATGCCTAATAATTATCCATCCAAGGTGTTATTTAAATTAGCTGATATATTTCATTACTTTATTGTGTTTTAGTTAAAATTGTGTTTAATCTCTTTTCTGTTAAAGATGATTTTCATTGGTAAGAAAAAGATGAAATACCATTTTAACTAAAATGCTTAATAAAGTCTATCAATAAGAGGGTTAGAATATAAGATAAAAGAGAAATACCAAGGAATAGAAGATTTATTTTAATATATATTTACTTTTAGGCACTGTATTACAAGTAAACATGGTAACTTCGCAATGTGTACTTTAAGCTAATATGACGCTATTAATATCTATGGAGTAGCCATTATTTTTTTCATTTGTCGCACATAGTTCCATGGGTGAAGATGTTTAAGTTGATCAGTAGAGTCGCATTTAATTAAGCTCCAAGTACATCCTTCCAAAGTCATTATAATGTATGTAATCAAAACACTTAGGTCCCTGGTTCGAATCCCGGTGTGTACCAATGAGTTTTTAATTTAAAAATTTATGTACATTTGTTTGACAACACCACTATAGGGCCTCGGAGAGCACGTTAAGCTGTCGGTCCCAGTTTCACTATACCAACTTGTGAAACTGTTTATAGATGGGTTATTGAGTCTATTCAAAACATCACGACGAGCTAGCCACTTGTTCGGTGTAGACTCATACCATCGGCTACGACAAGGTGGGATTAAAACCCCTCCGCTGGTTACCCTGGGGCCGTCTAGGCGGTCTCGGGCGCCGTAAGGCACCCGTGAAGATATATATATATATATATATATATATATATAATCAAAATATATATATATATTTTGGTGCGCTTTGCTGTTTCACTGACCGATGTCCTACTTTAGTTTTTTTTTTGAAGGATATAGTGAAATGATATTGCCTTAGTCACAAACTACGCCCTAGGCTTGTACTATGTGTACTAGAAACAACGACACAATACATATTATTTTTTATTAACACCCAGACCATAACAAATTGTACAGAAAAATTTACTAATATTTTTTTGCCATGGAGGGAACCGAACCCACGACCTCCGGATACAACTCCGCATACACGCCACTACTAGTCTATGGAGGCATTCAATTTTGCTTATTTTATTGCTTGGTTTTCCTTAGGTTTGTAATATTTTTTTTTTTTAATCTTACTTTCATCAATAATTGAGCTATCAAATGCTTAGAGAAATTATTGAATCTGACGTGTAGTTTAAAGAAATCTTTTCAGCATTTTTATATTGGTATAGCTGATAAAATTTAGCCCAAATTTTAGATAGTATAAAAGTCAAAACCTAACCAAACAACAAAAACTCAGCTAACATCAATACGACAAATATTGTAAAAGAAAAATCTTCCAAAAAATGTTAATCGACTAATTTATATTCAGAATTTTGTCGAAGAAGCTCGCGACGATCGACACTCGACCTTCCAAGGAAAGTAGGACAGTTCCTCCTAAAAAGTTTCACTGACCAACCACGTCAAAAGTTGTACGGATGCGACATGAATATTAACCTAAGGTAAGGTATAACATATTGTTTGCTTATGACACTTTCCTTAAACGCGTTAAAACCGACTTTAAAATTATAATCAATAGAGTTGGTTTTAACTAGTTGTTAAGTTTTGTTTGAATTGTCAGCCTTTAGTCACGTCTATTTGATTATTGTTTAGAATCTATATTGTAGCTAAAATTTATACTTAACATCTTTATTAATATTTATAACATGTTCTACTTTTATATACTTACTTACTACTTGTAATAATTTGTTACTATAAGTTCGGCTCCAGCCTAGTGGTTAAGTCACTGCGCAACTGATAACAAGGTTAAGCAGATTTGTTGTCATGTCAGACCGGCCTGGGATGGGTGACCGCTTTATACAACGAGGCTATTTCATCATAAACACCGCAACAAGCTCGCCACTTGTTAGGTGTTGCCTCCGAATACCATCGGCGAAATGAGGATGGGTTAATCCCTCCGCTGGGACCCTGAGGCCGTTTAAACGGTTCTCGGGAGCCAAATTGGCACCCGTGATGGTATTTATTTATTTTTATTAAGTTCAATTAATAACAAAATAAAATAATTTATAACATACAAAATTAGAGAGTTTTAAATTGCTGTCAAAAGGAAGCGTGCCGAAAATTTTATGTAATTTTTGTGACCAATGAATGAGCCTGTATTTTGGTTGAATGAATGATGTGTTTTTTTGATGGTGTTTTTTTTAATAGAGCACGGCATGTGACTTTTTATCGACCTAATATTAAGCAGACCTACAAATTCCATGAATGGGGTCGGGATCGGTTGTTTAACAATATTGATCACTCACACTGTGCCAGCTAAATTATTTACATTACTAGTCTATTTAAATATCCTCGCTGCTTTATCATCAAATCAATCGCCTGTTTTGTAACCGTACCATGAAAGAAGACTACTCCCTCGACAAGAAATCGATGCAGTAGAAACATGACTATTATGTCACTGGTTTTTTCATCTGTATAACGAGTCCGGTTAGTGTGAGTTTTTGTAACTTTTACTGTCCAGTTAACTATACTTCTTTTTGCGCGGACTTTTTCACCAATCACATAAGATTATTTTGCTATCTTGAAAAATACAGCGACCATATTGGTAAAAAATAAAGGATTGACGAGAAAGTGATAGTTTAATAAACTCATACAGATGACGACTAAAAGTTTTTTGATTTTTCACTAACTTTATGGATTCACATGGCGTCCCAAACCAGGTACCTTTCTAGGGTAGTAAGGACCCAAAATCCGGTCTTCTACCATCATTCCATTCCAACCGTGATAAACCTGGTTCCAAATCAGCTGGAATGGAGACGGTAAAGGATCCGGTGAAGGCTATCATTCAGGTTGGACTACCGCCTGAACCTTTAATTAATTCAGTTACATTACGTTACATTACGCGTAACAATAATTTGTAGTACAAAATTTTAGATTTAAAACATTGATCAAAATAGTTATTAGTTTTGTCAATAAGTAATGTGTAAACACAAAAATATGCAATACTAATAAAACCATAATAACATAAAACAAAAGTCAAAAACATTTTAAAAGAAAAAATACTTTTAAATATGATAGATAACAGACAGAGTATCACAATATTCAAGATATATGGGTATACATTTAGATATACACATATTATACCTAAGCAATGGTTTATATGTCGAAGGATATATTTTATTGTAACCCATTTCTAATTTTACTAAATGACATGTCAAAAAGATCAAGAAAAGAGCAATTTTTAGATCGTTCATTGTACTGTCGACACAATTCTCACGACGGGATTATAAATACGATAAACTTCTAGATTGAAGGTGATCGTGATTTGTATTTTTATTATAAATAATAATATGTAAGGCAAATTACTTATATTGCTCTGGTCACAAACAAAGCTCTAGGCTCTATTTATAAAATATAATACATATTATAAAATATATTATAAAATATAATACATATTATATTTTATAAATACCCAGAACATGACAAACTGTAAAGAAAAAACGTACTACCTAATATTTTTTTGCCATGGGTGGGAATCGAACCCCCAACCTCTGGATACAACGCCAAAGGCGCAACCACTAGCTACGGAGGCTGTCAAAAAAACAGTTCGCACTTGTTACATTTCCAGCAGTTTACTTAGGTAGTTATGTTCTGCAATTTTTTATAACTTTAGGGCTATAGGTACATTTATTGAAAATTGTAATATTCAGGAGCGGTTATTACTGGTAATAGATAAGAATTTGCACCTAAAAAATTATACAAATCCCTGGTTCCTATGCTAGGTATCCCTGTGTAAAATAGGGACCTGTATCCCGTCCATTTTTAGATGCAAATTCTTATTTATTATTTAATTATTTTTCATTGTAAAGTGTTACCTAATATGTGTGTCAAAATAAATGTTATTTTTTTAATTTATTTATTTGTATGTTATCTAAATGGATAATATAATCATTTGTATCTTGATAATTATTAATAGCAATATTTTTTGACTTAGAAGTTAAGTGTTTTATAATTAAAATAAAATATATAAACATTGTACGTACCAGATTCATCATCATTAATTTCATTTTCTTCATTTTCATTGCCGTCATCTGAATATTCACGACCATTTTTACTTCCCCTGAGGTAGATATTATTGGCTTCTTTACTATATTTAGTAATATCCACATTATTTTTTTTAAACGACACAGCACTAGAAACTTTAATATCACCATTAAAACCTCTTATATATATTCTATCCAAATATGTATACACATTCTTTTGCAAACAACTTACTGAAGGTTTAGCAGAACACTGATTTAAAATATTATCCCAAAGTAAATTTCCTGTATTAAAAGTTCCATTACTATAGAAATTATCAAAATAAGATCTTCCCGTCACATTATCACGACTATCAAAATTTTCTAAAACATTTTCTAGAGTCGATTTTTCACTACATTCTATTACATTAAATAGAGTCATATATAGTATAAATACTAAAACACTTATTGTATTAACTTTAAGCTTATGATTATTGTTTATACTATATTGTTTTTCGTATCGCCTTTCAATATTTGTTGGTTGAGTTTTACTTGTGAATTTACTTCTGTGTATTCTTGCCATTGTCAAAGCATTACTGTCACTGTAATCTTGCTTAAAACTGTTTAAGTAATCTTCATAGAAAACAAAAGATTCCAAAACAATAACTAAACATGACAGTTTGCATGTTTATTAAATTTTCTTTAGTTAGTAGGTCAAAGGAGTGTTTCTTGTATTACGCGTTGACTGTACTAAATCTTCTTATCGAATGATATACGGTAGAAAGTATCTTGTTACTTGAAATTTGGCTTGACATGATATCTGAAAATAAAGAAACAAGAATTAGTGACTTGTAACGAATTAATAGTACCTAACAATTTCGATTTCGTCTACTAGACACATTTTGTGAACATCTTTATCTTGCACCAGTGAACAATGTAAGATTTTTCTCATTATGTTTTGAACCCAGCTTACATTTTCTAGTGGTTTATTATTCACTTTCTCTTCGCCAAAAACATTTGGATGATGTTCTCTAACGATGTCTATTGATATAAATATTTTGGAAAATATACTTTTACTTCGGTTTAATTTGAAAAAGATTTGCGAAAAATTGCACTATTCAATTACTTATATAGAGAAAATTAATCTATTTTGCAAACATTTTTTAGAAATTCTAACGTAAAAAGTACTTAACAACGATGTAGATCATTCAATTCTTAATTCCATCTCTGATTGTTTTTTAATTTATTACAGTACTAATAATAAAAATAAATACCATCACGAGTGCCTATGTGGCTCCCGAGAATCGTTTAAACGTCCTCAGAGTACCCAGTGGACGGTTTAACCCGTCCTCATTTCGCCGTTGGTATTCAGAGGCAACACCTAACAAGCGGCGACCTTGTTGCCTTGTTTATGATGAAATAGCTTCGTTGTATAAAGCGGTCACCCATCCCTGGTCCGGCCTTGTTGTCATCTGCTTAACCTTGTTATCAGTTGCATAGGCTGGGGCCGCTTTTAATTACATTTCAATAATTATTCATTTATTCGAAGTACCATTTTACATAAAGTAAATATGGACCTACTAATAATAATTAAAGCTAAATTAAAGAGAACAAGTGACTGAACAACACTTGGTTGGGTACCTAATACCCTGGCAGCATTGCCACGTTCTATATCAATGCTGATTTTTTTTGACATTCTTGAAATACTCGTTTTCTAAAGTATCCGCGAGCCTCAGATCCCAAGCGACCCCATATTTGTGGAAAATACTTCAGCCGCTTCTGTGACTCAGCTATGCAAGCGGCTGAACCCGATTGAAGAAGTAACCGAAATATATGGGTGTCTACTCAAGTAGCGTCCCATGTCAGTGATTTTCACTCAGACCATAGTGCTAAGTGGCGATACGGACGTTTACCATCAGATACTAATGCCTGGTGGATCTAAAATTGATTTTTTTTATAAAATTAAAGTTATTTTGATGATGTCATTAAAAATAATAGTTTTTGCCCGCTACTTCATCCGCCTGGAATTTTAAATTTGATACATAGTAATTGTACATGGAATGACTATATTTATTTGCCAGTAATTTCAAGAGTCTCTATGTTACATCAGACATTACCGTAGAGTAACATTACTCTGTGCTAACATTTAAACTTGATACAAATCGGTTCAGCCGTTTTGGAGTTTAGTATTAACTTTTACATCTATAATATCAAAATATTTTATATTAGGACTTAAAGCTAGTACAGACAAGTCCATATAAGAATTCTATGAAACCCTAAAAAATAATCACAAGTGAAAATTTGTAATAAAACAACATAAAAAGATTCAGGGCGTGCAATGATTATTCAACTATTAATTTTATGTCATACAATTTTATCAAGAAAAGCTATGGCGTGACGAAATACTTTATAAGAAGCATATACAACTATATCCGAATCGTTAAGATCTCAATGTAAAAAGAAAGTAAGTTTATAGCCTCACGTGCTGGTAGAATATAAATGTATTTGTTTACCTACTTAGAATCGATGATGCGTAAAATTATTTGAGAAATACGATCACTGGCAATCGGACCACATTTCTAAAAAGAAAAAAATGGGCTATTGATAACAATTTTGTATTCTCCATAACTGCACCAGGCCGACCAACCGGACTCGTTACAACCGTATACAGATGCAAAAACCATCAAGCGATCGGAGACTTTGCATCGATTTATTGTCGTGTTGGTAGTCTCTTTCATGGTGCGGTTATGAAACAGGAGATTAATTTGACGATATAGCATTGAGGATATTAGAATAGATTCGTAATTTAGCCGGGGCGATCAATATGGTTAAACAATGTATTGATCGACCCCATTCGTAGACTTTGTAGGTCTGCTTACCATCGGGTTGATACAAAGTCATGTTACCCGTGCTCCAATAAAACAATAACAAAATAATCTAAATGTTTTTAATTTTTTTATGGGATCATAGCATTGTTAATAAATAAATCGTTGTTTAAGAACATACCGTTTAAATAATGTGATTACAAAAAAGGCGGCTATAAAGACAAATTTACATTACAAGCCCCTTCTAGGCATCAAGGGTAAGAATCGTCAAATCAGTAGTCCCATTTCGTAACTCTGTAATGAAATAAGAACCTAGGCAAGAATCCCATGACTGGATCATTTGAGGTTTTTTGCAGCTAATACGGTGGTATCCCATGACTAGGTCATTTGAGGTTTTTTGCAGCTAATACGGTGGTAACGAAACCGGTCTGTCGGCCTAGCGATGTTATAGATAAATCTAAATGACAAATAATGTACGAATGTAGTAAATCTTTGAAAGTTTCATGGAAGTAGGCTTTATAATTAAAATATGATGATTAGCTATTGTCTGATGGGCTGCACTGGTTAAAAATATTGATTTACTTAATAATTTAACAAAATCATTATATAATCAAAATTAGTTACGAAAGTACATCATTGTAGAAATGTCAGAAATTCACACAGTTCAGACAGTTTTCCACCAATTTACAGAACTGCAGACGAGAGAGGCGGTCACCAAAACTGGCCCCTGCCTAGCTCAAATCCTGCTAAATCTCAACAGAGGTAACCTAAGGATGACGTTGGGTATTTTGACCGACACTTTCTATTAAAAAGACACCTTACCCTTACAGGTATCACCATGTATCCATGAAACTACCATGAAGATAATAGTTTTCCACCAATCATTTCCTTCTTTTGATTATACTAACTTTGATTTTAAAATAATTTAATCAATGTTTGTTTTTAAATGCTTACCTATATATGCACATGATATTTTAATCATGAAACCTAGTTGACCTGAAGAAGATATATAATTGCTTGATCGGTGTTGACCGGTTATACTTGTACTATATTAATTAGGTTGCATTTTTACATAAATAGCACCTTATGAGGAGCTAAGACTTTAATGAATAAATTTCTTTGGAGTCGGTAGGTACTAAAATTCGGCTGTATTTTTAAATGCATTGATATTTTTTACAAAGAACCTGTTGCAAAGTTGGTTGATGTTTGAGGTAACCCGAGTGCTGGTAGCTTTTTGCAAATAATCTGCCTTGCTATTCAGCGAGGAAATGTTGCCAGCATTTTTGGTACCAACAGGGATGTAGGATGAAAAATATATAGGTAGGTTTTATTTTATAAAACACGTTTCACATTGTGCAACATTGTATTTTCTAGGAGGTTGATCAATTTTTTTTATGTTTTAAATTAATTGATTGGTAGAAAATGCTGTGATGTGAGATTCCTCCAAACATTTGCTGATTAACTAATTAGGATTATAGACGCTTTAATCAACGTTAAAGAAACTAGAGGTTAGTATTAAAATGTTTTGATTATACGCACTGAATATCTAGAATTTTAACTTTAAAACAAGTTAAAAATTTATGGAAATTAAACATTTTTCATATATTTTCCTGACTTGTAGGAAGCATGCCAAAAACGTATGAAATTACTAGCTTCTGTCTTAAAATTTATGTCTGATTCATAGTAAATTATTCACGTGATTATATTTATGCATTGGTAATTTCAAGAGAAATTTTGTATGAAAATATAAAGTAGTTTAAAGTCAATGAAAAATAGTTTTAAGTAATGTATGATGATATTGATACGAGTAAGGCACCAGACATTGTGCAACTATACGATAGTGTAAACTTTTATAAATTTGGTCTAATTTATCGGTTTAGCCATTTTCAGTTTTTAAGTGCTTAACATCCAAACTTTCACATTTATAATATTAGTATAGAATATACAACTATATTATTATGAGAATTAATTGCTTATCCTTCTACATAATCTTAGACAGATTATAATATAAACGTTTCTTGTAATTCATTTACTATTTTGTTACAATTTTCTCTGTAAACCGCAATATCATTAAGTGTAATAATGGCATAAGTAATAATTAGTTTTATTACACTTTGTCACTGGCTATTTGTTAATTCATCACGTAACAAATTAAATGGTATATCATAATTAACAAAATATACATTGTATATTGTAATTGAATAGTTAATCTTGCTTTTGTATCACTATTCTCGCGCGAACCCACGACCTCCGGATACAACGCCAAAGGCTCAACCACTAGACCATAAAGGCGGTCATAATATATACTTAATATTATAAAGCTGAAGGGTTTGTTTGTTTGTTTGGTTGAACGCTCTAATCTCAGAAAGTACTGGTTCGGATTTAAAAAATATTTTAGTGTTGGATAGCCCATTTATCGGGGAAGGCTATAGGCTACATAATATAACGCTACGACCAATAGAGCAGAGTAACAATGAAAAATTATGCAAAAACAAAGAAAAAATATTTATTTTTGACAACGTACGCTGCGTAAACGGTTAAAGTTACGCAGATGAAGATGCGCGGATCAGCCATTATAACATTATATTAAATTAGGATTGTTGTAGTCCCGCAACATAACACAATCTAAGTTTTTGTGAACTAAAAACTTTTTTTTTGTTGGCTTTTTTAAAGTAGTTAAAAATAAAAATAAATACCATCACGGGTGCCTTTTCAGCTTCCAAGAACCGTTGAAACGTCCTCAGGGTACCCAGCGGAAGGCTTAACTTGTCCTCATTTCGCCGATGGTATTCGGAGGCAACATCTAACAAGTGGCGAGCTTGTTGCGGTGCTTATGATGGTATAGCTTCGTTGTATAAAGCGGTCACCCATCCCAGATCCGGCCTTGTTGTCATCTGCTTAACCTTGTTATCACTTGCGCAGGACTTAACCACTAGGCTGGGGCCGCTGTTTTTTTAATATTTTAAATATTTACTTATTTTTGTATCGTGGTGGCCTAGTTGGTTAGACCTTGGACACACTTGACTTAAACTTGGACTTAAAAACACTTAGGTCCCTGGTTCGAATCCCGGTGTGTACCAATGAGTTTTTAAATAAAAAAAATATGTACATTTGTTTGACAACACCACTATAGTGCCTCGGAGAGCACGTTAAGCTGTCGGTCCCGGTTTCACTATACCAACTTGTGAAACTGTTTATAGATGGATTATTGAGTCTATTCAAAACATCGCAACGAGCTAGCCACTTGTTCGGTGTAGACTCATACCATCGGCTACGACGAGGTGGGATTAAAACCCCTCCGCTGGGTACCCTGGGGCCGGCTAGGCGGTCTCGGGCGCCCGTAATGATACATACATATAGACTCAAGAAGCTGTTAAATGCCTCATCCACTATGCATTTATGCGTTCATCTCATTGCCGGTAGTGAGTAACATCGCGTGAACTGGTTAGTTCAGTATGACCAAGAGACATACTTAAAAGGCATACTTTTATTAAGAATCTCTTGAATTTCCCGTCCCACATGACCTGAGTCTTTACAAGGAAATGCGTCTGTATGAGATATTATCCTAGATTTGTGTTGTTTAAGATTTTTATCTTTACCTTTCTTATTGTTTGTTGGTTTAAATGTAGTGTTGTTTTCTTTTTGCTAATTGCGTTTTGTTCTTTTATGTTTAGATTTGATTTGATTTTGACAGCCTCCGTAGACTAGTGGTTGCGCCTTTGGCGTTGAATCCGGAGGTAGTGGGTTCGATTCCCACCCATGGCAAATAAATATTAGTGCGCTTTTTCTGTAGTTTGTCATGGTCTGGGTGTTAATAAAATATAATATGTATTATATCATTGTTTCTGGTACACATAGTACAAGCCTAGAGCTTAGTTTGTGACCAGAGCAATATGTGTAATTTGTCCTACTTATTATTTTTTATTTTATTTTATTTTTTTGTATTAGCGTTTTAGGGTTACGTTATTAAAGTATTTGAAAGAAAACAGAATCTTTATGGGTTCACTCAGCTCTTCTAACTAACTGTCTCTGTTCAAGCAAATATAGAGATATTTGCCTGTACGACGTTGAGGTAAAAAGTTAAAATTTCGAATATTAAAATAATTTAATGTAATCTTTTCTCCGTTTTCGAATAAATTAGAAATAAATGATTATTTATTAAAAACTCTTTATTACCCAAAATTGCACATATAATTTTCTTTGTAAGCCATAGAAAACCTACAAGTTCCGATATCTGCGCTATAATTTTTGAAATTTGTAATATTTAGATTACTACATATTTTTACCTTTTATATTATTAACCGACTTCAAAAAAAGGAGGAGGTTCTTAATTAGTCGGGATCCGGAGGCCGTGGGTTTGATTTCCACCCGACAGAAAAATATATTAGTACGTTTTTCTGTGAATCGATTTTGAAAATACCCTTTTTTATTTCAAAAGATATACTTTCAGATTGGTTCCATAGAATTTATATCAAAATCGCACCTATTATTGATAACAAGGTGCCGAATTTGTAAAGTAGAATCCAGTAGGACTAAATAAAACTTTTATTTTTAAATTAAAGTGATTTAAAAGTTGTTGTACATCATAATTTTAAACACTATAAACACCATGTTTTCTGTACATGTACAAAATATTTGCATAATGTAGAATAATAGCAAGTGAAGTGTAACAAATTGCATCTGGGATCCAACTAAGTTCCGTTCCGCTTTCAAGTCGCGTGCATCTCTATGCGAGTTGCTTTTGATTTCATACGCATACCGGAGGTGATTTCAACTATACATCAATTGATTTCATTAAACCATTAACGTGAGCATCCTCAGAAATTTCTGGACAGAAAATGACGTACAATTTTAATAGCTTCGGCTAAAACTTCATCGGTTTAGTCATTAGAAGCAAGTAAATGAAATAAATTTTACGTATAGCATCAGGCAATTTCAGAGTCACATGAACTATTCTAATTAAAAAGTCTACGGTTGCTAAATTTCAATAAAAATCTTATGAATTCTAGTTTACAGTTTTTGTACAATTGTTCAACCAAGCACATTAACCGTTTGCTGCTAACCTAGTTATAAAACATCTAAGTAAGACTAGGGGTTAGGAATAAGATTTATAAATGCTAGAAAATATTCCTGTAGAATGGGATCCGTGTCGTAATAGTAAGCCAAGGCACTCGTAGGTACAGACCGTATAGAGTTATATATTGGGCTCTAATAAAAGAAAATAACAAGATTAGGTGCTACTTGTCTATCTCTAAATTCTCTATATACATATCCCTTTGTCTTGTTCACTGACAACTGTTTTAATTTGAGCCACTTCTCTCTTTATCTTTTTGCCTTATCTACTGACACAACTGTTTTTATTAATTCAAGCCACTTCTTTCTCAATCTCTATATAACCTTTTGGCTTGTTCACTGAAATTAATTCGTTCCGCTTCTTTCTCTATCTCTATATATTTTCCTTTTGCCTTGTCCACTTACACCACTAACTGTTGTATTTCAAGCCACCTCTCTCACTATCTCTACATATCTTATTGCCTTGTTATCTTAATGCCTTGTCCACTGACACAACTATTTTAATTCGCGTCACTTCTTTCTCTATCTCTACCTCTACATATTCTTTTGCCTTGTCCACTGATACGACTATTTTAATTCAAACCTATTCTCTCTCTCTATGTCTACATATTCTTTTGCCTTGTCCACTGACACAACTGTTTTAATTCGCGTCACTTCTCTCTCTATCTCTGCATATCTATGCCTTGTCCACTGACATAAACACATTACTCCTTAATTTGTCCCAAAGGTTTGACTAGTAGAGAATGCCTAGCAGCACTAAGTCCGCCTTTGTTGTACTAAGTTGTACAATTAAAAAAAAAAAAACGTTTTAGTTCAAGCTACTTCTCTCTCTATCACTTCATACTGCTTTTGCATATTATACTGGGTGTTTTTTACTGAGGCATTTTTATAATGTCCTAAGTATCACTTATAGAATCCATTTTTTTTAATTAAAATATTATTATTTATTTATTGAAAAACTTTACAGTAAAACAAGGGACAAACCATTAAAAAGTTGAAAGTTTAAACTCATAGGTGCGTAAACATGCATAGGTTGTACTAAATAGGTTGACCATTGTTTGATTTTAACGATTACAGAAGATATTTCAATTGTTTTGTCTTAAGTCTAGCTAGACCTTACAGTATACCTAAGTTACTTATATTATAGGTTGCCTCAAGTTTCTAATTCTAGTTTTCACTTATTATACAATTAAAAATAATGGCGAATTATTTATAGTATTTAGGTCTGGACAGCAATAAAACAACGAGGGTTTCAAAGTATAGTCGTAATGCAAAAATACGTCTTTGTCGCCGCTCGTTTCGGTTTCATATGACTTTGTATCCAGCCGATTATAATCAGATCCACAAATTTCATAAATTAATCAAACATTACTTGACAATACAGTCGAAACAGTTTATCGAAACAGGAAATCTGACGTCATGAACTATTTTACTTTCACTATGAAAGTACAAGGCAAAGGACTTTTACTTATTATCACTGTGTACTTAGTATCAACTGCGGTCACGAAACATGAGGTATTTAGTCTGATCATTAAATATAATATGACCGACCGCCTCCGTAGACTAGTGGTTGCGCCTTTGGTGTTGTATCCGGAGGTCGTGGGGACGATTCCCACATATGACAAAAAAGTTTGTCATGGTCTGGGTGTTTATTAAATATTATATATGTTAATATATATGGTTGTTTCTTGTACACATAGTACAAGTCTAGAACTTAGTTTGTGACCAGAGGCTCTACCGTGGGTTTACGCATTGTAGCAACGTAACGTATTTGTATACGTATACGTGAGCAACAACCTATAGGGCCGCTTTATTTTTGGTAACAGGATTGAATAAAGCAATCCATTTGGTTGTTGCTCACGTATACGTAAATGAATAGGTACGAGTACGTTACGTTTCTACAATGCGCGAACCCATGGTAGAGCCTCTGGGCAATATGTATATAAAGTCCTTCGCAAAAAAATGTAAGTAATACAAATTCCATGAATAGGGCTGTTGTTTTCGGCCAAATGATGCGGTTATGAGTGATGACGACGAAATTGCATCCTCGATGCTTCATTATCAAATCAACCATCAGTTTCGTAACTGCACCCTGAAAAGTGACCCTTGACAAGAATTGATGCAGTAGACTCCTAAAAACCGGTGAACCCACAAAATAAAATCGAACATGAGTGAGTAGGTCACTTAACGGTTTTTGCCTCTGTATGGGTGGTAAAAACAAAATTTAATCCAAACATTGTTTTTTTAATATTATTTATTAGGGTGATGTTTTTTTTAGTATTTTGGTTTGTAGTAATAAAATTAAATGTAGGAAAATTATCAATATTGGTCGTATGTAATGCTTAGTCAATGACTGAATCTCGAAAAATTCAGTTAGATAAATCCTTTTTTTTAAGTTTTTATATAATAATAAAAATATGTAGGACAATTTACACTTATTGTTCGGTCACTAACTAAACTCCAGGCTGGTACTATGTGTACCTAAAACAACGATATAATACATATTATATTTTACAAACACTCAATGACAAAATGAACAGAAAAACGTACTAATATTTGTTTGCCATGAGTGGGAATCGAACCCACGACCCCGGGACTAAATACGCCACTAGATTACCGAATACAACGCTAAAGGCGCTAGTCTACGAAGGCGGTCGATATATCGAAACGAAATGGAAATATACAAGAACTTTCATCAATTTGAAACTCACTACCTACTTACGAGTAAAAAAAATGTACTACCATGAGAATGTACGCACTTCAATATAAAAAAAAAACTTACTTGATCGTAAATCAGACTATTACCTACAACCGGATTTATTTGGACCAGCAGATTTCGGTCTCTTTGTAGAAATGTACTTCACATCGAAAACAACTTTTCTGACGTCAATGAATATTTAAGTATGCAGTTCAAATATGACTAGTCTATATATTATATAGGTACGTGGTGGCCGAGTTGGTTAGACCTAGACTTAAAAACATTTAGGTCCCTGGTTCAAACCCCGGTGTGTACCAACGAGTTTTTAATCTAAAAATGTATGTACAATTGTTTAATAACACCACTATATGGTCGGGTCCCAGTTTTTTTTTTATTGGAGCACGACAAGCGACTTTGTCTACCTGGTGGTGAGCTGACCTATAAAGTCCATGAATGGGGTCAATTTATAATTGTTCTTAAACAATATTGATCGCTCCCACTATGCCGGCTAAATGATGCGATTACGAAATGGGGGGCGACAATGACGAATTGCATTACGAGTATATTTTAATATACCTACTCGCTGCCTTATGGTCAATTCAACTACCTATTTCGTAACCGCACCCTGAAAGAGGACTACAACCCAGACAAGAAATCGATGCAGTAGTCTCCTGAAAATCGGTGAACCCTCTGTGGGTTCAAAACCGTCAAGTGACCTAGTCGGTTTTTGCATCTGTATAAGCTAATTATGTGGTAACGAGGTCGGCCTAACGGAGTTATAGAGATTTTCCTCTCACCTAAAAATTTCACTATACCAACTTGTGAAACTCTTTTTTTGTCGTAACTGTAACTGGTTTATTGAGTCTACCGAAACGTCCCAACGGGCTAGCCACTTGTTCGGTTTAGACTCATACCATCGGCACCCGTGATGATATTTATCTAAATATTATAATATTGCTACTAGCTGTACCCGCTATTTCGTCCACGTCGACTATATCTTTTGCTGGATAAATTGGTCCATAGAGAAGGATTTGTCCAAGGTCCAATCTGTCTCTAAACCAAAACTCATCAAAATTGGTTCAGCGATTTAGGTAGTGACAACGAAACAAGCTAACAAATAAACAGCTTTCGGAATTATAATATTAGGACAGTATGGATTTCTGTATTAAGACTTTCCTATATACCTCTTATTTTTTCCTGTTTCGTTTTGTTATACAGAACCCAAAGTGCGCGAACAGAATTCGCACTTGACCATAGCGGTCAAGTGCGAATATACACTATAATAATAATAACTAATTAAAATTAAGGTAAGTTTAGGAGGTATTCGTCCTATAGGCGATAGAACTCCTCTAGACCGGCAGAGAGTGGTAGAGTTCCGAGAACGCCAGCGGCATTACCCCTTTGAATTTCTAGGCTTATCTTTTGAAGAAAGGAAGATCCGACGCGCCGTTCTCCGGTCTGTTCCTTATTATAATATAAATTAAATTTAAATGTATTGCATTATTATTTAAATTCTTTGTATCAGGTTTTCATAAAATAGATATTTTATTTCTCCAAATAATAAAATTACCTATTTCTTTAAAAATAGTCAGTAAAAAATATACGAATGACGACAATATAGTAATAGAAAAGAGTTCGCACCTTGACCGCTAATTTATGAAAACTAAAAGAAAATGTAAGTAGTAAGTTTTTCACCTACCAAATCATTTAAGTAGACATTTTAGACAATGTTTTTATAAAATCTTGAAGGAAAAGACCGGAGAAAGGCGCGCCAGGTCTTTCTTTCTTCAAAAAATAAGCCTGGAAATTCAAATGGGTAACGCCGCTGGCGTTCTCTAAACTCTACCACTCTTTGCCAGTCTAGAGGAGTTCTATAGCCTATAGGACGAATACCTCCTACACTTACCTTAATTTTAATTAGTTATTATTATTATAGTGTGAAACTAATAAATACAAGCTCTTTCTATTCCAAAAAAAAAGTTGACATTTTATGTCATCTTTTTGGCTACTTAAATGATTTCAGCATCATTTAGTTTTCATAAATATAGCGGTCAGTGCGAATTCTGTTCGCGCACTTTGGGTTCTGTATAACAAAACTAAACAGGAAAAAATAAGAGGTATATAGGAAAGTCTTAATACAGCAATCCATACTGTCCTAATATTATAATTCGGAAAGCTGTTTATTTGTTAGCTTGTTACGTTGTCACGACCTAAACCGCTGAACCAATTTTGATGAGTTTTGGTTTAGAGATAAATTGGACAAATCCTTCTCTATGGACAAATTATAATATTAGGACAGTATGGATTTCTGTATTAAGACTTTCCCATATACCTCTTATTTTTTCCTGTTTCGTTTTGTTATACAGAACTAATAATTAACGTAATTAATAATTAACAATATTATTAAAGGCAAAAATATTTCAAAAGTATTTTATAAAAACAATGTAGATAAAAAAGTGTTGTTATACAAACATTGTATTGTATAACAAGTTATAAATAAATCTCAAAAAGAAAATATAATTATATATGTATGTACAAGCGTAAAATCTAATTATAGCACTATAAAAGAGATGTATCTTTAGTGAAAGTTAGTTTTGTCTAAAGAAATAAAAAAAGTATGAAGTTGTTATTCTATCGACTATCTTTTTTGTTGTAAGTAAAGAATTTTGGTGTTATTAAAGGTATATAACATGAAATTGCTGATTAATAAATAAAGAGTTATATTAGCAATATAGCAGCTGTATAAATCCTAATTATTGCCATTGAACAGACATTATAAGATATTTGTAATATTATTAAACTGCAAATTCCAATGCTTGTGTATTTCATAAACCTACTTTGCACAACCTACGAGTATGTTATTTACGACAAATTGTAAAGTCATGTGCACAATAATAACACCTGTCAAAGGAAAATGTTTTGCGGTTTTGTCAATATGTCAATTTTCACCGGAGACGTGTTCGAATGTAATATTAACTTGACCGACTTCTTCATCAGTGTTATAAGCTGCATTTAATAGCATTGTAGATACCTGAAGTCATAGTGGAAAAATAGGGAACTATTTAGTATAAATAAAAAATCACATATGAAAATAAATAAGCAGATACCTTTTTTTTCTTAATTTTCAAATGAAATGTTAAACGTGTCAGAGTCTGCCATGGGTTCTTAAACAATGCTTGGGTTATATTACTTTTTGTTTCCAGTTTTTATGGCGGCCATCTTCTGTTCTGAGATATCATAATATTAATACCACCACGAATCATTTAGTAGTATTGTGTATATGTATAATAGATTGTAAGTATTTTATATAATATTTACTGGTTTATATACTCAGTTACTATATTGCACCTACCTTACTTATTAACTGCTTTTATTGTCCCGAAGGTTTGACTGGTAGAGTATGCCTAGCGGCATTAAGTCCGCCTATGTATTTTGTATGCAATAAAGACAATAAAGATTTAAATCAATAAAAAATGATTTTTTTTTTTTTAAATATTACTCATAAAAATATTCATTAACGCTAATGTGTAAACAAAGAAAGAAAGTAAGGAAAACTATTTATAGCAAAAGTGTATAATTTTTTAGGAAAATAATTATCATCAGTTTAATAATTACTTATAAGCAAATAGAATCATAATATATAAAATAGATTATAAATAATATGTAAAATAAATGAATATAGGTATAGTAATGAATTATATAATTAATTCGGTATTAAAATACAGATTTAATGATTTTTATAATGTTAGTGCTTCACTGTAAATACCATATTTATATAAACAATTAAAAAAATATTTATAAATAAGTTAATATGTAAATATGATGTAGATTAGCCTATATTAATAAATAAATAAATAATTACAAAAGTAAAGGTAAGATTACCTTTCACGTTTACCTCAATACTGTATACGTAAAAATGTATGTAACAAAGCTTAAAATTAATAATGTATATGGGAGATACCATCAAATTTATGACTTTTGTATGGAGATTTTCTAAACAATAAGCGGTACTATGCAGCAACTATGAATAATTTTATTATTCGAAAACCGAAAAAAACAGAAATATTCCGAAATAGAATATTATTACCTGTTTTCGGTTTTTGCAGTAGAGACCCTTGGACCTTGGAGCAAGGTCAAAAAGCTGCTGGTAAACCAAATTGGTCACCAACTGAATGAAGTACTTAACGACACCCGGGCTCGCTCGTGTTTATGCCAGAATATTAGACTGGTGATTCAACGAGGCAATGCCGCTTCAGTTCTCGCTACGTTAGAAACATTATCTGTAATTAACGAACTGAACTATCTATCATGATCATGAAGGTAAAAACCGTGCCCGTCCGCGCGTGTTTTTAGCTTCATGATCATAATGCATTTCTGTAGTTATATTTGAATATTTTGTTCTTTCTGACTTTTATTATTTTTGTTTGGCTCTTAAGGGTCGTAGCGTATGTTACATAGCTATTTAAACTTACTTACTTGTACTATTATTTCTTCGATGACTTTCTGCAGAATGGTTCCTAGAGATTAAGACGCTTAAACAAACAATTTTTTCAACTCTGTTATATATAGTAGTATAGATTTAATTAGGATATAGAAATGTGGTTACATAAGTATGTATGC
Organism: Monopis laevigella; assembly: GCA_947458855.1. Taxonomy (NCBI): domain Eukaryota; kingdom Metazoa; phylum Arthropoda; class Insecta; order Lepidoptera; family Tineidae; genus Monopis; species Monopis laevigella. The sequence goes on from OX381599.1 coordinate 10,140,856, forward strand.
GGAGGGGTTTTTAATCCCACCTCGTCGTAGCCCGTGTTATGAGTCTACACCCAACAAGTGGCTAGCTTGTCGCGATGTTTGGATAGACTCAATAACCTATCTATAAACAGTTTTACAAGTTGGTATAGTGAAACTGAGACCGACAGCTTAACGTGCCCTCCAAGGCATTATAGTGGTGTTGTCAAACAAATGTACATATTTTTTTTAGATTAAAAAGTCTAACCTACCATATGTATATATATCCCATATTTCAAGCCCTGCACAGTTACTTCATTTAACTTCAAAAAGTGTATTTTGATATATGTAATTACTTGAAATTATGTTAGGTATATAAATTATTAAATTTAAGGAGGTAACGAGGGATCAGAAAACGTGCCCATAGCACTAACTGCATTTCCGCTTTGTATGGCCATTGATATTCTTTGGCCTAAAAGAAAACCTGAACGCGGATCCCCTGTTACCTGCTTAAGCTTTTTACGTAAAGACTATATAAAGGATTTTGCGGACTTAGACCAAGTACGCATTGTCTCGACAATGAATGGGACAAAAAAAAAAGAATGTAAAATTTGAGTGTATTTGTTTTTTTTAAGGAATAGGCTTCAGCAGCAAATTTGGCCGATTCGGAAGACCCTGAGGTTTACGAGGGTGCCAGAGTGTCCACACATGTGTGTGTATATTCTTATTAGGTAAAATATATAAATTGAAGCTATAAAATATTTCGCCTCTCTTTGGAGCGGCGTCATCAGTGACAGTGTCTTTGTCATAAAATTTGAAAAAGTAATTTTATATATGTGTATATATATTATATTTTGTAATAATTATTATATATATATATAAGAGGTACCTATGCCATATGCCAGGCGAGTTATGTGCGAAAATAATGTCAGATTGGGCACCACTCGAGCGGAGGAGGAAATGTGGAAGGCCCAGGAGAAGATGGAAGGATGAGTTGGATACATTTTTGAGCGACTGAGGTGAGTTTTTCGAATGTCAGCGATGAGTATGATATCACCAGTGAGAAATATATCCCCGATGACCAGGAAAACGTGCGATACCAACTTACAAATAATTTCTCATTCAAAAGAGCTACTTGCGTTTCGTTACACGATTAATATATTGTTTGTCGTTCAATTTGTCATTCTTGTTACTCATAATGATTGACATGTCTATGCTAAAACATAAAAAAATAAGTTTTTATGTTTTAGCAGTTAAGTTCCGGAACTTAACAGTCATTATATCTGATTATTATTATCTGTCACCGGTGACTTTATTTACAAGTGGTAGTAAGCAATCGTATTGATATGATTTTTAGTCACTCGATGAGAGTCAAAAATACGTAATTTAGAAATCAATGACTAATTTGACATTTCAGTGAATTTAGTCATCCGCTAACATTAAAAACCCCTGGTCCAGAGGAAAATAGAGAGAGATGGAAAAAGGGAAGGGTAGGGAGGAAGCCTTTGCCCTAAACTCTAAGGCCTCATTGTTTTTTTTTTGTCTATTCATAAATATCTGTAAAGATTTACATTAAATAAATGATTTTGACTTTTTCCCAACAGTAGGACTAATAATAATGGAAGAGGTAACTACAAAATATCTACTTATAATATTCTATGCTCCACTTCTGATATCTGTGTACAGTCAATCTAAATCGGTGAGAATTTTATTTGAATGTTCTGGGATTTATTGTCACTGATGTATCACAAACAACACCTATTGTCGTTTCAAACAATGTTTTTACTGGGAAAATTTATTTAGATTATTTTAATATAATAGAATTTTGATTGTTATTTTTATGTTGGCGAATCTTTTAATATAGGTCGTACAAGAGTCATATAAAGGCTTCTACAGAATAATCTATCCATTGTGTAGTAGGTATTATCTTTTGTGCTTTCATTTATTTAATGATGAAGAATTTTATATCATTGAAAAAGTTAATAATATATGACAAAAAGCTTGTTATATAAAACAAAAAACGTGGAGTTAATACGGTTCTATAATGGTCATAGTAGTAGTGTTAAATTTCTTAATAAATCATTTATACATAAAGTCAGAAATTCGGTAGTCATTTATATATTTTTTAAATAAAGACAAGGGCATCTTATAAAAATAATTTGAATAATTCTCGAAAAGTACCGGAATTCCCGGAAGCATATCCTTTTTGTTACTATAGTTTTTTTTAAATAAATATATTGGTGATTTTGGACGGTTATACTTTGGGCTAATATACTAATAATACCCTACTGATCAAATTAATAAACTATTTCCATGGAACCTAGTGTCGCAAATATAAATAAAACATTTGTCTTCACCATTATTAAAATAACCAAAATCTATAGAAGTTTTTTATTTCATCTGCGACGTCGACTGTGCGATCATTTCTTTCGATCTTTAAATAAATCTTATTCAGTTTAATGCAGTTGTCATCGGTTATATAAAAGTGTTTTTATTTTTATATTAAATAGGAAAGTTTAACTTAATTAAATTAAAATATTAAGATTAACAATATTATATCACTAATCACTTTTTGATGCAGCGAAAGTCACCAGTTTGGGAAAATCCTATGCACGCGCAACTTTCTATGTTGCAAGATGTTTTTATTTTTTAATTATTTGATTAATGTGGACTATTATTGGTTTAGAAAGGCTGTATTAGAAATTATTGTGTGGTTTATGGTGATAGAAAAGATTAGGCTTTTGATACATTAAAATAACTAGAAATTTCTAGACTTTAGCCTTATTTTAAGTACCATCACGGGTGCCTATCGGCGCCCAAGACCGCCTCGGGCGCCGTAATTTTTTAGACAATTATATTAGTAGTATCCCGAGGAGAAGAGAAAGGGCACAAGCCCATACGGCATATCGTAGATAACTGACATAGAGTCAGGACCACTCAAGTAGTGCGACTAAAAGCACTAAAACTGGAACTAAAAAATTTTCTTGTAGTTTGACAGAAGTGTGCTACACAATCGCCACGGTTACATGGATATATAGATAAGGAGGCGCCCTTGGGCTTTAAATCGAATTTCCAGTCGTGAAAACAGAAGATGGCGGCGGCCCGCCATACAAATAAAAAAAAAACAAAACAAAAGTTTTCAATGAGCGTTGATTGGTTGAAGTGAGAAAAGACTAAAGCGACAACGAATGCGTTTGAGATTTCGTTTTATGGGCCATTTAAGGCATTAAGGCAGTTCTATATATTATTATTAGTTTAATGCACGACTATCAAATCGGACTTGAGTGGTAGATCGTGGATCCAACTCTTAGGCTAAGATTTATATTCGGATTACCTAATAGTAGTTGTTAAGTAAATACTAATGCTTGGCCAATGTTTCGGGCTGCATATGAAAAAACTTTTTTTTAGAGTTTCAAGCAATGGCTGCGACAAAGTAACGACTATTAAATCTAGTCATTGCTAATCAATTGCTAATGCTTAGCCAATGCGCTTAATACAGGTGTTTTACACTTAACAAGAGAGTCCCAAATCCTATAAAGAAAACCTGTAAAATATTTAATAAATAATATTTCATCAATGCTTCGTACTGTAAACTGCATATGAAAAATTAAATTTAAATTTGACAGTTTCAAACATGGCTCAGGCTAAGCAATTACTATTAATCCGACCCTTATATTCGTTGCTAAGCGACTGCTTAAGCTTAGCCAATGCAATGCTTCGTACTGCCAAACTGCATATGAAATAACTAAGTTTTGACAGTTCTAAGCAATGACTAGGGCTAAGCAACGACTATTAATCCAGCCCTAAGTATTGCGCTACCTAAAACTTTTTTTAAATTATAATATAACACCAGTAAAAGAACCCCTTGGACACGAGTCGTAGTATGTGTTACAATGTCAACAGTAATGCTAGTAACTGTATATAATTCTAGATCACACATAATTGTGCGCACGCGTCTCTTGTCATATTAAACCCGCGCATGTATAAGGTACGTTACACATTTAGTTTTTTTTAGCTAACAAAAAGTTAACTACCTAAAGATTTAATTTCAGCCGTTATATAATATGTTTAGACTTGTACTATGTTTATCTGTAATAATATTTCTAAAACAGAATATTATGTTTTTTAAACACCCAGGCCAACTTTAATAAAATTCTTTGTTATGAAAGAGAATCGAACCCACGACTTCTAGATGCAATCTACGGCTTAACCACTAGACCATAAAGGCGGCGATTTGTTACCATCGCCCATACAGATGCAGAAACCGTCAAGTGACATTAGTCATAGTTCGATTTAAGTCTGTGGGTTCACCAGTTTTCAGGAGAGTTCTGCATCAATTTCTTATCGAGGTAGTCTTTTAAGTAGTCGGTTACGAAACGGGCGTTTGATTTGATGGTATTACAAATATATTTTAAATACCGCTCGTTTCGTAAAGGTATCATTTAGCTGGTATAATGTGCCTGATCAATGATTTTAAATAACAATGCATTGATCGACGCCATTCCTGTACATTGTAGGTCTACTTACCGTAAAATGCCGTGCTAAAATAAAAAAATGTATAGATGCGTAAATAAGAACAAATAAGTACCAAATGTAAGTAAAATTTAATTAGAATTGATTTATGAATTCACTACCAAATATACTCGTAATGTACTCGCAAGTGAAATTTAATTCTAATTTATTTATGAATACACTCACAATATATTAGCGAATAATAATGACTTGCTTCCTTTTCACCTCTGTTATTAGTCAGAGACCAGTTTTGGTCAGTTTTGTTGGTTATAATTATAGAGCATTTTGCTTTCTATTCTTTTCTATTTAGATGATTAATAGATATAAAAGTAGCCAATTTATTAACATGGCTACTATAGCACGGCCTGCGATCGTCTTCTACGAAAAGACGTTAAGTAAAAATGTAATACCTACCGAAATATCAGTTCTATACCGATGGTTTTATAGTCTGTATTAGGTTGGCTATAAAAATTCCGCCATCTTGTATATAAACGAATTTTTCGCTAGTTTAAACACGTTTGAACCATGGGAAATTTATTTTCGGATTTCAGTGATTGATTTTATTTTCTTTACCAACTTAAAAGAAGGAAAACGTATGAACGGATCGGTCGAGTATTTAAAACGCCTCCAAAAATCATAAAAATCTATGAATGTGTTTGTAAGGGAAATTTTTGATCAGATCCTTTTAAAGTCAGTCGGCCCAAGGGGCAATTCTCGCCCTTTCGACATGTATGTCGGCCCGATATATTCTAAACAAACTGACAGTTTTCTATGGAAATCTGTGAATTTTCAATGGAATATATCGAACCTATATGTTAGTATAAAGAGCCAGAAGTAAGGCCCAGATGTTGGTTAAAAATAAATGAAAATGAAAAATGATTTATTAAATATTTTACATGTTACATACATATTTGATCACCTATTAGTCAAAGATATAGAAATAAATACTTACTATAATATAGGTACATACATATACATTAATACACACATACAGACTTATTTACACATACATAAATACATTCATTTAGATATATACACATATACTCATACATACAAAATTGACGTACCAGTAAATTATTTTTCACGAATATTGAAGTTATGATTGTAGAAACAATATATAAAATAAATTAAATCACTTCTAAAATAAATAGCATAGATACATAATAAAAGTCGGATAGTGGTTCATTTTAACCGCTACCACGCTTTCAGGAATTTTATTATAATACTGCTTGTTTTTTTTATAATTTTCTGGTTGGCAATTGTATGTAAAAACATATCCCTTATAATAATTTTGTAATTCTAATAATGTTTTATAGGTAAGCATTTTTATTAATATGATAAAAAGATCAACCGCAATTTATTCAATTATTTATTTATTACTGTATAATTTCTCGGGCATAATATTACAGTTGTATTTTTTTTTAATATTACTTACATATAAAACACGAACGCACACTTCTCTAGACATTCACAGACTTTTCAAATGGCGTGTTCAAAAAACTTTCAATTAACGAGAAAAACTAACCAATTTAATTATTATCTGACAATGTAAACCAAACCAATAATCATCCAATTTAATCACAAGTAAATCTTTAAACCAAACCATTTAATAGACCAAGTGTGTAACAGACCTAATATAAAATTATAGTGACAACCTTTGTGATAAATAAATAATTATTACGCTGGGACCGCCACATAACAGTGTAATTACGAAAAAGTGTGAAAACACACAATTAAATGCTTATAAAGCATGTAATAATGTCGATAAGCTACTAGCTTACACCGTTATAAGGTGGCGTGATGATACCTAGTAATAATATCTACTTAGATTGTAGTTTAAAATTACTAATTGGTACAGTTTACCATGTGATCTATGAGATCTATAAGAGGATATAAATAAAGGACTTACAGATAGCTTTTTTTTTGTTGGAGCACGGCATGTGACTTTGTATCTACCTGGTGGTGACCAGACCTACAAAATCCATGAATGAGGTCAATCAATAATTGTTCTTAAACAATATTGATCGCTCACTATGCCGGCTAAATGATGCGATTACGAAATATACTCGCTGTCTTATCGTCAATTCAACCACCCATTTCGTAACCGCACCCTGAAAGGAGACTATACAACCTCGACTATAAATTGATGCAGTAATCTCCTCAAAATCGATGAACCTACAGACTAAAACCGAAACATGACTAGGTCACTTGACGGTTTTTACATCTGTATGGATGGTGGTAACGAGACCGGTCAGTCGGCCTAACGAAATTATAGCGACCTTCCTCCCACCTAAAATATCAGAATTCCATGGCATAGAAAAATACATAATAAATGTATTTTACAATAGCATCTATCCAATCAAAAGAAGTTATTTGTCAGATTTTGACGAGATTTTGTGAATTATTCCTTAATTTAAATTTCAATGCTTGAAAACTACATGGTGCTAAGTAATATGAAATTAAGTAAATCATCAAACATGTTTTTTAGACATATTAGGTGTTATACTATTCATCTATAAGTATATCCGGCTCGAAGGACCAAACAAGCCTAAACACAGATTCTGCTTTAAGGTTTCTAACAGGTGTCCATTATCATTTTTTTATTCTATTGTTGGAGCATGTAACTATCATTCCATACCAAGTCGGGTTGGCAATGAAGTTTATTTTGCGGTAAAAATAACCGACTTTTTTACCTAACCATAATAACTAGCTATTTAGGTCTAAACCATGATGTTCCTTAAAATATCCTTCCTGTGGCTCTTCCTACTAAAGGCACAATTTGTTTTACAGATAAGCAATTTATTTAAAACTTTCATAAATTTAAGAAGAAAAAAATATTTGGTATAATAAATAATAACAATAATGGAAGATTTTAAAAGAGACAAAAAATATTTTTATGCTTCTATATACTGGCATCTCCAAAGAAAAATATAAAATCACATGCCTCGCTGTGTGATCGCTTTGAGTGTCTGGTTTTTACGGTGAACGAACATCTGTCTTTTTCCATCAAATAAAAAATCATGAAAGAAGGAAAATATTAAATCAAAACGTCTGTTTTTATTTTGAAAAACAAAGACCTAAAGTAATATTTTTAGAATTATAAATAAAACTTATATATTATTAAATCATATATATGTTTTATTTATGATCATATAGTCTCTTTAAAAGAGACTATATATATGATCGAGTAAGGGCCGATTCGATCAAAAGTGGGTATAACTTATACCGTGATTAGTAATGTGAAATCACATAATTATTAATTCTGAGTATTAATAATTATTCTGAGTATTAATAATTTAATCTACGATTAAACATTTGTATGGAATATAAACATTACTATCCCCAGTATAAGTTATGCCCTCTTTTAATCGAATCGGCCCTTTTTATTGTCACTGCCACGTTTTTTTTTTTAAAATCTTTAATATCCAGTGATATTAAAACAATATTTAGACGTTCCTAGACATTCAAAATCGCGCATTTATTTCCTGCCTTCTTAACAGTCAACGTTTTGCGGTAAATAAATAAACGACTAATATTTATCACCTAAGGCCATATAAGTAACTACCACTTAGAACTACTGCTCCGATTCCTTCAATGATCTCATCATAAGACCTAGAATCGACCTACTAATGTAAGAGAAACTATGCTATAAACATTCTTCTATAAAAGTTTTAATGCCAAATATAATTATACCTATTGAAAGTTTTATTGGAAATATATGTTAATGTTATATTGTTCTCAGTAATGCAGTTTTTTTAGAGTTCTGAACATTTTTTAAAAAACTTCCATAACCCGTAGAGTTTTACTTAGTTTGTCTTTCCAGACCGATATCTCAAAAACCAGTTGAGGAAAAATGTTTAAATTTGGAACAGGGTAGTTGTACCATAATATGAACATGCACCCAAGAATAACGTAAAAACTACCAAGTTGGAATCTTAATTTAATATCATTATTATTTTATATTGTTTAAGATTGAACACCTAATTGTTTTTTCATTTAATAAGAATACCGTGAAAAGAACTATTATGTTGGTATCTTAATTTTACGTATATCTACCACTTTAAGCCAATATATTATTATTATTTTATAATAATATATATTGTTATAAAATAATATATTGGCTTAAAGTGGTTATAAAATAATATATTGGCTTAAACTGGTAGATATACGTAAAATTAAGATACCAACATAATAGTTCTTTCCACGGTATTCTTATTAAATGAAAAATCAATTAGGTGTTGAATCTTAATTTAATAAATATTATTATAAAATAATAATGATATTAAATTAAGATTCCAACTTGGTAGTTTTTACATTATTCTTATTATTAAAAAAACATTTGGGTGTTCATTTAAGGGTGAATGTTCATATTATGGTACAACTATCTTAGTAGCGTTTTTTATATATAAAAAATATATAACGACCATATTTTTTTAGGAATTAACCTTAGTACAACTTTATCTAAATATATATAACTCAAAGGTGACTGACTGACTGACATAGTGGTCTATCAACGCACAGCCCAAACCACTTGACGGATCGGGCTGAAATTTGGCATGCAGGTAGATGTTATGACGTAGGCATCCACTAAGAAAGGCTTTTGATAAATTCTACCCCCAAGGGGATAAAATAGGGAATAAAAGTTTGTATAATAAAAAAATAACTATTCCACGCGGACGAAGTCGCGAACACAGCTAGTTTACTAATATAATGAAAGCAAAAGAGACAATATGTGTATTATTGCTACGACAATGTATATTACTGAAGTGATTTTGACAAAATTTGGTAGGTACAAAGTTAATAATTATATTATAGATCAACATAGTCAGAAACGTAATAAAAAAACGAATAAAAAAGTTATTTTAGAAAAAGGTATTTAAAAATAATTTTAATCAGAAGAAGAAGATAATAGAAATAATGTTAAAACTACATGTTATATTTCGTGTTTATTTTTATGCATACCTTTCTACTATTGATTATGTCACTGTTTTCTATAATTTACAATAATATGTAACAGAATATTCTAATGGTTATAAATTTAAATAAATTGTTCCGCTTGCACGACGTTATTTAAATGAATATATACCCTGAATGCGTTTACCAAACCATTCTTTTTTAGCATATAAATATAATTAGCTAATAGGTAGTTTTTTAAAAGACTCTGCTTTTCAGGATGTGGTTACGAAACGGGCAGTTTGACGATAAAGCACTTACTCTTAATGTAAATTCGTCTTTGTCGCCACCTATAAAAAAACTGCATCATTCCATTCCAATGCAGTGTATTGATCGCCTCATTAATTGACATTGTCCCATGCTTCAATAAAAAATAATAAAATTTTTTTTTCAGATATCTGTATTAAATAAGTTTATAATCGAAATCTGTTAATTACTAATGAATTCAAATTGATACATGACATGATCTCGAAAAGACGTTCGCATGATTCATTCGAGAATGGAAAGCTTAATGGATGGATACGCTCAAAAGCGAATGAACGATTTGCGAAATTAATTTACGCTAACTGCAACAATCATTCCAGTTATTTAATATTTGATTTCAGATTGACATTTACCAGTTTACGAGTTGTTTCTCTACCATCTTTAAACTCTTTCCTTTTAATAAAAAGTGTAGAATTAAGGCAAAAAATAATAACAATTAAACAGGTGGGCAATTCTCGCGCTTTCGACATTCATCTCGATTCGATATTTTTGAACGAAAAATGACATATTATGTCATTATAACATATTATGTCATTTTTCAATATTTATATTTTTATTAATTATTTCGTTTAATGTTCAATATTTTTGAACATTATTATGTAAAATTTTGTTCAAAAATATCGAATCGAGATGAATGTCGAAAGCGCGAGAATTGCCCCCCAAGACCTAGTATCTATGCCTAGAAAATATTAAACTAAATTTAAATTTAAACTAATAAGAAAGAATCACTGTATGAAGCGCCACTTGGTGGGGTACCTAATTAATACGCTAGTAGCATTTCCTCTTTGTATGGCAATGCTGATTTTTTGTTTTAAATATGCGTAGCATTTGGGATCTCCACATTCCAAGAAGACTCGTGTTACGAGGTTTTGGATAAATCCGCGAGCCTCGGTTCCAAAGGTGCAAAAAGTTTCGACCCCAAATGCTACGAAATGATAATTTTGTATTAAATCCATGTACCTACTTCAGCCGCTTACTCAGCCATGCTCGCGGCTGAACCAGGGATTTCCGATGAGGCCGAAATATATGATTGCGCATAGGTATCCACACAAGTGGCGTCCCATAATAGTGATTTTCCTTCCGACCAAGGGATGAGTGTGAGGACGCTTACCATCGGATCTACTAATACCCGGTGGTACTGTAATTGATGGAATGGATGATGAGTTTAAACTATATTAATTATAGTGCCTGGTCTCCACTCTAAAATAAACATAATATGCTTTAATGATTGTCAAGACAATGACCTAAATCTGTTCCTGACACCTTTCTCTTCCAGTCTAAGATAAGTCAGATACTCCACGTTCACCTTTACTTTCTTCTTAACCGGCTAAAAGGGTTTACTTAGTTAATTCATAAAGAATTGACATAAGTATTTCTCTTTCCTTTGAGTTAGTATACTTCTTAGTCATTAAGTTACTAGAGTAGCTAGAGCTAATTGTGAAGTTTATGGAAATTGTATCGCCGTCTTCTTAAACCTTCTGAGATCCTGGTACATTTATATAATACCTGTACTCAATTGCAGATTTAACTTTATATGTTACTTTCATCAAGGATCTACTATTGTAAACCTAGTTCTATTTACTTTTAGAATGTAAATACTAAATAAACCTAAAAAAATATACAATTTACGAGTTGTACTTTGGCCTAATATAAGGTTCTACTGATTGTATTGAACAACTTTTCTTATAGAATCGCAAATAAAAAAAAATTCCATACAAATTTGTTATTTACCTCACTAGTTTGTAGATTTTTTTCAATTAAGAAACATAGTTCCATGGGAAAAGTTGTTTGATTTGATCATTAGAGCCTCATATTAACCTCAAGTACAACCTTTCAAAGTCATCATATATATACTATATCATAACTTCTCCCAAAACCCATTGAAAGTTGTTCCAATCATATATCATAGATTTCTAATGCTCATTCACTACTAGTCATATTATATAGCTTACTGGTGAATAAAACCAACAGTTTAGTATAGGTCATAAAGCTAATTGCCAGGCAACCTAGCAAAGAGAACAGGAAGTAGGTTAAGTCTGGCTAGACATAAATCTAGCTTAAACGCCATGGGCTCGTTTCTTGACTGATATTTACTTTGGTTGTTGAATTTTATTGTTAACGAGGTAAGGATTTAATATGGCATATACTTCGTAAAGCTAGTTTAGTTTAAAATAAGAGAAAAAAAAAACGTGTTAGTCTTGATATTTAACAAACCAAATCCTCTTCATCTTCGTTAGCTAGGCGTGACTATAAGTAATGTAGGTTAAATTATCCATATTTATCGTTTAGATGGCCTGAGTCTTAAGCAGCATCTCTTAACAGTGAAGTTTTCAAAAGCAATTGTTGCACGAATTAAATTATAATATGGGGGTCCTTCAGGGCACTGTTTTGGGACCCCTTTTATTTCATATCCGTCTTCAGCTATTATCTATGACAAATGGTTAAAAAGAAAATATATTATAAACAAAAGAAACACATTTACCTCAATTCCAAAACTTTCCAGCAAACACATTCATGAATAAATTATCAATTAATGCAATAAGTAAAAGCAATTAAACATCCAACTGGAAGACACTTTCGCGTTTGCAAAAAAAAAACTTCAAACAAGTTTGTTTACAAAAAAATTGGGTCATCTGAAACTCCTCGGATCGGGTTTTAATCGCCGCGGTTTAAATTTAAGCTCGGTTAGCGCTTGAGCCACGCGACTTTCCGCGACGATTGCTTGCTAACTTTGAGGTTTAATCTTACGTTTGGTGAGAGGGAGACACGTTTCGTATAGTCTCTTTCGCGCTGTTTAAAAGCTAGTGTGTTACAATATGGACTATCAATAATGTTATCGATAGTTTTTCGCGATTTGCAATTTTGTAATTATTTTTTTATTCTTAAAGCCTATAGAATAATTATTACACACGATAAATATTAATTATCTGTTTGTTGAGAATGACCATAAGTAGCAGCGAATAGGTAATTATAGTTATTTGTAAAATAAAAAACTCTTTCGGGACCTAACGACATTTTTATTACATAAAAAAATATCAAAATAATTTAAAAATATCAATGATATTTAATTGTCAACATTAATTACCAACTATTTGATGTATGATGTTGGGTGATGGAATCTTTAGCTAACAATTTCTTCGACTAACTTCACGACAATGAAGAAAATATTGTGCCTTTCAAGTTATACTGTGCTTTAAATTCCAGATATGATTATATCATATCAATTTTTAAATCCCTATTACATATATATATATGGCTTTATTTATAATAACTTATTGAGTCCATGAACAACACTATGGTTAAACTGACTGGCAGTGATATGGAAGAAATATATTTATTATATTTTTTTTTACGTTAAGTAATAATAAAAATATTATGTAGGACAAAATACACATATTGCTCTGGCCACAAACTAAGCTCTAGGCTTGTACCATGTGTACTAGAAGCAACGATATAGTACATATTATATTTTATAAACACCCAGACCATGACAAAAAAAAATGTTTTTGTTTTTTCAATGTAAATATTTATTAAAATTTTGTTTTAATAAAAATTAAGCATGTTATTAAATTATAACATAATAAAACTAAAATAGGTTTTTCTTCTTTTACACATACTAATTTTAGTTGCTAGAAAAAAAGAGACAAAATCTATACTATCTATACTTCTATACTTCTATACTAATATAATAAAGAGGAAAGATTTGTATTTTTGTATTTTTGTATGTTTGTAATGAATAAACTCAAAAACTACTGGACCGATTGCAATAATTTTTTCACCATTAGAAAGCTGCATTATTCAGAAGTAACATAGGCTATATAATATCACGCTAGGTCCTATAGTTGTGGAGCAGTAACCAAAAATGTTTTAAAAACGGGGGAAAAGTATCGTTTCTGAGGCCTTCCGTGGCGTGCGCTGAGCATATAGTTAAAGTTATACAAACCTGTGCGAAGCCGGGACGGGCCGCTAGTCTTCTATAACTAAATTGTCCTTCAAGGACTCAAAAAGTTGCAACGACTGTCTCTCTCTCTACAAGTTTCAGTGCTTAAAACACCATTAAAATGACAGGGTTTTATTATTTAAAATAATCAATAATATTGTGGTAGCCCCCACACTTTTACATAAAATTTCCTTCAATGTATCCGATGTAAGCGAAGTTGTCGAAAAAAGCACCTTTTCTCAATTTCAACGAGTAAGACATGCTTTGGTGCTAATAAATATTTAAAGCGAGCTTGTAAATATATAATATAATGAGAAGCTAGAAAATGTTGACCTATTTTGCAACTCAATTTCTAGTATAAAATTAATAAGTTCAAAACTGTTACCTACGTGCTGATAAAAAATTTGTTAGTTAGTCTTATGGTTTAGTTTTAGTTTTTACTTATTTAGATTTTTTTATTTAATTTTGTATTCTGTTTTTTATTATTCTACCTATATATATATATATATAATATATATATATTTTTTTTTCTTCTTTAATTTACTTGATTTACTTAAAGGGAACTTTGCGATCACTGCTCGGGTAGGATAGTTAGTAAGATAAGATAGTCTACTACACAGCAAAGAAAATAAAAAATAAAAAGTAAACTTTTATATTTTTCATCGATAAAAACTTTCTCCTGCCCCACACTAGCTAATGCCAAATCATGTTCAAGAGCAAGGTGAAGATGTAGGTTATTGACCGTACGTATGGAAGGTCGGTTGCTTCTACAATAGTTAACTGACTGTTTAACTGTGGTTTAGATCTCTTCACATCCGCCAGGCCTTTTGGGGGCTTGGGCAACAGTTATCCCAAGTTAAGTACAATAAATAAATACTATGGTAACAGTTATTTCTATGAGACTCTGTAACTTATGATTTTAAAATCTCTAAACTGTTGCAACTTCATGTGCTTTATTTAAAACCAAAAAGACATTATTCACAATTGTTTTTGATATATGGGACCTATAAAAGTAGCTATCCTTGATGTTCTCATGTCCGAAGGTTTGACTGTCAGATGCCCAATGGCATTAGGTATGCCTCTGTATTATGCAAATTATAGGTAAATTAAAAAACTAAAAATAACTGCACGTCGTATCACTGCCAAAATAAAAAGATGCCTGTATCCAATTTTGGCATCTAAAATAAAAAGAAAACTTACCTACCAATCAATGCAGTTGCCATAAAACAAAAATCTCATACAGACAGTCTGTCACAAATTCTAAAATATTAAATTGTTGTTCTCTATTGGAGTCGATCGGGGGCCGACCGAAAATACCGAGAAGCGCGACCAAAATACCAATCGACATGTCGATCGGTAAAAATGTATAGAAAGTATAGTCTATGCGGGTGGAGCCCGATTGACGAGAAGCGCCAAATCCCATACGTTTGTTTTTTGGTGGGACCTACAATAGGTATTTTGATTGGCTTCTCGACAGGGCCCTGAGTATTATTTTTAAATTAAAATCTTTGTGCAGATTTTTTTATTTTACTACTTTATTATATGTTAAAAATACTATTTTAAAGAAATGTCAAAGGTACCATCAACATATTGAGCCGGTTCAGGTGGTTACTTAGCCAGTCAAAACCAACAACTGAGCCAATATTTTGAAAAACACTCAATGCTTAATCACAGAGTATTTTATTATACTTGAGACAATGCATGCTAATGACAAAAAATCTAGTGATCCAGAAACGTTATCTTTTATCTTTCACAGTTTGATCATTGATAAAGAAAATTTATTGAGAAATTTTACATATTGGTGGTCACCTAGGTTTAAGTTAAATGACGACTAGTAAACCGGCCTCATCGATATGATACGATTTAATAAAATTTGAAAACAACAGACTGACCTGTAGTTACCTATGATTTTTTGGCAAAACAGGAGAAAGGAGCGGTTCTTAGGGTTCCGGATTAAAAAAAAAAATTGGACCACGACAATAAGTGACTTTGTATGTAACTGATGGTAAGCTGGCAAATTGATCATTACATTGTTGTTTAAAAATGTAATGGACCGCTTCCAGGTTACCGGCTTTATGATGCGATGCGGTTATGAAATGGAAGGCGACAAAGACGAATTTGCATTACCTACTTTAGTTGCTTTATTATCAATTCAACTGGCTATTTCGTAACCGCACTCTGAATGAAGACTACTAAGGCAGCAAATCGATGCAGTCTCCTAAAAATATGGTGGTTCGTCTGCCACATAATATATAGGTGGTGACCGAGTTAGTTAGACTTAAAAACACCAATGAGTTTTTAATCTAAAAAAATATATACATTTGTCTAACAACACCACTGTAGTGCCTCGGAGAGCACGTTAAGCTGTCGGTCCTAGTTTCACGGGTTGTTGAGTCTATCCACGGTGTAGTCTACGACGAGATGGGATTAAAACCCCCCTCCGCTGGGTACCCTGGGGCCGTCTAGGCGGTCTCGGGCGCCGTAAGGCACCCGTGATGATATTTATATTTATTTTATATTTTACTTGAATAGCGTCCATTCTTAATCGTGAAGTCTGCGTTCTCCATATAAAATAAGCTTTCGCACTGCCAGTAATACAAACTATTATTTATTCTATGATAATAATACTGGATTCGCAAAATTAAATAATATTTTTGTCGGTCATTGTATTTCTTAATCTCGCTATTTGCTTTTTTTTCGATATCAGTTTTTTTTAAAATAATATAGGTACTTAATACAAAAAAAAATACACAACAGTACCCCTAGTGTGAGTTTTCTAACAATTACTTTGCGTTTGAGTTAACTAAAATTTGTATGGGAAATAGTTCAGCGCTCCAAGCGGAAATTTTGAGAACTAAAAATGCGAGCGTGTGATTGGTCAAAATGTTAACTCAGTAGTATGGTTAACGCGAAAATAAATGTTAAAAAAACTCACACTAGTGCTACAGAAAGATCTTTACATACAATCATAATAATTGAACTTTGACTAACAGCCAAGTTGTAATATTGAAAGTACGTTTGTATGGGCGTCAAGTCGACTATTGCAGTCCTAGTGTGAGTTTTTTTAATATTTGCTTTTGCGTTAACTATACTACTGCGTTAACATTTTGACCAATCACATGCTCGCATTTTCAGTTCTCAAAATTTCCGCTTGGAGCGCTGAACTATTTCCCATACAAAACGCAAAGTATTAGTTCACACAAGGGGTATATCTTGCCCTTATAAATAAGAGGTGTTATACATACACCTCTTATGGTATAAAATATTATCACCGAGAAATGAAAGGGGTTTGGAACCCTCCGCAGGATTTTTTTCGAACTTGTCCGTTTTTTATTGCTGCGTTTTAGAATGGATTTTATTTTATTACTCGATGTAACAAAATGGCGTGAAAATTTATAATTCATTGTAATAGAATACCAGATCTGCCAGATAATTTTTGAAAGCGCAGTAATATTTTTTACAATAATCCATACGACAACCTCGTACGTAAGTGGGTAAAATAAATTGATGATACAAAGTAGAACCTTGTCACACTAACAGTTTATTATTTTACTAACAGTGTGTATAATAAAAGAATTTCGGTCGACGGCTGTTGGTTACTATGACCGTACCATAGTTTGATGTTACAAGGTTCTACAACAAGGTGGACCATTAATATTATTAAATTTTGATTTAAAAAAAAAGAAATCTAAAAAAAAAATGCAAAAAGGTATTTCCGATACCGGGAATCGAACCCGAGCCTCCTGGGTGAGAGCCAGGTATCCTAGCCACTAGACCATATCGGATATTGAAATGTAGAACGAAATTATTATATTACTTCTAAATAACATCATCATCATTTTTTATTCATTTATGTGTTTATATTATTTTTGTTGTAATAAATTAAGAAATAAATTGTGTTTATTTCAGCACAAAATATTAAATCAAATACGGCTAAATCTAAAAGAACATGACGCCATCTGTCGGATTTTTTTTACATTACTTCGTAACCTGTAACTTTTATAGTATTCACAGTAAGTACTAGTATTATGCGGTAGATGGCGCGAAATAATCTTGGAGTAACCGAGTGGATAAAAATAATGAAAAACTGTTTTAAAGATAATAAAAATATTTATTTAACATTTATTAAGTAAATACAATGACTTTTTACATAAAATAATAGACCTTCATTCGCGATCGCTAAATGTACGTTCCCCATAAATTTAACTATTGTTCTTCCAGTGTTGTTTGTCGTAGAAATAAAATTATATTTTTGTCGGTCATTGTAGGTATGTATTTATAATCAGAAAAAGGTCTTACTAACTTATTATAAATAATACAGAAGTAGTACCTACCTAAGTACTTAATTGAAAAATTGATTTTGACATAATAATATGTACAAATTACCAAAATAAAAATAATATTTTTATTTATCAACGATCAACAGCCAGCTTTTAAAACTAGTGTGAGTTTTCTAACTATTACTTTGCGTTTGAGTTAACTAAAATTTGTATGGGAAATGGTTCAGCGCTCCAAGCGGAAATTTTAGGAACTATAAATGCGTTCGTGTGATTGGTCAAAATGTTAACGCGGTAGTATAGTTAACGCGAAAGTAAACGTTAAAAAAACTCACACTAGGCCTACTGGAAGTACGTTTGTATAGGCGTCAACACAACAGTAACAATTAAATCTATTTCCAATATAATTATCTTAAAATCTATCAGTAAATAACTTACAAATAAGTATTGTTTATAATTATTACAACAATATATACGATCTGAAATCTGGTATAACTAACGAATCTAGCTCATTTAATTTCACCAAATAATATAGTCATTGCCACGGACTTTCTTCTAAAGCGTCATCAATATCCTTTTTCAATTTACTCATTTTCTTCTTTTGCATTCGACTTTCAAATCCACCTTCCATTATTTCACCTTTATTAAAGTCTTCTGCCGCTACCACAGGCTTAGTTTCTTCTTCAATTAAATTGTTTACAGTTTCTGGTTGTATGGCTTTAGGTGCCTTTTGCTTGTTTAAATATTTCATTGGATAGTAGACATATTTGATACCGTTGACTATTTTATATTTCTGTTGATTGTTAGGTTTTTTATTAACATTATTTAAACCTAAGAGTGTATTAGCCCAATAAGCATAAGCGTTTTGTAAAATATCTATAATTCCTCGACGTTTTCTTGATTTAGATTCTTTAAATAAATTGTTAATTTTAGAACCAAATAAAGGATCTACTTCATTAGTTAAATGTTCAGTAACTTCACGACGTTTTCTAGATTTATCTCCTTTACTTTTTTGTAGAAATTTCTTGATTTTGTCATTAAAAATTGGTTCTAGTTCGTGATGGAATTCTTCTGTAATATGTGTTGGTATGGAACGACTCTGCCATTGGCCATTGGTATCGTATCCACCCCCACCATTCGCACCCCCACCATAGTCCTGTCCTAAATTTTAAATATTATTTATTTTTATTTTAATACTTGTAGTTTTAACTATTTTAATTTAGATGGGAAAAATACCTGCCGGCATCCAAGCACCTCCTGCGCCGCCGCCTGCTGCCCAACCCTGCAAATAATAATAATAATAATATGTAGGACAATATACACATATTGCTCTGTCAATAAAATAAGCTCTAGGCTTGTACTATGTGTGCTAGAAACAACGACACAATACATATTATATTTTATAAACACCCAGACCATGACAAACTGTACAGAAAAATGTACTTTTTTTTTGCCATGGGTGGGAATCGAACCCACGACCTCCGGATACAACACCAAAGGCGTAACCACTAGTCTGCGGAGGCAGCCAATTATGCTTCTTTATAATTTTAACTTTTAGGTCATAGGTAGTTGGATATTATCTTTATGGGTAATGTAATCCTAAAGTCGATTTGTGAATCTAAATAATTAAGAAGAAATTCTTAAATTTTTTAAGTAAATTTTATTCTTTACAACGCCAAATTTAATTACAGTTAAATTACCAATTTTAATACCATGTTTAAAATAAATAATATTTTAAATCTAAATTTTTAGCTGATGAAATGAAGATGCATTAGAAAAATTTTAGGCATTAAATTAAAGCAGAACCTTCTTTTTGCCTAACATTTTTCTTACACATTTCTTTCCATTCTTAGTATATTTTATTTCAGGAGTTATTTCATTAATGGTTTTATTTTTTATCTACTGTAGACCATTTTTAGGACCAAATATATTGTTATTGAATTATAGGCATAGTCTTAATAATTTTCTAGGTTTCGACCTATACAATACCTGCTTTACTCATAAACATAACGCTAAACCTGCTTTAACCTAAATATGAAGATAAACTTAGAATAATAATGCGTTATTATTCTATAAAGATAAATATGTTTATTCAATATTGTTTCTATCGAAATCCTAGTAGAGTACCTACTCAATAGTCTACTAATAGGTAACTACTTAATTAATACAGAGATTAAATAGGAATATGTTGAATGTTGATTCAACTATTAATAGATTCTGTAGGTTTGATCACAAAGTATGTAAATACAATTCAATCAATAGAAACAATGTGTGTCGTATTAAATTTTTCAGGCACTTTGTTATACTAAAACTAAAATCCAATGGTTTAAATAATAGATTATTACTCACAGCTCCGTCACCGCCCCCTCCTCCCCCTCCACCTCCTCCGCCATTTTTCTTTTCCAATATTTTCATTAGTAGCATCATCTGAAAATATGCAACATTTCATTAGGGACATTTAGTTTTAGATTCAAAATTATTTTAATTTTAATGCATCCAACAAATAATTCTGCATAGTATGTGTATTAGAATTTTGAACTTTATTTTATATATATTATTGTTATTTTATTGGACTATAAATAATGCTTTTTGGTATAGTTATTTTATTCTATTATGATGCATTGGCTTTGTCTAAATCTATATAGCCTAGCTAGTTCTTTATTATCTACAGCTAATATAATATTAGCAATTAAAAGCTTTATTTTATAAATTTTAATGCACAGAGTAAAACCGAGCGCGATTTTAAAATGCCACTGGGAAATCTCTACCAGTGAAATGGGATTAATCAATTTAGTTTTATATTAAAACGTATCTGAATAGAGTTCTCAATAGTTTACTTAATACTTAGTAGAGTTTAATGAGTATAAATAATATGTTGATTCTACTATTAGATTCTGTGGGTCTGATCACCAAGTAGGTAAATACAATTCAAATAGAAGCAATGTGTGTAGTATTAAAATTTTCAGGCACTTTGTTGTAATAGTTTAATTAAGAATGTAACTAAACTAGGCAATATAAATGATTCTACATAGAATGTATATTAGGATTTTCATTAGGACTTCATTTCTTAACTTTAAAGCATTCTAGGGTTTAAATTTAAATTTGATTTAGACATATTTTATATAAAATAATATTATTGTTATTTTATTGGACTATAAATAATCCTTTTTTGGTAAAGTTATTTTATTCTAATATAACATTTGCTTTGTCTAAATCTATAGAGCCTAGCTATTCGTTATTATCTACAGCTAATAGAATACTAACCCTTAGAACAACTAAAAGAATATTAACCTTTTTTGAATAAATCTTTTATTTTATTAGATCTATAATTAGTAATTATGTGAAAGTTGCTAAAATATTATATAAAATACTTTGTGCAAAAGAATTATTGCACAAAGTAAAATCGGACGCGATTTTAAAATGCCACTAGGAAATCCCTACAAGTGAAATGATTATTTGTTATAATTACTAACCTAGGCACAATACATTATTCTACTTAATATGATTTATTCAAGATTTTCAACTTTACTTCTTAATTTAGCGTTCTAGGGCTTAACTTTTAATTCGATGCAGTAGTGGTTTGACTGATTTTTTCGTCAAACAATATCATATAAATATAAACTATACCTACAAACTTTTTGGGATTGTTATTTTATTCCATTATAAATATTACTTTGGCTAAAGATTCTGTAGTTCAGCTAATAGAACATAATCTTTTTAGCTTTTATTTTAAAATTTCTATTGGGCAAAGGAAAAATAAAGCTGCTAAAAATCTCTACTAGTCAAACAATTATTATCATTCGATTTGTAAGAAGAATGTAACTTACCTTCGCAATCATGAATGACATCATGCTAAACATCATTCCCTTAAACGACATCATTCCCATCATACCCATCATGGCTGGTACCATCTGAAACCAATTAAATTTTATTTACATTACTTTACTTTTAGTCGTATATTACACAAATATTATAATGCATCAAAGAATGGGATTTGAACCCAAGACTTCAAATCGGTTTCGCGGCAATATACTCGAGTTGGTCGAGACTACTAAGGTGCGGTTATGAAACGACCAGTTGATTTGGCGATAAAGCAGTGAGGATATTTTACTTAACTAGACTTGTAATGGAAATTTGTCCTTGTCCCGCCCTATTTCGTAACTGCATCATTGAACCGGCATAAGGGCTCTCTGATCGGTATTGATAATATTCTATTGACAGTTCTGTTTGTGTGTAAAAAAGATGGTGTTTTTGTTCCGAGATAATTTAATTTGTGCGGCTTTCTACATTATTAAATAGTTTAATATAGCATTTGTTGTGTAGTGTTCCGTTCGCCACGTATTTAGGCGCCTACAAATAATTGTCAGATTTGTCGCGTTGTGTTGGTGATATTTATATATATTTGTTTCAACGTGGTATTGTTGTGTCTGAATAGTAATTGCGTGGCATGATAGTGGTTCAGAGAAGACAACGAAGATATTGCATTCCTTGGGTACCCAGGGAACTCGTCGCTGAAGTGTAACCACGAGAGCCACAGGTAAGTTATTTTTAAACTTATATAGCGGTGCGTATCGCACCCGCGTGAGAATCCTGGACGAGTTTTGTTTCCCGGCTTCTCGCACATATGTCTTTCTCCTATATTGTATAGCATTGCATATACTTCAATCGTTTAATTGTGGCCACGGTATTAATTAGATATAGAGATTACCATCATAAGTTTCATCTTCATGCACATCATTGCCATCATCATCATCTTCTTCTTTCCACCATCATGATGACCACCACCTTCGTCTCCACCTCCACCTCCATGGCCGCCGCCGCCACCACCTTTGCGACGTTTCCGACCAACAAATTCGTCAACTGTAAATGTTCAATACATACACATTAAATACTATCTAGCTACCCGCCCAGATTCATATGTTACTATCGTATCGACTCGTCCAGGCTTCGCATGAATTACTACTAATTATATGTATCAAAATATAATGTATTTTACATATAAACCTTTCAGAAGAAATTACCTAAATAATAGTGAAAACCGTATGAAAAACATACATACTAACAGCCGCAGGAAGCGATCACTTTATACTACTCGTATGTATAGAGATATCTTCAAAAATTAATATAGAAATTGTGTGTCATTTTTTTTTTCATTGGGACACGATATGTGACTTTGTACTCTACCTGGTGGTGAGCAGACCTACAAAGTCCATGAATGGGGTCAATCAATAATTGTTCTTAAACAATATTGATCGCTCTCACGATGCCGGATAAATGATGCGATTACGAAATGGGGGGCGACAATGACAAATTACATTACGAGTATATTTTAATATACTCGCTGCCTTATCGTCAATGCAACTACCCATTTCGTAACCGCACCCTGAAAGGAGACTACCACCTCGAAAATAATTCGATGCAGTTATAGTCTCCTGAAAACCGGTAAACCTTTTTGTAAACTAATATTGTATTGCCATAATGGGAATCGACCCCACGACTACTGGATACAACGCCAATGGCGCTACCAATAATAATGTAAAGTTTCTCACCTGTTCTAGGAACTGAGATATCTTTCCCCAATGCACTTATTCGTAAGACATGTTTATCGAAGAAATAGTCCACTGCTTTATCAATGAGAAGTGACAAATCATTGGAATCTGCATATGTCTCTGTGTTTATGTTGTATTCGATCTCTTTGCCAGCATTCGTTGTATTTATTTTTACTGTAATTAAAAAAAAAATAGAACCAGAGGCGTTGCTTCTAAAGGTCCCCTTTCACGGGCACTCCATTTGGATTCGCTCCACTCCAAATAAAGCAATAAATTGTCGTGAATGTCAAACATATGGATTATGTGGCCACGCACGTGCTAATTTGGGTTCTTGGTGTGGAGCGAAGCCAAATGGAGTTACCTTAAAGCTCAGGGGCCTGACAAAAGAACACGATTGCCAATCGAATCGCCGCATCGGTCGATAAATATGTATAGGATATTTGCTCTATGGGTAGAGCCTGATCGACAAGAAACGTCAAATCCTATACATTTTCGATGGGTATTTCGATTCGATTATCGATTTACTCTTTGGTAAGGCCACAGGTGGGCTCTCGATCCCTGGCCACCAAGCAAGTGGAATTTTCTACATTTTTCCGCCTTTAGGACATAATAACAGGTTGCAACACATCTAAAATCATGGCAGCCTAGTTGAAAACAATTCGAACTTTATGGAAATCCCCTAAATTCTTACTATTTGTAGAGTAGAACCAACTTTATTAAAAAATTTTGCAAAAAAACAAAGGACCCTTTCTAAACTCGATAGGAATTATCAAGTAAAAAATACATATATCAATATTTTATTACGGCTAATTTTAAATGTAGAAATTAGCCCCAAATTTATAGAACGTTGATCAAATTATTCTATTATAAAAATTTGGTAGCAAAAGACATTGAAAGAAAGAATCGATTGGTGTAATGTCACATTTTTAAATTTTTTCACCAATCATGTACGTTGTTAGTTGATTAATTTTGTTTATAGAATCAATTGATTAACATTTTAGAAACTCAGGATGTTTTCAAAATTGTATTCAAGTTACCTTATATTAGGTAACTTGACACACAGATAGAGTTAACGTATTATATGATATATAAGGCAGTGCCAGATGTACAGATTTGCGGCTGGTAGGCTATTCCAATTTTGCTTCCAATACTTAGGGAATGGGTCATAATACCACTCCCCCCAACCAAATTGTTTGGGTGAAGCTAATAACATTAAATATATAAATATGAATCTCTTCAATTTCTGTAATAAATAAAAACAATGGCCCAAATTTGCCGCCCCTAAAATCTGCCGCCCTAGGCTCTAGCCTACTGGTAAATCTGCTATTGTATTAGGCTACTCTATATCTACTTTAATCCATAAAAATCGCTTTAATCGTTTTGGAGTTATTAAGTCCAAACATCCAAATTTTCACATTTAAATATATACATATAAAGTATTTTAATAATATAATATAATGTATTTTAATAACATAGTATAATATAATGTTAACGGTGCCAGCTTCCTCTGAATTTGCTTCCTCTGACTATAAGATCAGCACCTTCCATCGGGGTGTTTAAGCGCTTGCTCACAGCTCATTATCTGAACGCTTAAACCAGATCCTCGTGGCATTTTTTGTTTGGTATGGTATGTATGTTTATTAAATTTATTATATTATATACAGTATTTAAGTAGTTTAAGTATTGTTATGCATCATTGTTTATATAGTAAATCTATTTCTTTTTTGAAAAGTTCTGCACCCTAAGCATATTTCACTCTCTCAAAGGTTAGCTGGTAGAAAATGCCTATAATATTAAGATCGCCTATACTAATAGATCTATTTATAATTTAAAAAAACACAACACTTACCAAATTTAAGATGGCTTCCAAGAACAGACACTTCCTTTAACCGATTTAACTCATATAAATACAACAGGGTTTTCTTCTGAATACATGTATAAGAAAGACGAAAAAAACATTCTGTATAAACTCCATTGAACGCATTTGAAACATTTTCTTCTGTTAATCTATTATCAATTTCTTCTATAGTATTATTATCAGTATAAATATCTAAATATTGATTATTATTAACATCTTTATTGACAACTATGTAACTATTAACAACTATAAAATTTATGATAGTAATAAAAACTATTGTATTAATATTCATATTGTCTTCGTTACAAAATTCAGATGTCAAATGAAAGAACAAGCACTGTGTAAATGTTATTTATTTTATTGTAAGATATGGGATTTTGTGTCAGAAGTCAAGGAATCTCGGTGAAAACTTGTAATTTATATTGTCAATAGGCGTTTGTATTGTGGTGTCCCTTTAGGCTGGTTAGGAATAGCTAAATTAAACAATTTTAATACTTTTAATATTAATATAATATATTTTATACATACTCGTATATACGTGGTGGCCAAGTTGGTTTGACCTCGGACTATACATAATACTTTAAACAACGGTGTGACCTACTAATGAACTTTTAATTAAAAATTAAATTTCTTTGACACCACCACTATAGTCTCATAGTGTCGGAGATCACGTTAAGCTGTCCGTCCCCGTACTATAACCAACTTTTGAAACTTATTATTTATGGGTTATTAGTCAAGTCTATTTAATCATCGCAATGAACTAGCTACTTGTTTGGTATAGGTAGACTCATACTATCCGGCTTAGTAGAAAATGGGATGAAAACCCCTCTGCGGCTACTCTGTTGCCGTAAAGCACCCGACATATTTATATCATTATTATATACTTTTTTGTATATAATAATATGTGTGTAATAATATGTGTGTAATAATATGTATGTAATATGTATAGGACATTGTTTCTGACTGCTAAAAACAAAAGCGCCTGTATGAATCGCTGTAAACGAATCTAGCTAAGGGAGTGCGTAAAGACTGTAATATTTAAGGCACCCTTATATGGCAGATAACGATTGACAGGTGTGTGGAATCTGACAACTACCTACTTCTGCATCATTTGGTTGGCATAGTGGTAACCATCAATGTTGTTAACCAAAAATGTATTCATCGTACCTATTCATAGAGTTTCCAGGTCTAGTTACTATCAGATAAATAAAAAGTTACATGTTTTGCTCCAAAAAAATAAATAAAATAAAATAATAAAATCGTCCTTCAAGTATCAAGACGTTTTGCCCTTTGCATTAGTACTTAAGTAAAAGTCAGTAGAGATTTTCTAGGAAACCACAATCGTGACTCTTGTCTTTTTATCTTGACATTCTAAGTCACCTTTAGCTACGTTTAAATTAATAATGTGTTATATGCTTCAGGATATACTGGTGATGGAAAGAATAAGTGGACGAAGCTAAATATAAATAAATACCATCACGAGTGCCTTTTTTGGCTCCCGATAACTGTTATTTTTAAGCGACCGCAGCGGAGGGATTAACCCGTCCTCATTTCGCCGATGGTATTCGTAGACAAGACCTAACAAGTAGCTTGTTGCGGTGTTTATGATGGTTAAGCCTTGTTGTATAAAGTGGTCACCTATCCCAGGTCCGGCCTTGTTGTCATCTGCTTATCCTTGTTATCAGTTGCGCAGTGGCCGCTTTTTGTTGAAGAAGTCGCGTACACTAAAATTTCGAAGTTCAGTGCTTTGATTCCCATTTGGATCATGATTAAAATGTTTGGTGTAATGTTAGCCAATTTTTGACATAGACTAATTTGATCAACGTTATAGAAACTGAGGGTCAGTATTTATTGATGTTTATGATAGTACGATATAACTACATAACTCTTGAGATGATAAGATGTTATACAGTCCAGCCATCAATGCTGGAATCAATAGATGCTACAATGGTACAGTAATGGTACAATGGTACTATATCGACTTTTACGGACAAATTTCGCTTTGCTTAAAAAAATAGTAAATGAATTAAAGAAAATAATGTATTCTTTATTTTAGTTGTACGAAAAATTAAAGATTTGTTTTTTTTTCCTCAAATGAATAATATCATCGGTATGTGGATGAGGGGTGCGATTATTGTATGTTAGCGATTTTGATATCACCAGTGAGAAAAATATCACCAAAGAATAGGAAATCATCATTTCTCAAAAGTCGTACTTTTTGAAATGTCAAAATTGACAATTTAGACATTTTTATTTTATTTTATTGGAGCACGGCATGTGACTTTGTATCTACCTGATGGTAGGCAGATCTACAAAGTCCATGAATGCGATCGATCAATACATTGATGTTTAACAATATTGATCGCTGCCGGCTAAATGATTCAGTTACGAAATGGGCGGCGACAAAGACGTATTATTATCTATTTTAATATCCTCGCTGCTTTCATTAAATCAGTCAATTAATTTTAGAATTTCAGTAATATTTAGTCATCCGCTGACTTTCAAAAATCGCACCCCTGGGTCGATCTAGGTTTTCATTTGCAGTACATGTATTTTTTTTTTAAATTTTTCTTTATATATTTAAAGTTGTCAACGCAGACCAAGAAGATTTATAAATTGTGTTTGTATAAATATGCAGCATGACGACAAAAATTCAGGTGTGATTGATGATTTTTTTTTTTAGGTGGGTAGTAAATACGAAAGTGGTAGAGGTAATTGAAGAAAAAATAAATATAATAACTAATGACAAAATAGACCATAAATATTTTATTTAAACATTTCTTTGACATAATAGTAGATAAATAAATATACTTACAGAAGATTAAAAATACTACATATTTGGTTTTTTACATACGCAAAATATTTCATAGATATATTTTTTATCACAGCTATACATACTGCTTTTAAAACAAGTAATATACATATTATATCTATTTAGAAATATATAAAATAATAGGAACTTATTGATAATTTATAAATAGGGAATGAAGGTAAACATAATGTTATTTAAAGTATGAAAAGAACAAGAATATATACAAAATAATAAGAAGAACAAAAAATGAAATAAAAAAAGTATATTTAAAGTTCAAAAGGAAGAGATCAGAAAAATATAAATTAAAGAATAAATAAAAAAAATAAAAATAGAAACAAAAGACGAACAAATAAAATAAATGCACAAAGTAAAACATAACAACAGAATGCAATAAAAGCGGTGGGTTGTCAAAGTAAAAAGAAGAATAAGAAGGAATAAATAAACGACCTATAAGTAATATAAACAATAGGTAGTAATATAAATTAAGAATCAAAATAACCTAATAACCTAAAATCAATAAATAACTTAAAACTATAATAAATATTATGTGATAAAGTTAATGACAAATCATCAAATATCTATGGTATTTAGCTGCTTGTAGTTCCATATGGTGCATAACTATTATATCCTGCAGGATCATAAGCTCTTCTATAACCACCATGATGTCCACCATGTTCATGCTCATGATGTTCTTCATGACTATGGGAATGGTGATGGGAAACGTCAGGCTTTGTTATAATTTCATATGTTGTAGATTTATGACCTCCATGTCCTTTAAGGCCAACTAATGCCGACAGAAGTAATGACATAAGAGCTGTCATTAAAGCTTTGCCTGCTAACAATGCTAATGCGCCTAATGCTGCTGCGGCCATTGCACCTGGAATTACATTTTTAGTGTTAATACATTTTTATTAATTAGATTAATATACGTGGTGGCCGAGTTGGTTAGACCTTGGACTTAAAAACACTAAGGTCCTTGGTTCGAATCCCGGTGTGTACCAATGAGTTTTTAATTTAAAAAATTATGTACATTTATTTGACAACACCACTATAGTGCCTCGAAGAGCACGTTAAGCTGTCGGTCCCGGTTTCACTATACCAACTTGTGAAACTGTTTATAGATGGGTTATTGAGTCTATCCAAAACATCGCGACGAGCTAGCCACTTGTTCGGTGTAGACTCATACCATCGGCTACGGCGAGGTGGGATTAAAACCCCTCCGCTGGGTACCCTGGGGTCGTCTAGACGGTCTCGGGCGCCGTAAGGCACCCGTGAAGATATATATATATATATATTAATTAGATTTAAATTGGTATTGAATTATTGCCACTTAAATATTTTGTTTTAAAATTTGTTGTAATATTTTAAAACCATTGTTTTATTAAATTTTAAATATATTTTTTTCTATTAATAATAAACTATTAATAAAGATGTATTGAAAAATTAAGTTTAATAAATACCCAACTAGTGTAAGACTAGTTTATGAAACAGTATATTTCGCCCCTGTAACCCAGCATCGGTTAGCATGGGAGACAGGGTTCCAAAAATATATGTATGTATGTACTTGGTTTGAGATAAAGTTGTTTTAAATATTATTATTTTATACATTACCTTTCATCATCATAGCAGCAGCTAGCAAATAACCACCTCCTCCTTTACCACCCATGCCTCCACCGCCACCACTTTTTCTTGCAATAACTTCTTTATCTCCTTTAGCCATTTCCATAGCTTCCTTAGAAGTTTGGGGATCAAGGAGCTTATATTTAAGCGAATGATTATCTAAGTAATCTTGCAATCGATATAAAAGAAATCGATTTAATTTTTCTTCTGGCTTTCCAGGAAATTGCCTAGATAGTTCTGCAGCCATCGCTTCAGGAGTCAGAGCTTCTTCTGTTTTATTTTCTTTAACTATGCTCAATCCTGGGAATAAAGACAACTCATCGCGAGAGCCTAAGTCTTCTAGGAAGGAAAGCACATGTACCTTCATACACTTTACACTAAAACTTCCAGCACTGCATTCTTTGTGTAATGATCGACCATTACGATCAGATTCTTTAAACGATTGGTTATCCTTTTGAATGTACAGCGCATCTTCGCTAATACTATTAGGTTGAGATCCATCTATCAAAGCCTTCGATGTATTAACCAACAGAACCACTAACACATTTCCTAAAACAAACACTTTTTTTGCCATTTTTTTGTCACAAAACACTTTATTGTCCAAATATTTTGATTCAAATGCCAAATGAACACATTTCGTCAAAGGATAGTTTCGAACTGAAGCCAATTCTGGGTCGACTGCATTTTATACTTCATAGTAAAATACAAAAAGGTGAGAAATTGACTAATAAAAAGAAGGAAAAAACATCTCGATTGGTTCAGCTGAAGTATTGTCCGGACCGATTTTACTTTCAAAATAAAACTACGACGAATTCTTTAAGGTAACGTAAATAATTGGAAAGATCGCTCAACGAATTGTCATAGTACATTTATAGAAATAGTATTAATAGATTTATATAATGGATAATAGTTGTGGCAATCCTTGGGGGAGACCTATGTCCAGCAGTGGACGCGTTAAAGGCTGCTATAATGATGATTAACAGATTTGGTATTGATATACGTGGTGGCCGAGATGGTTAAACCTTAGACTTAAAAACACTTAGGTCCCTGGTTCCAACCCCGGTGTGTATCAATGAGTTTTTAATATAAAAAAAATATGTACAAATGTTTAACAACACCACTATATGTCCTCGGAGAGCACGGTAAGCTGTCGGTCCCAGTTTCACTATACCACCTTGTGAAACTGTTTATGAAGGGTTATTGAGTCTATCCAAACATCGTGACGTGCTAGTCATTTGTTTTGTGTAGACTCATACCATCGGCTACGACGGAGTGGGATTAAAAACCCATTCGCTGGGTACCCTGAGGCCTTTCGTAGAGAGTATTATGTCCCTTGCCTGAGGCCATCTAAGCGGTCTTATTTTGGGTATGAAAAAAGCGGCCCCAACCTAGTGGTTAAGTCACTGCGCAAGTGATAACAAGGTTAAGCAGATGACAACAAGGCCGGACCTAGGATGGGTGACCGATTTATACAACAAGGCTATTTCATCATAAATACCGCAACAAGCTCGCTACTTGTTAATTGTTGCCTCCGAATACTATCGGCGAAATAAGGACGGGTTAATCCCTCTGCTGGGTACCCTGAGGCCGTTTAAACGGTTCTTGTGAGCCAAATAGGCACCATTGATGGTATATTTTATATACGTAACCCTAGTTAATTCGTTTAACTAAGTGTGAATACGCAATTTAAGCCAGCTTAAAGGATGAGACCAACGTTAGCTGCTAGGGGTAGCACGGCGGCAAGTAGTGTGATAAAATTTATTTCAAAACGAATATTCAATTGTTTTTCAAAACGGTTTTTTTTTTGTAATAATTCAGTTCCTCTCTATAACGGTGGCAAGCTAAGTGTAACAAAATACTTTTGACATAGAAAATTTAATTGTTTTCAATACACAATTCCGAAAGATTATTTAACGAGCTTATGTTAGACCTCCATAAAGGTAGAAAATATTTCGCTTCCATGGTTTAGTGGTTGCGCCTTTGTCGTTGTATCTGGAAGTCGTGAGTTCGATTTCCACTGATGGGAAAAATATATTAGTACGCTTTCTTTATAGTTTATGATGGTATGTTTATAAAATATAATAAATATTAATTAGTATCTGATTTCTGGTACACATAGTACAAGCCTACTGCTTAGTTTGTGACCAGGGAAATATGTGTAAAAATGTCGCTTATACTTAAAAAAAGTTTAAGCTCGCTTGTATATCTCTATCTACTAACAAAATAATAAACATCCGTTTAATGACCAAGTGGTTTCTGACACAGACATATTATGATATTGAGCAATTATTGCATGTTATTTCCTAAGGAATCATTGTGCACTAAGTTATTGTTCTGTTTAGTCACAGCCTTAATAATAACATTCATAAAATTTGTATATGCATATTTTTATGACACACACACACACACACATAACACATATACACACCCTCTCTTTTAATGTAATTTAGTTTATATTCAAATTGTTATTGTGTCACTGACGTCTAGAGAGGACAATCAGAATCAGTTATTATAATGTTTTTTTTTTCTTAATTCTTAATTCTTTTTTATTAGTGTCACCTGGAAGGAAACTGATACCTGTCATACAGGTTACCCTAGTACGGGTATCAGGACAACCTAAAAGTATTGTGAAACATAATTTTTTTGATGCAATAAAGATTTTTATTATTATTATTATTATTAATGGTCGTAAAATAAAACTTTTTTTTTTTTTTTTAGTTTATTTTGTTATATATTGTAAAAGTTTTTTTTTAAATATTATAATTGATACAAATATTAGAATTGACAAACCCATACAGCTATGTATTAAGTATGTGCTTCTAGTAGGTACGTATTAAGAGTATTGGTTAACAGTTTGACCTTTTCTAACTGAGAAATGGTAATAGTTATAATACAACTCTGTTACAAGCTAAAAGTATCCATTGTTTCATTTAATATTTTCTAAAATTTTCCATGGTCTGGGTAAAATTAACATTTTGCACAGATACAGAGTGTAGTTTGGTGCATCATAAAACACTTTTTTATCCCAGAGTCTCTACCATGGGTTTTTGTTTGTACCAAAGTAACGTTATAACGTGAGGAACCACCGATAGGATCGCTTTAATCAATCGCGTTACCTAAAATAAAGCTGCCCTATTGGTTCTTGCTCATGTATTAACGTTACATTGCGACAAAGTAAAAACCCATGGTAGAGCCTCAGTTATTCGGTCCCTTGTAAGTCTACCTTGATTAGCTGAATTAAACTCTAGACTTGTACTATGTTTAACAGAAACAACGATACTAATGCCATGATACTAATGTAATTATTATATGGTAAAGTAGTTATCAGTAATAGTTTTAGACCAAGAAATATCTATAAAGTTTTGAAAGACAGCGGGCAAAATAATATTCTGTTATTTTTTTATTTGATTTTGAAGCATCTAGTCTAGTTATTTATATTATCACAATCTTGAGCGCTACGTTATAAATATATGATATAGTATAGTTATTATTATAATATACTTACTATTAATATTTACAGTACCTATTTTATACTGAATAAATAATAAAAGAAAGGATTTCGCTCCTAAAGCATAATTTTAAACATGTTGACATGTCAAATAAAAATTTTCCACTACTGTTTATCATACACACAGTAAATTTTGCCCTTCTAAAAATAAACGACAGACGTAATGCGCAACCAAATACTGCTAGTAGGTAACTACTGCTTTGCATCGTATTTACGCAGATATTGATCAGATGCCGTGCGTAATTGCCGTACGATAATGGAAACGTGCCGCGGCACACTCCGACAATGATCTTGAAAGGTACAATGATATCAAATAAAAAGTTCAACGCCGCAACGTTACAATGTTTTATTCTGAGACTGTACATTGTACAGTATATGGTACGAATTAAGATGCAATTATATCTTTTTTTAGTTTTTTACTTGTTTTTTTTTAGTCCACGCCGCGCCGTCTAACTTTGGTATATAGACCTGATATTAAGCAGACATCCAAAGACGAATTTGCGTTACAAGTCTGGTTTAATATGCTCGCACTGCTATCGTTAAATTAACTGGCCATTTTGTAACCGCACCCTGAAAGAAGACTACCTTGCAACAAGAAGTCGTTGCAGTTTTCTCCTGAAAACCGGTTCTGTATGGGCATTGGTAACGAAAACTGTCGGTCGACCTAACGAAGTATTAAATATTAAATAATAATATATATGAAAATAAAATGCAAATAAATGAAAGCAAGGTTCGTGGGTTCGAGTCCCGCCCACCAGGATTTTTTTAATTTGCATTTTATATTTAAAAAAATATATATCAGATTATTTCTGATAAGGAATTTATAAATATACATAAATATAACAGTTTTATGACAGGCTCCTCTACCATCTAGTATTAGAAACTAGGACTTCTAACTTTTTTTAACAAATGCACCAAATGCACTTTTTTAAAACTACTCTTTTTGACTATTCAAAATCTGAAAATATTTATTTATTTATTTAAAAACTTTATTGCACAAATTTAGTACAAAGGCGGACTTAATGCCGCTAGGCATTCTCTACCAGTCAAACCTTTGGGACAAATTAAGCAGTAAGTAGGTAAAATAGGTGCAGTAAAATACATTTAAGAAATAGAGTATGCAAATATTATACATACACACTAATGCTGACTACATATACATACATATCATAAACTATATTAATAATATACATACATATTAATAAAATAGCAAATATTACAGCAACAGCACATTATAGCACTACCCACAGCACAATAATTATTTAAAGCAGAAACACAGGATGAGATGAGAGAGAGAGCGAGCCCAAACGAATAATAAAAGGGAGACACATTCACACATTCAGAAAGTCTTTATACACTAGTCTCTTAAAGATACCCCTGTTAGGAGCTTGTCTAATGTCCACCGTTAGATCATTCCAGAGTCTTGTCGCAGCAACAGAAAAAGATTTTGAGACAAAGGTAGAATGATGAGAAGGTATAGAAAGAGTTGAGTTAGAGGCAGAACGAAGGATTCTATCATGATGCGAGCCAAGGGATGTAAAACTATCCTTGAGGTATTTGGGAGTGTTAGGTTCGTTTAACAAAGAGTAGAGCAGGCAGAGAACCCTGCTGTTTCTCCTACCTCGAATCCTCAACCATTTCACCTTATCTCGATAAGGTGTGACGTGATCATATTTGCGCAGACAGAAAATGAATCTGATGCATGCATTGTGTAGTCGTTCCATTTTGTTTAGTAATTCTTCCGTAAGATCTACACAACACACGTCACCATAATCAATCAAAGGAAGAAGTAAAGACTGAACAAGGGTAACTTTAGCTTTTATAGGCAGAAAATGTTTAAGTTTATTGAGAGAGTGCAGCGAAGAAAAAAATTTACGACTAGTATTAGTTACTTGCGCTTTCCAGCTAAGATGAGAATCCAGATATAAACCCAAGTTCTTAACCTCGCTACAAAACGCAATCGGTTTACTGTCATACCGAACAAAGTCAATCTTGGCCATATCAACTTTTGATAAGAGGCGGGAACTCCCAATAATGATAGATTGACATTTGGCCGGGTTGACAGCAACACCAAATCTAGTAGACCAAGCCAATATATTTGAAAGATCAGAGTGAAGCCAAGCTATTGCACTATTCAGTGAGTTGATGTCTGTCTGCACATAAAGCTGCAAGTCATCGGCCTACAAGTGATAGTGACAGTGAAGCGATGTGGTGATACTGTCAATAAACATGGAGAAAAGCAATGGAGATAGTATGCCACCTTGTGGAACGCCTGTACGTAATTCACACCAAACTGATGACAATTGGTCAACCCGCACCTGTTGCCGACGTCCATGGAGGTATTGGTGAAACCACGCAAGAGTCTCTGGAGAGAATCTAAGACGAGACAGAATAGCGATTAGCAAATCGGGATCGACTGTGTTAAAGGCGTTGGTGAAATCGATCAGTACAAGTACTGTGACCTTGGTTTCATCCATGCCATTTCTGATGTCTTCAGTTACTTTAAGTAAAGCTGAAGTTGTACTATGACCGCATCAAAAACCAGATTGAAAAGGATTTAAAAGTTCATGGTTTTGAAGAAAGAGCGTCAGTTGCTTATGTACTACACACTCTAAAACCTTAGATAGAAATGGTAGAATAGAAATAGGACGATAATGAGAAGGGAGTGTTGGAGAGGATATTTTGGGAAGTGGTATGATGAAAGCTTTGCGCCATAATGATGGAAAATGATAAGAAGTGAGGGAAAAATTAATGATATGAGTTATACGAGGTAAGAGTATGTCAAGAATGATAACGATCATAGCACGACCGATAGAATCACATCCCATTGCTTTTGAAGTTATTGATCCAATCGTCTTAAAGATTTCATCGGCAGAGACTTCTTCGAGCACAAATGGTGCAACATCAGGCATCGGCAACAATGCGACCTCAGCCAACGTTTTTATCTTTGTATCCACATCCAATGTCGAAGCTGATGCGAACTGAGCATTAAGCTGGTCAGGTGTGATAGAACCAAGAAAAGCCTGGTTTTGAGAGCGACCCAGACCCAATGATTTTAGAAACTTCCAAGTATTAAAGGGAGATTTGTTGCAAATATTATCCTGAAAATGGCGGCGTTTGGCTGTCCTTACCAACTGATTGCAGCGATTTCTTGCAACTCTAAACGCAGCCAAGCTTTCATCACTGCGCTGCCGTCTATATCTACGATAGGCACTGTCACGCTTCCTCATCGCTCCACGAACCACATCAGCAATCCAAGGAGCAAGTGGACGTTTTAATTTCGTTGGACGAATAGGAGCATGAGAGTCATATAATTTTAGGATCTCGCAATTGAAAGCGACTACCATATCATCAATATTTCCTGCTTCTTTGGAGGAATTCCAATTAACCCGGCTAGCATCACGACGTAATTCTTCAATATTTATACGGCTTAAGTGGCGCATGAAAACTACTGGAGAGCGAAATTTTGGGGGTTTGACTTTGTATGATGCATAAATTAAATCATGGTGAGAGAACGCAGCCTAGGAGCCATGAACTGACCATGACAAGAGACTATGTCAAGGCGAGAGGTTAACATTATATCATTATATTTACCTGAAATAAAAAAAAAAATTTGATTATCATCTCATAATTTACCATATACTATATTTTAAGGAAAGTGAAACAAATTTATAAAAATAACAACAAGAGAGTTGATTAAAAAAGTTTTGGTAAGTACGTAATTCAAAAATAATATTATATAAGTTACAATGTTATTTTGAAAAAATGTTGCATAATATTTTTTTATATATTTATAAAATTTATATCTATTTGTTATAATTGTTATATTCGATATATTTTTATTAGTGTTTTAGGAATAATTAATTACAAAAATGACAATTAATATAAAATATCGCCATTAGGAGATATATTAATAATATATCATCTATTGTTATTTTTAAATATTTGTTTTTATTATTATTTTTATTTATAGTCAATTTAGTCAATTTAACCTATTGTTATATATATATATATATATATATATATATTTTTCATTAATTTCAACTTTTTTTTCTTTTCTTTCATTTGTTTGACAACGCTATAGTGTCTCTGAGAGCACGTTAAACCGTCTCACTTCTTGTCTCGACCACTATGCCAACTTGTGGAACTATTTATAAGTATATTGACCGCCTCCGTATACTACATATTATTATTATAATATACAAACACCGCGATGAGCTAGCCACTTGTTTGTTGTAAATTAGAGTACCATCGGCTACGATGAGGTGGGAATAAACTCTCCTGATTACCCTAATACGGCCACTTTAAAAAAATATATAAAAGAAAGAAGGCGTCTATAACTTCGCTTGGCGAAAATCCGACTGGACTTGTTAAAAACTTGCTGATAATGCAGCTAGGATATTATAATAGACTCGTAATGCAAATACGCCGCCTATTTCGTACCGGTTCATTTAGCCGACATAGTGGGAGCGACCAATAATGTTAAAGAAGAATGTATTGATCGACCACATTCATGGAGTTTGTAGGTCTGCTTAGCTTCAGGTTGATTCAAAATCACATGACGTGCTCCAATAAAAATAAAAAAAAAACACGGTCCAAGTATTTTTTTTTTTTACATGGCTTTATTTATGAAAGTGATGGAAAATTCTTGATATGGATTAGGATCTTAAAATACTATTCCATTAATAATTATTAAAAAAGATTTTATTTTTAAAACCATTCTTGAATAATACAAAGTCATCCACAGTTTATTATTTTCGAAAGCCTCTACTTTATAAAAAAAAAACTGACTCTTTCTAAATAAAGCAAAGAGACTACACTTTCACCGTCATCAAAGCGAATTAAAAAAAAGAAAAAATCTAACTACTCCTTCGCTGGTAAGAACACAAAGAAAGTTTTTTTTCTTTTTTTTTTCTTTTGCAATTTGACGAATGGTATAAGTAGAACTTTTAAATTATTTCGCTCACTTACTCCGAAGATTTAGATCTGTTAAAAATAGAATTTATAAATTTTCTGAATGAAATTGTAATTTGGATACTATCTTATATATAAATAAGTATTTCGTTTTTATTTAGCTGTAAGTTTATGTTTATCAAGTTATATTTTATATAGGGTTCCTGCAAAAACACGATTTTATACAAAAAAAAAATGTTTTATGGTGTAATCTCGTGTATTTTTTTATTTTAGCACCTACTGCTACTATTGCATATAAACGCACTACTGCCTTAAAATTATGTGAGAAATTATTATAAAAAACGTTAGATTTTTTATAACATTATAGTTTTGATATCTAATTTGGATCAAATTTATAATTTGGATAAGGTTTTGCTTTTCAAGTTAAGCGAAGTATTAAAATTGTAATTTTTTTAAAGCAATATGTAGTTTGTAGGTTATATATTTATATGGTATTAATGATGGAAATATATTACTAATTTAAATTATTATTTACATTTAAATATATTATAATTTAAATTATATTTTACATTCAATAAATGAAAAACATTAAAGTATTTTTGTAAAAACTTTATTTTCATAGGAGGAAAATGGAAACTAAACAATTTATTATTGCCTATAAATACATACAAATAAATAAATACATACATATAAATAAATACAAATATGATGAAATATACATATATAATATACTTATATATCAATATAATACAAATGTTTATAATAAAAGTAATCATATTTTTAACAATAAACTAAATATATAATAATGACTTAGAAAAATATCAGAAACATAAATAATAATAAAATATATACATACTTAATATAAATATATTTAAATAAAATATATTCATAAAAAAAACAGGAATATGCGGTGACAATAAATACTAATTATACAGAAAACTAAATATTTTAATACAACAAAAAAAAAGTACCTAATAAAGTATAGATAAATAATAAATACTTACTATAAAAAACATATGCATAAATATATTTATATATTACAAATAATAAAAAAACAAATCTAATAAATACTATAAAAGAATTACACATACAAATAACATAATAAATAATGTCTAACATAAAATAATATATAAAAGCATAAAGGAATTATAGATGAGTTATTAAAACAAATACATATATAATTATTTCTACATAATTATGATGAATATAATACGATAAAAATAATTAAGTAAACGTAGATATGAACTATAAATATTATTATAACATAAAATAATAAATATAGTATTAGAGTAAATATAAAACATACATAAAATGATACGACAAAAATAAGTAAGTAAATATAGATAATTATA
Organism: Monopis laevigella; assembly: GCA_947458855.1. Classification (NCBI taxonomy): domain Eukaryota; kingdom Metazoa; phylum Arthropoda; class Insecta; order Lepidoptera; family Tineidae; genus Monopis; species Monopis laevigella. The sequence goes on from OX381599.1 coordinate 10,180,370, forward strand.
TACTATAGAATGTTAAATAAATATTAGGTATATTATTATACGTATATATATATTTTCAAAGTATATTTTTATTAAAATATATAAAAGAAATAGAAATAAATAATATACTTATAATGATACATAGTATAGATAAAAAATAATAGATAAAAAATAATAAGAACAAAATAATAAATAAAAGCACTTAGAGAAAATAATATAAGTAAAATCACAGTTTCGAAGGCAAGAAAGTAGAGACAATAATAGTAAAAGAGTAAAGCGTGTTCTTAATCTAGAATAAATAAATACAATTAAATAAATTACTTATTCTATCAAAGTCGTTCGTTATAGTCATAATCGAAATACAAATATTTCTATTCTTTTTAAAAATAATCTAACAAAAACTGTCATATTTGGCTTAGAGTTAACGCCTTCTGACGTTAAGATTTCTTCCGTAACCAGAGTGTCCGTAAGATCCAACATCCTCATGCGCAGAGGAATGTGTATGGGCATGGCTGTAGACAGGCTTCGAGACAATTTCATATGTCGTAGATTTTCCATGGGTAAGAGACTTGAGACCAATGACAGCAGAGAGTAGCAGTGACATCATTGCAGTCATTAGTGCTTTACCTGCTAGCATGGCTAACCCTCCAAGACCGACTGACATAAGAGTGCCTGTTGAAAAAATAAATCAATTAGATATTGTATCAATAACATTCCTAGAAGACATTAGGTAATAGTGGAATATGGCGACCTTAGTTTTAATTAAAATAACTTTCCTAAGAAAAGGAACTGAAGTTGTAGGTTGTAATTCTTTAGCTCACATTAAAATACATTATGTATTTTAATGTGAGCTAAAGAACTTAATAAGGGTGCCTTAATTATTGAAGATTTTAAGGGTGCCTCAATTATTGAAGGAACATAAAGTTAACTAATTAATACAAACAAAAGTACTGATCAAACTGTGAACCTCTTTCTCTCAATAAAAATATAGATCAAAAGAGCTAAGAGAATCTAAAAGTATTCTTTAATGAAGTTTTCTATAAAGATATATCACCACTGCATCGATATAATTAAATTGACATCATCATACGAATACATATATATATATGTAGCACAAAAATTTCACTCCATGAAATTAGAATTTAAAACAATGCTTACATTATACCCACTTATGATAAAAATATTTCTATTGTAAATAATAATTGGAAGAAAGTTTGAACAAAATAATTTAAATTGTTAGAAAAGTGACACGATTTGGTTGAAATATTTGGGTGTCACTCATGTCTAAATTAACTCAGTTCGTGAAATCAAAAAGCGTGTAATACCATAATTGATAAAACAGTACATAAGTTCCAATGACTTAAACTACATACTTATTATTGTACTTGCTGTCTATAAAAAAGTATATTTTATCTACGTTATAACGATAAAAACCATCTATCAAACGCTTTTCATATCGCTTTCATCTTCTATTATATATAAATAATGCCGACCAAGAAAAAAATAATGTGTCATTTTTCACTATTATTACTATGCTCTGTTTGCTCCCTCATCGTCATTAGGTTGATGTTTCAAAACAACATATTTACAGCTTGCTTTTCTGATAGCTTTAATATCTTTATTTTCTTCAATTTTACATTTTAAACCTAAAGCTTAAGATGCGTTTTCCTTTGTTTTAATGTTTTTATCTGTTTTGTTTTTAAAGTAACTTTATTGTTTAACTCTGTTAAATTTTAAATTTTAGTATCTTTAGATAAGATTCAGATTTCCTCAGCAAATCTTTTAAGAGCTTTTCTTAGTATACTAAGAGGTGGTTTGAACTCAATCCTATCTTATAGTTCCCTGTTATTATGTGGCGAAATGTAGCCGTGACGGAAAATAGTAAAACGTTTATATTTGAAAATAAAAGAAGGTTAAGCTGATAGCTAGATATGATATACAGCGGTGTACATGAACATTTTAACTCAAATTGCAGTTAGAAAAATTCAATATTAACAAATATTAATAAAACAAGGAACATTATTATATTTATTTTATTTATTAGGAAGTACGTTGTTCCTAGGATACTAAATTCACTATCACAAGACCTAAGAACAACGGAAATGTCGAAGGTCACCTATAAGATCCAAGTTAAAAAAGAATTGTTGGATCAGATTGAATCCAACCTAAATAGATTGTTTCTTCTAAAGTAAGCCATTTATAAGCCTGTACTTCACTTTGTTAAATGTATTGTTGTTTTGTGTCTATTAAAAATAAATTAAAATTGTGTTATAATTAAGTGTCAAAACATGTAACGAGAGCAATCTGCCGACAAACTATTTATATAGTTTGGCAGAGAAATACTTGTACAATTCTGTTTTTTTTTGTTGGTTAAATAAATAAATAAAAAATAAAAAAAAATAAAAAAATCTTAAGATTAAGTTTATTTTAGTTAAGTGTTATATTTAATGTTATTTTAACTGTAGTGAAATTTGTTGCTATATAATTGTCATTGAAGCCTGTAAGTTTATTTTAAATAGTCAACTTATTTTTTAATTGATTTGATTATAATTCTCGACATAAATTATTAGAAAGTTAATCCAGCTTTAATCTAAGATTCATATAAAAAAGTGAATGTGTAATACAAGTTGAATATTTTGTATGCATTTTTTCCTTATTTGTAACGCATATTGTGTAAAAAAAGAATGAACTTAATAATATTCATTATGCCAAATTATACATTAATTTATTTTTCCATTTCGGTATTTTTTTTTTATTAGGTTTTTTTTTTTTTTTTTTTTTTGTATATATAATTTATTTTACTATAAACACCGCGATGAACTTACCACTTCGTTCAGTACAAGAATAAATGCAACCTTTTAGTGAATTACTATAAAAACTAGTAGTACTATATCTTTAAAAAAAATTGGATAGTAAAGAAGATCTTTAAAACAGTATAGGCTATATTAAATTGTTACTTTTTTATTATATCAGTAAATTATTCAAAAGCTAACAAACATAAATCTATACTAATATTATTAAACTTGATTTTTTTTTTTGGTTTGGTTAAACGTGCTTATCTCAGAAACTACTGGTTCGAATTGAAAAATTCTTTTAGCGTCGGATAGACCATTTATCGAGGAAGGCTATATAACACGCTACGATCAAAAGGAGCGGAGTAACGATTAAAAATGTTAAAAAAAATGGGAAAAATATATTCCTTTTGAGAGCGTACGCTGCGAAAACGGTTAAAGTTACGCAGACGAAGTTGCTCGGATCAGGTAGTTATCAATAAAATATACAGATAGTCCAAATTATTTTTTTTATGGCAAATTTTCCTCTTTATTGCTCCTTAGTAGCAAAGTTTTAAATAAAATGATATATTGAGCTGCTAGCGATACTAAAATTTATTACTATTTTAATTTTCACGCCAATTGATCTTTGAACTATAAACCTGGGCGAAGAGACCGAAGTATTCCTATAAGGAATTCGTTTTCCTTGAAAATCAAGAACTCTCTAAAGACTTATGAAGCATTGCATAAAAGTCTATCAAAAAAATTGTCTTCGCTTGTTGTGCAACTGCATCATTTTGCTAATATAATGGAAACGATCAATATAATATTAGTAAATTAGTAATCTCTATTCATGGACTTCCTGCTTACCATGAACTAGATAGTAAAATATATGCGATGCTCCCTTAAAATCTAAATATAACAAAATTAGATTTACAGATATAACAATTTTTTTATATATATATAGGATATATCACACAATATATAGCCTGGACACAATCTAAGCTCTAGGCTTGTGCTATATGTAGCAGAAATAACGACACATATACATATTATATTTTAGAAATACATTGTCCAAGGCTAACTGTACAAAAAAACGTACAAATTTTGTTCTGGCTTGGAATCAAACCCACAAACACCGGATATAAATTCAACAGCGTAACCACTAGATTACGGAGGCAGTTTTGGTATTAGATTTACATAAAAAAAAATCAATCATACGCATTTTTTTTCTTCATGGTTTAAAAGTATTTTTTGTTAACATTATTTGAGATTATAATTTGGCTTTGACTAAAAAAAAACTAAACATTATTTGAGATTATAATTTGGCTTTGACCAAAAAAAAACTAGACAAAATTATTTTTAAAGTCCATATGAAACAGTTTTCCTGCTTCTATATGTATTATAATTATTAATACATTTTACATTCACTTTAGCAGTCAGTCTTAGTAATTTTTTAGATTACTAGGTTGAGATTATAATTTGGCTTTGACTAAAAAAAAACTAAACATTATTTGAGATTATAATTTGGCTTTGACCAAAAAAAAACTAGACAAAATTATTTTTAAAGTCCATATGAAACAGTTTTCCTGCTTCTATATGTATTATAATTATTAATACATTTTACATTCACTTTAGCAGTCAGTCTTAGTAATTTTTTAGATTACTAGGTATCTTGATCTAGTAGATCTCTTGCTGGTTTTTGAATGTCTAACGACTTGATTTTTTTTTTGTTTTTATATTTTTGCTCCAATTAATTTCGGTGTGATGTTTTTTATTTGCCTTGTCTTATATGTTAGTATCTATTATAGTTATGATTCGGAGTTTAGTATTATAATTTAGATTTTTTATTTCGATTGAGTTATTTTCAATTTGAAATTAACAATCATTTAAATAAATAACAAAAAAAAAGCCTTTTTTGGCTTCCTAGAACCGTTTAAACGGCCTCACGGGTTAATACCCAGAGGGATTAACCCGTCCTCATTTCGCCGATTCGGTGGTAATGGTTTTTTATTATTTAAATTCTTTATTTATATTAATCCTATTAAAATACATTTTTAATATAACTATTGTTATAATTTTTCTATTTTATTTCTTTTATTTTTATAGTTGTGAATTTTATAAAACTATGAGTTGAATCTGAACATTCAACTTAATTGTTATATTATAAGAAATATATTATAATAATTTTTAATCCTATTTTTAATTTGCTAAATGGTAAATATATAATTTACAATTTGTCAAAGAGAACATCTCGTAGTATTCCATTTTAGTTTAATAATGTCTTATTTTATAAACGATAAAATCTTTAATATATAATTTTTTTAATAGATTCAAAATATTATTTTTATATTTTTTGACGAAATCCTTAGAACCATAATTTCTATAATATGATTAACTATTTATAAAAAATAAAACTTTAAAATGTTTATGCAGTCAAATTCTCCTAATTATGTATAGCAAAGACTATTAATTATACTTCTTTTTTAAGGACTTAACATACCTTTCATCATAAGTGCTGCCATCATAAGACCACCCATTCCACCTTTTTTTCCTCCTCCTCCAAGAACACCACCTTTGCCTCTACCTTCGTTGATCAAAGCTCTAGCACCTTCAGCTGCATTCTCATCCAGCAACCTTAACTTAACCGAGTGAGTATCCAAGTAAGATCCCAGTCGGTAAACTAAGTATTTATCTAGTCTTTCCTGAGGATTCCCTGGCATAGACCTCGCCAATTCAGCAGCAAATTCTTGAGATTTACTACCATTTTCACTGGTAGGTTCCTTCACAACGCTAACACCAGGCAACAAAGCCAGTTCTTCTTTAGAATTAAGTTTTTCTAACATAGAAATTGCTTCAATTTTTAAACAGGTCGCACTGAAAATTCCATTTGAGCAATCTTTTCCTATGGATCTTGCAGCACTTTCAAAATTTGGTTCTATTGAGTTTATTGAATCTTTATGATTTATTTCTGGATTTGGTATAGCTACTGCTGTAGCAAGTATGACGGAACACAGGGCTAATTTAAACATTTTTTTTACCTTGCACGTCTGTTTTGATCCAATTGCGGTTACGGTATGATGAGATGTTAGTTGGGAGTTCCTTTTATATATCTAAGTTGTTCATAGACTATTAGTACGCTGGAATCGAGCGTATGGTGATCTGTTATTATATTTTCATAGAAGGCTGCTTGCAAAAAGTTTGGGGTGCTAAGCCAAATGCGACCGTCTGTAAGGCCAGCAAGTCTGAGTTTTCTACGTTCACTTTTGCCGGTATATGCGTAAGGCTTGCCGGTTTCATTATTTCGAGCAGTCGTTTGAAGTGTGGCGGTTAATGAAGTGCTTTTACAGTTTTAAATATTTTGAAAATCGAATCTTTTTGTATTTTTGTTTTCGAATTGTTTTGTTTTTCACGTGAAAATTTTGATTTTCTTTTTTTAAACGATTAATAAACATATTATGTTAGTGTTTAAAAAAAACTTTATATCGCATATGTTTAACAAATATGTTCCAATTTTAAAATTATATTTATTAATATACATGCATACATACACAGTGAATTAAGTATGTTATATTCGTGTTATAGATTTTATATATATATATTTTTTTCTATAGGTACTAAATGCAAAGTTGTTTTTTTTTAATTTTCGTCATGTACCTCTAAATAGTTGTTATACAAATCTATATAGTCCAAGAATGGAGACGACCTAAGTGTTTTACACAACATAGGAACCAAAAATAATATTTTTTCTATAATATAGGTATTGAATTTAATAAAAATAGTTAGCATACTGGCTTCGTTTAATTCCATAATTAGGTATTTTAAATGCCATTTCTATAGCATTTGAAATCAAAGTAGGTACCAATAGTTTATAAAAATATAGAAATTTTAAACGAATTAAATTTAATCGATTAGCAATGACATCTAATTATTTATATTTAAAAACTTTTCCTAAGTAACTTTAAATCATCCTCTATATCTGAACTCCCTTTATGTACCTATATACCCTATTTTACTCACAGAGCTAAAACTATACATAACAGTACAAAAAACTGCATATGAATTGGCCTAGAAGTTTTTAAGGATGCCCCAAAAACAAACAAACATACTTTTTTTTTTAAATCAGATCAAAATATTTACATATTGTTTTCTATTTATAATTTTATTATACAATTTTTCAAATTGAACAACTTTTCCCATGGAACCATGTGTCGCAAATGAAAAACATTTTTTTGGCGTTAAACTCACTATATATATATATCTACTGTATATATAGATTATTAAGAAAGGTATCATTTATATTAAACAAACTGACTATCATAACTACGTCTGCGTAACTTTAACCGTTTACACAACTCACGCAACGGAAGGTCTCAAAAGGAATAAATTTTACCCCGTTTTTGCAACATTGTTCATTGATGCTCTGCTCCTATTGCTCGTAGCGTGGTGTTATGTAGCCTATAGCCTTCCTCGATAAATTGCCTATCCAATACTATTTTTTTTTATACGAACCAGTAGTTCCTGAGATTAGCGCGTTCTACCAAACGAACAAACTTTTCAGCTTTATATAGTCTAGATTGCGCGAAAGCCTTGCAACTGGATTAAGCCGATAATTAATTGGCCTTTCAGAAGTGGCGGATTTACTAGTCACTTCTGAAAGGCCAATTAATAGTAGGCCTAGGGGGGCAAATATGGGAAGATTTTTTTTAATATCTTACAGATATTAACAAAAGATTTGGTTGCGGGTGTGACACGACTATTCGATAAGTGTGTCGGTAGAGGTGGCGAAATTTAATAGGCAGCAATATTTGAATATACTGATACTGATTTTATACTAGCGGCAAATCTGAAAATCCACCACGGCATTTCAGAAGTTTCAGAGAGTTGCGCTACCCTCAACTAACAGCATTACCGCGGCCCCAAGGGCCACAGGATACTCTTTTGCTAGTATGCGATAAATACAATAAAAAAACGAGATTTTTATTTATCGAAATATAAAATGCGGCCTGAGTTATCGAGCCTTTCCATACTCTCTAACACATCTCAACTCAATAACCCATCTATAAACAGTTTCACATATTGGTATGGTAAAACTGGGACCGATAAATTAACGTATTCTCTGAGGCACTATAGGGTGTTGGCATACAAATGTATTTTTTTTTTTTATAAAATTAAAAATACTTATAGGTGATATGCATATACACCAGGGTTTAGTTATTAGTGAAATAAATTTACTAAAAATTTCTAATCCAATCCAAAATAAACAGTCAGTCATCTAAATTGAATGCTTGCATAACGTTACATTATTGTGTGAATTTAATGAATCTTGAGTCTAGTTTTTAGACTTAAAATTACGTATTTAGATATTTCTAATGTGTGAGAAATACTTAATGTATGAATGAATGGATTAACATTCACAAAAAATATACATTTATTTTAAGTCATGTAAGCTTCTAAATATACATTTGTTATTTATTTATATAATGACTCTACCTTATAAATATTAATAGATAAGTAGATACATAAACTATATACGTGGTAGCCGAGTTGCTTAGACCTTAGACTTAAAAACATTACAGTTAAGTCACGGGTTCAAACCCTGTTGTGAACCAATATGTTTTATTAAAAAAAAAACGTTAAATTAGATTGACAAGACCACTAGCTAGGAGAACTCGTTAAGCTGTCGGTCTTAGTTTCACTATAGTTGTAGATCTTCTACTTTAAATAAATAAAAAATATATCAATTTGTAACACTATCTATAGAAGTATATCTAAACATTGCGACAAGCTGTGGGTCTATTCTACTAAATGAATTGCATATCTACTGCACTACTATATCCCATACAAACATACCATACATATCATCACGGGTGGCCTTTGGGCGCTCGAGACCGCCTAGACGGCCTCAGGATACCTAGCAAAGAGGTTTTTAATTCCACTTCGTTGTAGCCGATGGTATGACAAATTAATAATCAAAAAATATTTCTCATACAAAATGTGTCACATTTTAACTTTCATACGACACAATTAATTTAGTAGAATAAGGCCCCTGTACCCCTAGTGTGAGTTTTCTAACTATTACTTGCGTTTGAGTTAACTAAAATTTGTATGGGAAATAGTTTAGCGCTCCAAACGGAAATTTTGAGAACTAGAAATGCGGTCGTGTCATTGGTTAAAATGTTTACGTGGTAGTATAGTTAACGTGAAAGTATGCGTTAAAAAAACTCACACTAGGCCTACTGGTCTCTTTTCGGTCTAGACTCAAGTCTAGATATCATCTACTAGTTAAAGGTAATAAAACCACAATGGCAATCTTGGCATTGTTTTTGATAAATTCCTTATCAAGATATTCTTATACTGAATTTATGAACATAAAATTTCATGAAAAAATGGGACTCATATAAGATTTTTCAATTTGTAATTTTATCTTTACAATTGCAATATAACATTATCCTAATAAGGTATTTATAAAATACAATAATAGAAATAATATTAAAATAAAATAAGGTCTTGGCTATCTTACGAGAAATAAGTTTAAATTATTGAACATCTGCCGACCACAAAATCCGATTAATTCAATTTAAAAGATTGTAGATGACATAAGTTGCATGTAAAACTTCAATTTTGTAACGAATATTGCTATTGAGACTAATTTATAGTTTAGTTTCCGGTAATGGAAAGCTTGGTCTGGCTAGGTTATGTAAAATTTTAACTCTAAAATTTTTAGACGTATGCTTTACATTCTAAAATCAAAAAGTAAGCAGCGCGAAATAATTATAATTCAATTTTTTCCGCCAACTGTTATCTTGTGTTGATAAAAAACTGTAAGGTTGTATAGTAAGTAGACCTATAAAAACCTTGGAATTAAAAACATTTAGGTACCTGGTTCGAATACCGGTGTGTACCAATGAGTTTTTAATTAAAAAAAATATGTACATTTGTTTGACAACACCACTATAGTGCCTCGGAGAGCACGTTAAGCTGTCGGTCCCACTTGTGAAACTGTTTATAGATAGGTTATTAGGGGTCTATTTAAAACATCGCGACGAGCTAGCCACTTGTCCCGTGTAGACTCGTACCATCGGCTACGACGAGATGGGATTAAAACCCCTCCGCAGGGTACCCTGGGGCCGTCTAGGCAGTCTCGGGCGCCGTAAGGCACCCGTGATGATTTTATGTATGTATGTAGACCGATAAAGTCCATGAATGAAGCAGCTGATTAATACATTTTTGTTTAAAAGAATTGGCGGCTCCTACTATACCGGCTAAATGCTGTGGTTACGGAATGGGCAGCGACAAAGACGATTACTTTGTTATTTTCGCTGCTCAAAATCGACTGCGCGTTTTAAAAATAGATTACCACTTTTTCAAGATATTGATGCAGTAGTCTTCTGACAACCGGTGAACACACAAACTAAAACAGAAACATGACTAGGTTTGACATTTTTACGTCTGTATGGGCGGTGGTAACTAGACCGGTCGGTTCACCTAACGAATTTGTAGAGACGTTCCTCTCAATTAAAGATTTATACTAAAATGTAGATGAACAGTCATCTGCAATGCTTAAAAATGCTCTTAATAAATCGTTAACTTTATCCAAATAATAATATTATATTTCAAATAAAAAAATATTGTCTATTATTTTATAGAATAGAATTTAATATAATAATAATTTACTTTATTGAAATTTCTTCCGCTAGTATTTAAACGACGACGTCGACATGTTACGCTTCTCCACGAAGCATCTTCAGGACTGAATTTTATTTATGATTGCCGAAATAAGTTGAGTATTTGTGACGTTAGTTTGTTCATTGATTATACTGTCTGTCGAATTTTTAATTATATTTCATTATTTCCAAATATTCAAATGTAATCCTTTTTGACATGTATGGAGTATTTCGTAATTGTGGTTTATAGAACTTTGATGATTTTCTAGAATATGTTGAGCAAATTGTGACCTTTCTGGGTTGTTGTTTCTTATTGCCGCTGTACTTTATTTATAATGAACGGATGTTCCATTCATTATTCAAAACAATTTTCACTAGAGGACTAACTTTGTCAGAACGAATAGGTTTTTATTACACTCCAATAACCAATTGAACTGAATAACACTGACCTACAATTACATATAATTACATAATAATACAATTATTATAATAAAGTTTTGTGCGACGCGACGGTCGTGTAGTCCATTTATTAAAATTCTCTTATTTTTTATTTAATTAAATTGTTAATTATATTAAAATTGATAACAAAATTAGATTTGGCGATATATTTTTTCAAATTAAATTAAAATCATCTTTTTATTTTTTTAATCCCATTACCTTATATTATATATTTTTTGCTTACATACAAATATAACCGAAAATTTAGGACACATGTTTCTTTATACTATAGAAGTGATGAGACATATTTTTTGTGCTTTAAAACTTTTAAAAGCATGGTTTTAAAATAATTATATCATATTTTAGTTTTTTCATAATCACACATTGCTATTTTTTGGTCATATACAAATATAATAAAACATTTGTGACAGACGTTCATGTCTATTTATACTAAATGTTTTGTTACGACCTTTTTTTTGTATATATAATATACTTTTCGACAAATAAATTAAACTTTTTTTCCAATGACTTTGAAATATCTAAGGGTCTTTGAGTTTTTTTTATTATTCCATCAATGGAATCGCCATCAGTCAAATTAATATGCATTTTGACAATTTTCAGCCGGCCCTCTAGGCATGACGTTCGCTGTCAACTGTCAAAGTCCATACATTTTGACTGAAGGCGTTTCCAGCGATGGAATGTAGTGTTTTTTTCAAGGTCAAGTCACCTGTGAAGTAAATTGGCCAACCGACTAACATTTTTTTCTATTTATGTTTCCTACTCTTAAACTGTTATATTGTCGCTTACACTCTTTTCATACACACACCGATTTCAATCTTGAAATAAGTTTAACATCAGCCTACATAGTTCATTCTTGGACATAGACCTCTCTCAAAGCGCACTAACGATCCGGAACCTGGTGATTTACATCCAAGAACTGCTAGTCACAACTCGGGTCCTGGTTATTTGCATCCAAGACCTGCTAGACTCCGGGTGCTGGTGTTGTATATCCAAGACCTGCTAGTCACAGTCCCGGTCTTGGTGATTTACATCCAAGACCTTCTAGCTATAATCCGGGCCCTGGTAGTTTGCATTCAAAACCTGCTAGCCACAATCCGCAGGTCGTTATTTCATTTAGCTGCTGCAGGTCATCCTACACAACATGCATGTAAATACAGATAATCAATTTGTTTTGACTGCTCCCTTGGTCTAATTGGATACCCAATTAACGTTAATCTAGGCGCCTTGGTTCGATTCCTCTGGGAAAATACTACATATTACACATTGGTAATATGTATATTATATTTGTACCAGGGCAATATATGTCAAATATCCTACATAATAATTATTATTAAATAACTAACCTTTCATCATCATCCCCATTGCAAGAAGGCCTGCCATTCCACCTTTCTTCCCACCAAGAGGACTTCCACCGCCTGCTCTTCTTGCTTCACCCATCACTGTCTTCGCTTGCTCCGTTGTTTCTTCATCAAGTAACCTAAGCTTCACAGAATGAGTATCTAAAAATGCACCAACTTGGTACAAAAGATACTTATCCAAACGCTCTTCTGGCTTAGAAGGCAAAGATCTAGCAAGTTCTGCAGCAAATTCTTCAGATTTTTCACTTCCATTATTATTACTGTCTTTAACTAAACTAACACCAGGGAATAGAGGCAATTCGTCTTTAGAATTAAGTTTTTCTAAAACTTTTAAAGCTCCTATTTTCATACAGGTAGGGTTGAAAATTCCACTTGAACAATCTTTTTTCGTAACTTTAGCTGCTTTTTGGACTGTAGGTTCTATGTTATTATTTGTAGTATCGATACTTGGTAAGGCATCACCAAGTACTAGAATTGTAAATATAGGTAACAAACGAAACATTTTTACTTTAAATTTAGAAAAACTATTCACACGTCTATAACAACTGTACACGATCTGACTGTGTTGTTAAATTCTTTGAGTACCCTTTTATATATGGTGCATTGTGGTTAATATTAAATTTAAAACGAGCGAGTGTGATTCGGTTAAATTATATTAACTTGCACTAATGGTTTCATAATGACCAAAATGACATTTTTTTGATATGCTAATATCGGCTCTATCATATGGGTAAATGACTTTATTTGGGACTGATTTAGGATGGTCTTAATTTTACGGTTTGTTAAGGAAACGAGATAGATAAAATTAGTTAAGGTATTCTCTTTCTAACGCATTTTATTGTGAATTTTCATTTTCAGTTGACAAATTATAAAGTATTGTGGTAAGTATGTCATTATATTACGGAGAAGTGGTTTTAAATGTCAACAAATTTAATATATTAATAATATGCGACGAGCTGACCACTTGGGTCAGCTCGTCGCATATTATTAATTTATTAAATTTGTTGACATTTAAAACCATTGTGATTAAAAATACCATCAGCTATGACGAGGTGGGAATAAAACCGTAAGGCACCCGTGATGATAGTAGTTTTTTTTTATTTATTAGTAAAAAGCTATATATAAATATACGTGGTGGCCGAGTTGGTAAGATCTGTAGGCCTTCAAAAATTTAGTCACATCGAGGCGGTAGTATCCTTTCTAGATACGGATATGAAACTAGCGAAATGCGTAAAACAGCCAGGATATTAAAGTAAATTCGTAAAGCAAATTCGTCTTTGTCGCCATCCATTGCATAGTGGAAGCGATCAACAATTTTGAATGATGAATTCAATTCATAGTCTTTGTAGATCTGCTTACCATCAATACAAAGTCTCATACCGTGTTCCAAATTTAAATTGATTCAGGGTTATAACAGCCTTCTACAACGGTAATTAGTAATAATAACAATAATAATAAATAATTTATTCGTCAGAATGTAGGTTACAAATAGGTCTTATTAAATCTTATGGCTCACTAACAACTAAGCCATCCTGTGGCACACAAAGTTTTGAGTCGTAAAATAAATCACAGCAATACAATTAATAAAGAAACTTTTTACTACCCTTCGAAAGATAAATATATGGCTTATATAGGTAATATAGGAAGTACGGCTTGCTCTAAACGTCTTGATAATTTGGAGTCCCTAAAACAATCTATACGAGCAGTGAAGAATTTTCCTATGAAAAGAGTGCGTGCTTCTATTGATAACTGGCCTCAACGTTTAAAAGACTGTATTGCAGCCAATGGAGATCACTTTGAGTAAGCATTTTATATTTTTAATTGTATATATATTTATGTATTAAACTAACATACTGTAATAAATGTTATTTGCAATAGATTTTTTTTTTCTTTGTTACAATATTTATGGCAAGACTGGGGCAATGGTAACGAGACCGGTTGGTCGGCCCAACGAATTTATAGAAACCTTCCACCCACCTAAGTTTTTTTCATTCCTTCGTGGTTGATATCCCACCAGGGGTCTACCAGAAAGCCAATCAAAATACCGATTGAAAATCTTCTTACGATCTTCTTAAGATCCCGTCACATGTCCTTCACCAGATATTCAAATTCGTCAGAGGATATTGCTTCCAATGACTTTAAGATCAGCATCTTTCATTGGCGTGATTAAAAACTTGCTCACAAATCAGTATCCGAGAATCTAGTTAAATGTTCAACACTCAACTACATAGATTCTCATGGCAATGTAGTTTTAGTACGATATGTATGTTATGTATAGCATGTACTACATTATATATCGTAATTAAGTAGTTTAAGTATTGTTATGCATGCATCATTTATATACTTTTATTTTTCAAAAGAGTTAACTGCTTTATTCTTAATGTTTATTATTATTAATTTAATTTTTATTGTAAATTTAATTTGTTATTATTAATTTAATCCTAATTTTTATTATTATTAATTAAGTTCTGTATTTTACATTGTATTGTGTAAATCTGTAGGAAATTATGTAGCTTAGCATGTTGTGTGCACTGAATTGGATCCTAGCCTAGAAATTTGTTTTAACGCACGTGTCTTAACTTGTAATGGACTGGGATCTGCTGGTGCACCAAACATTAAATAAATAAATAAACTGCACCCTAAGCTGGTAGAAAATACCTAAGGCCTAAGCTCGCCTATATACAGTTTTGTACAATAAACAAATCCTTCGAAGGATAAATGTATGGGGTTTGACATTTCTCTTCGATCAGTCTCTACCCATAGACTAAAATTCGTATAGATTTTTAACGATTGAATGTCTCGATTGGTATACCGATTCTTCTTGGTAGGCCACACAAGGCTAAAGCAGTGGTTCCCAATTAGTTTTTTCTACGTACCACTCCAAAAAAGACCTCAAACTCGCGTACCCCTTATTGCAGGAATAAAAAATGAAATCAGTTATTTTTACATTTATTATGACAATATCAATATACAGTTTATTCTAACACCAGTTTGATTAACGTGACAAATGTGCATGTTTTTCTACAAAATTTTTCAGAGTTATGAACTCTGAAAAATTTTGTTGCATTTTCGTCAGCTTTAATCTCAAGCATCTTCGAGTTAGTGTCTGAAGTCTGTGAAGACGCGGCGTCGCGACGTTTAGTTGTTGACGACGTTGTCATTGCAGAAAATCCGCTCTCGCAAAGGTATGTTTTGCAAAATGCAGTAAATATTTTATTGCTGCTTAGCTGACACGATAAATGTCTTTGAGACCTGCTGCGCGTACCCCTTGATGCAACTTTAGCCCAGTGTTTCTCATAATTGGGAAACACTGAGCTAAAGAATAGAATTCTCTCTCTGATTTTGAATTTCCAGAGTGTTTTATTGTTACGCATATCACTGGCGATACAAAGAGGCAACGTGGCCAGTGTTATGGGTACGTTCAGCCCCGGAAGGAGTTTGGATGCAGTGGATATGCATGTTTAGTTAGGTTTTTTTTTTTAAGTAGGTTTTTATTTGTTTTGTGTAGTTATTATTCAGTTATATATTTTTTAAGTATAGGTATAGTTTGATGATTATTTAATATATTATTAGGTACCTACCTCATGCGTGGCAGATTAGAGGTTTTTATTAAAATTGACGTCACAAACGCATTTAACACTTTCGATTGAAATGTAATGCTCACTAATATTTCAAAAACTTTTCTAGAAATTTATAATTACGTTTGGCAGTGTTATTCATCTTCCTCTCATCTAATATTTTCCGATAATGTAATACCTTCTATTTCCGGTTGCCAACAAGGCGATCCTCTTGGCCCTTTTCTTTTTAGCCTTACTATCCAGTCAATAATTGAACATTTAAATTCAGAACTCAATATTTGGTATTTGGATGATGGTAATCTTGGAGGAACTGTCACTGAAGTTATGCATGACATAGAAAACATTATTGATAAATTTAATAACATTGGCCTTAAATTAAATTCAGCTAAATGTGAAATATTTTTTAATTGTCAGGATTCTGATTTAGATATTTTTTCAAAATTTGAAGAACTATTACCTAATCTGAAAATTATGAATAAAGAAAATCTTTTCCTTCTTGGTTCACCAATTTTTGATAATGCTATACCACCATTCATCGAAATGAAACAAAATGTATTTATTGATAATTCTGACAAACTTTTTAAAATTCAAAATCACATAGCACTTTACATTATTCGGTTTTGCATTTTTATCCCAAAATTTACTTATTACATTAGAAGTACACCTATGTGGAAATTTACAAAAATATTAAATGAATTAGACAATAATTTAAAAAGTATATTTCAACAAATATTTAATATTAATTTTGAACAAAATTCTTGGGACCAAGTCACCCTTCCTATTAAATATGGGGGACTTGGAATAAGAAAAATTTCTGATATAGCTACTCCAGCTTTTATTGCTTCCTCATTTGCTGCACGAGATCTCATTGGTAAAATCCTACATCCATCACTAAAAAGTGATTTTGATATTCCGTGGAGCAGTGAAGCTATAGAAGCATGGAAAGTTGTTTCTATGACCTCTGACTTGCCAATAAAATTAAATATACAGAAACAGTGGGACGAACCCATAATTTTAAAAAATAGGGATAATTTATTGCGTATTTCCTCAATGAAAGATAAAGCTCGTCTTCTTGCTTCAGCGGAGAAAGAATCCGGAGCCTGGGTGGAGGCTTTTCCTTCCCCCAACATAGGCACATTATTAAATAATAGCTCAATTAGGATTGCCATTTGTTTACGGGTAGGCGCAAAATTATGTGAACCTCATGTTTGTCATTGTGGTAGTAGGGTTGATTCGCATGGACTTCATGGATTATCTTGTATAAAAAGTGCCGGCCGATTTCGTAGACATGCTGAGATTAATGACATCCTACGCAGGTCTCTTATTACAGCAAATATGCCTTCGATCCTGGAGCCCAAAGGCCTCTCGAGAACTGATGGTAAGAGACCTGATGGGATGACATTAATTCCTTGGAGGTCTGGCAAAGCTATGGTGTGGGATGCAACATGCGTAGACACCATGGCTTTGTCACACTTATCGGGAACAGCATGTCGAGCGGGATCTGCTGCATCTACCGCGGAAGCCAATAAACATAAAAAATACATTAATCTGAAATATATTTATGATTTTATGGCTTTCGCGGTGGAGACACTTGGTCCATGGAGTTCTGACGCTAAGGCTTTTTACAAAACCTTGGCTCCACTCCTAATCGACGCTACTGGTGACCCAAGGGCTGGCGTGTATTTCAAACAAAGAATATCTTTAGCAATTCAAAAAGGAAATGCCGTCAGCATCTTGGGCACCATGCCACTTGACAAACTAGAGGAATACTTTAATTTATTTTAGTTCAGTTTATAATTCTTACATAAAAAAAAATATATTGTAATGTTTATTAGGTATTTATTGTTTAATTAAAAATATATGTTGCATTTTTGAAAAACCACTACTTCGAAGGGCATGTTAAGCTTATTAACCTTCGCAAAGAGATTTAATTAAAAGATGATTATGTACTCAATCGAGAGAAATTATTTCACTGCAATCAATGAAAGAGAAATAATAATTACAAATCCTCTGACGCTGCAGCATTGTTAGTCCAAAATAGGAAAATCGATAAATACAGATATCAGTGCCTCTCTTATGAGTTTCTAGCACTTTCATTTGAAACATTTGGGCCTTGGTCTACAGATGTAAAAAAAGTCGGGCGATTGTTTGGAAAAATATTAATAGATGCTTCTGAAGACCAACGTGCAAGATCTTTCTTCTTTCAACGATTATCGCTATAAATTCAGAGGGTTGCCCCTCTTCTTTAAATATTTTGGGTACAAGCTCAGCAAAGGAGGATTTTAATGTTTTATTTTATTATTATAAAAAAAAACTAAATTTGTGGAGTAAATAAATTATAGTGATAATTATAAATTTATAGTAAAAATAAATAAATCTGCGTATGTAAACTTTCGGCCTTAGGGAGGGGTTTTTAATCCCACCACGTTGTAGCCTATGTATGGTATGCGTCTACACCGAACAAGTGGCGAGCTCGTTGCTATATTTTGCATCACAGTTGACCAGCGCAACTTTGTCTGTGTAACTTTAACCGCTTTACGCACTTTACGCAGCGCACGCGACGGAAGCTCCGCTCATATTGGTCGTAGTTATATAGCCTTATAGCCTTCCTCGATAAATGGACTATATACTATAAGTTCATATGGCAGCCCATTTTGTAACCGCATCATTTAGCCTGCATAGTGGAAGCAATCAATATTGTTAAACAGCAATGTATTGATCGACCCTATTTATGGACTTTGTAAGTCTGCTCACCATAAGGTAGATACAAAGTCACATGCCATGCTCCATTTAACACTAGAGCGCACGCGTGGGGTCATACGTACCCCAGCGTTTGATTTTGTAGAATAACTTGACGAATTGCATTTGCATGACTTTGAGCGTCTAGCTAAGCTTCACTTATTAACCAATGTATATTTTTAGTAGTCTGCCGGCACTTGCACGACACTGTCGCTTGCGCTGTGAGTATTTAAAGTCGCATGGGGTACACATAATCCCACGCGTGCGTTTGTGCAAGTTTTTTTAATGTATATTACCAACATTTTCTAGGGTGAGTATTCAATTTCTAAGTTAGATCCTTGTGTTTATTTTGTTAATATAACCTCAATTTTTTTTTTCATTGTTAGGCAGTAAACATGGCATATACCCGCGGAAAAAAATGTGGAAACATGGCTTAATGAAGTATTGGCTAATGATGATATCACTGACAGCGAAGCGGAGGACCATATTTCGGAAGAAGAGCAGATCATTCACTCCCCGCATGACTCAGACACTGATCAAGATGCTAAAGAAAATGCTCAAGGGTGAGGTCCTTTTAGGTATATCTGAAGCAACATCACATCAAAATATACCTAGAAGAAGTGGAAAAGGAGGATGTGAGTTTTGCAGTTGACGTAGGGATCGGGGTGCACTCGAGAAGCCTGTACACTTTGTTCCAAATAGATTTGCAGTGATCATCAGGTGGTGATAAATGTTCAGACTGTCATCAAAGTCAATAATAATGTACTAATTTGTTTTTTTGTACACACGAGTCTGCTCATAATCCAAATATATATAAAAAAGTGTAATTTTGTTGATTTTTTGTCTTTTTATTTAAACTTATATAAAAAAACGGTTGTGTTATATTCTTGTTGTAAAACTTATTCGAATAAAAGTTCATTTTGATATTTATAATAATTTTGTTTCATTTAAAACACTATACGAAGGTATAAACTGGTATATCAGTTGGGGTACATCAGTCCCCCACGCGTGCTTTCACGTACCAAACAGAGGCGCGTGCGCTCTAGTGTTAAAAATAAAAGAAGCTATTTTTGTATGGAGAACGCGGACTTTGCGATCGCCAATGTTTATGACCTTTTCTACTGATTTTAAACACATCATGGGTAAATTGTGATGAAACTATATACCTAGTCTTGCCATAAATATTGTAACAAAGAAATTTTTTTTTTCTATTGCAAATAACATTTATTTTCTTTACAGTGTGTTAGTTTAATACATAAATATAAAACAAATAAAAATATAAAAAGCTTATTCGAAGTGGTCTCCATTGGCTGCAATACAGTCCTTTAAACGTTGAGGCCAGTTATCAATAGAAGCACGCACCCTTTCCATGGGAAAATTCTTCACTGCCAATCGTATGGATTGTTTTAGGGACTCCAAATTATCATGGCGTTTAGAGCAAGCCGTACTCTCTAAATCTGACCATAAATCATAATCCAGCGGATTAAGATCGGGACTAGACAACGGCCAGTATTCAGCTCTGATGAAGTCCGAAACGTTCGCTTCCAACCAAGACTGCGTGGACCGAGTTTTATGACCTGGCGCCGAGTCTTGCTGGAAGGACCATACTTGGTTATTGAACATGGTGTTGTTAAGGGCCTTAACTACCTTCTCAAGAATGGTATCTTGATACACTTGTGCCGATTTTCTGATACCTTTTTCACAAAAATATGGCTCAGTATATATATATATATATATATATATAAATAATGAATAACAACGTTGTAACGTCTGCATTATGCAAATGAATTTCATAAGATCTCTGCTACTATTAGGTAGTGCGAGAATGACAGAGGAAATTAGTGTCATCAGCAGATTCTAAGTTAAGAAATCAAAAAGAAAAAAACATTCGCATTTCTCTACGCATAAATAAATCCAAAACGCATCAGTTATTTAAAAACCTCCAATCTGTCAAAACATCAACAATTACCTTAAAAATAGTATCGGTAAGTATCAATTACTTATTTTAAACTCTATACTATCGAACGAATAAAGACGAAAGTTGTTCACTAAAAGTGTCACAGAAAATGTCTTCACTTATGTTTCACTGTGATATAATTAGGTATGGCTGGGTGATCACTTTCTTTTAAAAAACTTACCACAAAATAACAAAAAAAAAATTGTTTACACATTTTTGGGTTTTCTACTATAAGATTTTTGGTTTTCGTTGTGTTTTGGTTCAATAAGCAATTTTTGTGGTTAGGGATTATGATCTGCTTAAGGGCTTTGCAGTTGTGTTGACGCCCATGCAAATGTACTTCTAATATTACAACTTGGCTGTTTATAAAACCTAATATAGAAATATTAATACCGCCTTTGGCGTTGTATCCGGAGGTCGCGGGTTCGACTCCCACCCATGGCAAAAAAAAAAATTAGTACGTTTTTTCTATACAGTTTATCATGGTCTAGGTGTTTATTTCGTAAAATTAAATATGTATTATATAGTTGTTTCTGGTACAGATAGTACAAGCTTAGGCTTAGTTTGTGAACAGAGCAATGTGTGTAAATTGTCTTATATATTATTATTATTATTATTAATAATAATACGAGTAGGTACAAAGACCGACAAAAATATTATTTTAATTCTGCGACAAACAGTAGTAGGCTTCACGATTGCGTATGCAGTGTCCTTAAAGCTAATTAACTACATATCTAATGCTAACCTTTGAGAAATTCCCCTCTTTATCTCCGAAATTCTAACCATCTAGTCCTAACACTTAGGCTGAGTTCTACCAAAGTGCACGTTAAAGTAATTTTAACAATTAAAGTAATAAGTGGCGTCGAATGTACCAGCTGTCATTCGACTTTCAAAATAAAACTGGTATATTTGACGCTATTTTTAACTTTAATCGTTACAATTACTTTAACAGACACTTTGGTGCAACCGGCCATTTTTTTTTATTGGAGCACGACATGGTGGTTAAGCAGACCTACATCCATGAATGGGGTCAATAAATAATTGTTCCTAAACAATATTGATCGCTCCCACTATGCCGGCTAAATGACGCGATTGCGAAATGGGGGGCGACAATGACGAATTGCTTTACGAGTATATTTTAATATACTCGCTGCCTTATCGTCAATTTAACTACCCATTTCCTAACCTTATTGGCGTGCGTTTGATTCGGTTGCATTATTTTTTCATACAAAGACTCTAAGGTACCGTTTCACTGCGTGTCTAATATTGATATCTAATACCAAAACCCTTTACGCTTTTGTCACCAATGCTGGGTAAGGTCTCGCGAAGCCGCTACATCACTCCTAACCATAAATGGAGGTGCGCTGAGGTTTGTTTCAAACCTTGTAGTTTTTACAATGCTGTATGGATTGTTGTCTTTTTTCTTATTCCTGATTCGTTATAAATATCTGTATTTTGATTATTATTTTTTGTGAAAGGACTAGTCTACAGGTATATAAAACAAAACAAAAATCGACATTCAATAAAATTATTTAGCGGTGGGCAGCGTTTGATTTACACATAAAATAAAAATATATACCTATATAATCAATAATATTTATTTTAGTAATTCGCGAAAATTATGCGCACTTTTTATTACCTCAAGGGTTAATAACAGAAGATGTACAAAATTTTTACCATGAAAATATTTTTTCCATGAAAAGAATAGCAGCCTAGCCAAACACTCACTTATCCCCATACTCGAATCCTCAAATTCACTTTTCATAAAAGAAATACCTGTCTCGTTCTAGCTTTCTTGATTTGACATTTTGTAGAAAAAGACAGAAGTTCCTTGCGTAAAAAGAGAAGTTGAGGCCATGACTTACATCTACCTAAAAAAAATAATTATAAAGTATTCTTAAAGGGCTTAATAAGTTTTTATGAATAAGTCCATAAGAATACATTACGGAGTATAAAGCCCTTATCGTTAAGTGTTTATTAAACTCTTATTTATTAATATTTGCCTACAAAGGGTAACGTAAAATAACATAACTTAAAGTAATTAAGAATATGCAGTATTTTCATAATACAAGTATACTACAAAGTCCATAACAATACTCCACGGGGATCTTGAAGAATAGTATAAAACATAATAAATGTTCTAAAAAACTAGACATTTATCTATCTGTTCTAAATCAAAATCCAGTTAAGTAGGCAGGTACTCTAAATTACACAGTCGAAGACTACGCTCTGAATGAATCGTTTTTTTTCCTTTTCAAAAAGTGTTGGTAAGCCATAATTGCAAAAAAAAACTACCTAATTCGTTTCAAAAATAAAAATAAAAAGCTCTCTCTAGCGTAAATCATCAAAACCTCGTACGTAGCAAAGACTTTTTTATTTTTTTCTTTCGTTTACTACTTTACAAAGTAGTGCGCGAACTTTTTCAATAGATGGCGCTCTGGGATAAAAACGCTAATAGATCATAATAGGTGGCGCCACTTCTGCATGTTCTAAACAAAAAAAGAACAATAACTTATCGTGATTCTTTTGTTAGATTGTTTGCTTGGTTGTTATATGTGTTTGATTAATTAATTAGTTTATACCGTGAAATTAATTTATTAATAAAATGGATCAAAAAGTGAAAAAGAAAACCTCTTTAAAATAGAAAGTACTGAATTATAATGTTAGAATTTCAAGCACCTATTAGTCACTTTTAAATAAAGCAAAGTCTAAATTAATAAACGTTTTCAGCTTTAAAATAACGTAACATACATTATATTTTATTGAAATATATTTTTGAATTAGATAGTAGATACTGAAAATATTTTACCAATTGCAATCCGATTTTTTACATTTTAATCTTTAATTATATTTTACCATTTAGTTCAGTTAATATTACAATAGTAAAAGTACGAGTATGTACCCATTTTTAAAGGTAGTATAGAACATAAATACATAAATCTATATGTTCGCCATAAGTCCGCTTTTATGCTCTAGTTTGTTACGCTATTGGCTAAAAGAATGATCTGAAAATCGTGGATTCGATTCCCACCCATGGAAAAATATTATTAGACTGAATATTTTTGCCATGGTCTGGGTATTTATTAAATATAATACTATGTATTACTAACTAACATTGTACCTGAAACACATAGTAAAAACCCATAGCTGGCAATTTGCGTGATTTTTTTAAGGCTAACATTTTTTTTTAACAAATTAATATGGTGTCTGAGCTAAATGCTCAACAGTGATAAAACCGATGGCATTTGAAAGCTTTTGAAACTAGCGTAAACATGGTGTTTTGGAGAATTTAAAAATATAATAATTACTTTAGGAGTTAATAGCATATTGTGTTTTTAGAAAAAAAGAAACGCGCTCGATTTCGACATAGCTGTCATAGTATAACAAATATTATATCCTAAAAGCAATCATATGTTTATAGGGTTTATCACTTTTGAGAAATTAGCCCAAAATTACTCATCGTCCTTTCTATAAAAAAAAAGGTTATTATAATATAATTATGACATAGCACCTCAATTACAATTAGGATTTTACGACATCATAATTAAGTACAATATAAAAAAATACGAAAAAAAAATCTTCTTTTGTTACATATTTTTGTAACATTTCATGTTTAATTATATTTATTTTAATTAATATTACCATGCTGGTTGATCTCACTGGTGATTCAAGAGCTGACAGTTATTTTAAGCAAAAGATCAGTATAGCCATACAACGAGGCAATGCCGCTAGCATTTTGGGCACAATGCCACAGGATAGACATTGTCTATCCTGTGGCATTGTGCCCAAAATGCTAGCGGAATATTTTATGTCTTAACTACCAAAAGGCAGTTGCAACATAAAATAATCCTTTGATTATAATTATTTTTCATATTACTATTTTTGTTTTTTTATTTGATATTATACTATATATATTTTTATATTATATATGACTCCAGTGACTCGGAACATAGTAAAACTTTGGAGACTTGATAATTAAGATTTTGGCAAATTTCTGAAATACCTGAAAATACGATAATAATTTTAAGTGTAGTGTGTATACGCCGGCTCGCTGCCATTGTATACATAATAATAAAAATGTGAATGTAAGTAAATGTAGGGGATATCAGAAATAAAAGAAATATAAATTATAAAAAACATTTATTAATTAAAAAATAATAAACATATTACTAAAAGCAATTAAATGAATTAATGATTTTTCATGCAACAAATCATTCATAACTGAAAAAATACCTGCTATATAATACCCACTTACATAAGTACCTCTTAATATTTAACCATACAATTCGTCATACAAAATCATACAATCGTGACCAGAGTTGGTGTTCGAATGAGGTAATACAGTATGGTAAGGTGAAAAAATGAAAGTTAGAAAGTTATACCTATTTACCATACATGTATGTGTGGCTGGCCATCTACTTAATATGCTTTGTGTTATAATATTATACTTTATGATTCACTTTTTGAACTAGGTCCAAAACACTTTAAGGAAAATTCAGTTTTTGATGATTGCGTTTAGTTCTGCTTGAATTTTTTATTCTTAATATTATATGAATTATTTATAATGCCTACTAATAATTACAAAATAAAGTATTTGGTTTTTTATACTTTTATTGTTACAAAGATTTCATTTCATATGAACGACTTCAACGCGTTTTTTTTTTATTTTACGCAGCTTAAGCCCAAATTGTTCGTCATAGTAATTTTTTTTTGTTGATTAATATAAATTGTGAGCATTTTACTAATATAGGTACTATAAATGTTTTGCTCTAAAGTAAATTAACGCATAGTAAAAGTTAATATCACTCCTTTTTTGCTTAATGGTTTCTTGAATAGATTTTTACTTTAACGGGTGATAAAGTCACTACCCCGCTTTCAGTAACTGAAGCTAAGTAGGTATATTTTTTTCTTTCTTAAAAAACATAAATAAGGCAAACACACTTTTATTTTTTTTGTAATTATATTAAAGAAAAAAATATATAATTATTATTTATTCTATATATTGTATCTACGTCCGTTCCCGTCAGTCTGCCAACTAATACTATAAAAACTATTTGTAAAGAAAACGTAATTAAATAAATACATAAATATTGTAAAATATATACTATATTTCTATAACATCTAAATATAAGACACTTTTATTCAAGACTTTAATTAATTAGGCTAATAATTGAAACAAAAACTAATTTTAAATTATAGTTTATGGGTAAAATTTGTTAAATAAATATTGTGTTATAAAAATATTTTTGTACGTCTAAATATTATGAGATAGATCCAAAACTATTAATTCAATGTAGAATTATTTTAATTTTAATAAACTATTTACCAACGGCACATTTTAATTGTATTACACCTAAAAACCTTGTTATATATTTAAATAAGCGTAGGCACATATTAATTTTGTATATATTCCAACAACACTTGTGCGTATACACACACTTATACGCTATACACACCTGAGTTGTTATAATGTCAATGTAATTACACAGTTAGCGACTTAAATTTATTTATTATTTTAGCATTATAAAAATAAGTATAAGTAAATACGATCACGGTCTCAGGGTACCCAGCGGATGGATTAACCCGTCCTCATTTTGCCGATGGTATTCGGAGGCAATACCTAACAAGTGGCGAACTTGTTGCGGTGTTTATGATGGTATAGCCTCGTTGTATAAAACGGTCACCCTTCCCAGGTCCGGCCCTATGTCATTTGCTTAACCTTGTTATCAGTTGCGCGGTGACTTAACCACTAGGCTGGGGACTGCTTTTTTATACTTGTGTTAGGCAATTAAATTAGTTTTAGACAATTATAGATTATTTTTTTCTCTTTATTAATTAATAATAATTATTAATATGAAGGAAATTATATACCTACAAATATCTAGACAATTAAAAAATAAATGTTAATTTGTTTGAAAACACCACTTTACGTTAATTTCCGACGCTCCCAATTTCTCTACATCCACTTGTAAAACTGTTTATAGAAAGGTTATTAAGTATATTCAAACACCGTTAAAAATATGTTTTTAATGTGATATAATTAGTGGGAATCGAACCCACTTTTAACAAATTAAACGACGACCCTTCATAAAATAAGTCAAAGGCCTGTGTTATGTTATACTATAACTTATGACATCTAAATTAATACCGAACTAAAAAAACCGTAGCAATATAATTATCTCATAGTATGAACGTACAGCAAAGTGAAATGCACCGACACTGACCGACATTCCAGGGTTCGATGGCCGACTTTCTATCTTATCGATGAGCGGCCGCCATCTTGGATTCGTGACCGCACCAGGATGTGAATGAATGAATGGATGATATAACAGTGTTATGAGGATGTCGTCATTTCATTCGGTCTGTACTATTGTTAGTGCTTTTTCGCTTTTTTGCATGCACGTGTTTGGACTTAGAGCTTATTCTTGTATGTTATTGCGCATGCGTATTGTATATTTTTTATAAAGTTTTACTTACTAAAACTTAAAGGTTTACTTGCATAATATCCTTTTTAAGTAATAATAATTTAGCGTGCATGCTTAAGAAGAGTTATGTATGGTTGTAAGAGAGACAAATGATATGTAATATGAAGAAAGAGAGGGACAAGTGATATCCAATGGTCTCTGTTCGTAAAGTGTACGATTTACTATGTTATTAAAAAAAAAAGTAAAATCACATTGATACAAGTAGTTTCAAATATATTTAGGATCGTTGGTGTCAGAGTAATATATTTCAGAAACCATCTTTGAGATATTTAGCAATTTTATTAACATGAGCGCGGCATTATCTCACATCTACCTCATGGAAAGCTGTATGTATGGATGTTCAAGAATTACAAGTTATTCAAATAGTGGTTTCATCTATCATTATGGGTTAAGATTTTTATACTCACCTTTGTTTAAATGGCTCATGGATAATTAGTAACAAAAAAACTCGCATTGATAACATTCAGACATACTTTTTTCAATGGGACTATGTACACTAGCTGATACGCACAACTTCGTCTGCGTAACTTTAACCGTTTACACAGCGTACTCTCGCAAAAGGAATATATTTTCCCCTTTCTGCAACATTTATTATAGCCTTCCTACATAAATGGGCTATCCAACACTTTTTTTTAATTTGAACCAGTAGTTCCTGAGATTAGCGTGTTCAACCAAACAAACAAACTCTTCAGCTTTATAATATTAGTATAGATTGTACTAAATTCATATATATATTTTATAGTATAAAGAAAAGTATAAGCAAAGGGGTTCGATTCCCACTCATGGCAAAATAAAAGAAAGAATTCCTACAGTGTATCATGATCTCGTCACTGCGTATCAGTTGCGCAGTGACTTAACCACTAGGATGGGGCTACTTTTCACACAAGGCTAAGCAGATGACCGCTTTATACAACGAGACTACCATCATAAACACCGCAATAAGCTTGCCACTTGTTAATTGTTGCCTTCGATTAACATCAGCGAATTGAGGATAGGTAAATCCCTCCGCTGGTTACGCTGAGGCCGTTTAAACGGTTTTCGGTAGCCAAAAAGGCACCCGCAAATGGTATTTATTTATTTATGTTTCTGGTACACAGTAGGTACAAGCTGGTTTGTGAAAAAAAAGGTGAGGTATTTTCGCAACCGGCAGGATGTAGGTGTGAGTCCGCGTAACCATTCGTTCGCACACAGAACATCACTTTCACAACTTTCGAGTCGGTGTTGCCACATCCAAAAACCACTTTCGCTACGACTTGGGTCCGCAAAAAACGCAAACAGCCATATCCGGTTGATATCTGGGAAGGTTGTACGCCTGTGTCTCCAATCACTTTTTTTATGAAAATAAAATGTCATGAGATTTTTTAAGGAGATTCTATACTTACAGGTGTAATAGAAAATCTGTCCTATTATTTTTAAGGAGATTCTATACTTACAGGTGTAATAGAAAATCTGTCCTATTATTTTTAAGAAGATTCTATACTTACAGGTGTAATAGAAAATCTGTCCTATTATTTTTAAGGAGATTCTATACTTACAGGTGTAATAGAAAATCTGTCCTATTATTTTTAAGGAGATTCTATACTTACAGGTGTAATAGAAAATCTGTCCTATTATTTTTAAGGATATTCTATACTTACAGTTGTAATAGAAAATCTGTCCTATTATTTTTAAGGAGATTCTATACTTACAGGTGTAATAGAAAATCTGTCCTATTATTTTTAAGGATATTCTATACTTACAGGTGTAATAAAAAATCTGTCCTATTATTTTTAAGGATATTCTATACTTACAGGTGTAATAGAAAATCTGTCCTATTATTTTTAAGGATATTCTATACTTACAGGTGTAATAGAAAATCTGTCCTATTATTTTTAAGGATATTCTATACTTACAGGTGTAATAGAAAATCTGTCCTACTATTTTTAGTTACAAAAAATGCGATAAATGTTATAAATAAATAAAATATTTTAATAGGAAATTTAATTTTAAGGCACACGAGTATTTATTTTTCACTTATTTACTAGTCTTCTATAACTAATTTTATTTTTATTTATTTCTTAATAATATTAGGGATTAGAGTTTGGATATTATTACAAGTACCTATATGTTTTTAGTTTAATAAGTACTTAATATATTTTTTTTAGACAAACAATTTAATAAAATAGTTTATATTTTCATAAGTTTTTATATTTCAGCATATGTTACCCTATTAGAAATACTTATATATTAAAAAGGTGTAAAAAAGAAACACTATGTAAACATGACTTTTATTATAGGAGAAATATATAGTGAAGATATACAGAAACAAGTAGGTATAATTAAATTTTAAAAGTATTATGAATAAACCTGCTACTATTTTCTTTACTGTTATTAAAACAGCATATATATTTTTAATTCAATTTTATATTTATATGGCTTCTAGCTTTTCGCGAAATTTGCCAGTGTCTATTATAGTCGTGAAATTTGCCAGTGTCTATTATAGTCGTGAAATCTGCCAGTGTCTATTATAGTCGTGAATTTTGCCAGTGTCTATTATAGTCGTAAAATTTGCCAGTGTCTATTATAGTCGTGAAATTTGCCAGTGTCTATTATAGTCGTGAATTTTGCCAGTGTCTGTTATAGTCGTGAAAGGCACTAACACTAAGGAGCAGAAAAATAATTATATTGACTTTAACTTATTAGTCTTTAAGTTTAGAATAATATTGTTAATCAAATAAGGGAGAACAAAAAGCATATACTTTTACTATTATTAATTTAACCAATTATTATATATATTTTAATACAAGTATGCTTTCTATGCGCTTAGATGAAAGACCACCTCAAGTGCCCAGGCAGAGGGGTTTTGAAACCACCTAGTCGTCGCCGATCGTATTCTAAATCTACACAGAACAAGAGGCGAGCTCATCGCTTTGTTTACAGACTAATGGGCCTTATTCACAAATACTTATTGAGTCCTTGAAGAACACTTTAGTTAAAATAGGTTTTGTCTCTTTTAGGCATTTTTATTTTTGTTGCTAAAAAAAGTGTTCTTTGAGCCCCAATAAGTTTTTATGAACACCGGTGTAAATCTACACAGAACAAATGGCGAAATCATCGCGTTGTCTAAAATAATATATGCGCGTAATTATTAAGTAGGTAAGCTAGCGTGCTTGTGCTTTTTGGAATTTACCTATTTATGTCAAATAATATAAGATTACAATATACGTGGTGGCCGAGTTGGTTAGACCTTGGAGTTAAAAACACTTAGGTCCCGGTGTTTACCAATGAGTTTTTAATTAAAAAAAAATATGTACATTTGTTTGACAACACCACTATAGTGCTTCGGAGAGCACGTTAAGCTGTCGGTCCCGGTTTCACTATACCAACTTGTGAAACTGTCTATAGATAGGTTACATCGCGACGAGCTCGGTGAAGACTCATCATCATACCATCGGTTACGACGAGGTGGGATTAAAACCCCTCAAACTCTGCTGGATTCCCTGGGGCCGTCTAGGCGGCCTCGGGCGCCGTAAGGCACCCGTGATGATATGTATAATAGATACTGAATAACAAAAGGTAATAAGTGCCTCAAAACTTTTACTTGAGTGGGCGTCTAACCATCGCCGAAAACAAATACTATAAAATAAAATTTACTTAGCCACCTGTTCTTACTGTCTTACTACATACCATAATCATTCAACAAAAAAGCCTATCTCACACAAACCTGAAAGTAGAATTTCAACTTAAATTCCTCCAGTTAAGGTTGTATTTCATTTGGAGTTAAACGGTGGAGTTATGTAGGTTTATTAAAAGGTTTAACGGGGCCAATACATCCGCTCTCGGATTGGGAAAGTTGGAGAAAGCTTTAAGTCGTTTTATACCAAATTCCACGGCCGGTGAAACATTTTTTTTTTGTTTTGAAACACACGTGAGAATTCCTAAGAATGTACATGTTTCAGTATATTTCCTTCTTGTTATTTAAGTATATTATATAGGTACTGTATAAATACATTTAGTTTGTTCGGTTACAGTACTAATAATTAAAACAGCTTTTATTTCTGACAGTAGATCACAATTATAATAATAAATAAATTATTAATAATAATATGTAGGACAATTTACACATATCGCTCTGGTCACCAACTAAGATCTAGGCTTGTACTATGTGTACTAGAAGCAACGATATAATACATATAATATTTTATAAACACCCAGACCATGACAAACTGTACAGAAAAAGCGTACTAGTTTTTTTTTGCCAGGGAATCGAACCCACGACCTCCACGGGTACCTTTTTGGCTCCCGAGAACTGTTTAATCACACCCTGAGGGTACCTAGCGGAGGGGTTATCCCTTCCTCATTTAGCTGATAGATTACAATAGTTAAGTATATGATATTTAGAAGTATTTCTCTTGACCCTAACTTGATCCCTTACTCCCAGGTGTCTGTCGAGAAAAGCCTCCTCTAACGCTTTCCAACACCTTCTATTCAGCTTTTCTCCACCATAGATTTCCAGCTACCTTTTTAATATCTTCATCCCACCTTATTTTTGTCTTCTTCTACTTCTCTTTCCATCTCTCGGTTACCATTCCGTTACTTTCTTGGTCCATTTATCTATTCTGTCTCTTAACGTGACCTGTCCATCTTCATTTCTTTTTTTTACTGCTAGTTTGACCATCTAGGTGTGACAGGACTAGTGGGTACGATTCCCACTCATTGCAAAAAAAACCATTTTCTCTACAGTTTGTCATGATCTGGGTGTTTATATTTATAATATATATTATATACCGTTGCTTCTAGTACACATAGTACAAGCCTAGAGCTTAGTTTGTGACCAGAGCAATATGTGTAAATTGTCCTACATAATATTATTATTATTATTAATTACGTCAGCTACTCCATTAATTAGGTACGTTTTCTCTCTTTTCGATTTTCATTCCTCACGCGATCTATTAGTTGGTTGTGTTAGGGATAGTTAATTAACAGATGTAAACATATGGTGGTGCAATTTACAGATTTAATTGGATTTAGAAATAGGAATTGAAAATATAAGAATCATATTATAGACAACTTGGACTGCATTTGGATAATTCTTCTACTTACTATGTACAAAGTAATATCTAAATCTAAAACAAAAGAAGATAGAAAAATACACTAAAATTTATATATCAAGGTTATTTTCACATGATAAGCAGACCTACTAAATCTATATATAGGTCGATCAAAACATTGTTGAAATGAAATGAAAAATGAAATGAAATGAAAAATGAAATGAATTGAAAAATGAAATGAAATTATTTATTTTCTTTAACAGATTAAACATTTACAAAAAAAAAAAAAGGGGAAATTTCACCTATTAAGTATAAGGATACTTGAGTTCCTCCCTTTCGTAACTAGAGAAAATAATATATAATTGGTACAGTAAGTATTGTTGTTTAACAACATATATTTAATGTCTTTAACAGCCAGTGTATATATAGTATTTAGGGTGCAATATGTATCTAAATAATTTTGTCCAATCGGACCTTGGGGCGATTTTTTTTTAACGCACTTAATAGCTATATATGTATTTATCAGCCAATATAATGTTATATGAAAGACATATAATAAGTTTTTCATATTCCATAAACGCATTTAATTTTATTGCGTAAGTAATAAAACCGTACCTACTAAATAATAATAAAAATAAAGTAATTAATAAATAATAAATTAAATAATGCTTTTAAATTTTTAACAAGCAATACATTTTATTATATAACTTTTTAGCGAAGTAAATGACACAAAAGATACTAAGATTTGATGAATATTGCGAAACTGAAATACATCAAAATAAGTAAAAAAAAACTATATAAAAGAAAGTAAAAAAATATTTAAGTGAAAGTATACACTCACACAAATAAAAACATGCAAGTGTTGTAGTAGAGAAAGTTTACCACACCTGTAGACTAAAGAAATCTATTGGAGTAGCTACTCATTTTATTATTATTTAAAAACCTATGAATTATACTTAAGATAATCTTAAAAGTACCTAAATATAATTTTATTAAGTATATAAATAGTTATCTTCACGACAGGTACCTTACTGGGTAGGTAGAGTCAACCGATTAACACTTGCTATCTCTGAATACTCCATTTGCCCCGTCCACTGCCAAAATCGGCATATAATAAATATGTTTCATTATATATTATACGAGTACATTATATATTTACTACTTTAAAAAAAAAATATAATATGCAAATGCTTGCAATGGTGTTTAATTTTATTTCAAATATGTTAAAGATTAATATATTTTATTAAATATGTAAAGATTAATATATTTTATTAAATATGTAAAGATTAATATATTTTATATTATAAATTTGGTCAGATTAAATTATTTATACACATTTTTTTTTAATATTTCCGTTAGAACGTTACCGTTATAGGCGTTAACTGTTTTATTATTACAAGACAATATTATTTAATATAAACGGCACGACTTACTTATAATAAAATACATATATACAGGGTGAATTTGAAAGGATGTACTTTGGGCTAATATCAGGTTCTGCTAATCAAATCGAACAACTTCTCCCATGGAACCATGTGTCGCAAATAAAAAAAAATTTTGGCTTCCCCGTACAATTTAGTAATTTTAATATTACTAGTTTGTATGGAGAAGGCAATATTTTTTTTCATTTGCGACACATGGTTCCATGGGAAAAGTTGTTCGATTTGAAACCTATAGTAGAGCCTCTGGTTCGATTCCCGGTGTGTACCAATGAGTTTTTATTTAAAAAATGTATATACATTTGTTTGACAACACCACTATAGTGCCTCGGAAAGCACGTTAAGCTGTCGGTCCCGGTTTTACTATACCTACTTGTAAAACTTTTTATAGATGGATTATTGAGTCTACTCAGTGTAGACTCATACCATCGGCTACGACGAGGTGGGATTAAAAACCCCTCCGCTGTACCCTGAGGCCGTCTAGGCGGACCCGTAATTATATGTATGTAATTTTTATAATAATTGTATTACAGTTATGTATCTAAAATAAGTAATTGTTAGAATAGTTTCTCTACGCCATTCTCTGTTGTTTAAATTAAAATGTAAGTGTGTGCAAATGAAAGGCGTATACATATACGAGTGTATACACACGTTCTTGTATATGTGTGTATAATTATGTTGTGTACTTTTTGTAGGTGGCTACTTATAAAAGTGTATTTCTTGCCATAGCACACTTCTACAATATGCTTTGATGAAGTATTGCTGTTATAGATTTAATTTTATTATGTATGTTTTTTTAAGTATAGAGATATCTGATATATAATATTATATATGTTTCTGCTACATATACAAAAATATATTGAAATATTATTTTCTATAAATTCTTGTCTTCGTAAAAAAATAAAACATTTAAAATTATGCTATATCAATAAGTATGGCTGCCAGATATTACATATTATAAGAGTTATAAATTTAATTAATTATTAATAAAGCATAAATATTAATTTTAATTATTATTAAATGTAATTATGATTTTAATACTAATGATTTATTATTGTTATATTATTTAAATAAATAATTACTTAGCTAATTAAATTTATATATTAGTTGTAAGATATAAATTAAAAATAATTATTTATTTAATTATAATTGTAAGTGGAATTATATGAAAATAATAATTTTATTGGATTCTTATAATAATAAAATATTTATACGTTAAAATATTTATTTTTATGATATTTGAAACATATAAAGTATAGTTATCAAAGAAATTATAGTCGACTATACATTTTAGTAGGTAGTAATTTTTTCGCTTACTTTAAGTATATATATATGTGTGTGTTTTTATTACCCCTGTTTATTAAATAATATAATAGGTCTGTCTTGCCACCCGCAGTTTAATTTAAAATAAATAGGATGATTATTTTGTTTCCGTTTAGCATTCTTTCTGACTTTCATCTAAGGAATAGAGCGTGATATTGAAATAGCATATAGAAAAATCTTCCTCAAGAATTAAGCTAATTTGAAAAAGGTAGTTTCAGAGATAAGCGAGTTCAAATATGACCCTCCGTAGTCTAGTAGTTTCGCCATTGGCGCTGTATGAGGTTGTGCGTTCGATTTCCACTCATGGCAAATAGTACAGTAGTTTATCTTACAGTTTGCCACGTCTGAAACGCAGGGCAAAATAATTTATTTATTTATCTGTACCTTACTTTATTGGTTTCAAGGCATGTGACTTTGTATCTACCTGATGATAAGCAGTCGTATCAAGTCATGAATGGGGTCGATCAATACCTACATTGTTGTTTAACAACATCGATCACTCCCACTATGCCACTATGGTTTTTTACAAATTAATTCCCTGGTAGAGTTTATGCAATCGTTTTAAATCTAAAAAGGCCTAGTTAACACATTAGAAACGTTAGGTTCTACCAATAGGAAAGGTTTATTGAGAGAGACAATGTTCTTAGCTCTCATGGATTTTCCGTGCTGGAATTCCTCTTGCACCAACTTCCACTGTATAAATATGTTTTAAAAGGTTTTAGTACTGAGTCTACTGAGGTTTGCTATCGTCTTTATTATACCCACCAGAGGCCCCATGGGTTTGCGCATTGTAGCAACGTAACGTATTTGTATACGTATACGTGAGCAACAACAAATAGGGCCGCTTTATTTTTGGTAACAGGATTGAATAAGTAAGTTGTTGCTCACGTATACGTATACAAATACGTTACGTTGCTACAATGCGCAAACCCATGGTAGAGCCTCCGGTAGGTTTCTCACGTATTACGTATATATGAATAGGTATTTATTATTATAGGCTCAGTTTTTTAAGTCATTTTTTTGGTTTGTTATCATAATAATATTAATACCTATCTAGGACAATTTACACATTTTGTTTTAGTTAAAAACTAAGCTCTAGGCTTGTACTATGTGTACCAGAAACCGCCATATGATATATTTTTTTTAAACACCTTGACAAACTGTATATAAAAAGTACTAATATTTTTTTGCCGAGAGAGAAATCGAATTTACGACGTCTGGATACAACGCCAAAGGCGCAACCACTAGTCTACGAAGGCGGGCAAATAAATTAATTGTTTAAAAAAATTTTTAATTAAAACGTTTAATTTATGAAAAAGGTAAAATGATAATTAAATAGGTACCTACCTAAATAAAATACTTATTATTTTAAGCACCCCTAGGTACATATTTATTTGCTTTAATATTATATTAAAGTGGAGCGTTCCCCAGTTCATCGCCTTTTGTACTTACCCCTTTTTTATCTTAATAGATACAAAATATAAAATTCCACCTAGCGGATTTTTTTGTCATCTCTAGTACAATTTAATTTCGATAGATGTCGTTAATGTTGTTAAAACACGTGAGAATCTAAGTGAAAGCAATTTAGTAACCTAATGTAGGTATTATGACCATAATTATGATAATTTGGATTTGGTCCCAACGCCAAACTGTCATTTAGGCGGAAGGCTCTGGCTACTTTGCTAGGACCAACCAGTCTCGTTCAAGTATACTAATCATGTTTCGGTTTTAGTTTGTGGGTTCACCGGTTTTCAAAAGACTACTGCATCAATTTCTTATCAAGGTTGTGGTCTTCTTTCAGGATTGCGGTTACTAAACGAACAGCTGATTAGACGATAAAACAGCGAGAATATTAAAATAGACTCGTGTTGAAAACTCGGCTATTTCGCCGCCCATTTCGTAACCGCATAATTTAGACGTATTTAGCGATTAATACTGTTAAAAATCAATGTATTGATCGTCCCTATTCATGTAGTTTATAAGTATTCTTAGCATCAGGTAGAAACAAAGTAACATGTTGCATTCCATACATACATACATACATATCATAACGGGTGCCTTATGGCGCCCGAGATCGCCTAAAGGCCCCAGGGTACCCAGCAGAGGAGTTTTAATCGCACCTCGTCGTAGCCGATGGTATGAGTCTACACCGAGCAAGTGGCTAGCTCGTCGCGATGTTTTGAATAGACTCAATAACCCATCTATAAACAGTATCACAGGTTGTTATAGTGAAACCGGGACCGACAGCTTAACGTGCTCCCTGAGGCAATATAGTGATGTTGTCAAACAAATGTACATAATTAAAAAAAAAATTAAAACTCATAGGTAGGTCTCACTCACACACCGGGATTCGAACCAGGGACCTTAAGTGTTTTTAAGTCCAAGGTCTAACCAACTCGGCCACCACGTATTTAACGTATTTATGTTGTATACCAAAAATAAAAAATATGTCAATTTCAAACTAAGTTCTAGGCTTGTATTATGTGTACCAGAAACAATAATATAATACATATTATTATTATATTTTAATAACAACCAGAACATGACAAACTGTAGGTACAGAAAACGTACATTTTTTTTTTGCTATGGGTGGAAATAGAACCCACGACCTCCGGATACAACGCCAAAGGCGCAACTAGTAGTTAACGATGCGACCATCTATCTATAATATATAATAAATTATGAATCGGATAATTATATTATTAAGTAAATCGTAAATATAATAGTAAATCGAATCGAAATTGGAGAATTGGGTAGCCCTTAGAAAAAGTTTTCATTACCCGAATTCGTTTTTTTTTCTAGCGACAACACAGCTATATCAAAATAATAACAAAAAACGAGAAAGGAATGGGATACTAAGGAAAGCAAAAATAAAATACATGATTTTTAATAAATTTATATTAAATATAATTTAATTTTGTACTACTTAATATTTAAAAATACAGTCTTCATTTTTATTTAAAACTTAATTAAAATTTATGACACAAAAACCCGTAAACAGTTTTTGAAAAAATACAAACATATTTTTTTTATTTTTTGTTTTGTTTAATAACTTCTCGAACCCTGTATATACCAGCGTGCTTTTTAAATGTACAAATAAAAATCTATTAATTTAAACTATATTAATTTTAAAATAAATTAGCACCAAAAATTCAGCAATAAATAATTTAAGTAGACAACTTATGTAATTAAGAATTAAAGCTTAGATATTTTTTTACTAATAAATAAATATTAATTTTAAATACAAGTCGAGTATTTCTCTAGTTTAAAAATTCTAATTACTGATAATATAATAGAGGCTTAAATAATATTTTTATAACAATACGAGTAATATTTTTATTGTATATTTCCTAGTATTCATATATTTTTTAAATTATTTTTTCATTGAAAATAAGTTTTTTTAATAAATATATTCTTTTTTTAAAAAAAGAGTTTAATACTGTGTTTTTATTTCGTAATATTAAAAAAACATTCTCACTGCGAATATAAAAAAAAAACGGTCGTAATTTAACAAATTTAGGGAATATAAAAAAAACTTGATACTAAATAATTTTCATTTTTTTCCAAAAACCTAAAAACTTCAAAAAAAAATCTATGTAGGATATTATAATAGTCTAAAAAAGGCTTATCAAAACTAAGCACTCAATAGATTTCTGTAAAACTTAAGGTTAAAGTTCAGCTAAAAATAATATCTCGCAGTGAGAATGCATTAAACATGAGATCAAATGCTATTTCGTTCTTAGTTAGGTATTTGCGATTTATAAGCGAGATCGTTTCCATCTTGAGCTGATCTTGCAGCAGCATATGGATAGTTATTGTTTAATCCAGCAGCATTAGCTGTAGGAGCATTCCACTGAGGAGGGGGCTGGGATTGCCATTGGTTAATCTGTGAAAGGCAAGGTTTTATTATGATCAGTTATACATACATATCATCACGGGTGCCTTACGGCGCCTGAGACCGACTAGACGGCCCCAGGGATGGGTTTTTAATCCCACCTCATCGTAGCCGATGGTATGAGTCTACACCGAACAAGTAGCTAGCCAGGGACCTAAGTGTTTTTAAGTCCAATGTCTAACCAACTCGGTCACCACGTATATCATCAGTTATCTTAGTCTTTAAACACCTTAACAAATCCAAGAACGTTCTTTTAAAGAAAATGGCATATAATCTGCACTTTGTCAGGGCGGTTTAACGAGATCTTTTGTCTGTACTGAAGATCTCGTAAAGCAGAAGGATTTGTCAGGCTACCGACTTACCATCTAAATAGACTTTGATAGGACCAGAAGTGAAACGGTATGATAAATAACTACAATCATTAACATATTCTTAATTGGGCTATCATCCCATTATACTGATGAACGTAAGACCAGGGAAATTCTCAAATACGGCTATAATTTACTACGGTGCACCCTGAAAACCAGCGCGTGGTCAAGTCACCATTAAATGATATTGTGTTTTTTAAGTTCTTTTTTATGTGGGTTCTATTTTATAAATTAGCATTAGTTTTTATATTGTTTATTTTATTGAATAAATATTTTTTGCAGAAGTTGCAGAGTAACGAACTGTCATCTAAAGAGTACTTGGAAGATGACGAAGTAATTTTTTCCAACAAAAGTGATTTAGCTCTGGGAGAAGCCTAAATTCAGCACTGGACGGTAACAGGCTGAGACTAATTATATTAAAAATTTTGATCATAGAGTGTAGGCCATTTCGCAAAAATCACTGTTCTGCTTTTAGCTGGGACTTCTATTCGCTTTTTATCTGATCTCTACATATGTTTTACATTCTTACCTTCCCACTAATGCTGTCCAAACCTCCTCCGCGCAAAAGTTTCTGAAGACCAAGGGAAGCAGCTACTAAGAACGCAAGCTTGGCCACGACTAAAGCCTTGGTTACCAGGAGAGTAAGGCCACCGAAGAGTATTCCAAGAACAGCAACAACTTTAACTCCTAATCCCGCGAGGAGTGGAGAGTATTTTTTGACTTTTCCACGAGCTGTAAATAAAGAAGTTATTATAGAAGTTTCATAGTTTTAATGGTTGATAACGGCGTTTCTTACTTCTAGGGTGTTCTCGCTAACTCTACTTAACTGGCCGCTAATTTAAAAGGCAGATTTGGTGCCAGATGTACTTGAAAATCTTTGGTTCCAATTCTATTAATACCAAAGGTAAAATTATTAAGTAAAGTAGTAATTAAAGCTTTAAGTAAAAACGCCGTGATGAGCTTCTACTTCTTTTAATTTCATATAAGGCGAGGTGGTTAAATCCTTCTGATGGTCACTCTGGAATATTCATGAGGTTCTCGTGAGAATTTCTATATTATATTTATTCATCTTCACGCTAAGTCCTTTGAACTTCAAAGACCAGCGAAGGACCTTCATCTTCAACATATTATTTTTTTATCAGTCATACTCATATTCTGGTCTTTATTTTTTATGAAGCAAATGCGGATCTATATCCATCTGATGGTAAGTGGCAATGTTCTAAACCAAGGAGTAGATAATAATAATAATATGTGTTACTACAGTTGGTTGAGTCCACAATGTATGCTTGAGATATTTATAGGTACTTAATTTTACGCAATTATCTTTTATTTATTTATTAAACTTTATTGCATAATACAAAGGCGGACTTAATGCCGTTGGGCATTATCTGACAGTCAAACCTTCGGGACATTAGAACATTAAGTTTAGGTAGTGTAATACCGTAATTATATAGGAATTTTAAAAACAAGTTTGATTGTTTTTAATTATCTAACTTATTTTTTTATAATTTTTTTTTTATCATATATTTATCACGAGTTTCTTAAAAAAATTCAAAAATTATTTCTTTCATGTAAATCTTTGCAGATATTTATGAATAGTCCAAAAAGTTTTAACAATAAGGTCTAGAGTGCGTTTGGTTAGACTGCTATACCTATGTATAGGTATTATATGTATATATATATATATTATATATCCATTAAAGATTAATTAATAAAACGTATCATTAAATGGAAAAATAATAACTACCCAACCGAACGCACTCTACATAACCAACTAGTGTAAGACTAAGTGGTTAGCTGATTCCATTGACCATCCGATTATCATCTGCCATACAAGGGGGCCACCGAGGCGATCAACCTCACCAAGCATATCCACGCCTTAAATATTAATTCTAATATTAAATTATTATCATTATATTGGCTATAGATATTTTTATGGCACACAACACCACCATCAGACAGCGGAAGGGGTCTTCAACGTGGCAATGGCATATAAACCTATAAAAGTGGTGAGTTCATGGCGACTATATCTGTAAGAACACTTACAGATATAGTAAAATAAAATAAATACCTATAGGTAGTAGGATATAAATTAAATGTATCATCACGGGTGCCTTACGGCGCCCGAGACCGCCTAGACGGCCCCAGGGTACCCAGCGGAGGGGTTTTAATCCCACCTCGTCGTAGCCGATGGTATGAGTCTACACCGAACAAGTGGCTAGCTCGTCGCGATGTTTTAAATAGACCCAATAACCCATCTATAAACAGTTTCACAAGTTGGTATAGTGAAACCGCGACCGACAGCTTAACGTGCTCTCCGAGGCACTATAGTAGTGTTGTCAAACAAATGTACATAAATTCTTAAATTAAAAACTCATTGGTACACACTGGGATTCGAACCAGGGACCTAAGTGTTTTTAAGTCCAAGGTCTAACCAACTAGGCCACCACGTATATTTATATATAAATTAAATAATACCAAAATATGTAATATTATGCTACTGTGAATTAAAAAAAAAATATATATAAAAAAAACAACTTTCTAAACCAGATATTTCTGAACAAACCGACAAATGAAGGTTTTTGTTATTATGATTCCTTAGAAAGTACCAGGAGAGCATATAACCCACGGAGTCTCGTCTAACCTTGACCGTGGTAAGTGGGCCGGTGACCGCACGCGGTTACGTACATCTTCGTAACCGGTAAACGACCTCACTTTTACAACTTACGCTTGTCCGTGTAAGCCGAGCCGATGCTGTGCCGCTATTCTCAGTTTTTTTTTTGAAGTAGTAGTAGGTACCTATTATATCGAGCCCTAATAGCCAGATTATATTATATGATGATATTATAATAATAATATGTAGGAACATTTACATATATTGCTCGCTTTGGTCACAAACTAAGCTCTAGACTTGTACTATGTGTAACAGAAGCAACGATGTAATACATATTAACACCCAGACCATGACAAACTGTACAGAAAAATCGTACTATTTTATTTTTATTTGTTTTACCAATCGAACCCACGACCTCCGGATACAACGCCAAAGGCGCAACCACTAGTCTACGGAGGCTATCAATATATATATATATATATATATGTATTTTTTAATGATAAATGGAAGTTTTGGCAGTAACGATACTTTTACCGTCACATATTTCGACTTCAACAGGCTGTAACGTCCGTTGTACTTACAACAAAAGTTTCGCTGAAATAAAAAAACGTAAGCTACTCTTTTATAAAAAAAAAAACATCATGGGTGCCTTTTTGGCTCACGAAAACCGTATTTATACGGGCTCAGGGTACCCATCGGAGAGATTAACCCGTCCTCATTTCGACGATGGTATTCGGAGGCAACACCTAACTAGTAGCGAGCTTGTTGCGGTGTTTATGATTCTAAAGCTTCGTTGTATAAAGCGGGCACCCATCCCAGGTCCGGCCTTGTTGTCATCTCCTTAACCTTGTTAGCGCAGTGACTTAACCACAAGGCTGGGGCCGCTTTTTTCTCTTATATGATAGTTTCAATATTTTTACAATCATAATATAGTATCATCACTAGTGCCTTAGTGCGCCCAAAACCGCCTAGACGGCCTCTGGGTATACGGCGTTTTATTTCTACCTCGTCGTAACCGGTAGTATTTTGAACCTGCACCGAACAAGTCGTCAGCTCGTCGTGGTGTTTGGATAGACTAAATAACCCATTTAAAAACAGTAGCTCTGCCACAAGTTTTTGCAAACAGTTTCTACTATAGTCGATAGTAACTATAGATGATCAACCAATAGGATCGCTTACTTTTCAAATAAACCTCTCTTATTTGTTAATCTATACTAATATTATAGAGCTGAAGAGTTTTTTTGTTTGTTTGTTTGGTTGAACGCGCTAATCTCAGGAACTACTGGTTCGCATTGAAAAGTTATTTTAGTGTTGGATTGAATTTATTGAGGAAGGCTATAGGCTACATAACATCACGCTACGACCAATAGGAGCGGGATAACAATGAAAAATGTTGCAAAATCGGGGAAAAAAAACCTTTTCTGAGCGTACGCTGCGTAAACGCAGACGAAGTTGCGGGTATTAGCTAGCCCCTTACAAAAGTAGAAGCACATACCTTCTTCAAATGTTCTGGCAGCTTCACGAAGTTCTCCTGGCTCAAACTTTACATTTAGCCTTTCTTCTCCAGAAGCATCCCTGAAAAAAAAAATACAATGTCATTTACTTTCTAAATAAAAAAAATATTTTTTATTTTTTTATTTTATTGGAGTACCATTCTACACATACTTGTATAAGGACACTTTAGTTATAGAAGGTTTCATTGAAAGTTTTTTTTTTTTAGAAACAAAAAATATAACTGCACAAGATAATAACTAAAGTGTTCTTCAAGGACTCAATAAGTTTTTATGAATACCAGTTTGTGGGTTCACCGGTATTCTGGAGACTACTGCATCGGTTTATTGTCAAGGTCTCCTTTCATGGTGCGGTTACGAAACAAGCGACTGATTTGGCGATTAAGCAGCAAGGATATTAAAATAAACTCGTAATGCAAATACTCGTATGACCGATCATTGTTAAACAACAATGATCGACCCCAAAGTCACATACCGTGCTTCATAAAAAAAAAACTTTCTTAATAAAAAAACTTGTTTACAATTTTTTTTTATCAGTGTGTATGTAAATGTATCATCACGGGTGCCACGGCGCCCGAGACCGCCTAGACGGCCCCAGGGTACCCAGCGTGTTTTAATCCCACCTCGTCGTAGCCGATGGTATGAGTCTACACCGAACAAGTGGCTAGCTCGTCGCGATGTTTTGAATAGACTCAATAACCCATCTATAAACAGTTTCACAAGTTGGTATAGTGAAACCGGGACCGACACCTTAACGTGCTCTCCGAGGTACTATAGTGGTGTTGTCGAAC
The DNA here is from genome assembly GCA_947458855.1 of Monopis laevigella. Classification (NCBI taxonomy): domain Eukaryota; kingdom Metazoa; phylum Arthropoda; class Insecta; order Lepidoptera; family Tineidae; genus Monopis; species Monopis laevigella. Next base: position 10,224,334 of record OX381599.1, read on the forward strand.
AAATGTACATATTTTTTTTAATTAAAATCTCATTGGTACACACCGGGATTCGAACCAGGGACCTATTATCACTGTTGCACTTTATCTACCTGGTGATAGAAAAAGTATAATAATATACTTTATATAGTATTAATATATTATATAGTATTAATATATTATATAGTATTAATAATAAAGTAGTAGTAATCAACGAACTCGACTGTACATACATAAAACTTTAACGCCTTTGTTTTCAGTTTTTGTAAAATATTCTAAATTTAAAATCAGTGAAAATGACCTAACATTATAGAACAAAGGTGTTTTTCTTGGCACAAACACGGAAGGGAAATTCAGGCAGTTGTCGAATTCTTTTGTTATTTGTTTTTACAACAACCTTGGCGGGAAAGTTCTCTTTATGAATCACTTTACCTAAATTGTTTAAAAAACATATTTTTCACTTCTCATGCTCTGATAGTGCTTATTTGTGCAGGAAATAGGCTGCACAAAATCGAATTTTGTGCACAAGTGCATTAACGTATCTACTCATAAATGTATCTATATTGAGGCAAAGAAAATGCGCCATACAGCCAAACACAATAAGAAGTTCATAGATAGAATTTGTTATTTTATAATATTTACTTACATTTATTTGCCTTATGTGATTTTAAGACATAAAAACTATTTTCTTCAGTATTCAAAACTTTACTAATTTTACTTTGAATTTTAATTAAAGAAATATTATGTTATACTACTGTTTTATTTCCTCGCAATCGAAGTGAAAAGCAGAATATATAACTCCACAAAACCATTTTATCCTCGACATTACTATCAGCTCTCACCTTCGGCTCAGGTGGGCGATTCTCGCGCTTTCGAGATTCATCTCTATTCGAGATTTTTAAACGAAAAATTTCTAAATATGTCATTTTTCGTTCAATATTTAAATATTTATTATTTATTAATTAATATTTATTTCGTTTAATGTTCGAGATATATCGAAAAATGGCATATTTAGTTATTTTTCGTTCAATACTTATATATTTATTAATTAATATTTATAATAATAATAATAATAATAATAATAATAATAATAATATGTAGGACAAATTACACATATTGCTCTGGTCACAAACTAAGCTCTAGGCTTGTACTATGTGTACCAGAAGCAACGATATAATGCATATTATATTTTATAAACACCCAGACCATGACAAACTGTATCGAAAAAAACGTACTAATATTTTTGCCATGGGTGGGAATCGAACCCACGAACTCCGGATACATCGCCAAAGGCGCAACCACTAGTCTACGGAGGCTGTCTGATTTATTTCGTTTAATGTTCGATAATTTTGAACGAAAAATGGCATAATTAGTAATATTTCGTTTAAAAATCTCGAATCGAGATGAATCTCGAAAGCGCGAGAATCGCCCACCAGGTTGCTAAAAGTCTCGGATAAAAATGGTTAGTTGTGTGCACTTATTGTAAAATCTACTATTAGAAAGAATTAATAACGAATATAAATCATATGAAGAACACACATAAGAGAATTAAAAATGATCGAGTGCCTACGTGGAAATAAATTCAACTTGCTAAACGAACCTTTAATTAAAATAATAATAATATGTAGGGCACATATTGAGCTTGTCACAAACTAAGCTAAGCTTGTGCTATGTGTACCCGAAATAATGATACCAAAACTTATAATATTTTTTAAACACCCAGACTATGGCCATAATCGTATAATATTGTTTTGCGATGACATCCTTTCAGACAGTTTTTATAAAACCGTGTATTATATCATTCGTGAGGGGTGACTGGAACCTGGTTGGCTCAGCGGTTGAGCGCCTTGCCGCGATAGCGAAGTTCGTGGGTTCGAGTCCCGCACACCAGGATTTTTTTCATTGCATTTTTATGTTTAAAAAATTAAATTTAATATAAGATTATCCTAAGAAGGAATTTATAAAAATGCATATATGTATTATATCAATGGAATACAATACCAGATTCTGTAAATAATGCTGAAAATATGAACATATTTAAAAATAGAATAGGCAAAATAAAAGTAAGAAAAAAAAGATATACAGTGATGTTGATGCATCAGCGAAAGCTGTTTGTCTTCTATACTATAATATTATAAAGAGGTAAAGTTTGTGAGGTTGTAGGCGGTAATCTCTGGATCTACTGTTTTTTTTTTAAATTATTTTATTGTTGGATTGCCCATTTATCGAGGAAGGCTACATAACATCACGCTACGACCAATAGGAGCGGAGTACCTATGAAAAATGTTGCATAAGTTGCGCGGATCAGCTAGTAAATTATATTCTAGGAAAAAAAATCTTGTTCTATGATTATGCTAGTGGCGGCAATATAATTTTTTTATTAGCTTTATAGCCTTACGCGTAACTCTATCATTGTCAAGTTGTCCTAAACGTTGAGTCCCAAATAATATTTCCCGATACGTCATACCATCAGACCTTTTTTATCCAAACTGAATCTGGATACATTCAATCTGATACGTATCAGACCAGATGCGTGCAACCCTGAGGATGTCTATCGGACTGCTAGTAGAGACCAACATTTTCAAACTTCACCCTTCTATGGATCATTGTTTGATCAGTATGGTTATCACAAAAGTGGCGTGTGCCAGAAGTGCCGGCAGAGTGTCTTATCGAGCACAGAATTGAAATCCTCAGGTTATCTTAGACATCAACAAATTACCAAGTACCCTCGAGCCTTTGCTAAATTGGATGGAAAAGTGTCAGGAAATATTTGTGATTTTTTTGTTTTTTATTTGTGACTCAACATTTCATCGTGTGTTTGTGTCGCCTGTGGGTCCGAAATTTTGAAACTTCACATTTCATAATGGGGTGATGTCGAGATGAACTAAATTCATCCATCTTTACGTGACACAGTTCAAAAGACATCCTTAGTGACTGGGACACCCTGAAGGTGTCTTTTGAACTGTGAGTAGGCGCCGAAATTCGTGACCCCCTGTATGGGTGTCCTGAAGCCGTTTAAGCGGTACCGAGCACTCGTGATGGTATTTATATATTTATTATTTTTTAATTTATTTTGACACAAGTTGCCATTCCATTGCGCATTTAATTTTAATATCAATGATTAAGGTAATAAAAAACAATCAATATGCAATCAAATGGATAGCAGCCTAACGAAACGCACTCACGGAAGACCTTTACATAAAAATAAAATTTATTTGAGACACACAAAGACAAAGATATATAAAATTTTTTTTGGTTCTTCAAAAATATCTATATTTTCCTTTTACTGGAGTAAAATGACTTTGTATCTTCCTGATGGTAAGCAGACATACAAAGTCTATAAATGTTGTCGACCAAAAAACATTATTTATTAACAACTTTGATACCCTCCACTATACCAGCTAATTGATGCATTACGAAATGGACAGAGACAAAGACAAGTTCTAAAAGGACCGACAACCATCTCGACAAAAAATCGATACAATAGTCTCTTGAAAATCGGTGCACCCGCTGGCTGACTTAAACCGAAACTTTGCCAGGTTTTTCACACCACGGCTTTTGAATCTGTATGGGCGGTGGTAATGACCCCCAAGTTATATATTTCTAATTTTAAATTTGAATTAAGAACACTATAACTTACTTCTCAAGAGCAACCCCAGAAAACAGTTGTATCCTCCCATCGTCTTCCGAAACTCCTGGTGCTGCACAACAGGCGACAACCAACCCCAATAGTATGGCAACACCGAACACTTTCATATTGATAAGGTTGTGTGAGTTAGAACCTTCTGGTTGCAAGGTCGAGGACGAAGTAACGCGAGATTCGGGACTCTCCCGCTTTTATACTGGTGGAAATGGTTTTGTAAGTTTAAGTTTTTGAGGCATGCGCCTGCGTTAGTACATATACTTGGAGTTACAATTTTTGATACTTTTTTTTCTTAATATTTAATTTGACATAAAGTAGTATAAAATACGCTGCTTATGTAATAAGTAACTAAGATAAGATAAGTAATTGACTACGGCTACGACAAGGTGGGATTAAAACCCCTCCGCTGGGTACCCTGGGGCCGTCTAGGCGGTCTTGGGCGCCGTAAGGCACCTGTGATGATGTATGTATGTATATATTTGTGATTTTTATTTCATATTGAAAAAAATTTTTAAATATAATCTAAGAATTTAAAATAATAAAATAAATGAACGCAATGTATTATATAAATATGTGAACGATCTTTTTTACATTTTATTTAAAGAATAGTATTAATATTTTTTTTTTGTACCATAAATGTTTTTTTTTATTTAACGAACTAGACTTTACCGGGGTAATGTCCCAACCAAATTTTCCCCCTAATTTAAGTAATATCTACTATGTTTTAGTTAATAAAAAAAAATATATAAAAAAATAAAAGTACCAAGATATTTCAGTCGAACTAAAACCTAAGCAGTTCATTCATATTCCACGCTTGAAATTCTAAATCGACGGATGTTTAAAACAATAAGAGGGACTTACTCAAAGCTTTAACTTATTTCCTCTGAAACGCAATTGGTAGCACATAGAGTTAAAAGTTGAAAAATTATAAAACGTCATATGTTTACTTTACGAAATACAATGTGTTCTATGTCAGAAATGCAATATTAAACTGCATGTACATTATAGGTACACATTTTTTTTTCATAAATAAGATACTGAAATAGATCTATAGGTACCTATAACTGTTTATATTAAACTGAAAGTGGTCTCCACATGACAGGCTGGGCCTAGTGTGGTGATCACAAGAAACTAAATTCAATTTTTGTTCTTGTTTTAAGAAAAAATGTAACCATGTAATCTTAATGTTTAATATATGATTATTCAATATTTGTGGCCTTATTCATAAAATCTTATTGAGTCCTTAAAGAACACTTTAGTAATAGAAGGTTCTGTCTCTTTTACGCATATTCATTTTTATTGCTAAATAAAAAGAGGAATGGTTAAATAAAAAGTGGAATAGTCCTATCTATAACTTCGCTAGGCCGACTGAACGGTTTTATTTCCCACAGATCAAAAACCGTCAAGTGACCTAGACATGTTTCAGTTTTAGTGTTTGGGTTCACCGGTTTTCAGGAGACAACTGCAACCATTTCATGACGATGTGGTTAATGTTTAACGTTAAATATAAAAGTAGTCTAGTAAAGCAAAATCGATTTTGTCGCCACCATTTTCGTAACCGCGTCATTTTGCCGGCATAGTGAGAGCTTTGTTAATCAACAATATAGCTATGCTTAGAATTAAGTAGATACCTACTCTACTATACTATACTGTCTAACTAACTCGGCCAGAAGGCGTATAAAGCATACAAATTAAAAAAATTAAGTGAGAACACAAGCAATCCGTGAGCGTTGATTGGTTGAAGTGAGAACAGAATATGGCGGCAAAGAACTCGTTTGACATTTCGTTTTATAGGCCATTTAAGGCACATGGCGGTACCATATTTTATTATTAGTTTCATGGTATAAAGGCAAATAAACCAGGTGAAATAAATGATGCCTCTCCGTTCCTCTGTCAATAACCTTCTAAAAATCCCGTCACACTTCTCTTCCAAATATTCAGATTCGTTTACGGTGTCAGCTGCTCGCCAGTGGAATTTGCTTCCTCTGACTATAAGATCAGCCCCTTCCGTCGGGGTGTTTAAACGCTTGCTCACTGCTCATTATCTGAACGCTTAAACCAGATCCCCGTGACAATTTTTTTTGGTATGGTATGTATGTTTATGTATTACATTTATTATATTATATATAGTATTTAAGTAGTTTAAGTATTGTTATGCATCATTGTTAAAATTATATGTATATCCTTCTATCGAAAGTTCCGCACCCTAAGCATATTTCACTCTCTCAAAGGTTAGCTGGTAGAAAATGCCTAAGGCATTAAGCTCGCCTATGTACAATTTTGTGCAATAAAGAATTTAAAATAAAATAAATAAATGCCTGTTACAAAGCGTGAGAGTGAGAGTATAATACTTTTTGCTATAACTTTCAAAATATTTTGAATTTTACAGAAACGCTTAGCCTAATACTAGATCTTATGCATATACATAACTTATAAAAACATAGCTTTATAATCTGCTCCATATTGAAGTAATAGGAAATATCGATTAAAAATGGAGGTAACTTTGCGATTTTTTTTTATCGAGGCAACTTTATGCTATTACGTTTTTAAAAAGCCAGTTACTTCTAAATATCTTGTATTATTACTATGTTTTTTCATATATTTGTTGGATTTGAGAAATTCTCATAATCGGAGATCTAGATTTCTGATTTTCTTAATGTGCCCCCTAAATTTAGTATTACAATGATTCAGTATTTCGGTATTTTACTACCGTTTTAAATATTCAGTAGGTACTAAGTATGTCAGAATGTTACATTCGACCATGTAGGTAAGCCTTACGTTTGAGTGCCAAATTTTTGTAAAGAAATCTGATTCATTTAAGTCTTTCAATGAAACAATATTAAAATTACTTTATTAAAAAACATATCACGGTTCCTTCAAATATTTATTTGGATATGCTATAAGCAAATTTTTATTCCTATAGCACAATATATGTTCATGTTCATGGCGGGCTCGTTTTCCGTAATTAGCCAAGAGATTAGGCCTTTTTGCGTGAGTCGTCTGACTATTCTAGCCAGCCCAGCTCCTTCCAGAAGGCGACAAGAAGTCCGGTTCTTCCACAGGCCTCAAGAAGCGACCTCGGTGTTCCGAGGATTTTCGCCTTTTGTAAAGCCACCCCGGTGCAATGAAACACAATATAGCACAATATAGGTATATATAATATACGTGGTGGCCGAGTTGGTTGGACTTTAGACATAAAAAAACGCTAAGGTCCTTGGTTCAAACCTCGGTGTGAACCATTGAGTTTTTAATCTGAAAACATATGTAGGTATATTTGTTTAACAATCCCACTATAGTGCTTCGGAGAGCACGTTAAGCTGTCGGTCCCAGTTTCACTACCTGGGATGGGTGACCGCTTTATACAATGAGGCTATACCATTATAAGCACCGCAACATGCTCGCCACTTGTTAGATGTTTACCATCGGCGACATGAGGACGGGTACTCGCTGGGTACCCTGAGGCTGTTTAAACGTTTCTCGGGAGCCAAAAGGCACCCATTATGGTATTTATTATTATTATTTTATTATATATTTATTTAAAATCTATATTATTAAGATTATTATATATTGACTATACAGGGTGATTTTGGAAGGTTGTACTTTGGGCTAATATGAGGCCATCCATAACAACCATGTGTCGCAAATGAAAAAAAAAGGCTTTTGCATGGAAAAGCCTTTTTTCATTTGCGACACATTGTTTAATGTGAAAAGTTATTTGATTTTATCAGGTAAGCCTCAAAGTGCAATCAGCGGCCGCATTCTGTTTCTTATAACGCAATCGTTAGATTGTCAAAATAACGATTTCCGCTATAAGCGCGCTCTGCTCCAATCACAGTAGTTTTGTAAACTTCCCTGATTGGCGGAGAGCGCGCTTATAACGGAAATCGTTATTTTGACAATCTAACGATCACGTTATAAGAAACAGAATGTGGCCGCTGATCATATTCTATTTCTTAGGGTAACGTTAAATTGTCAAAATAAGGAAATCCTTTATGTACAATGGTCACGACACGGAATGCTACAAACTTTTAAACCTATACTACAAACACCTATAATACAAGGGAATCGAGTGCATGACTTTTTGTGTTTTTTGTTGCTGATTGTTTAATGTCAAATTTATAGGATTACGTTATTTTGACAAGCTAATGTTTCCGTTGTAAGAAAAATAATATGACAGCTGGAAGGCTGTACTTTGGGCTAATATGAGGCCACATTATTTGAAAGAAAAAGAATATGACAGCGGAAGGCTGTACTTTGGGCTAATATGAGGCCACATTATTTGAAAGAAAAAGAATATGACAGCGGAAGGATGTACTTTGGGCTAATATGAGGCCACATTATTTGAAAGAAAATGAATATTACAGCGGAAGGCTGTACTTTGGGCTAATATGAGGCCACATTATTTGAAAGAAAAAGAATATGACAGCGGAAGGCTGTACTTTAGGCTAATATGAGGCCACATTACAGAATGAACGAAAAAATCTTTATTGCACAAAAGCTTAATACTATTGTACATAGTCGAGCTTAATGCCTTAGGCATTATCTACCAGCTAACCTTTGGGAGATTGACCAATAACAGGCAGAGTGCTAAATAATGCAACATATACTATATAATACAAGGATATATAAGTTAATTATTAGGTAATATAACATACATACTGGTATTATAACATTTAATAGTATACATAAACCTACATAAGTAATAATAAGACATACATAAATAAGTAGATATACGGGGTGACTTTGAAAAGATGTACTTTGGGCTAATATGATGTTTAGCCGATCAAATCGAACAACTTTATCCATGGAACCATAAGTCGCAAATGAAAAAAAAATTGCCTTCTCCATACAAACTAGTAATGTTAAAATGACCAATCTGTATGGGGAAGCCAAAATTTTTTTTCATTTGCGACACATGGTTCCATGGGAAAAGTTGTTTGATTTGATTAGTAGAACATCATATTAGTCCAAAGTACATCTATTCAAATTCACTGTGTATAATACAAATTATTAGGTAATAAAATAATACATACTGTTATTATAACATTTAATAGTATACATAGACATGCATAAATAAGTAAAAAAAAAAAAAAAAATTAACAGTAACAGTTATATAAGCCACTATGTGTATAAAATTTCTTTACGTGCCTACTTTTGTATCCTTCCTGCTCACCTATTAATTTCTTCAGAATGATGCATGTATTTCTCCATCCAAACTATTTCTAAACTATTATAATTTCTATGCCTTTCTATCACAAAAATCTTTCACATCAAGGCCAAGGTGAACTGTTATATAAATTAACTTTCACCAATTATGATGTAGAGGTCAATGGCAGTCCCTTCGACTATCCTCAAGGTCAAATATTAGGGAGTGCACCTTAACGTACTTTCTATTTGATTTTTAATACAGTATATGGTATAATTTTAGATACCTACTTAATAAAAAGTACTAGTGTGCGGGTACCCAAGATCGAAGGCATCGGGTACCCAGCGGTGGAATTTTATTCGCACCTTTTTTTTTACTGGAGCAGTGAATGCCCTGGTGATAAGTAGACCTCGATCAATAAATTGTTGTATAACAGCATTGATCGATCCCACTATGTCCGCTAAATGATGCGGTTACAAAATCGGTGGCGTCATAGATAAATTTGCATAACGGGTCTACTTTTATATTCATCAACCGCACCCTGAAATAAAACTTCTACATCCTCATGAAAAGGTTGCAGTAGTCTTCTGAAAACCGGTGAACCGAAAAACTAAAACCGAAACATGACTAGGTAACTTGATGGTTTTTGATCTGTGGTAAATGAAACCGTTCTGTGGGTTTTGTAGGTCAACGCCCATGAATAGGGTTGATCAATAAATTGTTGTTTAACAGCATTGATCGCTCCCACTTTACGGCTAAATGATGCGGGTACGAAATGAGAGGCGTCAAGGAAGTATTTGCATTGGGGTATTCAATGCTTTATTGTGAAATTAACTGCCATTTCGTAAACGCACCCTAAAGAGAGACTACCACTTCGACAAGAAATCGATGCAATAGTCTCCTGAAAACCGGTGAACCTACAGACTAAAACCGAAAGATGACTGGGTCACTTGACGGTTTTTGAATCTGTATGGATCCTCTTCGTATTCGTATTTATTCTTATAAGCCACAAGTGGCCAGCTCGTCGCGGAGTTAGATAGACTCAGTAACCAATCCATAAATACTTTTACAAAAGTGGTGTTGACAAACAAATATAGGTAGGTACAATAGGCAACAGCTCAAACTATGCTAGAAGCTAACGGGAATTCTCTTGCTTTCATCAAATACGAATGCATTGTGTTAGACCGAGAAAAAACTAAAAGATAATGGATAGTTTGTGCTGTTGGCGACTGTACCTAAATTTATAAACCTAAGGTCTAACTAACTTGCCCATCATGTATTTCTATAATTACCTTTCTATTTGAACTTTTGCTAAGCCAGGTCTATCTAAACCTCTGTTTCTTTTCTATTAAATTGATATGGAACAACAATTATAAAACGCATTTAGACTAAGGATTAGGGTTAAACTGGTTTAGTGAAACGTTTCTGAATATTTGTTAGGCAATATCAGGAATTTAAAAAAAAATATTTTTTTTAAGTAGAAGCACATATTTATTATACACTTGACATATTTATTATATGTGACTTTGTATCATCCTGACAATAAGCAGACATACAAAGTCCATGAAAGATATCACTCAATACATTATTGTTTAACAGCATTGAACTATCCCACTAACTAACTGATGCAGTTCCGAAATGAGCGATCGTCTAATAATGTGTCTGTTTTGTAACCTCACACTGAAGACTACCACCTAAGGCTTCAGAAAACCGGGGAATTCGCTGACTAAAACCGAAACAGGATCACTTGACGGTTTTTGATGTATGGGTAAAGATACAGGTCAGAAGGCCTAGCAAACTTATAGGGGTCTTCTTCACGCTTAAAATAGATCCAGATTCAGAGTCATGCTAATTTCTTTTTTTTTAGTAATTCGAATACCATTGGCGAAATGAGGACTGGTTAATAATCCCTTCGCTGGGTACCCGAGGCCGTTTAAATGGTTCTCGGGAGCCATTTAAACGGCCTCGGCGGCAAAAGTACCCGCGATGGATTAAAAAAAAAAAAAATAATTACTTGCTCATTGATAATTTAGTATTGCCATCACATTTCGTTTAATTTGACAAGATGGTAATACGGACCAACAATGTAATTTTGTGATTGTGCCAGCCAGGTATTAGGGAGGTACCCTAAGGTCTAAAATCGCCTTTCCAAATACGAGAACAGAATATGGCCGTCCACCATAGGTACAACTAAGTACAAACCAAAAATTATAACCAATCTCTCAATCTCGCTCAAGAAGTGAGAACATAGTATGGTTGCAACGACCTTTTTGACATTTTGTTCTAAAGGCGATTTACCTTCCTTTTTATTTTCACTGCTTTTTCTTAAAATTTAGCTTTTACTACATAATGTAAATGATCTCAAGGACCGCCGGACTAGAAAATATTACTTAACACAAACCAGTTTTTTTGTGAGAAAATTGTGTAATTTCATAATAAAACTCTTACCATCCATCACAGGTTCCTATTTGGCTCCCGAGAACCGTTTAAACGGCCTTAGGGTACCCAGCGGAGGGATTAACCCGTCCTTATTTCGCGATGGTATTCGGAGGCAACTCCTAACAAGTGGCGAGCGTGTTGCGGCGTTTATGATGAAATAGCCTCGTTGTATAAAGCGGTCACCCATCCCAGGCCGGCTTTGTTGTCATCTGCTTAACCTTGTCATCAGTTACGCAGTGACTTAACCACTAGGCTGGGGCCGCTTTTTAAATAAAAATCTTTGATCTATACTATCTTTATATGTTGCAGCCGCAATAGATGCCATACTTTTAAATGTTTTTTTTTTAATGGCAATAAATTATTCCCATTTTTTAAACGAGTATTTGACAAAAAATAAACAGAATAAAAAGTATTTTAAAAAGAAAAGAAGTTGACAAAATGTGACATTGACAAATCACATCAGACTTCAAAAAGCAAAAAAATCAAAATGTAAATTTAACAAATAATATTTAAACAAAATAAAACTGAACAAAATTACAACAAAAAACCTAAACACAGCAATGAATCCAGGAATAAAAACTATTATTCTGCAAAGTTAATCAGAAAAAAATATGGGTAAGAAGAAAGTAAAATCTAACCGAAAACTCTTCGTAAAAAAGAAGAAGAGTAAGCCGAAGCCAATGAAAAAGAAGTTATTGTTAAGGCAGAAGAAAATGAAAACGTTTTTCACTAATCACAATCCGAAGGTATACTTCGGGAGACATATGAAGAGGGTGGTCCAACAGATTTATACTGTGTCAGATAGAGTCAAAGGAAGAATAGCTGAAAGTCCCATAGTTGTGGATAATCCATTTAATAAGGAGTTTTATCAAGATCGTTGTTCTATTCAATAGTTTTTGAAATATATTTTTGTTGTTTTTTGTACTAAAATTGTTTTTTCTTCATTATTCTATGGTCAGTAGCAGGCTATCCTTGGTCTTCTAGAATTAAAAAAATAGGTTGTTTGATAAAAATTACAGTTTCTGATATTATTTCGAACTAAAATCACAAATGAGTTTTTAATTAAAAAAAATTATGTACATTTGTTTGGCAACACCACTATAGTGCCTCGGAGAGCACGTTAAGCAGTCGGTCCCGGTTTCACTATACCAACTTGTGAAACTGTTTATAGATGGGTTATTGAGTCTATTCAAAACATCGCGACGAGCTGGCCACTTGTTCGGTGAAGACTCATACCATCGGCTACGACGAGGTGGGATTAAAACCCCTTCGCTGGGTACCCTGGGGCCGTCTAGGCGGTCTCGGGCGCCGTAAGGCACCCGTGATGATATGTATGTATGTATCACATGAAACTGATAATAATATCTCTCGATTAATATGATCGTTAATTTATTTTTTAGATAAAAGATAGGTTATTTAGTCTATCCAAGCATCGCAACGAGCTGACCACTTGTTGGGTGTAGTCTCGGATAACCATCGGATACGTCAAGGTAGAAACAAAGACACCGCTGCTGGTACCTTGAAGCCGTCTAGGTACCAGCCTCGTACCATCAGGTAGATATAAAGTAAATCACATACGAGTACCGTGCTCCAGTAAAAAAAACAATATGCGGATATATGACAGCTTCCGTAGACTAGTGGTTGCGCCTTTGGCGTTGTATCCGGAGGTCGTGGGTTCGATTCCCACCAATGGCATAAAAATATTAGTACGTTTTTTTGAAATGAAATGAAATGAAATGAAAAAATGTTTTATACAGTTTGTAATGGTCTGGGTGTTTATAAAATATAATAATATGTTTTATATCTTTGCTTCTGGTACACATAGTACAAGCCTAGAGCTTACTTTTTGACCAGAGCAATATGTGTAATTTGTCCTACATATTATTATTATTATACTTATAATACAATTAATTCGTATACTGTGCAATTTACTGTCTCATACAAAACGTTTTGGAGATTCCTACATAAATTATGTCGCACCATTAAAAAGTATAATACTCTATCAGCTTGTGTCTTTCATGAATCCTTTATTATCCTACAAAATGAGCGTAAATTGGCATCTAAAATATAGTTATTTCTAGTACACATAGTACAAACTTAAGTTAGTTTGTGATGAGGGCAATATAATAATAACATGAAGGACATTACACACATATTGCCATGGTCACAAACTAAGCTCTAGGCTTGTGCTATGTGTACAAGCATAAACTGTAACAACGATATTAATATATATTATATTTTATAAACACCTAGACCATGACAAACTATACAAAAATGGTACCAATATATATTTTTTGCCATCGGTGGGAATCGAACCTACGTCTCCGGTATACCACGCCAAAGCCGTAACCAATAGGAAAAATGCATGACTGCAAGAGTCTTATTTTACTAAATTAATTGTATGTTAACGGCACATCAAAACCACAATTTAACACATTTTATAAGGGAAATATGACATATTTTAACTTTGATATGTCGTATGCTGGTGATTTCTTTCATTCTTGAATTCCGTAGGCTGCTTACCATCAGGCGTAGAGTCAAAATCATGTCGTGCTCTAATTTTTTTTTAGGATTATTAGAAGGTGGGGTATTTAAAGTATAGCACGGTAGGTATTTAAAAAATAAAACATAGTAGTTAAAATTTTAATATTAATCAAATAAATGCATTATAATGACAAGATTAATTAAGTAAATAATTTTTTTACAATACTTTTTATATAAATAAGTGTACTTACCTATCTATTTTTTACAGAAATAAATAGACATAAAAATATACAATTTGCTAAATTAAATTAAAGCTAATAGTATAAGTTTAAACTAGGTGTAAGTTTGTTTAAAGTAACAATTCACTTTGTTGAATTATGATATTTTATCTGTGAGATTAAAATATCTAAAGTTCAGTATCCTTTATATTTTAATATAATATCTTATAAAACTTGTCGTTTGCACTATGTTGGTTATGAATAATACCAAATAAGTAAAAAGACAACACGAATAAACATTATTGATACAATAGTCTCCCGAGATCTGGTAGGCGAATAAAATTTAAATTTGATCTTATGAAATAAAATGTCATTCTCATGAGATAAGAGCTAGCGCGTTTTTAGACTAAATAATTAATATATAATATCGTCTACACCTAAACGAATAATGTCTAATGAATTTGTATAAAATAGCTCCTTTAAATCATTAACTTCTATGTAAACAAGACAAGCTGAACGAAACTAAGATTTTGCTCATTGTATTGCGGCCATTCTCCATAACTCCATAATTCATTTGTACATATTCCTTAAATTCTCACATATTTTATTTAATGTGATATATTATAAACCTTATCATTACTTATATGCGCACTATCTTTTAACGATTTAAAGTTTATTTTAGGTCAGTAACAAATGTATTTCCTATTTTCCTACAAATCGTATTTCAAATACTATTATAAATAGTATTATTTGTACTAAATTTGTGAATTAGTTAGTGATTTTGTTAGCCAACTGAAATGGTCTATTACGCGCTAGCTCTTAAAACTATTCTGGTAAAGGCAGCGGTAAGAAATCAGTTCTTCTATAATGGTCATCGTAGTAGTGGTCCTCCTTGGTAGGAACCTGTATGATCTCCACTTGAGTCTTCTCGTCTCTTCTGTTTTGGTATTTGTTTGAGGTGTCGAACATTCCTTTGAGACTTAGCACTGATGCCATTACCGTTGAAAAGAATCCCATCATTAGACCTGGAATTTAGAATGACCTGATAGCAGACCTACAAACTCCATGAATGGGCTTGATCTATTAACTAAGTAACTTTGCTGGGCCGACCAACCGGACTCATTACTAACTACCTACTAATACAGATGCAGAAACCGTCAAGCTTCCTAGTCATATTTCGGTTTTAGTCTCTGGGTTCATTGGCTTTCAGCAGATTACTGCATGAATTTCTTGTCGAGGTGGTAGTCTTCTATCGTGTTAAACAATAATATATTAATCAAACCCTATTACATATGTTAACGTA
The DNA here is from genome assembly GCA_947458855.1 of Monopis laevigella. Taxonomy (NCBI): domain Eukaryota; kingdom Metazoa; phylum Arthropoda; class Insecta; order Lepidoptera; family Tineidae; genus Monopis; species Monopis laevigella. The sequence goes on from OX381599.1 coordinate 10,239,543, forward strand.
ATAGGTTTTTTTATTTTATTAGAATTCGGGATGTGACCTTGTTTAGCAAGTAAAAAAACTTACCTTTAGCAGACATAAATGCTAGAGCTTTTAATGCTACAGGTATGAGCACACTTTTAGCTGCTAGCAGCCCCAAAATTACAGGCATAAACATTTTCTTGCTAAATTTAAATTTTCCCCTTTTCCCGTGACCCTTGCCTTTCTTCTTTAACACCTTGAAGATACATTTATTAACTTTTTTTGATTTTCGTTTTTTTCCAGCTTTCTTGTCTGATTTCTTTTTGGTGTTTGAAGCTTTTTTACTTTGAACCTGTAGAGCTTTTGTGGGAACAGCTGCTCGGGCTGTTCTTGGTGTTTCTGAAAGAAGGTCATATCTATCAAAACTGTTACCTATTGATTATTTTATATCATATTTTTCTATCAATTTATGTGCGAGCGGTGGAATATTAATGACGAAGGGATGAAAACCTTTCTGCGTCTTGGTGTTCAATATCAGAATGGGGCAGGAGGGATTAATTTATCTAACTCCATTCCACACTCTTCGAAATGTAACCCGTAAAAGACCAAGAGGCAGGCGACTTTACGTCGGTGTTCAAGGTTCTCAAGCCCTGGGACTAACGACTCATCGCCAATAAGCATGGCTCGGCGCTCACCGAGTCCAGAGCAGCAGTTGGTATTTGGCTGATCCATCCCAAAGGTAGCAACACTCCATAAAGCAGTACTCCATAAACTAGCGAACCTGAACTTTATAAAAGTTTTGTAGCTGAGTTGGCGTGAAGTATGAATTAAATAAACCTTAAGTATGAATTAAATAAACCTTAAGTAAGAATTAAATAAACCTTAAGTATGAATTAAATAAAAACAAAATCCTGGCGCACAAATTCGCGGGAAAAATCTAATTTTTCTACAAAACATACCTTGCAAAGGCTTCTCCATTTCCACTGGCGTAAAAATCCATTTTAAAGGATCTGTTTGATTATAATCAACTCTTCCATGAGGTCCGAAACCAAAAAGCGCTTCTGTCTTCACTATGCCATAGTTGTTACTATTATCCAGTAAAAGACCTTTAGAGTACGGCAACATTGCTCACATTATTCTTGACGGTTAATAGACATATGGGCTCAGTATCGCACGGTCTTAAGTTTTATAGCTTCCCTCAAATGAGTTCAATTATGCATAAACCGTGGTATGAAATTAAGTACGATTAATGTGTTAGTACAGTGCCAGTAGTCCATATCGTTTGGAGAAAGCAGGTGTCACTGTGATTCGTTTAATTGGATAATTATAAGATAATGTCAAGTTTGTATGTGACGCCTAAGTGGTCTGGAGGTCTTGGGTTCAATTTTCACAATGGTATTCATATATTATATGTAAATGCTAAAGTGAGCCTGGTCTGTATGGTTGAAGAAGGTTTTAAACTGCATAACTGATTTTGAAGAAATCTGACAAAATTTGGAGAGAAATCATTTTCTTTGGAGTAAAATGTAATTTATGAGATTATAGGTACTTGGTGGGTGAAAAACACTACAGTTTTTAGGTCTCCGGTTCAAGACCTGAAGTGTATCAAACAGGTTTTATAAAAAAAAATGTTCATTTGTTTAACAACACCATGAAGATATAGATAGGCAAACGCCCTTGGGTCTTAAAGTTCCTGGAGTCGTAATCGCAAAATCCGCGTTTTCCATTCATAATTAGTTTTCGCACTTCCAATAATACTCGATTACTGTTTGTCGCAGAATTAAAATAATATTTTGTCGGTCATTGTATTTATTAACCTTTCTGTGTTGGGTTATTATTTTTTATTTTTTTTATTTATAATACAAAAAAAAAATATTACCCACAACAGAAAGATTTTTACGTACAATTACGGACATAAAATAAAATTTACTTCAACCAACAGCCAAGTTGTAATATTGAAAGTGCGTTTGTATGGGCTTCAAGTCGACTCCGCAGGTACCTTAAATCGCATTTCCAATGAGAACAGAAGATGGCCGCCGCCATACAAATAAAAAAAAGTAATGAGAACAAAAGCAATCCCTGAACTTTAATTGGTTGAAGTGAGAACAGAATATAGCGGCAACAAACTCGTTTGACATTTCGTTTTATAGGCTATTTAATTCGGTTCCATATACAGGGTGAATTTGAATGGATGTACTTTGGGCTAATATGTTTTACTGATCAAATCGAACAACTTTCCCCATGGAACCATATGTCGCAAATGAAAAAAAATTTTGGCTTCCCCATACAAATTACTCATTTTAACATTACTACATAGTTTGTAAGGAGAAGGCAAGTTTTTTTACATTTGCGACACATGGTTCCATGGAAAAAGTTGTTCGATTTGATCAGCAGAACCTCATATTAGCCCAAAGTACATGCTTTCAAAGTTACCATGTATAGTTGTTAGTTTCATGGACAACACCACTAGGTATAGTGCCCTAGAGAGCACGTTAAGCTGTCGGACCCAGTTTTATTATACCAACTTGTGAAACTATTTATAGAAGGGTTATTGAATAAATATCCAAACACCACCAGTTACGACGAGGTAGGAATAAAACCCCTTTAGCTGTTTAGGTGGTCTTGGGCGCCGTAAGGCACTTGTGCTGATACATACGTATGAACAAATATAATGACAAGAAATATGTGGACATGGCACGCTCCCGGCCAATGATAGTTAAAAAAATTGCTTTTATCATCTTCCCCTATTGAAATTTTTTTAAATAGTAAAAGACATGAGTGTTAGTTTTATAGGCAGAGACTACTCACATTGTTTCATTGTTTCTATATTACCCCATTTTACCCTCCTCCAACTTCCCCTTTTGACTATTTAAAAAATATTAGATATAAAAAACTGTTAGATATATACCTATTCAAATTATTATATTGATCCGGTTATATTATGAAAAATTTAATGGTTGTAAATGAATTTATTTTTGAAGAAGTGACGACATGTAACTTTGTATCTACCTGGTGGTGAGCATACCTACAAAGTCCATGAATGGGGTCAATCAATAATTGTTCTTAAACAACATAGATTGCTCCCACTATGCCAGCTAAATGATACGATATCGAAATGGGCGGCGATACAGATGAATTGCATTACGAGTATATTTGAATAAAATCGCTGCCGTATTGTCTATTCAACTACCCATTTCGTAACCGCACCCTGAAAGGAGACTACCACCTCGAAATCAATGCAGTAGTCTCCTGAAAACCGGTGAACCCACAGACTAAAACCGAAACATGATTAGGTAGCTTGACAGTTTTTGCATCTCTCGGTCGGCCTAACGAAGTTATAGAGACCTTCCTCCCACCTAAAATTTACTATTAAGGATATATTTGCCCCCTTGAGGGACTTCGGGTAAGGTTGGCGCTATTGCTTATTCCACCGTAAAACTAGATGGTGCTCGATGCCAAGTCCCCATGGGGCGCGGAGGGTTAGGTGCTTAACCTGTCGCTTTGCTTGGTTTGCAATAAAAAAAAAATTTTTAGTGTGGTAAAGTTTTGGGCAAAATTGTTTATTTTTGTAGTTTTTTTCGATCTGAGACGGTTAAATTTATATGTATTAGGCCGCCTCGATTCGCTCGTCCGTTTTAAAAAAAAAAATTTCATACGCAAAAATTTTCGCGACTTTTGCAAAAATAAAAGTGGCACCGTATCTCGTCGATACCTACAAAATGAGCCCAGATAACCGATACCTTATACCGTTAATTTTTCGACGCCGAGGGCATATCTCCGAGACCCAGTGGAAAATTGGCAATGTCAGAATTTTCCCCCACTCGACCGATAATCAATATTCCCCCAGCCACCCCCAAAGTTACAACCCTCCCACCTCAACTGTAAAGTGTGTCAGTGAGTTTCTAAGTGGTAATGTCCAGCTTTAATGATTTAATGGCGCAAATAAAAGGATTCGCGAACTTGAGTATCAAAAATAAAAGGATTTGCGAACTCGAGTGTCAAACAAAATACACCTAAATGTTTCAGTTATAATAAAGTTTTTTAAAAAGAACATGGAGGCGTAGATTTTATTACATGATTTCTAAAAAATGTCACCAAATGTGTTTGGATCGACGATAGGGCAGCGAGTATATTAAAATATCACGTCACAAGTTAAAATTGTCAAAAGCGATAGGGTTAAAATTTAATATGGTGGTTAAGAATTTTTTAATTATTCTCGCATTTAAAAAAAATAATAATTTCATAAGAACCTTCTCCAGATACTAACAAATACAACAAAAAAATAATTAGCGAAATCGGCCCAGACGTTCACGCGCGATGCCGTGACCAAGAAAATAGAGATTAATTTTTATTTATATGTATAGATATAAAAATAGTTATTTAAGTAAGTAAGTTCTATCATGAGTTAAATAGCTTACTGTACAGTTTATTTGTAGTCTCGAAAATAATTAAACAATTCTATTGGACGATAACTACTTAACCTACAGTTTAAACTGTACAGTAAGTGAACGATTCTTTAACAAAAACAAATGGTAGAGCTACAGTTTGACGTAGTTACTTTTATATAAGGCGTTTAGATGTTTAAATTCTTTACATACATACCTAGTTATAATTCATTTGAACTATCTACAAAATAACTAACTATCCTTTGGAAATCGTCTACACTACAGTTGTTGTCAAATAAAATTAATAGTACTAGTAATAGTTTTTTAAGGCGCGTTGTCGAGCAATCTATGTATACATAGTATCTTGATAGATGTCATTCAGGGCCGTGTTCGTAAACTAACACTTTAACACTGGGTAATGTCACTACACTATATGCATCTCTTGTTCTCTAAGCATTTTTCAATATTTTTATCGCACTCTGTGACATTACCAAGTGTTAAAGTGTTACGTTTCCGAACACGGCCCAGGCTGGCTGAACGACCTAACGTAGAGAGTAGATGTTTTAATCGACCCCATTCATGGACTTTTTAATATATTAAGTCTGTTCATCAATATGACAATCAGGCTGCCTGAACCACCTAACGTAGAGAGTTGTCACATGTCTAGGTTCATAAGTACTCGTATGTGACGGCCTCCGTAGACCAGTGGTTGCGCCTTTGGCGTGGTATCCAGAGGTCGTGGGTTCGATTCCCACCCATGGCAAAAACATATTAGTACGTTTTTATCTGTACAGTTTGTCATAATCTTGGTGTTTATAAAATATAATATGTATTATATCGTTGCTTCTGGTACACATAGTGCAAGCTTAGAGCTTAGATTGTGACCAGAGCAATATGTTTAATCTGTTAGGTTTAGGTTTAAAGAATCTTTATTTCCAAAAGAATACATGGATTCACTTAAATGGAAAATTAACATTTTGATGACAACAGACTAAACAATACTAATACAACAATAATAGGTAACCTAATTCACAACAATCGACCCACCCCTCCCACTGGACAAAAAGTAACCCAGTTGTTGTTATCAAATAATGCTAAGTTATTTACTAAGCATTTTTATTGATTCCTACTGCACAATAAAAAGGGGTGATGCGGTCGATGGGAAATATTTTATAGAAGGCATATGGAAGGCACCCGCCCGACGCGCCCGCACATTCCTATGCTGACTATAGCGGCGACTGGCGCACTGAACAAAAGCGAAGTGCGCCGGCGCACAAACATTGTGAAAGGGTAGGGGGCGCGGCACAGCCACCTTCCATATACAGTATGTTAAATTTGTATTAATTGTATAAATATATTTTCTTAATGTTATTATTAAATATTGTTAGTTTTAAGTAGAATATTAATAGGGTAGTTATTTTTATTAATATAATATATAAGTACTTAGGGCTAATAAAAAAGAGTGTTGTAAATAAGAGTATGATAAGTAAATGAAATAGAGTTCGTTTAGCATTTATAAATAAAATTTCGGAGACATTTTTTAAATAATATTAAAGAATGAATTGATCTAATATCTTTAGGAAGTTTGTTGTATAATTTAGCTCCTTCGTAATTTATTAATGTTTTCCCGTGAGCAGTTCTTGGGTTAATGTGAATAGTGCTTATATGAGAAGCCCTTCTTAAGTTGTAGTGTCGGATTTGATGATTGTGAGTAAATGTAATGTTTGTGTGTGTTTGTTTGTTTATATTTTTTTTAATTAAAAGACATGTGTAGTATTTATATAAGTTCTTAATGTTCATAATTTTTGTTTCTTTATATAAGGTGAAAGTTGGCGTCCAGTAGTTAAGTTGAAAAAGGGCTTTTATAAGTTTGTTTTGTGCTACTTGCAGTTCTTTAATATTCCTATTTGCTGAACTACCCCAAACAGGTACAAGGTAGTCCAAGTGTGGCTTTACTAAAGAGTTATATACGTTGTACTTAATTTTTCGGGGAAGGTTAAGTATTAGAAATTCTGCGTAACGCGCCTGTCAAGGGTATTATTTTAGATTTAATATTTTCTATATGCGAACGCCAAGTGAGACCCTCGTCAAGAATTAATCCCAAATACTTTTCCTTGTTTGACTTGTTAATTAATTCGCCGTTAATGGTAAGTGGATTGAAAGGTGGAATACGTTTGTTTTTAGTGGTAAATATGATATAATTTGTTTTAGAAGCATTAATAGTCAGTAAATTATTTTGGAACCATAACGAAAGTATGTGGAGGTCTTCTTGAGCTTGTTTAGCAATTTCACCAATATCCGAACCAAAATAAAACAAACAGGTATCGTCTGCATAAAGGGTAACTTTCCCATTGAGTTGTAAGTTTGATATGTCATTGATATAGACTAGGAATAACAACGGACCCAAAATAGAACCCTGAGGAATTCCAGTCTTGATCACGTGCATGTTGCTTTTGGAACCTCCAATCCGGGTTACCTGGTATCTGTTAGTTAAATATGATTTTATCATACTGAGTGCAGTACCAGTCAATCCAATATTGTTAAGTTTCTACAGCAGAATGTTGTGACTTACGGTGTCGAATGCCTTTTTTACATCAATAAAGATACCCAATGCTATTTTCCTTTGGTCAATTTTGGATTTTATCTCAGTAACTAAGTCTATAGTGGCCGTTAAAGTATTAGACCTTGGACGGAACCCGTATTGGTTTGGACATAGGTATTGTATTGATGTTAAGTAATTTGTTAGTCTTGTGTGAATAACTGATTCAAAAATTTTAGAGTTTATAGGTAACACTGAAATAGGACGGTAGTTACTTGGGTCCGATCTTTTCCCGGATTTATAAATGCCACTTTACTTTTTACTACACGGTTACTTTTGCCAGTTTTAGAGACTCAGGGAAAATACCCTTACCTAAATAATAATTAATACAATTTACAAGATCATTGATTATAAGATCTTTTACGCTCTTTAGGCTTTTAGCATTTATTTGGTCTAATCCCGTACTTACGTTAGATTTAAGTTTATCTATAATTTCACTGACTTCTGATAGTGTACATGATTCAAATTCTGATAGCTGTTTATTATCTGGTATGTTAGTAGGAATATTAGGAGTATTTGTTAGATTACTAGGTGGTATCATATTAGCTAGGTTTGTGCCCACAGTGGTAAAAAATATATTAAAAGTTTCACATATTTCAGTTTCAGTATTAAGTATTACATTTCCAGTTAGGAGTTTAGTAGGAGCACTGTCTATTTTAACTTTGTTTGTTGCTAGCTCATTTATTAATCTCCACATTTTCTTAGGGTTTTTGATACGTTTATTAAATTCATTTTCATAGTATTCCTTGTTGGTTTTTTTTATTAATACTGTTACTTTATTTCTTTGTTTGATAAATTGTAATCTTAAATCACTATCTTTTTCGTTCGCTTTCAGTTTCTTCCAAATTCTATTTCTAATTCGAATCTCTTCCATTATCTGTCTGTTTATCCATTCTTGTTTAGGTTTGTTTATTATCTTAGTTTTGACGACTTTACTCATATTAATATTGTTCTGTAGATACTTTTCTAGTATGCTGTAATCATTAGTTCCCGAAAACAGCGCATCTTTAGTAATTTTATGTAGATCTTTGTAATTGATAGCGGTATAGTTAATCTTTTCTTTCACTTTTCGATAAAACTTCTTGATCCCTATATATATTTGATGGTGGTCTGACATTGGGGAATCTATAATAGTCATATGAAATTCATTGTCACTTAAATTGGTACATGCATGATCCAAAATAGATCGTCGTTGCCCCTGATCTATGCGTGTACAGTATTCACTTGTAATATTATTTAATATGTAATATTTAGTTCCGGATAGCATGGATTTATATTTATTAACGTTCGCATCTAATTTAAGCATATCCAAATTGAAATCTCCGAAAATTATCGCTCTTTGTCTTTTTTCAAGTTGGGCTTCATACATCTCAATAAACTCATCAACATTTGAATAGCCAGGCTTATAGATTACGGCAATATCCAGCGATAATCTGTCTGCATGAATCCATAGAAAATTATTCCCCCCAATGTATTTTTCTTCAGTTAATTGGTGATTGATACTATTATGAGCAAAAATGGATACTCCTCCTCCAATCTTGTCTGTTCTATAGTTATAATAGTGTGTGTAGTTATCTAATTTTAAACTTTTTGCTTCATAGTCATTTTTAATCCACGTTTCGGCTAATAAAATGAAATGAACTGTACCACTAATATCAGCCAATATACATTGTATTTCATCAATCTTACCCTGTTTTACCAAACTTCTAACATTAATGTATAAAAAAATTAGTGTGGATTCATTTATAGGGAGTTTTCTATAATCAGTAGTAATTTGGTAGGTGCACTTTTTGTCACCGTCCAAATCATAATTTGTTAAGTTAGGTACATTTAGTTTTTTGAAGTATTATTAATTATTTTTGGAACACCCCTTATGTATTTTATGATAATACCCGTTTCGCCCTCTTGTTGCCGTTTTGCGAATTCCACTCGTAGGTTGCGTAGGTATTCCATCTGAAGTGGCGTCTGATCAGAGGTGATTTTAAATGTTGCATGATCACTATTTGATGTCAAACGAAGTATTTGTTTGGTGGTATCTTGTGCTTGAAAATAAACTTTTATAGGGCGAGGTATTGATTGCTTATATTTACCCAGTCTTATAATTTTTATTGGTTCTGGACAATCTTTATTGATCGATTTTAGAATACGCGATACTTCATGACGATCATGTAATAGCCGCTCTTCCAAATTATTGTTGTTGTGTTCAATGATACCTTTTATTATAATATTTTTAGCCCTAGTCATGCGTTCCTCAATCTCGTACATTAAGTTGGAATGACTTTCTAAGTTCTGCATAGTACTAGTAGTGGAAGGTAATGTACTGATTTTAGATTGTATTTGATTAATCTCTGTTTTCAACTTTGATAAATTACTAGTATTTTCAATCGAGTTTTGTTGAATATTTTTTATTTCTAATTTTAATTTGTCGTGTTCCATTAGCAATTGTTCGTTACTTGTAGTAACGTTGTCTAACTTAATTTTGATCGTGTTAATGTCCTCGCACAAAGTTGACAGTGTATGTGATTGTTTGTCACAGAATTCCTTTAGGAACGACATCATCTCAGTGCGGAAGGATTGGATTTCATTTTTGATTTCTAACTCAAAACTCGGCTCTTCACGTTTTCTCTGCGTTATGTTAACTAATGTATTTTCTGGATCAGAACTTATTTTTGATAAGTCAGGATAAGAATTTGATGACTGGTTCTTCTTAGCGGGTGATCTTTGCAGGCTCATCTTAGATTTGTAGATTTAATATTAATTTATTTATATAACTATATAGGTGGGTAGAAGTACTCACGAAGTATGTATCTCGCCGTGATCAACAACTTAGGACGTGCGACGACGCGCCGGTCGAGCGGCCGCGGGAGATGGCTAGTTTTCGTTGGCAGCGGTGTCGATCGCGGCAAACAGCTCCAATGTTACAGTGCACGTAAATCACTTCGCTCTATTATTGCAGTATATCTCTTAGTAGTATGTAATTAACATTTAAATTTGATTGACAATCTTTTACAAATTGTATTTTAAATTAATATTCTCAAACACGTCTGTCGTCTTCGAGCGCTCTCGTTTCAATGTTCTACATATTATTATTATTATTATGATTCTTTCAAGGTTTCATCGTTTGTACGCAATACTTTTAATAAAAACACATTAAAAAAACGTGGTTCATAATAATAATAATTAATACCATCACGGGTGCCTATTTGGCTCCCAAGAACCGTTTTTTTTTAAACGGCCTCAGTGTACCCAGCGGAGGGATTGACCCGTCCTCATTTAGCCGATGGTATTCGGAGGCAACACCTAACAGGTGGCGATCTTGTTGCGGTGTTTATGATGAAATAGCCACGTTGTATAAAACGGTCACCCATCCCAGGTCCGGCCTTGTTGTCATTTGCTCAACTTTGTTAACAGTCGCACAGTGAATTAACCACTAGGCTGGGAACGTGGTTCAGCCAGCCAGAATGCTTTTCAAGCACATCAGATCTTAGCCCCGGAAAGCCCAGCCAGAAAAGTTCCGACTGGCTGGGCTATCAAGTTTTTTGTCAATAATGCGTAAACGCATTATTGACAAAAATGATGATGAATGTTTTAATTTATTTAATATGCGTCACTTATTCCAAGACTAAACTTTTATCCAAAAAGTTCAGTGTAAAACTTAATAATTAAGTAGTGAGATATTAAGCAAAATATAGTGGACAGATGTTTTTTTAAGATTTCACGAAAAGTATTGCATTAAAATAGATGAAACTACTTTGTATGCCATCACATATCGCGTCACTAAACGTTTGTTATGAAATAGGCTTCTAAAACAGAGATTTAGGGGCTGAGATCTGAAGTGCTCGAAAATCTGAAATTTTGGCTGGCTGATCTACGTTTTTTATGTTTTTGATAAAAATATTGCGTCACAAACGATGAAACCTTGACAGAATGGATGTCCTTAAAAAGGACACCTCGTTCTATAAATATGCCTTTTGGTCGGCCATGTACCCCACTAATATTCTGTATTTTTACCTTTTCTACACATATACATGGTGGCCGAGTTGGTTTAACATCAGACTAAAAAACACAATCATTGTGTTTTTAATAAAAATATTAAAAAAACTATATTTGTTTGACAATACCACTATAGTGCCTCAGATACCACGTTAAGCTGTTTAACTATACTATATCAACATGTGAAACTGTTTATAGATAGGTTATTGAGTATATCCAAATACCGCTACGAGCTGAACACTTGATTGGTATAGACTCAGAACAGCATTCACTTTTGACTGCTTTTTTGTACAGTTTGCGCTTTCTTTACATAGGCCATAATATTAATACAGTATTAACCTACATCCCCTTCAGAGGTTTTTGAATGGGTTTTTAATAAGGGTTTGCTTACCAAACCCGTTGCACCTCAAAAGTCAATTATAAAGCGCTATTTTAAAGCGCTAACCTATTGAAAAGCATTACCCCTATCAAACTTTACCAAATGAGGTAATTAAAAGCATTTGAAAGTGTAACCCAACGAATGGGAATCCCCGTCATGTTTTTAAGGGGTTTAAACGATGTTGATATTACTGTAATGATAATATAATAAGAGTCATTTAGCTTAAATTTTTTTTTTTGAAATTTTCAATGTTAATCAACTGCAATAACCATCAACTTATTTGTTTTCTCCCTCCCTCTTCCAAAGTTCAAAAATAATTAAACCATAGTTTTGCTGGTTATTTAAGAGTAAGTTATACAGGCTAACCTGTTAAACATAGAGGTTTCCTAAATGTATAGGATAGCAGTTGAATAAAATTGGGTAAGCGGGTTCACGGGGTAATTCTTCGTAAGAGTTACAACGTTTATAGACTTAAGCCGGGGAATGGGTTTTCCAGTCCCTGTTAATACTAAATGAGTCTAGTCTCTACCTTAAGACTAAGGGCTCAGTTCTAGCGCTTTTGGGCTCTTATGTCCCTTCTAATATTTGAGAAAATATAAGTATATTTTTTCGTCCTTCAATAGAAAAATATTCCCGCAAACCGAAAGAAGAATATTTGCGCAAAGTGTAATATGTCTTATGTATTATTTTGTTCTACTGTTTTAATTAGTGATAGGAGCCAGGGGATACAAAACCATCGAAATTTACTTAAAACCTACTATTTTGTAATAGTTATTACAATAACATCCTCTAAAAGCTTGTCAAAGGCCCGCGAAAAAATCACTCCTGGATCCGCCCCTGATAGGAGCGAGGCCAAAGCTCAGGTAGTAATAACCGTAATTGTTTCTTTCAAGGGACATAAACAATTTCGTATGATGAACCCACATTACATACTCGCGAACGACTGAGATTAGTTACGTGTCGGGTCATTGTACGAAATTGTAGTAAGTAGTAGACTAGTGGTTGCGCCTTCGGCATTGTATCCGGTGGTCGTGGGTTCAATTTCCACTCAAGTACAAAAAAATATTAGTACGTTCCTCTCATGAAGGTAAAAACCGTGCCCGTCCGCGCGCTTTTTTTAGTTTCATGGTTTCGCTGTATAGTTTGTCATGGCCTGGGTGTTTATAAAATATAATATGTATTATATCGTTGTTTCTGGTACACAGTAGTACAAGCCTAGAAGTTTAGCCAAGCTTAGTTTGTGACCAGAGCAATATGTATAAATTGTCCTACATATTACTATTATTAAATAATGCTTTTAAGTGTAGGTTTTCAGAAATAAATTATATCTTTTTTTTTATTTATCGGAGCACGGCATGTGACTTTGTATCTACCTGGCGGTGAGTAGACATATAAAGTTAATGAATGGTGCCAATCAATAATTGTTCTTAAACAATATTTACTAAACACTTGTACATAACTCAAAACTACAAATAAATAAAAAAAATATAGATATATAATTATATTTATATTTCAAATTTCATTTTTATATCTAAAACTTGGTTACTGAGATATTATATTTTTTTTAAATATCGAATATATTTTTTTATCTTATTTTGAACGAAACCCTAATTTCATGGAATCTTATTAATAAATTTTACGGCAAAAATAAATCAAAAACAACAGCAGCAAGCAACGAAGATAATGTATTTATCATAAACGTTAAAAATAGGGATTTAAAAAAAAACAAAAAAAAATATTTAAAGGCATAATTATGCAAGGACGTGTTTATTACGCTATATTTACTTAGTTTATACAATAGTATTTCTAATCAGTGGTGTACATCGGTTTATTAATGGTAACTACAATATTGATAGATCTATAATACAAAACGACTAAAAGGTACAGACTTAATAAATTAATTATACAAACTTATTTCTGATGTCTTAAATTAAAGCTATTGAAATAATTGAGCAAATATAAATAAGTTATGTACAAAATAATAACAAAATATAGTTTAATAAATAAATAAATAATTTACAACTTTATTTTTAAAATTAATCTAACAATAAATTATTGCATGAAGTTACTCTTCAATTTTTTTTTCAAAACAGTAGGCTATTTCCAATAATCCATCTATTTTCTTAAGAGGGATAGTAACTATAGAAACTATTCGTACATCAGTACAAATTTCCGTAGTTATTACCTGTTAAAAACAATAGACCAATTATTGATAATAGCCGATTTAACATAATCGGTGGATTTTTACCTTTAAAGACATTTAGAAACAAATTCTAATACTGATGTGGAAAATAAAACCGAATAAAAACAAGTCGCTAAATAACAATCAATGGCAACTTCGAAAAGGGTGATCTTGATATAAAATCTACAAATTTACTCCTAGTAGTTTCCTTTTTGTAATCCCATTACTGCTGCAAACAGAGCAAAGAAGAAACCAGCTAACCCAGTAGCACCGACTAGCAGAACTAAGCCTCCCATCAATAGAGGGATCATAGCGAAGAATTTTAACTTATAGGCTAGGAGCAGAGGCAACATGTATCTGGCGTACTTCTTCTTAATTTTAAACTTCTTCTTTTTGTTTTTGTGTCTGAGTTCATTGTCTTTCTCATCGGCGTCGTCTTTGACTTCAACATCGATATCGTCATCGTCTTCTTCTTCTTCTTCATCATCTGCTCCAAATAAATCTGAAAATTTTAATTAATTATGATTAGATTTTTTATGGTAATTATTACTACAACCTAAGTATGAACTGAATGCTATTAAATTAAATTACTTGGGTAGGAACTAAAGTTGGTAAATCTACAGGTTCGGAATTGTTTTCGCGAAAGTATTTGTATAATAATACGGTCAGTATTAATAAATCAGTCTATGATATAATACTCAAGTAACATATTTGACTTCTGCCTTTACTTCTCTTTTATAGTTTCTTAATTAGATATAATATGGTGGTGAAACAAGATAAGAGATACTTGAGTTAATATTAAGTTTTAATAAATAAGAAAACTAACCCCTGGAAGCTTTTTAAAACTGATTTAACAGTTAATTTTACTATTGCATAAAATTCAATAGTTTATAATCAGCCGTTTGATATTAGGGACCTTAAAATACAGTTAAAATAGCAAAAAAAAAAAAAAAAAAATTGTTTCCTTAATCTGCTTTTAATAATAATAAGCTTTTTATATATATATATATTGGGGCACGGCGTGTGATGTGTGGTTATGAAACTGCGATGACAATGATTTGTATAACGTATTGAAGAGAACATTAATGCTGTAGACGAAAGAGTACTAGAAAACTAAATTATAATAATTCATTGTCGTAAATTAAAGTTGTACAAAATAATAATATGTGTACTTTGTCTTTTCAAATCAGCTGTCTGTGTTAACTTCGCCCTGAAAGGTAGCTAATAACTCGACAAGAATGCTTCCAAAAGCCGATGAACCAAAGACGAAAACATAACAAGGTCAGTTGACGATTTTTCTTCTAAATGGGTAATAGTAGAAAATAAAATTGGTTATCCTCGCAAAGTTTTAAAGACCTACAAATCAGATTTTTATTGTATTTATCACAAAAAAACGTGTGTTATCATTCTCTTAATCTTTCTTAAGTGATAGGTAATAAAACATATTTAATTACACAAAAAAATATCCTGACTGCTTATTATTCTACTCGTGTCTCAAATAACTTAAAACTTTATTTCTCAATCACGACAATATTAAACTATAAAAAACAAATCCATTTCATGCAATTAAACGTAAACAAAATATTTAAATAAAAACGAAAACATTTACAACAATTCTAAATTACCGATTAATATACTAAGTAATATGAACTAATGGAGGAAACTACGCTTGACATGTAAGAATGCGAAAAACAGAAAGCGTTAATGACGCAATCTTACAAAATGTCGCTATATTTAATGTAATAAAAGTTTCACACACTCGTTTTCATTAAGGCTCTGATAACATCGGTGATACTTCTGCTAATTTACTACAAAGTTAAAGACATATAATTAAAACTATTACTTTATGGTATGGATGATGATTTAACGCTACAATTAAAGATAGAAGTGATCACAGACAGAGTATATCAGTAAAATCGTCCGCACGCAAATGACGTTTTCTAGAAATCTTATTGTTTATCTGTTTACAGTTGGAAAATAATAGAAAATGAGACAGATTACTAGAATTAAGTAATGCTCAATGTAATAATAAGTCTAGATAAAATTAAAGAAGAGAAATTTAATAACGTTTTTATGGGATTGATGGACGCATAAAGCGATAATTGTAAAGTTTTATCATAAACATTAACATATTTTTATATAAAAAATAATAAAAAAAAAAAAATTTAATTGTCTTCATAAAATTGAATACCTAGCTAGTAAATATAAATATTTGTAAAATATATCAATCAAGAAAATATTGAATTCTGCTCTTTTAAAAATTACTAAGAAGATATGAAAAACAATTTTAACAACTCTTTTTTTATGTTATTTAAATATGTATTTTATGATTGGGAAGAAGACATGATTTAATTTTCTAGATATTAGAGTCATGATTGTTTAAAATTTATGCATTATTATTTGTCCATTTAGGTGGACCCAGTCGGCACAAGCCAGTGCCTAGCAGAGATAAAAAAAAACTAGCTTTGCATAAATGTTCCACGTGGTCACTATTGATCACAAGTTCAAATCCCGGTTGTACCGATCAGTTTTATTTTATAGTACCTATACATTAGTTTAATAACACCACTATAGTGCCTCGGAAAGCACGTACAGCTGTCGGTCCCAGTTTAATTATCCCTGTGAAACTCCGTATGGATAGAAGGGTTATTGAGTTTATAGAAACTGCTTTAATGAAGACTCAGTATTCCATCGGCAACAATGAGGTATGAATAAAACCTCCAATAGATACCCTGAGGCGCCCAAAGACGCCCGTGACTATAGGTTAAGTGTTTTAACCACAAACGGATAAAAAGCAAGGCGCACTATTACAAGAAAATATGAGGCAATTATTTTCCTGACAAAAAATAAAATTTCTCTTAAAGCAATTAAAGGTATATGTGACAACTTCTAAAAGATTAGTCACCTGCCATTAGTGGCTATTATGAAGAATAGTCACCTGTCACTGGTGGCTAATTTGAAACAGATGTAGCTTTCGATATAGAAGGTAAAGAAAATACTGTAGTTAGTAATAGGTACTAAAGATCTGATTCCTAAGATAAAGGAATCGGTCTCAGTCTATGATATCTAAATAAATGCAATGGTTACTATCATAGGGTGTTTCGTTTCTGAGCTAGTATTTGTTTTGTAGTTTTAATAACTATGGATGATAGAATTAAGTTTAGTGAATTATTTAAAAAAATAAAAAGGGTAGACTGAGATAACTTTTTAAAAGACAATGATAAAGAATAATGCACCTAAAATTTTATGGCATTTTTTTCAAATCTATTTTTATCATTAGGCCCGAGTAGTCTTATATAGTGTCAGGATCCAAAGCGATGGGATTTTGTTCTCACCTCGCCTTCGTTGATGATATTCTGAATCTGTACTGTGGTGACAAGTGGCGAGCTGGTCGTCTTGTTTATAAAGATAGAAAAATAATATGGTATGACATATTTAAGTATATAGGTCAGGTTAAGGAGTCTGTAAAATAGGTCTAGCTGTAAGATTATCTATAAAAAAGTATGTCCTAACATCTACATGAAATGTAGGATTTTTACTTTATTATTTTATAATTTTGATAAGTTTTGTATTAATAATATCATTACCTAATTTTAATAGATAGTATTTGGTATTAAATTAACAAAATAAATTTCTTTCGATCACAGTTTTGGTCGCAATGATATGGGGAATGAATCAAACGGCTAGACAAACAAAAGACTTTCCATTTTTTTTTAAATGGGTCATTATTTTGTACAACTTTAATTAATGACAACGAATTACTAATTTAAAATTTTTAGTACTCTTTCGTTTACAGCATTAATGTTCTCTTTAATACGTATATCTTTCGAAAGTATATGGACGATATGGTGAATATTGTTGCATTATTTATAAAGCATATAGATATGTGGTACAGGTACAGAAATTATCAATAGTTTGACGAATCGCTTATTTTAGACAATATGGCACCAAAAATATAGAAGTCATCTAAGAAGATACACATAAAATACATTAATCGATGACCATTCTTAAAATAAAAATTTTGGTAATTATATTCTAACTTACAATTTGTATGATGATTGTTCATGATGATTTGATAGACTACCTATATATACTGATAACAAATAGATAAATATAAAATGAAAACGAAAAAGCCAGCCATTCTTAAGCTATAAATAACTAACTCGACTTTGTTTTGCACGGGCATAGAAATTAAAATGAAACTGACGGCCTAAAAGGCATCTGGGTACGCAGCGGTAAAAAAAACTTGTCACCTCGTCATATTCGATGGTATTCTGGTGTACACCAAAAAGTGACTAGCTTGTGGCGGTGTTTGTATACATATACCACAATAACTCATCTAAAAACAAAAGACCGAAATTTTAATTTTAAATTTTACGTCTCTAAGATTTTAAACAAAACAGGATCGCCACCTATATAATACCAAAAGAATATCCAAGATATACTAAGCTTTATTACACGTCAGATAATTAATTATACCCTTTCTTGGTACGCTGTGATACCCAGTCAACAAAACATCTACTTAACATAGGTTACATTGTCGTGTAGTGTAATTAAGTAAATCACTTAGTAATCAAGTGATTATACGGGAATCAATGTGCAGAAATAAATAGCGGATCAAATTACGGTTATGATTACAATGATGCATTTCTGGAATCAAGTTTTTTTTTTTCTAGAAGACGGTATGTAACTTTGTAAAACTCTGAAATGAAACTATGAGTTCTCCATGATGATGCAATAGACTTCTGAATACCACTCCATGAAATCTATGTAGTAGACCTATGAAACCTACAGACTAAAACCGAAACAAGCTTTGGTCACTTGACGGTTTTTGCATCTGTATGGGCGGTGGTAACGAAACTGATGCTTATTATACTGAATCAATTGAATAATAAAAATAAAATTTATCATATTTTCCAACAAAATATGTTGCCTTTAATAACTAGTCCATATCCAACACATTTGTGGAATAAAGACACCGGTCGGTTAGCCTAGTGAACTTATAGAGGCCTCCCTCCCTTATAAAAGCTGTTTAGTTATTTGTTCATAACCTTACATTACAGTTCTCACTATGCTAGATAAATAATGATGACTCCTAAATAGGCAGCGAAAAAGTCTAAGTCTAATCTATTAGAAATTTGAATATAGATGCCTTATTAAATTAACACCTGTTATATAACTGCATCTTGAAGACAATAATAAACCTATATAATGATAGTATTAATAGTCTAATATTAACTGGTAAAACCATAGACATAAAAATTACTTGAGAGGTTTTACATTTGTAAAGGTCGTTGAGTTAAAGAAATTCTGGACAATTTAATTTGATTATTAAAAAAAAAATCTAAAGCAACAATATCTAAAACACGCTGTAGAATCTTCCTAGAAATGATCAGTGTAGCGTAAAGTGCATCAAACCAACCAACCACGCAATCCAATATAATAGTGATTTGCATTTGATCGCTTCAGGCGGAACAGATTATAACCCCAGATATTTAGGGTTTGGGAAATTCGAATTAAAGTATAGAAATCGCAAATGAAATGAAAATATAGAACCAAACACTGTAACATATATAGAAGAAAGTGAAATTTGATATCTAATTAGACACGGTATACGGTTATATGTTATTATTTATTATATTGTATCGGATTAAGCTTTAAGTAGGTTACGGTCGTGAACATAGTAAGCTTGTAGCAAATATAATAAGTGTTCAACTGGAGAAAACTTAAAAAAAAATTGTAACTTAATATGATGTAAATGAATTCATTTGTAATATAATGCACATTTATGAATATAGTGTTCGATGGACAATAAATGTACTTATTGTATAAATTAAAGCAAAAACATCAGAACCTATCCAATATAAGACAAGAACTTCTTTAAAACGTGAAAGCTAATGCTAATTGACAGTAATATTATGTGCATGTTACCTGTTACTCAATCAAATTTAATCTAATTACTTAAATATCAAGGCATTGCAAGAGAAATAGCGCTTCATTTAGAACTACATGCAATGCCAATGTCTCATTTGATCACTATACTAATCGATTCGATAATAATAATAATGTTGTAATATTCAACTTAATAAATGATTGTCAATTAACACTTACACGATATCGAACGCCGCATGGCGCTTGGCTCGGTGTATCCAGTCGGCTTCTCGATCGTATCTTCGTCTTCATCGACATCCATCGATCGTCTTTTGTACTGGTCTCTCATAAGTGGAATGATCTTCGGATGAAAAGGCGTCCCTTCTAAAGGATTAAATGAAGTACCCTCCGTTAAGTTATCTTCCCTTTTCACTTCGGAAATTTTAAAATAATTACCGGGAAAAAGAATTTCAGTCTTATGTTTTGATTTCGAATCTTCTGTGTAATGAACGCTTCGTTCTACTTGGGATGGTTCTTCGCGTTTGTTGACAGATGTCGCCCGAGGCTTGAAGGCGTAGACGGGCATCTTCGCCTGCCTGCTTCGCTTCGCTGGTCCATTGCTGTAGCTGGTAGTTTCGACACTAACACTAGGTACATGCACTGCAGTCCTCGGATTTCTGTCACTAGCAAACGACCAAAGTTTTGTCAATTTATTCTCATATTGATCATTACCGTTCACTAATAAACTTAAAGAGACAACTAGTAAATAACTCGATATCGTTAATTGATACATAATGAAGAGCTGTTAGATGTTTATAATTATGCTACAGTCACTTCACTTTCTGTCCTGAACTCAGCACTGCACCCCAACTAACTGTAACACCATTTTGTTACAAGCGATCGCGTAAAACTGATTCACTATAGTTGCTAGACGTTATATTTATACACGTGTAGGTATAAATAGTATAAGTTGCGTTTTTCCCGACGATTCACGGTCGGACGGATTTGCGGAACCTTCCTCACTGCAATTCCGATATTGACTAAAAATAATGGTAACCAAAATTTTGTTTTTAATATCATCTGCTTTTACTAAAGGACCACGCTTCGTTTGCCCTGGTAATGATTGTTTCTAGATTCTTTGTCTCATCATTTCAGTAAGGTATTTTCTTTTGGATATAATAGTAATTTGGATAATTTTGTTACGTTTAGAAAATTATAGGTTATGCCTAATTTAAGTTCTTTTATTCAAAGTTTTGTGATGAGTTGATTGTGGTTTCTTTTTGAGATTGATAACAGACGTTTGAAGAAATGAAAGCGAAAAGTGAATTTGGTTTGACATTTGGGAGTTTCTCGAACATTTTCATTAGATTTTTGTATTGTGCAATGTTATGTTTTCAAGTTGAGATGACTTAATGTTAATAATATATTTCCATTGGAATTATTGTATCAGTATAATCACCAGGTTTAAGCTGATCACTGCTTGTTAGACATAAACTTCTTACAATGATTCTCAAATATGGACCTCTTGCGCATCATTATTTAATACATAATTTTAATTTAATCTAAAAGCATATTATTTTGTAGGTTTTTAGGTTTCCGTTCGTTTGCCCGTCTGTTCAGACCGATATCCAATTGAAATTTTAAATGTATAATAATTGTAAAGTAGACCTTAGTGGCCAAATTTATATTTTATTTGATAATAAAATTATTATCTCAGTCATTATTTGAGATAAAAATATATATTTGTACATAATTATGGATCTCCATATTTTTATTAGAATTATGATTATGTGGAGCAGCGTTGCCGGATTGAATAGCTATGGAGACTTTTTGTTTTAAAAGAAATTCGAATCCCCAGTCACTCGAATCCTTCGTCTTTTACATAAAGACGAAATTCTCCTTTTAGGGTAGGGTTATGAAATGGGTAGTTGAATTGACGATAAGGCAGCGAGTATATTAAAATATACTCGTAACGCAATTCGTCATTGTCGCCCCCCATTTCGTAATCGCATTATTTCGCCGGTATAGTGGGAGCGATCATTATTGTTTAAGAACAATTATTGATTGACCCCATTCATGGACTTTGTAGATCTGCTCACCACCAGGTAGACTGTATATAGATATCACCAGCGAAACTCCTTGATTCTGAAAGATATGATGAATGTAGAGTATCAACCAACTCAAGCAGCGTCCCGCAGCAGCTAGGCTCTTCATCTCGCCAAGGATTAAGGCTTAAGTCGAGCTTTCTATCATCGCGGCATAGAAAAATCGGCCCCAGCCTAGTGGTTAAGTCACTGCGCAACTGATAACAAGGTTAGGCAGACGACAACAAGGCCGGACCTGGCATGGATGACCGCTTTATATATACAACGAGCCTATCTCATCATAAACACCGCAACAATCTCGCCACTTGTTAGGTGTTGCCTCCGAATACCATCGGCGAAATAAGGACGGGTTAATCCCACTGCTGGGTAGCCTGAGGCCGTTTAAACGGTTCTCGGGAGCCAAATAGACACCCGTGGTGGTATTTATTCATTATTTTTATTCTATGAAAAATCTAATTATTTCGTCATACTATGTAGGTTAGCAACTCTATCATGGCTTTTTGGTAGCTGTCTGTATATACTCTAGATGGGGATAAACTACACAACGACATACTACTATACTACACTCGAACACTTTAAAGTGTAGTTTCTATATATTTCATATATTGCTTTATATATATTTATTAGTTTATATTTATATTACAGTGAAATATTTCTGACTCTCGAACACTTTAAAGTATAGTTTATATATATTGCTTTATATATATTTATTAGTTTATATTTATATTACAGTGAAATATTTCTGACTCTCGAACACTTTAAAGTATAGTTTCTATATATTTCATATATTGCTTTATATATATTTATTAGTTTATATTTATATAACAGTGAAATATTTCTGATTTTCGAACACTTTAAAGTATAGTTTATATATATTTCACATATTGCTTTATATATATTTATTAGTTTATATTTATATTACAGTGAAATATTTCTGACTCTCGAACACTTTAAAGTATAGTTTATATATATTTCACATATTGCTTTATATATATTTATTAGTTTATATTTATATTACAGTGAAATATTTCTGATTCTCGAACACTTTAAAGTATAGTTTCTATATATTGCTTTATATATATTTATTAGTTTATATTTATATTACAGTGAAATATTTCTGACTCTCGAACACTTTAAAGTATAGTTTCTATATATTTCATATATTGCTTTATATATATTTATTAGTTTATATTTATATAACAGTGAAATATTTCTGATTTTTGAACACTTTAAAGTATAGTTTATATATATTTCACATATTGCTTTATATATATTTATTAGTTTATATTTATATTACAGTGAAATATTTCTGACTCTCGAACACTTTAAAGTATAGTTTATATATATTTCACATATTGCTTTATATATATTTATTAGTTTATATTTATATTACAGTGAAATATTTCTGATTCTCGAACACTTTAAAGTATAGTTTCTATATATTTCATATATTGCTTTATATATATTTATTAGTTTATATTTATATTAAAGTGAAATATTTCTGATTCTCGAACACTTTTAAGTATAGTTTCTATATATTTCATATATTGCTTTATATATATTTATTAGTTTATATTTATATAACAGTGAAATATATCTGACTCTCGAACACTTTTAAGTATAGTTTCTATATATTTCATATATTGCTTTATATATATTTATTAGTTTATATTTATATTACAGTGAAATATATCTGACTCTCGAACACTTTTAAGTATAGTTTCTATATATTTCATATATTGCTTTATATATATTTATTAGTTTATATTTATATTACAGTGAAATATTTCTGACTCTCGAACACTTTTAAGTATAGTTTCTATATATTTCATATATTGCTTTATATATATTTATTAGTTTATATTTATATTACAGTGAAATATTTCTGACTCTCGAACACTTTTAAGTATAGTTTCTATATATTTCATATATTGCTTTATATATATTTATTAGTTTATATTTATATTACAGTGAAATATTTCTGATTCTCGAAAACTTTTAAGTATAATTTCTATATATTTCATATATTGCTTTATATATATTTATAAGTTTATATGTATATTAACGTTTTATTCGTTTATCGTAATTATGTATTTACTATATTATTACAAATAAATAAAACACATTTTTATTTATCTATATTTATATACTAGCTGACCCGCGCAACTTCGTCTGCGTAACTTTAGCCGTTTACGCAGCGCACGCAACGGAAGCTCTCAAAAGGAACAAATTTTCGCTGTTTTCCCAAAATTTTTCATAGATGCTCCTATTGGTTGTAGCGTGATGTTATATAGCCTATAGGTATACTGTATGTCGACGATACACAGGCCGCTAAGAGAGTCGGAATAATTTGAAAAATAGTTTGATAGCGTTTTGAAAGATTGCTATGTAAAAACAAAAGGAAAATATGTCAGTGTAAAAAAGAAGTGGCATGAAAAGAGATTTTATTGGTTATAGAAAAAAGGGTTTAATTAAAACATAAAATACATGTAGAAAAGTGTAATAAATTATGTGAATATTATATAAAGTGTATATAATAAACTGTACAGTGCGCAAAGGTGGTTTTATTAAGGGTGATCAAAGGGTCCTTCTCGTGTGGACACACTTGGCCTTATTCATAAAAACTTATTGAGTCCTTCAAGAACACTTTAGTTATAGAAGGTTTTGTCTCTTTTATTTAGCTACAAAAACGAATATGTGTAAAAGAGACAAAACATTCCATAACTAAAGTGTTCTTCAAGGCTTCAATAAGTTTTTATGAATAAGGCCAACTGTATATACTATAATAATATACTGACATTACATATATTAGTTTTGTATTATGACGAAGCTCTTATACAGCAGATACGTTTTTATTATCTCTTAGTTTTACGTAAACTTAAAGTATTTCTCGCCTAATGTCTTACTTTCTATATATAGCCCTTGTTCATTTTGACCTGTCCGAGTGTTGCAGTGTTGACCAATTGGATGTAAAGAAAGAATAAAGCCTTCCCAGTTAATTGAGCTATCAACACTTAAAGAATTTTCAAAATCGTTTCAGGAGATATTACCCCCTACAACCTCCCAAACTCACAAACTTTACCTCTGTATTATAATAGTATAAGATATATCTATGTCTTATTGGTTGACCCCCATCTATAGTTTCTAGCGACTATAGTAAACACAGTTAGTAAACACTCAATGGTAGAGCTAAGATCGTAATCAGTACTTTTTTATGAATCAAAATTTATTTAGTTACTAGCTGTGAAACTGCGTGTGCGCATTTTTTAAAAATAAAATAGTAACATTTGCTATTATTTTGTTACTTTATTCTCTACCTATTACTTCTAAGGTAAAGTAATAATGTTTACCATACCTTGGTCAGACACTACGTAGACGTCCGACACTACGTAGACGTCCGACACTACGTAGACGTCCGACACTACGTAGACGTCCGACACTACGTAGACGTCCGACACTACGTAGACGTCCGACACTACGTAGACGTCCGACACTACGTAGACGTCCGACACTACGTAGACGTCCGACACTACGTAGTTATAAGATAAGCGTTTTTATTGGAGCACGGCATGTGACTTTGTATCTACTGGTGGTTAGTAGACCTGCGAAGTCCATGAATGGAGTCGATTAATAATTATTGTTAAACATATTGAACACTCCCAGTATGCCGGCTAAATTATGCGATTACAAAACGGACGGTGGCAGAAACGAATTGCAATACGAGTATATTTTAATATCCTCGTTGAATTATCGCCAATTCAACCACCCGTTTCGTAGTAGCTCACTGAAAGAAGACTACCATTTTGACAAGAAATCGATGCAGCAGTCTCCTGAAAACCGGTGAACTCACAGACATGAAAAAGGTCACTTAACGATTTTGCATCTGTAACGAGACCGGTCGGTCAGCCTAACGAAGTTTTGGAGACCTTCCTCCCACCTAAAGATCAATTTTATTATATATAATTCACAATTGCGTCTCATGAAGGTATTTTTGGCATAATATGTTTTGTAGTGATTAATTACGAAAGTATTTAGTAAGCGTGAAGAGATACCTGTTATCAAAAATGAAGCGGCCCTCTTGGTTGTTGCTCACGTATTCGTATACAAATACGTTTCGTGCTACAATGCGCAAACCCATGGTAGAGTATTTGACAACACTTGCGTATTCTTGTGAACTCCTCACGTAATATTTTTTATTAAGTAAGTAGTAGGGCATTTAAAGGGTTTTGATAAAATACACACTAAATGTTACCCATAATAAAGTTTATTTTATTTCAGAAATTCGATTTGTATTCCAACAAGGGGCTTTTACGTGATGTCCACACAAATTAACAAACTAAGCTAAATCGTAATGAAGCTACGAAAGCGCTACGCTCAAATCCAATCATAAATAATAATAATAATAATATTTAGACATTAGTAGTGCGATTGCCTTAGACGGTAGGATGGCGTTATTACTATCTACGTAGGTACAGAGTTATCACTATATATACTTCACTAGCTTCCTCTGCATCTATATACTTCCCTAGCATCCCTTACATATATCTTCCTAGCTTTCTTTATTTCCTCTAATTTCTTAATTTGTTTTATATATATTCACAGATGGGCGCCAGGCGCGTCTGGTTTCGTAGGCTCCGCAATTTATCTTTCTAAGGTAGACTTTTTATGACGCCTAGTAAGAGCGTCTATAAATTATGGACTTTGTAGGTCTGCTTACCATTATGATACAAAGTCAGATGACGTGCTCCAATATTAGGATCTTCAAGTAACTCTGGAATTGTAGCCAGAACTTATTAATTATCCTAACAGTGAAACTTTAGACTAACTTTAGAGTATTTTTTTTTGTATTGGAGCACGACATGTGACTTTGTATCTACCTGGTGATGAGCAGATCTACAAAGCCATGAATGGGATCAATCAATAATTGTTCCTAAACAATATTGATCGCTCCCTCTATGCCGGCTAAATGATGCGATTACGAAATGGGGGGTGACTATGACGTATTGCATTACGAGTATATTTTAATATACTCGCTGCCTTATTGTCAATTCAACTACCCATTTCGTAATTGCACTCTGAAAGGAGAGTACCACCTCTATAAGAAATAGATGCAAAACACCCAACTTGTTAACTTAGACAACGTTTTAGTGACGTCATTCACCGCTTTACACGACCATCATGTATGATTTTGTAAATCTGCTTACCACCAGGTATTCATAAAAATTTATTGAGTCCTTGGAGAACACTTTAGTTAGGTATAATATTAAGTTTGTAGATAATTATTATATTAATAAAAATTGGAAAGGTTTTAAAAGACGGTGCAATTAAAAGTCTCCGAAATCGGCGTGCATGTATGAGAAGAGTTATGATTGTGGAAGAGACGAAAGGAGTATGTAGGGATAGAGACAAGTGGCGCTCGGTTGTCTCTGCCTACCCCGTAAGGAAGGAGGTGTGACGATAAATATTTGTAGATAATTGTTATATGTATGATAACATATAAAATGTCTTACGTTTTTTTTATTGCCCATTGACCTCCTACTAACTATTTATTTGGATCGAAGGTGTGACTGGTAGAGAATGCCTAGCGGGCGTTAAGTCCGCCTTTGTACTCTTTTTGTGCAATAAAGTGTTTTAAATAATATAAATATATTGGTTATAACTTGGACTTAAAAACACTTAGGTCCCTGGTTCGAATCCCGGTGTGTACCAATGAGTTTTTAATCTAAAAATGTATGTACATTTGTTTGACAACACCACTATTGTGCCTCGGAGAGCACGTTAAGCTGACGGTCCCGGTTTCACTATACGATGGGTTATTGAGTCTATTCAAAACATCGCGACGAGCTAGCCACTTGTTCGGTGTAGACTCATACCATCGGCTACGACGAGGTGGGATTAAAAACCCCTCCGCTGGCTACCCTGGGGCCGTCTAGGCGGTCTCGGGCGCCGTAAGGCACCTGTGATGATATATATATATATATAAATAATATAAATAAATTATACCCAATAATAATTATAATCACCAGCATTTATTTTTAATTTTTACTGGAGCAAGGCATGTGACTTTGTATCTACGATGGTAAGCATACAAACAAAATATATGCTGGTAGCAAACATCAGAGCTTTGTCAGTCGGTTTTTTTCTTTATTTTATTTTCAAGTAGTACCTATTTACTTCATTTTCACAATATATATATATATATAAATATACAAGTCAAATACTATTTAAATATGTTAAAGTGAAAAATGGTGTTTTTTTTTTAAATAATATAAGAAAAACTAATTAATTAAAATAAAAGTTATGTTTTGATTTTTCCATTTTTTTTAAGAAGTTTTTTCGTTGTTTTAAGTATAACAGTGAGATATTTCTGACTCTCGAACACTTTAAAGTATATTTAAAGTATAGTTTCTATATATTTCATATATTACTTTATATATATTTTTAAGTTCATATTTTTATTAACAATTTATTCATTTATCGTAATTATGTATTTACTATATTATATTATACAAATAAATAAAACACATTTTTATTTATCTATATTTATATTATATACTAGCTGACCCGCGCAAGTTCGTCTGCGTAACTTTAACCGTTTACGCAGCGCACGAAACGGAAGCTCTGAAAAATTTTCCCCGTCTCCATAACATTTTTCATTGATGCTCCGCTTCTATTTGTTGTAGCGTAATGTTATATAGCCTATAGCCTTCCTAGATAATAATAGATAAATGGGCTTTCTAACACTAAAAGAAGTTTGTAAAAAAAAAAAATTATCTAAATTATATCCTATGTTAATAAATAAATATTTTTTTATATACAAATTGAGGTATCGATTTTGTGATAATAAGCCTGAATCCATGCGGCGCCTACATACAGTACGACTTTGACGCAAGGATCAAGTACCTAGGACAGACTTACCCAAGCTACAGGCTGCTCAACCTTGGTCCTTGACATACAACAACATATTTGGGGACAGTTCTGAGGTGTGAGGTCAATAGAAATGGGGAATACACAAAAGATCCCATAGGGTCCCTAAAACCAATAAGATGCAGCCTAACTATATACTAAGTGGTGGCCGAGTTGGTTAGACCTCTGGTTCAAAACGCGGTGTGTACGAATGAGTGTTTAATATAAAAAAATATGTACATTTGTTTAACAACACCCAATAGTGCCTCGGAGAGCACGTTGAGCTGTCGGTCCCAGTTTCACTATACCAACTTGTGTTTATAGATGGTTATTGAGGCTATCCAAACATCGCAATGAACTAGCCATTTGTATGGTGTAGACTCATACCATCGGCTACGACGAGGTAGGATTAAAAACCCCGTTGGGGCTGAGGCCGTCAAGGCAGTCTCGGGCGCCGTAAGGCACCCGTGATGATACTTATATAATTTATTTTATTTAGTATAGGTAGATTAATTTAATTATTATTAATTAATAACATGATGGATTAAACCAGCTCTTACAACATAGTTCTAAGAGCTGTTTGTATTTATTCTTGGACCTGCATATTGCTTTTGATCAGGTAGATGTAGGGTCACATGCCGAGCTCCTATAATTTTTATTTTATTTTAACAGGATTTAAGTAGATTCTAATAAAACTTTGAAAGAGTTTGAGGACTAGGTATACTTAAAACCAATTGATTTTTTAACCTCTACGTTCAAACAAATTCAATTATAAAACGGTCAAGTGGGAGTGGTGTTAGGGCATTTAGGGATCCGTACAACAGTAAACAATAAGAATATAATGGAAATTTTATTTCAATTGGGTCTGAAACCAAATTTGAAAGTCTTAATTATAAATCGCACATCCGTTAGAGCAAAGTCATATATTTTACAACTTTTACAGGAGAGCAAATTAAAAGTATTTAAATTTTTTGATTCACGATTTTGCCTTAAAATCATTGTTTAATTATGATGCCTATAATGCTATTTTATTCGGTATGTATTAAGGTATCACATATTTATTTATCAGTATTTAATTTTTTTATATGTTATTATATTTATAATAGGTTGTTATGTTATATTCTAAAACTTTAACAAATTTTTAAACATAATTATGACCTAAACTATATAACTTAACCTATGGTTTTGAAACGAAAAAAAATGTGTAAATCCAAAATATCTCGAAATATCGCAAATTTTAAAACTTTTCATCTCAAATGGTTACTGCCAAAATAATTTATTTCTAAAATCGAACTTGGCGAACGTTTTAACTCCCTATTCCCCCCTTGTGACTATTTTACTTCCTATAGGTACCCCTCTGCTATCGCTGTACCCGCTGTTTAAATTAAAAGAAATCGGACCGAATATAAAATAGACCATGTTACTCGCTGATAATACAGCTTTCTATTGGTGAAAGAAATAAAAATCGGTGTAGTAATTTTTGAGTGTATCCAAAACAAACAGTCAATAATTTTTTTTTTTTTTACACTTAATATTGGTATAGATATAAGTAATATATAGAGTACGTTTTTCTGTACAGTTTGTCTTGGTCTGGGAGTAATATGAATTATATAATTGTTTCTGGTACACATATTACAAGCCTAGAGCTTAGTTTGTGACCAGAGCAATATGTGTAAATTGTCCTACATATTATTATTATAATATAATAGTTTTAAACACATTACCGATTCGTTTAGGTGGATTAGCGTAGTCCTACCTCAGCTGTCGCACTCCCGGCGTTCTTGGCTTCTATACACAAATGCATACCTTTTATTGGCAAAGTTTTAAATCCATCCTTAATGGAGAAAGGCGTATGCTTTTTAGATGAAGCCATCAATGTCTGGAAAGACAAAGCCAATCAAATAGACCTACCATTACAAAAATCTGTGCAAAAAAATTGGGATTTACCATTAATAAACTTAAAAATTGATAATTTAATAAATAATTTCACAAATTCAGATAAATCAAGGTTTTTGGCATCTCAAAATAAAGAGTCAGGTGCATGGCTCGAAGTCATGCCATCACCAAATCTAGGCACCTTGTTAGACCGACAAACAATAAGAATAGCAGTATCCCTCAGGATGGTGCTCCCATTTACCGGCCTCACAAGTGCATTTGTGGCACTATGGTCACGTCTTTAGGTCACCTTGGTTTATCCTGCAGGCTGAGTGCTGGACGTATACCGAGACATAGTAATTTAAATAATATATTAAAACGTGCGTTAGCATACGTCAGTATACCCAGCACTCTCGAGCCTGCGGGGTTAGATTGTGATGATGGAAAAAGACCGGATGGCATGACCATAGTCCCATGGCAGAGAGGCCGAGCATTAATATGGGACGCCACTTGTGTAGATACCCTTGCCCCCAGTTACGTCCACGTCACCTCTACGTCTTCCGGTGCTGCAGCATTACTAGCTCAAAATAAAAAAAAAACAGAAATACGCTACACGCTGTTCCTCCTATGAATTTCTAGCGTTTACGGTGGAGACTTTAGGGCCATGGTCTCCAGATGCAAAAAACATTTGGTAAAAATCTAGGAAAACTTTTAATTGATGCATCTGGAGACCAACGTGCTAGGTCCTATTTTTATTAATAGTGTGAGTATTTTGGGCACGTGCGCAGCATCGGAAGACTTAAATGAAATATTTTATCTTATTTAGTTTTAAAATTATTAATAAGTTTTTGTTTATATATAATAGTTTATTTTTTTGAATAAAAATATTTTGAAAAAGAAGTTTTAAACCTAAAATCGCATTTCGAGATAGGTATCAGCCTGTACACACAGAACCGGTCTAATCCGATAAAGGTTCATATTTTTCAAAGGTTCGTTGTATCCCTAGGTCGTGGGTTCGATTCCCATTCATGGCCAAAAAATAAAAGTACGTTTTTCTGTAAAGTTTGTCATGGTCTTGTTGTTTATAAAATATGATATGTATTATATCGTTGTTTCTGGTCCACATAGTACAAGCCTAGAACTTAGTTTGAGACCAGAGCAATATGTGTGAATTGTCCTACATATTATTATTTTTTATTTATTTAAAACGTACAGAACCCAAATTAAAAACTGGTTCATCAATAGACAAATAATCATAATTTAACATTAAAACGTAGTTAATTATAAATAAACAGCGATCGCATGACAGACAAATCGTGGGTATGGTACAAGGAACTAAACGAGGCAAAAGAAATATTGCTAGTATACCCGGTCATGCATGTATGGTACAACGGAAGCTAGGGCTGTTTATACTAATAACTATAGTGTTTTTGTATGACCCATATTTTATGTAGA
Organism: Monopis laevigella; assembly: GCA_947458855.1. Classification (NCBI taxonomy): domain Eukaryota; kingdom Metazoa; phylum Arthropoda; class Insecta; order Lepidoptera; family Tineidae; genus Monopis; species Monopis laevigella. Next base: position 10,271,251 of record OX381599.1, read on the forward strand.
TATTTACTTACTACTAGTTATTAAAACATATACATATATCATTACGGGTGCCTTACGGCGCCTAAGACCGCCTAGACGGCCCCAGGGTACCCAGCGGATTTGATCCCATCTCGTCGTAGCCGATGGTATGAGTCTACACCAGACAAGTGGCTAGCTCGTCGCGATGTATTGAATAGACTCAATAAACTGTCTATATACAGTTTCACAAGTTGGTTTAGTGAAACCGGGACCGACAGCTTAACGTGCTCTCCGAGGCACTATAGTGGTGTTGTCAAACAAATGTACATAAATTAAAAACTCATTGGTACACACCGGGATTCGAACCAGGGACCTAAGTGTTTTTAAGTCCAAGGTCTAACCAACTCGGCCACGTACACCATTATTAAAACATAAAAAGGATATTTATTGACTAGGGGTGCGGTTTTTGTTGCATATAATATAATGAGGGCTTGAATATCGGACCATTTTTCAATTCCGGTATTGGGTTTCAATATTAAGCTATTCAGTTTCGGAATACCGGAGTTCAAGGCTTCCTTTAAAAATGTTATACAAGGGGAAGCTACATCGACATACCGATCATGACGACACATCATCATTTAAAACCATAATGTATGTAAAAAATTACCGTACATAAATGTACCGTGACAAAATTTTTTTTTTTTTTCGATATCTGGTTTTAAATTCCGGTATTACAAACAATACTAAAAATGTTTAAAAAAAAATATTCGATGAAATATTTTACAAAATAAAGGTACCTAAATATTAATATTTATAATTAAATTAAAGAGAAAAAATCATTGAGACGGGCGCCACTTGGTAGAGTACCTAATACGCTGGCAGCATTGTCACGTTGAATGGCAATGCTGATTTTTTGTTTTAAATATTCATAACATTTGGGGTCTCCACATTATAAAAATACTCGTTTTCCAAGGTCCCGAATAAATTCGCGGGCCTCAGATCCCAAGCATCCAGATGTTTCGACCCCAAATGCTACGAAGTGGTAATTTTGTAGTAAATCCCTGTACTTCAGCCGCTTCCGTGACTCAGCCATACAAGCGGCTGAACCAGGGATCGAAGATGTAACCGAAATATATAATTTCGCATAGGTGTCCATGCAAGTGGCGTCCCAAATCAGTGATTTTCCCTCAGACCATGGTATTAGTGTAAGGCCATCCGGACGTTTACCATCAGATCTACTAATGCCCGGTGATTCTAAAATTGATGAAATTTTTGATGAAATTAATGTTCTTTTGATGATGTCATTAAGGGTATTATGACGCGAAAATCTACCTGCACTCTTTTTTTTTTCAATTCCGGAATTTTGTTAAAACCGGAATTCCGGAGCTCAAGCCCTAATTTCCTATGACTAGGAAATCGCGATTTATCAAAAGTCCTATTTTTGAAAGTCATATGTGTCAAATAATTTCTCATTTACAAAAGCTACTTGCGTTTCGTTACACGAAGAAAACATTGTTTGTCATTCTTGTTTGTCATAATAATTGACATGTCTATGCTAAAACATAAAAACTCAATGGTGGAACGGAACTTAACAAACATTATCTGTGATGATTATTATCTGTCATCGGTGACTTTATTTACGAGTGGTAGGAGGCACTCGTATTGATATCATAGGTATGATATTTTAGTCACTCGATGAGATTCAAAACTACAAACTTTGGAAGTCGATGGCTTTTTTGACATTTCAGGGATATTTAGTCATCCGCTGATATTAAAAAATCGCACCCCAAGGCCGTGTTCGTAAACTAACACTTTAACACTGGGTAATGTCACTACACTATATGCATCTCTTCTTCTCTAAGCATTTTTCAATATTTTTATCGCACTCTGTAACACTACCAACACTACCCAGGGTTAAAGTGTTACGTTTCCGAACACGACTCAGAATAGAAAGAGAAATGGGCCATCATTGTGCCTAAACAAAATATAGTACACAAATCATAACTTAATTTTTAAAATTATAGGGAATAAATACATAGGTATATAAGCGTTACTTTCATCCTGAGGAAAAAAAAAGTTCTTGAGTATCCGTTCTTGTTTCCATGCCAATAAATAAATAAAAAATACTCTCTGTTTTGGTTTAAAGGCGGATATAGTTCAAGAACTTTTTTATTTTATTAATTTCTTTCTCAGGGTGAAAATAACACTTAAAATTATTTATTACAAAAAATATATAATTAAATAATGATCTGTGTACTATATTTTGTTTAGGCACAATGATGGCCCTCAAATAGTCAATATCCTTTATTAGCGAATCAGACAGACGTTGTACAGGGCGCCAATTCTCTTCAATCTATACTAATATTATAAAGCTGAAGAGTTTGTTTGTTTGTTTGTTTGTTTGGCTAATCTCAGAAACTATAACTGGTTTGAAATGAAAAAAAAAATATTTTTTTTTGGAGCACTACATTTGACTTTGTGTCTACCTGGTAGCAGAACTACAAAGTCCATGAATGGGGGCAATCAATAATTGTTCTTAAACAATATTGATCGCTCCCACTATGCCGGATAAATGGTGCGATTACGAAATGGGGGGCGACAATGACGAATTGCATTACGAGTATATTAATTTTGATATATTCGCTGCCTTATCGTTAAATCCACTACCCATTTAAATCGATGCAGTAGTCTTCTGAAAAAAGGTGAACCCGCAGACTAAAACCGAAACATGACTAGGTCACTTGATGGTTTATGCATCTGTATGGGCGGTGGTAAAAAAAAGTTGGTGTTGGATATCCCATTTTTATCCGCCCATTTAGGACCGAAGTAACAATTGAAAAATGTTGCAAAAACGGGTAACAAGATTCCTGCATCGATTTCTTGTCGAGGTGGTAGTCTCCTTTCAGGTGGGCGATTCTCGCGCTTTCGACATTCATCCGATTAGTCTTCTGAAAAAAGGTGAACCCGCAGACTAAAACCGAAACATGACTAGGTCACTTGATGGTTTATGTATGGGCGGTGGTAAAAATATGTTGGTGTTGGATATCCCATTTTTATCCGCCCATTTAGGACCGAAGTAACAATTGAAAAATGTTGCAAAAACGGGGACCAAGATTCCTGCATCGATTTCTTGTCGAGGTGGTAGTCTCCTTTCAGGTGAGCGATTCTCGCGCTTTCGACATTCATCTCGATTCGAGACTTTTAAACGAAAAATGACTAAATATGTCATGTCATGAATGTCGAAAGCGCGAGAATCGCCCACCTGGGTGCGGTTACGAAATAGGTTGAATTGACGATAAGACAGCGAGTATATTAAAATATACTCGTAATCGGCCGGTCGGCCTAAAGTAACTTCGTTAGAGACCTTCCTCCACCACCTAAAAAATGTTCTTCAAAATTACGAGCCCAATAATTATCTCCCTCTCTTTCTCTTATTATTTTAACTATGCAGTTTCGAACCAGCTTTGTGACCATTGGGCTGCGTCGCATGGTGGTCACGTGAAGTTAACTTATTTTGTTTTTGAGTTATTTGTTTATGCATTACATAATCGTCATTTTGACGAATGGTTAGCTTATGTGTAACTTTTATATTTGTACATTAAGTTTACTTTTCATATTTTTTTAGTCAGTTATTACGTTAATGCTTAAAAAATGGCTACGAGGACGATCCTCCCTGATGACGAAATAGTTTGTGCCTTAAATAATGAAAATGATCTCAATAAAAATACATAACAAAAACTAATGCAATAGTTGAAAATTTTGTGGGGTATATACAAGTTGATTTATTGCGTCAATAAAATCTAAGTCAGTTTTGGTAATGAATAGCAGCCTAACCAAACGAACTTTTAGACTTGTTAAAATTTTTTTTTACTATTCATATTGTAAAGATTTACATGAAAAAAATATTTTTGAAATTTATATTAAAAATAATAGCAGCCCCAACCTAGTGGTCAAGTCACTGCGCAACTGATAACAAGGTTAAGCAGATGACAACAAGGCCGGGTTGGATGATCGCTTTATACAACGAGGCTATTTCATCATAAACACCGCAACAGGCTCGCCACTTGTTAGGCCTACAAATACCATCGGCCAAATGAGGACGGGTTAATCCCTCCACTGGGTACCCTGAGGCCGTTTAAGTTCTCGGGAGCCAAATAGTCACCCGTGATGGTATTTATTTTATTTATAATATTGTAAAGATTTACATGAAATAAATAATTTTTAAATTTATATTAAAAATAATAGCAAACACGCCATAACGCTATGTAAAGGCTTGTAAAGTTATTCAATCATGAAATTCCTACAATTATTTTAATCCATATTAACGGAACATAATTGCGTTTTATTCTACAATAATAATATAGTAAGTAATATTTAAAAATAAAATATGCGTTTAAATGTTTAAATAATTATAATTAAGTGAAGTTTTCGGTCCATTGGCCTTTGGGCGGATTCCAATTACGAATAATATTACGTTATTTAACGGAGTTATTACCGTAACTTAGGCAGTTGCGGATAGTTATTATTTACTACAGTTAATTTATTTACTTATACAATTGCTTTTTTTTATGCTAACATTAATTTTAATAGGTTATTTTTTTGTGTTATTCTTATTTATAATTTTATATAACTTTTTTAAAGATAAAAATGCAATGAAAAAAATCCTGGTGAGTAGGACTCGAACCCACGAACCTCGCTATCGCGGCAAGGCGGTCAACCGCTGAGCCAGCCAGGTTCCAGTCACCCCTCACGAATTTTGTCATAGCTTGTTATCTACTTATACACTGACGCCCTCTATTAGCTAGCCACTTGTTCAGTGTAGACTCATACCATCGGCTACGACGAGGTGGGATTATAAAACCCCTGCGCTGGGTACCCTGGGGCCGTCTAGGGGTGTCTAAATGTGAATATGTATGAAAACGGAACCAAACTGGGTGGTGCAGGAACCAAAATAAACATTCGCTTACATCGAGCATTGATTTCCGGTCATCATGCATACTTAGCTATTATAATTATTGGTTATGTTAAGGAAGTGTTTGTATTATTTCTTTAATAGTTCTACCGGTAGTAATGTTTCACGCTATGTTTTCAGGTGGCCTGTTATCGTGTAAATGTTTTGTTTTGTGTTAAACAATGTCACATATTTAATTTATACTGAAATGCTTAGTTCATTTTTTTTATTGCAGCACGGCATGTGATTTTGTGTCTACCTGGTGGTAGGCATCAGGATTGTGGGGCTACATTTTGATAATACCAATTTACTAGTAATTTTTATGTTAGTAGTAGGTAAAAATCGAGTTTAAGTTTGTAAAAAAAAAAAAAAAATTGAAATGGGTGGCGACAAATTACATTACGAGTATATTTTAATATACTCGCTGCCTTATCAATCAATGTCAATTTAACCCATTTCGTAACCGCATCCTGAAAGGAGACTACCACCTCGACAAGAAATCGTTGTAGTAATCTCCTGAAAACCGGTGAACCCAAAGACTAAAACCGAAACATGACTCGGTCACTTGACGGTTTTTGCATCTGTATAGAGCCCTTCCTCCCATCTAAAAAAAATTTTCCGTTGATGCTAAACGGATTAAAGTGAAGTTTCCATGGTTCGAAAATATATTTTTTGTTTACAAGTATAACCTATTTTCTAAGTTTGTAGCTAATGTAGATTTGAAGATAGAGCACGTAAGCCAACTATAATTATAGCAACTTTTTTTTAAAGTTTTCTATCATTGGCCTGGGGGTGCGATTTTTGATTATCAGCGGATGACTAAATATCACTGAAATGTCAAAAAAATATCGATAGTTCTTATTTTTACATATCATCGGGTGACTAAAATATGATACCTATGATATCAATACGAGTGCCTCCTACCACTCGTAAATAAAGTCACCGGTGACAGATAATTATCATCACAGATAATGTTTGTTAAGTTTCGTTTCACCATTATCCACCATAGTTTATGTTTTAGCATAGCGGCTGATGTCGAATGTCACAAACTCACACACATAGACACCCACACACGCAGATATACTTACATACGGACACGCTTCACACTCACAAATACACCTTATACCTAATCACATAAACATCATACAAACATACACTTGCGAATAATACAATATCGCTGCATTAAGTTATTGTTATTTATGGCATATATATGTATCATCACGGGTGCCTTACGGCGCCCGAGACCGCCTAGACGGCCCCAGGGTACCCAGCGGAGGGGTTTTAATCCCACCTCGTCGTAGCCAATGGTATGAGTCTACACCGAACAAGTGGCTAGCTCGTCGCGATGTTTTGAATAGACTCAATAACCCATCTATAAACAGTTTCACAAGTTGGTATAGTGAAACCGGGACCGACAGCTTAACGTGCTCTCCGAGGCACTATAGTGGTGTTGTCAAACAAATGTACATCAATTTTTAAATTAAAAACTCATTGGTACACACCGGGATTCGAACCAGGGACCTAAGTGTTTTTAAGTCCAAGGTCTAACCAACTAGGCCACCACGTATATTTATGGCATAATTTTGTAATTTTAATTTTTTTATTGTTTTTTACGTGGTTATACAATTTTGCATGTTATATATATACATATTATTATACTATATGTGAAGATCAATTATTGGTCCTTTGAAGTTATTATACTTATTTGTTCTTACTATATTTATTGTACCGCTGTTTTTTCTTCTACTGAATAAAATAAAATAAATCGACACGAGATAAATCGTGATTTCCAAGTCACCGGTGATATTTTTCTCCCTAGTGATATCAAACTCATCGGTGACATTCAAAAACCGCACCCGTGACTCTAAAGTCGAAACCACTACTTAAGTCCGATAGCCGTGGCGGTTTTGTAGCACACTTCTGTCAAACTACAAGACAAAATTTTAGTTCCAGTTTTAGCCGCAGGACTTGTTTGGTGGTCCCTTAGAATAATAATTCTAAGGGAGGTCCTGACTCTAAAGTCGAAACCATTACTCTAGTCAGAGGCCCTACCATGGGTTTGCGCATTGTAGCAATGTATACGTATACGTAACAGGATTAAATAAAGCGATCCTATTGGTTGTTGCTCACGTATACGTATACGTTGCTATAATGCGCAAATCCATGGTAAAGCCTCTGATAGCCGTGGCGCTACTGTAGCACACTTCTGTCAAACTACAAGACAAATTTTTGGTTCCAGTTTTAGCCGCAAGATTTGAGTGATGGTCCCTTAGAAAAATAATTCTAAGGGTTGTCTCTAAAATCGAAATCACTACTCTAGTCTGATAGACGTGGTGTTTCTGTACCACACTTTTGTTAAACTACAAGACAAATTTTTAGTTCCCATTTTAGCCGCAGGACTTGAATTGTGGTGCCTTAGAAAAATATTTCTCTTAAAGCGGTCGTGAATTTTAGAAGCCGAATCCACTGCTAAAGTCTGATAGCCGTGGCGCTTCTGTAGCACGCTTCTGTCAAACTATAAAACAAATTTTTAGTTCCAGTTTTAGCGAGTGGAGGTTCTATACGCTTTTGCTCCATGCTCCATCTGCCGATGTTTTGAATCGGCTAATAAAAAGCCACATCTTATAAATTAAATGATATAAAATATTTACGTAAAGTTGTAAACTTTTATTATTTTTTACTTTCCCAAAGGTTAGAAGTTTAGTTATAAACTTATTTAAATATTATTATATTAGCTGACACGTGCTTCGGCTGCGTACCTTTAACAGATTACGCAGCGCACGCAACGGAAGCTCTCAAAAGAAACAAATTTTCCCCGTTTTCCCAACATTTTTCATTGATTCTCCGCTCCTATTGGTCTTAGTGTGATTTTATATAGTCTTTCTAGATAAATGTCTATTCAACACTAAAATAATTTTCAAAATCGGTTCAGTAGATCCGGAGATTACCCCCTACAACCTTACAAACTCACAAATTTTACCTCTTTATTATATTATATATTATTGTTATATTTTAAAAAATCTCCAAGGCGCTTTTTTTCCTTGGTCACTTTTACATAAACCGCATGCTTAATAAAATAATAATAATACAGTTTATATAATATAGCCTTTATGTTATATATAAATATATCTAATATAAAATTCTCGTGTTAATATGTCTTAGATTTATTAATGAAAATATACTGATTAATGATTCAGCAAAAAAATATTGCTTTTTATAATGATGAATTATTTTTTAATCAATTATTATTTCGTAATTGAGAACTTCTAGCATAAATTAATATAAATAAAATGTGATTGTTTATATAGAAGCCCATGTTCATTGGTTAGTTATCTATAATGTTCACTGCACTTGAAGTTAGATGCAGTTTTGTGCATTCTGTTACTTAGTAGTTTAAAAGAAAGTACACAGATGGCGCTGTAAATTATTGTTTCCTTTTAGTTAACTTAAACAATCTATTTTCTGTAAATCATTAGAAATATCGTACCTACATAATATTAGCAATGTTTGTTTAGTTAATAGTGTATTAGATATACAATGCAATAATTAGCCAATAACCTTAAATTTGCATTTGAACATAATTTATTTTTTACTGTGCAATAAAATGATTTAATAAATAAATACACTAAATTTTGCGGGGCGACGAGCTGCCCACTTGTTAGGTGCGGACTTAGAACACCTTCGGCTACGACGAGGTGGGTATGGCGAGGCAGTCCATTGGATAATAATATTATCTTAAACTGTCAAACTTTGCATATAATTTGTAGGTTAAACCATAGCTTAAAATTTACCTTTGATCAATTTTAATAAACTTTATTTCTCTATTCTTTAAAGAACGTTTTTCTTTCTTTAATATAAAATATTATGTTATTTTTACAAATAAGCTAAGCCTTAATTCTTAACTTATTATATAAATTTAACTGCGGTTACATTCTGATACTCTTCCATGCGTTTGCGCATTGTAGTATGTATGCGTTTGCGCATTGTAGTATGAATGCGTTTGCGCATTGTAGCATTGTAGTAACGTAACGTATACGTACACGTGAGCAACAATCAATAGGGCCGCTTTATTTTTGGTAATAGGATTGAATAAAGCGATCCTATTGGTTGTTGCTCGCGTATACGTATACGTTGCGTTGCTACAATCCGCAAACCCATGGTAGAGCCTCTGTTGCTTATAAAAATATGAACGTTAACTTGTTAATAATGACATTGAACAGTACATGGGCGTAGCCAGGGGGGGTAGGGTGGGGGATTTGGTGGTTCAAACTGTTTGGAAACCCATGTTTGGAAATAGATAAATTTGTATGGGGTAGTAAACATGAGGCGGCGTTTGTTGAGTGTTTGTAGGTGGACCCCCCCCCCCCCCCAAATAATAAATCCTGGCTACACCCATGGAACAGTAGGTAATAGTCAGCAACAACGAACACTAAAAAAGTCATGCACTCTATTCCCTTAGGTAAATTTGGCTTGAAAGTTTTATGCATTTCATATCGTGGCAAATGTACTTAAAGATTTCGTTATTTTCACAATCTAACACCTTTTAGAGAAACAAAATGCGGTCGCTGGTCCTCAATATTGTATAATAAAATAAAAAATATACTATATACATTTGAGTTTTTGTTTTAATTTTTTTTATCAGTTTTATAAAACTACTAGATAAATGGGCTGTTGATATCAAAGACACAGTTGAAAGCAAAAAACCGTATTTTCATGCTGTGAAAATTTTCAGGCGCAATATTCATTGAATGGTATACTAATTTAATACTTGGTAGGTATTCCATTTCTCAATATAACTCAATACTTGGTAGGTTATTTTGTTTACGTATATAACTTATTTAATACTAAAGTTAAAATAAATCTAAAATAAATACTCCAGTCATCTTACGTATTTCTGGCGTTTGAGGAGAAAACATTGGGTCCATGGTCTCCAGATGCAAATAAATTTAGAAAAAAGCTTAAAAATTTATTAATCGATGAATCTGGAGCCAAATGTTCAAGATCATACTTTTCACTCTTTACTCAAAGGTTAGCTGATAGAAAGGTAATTTTAGGTGGGAGGAGGTCTCTATAACTTCGTTAGGCCGACCGACCGGTCTCGTTACCACCCATACAGATGAAAAAACCGTCAAGTGACCTAGTCATGTTTCGGTTTTAGTTTGTGGGTTCATCGGTTTCCTGGAGACTACTGCATCGATTTCTTGTCGAGGTACCAGTCTCCTTTCAGGGTGCGGTTACGAAATGGGTAGTTGGATTGATAAGGCAGCGAGTATATTAAAATATACTCTAATGCAATTCGTCATTGTCGCCCCCATTTCGTAATCGCTTCATTTAGCCGGCATAGTGGGAGCGATCAATATTGTTTAAGAACAATTATTGATTCCCCATTCATGGACAATGTACCACCAGGTAGATACAAAGTCACATGTCGTTCTCCAATAAAAAAAAAATGCCTAAGGCATTAAGTTCGCCTATGTACAATTTTGTGCAATAAAGAATTTAAAATCATTGACTTCTATGTAAACTAGACCCGAACATACATTTGTTTAACAACACCACTATAGTGCCTCGGAGAGCACGTAAAGCTGTCGGTCCCGGTTTCACTATACCAACTTGTAAAACTGTTTATAGATGGGTTATTGAGTCTATCCAAACATCGCGACGAGCTAGCCACTTGTTCGGTGTAGACTTATACCATTGGCTACGACGAGGTGGGATTAAAACCCCTCCGCTGGGTACCCTGGGGCCGTCTAGGCGGTCTCGGGCGCCGTAAGACACCCGTGAAGATATATATATATATATACTAACTAAACTTTAAATCGTTAAAATAAAGTGCGCATGTAAGTAATGATAGGGTTTATATATCACATTAAATAAAATATGTCAGAATTTGTCGATTATGTACAAAATGGAGTTATGGAGATTGACCGCAACACCATGAGCAAAATCTTAGTTCCGTTCAACTTGTCTTGTTACAATAAATCAATTTTATAATAAATAAATAAAATTTTGCCGGAAATTGATTTAAATTTGCTTATTATAATAAAAAAAGAAACTGATGCTTAGAAAATATAAACTAAATAATTGGTAGGTATTTTTTTTAATGTTAAATGCCTTATTCATAAAAAAAAAAATTGAGGCCTTCAAAAACACTTTAGTTATAATCTTTTACGCATATTCATTTTTGTTCCTAATAAAAAGAGACAAGACCTTTTATAACTACAGTGTTCTTCACGGATTCAATAAGTTTTTATGAATACTGGTGTTTATGAACATCATATGAACAGACGGTCTGTTATAAAATACCGATGTTCATAAATAAGTTCAAGTTAATATTTTTGATTTGAAACCCTTTGTTTCTTAAATCAGTTTAAAATCCTTTGTTTCTTAAATCAGTTTAAAATCCTTTGTTTTTAAAATTGAATTAAAATCCTTTATTGGGGATTGTCTAGATAAAGTCCCAATGTCAAGGTCTCATTTAGCCAATGAAAAAATATATAAAAAAATGAGCACCTTTTCTGGTTACGACTATAGAAATAAAGTGACTCTGTATTTACAAGCAGACCTCTAAAGTTCATGAATGGGGTCGACCAATACATTGTTATTTACAAACCTTAATTGCTCTCACTATGCCAACTAAATGATAAGGTTACGAAATGGGCAACGAACAAAAACGAATTTCCATTATGAGTCTATTTTAAAAACAAGTGCATAAAAAATCATAACAAGTCACAATAATAATTGTTAGTTTTCATATACGAATTATATTATAGCCTTCGCAAGTTCTAAACCTGTTACTTGTCGGTTTTTATTTTGTTATTCCGAAAATTTGGCTTGCTGGTAGAAACTAGCCATCGAACATTATAATTCGTATACAAAACTAGCCAATTCAGACCTTAGACTGTTTTTTATTTTTTATTTTAATAAAGCAGGACATGTGCCCCTACATCCACCTGATGGTAAGTGGCGATGTAACGTCCAAGAATGTTCTCAACCAATAGTAGCAATGGTGCTTGCTTCAATTGGTTGATTCCACTATGTCTGCTTGAGAAACTTATTCACGCCTCGCTTAAAGGACTCTGGATTAAAGGAAGAAAGAAAAACGCACGCAGGCAAGGCATTCCACCTTTTTTTCGTGCGACATAGATATTATCCTAAGTTATAAAACAAAATGATTTATTATAAAAAAAATAAAAATAATAACATTTATTTTGACACACAATTAGGCAATTTACAGTAGATTTGTATCCCTAGTTCCTATGCTAGGTTTCCATGTGTTACAGGAACCAGTAATAACCACTCCTTAAAATTATAATTTTCATTAAATACAATATTGATACCTATTAGCCCTAGAATTATATAAGAGAAAAATTAAAGAACCTATAAAATGTGTGTGTCTTGTAATTAAATATATAATTTAAGTGTTTGTATTCGTGCTTGGTATAGTGTGTATGAAATAAGTGTATGGGTGTGTGTATCTGTGTGTGGTGTGTGATGCGTGCGTGTTGTGTGTGTGTCAGATATTTATGCAAAATGTGAAGATTAAGGATTAAAGAAGAATTATGTTGTTATAAATAAATTTCAGGACTGACCATTGAACTTGGCAACCATTTAGATCTCACTTCTTTTGTCGTTGAAGTCAACAACCAAGGCATGTATCATAATATTGAACTTGGCTCTCATTTCACACTTATGTTTTTGATGGGATACTATGTTACCAGAAACAATGACACATATTGTATTTTATAAGCACCTAGACCAATTTAATTTGTACAGATTTTTTTTCTACTAAAGGACTGAATTCGTAATCAATCAGTCAGTGTTCTCATACTAAATGATCTTTCGCACTTCCAGTATAGGAATTCGCGATTGTATTTACCTATTAATCTTTCTGTATTAGTGATGTCTTTTTTTAATACAAAACTTTTTAATATTATTAATAATACCTAATTACAAAATATTTATTACATTAGAAAGATTTTTCTGGTACAATTACCAACATAAAAATAATATTTAAACTTTGACTTACAGCAAGTTTGTAATATTGGAAGTACATTTGTATGGTCAAGTCGACTATAGACCCCTTAAGGGCTCTGAAATTATTTTTAAGTTGGTAATTGTATGCAAAAATATTTGTCTTGTAGGTAAAAAATATTTTTGTATTACAAGATTTTTTTCTGTATTCGAAAAAAATTTCGAACATATAAATATTAATAAATATGACTGACAAAAATATTAATTAAATTCTGCGACTAACAGTTCCTAGTCGATTATTACTGGAAGTGCGAAAGCTCATTTTGTATGGAGAGCGCTGACTTCGTGATTACAAATGCAGTATCCTTAATATCATCTTGCCATGAGTGAGAATCGAACCCACAACCTCCGCATGCAATATAGTAATAATTTGATGCCGAGTTTGACAGATTTTTACGTCAAACAAAATTACAAAATTCATACATAATAGATTCTTTGAGGGTAGCCCGAACACTGTAGACGCGTGTTTATATTATATTTTTCAAATTTAATTTGATTGAATATTATTGTGCAAAAGTGTACTAATTTTGTAGAATAAGCATTTGTATAGTAATATTAAGTATGAGAAGTGTAGCATTTACGCAGTGATCTCGGTGTTTGTGTTATCTCAAATAATCCCACAATCTTCAGTAAAATGGCGGTACCCATTTTACTGTAGATTATTCCATCTTCTTCACTTGACATTGGCAGGACTATACCGTATGTTTGCATACGGTCATGTCGCCATTCCTTTCTATACCCTAGTTCTTTCCCAATTCATTTCCATCCTATTATCCCTCTTTTACTACAAATAAAAAAGTTTTTTTAAATCTACCCACTCGACACTGGCAAAATTACGCGCACGCGTAGAGGCCATTAATTTAAGTTAATAATCATACATAATATAAATGGATAGCACCTGATTATAGATTTAATTCCATTAAATAAAATTAATTTTAAAATTATATTTATATTTCCCTTAGATAAAATAATGTAATGTTAAGAATTGTATGCAGAATACCTAGCTTACTGTCAAACTTTCAATCCTTGCATCGAATTGTGATCGGGGTTTACAAAATTCGAAATAAATTTTATATAAAATAAGATAATCTTATATTAAATTTTTAAAGATAAAAATGCAATGAAAAAATTCCTGGTGGCGGGACTCGAACCCACGAACCTCGCTATCGCGGCAAGGCGCTCAACCGCTGAGCCAACCAGGTCCCAGTCAGCCATCACGAATTTTGTCATTGCTTGTTATCTACTTATACACAGACGCCCTCTATTAGCTTTCTTCTAATAACTCTTATACGAGTGAAGTCAGAAGTCCTAGTTTCTAATACTAGATGGCAGAGGAGTCTGTTTTTTGTTTTTACTTTTTTCAGTATTTTTATATTTATGCATTTTTTTATAAATTCCTTTATAGGATAATCTTATATTAAATTTTTAAAGATAAAAATGCAATGAAAAAATTCCTGGTGGCGGGACTCGAACCCACGAACCTCGCTATCGCGGCAAGGCGCTCAACCGCTGAGCCAACCAGGTCCCAGTCAGCCATCACGAATTTTGTCATTGCTTGTTATCTACTTATACACAGACGCCCTCTATTAGCTTTCTTCTAATAACTCTTATACGAGTGAAGTCAGAAGTCCTAGTTTCTAATACTAGATGGCAGAGGAATCTGTTTTTTGTTTTTACTTTTTTCAGTATTTTTATATTTATGCATTTTTTTATAAATTCCTTTATAGGATAATCTTATATTAAATTTTTAAAGATAAAAATACTGAAAAAAGTAAAAACAAAAAACAGACTCCTCTGCCATCTAGTATTAGAAACTAGGACTTCTGACTTCACTCGTATAAGAGTTATTAGAAGAAAGCTAATAGAGGGCGTCTGTGTATAAGTAGATAACAAGCAATGACAAAATTCGTGATGGCTGACTGGGACCTGGTTGGCTCAGCGGTTGAGCGCCTTGCCGCGATAGCGAGGTTCGTGGGTTCGAGTCCCGCCACCAGGAATTTTTTCATTGCATTTTTATCTTTAAAAATTTAATATAAGATTATCCTATAAAGGAATTTATAAAAAAATGCATAAATATAAAAATACTGAAAAAAGTAAAAACAAAAAACAGACTCCTCTGCCATCTAGTATTAGAAACTAGGACTTCTGACTTCACTCGTATAAGAGTTATTAGAAGAAAGCTAATAGAGGGCGTCTGTGTATAAGTAGATAACAAGCAATGACAAAATTCGTGATGGCTGACTGGGACCTGGTTGGCTCAGCGGTTGAGCGCCTTGCCGCGATAGCGAGGTTCGTGGGTTCGAGTCCCGCCACCAGGAATTTTTTCATTGCATTTTTATCTTTAAAAATTTAATATAAGATTATCCTATAAAGGAATTTATAAAAAAATGCATAAATATAAAAATACTGAAAAAAGTAAAAACAAAAAACAGACTCCTCTGCCATCTAGTATTAGAAACTAGGACTTCTGACTTCACTCGTATAAGAGTTATTAGAAGAAAGCTAATAGAGGGCGTCTGTGTATAAGTAGATAACAAGCAATGACAAAATTCGTGATGGCTGACTGGGACCTGGTTGGCTCAGCGGTTGAGCGCCTTGCCGCGATAGCGAGGTTCGTGGGTTCGAGTCCCGCCACCAGGAATTTTTTCATTGCATTTTTATCTTTAAAAATTTAATATAAGATTATCCTATAAAGGAATTTATAAAAAAATGCATAAATATAAAAATACTGAAAAAAGTAAAAACAAAAAACAGACTCCTCTGCCATCTAGTATTAGAAACTAGGACTTCTGACTTCACTCGTATAAGAGTTATTAGAAGAAAGCTAATAGAGGGCGTCTGTGTATAAGTAGATAACAAGCAATGACAAAATTCGTGATGGCTGACTGGGACCTGGTTGGCTCAGCGGTTGAGCGCCTTGCCGCGATAGCGAGGTTCGTGGGTTCGAGTCCCGCCACCAGGAATTTTTTCATTGCATTTTTATCTTTAAAAATTTAATATATAAAATAAGAGTGCTATATAATTTTTTAAAAGAATTTCTTTATTAATCAGTATTTCAAATACAAAAACTTGACGGAATAAAGGAGAATATTTTATGGCAAACAATTAAATTAAAATCCAAGTCAATTTAAGAAATAGATCCTAGTGATGAGTATTTTTAGGCACCATGTTAAAATGACTAAATACTAATAATAAATAACAGTCGCTACTTAAAATCTAAAAATAAATATTAATTATTAAATAATATAATTAGCTTTTTTTATAAAAAAATACAAAAATTGTCTTAAAGACAATCACTTAATAATAAATAACTTAATATATTTTAAAAACGTAAACTTTACGTCCAATTACCTACGTCCATTCATGCAAACATAAAATATTAAAATATAAATTGTTAAAGACAGTAACAGTTTCAATAAAAAAGGTGGGCAAATAAATTAAAAAAAAAAAAAAAAACTTAATTTTAAAAATACAAATTAACTATGCAGAATAAAACTTTTCTCTTTCAAACATATTTTTTTAAATAAAAAAAATACTTATTGAAACAAAATAAAAATGTTTTTTTAAATTATAAAATTAAAGATATTAAAATTTATTGAGTTTTTTTATGAGCAGAATAGGCTAGGTCCGATACATCATTATAGGATCGGCGGTCCCATCCTCCAGAGCCTGCTGATTGCCACCCATGGCTTTCATGACCACCGCTGCTGCCACTGTTCTTGGCTTGGATGAGCTTCTTCAGCGCTATGATACCAGAAAGCAATAGAGCGACCTGAAATCAGATGTTAAAAAATGTTAAAAGAAATTTAAAAAATATTTTAGGAGCAAAGGAAGTTACGTTATACACATAGTCTATTGTTTTTTTTTATGTTACACGTTTGACTTATCTATCTGATGGTAAGCAGAACTACAAAGTCCTTGAATGGAGTCGATCAATGCATTCATGTTTAACAACATTGATCGCTCCCAATTTGGTATGTACTCATGCGGTTATGAAATAGGCAGAGACAAAGAAGGAGCAATACGGGGTAATTTTAATATCCTCGCTGCTTTATCGTTAAATCGATTGCCCGTTTCGTAACCATATCCTAAAAAGATACTACCATCTCGTTAAGAAACCTATGTATTAGGTAGTCTCTAAAAAGACTAAATAACCGAAACATGGCTAGGTCACTTGACAGTTTTTGCCTTTGTATGAGCTGTGTCACTAAACTAACGATTGTTAAAGTTGATTAAAAAGATGAATTTGACTATTCATTATCTTTTTATAACTATATATGTTTTTTGCATTTTATTGGATTTTTATTGGAATAAACCCATAGATTGATCCCGAAATTTATATATTTAAGCATAAATGTAGAATGGCATTTGTAATATCGTACGTGGTGACATTCCCATATACAATGATCATATAATTTTGGACATGCAATACTGCAAAATAAATTTAAAAAAAGGTTGCACAAACTATATAATTATAGAATTATAATAAATATATAATCTGGTAATGGTAATATATAATCATAATTATAAAAAAATATAGCTGGTAAAAAATCAAATGAACCGTCTGTTTCATAACATGGTGATGATTAACAAAAGTATGTATGTTCTACATAGTTATGATAATATAAATGCAATATAAACATAAAGCAACACAAAATAAAACGATGCAAACAAATCCAACGAAGAACAGCTATTGTTATACATTGATCCAAATAAATCTCTTGTGGCTGGAATCAAAATTACAGCAGCCGCACGAGATTTACTTAAATCAACAACAACATAGAAAGTTGAAGAAAACAACACTGAACAAGTAACTATACTAGATTATGGCAAACACAAACTAAATACTGCAAAAAACAATGTTACAGATGATTAAAACAAATAAGGAAAACCACAACTGAAGGCTATTGAAGCCATATCACTACTGTCTGAACCATAAAATGCAAAAGCCAATGCCTTAAAGGTTATTGAACTTTACATAATCCAGTTTGAAGATTAATCTAAAGTTTCAGCTGTTTTAAAATAATACTTATTTGTACATCCTTAAGAACTTAAATACAATGAAAAAGTACTGTCGAATCAAACAAAACTGGATGTCGAATTAATTTGAAGCACGTGTTTTTTTAACACGTGGATGTCTTTTGAATAATAACAATAGGTTTTTGGTAAGTGAATTTAAACGTTATATGTATGGGGTTTAGGTTATGATTTATGTGTTTAAAGAGATATTTTAAGGTAACATTTATTTAGCTGAATTACAAAATTGTATGAAGTAAGGTAATGCTAATGGTAACATGAATTTATCTATTAATAGACATAATATCATTCTAAAATATTTACATTAGGTATATTACATTTATTTTTTACTATTATTATAGCGTTTTAAAACAAATGTACATAATATTTTTTAATGAAAAACTAATCAGTACAAACCTGGCTAAATATATTTTTAAGTTCATTTTTTTTTACAAGTCTTGTATTATTTATGAAAAACATTTAACCGCCACGTCAATTGAACTTCTTTACCAGGCCCCCTTGTTACATATATTATTTTTTTAAATATACTATTTAGCACAAGTAGTTTTCATAAACACTTTCACTAAGAAAGCACCAACTTAATGGCGACTTTATCGCTAATTTACTTTTAATTGTAGGAGGTGTGTTGTAGGAGATAAAGACAGCAAAAATGCGTGGTGCCTAGTTGAATAACTTAAAAAACTTCTTTAACTTGAGAAATAGAAAAAAAAAATGGGTTTACTCTCACAAAATCAGCTGTTATTATAATAATAATAATATGTAGGACAATTCACACATATTGCTTTGTGTGAATCATCACAAACTATGCTCTAGGCTTGTACTATGTGTACATATTATTTATAAATACCCAGACCATGACAAACTATACAGAAAAACAATCATATATTTTATCTCACTTATAAATTATAAAACACTTCTCTATTAATTTCCTGAGATAATATTAATAAAATACACCCCATGCATACATACCCTTATTAAATAAAAAAAAAGGTAAAACACGTGTATATTAATTTTTGGTTATAAGAAGATTTTTTTAGGTTTATAATACCTGTTAATTCAAAGATATAGAACAGTATGGATCATTTACAAAAAAAAATCTATGTACCGATTTTCAAGACGGTTATTCCCGTCAAATTTATTTTTTTGTAATATAATCTTTTATATAAATAAACTAAAATTACTATAAATAAAACTAGATAGATACTTTAAAAGAAAAATAATTAATATAATGTAATATAAAAAAAAAAAACCTACAAATGCCCTAAAAGTCTTGCACTGGTACCTATTCATAAACACCTATTTAGTTGTATGTGAGTCTTTTTATTAGAAACAAAAATTAATATGCTTTAAAGAGACAAAACCTTCGATAACTAAAGTGTTCTTCAAGTCCTCAATAAGTTTTGATAAATAAGGCCCTTGGTAACTAGAAGGCGATGAAAAACTTCCGAGGATGCTGGTGACGTTTCCATGTTGGACGGCAATAATGATCCTCTGAGTAAGATATTCCTTGCTAAAAGGATCACCTGTTGCCGCTCGGATGTGCTCACTTAAGTCGCGTATTAGTAATTACCATCATCTCTACAGCAAACAGAACTAAATGGTAACGATTTACTAATCCTGCATATTTGCTCCGTTTACTATTTGCAGCTTGTTTGGCCGCTGCTCCAGCTAGTTTTTGGGTCGCGCCAACACGACTGGGACAAAGTGTATCAGTGCACGTTGCGTCCCAAATAAATGACTTACCCTATTTATACACAAGGGTTAACCCATCTGGTCTTTTCCCACCGCTACGTGATTTTTGTCAGTTCTAATGTTGATGGTAAGTAGGCCAAAGATAATGCTTTCTGATATTTTTTTTTTATGGCGAGTAAAACGACCTGCACTTTTTATGCATGACATAACCCAATGGGTCAGCTGTTTCTCCGCTAATACACGAGATTTAAAAAAAATAATTAGAGAATAATTTCTAAATTTAAATTATCATTTTTTTTTTTTCAGTAATTAATGGTATAAAGTTTAATGAAACAGTAAAACTACTAATACGAATGGTAATTTGTTAAATAAAACAGTAAAAACACCGAATCTAATGGTAAATTGTTAAATAAAACAGTAAAACTGCTAATGCTTATGGTAATTTGTCAGTAAAACTACTAATGCTAATTTGTTAAATAAAACAGTAAAACTACTAATGCTTATGGTAATTTATTTAATTAAACAGACTAACTAATGGAACATAATAGATAAAACTACTGAATCTAATGGTAACTTGTTTAACAAAACAGTAAAACTACTAATGCTAATGGGTAATTTGTTTAATAAAAATCTTTATTTACATTACCCATTCTGTGTACACAATTACAGATAACACACAAATATAAAATAATACCAGAAAAGACAAAGCAAATGCCTGGGACCTAAAGCCAGGGCATAGAAAGCTAGGAATAATGTAGAACCTGAATCACGACTGTGGCAAACCTCGCTGGAAGGTCAAAGGGAGTGAAAGTAAACGGATGTGGAGAACATTACATTATTATCTCAAATTGGATGAACTTTGCTATAACCATTGAGTCGTAGAAAGCTAAACTATGAGAAACTTTTAAAGCTCAATGAAATTTAAACATAGGAAGTTACTAAAATTTTTATTTGTTAAAGAAATTATCAAAAATATCGATGGTGATTGCGCGTAAAGTTATGGGGCTAAAACTGCACTTTTAAGTCGCGTGAGGGTGTTTAGCGCGAGTTCCCTTAAAATCTAAGGTGTCACTTGGTAGTGTACCTAAGTGCATTTCATCGTTCTATTTTTTTAATAAACAAATTGGCTATAAAGTATAGACAGCAGTTTTTTTTTAAATAATTAATTCAAAAATAATCTAAATATTATAAAGGGCAATGATGGAGCGTAAAGCTATGGGGCTAAAAACTGCACTTTTAAGTCGCGTGAGGGTGTTTAGCGCGAGTTCCCTTAAAATCTAAGGTGTCACTTGGTAGTGTACCTAAGTGCATTTCATCGTTCTATTTTTTTAATAAACAAATTGGCTATAAAGTATAGACAGCTGTTTTTTTTTTAAATAATTAATTCAAAAATAATCTAAATATTATAAAGGGCAATGATGGAGCGTAAAGCTATGGGGCTAAAAACTGCACTTTTAAGTCGCGTGAGGGTGTTTAGCGCGAGTTCCCTTAAAATCTAAGGTGTCACTTGGTAGAGTACCTTCTTCTTCTTTTCTTTTACCTAAATACAGCCTACGTAGACTAGTGGTTGCGTCTTTGGCGTTGTATCCGGGGGTCGAGGGTTCGATTCCCACCCATGGCAAAAAAATATTAGTACATTTTTCTGTACAGTTTGTCATGGTCTGGGTCTTTATATAATACAATATGTATTATATCGTTGCTTCTGGTACACATAGTACAAGCCTAGAGCTTAGTTTGTGACCAGTGCAATATGTGTAATTTGTCCTAAATATAAAAAAATAAATGGCCTACTAGGCTTTACGCATAATTTTGCCAATGACATGTGGTTAGATTTATAAAGTAATGGTAATGTACGGTAAAAGTAGGATAATAAGGATGGAAAAGAATAGGGAAAGGACTAGGTTAGAATTAGGAATGGCCACATGACCGTATGCAAACATACGGTATAGTGATGCCAGTGTCAAATGAAAGAGGAAAATATCGACAGTAAAATGGGTACCGCCATTTTACTGAAGATAAAGGGATTCGTTGTGATAGCACAAACACTGAGATCACTGCATAAATGCTACACTTTTCACACTTAAGTTCACAACGAAATGCTTATTCTACAAAATTGGTACATTTTTGCACAATAAACTTAACTATGAAATTATACCAGAAGCACACGTCTACAGACTTCGGGCTACCCTCAAGGAATCGGTAAAGTACCTAATACGCTAGCATTTCATCATTATATTTTAAATAGGCATTTTTTTAATAAACAAAGTGGTAAAGTGGTAAAATAAGTAAAGTATAGACAAGTTTTTTTTTATTGATTAAAATGATTCAAAAATTTTAGATATATTAAAACAATCAATACATCTTTATTATCTGAAATTAAATTAACTTACTATTTGCCATTGGGTCGCAGAAAGTTGATTATGAAAAGCTTTAGAAGCCTAATTTTATGGGAACGCATAGAAAATATATGAATGAATCGGGCAGAAATGCCTAATGAAAATTATAGCTACAGCGTGAGAATTTGAATGTTGAAAAGTCTAAGCGATGTTTAACAATCAAATAATTTGTATACAGTGTGGAAATGTTAAAGTGTTCACAGGCTATTATTAAAATAAGTGAAAAGTTTATATCTGCTGGTATTAATACTACGTTGTTTTTTGTAACATTATTACAAATAACTGAAGAAAATACTCTCATTTAAAATATTTTTTATTTTTTGCAATAATATTATTTTTTTCAAAAAAAAAAGAAATATTGATAGCATATACTACTACACATTAATTACTCTATATTCTGGTGCCCGAAACTTCGTAAGCTTGTTTATTTAAACACAAAAAAAAAATGCTAGTTTTTTTTTTTATTTACATATACCTACCTACTTTCACTAAGGTAAAGTAAACAAACCATGGCTACCTTCATAGTAAGTACCTACATACTTACCTACGAAATTTGCTAAAAACATGATATAAAATGTCAACTTCTTACGAAAAAAAAAACTCAAAATATAAATATAAAATCGACAATATTTTTCGAAAATGTAGTTTAATGTTATTTAAATATATTCATTTTTTCTTCGTAGAACATTTATTTCTATCGGGTGTTTAACTATTCCTAAGAGACTCTTAAAATACAAACACCCTATATATCTGAACTCCCTGTATGTATATCGAAATATAATATACCCTATTATACCCATAGGACTAACCGTTATTAATTTTTACGAATTATAATAATTCTATTATGTCGGACATTTCACACATATCATAAACTAAATAATAAATAAATACCATCACGGGTGCCTATTTAGCTCCCGAGAACCGTTTAAACGGCCTCATGGTACCCAGCGGAGGCATTAACCCATCCTCATTTCGCCGATGGTATTCGGAAGCAACACCTAACAAGTGGCGAGCTTGTTGCGGTGTTTATGATGAAATAGCCTCGTTGTATAAAGTGGTCACCCATCCCAGTCCGGCCTTGTTGTTATCTGCTTAACCTTGTTATCAGTTGCGCAGTGACTTAACACTTAACCACTAGGCTGGGGCCACTTTTTATCACAAACTAAGCTCTATATAAATTTGTAATGTGTGTTACGCAATGAGTGGAAAATTGAACCCACGGCCTCCGGGTGCTATGCCAACGATGCAACCAATAGACCTCGGAATCTGATAAAGTTATTATAATATATTTGTTTTAAAGTACATAAACAACAATTAGGAACACTACGCGAAAGTATTCGTATTTCGCATTAATTTGTTACTTTAAAATTCAATAACACATTTCAAAAATACTATTGTTCAAAAATAACAATACCCATAATTAAAAAATGCCGACCTAAAATAAAAATAAGATTGTTAAAACATTTTCTTGTCATCATCAATCAATCAAATATTTAGGAATACTTTATCAAAAAACCATTTCATTGTCAAAAAGGTTCGTACCTATTGTTGACGAACTTTCTCTGCAATAGGTCATAATAACTCTTAATTGAAGACGGCCTAGAATGGTTCCACACGTACCTACAATCATACCTATAAATTTTCTTTATGGGCATTCAAATGACCTAGAGTTCAGTTACTCATACGCAGACCTTAATCATAGACTTTCTTGCCTTGACCTTATGTTGCTTTCGATTCGAAGTATTAATAGTAAGTATATGCTTTTAAACTTAGAAGTATTTGTACTCACGGATTATTATATGTGAGTATAAATACCTTTAGAAGGAATTCTTCAGCATCAGGATTGAGAGGTACATTTTGATTATACGAATTTGATATTAATTCTTATGCCATTATTTAGTTCATTTGAAGTAGCTTAAAATTTGTAAAAAAAAAAACTTTGTAAAATATAAAAAAATAGTAAAAATATGTTTGTAAAAGTTAAAATAAAAAAGTTACATGGGATTATTCTTTTTAAAATATTTTTAATACGAGTTTATGTATGGGTTGAATTGAATGGATTGTTTTGCGTGGTTCGAGAGTACTTTTTTTGTCAAACTACATACCTATTTTCTAAGTTTATAACTAGTGTAGATTTGAAGATATTGAATTGCTAAAATAAAAACGTCAGCTCAGTGGGCCAACGATATTTTTACAAACATTTATCCGATTTTTACAAACTGTGAGCATAATAAATTATTAATAGACAATAAATGTGGCTGTCGATCCTGATCAAATATTCGCTTGTCAAATATTCTTTAAAATATTAATTGTTTTAAAATTATTTAAAAAATTAAGTAAAGTAAATGATCTTAACCCACGACAATTAAGATAATATTTTATTTTATTCGACATTTTTTTATTATTCAAGAATAGTTTTCGCCAATTATAAAACAATATTTGACCAAGGGATTTTTTTTGTAAAAAGTTTATTTGAAATATTGTGAAATACCATTCTCACTGAAATCTTCATGAAATTTATATATTTACATTTATAACAAATATTTTACGATTCGGTACAAATTAGTAATGTAGTATTTTTACTGCTTTTTCATCATAGTTTACTAGTTTTTATTATTATTTCTTAATTTTAAATATCTGTACTAATATAATAAAGCGGGGAGTATATTTGTTAGTTGGTACGCCTTAATCTCTGACACTACCGGTGATATATATATGTTATAGTCCTATCACGCTACAACCCTTAGGAACCGAGTTGTAAGTTAATAAGCGGGCAGTGGTATTGCTGTTAATAAATATACTAAGATTTAGTTAGAATTGTTACTATAAGAAAATGTTGTAATGTAATAAGTATTAATTAATTTATTTATAAGAAGACCATTGGTAACAAGATAACAGGTTAGGAAAATAGCACAAAAAACTAAGGACCATTGAAGGTCTTCACAAATAAAAAAATTGACATAGAATTATGTCAGTTACAAGTAGAAGTATATAAAATATAATAACATATAAAAATAGCAAACATCGTAATAGATTAATGCTAGATAGGTATTGTAAATTTTTTGGTTAGAATCTACAAAAAGAAAAAAAACTCTTTAATGTAATATTTTTTTGTGATTGATAACCATACAAATAAAAATATGTTATAGTGTAAAATTACTAAATAAGACTTTTTATTTATTAACTAGCAGATATTTTATTTACTATTCACCTGGAGTTGTATTTTTTTATATTATACCAGATCATTGATTTATTTAGTTGATTTATCCTAGTTTATTGGTAAACTAGTTTTCCTTAAAACAAACCAGAAAGTTTGTATTGCATACGATACTATTGCTGCCAAATTACCAGTATTTTAATATCTTAAAGTGCATAGTTATAAAAAACGAGCAATATCTATTTATTTATTGCACAAATGTGTACATAGGCGAGCTTTAATGTCGCAATCATTATCTACCTTTGAGAGAGAAAAATATGATTAGGTTGAAGAATAGTTTTAAAAATAAAAATAACTATACCAACTAAATTACCAAGAGTATTTAAGTGTTCAAATACTAAATTTAAATACTTCGATGGAAGAGGTCTATCTGTAAAGAAATCAAAATTAGCAAAAGAACAAAGCTTCATAAACAAAGCTTTTCAAAAAGAAGAACATACAGCAATAATCATACAAATAACAAAAGCACGTAAAACTCATAAATGTTCCGATAAAGCATTGTCATAAACTTTGAAGAGAAATTTGATAAAAGATGCAATTACAGGCACACACAGTGACTTGGTTTGATAACCTTAAACCACTTTCAGTGTTTAATAAAAACTGTTCTCACATTCATCGAGTCTAGACGTGAGTTCTAGAGCTATTAGTTTCCCATTATTGTTATATTGTTTAGTTTCTTGTTCAAGTTTATCAGAGTCATTAACCTCATCTCCATCTTCTAGTTTTATAACTTCTAGATCATTAGATTCTTTATTTGATACAATTATTTTCTTCATAAGAAGATATGTGGGACTATACTTTAAGGCTAATGTTAGGTTTCCAATGTCAATCAATATAGTAATTTATATTGCTTCGTACTTAGTTCTAGGTTTAGATCTAAGTGATACTATAGGAGAATGTAGTGTGCCTGTTCTAGTACTCTAGTAATAAATGGGTCAGGTTGTGTAGTTATTATGTCTTTTAACAAAGAGGGGCGTTTTTGTACAGTCAGCAGTTTAAACCTAACTATTGTGTAGTTTTATGAGTATTGTGTTTTGCTAATATTTTATATTAATCTTAATACCTAGTTTAGCTTATTGTATATGTTTGATTCACTTTTCTATAAAGGTAACTAAATTTTTTTTTTGAAGATGTTATATTTTCGTATTCTGATTATTATAGGCTTTATTTATTCATATTAATGTTTTTTGTTTTTAGCTAAGTTATATTTAACTTTTCTTAATTTATTATTATTAATAATTTACACAAAATTTTAAATATGGACATTTTCCACCAGCTAACTTTTAATATTAAAATAAAAATAGGGGTTTTATTGTAATTTGAGCTGTAAAACTTTTTGTAAGCTATTTAACTATACCATATTAAACGCATAATATTTGCATCTTTTGAGAATGGAACTAAAATAAACTTACTTAATTAATTATTCATACATGAATTATAAATTAGTGTACTGAAAATATTCATAATGATCTCTGAATAAAAAATAAGATATATATATATATATATATATATATATATATATATATATATATATATATATATATCATCACGGGTGCCTTACGGCGCCCGAGACCGCCTAGACGGCCCCAGGGTACCCAGCGGAGGGGTTTTTAATCCCACCTCGTCGTAGCCGACGGTATGAGTCTACACCGAACAAGTGGCTAGCTCGTCGCGATGCTTTGAATAGACTCAATAACCCATCTATAAACAGTTCCACAAGTTGGTATAGTGAAACCGGGACCGACAGCTTAACGTGCTCTCCGAGGCACTATAGTGGTGTTGTCAAACAAATGTACATACATTTTTAGATTAAAAACTCATTGGTACACACCGGGATTCGAACCAGGGACCTAAGTGTTTTTAAGTCCAAGGTCTAACCAACTCGGCCACCACGTTTATAAAAAATAAGAAACAAATATTATAATGCCTTAACACGCACAAGTTATTAAATTTTATTTCTATTATACAAACATTTAATACTGTCCATAGATATTCCTATGTTTCCTTCTAATTTGTTATTTTAACTTCTACAATAACTTTTTTGTCTATTTTTGTTTCCTTTTCAAATATTTTTGCCGATACTACTTTGAAATAACTTAACAGAAACCACAGTTACTTACTAAAGTCTAATATTAACCGTTTGTCTTGAGAGTAATCATTTACTTTGCATTCTACAAAAGCACGTTTACCTTATACTAAGAATGTACAGCGAAATTATGTTAACAATTTCGAATTCCATTGCCGCGTTAATAAGATCTCAACTGACATTTGCGTCAAAATTAATGCTAATGCATATATTATTCAAAATAATAAACAAGCAACTGCAATTGCTATATTAAAGCTAAGTAGGTAAGTAAGGATTAGAAATTTTATTCTAAAGATTTAATGAATTTATTTATGAAGTAAATTAATTTGAACGTTTTATTAGATTTATTTTATTCATAAATGTGTAGTTTTAATTGTGTGGGTTATAAAATTGTTGTGTAATTAAATTTAGAAAAGTTTAGTTAGGTTTTTTGACTTTTAGATTTAGTATAAAAATTTTTGATTAGGAATAAAAAAGCTTATTTTGACACTACTATTTTAAATAGTAAATTTTTAACTAAAAGTATCTTTAAAGTGTGTACTATGTATGTTTATTTACGAGTGTCTAGATGACCTATATGAAAATATAAAAGCCAGATTCATATTTAGTCGGACACTTTGCCTGAAAGCCTAAGTTAATTTTAAGCACTTGCAAAAAAAAACTCTTATTTGTGTATTTATTGCTGTTATTAATTTGAGACTTACTCTATTCTTAATTATATGTTATTATGATTGCTAATAAATTGTTTTTACTAAAGTAATTTGTAGAATCTTTACAAAGTCGTTCGCGCACTTTCGTTTTATATATTTTGGCGGGGTTGACCGAAAGCCTAACAAACGCCGGACTTGTAATTGAGCAATAAAGAAAATATCTAAATTAAAAAGAAACTAACTTTATAACCCACATAACATAAGAAAAAAGAACTTACGCGATCACACAAAACAACATTTATTTATGCTTTGCATAAATAATAAAAATTAATCTATAGCCCTGCCAAAATTTTCAAGCTACCACTCTGAAATTCCAGGCTCAACAAGCACGAGGAATAAAAAAAAAACCCCAAATAAATAATATTTTAGATCTAAATCTAAAATGATAGTTACTGTCAGTTACTTTCTCACTTTTAGATAGTACAAAGTTCTAGATCAAGGCCCTTCCAATCTGATCTGTACCTATTTGAGCAAGGACTATATTTCTTGTGAACGTGACAGCGAAAACTAGAAATGCAGACCATTCCAATATCTTGACACACATCAAAATAGTGCAGCTCTCACTGTGTTACAATCATAATCTAACACTATAAAGTGTATTTTCCCACGAATTAAGAACACTATAGTGGAACTAATTTACAATAGCAAGAGTACACGAATGAGAAAAAAAATGAATTAGTTTCGTTGTTTCTGGTACACTAAGATATTATTTTGTGACAAATTAATATATGTGTGATATCATCATCATTATCATGCCAGCCTTTCGCGCGTCTCTGCTGGACATAGGCCTCCCCCAATGATCGCCACAACGACCGGTTCTGCGCTGCCTGTATTCATCGACTTCCCGCGACCTTTTTCAGGTCGTCGGTCCATCTTGTGGGGGGCCTGCCTCTGCTGCGTCCTCCAGCACGCGGTCGCCACTCGAGAACCTTATTGGCCCAACGGCCGTCCGTTCTGCGAGCTATGTGGCCTGCCCAATGCCACTTATGTTTGGCGATTCTGGAGGTTTCGTTGGTCCTTTTGCGGATCTCATCGTTTCGAATACGATCCCGCAAGGAAACGCCGAGCATAGCGCGCTTCATCGCCCTTTGTGTGACTGTGAGCTTTTTCATGAGGCCCATAAATAAGCGACCACGTCTCAAATCCGTAAGTCATCACTGGCTCACACTGCTCGAACACCTTGGTTTTTAAACACTGCGGTATTTGGGACGAGAAGATATTACGTATATATGTGTGATATATACAACATATATTTTTTTAAACAATTTAATAACAAGACTAATTGGTTGATATATAATTTTTGTATAAAGTAAAGTTTAATTAAGTTTACATACGTAAATATATACGCTAGAGATTTAGAGGGGAAATGCAAAGTATTTTGGGTATATGCTGAGCAAGGGAGGATTTAATGTTTTTTTTTTATTATGTATTAAATTAAGTATTATTAAAGAAGAAATATAAATTTGTTGGGTAATATACTGCAGCTATCTAAGTTTCATTTAGCGAAATGTAATTTTTGTACGTAAATAAATTAAAATAAATAATCTTTCCTGAAAGGGATAAAAGCTGGCTTCGTACCTATAACACTGGCATTGCCATATTAAATGGCAATGATGACTTTATGTTTGAAGTATATGTGGCATTTGGTGTCTCCTCATTCAGAGAATACTCGTTTCTCGAGGTCACTTTGGCCTCGGGACCGAGCGTTCCTGAAATTTTGATAGCAAATGCCACAATAATAATTTGCCCACTTAGTAGTTTCGACAGCGGCCGAACCAACATACGATGAGGTAGCAGAAATGTTTGATGGTGATTTTTTATTGGATTCCAAATTTACAAAAGTATGTTTTTTGTAAAACTGATGTCTTAACGTGAAAGCACGTATGTATTTGAAATTGATATAAAAGAATAAGTTTACGTTAAACAGACGTATCACAAAACAAATCGGCGTGAATGTTAAAGGAGAGTTATGTCGATTATACAGTAATCAAAAAAAAAAATCAGAGATAAAGACAAGAAACTTCTCAGCTTCACAAGAGAATAATAAATATATAGAAATTGATGTTGCGTTTGATGTTTCAAATGATAACTTAAGTTTAGATGATGTTAAAAAGCAATTCGTCATGGGAATCTTAACAACAATAAAATAAATGTGAAAGTTTTCCTCTTATAGTTTAAGCAAAGCTTATCAAATGTGTATTTGATTGACCATTCACGCGTTTTGACCCTTTTTTTTAAGCATGTCACTAAACGCGATTATAATAAGTTTTCTAATAAAAGCTGAATTCATAATCATACCTTAGATACTATTAAAGCTTTTCCTGCTAAAATGAAGAGTCCAGCAATGGCCAGCGGCACCATAGCAGCCATCTTCATTGCAAAACCCATGGCCATCATGCCCATCATTTTCTTCATTTTACCTCGGCCTGAAATTTATAAACAAACAAATGTTAAAACATTACATGAACACAATATTGAATTAGCTAAAAAGAAACTTGTAATGTAGTAGGATGTTTATTTAATTATTACCTACTTCAAAAACACGCAAATGACATTGTAAATAAAAGGAAATATAGTCGTATGTAATGTAATAGAAGTGTAAGTGCTAGTCACGAATAAAGAAAGTAAACTTTAACGTTGTAAATAAAAATGCATATGCTCGAGTAATTATTTTAAATGGCAATTTGCCAAACCGTGAAACATTCAATTTTCACTTATTAATAGGTTGTTTAATAATAATTTTGTGAGTTATGCTTCTTGTGTAATAAATATGTTTAGAACCGGAGGTAAAAGTGTAATTTCGGTAATAAGTTTATACGTTACCGGACTTCTTGGATCGTCAATTTTATTACATATAATTGTTTTAATAATATTACATGTTAGCTGCTTAGTTGAGAACCACGCAAAGCTTAAATTAATATAGAAATACTTTTCTTTTTTATTGTATGCACTAATGGTTTATTATATTTAACTTTCGTAAATTCTACTAAAATAGTTTCGATAAATTTATGATGATTAACCTTTTCAAATTGTTTTTGGTTTTGAAATAACATAAGAGAAGCTTTCACTGTTTTGTTATGATGGACTTTAAAGTAATGACTTATTGAAATTTGATTTGGTCGTTAATATAAATTTAATAATCTCAATTTAGAATCTTTTTTATTTATAATATTTATTGTTTTATTTATATTTATTTGCTTGGTGATTAGGTTATTATATTATAATAACTTAGGGTACTTAATTTAGTCTTAAAAATAGTAATGTAATGTTTTTTTCAAATATTGTGTGACTTTATTCAGAGTTGAATTTCCAGCTCTTGGTTTATTAGTACCTACTAAAAAAATATTTCAGGAAGTGTAAGATAATTTATGTCGCACAAAATAAATAATAACTAAATAAAATTAATAATATTTAAATTAAGAAAGTTATTTAAAAAGATTACCCAAACAGCTGTACAGTAAAAAAAAACTCTTATCATGAATTTTAACAATAAACACTTGACTAAAGTGTTAACAAAGATCCACTTATGTCCACCTGAGAAAGCATACAATATTATAACCAGTGAAATGGCTGTTGGTGACTAGAAAACGGCACTTGGCTATCCCGATTATCGGTTCGATGATTCTCAAAGAAAATGGCATGTAATTTAAAATATTACAATAGAGTTTTTATGGTGTTATTTTAAATCGCTTTGAGGTTTCAACGGACGTTCTTTAATAGGATGGACTATATGAGAAATTTAAACTGTTGTCGCACTTTATGGCTTTATCAGAAATGGGTACTGTAATATAATTGGTGCTAACGTTTGAAGTTAATAGCTATATTTTAGATAATATAAAATATTTCAAAAATCATTTCAAATATTTATTATAAAATAATAGGTATGTACCTATTATTTTGCTGCATTGCCCCTTTGAACTTCTTTGAATAAAGGAGGACTCGGATAGCCGCTCAGAAGCCTTCGTATTTTTGTTAGTAAAACTTTCGCATGACCAAGAGACCATGGTTTTAATTACAAAC
Organism: Monopis laevigella; assembly: GCA_947458855.1. Lineage (NCBI taxonomy): Eukaryota > Metazoa > Arthropoda > Insecta > Lepidoptera > Tineidae > Monopis > Monopis laevigella. The sequence goes on from OX381599.1 coordinate 10,303,352, forward strand.
GCCAAAAACTCGAATTTGTCGTTGAGATCTGTTGTTTTTTTTTTAAACCGAAATATTTTACATAAATGAAATTCTTTGGGCTAATATGAAGCTCTACTGAACAAATTAGACCACTTTTCCCATGGAACCATATGTCGCAAATAAAAAAAAAATTTTGCTTCTCCATACAAATTAGTTAGTTGCATGGGAAGCCATTTTTTTTTAGATCGTGATGTTCACACAATCTCCACATACTTCTCTAGCTTCCTCCATATTCATGCATAGGTTCATACAGACGCGTCTGTGTTTTAGATTACGTACTTACCTTCCTTAAGGACAACTCGTATTTACGAGTATATAGACTTGCCTTGGTCCATAACATTCTGTATTTTTACTCTTTTGGCATTTCGTTCGTCACCCACAACCTTATCGAGGCCGAACTATCTTTCAATTTTCAATAAAACAACATTATCTCTTTTACCTACCTTTTTCTCTCAGCACACTATATCTAATGTTACTACTATTAATGATATAATTCCCATAGTATTATTTAATAAAGTAGTTTAATAAGATTTGATTAATACCGATGATGATACTATAAATACTTTAGTGTGTAGATTTAAATAATTAACACAAGAATTAAAACTTTCATCTCAATTACATGATTATGATGTAGTTATAAAATTAACACTTACACTAGTGTTTATTGTTGGTGATATACAAGGCTGTACTTAGAAGAATCAGTGATGCAATAAGGTGTCATCTTTATTGATAAGTGATTATTATTTCATCTTTATTGCTGTATGAATAAATAATATTTGTTTATTTATTTCTGTTACTTTTTATAATAATTTGTTATTTTTATAATAAATTTTAGTTCTAGTATCAGAATATTTAAAGTCAATTTTATTGTGGTCATACTAATAAGCAAAAAAATAAATTTGGGTTTAATAAGTAGTATAGAATTTATACAATTATAAGATCAATAACAGGATATGATGATGATGATAATGATGAGTGATGATTCCTTATTCAAGATTTAAACAAACAAATTTAATAGATAATAGCTACCATAAGGATTCTATTAGAAGACTAAGTTGTTATATTAAAGTAATATTAATATTCACCTTCTTCCACACCACGATTAAGATCTTCACCACTCATCCTTGGTAACGACAGCTGTATGGTCCTAGAGTTGGCAAAAGATGCAATCCTGTTCCAAAGCATTTCAGTTAAAGCTTCATCCTTATCATGTAAATTCCTTGGCAAGATTGCTTCCATCTCCTTCTCACTAACAGGAGCCACATCAGGCTCTGAACTCTTCACAACATCTATACCACTCAAAAGTGGAATCGAATCCATCCTCGCTGCTCTATCAAAGAATATAATAGCTTTCTTCTTCAAGCAAGGAGCAAGACCTTCAGATCTATTGCATTCATCATAGATCCTCATAACATTTTTGAATCCCATATCATCCCTGGTTGCTGCCGAGTTCACCACTGCTAACACAATTGCTAAGCTTACTATTTTGGAAAACATCTTTACCCACGTGGTCTTATCACTTTTGTAATGATGTTCACAGATCGAGTGGTAAAAAAAGACTGTTTAAGAACATGCAGGCGCTGCGCGTATTTATAGCCTATGTAGTTAGTATAAAAAGAATTGTGGATCCAAGATCGGGGGTACGCGGCGCGGCGCTTGGCGTACCTTCACTGCTGGCGTTGGTAGGTCGCCGACATGGATGTGCGAAAATTGTGCTACGATGCTAGGTTATGCTACGAATTGGGAGATGCAAGACACATATTTATTTATGTATTTAAAAGAAAGAATTTTTTTAACTAAATAACATATTGAACACTTGTTTATTGCGCCTAAGCCGCGTAAATAATCAGAATTTGATGACCAGTATTGAAACAGGAAAATAATTCTTGTTTGATAACCCGGTTATCTAAGAAGAATCTTTCATTCTTAGCTACGGAGAATTTGAATTCCTGATTATGAACAGCAAGGACGTCATTTGATATCCAGCCAGTAATCTAGAAAGAAACAATTTTTTCAGAACCGCAGTTTTCAACAAAACAAGACTTTCCTGATGTCTATATAATAATTCTATGACATTGTCATATGAATGTCAAAGAATGGTTATGTAACAAAAAATATTTTTTCAAAAAAATATTTTTGAAAAAATATTTTGTTAGCAAAAGAAGTCTATGATAGCAATATTATGATAGCAATATTATAGATGGGTGTAGATTCAGAAATGCATTCGATTTCGACTTACTAAAATCTAACTATCTAAAGTAAAAAAATCACGACGAGCTTTGCACTTGTTCGGCTACTACAAGGTGGCAATAAAAGCACATCGTATTATGTACGTACGTAAATGTAGAAGATACATTTTGATATACCTACTGAAAAGTGAAACATATATGCAGGTACTTTTTTTCAAGTTAATATTAGGTTCAACCAGTACACTGCTACTTTGAAACCTACTTAATTTTAGAGGCTTCATAGGTGAATTATCTTACGAATAAATTTTGTTTTGTATTCAAATGAAAAGCGTTTTGAAAGATGTTTTTTAGAACAGAATCAGTGAGGGAGATAAATTTATTCTTGCATTTATAATAATATCATGATGGTGACACTAAAGCTATCATACATTCATACCTCATATGTATAACTCGAACTAAATGTTGTTTTCTTTATTTCTTATAATCTCTCTATCATATAAACGAAGAGAATATAAACATCTTAAGCCGGCATAATGGATGCTTTACGTAGCTCTTAATTGTGTGTTGCATTTGCTCTTGGACCCTCTTACTGCTATCCAGGAGCAGGACATGTGACTTTACATATACTTGATTTTAAGTGGCAAAGTCCAAGAATAATGTCCCGGTAATTCCATGGAATTTTTTTACTGGGATATTAAGTTGCATCCTTATATATCGCACCAGAGACCTATAAGAAAGAAAACTTTTATACAAATCGGTTTAGCCATGGAGGTAGTCTCCTTTCATAGTACGGTTAATTACGAGGATATCAAAATAGACTTGTCATGCAAATACGTCCATGTTGCCGCCCATTTACGTATACGTAAGCAACAACCAATAGGATCGCTTTATTTTTGGTAACGGGATTGAATAAAGCGATCCTATTGGTTGTTGCTCACGTATACGTAAATGAATTCGTTACGTTTCTACAATGCGAAAACCCATGGTAGAGCCTCTGGTCACGAACTAAGCTCTAGGCTTGTACTATGTGTACCAGAAGCAACTATATAATACCTACATATTGTTATGTTATAGTTTATAAACACCCAGACCATGACAAACTAGTTTTAGCCTGTGGGTTCACCGGTTTTCAGGAGACTACTGCATCGAAATCTTTTCGAGGTGGTAGTCTCCTTTCAGGCGCGGTTGCGAAATGCGTAGTTGAATAGACAATAAGGCAGCGAGTATATTAAAATATACTCGTAATGCAATTGGTCATTGTCGCCCCCCATTTCGTAACCGCATCATTTAGTCAGCATAGTGGGAGTGATCCATATTGTAAAACAACAATGTATTGATCGACCCCATTCATGGACTTTTTAGGTCTGCTTAACATCAGGTATATAAATAGCCACATGCCGTGCTCCGTTAAAAATAAACACAAGTACTTTCACATTATATATTAGTTGAATATGACTACACCATTTTATTTGCCATATCCAAGATATTCAACTATTTCTTCCATCAACGTTCTCTCTAAATGCAGTCGACGTGCAGTTGGTATAAATTGCTTCTATTATGATTGTATTAAACAATAAACTGCATTAAATGAGTGCTAAATAGATAAAAATAAATACTAGATGTAATACTTCGAGAGCTAAGGTAAGTTTCCAAAAAAACGAAGTTGAAAGTGTAAAAAAAAACGAAATTTAAAGTTAAGATAAAAAATAGTAGTAGTATTAGTAGGGCCAAGTTAGTTAGACCTTAGACTTAAAAACACTATAGTTTTCAGGTCCCAGCTTCAAACCCTTAGTGCTCATTGGAACACTACTATTTTTAATATAAAAAAAAAAAAAAAAATGTTTTAATATACCACTATTAATAGTGCTTCGGAGAACACGTTAAGTTGTCGTTCAGTTTCACTATACCAACTTGTGAAACTGTTTTCTGCTGGCCATTTGTTCGGTATATATTTAAAATACCATAGGTGGGAGTAAAACCTCACGGCTGGGTACCCTGATGCCGTCTATGCGGTCTCGAGCGCCGTAAGGCACCCGTGATGGTACGTCTATTTTAACATTATAAAGAAAAGAGATTTGTTTGTTTGTTCTGGATAAACTTTACTTAAAAACTACTGAACCGATTAAAAAAAAAACACCAATACATAAGCTACATTATCAACCGACTAAAATGGACAGCCCATTTTAGTTGGCTGGTAAGAGCGGAGACTGATCAAACATTTCCCATACATTCACGACCTTTTGGTCCTATCTGTTACCCCCCACTAAACATTCATAGATTTTTATGAGTTTTGGAGGAGTTATAAATAAGACCTATATCTAGGCTCGTACGTTTTTCTTTTTTTAAAGTTTGGTGTAGGAAAAATAATATCAACCCCTGAAAATCGAAAAAAATCGCAAAAAAAATCCTCACATTTAAATAATTCCTATAAAATATCAAGGCAGAAAATTAAAAAAAGGAGAAAGTACAGTCATCGTTTATTTTCTCTCTAATAAAATGAGACCATTTTTTTTTTATCCATTAAAGTTTAGGGGTAGAAAACACTTATGGTCCGAAAGTCGTTTTGCTGCCTAAATTGTAGGTATAATCTCATACGTGCTCTTTCTCTTATTGAGGGACGGGGGGAAGGTTTACATAAATGTATGGTAGCGTTACCGACTCATAGTCATGCGCGGGGAGAGGTAATACTTACAGTTGAATCAGCATGAGCATCGAAGAGCCTCATCAAACACTTCCTCTTAAGTTCGTTTCGATTTCTTTTAAATTTAGGTAACGGTGGCTGAAACCGCGAGGCACATATAGTGTTAAATAAAGCTAATTAATCAATTAGGTAATTTCCGCTAGGAAGTATAAACATATTATTGTATTATCTATCTATACTAATCTATACTTCTATACTAATATTATAAAGAGGAAAGATTTGTATTTTTGTATGTTTGTAATGAATAAACTCAAAAACTACTGGACCGATTGCAATAATTTTTCCACCATTAGAAAGCTGCATTATTCAGAAGTAACATAGGCTATATAATATCACGCTAGGTCCTATAGTTGTGGAGCAGTAACCAAAAATGTTTTAAAAACGGGGGAAAAGTATCGTTTCTGAGGCCTTCCGTGGCGTGCGCTGATCTTAAGTCCCCCCGTGCGAAGCCGGGACGGGCCGCTAGTGTTTATATAAAATTATATTATCGATGCACGATAAAAAAAAATCTAGCCAAACCTCTAAATGCATAATATTAATTTAATACAACGATTACACATACATACATATCGTCACGGGTGTCTTACAACGTCCGAGACCGCCTAGACGGCCCCAACACCCAGCGGAGGGGTTTTAACCCCACCTCGTCACAGCCGATGGTATGAGTCTACACCGAACAAGTGGCTAGCTCGTCGCGATGTTTTGAATAGACTCAATAATCCATCTATAAACAATTTCACAAAGTTGGTATACTCAAACCGGGACCGACAGTTTAATGTGCTCTCCGAGGCACTATAGTGGTGTTGTCAAACAAATGTACATTTTTTTTTTTATTAAAAACTCTTTGGTACATACCGGGATTCGAACCAGGAACCTAAGTGTTTTAAGTCCAAGGTCTACAACAAGTAGAGCAACAACCAATAGAATCGCTTTATTCAATCCCGTTACCAAAAATAAAGCGATCCTATTGGTTGTTGCTCACGTATACGTAAATGAAAACGTTACGTTTCTACAATGCGCAAACCCATGGTAGAGCCTCTGGTCACGAACTAAGCTCTAGGCTTGTACTATGTGTACCAGAAGCAACTATATAATTCCTACATATTGTTATGTTATAGTTTATAAACACCCTGACCATGACAAACTTGTTTAGCCTGTGGGTTCACCGGTTTTCAGGAGATTACTACATCGAAATCTTTTCGAGGTGGTAGTCTCCTTTCAGGCGCGGTTACGAAATGGGTAGTTGAATAGACAATAAGGCAGCGAGTATATTAAAATATACTCGTAATGCAATTGGTCATTGTCGCCCCCCATTTCGTAATCGCATAATTTAGCCGGCATAGTGGGATATCAATATTGTTTAAGAACAATTATTGATTGACCCCATTCATGGATTTTGTAGGTCTGGTCACCACCAGGTAGATACAAAGTAACATGTCGTGCTCCAATAAAAAAAAATGTATAGAAAAAACTTACTAATATTTTGTTTTTGCCAAGGGTGGGAATCGAGCCCATGACCTTCGAATACAAAACCAAACCACTAGTCTACGGAGGCTGTCGAAAGCATGCATGAATACATATTTACTTACAAGGCACACACATTTTAATAAACATAACCCTCTTACTATTCCTATGCATTCTTCAACCAGTTATTCAAATTATTTTACAGTAACTGCAGCATCACTCTGGAACAATCTACCCCTGTCAATACGAACAAAAGTTACTACAGTTTCATTTAAAACCCATCTTAACATAACTAACAACTAATAAAACTGTTAACATTTTTTTTTTTTTTACTGTAAGTATGCGAAATTATTTATTTATGTATTTATATATATCTACTTATTTATGTATGTCTATATATTATTATTTATGTAAGTTTATGTATACATGTTATATGTTATAATATCAGTATGTATTGTTATATTACCTAATAATTTATCTACCTATATACTTTGTATTTTATATTATATATTGCTTTAAATAGCACTCTGCCTGTTTTTTTGGTCAATCTCCCAAGGTTAGCTGGTAGATAATGCTTAAGGCATTAAGCTCGCCTATGTACAATAGTGTTAAGCTTTTGTGCAATAAAGAAATTTTTCATTTCAATTTATAGTTTTTTAATTTTTTTTATTATTATTAATTGAGAATTATAATACTAAGGAGTGGTTATTACAGGTTCCTGCCATGTAACACAGGGAAACCTAGTCATGTAAATCATGGATACAAACGTTATTACTGGTTCCTGCCATGTAACACAGGGAAACCTAGTCATGTAAATCATGGATACAAACGTTATTACTGGTTCCTGCCATGTAACACAGGGAAACCTAGTCATGTAAATCATGGATACAAACGTTATTACTGGTTCCTGCCATGTAACACAGGGAAACCTAGTCATGTAAATCATGGATACAAACGTTATTACTGGTTCCTGCCATGTAACACAGGGAAACCTAGTCATGTAAATCATGGATACAAACGTTATTACTGGTTCCTGCCATGTAACACAGGGAAACCTAGTCATGTAAATCATGGATACAAACGTTTTTTTTTTAAATATTATTTCCATTGTAAATTGTTACCTAATTGTTTGTCAAAACAAACGGTTAATTTATTTTATTTACATTTATCATAAATTTCCACATTAACCAAGTTATGTAATAAATAACAAGTTCGATCAATTCCTAAAAAAATACCGCCTCTGTAGACTAGTGGTTGCGCTTTTGGCGTTGTATTCGGAGGTCGTGGGTTCGATTCCCACTCATGGCAAAAAGTTACTAGTACGTTCTTCTGTACAGTTTGTCATGATCTGGGTGTTTATAAAATATAATTTGTATTATATCGTTGTTTCTAGTACACATAGTACAAGCCTAGCGCTATAGAACAATATGTGTAAAAAAAGACAAAAAAGATCTAAAAAGAAAACAAAAAGCACTAGATCTACAATTTTATATACGTGGAGTTAGTTAGACCTCAGACATAAAAACAATACAATTACAATTAGATCCCAGATTTAAACCCCAGGGTGTACCAATGATTTTTTTAATTAACAAAAAAAAATACATGTGATTGACAAAAAGCGGCCCAGCCTAGTGGTTAAGTCACTGCGCAACTGATAACAAGGTTAAGCAGATGACAACAAAGCCGGCCTGGGATGGGTGACCGCTTTATACAACGAGGCTATTTCATCATAAACACCGCAACAAGCTCGCCACTTGTTAGGTGTTGCCTCCAAATACCATCGGCGAAATGAGGATGGGTTAATCCCTCCGCTGGGACCCTGAGGCCGTTTAAACGGTTCTCGGGAGCCAAATAGGCACCCGTGATGGTATTTATTTATTTTATTGACAACACCACTATCCAAACTCCAAAATAGTGCTTCGAAAAGCACATTGCTCTATACTAACTTGTGAAACTGTATGGACACTTTAGCTCCAAGTTACGTCCACATTACCTCTTTATCTTCTGGTGCTGCGGAGCTTTTGGCACAAAATAAAATTATTCAAAAATATAAAACGCGTTACTCCTCTTTTAAATTTCTAGCGTTTTCGGTCGAAAACTTTAGGACCATAGTCTCCAGATGCATTAAAGTTTGGTCAACAACTTGGTAAATTATTAAATCTGGAGATTATCGCGCTAGGTCCTATTTCTTCCAACGAATATCATTGGAAATTCAGAGGGGCAATGCGTTAAATTCAGAGGGGCAATGCGTTAAATTTACACACGTGCGCAGCATCGGAAGATCTATATCAGAAATATTTTATTTAGCTAGTTATTAGTTAGTTTTATATTATATTTTTTGTATATGAAACTGTTTAAAGTTGGGTTATTAAGTATATTCAAACATCGCGACGAGCTAGATACTTGTTCGGTGTAGACTCATACAGTCGGACATAAGTCAAAAAATATTTATAGGTTCATGTGAACAATGGTCTAAGTGAAAAATTCGAAATCAAAATGTATTTACTTATAATAATGACATATCGGTTCGTTACCCACCGCCCTTACAGATGTAAAAAACTGTCAAGTGACCTAGTCATGTTTCAATCTGTGGGTTAACAGGTTTTCAGGAGACGATGGCATTGATTACTTGTCGAGGTGGTATCCTTGTTTTAGGTGCGGTTACGAAAGGAGCGGTTGATTTGACAATAATCCAGAGAGGCCACTCGTAATGCAAATTCGATGGGATCGACTAATGTATAGTATAATGTAAGTTCCACTATGCCTGCTAAATGATGATGGGCAAAGTTACAAATGAATTTGCATTATGCATGCATTATTATTAACAAGGATATTAAAGTAGACTCCTACTTTAATATTCTTGTTACACGCAAATCAACTGACTGTTTCGTAACCGCACTCCGAAAGTAGTCACTTGACCTTTCTTTTAGGGTTAGTGACTAATGTTGGCAATACACCAAGTATGTTAAACATTAATATTTAGTAAGTTTTTTTATTTGTTGTAAGAGTATTTGTTTTCACCATTGTCATCCAAATATAAAAATTTAATATAAGAATAAGAATGAATAATTTATTTATAAAATAACAGGTTGATCCTGTTGAAACCACATGTTATTTAAGTCAATTCTGTCTAATTCTTGCCAAAAAATGCCTATCAACATGGCCCGGTAACAATTGCCGTACAGTCACGCCGGCCATTTAACTGATATTTTGTTTTATGTGTAAATGTCAGCACTACCTCCATACATAGGTAGAAAAAATGTTAATAAATATGTTTTTTTTCCATACATACATATATATCATCACGGGTGCCTTACGGCGCCCGAGACCGCCCAGGGTACCCAGCGGAGGGGTTTTAATCCCACCTCGTCGTAGCCGATGGTATGAGTCTACACCGAACAAGTGGCTAGCTCGTCGCGATGTTTTGGATAGACTTAATAACCCATCTATAAACAGTTTCACAAGTTGGTATAGTGAAACCGGCACCGACAGCTTAACGTGCTCTCCGAAGCACTATAGTGGTGTCGTCAAACAAATGTACATATTTTTTTTTATTAAAGACTCATTGGTACACACCGGCATTCGAACCAGGGACCTAAGTGTTTTAAGTCCAAGGTCTAACCAACTCGGCCACCACGTATACATATTTTTTTTTCATTTTTAAAATTCAAGTTCTTAATGAGACAACCTTTACAACCTTCACGAACGTCCTCGCCTTCTCTGCTTCGTGCGCTCTCTGCTCAGTGTCGGCTTTTTACCAGAGTCATAGGACACGTTTTTTTTAACTGGAGCACGGCACATGACTATGTATCTATCTGATGGTAAACAGACCTACAAAGTCCATGAATGGGGTCGATCAACATATTGTTGTTTAACAGTGGAAACAATCTCTGAATAGCTTCTATGGTGCTTACGAAATGGGCAACGACAAGGACGGATTTTTTTACGAGTCTATTTTCATATCCTCGCTGCTTTATCGTAAAATCAACCGTCCGTTTTGTAACCGCACTATAAAAGAGGATTACTGGATAAGAAATAGATGCAGTAGTCTCCGGAAATCCGGTGAACCCACAAACTAAAACAGAAATATCTTGACTGTTTTTGCATCTGTAGAGTCATCATGACAGAGTGGTCTAACGATTTATTTTCAACTTTTGTGGAAACCCAAATCAATTCTTTGGGATTGGAAAAATCCTTTCATCTTATAGGTAGACGTAACGGCAACTGTAAAATACGAGAATGTTGATGTAACGGCCTCCCGCGAGGTCTGAGTGTGTTTGAGGAATAATAAATAGGTGGTGACGAATTCGCATTACAAGTCCACTAGTAGTGTTGGTGGGAGGAAGGTCTCTATAACTTCGTTAGGCCGACCGACTGGTCTCGTTACCATACATATGTATACATATGTAAACCGTCAAAGGAACTAGTCATGTTTGGGTTTTTGCCTGTGGGTTCACCGGTTTTTAGGAGATTACTGCATCGATTTCTTGTCGAGGTGGTAGTCTCCTTTCAGGGTGCGGTTACGAAATGTTAAATTCACGATAAAGCCGCGAATATATTAAAACACTCGTAATGCAATTCGTCTTTGTCGCCGCCCATTTCGTAAACGTATCATTTAGACATAGTGGGAGCGATCAATCTTGTTTAAGAACAATTATTAATTGACCCCATTCATGGACTTTGTAGGTCGGCTTACCATCAGATTACAAAGTCACATGCCGTGCTCCAATAAAAAATAAATAAAAAAAACTCGCTATATTTTTTGTCAAATTAACTGACCCTCAGGTATTTGGAGGCAACACCTAACAAGCTCGCCACTTGTTAGGTGTTGCCTCCGAATACCATCGGCGAAATGAGGACGGGTTAAACCGTCCACTGGATATCCTGAGGCTGGATATCAGATTTTGATATTAAATAATGTTTTTTACCGTTACTTACATTTCCCAAAACTAAAAAAAGTTTGCTTTTATTCAATTTAAATTTATTTATATAATTTGATAATGATTCTGCAAGTCCAGATATAGACAAGATTGTAAATTTGGTAAGTTATGGTTAGGATTAACTTTCATTTTCTTTGCACCTACAAATGAAAGTAAAGTCTGTAATTAAAATATCATGATGATGATTGACGAGTTAGATATTTTTTAAGTATTTTTTTGTTGATAAATATTTTAATACAACACCACTATATTGCTTAGTATAGCACGATAAGCTGTCGGTCCCAGTTTCACTATAAAAACTTGTGTAATCTGGTTATAAATGGGTTACTGAACCGCGACAGGCTGACTACTCGTTTTGTGTAGACTTAGTTTACCATCGGTCCCGATGAGGTGGGAATGAAACCGTTTTGTTGGATACCCTGAGGCTGATATTCATTTCGGGCGCGCCGTAAGGCACCCGTGATTGTAGATATATATATATATGAATACATATTCTGAATGTGTATGCCATGAATGTAGTCTTATGTAATAGGCTTATAAAAAACGGAACAGTTCGGTATTCCCATACATAACGTCCGTAGCTTCATCTGTAATTTTTATACGATTTAACGAACCGTTACTCACTTAAATACTGTTTACACATACATACAAAATACATCTTCTCTCATATTATCCAATATTTTTTTTATTTTAATAAATAATAATAATAAATAATTATGTACATTTGTGTGACAACACCACTATAGTGCTCTCTTTTTAATTAAAAACTGCTAAGTGCATTATTTAAAAAAAACTTGCAAACATGCTAAGTCAAAAAGTAATACATAAATAAATACAGGGTATAGTAAGTCTTCTTTTATTTTCCTTAAAAAAAAGAAGATCTCGTCAGGGAAAGTGCCAAGAAGGCTAGCAACGTTTCCCCGTTGAATAGCCAAACTAATGCGTTGGTAGAAATAATTGCCGGCCTTCTTGTCACCTGACCTTTCTATCAGACGTTGACTCTTTGATTATGCTTTTGGCTGAAGGCCCCAAGATCCCATCGTCTCAACCCCAAACGGTGTAAATAGCTTTCGCTGATGTTAGCGTACTTAGACCGTTTGAGGTTCTCGGTAGATCTTCCGCCCCTCCCGCACACGACCAGGTCGACTGAATGTGAGATGAAGCAAGTGTGTCTTCACATGTTGCATCCCATACTAGTGACCTGCCGAGCTTCCAAGCCAAGGTCCAACAGTTATACCATCCAGTCTCTTGCCATTGCTGCGAACAATCCCAATAGGATTGCGGGTGCTTCAGCGGTGGCAAGAGCTCTCCGAATGGTATTATTGAGAGCCGCACGTCGGGCAAAGTGACCAGAATTTCTACTACAAGAAAGCCCATGATGTCCAAACCGATCAATAGGTTCCCCGCATAGGGACTGGTGTGTCTGAATGATATGAGCTCCAAGACGAAGTGCCACGGCTATTGTCACAGAATTTTTGTCAAGAAGAGTTTCAAAACTAGTAGAGGAAAATATTTGTAACCATAGCTCATTTGTAATGACTGCCATGAGTCGAACTCGCTTCTGTAAATTATTGATGATGTTACAAAGTTTTCTTGTAACAATCTACAAGGCGGCTCATCCCATAAGACATTGGATTAGAAGAAATAGGCGAATCTATGTTAGGGCAATTTGCTCACCAGGCAACTCTCGCATCTGACAATTACGGTGGCTCTACAGAAACTATTGAAAAGTTTAGTATAATCCCGTAGAGTGCCGCGGTACTGTGCATAGACAACAAAATTGCCGGAAGTGAAATGTTTTTATATTTTACGTATTCCTAGGCAGTTATCATTATCTTTTATTTTATATCATAAAGAATAAAAATTAGAACCATTATATTAAACCCATCTTGTTTATTTTTAATTTATTTTTGTTTCTCCTGTATACATGGTGACTTTGAAAGTTTGTACTATGGCTAACATGAGGTACTATATACTGATCAAACATTTTTTTCATTTTCTACACATGGTTCCTTGGGAAAAGTTGTTCGATTTAATCAGTAGGTAAAGCCCAAAGTACAATCTTTCAAATTCATCCTGTTTTGTACCTAATATTAGCAGATTTACTATCTAAGCGACGATTTCCTTCAACTGGCTTCTATCGAGACAAAACACCTTCCTCGAAGTTGTAAGTTTTGTTAATGGCCACTGCATGTGACTTTGTATCTCCCTGATGTTAAGCGCCTACAAAGTCCATAAAGGTGTTCGATCAATACATCGTTGTCTAACAATATTAATCGCTCCCACTATGCCGGCTAAATGAAGCGGTTACGAAATGGGCGGCGACTTGGACGTATTTGCATTACGAATCTATTCGCTGTTTTATCGTCAAATTAATCGCCCGTTTCGTAAGCCTATCATGAAAGGAGGCTACCCCCCTGACAAGATGCAGTAATTTCCTGAAAACCGGTGAACTCATAGGCTAAAACGGAAACATGACTAGGTCACTTGACGGTTTTTGCATCTAAAAGTTTAGCATCAGAAAAAGAAAAAAAATCAGACGAGGCTGAAAGGTGAATACGGTTCTTATTCTATGTCATTTGTTAAGTTTTTTTGCAAAAACAGTTGCACGATAATCGCTTTGTAAGATGATGCTATATCATCTTGAAGTATTAGAGTTGTCGTTCCATATACGGATGGCCTCACCATGCCGGCTAAATGATGCGTTACGAAATTGGTAGCGACAAAAATAAACTCGCATTACAGGTAGGTACTATTTTTTTTATATAATTTAAAATATAAATAGGATATGTAGGACGTTACATATTGCCCTGGTCACAAACTAATCTCTAGTCTTGTACTATGTGTACCAGTAACAACGATTTTTTTAAAAATATATAAGACAATTTACACATATTGCTCCGGTCACAAATTAAGCCCTATCTTGTACAATGTGTACCAAAAATAACGATAAAATACATATTATATGATATAAAGACCCAGACCATGACAAACCGTACAGAAAAACGTACTAATATTTTTTTGCTATGGGTGGAAATCGAACCCACGACCTCCGGATACAACGCCAAAGGCGCAACCACTAGTCCACAGAGGCGGTCAAGTAATTTCTAAGGCTTAATAATAGGTAGGGTCAATAGAAAGTGAAATTTAATAAGTTGACCATTGTATTTTATACAAGTGGCCACTTTGAAGGGCGCTTCAAGCTAAGTGCCTATTTGGTATTTTGGACAAGTTATTTAAGGCGCTAATAGTTCTAAAAATACTTATTTCCATATAAGTATTTCAAATACAAATACAAAATAAAAAAATCTAATATTTTAACAGTTATAAATTAAACAATGAGAATCAGCTATAGGAAATCCTGAATCGCGAGCTATCAGATTTCGATTTGTACATTTTTATAATAAAAAAAAAAAGTTTTAAATAGATAATAAAATGAAAGAAATGTATATATAATTTTTCTGTATCTTTTCTTTTTAATTATTTAATTGTATTTTAATTAATAATATAATCTTAATTTTTTCAAATAGGTATGTTACAAAAACACAGACAAGCAACATTTAAGACAAAATAAAAATAAATTAGTTACTTATGAAATATTGAGAATGGTACATAAAATTACCGGTGTGAAGTTAGCGGCCAATTTTCTAGCAGCCAAATTTTTTTCGCTTATGTGAACAAACCCTTATGCTGCCAGATATCTAGCAGCCTTAATTTTATGAAAAACGTTCTGTTAGAGTAGTAAACGTATAGCAGTGAACACAATCTATTTCATACAGATGGATACCTTTGACGCATAGTATGTTAGAAGCTGGATAATCAATTCTGACATGTTTCTACCCTACAAAGGTGTTTTTTAAAGAAATCACTATACTAGTATGACAGAAATGAGAAACCAAATTATAAGATATCAAATGCAGTTCCTTTAGCAACTATTTAAAACATATTTTTTTACAACTCATATTTTAAGTGATGAATATCCATTTTTCATCTGCCTCTCGGTCTATGACAGAAATGAGGAACCAAATTCTAACATACTGCATATCAAAGGCAGTTCCATAAGCAACTATTTAAAATAGATTTTAACAACTCGGAAAGGATATTTCCACCTTTGCATGACTTTTTTGTAAATGATGAATATCCATTTTTCATCTGCCTCTCGGTCTATGACAGAAATGAGGAACCAAATTCTAACATACTGGATATCAAAGGCAGTTCCATAAGCAACTATTTAAAACATATTTTAACAACTCGGAAAGGATATTTTCACCTTTGCATGACTTTTTTGTAAGTGATGAATATCCATTTTTCATCTGCCTCTCGGTATATGACAGAAATGAGGAACCAAATTATAACATGCTGGATATCAAAGGCAGTTCCATAAGCAACTATTTAAAATATATTTCAACAACTCGGAAAGGATATTTCCACCTTTGCATGACTTTTTTGTAAGTGATGAATATCCATTTTTCATCTGCCTCTCGGTCTATGACAAAAATGAGAAACCAAATTCTAACATACTAGATATCAAAGGCAGTTCCATAAGCAACTATTTAAAACATATTTCAACAACTCGGAAAGGATATTTCCACCTTTGCATGAAGTTTATACAAAAAAAAACACAATTTATGAATAAATATTTTTCATCTGCCTCTCGATCTATGACAGAAATGAGGAACCAAATTCTAACATACTGCATATCAAAGGCAGTTCCATAAGCAACTATATAAAACATATTTCAACAACTCGGAAAGGATATTTCCACCTTTGCATGACTTTTTTGTAAGTGATGAATATCAATTTTTCATCTGCCTCTCGGTCTATGACAGAAATGAGGAACCAAATTCTAACATACTGGATATGAAAGGCAGTTCCATAAGCAACTATTTAAAACATATTTCAACAACTCGGAAAGGATATTTCCACCTTTGCATGACTTTTTTGTAAGTGATGAATATCAATTTTTCATCTGCCTCTCGGTCTATGACAGAAATGAGGAACCAAATTCTAACATACTGGATATGAAAGGCAGTTCCATAAGCAACTATTTAAAACATATTTCAACAACTCGGAAAGGATATTTCCACCTTTGCATGACTTTTTTGTAAGTGATGAATATCCATTTTTCATCTGCCTCTCGGTATATGACAGAAATGAGGAACCAAATTATAACATGCTGGATATCAAAGGCAGTTCCATAAGCAACTATTTAAAACATATTTCAACAACTCGGAAAGGATATTTTCACCTTTGCATGAAGTTTATACAAAAAAAAACACAATTTATGAATAAATATTTTTCATCTGCCTCTCGATCTATGACAGAAATGAGGAACCAAATTCTAACATACTGCATATCAAAGGCAGTTCCATAAGCAACTATTTAAAACATATTTCAACAACTCGGAAAGGATATTTCCACCTTTGCATGACTTTTTTGTAAGTGATGAATATCCATTTTTCATCTGCCTCTCGGTCTATGACAGAAATGAGGAACCAAATTCTAACATACTGGATATCAAAGGCAGTTCCATAAGCAACTATTTAAAACATATTTCAACAACTCGGAAAGGATATTTCCACCTTTGCATGACTTTTTTGTAAGTGATGAATATCCATTTTTCATCTGCCTCTCGGTCTATGATAGAAATGAGGAACCATATTCTAACATACTGGATATCAAAGGCAGTTCCATAAGCAACTATTTAAAACATATTTTAACAACTCGGAAAGGATATTTCCACCTTTGCATGACTTTTTTGTAAATGATGAATATCCATTTTTCATCTGCCTCTCGGTCTATGACAGAAATGAGGAACCAAATTCTAACATACTGGATATCAAAGGCAGTTCCATAAGCAACTATTTAAAACAGATTTTAACAACTCGGAAAGGATATTTTCACCTTTGCATGACTTTTTTGTAAGTGATGAATATCCATTTTTCATCTGCCTCTCGGTATATGACAGAAATGAGGAACCAAATTATAACATACTGGATATCAAAGGCAGTTCCATAAGCAACTATTTAAAACATATTTTAACAACTCGGAAAGGATATTTCCACCTTTGCATGACTTTTTTGTAAATAATGAATATCCATTTTTCATCTGCCTCTCGGTCTATGACAGAAATGAGGAACCAAATTCTAACATACTGGATATCAAAGGCAGTTCCATAAGCAACTATTTAAAACAGATTTTAACAACTCGGAAAGGATATTTTCACCTTTGCATGACTTTTTTGTAAGTGATGAATATCCATTTTTCATCTGCTTCTCGGTATATGACAGAAATGAGGAACCAAATTATAACATGCTGGATATTAAAGGCAGTTTCATAAGCAACTATTTAAAACATATTTCAACAACTCGGAAAGGATATTTCCACCTTTGCATGAAGTTTATACAAAAAAAAACACAATTTATGAATAAATATTTTTCATCTGCCTCTCGATCTATGACAGAAATGAGGAACCAAATTTTAACATACTGCATATTAAAGGCAGTTCCATAAGCAACTATTTAAAACATATTTCAACAACTCGGAAAGGATATTTCCACCTTTGCATGACTTTTTTGTAAGTGATGAATATCCATTTTTCATCTGCCTCTCGGTCTATGACAATAATGAGGAACCAAATTCTAACATACTAGATATCAAAGGCAGTTCTATAAGCAACTATTTAAAACATATTTCAACAACTCGGAAAGGATATTTCCACCTTTGCATGAAGTTTATACAAAAAAAAACACAATTTATGAATAAATATTTTTCATCTGCCTCTCGATCTATGACAGAAATGAGGAACCAAATTTTAACATACTGCATATCAAAGGCAGTTCCATAAGCAACTATTTAAAACATATTTCAACAACTCGGAAAGGATATTTCCACCTTTGCATGACTTTTTTGTAAGTGATGAATATCCATTTTTCATCTGCCTCTCGGTCTATGACAGAAATGAGGAACCAAATTCTAACATACTGGATATCAAAGGCAGTTCCATAAGCAACTATTTAAAACATATTTCAACAACTCGGAAAGGATATTTCCACCTTTGCATGACTTTTTTGTAAGTGATGAATATCCATTTTTCATCTGCCTCTCGGTATATGACAGAAATGAGGAACCAAATTCTAACATACTGGATATCAAAGGCAGTTCCATAAGCAACTATTTAAAACATATTTCAACAACTCGGAAAGGATATTTCCACCTTTGCATGAAGTTTATACAAAAAAAAAACTCAATTTATGAATAAATATTTTTCATCTGCCTCTCGATCTATGACAGAAATGAGGAACCAAATTCTAACATACTGCATATCAAAGGCAGTTCCATAAGCAACTATTTAAAACATATTTCAACAACTCGGAAAGGATATTTCCACCTTTGCATGACTTTTTTGTAAGTGATGAATATCCATTTTTCATCTGCCTCTCGGTCTATGACAGAAATGAGGAACCAAATTCTAACATACTGGATATCAAAGGCAGTTCCATAAGCAACTATTTAAAATATATTTCAACAACTCGGAAAGGATATTTCCACCTTTGCATGACTTTTTTGTAAGTGATGAATATCCATTTTTCATCTGCCTCTCGGTCTATGACAAAAATGAGGAACCAAATTCTAACATACTAGATATCAAAGGCAGTTCCATAAGCAACTATTTAAAACATATTTCAACAACTCGGAAAGGATATTTCCACCTTTGCATGAAGTTTATACAAAAAAAAACACAATTTATGAATAAATATTTTTCATCTGCCTCTCGATCTATGACAGAAATGAGGAACCAAATTCTAACATACTGGATATCAAAGGCAGTTCCATAAGCAACTATTTAAAACATATTTCAACAACTCGGAAAGGATATTTCCACCTTTGCATGACTTTTTTGTAAGTGATGAATATCCATTTTTCATCTGCCTCTCGGTATATGACAGAAATGAGGAACCAAATTATAACATGCTGGATATCAAAGGCAGTTCCATAAGCAACTATTTAAAACATATTTCAACAACTCGGAAAGGATATTTCCACCTTTGCATGAAGTTTATACAAAAAAAAAACACAATTTATGAATAAATATTTTTCATCTGCCTCTCGATCTATGACAGAAATGAGGAACCAAATTCTAACATTCTGCATATCAAAGGCAGTTCCATAAGCAACTATTTAAAACATATTTCAACAACTCGGAAAGGATATTTCCACCTTTGCATGACTTTTTTGTAAGTGATGAATATCCATTTTTCATCTGCCTCTCGGTCTATGACAGAAATGAGGAACCAAATTCTAACATACTGGATATCAAAGGCAGTTCCATAAGCAACTATTTAAAACATATTTCAACAACTCGGAAAGGATATTTCCACCTTTGCATGACTTTTTTGTAAGTGATGAATATCCATTTTTCATCTGCCTCTCGGTCTATGACAGAAATGAGGAACCAAATTCTAACATACTGGATATCAAAGGCAGTTCCATAAGCAACTATTTAAAACATATTTTAACAACTCGGAAAGGATATTTCCACCTTTGCATGACTTTTTTGTAAATGATGAATATCCATTTTTCATCTGCCTCTCGGTCTATGACAGAAATGAGGAACCAAATTCTAACATACTGGATATCAAAGGCAGTTCCATAAGCAACTATTTAAAACAGATTTTAACAACTCGGAAAGGATATTTTCACCTTTGCATGACTTTTTTGTAAGTGATGAATATCCATTTTTCATCTGCCTCTCGGTATATGACAGAAATAAGGAACCAAATTATAACATGCTGGATATCAAAGGCAGTTTCATAAGCAACTATTTAAAACATATTTCAACAACTCGGAAAGGATATTTCCACCTTTGCATGACTTTTTTGTAAGTGATGAATATCCATTTTTCATCTGCCTCTCGGTCTATGACAGAAATGAGGAACCAAATTCTAACATACTGGATATCAAAGGCAGTTCCATAAGCAACTATTTAAAACAGATTTTAACAACTCGGAAAGGATATTTTCACCTTTGCATGACTTTTTTGTAAGTGATGAATATCCATTTTTCATCTGCCTCTCGGTATATGACAGAAATGAGGAACCAAATTATAACATGCTGGATATCAAAGGCAGTTCCATAAGCAACTATTTAAAACATATTTCAACAACTCGGAAAGGATATTTCCACCTTTCATGTCATGCAAAGGTGGAAATATCCTTTCCGAGTTGTTGAAATATGTTTTAAATAGTTGCTTATGTAACTGCCTTTGATTATAGTATGTTAGAATTTGGTTCCTCATTTCTGTCAAAGATCGAAAGGCAGATGAAAAATATTTATTCATAAATTGTGTTTTTTTTTGTATAAACTTCATGCAAAGGTGGAAATATCCTTTCCGAGTTGTTGAAATATGTTTAAAATAGTTGCTTATGGAACTTCCTTTGATATCTGACAAGTTATAATTTGGTTCCTCATTTCTGTCATATACCGAGAGGCAGATGAAAAATGGATATTCATCACTTACAAAAAAGTCATGCAAAGGTAAAATATCCTTTCCGAGTTGTTAAAATCTGTTTTAAATAGTTGCTTATGGAACTGCCTTTGATATCCAGTATGTTAGAATTTGGTTCCTCATTTCTGTCATAGACCGAGAGGCAGATGAAAAATGGATATTCATCACTTACAAAAAAGTCATGCAAAGGTGGAAATATCCTTCCCGAGTTGTTAAAATCTATTTTAAATAGTTGCTTATGGAACTGCCTTTGATATGCAGTATGTTAGAATTTGGTTCCTCATTTCTGTCATAGACCGAGAGGCAGATGAAAAATGGATATTCATCACTTACAAAAAAGTCATGCAAAGGTGGAAATATCCTTTCCGAGTTGTTGAAATATGTTTTAAATAGTTGCTTATGGAACTGCCTTTGGTATGCAGTATGTTAGAATTTGGTTCCTCATTTCTGTCATAGACCAAGAGGCAGATGAAAATTGGATATTCATCACTTACAAAAAAGTCATGCAAAGGTGGAAATATCCTTTCCGAGTTGTTAAAATCTGTTCTAAATAGTTGCTTATGGAACTGCCTTTGATATGCAGTATGTTAGAATTTGGTTCCTCATTTCTGTCATAGACCGAGAGGCAGATGAAAAAAATTTTATTCATAAATTGTTTTTTTTTTGTATAAACGTCATGCAAAGGTGGAAATATCCTTTCCGAGTTGTTAAAATCTATTTTAAATAGTTGCTTATGGAACTGCCTTTGATATCCAGTATGTTAGAATTTGGTTCCTCATTTCTGTCATATACCGAGAGGCAGATGAAAAATGGATATTCATCACTTACAAAAAAGTCATGCAAAGGTAAAATATCCTTTCCGAGTTGTTAAAATCTGTTTTAAATAGTTGCTTATGGAACTGCCTTTGATATCCAGTATGTTAGAATTTGGTTCCTCATTTCTGTCATAGACCGAGAGGCAGATGAAAAATGGATATTCATCACTTACAAAAAAGTCATGCAAAGGTGGAAATATCCTTTCCGAGTTGTTAAAATCTGTTTTAAATAGTTGCTTATGGAACTGCCTTTGATATGCAGTATGTTAGAATTTGGTTCCTCATTTCTGTCATAGACCGAGAGGCAGATGAAAAATGGATATTCATCACTTACAAAAAAGTCATGCAAAGGTGGAAATATCCTTTCCGAGTTGTTGAAATATGTTTTAAATAGTTGCTTATGGAACTGCCTTTGGTATGCAGTATGTTAGAATTTGGTTCCTCATTTCTGTCATAGACCAAGAGGCAGATGAAAATTGGATATTCATCACTTACAAAAAAGTCATGCAAAGGTGGAAATATCCTTTCCGAGTTGTTAAAATCTGTTCTAAATAGTTGCTTATGGAACTGCCTTTGATATGCAGTATGTTAGAATTTGGTTCCTCATTTCTGTCATAGACCGAGAGGCAGATGAAAAAAAATTTATTCATAAATTGTTTTTTTTTTGTATAAACGTCATGCAAAGGTGGAAATATCCTTTCCGAGTTGTTAAAATCTATTTTAAATAGTTGCTTATGGAACTGCCTTTGATATCCAGTATGTTAGAATTTGGTTCCTCATTTCTGTCATAGACCGAGAGGCAGATGAAAAATGGATATTCATCACTTACAAAAAAGTCATGCAAAGGTGGAAATATCCTTTCCGAGTTGTTGAAATATGTTTTAAATAGTTGCTTATAGAACTGCCTTTGATATGTAGTATGTTAGAATTTGGTTCCTCATTTTTGTCATAGATCGAGAGGCAGATGAAAAATATTTATTCATAAATTGTGTTTTTTTTTGTATAAACTTCATGCAAAGGTGGAAATATCCTTTTCGAGTTGTTGAAATATGTTTTAAATAGTTGCTTATGGAACTGCCTTTGATATCCAGCATGTTATAATTTGGTTCCTCATTTCTGTCATATACCGAGAGGCAGATGAAGAATGGATATTCATCACTTACAAAAAAGGCATGCAAAGGTGAAAATATCCTTTCCGAGTTGTTAAAATCTGTTTTAAATAGTTGCTTATGGAACTGCCTTTGATATCCAGTATGTTGAAATTTGGTTCCTTATTTCTGTCATAGACCGAGAGGCAGATAAAAAATGGATATTCATCACTTACAAAAAAGTCATGCAAAGGTGGAAATATCCTTACCGAGTTGTTAAAATCTGTTTTAAATAGTTGCTTATGGAACTGCCTTTAATATGCAGTATGTTAGAATTTGGTTCCTCATTTCTGTCATAGACCGAGAGGCAGATGAAAAAATTTTTATTCATAAATTGTGTTTTTTTTTTGTATAAACGTCATGCAAAGGTGGAAATATCCTTTCCGAGTTGTTAAAATCTATTTTAAATAGTTGCTTATGGAACTGCCTTTGATATCCAGTATGTTAGAATTTGGTTCCTCATTTCTGCCATATACCGAGAGGCAGATGAAGAATGGATATTCATCACTTACAAAAAAGTCATGCAAAGGTGGAAATATCCTTTCCGAGTTGTTAAAATCTGTTTTATATAGTTTCTTATGGAACTGCCTTTGATATCCAGTAGGTACAAATATCTGTCTGGAGTTGATAAAATATGTTTTAAATACACTGGAGAGCAATGAAAAGGGGTCAGTAACATATTGAAATAAAGAGTGTTTCATAGATCATTTATTAGCACTTAAATAGAATTATTAAAAGTTATTGGTTGCTAATCATTTAACTTATTAAAAACGCAAAAAAATTAAAATGCATCAATTGAATAGAAAAACAAAAATTGTGAATATAATAACACATCTTTTATTAAATAAGTATAATTTTATTTTAATACTTTGTATTACCTCCGTGAGCCGTCAATACCGAAGCCATGCGGTTTGGCATACTATAGACCAAGTTTCGGAGGCGATGCTGGGGAATATTTTCCCATTCCTCTATTAATGCATTTTTCAGCTCACGAAGCGTAATTGGAAGCGTGTTTCGTTGCCTCACACTTCGTCCGAGCTCGTCCCAGGCATGCTCGATAGGATTTATATCGGGACTGCGAGCTGGCCACTCCATTGGATTGATACCCACTTCTTGCAGGTAATCATTCACTATTCTAGCAGTATGGGGACGGGCATTATCATGCATAAAAATGGTATTCTCACCCATGCTTAACATAAATGGACCGACATGCTCATTTAGAATTTCTTCCAAATATCTTTCGGCATTTAAAGTGCCGTTTTCAATTAGCACTAGCTCTGTGCGACTCTCCGAAGAAATCCCAGCCCACACTAGTATCGAGCCTCCGCCGTATGCAACTTTTTCTTCAATACAGGCTTGTTTATAACGTTCTCCTGGTCTTCTGTACACTCTCAGCCTTCCGTCGTGTTTATAGAGCATAAATTTGGACTCATCTGAAAACATTACCTTTGACCAATCGTCGAGAGTCCAATTCAAGTGCTCGCGCGCATATCGCTGTCTTGCTTCACGATGTTCACTCTCTAGTTTAGGGCCATTTGCAGGTCTATATGGCTTCAAATAAGCTTCAGCAAGCCGTCGCCTTACAGTCCATACACTTGGGTTACTTCCTCGAAGGAGTAGGAACTGATATCTCAGTGCAGCTCCCGTAAGAAATCGATTTCGGAGCATTGTGGTGACTAAGTATCGATCTTCTCGTTCTGTTGTACATCTAGCCTTGCCTGTTCCTGGTCTGCGTAGGTTGTATCCGGTTTCCCGGAACCGTTGGACAACTCGCTGCACCGTCGATAATGATACACCGACTGTTCTTGCTGTATCACGCTGGCTCCGCCCGTCTTCCAGCATCGTGATGATTCTCGTACATTCTTCAGGTGTGAGCGACATGATTAGCTTTTTAATAATGAATATTTTATATCTGGAGCACTTTTTATAACATTTTTTTTATGACAGGACAAAAACAAAAGCAAATATAAATGCATTGAATACTTAGTTCTATTTTCATAAAAATCCATTTTTTTTTGTTTTTAGCCTTTTTGATATTACTTAATAACAACCAGTACTTTTAATTTTTTTAAATATTCGTTATTAAATAAGCTACAAACTACTTTATATTTCAATAAGTTCTATAGCATTCTTAGTTTTCGAGATATTGAGGTTTATGTTACTGACCCTTTTTCATTGCTCTCCAGTGTAGTTGCTAAAGGAACTGCATTTGATATCTTATAATTTGGTTTCTCATTTCTGTCATACTAGTATAGTGATTTCTTAAAAAAAACACCTTTGAAGGGTAGAAACATGTCAGAATTGATTATCCAGCTTCTAACATACTATGCGTCAAAGGTTCTTTCCATCTGTATGAAATAGATTGTGTTCACTGCTATACGTTTACTACTCTAACAGAACGTTTTTCATAAAATTAAGGCTGCTAGATATCTGGCAGCATAAGGGTTTGTTCACATAAGCGAAAAAAATTTGGCTGCTAGAAAATTGGCCGCTAACTTCACACCGGTCATAAAATAATAATTATAAATAAAATAAAAAGGGAACAATTCATAATAACAAATTAATAATAACTTAACTTATTTAATCGAGTAGAGGATTTAATATCGAGTTAGGTTGGTACTTTTAAAAAAAAAAATTTTTTTAGGTGGGAGGAAGGTCTAACTTCGTCAGGCCGACCGACCGGACTCGTTATCACCGCCCATACAGATGCATAAACCGTCAAGAGACCTAATCATGTTTCGGTTTAGCCTGTGGGTTCTCCGGTTTTCCGGAGACTACTGCATCGATTTCTTGTCAAAATAGTAGTCTCGTTGTATTCAGATGAGTTGCTGAAAGCGTGGTAGCGGTTAAATCGCTCGTTAAAGTTAAAATCAGGAAAGTCTATTTTTTTTATTTTATTTTATTTATAAAGAACACAAAACAAATAACAATCAAATACAGTTTGTTTACATCATGAAGATAAAAACCGTGCCCGTCCGCGCGGGGCGCGATTTTTTAGCTTCATGGTTTACATAGTAAAGATAGCTTAGCCTAAATTGTCATCCAAAACATGTGTACATAGCATGATCGACGTGTATACATAATTAATTATTTCAACAAATATTTCCCTATCTCTTTAGCTTTTCTGTTTTTTATTTTTTTATTTTTATTAGATCTATTAGATCTAGGAAGCTTCAAAAGAGTGCAAAGAATATGTAGGTTACAATTTCCCCATCATATCATAAATTACTTCCATATAAATAAATTTACATATTCGCATAATAAGTAAAACAATGTATCTTAATTGCCCTATCTGTGACAAAAACACAATTATATTGCATTGATTCATTTCTTATTGTTAATTTCTATGGATGTATCTAATGAGATTGTACTTTCTCATTAATATGGCATATTTATGTTAGCAGTAGCTATCTTAATGCTAGATAGGGCTTATGACTTACTAAATCAGTTTAAAAAAAAATAGCACTGCTTTTCAAAATTTACGGGGGCCATGTTGGTTAGACCTCAGACTTAAAAACACTACAATTTAAAGGTGTTCGGTTCACTGAATGAATAATAATAAAAAAATCATTTGTTTAACAACACCACTACAACTTCTAACTTCACTCTAATACGGAGGAATTAGAAGAATGCAATTAGAGGGCGTACACACACGTATTTACACATTTGTTTAACAACATCACTATAGTGCCTCGGAGGCCGTTAAGCGGTAGGTCCCCGTTTTACTATATGAACTTAGGAAACAATGATTGGATAGACTTCCAAACACAGTGAGGACTTCTAACTTCACTCTAATAAGGAGGAATTAGAAGAATGCACATAGAGGGCGTACACACACGTATTTATACATTTGTTTAACAACACCGCTATAGTGCCTCGGAGAACGTTAAGCCCCGGTCCCAGTTTTACTATATCAACTTGTGAAACAAAGACTGAATAGACTTCCAAACACCGTGAGGACTTCTAATTTCACTTTAATACAGAGGAATTAGAAGAATGCATATAGAGGGCGGGTGTGTAAATAAATAAAAAACAATATAAAATTGGTAAATGTAGTGGTGGCCTAGTTGGTTAGACCTTGGACTTAAAAACACTTAGGTCCCTGGTTCAAATCCCGGTGTGTACCAATGAGTTTTTAATTAAAAAATGTATGTACATTTGTTTGACAACACCACTATAGTGCCTCGGAGAGCACGTTAAGCTATCGGTCCCGGTTTCACTATACCAACTTGTGAAACTGTCTATAGATGGGTTGATTTGGTAGTCTATTCAAAACATCGCGACGAGCTAGCCACTTGTTCGGTGTAGACGCATACCATCGGCTACGACGAGGTGGGATTCGAACCCCTCCGCTGGGTACCCTGGGGCCGTCTAGGCGGTCTCGGGCGCCGTAAGGCACCCGTGATGATACATACATAATATAAAATTGGTCAAAAAAAAAATTGAAAGCGAGGGTCGTGGATTCGAGTCTCACACACCAGGAAATTTGTCATTATAATTTTATCTTTTTATTTTAATATAAGATCCTGATAAGAAATTATTTTATTATAAAAATGTATTCAATAAAAAAATAACTAACATCAAATAAGATCAATTTTATTCGCGAGTTCTTAGTACATATCTATACTAATATTATAAAGCTGAAGAGTTTGTTTGTTTGTTTGTTTGTTTGTTTGAACGCGCTAATTTTCGAAACTACTGGTTCGAATTGAATAATTCTTTTTGTGTTGGATAGTCCAGTTATCGGGGAAGGCTATAGGCTATATAACATCACGCTACGACCAATAGGAGCAAAGATATAGTGGTAAATGTGTAAAAAACGGGAGAAATTATTTCATCTTTGAAGCCTTCCGTTGCGTGCGCCGTGAAAACGGTTCAAGATACACAAAAAATATGTATTAAAGAATAATCTAAATATATATAACTCAAAGGTGACTGACTGACATAGTGATCTATCAACGCACAGCCCAAACCACTAGACGGATCGGGCTGAAATTTGGCATGCAGGTAGATGTTATGAGGTAGGCATCCGCTAAGAAAGGATTTTGATAAATTCTACCCCCAAGGGGATAAAATAGGGGATGAAAGTTTATATGATAAAAAAATAACTATTCCACGCGGACGAAGTCGCGAGCACAGCTAGTCTAATATTATTTTCTTCTCACCAGCAATTACCTATTTAACCCCATTCAGTCATTTAATGACTGTTTTATTGCTTATCAAATGTTAAAAACATAGTGAAATTAACTATTTATTATACATATATTTATTTTCATATTATATACAGTTTTTTTTTACTATTACTATTCAATATATACAGGGTGTTTTTTTAACAATGATAATATTTTTTGATGCCTCCAGTATCACTTTTAGAACCCATTTTTAAAATAAAAAAAGGTAGGTAAGTATTTTTTCTTCAAAAAGAAAAGTTCGAAAAATAAATTATTATATGAACAAACGTCTATATGCTTAAAATTACTCCTACAAATGCATAATAAGTCTTCGAATCTAACAAGTAAAACACAATTAGACAATAACGTGATTTGTGGATCTTTTATATTATTTAAATTTGTTTTTGTATAGGCGACACTAAAAGCCTCCGTGGACTAGTGGTTGCGCCTTTGGCGTTGTATCTGGAGGGTTCGATTCCCACCCATGGCAAAAAAATATTAAGTAGTACGTTTTTTCTGTACAGTTTGTCATGGTCTGGGTTTTTATAAAATATAATATGTATTATATCGTTGCTTCTGGTACACGTAGTACAAGCCTAAAGCTTAGTTTGTGAGCCAGAGCAATAAGTGTTATTTGTCCTACATATAAAAAAAAGGAAAAAACACGTGTTTCATTATTTTCATCATAGAACGCAATATATAAAAAAAACGCGACAAAAAACATCCAGTGTATTATTTACAAGTATAAAGGGTAAGCTTGTTCTGATTTTAGGAATGTTAATTTTGGACAATAGTTCTTTTTTGTATTTCACTCCAAATCCCCTTTTTTTATCGGAGCACTAACTGACTTTGTATCTACCTGGTGGTGAGCAGACCTACAAAGTCCACGAATGGGGTCGATCAATAATTGTTTTTAAACAACATTGACCGCTCCCACTATGTCGGCTAAATGATGCGATTACAAAATAGGCGGCGACATAGATGTATTTGCGATCCTATTTAAAGATCCTCGGTGATTTATCGTAAATGAATTCCCCATTTCGTAACCGCAACATTTAGTCGGACATTGTGAAGCAGACGAGGAATGAAATGAAATGAATAACATGAAATATTTATTTATTAGGTACCAAATATGTTTAAAACTGTTTAAGTACAAAGTTATTTTGGGGTCTAGTTTTAAGTATATAAAACAACTGTGCCAGTAGATCCCGTTCTTTTAGTTATATTAATACCTAATAACAAAAGTGCATGCGCATGCTTATTCAAATAAACTATAACCTATGTGAGGTAGTATTGTGTATATAAAATATGTTCTTCTGTATGTGATTTAATTCCCACCCATACCAAAACAGATATTAGTACGTTTTTCTTTACAGGTTTATATGGTATATGTTGTATATAATAATAATATGTATTATATCGTTGCTTCTGGTACCACATAGTACAAAGAAACTACTACAAACCTAGAGCACAGTTCTGTTAGTGACCAGAGCACAGTTCTATTAGTTGTTATTATATATGTATAAAAACTTATTGGGTCCTAGAATAACACTTTAGTTAAAGTAGGTTTTGTCTCTTTTTTAACAAACAAAATGAATATGCATAAAAAAGACCAAACCTATTTTAACTTAAATGTTATCATGAATAAAGCCATAAGTATATAATGTGCAATATTGTTGAACAATTGTATTGATTGACCGCATTCATGGACTTTGTAAAGTCTGTTTAACATTAGGTAGATACAAAGTCACATGCTGTGTTACATAAAAAAAACTCGTAATACCTAATTAAAAACATTACAAAGTGCAAACTATTTTTTTTTTCAGGGGGTGAAAAATTAGGAATATTAAAAAGTTATTTATCTCTGTAACGGAATGTGTCAAACCCTGAAATTGTTACATGTTTAGACTGTGCGTTTACCGGTTTTTCGGGGACTGCATCGATTTCTTATCGAGAGTACTTTTGGGGTGTGGTTACGAAACAGGTAACGATAAAGCAGCGAACTCGTATTAATGTAAGAATCATCAATATTTAGGGTACTTTCCTTCCAACCAAGTTTTTTAGGTGGGGTGAAGGTCTCTATAACTCATTTAATTAAATCTCATTTCAGGGTGCGGTTACGAAATGGTAGTTGGATTGATGATAAGGCAGCGAGTCATGAAGCTAAAAAAACGCGCCCCGCGCCGCGGGCACGGTTTTTACCTTCATGCAGCGAGTATATTAAAATATACTAGTACCTAATGCATTTCGTCATTGTCGCCACCCATTTCGTAATCGCATCATTTAACCGGCATAGTGGGAGCGATCAATATTGTTTAAGAACAATTATTGATTGACCCTATTCATGGACTTTGTAGGTCTGCTCACCACCAGGTAGATACAAAGTCACATTCATGTCGTGCTGCAATAAAAAAAATAAAAAAGCCTAACCTAAACAAAAAAGCATACTAAAATAAATCGTTCATATTAAATCATAAATATCAGTATGCCGCAAAATAACTCTATTCTCGCGCCTCGCTCGTTCGTTAGTCGCATTGAATGTACTGAGTATTGCTATTAGCTATTACTTATATACTCATAGTAGTACAAGTACCTACGTATAGCAATGCGCATGCACGTAAATACTCTCCCCGTCATAATTTGCGATCGCTAAACTATTTTAATTGGTGTACAGGCGCCAGCACTGTTGGCTCTAAGTACAGCTTTTTTTTAATGTTTTAGTTGTTATTTATGTTATATTTTTATATAGTCATTGTTTTACTAGGTATTATTTGATAGAAAAAATAAGTAATAAATTTATTTAATTTAATTTCTATACAAAAAATATGATAATTATATTATTCATAAATCAGTTTTTTTTTTATTATGAAATGAAACGAACTTATCTTTAAAATTTAAGATAAACAAAGACTTCACTAAGTATATAATTCAAAACATATTTTTTTTTTTTATTGTCAGGTTTTTATATTTACAGTAAGAAAAATATGTTAAGAGAAAACAACACTTTTTTCCCTTTAGTATCGTCTTACGCCAGACGTTAGTCACGACTTAAAATATTTAAAAAAAGTAATTCAACTTTTATATTAAAATAATAATAAACTTTAAATTTTTATATTTAACTTGATCGAAGTACCCAAGCAGCAAGCAAGCGTTTTCAACATCAATATACCAGCGCAATAAGAACTTTAAGTTCCATTAGAGCCGTAAAAGAGTTTTAAAAGACGCTTTTGACTTTATAATTACGGTTTGTTATTTAGTATACAGCCCAAATTTTATAAGGGCTGTATTAAGTGTTAGACAAAAACTTCAGCATTTTAAAAAGAATACAAAAACACTACTGTACAACTTTAAACATCTTTTTACACTAAACACTGTTTTTTATCATTAAAGCTGTATAAAGACCTTATTAAGCACCTGAAGCTGACTTATTAAAGCCTAAAGTGTTATTATAGTATCACTATATGTTTTTATCTGTACAATGGTACATGCTAAATCTAAAATAAAACTTATATTTAAAGTGTAACTCTACGCTCTTGTAAAGACATTGGTCCTATGACTTATGTATAGTGTGGTGTTAAAATACTTCAAGAATAAATTGCAGCTATAGTACAGATTTTAGTCAGCTTTACTTTAATTGTTGGGCAAGTTCGAGTAAAATGGAAAATAAATCTACATGGAAAAAAATAAAACGATCTGGTGCTATTTTAGTTTCATACGATCGTATAGAATGCCTTTTTATGTAACATTTAATTATGGTCCAACCGGCGAATTTTCGTCTTTGACAAATCTAGCGATGTCAACTCGTTTTTTTTGGCCACCTTAACTCTCCTTTTGTTTCCCATTTGGTATTATGCAGAGATTTTTTTCCCTTTCTCTACAGTTTTCACAATTTAAACGGCAATTTCTGAAAAATAATATAAAGTAAATAAGTTACACAATAATTCATGTATAAATTAAACACAGATAACAATTTATGTTCTACTAGCTGACCTACGCAACTTCGTCTGTCAGACGTGTCTGTTCTTCGCACATTAAAAAATAAAAAGACATTTAAAAAAATATACCAGAAAGAGAAAAAATTGCATCTTAAATAAGTTATAGCAAATATGCCATATTAATAAATAGGCAAATATATAGTCGCTAATCGATGAAAAAAAGTAAAAAAAAAAACGATTATAAAAAATCGTACGTTTTCCGTACGATTTCGATGTTTCGATCGTACTCGCGTAAAATCATCAAAAAATCGTACAAATACGATTTAAATCGTACAAATGGCAACCCTGTACCTCGCTACCGCGCCGTCCCCCACATGACCGCCCGCCAAGCTCTCAAAAGGAATAAATTTTCCCCGTTTTTGCAATATTTTTCATTGATGCTCCGCTCCTATTAGTCGTAGCGTGATGCTATTTTCTTTTTCATCCTTCGTCACTTGTGAAACGGAATTCTTTTGCTCACTTACTGACAAAGTAAATTTCAATATAAAATATACAATAAGAGAGGTTTTTTCACATCTTCAACGTATCTCTAAAATTCAAAGTGTATATATTCATTAACTACCTTTTTTTTAAGAATTACAAGATATGAAAATTATCAATTAAAACTCTTGAACGATAAAAATATTCCATTAAACAGCTAAATAGCAGCTTATAGCTGACTAAAAGAATCCGTAACAAACTACTTACAGCTATTTAGATTATAATGCTTTTAAAATATCTTTTAGGCTGTTAAAAAAATTATCGCCATTTTCGATAATTAAAAACAAATTTATTAAATATATAACTAAAATTTCATGGTCGGTGATGAACGTATTAGTATCTTTTAGAATAAAACATAATCGGTGTTGAATATCACATAAAATATTTTAAAATAAATTTTGATTGTACCTTAAAAGCAATCGTACTTACCGTATTTAGAACAAATCCTTATTAATATAATCTTATTGTTTTGAAGGCGCGTTAATATTTTCACTTAAAATGTATACCATAACACAATAAATTTTATTCCGCACTGAAAATTTACGAATATCAACAACTTTCAAGTCTTATTAAACATGTACACTTTACAATTATGATAAAATTATGTCGCCATAATATAATTTTCTCTTTATTATTTTTACATTTATTCTCTTTAAAAACGTTTTTAAATCATTTTTCGTTACAAAATACTTACAAAAGAATAATTAAAGATTTAGGGTTTTATTGTACACATAATAACAGCGATAAAGCAGCTTTTAAACAGCTTCTTCTTTACTTGTACAGCTACTATACAGCTTTAATAACTATTAAAGCTGTTTATTTTGGGGCCCAATTTGTGATTATAAGGTCTGTTTAAGTGCTTCTAAAACCTTTATACAGCCTAATTAAACGCTTTTAGTATAAAAGGCAACTTAAATGCAGCTTCTATAAAGCTTGAGTGCTGCTTGGGTATTTAACTTACATTTGAGGCTCTACACTTGCCTGAAGGTGAATTTATTAAGTATAAACACGTTACAAATTACTTATAACCTTATACGTTACTTAAAATATTTACCCCCGTATTCTAAGACGTATCCTTAACTCCACTTTACACGGAACGTCTGTCTCTTTTAACCAAATGTCAACTATAAAAAGCAAGTTGAGACAGACGCTCCTTGAGTGAAGAGTAGAGTTAAGGAAACGTCTTAGAATACGGGGGTAAATCTTTTTATTTCGATAACCATTCATATAGTTTTTCTTTATAAACTAAATTATTGAATTTTTAACTATTCCAAATTTGAAGTAAATCGGACTAGTAGTTTCCGAGGTATTTGATGCGGTCAGACAGACAGACAGTCATTTTAAAATTAAAGGCATAATTATTATTACGATTTAATTTACATATTCATTTAGGGTCGTCTAGGGACATTTTAAAGTATATTTATTTTAGGACATTATATACATTTACTAAACAATTTCCTAAATAAATACTGAAAACATATTTTTTTATTCATGATTTTTTTTTAGTCTATGGCACCATAATCAAACGCTCCCAGCGACTGTACTCGCTTTCTTCGCTGCAAGTCCCGTATATAACGTGATACTCGTTCACCTTGGTACCACTGCTCCGGTTATAGTCAACCATGCAACTATGTATTGTTATTGTTCTATAAAATGATTTTTTGAACAATAACAATTTAAATTTTAGATGGACTGTATTTTTTGTTAGGTATTTATATAAAAACACAATTTGACCGCCTTTGTAGCCTAGTGGTAGCGCGTTTGTATCCGGAGGTCGTGGGTTCGATTCCCACCCACGGCAATAAAAATATTAGTATGTTTTTCTATACATGGTCTGGTTGTTTGTAAAATATAATATATATTTTATCATTGTTTCTGGTACACATAGTACAAGCCTAGAGCTTAGTTTGTGACCAGAGCAATATGTGTAATTTGTCCTACAAATATTAATTAGGATTGCGTCATGATGCAATCCTAATTAATATTTGTCACGTCTGAGGTTTATTGAAATACAGCATTTGACTTTGTATCTACCTGTTGGTAAGTAGACCTAAAAAGTTTATGAATGGGGTCGATTAATACATTGTTGTTTAACAGCTTTGATCGTTACCACTATGCCGGCTACATAATGCGGTAATTAATCAGAAGGCGACGAAGACTAAATTGCATTAAAAATCTACTTTATTATCCTAGCTACTTTATCGTCAATTCAACTACCCGTTTCGTAACCGCACCCTAAAAAGGAGACTACACGGTGTAGTCTCCTTTTTAGGGTGCGGTGTAGTCTACACCTCGACAAGATCAATGTAATAATCTCCGGAAAACCAATGAACTTACAGACTAAAACCGAAACATGACTAGGTCACTTGAATCACTTGACGGGTTTTACATTTGTATGGGCGATGGTAACGATACCGTTCGGTTGGCCTGGCGAAGTTATAGCTACCTCCATTCCCATGGTCGGTGAAAAATGACTACCATCTCGACAAGATATCGGTTACAGTCTTCTGAAAACCGGTGAACCCACAGACTAACTCAATCGACTATTAGCACCTCTTTCTTCTTTAGGTGGAATGGAGGTCTCTATAACATATAGGTATGCGGGGTGCGGTTACGAAACGGGTAGTTGATTTAACAATATAGCAGCTAGAATATTAAAACAGACTTGTAATATAAAAATAAAACACGTCTTTAATAACGTCTTTGTCGCCGCCTATTTCATAACCGCATAATTTACCCAGCATAGTTAGCAATTAATGCTGTTAAAACAACACCGTATTGATCGACTTCACTATTGGGAGTTTGTAGGTTTGTTTACCATCAGGTTTCAAATCAAATCATTTATTTCATGTAAATCTTTACAGATATTTATGAATAGTCAAAAAAAAAAAAAAAATGTTTAACAATGAGGTCTTAGAGTGCGTTTGGTTAGGTTTTAATATTTATTATACCTCGATATCAGATTTAGAACTTAATTTTAGAAATCTTAATATGAAAATTACTACCGAACCGAACACACACTACATAACCAACTAGTGTAAGACTAGGTGGATATAAACGCCATGCTTCAATAAAAAATATAAGAAATAAAAATCCAAATTATTCTACTGTCCTACTTAAGTTTGCAGTTTTTTTTGTTAGGGTTACTTCTCGATTAAAAACAGTATTTTTGTTAGGGTTACTTCTCGATTAAAAACAGTATTTTATCTCAGATAATATCCATCAAATGATTTCTTTCTTAGTAATATTATATTTTATGTATGTATGTATCATGTAGGGCGATGGAGCGCGCTATGCTCGCCGTTTCCTTGCGGGATCGTATTCGAAACGATGAGATCCGCAAAAGGACCAAAGTAACCGACATAGCCTCCAGAATCGCCAAACTTAAGTGGCAGTGGGCAGGCCACATAGCTCGC
This sequence comes from Monopis laevigella, assembly GCA_947458855.1. Lineage (NCBI taxonomy): Eukaryota > Metazoa > Arthropoda > Insecta > Lepidoptera > Tineidae > Monopis > Monopis laevigella. The sequence continues at coordinate 10,339,200 of OX381599.1, forward strand.
AGAACGGACGGCCGTTGGGGTATTAAGGTTCTCGAGTGGCGACCGCGTGCTGGAGAACGCAGCAGAGGCAGGCCCCCCACAAGATGGACCGACGACCTGAAAAAGGTCGCGGGAAGCCGATGGATACAGGCAGCGCAGAACCGGTCGTTGTGGCGATCCTTGGGGGAGGCCTATGTCCAGCAGTGGACGCGCAAAGAAAGGCTGGCATGATGATGTATCATCACGGGTACCTTACGGCGCCCGAGACCGCCTAGACGGCCCCAGGGTACCCAGCGGAGGGGTTTTAATCCCACCTCGTCGTAGCCGATGGTATGAGTCTACACCGAACAAGTGGCTAGCTCGTCGCGATGTTTTGAATAGACTCAATAACCCATCTATAAACAGTTTTACAAGTTGGTATAGTGAAACCGGGACCGACAGCTTAACGTGCTCTCCGAGGCACTATAGTGGTGTTGTCAAACAAATGTACATAAATTTTATTATATTTTAAAAAGCACTATGTCCCTGGTATAAACCTCATTGTGTACCCAATGACTTTTTATTATAAAATATGTAACATTTATTTAACAACACCACTATAGTGTCTCGCAGAGCACGTTAAGCTGTTTCAATATACCAACTTGTGAAACTGTTTATAGATAGATGGGTTATTGAGTCTATCCAAACATCACGACGAGCTATAGCCACTTATACGAGTATTTATTTATTTATCATTACAAAAATGTTTAGTTATAACCGGAAGTGGATTTCTCCTATTTAAATAAATGTTCTATTTCGCATTTTTTTTTATATATTTTTTTTCCACGAAAACGGTTAGAGGTACCGAGGCAAAATAATATTGTAATCATATCATATATGCGCCTGGGAGATCACGTTAAGCTCTCGGTCCCAGTTTCACTATACCAACCTGTAGATGGGTTATTGAGTCTATCCAAACATCGCGACGAACTAGCCACTTGTTCGGTGTAGACTCATACCATCGGCTACGACGGGATTAAAAACCCCTCCGCTGGTATATATACATATATATATAATATATAAAATTGGTATTGAATCTGGATCTCTTTGACAGCGTCAAAAAAATCATAGCTTGCAATTTAAAAACAAGTTAGAAATAAAAGCGAAAAATTGGTCGTACGTGAATATAAAGCTTTAACTTTTTTTAACAAGGCCAGTTCTGGGATGGGTGACCACTTTATACAACGAGGCTATACCATCATAAACCCCGCTACAAGCTCGCCACTTTTTAATGTTAGGTGTCCTCCGAATACCATCGGCGAAATGAGGACGGGTTAATCCCTTCTGAGCCATAAATGCACCCGTGATGGTATTTTTTATTTTCTTAAACTTTGAGTTATTAGTACTTGTACTAGGTAAAAGACCGAATAGTTTTCCTAAAACTATTCGGTCTATTGATTTAAAAACATGGGAAAGCTCTTTTATATGGCAGCTTGGTGCATACTATAGCCCTGGTCTGAATGTAATGCATTAGGTTAGGTAATTTTGTCTAACTTGTTTTGTAAATTTATTAATATCGAACCAACAATGGACATAACATGCTGATGATGTTTTCCATGATGGGCTAGGTGGTGATGATATTTTTCTAAAAAATAAATACAAAACTGTATAGTGCATTGCCTTTACCATTGCTAAAAGACATAAAATTACTTCTTCAAAATATATGACTAAGACCTTCAGTCACTGTCACTGATGACGCCGCTCCATAGAGAGGCGAAATATTTGGCAATAAAATTTTATAGCTTCAATTTATGTATTTTACCAAGTAAGAAACACATCTAACACACTTTATTTGTTTCAGATAGTACTTGTACTATTATTTCATCTGTGGTTATAGGTACTACATAAGTACTACGTTATTTTAGGTCAATGGTAACAAAATGACTCTTTAGGTTTAACGCGAGGTTTTCCAGTTATACCGATAAAAAAAAAAAAAAATAGTGAACAATATATGTCATAGAAGACAATTTTATTGGCATTTGTATGGGCCTAAAAGCGTAATTATTATTACTTTGCTCCATCGAAAAAAAGTCTAATTAGAGTGCTTTTTAAATCACTTTTTATTTTTCTTTAATTAATAAAAAGATACTTGGAGCAATTATAACAAAATATAATCCCACATGGATTATATTTTGTTATAATTGCTCCAAGTATTTTAATCAAAATAATAATCAAATACTGCTTTATCGTCAAGTCAATTGCCCGTTTCATAAGCATAATGAAAGGAGACTACCCCTCGACAAGAAATCGATGCAGTAGTCTACTGAAAATTTGTGAATATCCACCAAAACTGTAAAGAAACCTAGTCATGTTTCGGTTTAAGCCTTTTGGTTCACCGGTTTTTAAAAGAATACTGCATTGTTTTATTGTAGTAGTCTCCTAACTTACGTTTAGTTACGAAACGATAAGGTAGCAAGGATGTTAAAAGCAAATTCGTTTTTGTTGCCGCCCATTTCGTAGCCTCATCGTTTAGCCAGCTTAGTGGGAGTGTTAAACAACAATTTATGGAACGACCCATTCATAGACTTTGAAGTTTTCTTAACATTAGGTACAGACAAGGTCACATTCCGTGCCTCTATTAAAAAAAAACTAAATATGACTAGATTTATTCCAAATTTAAAAACTCTATATGCGTTTTTATATCATTTAAATTAAAGAACCCTAAAAATAAAATAATAGTGATGTTATTGAACTTGTGTTAGCACGATCGTTGTCGCGTGTATTCGATTAAATAATAATTCGTTTCATCGATTCTAATCAGAGCTACTCGATTATGTACACGATTTTTTAGTAACTAATTTGTCAATGAAACCGGCTGTCTTAATGATTTTTTTTCGAACTTTTAATGAGTTAATTGGCTTTGTGAATGGAAGTGTTTTATATGAATAATGTATGTCTCTAAGAAGAATCGATTTGAATGTCCGATTTTATTGCATACATTTGGATAACGATTTTTCTTTGGGTACATGTAAAGTGGACTGAAATCTTTTTTTTTTTTATTGGAGCACGACATGTGACTTTGTATTTACCTGGTAGTGAGCAGACCTACAAAGTCCATGAAAGGGGTCAATCAATAATTGTTCTTAAAAAATAATGATCGCTCCCACTATGCCGGCTAAATGATGCGATTACGAAATGGGGGCGACAATGACGAATTGCATTACGAGTATATTTTAATACACTTATCTTCAATTCAAATACCCATTTCGGAGCCGCACCCTGAAAGGAGACTACCTACCACCTCGACAAGAAATCGATGCAGAAGTCTCCTGAAAACCGGTGAACCCATACACAACAATACCAATCTAAACAAAGGGTTTAAACCGATTTTTAAAACAAAATGTTACCGGTGTGTATAAATGAATTTTTAATTAAAAAAATTATGTACATTTGTTTGACAACACCACTATAGTGCCTCGGAGAGCACGTTAAGCTGTCGGTCCCGGTTTCACTATACCAACTTGTGAAACTGTTTATAGATGGGGTTATTGAGTCTATTCAAAACATCGCGACGAGCTAGCCACTTGTTCGGTGTAGACTCATACCATCGGCTACGACGAGGTGGGATTTAAACCCCTCCGCTGGGTACACTGGGGCCGTCCAGGCGGTCTCGGGCGCCGTAAGGCACCCGTGAAGATATGTATGTATGTGTTAAAAACAAAAGATCTAAGCCGATTTTAGAAACAAAGGAATCTAAACCGATTTTAGAATTAAAGGATTATTAACCCATTTTAGAAACAAAGGATTATAAACCAATTAAAAAAATAAAGGATTCTTCAACGATTTTAGAAACAAAAGATTATAACCCGATTTTTGAAACAAAGAATTACGAGTATTTTCTAATTTTCTGTGGTCTATTTGTTCAAATTTAGAAGGTTAAAATGATGAGGTGGTAAAATTTTCAATCTATGATATATAAAAAGGTTTGAAAGAAAATACATGATAGCACCAATAAATCGGCACCAAAAATATACTCGATTAATTGTGGCGACTTCGTTAATCATTAAGAGATTTCCTGCTGCAGCTTCCAATTTCATCATCAGCCAACTAAGAAATGTATAAGAAGTACCAATTTTATATACGAGCACGGCATGTGACTTCGTATCTGCTTACCATCATCTAGATATATGATGGTAAGCTGATCTACAAAGTCCATGAATATCCATCAATACATTGTTATTTAACAGAAATGATCAGGTTACGGAATTGGCAACGTCAAAGACAAATTTGCATTACGAGTTTATTTAAATCCCGCGGCTTTAATGTTAAATCTTCTGCCTGTTTCGTAACCGCACCCTAAAAGGAGATTACCACTTCGACAATAAATCTATGTATTAACTTTGTTTTTGCACCAATAATGTAACGAAACCATATATATATAGTATAGTATAGCGAAATTTCTTGACTACGACTACGACCACTGAAAATAAAAGACAATAATCTTCTTGACTACGACTACGACCACTGAGAATAAAAGACAATAATCTTCTTGACTACGACTACGACCACTGAGAATAAAAGACAATAATCTTCTTGACTACGACTACGACCACTGAAAATAAAAGACAATAATCTTCTTGACTACGACTACGACCACTGAGAATAAAAGACAATAATCTTCTTGACTACGACTACGACCACTGAAAATAAAAGACAATAATCTTCTTGACTACGACTACGACCACTGAGAATAAAAGACAATAATCTTCTTGACTACGACTACGACCACTCAAAATAAAAGACAATAATCTTCTTGACTACGACTACGACCACTGAAAATAAAAGACAATAATCTTCTTGACTACGACTACGACCACTGAGAATAAAAGACAATAATCTTCTTGACTACGACTACGACCACTGAGAATAAAAGACAATAATCTTCTTGACTACGACTACGACCACTGAGAATAAAAGACAATAATCTTCTTGACTACGACTACGACCACTGAGAATAAAAGACAATAATCTTCTTGACTACGACTACGACCACTGAGAATAAAAGACAATAATCTTCTTGACTACGACTACGACCACTGAGAATAAAATACAATAATCTTCTTGACTACGACTACGACCACTGAGAATAAAAGACAATAATCTTCTTGACTACGACTACGACCACTGAGAATAAAAGACAATAATCTTCTTGACTACGACTACGACCACTGAAAATAAAAGACAATAATCTTCTTGACTACGACTACGACCACTGAAAATAAAAGACAATAATCTTCTTGACTACGACTACGACCACTGAAAATAAAAGACAATAATCTTCTTGACTACGACTACGACCACTGAAAATAAAAGACAATAATCTTCTTGACTACGACTACGACCACTGAAAATAAAAGTAAATAATCTTCTTGACTACGACTACGACCACTGAAAATAAAAGACAATAATCTTCTTGACTACGACTACGACCACTGAGAATAAAAGACAATAATCTTCTTGACTACGACTACGACCACTGAAAATAAAAGACAATAATCTTCTTGACTACGACTACGACCACTGAGAATAAAAGACAATAATCTTATTGACTACGACTACGACCACTGAGAATAAAAGACAATAATCTTCTTGACTACGACTACGACCACTGAGAATAAAAGACAATAATCTTCTTGACTACGACTACGACCACTGAAAATAAAAGACAATAATCTTCTTGACTACGACTACGACCACTGAAAATAAAAGACAATAATCTTCTTGACTACGACTACGACCACTGAAAATAAAAGACAATAATCTTCTTGACTACGACTACGACCACTGAATATAAAAGACAATAATCTTCTTGACTACGACTACGACCACTGAAAATAAAAGACAATAATCTTCTTGACTACGACTACGACCACTGAAAATAAAAGACAATAATCTTCTTGACTACGACTACGACCACTGAAAATAAAAGACAATAATCTTCTTGACTACGACTACGACCACTGAAAATAAAAACAATAATCTTCTTGACTACGACTACGACCACTGAAAATAAAAGACAATAATCTTCTTGACTACGACTACGACCACTGAAAATAAAAGACAATAATCTATCTATAATAACAATACTATATTATAAAGAGGTAAAGTTTGTGAGATTGTAGGGGGTCATCTTTGGATCTACTGAACCGATTTTGAAAATTATTTTAGTGTTGGATTGGATAGCCCATTTATCGAGGAAGGCTATAGCTACGACCAATAGAAGCAGAGCATCAATAAAAAATGTTGGGAAAACGGGGAAAATTTGTTGCTTTTGAGAGCTTCCGCTGCGTGCGCAGGCAATGTGTGTGAAATATTTAACCTTTTACGCAGCGCATGCAATGGAAGCTCTCAAAAGAAACAAATGTTCCCCGTTTTTTTTTATTTTATTGATAGTCCGCTCCTATTGCCGGTAGCGTGATATTATATGGCCAATAGCCTTTCTCGATAAAAAGGTTATCAACACTAAAAGAATTTTCAAAATCGGTTCAGTAGACCCCGAGGTTACCCCCTACAAACTCACAAACTTTACCTCTTTAGAAAAATTCCTATTACATTAAATAGATATAATTTATTTATTTAACACTTTATTTATTACAAAAGGCGAACTTATTGACAATGCTAGCCATTGTAATATATTGAGTATGTTTCTTGATATTTGCTTATTATTACTAGGTGTAATTATTATACTTATTAATACTAGTGGTTGCGCCCTTGGCGTTAAATCCGGAGGTCGTGGGTTCGATTCCCACCCATGGCAAATAAATATTAGTGCGTTTTTCTGTATAGTTTGTCATGGTCTGGGTGTTTATAAAAATATAATATGTATTATATCATTGTTTCTGGTACACATAGTACAAGCCTAGAGCTTAGTTTGTGACCATAGCAATTTGTGTAATTTGTCCTACATATTATAGCTGACCTAAAATATTGTAAACCTTCTCGAATGTTTTACAATAAAGAAATTTGGAATTGACATTAAGGTTTATTAAATAAGCACCAGCCACTATTAAATTAATCCATTTTTTAAACCAAATATTTGGTTTAAAAAAGTTAAGATTAATTTTGAGTATACCACAAGCTCGCTACTTGTTCTATTTAGTCTAGAGATGCCATGGGCGATGACGAAATGGGAATAAAACCTACCCCACCGCTGGGTACTCTGAGGCTGGTTCGTTGGTACATCTAATAGAAGTCAAGTTAAAAGTAAAGTTAAACAAAACGGATGTGGTTTTAATAAGTGCGTCAATTTTAGATCTACGGGTATAATCACTGAGTGTAGATTACTTACTCGTATCGCATGTTACGTCCAAACATAAATATTGGCAAATACAGAAAACAACAAGAAAATAAAAATCACTTTTTATTTATTTATTCGAGCACGGTATGTGACTACAATAAACAGATCTACAAAGTCCATGAATAGCTTTATACAAATATCACGATGATCTTAATACTAGTTCAGCGTATACTCAGAATACCTATGGCTTCCACTCAAAGGGAATAAACCCCACCGTAGTGTACTATCAGACATCGATACCCGCATGCTAAATCTTTATAAATAACAATTCGTATGGGTATTTTTTTTAAGTTGATGGAAGCCATCAACATACTTAAAATCTACGCAAATGATTTTTCTTAGGAAATAGTATATCCAGTATGGTATGCAGTTTTCTATACCAGATCAGGCATAAGTCAAGGTAGGAACTAGGGACCCCCTAGAGTTCCTCATTTCTGTTAATGATATCTCACAGGTGAATCACCAAGGAATGTATCGTCCTTCTTTTTGCTAATTATTTGAAGCTGGCAATATCCTTGCAACCCCAAAGGACTGTAAGCTAAATCTGTCTTTATCTAATAATAATAAAAAATACCATCACGGGTGCCTATTTGGCTCCCGAGAACCGTTTAAACGGCCTCAAGGTATCCAGCGGAGGGATAAACCCGTCCTCATTCCGCCGATGATATTCGGAGGTAACTCCTAACAAGTGGCGAGCTTGTTGCGGTGTTTATGATAGCCTCGTTGTATAAAGCGGTCACCCGTTCCACGCCGGCCTTGTTGTCATTTGCTTAAACTTGTTATCAGTTGCGCAGTGACCACTGAGCTGGGGCCGATTTTATCTATAAATGTTCATAATACATATATAAATGTTCAAATATGACTTTCTGCTGGAGCTTACGCGTATTATAAATACTGTCACTTTCCACAGTCATATTACTAAAATGACTAAAAGAGCTAGAAACAACTTGGCTAGACGATAAGGCAAACACGAGACTTCCCCAAATGACCCTCGATCTCTGATAGTGTTGTTCGTATGTCCAGAGGAACTTGGAGTTCAACTCCATTATATGGAATCATAAATCAATCAATAAATTTCCAATGACAATTAAAACTTTTTTATGTGTTGGAAAGGTGGGATAATAAATTGGGACCGCCTCCGTAGACTAGTGGTTGCGCGTTTGGCGTTCAATCTGGAGGTCGTGGGTTCAATTCCCACCCATTGCAAAAAAATATTAGTACGTTTTTTTTCTGTACAATTTGACATGGTCTAGGTTAAAGTAGATTCGTAAAGCAAACTCGTTTGCACTGCCCATTTTGTAACTGCATAATTTAGCCGAAATAATGACAAGCATCAACGAAATTAAACAACAATGCATTGATCAACCTCATTTATGGACAACAAAGTCTCAGCCATGCTCCAACAAAAAAATATACTTTATTTCTGTCAAGAGAGACAATGTTCTTAGCAAACCATGGATTCACCGTGCGGGTGCCGGGTCCATCGCGTGGTTGAAAGGCAGGGGAATGAACTGCAGCGTTCCCGGACTTGAGACCGCGAAGTAGGTTTAAAGGCCTTTTGAACTCTCACCTGCACTGTGTTCACTACCCTCTCTACTCAACCAAATATTATATGATCCTGTTAGCGCCATCCTGGAAACATGCTCCATAAAAGTTCCGACGGCTGTTCTCGGAAGGCCAAGATCCTTCAATAGACGGTGCAAAGACTTTGCTGGAATTCCTCTTGCACCAACTTCCACTGCATAAAGTTGAGTTTTAAATGCAATCAAGTAAAATAAAAAACCTTGTATTATTTCGAGTATTTATTTTGTGCCTACGGTAATATACTGTCATTTTACCCTTTTTTCGACTCTTGAAAAAATCCAATCTATTCTAAAAACTTAAATCCTCTTTTTCCGAAAATGTTAATTTTTTTAAGAAACAAAATATTTTTTATGATACAAGGTATTTTTTTTTGTCTATTACTGTTAATAAAAAGTTATTATTTTGTGGTAAAATGTGTAGGACCAATAATAAGACTATCAGTCCATACTTACTCATTGTTTTTATTGGACAGTGCTCAATGTTAAAAACTGCATCTCCTACAAATGTTCGTTCACAAAAAACTTTGAAAAATAAACTTTCTTCAAAAACGCATATAGTTAAATTGGACAATGACACACCATTTTCATCTCCCTTTCATTCTTAAATCTTGATTTTTAAACTTGCAGTCGTATTATTGGCCACTGATTTAGGTATATTTCTTATAATCAATATATGCAATATGCATAGTAATAGCTAAAAAAACATAGTAAACTTACATCAAAATTATAGCCAGTTCTATATTTATCCCAATGAAGACATTGGCCGTGACATTGATGGCACGTGTGTATGAGATGAGACTTGCCTTGACCACCCACACTAGCGCAGTCCTCACGGGCCCACACATGCCTTAGCGCACCACCGACTATGCAGCGATTGCACGCTCTAAAAGATTTATAGATAAATGCAGTTCCCGGTGAAAATAGATAAATGCCAGTGCTCATGTCTTGTGTGCACATTTCAATAGACGCAACCGAACGTACTGGACATCGGTCCGGCCCGGCCGAGTCTTATATTCTAATCAAACACGGGGCATCCGCGGGGAAATCTGGACAATGGAGTGCCGCGGATCAATCGTCCTCTGGTGTTTTTGTGCGTTGGTCGCAGTGACCGCTGCCGACCTCAGCGGGGGCATGAAGCTACTCGGCAGGATGTACGACAACTGCGAACGATCCCAGGAGATGTTCAAGTGCTTCAAACTACAAGCGGCTAAGCTAGCAGATCGCGCCGGGAGAACAGAAAACCTCGACATCCTAAATGGAGTATCCCTAGTCCGGAGGTCGGAAGTGGGAAGATCTTTCCCGTCAGCACTACCTGAAGGAGATTTGAACTCCTTATCTTCAGAACAAGTCGATAAACTCCTCGAATACACCACCTCGAAGCTTCTCAAAACGCATAGGCTTAACATTGCTCCTTTCAGCGTCGGTGGAGACATGGGCAGATCCATGAACGAGGCTCGTAGCAAGCTCAAGAAGATGATGGGACCTATTTTAGCTGGTATGGCGATCAAGGGAGGTTTCGTCGCTATGGCGTTCCAGGCTATCGCTATTATTGCGGGTAAGGCTCTGTTGATTGGTAAGATTGCATTGCTGTTATCTGCTATCATCGGGTTGAAGAAATTGGTGTCAGGAGGAGAAGCTCATGAGAAGACCACTTACGAGATCGTGAAGCACCCTCAGGTATCTCAGAGCCACACTTATTCCTCGTCGCACTACGGCAATGACTTCGACACAACAGGCCCCGGCGGTCACTACAGAAGAAGCGTAGAGGACGAAGCCGCCGCCCAAGATAGAGCCTACAGAGCATATGCTAAGAAGCAATAAGAATTAGAATATAGAATTAAATACGACTCCTTAGTCAAGATTCAACAACGACTCGGCGAATAATCGTACAGGAATACCTCCAAAAATATTAGACACGTTTGGTCCTGACGCAGGAGTGGAACGTGTGCACTATTTATCGCATCGCACTATTAAAATAATTTACATAAAAAGTCCAAATATATCGACAAAGTACTCTCACAATGCTCATTATTTAGTTAGTTATTTTTATATTATATAATAATAATTATGTATTTGACAATATTTTATTGATAGCATTACGTAAATATATAAAAAAATAATTATTTATACATAAATGTTATTATTTATGTAAATATTATTTATATTATTATGTTTATGTGAATAAGTTGGGCATGTATCTTAGAGTTAGTACTTATGTTAAAATGTATTATTCCTTTGCACCAAATATTATTTATAATGTTATATTAGTTAGGTTATTTAAATCGCTACTTTATAAGCTGTATTTTAATATAACTTAGAGTTAAATATTAGGATAGTCGACGGGTACTGCGCATTTTCTCTTTTGTAACATCCCATTGTCCAGTTTTGTAAAAAATAGGCTTAAGTTACAGTATAAGACATAATTTATTGCATGGTGCATTAGGGTATTGCTGTAGAATATTAACATATATTTTTTTACTTAATATAATAATTTATATCCAATATTCAATTATATATTATATATTATTTGTATTGTCGCATATTCGACACGGTGGTTACGCGTGTACCTTTATATATTACATATGCATGAACAAAAAAACATGTACTAAAATTAACTATAGTGAATTATATAGTTAAATAAATATAACTACACAAGATGAAAAATATTCCAATCGAGGAGACCAACGAAAAAAATGAAAAATTTGATTAAATTAATTGAAACTGATTATCTTTTTTATTTTATTCCCATTGTAAAACTTAAATTGAACTAATAAATGAAAATAATAAACAAATTAAATTAATTGCTAAAGATTAATATTTACCTAATGAAGTTATTGAAGCGAATGATTGATACATAAAATGTCATATTTTCAAGAAAAATGTGAAACTAGTGCGTGAGCATTACCACTTTGTAATTAATTAGCATAAATCTCTAAAAGAAAATATTGTTTATGAAGTATACTTAAATATTAGTATTGATATAAAATATAATGCTATTAAAATTGCAAATAATTTTGACGTAAATTAGAATCATATATTAGTTCACACATAAACTATTTGACGAAAAGATTATTACAAAAAACGATATCATAAATAATAATATACTTAATTATTAATTAGTCACTACCCAAAAGGAAACATTGTTTTAAATTATGGTTATAAAAAATATTTATATTTTCATCAAATTAATTTATATTGGCAACTAATTAAATGATGCTTTTCTAATGTTGATTATTTTATTCAAATTAGTAACTAAACGATAGAATTTAAAGGCATAATATAAATAATAGAAAATGGTTTAGAAATTTTAGCAAATGTGTATACCAATTTGAGATAATTAATATGATTCGGAAATAAATAGAAAAAACATCTACTACTACAATAGAAATTTCAGAAAAAAAGGAGTACTACCGTAAAGCCGGAATAGCCAACCTATATATTAATTCAAAGAATAATTTTAATGCTATTAAAAATTCATAAGAACCGCTCTTCACTGATGAAGAATCAGTTATGAAAGCTAAAGAATCTTTTAATAATCACGCGATTCCAAAACCAATATTGAAAAAAGTGAACGGATGAATCACGCAAAGTCCTGCTATTTAGTGAAAAACTAATGAAAGTACGATAATAATTATTCTAAGACGTGATGGAGTTAGGTTTTTAAATTTACACGCTTTAAATATCGTGAAGTCATGATAGTCAAGAAAATAAGTCGAGACAGATCTTTAGAATGCAAATTATAATTTTTCTCATCATCATCTCTAATTACTAAGAGAGTAAGTTAACGTTTGAGAATTTATAATGAATAAAAGTTAAAAGGTTTTAAAAGCACAATAAAATTGCAATTTACCAAAAAAAAAAAGAAAGTATAACCAAAGGTAGGGTAACTCACAGTTTTATACAAATTAAACTTAAAAATTTGGAGTCTATGTAAAGCTTTTGTTAGTTCTTTATGATCTTAAAGATGTTTGCGACATTTAAGTTATTTATCTGGAATTGGTTTAAATATATTATTTGTATCCTACAAATATTTAAATGTACCAATAGCATAATAAACTGGCTTTGTTTCACCTTATGGAGTACAAGTATTAATAATAATAATATATAGGACTTTGCACACATATTACATATTACACCCTACAAACACTAAGCTTGTAGTGTGAAAGAAATAACGATACTATACATATAAAACAATAATAATAAATACCATCACGGGTGCCTTTTTTTTTGTTTCCCGAGAACCGTTTAAACGTACCCAGCGGAGGGATTAACCCGTCCTCATTTCGCCGATGTTATTTGGAGGTAACACCTAATAAGTGGCGAGCTTGTTGCGGTGTTTTGGATGGTATAGTCTCGTTGTATAAAGCGGTCACCCATCCCGGCCTTTTTAATATTATAATATAAATTTATAATAATTGATTAAGATATTAAATTCTAGCTACAAATACATTACAGAATTTAGTTTATAAATAATTAATATAATATTTAAACATTAATAATATCAATACTACTATATATTCGGAGTTATAATTTGTATATATATATATATATATTTCTTATAGGACAATATACACATATTGCTTTGGTCACAACTAAGCTCTAGGCTTGTACTATGTGTACCAGAAGCAACGGTATAATACATATTATATTTTATAAACACCCAGACCATGACAAACTGTACAGAAAAAACTATTTTGTGTTTTTGCCATGGATGGGAATCGAACCCACGACCTCCGGATACAACGCCATAGCGCAATCACTAGTCTACAGAGGCTGTCATATAACAGTATACAAACTATAACTCCGAATCTTCAAACCATTATGATACTTTTTCAGAATAAAAAATATTTAAGATGCATATATGAATTCTGATTCTCCTTGTTACATGCTAAATTAATTTTCACTACATACGTGATTAATATCATACACGAAAGATCTTAGAAATTGTTAAGTACAAACATAGAATATTAATTATGTAGAAAATTGCGAAGATCTACGATTTTTTTACCTTATAGTAAATCTTTAGAAGTTGATTAGTTAATTCTATATATGAAATGAAATGAAATTATTTATTTGCAGTAATTCCGAGTTTACAAGATGGTAGAATATAAGTTGTATCTACAGAATTAGCCTACTAGGCATGCTAAATAATGTGGTTTACAATTTGAACTGATTCACGATTTAATAGATTAATACATGTTACATGTTCCTATAATTAATATTATTATTGTGTCCTGATATGCGATGATATTAATATATCTTTTTCTATTTAGGATTTTTATCTCCTTATTAAATTTGATTGAAAATAGTTTAGAGTTTTGTAGTCGTTTCAAGTTCATAAAAATAACATTTCCTACTTTAACTCTATTGTCAGAATGTGCTGTCTATATAACCTATTTAGCAGAGAAAAATAATATGGTGGACATATTTAATCACCAATTTTCCAAATTTAAAGGGATCGTCCAAAATGTCCTCAAATAGGTGACTAATTAAATTGTATTTGTATATTTTTACACTGTTGTGTTAATTGTAAATATTTTTATTGTGTTTTTTTACGTATCTGGGTGTTAAAATAAAAAAAAAAAGCTGAAGAGATAGGGAAATATTTGTTGTAATAATTAATGATGTATACACGTCGATCATGCTATGTACACATGTTTTGGATGACAATTTAGGCTAATCTTTTTTTACTATGTAAACAAACTGGTTAATTTGTCTTCTGCGTTTACTTGGTTTCTAGCTATGATTAAATAGATATTTTAGAATAAAAATAAAACACGTCTTGCTTGCAATTCTACTTCATATTTATTGTAAAAAAAGAGACAACTACATCCGAAGAACAGCGAGATGTCAAATCACGTTCCTTTTCAAGCAGAAACGCTTCGCGTTCCGTTTCCATATTTAACATAGACGCCCCATTGGCATTTTTATTAGAAAATACAATACGAAATTAATATGGAACCCTAGTACTTGAAAGGAACTTACAATAATACTCTTTAATTAAAATTCTCATTAATTTTAAGCAGCATGAATACAATTAAGTTATTGTCCATTTAGATACCTACATTATATAAAAATAACTAAATAAATATTTAAGTACAAATATTATCAAGTTAGGCTGCAAAATGTTTTCTTAAATTATAAATGGGCTGCATGAATTTAACCCCTTCGACTTAAAAATCCCTTTGCCTATATTATTTTTAATAAATAAAAAAAAAGAAATAACCTAAAAGTAAGTAAACAATAGAACAACTATATTATGATGAAAACATGAAATACAAATAAATGTCCTAGTCTTTAATAATTATTACATTTTAACTTCACATTTAATAAGTTAAATGAATAAATCTAAATAAAGTTTAGTATGACAAAATTAAAAGAAAGATTATGTATGCAAGCTTTCAGTTTCAAAAACAGCTGATGCCTACCTCAAGCACAATCCAAAGGCAATGGAATTACCTTTGTAATGGGCTTGGTGTAGACACCATGCATTGTTTTGATAGAAACTGATCTTACATGACAGTCCTTTCCTGGAAAAGCTTCAATTATTTTGCCTAAAGGCCATGAAAAAGGAGGAACATTTTCATCCTTTATTAAAACTACAGAATTTATTAAAAGATCTTGAGCTTTAGAATGCCATTTATACCTCATTTGCAGTGAATTCAAATAATCAGTCTTCCATCCTTTCCAGAATGTCTGTTTATATTTGTTTATTTGTTCATATAAATTAAGCCTTTCAACAGGAATATCTAATACACTTTGTTCTGGAAATGATGCAAGACTGTCTCCTATTAGGAAATGAGCTGGAGTTATGCATTGAGGGTCAGCAGCATCATCACTGACAGAAAATAAGGGCCTAGAGTTAATAATAGCCTCAATTTGAGTTAATAGTGTATACAAGTGTTCATATGTTAAAATGGTATTGCCTAGTACCCTTTTTAAGTGTGTTTTTACTAATTTCACATTTGATTCCCATACTCCAGCCCAATGAGGCGATGAAGGGGGTATGAAATTCCACTCCATCCCCTCACCGGTGCTGAAATCATGAATTATATCTTTATCCGACTTAAACATATGGAATAATTTATTAAGTTCATTACTTGCACCTCTAAAATTTGTAGCATTATCACTATAAAGTTTTGAACATCTGCCACGCCTGGATATGAATCGCTTCAAAGCATTTAAAAACTCCTTTGTGGAAAGGTTTGATACCAATTCAATGTGAATAGCTTTAGTGCACATGCACACAAAAATACAAATATAGCCTTTTCCTATATGTGACCTACGGATTGAAGACTGTTTAACTGATATAGGTCCACAAAAATCAAGCCCAGTACACAAAAAGGGGCGGCGGGGTGTAACCCTATAGCTGGGGAGATCAGCCATAATTTGAGATGCCGGTTTTCCACTAAATCTATAACACTTAATACATTTAAATATTAAATGTCTTACCCTACTGCGGCCACCAAGTGGCCAAAAATATCGCCTTAAACTGGACAATGTGGTCTGGGTTCCTGCATGTAGGAGCCTATGATGTTCCCTAAGTATTAATAAGTCAGTAACATGACACTTAGGCAACAGTAGAGGAAACTTATGATGTTCCGGTATACTGGAATGTCGCAGCCTACCACCAACTCTTATCAAATTATCAGAATCAATAAATATATTTAAATACTTTATATGGTTAAAAGTAAACTTTTTATTTTTATTTAACTTATCAGAAACTAATAAATTATATTCATTTCTAAAATGTTCATGCTGGATTGTTGAAATTATAAAATTCATAGATTTTATTATTTCATCATTGGTTAGATACCCTACAATTTTATTATTTTTATTTTTTAAATTATGGACAAATCTTAAAGCATAACCAAATGATCTGCAAAGCCTATTCCAGTTTGAAAATTTATTAAAAGAATCAGACACTAATTCTACCACTTTATGTTGGACACAATTATTGTTAATAATTTTACACTCAGGAATGTCACCAAGGTCAAAATTTGGTACTGGGAAACAATTTAACTTGTACTCTGATAGCCAAGAAGGTCCATTAAACCAAAATGAAAATTTAGGTAAATTTTGTGGTTCTACACCCCTAGATACAAGGTCAGCGGGGTTTGAATCACCCTTAACATGAAACCAATTCTGACCTGGACTGAGTTCATGTATTTGTGCCACTCGATTAGCAACAAATACATTCCACCGTGATGGATCACCCTTAATCCAAGCCAGAGTTATAGTGGAGTCTGTCCAATAATAAATGTTATTTTTATTAATTTTAAGAATAGTGCTTACATTGTTCATTAACTTGGATAGTAATAGTGCAGCACATAATTCGAGCCTTGGAAGAGTTACATGTTTTATGGGAGCAACCCGGGATTTTGCACATACAAAGTGGACTGTAACATTATTATTAAATATGGAGCGAGCATAAATGACGCATCCATAAGCCTTGGTGGAGCTGTCGGCAAAACCATGGAGCTCTAAACTATCTCTTCCAGGACTAAACATAAGGCGAGGCACAACAACAGAATTGAGTGAAGGTAAGTTTTTACAAAAGGACTCCCACAATAGTAAAATATTATCAGGAATTAAATTATTCCAAGAGAGCCTCTCCTTCCAAATTAATTGCATAATTATTTTTGCATACACAGTTACAGGGGCAATGAACCCTAAAGGGTCAAATATTTTAGCAATATCAGCTAAAACATTGCGCTTAGTGCAATCTTGAGAAACAATATTGTTAGGTACATTAACCTGAAAGAGGTCACTATTAGGATCCCATTTTATACCCAAAGTTTTAAGGGAAAGCACACTATCACAAAATAAAAAATTACAACTTTCTCTTTTATTTTCAGGTATTAGCTGCAAAAGATTTTTATTATTAGCATGCCATTTATGAAGATCAAAGTGGCCCAGATTCATTACATTTATTAATTGTTTCATAGTTTCCATAGCAAGTGAAAGATCATTATGACCAGACAAAATGTCATCGCAATAAGTATTTTCAATTATAGAATTACAGGCTAGAGGGTAATTTTTGCCCTCATCCTCAACCAGTTTAATAAGTGTTCGAGTAGCTAAATAACTGGCAGGGGTAGTACCATAAGTGACTGTATTGAACTGCAGACATTTAAGGTCCTCATTGGCATGATCTCTCCACAAAATACGCTGTAGTGGTTGATATTTAGGTTTAATTTTAACTTGCCTGTACATTTTTGATATGTCACAAATAAATACATAGATAAACATCCTAAATCTTAATAGAATTGAGAATAAATCAGGTTGTACAACTGGACCGGTATAACAAATTTTATTTAGGCTAAGTCCAGTAGTAGTGCGAGCAGAACCATTAAATACAACTCTTAATGGAGTAGATGAAGAGTTGAGGTTGAATACCGCATGGTGTGGCATGTAATACTCATACTGACACTTGCCTGGGAAATCACTTATCCACTCAGCATGCCCTAGTTCAACAAATTCATGAATAAATTTGGAATAAGATTTAAAATATTTTATGTCCTTTAAAAATCTTTTTTCTTGATTTAAAAAACATTTATAGGCAAAATTAAACGAGTTACCCAATTTAGGCAAAAGATCAGTTTTGATAGGCAAATCAACTGCATACTGACCTGTCAACTTGTTTCTAACAACAGAATTTATAAATATGTCTTCACATAACTCCTCATGTGGTGATAAAAATTTTTTAATTGGTAATTGTTCAATGTTCCAGAATTTATTCATTAATTTATTAAGGGAAAAATTACAAGTAGGATTAGAGGATGCAAATACTTTATTTGAACATACATAATCTCCACAAATAACCCAACCATAAACTGTGTTAAACAGACCAGGTAAGTTTGTTCCCAATTTTATAGTACCGGGTTGTAAGCAACTTATGAACTCATCAGCGCCCAGAATCATATCAATATCTCTGGTAACATTGAAATCAAAATCAGCCAGTGTAACAGTGGAAGGTATATTAAGTAATTTTTTAGGAAACTCCACTGTAGGCAATGACTCCGTAATTTTTTCCATAACACCACAATACACTTCACGCTTGTAAGTATAATCATAAGAGGATATAGTGCATTTTATAATTTTAGAAAGGGATGTGGTCTGGCCACCAACTCCACTAACACACTGGTTCACAAGGCTTTCATAGCAGTGACCAAGTTTATTAACTAATTTTGCACTAATATAATTTTTTTGACTACCTACATCAAGTAGAACACGGCAGCAATGACTGACACCTGCACCATCAATGACAAAACACATAGCAGTAGGTAACAAACTTATGGTTTGAAGAAGGTAAGTACTGCTATTTAAAATGACCGTATTATCATTATTTGTCAATGAGACAGCACTATTATTTAACCTACTACTACTATCTGCTTGAACATGCAGCAAACTATTGTGCTTTTCATGACAATACTTACATGACTCCTTTCTCGGACAATTATTTAAACTATGATGCAAAAAACAATTAGGACAATTATTATTCTCATTTACCCATTTGATTCTGTTTGGAATAGCTAATTTTAGAAATTTGTAGCACCTAAAGGTTAAGTGATTTTTACCACAATAAGTGCATAATTTAGTATTGCTAGTGACGGGATGTGCAAAATGTTTCTGTTGTCCTACATGGCTCTTTATAGGAGTAGAAAATTCATCTCTATGAATCATGTCCAAGGCGTGGCAGCGCTGCGTTAAAAATGTAGTAAAATCATTTAATGAAGGAAACTCATCCTTTCTATTTAACTCAAAGTCCCTTAAAGTACCAAAATCAACTTTATTGCATAAAATATGTATCAGCAATAAATCTGAGAGTGTTGGCACTTCAAGAGATAACAAGGAATTATAATTTTTTATAAAGTTATTTAGTAGTTCTTTTAACTGATATGACTTATTGACTTTAGATAAAGATAATATATTTTTTATATGATTATTAGCTATGAGAACTTTGTTGTCATACCTCTCTATTAACATATGCCATGCTTTAATAAAGTTGCATGGAGTGCAATCTAGCGTTGACACTAATGCAGCTGCCTCCCCCCGCAAATAAGTTTTTAAATAATAAAGTTTTTGAACTTCACTCATTGGTGAATTGGAAATTACACTTTCGAATAAATTTTTAAAGTTCCTCCACTGTGAGAATTCTCCGTCAAAGTAAGGTAAATTAATGTTGGGTAAATGGTTACTGTGTACTTGATCTGCCGTTAAAGTTTTTTGAGTACTTTTTATAGCTTCAATACGTTTATTTATTACTGATGTCATTTGCGTGTACCTGTTGTCCATGGCCAATCCCTCCTGGGTATGGCTAGGGTCCATTGATTCCAACTCCATGGACACATCTTCAATTTTTGTAAAAATTTCTTGGAGCCTTTGTAATTTTGCGTTGAGCTCCGTAATTGAATCCAATTTTTCGACATCTAAATTATTTTCAAAATTCGTCAAGCGTCCTTTTAAATATTTTCTTTTATTAATTAATTTTTGCTTGGTATCATCCTCGGTAGCCATTTTTGGTGCCAAGTCAAACGTGATATTTTTAAAAGTCAGAAATACCTGAAAGCTGAAAAAAAGAAACGATCTTCCCGGCTCGCTGGACCATATGGTTAATTTGTCTATAAATGTTTTTTAAATCAAGAAAAAAGATTTTTAAAGGACATAAAATATTTTAAATCTTATTCCAAATTTATTCATGAATTTGTTGAACTAGGGCATGCTGAGTGGATAAGTGATTTCCCAGGCAAGTGTCAGTATGAGTATTACATGCCACACCATGCGGTATTCAACCTCAACTCTTCATCTACTCCATTAAGAGTTGTATTTAATGGTTCTGCTCGCACTACTACTGGACTTAGCCTAAATAAAATTTGTTATACCGGTCCAGTTGTATCCGGCTCGAAGGACCATATGGTTAATTTGTCTTCTGCGTTTACTTGGTTTCTAGCTATGATTAAATAGATATTTTAGAATAAAAATAAAACACGTCTTGCTTGCAATTCTACTTCATATTTATTGTAAAAAAAGAGACAACTACATCCGAAGAACAGCGAGATGTCAAATCACGTTCCTTTTCAAGCAGAAACGCTTCGCGTTCCGTTTCCATATTTAACACAAACTGTATTTGATTGTTATTTGTTTTGTGTGCTTTATAAATAAAATAAAATAAATTCGTAATTGCATTATTTAACCGGCATAGTGCAGTAGAGCGATCATTGTTATTTAAGAACAATTATTGATCAACTCTATTCATGAACTTTGTAGGTTCACCACCAGATACAAAGTCACATGCAGAGCTCCAATATAAAAATAAATAAAAAAAGTTTGATTGTATTTTCGGTAAATTATTTTAATTTCATATACGAGTATACACAGAGAAAAAAAAACAGATTTTTCTAGTGAAAATGTTATTATTTATTTATTATTATTTACTATAATATTTATTTAATAGAAAAATTGTACATTACAGAACTATCTAACTAATACAATTCTTTAAATTATAATGGCTCCAAAATATCTCAGGAGTTTGGTCTCAGTCTCAGATGAAGCAAATATATCTAATTCATTACAGTTCTGCACGATTTTATTCAGAAAACTGATTGCGAGGGGAATTGGTGCACTTTGTAAGAGATGTGTGCGAGCCCTAACCTCTGAAAACAGTGTATGGCCGCGCGTGCGCAGGTACCCATCTGGTACAAACAGGGATAACTGTTGTGTTAGTATGAACGACTAAAAAATAAAAAAATAAGTGCAGTTAAAAGTAAGTAATGTAGTTCCAATTTTATTTGAAATATTTCTATTGCTTCGGAGTTATAACTTCAGCGATGCTATCAATGCTATAAATATTTCACTACAATATATCAAACGATAGTTGAGATATTCGCAAAGGCGCAAAAACTTTAAAAGAACCAAAATTAAAATTTCCAACATACCCAACTAATTAAATTAGAAATGCGAAATGAGAAAGACGAAAACTGATTGATCTGGTTAGCCAATGAATATGGCGACGATAAAAATATGTCGGATATGTATCCGGTATATGCGGTACGCAAGTCTCGTGCACTTCTAGCCGTAACTGCAGTTTCGCAAGATCTAGAGCGTGTAATAGCCTAGACAATGCAGGATGCACTATAAGGGGGACATGTGAAACCTGCACTAGAACTAATAACTCAAACGAGGGAAATTAATACAATAATTGAACTAATTAATTTGTTTCTGAATTTTAAACATAAAGAACTGAAATATGGGACGTTATAAATGATGTATGTTTAAATATCATAGGTCTTAGTAAATATTTGTGCAACTATGACAAATTTTAATGACTCAATTTGTAAAGAAAATAAAGTGGAAATCTAATCAAACTTTAATGACTATTCTATTCTTAAATGTTTTTGATTTTAATTGAAAAGATTTATTTAGATAATATATAAATACATAAAACGCTATAACTAATTGAAATTTATATGAATAACTAGCGACCATAGTACTTAATTTTGATATATCTCGTAAAGTTTAGTCAGCGTTAGAAAAAAGCACCCGAAATGATGTTTTACATAACATCGACTTTTATATACTTTTCTATAAAAAAAACACGCATTATCAAAAAATCGTATTAACGATTATCAAAAAATCTGTAATTGACAGTGAAAACTGCATTGAAATTGCAGTTTATAAGATCTTAGTATACAGATATAGGTACACGGAAATTTATTCTTATATTATGAAGAATTATTAATAGTTCGTTTTTTTTTTTCAAAGAAAGACTTTAAATAAATAGTAAAATGAAATACAATGTTTTTAGGCTATGTATTTTATTGGTATTAATAAAAATAAATAGGTAATAATATTAAAGATCATTCAACTGGCAATAAACTATTATAATTACTTAGCATTTATAGGTAAATCCAATATGACTAGAAGACAATTTTGAAAATTGGTAATAAATACAAAATTGTTCGATAAATAGATAAGCAATCTGGCAGATGTAAGCTCATAAAATTAAATTACTTCTCAACCAGCATGTATGGGAGTCCAAGCGAAATTTCTTGCGTTTCTCTTTTTAATGTCTTCCCTAGTTTCATCTATATCTTTCTTGGTTATGAATAGTCTTTCTAGCCTATCTCTTAATTCGTCAGGCGTTATAGGAGTTACTGTAGATTGTTCTGAAGATTTCTCTTTATAAAAATAATCAGCTTGGTGAGGATTTCTATAATGATAACCTGAAATTAAACAATATGTTATTATATATACACTATCTTTTATTTAGTCAAAAACTTTTTTTTTTTTTTTATTTGTTGGTTAGATTTAGGGTGAGTTGCACAAAAACATTTTTTTGTAATTGTGACGATTAAAGTTTTAAAATGGCGTCAATAGCACCAACTGTCATTCAAACTGAAAATTAAAATTGGTACAATCGACGTCATTTATAAACGTTAATTATTATAATTACATAAAGTTAGTTGATTTTGGTGTAACGTTAGCCTCAACAACACTACAGTTTTTAGTTCCACAAATTATTGATAAAAAAATATGCAAAAACCAACAACTGACATAGTCATGTTTCGGTTTAGGTCTGTGGGTTTTCAGGAGACTACTGCATCGATTTATTGTCGAGGTGGTAGTCTCATTTCAGGGTGCGATTACGAAATGGGTAGTTAAATTGACGATAAGGCAGCGAGTATATTAAAATATACCTACTCGTAATGCAATTCGTCATTGTCGCCCCCATTTTGTAATTCATTTGTAATCATTTAGCCGGCTTAGTGGGAGCGATCAATATTGTTTAAGAACAATTATTGATTGACCCTATTCATGGACTTAGTTAGGTCTGCTCACCATCAGTTAGATACACACAGAGTATATACAGAGGAGGTAGATACAGATTCAGATGTCGTGCTATAATAAATATATATTTACCACTAAAGTACCTCGGAGAGCACGTTAAGTTGTCGATCCCAGATCACTATACCAACTTGTGAAACTGTTTATAGATGAGATATTGAGTCCATACAAAATACTTGTTCAGTGTAGACTCAAAATACTATTACCTAGTCGAAGTCTATTTAATGTGTGTGCTTTATCGTGAAGTCAACTACCTGGAAAGAGGCTACCACCTCGATAAGAAATCGATGCAATACTTGGGGACCCATAGACTAAAACCGAACCATGACTAGGTCACATTACGGTTTTGCATCTGTATGAAAGGGTGGTAGTGAGTAAAAAAGTATTAGAGTAACCCCAAAAAAAAAAGGAATTTACCTGCACTATGTTGTCCATGGTGATGATGATTCAAATGATCATAAGTCGTTGTGTATGGAGATAATCCATGTGATCCATACTCAGAATAAGAAGGACCTCCACCTCCAGAGGCACTAAACAGCGTAACAGCCAATAGTGCTACCTTAGCTAGCAGAAAAGCCTTCTTACTTGCTATCAAAAGAAGACCCAAAAGCAAGGGTAGTAAGGTTGAAAGTTGAAATTTAAAACCCAATAGAAAAGGTACCAGTAAATTTCTTGCAATTAAACGCCCTGAAACATATTACAAAAAAAAAAAAATGATCTATAGATCAATGCTAAATGACACCGTTATGATTTCGGTCAACAAATCCCAGCAAGTTACCTTACAAAAAAGTTCACGATTTAACCAACAGATGGCAGGAAAATCATAAAACTTTCTACCAAAATAATAGCTACCAAGGTGTCTACTTTCTCTGGTAGTTCAGCAAAATTTTAAGAGATGGCGTAGTGAGCAATTTATGCTTAAGATTTTATAGTTTATATGTGGCTTCAAAATTTGTAGAGAAAATGGGAATTTCATTGACAAACAATATAAGGCCATTTACAAGAACTATTGTTTTTATATAATTTTGTTGTTTAACAATTTTTATGTATTTGTCGTGCCCATTCATGGACTTTGTAAGTTTCATTACCATCAGGCAGATAGAGTGCCACACGCCTTAGGGTTTAACGGCAGGTAAAATCCCTAATTCCGAGGTCTCCTTAGATAGTGGCAAAGTAAAAATAAAACTTCTAAAATTTAGTAAACCCACAGACATTTTTGTACCCACGACCTCCGAACAAAACACCAATAGCGCAACCACTGGACCATGGATGCGGCGTTGCCTTTTTTTTATATTAGAAAAAAAAAAAGTTACCCACCTGTAGACACTTCACCAGATTGATGTGGTTGATGGTGGTATGTTCGATCTTTAATTCTAGGGTCCATAACGAATTCCAAAATTCCATTAGAAAGTGTTGGACCGATTTTCATAACCAAGCCAGGGTATAAAGTACTTAAATCCCAATGAAGCGATCTTTTTGATATTAAATTGCTGGCACCTTCTATCATTGAACTAAAAACAATCATTAATTTTAAGTATGTGACCTTTTACCTACCTGATGATAAGCAGATCTACAAAATCCATGAATGGGGTCGAACTATATATTGTTGTTTAACAATATTGATGGTTCACACACCGGTTAAGAAATTGGTGGTGACAAAGACGAATTTGCATTACAATACTATTTAAATATACTTGCTGATTTATTGTCAAATCAACCACCCGTTTCGTAACTGCACCTTGAACGGTGAACCCACATATTAAAACCGAAGCATGACTGGGGCACTTGACGGTTTTTCCATCTGTAGGGGCGGTGGTAGTTGTATACCTTCCTTCTATATAAACTTATTTAGGACATTTAGTAACCTATTTTCGTAAATTCCTATTTATTTATTTTTTTAATGACTATACTGCCAAAATTAATATATATATATACATATATATAATACAAAATTCCGTAACTTTTTCCTCGTCAAATGTGCAAGAAATAATGAATTAATATTAACACTAATAAATAATATAAAATGAAATGAAACAAAATATTTCTTAATCCTGTTAGCAAAAAAAATACAAAATTTTAAAACGATGTATTTTGTATACAAAAATATTTTTGACTAGTTCAAATTGTAATTCGATTTGACAAACTAAACAAAAAACTAAAGTGGTTAAATTCATGAATTTAAGTTTAATTATGTTTACTGGAGCACGGCGTGTGAATTTTTTTCCACCTAAGAAGACCTACAAAATCCATGAATGGAATTAATTACTATATTGCTCTTCAACAGTATTGATCGCTTCTACTATGCCAACTAAATGATGGTATATTAGAAGCGATTAATACTGTTAAAAATGCGCGGCGTCAAAGACTAATTTCAATTAATACTCTATTTTAATAACCCGCTGCTATCATAACGGCATCATCTAGAAAAAATACTACTATCTCGAAAAGAAATTATATGGTTGATGATGGTATGTTTCATCTTTAATTCTAGGGTACAATCTTGAAAAACGATGCAGTCTCCGAAAACTGGGGACCTCTCAGACCAAAACCGAAATATGACTAGGTCACTTGACGGTATTTGTATGGTCGGTAGGTCATTTGTAGTAACGAAATTGATAAAGATTCCTGTGTCGTTTGCATTCAAGATCTGCCAGCTCCATTATGCAAACTTATCTTCCATCTAGTCATAGAGCTTAGTGCTCTGCGACTAGATGGAAGATATGTTTTGTTTAATACACTTGTGCTAACTGTTATACATTAATAAATTTATTAATTTGACGATAAAGCGGCAAGGATATTACAATAAACTTGTAATGCAAATACGTCCATTTCGTAACCGCATCATTCAGCCGGTATAGAGGGAGCGATTAATATAGTTAAGCAATGTATTGATCGATCCCCCTCATGGACTTTGTAGATCTGCATAGACATGTGGTCCATTAAAAAAAAAATTACCTACCGAAAATCCATAGGATCCTTATCCAAAAAACTAGAAAAATCTCTAGGAGTTTTTTCATCACGAACAAAAGAGACACCAGTTGCCAAGCTAAAACTTTCTGCTTCATCATAAGAATTTAGGTTATTAAGAACTTCTTTTCCAAAACACACTCCAACATCTTGAGATCTTCTGTCACCACTCAAGCACTGGTTTAACTGAGATGCATCTACTTTATTTTCAGTTATTTCTTCTCCTTCATGCAATTGTATTTGAACAGGTAAAGTAGGCATTATAAAGGTCATTAAAAGCAAAATTAAACTTGAAGATATAAACAATTTTGGTAACATCTTTTTAAAATTAACTCAAGTAGTTTAAAAGAAGATTTAAAACAAGAAGTAGATTAAAATTAAAAATCACTATCTACATTTCACACACAGCTGTTTTTTTTTAAAATTTTATTAGAGCACTGCACTCAATGGAGTCCTTTTTGCATATAGTTAAAGCGAACTTTATTTCAGTTAGTTTTATAGACTTCTCTGTTATGTTTCGATGAACTTTGCCATTGTTTTGGTAGATAATAAGTATAGGTTCGTTACGCTTTGTTCCCACGTCTGGGCCTACAATGAGGTGAAAATTTTCATTCTATCCAATTTTACTGTGAGAGTTTTTTTCTACTTGTATAATTTGTTATGTCGTATTACATAATTTGACAACAGTTTAATGTAATAGATGTTATAATTTTGGTCGCATTCCCATTATAGTTAAGTGTGCTGGTGTTTGTTTGGATTTAAGGAATGGTGTCAAATTAGTTAGATTTTTTTTTATATTTCACACATATCAAAAACAACAATACTTACTAATTTGACATTTTTTAGGTGGGAGGAAAGTCTTTTTAACTTCGTTAGGCCGACCGACCGGTCTCGTTACCACCGCAGAATCAGATGCAAAAACCGTTATGTGACCGGGATTCACGGGTTTTCAGAAGATTACTGCATCGATTTCTTGTCGAGGTGGTCTTCTTTTAGGGTGCGGTACCACCCATTTCATAACTGCATCCTGAACGGTTACGAAATGGGTGGTGAAATTAACGATAAGGCAGCTAGTATATTATAATTAAATATGTATACCTACTCGTAATGCATTTCGTTTTTGTCGTCGCCCATTTCGTAATCGTATCATTTTGCCAGGATAGTGGGAACGATCAATTTATAGATTGACCCCATTCATGGATTGTTTAGGTCTGCTTACCACCTGATAGATACATCACATACCGTGCCCTAATAAAAAAGTATTAAAAAAAATAGCATACTAAGGTACTCTAGGGTACTGCTGCTATGCATCAGAAACAACTATATTCATAAAAACTGAGACCATGGAAAACTATAAAAGAAGAACGTAGGTATACAGTTTTAGCATGAGTAGGAATCAAACCTACGACCTCTGGTTGGAACGCCGAAGGCGCAACCAATTGTCGCATTATTTAACTGTTTTTCTGTGCTTAGATAAGACAGTCTATTAAAACCAAATAGACTGATAAGCGGTAGAAAAAAAAACACCTGCAAAGTGCTAAAATAAATGTAACACAAGATGGTTTCACGAAGTTAATAGTTTTAATAAAAATTAAGCTATGTACTGGTTATTTTTTCGCCACAGATTGTGTAATTATTTGAAAAAAAAAACGATTTTTTGTATTCTACCTATGATGAAAATTGTTTAGTTGAAATGATTTTTATTTTATTAATTTTAAATGTTATTATCAAACATACTAATAATTATGCAGTTAATTAGCATTGTAATCCATGGAATATTGATGGAAAAATTTTAACCATATGATAATTTATTTTTTGGGCATTTTTTTGAAACTTAAACTTCCTAAGAAACAAATCATCAAGTCAAACAAACTTTGATCTCACAAATGAAATTACTAGAAACGGTTTTAATACTCAACTATATGCAGAGGAAGTCGGTGCAAGAGGAATTCCAGCAAAGTCTTTGCTTTGTCTATTGACGGGGCTTGACCTTAAAAAGATCGGTCGTCGGAACTTTTATGGAACGTGTCCAAGATGGAATTAACTGGATCATATAGTATTTGGTTGAGTAGAGAATGTAGGGGAGAGTAGAGAATGTAGGAAAGATTTGGTGATTCGTACTTCTGTCGCACTATTAAAATGTGGAATGCTCTACCTGCTTGCCTGTTTCCCTCATCCTATAACCTTGAGTCCTTTAAACGAAGCGTGAATAGGCATCTTAAGCCGGCATAATGGATGAAACCAGCTCTTACAACAACACAATTCTAAGAGCTGGTTGTATTCATTCTTGGACCTGCATACTGCTTTCGATCAGGTGGATGTGGGGTCACATGCCGAGCTCCTATAAAAAAATAAAAAAAAAGTAAAAAGGCTTCTGACCCTATTTCGCGGTCATAAGTCCGGGAACGCTGCAGTTCATTCCCCTGCCTTCCAACCACGCGCCATTGCGGCACACGCACGGAGAATCCATGGATAGCTAAGAAAATTGTCCTACAGATGTTATTATAAACCTAATATAAGTATAAATTGATTAGTGTACATTTAGATGCATTCAATAAAATATTTAATTTCATTTCATGGTTTTTCGAAAAGATTTAAAAGAGCGTGGGGCCTTATTAAACAACCCGGGCTTTAATATTTAATAGACTATCTAATACCACTATTTTATGCATGATTTTATATTAATTACAGTGTATGAAATATATACTATTTTCCAATATATCTTTAAAGTCTCAAGAGCAACACTTGCCGGCTTTATAAAATATTTGTTTTTAAGAAAAGAGGATTTAAAGCGATTTAAAATAAGGTGGCCCTTATTCCCCTCTGATACCTTATAATATATTATATTGGTGTAGATAAATCTATATACCATACCATCCATCACGGGTGCCTATTTGGCTTCCGAGAACCGTTTATACGGCTTCAGGGTACTCAGGGGAGGGATTAACCCGTCCTCATTCCGCCGATGGTATTCGGATGCAACACCTAACAACTGGCGAGCTTGTTGCGATGTTTATGATTAAATAGCCTCGTTGTATAAAGCGGTCACCCATCCCAGGCCGGCTTTGTTGTCATCTGCTTAACCTTGTTATCAGTTGCGCAGTGACTTAATCACTAGGCTGTGCCGCTTTTTCTATACTCAGTATACATATACAGTATAAATTTATACTCAGTGCTAAATGATTTAAGAAATGTACCTATCATAATAAACTGACCAATTTGACGGTCAAAATTGCTGTAACCATTCATTATCTCAATAATAACACATCTCATGGTACTAACTATATCAATAATATTATTAAGCAATTTGAAATAGGCACTATAATAGTGTTATATTTTGACCCCGACATTGTCTCGAAATCAACTTAAAACCAAAACGACACAAGAACTTCTAATGACAAACAAAATACAATCGAAAAGTCTAACGTAGAAGGTTGCAGATGTAATATTGAAACAATACTTTTAGGTTATGTGAACTAAAGGTTCGAGTGAAAGTGTATTTTTTCCCATACGTCCGGTCGGTATAGAAGTAAAAGTTGGGTTACGTAACATTTTCTCGAGTTACAACCGGGGTCATTGTTTCGAGTCTTTAAAGGCATGTGAATTGTGACTCATTCTAGAGTTATACTTGTAGAAGGCTTGACGTGGATGCATGCGTTTTGTTTAGGTTTAGTAAAATTATATATATATATATATATATACATGGTAACTTTGAATGAATTAACTTTGAACTTTGAATATACTTTGGGCTAATATGAGGTTCTACCGATAAAATCGAACAACTTTTTACAAGGAACCATGTGTCGCAAATGAAAAAAAATTTTGGCTTCCCCATATAAATTGGTCATTTTAACATGGTTTAAATGACCAATTTATATGGTTAAACATACAAAAATAATAACACTAGTTTGTATGGAGAAGGCAATTTATTTTTCATTTGCGGCACATGGTTAAATTGGCTGCATAAATTGATCCCTGTGTTTTGAGTATTGTTATTATTTTTGTATGTTTATACCTATTATAGGTTTGTTAGTATAGTGTATTGATATATGCATATTAACTATACATACATTATTTATTAATTTTTTTAGGTATTTATGTGTCTGTATGTATTACTCTTTGCAGTTAATTTTATATTTTGTTTTTTTTTAAAGATAAAATAGATTGAAAAAAATGGCTGTTGGGCCGGACTAAAACTGATCCAACCAGGTTCCAGTCACCCCTCACAAAATTTGCCATTGCTTATACACAGACGCCATCTATGTGTTTTCTTTTAATAACTCTATATTAGAGTGAAGTTAGAAGGCCTAGTTTCTAACAATAGGTAATAATAGGTAATTTCTAATAATAGGTGGCAGATAACTATATTTTTCGTTTTAATATTTATCTGTATTTTATATTTTTAAATAAATAAATAAAAATATAAATATCATCACGGGTGCCCTGCGGCCACCTCGTCGGAGCCGATGGTATGAGTCTACACCGAATAAGTGGCTAGCTCGTCGCGATGTTTTGGATAGACTCAATAACCCATCTATAAACAGCTTCACAAGTTGACAACTTAACGTGCTCTACGAGGTACTATAGTGGTGTTATCAAACAAATTTACATACGTTTTTAAATAAAAAACTCATTGGTACACACCGGGATTCGAACCAGGGACCTACGTGTTTATAAGTTCAAGGTCTAACCAACTGGGCCACAGTTTATATTTATAAATTCCTTATCTTTATAATCTCATCATCAGTTAATTTTATATGTATAAATACATAATGTTATTTTATATCCTACATACTGCTTAATTTGTCCTAATTTTATATGTATAAGTACATAATGTTATTTTATATCCTACATACTGCTTAATTTGTCCTAATTTTATATGTATAAGTACATAATGTTATTTTATATCCTACATACTGCTTAATTTGTCCTAATTTTATATGTATAAGTACATAATGTTATTTTATATCCTACATACTGCTTAATTTGTCCTAAAGATTTGACTGGTAGAGAAAGCCTAGCAGCATTAAGTCCTATGTAAGAGGAAGGTCTATAACTTCGTTAGGCCGATCGACCGGTCTCGTTACCACCTCCCATACAGAAAAACCGTCAAGCGACCTAGTCAAGTTTCGGTTTTAGTCTGTGTGTTCACCGGTTTTCAGGAGACTACTGCATCGATTTTTTGTCGAGGTGGTAGTCTCCTTTTCAATATTGTTTAGGAACAATTGTTGATTGACCCCATTCATGGACTTTGTAGGTCTGCTCACCACAATGTCACATGCCGTGTTGCAATAAAAAATCTAAAAATAAAGTCCGCCTTTGAACTTTTTTTGTGCAATAAAGTTTTTAAATAAATTTTATATAAAATTTGACATGCACGCTACTATTGGCAAGTATTAAAGATAATGGTTTTAATTTGATTCTGTTTGACGGTTTATGTTACATGCTACTTTATTTTCGCTAGACTACCGTTGTTACAAAACCAATACCTTTTGTATGTAAATGAAACTGAAATAATTATATTGAAAGTTCCGAACAGCCATTTGCGTACAACCGATTTCTCTTATAAAATATGATTCATATGACCAAAGAGATTAATGTATAGAGACGCAAACATTTTCTTAAAATGCGCACACAAGTTATTGTATCCATCCTTTTCACTAACTTTTTTAGGTATAAGTCCTAATTTAATTCTTTTATATAATTAAAAATTTTAAAAGTATATTTTTTATAGTATATTGTTTTTTATTTTATCAATTTAAAACTAAAAGTGTTTATGATAAACTCTATTCAAGTACCTAAATAAATTATTTACTTTTCTCAGACGATGGTTTATAGCTATTAATAAAGAAACTAAAGATAAAAAAAAAATTGACAATGAAAAAATTAGATTATTTAAAAAAAAGTGGTACCTAACACTTTATCAAGCTCTTGCTCTTGGCCTCCATTTTGTCGCGTCAGTCGGACGTAATTTGTCAAAATAAATTATTTAAACCACATTATCACAGTTTCTATTTTGCCAATAAACAACCTCAATCAAAAACATAGTTTACGTGAGTTTTTAAATATTTTTCTAAATGATAATTCAAGTTGCTACTTTCTGGAAGGGGCCATCATACAATCAATGTATACTCGTAACAGCCAAACAAAATAGTTTAGTCAGGTCGCTTTTTTATAGTTTGAGTCTATCTATACCTTTGTAAAGTAAAAATCTGTAATATTTATCTGAATCGCTTACATTTATTCAAATCTTTATGAAAAAGAGAAAATACCAAATTTCATTTTTGACGAATTGTCAATATACGTTCGTATATATTCGTATATATACGTTCAAACACATTCTGTTCTGTCTCACGTTATGTTTTAATTTTGTATATCGGGCGACTATTTTCTGTTCTCATGTTTGGAAAGATAATTTAGACCTTAGGGCACTTCCCATTATCTAACGGAACATCAGTAATAGTATAAAACATTATTATAAGTAATAAAACAATGTAAAATATCATAATTATTTATTTAATTATGCATCATCTTTAACTCTCTTAAAGGTTAGCTGGTAGAAAATGCCTAAGGCATTAAGTTCGCCTATATACAATTTTTGCCTATATATTTTGTAATTTTGTGCAATTTTAAATAAAAATAAATAAATACTTTTAGTGCTTTCTTTTTTAATGGAGCACGGCATGAGACTTTGTATCTACCTAGTATTAAGCAGACCTACAATGTCCATGATTGGGGTCGATCAACACATTGTTGCTTAACAATATGTAGTACTTAGTTTTTAAGATTACAATTACTCCTCTATGTTACTATGTTATACTCATTGTATTCAATACTTACAGTATATTAATCTTCTGTATAGACGTAAATGAACCTTAACGATGGTCCCCTATATGAGTTAAAGGACCCAGTGACCTCGTTCAGAGACTCTACCATGGGTTTGCGCATTGTAGAAACGTAACGTATTAATTTACGTATACGTAAGCAACAACCAATAGGATAGCTTTATTCAATCCTGTTACCAAAAATAAAGCGACCCTATTGGTTGTTGCTCACGTATACGTAAATGAATACGTTACGTTTCTACAATGCGCAAACCCATGGTAGAGCCTCAGATCATTTGAAACTCTTCTGGTATTAAGGGCTCTGCAGTCGATACGTACTTTCAATATTACAACTTGGCTATTAGCCGAAGTACATTATTATTTTTATGAAGGTAGTTAGTTCTACGTAAAAATATTAACATTTTTGTTATAAGTAATAAATATTTTTGTATTAACAATAA
This sequence comes from Monopis laevigella, assembly GCA_947458855.1. NCBI lineage: Eukaryota > Metazoa > Arthropoda > Insecta > Lepidoptera > Tineidae > Monopis > Monopis laevigella. The sequence continues at coordinate 10,373,197 of OX381599.1, forward strand.
TAATAAAAATAAAAAAATCTAATTAAAACAAAAAATACCCAACACAGAAAAATTAATAATTAGAAAGCCCGGCAAAAATATTAATTTAATCTGCGACAAACTGTAATCGAGAATTACTGAAAGTGCAAAGCTCATTTTGTGTGGAGAGCACAGACTTCGCGATTGCGAATGCAGTGTCCTTAAGGGAAACAAGATTTATTTCATGATGGTTTAATATTTATATAATGTTTAATTAGAAAATACTAATAAAAGTTTTTATTAACTGATACACATTTTACTGAAATTATTATTAAATACACACATATATCTTCACGGGTACCTTACGGCGCCCGAGACCGCCTAGACGGCCCCAGGGTACCCAGCGGAGGGGTTTTAATCCCACCTCGTAGTAGCTGATGGTATGAGGCTACACCGAACAAGTGGCTAGCTCGTCGCGATGTTTTGAATAGACTCAATAACCCATCTATAAACAGTTTCACAAGTTGGTATAGTGCAACCGGGACCGACAGCTTAACGTGCTCTCCGAGGCACTATAGTGGTGTTGTCAAACAATTATTATTAAATGTAAATTATTAAAGTTATTTAATATACGTGGTGGCCGAGTTGGTTAGACCTTGGACTTAAAAACACTTAGGTCCCTGGTTCGAATCCCTGTCACACGCATTGCCATCCCTGTCATTGGCACACGCCAATGAGCTTTTAATTTAAAAAAAAAGTACATTTGTTTGACAACCACTATAGTGCCTCGGAGAGCACGTTAAGCTGTCGGTGCCGGTTTCACTATACCAACTTGTGAAACTGTTTATAGATGGGTTATTAAGTGACCCGTGATAATATTTATATTTTATTAAAATTATTTAAAATGGGCTACATTTTTTTAGTTAAACTGAAAATCAATCCATTTAATATGAAAAAATGGTCTGAAAATCGCTTGATTAGCCTTAATGTATTTAAACAATGCGATGTTTCATAATATTAATATTTTTAGAATGTTCACAATATATAAGTATTATTGTTTAATATTAGACAGACTTTTAGGGTGCGGTTACGAAATGGGTGGTTGAATTGAAGATAAGGCAGCGAGTATATTAAAATATACTCGTAATGCAGTTTGTGTTTGTCTCCGCCCATATCGTAATCGCATCATTTAGCCGGAATAGTGGAAGCGATCAATGTAGAATAATTATTGATTGACCCCATTCATGGATTTTGTAGGTCCACCAGGTAGATACAAAATCACATCCAGTGATCCAGTAAAATAAAAATACGTATGGGCCATTGCCTAGGGCGGCCAATTGTAAGGGCGGACCCAGCCGGTGTCAAAAATCTCACTTCGAAAAATATGAAAATTGGACGCACCTTTTTTACTTAACTCTACGTTAGTAGGTACTCTTTACTCTACGTTGAACAAAAAAGTCGCCTGTGTCTTATTGCAGGTGGGCGATTCTCGCGCTTTCGAGATTCATCTCGATTCGAGATTTTTAAACGAAAAATGACTAAATATGTCATTTTTCGTTCAATATTTATATATTTATTATTTATTAATTAATATTTATTATTTATTTCGTTTAATGTTCGATATTTTTGAACGAAAAATGGCATATTTAGTCATTTTTCGTTTAAAAATCTCGAATCGAGATGAATCTCGAAAGCGCGAGAATCGCCCACCAGGTCTTTGTCAAAGTATCTTTGTAACAAATTTCATGCCGATTTCGCGTGATTGAGTAAAAAAAAAACAACTTATTAATAATAATTATATTATAATTATATGTAGGACAATGTTACACATATTGCTCTGGTCACAAACTAAGCTCTAGGCTTGCAATATGTGTACCAAAACCAAAGGTATAATACATATTATATTTAATAAACGCCCAGACAATGACAAACTATAATAGAGAAAACCTACTAATCTTTTTTTTGCCATGGGTGGGAATTGAACCCACGACCGCCGGATACAACGCTAAAGGCTACGGTCTATAATATTAGTGAGATGTGAAAAAATAAGTAGCATGGCGGCAAAGACAAATTGAATTACAAGTATATTTTAATATACTCGCTACCTTATTATCAATTCAATCACCAATTTCTAACTACTTCCTGAAAACCGGTGAACCCACAGACTAAAACCGGATCATGACTAGGTCACTTGACGGTTTTTGCATCTGTATGGGCGGTGGTAGCGAGACCGGTCGGTCGGCCTAAAGAAGTTATAGAGACCTTCCTATTTATTATTAGACCCACCTAATATCCCACATACATACATATCATCACGGAATACATATCGCCCGAGACCGCCTAGACGGCCCCAGGGTACCCAAGGGTTTTAATCCCACCTCATCGTAACCGATGGTATGAGTATACACCGAACAAGTAGCTAGCTCGTCGCGATGTTTTGAACAGACTCAATAACCCATCTATTAACAGTTTCATAAGTTGGTATAGCGAAACCGGAACCGAGAGCTTAACTTGCTCCCCGAGACCAAAACCCCTCCGCTGGGTACCCTTGGGCCGTCTAGGCGGTCTCGGGCGCCGTAAGGCACCCGTGATGATATGTATAAAAACATCTAGTATGTACGAGCATCATCAATCAATCAATTTTATTGTACCGCCTTGATGCTGTGATACTTATACTATGGTCTATTGTTAAAAGCAACTATAGTTAAAGCGAAACCTTTCTTTAAACTATCTACATCTATCATCGTTATTAAGGTTTCTCCAGTCGGCAGTACTGCCTTCCAAACGTACTTCTTATCTATATACTAATATTATAAAGTTAGAGTTTGTTTGTTTGTGGGAAATTTTGTTGTCAACGAAATTTCCCTTAAACGTTATAACGACCGTCATAAATATTCCTTTCTAAGGATATCTTGTCACAATTTAATCCTTTCTAAGGATATCTTGTCACAATTTAATCTATTCTAATCATGAAGCTAAAAAAACGCGCCCCGCGCCAAAGATACGTAAATTGTTTATAATAGTACGATACCGGTGTCGCCAATTTCTGAGGCGAACAAATGAAGAACGGGGAAAAAGGTTTGGCTTCAAATGGCAGCTCAACGCGTCTCACACTTAAAAAACTGCTTGAGAAAAAAAGAGATACAAGTCAGCTATTATCAAACACTAGCGGCCCGTCCCGGCTTCGCACAGGTTTGTATAACTTTAACTATATGCTCAGCGCACGCCACGGAAGGCCTCAGAAACGATACTTTTCCCCCGTTTTTAAAACATTTTTGGTTACTGCTCCACAACTATAGGACCTAGCGTGATATTATATAGCCTATGTTACTTCTGAATAATGCAGCTTTCTAATGGTGAAAAAATTATTGCAATCGGTCCAGTAGTTTTTGAGTTTATTCATTACAAACATACAAAAATACAAATCTTTCCGCTTTATTATATTAGTATATAGATGAATGTGTGCGCGAGTCTATAAAGTGTATTGTTTTTTTATTATAAAAAGTTAAATATTAAATTGCATACTTAATAGTTTCGATAGTGTTGCCACTGACAACAAATATTATAACTTATCGATATAAACCAAATATTTTGATCATCAAAGATTAATAATTATTTATCTATATACAATTGTAATACACACACATATTATCACGGGCCCCAAGGTAACCAGGAGGGGTTTTAATCCCAACTCGTCGTAGCCGATGGTACGAGTATAAGTCTACAACGGACAAGTGGCTAGCTCGTCGCGATGTTTTGAATAGTCTCAATAACTTTAAAGGATATACTTTGGGCTAATATGATCAAATCAAACAACTTTCCCATGGAACCATGTATCGCAAAAGAAAAAAAAATGGCCTTCTCCATACAAACTAGTAACGTTAAAATTACCAATTTGTATGGGGAAGTCAATTTTTTTTTTCATTTGCGACATATGGTTCCATAGAAAAAGTTGTTAGATTTTATCAGCAGAACCTCATATTAGCCCAAAGTACATCCTTTCAAATTCACCCTTATAGACACTTTCGCATTTATAATACTAGTGGATTTAAAATATGTAGGTATAAATAACAATAAATTAAAATACCTACTTTACTAATAAATAATAATAATACCTACTAATTAATTAATACCTACTTTATTAAATTAAATTATTTATTAAATTAAAACACATGCACAACATGTTACCTACTAAACGAAATCTCAACATTTTTGACCGACCTCCAAGAGGAAGTTATAAAAGTCGATGCAAACTACAAAAGGCGAAAAACAATTAAATCGTAGCTTGATTCCTCAAAATGTACTGAACATACACGGGTATGATTGTTGGTAACCAATTTTCTTCTTTTTTAATTGCCTTTACCCATTTACGTTTTAATGCAGGATCTTTCAGGAAACTGTATGTATAGAAAATATAATTAGTATTATATAAACAAAAACAATAATTGTATAATATCTCATAACCATGAAAGTATTTATAAAAATCTAGTTTATCAACTATAAAATCACATCACTAAATTGTAACTGACAAACCTCGTTGGACGGATTTGTTGTCGCCATACCTTTTGATTAAATTAAATTTAAATGATTATAAATTATTTTAATGTATCGAAATTCTCATTAAAAATAAAAACACATCACTAGTTCTTCAACTTCTAATTGATGAACATAGTTTGACAGTTACCGTCAGATTTTTATATTTTAATTATGGGTTTTATTATTTTCTTTTATTAAGGTTTAATATACGAAAAACATGTTAAATACATACTTGAAAAACGTGACACTAGGTACTTTTTATTAAGAGTGTTTCTACACAGCTTTAATGCACAAATAACCATTTTTCCGACAATAAAAGCGGAGCTCTTTTCCACTTTCTCCTCCGAACGCACAAATCAGACTGAGGATGTAAAAAATGTGAAAGTGTGTGTGAGTGACAAATTTGTCACTCCCGCGGCATCCTGCAAATTGAATGATGCTTACTCCAGTAGGGGCGTGCGGACGGGCACGGTTTTTACCTTCATGATTCTAATATTATAAAGCTGAAGAATTTGTTTGTTTGGTTGAACGCGCTAATCTCAGGAACTACTGGTTCGAATTGAAAATAATTTTAGTGTTGGATAGCCCATTTATAGAGGAAGGCTGCATAACATCACGCTACGACCAATAGGAGCGGAGTAACAATGAAAAATGTTGCGGATCAGCTGGTAATTTCTATTCGTGGTGGCCGAGTTGGTTAGACCTTGAACTTAAAAACAGTTGGGTCCCAGGTTCAACCCTGGTGTACACACCACTAATCACTTTTTAATTAAAAAAAAAAACTGTCTGTCCGAGTTTCACTATACCAACTTTTGAATTTTTTTATAGATGGGTTATAATTTGAGTCTATCCAAACATCGTGACGGGCTAGCCACTACCATACCATCCATGTAGACCATCGGCTATCACGAGGTGGGATAAAAAAACCCTCAGCTGGGTACCCTGAGGCCGTCTAGGTGGTCTCGGGCGCCGTAAGGCACCCGTGATGATATTTATATTTATTACTATATTTATAATTTATTAGTGGTATATCACAACTATACCGAAAGGCCAAATTTATTGAAAATATATAACCCACTAGATATGTTATAAGGGGTTTATAATAAAAATACAATTTTCTATTTATTTGCATTTGGATTTCTTATTTACTTGCACTTTCATATAGTTACCTACTAGTGTGGTTTTTATATACTTTAACGTATCTAGTAATCTTTATTGTCTGTACCAACAATTGGTTTGATTAAACTAGTCCACAGGTAGACCATTTTTTTTTTTTGGCAAGAGTCGGAATCGAACTGACGACCTGCGGATACATAAAGTACTATCATATTATTAACTCAAAAGCGCTTTTGGCTTTTGGATAATATAAGAGTACTTTTATTAAGTTCGTCCTTAGTCGTGCCCGTTTCGTATCCCCAGCTGGATAGTGGGAGCGATCAAGGGTGTTAAATAACAATTTAAAGATCGACCCCATTCATGCATTTTATAGTCTTGCTCACCATCAGGTAGATATAAAGTCATATATAAATCGAATAAATGGTAAATAAAAAAACTGTCGACTGGACAAATCTTTTTTTTATAAAACCTATAATTCAAATAACAAAATTACATTTTTACTTAATTATAAAATAATTAGGTAAACTTTAGGTAAAAGTCTAAATTTTATGACTATGATAAAAAAAAATTGAGGTCACCTAACGTGAATGATATAACCTTACGATTCACCCATTCATGTTTCTAAAAATACCTAAACCGCTTTCTAGTTTTTACTACACTCGTGTTTTATTACTAAATAAATATGGGCTAAGATAGACATACAGACGGAACCTAACACGGATGTACCTACAGCTGTTGAGTAACCAATATTATGTATGCGATATATTTAACACTCCCGCGCAACTTCGTCTGCGTAACTTTAACCGTTTACGCAGCGTACGCTCCCAAAAGGAACAATTTTTCCCCGTTTCTGCAACATTTTTCATTGTTACTCTGCTCCTATTGGTCGTAGCGTGATGTTATTTAGCCTATAGCCTTCTTAGATAAATGGGCTATCCATCATTGCAATATAATTTTAATTCGACGCAGTAGTTCCTGAAATTAGCGCGTTCAACCAAACAAACAAACTCTTCAGCTTTATAATATTAGTATATTTTAAAATGTGACAAGATATCCTTAGAAAGGAATATTTATGACGACCGTTATAACGTTTGAACGAAATTTCGTTGACCAGTATGAATCAATTTTTATGGAGCACGGCATGTAATTTTGTATCTACCTATTGGTAAGGAGACAAACTGTTGGATTTTTAACATTTTTGGTCCCACTATGCTAAAGGCGGTTATGAAATTGGCGGCGATAAAGACAAATTTGCATTTGGAGTTTGCCTGAAAGGAGACTACCACCTCGAAAAGAAGAATGTAAAAGTTTCCCGAAAACTGGTGAACCCACATCAATTAGACGTCATGCTTCAGTCTAGTCTAGGTTCTTCATTTGCGACACATGGTTCCATGGGGAAAGTTATTCCAATGAATTTAATATAAATAAGAGGTATTGTTACCCCAGCTTCATCTGTTATATTATTTTAAGACTTCTCACTTCCAAATTGTAAAACACTTTCCAGTAAAAATATTTAAGCACACGCAGTAAGACCTTATTAAACAAAAAACCCCGACTTTATTAAATAAAAAAAAGTAAAACACGTGTCGCTACTAAAATTGAAAGAAGATTCTACATACAAATTTTCAGGTTTTTAGCGCACGTTGTTTCAGAGATGGAGAACGCTATGGGGGGGGGGGGGGGGTTCTCCATAGCGTTCTGCATCTCTGGAACGACATGTGCACCTACACCTCCTAAACTTAATAGGAACTTCAGGGGGTGTATCAGCTACACCCCCAAAACTTCATATTAAAAACAAATGTTAAAAAATGTTGAAATAACTGTCAATTTATTGACAAAGAAGAGTATGAGTACAAAATTTATTGATAAAGAAGAGTATGATTACAAAATTTATTGACAAAGAAGAGTATTATGAGTACAAAATTTCAAGTCTGTAGTGCTTCCCGTTACAGAGATACTAACTTTTTTTGAATATAGTACAATTTACACATTTAAAAAAAAATATATATGGGCTCAATATGTAATCTGATGTTAAGCAGAATGCAATGTAATGTTATAGCTCTGGTCACAAACTAAGCTGTAGGCTTGTACTATGTGTACCAGAAACAACGATATAATACATATTCAATTTTATTAACACCCAGACCATGACAAACTGTACAAAAATACGTAGGTACTAATATCTTTTTGCCATGGGTGGGAATCGAAATCACGACCTCCGGATACAATACCAAAGGCGCAACCACTAGTCTACGGAAGCGGTCAAACGTGACTAATAAATCCCTTCATAGTGGATCCCTCCCTACGAAAAGGAAGCTACTTTCCATTTTACTCCTAGCTTCCAGTAGTTTTGACTGAACGATTATGATTAAGTTAGTCAATCAGTAAGTGAGTCAGGGGTGCGATTTTTGAATCTCACCGATGACTATCGTCAGCGATGACTAGGATATCACGATTTACCAAAAGTCTTATTTTATACGTGGTGGCCGAGTTAGTTAGACCTTGGACTTAAAAACACTTAGGTGCACTTAGATGAATGAGTTTTTAATTTTTAAAAAAATGTACATCGACAATACCACTGTAGTGCCTCGGAAAGCACGTTAAGCTGCCGATCCCGGTTTCACTATACCAACTTGTGAAACTGCTTATAGATGGGTTATTGAGTCTATTCAATACATCGCGACGAGCTAGCCACTTGTTCCGTATAGACGATGTGAGATTAAAAACCCCTCCGCTGGGTACCCTGGGGCCGTCTTGTCGGTTTTGGGCGCCGTAAGGCACCTGTGATGATATGTATGTATGTATTTTTGAAAGACATGCGCGGTACCAACTTCCGCATTATTTGTCATAGAAAAGAACTCGTTAAACGAAGAAAATATTATTAGCCGTTCTTGTTTCGCATAATAAAACATTTCGTAACAAATAGCGGCACTCGTATTAATATCATATGTATGATGTACCGATGAGATTCAAAAATACGAACTTTAGAAATCAATGACAATTTTGACATTTCAGTGATATCTATTGTCGTCTGCTAATATTTAAAAATCGCATCCCTGGACTCTTTTATAAATAATGGTAGGGCACCAATAAAAGATGAAAGTGTAACCAAGTGAAAATATAAAATAAGTTGTAATATAAATATACACTTGAGTGATTTATTGTGAAAAGTAAGTGAAATAATGAATATGATAGAATGAAACCACCTATGATTACCGATCGAGATGCTAGTGAAAATAAAATGAGCCCTATTCATAGGGGCATTTTTTTTTCTTTATGATTTAATAATATTATTATTATTAAATCATGTTCGTTTTGTTGTGTAAAAAAGATCGTTTTTTGTTCCTAGATAATTTAATTTGTGCGGCCTTCTAGATTCTTAGATAGTAAATTTTATTGTGTAGTGTCTCGTTCGCCATGTATTTAGGCGCCTACAAATAATTGTCAGATTTGTCACGTTGTGAATTTGGTGTCATCCGACGTGGCATTGTTATGTCTGAATAGTAATTGCGTGGCATGTTAGTGGTACAGAAGACATCTAAGATATTGCATTCCTTGGGTACCTAGGGAACTCTTCGCTGAAGTGTAACCACGTAACAAGTGTAACAATCTATAATCTCGAGTCCTTTAAACGAAGCGTGTATAGGCATCTTAAGCCGGCATAATAGGTGCAGTCAACGTTTACATAGATCGTAATAGTTGGTTGCATTTGTTCTTGGATCTTCATACTGCTTTCCATCAGGTAAATGTGAGGTCACATGACGAGCTCTCATAAAAAAAAAAAAAAAAAAAAAAAAAAACAACTTACTGAATGGCTCTCAGTAAGTTATTTTAACTTATATAGCGGTACGTATCGCACCCGTGTGAGAATTCTGGACTAGTTTTGTTTCCCGACTTCTCACACAGATATAAAAATGTTAACGTCTATAAATAAGTACAGTCAGTCGCATTATTTTTTCGTCTCATCTAACTTGCAAATACAAACAAGGGGACGGTGCTCGCGTGACCGTTCCACATTTACACGCGGCCGCACTTGATGCATCTTAACGCAACTTATTGTGTGCCATTAATTGTTGACTGTACTTTTAAAGGTGGGTGTTGTATACTGCGACTGTTAATTTAATGTACCATTATAGGGGAATTAAGACGCCATGTTCCGCATAGGCATCTGAATTCTCTGGGCGGAGAGGTTTTCGCCGTGCTTTGTTTAGACTTATCAATTAAAAATAAGGAAGAGAAAATTATAGATGAACCTATAAATATAAAGTAAAGGAAAAATAGTCACTGTGAATTTATAACCAAAAATGGTATTATATTTCGTGATATTTGTATTAAATTAGAATTTATTATAGGTACAACTTTTTCAGTCGTTGAAGCAATCGCAATGCCTATTCTCCATCAATTTATGATCTCCACGACATAAAATTTTCATTCATATGAATTTATACCAATATCTATAAAGTATTCATCTCTTCGATTCTATTATTATTCTGTACAGTAAATTGCTTGAAGGTGTAAGTATTTTGAAACTAAGTTACCTTCTAACAAACAATACAAGAAATTATGAGGGTGTCATTAATATTAATCGCAAAAAGCAATAGTTAACTTAAACGCAACGAGATGCGTTCTGTCAGTTATTAGAATGCTGACTGTACTTAATAATAGGTTGTGAAGATCTTATTTAGGTAACGGATATGGATTAAATGACTTTTGTATAAAGAATAAAAACGATACGATTTTATTTATTTGAAACAATTATCATCACTTATCCAGCGGAGGGGTTTTTAATCCCACCTCGTCGTAGCCGATGGTATGAGTCTACATCGAATAAGTGGCTAGCTCGTCACGATATTTGGATAGACTCAATAACCCATCCATATACAGTTTCACACTTTTTTTCCGAGGCACACATATTTTTTAAGATATTAAGAACTCATTGGTATACACTAGGGTTTGAACCAGGGACCTAAGTGTTTTTAAGTCTAAAGACTTACCAACTCGGCCACCACGTGTATTATTTGAAAGGTCCTTTTAATATGTTTTATAAATAAGGTTTAGTTATACTATTACGTAAAACCGTGAATATCCGTAATCAATATAGTATCAAACTACTAAAAATAATACTACAAAACATACTAAAAATAAAACTAATCTAAAACAAATCCCTGCATATGGGCAACTGACGATGGCAACATTCTCGCTGTATGGCAAAATATATGGGGCTATGATCGTGTTAAAGAAATAAGCCCATCGTTACCAAAGCAAACGTTAAAAAAAAAATTGGCAATGTGTGGTTGTGTGCTTTTTCTGCCAAAGCCCCAGTATCAACGCATCTAGTGTCCCATTTAACTTCCAAGGACCTATTGTCATACCATCAGCAGGGTAACTACCGACTCCGATACCGTGAGATCTCGTTCGAGTTGACATCGAGAACCATGTTTTTGGTACCACGAAAAGTTAAACATCGTTATTTGAATTGCCCAATGCATAACTAGTTCGAGTACCTAATTAATTACAAAAAAAAACAAAAAAATGAAGTTTGTAAATATGATTTGTATGAAATGACGTCATTTTTGATTTCAACTCGAACTAGAACTCACGGTATCGGAGTCGGTGGTTACCCCACAGGTCGCTTCCATAGTCTGGACTAAAACTGGAGTATGTATGGTATTGAGAAAGATCTAAGGAAAAGCGAGGATGAAACTAAGCATGATATAGCGATTTCTGGATCTGCCATGGACAAGCTTAGGAAAATATGGAGCAATCGAAACATTACTATAGCTGCTTAGTTAGAGCGCTTTTGTTTCCTATTATATTACTCTATGCTGCAGAGACCTGAGACTCTACCAAAGGTTTTTGCTTTGTAGCAACGTTACAGTAAAACGTGAGGAACCACCAATAGAATCGCCTGATTAAATTCTGTTGCCAAAAGAAAGCAACCCTGTTGGTTGTTCCTCACGTATTAACGTTACGTTGCTACGAAGCGAAAACCCATGGTAGAGCCTCTGGACCCTAAAAGTAACCAAGAAAAGTAAAATACTTAGTACCTGTCTATTTTGTAGAATACCATGGATAGAATTCCGTACTAACCATAATGCAGGAGTTAGAAATCGAAACTTTCTTTGGACACGTATCTAGACGTGAAGATGTATCTTTCGAGCATCTTTTAGTACAGGGCAAGGTTGAGGGTACAAGAACGTGCGCTAAATCAGCTATGAGATAAACTGAGAAAATTAAAGCCGCACGGACGGTCTAATACACAAATATAAAAAAAGTACCAGGAGAGCAGCAGTCTTAGAGGAATGGCGACGATGTATATCACAGCGACTGCTTTGTCAAACATAGCAATTAAGAAGAAATGATCTGCGAATTATGGCATTTATCATTATTTAATAGGAAGTTCCAAAAGTGATTTCTAAAGTCCTAAGAGTCTATGATTTCCTTGCTGCATCAGAATCCTAAAGAGTAAATGGGATTAGTAGATGTGAACTATATTTTAGGTGGGAGGAAGGTCTACTTCGATAGGTCGACCGACCGGTCTCGTTACCACCGCCCATTCAGATGCCAAAACCGTCAAGCGACCTAGTCATGTTTCGGTTTTAGTCTGTGGGTTCGCCAGTTTTCAGGAGACTACTGCATCAATTTTTTGTCGAGGTGGTAGTCTTCTTTCAGGATGCGGTTACGAAAGGGGTAGTTGGATTGACGATAAGGCAGCGAGTATATTAAAATATACTTGTAATGCAATTCGTCATTGTCGCCCCCCATTTCGTAATCGCATTGACTGCTCACCACCAGTTAGATACAAAGTTACACGTGCTTCAATAAAAAAATAAAATAAAGATAATTAACAGATTTTTAAACATATCAATGTCAAAAGGAAGATATTGGAAGGCTAGTTCAATCTCCTAGTTACAAAAAATATTTGCTCATTCCCAGTATTTAGTAGTTCAACTGACTTATTAACCTATCTCGCGATTTGATTTATTAACTATATATCTTTCAAAATAAAATAGGTATATGCTGTTAAATAAAAATGTTTTTATCTACTCCATTTACTCCATGGACATTGAGGTCTGCTTATCATTATATATAAAGTTACATACCTACCGTGACCCAAAAAAATAACAGGTGTATATTAGATACCATTGCCTAAGCTCATGTAAAATACAGGTTGACTTTGAAAGGATGTACTTTGGTCATTTTAACATTACTAGTTTGTATGTTGTTTTTTTTCATTTCTGACACATTGTTCCATGGGAAAAGTTATTCGATTTGATCAGCCGAACCTCATATTAGCCCAAAGTATATCCTTTCGAATTCATTATATATATAAAAAAAATACGGTTTCTAATAACATAGAAAAAATATTGTTATATATAATAATGAATAATATTAGGTTCTATGCAACTAAATCGTTAGCGGGGAATTTACTTTCGCTAGAAGTACTGTCATTTGGTTAGCGGAGCACTGTTCCTTTCTGTATTAGCTTTATTGTTTACGTTTATTCTATCGATAAGAAAAGATCGATAGATTTCACTAACTATATCGATAGATTTATAATAATAATATGTAGGACAATTTACACATATTGTTCTGGTCATAAACTAAGCTCTAGGCTTGTACTATGTGTACCAGAAACAACGATATAATACATATAATAGTTATTATATTTTATTAACACCCAGATCATGACAAACTGTTCAGAAAAACGTACGAATACGTTTTTGCCATGGGTGGGATGGAACCCACGAACTCCGGATACAACGCCATATGCGCAACCACTAGTCTACGGAGGCGGTCAGATAACTACTAAACATAATATAAAATGTTAGAACTATGAGATTATTGCGTTGAGTCATTGTCAAAAAAAAACTTTTTTTTTTCTTTTATCACTCGTTTTGTAGTGTTACTATTAGTATTAAATAGAAACACATATTATTATAGTACATACCTTCCTTCCTATTTCTGTAAATAGGTTTAAGTTTATATACGTGGTGGTCAAGTTGGTTAGACCTTAGACTTAAAAAAACATTTAGGTCCCTGATTCAAACCTCTAGGTGCCTCGGAAAGTGCAGTTTCACTATACGGGTTATTGAGTCTATCCAAACATGGCGACGAGCTAGCCACTTGTTCGGTGTAGACTCATATCATCGGCTACGACGAGGTGGGATTAAAAACCCCTCCGCTGGGTGCCCTGAGGCCGTCTAGCCGGTCTCTATATAATTACAAAATTCAAATAAAGGTAATAATTTTGACCTAAGTTTAGCAATGTTGGATTGAAATAAAAAAATATTTAAAGTCACAGACTTTAAGAGTCATATACTAAATAGTATATAAGCTAAAAGCAAATAAATATGTAAAGAGTATACCTAAGATATACTTTCATATCCCCAAAAAAATACGATTAAAAAACACTGTTTTCTGTCAGACGTTGTCATTTTAATAGGCCTAGGTAAGATCTTAACTTCCATAATTTGAGGTAGTATTAATTTAAACGTACCTATCACTCATTAGGTTATGACTACACAATATAACTAAGCTTATCAAATAAAAATAATCCATCAAAATTATTATTTAAATTCATTCACAAAATCCAACAAGAAGAAATAATCAAGCAAATTTTCTTACAGATTTCAAACCAAACATCTGAAAATTGTCAAGCATGTATTGGAAATAGATTTCAAAAGAGTGTTTATTAATAAGGTAAAAGTAAAATAAATGAATAAATATTATTTTCTTTCATTTAAAATTCCCGTCGCCTACACATATTCGTCGGAGTGCATAGATGCATCCCTCTCTCAGCCCGGAGCCACTCTACCGTGAAACTAAGCGCATATAAACGATACTGAACAACAAAACTAAACACAGTGTCCAGTCTTCCAACACGGTGATCGCATCAATTATTATAGATAATACAAAAATGGTACCTAAGTACCTCATCGTGCTGGTTCTGGCAGCAGCTGTCAATGGAAGGACGGCTTCGACCAATCAAAACACAATAGAAGAAGGAAGAAGTTCGGACGACTCAATTCTGGGTGACGTCAAGGTTGCATATGATACGTACAAGGATTGCAGCGGTGGTGACCTAGCGAACTGCTTGAAGTTGAAATTGGCGAAGGCTCTGACCAGGATATCGAAGTCTGATGAAGTGACGCTGCTGAGTGGCGTGACTATGGTAAGGGACAAGTCTGTCCCGAAAAATGCTGAACAGAACGTGGAAGAAGCGCTGCCGAGAGGCCTTGAAGATGGGGCGTTGGACAACATTATTTTGGATAAAATCGTCGGATTCCTCCAGACTCATACCGTCCAGGTAATTTAATTCAAGTTCTTTAAAAATGAATAATCAATTTAAACAGATGCTTCAGATTACACTAATATGTGTAGTATTTAAATAATAGCTAATATTATCTATAGGCCAATTCCTATAATCTTTGGTAACGTTTCGTTATTCTCATATAAAAATGGCACATCAAGCTACGGACGTTAACATTTTTGTATGAGAAAATGAAACGTTACGTTACCAATGATTACAGAATTTTGGCCATAAGTCTATCAAAACGTTTTGGGTGATAGTTTGGTTATATTTTTCATATTCAGTTTGCACTTTATTAACACAAAGGATTTCAAAGGAAGAATAGTAACACATTTAAACATCTTTTATTTCTCTTTTCTATAATACTATATTATTTATACTATTAATAACTAAATAAAACCTTATTCTAAAGTATGACAATTCTATTAATATTTAATTAAAAAATCTTTGGCTTTATAATCTAATATTCTTGCATAATGTAAAGGATTGTCTTAATCGGTATTGATATTTGATACCTTTCTCTGTAAAGTTACATTAAATCCATTCCGTTTGCGATAATTTATAAATACAACGTCATATACCTATTATAGCTAGTAAGAATATGTAAATTTTCTGTAATTACATATTGCATTGACCATAAAGGGCTGGGCATAATATGAAATGTGAACAAATCCTACATCTTTGACTAACAAATCTTTCTTTTCGTAAAATCTCCTCAAGTCGACAAGTAATACTGGATAACTTATTGGAATACCCTTGATCAGGTGGGTTTCTAAATTAAACAAAAATAACGTAAGGATCATATCAACATGAAAGTCGTTATGGTAGAATATATTAGTTTTTAAGTAATACTAAAATACGACTAGAAAACCAACAAATAGAAGCGAATCCTATAGAAGACTAGCCGCTTTATTCCACTGAATTGTTAATATTAACTGGATATAAAAGTCAAAATTGGATAATATATACCAAATATTTAACTTTGATAACCAATTGGGACATTATTTTACTAAATCATTTATCAACGATATCACAGTTAAAATTAGACATACTTTCCATACAAAATGTGTTATATTTTGCTTTTGATATGTAATTGTTATAGAATTAATTTAGTACCTAGATAAGAGGCTTTATCATGATGTTTGCTCTCGTATTAACGTTAATCAAAAATAAAGCTATCCTATTGGTGGGGATTGGTCACGCATTTAACGTCGTAGTAACGTTAAATGCGTGACCAATCCCCACCAATAGGATAGCTTTATTTTTGAAAACAGAGGCTCTACCATTAAAATGCGCAAAATTGTTACAACGTAACGTATACGTATACGTGAGCAACAACTAATAGGATCGCATTATTCAATCCTGTTACCAAAAATAAAGCGGCCCTATTGGTTGTTGCTCACGTATATGTATACGTTACGTTGTTACAATGCGCAAACCCATGGTAGAGCCTCAGAACCACTAAATCTCTCCTATTGGTAGAATGTCACATATTAATGCTAGATTAATACGATAGCAAAAGTCATGCTAAGCCTAAGACTCCTAATTTAGTCGAATTAGGTCCTAAATACGATTTGGTTGAGAGTCAGAACAAACAGGATGCAGAAAGCTTTAACACACTCTTAAGAAGGAAACATGATTAAAATCTGTCACTTTCAGCAAGAATAGATATCATAGACTATAAAAATATTTATTCTACAGATAAAATGAGCAAATAAAGCGTCTGAAGGGAAATGTAAATAATTAAGTTTCGTTTAAAAGTCAGCGCAATTTTCCCTAAAATGGGTCATTTGGGTAACGGAATTGGTCCTTGAGAGACTACTACAAATATTGCTAGTCGTGATGGTAGTACACAAAGAAGTATAATACAGCTACCCAAAATATATACTTGAAGAAGCTATGTATAAGGTATTAACTAGCAAAGAATAAACGGTGAGAACTTGATAGTGCGGACAAATAAATCGTATTTGTATTTTATTAACAATTAGTATGTAGACGTCCAACGAAAGTGGAATGATTCTTCGGTATCTATGCTAGAAACACAAGCCATCCATATGTGCTATTTTACCTATGCTAGAAACACCAGCACACTATGCGGCATCGTGAAACGAGACAGTTTATGTTAATTTGATTAATGGACATTAGTAGTTAGACCATAGACATAAAACACTTGGGTCACGGGTTCAAACCCCGGTATGATATAGTGCCTCCGAGATCACGTAAATCTGTCATTAAATGTTTGGAACAAATATTAACTTAATACCCTTAAGAAGGTGTAGATTTTTAAAATAAAGTAAATTCTTAATCCTAGGCATCAAAAGCCGACTTAATTTTGATTCATAAATTGATATTTGAAGTTGAAAAATGTAATTAAAATTGTTTAAGAGCTTAATTATATTGTACTGCCTAAGGATATCTACCAGCTTACCTTTACAGCTATAAATAATATTCAAAAAAGACATTTTATTAAAAAAACAGCTTTCTCAAATACTTAAAAGTAAAATATAGAAACGGTTTGAATCGGTCGTTTAATACATGTAGTATGTATTAAATCATCAACTGTTTTAATCGGCATAACCTAATAAAATTATGTAATTTAATGGTAGTACCGACTTAATATAGAGTAGCAGGTATCTATGTAACGTCCAAATTAAACCGTTAATACTAGACTTTATTAATTTTTCGGTCGGCTAATATTTGACTCTTATTTAAAAAAAAAAAACAGTTGCAAAATCGCCTACTTATGCGAAAGTTATACCTTAACAAAGAAAGAACTTGTTTTTCTATTTACTTAGCTTCTTAGTCTGATTTATCCTGCTGACCTATATATTTTGAAATATAGGTCATCATATTTTTATTTTTGACCTCATTATTTATAAGTTTGATTTGATAATTAATATAAATCATCGCCTAATTATCCTATTATATTGGGTTATGTAGATTTTATTCTGACCTCAAATATGTTAATTGTTAAAATTTTAAACTTAACATTGTTGGTTCTATTCTAACTTTTAGAATAAAACTCAATTCCAAATTCTAGGAACTTAATAGGTGGAATTTAATTAATGCTAACGTAATATTTACCAATGAAATGCATTATTAACTACTCTTAATCATAAAATAAATATTTTTCATGACATATTTTAGAATGTAAAAAATATTTAGTTTTAAAGTTAATTTACTTAGACTTCAAGTTTCTGGGGCTTTACCGGAAAACCACATCAACAAACCGATCAACACGTCGATAAATAAAAATATATGGGAAATATTGTCTATGGGTAGAACTCGATCGCCGAGAAACGTCAAATCCAAAACATTTTATTTTCGCTTTCCTTGAGTATTTCATGTGGCTTACCGGTAGGGCCCCTTTATTACTTGTACTAGGTACCTACTTATTTTTTTTGTAAGAGAAAAAATAATTCTTACAACTTGTACTTCAAGAGCTTTTAATTCAACATTATTTATATTATATATATAATACAATGTTTTATTATTTAAAAAAGCATATGTTATAATGTTCAGATTTTAATCTTCATCATAATCATACACATCGTGTCATATTTTAGATCTTATCGGTACTCACTCATTCTTATTTTTTTATAATAAATTTCTTTTGCTTGATAAATGACTGCGTAACATTTATTAAATGCACTAAATATATTTATTAGACAGTATGTTAGGATTAGCATTTAGATTAAATATTTTACAATTTTCGTCAATGATAATATAAATATATAATTAATAGAGATAAATATTAATTATATATTTATGCTTCTTCCAAATCTTCTTTTTGATTTTCTGTGCAAATACTATATATTTTATAGGCAATTAAGTATGAACTGGTAAAAGTTACTTTTTGAAATACCTGAAATTAAATTAATCCATGTCTACAAATAATAAAGTAATAAAATAAAATAAAAACTACACATAGATTTGATAAAATAAAACAGCCAGTTCAATTCTAAATAAAGTATAAAACAATAGCTTTAATTCTAGGGTTAGAATATAAAATAATTATAATTGTATTTCGAAAGACGTCATTGGAACTCAAATAGATAGGGTATTTGTGTTTTATGAATCTCTTAGGAAAAGTTTGAAAATATACCAGAAAGTGTTTTATGAAGAATATTCATTTTTATTGGTTTTCTAGAAATAAGAAAAAATACTAAGTTACCAATAACTTTATAAATTGTAATCAACAATTTAAAAGGCATCTTTTAAGCTTAGAGCACATACATCAGTGATTGCCGAATACCTCTTAACATGATTCACAATTGTATGTTCAAGATAAACACATAAGTTTCAAAATAGCTTCTTCAACATAATTAGCTTCATAATAAACAGTAATTGCTTCAATAAACAAGCAAATAAGAAACAGAAAACCGTTGCAAGAAACGGTCTTCTTATTCGAAATTTAAACAAAAAAATGTGTATAAGCATTTTCAAGTACCACACTGACCATAGCATGATCGTTAACAAAAAAATGCATTCCACCAACCAGTCGGTGCAGCGTAACGACTTTCACGGCATCTCCACCAATAGCATGCAATTAATGCATCTTCACTTTTTTTCCTTTCCACAGTCTATTAAACAGTTTTCTTCATGAACATGACATACTTAACCGTTCGTTTGATATCAATTATCATAACGTATAGTTAGTCGCGACGCGTGAGAGACGGTTTGAGAAAATTGCGTTGATTATATTGTAACGGTTTCTGATTTGTGGTTTGTGTTCTGTCAGTAATTAACGTAGGTGATATGTTGTTTGGGTTTGTATCCACATCCGGTATAATTGTTGATAATATAACATTAAGAGCTTTTGGTTTAATCTCTAAACGATTAACTTTGCTTTTATTTGGTGCTTGCACTATATCTAATTTGATTTAAATATTCTGATTGATTACATTATCTAAATCATATTTAATGACGTTTATTTTATTAACTGAATATGAGTGTAAATTATTTTTAACATGTGTATTAATATGGGAGTTGTTTGTTTTTTAATCCGGTATACCTTCATTATATTAGGCATAAGTTTTATTAAATTGGTGATATGTTGTTTAGAACTACATTCGATATAATTGTGGCTAATATAACAATAAAAACCCTCTTTTAAATCTCTGAATTATGAAATGTAATTTTATCTAATGCTCGTAATATATTTTATATTAATACTCTAGTCAGGAACATTATCTTCTTTGGTGTTTAATTTACCAAATTTAAATATATATTACCCTAAATAAGTATATTAGTATTGTGGTTTCTATTTGTTTTGAACTAAGTTCTTGCACCTAAAACTTTTAACTTTCTTATTAATTTTTTTAATTTTCAATGAACTTTGGATTCATTTACTAGTATAATATTTTAATCACCTAATTTACAAGTTTTAACATTTCCTGATGGTTCATTCCAATTTAATAATTTCCTAATTCTTGCTGATTAAGTATAATTGTTATTATCCATAATTTTGGTATAGATATTATGAGTTTAATTAGTACAGGTTGATTCTTCTTCAT
The DNA here is from genome assembly GCA_947458855.1 of Monopis laevigella. Taxonomy (NCBI): domain Eukaryota; kingdom Metazoa; phylum Arthropoda; class Insecta; order Lepidoptera; family Tineidae; genus Monopis; species Monopis laevigella. Next base: position 10,393,636 of record OX381599.1, read on the forward strand.
GTTCCGGAAAAATGTGCTTCCTAATGAATGAAATTGATAGATTGTAATAAAAACAATTAAATTTAATGTCATTAATGATATTATCAGCTGAAGGAAATGGTTCTAGTATCGTGATGCGTGCTTCTAAATTACTGCCAGTTTAGAAGTATTAGATCAATGACTTCACTTTGTTATAACCAATTTTCTTGTACACGCTAACTTCCGCCTTTTATGGCGTTTCACGAATATAGATATTTTAAATTTACTTCAATTATTATATATTTTGCATTTTACATAACTGGTGAAGTAATAATATTTTCATAAGCTTTTTGTATAGTCTTTGCTTTTATGACAATTCGGATTGCTCTACCTAATTATAGACCAAATTAAATTCCAAAAAAATTAAATTTGACATATATTCTGTGTATATTAAAACACTAACATTAATTCAAAAACTGATGTAAGAAGAACTGGAACTATTTCCCAAGAATTTATTATACATAGTTGTTCTTACAGCTTTAAGTTTAACTGGTAGAGAATATCTAGCGGCATTACGTTCGCCTTTGTATTATATTCAATAATGATTTAAATAAATAAATTATATAACGATTTCTTAGTTAAAATAGATTAAAGATCTCTTAATTTTTTCCAGTTGCAGAAGACAGACCTATATCTATATATATAAACAAGTAGATAAAGTGAATTTATTTGTAAAAAAAATAAAGCTATAATGTTCCTGTTGAAATTTTCAGATCAAATTCCCGGTCGGTAGCGATATCCAGGGCGAAGAAGGTCGCAGCAGAAGAAAGAAGCTTGCCCCCCTTCTGGCGATCCCACTCCTCATCGGCGGCATGATGGTCCCTCTGGCCTTTGGAGCCTTAGCTCTTCTGGCTGGCAAGGCCCTGATCGTATCTAAGTTGGCCCTGGTGTTGGCCGGTATCATCGGTTTGAAGAAACTGCTTTCTCCTTCTGGAGGCGGTCACGAGGCTCATGAGGTCGTCGTCTCGGCTGGCCATGGCGGCTCTGGCTGGAGCAGGTAATTACATTTCTCATTTAAGGCATTTTGGTTACATATTTTAAAATTTACGGCAGCTTTTAATTTGGCATAATTGTTTTTATTACAAAAAGGGTTCCCTAGTAGTTGCGATAGATTTATCATCTATCTATTTATCTGATAAAATTCATCATATCACTTTTAGGAACCAGCAATGGTTATAACGGATTATAGTCGTATAGATTTAATGCTAACGTGCAGACATCTAGTTAAAAATTCATAAATATTTGCGAAAATATATTATTCGTGGGAGTTTATCCCTCCCATGAATAATTCCGCGAAATTAAGGTTTAGTAAATGAAATAATATCCTAACATTATTTTATATTCTTATTGATTCCCTGAACTTAGGGCGACCGTCCAGCTTCGTTAAAAAAACCTAGTCGAGAAGAAACCTAATTATATTTAGCCTTCTTAGTTTTAGTCTGTTTGTTCAGGAGCCTACTGCATCAATTACTTGTCCATATGATGGTGTAATTATAAAACGAGTTGTTAATTTGACAATAAAGCAACAAGGATATTTAAGTAGGCTCGTATTGCCCATTTAAAAACAGTCACAATTCGTCTTACGAATTTCTGCCATTTGCGATGGAAACATTGTAACAAAGGTGGGTGTAAAATTATTAATTGATGCATCTGGAGACAAATATGCAAGATCATACCACATTGCATTGACTCTATTCATGGACTTTGTTGGTCTACTTGCCACCAGTTAGATACAAGGTCACATGCCGTGCTTTAATAATTTAGTACTTCGTATGCCTACCTTATTCCGCGAGCTTTTGGAATTCCAGTATCACATATTTTAGTGCTTGAGATCGCATTATTATTACTGGTATCTGTTTGGAAAATATTAGACATTTTTTAATACCTTTAAAGATATTTGAAAAGTTTAACGTTGATCTCATTTACACCTACATCGTGCCTTGTATGTTAATACCAGGTCAATCGATATTCGTCATCGCCCAAGAATTAGAGTTTGGTTTTGCATTTGGAATGTTAAAATTTGGAATAGAAAGCCCTAGATTGGTTAACCGTAGACACACATCACCTTTTGATTTGAATATTATTTTAGAAATCTAGTAAATGTGTGGTTTTGTTATTTTTCCAAAGTTTAATCTCGTAGTAAGTGCATCTTGTGATTGTGTTTTTTTTTAAATAATATTTCTCTGATAGTATATATAGTTCTATTAACATTAGTAACGATTTTGTATACATACGGTTTATTGCTTGCGCCTTTGCCGCCTCCGTAAACTAATGGTTGCGCCTTTGGCGTTGTATCGGGAGATCGTGGGTTCGAATCCCACTCATGGCAAAAGAGATTAGTACGTATTTCTGTACAGTTTGTCATGGTCTGGGTGTTTATAAAATATAATATCTATTATATCGTTGTTTCTCGTACACAAAGTACAAGCCTAGAGCTTAGTTTGTGACCAGACCAATTTATGTAAATTGTCCTACATATTATTATTATTTTCTTGAATAAAATATAGATGTTTAAATTTGTTTTCCGGTGCTGCAGAACTAATAGATGCAAAAAAAAACAGTTACAGTTCCTCTTACAAATTACTTGCGTTTGCGCTGGAAACATTAGGTCCATGGTCTCCAGGTGCTTAATGCAATGGTGCCAGGTGCAATTAAACTAAATGATGAAACAGCATTATTAATTGTAACAATAAACGTAGCTTTGACAATAAAAACACCCTATTTTTTTTTTTTTTAAAGTAACAAGTATCTTAAAACTATTTTTATGCTATTTTAGACATTTAACCTTCTACACTTGTCTTAAATTTAACTTTGGATTTTACAACTATATAATAAGTTACTGTTTACTGATAGGTAATCAAGAGTTCTTCTGAATATTTAGTTTCTTTGTTCGCCATTATTTTTTTTTAACTGATATTTTTTTTATTTTTTTATTTTCAGGTCGCTCGAGAAGGCTCATGATTTAGCGTACAATGCTTACACACAGCAATAACTAGTTGAACCCACCTACTAAAGATTAGATAACGGAATTAGTAAAGTCATTTAAGATTCTAATACAACCATATTATAATTTATTATATAACGTATTTCGGGTAAAATAAATCTATGGAATTCAAAATGCATGAAAATGTTTGCGAGCCCTGCATTTTAACCAATCGCGCACAAGGGCATTACGTTTGGAATTTGAAGGAGAGTCAGTGATTGGTCGGCAAAAACGCAAGGATGTGTGAAACGAATTAATCAGGATTCCTCAACAATTTTATTTACAAAGGGAAATATTTAAATTATTTATTTGTCAGAGAATAAGGCTGGATAACTATTACTTTAATGGGATTTTATGAAATGCAACTTAATTTTAAATTAATTTAAACTATTTATTATTAAACGTTTAGGAAATTGCGTTATTTATTGTGACTTTGGAATTTGCTTTAATTATTTTAATTTATTCCATTTATTTTCTTATTTTGGGGTATTTATTTTCTTTATACATATATTATTGTATTTACTATTACTTATTTATATTATATATTTTATCCCTATATTTATTTATATTATTTTGTACTTATTTATTTATTAATATCTTATTATTATCAAATTTATATATGTATTATTCTATTTATAATAATTATTTAAAATGTATCTATATTATTTAACTATCTATTTATAAATAAAATACATATCATAAAATATTATATTCGTATGTATGTTTATGTATGTAAAATTGTGTGTGTAGTGTATTTGTTTGTTGTATGTATGTATGAGTTGATAAATATGTTATTGATATCATGTACATATGTAAATAAAATATGGCATTTATTTAGTATATTTTATACGATTATTTAAATATAATATTATTATTATTATTGATAAATTAATAATATTATTTGTTAACATTTATTTAATATAATATGTACTTTATCTATAGGCAATGGATCTCATATGATTTCTCCTTTAAAATTATTAATTTGAAAATTGTGCAATATTAATGTAAATACATATTTGTTATTTAATATTTATTTCTCAATTTATGTTCGTTATTTAAATTCAATTACACTTATTTATTAAATAAATAATAATCGAACGATATCAATAAATGCTATTGATTTTTTTATTGTGCTTTTTATTTACCTAAATATTTTATATTATATACATACATGCATATTATCACGGGTGCCTTACAGCTCCGAGACCGCCTAGACGGCCTCAGGGTACCCAGCGGAGGGATTTTTAATCCCACCTCGTCGTAGCCGATGGTATGAGTCTACACCGAACAAGTGGCTAGCTCGTCGCGATGTTTTGAATAGAATCAATAACCCATCTATAAACAGTTTCACAAGTTGGTACAGTGAAACCGGGACCGACTACTGGGTTTTTTCTACAGTGGATTTTTTAAATGTAAGTATCAGTTATAGAACCGATTTTTTTATTAAAAAGGAATTTTTTTTTCTTCAAAACAAATGACCAAAAAAAATAATTATAATATAAACGCCTATATTCTTAAAATGACTCCATAAATATATATGTATATATAGACATATTATATTATATATATATGGGGACATATTAGTATTGACTTCGCAACTAAAATACCTTTAGGCTAGTGGCAGAGTTTCAAACGTGAGTATAGTATAAAATTGATTTGTGGTACCTCTTTCTTTACTTATTACCTATACATGGTGTTTTTTAGATATTTGTTTAGAAGAAAATTATTATTTTTTTAATAAAAAAATGGGTTTTTTAAGTGATACTTACATAAAAAATCCACTGTAGAAAAAACACCCAGTCATTTTATCATATTGTTTTTGTATAGGCGACACTAAAAGGAAAAATACGTGATTCATTATTTTCATCATAAAACATAAATTAAAAAAAAAACACTGTGACAAAAGCGATTTATTATGATAAATCTACAGAAAATCATCAAATATCTGTTTTATTGTAATTGATTTAATAAACACTATTGTAGACATTAAATTCTTACCTGACTCTAACAACATCCGCGCCCTCTGGTGCCTGGATATTAACCGGTTGGAACACTTTCTAATGCCTCGAGGTCAAGGACTTACCTCTTCCTGTAGAAATTTAAACAAATGGAAATATTTATTGTATTACTTATACGATTTTTTTTTTTTTTTGTAAAAACATTAAAAAAACTATATATTATTTCACCATAACTCCTATAGGCTTTATTAGCGGTGATAAAGAAAAATAGGGAAAAAATCGAATTGATGAAGATCATCTAATAACATAGGTCCTCTAGAAAATCATCTAATATCTAGAAAAAAAAAGTCAAAGGTAATAACCATAATAATATGTAGGACAATTTACACATATTGCTTTGGTGACAAACTAAGTTCTAGGCTTGTACTATGTGTACCAGAGGCAACGATATAATAGATATTATATTTTATAAATATAATATCTATTATATCGTATGGTCTGGGCCATAACAAACTGTACAGAAAAAACGTACTAAAGAGTTTGTCAATAGCACGTTTGGACCCACCAATAGGGTCGCTTGTTTTACTAAAGAGAGATACAAATATAGCTTTCCTATTGGTGCAATGGCAAATGTTAAACGCTAGCGACTAAGGCTAGAAACTTTAAAATAACTCATGGTAGAGACTTTTTTTCACTGGAGCACGGAATGTGACCTGATGGTAAGCAGACCTACAAAATTCATGAATGGGTCGTTAGATACCTTAGAATAGCATTTATCACTCACACTATGCCAGCTGAATGATGAGGTTACAAAATTGGCAGCGACAGACAAAATTACTTTACCAGTAACTTTGATAGCCTCGCTGCTTTGTCGTCAAATTAACTGCATTTTCGTAACCGTATTCTGAAAGGAGACTAGCACCTCGACAAGAAATCGATATTAAAGTCTAGGTACTGAAAACCGATGAATCCACAGAACTAAAACCAAATCACGAAAAAATCCTGGTAGGCGGGACTTGAACCCACTTCCCTTGAATACTGCTACTCCTCATGATTTTTTTTCATTGCTTGTAATACAAGCAATGAAAAAAATGAGTGAAGTTAGAAGCCAAAAAAGTTCAAAACAAAAAAGGTACTTCTCTGCCATTCAGTATCGTAAACTAGGACTTCTAACTTCACTTTAATACGGAGTAATTAGAAGACTGTATATAGAAGGCGTTTGTCTGTATTTATATATATATGTAAAAAGCTAAGATTTTTTTGTGAGGGGTGACTTGTTGGCTTATTGGGTGAGTACTTTGCCGCAAATTCTAAATTATAAAACAATATTAATCATAAACATTACCGATTTTTTTATAGCTAGTTGTAACTTATAAAAAAAACACGGAAGATATTCTTGAGTATATTGAATATACCATACATCTGTCCGGTAGTGTGTAACCTACTCTTTTTCGTCCCAATAAATGCGCAAGAGTGATCCATCACCAAAACTGGTACCCAGTACAAAAAAAACTGGCACCCGGCACAATTACGTAACTGCACAAGTGCCACACCCGACATATAAGTAGGTGGCCTCTTGGTGATTACCTACATTAAAAAAAAAAGAAAGCTATACATACACCAAGTTCCCTTTCTTTTGAGAGAAATTTTTGGCCTTTTTTGGGTTCCGTTACCATGTAATTAGATGATAATTAAAAATTGTTTTTGTTCGAGTATGTACTAGACGAAAAAAAATGGCTTTATTAGTGTTTTTTTTTTACAATAAATGTAAACTAAACCGTGAAATAGAATTAAAGATAATGTAAAAAAAGACTGCAGTTTGGTTTGGTGGACATATAAATATTATTATCTATACTAATCTTCTATACTAATATAATAAAGAGGAAAGATTTGTATTTTTGTATGTTTGTAATGAATAAACTCAAAAACTACTGGACCGATTGCAATAATTTTTTCACCATTAGAAAGCTGCATTATTCAGAAGTAACATAGGCTATATAATAATAATAATAATAATATGTAGGACAAATTACACATATTGCTCTGGTCACAAACTAAGCTCTAGGCTTGTACTATGTGTACCAGAAGCAACGATATAATACATATTATATTTTATAAACACCCAGACCATGACAAACTGTACAGAAAAAACGTACTAATATTTTTTGCCATGGGTGGGAATCGAACCCACGACCTCCGGATACAACGCCAAAGGCGCAACCACTAGTCTACGGAGGCTGTCAAATCACACGATAATCACAATAATATCACGCTAGGTCCTATAGTTGTGGAGCAGTAACCAAAAATGTTTTAAAAACGGGGGAAAAGTATCGTTTCTGAGGCCTTCCGTGGCGTGCGCTGAGCATATAGTTAAAGTTATACAAACCTGTGCGAAGCCCGGACGGGCCGCTAGTTACTGATATATTAGGTAGTCAGTTTTATTTGTTAGGTATTTTATTTTTTAGTTTATTATTAAATTAATTACTCTAATTTCTTAATTTAACTAATACTAGACATTTCTTGACAGCCTCCGTAGACTAGTGGTTGCGCCTTTGGCGTTGTATCCGGAGGTTGTGGATTCGATTCCCACCCATGGCAAAAAAATATTAGTACGTTTTTCTGTACAGTTGTGTAAAATTGTCCTACAAATTTTTATTATTATGTCCTTGTATTGGTAATAGTTGAAAAATAGTTTCAAGTCGTAAAAAACGTACCATCACGGGTGATTACGGCGCCCGGGGTGACCTCAGGGGGTACCCATCAGTGGAGTTTTATTAGAACCTCATCCTAATCGAAGTTAAAGGATAATAGATTTGTAATGTAGGTTGGTATACTGTATACTGTAGCTGGGGCCGACAGCTTTACGTGCTCTCTGAGGCACTAAAGTGTTGTCAAACAAATATATTATGTTCAAATTTATTTTAACTTAAAATATTTGTTTTAATTAAAAACTCTTTAATTTTGAATCTGGGACCTAAATACTGTAGATATATGTGTTATTTAATCCTATCAATGGGGCCTTTTATTTACGCGATTAAGATACGATAAAAAACAATTAAAGATAAAAAAAAACACTTTTGTATACTAATGGCCTTATTCATAAAAACTTATTGAGTCCTTCAAGAACACTTTAGTTATAGAAGGTTTTGTCTCTTTTATTTATCAACAAAAATTAATATGCGGAAAAGAGACAAAACATTCCATAACTAAAGTGTTCTTCAAGGCCTTAATAAGTTTTTATGAATAAGGCCATTAGTCTTTAATTTCATTTCACGGTTTAGTTGCTTCCATTGAAATATATCTTTTTTTTATACGAGCACGGCGTATGATTTGTATCTACCTGATGCTGGTAAGCAGACCTACAAAATCTATTAGTAGGGCCAATCAATACATTGTCGTTAATTGATCGCTCCTACTAAATGATGCGGTTACGAAATAGGCGGCGACAAATATTTTACAACAATCACAATATCAGTATAAGGTATCGAAGAATAAAGACTAGAGTTTTTTACTTGCTGGTTTCTACTAGAGTTTTTTACTTGCTGGTTTCTTTTTCTCCGGGGTGTCTCTGAGGGGATCGACTTTACAGTTAGTGTTTATGCCCTTAAAAATACCGATCCTTATACCTTTACTTATATGTGATTGGTTACTTAGCTTTTATTTACAATAAATATTTAAGGCATGGATATGATCGGTGAAGTTGGTCGCCTTGGTGGCTCTCTTGTATAGCAGATAATGATTGACAGGTCAATGGAATCAGCTAACCACCTAGTCTTACACTAGTTGGTTATATAGTGTGTGTTCGGTAGTAATTTTCATATTAAGATTTCCATTCCATCGTGTCTAAGTTCAATTAATATTTGTCGTTATTTTGTTAATGAATAGCTGCCTAACCAAACGCACTCTAAGACCTCATTGTTAAACTTTTTTTAATTTTTTTTTGACTATTCATAAATATCTGTAAAGATTTACATGAAATAAATGATTTTGACTTTGACTTTTGACTTTGAATACACTTGAAAATATATAAAGTCAACCGTAAAATTCATCTTCAGGTATCCTGAAGTGACAGTATCTAAAAAGTACATCTACTGGTATCCATAAAAACTTATTGAATTCTTGAAGAACACTTTAGCTATAGAAAGAGATAAACACTTTAGATATTTTTCTCTTTTTTTAGCAACAAAAATTAATTTGCATAAAAGAGACAAAAACTAACTATTTTTTTTTAAATAATCTATGATATCAGAAAATAGCGGATACTAAATAATAGTTTATATCATAAAAAACTTATTGAGTCCTTGAAGAATATTTCCGTTAGGTTCTATTAGAAATCGGAAACTACAAAAAGTAAAAAAGAAACTGTAAAACGTTGAAGTATAAATACCTTTAAGTTACAATATATTAATTTATTCAAACTCCAAGAGACGCATTTCGAGATTTTTAAAGATTCTTAACCTTTTAATGCAAATTTCTATTAAATAATAGCTACCTGTTGGGAATTTTATGTAATTTTAGTAGATTTTTATGATAATATCTAATATAATTTTATATAATAGAAAAGGGAACTACTTTCCAAATTATTGGTGATTAATAATATTATTAATATTAATAATTATTTTGCCTAATCAGCGAAAGAGAAAGCAGTTTAATAAAACTGCGTTAGAAATTGCTTATTTTTAATATTTATTGGAGCACGCATGTGATTTTGGTCTACATGGTCGTAAAACATGGTGGCCGAGTTGTTTAGACCTTGGACTTAAAAACACTTAGGTCCCTGGTTCGAATCCCGGGGTGTACCAATGAGTTTTTAATTTAAAAAATTATGTACATTTGTTTAACAACACCACTATAGTGCCTCGGAGAGCACGTTAAGCTGTCGGTCCCGGTTTCACTATACCAACTTGTGAAACTGTTTATTGATGGGTTATTGAGTCTATTCAAAAACATCGCGACGAGCTAGCCACTTGTTCGGTGTAGACTCACACCATCGGCTACGACGAGTTAGGATTAAAACCCCACCGCTGGGTACCCTTGGGCCGTCTAGGCGGTCTCGGGCGCCGTAAGGCACCCGTAATGATATGTATGATCGTAAAACCTTATATCTACGTCATGACTACCTATTTTATTGCCACCTCGTCCTAGCCGAGTCTACACCGAACAAGTAGTCAGCTGGTGTTAACTTCCGTACCCCTAGAAAACATATTTATTACCTTCTTTAACTGGGGTGCGATTTTAGATTCTCGTTACATCGATTACGTTAAATTATCACCAGTATTTATTTATATATTTTTTTAGGACAATATTTTATTTCCGATATTTTTTTTATGAAGTGAAGCACCGCATGTGACATTGTATCGACCTAGTGGTTAACTGCCCATTTCGTAACTGTACCCTGCACGGTGACTACCAACTCGACACTAAATCGATGCAATAGTCTCCTGAAAACCGATAAACCTGACGGTTTTTGCATCTGTATGGGTGATGGTAACGAAACCAGTCGGTCGGTCTAGTGAAGTATAGAGACCTTCCTCCCATCTTCCAACTATCTGTATCTACTGCACCCCTAAAAGAAACCACCTGGACAAGAATTCGATGCAAGAGTCTCCTAAAAACTGGTAAACCCACAGTCTAAAACTGATATATGTCAATACTTACTTTATCGTTGGAGTTATTAAGTCGCTAGTCGGTAACAAAATAATTATACTAATATGTAATACAATTTACAAATATTGCCCTGGTCACAAATTAAGCTCTAGGCTTATATTATATTATATACCAGGAACAACGATATAGATAATACATATTATATTTTACAAACACCCAAACAAACTGTACAGAAAAACTTATGATACTTTGCCATGACTGGGAATCGAACCCACGACTTCCGGATACAACGCCAAAGGCGCAAACTTACCACACTTTCCACACAACCAACTAGTCTACGGAGGCGGTATTTATGGACTATATAGGCCTGCTGACCATAAGGTAGATATAAAGTCAGTAACTGTGCTTTAATTTAAAAAAAAACATCTCCAATGTTTTAATTTATAACTTCGTCTGCGTAACTTTAAGTTGCGTGCTGCGTAGGATTTTTTTCTCCCATTTTTGCAACATTTTGCATTGTTACTCTGCTCCTATTGGTCGTAGCTTTATGTTATGTAGCCCATAGCCTTCCTTGATAAATGGGCTATCCAACACTCAATTTTTCAATTCGAACCAGTAGTTCCTGAGATTAGCGCGTTCAAACAAACAAACTCTTCAGCTTTTTAATGTTACACACATACACATATCTTCACGGGTGCCTTACGGCGCCCGAGACCGCCTAGACAGCCCCAGGGTACCCAGCGGAGGGGTACCCTTTTAATCCCACCTCGTCGTAGCCGATGGTATGAGTCTACACTGAACAAGTAGCTAGCTCGTCGCGATGTTTTGAATACTACTCAATGACCCATCTATAAACAGTTTCACAAGTTGGTATAGCGAAATCGGGACCGACAGCTTAACGTGCTCTCCGAGGCACTATAGTGGTGTTGTCAAACAAATGTACATATTTTTTTTAATTAAAAACTCATTGGTACACACCGGGATTCGAACCAGGGACCTAATTGTTTTAAAGTCCAAGGTCTAACCAACTCTGCCACCATGTATATAATATTAGTATAGAACTATAAATTAACTTTCCTTTTTTATGAATAAAATTATAATTATGGAACAAATTTAAACAATTGTTACTACAAAGTACAAACCTCATTAAACCCAAAATATAGTAGCAAGTATTATAGCGTGAGATAATTTAGTTTTAGTAGTCTATTTTTATCACAAACTTTTGTTTACATCTCTTTTTGTCTTCCTAACTACGTTATTTCTTGGAAATTTTTTGTCGAAAGCAGGGTAGATAGAAAAGCAACGGATGGGAAAGTGTTAGTGGAACCAGATCTTCTGGTCTGTCACATAAATTTAATAGAAATGAGAATATTGGAACAAGTTATAAATTCATTATTTGAAATTTATTATTTGGCTTCATTTGTCAAAATAAAGGCCATTAGCATTTCTTTATCCATTGATTTACCATAGTTACCCATGATTTTAGAGCGAGTTGATCCACGCTCTTTTATAATTAAAGTTTATTAAAAATGCATATAATTGGTTGAATATCACATAACGGCAAATTTCCACCAATTATGTGCTTTGAAAACTGATTTTTATCATTTTTTTTTATTGGAGCACGGCATGTAACTTTCTATCTGTGTGAAGGCAAGCAGACCTTCAAAGTCTTTAAAGTTCTAGAAACTGGTAGTACAGTAATAGATGCTTTAAGCTAGTTTTTAGTTAAGTTAATTAGTCTATCGTAACTGCATTATGTAGCCGGCATAGTGGGAGCTATTCCCTCTTATCATAGATACTTACACTTGAATGTTGTAGTTGTAGGTGAATCGGTTTCAAATGAATTGTTTTTTAAATTATTTATTTATTTTTTATCAGTTATAATATAAATCGAGATAACGTTCAAGGTAATCTTAAAAATTATCATTATACATGGGGACTTTGAAAGGCTGTACTTTGGCTAATATAAGGTTCTATTGATCAAATCAAGCAATTTCCCATGGAACCAAAAAAATGCTTTCTCCATACAAACTAGTAATGTTAAACTAGTAAAAATGACCAATTTGTATGATTTTTTTATTTTTTTATTTGCGACACATGGATCTGTGGGAAAATTTATTCTATTTGATCAGTAGAGCCTTATATTAGCCAAAGTACAAAAGTAGTCAAGTATTAGATCATAGTACAACTTTTCAAATTTACCCGGTATATCTAAAGAAAACATTATTAAAATAATAGGGCGAAATGCAAAATTAAAAGAACAGCTCTTACCGTATAAAATATAAACATACAAAATGGATCATCAAGAACCGCTGGGTTTGCAGCTGAGGCAGGCACGAAAAAAACATATAAAATATTCACAACTAATCAATTCATTTAATTTTGTTCCTTTTATAGTTGAGTCGATTTGCAAACCCAGCGGTTCTTGATGATCCATTTTGTATGTTTATATTTTATACGGTAAGAGATGTTCTTTTAATTTTACATTTCATTTGGTTATTTCTTTGGGTAAAAGACTTAGAGAAGTGACCGGGGATCGAAAATCAGGATTTCTTTTAGGACAAAATGCGTCAAAAGCTATCTTTCTTTTTCTTTTTCAAGAAATCATTGATTGCTTTTGGTCTCTCCTTTAATTATTATTTTATAAGATCTAGTGTACCATATTTTGTTTGATTAAATATTATATTTATAATAAAAAAAAACATACAAAATATTCTAGTTCCAAGTAGAAATAATGTATCAGAAAATAAATTACGTCAAGTGTAAGGTGTATCAAGATCAAGGAAGCTGCATAATACCGTTTGAGTTTGATCTCACCGAAGGCTGCTAACGCAAGTGGACCACTCATTGACCAGCGTCCGCTAGTGATGCCCAAAGGTCACTTGAGATTTATCGATATAAATATTTTTTGTCTATTTTGTTTAGTTAAATGTTACTTTATTCAAGGGGTGTACAGTTCAAATCAAATCATTTATTTCATGTAAATCTTTACAGATATTTATGAATAGTCAAAAAAAAAAAAGTTTAACAATGAGGTCTTAGAGTGCGTTTGGTTAGGCAGCTATTAATTATTAAAAGAACGACAAATATTTAATATACCTCGATATCAGATTTAGAACTTAAATTTAGAAATATTGATATGAAATATACTACCGAACCGAACACACACTACATAACCAACTAGTGTAAAATTAAGTGTAAGTTTGTATAAAAAGGGCATAAAGATGATTTTAAAGCTATCATGCGGAAAAGTGGAATCATTGATAAGTAGCACGAGGTTCTAACAGCATCTTGAATATGATCGGAGGAAAGTGGGAGTGTCTTATAATGCAACAATGGACAGTTGTATTTATTGATTGGGAAAATTACCAATATTTACTTAGGTATATTTTATTTTTTATTACTTAACACAAAAAAAAATTATACACATTAAAAATACCTATCAAACAAATAAAACTAAAGACTACAAATAAAAATATAATAATCTAAATTATTTATTATATATTAATTACAGTATTCCCGTCAGGAATAGTGCCAAGAAGGCTGGCGACGATACCACGTTAAATAGCGAGGCTTATTCGTTGGCAAAAATAGTTGCCAGCATTCATGTAAAATATTATTTCAAATATTTTGTAGCTGCAGTGATAACGGCATAATACAATAATGAATTTGTACATAGCATTAGGTATTTATTGTATATAATATTTTGTTTGAAATAAGTTTTTATGTACCAAAAATCTAATTGCCCATTTATCTTAATTTTTCAATTGGGATTAGTCAACTAAAGTATTTCTTACTATTTAATTAAGCCCGATGGATGACCTAAAAGGATATCCTATGCTATCGATATTACCTAAACTTGTGCACAACACTGTTTTTTATTACTATGATGAGGTACAATTAAGCTTTCGGGTAAAAACTTTCGATATATCGATAGGTTTTGGTAGCACTATCGCTGTTCCGGCTGGCGGCGCACACATACTTACTTTCACGCACACTACCAAACGTAATTGTATACGTACGGGCTGTTACGCCGAAAATGTGCGTGAGACCTGCTTTACGCATCTATTTACCAGCAACTGTATTAACATAAAATTGTTTTCGTTCGTACAAGTTTAATCGTTGCTCGCTTTTGGAGCCCGCATTTCGGACCGGTGCTCGAAGTGGGGATGATAGGCTTAAAACAGAGCGTCTTATACACGGGCGCCACACTTCAGTCCAAGCTTTCATTTAAGGAAAAGGACTGTCCGAAGAGATGAAGTCTTACGTTCTTGCCCTACTTTTGGTGGCTACAGCCAGAGCAATCCCTGTACAGGAGCAGGAAAATGGGATTGTGGGCTCTGTCTTGGGGGCAGTCAAGGAGTGCGTCGAAGGAGATATTTCCTTATGCTTGAAGGTCCGTGTTTTTATCAAAATAAAGTGAAGTGCAGTGTCTTAAAATGAGTGGCAAAATTTAAAGGTTTATTTTTCTGAATTACAGGAGAAGGCACTAAAGTATGTGGATACATTTACTTCGGCTAGGGAGATGAGTTTGGCTGATGGAGTAACCTTGGTTGGGACAGGGTCTCCCCGATCAGCGAGAGCATTGGAACCTTTATCTGAAGAGCCTAAGGCAAGGGAATCTCAGGTGGAATCAAGACTGTTGGACTCTGCTGCTGACTTCTTAGAAAATCATGTCCTGCAATTCCGTATGCCTAAGTCTACTGTTGAGGGTATGAAGAGATCTCTTGAAGAAGGTGAGTTTTTTGTTACTTAAAACAGTATTTATTATTATTAAAATGGTTTGATGGTTATATATTTTTCTCGAATAACTTTTTAGTTCAAGTAATTCTTTATTTGCTCAACTTTGGTGTCCTTTTGAGATACAAAGTTATACCTATTCCTTATTATTAAAAAGCCATAGATAATATTATAATAAAAAATAAAAAAAAAAAATCATTTCATAGAGTTTTAAGGATATTTTACTAATTACAAAGATTTTTTTAATGTTCATGTTTATTTCATATTACAATCGAAACTTGTTTCATCTGAATTTCTCTGAATTTTTAATTTCTTTAGCTATTAAATTTAAGTTTAATTTTTCTTCCGAGCTTCGTAATTTTAACAATTTATAAATAGACAAACAGCTTTTGTAATAAAATATGTTTATACGAGTTTTAAATCAGACAACAGTTACTGTTTCTATGTTGTTTTTATTTAGTTAATTTATTAAAGTGTTCCTTATTTTAATATTTAATATTAAAGTATAAACAGCTTTTCCACTTTTACATTTACTGTAGTTAGCTACTGTAGAAGCTTTAGAATGTATAAATTTTATTATGACTTTTGTGAAATGCCAATTTGCATATAATAAAAACGAATTGTGGTAGACACAAACAAAGTGATATTAAAAATATCTACAAATTGTATTGAGTAAACTATCTATTGTTTCAATGTAATTAAAAAGGTATAAGATCTTCCCAAATGAAATATTATCTGATTAAGATCTGTAGGTAAAGTGAAAGGGAGTACAAATAATTGCTAAGAAGTAACTAAGCTTTCATTTAAAACCGAAATAACGAGGCGGTTCTTCGACACAGATACATTACAAGTAAATAATTAACATCTCTATAATTTATTATCTAGTCTATTTATATCTTCATAAGCTTTTGACCGCAAATAACATCTTTATCAGTTTTATCAATGTCAAATTCAATTCTAGGTGTCAAATTTTTTAGCCATACTGATTTAGAATTACTAGGCACACCAATTACTTTAGATTATATTCCTAATACTCTATTTAAAAGAAACTTCACACTAGTCTATTTATATCTTCAAATGCTATTGCCCACGGGTTCTTACCCATTAATTCACCTAAATTAAATTTTAGAATTATATGTATATTAAAGCTAACAGCGTTATTATACGATATATTATGTCCTATATTGATGTTTTATAATCAGTTTAGCTTTTTGCCGAACTTCATCAAAATTGGATTAGTAATTTAGCCGTAATTTGAAGATAAATAAACAGACAAACTCACTTTCACATTTATACTATTTATTGGTATGAATGGTTGCTTCTATTTATATCTTTATGATCTCAAAGATCTAGTTTCATTTAGTTTTGTTATACACATAAGTTCATTAACTTATTATAGAATTACTTAAGTATTTGATTTCATTTAATTCTATATTATGTTTCATTTGTGTCATTAAATCTTTTACTTAATTCATTGTAATGATATTTTTGAATGTTTATCTATAACGAAAGTATTATTGATTATTTGGCAGTAAGGAATAAAGAAAATAATTTATAAATATTAAAATATTCATATTCCAATTAATATGTAAACATAGTCATATGTTATTCAACAACAATTAAATGAAAGCGAAAGCTAGACCCTAGAGTGACGTAAACATATTTTCTCTTAGACGCTAAGATGAAGTTTCTATTAGAAATGCTTAAAATATTCATCAAATACTTATTAGCAATAATTAAGATGTACTAATTGAAAACCAAATTCAACACATCTTATAAATGTAAACAAAAATCACATAAACATCCTATTGCATAAAACCAAAAAGAATTTATTGTTATTGCTGTTATGAAACATGTAAAATAAAATAAAAGACAATTTAGAGCAGAGCATTAGACTAGAGCGGTAACCGCAACTAAATAAAAAGAAATTATGATTTAACAGCTCGGTTTACTTTCGTTCAATGTCGATATGAAAGCAAATAGAGCAAAACTGAAGGCCACGTTTTGTGGTTATTTTAATTTTATTTGTACCATATCGAAGGTAAACAAATTCTTTTAATGTTCTTCACTTTCTTTATTATTGTTTTAATAATACACTTTTTTTATCATATTAATGTATTAATGATGGTTTCCATTTAAGTGTTATTAAATTAAATATTTTTCTCTCCACATTTATCTGCGACACTATTAATGGATTTAACTATTTCATATGTAGATTCTGTTCTATCAACCTATTAAGCATTGACCAGAATCGGTATGTGTACCACATTTCAT
Source organism: Monopis laevigella (assembly GCA_947458855.1). Classification (NCBI taxonomy): domain Eukaryota; kingdom Metazoa; phylum Arthropoda; class Insecta; order Lepidoptera; family Tineidae; genus Monopis; species Monopis laevigella. The sequence continues at coordinate 10,411,216 of OX381599.1, forward strand.
ATTCATGACTTGACAAGTGAATTTCCTACGTGCTCACGCACAACCTTTAAATATCGTCGTTCAAACACTGGGTCACCGAGAAAGTTCATTGCCGCATTCCAGGTACGGTGATTAGAGACTGGTTCGAGTGAAGCCTGTATCGGTAGATGTACCTCGTCTCCTTGTCCAGTATTGCTTACTTGTTTACTTGAACTTTCATTCGGAACCTGTTCCGTTGTTGGAACGTCTCTCCTTGCGACTTGCAAGTCATCTAGAAAACAGTTTCGTTCTATAAAAGGCTCGGACGGCTTCTAGTAATTTCTGACTTCTCTTTGAGAGATCTTCTCTTGAAAGTAGAAACTTGTTGTTTGTCCAGCCTTAATTACTTTTTGTAGTAGGGTATTAAGCAGATATTCACACGGCCCTTCCGTTTTTCTAATTAGATTCTTCCGTCAATTATAAGTGTATTAATTATTAGGTTTATTGTCAATTTCACTTCTGCTCTAGAGAATCTTAAATGGTGCAAATTTATATTATTTTTAGAATAATCGTATTTGAAGTGTAAGGTCTAATATATTAGAGACATGTAGACATATACTAAATAAATATAGATAAATAATTAAAAACCCTTTGAGGGTTGGTAGTCTTTCCAATTATAAATTATTTATTGTTAATATTCATTACAAATTTTCATTACAGCTCGTGGAAAGAAGAAGAAGATCAAGCAGCTGTTGCCCCTTCTGGCTTTGGCTAAATTGAAAGTGACAGCCCTCATTCCTCTGTTCCTTGGTATCATTGCCTTCGCTGCTGCCAAAGCCCTATTTTTAGCCAAGATCTCACTTCTGGTTGCCGGTATCATTGCCCTCAAGAAACTGCTGTCCAGCAAACATAGTCACGAGAGCTATGAGGTCGTTGCTCATCCACACCATGAGGAACACGGAAGTCACGGCTGGGGAAGATCAGTTGATGACGCACAAAATCTTGCCTACTCTGCATATGCCAAAACAGACTAATTCTAGAAAAAAATGGGATAGTTTAAGCTTTAAATTTATTCCACTAGCTTAGTCTTTTTGACAAATTTGTACAAATATTTATATTGCTTTAGATTCAAGTAGAACTAAAGGGAATATTTTTGGTAGATTCTGTGAATACGAGTTTGATTAATTTATTTTAGTTTAAGTTTTATTTATTGACGACTTATTTATTTGAACGACTGACTTTGAGATTTGTTGCCGAATGAGATTATGTTGTGTTCTTTTTATATCTGTATTATATTATTATTATTAATATTTTTATACTTTATATGTAAATATATTTTTAGTACCTGTTAATATTACTTCTGTTTATTTTAAAAACTTTCATATTTTTTTAATTAATTCTTTCTTTTATTTAATTTAATATTTACAAGCTTTAACTATGTATATTATTATGTTTAATTTACTTACTATTTTCATATTTTCTTTGCTCTATACCAAAATCTATTTAAATATTACATTAATTGCATGCCATTATGTTTCATTATTCATATACAATTCTTAATTTTAATGATTCTTTACTTATACTATTTTTTAACTCTCTTTTAAGTGTACTTCTACATTTTTTAAGTGTATGTACTTATATTTATACTTAAATTCTAATTCTTCTTTTTTTTAATTCATGTTTCTTAATATATATATGTGTATATTATTATATTATCTAGTCCTATTTTCTAAGTCATATAATGATTATTAGTTAAATATATAATGACTTTATATTATTATTAAATATTTAACAATTTCTAATTTATTTTATTGTCTTTATACTTTATTTATATTATTATTATGTATAATATATATTGTAACTATAATAATATTATTTTTATTATGTATGTGTATTTACTTTATCGTAATAAGTTATTATTGTGATATTAATATTTAAATATTGTATGTATGTAATATGTTTTATTTATATTTTATATTTATAATATATCTTAATAGTCGTATTTATATATATTTTTAAAGATATTTGTTTAATATTTTTTTTATAATTATTGTGTTCATTACAGTATATTATTATTATTATAAGGTATATTATATTATTTTATATATTGTTATTTATGACAAAGATATGACGTACAAATAAAAAGAACATTTTGTTAATTATTGTTTGTCATTTAAAAATCCTGAAATTATTTTTTAATCCTTTAATAATTATACTACACAAACAAACATAATTTTTTTAACATAAAAAAATATATAATAAATACGTATTTAACTATTTATTTTAAAATTCCCGTAAATGCTATTTACGGATTTGTCAGTTATTTATATGATGATCACATATATAACGAAAAAACACTGTCAATAAACTAGTTGTTGCGCCTTTAGCGTTATATCCGGAGGTCGTGGATTCAATTCCCACCTATGACAAAAATAAATAGTACTTTTTTCTGTACAGTTTGCCATGGTCTAGGTGTTTATAAAATATTATATGTATTTATATTGTTATTTCTGTTACACATAGTACAAGTCTAGAGCTTAGTTTGTGACCAGGGCAGTATTATATGAGTAGTATATAAAAAAAAAATATATAGTAGGTATATACACGAACTGATTAGTGATGATTATATTCCCGGTAAATTTAAGGGAACTTTTGGCAAACATAAAGATCAATATACATATATATTATGTCACACATAAGTAGGCATATTACGCCGTACAACGTTAAGCTAAACTTTAACCAAGATAACTCTGTTATCTATAAATTTTCAATGTCAACAGGTTTGCATTACGTCAGAATTGGATCATATTAATTAAAGTTTAGCTTAGCGTTGTGCGCGTAATCACCTCGCAGTACTACACCATTATCCACCACCAATCGTCAGATAAAGTTATATTCCACAGATAACTTGTATGGAGAATAAATAAATTTGACAGTTCTTCATACAAGTTAACTGTAGAATAGCTTTATCTAACGATTGAAAAATCAGCCCTTAATCGCTAAAAAAATATCGACTATAATATTTGCGTAATAAATTAAAAACCATTAACTTTATGCAGTGGAAGTCGGTGCAATAGGAATTCCAGCAAGGTCTTTGCATCGTCTATTGAGGGATCTTGGCCTTCCGAGACCGGCCGACACTACTGTGTTTACTACAGGGAGAGTTGGCTTCGCGGTCTCAAGTCCGGGAACGCTGCAGTTCATTCCCCTTCCAACCACGAGATGGACCCGCCACCCGCACTGAAAATCCATGGATAGCTAAGACGTTTCTCTCTCTTGCGATAGAAGCGCCATCTGTTTGCAATTAGTTTCTATATCTGGGCTGAAGAAATAACCAAACTGACATATTTATAATGTCTTTTATTATGTATAAAGATTTAAATAAATTTTTAGGTGGGAGGAATATTTGCCTCTACCTTAGGCCAACCGTTCGGTTTTATTAACGGATGCAGAAAGAGACATATTCATGTTTCCGTTTTAGTCTGTGGACTTACCGGTTTTCAGGATAATACTAAACTGATTCATTGTCGATGTGGTAGTCTCCTTTGAGGCTAGTGTCGTAATTTAGCCAGGATAGTGGGTTCGATTAATGGTGTTAAACAACAATGTATTAATCGACCCTTTATGGATTTTTAAGTCTGCTTACTACCAGGTAGATACAATGTTACATGCGGTGCTACACTTCTACAAAAAATCGTGAATAAATTCTGGTGCAAAAAAAAAATACTGGTGATAATAAAATCATCGGTGAGAGTCAAAAGTCATCCCAGCTAAAAAAGGTAAAAGGTTTTCTAGGGGTATGGACTGCGACCAGCTGGCCTTTTGTTCGGTGTAGACTCAAAATACCATCGGCTACGACGAAGTCTAAATAAAATAGATATCCATGGCTAAGGATAAGGTTAATCGCCTCGGTGGCACTTTTACAGGGCAAATTCGAAACCTACTCGTATATATAGGCTACTTGGGGCAACACTAAAAATGATATTTTATGCTCAACAGACTATTTCTTCACCAGTCATTAACTAATTATTATTCGTATGGGTAGCTCTGACCAATAAATATAGTTTACGCCACAAGTAGAGAACGTATTGAATCAAAATCAATTTGTAAGTTTTATCTGATTCAACTTTCTTTGCTTAAAAGCTTGGTAGTTACACAGTTTTCTAACAGATGGCGCTGCCTTATACTTCATTCCTACAATTTATAAAACTAAACTAGGACCGTAACCACTATCTTGTCCGATTGTCGTGGCGCTTTTGTAGCATACTTCTGTCAAACTACAAGACATTTGTTTTAGTTCCAGTTTTAGCCGCAGGACTTGAGTCTTTGGTGGTACTGACTCTACAAGTAGGTAGAGTCAGTACCACCTAAGAGTACTTGATAGAACTTGAATTCCAGTAAACCTATTTAAATTTATTAAGGGCCGATTTTACCAAAAGAAGGCATAACTTGTACCAAGATTATTAACGTCAAATCACATACAAATAAATATTTTGAGTATTAATATTTTTATCTATGAGAAAATATTTGTATGGAATTTGACATTACTATCCCCAGTATAACTTCTGCCTTCTTTTAGTCGAACTGAATTTAAATTGTTAATAAAATAATCTGTTGTTAAACAACATTGGAAAATAAGCCGTAGTATTAAATTAGTACGCTTGTTAAAAAAAATACTAAATATACAGCAAGCATTCTTTACGTTTTTTATAGTTTTTTTTTACTATTTACAATCTATAAACAAGGATAATTTGCCTAAACTATGTCTAAAAAGGGGCCCAGTTCTGATTATATCCCATTTGTGCAATAATTTTTATTAATGATCCGCTCTTATTGACCGTAGCGTGATGTTATAAAGCCTTACTCGATAAATGGGCTATCCAACACTAAAGTTCTACAATTCGAACCAGTACTTGTGAAACTGTATATACATGTACATGGGTTATTTTGTCTATCCAAACATCGCGACGAGCTAGCCACTTGTTCGGTGTAGACTTATACCATAGGCTACGACGAGGAGGGATTAAAAACACCTCCGCTGAGTACCCTGAGGCCGTCGACAACAATATTTTTTTTTTTTTTTTAAATATATAAAGGCAAAGATTATTTTTTATTCCTTATATCAGGTGTTTAAAAAAAAAAAAGTTTATGACTCCCTTGAAAATTAATGTCGCAACATAAATCGTGGGTGTGGTGAGAATCTTACTTAGTTCCGGTAAGTTTGAAAAGGTCCGGTCTAAGAGTTACCAATATCACTATAGAGACCGCATTTTCAATCTTAATTTTTTTTACTATACTGGCTCCTAAATTTTTGATATTCTATTATACGGACTTGTCGATTTACTTATCGAGTACACTTATTTTCCCTTTGTATGTATTTATTATTTATTTTATTAGTATATACTACACATTTTCAAATTTATACTAAGTATTATTATATATTTTATTTAAAATTTAAGCTTTACTAATAAGGCTTTAATATCTTTTAACAAAATAATCTTTATAACATTGTATTATGAACAAAGTATTGATTTAACCCATTTATGGTTTTAATAGGTCTGCTTACCACCAGGTACATACAAAGCACACATGCCGCGTTTCAGTAAAAATAATAAAAAACCAACAAAAAACATAATTAGTAACTTAGAACAATTAAATCAAAATAATAAAAATCTTTATAACATTGTTATATGAAAAAAATAATACCAAAGTATTTGTAATTTAATTGTAATAACATATTTAATTGATTTATACTTAAATTTCTAAAAATAAATTAATATAATGTTTTATTTATTTATTAATATACGTGGTGGCCGAGTTGGTTAGACCTTAGATTTAAAAACACTTAGGTTCAAACCCCGGTATGTACCAATGAATTAAAATATATATATATATGTACATTTGTTTGACAACACCACTATAGTGCTTCGGAGAGCACGTTAAGCTGTCGGCCCCAGTTTTACTATACCAACTTGTGAAACTGTATATAGGATTATTGAGTCTATCCAAACATAGCGACAAGCTAGCCACTTGTTTGGTGTAGACTCATACCATCGGCTACGACGAGGTGGGATTTAAAAACCCCTCCGCTGGGAACCATGAGGCCGTCTAGGCGGTCTCGCGGATATATAAGTACATATATATATGTTTATCAATTTTACAAAAAGACTTTCATTTCATATAATTAGAGTATAATCGACCCCATAAAGCGGCCCCAGCCTAGTGGTTAAGTCACTGCGCAACTGATAACAAGGTTAAGCAGATGACAACAAGACCGGCCTGGGATGGGTGACCGCTTTATACAACGAGGTTATTTCATCATAAACACCGCAACAAGCTCGCCACTTGTTAGGTGTTGCCTCCGAATACCATCGGTGAAATGAGGATGGGTTAATCCCTCCGCTGGCATCCTGAGGCCGTTTAAAAAAAAACGGTTCTCGGGAGCCAAATTGGCACCCGTGATGGTATTTTTTTTATTTTTATTTTATCGATAAGGATTATACGACATCTTTAATTGAGGATTGGGTATATTAAGGTTTGCGCTTTCTAAAGCATTTATTAGCACTACATTCGGTATTCTTCACACGTTCTTCTTGTTGCGTCATTTTGAAAAGTGTTACAGCACCCAAGTAAGCCTTTTTACTGAGGAATGCGGCAACTGATTATTCATTTTGACCGATTTTGGCCGACAAAGTAGGTAACAGAGCGCTTTCATGAGTTCATTAACATCTCCCATATGGCTATGCGGTTACGGTCTACACTGAACAAGTGGCTCGCGTTTGGATGATTCAATAACCCATTTTCAACGAAGATTCTGATCGTTTATTCGAAATAAATAGTCACATGTCTTTACACATTTTTCGCTAATTTGAGTACCAAAGTTTACATATTATTATTTCATTCGGTGTTCTCATTTTTGGAAATTCGAAAATATTTGGAATTTGATACCGTAATAAAAAATACTTTAACAAAATTGATAAATATTAATTAGGATATTATTTAACAATTTAATTTACCTATTAGATAATATTTACATAAAATAATTACGTAAATAAGAACAAAACTACAAATTTAGAAAATCGACCAAATCACTGTCCATTGATGGCATGGTACCCAATACGCTGGCAGCATTTCCTCTCTGTAATATGCTCAATTGTTAATATGCTCAATTTTTGATCAAAAAAGCTGCCAGCTCTATTGTCCTCAGAGATGTCGATGAGCGTGATGAAAGATTTTTGTGTTTTCAAACAAATGTATAATTGTTATTAATGAATTTAAAATGTTAATTATTCAATGTAAAAAAGCTTGTACTAGACTAGATGATAAAAAAATATTATGTAAAGTAAATTTAAAATTTAAAAAAAGGGAAAAAATGTTTTTGCTGTATACTCTTTATAGATAAAATAATTGACCTAAATATTTAAAATAAAAATAAAAACAAGTTTACTTTATTAAAAACTTCACAACAATTACATTTACATAACTTTTACCTTTATATTATTATTATTATTAAATTAATTAATTATTAATTTAGTTATTTTTTAACCACAGATTAATATATAAAAAAAAAATGTTTACGAAACTAATCATATGATTTTTTTTACCTAACAACACTTTTTTTAATATAGGTACCTACTAATTAAATAGTTAACTTAAGAAAAATAACGTTTTTTGAATCAAAATTAAGAGGCTTAACTGTTTTTTTTTATTTTTTTAAGATTCCTTATGTCTTTAAGCGTCTTAATAAGTCACTATTTGTTATTTTAAAGCCATCTCTGTAACGGAACGTCAAAATTGATAGAGGTTTCAGTATAAAAAAAGGAGGAATGGTTTCAGTTCGCCCTGGTATACCATCGGCGAAATGAGGACGGGTTAATCCCTCCGCTGGGTACCCTGAGGCCGTTTCAACAGTACTCGGGAGTCAAAAAAGGCACCGGTGATAGTATTTATTTTATATTCATTACTTACTGGTTTTCCATAACGTTCTATATCTGGAACGACGGATGCTAACCTTTAAATTTTGTATGTAAAATATTTTCATAAAACTAATATGTAGACATGTGTTTTTAACTAAAGGTTGGGAAAATTAATAGACATGTATTTACAAATTTAAAAGTGGGATGTTATACAAGTATTATCGTTTTTACATATCAAATTCAAGATGTCCTTAAAAAAGGACAAATACCAAGTTTAAAAAAAAGACGTGCCTATACGAATCGGTGAAGGAAGCTAGGGAAGTATGTAGAGACCGTGCTAAGTGGTGTACATTGATCTTCACTTACCCCTTAACAGGGATATGTATGTATGTGTATATATAGGCAGGATGGTATGTGTGTGTATGTATATATACAATTATGGATGTCCTCTTAAATAAACAATTTATTTATTATAGAAATGAAATGACAGCCAAAGCCAGATAAGGTGATGGTATGTATGTAAGTGTGTGTATGTATGTATACAAATATGGATGTTCTCTTAAATTAACAATTTATTACCACGTACGTATATTTAATATAACTATAATTAAATATTTTATACATCTTTATTCGAAGTAACATTTTACAAAATAATAAAAACTGACCCAAATTAAAATAATAATAAAAAACTTCCTACCTACTCAAAAAAATTAAAAATCCTCACAATGAACGCGCGGCATAGTGCCCAGAACGCTAGCGACATTTCCTCTTTGCATTATCAAACTTAATCTTTGAGAGAGGAATGCGCCAGCCCTCTGGTCACCTGTGACGTCGATCAATTTTGAAGAAATCTGTTTTATAAGCTTTCTTGCTTCTGGGTCCCATTGTCTCTACACCAAACGGCACAAATATATAATTATTAACTATTTGCGAGTATTTTTGCCGTTTGAGGTATTCCGCATCAGTTCAATTTATTTATTATACCAATGAAATGACAGCCAAAGCCAGATAATAAAAGCTATTCCCATCATAAAATTTCTTTAACAATTCAAAAAGTTTCCAAAGAAATATTAAACCCATAGAAATTGGACATGCTTTTATAATAATGTACCTAACATTAAATTGCTTAGGCTCATAAATTGCTCGGAAAATTTTAATTCAAATAAAATTTGTTACGCCCATTGTACTGTATAAAGGTCAATTGTCGAAATTTTTTATGATTATGTGAAATAACTTTTTCTTATTATATTTTTCTCTTTATTTTTCTTTTTTTATGCGCAGAGGCATAATTTATAAACGTATTATTGTAAATTACAACTGTAATTACAAATTGTCACACTTATGAAATAGACGCATTGTGCGAGAAGCCGGGAAACAAATCTATTCAGTCCAAGCTTCTCACACGGGTGCGATACGTCACTGCAAATTATATTTAGAAGGGACTTACTTTTGCTGTCGTGGTTTGCTTCAGGACAGATTCCCTGGGTACCCAAGGGATGCAATAATTTCGTTCTCTCCACTGACAAATGCCACTCAAATACGACGTTGGAAATATATAACAAACACAACGCGACAACTAATTGTAGGCGCCTAATACATGGCGAAGAAAACACTACATATTTCAATGGTATATCTAATGGTCAAGAAGGCCGCACAAATCACATTACGGAACAAAAAACTCTTCTTCCACAATTATTAGAATAACAAAATTAAATTAATTCAGCAACCATTTTTACAATTTTGTTCTGACGACTGTCTTAGGTTATGACCACAGATTAGCCATAGTGTATTATCAAAATCGAACACCCATAGTCCAACAAATATTATGATCTTATAAATGTATTCTTCTTAATAAATTTAAGAGTTAGGCTTTAGTCAGTGAAGCAATCGCCACTCTTTTCTATTCTCGGCTAACGTTTTGTACGAAGTGACACTTAATTTCTTTTTTACTTATTTTTTTTTTATATATAGGACAATTTACACAAATTGCTCTGGTCACAAACTAAGCTCTAGGCTTGTACTATGTGTACCAGAAGCAACGATATAATACATTTTATATTTTATAAACACCCAGACCATGACAAACTGTACAGAAAAAACGTACTATTTTTTTTTTTGCCATGGGTGGGAATTGAAACCACGACCTCTGGATACAACGCCAAAGGTTGAAGAAAGAACGATCTATGTATTTTCTTTTCAACCTTCCCCTTGCTTCTTTTTCAATATTTCTTTCATTATCTGGCATCCAAACTATCTTCCCTCCTGATTTCTGTTATATTCATTAAGAAAAAAATGTATGTATGTATCATCACGGGTGCCGTACGGCGCCCGAGACCGCCTCGACGGCCCCAGGTTACCCAGAGGAGAGGTTTTAATCCCACCTCGTCGTAGCCGATGGTATGAGTCTACACCGAACAAGTGGCTAGTTCGTCGCGATGTTTTGAATAGACTCAATAACCCATCTATAAACAGTTTCACAAGTTGGTATAGTGAAACCGGGACCGACAGCTTAACGTGCTCTCCGAGACTATAGTGGTGTTGTCAAACAAATGTACATAAATATTTAAATTAAAAACTCATTGGTACACACCGGGATTCGAACCAGTGACCTAAGTGTTTTTGCAGGGACTTAAGTCCAAGGTCTAACCAACTATGCCACCACGAAAAAAAAAAATTACTAAATAAACCTGCTAGGGTTAAAAAGTCAGTGCAATGCTAGCATAAACTTTGGAATCATCTTTTGAAGCACCGAAGTCCGTAACATATAATATATTTTATGGTAATCAAAACCTATTAATAATAATATGTTATGCAAATCACGTAAAGGCATCGATTGCCTATGTATTATATCAAATTATTATGAATGAATCAATTTAAATATGATTACAACTAATTAATTATATAATAATTGATTGTTACCTAATTTAAGTACCTGAATTATATAAGACCCTTTGAATGGATTTCTAAATTCAAAGTTAATTTTATATATCGGTTTATTAGCATTTATGGCTTACTAAAATTTTGTTTATTATAATTTTATTTGAATAGGACGGATGGCTTTTATTACTTTCTTTGGTCTGAATCTATGTCTAAAGGCAGGCAAAACTATTAACCAAATAATGATAACAATAATACTTATTATTACTTATAATAAATGTGTAAAACATTTGCTCACCGCAGCGGTAAAATATGTTAAACTTGTCGAAACTGCCTACCAGCTTTTGTGACATATTTTTGCAAATACACGATTTTTAGAATCAAAGCCAACGGCGCAACCACTAGACTATAGTTATTAAACAGCAGTATCTATGATAATTTTTATAAGACACTTTTCTTTAATTGGCGAAGAGGTTAGGATTATATTTTGTGTGAGCAAAACATCTGCCTAATCCTGTCAGCTCAGCTTCTTTCTGAAAGCGCGAAAGGACTTTCTCAGGAAGCGAGTAGCGAATCTTGTGTTCTGAGGACCCGTCATGAAGCCAGCCCAGCGCCTTCCAGAAGGCAGTAAGAAGTCTTGGACTCCAAGCCTCGAGAAGCGACCTCGGTATTCTGAGAATTTACACGCGTTGCGAAGTCACCCCGGTGCAATGAAGCAGCACGTGGATGGGTGTTTCTTGGTTTTCATGCATTCTCTACATAGAGGACTGTTGGTGATACTTAGAAGGGTAAGGTGTTTGTTTAATGGACAGTGTCCGTTTAAAGTACCTAACACCATCCGCAGGTTACATCTGTTAAGATTGAGCAGGTTTCGAGCTGGACGAGGGCCTGGTTTGGTGACCGCCTCTCTCGCCTGCCTGCAGTTCTGTAAATAGTACCGATATTTACACTGGTGGTTGTGTATGTTACCCTTAAGTCAACTTCCCAGCTGCGTTCTATGCTGTTTCCATTAATATTAAACAAAGGTCAAAAGTATAAGTCATAATCATTTATTTCTTGAAAATCCTTACAGATATTTATGACTAGTAAAAAAAAAGTTTAACAATGAGGCCTTAGAGTGCGTTTGGTTAGGCAGCATTCATTAACAAAAGAACGACAAATATTTATTATACCGATATCAGATTTGAAAGACATGAACGAACAAAACGGTTGGCGAAAAAGACGTTAATTGTCTATACTTGTCTTCAGGGTGATGAGGCAAAGCCGTGGCACCCTAAAGACAAATATAGACATTTATCGTCTTTTTCGTCAATCGTTTTGTTATTGAATTACTTTAAATAAACATTTCGATTTTTTGAGTGTTCCATATGCCTCACTCTTGTCCTGAAATATGTTGTTATTAAACAATATTGATCGCTCCCACTATGCCGGCTAAATTATGCGATTACGAAATGGGGGCGACAATGGCCAATTGCATTACGAGTATATTTTAATATACTCGCTGCCTTATCGTCAGTCCAACTACCCATTTGGTAAACGCACCCTGAAAGGAGACTATACCACCTCGACAAGAAATCGATGCTGTGGTCTCCTAAAACCGGTGAACCCACGGACTAAAACCGAAATATGCATATATGATTTTGCATCTGTATCTGTATGAAGTTATAGAGAACTTCCTCCCACTTAAACATTCCAGGCCTAAGCCGTGCGTTCTAAAACATGATCCATAAGGTTTTGTGTGCGATTTAATATTAAATTGCAAGAGGACTTTTATTTTTCAAATTAAGTACAACTTATATCACAGATTATTTTTTATTCGTCAAGTTTGAAACTTGATTGTTAAATATCATGATTTCTTTGATTTAAGATACTGGAAGGAAGGAAGAATATATAATATACTTAGGAAGAATTCATCCTTATGATTAACCCTTTCGATTTCAATTATAATAAAAACATATAATTTTTCAGATTGTAGTGAGTTTAATTTTTAACACAGGTAAGCGATTATGTACTCATTAAAAAAAAATCAATTAAGTCAACTTTTAGTAAAATTTCATCTCATATTTAAAGTACTTATTTGCATATTAATAAAATAACTGTTAGGTACTATAGATATACCGAGGATCAAAGCTGTAATCCTAAGTTTTGTACATTTGAGTCAGACGTGTAATCACTTGCAGACAACACGTACTTAGCTAAGTACACACTTAAGTGTTCTACAAGTCTAATTTGTCAAGTAATGCAGAGAAATTGCAATAGAAACTGTTCTAAAATTTCTCTTACACTTGCAAAGTTATCGATTAATTAGAAATTGCGTTTAGATATTTGTTGTATTTTTTTTATTGGAGCACTGCATGTGACTTTGTATCTACCTGGTGGTAAGCAGACCTACAAAATCCATGAATAAGGTCGATCAATACATTGTTTAACAAAATTGATTGCTTCCACTATGCCGGCGAAATGGGCGAAATGAGTTGCCCATTTCGTAACCGCACCTTGCAAGGAAACTATCACCTCGATAATAAATCGATCTCGTAGTCCCGGAAAACGTTGAACCCAAAGACTAAAACCGAAACATGACTAGGTCACTTGACGGTCTTTGCATTTGTATGAGCGGTGGTAAAGAGTCCGGTCGGTCGGACCTAGCTTTCCTCCCCAAAAACCAAAAGTTCGCGGAATAGAAGGGTTGTAAATAATATAAAACGTCAAAATTATTTCTCCTTTTTTCTAAGCTAACAAAAACATATTTTATGTCTTTGCTCCCAAAACGAGGATCCTTCACCACATTGTCAGTTGAAAATTGTCTTTCCCTTAGCTAAGTCTAAGGTCTAACCAACTCGAATTGGTTAAAAAAAATGGCTAAATTTTATTATTATTAATAATAGGTAAATTAATTAATTCCGATAACAAATATCTAGAAGCGGATAAGGGCTTCATCCTACCGTTATTGATATCCCGTCAGCGCACACAAAAGATCCATGGATCATGTAGAACGCACGGCTTAGGCCTGGAATGTTTAGGTGGGAGGGAGTTCTCTATAACTTCATACAGATACAGATGCAAAAACCGTCAAGTGCGCGTCCTAGTCATATTTCGGCTTGAGTCTGTGGGTTCACCGGTTTTAGGAGACCACAGCATCGATTTCTTGTCGAGGTGGTATAGTCTCCTTTCAGGCTGCGGTTACGAAATGGGTTTGACGTTAAGGCAGCGAGTATATTAAAATATACTCGTAATGCAATTCATCATTGTCGCCCCCATTTCGTAATTGCATAATTTAGCCGGCATAGTGGGAGCGATCAATATTGTTTAAGAACAACATATTTGAGGCCAAGAGCGAGGTGAATAGGCATAGGGAAAACTTAAAAGAACTAAATGTTTATTCAATGTCAGACCCTAAACCAATCATCATCATCATCATCATACCATACTTTCGCGCGTCCACTGCTGGACATAGGCCTCCTCCAAGGATCGCCACAACGACCGGTTCAGCGCTGCCTGTAGCCATCGGCTTCCCGCGACCTTTTTCAGGTCGTCGGTCCATCTTGTGGGGTCTTAAACGATAACTTACAAGTTTATACGGCCTCAGGGTACCCAGCGGAGGGATTAACCCATCCTCATTTCGCCGATGGTATTCGGAGGCAACACCTAACAAGTACGAGCGAGTGGCGAGCTTGTTGCGGTGTTTAAGATGGTATAGCCTCGTTATATAAAGCGGTCACCCATCACAGGTCTGGCCTTGTTGTCATCTACTTAACCTTGTTATCGGTTGCGCAGTGACTTAACTACTAGGCTGGGCCACACGCTTTCTACACTACAAAGATATTAGAATGGGGCGGCGGAAACTACTAGTCCACCTCTGTGCTCCTTTAAAATTTAAAATTTAAAAAAAAACTAGCATAACGGATGCAGTTCTTGAACGCGAATGAAACAGCGGGGCATAGCTAGTTAAACCTCATTAATAATGCCTAAGAATTATTCACTGTATTTAACAGTCAAGCTAGGCAAGTCATTTGCACGTAAATCAGTCACAACTTTCGACGTATCCGTGTGAAACCCTTTATGCCCATATGTAACCGCACTCCGGCTGCGGCCATAAAACATACGACGACGGCGGCATAAAGTAAATAAATAGCTTTTGTTTCTTTGTCCATAGTTCGTTGTCGCTGATTCTTTAACCACTGCCTTCTTAAATGTTTATAATAGAGTCCGCACCTATATTTTTCTTATAGGAAAACCCTGGTGTATGTATCTTGTATATATATTGGAGCACGGCATGTGACTTTGTATCTACGTGAAGGTAAACAGTCCTACAAAAGTTTATGATGATATCGTCAAAACTTTGTTAAAATGAGCTTTCGTACTTCCAGTAATACTTTGTTGCAGAATTAAAATAATATTTTTTTTGTTTATTGTATTAATTAATATTACTGTGTTGCATTTTTTTTAATCACTAAAAAAACGTTATTTATATTGTAATACAAAAAATATTCATTACCCACAATTGAACTTCGACTGACTTCGGCCAAGTTGTAATATTGAAAGCTCGCTTGTATTGGCGTCAAAATGATTGCAAAGCCCTTAAGCGTTGGTCTCAATTTCATTAGATCAACATGTGTAACTGTTTATAAGTCTATACAAAGATTCCGATATATATATATATATATATATTTATTAGAGCACGGTGTGTGATTTTGTATCTACCTGGTGGTGAGCAGACCTACAAAGTCCATGAATGGGGTCTATTAATAATTGTTCTTAAACAACATTGTTTGCTCCCACTATGCCGACTATATGATGCGATTACGAAATAGGCGGCGACAAAGACGAATTGCATTACGAGTATATTTTAATATACTCGCTGCCTTATCGTCAATTCAACTACCTATTTCGTAACCGCACCCTAAAAGAAGACTACCACCTCGACAAGAAATAGATGCAGTAATCTCCTGAAAACCGGTGAACCGACATACTAAAACCGAAACATGACTGGGTTACTTGACGGTTTTTGCATATGTATGGCCAGTAGTAACGAGACCGGTCGGTCGGCCTAACGAAGTTATAGAGACCTTCCTCCCACCTAAAATCTTATTTCTTGGAGCGGACTCAAAATATACCTCGCCAGACCTACAAAATCACCTCGTAGTAGACCTACGAGGTGAGAATAAAACCCCTCCGCTAGATACCCTGAGGCCGCCTATACGACTGAATGGTACATTCATACATATCATCACGGGTGCCTTACGGCGCCCGAGACCGCCTAGACGGCCCCAGGGTACCCAGCGGAGGGGTTTTTAATCCCACCTCGTCGTAGCTGATGGTACGAGTATACACCGAACAAGTGGCTAGCTCGTCGCGATGTTGAATACTCTATAACCCATCTATAAACAGTTTTACAAGTTGGTATAGTGAAACCGATTTGTACGTTCATACAAATTTCGGTAGGTCTTTGATCTTTCTACTGACATTTTAAGTTCAGTCATCTTCTCTTCAGTCGTTTGACTGATAGCTCTTCTATGCTTCAAAACTTGACAAAATAGCACTACAATTTTAAATCTTAACCGCTTTGTAATTAGACTTAAATTCGTATTACCAAACAAATTTGTCTTTAAAGGCAGTACTGAATATGTAGGAACTCTCACCGGATTTGAATGCCATTGTTTGAAAGGCTTTGACGCCTTTTATTGTACAAAAGACCTTTTAACTATTATGTTATGAATTATAATATTAATACATCATTAGATATATCTACTATATTTTGTATGATGAATAGTTGAAAAGATATTAAAATAGTAAGCCGTCATAGGATTTAAAACATCATTTTTTTTTCTATATGTAATTGAACGGTAAACGTTCTCTATACCAATTAAAGGGGTAATTATGTGTGTATATAGACTTATTTGTTTGGTTTGGTTTTTAATTATTTTATGTATGTAAGAGCCTAACCAATCGCACCTTATACTAATTTTTTTTTATTTTTTTTTGACTATGCATAAATACCTGTAAAGGTTTACATGAATTATATATTTTTGACTTAAAATTATATATTTTTGAATTATATATCTTTGACTTTTTTTTTTACCGCCTCCGTAGACGTAGTTGCGCCTTTGGCGTTATATACGGAGGTCGTGGGTTCGATTTCCACCCATGGCAAAATAATACTAGTACGTTTTTCCGTACTGTTTGTCGTGGTCTGGTTGTTTATAAAATATAATATGTAATCCACTCAAACAATAGGGACTATTGGGAGTGACATGACCGTTTGTTAAGGGAGGTAGGAGTGCCAAAATTTTAATAGCCTACTGGCAGCAAATCTATAAATCCGCCGCTGATCAGATATCAAGCAAATTTACAACATTTCTTTGTATATGTGTGGGAGGAAAAGCGACCTAGCCAATACAAGCCAAAAAAAAAACACTCAGCCAAAAAAAAAATGTTATACGTACAAACTTCTAACATTTTTTTTTTACTTTTCTTAAATGTAAAATAAAAGTTTACATTAAATAAATATTTTTGACTTCTGATCTTTTTAAAGATTTTAATTACAATTGACTACAAAGTCTTATTTTATATTTTGATTACCAAAAAGAATGTCAATAATTTTATTACTGATAATTTAAACATTTCTAAGTCACGGAGGAAGTTTAAATGTCATTGACTTACTAAACTAGGTTTATGAGTACTTTAATTGCATTAGACTAGGTATATGACATTATTATACTTATATAATTATACAACGTGTCCAAATGTGCACAAATTAACACAGATCCTCAAACACTCATTATTTAAAACTATAAATCGTTTCTTTATCCATTTTTTTTTTATACATGTTGACTTTGAAAGGATGTACTTTGGGCTAATATGAGGTTCTACTGATCAATACGAACAACTTTTCTCATGGAACCATGTGCCGCAAATGAAAAAAAATATTGCCTTCTCCATACAAACTAGTAATGTTAAAATGACCAATTTGTATGGGGAAGCCAAAATTTTTTTTCATTGCGACACATGGTTCCATGGGAAAAGTTGTTCGATTTGCTCAGCAGAACCTCATATTAGCCCAAAGTATATCCTTTTAAATTCACCCTGTATAATATATATCAATTTGTCAATTCGGTTTTAATCGTATTATTCGCTTGCGGAAGCTATCACCGCATTTTCTCATGAAAAGTACGAAATTGAGCATAAATATAAAATTTTTCATGTTTCGGGTGTGGTAGCAAAGATTTGTAAATAAAGATAGGTATGTGTATTTTTATTGAAATTGAATATTTTATCTATAAAAAAAATATTTTGACTGTTTTCGTTAATTCGAGGACAAGAAATATTTAATTTTAAGATATAAACAGTTGACATTTAAATATTTAACGAAAATTATGAGACAACATACGTTAAAAAAAGAATTTTCTTTATTATTAGCATTTTAAATTAAAATTATATTTTATGAAAAATAAACGAAAGCTCTAAAACAATAATAATATGTACGACAATTTACACAAATTTCTATGGTCACAAACTAAGCTCTAGGCTTATACTATGTGTACCAGAAACAATGATATAATACATATTATACTTAATAAACACCCAGACATGACAAACTGAACAAAACATGATAAAATATAAAGTTTATTAAAAACCTAACCACACTGTGATTTACCTATATTTAAAATTAAATTATTATAGGTAGAGACAATGTCCATAGCAATCCATGGACTCTCCATGCGGGTGCCGGGCCCATCGCGTCGTTGCAGGGGAATAAACTGCAGCGTTTAGACCGCGAGAGTTAAATACCTTTCCGAATTCAACTCTCCCCTTTACTGTGTTCACTACCCTCTTTAACCAAAAAATCCCATCAATACAAATAGTACCTAAAAAATCCCATCAGCACCATCTTGGAAAACTCCATTAAAGTTCCGACAGCCAATCTTGGAAGGCCAAGATTCTTTAAAAGACAATCCAAAGAATAAATATATAAATCATCACAGGTGCCTTACGGTGCCCGAAACCGCCTAGACGGCCTCAGGGTACCCAGCGACGGGGTTTTTAATCCCACCTTGTCGTAGCCGATGGTTTGAGTCTACACCACACAAGTGGCTAGCTCGTCGCGTCCGATAGCTTAACGTGCTCTTAGATGCACTATAGTCGTATTGTTAAACAAATGTAGGTACATATATTTTTAGATTTAAAATTTATTGGTTTGAACCAGGTACCTAAGTGTTTTTTAGTCTAAGGTCTACCAACTCGGCCATCACGTATATAAACGATCCAAAGACTGCTGAAATTCCTATTGCACTGATTTCCATTGCATAAAGTTGATCATTCTAAAATAAATCGTTTTAAGCCCAGGTAGCATTTTGACGTCCCTATGACGTCAATTTAGTGTCATTCTCGACGTAATTGACGTCATAGGGATGTCAAAATGCTACCTGGGCTTAAAACGATTTATTTTAGAATGATCAACTTTATGCAATGGAAATCAGTGCAATAGGAATTTCAGCTGTCTTTGGATCGTTCCGTGGGGAATAAATAACATTCCTAAGGACCATAGACCATACCATACCATACCATACCATACAATGATATTTAGTAATATCATTCGTGAGATCAAAGTTTTTGTTCGACTTGGTATGGTCCTTAGGAATGTTTTTTATTCCCCACGGAACGGTAAATTCTACAGGTATTAGGTACTTTCTTCAAGCACTAAGATTATATACCAATATGGCTTGTCTATAAACGTTTTTTTAATGAAGCATGGCGTGTGAGTTTGTATCTACCTGATGTTAAGTAAACCTACCAAATCCATGAACGTGGTCGATCAATTTACATTGCTGTTTAACAATATTGATCGCTCCCACTTTGCCAGAAAAATGATGCGGTTACGAAATGGGCGGCGACATGGACGTATTTGCATTACGTCTAGCTGCTCTTTCATCAAATAAATCGCTCATTTCGTAACCATACTATAAAAGAAGACTACCCCCTTGACAAGAAATCGATGCATTAGTCTCCTTAAAACCGGAGAACCCACAGACTAAAACCGAAACATGACAGGTCACTTGACAGTTTTTGAATCTGTTTGGGCGGTGGTGGTCCTAATAGTCCAGTCAGAATTGTGTAATGTCAAACGACGTTCTCAAATAAAAACAAAGCTTAAAATTTTAACCATAGTAATAAATTAACGCATTGTCACCAGTAAGCCTTGCTCAGGTTAAACGACAGTTAGTATTCGATCCCATGTTTGTTTTGTAACCCAATGCGGACTTTCGCTGTTAGATTTGTTTAACTGTACCTGAAGTGGTTTCAAATGAATTCAAGCCTCTTCGTCTGGGCCAAATTCTTTATATAACTCTTGTTTAATCTAGAAAACGTTCATATTTTAAAATCGACTTCCGTAGTTGTTAGAAAACGGAGGAACATAGCTCGTTATTAAAAACTGCCGATGTATTTAATAATTGTCATTGAAGATTATATAGATAGATATATTTATATATATATATATATATATATATATATATGTTTATGTATATACATGGTGACTTTGAAAGGGTTTACTTTGGGCTAAAATGAGGTTCTGCTGATCAAATCAAACAACTTTTCCTATGGAACTATGTGTCGCAAATGAAAAAAAATTCTGGCTCCCCCATACTAATTGGTCATTTTAACATTACTAGTTTGTATGGAGCGGGCAATATTTTTTTTAATTCACCCTGTACATATATATATCTAAATAATATATATACAATGTTTTTTTTTTTTTTTTTAATTAAGTACCCAACTCATCTTCGCAAACAATCTTATAGGTTAGCTGGTAGATAATGCCTAAGGCATTAAGTTCGCCTTTGTACATAACTTTTGTTTACTGTGCAATAAAGTGTTTTAATAAATAAAAGTTATTAAAATAACGATGAATTACTTTTTAATGATAACTTTTGTTTTTTTTTTTTCAATATCTTCCGCTTATAATGTTGGTGTATTAAATTATATGTTACATGTAACAACACAAAGAAATATCATCAACAAACGAACACTATAGTCTTCGACACGTGTTTCCAATTGTTGATTTACTACAAGTATGTGTGAAATTATTATTAAGCACAGATATTTGAGAATATATTTGAAAGAATTTCATGAAAACGCATTGAATTACTTATTTTCTTAAAGAATGTTGGATATTAAAATTATTAATTATACAAGACACTATTATTTTTATTGAGGTAGGTCAAGTAGTTAAATTTAAAATATGTTTCAGTATACATACAAACTTAGATATTTTGACATACTTTCTACATACATACATACATATCTTCACGGGTGCCTTACGGCGCCTGAGACCGCCTAGACGGCCCCAGGTTACCCAGCGGAGGGGTTTTAATCCCACCTCGTCGTAGCCGATGGTATGAGTCTACACCGAACAAGTGGCTAGCTTGTCGCGATGTTTTGAATAGACTCAATAACCCATCTATAATCAGTTTCACAAGTTGGTATAGTGAAACCGGGACCGACAGCATAACGTGCTCTCCGAGGCACTATAGTGGTGTTGTCAAACAAATGTACATTTTTTTTTAATTAAAAACTCATTGGTACACACCGGGATTCGAACCAGGCACCTAAGTGTTTTTAAGTCCAAGGTCTAACCAACTCGGCCACCACGTATTCACCAATCACTACTTTCTACCTCAAAAAATACCCATATAGTATATGTTCTTAAGGTAAGACTAATAATAATTATATGAGTAAGCTAAAATCTCTAAATTACCCAAAGAGAGAAATAGGATAAGTATGCAGATACGTACATGGGTATAAGTAGGCGGGTGACTACACTGTTCCAAAGACAGAAATGCTGTCTAACGCTTACAATAAATGCAATTTCTTTATATGTGTATATGACAGTTTTGAGACGCTATATCAATATGGGTTAGTAAACATACTTGACCAGAAAACATATCTATAACTTTAATTTTAAAAAGCAATCAGAAATTCAGATAATTCTAGTACAGATAAATACCCCTTTCTACTAAATCAATTGTGTATTAACTTTGAGTTGTTTTAATTTTCCAAGTCAATCCCGACCCTGTGCCAAATTTGCATCCAAACCTGGCAGCCACGTTCCGCAGGTCTTCACTCCATCTAGCCGCAGGGTGTCATAGACTACAAGCACCAAGCCATAGCTTCCACTCTATGGTCTGTTTGCTCCAGCGGTTGTCTGTTCTGCGGCAAACATGACCAACCCACTGCCAATTTAGCTTACTGACTCTTTAAGCTGTGTCAGTAACAGAAAACTTTGGTTTTCCCACGGATATCTTCTTCGTTCTGATTGACTTATCCATAAGAGAAACTCATAGATATGCATATTATAGTATTGTTTGACCACACCACTGTAGTGCCTCAGAGAACATGTTAAGCTGTCGGCCATAGTTTCACTATATTACACCAACTTGTGAAACTGTTTATTGGTTTCAGTTTATCCAAACATCGCGACGAGCTAAACACTTGTTCGGTCAAAACACCTATGCTAGGTATCCTGACGCCGCCGCTCCGTCTAGGCGGTCTCAATGGTAAGGCACCCGTGATGATATTTATTGCAGATATTAATATAATTTCCTATATCCACCTCCTTAATACAGGAATATTTACCTACCTATAAAAAATATATCATCACGGGTGCCTCACGAACGCCCGAAACCGCCTAGACGGTCTCAGGGTACCCAGCAGTAGGTTTTAATCCCAACTCGTTGTAGCCGGTGGTATGAGTCTAGCTAAACCGAACAAATGGCCAGTTCGTCGCGAATAGTGGCAATGTTAGAATTTACATATAAATCGTTTAGGTTGTTTAGCCATAAGAAATAAAATGAAATGAAATGAAATATCGGTATGACACCATCCTTATCTTTATAAGCCATCCTTATACACTAAATTCAGAATCTAATGATTCATGTATTTTCCAGAACTGTAGGTTGCGATGCTTTTACTCTCCAGACAAAGGGCATTTTTTTAAGCAACCAGGTTAGATAAACCTGAATAAACTTGGGCTAAAAGCTAGATTTTAGTTTGACTAGCTTTTTATTAAGCAAAACATTTTTTTATTCCGTTTTTAGTCCAAATTTATTCAGTTTTATTTAAATACGAATAACTCTTAAACCCCTGTTGCTTAAAAAATATGTTTGCCCCCTTGAATAATTTTTACCCCCGTATTCTAAGACGTATCCTTAACTCCACTTTACACTCAAGGAACGTCTGTCTTTTTCCACCAAATGTCAACTATAAAAAGTAAGTTGAGACAGACGCGCCTTAAGTGAAGAGTGGAGTTAAGGAAACGTCTTAGAATACGGGGGTTAATCTCCTAAAGGTTAGCTAGTAAATAATGCCTACTACATTTTTATTATGTACGATAAAGAATATAAATAAATTTAGTGACGATTTAGAAATAAATTATCATTTTATAAATACTTTTTATTGTTTTGTTTTTTAACACAACCTGTTAACCCTTTTAATACCTAACCACCATTTAATAAATAAAAATATACTATAGACTTTTTGTCATTTTCTATTACCGTGAGAACAAAAAAGCTGACAAATGTTAACAATTAAGTTCTTAAAACCGACGCTTTTAAATTGAGATATCTTCATTTACATTTCAACAATTTATCACTTTAATTTGGTTTAACTGAATGTTTAAGTTCATTAACTTTAATACATATAACTCTTAAATCCTGATTGCTTAAAAAAGCCTTTGGCCGTTTTTTGAGAATTGTTGAAGATGAATATTATTTGAAATAAAAAAATAATACTGGACAGGTGTACAATACAGTATAATTACTCACTTATTAATAAAACATGTAGAGAGAGTCATGACTCAAAACTCAAAATCTTAGAAATAACACTTTCATTTTTTAACTAACAACACTAAACAAACCTTTACAAGCCAAACAGTTACCCATTGTCAACTTCACTTGATTAATTTTATTGATAAATAAGTGAGAAAGGTAATATCAATTCTAAAGATGATGACATAAAAACACATTTTTTTGACCCCAGATGCTTTAACCTACTTAGGATACGCATTAAAAAATCACATCAACGTGTTAATATGTCTATATGTGTAGAGGTACTCATAAAAAAAAAACCTACAAGCTTACTGAGAGTCGCCCCACACAGCGACAAAAGTACGTGACATATGAAAATTTGGCGAGTGGGGGGACGCGAAATAAAACTGACTGTACATCAGCATTTCTTACAATTGTGAGTTTGTTACTGTGACTGTACCATCTCGAAGATGAGGGCTATAGTCTTTTTGAGTTTTCTGGCCTTAGGCTCAGCAATGCCTATGGATAAAGAAAAGGGTGTTATGGATACGTTTCTGTTTGCCCTCCGGGATTGTGTGGAAGGCGATACTCTACTGTGCTTGAAGGTTCGTTAAGTGAAGTGATTTTAAGTGAAAAGTGATTTTTAAGTGACTGTCAAGGATTTTTTTAAGGACTTTTAAGTGATTTAATCAATCTATTTAATTTTCTTAAGTGATTTATTACTAATAAAAGTGGTTTAAACTTCTTTTCTATAGTAAAACAAATAGGTCGTTTAAAAAATATATAAAAATGCTGCTTAATAGGAATTATTAAGTCCATGAATTAGGTTAAATTATTAACATTTCCTATAGCGTGGAAAGTATTATAAATCGGTACAAAAGCTAAGAAAGCATGTAAAGGAACGTGCGAACTTTTTCTTTAAGTGATAACAATCTATACTATTCATAAAACTTCACATACTTGTTTATGGCTTGAGTTCGAAGTTTAAAAAGAAGTTCCTTATTCAAAATTTTAATAGCTTATGGGCTTCTATTCCATTTTTAAATGTCTTAGCGGATTTAGTAGTTTTATTATTATCGATTGAAAAAAAAAACCTTTGACAAGCTATTATATATAATGCAATATAATTTTATTAACTAAATACTAACTGATAATATATTAGTTTTTTAGGTGTTAGGGACCAAATCATATAATTAAATCTATTCAACAATAAATTTGACTTTAATAATTAAAAGAAATTAACATTAGTTTTTATTACAGTGTAAGATTCCCTAAAAATAATTCCCTAGTTTCATTAAATATTTAAGTGATTTAAAATATAATATTTGATGACAAAACTGAAAATCAAAAGTCCTAGTAGTTTCCTTAAATATTTAAGTCATTTTATAAAATATATTTGATGACAAGTATTATTATTATTAATTTTCTTATAGTAAATTAGTAATAATATTCCCTAACAATAAACTTAGCTGTAGCTTGTACTATATATACCAGAAACTATATGTACCAGAAACTATATGTACCAGAAATAACTATACTAATACATATTATATTATTCTTCACGACCATAGCCAACTGTACGGAGAAATCGTACTGTCTTGCGATGAGTGGGAATTGAACTTACGACCTCCGGATACAATGCCAACGACACAATTAGGCTACAAAGACGGTCGGTTCTGGAATATATATTTTTTTTCAATCTAATAAATTATCAGTTTATAATTTATAAATTTATTAAAAAAAATGTAATGTAAAGAAAAATACAAAAACTTAAACTAAAATTTGTTCATTAGGAAAAGGCGATGAAATACAGCGAAAATTTGGCCTACTCCAAAGATTTGACTGTTGTGGACGGAATATCCTTTTCAAGAACTGGAGGCGCCAGGTCTGCGAGAAGCTATGACCCTCTGGCTGATGACCCAAAGACCAGGGAAGTGCAAGTAGAAGAGAGGATTATGGATAACGTGGTAGACTTCTTGGATAACCATATCTTACAGCTGCGCATGCCCAAGTCTTTCACTGAAGATAATACTCTTGAGGAAGAAGGTAAGATTTTTTTAAAGTTATGGAAGTAGGGCTTAAAATCCAATTTTTTTTTTTGGGCATTTTTAATAAGAAAATTACGGCACTTTAAAGGTGTATTTTTTTAATGTATTTACATCGTAAATGTGTTTAATTAAAAACTGACTCTCACAGAAATACAATTTTCGTCCGATAAATATATTTACCCGGAAATAAATATATTTATAAAGTATATAGAACGTTTTAATATATGATATATAAAAAATATTTTATTCTGGAAACAGAACATGCATTTAAAAACTGTACTTTTTTATATTATTAATGATAAATTAAACTAAGAAACTGATATTTTATATAATAATAAAAACAAATATAAATTAAAAATTAAATTCTGTTCCTTTTTAAATTAAAAAAAAATCACAAGATACGTATTTTAGTATATTTTTTTATTAAATCTATATTTAAAAAGAAACAATATATATATATGGATACAAATTAATTATAAAAAATAAATAAGTAAATCTACATTAAAAATTAACGACGAAATTGCTAGTTTTCCGATATAAAAGACCTACCGCTAGGAACCCTAAGATCATCTAGGCCTTATGCTGTCACCAGGAAAGATATCACAATAAATTTTCTATAAGACTAAACCTATTACGGTTTTTTACATAAAGAACCTTAAACCTTATGCAATTTAAAGAAACCTTAACAGATGATGCAACTAGTTTTATAATTATGGAAATAACTTAGGACAGGTTTTCTATAAGATTGCGAATAAAAGAAAAGTTTTTACGAGTTTATAAAGTAGACGAACTGTGACTCAACCAACAAACTAAGTCCGTTTTTCACTTATGAAAGCTTATTTAATGTTTTTTTTTAATATAAATGATGACAAATAGAATGATCTTTGCTAATGCAGAGATTTCAATACAATACAATAAGAAAATTATTATTTATATATTGTACCTAAAACATATTAATGTAATACATGGTAGCCGAGTTGGTTAGACCTTAGACTTAAATATACTTGAGATTTTAGGTACCGGGTGTACCAATAAGTTTTTAATTCAAAAAGTATGTTGTACAGTCGGCAATAGCTCAAACTACCTAATGCCTTCATTTCTCTTGCTCCCGTCAAATGTGATTAACAACTGGTAAATGCCTGGAGAGCACGATAAGCTGCCGACCCCAGCTTCATTATACCAACTTGTAAAAAAAAATACTTGTTCGCTCTAAACTCAGAATATCATGCATATGAATGTCTCGGTATGGTAATATTGATATGTATGATATATTATTTTATTTGCTTTTGCACCCTATGCATAATCTTTCACTCTCTCAAAGGTTAGCTGGTAGATAATGCCTAAGGCATTAAGCTCGCCTATGTACAATAGTAAATAGTAGCTTTTGTGCAATAAAGATTTATTCATTAATTTAGGTAGAGTAAAAATTTTAAAAAGTGGTATGAATTTACACCGAACAAGTGGCTAGTCGTCGCGATGTTTTGAATAGACTCAATAACCCATCTAACAGTTTCACAAGTTAGTATAGTGAAACTGGGACCGACAGCTTAACGTGCTGTCTGACATTAATAAATTCGTTTTTCGTTTACTCAGATATTTTTTATACAGATTACAATATTATGCAGCTGTACCCGAACTAGGAAAAAACTTCTGTATCGCGGGCCCCAAAACTTTATTAAATAAAAATGTAATTGTTTTTTTAACAGGTCGTGGCAAGAAAAAGAAGAAGCTGAAGAAGCTGTTGCCCATTCTTGCAATCCTGAAACTGAAAATCGCTGCCTTAATCCCACTTTTCTTGGGCATAATTGCCTTTGCTGTATTCAAGGCGTACTTGCTAGGAAAGATTGCGTTCATTGCTGCAGCATTTGGTGCCCTGAAGAAGCTTTTGGAAGCCAAGAAAGGAGGCAGTGGTTGGTCAGAACCAGCTCATGAAGAGCATCATGGCTGGTCAAGTGGTGGTGGAGGCGGTGGCGGCTGGGGAAGATCCCAAAATGGCCAAGACTTAGCATATTCAGCCCATGCCAAACAAGATTAAGTTGCCATATTAAAAAAAACACAATCTAGATTGCTCTCTACCAATGCTATAAGTATTTTGTATAGGTAACATTTTAGTTGTGTTTAATAATTTATTATTTATTTTATTTATTAAAAAAAAGAAATGTTTGTTTGAGTTTTGAGTGATGAATAAAAAAGTATAATAATAATGAAAGAAAAGTTAAAACAGGGTAATTGTATTATTATTTATGTAGTATATTTATTTTTGTTTTGGACATAATATGTGTTTTTTATATATTTATTTATATTTTTTATTGAATATGTATATTTATACCTATTATCGATATATTTAATTTTATAAATAAGTGAATTATATATATTTCTTTTTAAGTTAGTTCCTTATAAGAACAACGACTGAATTGTAGTTGTATTATATTTATATATTATATATGAATTCTTTTTAGCAAAGAATCGAGTGAATTCTAGTACCTTTTATTGTTAACCAAATATTCTAAGTACCTATATCTGTGTCCAAAGATATAATATAATAACATATATAAATTATAACCTAAGTATAATTTATTATTTATTTATATATTATATTATGTATTTATTTATATTTTTATTTACAATATCGACATTTGTTTTATGTGTATGTGTGATTTTTTATTTATTTAATTTATTCCATATTACAATTTGTAAAATTGTGTCGTAAACAGTGTACTGTTAAATGTAGATATTATTTTACAAATACATACAAATTGTAAAAATAAAAAATAAAATTTGTTATAAATAATTTATTTCTGTCTTTTAATTTGACATATTTTTACCTTTTTAGGTGGCTCCTAATAACTGGGTAAGGACGTCCAACTCATTTATTAGGTACCACCGCAAAAACCGACAAGATGCAAAAACCGTCAAGTGACCTAGTCATGTTTCGGTTTTAATCTGTAAGTGCACCGGTTTTCAGAAGAAATTGCATCGATTTTATCGTGGTAGTCTCTTTTTAACTAAAGGTTACGAAACAAGCAATTGAATTGGATATAAAATGACTTGTAAATTTTTCTTTTTATTCGCCGCCCATTTCGTAGTCGCATCGAAAGTGGGAGCAATCTATACTGTAAAACAACAATGTATAGACCGACACCATTCATAGACTTTGTAGGTCGACTCACCATCAGGTAGATACAAAGTCACATGCCGTGCTCAATAACTAAAATCTGATTATGTATTCACAAACGATACTGAGACCTCTTTGTTATATTGTTACTCATGTATTGAGTAGTGAGTATAAAATTGTTACTCATGTATTGAATATGAGTATAAAATAATTTACACACACGATTTGACCTTTTCACTACGCGTACGGTTAATCTAGCGTGCGTTAGGTTTATGTTTAATTATAATAATATGTAGGACAATTTACACATATTGCTCTGGTCAAACTAAGCTCTAGGCTTGTACTATGTGTACCACAATCAACGATATAATATATATTATATTTTATAAACACCCAAACCATGACAAACTGTACAGAAAAAACGTACTATTTTTTTTTGCCGAGGTCGTGGCATCGAACCCACGACCTCCGGATACAACGCCATGGGCGCAACCACTAGTCTACGGAGGCTGTCATATAATAAACTATCCAACATTTAAATTAAAGGTTCAGTAGTTTTATCCAGAAAAAAACAATCAAATATTTTATCTTTTTAATATTAGTATACCTAGATTATATAATTCAGGCCGCGACTTAAAACCCGTAGAAATTTCGAAAACCCATAAAGCCTGTGTATAATTCTGATGTATAAGCTATATTACTGTAAAGTTTTATCAAAATCAGTTTAGTAGTTTTTGCGTATAGGAGTAACAAACATCCGTCCTCAAAACTCAAAAAAAATACCATTACCCCGCGCATGTGTGCCCGCGCTCGGGACTGCATCTATAGACTGCCTCGGGGTACCCTGTGGTACTTGTACTATTATATCTTCTGTGCCTGGTGTGGAGTTTTTTATTATTATTTCCACCTCGTCCTATCCAATAGTATTCTGAATCTTTTTCACTAGAAAGTAGGGCAGTAGAAATATTTAGATTTTTAAAAATGCCTAGATAATCGACAATAAAATTTATTTACATGAAATATAAATTAATTAAAAATATACAAAATAATAAAAACTAAGTAAAATTAAAATATATATATATATATCATCACGGGTGCCTTACGGCGCCCGAGACCGCCTAGACGGCCCCAGGGTACCCAGCGGAGGGGTTTTTAATCCCACCTCGTCGTAGCCGATGGTATGAGTCTACACCGAACAAGTGGCTAGCCCGTCGCGATGTTTTGAATAGACTCAATAACCCATCTATAAACAGTTTCACAAGTTGGTATAGTGAAACCGGGACCGACAGCTTAACGTGCTCTCCGAGGCACTATAGTGGTGTTGTCAAACAAATGTACATAAATTTTTAGATTAAAAACTCATTGGTACACACCGGGATACAATTAAAATAATAATAAAAAATCCCTACCTACTCAAAAAAATCTTCACAATGAACGCGCATAGTGCCCAGAACGCTGCCTGCGACATTTCCTTTTTGGATTATTAAACTTAATCTTTGAGAGAGGAAAGCGCCAGCCCACTGGTCCACCTGTGATGTCGATCAATTTTGAAGAAATCGACAATTTAAAATCGCAATTAAAAATCACAGGAATCAGGCTGGCATGTGTGAGAAGAGTTTTAGTTGGGAGGAAGGTCTCTATAACTCTGCTAGGGCGACCGACCGGACCCGTTACCACTGCCAATGTAGATGCAAAAACCGTCAAATAACCTAATCATGTTGTGGTTTTAAGAAACGGGCGATTGGTTTGACGATAAAGCAGCGAGGATATTAAAATAGACTCGTAAAGCAAATACGTCTTGTCACCGCCCATTTCGTAACCACATCATTTAGCCGGCATAGTGGAAGCAATCTCTTTTTATTAAACAACAATGCATTGATCGACCCCATTCATTGACTTTATAGGCCGCTTACCATTAGGTAGATACAAAGTCACATGCCGTGCTCCGATAACAAAAACAAATCTGGAAGAGTTTATTTCATTCTACCTATTAATAAATATATTTATATAAAGCAAGTGGCATTCAGATCACTTCTTTGTATCTGTTATATATAAAACTTTATGTAAAAAGTCTCTTACACAAGCATACAGTATATATTATGCACTCCGTGTAGGTATATCAAAATGTAATATACCCTATGTTGACCGCCTAGAGTAAATTTACCTCCTTATCAAATTTTAGAAAAATTTGTTCAGTAGTTTTACATGAAACTCTCCCAAGCAGACAAACTCTCCTTCGTATAAAATTTATATATATATATATTGGTATATGGATAAGGTTTTTGCGCCTGAAACAAAAAGCTAATATAGTTTTCTACATGGCCGATAATATTCAAACCATTTTCTGTACACTTAGCTTTGGATAACATATGTGTATCGTTGTTTATCATACACATAGTACAAGCCTAGGCCTAACTATGACAATATGTGTGAAATATCCATATATTATTTAATACATTTGTCATAAAGTCACCGATTTCTTATCAGGATAATATGGTAGTCTACTTTCAAGGTGCGGTTATGAAACGGACAATTTATTTGACGATAAAGGAGCAAGGATATTAAAATAAATATAGCATGTTTTATGATGACGATTAAAAAAGGTCGGCCACATTGAGCATAATGAATGATGAACAAAATACCAAACATATATATATATATATATATAAATTCTAAATACAGAATGTTAGTGGATTACGTTGCAGATCAAGACGCGTCTTTAGAAATAAATTTCGATATGTCCCTTAAAAAAGTTGTTGTTGATTCAAAAAAACAGACGCGCCTGTTCAAATCTATAGAGTAAGTTAGGTAAATGTAGAGATCGTGCAAAATGGCATAAGAAGGCTTTATCTCCATTAAGGTTAAAACTGTTGATAAATTTACAAGCCTAGGGCTTAGTTTGTGACAAAGCTTAGTATGTGTAAAATTGTCCTATTTATTATTATTATTTAAATAACATACTTTATAAAATAATTTAATTAATATGTTTTGCAATAAAGCAGTAACATTCGTCTCCTGAAAACCTTTGACTGTAATATAAACCTTTGACTGTAACGAGACTGGTATATCAGACTAGCGAATACAAAAAAATATATATTATACATAGAATGATGTACTCTCACAAAAGTCACAAATTATTTACAGCTACAGATCGCCTAGACGGCTTTGCATGCAGCGTAAGGTTTTTCTTCCCATCTCATCATGCCGATAGTATATTAAGGTTATTGTCAACAAGTGGTATGCTCCCAGATTATATACATATCTTTTTATGGAGCATCAATCTAAAACTATATTTGTATACAATATTATATTTCGAAATCTTTGGAAACGCCTGAAATAAATCTAGAGCTTTTTGAGTTTAAAAGCATTCATTTGTCGTATTTTAATATATTATTTTTAATTATTTTATTGAAATACCTATTTATATATAATGTAATATAATTACTTATACAAATTATTATAATTTATTTTAGTTTGTTGACAATTGTATAATATAAAATTTGAAGTTTACGCATGTTTTTTTAAAGTTAGCTGCGCCTGAAACTTTTATTAAAAGATTTTATGTATATGTAAAAAAAGGGTGCTTGCAGGAATGTTAGTCTATTTTTCTTAATAGGCTATCATTCCTAGATATTGCATACTACTTAACATTAGCTGGATGCAATGTCACATGTTGAGCTCTTATAAAAAAATAAAAAAGGTATCTTTTGTAAGCAGATTATTTCAAGCCGGACATATCGTTTATTGCTAACATTGACACGTTCGCCTACTTTGTTGTTTGCTTCGAAAGTTAGCGACTATTATTTACGCCTGTTTAATACTTTACTAGCATTTCAAACAACATAACAATATTATAAAGTGCGTTAAAGCAATGCTATAAATTTAAAATTTAGAGTTTACGCATGCTTTTTTAAAGTTAGCAGCGCCTGAAACTTTTATTAAAAGACTTTATGTATGTAAAAAAATAGTGTTTGCAGGAATGATAGCCTTTTTATCATTCCTGGACATTACATACCACTTAACATTATCTGGATGCAGTGTACATTTTAAGCTCTTATTAAAAAAATATGTAAGAAGTTTTTTCCAGCCGGACATATCGTTTATTGCTTTAAACACATTCGCCCACTTTGTAATTTGCTTCGAAAGTTTATTATTTACGCCTGTTTACTACTTTACTAGCATTTCAAACAATATAACAACATTATAAGGTGCGTTAAAGCGAACTCCGCGTTCTCTATACAAAATGAGCTTTCGCACTTCCAGTAATACTCGATTACTGATTGTCGCAGAATTAATTTAATATTTTTGTCGGTTATTGTATTTATTAATCTTTCTGTGTTATTATTATTTCTTTTAATAAAAAAATACTTATTTAATATTAAAATGCTAAAATATTTATTACCTATAACAGAAAGATTTTTGCGTACAATTACGTACATGAAAAAAAAATTGAACTTCGACTAAAAGTCAAGTTGTAATATTGGAAGTAGGTTTGTATGGGCGTCAAGTCGACTATAGGTTCAATTAATGTTGATTAACTCATGTATTGATCTACCCCATTCACGGGCCTTTAGGTCTCCTTACTACCAGGTAGATACAATGTCACATGCAGTGCTCTATTGATAGCCTGCCAAGTAATATTTAGTCAAAACTTTGTCGCATATTTATAAACGTAAAAAATAAAGGATTATAAAATCTATAAATGTTGGATTAAGATTTAGTATTGAATGTAGCTCAGTAGGTAGATATATGACAAAGCTTGACGCGAAAGTTTCTATGCTAATAAGGAACGCCCACTGGCTGGGTGCGTACACGCAGGTTTTCTGCTAATCTTCACACTATGCGTAAATTAAAATACGCTGAAACATTTTTTTCTTGTATTGGAGCACAGCATGTGATGTTGTATCTACAACATTGACCGCTCCCACTATGCCGACTAAATGATGCAATTACGAAATGGATGACAAAGAAATGTGCACCAATATATTAACAATTTCATTGGGGCATAAGTAAATTTTAATTCTAGCACTTTTCAATTACCTACGAGTACATGCCACCACAGTTAGCTATCCATGACTTCACCGTGCGGGTGCCGGGTCCATCGCGTGGTTGAAAGGCAGGGAATTGAACTGCAGCGTTCCTGGACTTGAGACCGCGAAGTATGTTTAAAGGCATTTTGAACTCTCATCTGCACTGTGTTTACTATGCGTACAACCAAATACTATATGATTCTGTTAGCGCCATCTTGGAAACACGCTCCATAAAAGTTCCGACGGCTGATCTTGTTGATAAAATATTTTATTTCTGGTACACATATTAAAAGCCTAGCTTAGTTTGTGACCAGAGCAATAATGTGTGTAACAAATAATATAAATTATTAACAAATATAATATAATATATTCTTGCTTGTAAATATAATAAAATAAAAATTGTTCATGAATTTTTGGCTTTCGCAGTGGAGACTTTTGGACCGTGGAGTCAGGATGAGAAAGAATTATACAAAACTTTGACCCCACTCCTTATTGGGGTTACGCTACCGGAGACCCAAGAGCTGGCGTGCATTTTAAACAAAATATATCAATAGCCATACAAAAAGGTAATGCCGTCAGCATCTTGGGGACCATGCCACAGGACAAACTTGAAGATTTTTTTTTTCTTTTTTTTTTGTAGTTTACTTTAGATACTAATTTATATTTGTGTATATAAAATTTTCTAATATTATAATAATATTTAATTGTTTTTTTATTATATGTAAATAATGCTTATTGATTAAATAAAATTGTTTATTGTGTGTAATGAATGTGATAAAAATAAAATTCAAGTTTATTTTTATTCTTCTTACTACGAATCAAATTAAAAATTCTAGACGGTGGAAGTTGCGAGCTGAAGCTAGTACAAAACTGATTTCATTTACTTTTATTTCAAACTCCTACATAACGATAATTAAAACTGATGTAAATTACCTAGATTTCAAAATGTCCTGACATTTTTTCTATCCTTTTACACTTTTGGCGAAATTGTTTTCTAAACGCATAATGCGTTTAGAAGCTAAAGACAAAATATTTCATTATTTACAAAAATAATAATTTATATGAAAATGCTGGGCTATGTACTAATCATATACATAAACTTACAAAAAACTCTTCTTATAATTTTCTCCATATAAGAGTAATAATTAATCAAAAATAGAGATCTTTGCAATTTTATGCGAGAAAACCTAAACGTTTGCGAAAAAGCCAGTCCCTTCTTAATCTTATTATACGTACATTTATTAATTGAATATCGATGAGGTCTAAATTTTCTTTATACAAACTCTTAAGCAAAATATTTAATGTTAATTAATCTTTAAAAAACACTATTATAGACTTATTCTAGCTCTAACATTATAAAAGAAACGCCACGAAAAAAATCTGCCAATACTATTTTTCTTTTTATTAAATATTTTTATACAATTATCATGTTTAAAAATGCCACACAAAAGCACATTGTGATTACATACCTACAAACCATTGTAATAATTACTTAAAAGTTTCCAGCAGTGTGGACGGCAGGCATCATAAGCCCCGTTATGTCAAGGCCACAGGTGTTCTGGATTCCCACCACATAAATACCGGTATTGAATCATCCTCACTTTCTTTTCAAAAGAATGCCGAAAATTTTCGTTACCTACCACAGCCAGTCATCGGCTTTGGGATTGACAGAAATTCTTACAAAAAGATTATAGCATCTAGAGTCGTCTTTGTCTACTTAAAATCTTACACACGCATAGGAGTAAGAAATGATGTTCAAATCATATATATTTTTTTTTAATAGTAGATTTTACAAGTTCCCGAGCCGCTAAAAGTCTCGGATAAAAATGGGCTGATAGTAATGTCGAGGATAAAATGGTTTTGTGGACGAGTTATAAACTCTGCTTTTCACTTCGATTGCGAGGAAATAAAACAGTAGTATAACATAACATTTCTTTAATTAAAATTCTAATTAAAATTTGTACAGTTTTGAATACTGAAGGATTTTGTCTTTCCCGGCATATTAACAGTATTTATGTCCTAAAAACACATAAGGCAAATAAATTTAAGTAAATATTATAAAATAACAATTTCTATCTATGAACTTCTTATTGTGTATGGCTCATTTTCTTTGCCTTAATATAGATACATTTATGAGTAGATATGTTAATGCACTTGTGCACAAAATTCGATTTTGTTCAGCATATATCCTGCACAAATAAGCACTTTCAGAGCATGAGAAGTGAAAAATACTTTATTGCACAAAATTACAAAATTAAATTTTATATAGGAGAACTTAATGTCTTATGCATTTTCTACCGGCTAACCTTTGAGAGAGTGGAAGATTATCTATAGGGTGCAAAAGCAAATAAAATAACAATTTAAAAGACATAACGAATAGTATATAAACTACTTATATGTTACATGTAACGACTTAAATATACACACAATACATAATATACTACTTATATAAATTATACAATATAATACATATAGTACATATCAAAACACAAAATGCTAAAGGAAAAATAGGTACATATTCAGATAATGAGTGGTGAGTAGACGTTTAAATGCACCGATGATGGTTGGAGCCTGTCTTATAGACAGAGGAAGCAAATTCCAATGTCGAGCAGCTGACACAGTAAAAGAATCGGAATATTTGGTGGAGGTGGTTTATAAAACAAAATAAAATATAAATAAACATAGAATAAAAAAATAAACTATGATGCGCCACTTGGTAGGGTACCTAATATGCTAGCAGCATTGCCTCTTTGTATGGCAATGTTGATTTTTTGTTTTAAACAAGTCGACACTCTAGAAAGACATGCTGCCAAAAGAGTGCTGGTCGATTATCGCGCCATAACACTTTAAATAACATAATTAATCGAAGTTTAAACTCATCATACATTCCATTAATTACAGAACCACAGGGTATTAGTAGATCCTACATGTATTAGATTTTATGGTAGTGAGCCCAAATTCAATCGGCACCTACTGTGTAGCGCAAAAGCCATCCAAAGAATCAAATACATAGGACAGGCTTACACGGACCCAGAAAGCTACAGGCTCCTCAACCTTGGTGATGTCCTCAAGTATACCAACAGCATTTGGAGACAAGACTGAGGTCCATAAAAAAAAAAATTTTGTTCTAAAGAATTCCGAGTGTAATTTTGTTAGCATCGAACTCATCGACAGACCTAGACAGACCGATATCATAAATAAATATGGCAATATAAAGGTTACATTTTTTCATTAAAAAAGGATTTGTACCCTGAAAACTGTAAGAAAGGCTGAGTTGCAACAAAATTTATACTCTGTAACAATTAAAGTTAAAAAAGCGAAAAATGTACCAACATTATTTTACAGTCGGAGTGACAGCTGGTACTATTGTACATAGTGTTCATTTTGGTGAAAATCAGCCTAAAATATAATTGATAAATTACGCGGTTAATGTTAGCGTTAATTATATATAATTGGTCTATTACATGTTTACATTTTTTTAAGTTATTTTTTTAAAGATAAAAACAATGAAAAAAATGGGACTCGAACTCATGATCCTCGCTTTCGCGACAAAGTAGTCAACCATTGAGCACACCAGGTTTTAGTCACCTCCCACGAAAGGAGTCTGTTTTATGTTTTTACCTTTTTCCTTAATAAAAAACAGCTAAATATAAAACAGGAAAACTTCTGTTATCCAGTTATAACTTCTGGTATTTTGTTAAAAATATTTATATGACCCAGGATAGCTTTAAACTACCTATGAAGGTACAAAAAACTATTGCTACATTGGTAGCTAATAATATATTATTAAGTATTGACTCCACATCATCATTTAGTAGTAGTACTAATAATGTTGTGGTACAACCATGTTTAAACTTTTAGATGTGACAATAGAGAAGGACAATTGTAAGCTTACCTTAATACATCAAAATATTCAAAGCCTCTCTAGCAAAGTTCTCAATATTGAATTATTAATTGAAAAATATAATTTAGATTTGATGTGTTTTACAGAATCCTGGCTAAAAGCAGAGAAAATATGTTTCAATATAAATAACTTTGTAGTTGCTAGTTTTTTCAATAGAAACTCCTGTGAGGGAGGTGGATCTATTATCCTAATTAAAGATACACTAAAATGCAAAGAGCGGAAGGATATTGTAAAACTATCACTTGAACGTGTTTGTGAGATCTCATGCGCAGAGATGGATACCTACATTATTCTATGCATATACAGACCCCCCGCCTCTGCTTTACATACTTTTATTAATATAATGGAGGATGTTTTGTCAAAAATATATGACTCAAATAAACAAATTTTTATATGTGGGGATTTTAATATAGATATCTTAATAAATAACAGCGAAAAACAAAAACTTATTTCATTGTTTAATTCTTTTAATTTAAATAATGTATTCATGGAGCCGACTAGGATTACTTCAACTAGCCGGACTTGTATTGATAATATATTTACTAACTGTTCTCTCTTAAGTAACTCTATTATTACCGGGGTGCCCTCCGACCATAAAGGTTTGTTAGTTAGCTTTCAGTCTCAAATTAAACCTATAAATAAAATTATTAGGTATAGACCCTTAACAGATAATAAACTTAATAATTTTAATGAAAATTTAATGAGTGAAATGTCCAGATTCATATATAATATTAATCAACCAAATGTTACATACTCCAATCTACATAAAATTATAAATCAAGAATTCAATAAAGTATGTAAAATTAAAACAAAGAAAATTATTGACAGATTAAATTTTGCTACTTGAGCCACTAAAGGTATTAGAATAAGTAGGGATACACTATATGATCTATATGACAAAAGATCATATACATCTCACCAAAATTTCCATAATTATGTTAGGAATTATTCAAAATTATTCAAGAAAGTTTGTATCATAGCTAAATCTATTCACATTGGATCCAAAATCAAACAGTCAGATAATAAATCCAAGTGTGTATGGAAAATCATTAATACTGAAACCGGTAAAAATATTATCAGACAAAATATCATTTCAATTAGACAAAACGGAGTTATGTTATCAGATAAAAAGCAAGTTGCGGAGTTATTCGAGGAATTCTTTACTAATATTCCATTACAAATCACGAACTGTATTAAATCATCAGCTAGTACTGCTAAAGAATTTTTAAAACGATATATAAAAATACCAATTACATCTAATTTTAATTTTAAACATGTCACAAATGAGGATATACTAAAACACTTTAAAATGTTAAATAAAAAAAAAACTGAAGATTTATGGGGGCTATCTGTAAAAGCTATCGAATCAATTATTCCTACTATAGGACCGGTACTCGCTGATATTTTTAATGGTTGTGTTAATAAAGGAATTTTTCCCGACCTTATGAAAAATAGTAAAATAGTTCCCATATTCAAGTCCGGCTGTAAGACAGATCCAAATAATTATCGCCCTGTTTCTGTCCTGCCAGCCTTAAGTAAAATATTCGAAAAAATACTTCTTGGTCAGCTGCTAAGTCATTTTAATACTCATAAATTGTTACATGATCAACAATACGGGTTCACAAAAGGTAGAAACACAACAAATGCCGGTACAAGATTGATTACTGAAATAATTGACGCTTGGGAAAATTCTCAGGATCTCGTTGGCGTTTTCTGTGATCTGTCTAAAGCGTTTGATTGTGTTGACCATCAAACTTTGTTAGATAAGCTGGAATTTTATGGCATTCGCGATTTAGCTTTAAATCTAATAAAGTCCTACCTTTCTAATAGAACTCAAGGTGTTAATATTGATGGTTGTGTATCAGACAATACCCTTGTAAAGATGGGTGTCCCCCAGGGATCAATTTTAGGCCCATTCCTGTTCCTAGTATACATCAATGATCTTCCACATATGGTACAGGAGATGGCACAGATAGTGCTATTTGCTGATGATACATCCCTACTTTTTAAAGTTAGTAGGAAGGATAATATATTATCGGCAGCAAATGATACTCTGGAAATGGTTTCAAAATGGTTCACGGCAAATAATTTAGTTTTAAATGCAAAGAAGACTAAATGCCTGAAATTTACTTTGCCTAATGTACCTAATATCAATGCCACAGTGAAGATAGGTGGTACTGACCTGGAATTTGTTGACTCCACTGTGTTTTTAGGGATCACAGTCGATTCCAAACTACAGTGGAAAGCTCACCTTACTTCTTTATCCAATAGACTGAGCTCTGCTGCATATGCAGTCAGAAAAATCAGAAAGTTAACTGATGTTGCAACAGCCAGACTAAATAAATGATTTTGACTTTTGACTTTGACTATGACTTATTCATCTAGTATTAGAAACTAGAACTTCTAATTTCACTCTAATATACATGGTGACTTTGAAAGGATGTACTTTAGGCTAATATGAGGTCCTGCTTATCAATTCGAACAACTTTTCCCATGGAACCATGTGTCGCACATGAAAAAAAAATTTGGCTTCGCCATATAAAATGGTACTTTTAAGATTACTAGTTTGTATGGCGAAGGCAATTTTTATTTTCATTTACGACACATGGTTCCATGGGAAAAGTTGTTCGAATTGATCAGCAGAATCTCATATTAGCCTAAAGTACATCCTTTCAAAGACACCCTGTATAGTAATTAGAAGAAAGCACATAGAGGGCATCTGTGTATAAATAGATAAAAAGCAATGACAAATTTAGTAAGGGGTGACTGGAACCTGGTTGGCTCAGTCGTTGAGTACCTTGCCGCGAAAGCGAGGATCGTGGGTTTGAGTCACCAGGAATTTATTCATTGCATTTTATTCTTAAAAAATTCAATATACCATATCTCGTATACTATATATCATCACGGGCGCCTTACGGTGCCCGAGACCCCCGAAACCGCCTAGACGGCCTAATTTAATCCCTACCTCGTCGTAGCCGACGGTATTAGTCTATACCGAAAAAGTGGCTAATAATAAAAAAAAAAAAAAAAAAAAATATATATATAAAATAAATTATTATAATTTATCATTATATAATAAATATAATCAAATACATATTAATAGAGTAGATAATGCTTAAGGAAATGTAATTTTAGGCAGAAGTAATAATGCCAATTAGCCCAAATTCCTCACTTATAAAAATATTTATATTATGCTTAAACTAGTGTTCTATCACTATCATAGGGATTGTGATAGAACACTCGGCACTCTTACGATTTTTTTAATAGAACACAAGAGATAAAAGCACTAATTATCTTCAACATCACTTTTATATTTATTATAGTAAGGAGGTTAGTATAAAAATAAAATATTATTAATAATACAAAAATGTTTATTAAGTTTTTCACAATAAATTATTATATTAATTATTTATTTAAAAAAAATACAAAATATTATAAATTAACCTAGAAAACATATTTGAATTAATTAATTAATCAATGAGGGTTCATTATTCACAGAATACGGTAAAGTAGCGAGGTTTTTAAAATAAACTCGAAATGCAAATCCGTATATATCGCCGCCCATTTCATACCCGCATCACTTAGCCGGCAATGTGGGAGCGAACAATACTATTGTTATTTTAATAACTATGCATTGATACTTTGTAAATCTACTTACCATCAGGTTGTTACAAAAACCCGGTTACCAATATAAATGGTTACACTGTGTAAGAATTTAAGTCTCCGAAATCGGCGTGCATGTATGAGAAGAGTTATGACTGTGGAAGAGGCGAAAGGAGTATGTAGGGATAGGGACAAGTGGCGCTCGGTTGTCTCTGCCTACCCCGTAAGGGACCTGGTGTGATAAATAAATAATTAAAAAATAATATATATATATATATATATATATATGTTAAGTCACATCGTAAAATTGTAATTTGTGTTTTTTAGTTACTTGAACTGAAAAGTGTTTACCTCGGGTGAACGACCTATTTAGGCATTCGAACTAAAGTGCATTATATCAGTGCCTAAATTCTCTAGGGTTTCTTTCGACCCTAATTTAACACACAAATTAAGAAGCTGTTGTAAAATAAAAATTAGGATAAAATATATACCATCGGCGAAATGAGGACGGGTTAATCCCTCCGCTGGGTACCCTGAGGCCGCTTAAACGGTTCTCGGGAGCCAAATAGGCACCCGTGATGGTATTTATTTATTATTTATTATTATACCTACTTACGAATTTTTAGATAAGAAAAAGAGAGATCATCTAACACCAGTATTCTTATACTTAATAGATGGTCTCTATCATTATAATTGTTTAAGTACTAATGCTTCCCAGGTAACATTTTGACGTCCCTATAACGTCATCTTAGTGTCAT
Source organism: Monopis laevigella (assembly GCA_947458855.1). Taxonomy (NCBI): domain Eukaryota; kingdom Metazoa; phylum Arthropoda; class Insecta; order Lepidoptera; family Tineidae; genus Monopis; species Monopis laevigella. Next base: position 10,453,225 of record OX381599.1, read on the forward strand.
TCTCGACGTAATTGACGTCATAGAGACGTCAAAATGCTACCTGGGTTTGTTAAAGTAAATAAAGAATATTTTGATTTTTAATTCTTATACTAGAAAACACTGATGCTCTGCTTTTTAATTCAAATATAATCCGAATATTAAACAAATTATAAATTTATGCCGCGACTTGTGACAGTGACAGTGGCTGAATAAAAAATTGGGGCATGGCCATATAGATTTTTTTTATTGAATTCCTTATAAATAAACGTCAAATATAGCTGTAGCTGTATAGAAAGTTTCGAAATGACTGAACAGAAATGTTAGAATAGAATGGCATTTTTGACAACAGGGAATTTTTTTTTGCAAGGACGAAAAGTATTGATTTCAGATAACTTCAAGCGTACTACCTAGTATGAGAAATGAAAAAGATTTTTCATTCGCCTTCTAGAAATTGAGAGGTGTAATGGCAGCACCAACACGCACACATCACACACCACACACAGATACACACAGCATACTTTTCGGGGGGGTTCATCCTCCAACAACGCCCCCTACCTACTCCCAGTGCCAAATTCATACCTGCAAAGCAAAATTATTGTGAAGACGCTCACTAATTTAAGATTATTTTGCTCTTTAAAAAATATTTTTGCTCATTACAAATTCAGGGCAAATTAAAAATTAAAAAAAATACGAAGCTTAAGCCCGATGTAAAATCCTGGCTACGCCCGTGGATACACCGATACACCTATTGTTTAATAAATGTTAAATATACGAGTATACGTGGTGACCGAGTTGGTTAGACCTTAGACTTAAAAACACTTAGGTCCCTGGTTCGAATCCCGGTGTGTACCAATGAGTTTTTAATTAAAAAAAATACGTACATTTGTTTAACAACTCCACTATAATGTCTCGGAGAGCACGTTAAGCTGTCGGTCCCGGTTTCACTATACCAAGTTGTGAAACTGTTTATAGATGGGTTATTGAGTCTATTCAAAACATCGCAACGAGCTAGCCACTTGTTCGGTGTAGACTCATACTACTGGCTACGACGAGGTGGGATAAAAACCCCTCCGCTGGGTACCATGGGGCGGTCTAGGCGGTCTCGGGTCCCGTAAGGCACCCGTGACGATATGTATGTATCTGCATTTCAGACCAAAATAATATCTAAATAATTTAGTAATAAGCTGTCAAAGTTCAATAAACTGTCAAAGTAAGAAAAAGGTTCAACTTTAAACTATATTATTTTTGTTCGATTTTGATAATAGTCTATGGACGCTAATCTGTGGTGATATCTTGACCTTTTGACAGGTCAGTCAGTTAACAAAAAGGGGTTAAGAGTCAGTTATAAAAAAGGGGAGAGATGGTATAATTGTTTGTCTTAATTAATATAGTTAATTATTTGTTTTATTGTGAATAGAGTTTTTGTTCCGGCAGTGAGTTTTGGGCGGCCTATTAGAAATACCATCAAAATTGTGTAGAGTTTCGTTCGCCATGTATTAGGCGCCTACAAATAGTGATTCAGATTTGTCGCGTTGTGTTTTGTATTGTTCCAACGGGATCCCTGGGTACCCCCAGGGATCCCGTCAAAAGTGCGCACCCGTGTGAGAATCTTGGACGAGATTAGTTCCCGGCGTCTCGCACAAAATAAAAAAAATATATGGTCTCAATACTGTATTTTCATTCATCACTTGTATTTTCTAAATAGGTGTACCTACAGGGCTCTTAGTTTGGCTAACCCTCTACCAAATACCCTTACTTATATTTACTAGGTATAGTATACATAGTATATAGTATAGGCCCGTGATTCCATAATAACTTTCACTTCTCATTTTTCACGGAACGGGTTCGAACGAGTCCGTGAACCTTGCCGTGGTCGCTGTCTACTATGCCATAGAGTAACAAAATATAACGGAGAGATACATTAAATATATTTTTTAGGTGGGAGGAAGGTTTCTTAAAACTTCGTTAGGCCGACCAACCGGTCTATATTTTTTAATGGAGCGCGGTATGTGATCCAGCAGCTCTACAAAGTCCATGAATGGGGTCGATTAATAATATTTCAATTAATACGTTTCCGGAAATAGGCGACGATAAAGACGTACATTGAGTATATTTTAATATTCCCGCTGCTTTATCCCGTTTCGGTTTTAGTCTGTGGGTTCACAGGTTTTCCGGAGATTACTACATCAATTTATTGTCGAGTTGGTAGTCTCCTTTCAGTGTGCGGTTACGGAATGGGTGGTTGAATTAACGATACGGCAGCGACTATATTAAAATATACTCGTAATACAATTCGCACGCCGCCCATTTCGTATTCGCATCATTTAGCCAGCATAGTGGAAGCGATGTTCTTTAAGAACAAATATTGATTGACCCCATTTATTGTCTTTGTAGGTATGCTTACCAACATGTAGGTAAGCATACCTACAAAGTCATGCCCGGCTCCATTAAATATATATTATATATATAGACAGTGAGTTTGGTCGCCTCGGTGACACTTTTGAAGTGCAGATTGGCAGGTCAATGGAACCAGCTAACCACCTAGTCTTACACTAGTTGGTTATGGAGCGTGTTTTCGTTTGGATAGCTTTTGTTTTAATACAAATATTACATATTACATGTGTTATATCCTAAAATATAGAAGTAAATACAATTATTTAAAAAAACTTATATGTTCTAAATAATTAATATATTAGATAGTCTATGGTACACTAGCCGTTTGTAAGTCTGTTGTTTCTAAGCAATATTTTACTATTATTATATTTTTTGTATTGTCTAAAAAGTGTGTATTTGTTAGCGATCTTTTGTAATTAGAATATATGTTTTAAGTACATTTATTAAATAAAAGCGGTCAAGTGAAAACTCCTTTAGTGTAGGTACTCGGGATTCTGTACAAATGTAGATTCCATGGGGGATTGCGTAGAAAAAATGGGGGTTGTAGAGAACACAGACCTCAAACACTGCAGGTATTTTATTTTTACTGAAGGAAGTTGATTTGATCCGTGTCGTAAATGGAAATCGGACTGTAAAATAAATAATATTCGTATGATTTTGAGGCGTGGATATGGTCGGTGACTTTGGTGGCTCCCTTGTATGGCAGGTAATGATTGACAGGTCAATGGAATCAGCTAACCACCTAGTCTTACACTAGTTGGTTATGTAGTGTGTGTTCGGTTCGGTAGTATTTCCATTCCATCGCGTTTAAGTTCTAAATCTGCTATCTAGGTTTAATAAATATTTGTCGTTCTTTTGTTGATAAATAGCTGCCTAACCAAACGCACTCTAAGGCCTCATTGTTAAACTTAATTTTTTTTGACTATTCATAAATATCTGTAAAGATTGACATGAAATAAATGATTTGACTTTGACTTATGATAAAATAATTAAACACCTTTATAACATGGTACCCAGTAGAGGGATTAACACCCGTCCTCATTTCGCCGATGGTATTCGGAGGCAACACCTAACAAGTGGCGAGCTTGTTGCGGTGTTTATGATGAAATAGCCTCGTTGTATAAAGCGGTCACCCATCCCATGCCTGCCTTGTTGTCATCTGCTTAACCTTGTTATCAGTTGCGCAGTGACTTAACCACTAGGCTGGGGCCGCTTTTTTACATATCAATACCTAAACTAATAATAATATGTACCTAAAGCAGCTCCTGTTCTCCTCGACGGCTGAACACCAATCTATCGCGTAACTGTCAACCTACTTGTAGAAGGAAATAGGAATAATATGTATATATATATATTATTTTTTTGGCTGACTAATACGGAGAGCCTGAAGGGCATTATCAGTTTCCGACGCTGGCGTGGCTGCGTGATTCGCTAGCCGAAAAAGTTTTAAATACTCGGTTTGTCGAAGTTTTCCCTTAGCGGGTGCGCTCTGACTTGGGTCACCGAGGAGGTAATGGGTCAGCTCGGGCCTTTTAGCATTTGGGAGTGAGGTGTCTTAGAGACTACTGGGGTCGATGAGGCCGACTCCGGCCAAATGAGAGAGACTTGTATTTTTAAATAAACTTATTTAAAATAAAATAAGTCCATATGTCCACTAAGAAGAGGAGCGTCGTCCACAGGTGTGATATGGGGAAAGTATGATTTCAGAGGACAAAAATTTTAGATAGAAATCTGATAATTAAAAATATTGAACCCGTGTTATGGATATTCACATTAATACGTTTTTCTCTGATAATATTAATAATGATAATAATATGTAGGACAATTTACACATATTGCTCTGGTCACAAACTAAGGTCTAGGCTTATACTATGTGTACCAGAAACAATCATATAATACATATTATATTTTATAAACACCCAGACCATGACAAACTGTACAGAAAAACGTACTAATATTTTTTTACCATGGGTGGGATTCGAACCCACGAACTCCGAATACAACGCCAAAGGCACAACCACTAGTCTACGGAGGCTGTTAGTATTAAAAAAAAACTTATTGAGTCTTTGAAGAACACTTCACTTATAAAAGGTATTGACCCAATAAGTTTTTATATCGCCAAACTTAAGTGGCAGTGGGCAGGCCACATACTAGTAGCTCGCAGAACGGACGGCCGTTGGGGCATTAAGGTTCTCGAGTGGCGACCGCGTGCTGGAGGACGCAGCAGAGGCAGGCCCCCCACAAGATGGACCGACGACCTGAAAAAGATCGCGGGAAGCCGATGGCTACAGGCAGCGCAGAACCGGTTGTTGTGGCGATCCTTGAGGGAGGCCTATGTCCAGCAGTGGACGCGCGAAAGGCTGGTATGATGAAGTTTTTATAAATGAGGCCATATTTTTTTTAGATTTAAAATAGTCTTGGACTCTTTTATTTCAGTTAAAATGTATCTCATTCTGCAGTTTGTCTTGGATATATTGTGGCCGATGTACCAATTCGCATAAAACATTTGACGATTCGTACGTCTGTCGCACTATTAAAAAGTGGATGCTCTACATGCGCTTGCGTGTATCCCAAATCCTATATCTTGAGTCATTTAAATGAATCATCTTAAGGACACTGCATTCGTCCATACATATACGTAATACTCTATTCCTATTTGTTGCATAATTAATATAATATTTTTGTCTGTCATTGTTTTATTACTTAAACTTTTTGTGTTGAGTTTTTTTTTCGAAATTAGGATTTTTTTAATATATTATATTCAAATATATTGATTATTATTATTATTATTTTCATTAATGGAGTCTTCGCATTACGCGAAATTTTACCAATGTCAAGTGGACTATCCACTTGACATTGGTTCAAAATATTTTTTATTATTAGTGAAAGAGGGATAATAGGATGGAAAGGACTAGGGTAGAAAAGGGAATGGCGACATGACCGTATGAAAGCATACGGTATAGTCTTGCCAATGTCTAGTGAAGGAGGAAAAGATTCCACAGTAAAATGGGTACTGCCATTTTACTGAAGAAAAAAAAATATTGATTACCCACAACAGAAAGATTTTTGCGTAAAATTACCAAAATAAAAATAATAATTAAACTTCGATTAACAGCCAAGTTGTAATATTGTAAGTACGTTTCTATGGGCGTCAAGTCTATCTTTAAGACATTATGATTGAAATCAGCATTGACAACATAACTTTGTGGTATTCATTCTTAGACTTACTCTAGCTATACTCTATCTGAGGCTCTACCATGGGTTTGCGCATTGAAGCAACGTAACATATACGTATACGCGAGCAACAACCAATAGATTCGCTTTATTCAATCCTGTTACTTAAAATAAAGTGGCCCTATTGGTTGTTGCTCACGTATACGTATACGTTACGTTGCTTCAATGCGCAAACCCATGGTAGAGCCCCAGATAGAGTATAGCTAGAGTAACAATGGCCTTTTATTATTCATTACCGGTCTTGTCACCACAGACCATACAGATTCAATCATGTTTCGGTTTGAGCCTGTGGGTTCATCGGACTACTGCATTAATTACTTCTCGAGGCGCGGTTACGAAACGGGCGGTTGATTTGATAACCCAGCTAGGACATTAATAAAATGTAATAAAAAATAATAGGCTTAATAAGGCTTTTTTGCTGCCCGCTCGTTTCGTAAACACGGGCATAGCCAGGATTACATTTCAGGGGTGGTTTAAGCTTCCTTAAAGTTTTCAATTTTCTGTTTTTTTTTGCCCAGAATTTGTAATGAGCAAAAAAATAAATAGTATCTCCTTGTCCAGAAGTCACAATATCACCTATTAATATCTCTTAAATTTATGATATACGTTTTCAGGGGGCGTTACATCCTCCAACGCCGCCCCCTGCCTACTCCCCGTGCCATATTTATATATTTTCATAGATTTCGGGGGGGATTTGAACCCCCTAAAATTACAAATTCACGCATCGTTTGAAGAAACCGGTATTATAGATAAGAGAAAAGACACACTAGCAGGCAATGCATTTCATTTTCTTTTTATTGTACGACATTATTTAGTAAACGTATACGAAAAAAAATAACTTTTGTAAAATAGATAATCTTATATTGATTTTTTTAAATATTAAATGCAATGAAAAAAATCCTCGCTTTCGCAGCAAGGTACTCAACCACTGAGCCAACCAGGTTCCAGTCACCCCTCACGAAATTTGTTATGCTTTATTTACCTACTTATACGTAGACGCCGCCCGTTTATGTACTTTGCTTCTGCAGTCACTATATATTAGAGTGAAGTTAAAAGTCCTAGTTTATAATACTAGAGTCTGTTTTTCGATTTTACTTTTTTCAGTAATTTATATTTTTACATCCCTTATCGGGATAATCTTGTATTGAAATTTTTCATTGCATTTAATCTTTAAAAAAAAAGATTATTCTGATAAGGAATATAAAAATATAAAATACATTATGAAATATGTACTTATATAGATATAGTTTTGATATAGATTAAATAAAATTGAATTAGTGCACAAAAAAATCAAGTTAACAAAAAAGCCTGATCTAACACCTGATGAAGAAGTAAGTGTTAATTAAAAACATAAATAAAAATTACATCAATTTGCACTAAAAGAGTTGCATAAAAAAATTAGCGAAGCTATTAATAACTTAAATTTCTTCATTGAACACGCTTTAGCATGGGAATAGTTAACAGCTGTAAACCAATCATTAAAAATAAAAATAAAGAAAACACAATGTCAGAGTCACAGATATAAGGAAATGAGGTCAACGGACACCAACCTTTACCGGTTTTAACCTTTAAACTTATAGAACCGACAAATTTACGAATATATGAAATAGCTACATATCAATGAGGCAGAGTTTATGCAAGAAGAAAGATTTCTTTTTTTAATTCTTTAAAGACATTTGACAAACACTTTTTAAAGATACATTTTATGATGACTATAATTTGATAATATGTTTAAACATGTTTATGTCCTTGGACTTAAACATGTTTAAACATATTAACACTTAGGTCCCTGGTTCGAATCCCGGTGTGTACTGTGAAACTGTTTATAGATGGGTTATTGAGTCTATCCAAAAACATCACGACGAGCTAGCCACTTGTTCAGTGTAGATTCATACCATCGGTTACGACGAGGTGGGTTTAAAAAAACCCTCCGTTGGGTACCCTGGGGCCGTTTAGGCGGTCTCGGACGCCGTAAGGCACCCGTGATGATATGTATGTATGTTTAATTCTAGGAAAAAAATTGTAGTAGAATTTTTAGCACATATGAGGAAATATTTTATTTTGAATTTGAATTAATGTGGACTATAACAAAATCTCAAGATGCATCCGCACAATTCACACTTCAAACAGAACACTAAGTATATACAATTTTAAAAGAACTAAATTTAAACTTTTTTTTTAAATCTGAATATTTTGTTCGCATAATTTGAGGAGCAGACCAGACAACCACTCTGGAAATTATTACGGAGAACAATGTTCAGTAGGTAATAGATATCATTTCACGAGCAATGTTTGTCCGTTTTCACTTATCAACGTAAGTACGAAAATTCAAACATTCTCACTTTTTCTTTCGTTTCATTTACACCAACTTCACACAATGCCGCCATAAGAGCACGCACCGAGATGTCGTAAACTCTAACTTCGCTTTCTAACAACCAATATTTGTTTTTTTACTTATCCTTCCTTACATCGAGAACTTTACTTGACATACGCGGTCGTGCACTTAGCAGTTACTATCTCGCTCGGTTCGGACGTAAATACGTCACCTACCTTAACAAGAACCAAGGTGGGGATCTAAGGATATAACCCATCAGTTTTCCGAGAAAAACATCACAATCCATCAAGCCTTGGTAGTTGACAAGTACTAGACATCCATTCAGAAATATGTGGAAAAAGGTTACCATATTCGCCCTCTTAGCCGCAGCCCAATGTACACCAGTCCCAGAAAATGGAGTTGCAGAAAATATTGTTGGTGCCGTCTCGGATTGCATTGAAAAGGATACTTCTTTGTGTCTGAAGGTGAATAAAACATGCAAATAAGTGTTTAAGTGTATACCGACCAGTGGATTGCAGTGCTCATATCTAATATTCATGGATATTAAGTGAAGTGATTCTAAGTGTGTTTAAAGTGTTTGAAAGCGGAACAAAGGTTTACCTTTAGTGAATTACATGTGCACAATTGTTAACAGTTACTTTTGTTTACAGGAAAAGGCACTGAAGTTTACGGAAAAGATGTCACTTACCAAGGACTTTAACCTTTTTGAGGGCATGTCTTTGGTAAATACCGGTTCGGCCAGGTCAGCTCGCAGCTACGAGGCTCTGGCTGAAGATCCTAAGGCTAGAGAATCACAAATTGAAGAAAGAATTGCAAACAATGTTGGAGACTTCTTGGATAATCACATTTTACAAATTCGTCTGTCTGATGTAACCAATGATGAGGAATCAAGAGGTCTTGATGATGAAGGTAATAATTGTATTTTATTTGCCATATTTCGACAAATATATTTAAAAAAGCTTAACATAATAGAAACAGTAATAATCCCTTTCATTACAAAGTGTAGCGAGTCTAATAAATAATATAATTAATAATAATCATTTTATCAAATATTTACTATGTAAAATCACTTAACGCAGTAATATTCCTCGTATAGTTAATCATGTAATAAATAAATCAATTAGATTCATTAGCACATAGAATAAATTGAAAAAGATATTGCATTAAAATTTATTACACAACAATATTATAATTATATTAAAGAGTTAAAAGTCATAAAACTAATGCCACTTTTTTCAACAGCCCGTGCCAAAAAGATCAAGAAGAAGCAACTTAAACAACTCCTTCCCCTCCTTCTTATCTTGAAGTTGAAGCTTGCTGCCCTTATCCCATTGTTCCTTGGAATCATTGCCTTCGTTGCTGTCAAAGCCATCTTCATCGGAAAGATTGCCTTCGCTATGCAAGCCTTCAACCTCATCAGGAAACTCTTATCCAAGGGCGGTCAAGGTGGATCCGGAGGCTGGGCTTCGGGAGGAGCCAGCTACACACCAGCTCATCACCACGAAGAACATCCTGGTTATTCTTATGAACCTGCTCAAGGTTGGAGCAGGAAAGCCAATGATGCTCAGTCACTAGCATACTCTGCTCATATGCAGTAACTTAATTTTAAAGCGCTTTTAAATTTTATTGTACAGTATTGTAAGTAGTTACTTCTTCAGTTTTATTAAGTTATTGCTGTGTGTATTTATTGTGTGTTGTGAGATTTTATTTATTACTAATTTATGTTTGAACATTGCCATTAAATGTTACCTCAATAAATAAATAAACAATAATAATTAGTATTTCAATGAAAGTGTACATATTTAGTTTCCTGTCATACATTCCATACAAAGCTATTGTTGTATGCAAATATGCACAACTCATAACTATTTATTTATTTAAAATGCCTATTTATCTTAGTTTTCTCGTGCATATAGATAATTAGGCATTCCAAATAGAAAACTTTCTGTTGGAGGCATTAGATGTGGTGTTTGTTCGAGAGGACAATGGACCGTAGAGTTCAACGACAAAAAGCATTTACAAGGCAACAATGATATCTTTTATAAGGAACCTTGTGTTAACGGTACTGTTTTAGAACCAGACCTTTACGACCAAACATTTTTTTACTGGTACATTAATACTTATTAAAATTAGATCACCGATGAGATAATATTACCTCCTGGATTATACATAGTGCTACACCACATACAAAAATTGATATTTTTTGGTTATCAAAAAAATCAAACAGCACGTTAGTCATGAATTTGTTACGTACACTTTTCTGCCCGCTTTTTTGTATGATACTAATGAAAAACAAATCTACATTATCTCACTTATTTTCAAAAAAGTAATTAAGTCTAATATTAATTATTAATGGAGTACAAGGAACAGTTTCATAAGATATTTAAAAAACCCATATTTCTAGCCGAGAATTGATAATCTTTTATTTTCCAGCTGATAGTGTCAGTTATAAGGATCAAATTCTTGGAAGTAATGTCGAACGGTACAAAAAACTTAATAATTTCTAAAATTATTTTTTATTTTATACTGTTTTTCATTAATGACTATTTCCTATAGTTTTATGTTTTACATTACTTTCCGCAATTCTTTAGGTAATCCTTAAAGCTTATATTATATACCACTGTCATCTGGTGCTACATAGTCTGGTTATACTCAGTTTGTGTTTTTTTAGCAAGATCATGGTTTGATTCCCGACTAGAATAATGGATTTGATCAAAATCGACATGGTATTCTGCAATTCTTCATCTTTGAATAAACTATTCAAAACTGAATATCGTTGTTTATTCAGTTTTGAATAAACAACGATAAAATACTATTTAAGATACTTTTTTCTCACTGTTTCAGTTGGCTAAATAATACTCAAAATTACCAACATTTTTTTATTTTATTTTATGTATGTAGCAAGTTAGCAACCAATATACTCTATTGTTACCTGGTCTTTTATTTACGACGGTAAAAGCGGCGACATTCTTGGGTGCGGCAAACAGTTAGTTAGGTTTATGTGGGAGGAAGCCCTCTACAACTCTGCTAGGCCAACTGACCGGACTCGTTACCACCGCCCATTGAGATGAAAAAACCGTCAAGTGACCTAGACATGTTTCGATTTTAGTCTGTGAGTTCACCGGTTTACCGGGGACTACTGCATCGATTTTATTGTCGAGGTGGTAGTCTATTTTCTTGGTGCGGTTATAAAATGGGCAACTAATTTGACCATAAAGCAGCGCATATTAAAATAGACTCGTAATGTATAAGTCTTTGTTGCCGTCCATTTTGTAACCGCATCATTAGGCCGCCATAGTGGGAGCGATCAATATTGTTAAACAACAATGTATTGATCGACCCCATTCATGGACTTTGTAAGACTGCTTACCATCAGGTGGGTGGTAAGCAGTCTTACCATCAGGTGGGTGGTAAGCAGTCTTACAAATGACAAAAAAAATATATTGGTTCTACTCGACATAAACAAACGAGACTAAAACTTTTATTTTTTAAAAGATTCATATGCTTTCTTTATGCATAAGTTAGTAAACTTGATATTAGGTAGTAGTATAATAATATTAAGTTCGTAAAATCTTATCATTAATATTTATAATCAGGAAGTGTGTCAACCATAGAGTCCGTCACAGTATCGTTCTCGGCAAACGACGTTTTCTTGTGTGTTAAATTGTCTTAATATGTAAATTTACTAAAATTTGGTAGTGGGGTTTAGTCAAATAAATACTATTGACCTTCGAAGAGTTCGTCACATCAACTCTTTCGGTCAAGGCTGACTAACTATAGGATTTTGAAGATGAGGATCTTTGTATCAATTTTAGCCCTTGTGGCAGTGGTGCGAGCTGGTCCTGTGGGGCAAGACAATGAGATAGTGCTAAAATCAGTGATTGGAAACTTTGTGAATTGCATGAATACGGATTTGTCTTTGTGCCTGAAGGTAGGTTGTGAATCGCGAGTGCCCTTTTGATGGAGTTTGTGATGTGAATTTTGTGTTAAAGTGTTTTTCTTTTTTGGATTGTTCAAGTAAACGGGAATTATTAGTTTTTCTTATTGACCCTGGAAAGTTATGATAAATATTAACAATAAATAAATATATAATATTAAACTTAGAGCTTCGAACACCCTATTGAACTTGTCAATAAAGCACATATTATTCGAAGGAACAAATAATAACTTTTTACTTAATCACCAAATTTTAATCACAACTTAATATAACATTTTAAAATAAAACAGATATTATTAATTATACTTTTAAAATAATAAATTTAATCATAAAATTTTAATTCTAGGAAAAGGCACTTCTAGTGACCGATAGAATAGGTTCATTAAGAAACCTAAAGTTGATGGATGGTCTTACTATCGTCAACAATGCACCGGAAAAGGAAGCTCGTAGTCTCGAATTCCTATCAACAGATCCTGAAACTAGACGTCGTGAAGTTACAGAGAAACTAGCTGCAAGAACTGCAAGACTTTTGGAAAATACTGACATTGAAATCAGTTTTGGTACGGATGATGAAGAGCAAGGCCGTTCCGTTGGAGAAGGTAATATAGAATATAATTTATTTAATTAAAAACCAAGTTTTTAATCTATTTAGTAATAAAAATTCATTATAATTGTAAAAGAGAACAATAAAACGATCCGCAAAATTTTTTGAGCAAAGCAAGTGATATTTCACTTTACAAATTATTTCTATCCGACACTATTGGAGCAATGTTTTACCGAATAAGAATCCAACTAAAGCAGTTAAAGGAACAACATTATCTTGTTAATAATCCACTAAACAGTTGTTATTTCACTAAATTCCAAAAAAAAAACTGTCTATAATAATAATAGTAAATTATAAATATATATCTTTGTTATTACAGCACGTGACAAGAAAAAGAAGGAAGTCAAAAAGAAGATTAAAATGCTGTTACCTCTCTTAGCAATTTTAAAAATTAAAGCCATCATTGTCGTTACTCTTGCCCTAATTGTGATAGCAGCATCCATTCTCAAGATCGCAATTTTGGCCAAACTTGCCTTTATTGCCAAAGCCATCTTCATCATTAAGCAGCTTATTGCAAAGCATCACGAGCATCATGAAGAAGCTTGGGTTCCTCATCATGATGAGCACCATGGTGGTCATGGATGGGATGGTGGCTGGTCCAGATCCCGTACCGAAGGAAACAACCTCGCGTATTCAGCTTATAACCAGAGCTAAAATTAACCCAAATTTTAAAATAGATCATTAACTTAATATTATAATCAATCTACGTGTGCCTGAGATTTGTGTTCGTGTATTTATTTGTTTGTTTGTATTTTCTCTTCTTTTCGGTCATTTTAATTTTTGTTCTGTTTCATTTAACAATTATTTAATTTGACTGAAAAGGACTTACTATATCTCCAAGTTGTGTTGTGTGTTTATAATTATATATTTTATAATTCTCTATATTTAATTAGTCATTATTTATTATAAAAAAATAATTATTTATTATAAAATTATGTGATAATCATATTTTTATGTTTATTTTATTATATTATATTTTATTTCTAGCTATATGATTCCCATCGATTATTTTAATGTAAATATTGTAAATTATTATTTGTAAATATTATTATTTAATTATTATAGAAACTTATGGTTACTAAGTATATATTTTATGTATCTAAACATATTTTTCATATATTTATTTTTATTTATTTACTTTACTATAATGAATTATATATTTCTTTATTTGTTATATATTTATTTATTTTTAAAATATTTTATATTTATTTAATTGACATGTTTTGGTTCTGCTTTAGTAGTACATTTTGTACATTGTATACTTTTTTGTACATTTGTATCGTGTATCACGAATTCTTTAGTATTATTTGTATGTGTGTTTTGTTTGAATGTACTCCTTGCCATGTAACATAATATATTTATACCTCAAAGAATATACAATTTTAATTATTTAACTGTTGTTTAATTACAAATTTCTACATTTCTTGTTTAATGACAATACTTCTAAAATCAAGCCACACTTTTGAATTTCTAGCGTTTTCGGTAGAGGCTTTTACACTTGGATATATTTATTTAAAAAACCTTAATGAATATTATTAATATATGCTCCGGAGACTATCATGAAGTTCTTACTTTTTCCAGCTGAATATCTCTGCTGAAAATTTAGTATTTTGAATACAGCATATTTCAAGTTTTTGAAAAGCCTGAGTTCTTGCACAGCTTATATAAAATAAATCTTTCGGTCTGTTTTAGACAGTTTCACGCCAAAACTACTGAATCGAAATTGATGAAAATTGGTAGGGATGTAAATTGAAAAATAAATTGATATAAAAAAAATATATAAGAATTCTGTTGTTGACTTAGGGATCCGTAAAACAACAAAAAATCTAAAATAATATTAGGTATATAGGAAAAGCACAATGACATAAATTATTACAGAAATAATTTATATCATTATTATGTTTTGAAGTTTCCAATATCAAAGCAAAACAAAGAAGCTTTTTGAAGACTTATTGATGGGTGCGAAGACGCAGGCTAAACTACTGTCTTTAATATAAACGTTTTTTTTTTTATAATCACCTTTCAAATTTTAAACTTTGATATGCAGTTGATACACAATTAATTTCATAGAACAAGATCCAAGGGCAATATTATTATTTATTTATTTTCTATTAAATCAAAATATTTTTTTATTATTATTATATCACGGGAAAAGCTTAGAATAAAAAAAAATACGAATCATTTTATACTATAAATTATTATCGACAGGGGTACGATTTTTGACAAAACACGACTTATTAAATTATGATATAAATAAAATTCGAGTATATCACGCTTTATTAAAATTCGTATTTTTCAAAGTCATATGTGCTATAATAAAATGTGATTATGAATGATCTATAATAAAATGGCTTAAACATACATACCTAGTACTAAGCAGATACGACCAAAAACACATATAAACATATATACAGTACCTGAAAAAATATAAATAAATATATATATCATCACGGGTGCCTTATGGCGCCCGCGACCGTCTAGACAGCCTCAGGGTACCCAGCGGAGGGGTTTTTAATCCCACCTCGTCGTAGCCGATGGTATAATATACACAGAACAAGTGGCTAGCTCATCGCCATGTTTGGATAGACTTAATAACCCATCTATAAACAGTTTCATAAGTATAGTGAAACCGGGACCGACAGCTTAACGTGCTCTCCGAGGCACTATAGTTAAACAAATGTTCATACATTTTTAGATTAAAAGTCAATGGTACACACCAGGTACAACGAGAGACCTAAGTGTTTTTAAGTCTAAGTTTAAGTTTTTAACTCGGCCACCACGTATATGAAAAAAATATATATATATATATATATATATATATATATATATATATATATCTTCACGGGTGCCTTACGGCGCCCGAGACCGTCTAGACGGCCCCAGGGTACCCAGCGGAGGGGTTTTAATCCCACCTCGTCGTAGCCGATGGTGTGAGTCTACACCGAACAAGTGGCTAGCTCGTCGCGATGTTTTGAATAGACTCAATAACCCATCTATAAACAGTTTCACAAGTTGGTATAGTGAAACCGGGACCGACAGCTTAACGTGCTCTCCGAGGCACTATAGTGGTGTTGTCAAACAAATGTACATAAATTTTTAAATTAAAAACTCATTGGTACACACCGGGATTCGAACCAACTCGGCCACCACGTATATTTATATTTAAATAATAATAATAAACAGGAGTGAGTCGTGACGACGGAAAAAGACCTGACGGCATGACCATAGTCCCGTGGTGTAGGGGCCGATCGTTAGTGTGGGACGCCACCTGCACGGACACATTAGCTCCATCTAATCTACAGCTCACCTCTGTTTCTTCTGGGGCCGCAGCTCTTAAAGCACAAAATTTAAAACACGATAAATATTCCCAGCTCTCAGACCAATTTGAATTTCTGGCCTTTGTGGTGGAAACTTTAGGCCCTTGGTCACCTCATGCTCTAGCATTTTCTAATCTGTTGGGAAAATGATTAATAGATAAATCAGGTGACCGACGTGCTAGAGCCTACTTTTTCCAACGCATAGGGCTGGAATTTCAAAGAGGCAATGCGGCTGCAGTTCTCGGCACCTGCGCGGCTCCAGAGGAATTAATGGAATTATACACATTAATTTAATTATTTTATTTTATTCTATTCTATTAGGTGGATTTTATATAACAATTTTAAATAAAAAAGTTTTTTAATTTATTTTAAATGTTTTTTTTTATATTTTCTGGATTTTTTTTGTTTCATTATGGACAAGATTTATATATCTTAATATTAATATAATAAAGATGAAAAGTTTGTTTGTTTGACGCGCTAATCTCACGCGGAACTACCGGTCGAATAAAAAAAAAAATCTTGTTCGAAATGAAAGGAAGAAAAGTTATTTCTTAAAATAATGGCTATTTTAAGATATAACTTTTCTTCCTTTAAAAAAAAATATGTTATTCTTTTAATGAGGATGGGTTTTGTAGAGCATTATTTCAAACAATTTGTTTAGTTGGGAAAGTAGACGGTTGTAGTACGATTTTTTTTTTTTATTAAATCTTTTTTTTTATAAAAAATGAACACTTTCCTTAAGTTTGCCGCTTTATAATACTTACCAGAATTTCATTATTATAAGCGACACAATCAGGTAGTGCAATAATATATGATGAGTTTTTTTTTTAAATCAACCGGCTCGATTCCCGGCTAGGAGAATACGTATTTCAAAAATCGAATGATGCAGTTTGCAGTTTTCAAAATCGGCCCCGGAAGTCCTTTGAGCATTTTTCGCTATTCTTTGTAGTTTATAATATGGCCTTGAGGGCACTCTTAAAAAAATAATCCTTTATAACAACGATCAATAGAAACACAAATGTATATGACTTTCAGAGTTTCCTTTGCGTGTGCTTTATAACCGGTTAAAGTTACGTAGACAAATAGGGAAGGGTTAGCTGGTAAATAAATAAAATTTATTTATTAGATTTAGTGGATTTTACATAATACATATAGATCTAGGTTAAGCAGATGACAACAAGGCCGGCTTGGGATGGGTGACCGCTTTATACGAGGCTATTTCATCATAAACACCGCAACAAGCTCCCCACTTGTTAGGTCTTGCCTCCGAATACCATCGGGTTAATCCCTCCGCTGGGTACCCTGAGGCCGTTTAAACGGTTCTCGGGAGCCAAATAAGCACGTGATGGTATTTATTTTATTTTATTAAATAAAGATCTAGACAGACTTTAGAATAAGATTTAAGTCATAGGTAATGCCATAGTTTCTCCTAGAACCACTGTCTGGCACTGAGTCTGACCTAGACAAATATCTATTTGAAATCTTGTTTTGTTAATTTCGTATAAAATACATTATTAATTTCTACAACTTTCATTGATTCATAAAAATTGAATATTAATATAATAATCTAGACTGGAAGTCTGTTTCGATCTATCAAACTTTTAAACTATTATAACTTTTAAACTTTTTTAAAGTTATGGATTAGCCATATTGGTTACAAACTTTATATTGTAAGAATTATAACAATTTATAATATAATATCCACTCATAGTACAAGCCTAGTTTTAAAAATCTATTTTAAAAACTAAGCTCTAGGCTATTAATTGAATCAGGCGTTATTTTGCGAAAGTTCATTTTAAATTATACTTAGTCAAAATA
Source organism: Monopis laevigella (assembly GCA_947458855.1). Taxonomy (NCBI): domain Eukaryota; kingdom Metazoa; phylum Arthropoda; class Insecta; order Lepidoptera; family Tineidae; genus Monopis; species Monopis laevigella. The sequence continues at coordinate 10,470,843 of OX381599.1, forward strand.
ATATTTTTTATACATGGTGACTTTGAAAGGATGTACTTTGGGCTAATATGAGGTTTTTCCCATGTGCCGCAAATGAAAAAAAATATTGCCTTCTCCATACAAACTAGTAATGTTAAAATAACCAATTTGTATGGGGAAGCCAGCATTTTTTTTCATTTGCGATAGATGGTTCCATGAGAAAAGTTGTTCGATTTGATCAGCAGAACCTCATATTAGCCCAAAGTACATCCTTTCAAATTCACCCTGTATATCTTCCGCTAGGTAATAGTTAAATGTATATTAGTTACATGCAAAAAAATGCAGGCCCTACATATACATTGACATGTGTGGCTTGCCCTACACGTGTTTCGCTTATCCGCTGAGCATCTTCAGGACGTGATATTTATAAATTTTGAAGTGGTTTAAATAGGCCGAGAAGTGGAGAGCTGGAAAAATCAGTTTGTTCATTCAGCGATGTGATGTCATTATTTTTGATAATTTTAAGTTGTTCTAAAATATTTAATCTCATACCTTTTTGCATTTGTGAAAAATATGTTCGGCAAAGTAGGATTTTACCAATCAGATATACTTATAATAACAGTACACCAAATTAAAGCGATCAAGGTAAGTAAAAGTAAAAAAACTCACTACGGCCACAGGGCAATTTTTATGTAATGAAAAAAAAACATACGTTGGTAAAATACTTTGATGATCATGATGAAATATCAGCCAATAACAATAAATTCAAAAAGACAAAAGAAAGTTTTTTATATCTTCCCAAAAGAATTATAAAATGTAAATCTGTGGGCTGAGATGACCATCGATGTAAAAGTGATAATAAATTTAAAAGGTGTGGGTTCAAAACCAAATTAACAGAATAAATTTCTCATAAAATAGTTAACTTTGAAAATTGCTGGATTTTATTGCACAGTAAACAAAAGATATGTACAAAGGCGTACTTAATGCCTTAGGCATTATGTACCTTTAAGATTGTATTCGAAGTCGGGAATTAAAAGTTTAATAAACTTATATAAATTAGGATTCTGGATAAGTCATTCAAATATATCTAGAACAAATCAGCTTTTGCTGTGGAGACTCTCGGTCCTTGGAGTAACGACTCACGGCAGTTGGTGTACTATTGGCCAATAGGGAATATGCACGATTTTTTTCTATTTCATTATTTGATAGAGTAGCTCCTATAATGAAAAGCTGGTGGATATAGACATTTTCTCGTGCCCCAGACACGGATATAAGAGTCAAGTTATAGGTAAAATAAATGATTATTGATTACTGTTGTCTACTTAAACTCAACATTGACTTTTTTTTTTTATATAACTGTCCTTATTAGTTCATATTTACCTGTTTTATTTTTTTATTTTTTTCTATTCATTATTACGTGCTTTTAAATTTTATAATTGATCGACTTACTTATTTTGCTATATATACCTTATCTGTGGATTACGAAACGGGTTGCACACATATCTACATAATGTTATTGTAATACGTTTTATATTTAAGTTTCTATGTGCAATTGTTTGTTTTCCTAAATAAAATAAAATAAAATAACTACATTAGAACCTAAAAAAAAAATTGAAAAAGGTGATAACACAAAAATAAAAGGGTTTTAACTTTATCTGCCAATACTGTAATAAACATCAGCGTCATTTGCGCTGAAAAGGCACGCGACCGCATTTAAGTTTATTATTATTGTATATTTTTCTGAATTAATATGCGATATAAGTGCTGTATAGTCCCTCTGTGCCGAAAGACATCCGTAACTGTACCTCAAAAATTAGTCAACTCTTATAAAAACAACTCTCAAAAGGTTTATTTATCACAATTTATCTTATTAAAAGATAAGAAATACCCTGGAAGACAAGAAACTGTGTAGACTACAAAACACACGATGACGTTTGTTTGAGCACGAATGACGGCACAGAGTTTTTGCTCGTTTTGAAATAAGTTCCAGTTTTACAAAAAAATGGATTTTTAAAATCTTGTTTATTACTGTAAATATGTTCAAAGACATAAAAGGAATATTATATATAAAAAATAGAATAATTGGTGTTGCATATTCCCTATCGTTGATTCAGACTTCAGGTGATAGTCTGGCGCAAAAATTTTTTGCCCAAACAATTGGTCTGGCAATACAACGCCGCTTCCGTTCTCGGGACTATAATTAATTTTTTGGTTTAATTTTTAATTATTATAATTTTAATAAAAAATAACGCACGCAAACGAAGCTCTCAAAAGGAACAAATTTTCTCTCTGTTTTCCCTACGATTTTTCATTGATGCTCCGCTCCTATTGGTTGTAGGTCCTAGATAAATGTGCTATCCATTACTAAAATATTTTTTGAAATCGGTTCAGTAGGTATAGAGATTACCTCCTACAACCTCACAAACTCACAAACTTTACCTCTTTATATAATAATAATAAAATCTTTATTTAATCAAAAAACAATTACAAAATGATTTGCGCCCTGACTCCCGTACTAGCCTCGGCTGTATTACAGAAATCAGTCTCTTCCCAGATCTTATATAAGTACTATTGGTTAAACAAGATTTTTTAAATATATTAAGTATGTAATAATAATAATAAATATATTATAGTATACATAAAAACTAATAATTACAGCGTGGATATGGTTGGTGAGGTTGGTCGCCTCCGTGGCACCCTTGTTTGACAGATGATAAGTGGATGGTCAATAGTATTAGCTACTTTTGCAATATAGCGTGCGTTCGGTTGGGTAGTTTTCTTTTCATATAATGACACATTTTACGATTCCATTTTAATAAGTTAATTTCATATCATTTCATAATAATAATTATTATTTAAAGCGTGGATGCATTTTGACGCTTCCGTAGAGACCAGTAATTCAAAAAAAAAGTAATTTTCAATTCATAATTACTGAGGTAGATATTATTCACATGTTGGAATAGTGAAACTTGCTCTCCAAAGCACTATATAGTGGTACTCTTAAACAAATGTAGGTACATATTATTTTTAGATTCAAAACTTATTGGTACCGGGGTTTGAATCAGGGATCTAAGTGTTTTTAAGTTTAAGGTCTAACCAACTCGGCCACCATGTATTCTATATAATCTTTATTAAATATAATTAAGCTATCTCTACCAAGCTCACAAGTCCAGTAGTTCTACAATAAGATTTTGCTATAGTATTAACGTAGCGTAATACGTTAAAAACGTTAGGTTCTACCACAGAACTCGAAATACCAGGTACACAGGTTTTACCAATGGGGACGATTTACTTATTCTGTTTTCAAAAATGAAGCCATCCTATTAGTGGCTTGGAACGTAACGTTAATACGTGATGGAAAAAACTAATTGAAGAGCCTATGATCGTTTTAATTTCGCATCCAAGTTTTTGGGAGTGCCATAACGCAGGTCAACGCCCCTGTCTGCAGAATCTATTGATTTACATCATTATTATTATTAATTAAAAATGAACTCTAATCTATAAGCTTAAAAGTTCTATTAGCAAAGTGTCTTGTAAATATATCGGCACTTATACACTTCAGTGAATTTATCAATCAAATTAGACAATAGATATTTACCCACTTGTCTTGATCAGACAAAATATGCTGATTTTAACTAGATGGATGAAGCCAGGTCAGCGAAAGTGCAAAAGAAAATAACAATAAATTTTGTGATTATTAAAATTGGAAATTTAAGTATGCCACTCAAAGCTAGTCGCAAAACGTGGTCTGAAGTCTCGAAATATGATATCAAAAATTTTAAATATGTAAATTTTTAAAATTTAGATAGTGGGGCTGCTTGATTTGGATAAAAACTTTATATTTTAGCGAATTTTGGACACTTTACAGTTCACGGTCAAAGGAGATTGACCATAACAACAGGGGGATGAAAACGTTTACAGCAGCTTTGGCCTTAGTGGCAGTGGTACAATGTGCAGCGATTCAAGATAGTGAAACAGTGCTAAAATCAGTGGTTGCAAATTTCGTCAATTGCGGGAATTCGGATTTATCCTTATGCATGAAGGTACGAAAGTTTTTTATGGATTGAAGTGATTAAGTGAAGTGACAAGGAATTTGGATGTGCAGTGATTTTGGAGCTTTGACAAAAGTGATTTGTATTTTATTTTACTAGCGCTACGGAATATATATTAGCAGCTAATCTATCCAGCTATCCTCGGTTATTTATATATACAGCCGACCACCTCCATGATGTTGTCTTTGGCGTTGTACCCGAAAGTCGTGGCTTCGATTCCCACTCATGGCTATTTTTTTTCTGGCATGGGTCTGGGTTTTTATAAAATATAATATATATTAGTACTCTGTTATCCTTGTAATCAGTTCTCCTGGTTGGTACACACAGAAAAGCTTAGAGCTTAGTTTGTGGTCAGTGTCTAAAGAAAACTGTAAAATTTTCCAAGAAAAATATATATTAGATGCCTTTGTATATTCACTTACGTACGCAAACTTATGGATACCCTAAGTGTCGTGGGTTTGATTTCTACACGAGGCAAAATAATATGTAATAATATTTTTGTTATGTTAAATATTATTTAATAATGTATTATCAAAGGAAGTACTGATTCAGAATGTAAAAATTTAAGTACCAAAACTTATTCCATTGTATAGACATGAAATTCGTTTCAGTAAGAACACTAAATTAAAATTGTATTTTTTTTACAGGAAAAAGCACTACTCGTAACTGAAAGATTGGGAACTTTAAGGTATTTGAAAGTTCTTGATGGTTTGAGTATCATCAACAATGAGCCACATAAACAAGGAAGAAGTTTAGAACCACTATCTGATGATCCAAAAGTTAAAAGTGCTCAAATCACAAAAAGACTCGCCGAAAGAGCTTCTAGACTTATTGAAACTATTGATCTAGAAGTTAGTTTTGGAGATGAAGATACTGAAGATGAACCATCTGTTGGAGAAGGTAAATTAGAAACCCTAATTATGAAATGATAATAATAATCTGATTTTTATACATTTAAAAAAGATAATGGTACAAACGCGGTTGATTAATCACAAAAAAGTTGGTTCTTATTTTACGCAAAGGTTAAAATCATTTCTACAACATAAATATTTGCATACAGTAGTATGTTGCAGTAGTTTGTACTTAAATTTTCACTAATTTACTTCCATACAGCTTATAGCCAAGTAGCGATTGGAAAACTTTAACATTACATAAACTCAGTCCAATTATTTAATAATAACATCATCATCGGACTCATCTTCGTACGCAAACTTAAAGGTTATCTGGTAGATAATGCCTAAGGCATTTAGTTTCCTTTTGTTTACTGTGCGATTAAGAGTTTAAATAAATTAATAATAATAATTGTCAGTTCATTTAATTTTAAAAACTATTCTCTTTACAGCACGTGACGGCAGCAAGAAAAAGAAGAAGCATATCAAAAAGAAGATAAAGATGCTCCTCCCTCTTCTCCACATCTTAAAAGTCAAAATCGCCCTGGCCATTCTGGCAGCAGTCCTGATCGCAGCAGCTGCCGCTGTCAAATTGGCAATCTTAGCCAAGATTGCCTTCATAGTCAAAGCTTTCCTTATTATAAAAGCTCTTATTATAAAGCACAAACATGGCAAAGAAGAATGGGAAGAAGTAGAACATCATGGCCATCACGGTGGTTGGGATGGTGGTCATGGTGGTCATGGGGGATGGGAAGGTGGTCAAGGATGGGGAAGAGCTGGCAAAGATGCTAACAAACTTGCCTATTCTGCTTATCAACAAAACAAAATATAAATTTGAAGTTGCTTCTAGTCTATTTATATTATTTATTATATTATTAAGGAGTTTATGTTTGATTGTTGTGTTGTTTTTCTTTTCAATCATTTTGTTTATCTTTTGTTTTTTTTTGTTTAGCAAAAAAACAAAAAAAAACTATTAACAATTTGACTGAAAAGGAAATGTAATTGAAATGTTGTACTTATTGTAATCTTATATAAGTGTTTTTTTTTATTATTTTAAATTAATTTATATATTTTATTAAATCTGTATTTATTTATTACTATTTATTGATATATATATATATATATATATATATATATATTAAATGTTATTAAATATCATAAAAAAGCTGTAATTAAGACCAGCAAAGAAATTATTAAATATAACAACCTATAAAAATATGTAAATAAATATATTCTTAATTAATACTGTGCACTAGTGTCGTAAGCACACCCCACGGCACTGGTGGCATTTTCTACTAGTTTTTTTTTTGTAAAAAAATAAAAATAAAAACACGCTGGTCATTTCACGCTCGTCAACTTAAGACGAGGGTCAATCTTTTGCCAATATATTTTTATACATTTATTTATATTTAATATCTTTTTATAAGTATAAGTAATATTTAAATAGTATATTACACTATATATTTGTATTTCCTATTTTAATATTTGGTTATTATTTATTGTATATTCTTTAAGACTGATTTATTAAAATTGTATTTATTTATATATATTTAAGTTACATATTTACTTATATTATACTTTTTTTTTTGTTTTGTTATTTAATGACTTAAAAGTCATTATGTTGTAGAATTATTTTATTGAAAATGCACAATTTATATTCGTTAAATCTTGTTTATTTTATTACCCTTACTATGTGAAGTAGATCGCAGTGTATTTATAAAACTCCAATTCTCATCACATTATCTAATAATACATAACAAATTAATAAATTATTCCACTTTAAAAAAGGGGTTTATTTACGCTGGCAGTGTTTCCTCGTTGCGCCGCCCCGCCTGCGCCTGCGCAAGTGTTTATCGCTATTTTTTTTTTAATTTACAATAATTTTAGGAGTTAATTTTTATTTATCTACCAAAGGAATAGGCACAAAAATAAGATATAAATAATAAATATAAGGCATAATATAGTAACTTTTTATAAATCTGATAAATTTTTTAATTAAAATAGATCTTACAAAATAATAATTAAAGGAGTCAACCAAAAGCAATCAAGAATTTCTTGAAAAAGTACCCATAGCACTAGCTGCGTTTCCGCGTTGGATAGCTATGGATACTTTTTGTCCTAATGGAAATCTTGATTTTGGATGGCCACTCCTCTAAGTCTTTTACCCAAAGACTTTTTTTATGGCATTCTTGGACCAAGAACCCATCGTCTCAACTATAAAAGGAACAAAAGTATTTGCATTTCGTCTTTGCCGATGGTACTGAGATTCTGAGACTTGCAGTTTACCAATAAGTGGCATAGTGAAACTTGGACCGACAGCTTCTTGTCACTAAATCCAATATAACACTCTTCCTGTAACATGCGCCTGAGTTATATCTACGGTATATGACTAAACTTTTACTTGAGAATGTTTTGCCTACAATAAATTGTTGCATACGAATATACGAATAAGTTTAACAATGAGTTTATCATTGTTTGGTTTCTAAAATATCATCATCAGCCTATCGTAGTCTACTGCTGGACATAGGCCTCTCCCAAGACACGCCTCTGATCCCTATCCTCCGCTCTTGGCATCCAGTCTCTGCCACCCACCCTCCGCAGGTCATCAGTCCATCTACTCGTAGCTGCGAGGCGTCCTACGTTACGTGCGCCAAAACGTGGTCTCCACTCCAATATCCGCCTGCTCCAACGGTTATCCGTCCTGCGGCAAATGTGACCAGCCCACTGCCACTTCAGTTTACTAACTTTCAGAGCTATGTCGGTGACTTTAGTTCTCTTATATCCTCATTCCTGATTTTATCCATAAGAGAAACTCCTAGCATAGCTCTTTCCATAGCTCACTGAGCGACCTTGAGTTTATGGACCAGCCTTACCTAAGTATCCACGTTTCGGCGCCGTATGTCATCACTGGTAGGACGCACTGATTAAAGACTTTTGTTTTCAAACACTGCGGTATGGCTGACGTAAGGACGTGGCGTAGCTTCCCGAAATAATATAAAATATAGTTTATATTAATATCGTTTTCTTCTGAGGCTCTACCATGGGTTCGCGCATTGTAGAAACGTAACGTATTCATTTACGTATACGTGAGCAACAACCAATAGCATCGCTTTATTTTTGGTAACAGGATTGAATAAAGCGATCCTATTGGTTGTTGTTCACGTATACGTAAATGAATACGTTACGTTTCTACAATGCGCGAACCCATGGTAGAGCCCCTGGTATACATAAAGTGAGTTTTTTTAACGTTTACTTTCGAGTAAACTTGGGTTAATAATACACGCTTGCATTTTAAGTTCTCAAAATTTCCGCTAGGGGCGCCTATACACATTTTAGTTAACTCGAAACGCAAAGTAATAGGTAGTAATAGTAAAAATAAGAGTGAAATGTTTTATATATTATTAGTTTAAGTTGGAGGAAGATCTCTATAACTTCGTTAAGCCAACCGACCGGTCTCGTTATCACCGCCATAGACACGCAAAAACTGTCAAGTGACCTATTCATGTTTCGGTTTTAGGTTCACCGGTTTTCAGACTATATATAGCATCGATTTCTTGTCGAGGTGGTAGTTTCCTTTCCGGGTACGGTTGCGAAACGGAATATTTATCATAATCAGCCATAGGACGTCCACTGCTGGATATAAGCCTCTTCTATAGATTTCCAAAAAGACCGGTTGGAAGCGCTTGCATCCAGCTAGTTTCTGCGGTCTTAATAAGGTCTTCGTTCCATCTTGTGGGTGGACGTCCTACACTGCGCTTGTCGGTGCGTGGTCTTCACTCGAGAACTTCACGGCCTATTTGTATAATAGGACGATTAATTGGACAATAAAGCACCGAGGATATTATATAATTCCGTCTCCTCCCATTTCGTAACCGCATCATTTAGCTAGCATTGTAGGAACGATAAATGCTGTTAACAACAGTTTTATAGTTTTGTGATCGACCCCGTTCACGATTTTTGTAGCTGGATACAATATCACATACCGTGTTACAGTAAAAGAAGAAAAAAAAAAATATTTAGACAGCCTCCGTAGACTAGTGGTTGCGCCTTTGGTGTTGTATCCGGAGGTCGTTAATTTGATTCCCATCCAATGCAAAAAAATATTAGTACGTTTTTCTATACAGTTTGTCATGGTCTGGGTGTTTATAAAATATAATGTGTATTATATCGTTGCTTCTGGTACACATAGTACAAGCCTAGAGCTTAGTTTGACCAGAGCAATACATGTAAATTGTCCTACATATTATAATTATTATTTAAATCTTTTATTTTATATAAAATATAAAATAGGCCACACTTATATTATAAATAAATTATGAGCAAGTGTGTTTGTGGGCGGTTAACTTTTAACTTATATCTAGGCCTGTACTGTATATACCAGAAACAACGATAATATAACATAATTATTTTAAAATCATTTAGTTGAAAAAACCGTCAAATGACCTGTTTCGGTTTTAGTCTGTGGGTTCACCTGTTTTCAGGAAACTACTGCACTGATTTCTTCTTGTCGAGGTGATAGTCTTAAATGGGGTCACCACGGAGGCGTCTTGTTTAACTCCACCTGAATATTTAAAAAAAAAACGAAGCTATATATAGCACAATATTTCCAATCCTTCAAAAAAAAAGTTACAAGTTAAAAATATTTATTTAAGACTAGGTGGTTAGCTGATTAGCATTGTCCTTTCAATTGTTGACTGCCCTGCAAAAGTGCCACCAAGCGACCAACCCAACAGACCATACTTACGCCCCAAATATATTTCAACAAAATTCTCGAGACTTGCAACGCCTAGTAAAATTTACTAGGCGTTGCAAAAAAAAATGGCTTCTCCATACAAATTGGTTATTTTAATTTTATCTACTAGTTTGTATGCATAAAGCATTTTATTTCCATGGGAAAAGGTTGTCTATTTAATCAGTAAAGCTTCATATTAGCCTAAATACAACCTTCCAAAGTGACAATGTATATATGTATAAGAAAATTATTAGTATTACGTAGGTATTGTTTACAATATTTAATTTATATTATAATATTTATATACGTAGTGACCGAGTTGGTTAGACCTTAGACATAAAAACACTTAGGTCCCTGGTTCAAACCCCGGTGTGTACCAATAAGTTTTTAATCTAAAAAAATATGTACATTTGTTTAACAACACCACTATAATAATAGTGCCTCCGAGAGCACGTTAAGCTGTCGGTCGTTTTACTATACCAACTTGTGAAACTGTTTATATATGGGTTATTGAGTCTATTCAAACATAGCGACGAGATAGCCCCTTGTTCAGTAGACTAGTAGATAATCTTTTAGAATTTCGGTAAATGAAATGTTAACGAAACGCCTGATTCCACCTGACTTTTTCTATCTTCTAGGTTATAAAGTTAAAAGTATAATTTTGCAACAAATAAAATAAAAGGCGATATAAATATCATAGCTTATTTTAGGTATATAATTGTATATTACCTGTATTCTTTACATGTATACTTATGTCCTTCACGTAGGCGGAGCCAGGGAGGAGGGGTTCAGAACTCCCCGAAATGTATGAAATAAGAAGAGCCGAGGAGAAAAAATTGATATAGTTTTTTTTTTATGGGAATAATGTGCAATTTTTGTAATTTCATTTTCTTGAACTCCTCCCGGTACCTGGCTACGCCCGTGATGTTCTTACTCATCGGACACTAAAAAATCTCAGAAACTGGTTCCAATTGAAATCCTCCAGATTAAGAAAATATTTTTTCCTTTTGTCTTAAAACAGCCACTTTCTCAAAAAACTGAAAAAAAACGAAAACATATCGACGCAATTTCTGAACTTTTTTTTTTTTATATACCACTATATTTTATTCATATTGCTCTAAGCTCTAGGCTTGTACTATGTGTACTGTTTCTGGTAATTCGATATAATACTTATAAAATTTCATAAACACCCAGACCATGACAAATTGTACAGAAAAAACGTACTTATATTTTTTTGCCATGGGTGGGAATCGGCCTCTGGATACAACGCCAAAGGCGCAACCACTAGTCTACTCACCTCGCCTTAAAATTTTATGGGTATAAAAAATTGTTTCACTCGAGATATTATGTTCACAATGTAACAAGTTTATGAAAGTGTCTATTTTCGGATGTTACTCATGAATATTAACGAGTATAATAAAATTATGACTAGTTACCTTATACAACACTTTCATCGTTATACATGGTGACTTTGAAAGGATGTGCTTTGGGCTAATATGAGGTTCTGCTGATCAATACGAACACCTTTATTGCCTTCTCCATACAAACTAGTAATAAAATGACCAATTTGTTTGGGTAGCCAAACATTTTTTTCATTTGCGACACAAGGTTCCATGGGAAAAGTTGTTCGATTTGATCAGCAGAACCTCATATTAGCCCAAAGTACATCCTTTCAAATTCACCCTGTAGGTACTCTTCTACTTTAGAAAATATTTTGACAGCCTCCGTAGACTAGTGGTTGCGCCTTTGGCGTTGTATCCGGAGGTCGTGGGTTCGATTCCCACCCATGGCAAAAAATATTAGTACGTTTTTTCTGTCCAGTTTGTCATGGTCTGGGTGTTTATAAAATATAATATGTTTTATATCGTTGCTTCTGGTACACATAGTACAAGCCTAGAGCTTAGTTTGTGACCAGAGCAATATGTGTAATTTGTCCTACATATTATTATTATTACTATTATTTACGCCATGTGACTTTGTATTAACCTGATAGCAAGCAGACCTACAGAGTCCGTGAATGGGGTCGTTCAATACATTGTTGTTTAACTAAATTGATCGCTTTCACTATGCCGGCTAAAATATGCAGTTATGAAATTGACCAACGTTAAATTAACCATTTTGTAACTCCATCCTAAAAGGATACTCATCGATGCAGTTGTTTCCTGTAAACGAGTGAACCCACAGACTAAAACCGAAACATGACATGACATGTGACCACATAACGTTTTTAAGATTTTCCCTGAATTAAAAGTAATAATTATAATTATCATTTCGTAGCATTTGGGGTTGAAACTTTTGGAACCTTGGGAACCGAGGTTCGCAGGTTTATCCGAGACCTCGGAAAACGAGTGTTCTTGGAATGTGGAGATCACAGATACTACGCCCGGGCCAAATCCTAAACCTCGGTGGGAACAACTCCAAGAGTGAAGCCGACAGAAGGGTGCAGTTGGGCTCGACAGCGTTCGGGAAGCTGCGCCACGTCCTTACTTCAGCCATACCGCAGTATTTGAAAACAAAAGTCTTTAATCAGTGCGTCCTACCAGTGATGACATACGGCGCCGAAACATGGTCACTTACAGTAAGGCTGGTCCACAAACTCAAGGTCGCTCAGCGAGCTATGAAAAGAGCTATGCTAGAAGTTTCTCTTATGGATAAAATCCCGAATAAGAATATTCGTAAGAGAACTAAAGTCACCGACAGCTCTGAAAGTCTCTGAAAGCAAACTGAAGTGGCAGTGGGCTAGTTACATTTGCCGCAGGACGGATAACCATCGGAGCAGGCGGATATTAGAGTGGAGACCACGTCTTGGCGTACGTAACGTAGAAAGCCCGCAGCAGGATGGACTGATGACCTGCGGAAGGTGCCTGGCAGAGATTGGATGCCAAGAGCGGAGGATAGGGAACAGTGGCGTGTCTTGTGAGATGCCTATGTCCAGCAGTGGACTGCGAAAGGCTGATGATGAATGTTTTATAAATAAAGGACTTTGTTATAGCAGTAATTTAAATGTAGAGCTTATTTTCATAAATTGCCCATTACTATTATACAAGCTAGTCACGACTGTTATACATTCTGATAGATTTAATTATAAAAACAAAAGATAGAAACCCACACCAAAACTGTCCGTTATTGTTATTGCAAACTCTCTTGTCGTATTATTTTGGAACAAAAAACTTGATTGAAACTATTGTTCATGAACTCATTATAAAGACATGAAAGTATTAATAAATACGGAAGTGCCCTAAGGCCTAAAAAGGCCTTTACAAACATGAGAACAGAAAATGCCCGCCATGCAAAACAAAATCTATTACAACCAATCAATGCTCAAGGAGCAAGAACTAGCTCTCTAGATATTTAGGATTAATAAAAAAAATGTTTTTAGCAATAAGGTCTTAGAGTGCGTTCGGTTAGACTGCTATTCAATATTCCAAAAGTAGGTAGGTACATAGATTAGTTTTCATTAAATTATATAGAAACTAAACGAGCGATATGAAAATAATATCAACCGAATTCATGCTATATAACTAGTTTAAGACTAGGTGGTTAGCTGATTCCATTGACCTCTCAATCGTTATTTGCCATATAAATGAGACGACCAACTACACCGACCATACCCAAGAAGAAATATATAAATATCACAGAAGAAATAATAATACAAGTAGTATATTATAGTATATTATAATTGACCAATCGAATAAACAAAGATTTATGAATCGGTATCTTTAAGGGCGTATTTTACGAACTGTTAAGTCTATCCTCTCTGAGACAACTCTGATTAATTCATCATCATCAGACGAATCTACAGTTACTGAGGAATAATAAATTTCGACAGGAGCTTCCTTTTATATTGTAGGGGCTCACTAAGGAGCGGTTTTTGAAGTTCTAATCTCAAGGGGGTGAAAAAGAGGATAACAATGTTTTCACATAATAATATACTTCTTTGATAGGTTTTGGAGTGCGATAAAGGGTGAGTTTTGAGGTGGTTTCTTTGTAGGCTGGACAGTTGAGTGGTTAAAATATTTTCTTAGTTATTAAACCTTGTTTTATTCATATAAATCCATTATTTACTATCTTCTATATATATAAAAATTAATCCCTATTTGCCTTGGTCACGGCAACACGCGTGAACGGCTGGACCGAATTCGCTAATTCTGTATTTGTTGTTTTTGTTATTGTCAGGAGAAGGTTCTTATAAAAGAATTCTAATCCCAAGAGGGTGAAAAAGAGGATAACAATGTTTTCACATAATAATATACTTCTTTGAAAGGTAGGTGGTGGAGAAAGGAGGTGGTTTCTTTGTGGGCTGGACAGTTGAGTGGTTCAAAGACCTATTTTCTTAGTTATTAAACCTGGTTTTATTCATATAAATCCATTATTTACTATCTTCTATATATATATAAATGAACCCGTATTTGCCTTGGTCACGGCATCACGCGTGAACGGCTGGACCGATTTCGCTAATTCTTTATTTGTTGTTTTTGTTATTGTCAGGAGAAGGTTCTTATAAAAGAAAAATTAAGAGATTTGCGAGGAAAATTTAAGAATACTTAACGCACTAATCTTAGGAACTATTAGTTTAAATTGAAAAATCCTTTTAGTGTTGAATAGCCCATTTATCGGGGAAGGTCTGTATAACGTCACGCTACGACCAATAGAAGCAGAGCATCAATAAACAATGTTGCAATAACCTGGAACACGTATTTTTGAGAGCTTCCGTTGCGTAAACGGTTATAGTTACGCAGACGTAGTTGCGAGGGTCAGCTAATAAGCCAATAAATACAATAACTGTGGATATATGAGCATTTAAAGTAGTGTGAAAATAGTCATCGCACGCGCCACTTTGTGTAATAGATTAGGTGCGCCTTCTCACGGGAAATTAATAGGTAATAATATGGCGGAGAAAGATTAATTTTGGCGAGTTTTTTTTTTAATAATGTCGGTCACAGTTTCTTTTATTTCAATATTATTATATATATTACATAATTTTCATATACGTGGTAGCCGAGTTGGTTAGACCTTGGACTTAAAAACACTTAGGGCCCTGGTTCGAATCCCAGTGTGTACCAATGAGTTTTTAATTAAAAAAATTATGTACATTTGCTTGACAACACCACTATAGCACCTCGGAGAGCCCGTTAAGCTGTCGGTCCCAGTTTCACTACACCAACTTACTTTTTTTTTAATAGACGTATTATAGAGTTCATACAAACACTGCGACGAACATTGCTACAGCACGTTAAGCTTACGGCCCCAATTACTACACCAATTTATGTTTTTTTATATAGACGTATTATAGAGTCCATACAAACACTGCGACGAATATTACTACAGTGCTTCGGAGAGCACGTTAAGCTGACGGTCCCAGTTTCACTACACCAAATTATGTTTTTTGTATAGACGTATTATTGAGTCCATACAAACACTGCGACGAACTGTTACACTTGTTAGTTTTTGACTCAGAATACCATCGGCTACGACGAGGTGTTAATAAAATCGCATTATTGGGTACACTAGGCGGTCTCTTGGCGCCGTAAGGAAACTATTATTGTACATAGGTATAATATATTTGAAGTTGTGGAAGCTATATCACATCTATTTATTTAAAAAGACAGTCATTAATATGTACAATGACTGGACATATTAAATCTCCGCAGTCGCGCGGTTTTAGGGTTGTCACAATTCACTTGTTTTATTTTTAATAAAAAAAACACTGGCGCAGATTATTTAATTTGATTAACTAATTAGATGATTAGACCGTGATTCACGCTGATCCACAGATGCAAAAACCGTCAAGTGACCCTAGTCGTGTATCAGTTTTAGTCTTTGGGTAAACCGGTTTTCAGGGGATTACTGCATCGTTTTCTTGAGGTAGTCTCCTTTGAGCGTGCAGTTCGTAACGGGCGGTTGATATGAAGATAAATCAGAGAGACAATTGTTTAAATTGACTCGTAATGCAAATTCGTTTTTGTTGCTGCCCATTTCGTAATCACATCATTTAGCCGGAACATCAAGAGCGATGAATGTTGCTTAAGAACAATTATTGATTGACCACATTCATGGACTTTGTAGACCTGCTCACCACCAGGTAGATACAAAGTCACATGCTGTGCTTAATAAAAAAAAACAATGATTAATGTTGTGGCAGCCCTGTCCAAACACTATTGTGAGTGTAATAGTCGATTTCTCGATTAGTTCGCTTTTCTTTGCTGAGAAAGGTAGAGAAAACTTAATTGGATGATTTAACAAAAAACTGAAAAGCTAGTAGGTAAGTAATTTCGTTAGATAAATTACTATGTTGAAGATTTCACATATAAAGCCCAGCTCTTGTACCGTGCGTTCATGGCGGGATAAAATAACTGCAGGTTGAATGTACCATCACTGCCTCATGTTACCCAGCTACTGGGTTTTATTTCTACTTCGTCGGAACCGATGGTTTTCTGAGTCCACACCGAACAAGTGGTCAGCTCGACGCGGTGTTTGGATAGACTCAACAAGATAATAATCTAAAAACAGTCTCATATACCATTTCCTTTCTTTTTTTAATTATCAATATTTGTGTAGGCAGCCGTTATGCGCAAGAGCCGTGCTAAGAGATTGCATTTTCAATTGGACTTTCTGGAGGTTTACATCAATAGTTTTACCCTCTTAGCTGTTTATAAACATATGGGTATACATTTTTAGTCATAAAAGAGTTAAATAAGTGGTGGCCACAACCTTAAAAATACCAATGTTTTTTTAAAGAGACTAGTATTTTTCACAACAGTTTCACTATACCAACTTATAAAACTGTTTATAAGTCTTTACACTGCGACGAACTATAATTAACTTGTTAGGTGAGAACTCATATTTCCATCCTCAGCTAGATAGAAAAGGAACCCTGAAGCTGTCTAGGTGGTCTCGGACGCTGGTAATGAAGATACCAGTCATTGTACGTCCGAATATTTTAAAAAAGTTACTGATAGTTACATTAATACTAATCCACAGTCATCAGTTAGCAATACTAACATATTAGCGGCAGATCAGGATTGAAAAGCAACAATGGAAAGTGTAGATCCGTGTTCTGATAATAATCGTAATCCACAAGAAATTCGTCAAAATCTTGTGAAACCACATCTATAGAAAGTCGGAGATGCCTTTAATGAATATCTACTTAAAACCTGTTTAAACCTTTACTGCTACATCAACAACAAGCAGTCGTTAGCTGATGCCCCAGTATGCAGCAAAGTTTCTCCCCTGGCTGCCTAATAATCGATGTCGATACACAAATGTAGAACATATTTATAAATAAACATGGACTTGAGAGAGAGTGTTCCGAAATTACCCTGAGGGCTTATCGAATGTAGATTTCAAAGTTAAAATTATTGATATCGATACCAGAACCACCTACGGCTGTTAAACCAAGTGTACACTTAAATTTAACCATGCTTATATTAGAAGTAATTTAACAGATTATAGGTACTCAGGTGTTGCTAAGAGTTCGTGTATGTATGTGAAAAGATTAATCTCTTAGAATTTATGATATTTCATAGCAGTTTAAATGATCATAAATAATATTTTAAGTATGCTAATTAGTTTCACTATATTGATATTAACTTGTTTATACTTTCTCTATCGTTTAGCTTTTAACTTAATACTTAATTTATTTGCTTAGTTTTATAATCTCATTCTAGTAAAGTCAACTTTCTTTTTTTTATGAGTAGGAATAAATAAGGTACAACTTGTTTTTTTCATTCAATATTTTTATTTCTTCTAAGTAAAATAAATTAATGGCATTAAATAAATAAATAAGTTAAGTAAGTCTTTGTACAATAGAGGTTTAAGATCGAGATTGCTGTTAACAGCTTCTCCAATTTGGTATAGCTAAGGAAAATTTACATTAATTATGTGAATATCCGCTGTACGCTAAGTTTTGGGCGTCATCTATATTTTTGTTCCAGTCTTGACCGTAGCTGGAATAACCTCCTCCATGTTCATGGCCTCCTAGTCCATGGGCTACATGTTCTACGTGAACAGGGTGGTGAGATTCGTGATGATGAGCATGAGGAACTACTTCGTAGGTGGTCTTCGAGTGATCTGATTTCAAGCAGTACGCGACGAAGAGGATGACAGCTAAGACTAGGGCAATCTTGGCGGTCGCAAGTGCCTTTAGGGCAAGTAGTTTAACAATGAACAGTTTTCCGAAGAGGACCTTAGCTCCCAGGAGACCGATGATTGCGCCCATACCGCCTCCCTTCTTTTTGCCTCGTCCTGTGAAAAAAAAAAGTTTAATTATAATTGTATGCAAAGAGCCGTCATTAAATGAATTATGCGAATTAACATCTATTGGCAAAAAAATGTGGTTATTATTAGAACAGTATTATGGTAATGTATACTTAAAAAAGCTACGGTGAAAGGTCTGAGCTTTTACGAATGCATCGGTTACATAATATCCCGATGAAACAGGTATTATAATTTGAATACCTGCAGGCTACATTTTAAAGTCTGAGCTTATTTTAAATATTATATATCCTATATCATACTACTTAAACTTAACTAAGTACACTAATAGACTTTTACTTGTTATAAAATCAATAGAAAATCACAATTACGATAATGATTTGATACGAATGTAATAATATATAAAAAAACCGTAAAGTTGATCTTTCTTTGGTAAAAGGAGGTTAAAACAGGTTTATAATCAGTTCAAAGTTAATAGCTGACTATGCCTTAATAAGATCATAGCCGTTAAGTTATAGATAGAAAAAAATATTAAGAATTCAATATTCTATTACAGTTATGATATTTCTGATTTTAATAAAATGCTCTGAATTAAAGTAATTTTTTTAGTTCTAGTCATTTTTTGTTTATTGAATTCAATAAATGCTATATAACACGTATTATTTATAAATAAAGCAGTTAAGGTTCATAATAATAACGAGTGTGAGAAAGAAAATTGAAAGTAATCGCGGTATTATATGAAAGGGAAAAGTTCAATCACTTCGAGCTTCTACACATTTTACTAGAGCACAGTGAAATGTAGATTTCTATTAACTAGAAATATGATTCTTTGCTTTTATTAAATTACCTTCATCTAGAGACCGTTGTACAGTTTCCTTATCAGCTTCATTCATCTTGACTTCTACAGAATGAGTTTCAAATAGGCCGACTACTCCATCAATTAGTCTTGAATTAACTTCAGCATCTCTAGCGGTAGGATCCACTGGAAGAGCATCAAACTTCTTTGGACTCCTCTTCTCGCCTTCGCCTTTCAGAATGATTCCATCTGAGATCACGATGCTTCGGGCGCCTCTAACATTGTCCACGATTTTCAGAAGCTTTTCCTGTACAAAAAAAAACTGATTAGATACAAATCCTTTGTTGAAATTAAACTAAGGACTTGGATTAGTTATTAATCGATATCTTATTTTGACAGATATTAACTATAGTAACTACTATACGAATAGTTATAGAGTTTCTATGGTGTATCCGGCAAAATAAGATGGAACGATTATTAATTAAGAACGGTCATTAGTTAATCTTCACTTAAAAACTTAAGCATCCATTGAGCACTAATCACTAATCACAATCACTTTCACTGTATTAACGTAAAAAATGTTTAACCTTAACACACAAGAAGTAGTCTCCTTTGCAATCCTTGACGAAGCTGAGAGCAACTTCCATGGTGTTATCGCTTTCGTCGGCGCGGGCCAAAGCCGCAAACGCGATCACTGCAACTACAACAAGTTTCATTTTTAACTTTTTCTTTTCTTGCTGAGATGTTCTCAAATTTCTGACATCGAGAGGATGTCAGGCTGGTCGTGTTTGGCGTGATTCTTGGCCGACCATACAGTTTTATCATTTCTCCCCCACCACGCGTTTAGACTTACACGGCATTCTCATCTGGGTTAAAAGTGATTTTAATTCGAACCCTAATGTTTATGTTAATTCGATATATACTTAATATTTTGGAGTTTACTTTGGTATTCTTTCAAATAGGCGGGCTATTACGTATTCGTAAGTATTTA
This sequence comes from Monopis laevigella, assembly GCA_947458855.1. Lineage (NCBI taxonomy): Eukaryota > Metazoa > Arthropoda > Insecta > Lepidoptera > Tineidae > Monopis > Monopis laevigella. Next base: position 10,490,476 of record OX381599.1, read on the forward strand.
GGCAAATGGGCAAAACTAGTATTTTGGGTGTGATTTCTATTGCCTTAAGAATTTTGTTAGGAATTTAAATTATTTGAAATATTATTTAAAGTCGATTTATTTGTAATCTGTTATTATATTTAACTTTAAATATAAAAAAAAAAAAAAATTACTATTTTCATAAAATATTAGATATTATATATTTAACGAAATCTTTGTAATTTCATAACATTTTTTTATTTTTTAAATTCAATTCAACTTTTCTTTTTTTTTGTACATTGTTTTCTGATTTCGTCTCCCTTCTCTTGTGCTACTTAAAACACCCTTTCACTCTTTTCATTGAATCCAGATCCTTAAATATTTAATAATAACTTTTGCTTTCAGGAATTTTGGGTGTGTCTTGAGAATGTGGCACTAATTTCTATTAAAACTGGTTTACTACGCCTCATTCATTAAAGACATTTCTTAAAAGTATTTGTATCTAAAAATAATCTGTTTTAATAGTTTTATAAAATAATTTATTAGTTTTATTTGACTTGGTACAATTACTTTTGTCTCTTTATAACTTTTTTGGTTCTTAAATTAGATCTTCTTTGTTTTACTTTCTTTTACTTGTTCTGTAATTTATGCGTAAATTTTCCATAAGATTCTTAACTATGTTAGATTTGTTTTAACTATTTTATTTATTCGGTGATATGCAAATGACCTTTGAAGAAAGATCTAAAATGTTTTTTTTATAAAGATCTTTAGACTAATTCATATTTAGTAGCTTTTAATTTTATTTGGTTATATGGAGATAATTTAAAAGATAATATTGGAAAAAAATCCTATTGCAAGATCAGTTGTTTCAATCCGACATCCTAGGGCCTTCTTTGAGCCTGGAATAGAACTAGAAATTCAAAGAGGTAAGTTTGTAGTTAAATTTAAATTTATAGATTAAATTTATTTTTTAAAATATGTTAAATTAAACTAACAATAATCAAAGATTACTTTGGCGTAAATTATTAATCTCAAAGAACTTAATCAGACAATTCTTTGATCTATAGTCTAATATTATACTTAAATAACACACTAAAGCAATTTAAAACTAAATACCTACCATAATTTTAAACTATAGTAAAGGAAAGAATTATTTATAAATATGTTATTTCTTTTTAACCTTGTTTAAAAAATAAAATATAAAATAAATAAATACCATCACGGGTGCCTATTTGGCTCCCGAGAACCGTTTAAACGGCCTCAGGGTCCCAGCGGAGGGATTAACCCATCCTCATTTCGCCGATGGTATTCGGAGGCAACTCCTAACAAGTGGCGAGCTTGTTGCGGTGTTTATGATGAAATAGCCTCGTTGTATAAAGCGGTCACCCATCCCAGGCCGGCTTTATTGTCATCTGCTTAACCTTGTTATTAGTTGCGCAGTGACTTAACCACTAGGCTGGGGCCGCTTTTTAACCTTGTTTATTTTTTTATTAAGTACATTCACGGGTGCCTTCAGGGGACCTTCTAGACGATCTTAGGGTACCCAGCGGAGTGGCTTATGATAACTTGGAAAACCTTATCGTAACCGAAGGTATTCTTAGTCAACATTGAATAAGTGGTCACCTTGTTCCGGTGTTTGGATAGTCTCAATAACCCATCTATATACAATTTTAAAAATTGATATAGCGAAACTGGAACTGACAGCTTAACGTGCTCTTCGAGGCAATACACATTTTTTTTTATTAAAAAACTCATTGGGACACCAGGGATCTTAAAACTAAAGTCTAATGTCTAACCAACTCTGCCACTACGTATTGTATTTTATACTTACTCATAATAGGCATATTCAGTGTAGAGCCAGAATACTTTAGGTTAAGATGTGGTGAGAAAAAACCCCCTCTGGGTACCCTAAGAAGTCAATAAGAACCCTTCGACTACCTACCTAACCACCACTAAATTTAAATGAAAATATTATTTTTTAAATATTATATACGCGGTAGCCGAGTTGGTTAGACCTTGGACTTTAAAACACTTAGGTCCCTGGTTCGAATCCCGGTGTGTACCAATGAGTTTTTATTTTTTTTAAAATATGTACATTTGTTTGACAACACCACTATAGTGCCTCGGAGAGCAAGTTAAGCTGTCGGTCCCCGTTTCACTATACCAACTTGTGAAACTGTTTATAGATGGGTTATTGCGTCTATTCAAAACATCGCGACGAGCTAGCCACTTGTTCGGTGTAGACTCATACCATCGGCTACGACGAGGTGGGATTAAAAACCCCTCCGCTGGGTACCCTGGGACCGTCTAGGCGGTCTCGGGCGCCGTAGGGCATTCGTGATGATATATATATATTATTTTTTTATATTCCAAGTGGCCCCATCCTAGTGGTTGTGTCACTGTGCAACTGATAACAGGTTGCTTAACCTGTTATGACAACAAGGCCGGACCTGGGATGGGTTACAGCTTTATACAACGAGGCTATACCATCATAAGCACCGTAACAAGCTCACCACTTGTTAGGTGCCTCTGAATACCATCGGCGAAGTAAAGGCGGGTTAATCCCTCCACTCCCTGAAGCGTTAAAAAAAAAACGGATCTCGGGAGCCAAAAAGGCACCCGCGATGATATGTATATGTAATATATAGTATATGTGTATATCTAGTACTAGCGGCCCGTCCCGGCTTCGCACAGGTTTGTATAACTTTAACTATATGCTCAGCGCACGCCACGGAAGGCCTCAGAAACGATACTTTTCCCCCGTTTTTAAAACATTTTTGGTTACTGCTCCACAACTATAGGACCTAGCGTGATATTATATAGCCTATGTTACTTCTGAATAATGCAGCTTTCTAATGGTGAAAAAATTATTGCAATCGGTCCAGTAGTTTTTGAGTTTATTCATTACAAACATACAAAAACACAAAAATACAAAAATACAAATCTTTCCTCTTTATTATATTAGTATAGATATAGATAGTATAGATTAGTATAGATAGTATAGATATAGATATGTAATATAAATATGGGTTCTGTACAGTTCATCTTAATCTGGATGTTTATAAAATATATCGAATATGTATTCGTCTAGTTTCTTTTTGATACACAAGTACTCGTAGAAGCTTAAAGCTTAGTTTGTGACCAGGGCAATTATGTGAAGAGAGAGACAATGTTCTTAGCAAACCATGGCTTCACCGTGCGGGTGCCGGGTCCATCGCGTGGTTGAAAGGCGAATGAACTGCAGCGTTCCCGGACTTGAGACCGCGAAGTAGGTTTAAAGGCCTTTAAACTCTCACCTGCACTGTGTTCACTACCCTCTCTACTCAACCAAATACTATATGATCCTGTTAGCGCCATCCTGGAAACACGCTCCATAAAAGTTCCGACGGCTGTTCTCGGAAGGCCAAGATCCTTCAATAGATGGTGCAAAGACTTTGCTGGAATTCCTCTTGCACCAACTTCTACTGCATAAAGTTGAATATTAATTATTGTTATAATTCAGTAAAGAATGTCGATTGCGGCAATTCAGAGTGGTTATTAAAGTCATGGTAGGAACTTTCCCATTGCCTTCTATTTTACTAGCAAATAGCTATATAAATTTGGAATCATTGGAAATTTAAATTCCTTCATCAGAAATTGAATATGGAATAAATACTTAGTCTTGCCATAAGTATTGTTACAAAGAAAAATATTTATTTTTCTATTTCAAATAACATTTATTACTTTTATAGTGTGTTAGTTTAATACACAAATATAAAACAATTAAAAATATAAAAAGCTTATTCGAAGTAGTCTCCATTGGCTGCAATACAGTCCTTTAATCGTTGAGGCCAGTTATCAATAGAAGCAAACAGTTTCACAAGTTGGTATAGTGAAACCGGGACCGACAGCTTAACGTGCTCTCCGAGGCACTATAGTGATGTTGTCAAACAAATGTACATAATTTTTTTAATTAAAAACTCATTGGTACACACCGGGATTCGAACCAGGGACCTAAGCAAAATTAAGTATATATTAACGGTCTTATTCATAAATACTTACGAAGCCTTTATTGATGCTTTATAACAGCTCAATAGCAAAACACCTCAAAATGTTATTCATAAACGCTCAATAAACCTCTAATAGTGATAAACGTCAAATAACAGCTCCATAACTTTATTGAAGGCAGGAGCCCACTATAAACCTATTTTAACCTCACTTTTTATACATATTTTATTTTTTGGTTTAAAATTTTATTAAATGACTTCTATTACTTCATAAAATTATATTACAAATAAAAATAATAATGCCCAGTCGGCTTCCGATCAACAAATTTTCAAAATTTTACAACTCGAATGGACTTGAACCAAATTAGGTTGGGCGCACACTGACAGAAATTTGTAACAAAAAAATATTAACATTTAATCTTGTTTCACCGCGGTAATTGGTCCAAAAAGACAAAGTTGTGCCGCTTCAAACTACAAAAATTGAATGGCAGTGCCGACTGCCGTCACATCTAGTTACATATTATCATACAGAGATGCAATCATAAAAAATCACATAGGTACAGATATAGAGAGATGCAACATACGCGATAAACAAAGCTGTATTATATTTTTGATACAAATTATTTTAATTTAAATGACGGCTGAAACCGCGGGGCACAGCTAGTGTGACTAAATTTCTATCAGTGTGCGCCAAACCTTATTATAATTATTTCATTAGAAGTGTCAAAAACGTTTTTTTTTTACTTTTATGGTCTTGGTTTTCCGCGATTCTGCCAACTTTCTTGACAATCAATTATTTTTTTCTATCAACACATCACTAATTCAGCTAATAAACGTCAAATAGTTATAGGAGCTTTATTGGAGCTTTATGAATAACAAAAAAGTTATCGAGCCAATAGCCTTATTGAACGTTTTAACTATTGAGCTCTTTAAGAGTGTTTTAAGGATTTTTTATGAATAAGACCGTAAGTATATATATATTTTAATTAATTATTATATGTTATTATTTTTTATACGAAGCATAAACTTATGGTGGAGCCTCTGGTCTATAGCAATGATTCAAAATTTAATAGCCATTTTCTAATAAAACCCATGCAATAGGAAAGTTATATACTATGACCATAATGACCTCTCTTAATTGCCACAATCACCTTTCTTTATGAAATACTTCATTTCCAAAGTAATTATTATTTACTCTAGAGGTCTTCCATTAAACTGTAGTTAGTGTAGTTAGTTTTACGGTCACTACACTTTACGAAGCGTAGAACGTTAACTTTTGATACGGAAATAAATTTGATACATTTCGTTTCTTCTGATACATCGGTCTTTTTAATTTTCTAACGAAAGAAAAGTGCGAAATGACAAAATTCATTCAAATTTATTCAATAAAATAATCAGTACAGAAAAATTCAGTAAATAACTGCAACAATACAATATTTATTGAATTGGTACCCTCTCAGCTTCTGCGCAGTGTCTTCACAGTATATTACATGCTGGTTTTCAGAGTGCACCCTGACAATCAAAAAATCTAACAAAATACCTATACTTATATTATATTACTAGCTGATGCGCGCAGGTTAATCCCTCCGCTGGGTACCCTGAGGGCGTTTAAACGGTTCTCCGTAGCCAAATAGGCACCCGTGATGGTATTTATTTATTTTATGAGCGGTTACTAAATGAGCGGAGACAAAGACCAATTTGCATTAAACAACCGCCAAATTAACCGCACACTGAAAGGAGACTACCACCCAGACAAGAAATCGATGCAGAAGTCTCCTAAAAATCCGTGAACCTACAGACCAAATCCGAGACATGACTTTACTTACATAAATTACACCTACGTTGAAAGCCACGAATTGAATTTTCTATTCTTCCGACTCTAAAAATATACATATAATAACTAGGTACCTACTTAAGTATAGCAATATTAAAGTTATATATAGTTTTGTTATTGTAGTTATTAATAAAAGTAAAAGATAGCGTTCGTATGTTTTTTCTTTCATCAAGTATAGTGCTCGCATTTTTTACTTTTTTTTTTGTTGTTTTTGAATTTTAAAGTTGCACGCGTTGAAAACATCTATCTAGTGATTAAAATGTAATTGTTTGTTATTAAGGTAGCATTGTGTAGTGTCTTTCTTTTTGTAGTTCAAAGTGTTTATTTTTTATGAAACATTTTAACAAGTCACTAATGGAGATGTTATTTATTGATTTGAAGATGTTTTAGTTTAACTTCCGGTCTTGAAAGTATTCTTTCACACATTATATAAATGTTATGTTTTTTTGTATGACTAAGCATAATATTAACTTAGCGGAATTATACATTTTTTTTGGTCCCATTAAAATTTGGTCAGGATTTGATGATAAAATTTGAAGCTTTAGTAGAGAAATTATTTTGCAGAACGAAGCACGGGTTTGTGATTATAACTCTGTCAAATTCTAATTTATGTTTAATAGATATTAATTGATTGTTTTAATTTTGAAGGGTATATCATCAGGTCGCTTGCCTATAAAGTTTTATTTATTTATCTTGGTATCAGTTGCGCAGTGACTTAACCACTAAGGTGAGACGCTTTTTCAATAACAATTACAAATATAAATAATATTATTTATATACAAATAATTCACTTTTTGTATGAAAATTCCTCGACAAATTGGCTATCTAACACTAAAATGGTCTCAACAACTAATGGCACAAACGAAAAATTAAATTTGGCTATATTTTCGTATTTTTTTAACAGTATAAGTCTCTGAAGCAAATCCAACCAAATTATTATATTATAATTTAACAAAAAAGTACTTTATAATAACAAAATTTGCAAAAAAAAATGCCTCTACCAAGTTAAAAAAAATACTACCATCTTATTAATATTACGACTCTAGTTACTATTAAGTATAGAAACAATGCAAACTCATTCATAACGTAAATTACTGCCTCCCTAACTCTAGAAAGTTATTTTTATTTTTTAATTAATATAATTTGTTCCGGTATTGTGAAATATTGGTTAGAAAGGTTATATACGCTGTACATGCTCCGGAAGTTATGGAACTTAAAATATATTTAGATATGTCTTCTTTTATGAGTACTAGAAAAAACGCATGTTAACTATGATTAAAGTGCGAGAAGGAATTATTTTGGACAATTACTCAATACAGTAATAATGTTTATAGATGGGTTATTGAGTCTATTCAAAACATCGCGACGAGCTAGCCACTTGTTCGGTGTAGACTCATACCATCGGCTAAGACGAGGTGGGATTAAAACCCCTCCGCTGGGTACCCTGGGGCCGTCTAGGCGGTCTCGGGCGCCGTAAGGCACCCGTGATGATACATACATACATACTTACTCAATACACTAATTTCTAATACTACTACCAATTTACTGTCAACTCTCTATTCAAATAATATTTAAAGTTGCGTTTTTCAAAAAAAAAAATGTGGTTAAATACTTATAAAATAGAAAATAATATATATATATAAATATTTATAACATGTGGATGATAGACAATATGCTAATGACCGTTTTTTGAGACTTTTTAAATAAGATATTTTTATTTGGCGAATAAGCAGTGAGGATAACGTAATGCATATTCGTCTTGTTGCCGCTTATTTCGTAACCGCATCATTTAGCCGGCATAGCGAGAGCGATCGATGTTGTTAAACATCAATAATGCATGGTCTTTATAGGTCTTCTGATCTTCTTACCATTAGCTAGGCAAAAATTTACTTGCCTTGCTCCAGTAAGAAAAAACGACATATCTATCTTTTTATATTGCTTTTGAAATCAATAGTGGGAGGAAATATGGATCGAAAAGCCCAAAGCTTCAACTTTGTATGACAGTTCACCGTTAAATGGTTCTTTATACTAAACGATATTTTTTTAAAGTTTTATATGTAGTATGTTTTTTTTAATATTTATTACATAAGTAGGTATGTAGAGGAAATTTTTTTGTAGTCATCTTTGCCATTAAAAAGTTTAAAAAAAGCAACAAGCGTACTTCTTCTCTCTTGAAGGTCTCTGTGTAATGTATTAATTTGGATACAACATACTTATATTTAAGCGCGTTTTATATCATATATAAATATATTATATCTCTAACTAAAAGTATTATTTTTTCTTTACTTTCAAAATTGGTCCACTGATTTTTAGGATGGGAGTGGTAATAGGTTCACGACACATACAAAAATAGAATGCGTACAAATACATTCGAGAAAAAAAGTACAGTCCATAAACTCTGGTAAAGATTATCTTTAAAAAAGGGCGTATCCACAAAACTTTACAAGAGGAATAACAAACTTAATAGATATCTAGCGCTTTATTGTAAATTTTTCATGCTGTCTTCATAACTTTCTTTTCCTTTTTTTTTTCATTTACAAAGTTAGTAATTAGTATTTTCGTCTATTTGGCATAACAGTACCTGATGAAAAATCTGAGAGGAAAATTAAAATTATTTGTAGGTAATTATAAAAAAATATAGGAAGGCACTTGACAATTTGATATATAACAATGTCAATGTTAGAATTGGTCTGATATACCCCTTATAAGTCCCTTTAGCATGTCAGCAATGTTGGGTCAGGTATCGTATTGCACGCTAAACGTATAGCCTAAACTGGATTAAACTACGACTATTTAAATATTTTTTTTTTTTTTTTTTTTTTTTTTATATGTAGGACAATTTGCACATATTGCTCTGGTCACAAACTAAGCTCTAGGCTTGTACTATGTGTACCAGAAACAACGATATAATACACATTATATTTTTATAAACACCCAGAATTAAATAATACCATTGCGTTTATTTGGAAATAAATAAAGTAATTGTAGATTTTACGAGCTATTAAAAAATCATTATAAGGTATTTATTCAGCGATTCTTATATCGATACAAACTATACATGTGTTCCAAATTTCATTTAAAATCTAGTTTTATTCAATTATGTCTATACGCCTCTAAGGTTTTCTTTTTGGCTTAAAAGTTTTAATTGTTTTTTTTTTTTTTTATATTGTAATAAAAAAAAAATTAAAAAAAAACCATCATGGGTGCCAATTTGGCTCCCGAGAACCGTTTAAACGGCCTCAGGGTCCCTGCGGAGGGATTAACCCATCCTCATTTCGCCGATGGTATTCGGAGGCAACACCTAACAAGTGGCGAGCTTGTTGCGGTGTTTATGATGAAATAGCCTCGTTGTGTAAAGCGGTCACCCATCCCAGGCTGGTCTTGTTGTCATCTGCTTAACCTTGCTATCAGTTGCGCAGTAACTTAACCACTAGGCTGGGGCCGCTTTTAAAATAATAGATTTCCACATAATTTATCGAATCAATAGAATTGAATCTCATATTAATAAAACATATAATTTTAACATATACGCCTCTATGGCTTGAAACCCATGATTTGAAATATTCTATCCTAGTGACACTATTTGAGAGCAAAATACATATTAAACATCATAGATAATTATAGACACCTTCACATAATTTAAACCCAGTAAAACAAATAACATACAATTAAACTGGGGTTTAGTGGTCTACCCGCGCTCTTGTTTAAATTATTTTATTTCTTGTTTTATTGGATCAGGGTTTGATCCCGGTTTTATTTGTTAATTGAATGTGCTAGAATTTTTTAAAAATATATAGAATATGCCAAACTTTAGAAGTTGTTTTTTTAAAGAAAATTTGTTTTTAGTAATTAACAAATTGTTACGAAAAATAGTTTTATTACTAAAAAGTGAAATGTTGTTAAAAAACCTTATATCGGTCCATTGTGGGTGATTTATTTACTTAACGTACCTCACGATGAGTAGAGTAGGTATACCTACTTATATAAGTGAAAGCTATAAAAAGAAAATTACATATTTAATTATTATAATAATAATATGTTGGACCATCATTATCATCACGGGTGCCTTTTTGGCTCCCGAGAACCGTTTAAACGGCCTCAGGGTACCCAGCGGAGGGATTAACCCGTCCTCATTTCGCCGATGGTATATTGCCGGAGGACCAGAGCAATATTTTGCTTTATCACAAACTAAGCTCTAGGCCTGTACTATGTGTACTCGAAAATACTTTTTTATTTTTTTATTGGAGCACAGCATGTGACTTTGTATCTACCTGGCGGTGAGCAGACGGCGGCGCTGGGTATACCCTGGGGCCGTCTAGGCGGTCTTGGGCGCCGTAAGGCACCCGTGATAATACATATATACATATACATATATGAGGTTCTACTGATGAAACCGAACAACTTTTCCCATGAAACCATGACGTGTCGCAAATGAATAAAAAATGCGTTCTTCATACTACATACTACACTAGTAATGTTAAAATTACCAATTTGTGGAATCCATTTTTTTTTTCATTTGCAACACATGGTTCCATGGGAAAGTTGTTAGAATTGATCAGTAGACCTTCATATTAGCCCAAAGTACAACCCAAATATTATTGTAAAATTGCAAAAATTCAAAACCTTTTTAATGTACTACTTTTTGTTATTTTCAGTTGCTCAGTCACAGTTCGTTTCGTCCGTCATTAGTTACATAATAGATAAATATCGTGTCGTTACATCTAAAAAGTCTTTTGACGCTTTATTGAGTATCGAAAATGTAATACTCATCCTACAGTAATGGTTACTCAACAATAACAAACTTTCATCGTTTTCGTTACTCCATATCGTAACTTTCGTAAAATATCTATCTATAAAGTTATTCGAAAAATTTGGGCTAATTATAGATTTTTTTTTTGCATATTCATTTAAAATTCAGATTTAAATTTTAATTTAACAGTTTTCGATGTTATGCAATTTTTTAAATATATTTTGTAATCAATATCCGTTTACATAAATTTAAAAAAAAGTTTTTACTTTTATATTATGTATCTTTAAATAAAAAAAATATTTACGGCAATTAGCGTATTGGATGATTTTATTTAAGGTTCATTTTTATTGTTTTAGCTGACCAAATTGCCAATTAAGATCAGCGTGGTGATTACGCGTAAATGCTAAGCTAAACTTTAATCAATATGATGCAATTCTAACGTAATGCTAACCTTGTGATTATTGAAAATTTACAGATAACTACGTCATTTTGGTTAAACTTTAGTTTAATGCTGTGCGGCGTAATAGGCCGGTAATTAGAAGCATCTAAATATTAGAAAGTATACATTTTTATTTCAGCTTCTATGGGAACATTTTTTTTTCAAATTATAACTACAAATATCACTTAGTCCGATTTACTTAAAATTTGGAACCTTAAACCACATTATCTAAATATGTATATATATATATAATAAATAATCTACGAGAATAATAACGTATACCTTAAGATAAAAATGGTTTAAGACAAAAAATATAAATTAACTTGTTAGATTTTTTATTGCGACTTCATAACATTACAAGTTGAAATACAATAACTTAAATTTAGTTATTTTCCTACAGTCTAGTAAGAGTAGTATTATTATTATAAATACCCTTTTCTTTTCCCAAACAAACACTTTCGCATATTCTCATCAGACAATAAAGACTTGTATAACAAATGTAATTTCATCTTTTGTTTTGCTAGTCGGGTGTAATTGTATGTAAGTAAAAATTACAGTTATTTTGCTTGTAGGCTTATATTTTCTACTATACTTATGTTTATTTATAACCGCGTCCGTAGTCTAGAGGTTGCGACGCGCGTTTTTCGTAAACAATTAGTACGTTTTTGAGTACAGATTTCAGTCTGGATGTATATCACTATCACGGGTGAAGTGCGCTTACGCAAGTGAAGTGATGCGTGACATATTCGACAATTGATTTCATTTATATAGATAGCGGTGTTATATATAACCCCGGTGTGTACCAATGAGTTTTTAATCTAAAACAATAGGTGCATTTGTTAAACAACACCACTATAGTGCCTCGGAGAGCACGTTAAGCTGTCGGTCCCAGTTTTAATATACGTTTTGACCTCCCTGTACGAAATTACACTTATTTTCTCTTTCACTTGATCTACATATGCATCTTCTTATCAATCTTCCTCTTCCTCTTTTTCCTTTAGTCCAAACATGATCCCACTCCTGTTTTCTATTATTTACAGTAATGTTCTTTTCTCGTTTTCCATTGTTTACTTTTTATTGATTCATATTCTTCTCTGTCCAGCTGATTCTCTGCATCCTTCTTCAACACCACATTTCATAGGTTTCCAGCCTCTTTTTGGGTTAGGTTAGGTTAGATTAAATATTTATTTTTACTCTGACTTTTGTTTCCTATCCAATAAAGTGTTTTAATAATTTCTATTGTAAGTTTTTCACTACACATTCACCATGCGTGAGTATAATATCTCATGTTTTACTTACCTCAGTTAATGTTACTTACTACATATGTTTATAATCAGAGACGGACTAGTTTACGGCCAGTCCATTTTTATTTTTTGCAGCGTAGAAATATGAAAATGTTCTATGCGAAAAACAAGATTTAGTACAGTTCTTTCGTTTAATTTTTTCACCTGTCATAGTCTCACCAGAGGCCTATTTCATAAACGTAACAATTGTAATTTATGATGATAATTTATAATACATTTCTTGGTTTAGTTAGTTCTGAGTAAATAATTCCAACTTAAGGAGTCAGTAAAAGGTTTCGCGATCTCGAACGTCTAAAAACGTGTAAATGTTGTTTTCAGTGATATCAAAGTTTATTTCTACAGAAAAAGAACGTAGAGGTTTAAATATTACTTACTCGATCCTAATTACATAGAATTTTTATAAAAAATATATTAACTTTTGAAAAGACACCCAAAGTTTGATTTATGATTCTAAAAATATTACTTTAGTTATCATTTCAAAACTTAACATATTTTTTATAAAGAAATGATGTAATTAGGATCGAGTAAATAAAATATACACCTAGGTATATGTTATTTTTTTCGAAAAAAAAAACTTTATTATAACTGAAAACAACATTAACTGGAGCTAAGTATTATGAATTATATATATACCTATATCATCACGGGTGCCTTATGGCGCCCGAGGCTGCTTCAAGGTACCCAGTGTAGTGGTTCTTAATCCCACCTCGTCGTAGCCGATGGTATGAATATACACCGAGCAAGTGGCTAGCTCGTCGCGATGTTTTGAATAGACTCAATAACCCATCTAAAATAAGTTTCACAAGTTGGCATAGTGAAACCGGGACCGACAGCTTAACGTGCTCTCCGAGGCACTATAGTGGTGTTGTCAAACAAATGTAAATATATTTTTAATTAAAAACTCATTGGTACACACCGGGTTACGAACCATGGACCTAAGTGTTTTTAAGTCCAAGGTCTAACCAACTCGGCCACATATATTATGTCATATATATTTATGTATAGCTTAGGATTGGAAGCAGATTGGCCGCCGCTGATATTTGGCCACCCTAGGCCCAAGCCTAATAGGCCCTAAGGAAAGTCCGCCACTGTTTCTAAGGCCATGGTTGTCTATAGGTAATGGTCAAATTATAATAATTGTGCGATGTGGTTTGTGGTTTGAATCTGTTTTCTAACATACGACATAGATTTGCTGTGCGGCTTGTTTGTTTTTATGGTGTTTAGAGGAAATCAACGAGAAATAAATGCGTAAGACATTAAGAGCAAATTGACAAAACATAGTGTAATGGAGATTATAGTAAGAAGTCTGTTTAATGTCATTTCTGATAAAACTTATCAAGTATCTGCCTTAGCGTTGTATCCGGAGGTCATTGTAAGTCTTTTGGTGCAGTTTCTACTTTTTTTTATTCGGATGAATGATTTGTTTATTTTTTCATTGTATTGTCTTTGTCTTTTTTATATACGTGGTGGTCATGTTGGTTAGACCTTGGACTTAAAAATCTTAGGTCCCTGGTTCGAATCCCGGTGTGTACCAATGAGTTTTTAAAATAAAAAAAATATCTACATTTGTTTGATAACACCACTATAGTGCCTCGGAGAGCATGTTAAGCTGTCGGTTCCGGTTTCACTATACCAACTTGTGAAACTGTTTATAGATGAGTCTATTCAAAACATCGCGACGAGCTAGCCACATGTTCGGTGTAGACTCATACCATCGGCTACGACGAGGTGGGATTAAGAACCCCTCCGCTGGGTACCCTGAGGTTGTCTAGGGGCCTTAAAAGCAATATTAAGAAATGTATTAACTATTCAAAACATCGCGACGAGCTAGCCACTTGTTCGGTGTAGACTTATACCATCGGCTACGACGAGGTGGGATTAAAACCCCTCCGCTGGGTACCCTGGGGCCGTATGTATGTATGTCTTTGTCTTCTTTTTTTGTGACCCTTTTGGATTGGAATGTTTAAAAAAAAAAAGTTAATACGGTACCATAAGAGCAAAACTGTCATTTCAGGTTAGTTGTATAGTGTACGTTGATTTTGCAGCAATGTATGGTACCATGTTCTTGGAAATAAAGTATTATTTATTGATTTATTAACCAGTCCATCAGTCTGCCAGTATACAAATATCACAGAGCTACTGGTCCGTTTTAATTAAAATTTGGAATAGTTATAGACCTTTATGGGGGTCAAATAAAATTTAAAAATAAAGGATATAAGTCAAAAAAAATTATGAAAAGGTTCAGATGAAAAAGGGACTATTTCATTTAATATATTAGAAACCTCAGGGTACTCAGCGGTGGAGTTTTAATCCATTTCGTTGTAGCCGTTGATGGTATGAGTCTACACCGAACAAAAGGCTAGCTCATCGCACTATTTCATCCGTCTCAATTACTCATCTTTAAACATTTTCACAAGTTGGAATAGTGAAACTCTCCGAGGCACTATTATTATTATTTTAATAGAAATTGCGACGAATAGGTATATGTGAAGCCTTAATTGGTACGTAGATTTTAGGAGACTTCAGCATCAATTTCTTGTCGAGGTGGTTTCAGGATGCAGTTACGAAATATACAGTTATTTGACGATACAGCGAGTATCATAACGTAGTGAAAGCGATCAATGCTGCTAAATAACAATGTTGTTACTCAAGTTTGTTGGTCACCATCAGGTAGATGCAAAGTCACATGTCGTGCTCTAATAAAATAAAATTCACATAAAGAACAAAAAATAATGTAACTCCTAAAACGGAAATGGTTTTTGAAAAAGAAACTTTCCTACACCTTTCTTATACTTGTAAAATACAAAAACAAAACAAAATATAAATTTCCTCCAGTTTTCACTTCTCATACCCAATATTATTTATACTCGTACATGACATGCTATGCGATATCCATAAACTTTGGGAAACAGCTATAAAATTACACGTAAGTAAAGTTCATCAAAAGACGCCGCGGACCAGAGACCGGAAAAAATCGTATGCGCACGAGTAGACTGTACTCGCCAATAATTGGACATTTAATCGTGCTTAAACTTCAAATCTTATTAATGTAAGAAGTAACTTAGCTTCATATGTAAACTATGTACAAGCTACATAAGTAAACTAGAAAATTAGTTAGTAATAGAGTCTAAATGAATCTGCGCCGACTGCTATCAACTGGTGTTTTCTAACAAACGTAGGTATATAATTCATTGGTACTCACTGGGGTTTGAACCTGTGACCTAAAAGTAAGTTTAAGTCTAAGGTCTAACCAACCCGACCACCGCGTGTATTTAAATTTTATTAATTTGAATAAATAAAATACAATAATAATGAAAGTTGTATTCGTAACGTATAGATTTTTATAAATTAACCATCAATAAGCGAAAAGGAGGCACTAACGATGCCTATTTACTTGATATTATACACACCGCTTTATATTCATTCTACAATAAACACACGAGTTCGCAACGAACACACTAGGGGCCTGAGGCGAGGGCCTGATTTTAGTGCCCCGATAATCCTCGTGATGGATCTGACGCCTCTCGAGCAGCGAGTGATAGCATAAAGCAATGCGACTCAAGCGACTAGCACGATGCTGGACGTGGGAGAAATGCACAGTAGACTCTCCACAGAGCACTCTGTCTTCATCATCTTAACAGTCACGGCCTTTTGTATGTTTTGTAGAGGGTTGTACTGTCGGGTCACTTGCCTTTATTGCGATTTAGAAAAAACTCTATTTAGTTTTAACGATTTCATTTCGATATTAATATTTATTTAAAATATCTTTCTGGGTTATCAAGACCCGCTAGTTTTGCAGCTAAGGCACGAAACATAAAATATTCACAACTAATCAATTAATTTAATTTTGTTCATTTTATAATTGAGACGAAGGGACCTTTTCCAAGGATGCAAAAAAAAATTTATTTCTTTGGGTAAAAGACTTAGAGGAGTGACCGGGGATCCAAAATCAGTATTTCTTTTAGGGCAAAAAGTGTCCATAGCTATCCAACGCGGAAACGCAGCTATTGCTATGGGTACTTTTTCAAAAAATCCTTGATTGCTTTTGGTCACCCTTTTAATAATTATTTTATAAGATGTAATGTACCATATTTAAAGTTTATAAACAAACTCTTAATATTTTTTTTAGCAGAAAATTAGAGGAAATTATTTTGGAAACACGAAATAAAACTATGATTTATATATCGAAGTATGTCCACGCTCGTAATGCTCATTCCGCCCTTCTGTCAGATTTTGTTTCTGTTCCACGAACAAATGAAATACATCTTGCATGTTACATCATTCTACGTGCAATGTTTTTTTTTTATTAATGGACTGTAATAATAATTTATCTCGCGAAACTGGTTGATAACCTTTCAAGTCACGGATGAATTATGTATTCCGTAGGTTGACACAAGGAAGTTTAATTGGACGAGCAAATTTAGTTTTTTAGACTACTTATTTTCGTTTTCATCATGATTAAATAATAAAATTGACAGCCTCCGTAGACTAGTGGTTACGCCATTGATGTCGTGGGTTCGATTCCCACCCATGGCAAATATATATTAGTACGTTTTTCTGTACAGATTGTCATGGTCTGGGTGTTTATAAAATATAATATGTATTATATCATTGTTTCTGGTACAGATAGTACAAGCCTAAAGCTTAGTTTGTGACCATAGCAATTTGTGTAAATTGTCCTAATAAAAATAAAAAAAATCACCTTGTAATTTTTGCAATAAATATTTAGATAATAATAGTTTTCTGAAAATATTACTTGCTCACCCTTACATTTTATTCATTAATCAATTTAATATTTGACCTATTTATAAGAGCGATATTACTGTCTCCGCGAAATATAATAATATCACACCAATTATATAAGTATATTTTCGTAACAATTCACAAACCCCCTTATTCATAAAAACGATATAATACATATTATAGTTTATAAACACGCAGACCATGATAAACTGTGGATTATAGTTGTTAAACAGAAAAAACGTAGGTACTATTTTTTTTGCCATGGATGGGAATCGAATGAACGACCTCCGGATAAAATTAAATACTCAATAAATAGAAATGAAATGAAATGTAATCCAGTAATAAAAAAGATAATGTCTCAAATTTATCTAAAGCATAAATTTGAGATTATTAATTTTGCCATTCTGATTACAAATTAGTTTAAAGAAATTAGTGCGGAAATTGGCCGTTTTAGTTTCACAAATATAAGCAAATATACAACCATTTTAGATATTATATACCACAAATTGCCTAAATTAAAACTTCCAGTTTGATTTGTCTTTAAATACTTTTGTTTTCCTTATTTATTTAAGTAATTACATACTATCGTAAACATGAAGTAATTTAACCCAAAATTATCAGGAACAAGCTCGCGAGCAAAAAAGCTCGGCATCTGGTCTCCCCGTGTGTATCCTCACAAATGGTTCCGGACATACGCAAGTTTTTACATACGAGACGGCGAACGCGTGTGATCACTTTCCCCGGACCACACGGGCTCGCCTTAATTAACATCATTGTCCAGTCTCATGGAAAAAAGAAGTAAGTACAATGGACAGCAAGATACATATAAACCATCAAGGCTAATAAAGGGCTAGGTAAGTTAGTAAGAAAATAAGTTACTTCGTATGACCTTTAACACTTTCCTTTTATACTAAAAGGCCGAAAAATAACTAGGACAGAAAATTATTCTTGCATCTGGAGGAGATGCAAAAATCCTTAAGTGACATAATCAAATATTTTCCCCTTAGCTTTTGCCGAAAAATTACTAGGTCATTTGACGATTTTTGAATATGGAGGATATGCCAAAATCTTCAAGTGACGTGTAAGTATTTTTCCCATAAATCGATCACTTTCCTTTTATACTAAAAGGCCGAAAAATTACTAGGTCATTTGACGATTTTTTCATCTGAAGGAGATGCGATAATCTTCAAGTGACGTGTAAGTATTTTTCCCATAAATCGATCACTTTCCTTTTATACTAAAAGGCCAAAAAATTACTAGGTCATTTGACGATTTTTTCATCTGAAGGAGATGCGATAATCTTCAAGTGACGTGTAAGTATTTTTCCCATAAATCGATCACTTTCCTTTTATACTAAAAGGCCGTAAAATTACTAGGTCATTTGACGATTTTTTCATCTGGAGGAGATGCGATAATCTTCAAGTGACGTGTAAGTATTTTTCCCATAAATCGATCACTTTCCTTTTATACTAAAAGGCCGAAAAATTACTAGGTCATTTGACGATTTTTTCATCTGGAGGAGATGCGATAATCTTCAAGTGACGTGTAAGTATTTTTCCCATAAATCGATCACTTTCCTTTTATACTAAAAGGCCGAAAAATTACTAGGTCATTTGACGATTTTTTCATCTGGAGGAGATGCGATAATCTTCAAGTGACGTGTAAGTATTTTTCCCATAAATCGATCACTTTCCTTTTATACTAAAAGGCCGAAAAATTACTAGGTCATTTGACGATTTTTTCATCTGGAGGAGATGCGATAATCTTCAAGTGACGTGTAAGTATTTTTCCCATAAATCGATCACTTTCCTTTTATACTAAAAGGCCGAAAAATTACTAGGTCATTTGACGATTTTTTCATCTGGAGGAGATGCGATAATCTTCAAGTGACGTGTAAGTATTTTTCCCATAAATCGATCACTTTTCTTTTATACTAAAAAGCCGAATAAATACTAGGTCATTTGACGATTTTTGCATTTGAAGGAGATGCGAAAGTCTTCAAGTGACCTAGTCATTTTCCAGCCTTTTTACTGCATCAGGTCGAGGTTGGAAATCTCCTTTCAGGATGCAATTACGAAACGGGCAGTTACTTTGATGATAAAACAGCAAGGCCATTAAAGAAGAGTCGTAATGCATTTTATTTGTCGCCGCCCATTTCGCCACACCATTTAGCCGGCATAGTGGGATCAATCTATGCTATTAAACAATTATGCAGTATTAATTGATGTGTAGGTATGCTTTCCATCAGGTAGGTACATTTTCACGTGCCGTGCTCCAGTAAAAAAAAATCATGTAACCGCTACGTTAATTTAACTTCGTTTACCAGCAATCGGTCAGTTAGTTTAGTTTACTGTCAAAGTAAACCAAGCTTTAATACAATATACTACGTTGCTATCTACTGTATACATTCCATCTGAAATAATTGGGCTGAATCCAAGGGTTTAATATTAGTCATAAGTATACCTTAACTTTTTTACTTTCACTTCATCTTAATTTTACGATTTTATCTTAATTTTAAATTTGGTTTAACTTTGAATTTTAGGTTTCTAATTGTAATTATAATTTAGTAGAATTAACCGTAATCATTACCATAATAACATTGAAGTGTTTAGACTAGTAGAGTTTAAAAAGAAAGAGCATCTTTATGTATAACACCTAACAAGTGGCGAGCTTGTTGCGGTGTTTATGATGAAATAGCCTCGTTGTATAAAGCGGTCACCCATCCCAGGCCGGTCTTGTTGTCATCTGCTTAACCTTGTTATCAGTTGCGCATTGACTTAACCACTAGGCTGGGGCCGCTTTTTTAACAACACAAATAATATTAGTACGTTTTTCTCTAGTTTATCATGATCTAAGTGTTATATATTAAAACAATTTTTATTTTACTAAAATAAATTTTACCTATAAACATTAAAGAAAAACTATAGTTATATATATATATATCATCACGGGTGCCTTACGGCGCCCGAGACCGCCTAGACGGCCCCAGGGTACCCAGCGGAGGGGTTTTAATCCCACCTCGTTGTAGCCGATGGTATGAGTCTACACCGAACAAGTGGCTAGCTCGTCGCGATGTTTTGGATAGACTCAATAACCCATCTATAAACAGTTTCACAAGTTGGTATAGTGAAACCGGGACCGACAGCTTAACGTGCTCTCCGAGGCACTATAGTGGTGTTGTCAAACAAATGAACATAATTTTTTTAATTAAAAACTCATTGGTACACACCGGGATTCGAACTAGGGACCTAAGCGTTTTTAAGTCCAAGGTCTAACCAACTAGGCCACCACGTATATAGTATAACAAATATATTTAAAAAAAATATAATCTAAATTAAATTACTTGGATATACGTGGCGGCCTAGTTGGTTAGACCTTGGACTTAAAAACACTTAGGTCCCTGGTTCGAATCCCGGTGTGTACCAATGAGTTTTTAATTAAAAAAATTATGTACATTTGTTTGACAACACCACTATAGTGCCTCGGAGAGCACGTTAAGCTGTCGGTCTCGGTTTCACTATACCAACTTGTGAAACTGTTTATAGATGAGTTATTGGGTCTATTCAAAACTCGGTACATAATAACAAAAGTATCTGCTCGACCCGGCTTATGCAAAGCACGTAATAATAATAATAATTATTATTATTATAATAATAAATAATTTATTTAAAATTTTTTTTTTTTTTTTACAATGTTAATTTAATTAAGTGCGGGTGTGTAACTATTTTAACAAAACAACAAAGTAAGCCTTTGGCGTTGAACAAAATACTTAATAATAATACGAGTATGTACAACAATTTTACACATATTACTCTGGTCACAAACTAAGCTCTAGGCTTATACTATGTGTAACAGAAACAACGATACTAATACAAATTATATTTTGTAAACACCCAGACCATGATAAAATGTACCGAAAAAGACTTGCTAATATTTTTTTGTCATGATAGGAACCGAACCCACGGATACAATACCAAAGTAGCAACCACTAGTCTACGGAGACAGTCAATCAGATTAAATTGCATTAATTATTATTATTTCCTTTCTATGAATGTGCTAAGTAAGTCTAGATATGATATTTTATAAAGTAGGCGCTTTCATCTAAATGAAACTCTACCATGGGTTTGCGCATTGTAGAAACGTAACGTATTCATTTACGTATACGTGAGCAACAACTAATAGAGCCGCTTTATTTTTGGTAACAGGATTGAATAAAGCGATCCTATTGGTTGTTGCTCACGTATACGTAAATGAATACGTTACGTTTCTACAATGCGCAAACCCATGGTAGAGCCTCAGGGTAGAAATTAGAATCGTCAGGCGAATTTCTCTAATGCCTCTCGTTTAGTAACTGGACTGAAATATTGTAAAAAGTTTTGAAGCCTATTCTGTATAGTTTAGTAACACGCTATTAACAATTGCCTTTTTTCATTTATAAGAACATAGAAATTGGCAGCCGATCTATACCTAATATAGAATGATTTATTTTGTAAAGAAGCCTTAAATAAATACATTAACAACAAACACTGTTGTTTTAGTTATAGCAGTATCATATTTATTAGGAGTTTTACCATGCGCTTGCGCAACATAATACTAAAAAAAATATTAAGGCGTTTAGGTTCTAAGAGATTTATTTAAAGATTTTTATTATTATATATTATTATTATTATTTCAATCTCTTCAGAAAAATAAAATACTTCAATAGTAAGACGTAATTTGAAAGTCTCTATAACTTCACCAGGGCCAACCGTTTTCGCCCATCCATACAGGTGTAAAACGATACGTCAAGTCAGTGGTTATGTTTTAGTCTGTGGGTTTATCGATCCCTTGAATTTGATGAAAAAGCAGCTAGGATATTAAAGTGAACTCGTAATGCAAATTCGTTTTTGTCGGCAACGTCGTAGCTAGGGGCTGGCCACCGGCGGGCGGCTGCCAGGGGCGCAACCCTCAGGGGGGCGCATTTTGCCAACCCACAGCATACGGGCTATTAGAGCTCAGAAAATAAGGAAGAAAAGGAGGGCGCGAAATTCAAATCTTGCCAGGGGCGTCAGTTCCATACCCAATTCGTAATCGCACCCTGAAAGAAGACTACTCGACAAAAATCGACGCAGTAGTCTCCTGAAAACCAGTGAACCCACAGACTAAAACCGAAACATGACTAGGTCACTGGACAGTTAAAAAAAAATACCCAGAACAATTATTTTTCGTCATACTTCAGATGGCCTTCGTCACACTTCAGATGGCCGGCGTCACCGGTCACTACGTCACAAGTGGAGCGGATTGGGTCGTCGGCTCAGAAATAAAAGGAAGTCGTAGAAATTGAAAGTAGCATCCAGTTGGAATCTGAAACTAGTTCGAGTGTTCTCTTTTGTAATCTAATTAACATTTACGATGAATAATTCAGGTCGAAGAACGAAATTTATGAATTATCAAAATTTCTTACTACTTTTTTTCGACGTGTAATATGAAAAAAAAATATACCATACCGTCAAGTGACCTAGTCATGTTTCGGATTTAGTCTGTGTCTTCACCGGTTTTCAGAAGACTCCTGTATCGATTTCTCGTTGAGGTGGTAGTCTCCTTTCAGGTGCGGTTACGAAATGGGTACTTGAATTGACGATAAGGCAGCGAGTACATACATACATACATATCATCACGGGTGCCTTACGGCGCCCGAGACCGCCTAGACGGCCCCAGGGTACCCAGCGGAAAGGTTTTAATCCCACTTCGTCATAGCCGATGGTATGAGTCTACACCGAACAAGTGGCTAGCTCGTCGCGATGTTTTGAATAGACTCAATAACCCATCTATAAACAGTTTCACAAGTTGGTATAGTGAAACCGGGACCGACAGCTTAACGTCGGAGCAACCCATCGAAGGGGATTAATTCCACCTAGCCGTAGCCGATGGTATGAGTCTGCACCGAAGTGGCTAGCTCGTCGCGATGTTTGGATAAACTCAATAACCGTATAATAGTTTCACAAGTTGGTATAGTGAACTGGGACCGTGCTCTCCGAGGCACTATAGTGGTGTTGTCAAACAAATGTACGTATTTTTTTTAATTAAAAACTCATTGGTACACACCGGGGTTCGAACCAGAGACCTAAGTGTTTTTAAATCCAAGGTCTAACGAACTCGGCCACCACGTATATAATATATAGCAGCGAGTATATTAAAATTTATACTCGTAATGCAATTCGTCATGGTCGCCCCCCATTTCGTAATCGGATCATTTGACTTCATTCTTGGACTTTGTAGAACTGTTCACCACCAGGTAGATACAAAGTCACATGCAATAAAGGAATAAAATAAAAAAACCATCACTACTAAAAGATTAGGTGATTCATACATCTGTGAGTACTATTAAAATGAAATTAAAGATAAAAATGCAATGAAAAACTTCCTGGTTGGTGGCCACTAAGCCAACCAGGTACAAATCACCTCTCCAAAAAATCTTTTAAAATCTTTATCCTTCATCCTAAAACTTGAGTCCCTAAAACGAAAACCTTTTTGTAAGGAAATATTATAATATTTTAAATCCTTTAAAGGAAGAAACCAGCAATTTCAATTTATATAAATGCTGGTGTAATTTTTTATGCAAAGGGCCTTATACACATTGCCCTGGTCACAAACTAAGCTCTAGGCTTATACTATGTGTACCAGAAGCAACGATACTACATATTATATTTTATAAACATACAGGCCATGGCAAACTGTAGAGAAACACATACTAATATTGTTCAGACACAAGTGGGAATCGAACGCACGACTTCCGGATACAACGCCGAAGGTTGAACAACCGTCAGCTCAATTATTGTTAATTATTGAAATATTTTTTAAAGCAAGAATTTAATTTCCGATTTTGAAATGATTACACAATAAACAATTCGAAACAGAGAAAGCATTTGGTCGCATGCGTTCCTATAACCGGAAGTGTTAAATGACTCATAAAAAAGATCGCTAATTAATTTATATTTGACAGTAAAAAAAATTACAATTTGACAGCAAATTCTCACGACCTAGGATAAGCGATCTGGTTTTTGGAACCGGTCTTAAATCGAACCTTCGATAACGGAATGGTATAGTTTTTTTATACGTAAGGTAAGTGTTTTATACGATAGATAAAAATATTTTGTAGTATAAGTTTAGGGAAAGGTTAAGAATTTTCCATCTATCTCCTTGTCTGTTGGGTTGATCGACTTGGTGGCACTTGAAATGGTGGTGTCAAAAACGGATTTGCATTTTCGAGTCTACTATATATCCTCGTTTCCAGCCGTTTCGTATCAGCACCCTGAATGAGTCTTCTTTCAGAATGCTCGACAAACAATTGATGCAGTATTAGGCATAGGCATCCACAGACAAAAACTGAAATATAATTAGGTCGTTTAACAAAAAAAATCATCTAGTCCAAAGTACTAAAGCATGCTCGCTGCATTACCTTCTGAATCTCCAGGCTTTTGCGGCGAAAAAAAAACTTAGATTTTATTAAAATTACCCTTTTAGCGTATAACGCCAATAAATATATTTTTTATAAAAATATTTATTTTAATTTTAAAATTAAATTGATAATGATAAAATTAGTATATAATTTAATTAATAAATGGAATTTTAAATAAAATTTATTATAAATAATTCGGCAAAATTTTATATTCCCTTGTTTATTAAAAACATGTCTTTTTGGATAATAATTTAAAGTCTAATCTGCCCATACAGAGTGAATTTTTCATGACTGCTTTCATGACAGCTAACAAACTACAAGGAATAGCGAAAAATGATCAATGGAGTTGAACCGATTTTGATAAAAACTAAAACTGCATCATTAGATTTTAATTAATTTATTTTATTAGCCAGGAATCAAACCGGTATTATGTAGGTGTCTTTGTAAAGGAAACAATACTTCCGTATATAACTCATACTTTTATGTCTAATATTAAAGCCTATTCAAACACGCATCACGCGGGGTAATGCTGTAACAATAATTATTGTGCGATTTTCCTACGTTTTTTTATAGATATTACAAAAGAATACAACTAATAAAAATAAACACCGCAACAAGCTCACCACTTGTTAGGTGTTGCCTCCGAATACCATCGGCGAAATGAGGACGGGGTAATCCCTCCGCTGGGTACCCTGAGGCCGATTAACGGTTCTCGGGAACCAAATAGGCACCCGTGATGGTATTTATTATTATTTTATTTAATAAAAATAAAAATATGAAGGACATTAAATATATGTTGTCCTGGGCACAAACTAAGCTTAAGACTTATTAAAGACTTATTATTAAGACTTGTACTATGTGTACCAGAAACAACGATATTAATATATATTTTATAAACACCCAGACTATGCAAACGGTACAGATAAACTTACTAATACTGTTTCTGACATGGGCGGGAATCGAACATGCCACCTCCTGTTACAACGCCAAAGGCACAACCACTAATCTACGTTAAGCTGTCGGTCCCAGTTTTGAAACAGTTTTGAACTTGTGAAACGGTTTATAGATGGGTTATTGAGTCTATCCAAAACATTGCAACGAGCTAGCACCTGTTCGGTGTAGACTTATACCATCGGCTACAACGAGGTGGGATTCCTCTCGAAAACCTCTCTGCTGGGTACCCTGAGGCCGTGTACGCAGTCTCGGGCGCCGTAAGGTACCCGCGATGATATTTATGGAATTCAATTGTTCTTTTTTTTCATTTGCGACACATGGTTTCATAAGAAAAGTTTGTTTTCATGAGTAAAGCCTCATATTAACCACAATACAACCTTCTAAATCATATATAAACATACATATCATCACGGGTGCCTTACGGCGCCCGAGACCGCTTAGACGGCCCCAGTGTACCCAGCGGAGGGGTTTTAATCCCACTTCGTCGTAGCCAATGGTAATAGTCTACACCGAACAAGTGGCTAGATCGTCGCGATGTTTTGAATATACTCAATAACCTATCTATAAACAGTTTCACAAGTTGGTATAGTGAAACCAGGACCGACAGCTTAACGTGCTCTCCGAGGCACTATAGTGGTGTTTTCATTCAAATGTACATAATTTATTTAATTAAAAACTCATTGGTACACACCGGGATTCGAACCAGGGACCTAAGTGTTTTTAAGTCCATTGTCTAACCAACTCGGCCACCACGTATATGTATATAAACAGATTGCCTGAATACGGACAATTTTATTATTGTTACCCGATAGCACCAGCGTCTGAACAGAACTTTATTGACAAAACCGACTGTACGTACTGTACCTACCTATTAATAGTAGGTACCTCTTTATAAGCGAATTTTCACTAAATGATTTCACGCTTCACGATTGTCATACATATTCGACATTCGAATACACATTATTCGATTATCCGTGCCGATTGTATTCGAATCCGTGATCATGGTAGAAAATGTGTATTTAATGCTAAACGTTAAAGGAAGAAAGTTATTATTCATTAAATGAAAACTATGTTGTTTAACTATTAGATATCGTTTTATTACGTGATGGAAAAGTCTGCACGACTGTATTGTTCTTAAGTAAGTTTTTAAGGGCTCTTTAGTCGACTTGACAACCATACAAAATTAATTCCAATATTACAACTTGACTGTTAGTCCAAATTCAATTATTTTTTTTATGTTGGTTGTTTAAGCAAAAATCTTTCTATATATATATATATATATATAGAAAGATTTTTGTGCCTTACGGCGCCCGAGACCGCCTATATGGCCTCAGGGTACCCAGGTACCCAGCGAAAGGATTTTTAATCACACCTCATCGTAGCTGATGGTATTATTAGCTCGTCGCGATGTTTGGATAGACTTAATAACCCATTTACAGTTTCACAAGTTAGTATAGTGAAACTGGGACCGACAGCTTAACGTGCTCTCCGAGGCACTATTGTGCTGTTGTTAAACAAATGTAAATATTTTTTTGGATTTTTCAATCTAAATAAATCGTGCACCGGAGTTTGAACCAGGGACCTAAGTGTTTTTAAGTCTAAGGTCTAACCAACTCGGCCACCACGTAAAAAAAAATATTTTAGCTGCAATAAACATTTTTGCATTATAATATTTAAAAAGTATTTTTTCTGGTTTAAAAAAAAAATATAACAACCTAACACAGAAAGATTAATAAATACAATGACCGACAAAATTATTATTTTAATTCTGCGACAAACAGTATCGTACTGGAAGTGCGAAAGCTCATTTTGTATAGAGAACACGAATTTCGCTTACCAATGCAGTGTCCTTAAGTTTAAGTAAAATTGTTTGACAAAGTCATTAAATAAATTTAGTGGCTTAAAAAGCACCCATTTTCACTACACAAACTTGTAAAACTGTTAGAAGTATATCCAACCACCTCGACAAGCTCGCATCTTGTTAAGTTTAGACTCAGTATAGCATCAGCTACGACGTGGGAGGAATAAAACCCTAAGAACAATCAATACAATAAATTCTGGGTACATTTTTTTTTACATTAAAACTGCAATGAAAAAAAATATATTCCTGGTGGGTGAGACTCGAACCCACGATCCTTTCTTTCGCACCAATGAGCCACACAGGTACAAGTCGCCCTTAAAAAAATGTCATTTACCTATTTATACATACACGCCATCTATGTGCATTGTTCTAAATTACTCCTTATTAGTATAATGTTATAAGTCCTAGTTTTTGAACACAAGATGGCAGAGGCGTCGTGTAATAATGAATTGAATGGACTTCTAATACGGCATGTGATTTCTTATCTACCTGATGAACAAGACCTACAAAGAACATATTACACGGGGTCGATTAATAACTGTTTAACCACATTGATCGTTCACACTATGCCGGCTAAGTGATGCTGTTACGAAATAAATGGCGACAAAAACGAAATTCCATTTCGAATCTACTTTAATATCCTCAATGCTTTATCGTCAAAAAACTGCTCGTTTCGTAACCGTACCCTAAAAGGAGACTACCATTTCGACAAAAAAAAATAGATGCTAGAATAGTAGTCTCTTGGCAACCGGTGAACCCACAAACTAAAACCGAAACATGGTTCAGCCAATTGATGGTTTTGGCATCTGTATGAGCGGTGATATCAAAACGTTCGGGCTCGAAGTTATAGATACCTAAAAATGTAACTTTAAATATATCCACTGTACATATCTGGTAATCACTATTCTATAAAAAAAGGAGGTCCAGCTTAGTGGTTAAGTCACTGCGCAACTGATAACAAGGTTAATCAGATGACAACGAGGCCGGACCGGGGATGGGTGATCGCTTTATACAACGAGGCTATAACATCATTAACACCGCACCAAGCTCGCCACTTGTTAGGTGTTGCCTCCGAATACCATCGGCGAAATGAGGACGGGTTAATTCCTCCGCTGAGGCCGTTTAAATGGTTCTCTGGAGCTAAAAAGGCAAGTGATTGTATTTATTATTATTTATTTATTCTATAAATTAAGATAACAACTTCTGATCTTTTAATAACTTATTTTCACAATCCCACAATGGAATAAAACCAACAAAGAAATTAGATGTTTATCTTTGTACCGTGTATTAATACTAACAGTATAGTATTATCAATTTAATTTTCACTTTCTACCTGGCAGCACTGTGATCAGCGCTGAACCATATGGGAATATTTTCCATGGTACACTATAACTAAAATGTGATAACGTTCAATTGTACTACGCAAAGATACTCTCCCTGGAGTAGGTTGACCACAGTTTTTTAATAGCAGACACTAATATTTTTAAGTACCTAACATTTTTTTTTAGTGTCCACCTAAAAAAACTGTCAGAACTGCAGGGTGATTACGCGTCTTAAGTTCGCTCGCACGCCAATCATGACGTAATTTTCTAGGATTTTTTGAAGCCATTGTTAAGAAACCAAGCTTGATCTACGTCAGAATGACGTCATAACGATTGGCGGGCGAGCGAACTTAAGACGCGTAATCACCCTGCTGTATAGTTACTCTAATCCAAGCATATTGATGAATATTATAATTTTAAAATCGTTCTATGCTATGTAAAAAGTACGATAAGTAGTTCTACCACAAGTTTTTGCAAACAGTTTCTACTATAGTCGCTAGTAACTATAGATAGGAATTAACTAAAAGGATGGCTCTATTTTTTTAGTGATTATAGTAAAAATTTTTTGCCAAAACTTGTGGTAGAGCTACTGATTTCAGTGTTAAGTAAACAATAGTTGGTGCAGGTTGAAAATGTAGTTTGATCTTCTCCGTATATTTTTTTGGTTATAAAAGATGGTGAAATAGCTCGTAAATTGGCGTAAGATAAATATATGACACTTCATCTCTGTTGCTGTGAAGATTACTCACTATGTAATTATTATTTTTGACTTGAAAACTGAAAGTCACAGGTTTGAAGACTTACCTGTGGAACTTTTTATAGATAACTCATAGTGCAATTAAATGTACTTTAAATTGGCGTAAGATAAAATATATGACTGTGATTACTGTTGCTGTGATTACTTGCTATGTAATTAATATTTTTGACTTAAAAAATTAAAGTAACGCGTTTGAAGACTTATGTAAGTACATTTTATTTAACAATTACCTTAGTTATTCGAGAAGCACTGTAAGTCATCACAGATTCACTAATACTAACTTGTGTATTTTTTTTTTTTGATGGCTCATAAGGTTATATTAGCACAGCTATCTATCTTGTCGTCGCCCGTCATCATCCATCCATCCATGTGAATTTGTACTTGGCCACAGAGACGATGTATCGCATATTTTATATTACGCCATAATAAATTGATAATTTAAAAGACAAATTAATTTCACCTTTTATAAACACTAAATTATCCCGAGAAAATCAAACTACCTTGTCAACCTACATCAACTATTGTTTACTTAACACTGAAATCAGCGGGTTATCAGTAATTTCTTTCTCATATAATTAAGTACTTTATGAATGGTGAGAGTAAAGAAAAGTCAATACAAAGCTATCATTAAATATTTTGGAAAATTACGAATAAATTACCGTACAGATGCAAAAGCCGTCAAGTGACCTAGTCATGTTTCGGTTTTAGTATGTGAGTCCACCGGTTTTCATGAGACTACTGCATCAATTCTTCTCAAGGTAGTTAGTAGTCTCCTTTCAGGGTGAGGTTACGAAACGGGCAGTTGATTTGACGATAAAGCGCGAGTATATTTTAAAGAAGACTCGTAATGCAAATTCATCGTTTCTTTCATTTTGTAACCACATCATTTCGCCGGCATAATGGGGACTAACTATGCTGTTAAACAATAATCTATCGATCGACCCCATTTATAGACTTGCCATTTATAGATCTGCTTATTCATTATACAAGGTCACTCTTATATAAAAAAAAAATATGCATTTTTTTTTAATGTTTTATTGTTTGATAATAATAATAGACATTACACCCATATTGCTCTGGTCACAAACTAAGCTCTATGCTTGTACTAAGTGTACCAGAAACAACGATATAGTAATATATTATATTTTATAAACACACAGACCATGACAAACTGTACAGAAAAACGTACTAATATTTTTTTGCCATGGGTGGCCAATGCCAAAGGCGCAACCACTATAGGCGTAATTAGGTGTAATTACACTCGAATTATCGGTCATATATGTTTTGACGATTACAAAATTTAATTAACATTTTTTTTTAAATTCCTCTCCCACTTTTTACAAGAAATAAAACTTAATTATTAAAGCAAACGACTGTTATAATAAGCTAGTTATATTTTCACATAACAATGATTTTAAAAAATAATTCGAGTTCTCCACGGTTTACGATCTAGTTAGAAATGAAAGAAAGCGCTTTTAGAGAATATTATATTCACGATCCTTTGCAGTTATATAATTATATAACTTTAATATATCTCGTGATGTTTCATAATGAATTCAACATATTATTTTTTTTGCATTGAAATAAGATTTGATGCTACTACCCTCGCCTTGGCGCAAGGTACTAAACCACTGAGGCAATCAGGTACAAGTCACCTCTTACAAAATTTGTCATTGTATTTTACCTATTTAAAATGTATTCTATTATGTTAATATAAATAAATTAGTGATTGCAAATTCGGGTTCAATTACACCTAAGCTTTTTTTTTGGGAAAAAGTTTAGGTGTAATTACACTCGAATTATCGATCACTAATATTTACCCTTATATTTATCTATATATATAGGTATATATATCATCACGGATTCCTTATAGCGCCCGTAAGCACCTAGATGGCCTCAGGGTACCCAGCGGAGGGGTTTCAATCCCACCTCGTCGTAGCTGATGGTATGAGTCTACACCGAACAAGTAGCTAGCTCGTCACGATGTTTGGATAGACTCAATAACCAATATACAGTTTCACAAGGTGGTATAACTGGGACCGACAGCTTAACGTGCTCTCGGAGGCACTATAGTGGTGTTGTTAAACAAATGTACATATTTTTTTAGATTAAAAACTCTTTGGTACACACCGGGGCTTGAACCAGGTACCTAAGTATTTTTAAGTCTAAGATCTCACCAATTCGGCCACCACGTATATAATATAATATATCCATATATAGAGAATAAAAATAATATTATTGCCAAAAAATTAAAGGTTTTTGAGAAAAAAAAATATACAAAGCATTTTTAACAATCAATTAATAAAAAGTATAGACATTATACATAAATAATTTAAACTTTTTATCAATGACTAAAAAATATGCGAAATAACAATGCAATAGATAAACTTTTTTCGTTTCCGTCATTCAAAAACTCACACTTGTGTTTGTTTTATTTACACAACAAATTTTAACATGCTAAGTGTTTGAATAAGGACACCTAAAGGAATGTTAGCTAACATATAAGCAATATATTTACATAGCAATTGTTAATCTTTTGCTAGTAGCACAAATAAATCATTTTTTTATATGTAAGACATTTCCCAGATTGCCCTGTCCACAAACTAAGCTCTAGGCTTGTACTATGTGTAGAAATAACGATTCTTATACATATTATCTATACTAATATTTTGATCACAAACGAAATTACTAGAAACGGATTTAAAACTCATACAGTGGAAGTTGGTCCAAGAGGAATTCCAGCAAAGTCTTTGCATCGTCTATTGAAGGATTTTGGCCTTCCAAAATCAGCCGTCGGAACTTCTACGTGTTTCCAAGATGGCGCTAACAGGATCATATAGTATTTGGTTGAGTAGAGAGGGTAGTGAACACAGTGTAGGTGAGAGTTCAAAAGGCCTTTAAACCTACTTCGCGGTCTCAAGTCCGGGAACGCTGCAGTTCATTCCCCTGCCTTCCAACCACGCGATGGACCCGGCATCCGCACGGTGAAGCCATGGATAGCTAAGAACATTGTCTCAAGCTGAAGAGTTTGTTTGGTTGATCGCGATAATCTCAGGAAATGCTTGTTCGAATTGAAAAATCTTTTAGTGTTGGATATCCCATTTATCGGGAAAGGCTATAGACTACATATCACGTTACGAACAATAGGAGCGGAATAACAATGAAAAATGTTGCAAAAACGGGGAAAAAGTATTCACTTTGAGAGCGTACGCAGCGTAAACGGTTATAGTTACGCAGACGAAGTTGCGCAGATCACCTAGTATTTTATAAACACCCAGAAAGCGTTTTAATAATATTCGGGTTTAGTCTGTGGATTCACCGGTTAGGAGCCTACTACATTTATTGTCGAGGTGGTAGTATTCATTTAGGATAGTAATTTAACGATACAGTTTTGGAACTTTGTAGGTCTTCTAACCCAAAAAAATTAATAGATTGTTTGTGATTTTTCTTTTGTAGGTATTTTAGAAACTTTTGAAATGTTTTATAGCAAGTATTAAAAATAAACCATAATATGACCCAATAAATGAATTAACATGTAAGCTGAATTTTTGTCGTCATTTTCAGTTTCCAGCCACTTAAACGTAAATATAGAATTTAAAAAAATTAAGTGGTAAAGAATATAAAGCTGATAAAAATATAAAATAGTTTTTTTTTATTAAATTTACATCAATAAAAAGTATAGCCATTATACATAAGCTATATTCTTTTTTTAAAAAGCAGCCCCAGCCTATTGATTAAGTCACTGCGCAACTCAAAACAAGGTTAAGCAGATGACAAGAAGGCCGGACCAGGGATGGGTGACCGCTTTATACAACGAGGCTATACCATCTTAAACACCGCAACAAGCTCACCACTTCTTAGGTGTTGACTCCTAATACCATCGGCGAAATGAGGACGGGTTAATCTTTTCCTAAGACCAGCAAGGATGGTATTTTTTTTTCTTGTTTTATATATCTTATAATGTATAAATTAAATTAAATTAGTTTTTTCATTAAGCTAGCTTCACTTTTGTGTTATTTGACTAAATACATTGGTAGGCCTAAAACTATGTTTTCTATATGATAATGAAAATATAAAATATATGCAATTTACAAATAAAATAAATAAATATCATTACGGGTGCCTTACGGCGCCAGAGACTGCCTAGGCGGCCTCAGGGTACACAGAGGAGGGGTTTTTTATTCCACGTCGTCGTAGCCGATGGTATGAGTCTACACCGAACAAGTAGACTAGCTAGTCGCGATTTAAGATAGACTCAATAACCCATAAACAGTTTCACAAGTTGGTAGTGTGACTGGGACCGACAGCTTAACGTGCTCCCCGAGGCACTATAGTGGTTTTGTTAAATAAAAAGTTAGTCTTAATATTGACAACGCTTAACTAGCCCTAACATAACTTTTTTTATATCTCTCAGAAATAGACAAAGAAAAGCTTCAAATATAAACATAAACCTCGAGAATTTCTTACGAAAGCCTTAAATCAAAAAGACATAACTTGATATGAGACAGCCTACAAAAGCGCGGTCGCAGACAGACTGTCTCAATAATTATATAAAACAGGTACGCACAGACATTGCAGATCGAAATTATTATGCAACTTTTAGAAATCACGCATAAATATTAATTTGTGTAGAAAAGGCCAATGGGTACTGTATCATTCATAAATCCGATCGACCAATCAAGTTTCCGTCTGGACTCTTCACTGAAGATGCTTGGATATAGAGTTTGATAATTTTAGAATAGGCTATAAGATTTTTTAATTTTAGAATTCAGATTTTTAAAACGAGGTAAATCGTAGTAATTGGAATACTATTATTCAATCCCTTCAATTCATGCTGCTCTTCACTGCTTAGAATACTATATCATTCTGCTTCGTATGCTAAAAAGCACAATTAGGCGAAATACACTTGTTAAATTAAAAAAAAAACTATACTAAATCTTTCCATAAACTTAACTCTAGTCTATCTAATCTACCTAGATATTAAATTGAAAAGACCACAATGAAAATGCTATATAAAATTATCATTTAAAAAATATATATTTGATGGGTTTAAACGTAAATATATTACTACGGACTTATTGGTAGGTACTGCTGAACCGATCATTTTGTCAATTCAGTCAGTTGTAAAATTTCTTATATATTGTCTAAATTCTATAAAAATAATCTAATATCCGCTCAGTTTAAATTTGCTTTAATTTTTTATTATTATACTAATTCATATAACCCATATTGGTAGAATGTAGATGTTGCAAACATCTATTAAACTTTCATATTAATTATATAGTTTCTCAAAAATTTATGAACATTAACGGAATGAAAAAAATGAAAAAGCCAAAAAAAGGTAGAAAAAACTGAAGGTTAACCGTCGCGGGGATTTAAATTTATATGAGAAACAAAAACAATTTTGAAAAACTAATTATTGAAAAATAATAGCAAGAGTGAAAATCGTCGCACACACGCTCTGCTAAATCATTATAATAAAACAAAAACAGTGCTCTCCTAATCCACAACAGTTAACGTAAGCAAACTCTAGTAGAATTATTTGCCTATAGTTGCGGTGTCTAACAACGTCTTCGGGGTAAATGCGCGTAAACGTTCAGCCCACTTGCACTTACGCACATTTCGGCTGGATCCGTCCGTAGTAGCACGAGTGGGGGTCGCTGAATAAAACGCCATCGTCTTACTTACTCTAACACACTTCACTCACATCCTTGCGAAGAATAGGGTCTAGGAAAACAAATAAACTAAAATAATGAAGATTCTATTCATAGTTGTAGTTAGTTTAGCAGTTGCAATCTGCAAACCTGCTACAACTGACAGTAATGACGTTGTTGGTTCTGTTGTTGGAGCAGTCAGGAGTTGTGGGGAAGAAGATGTCTCATTGTGTCTTAAGGTGTGGATTTAACAGTGAATTATTTTAGTGACGTTAACAAATAGTGCAAGAATTAAAACTATCTTTAGCACCATTGGATTTATATTTTTAATTGATAACAAACAGTGATAAGTAGCAAATGTATTTAATGGATAATTTTGTCAACAGGAAAGAGCACTCAAATACGTGGAAAACTTGGCTTCTTCACGAGACGTCAAAGTCTTGGATGGTATCAACATAGTTGGAACTGGATCCCCACGATCAGCTCGTGCTCTGGAACCATTGTCTGAAGAGCCAAGAGCAAGGGAAAGCCAAGTAGAAAATAGAATAATGGATGCTGCTGCTGACTTCTTAGAAAACCATGTAATCCAGCTGCGTATGCCAAAAAGCACAGTTGAAGATATGAAGAGGTCTCTTGAAGAAGGTAAGTGTTTATAATGATTAGTAATTTTTAGTACTCTTCCAACACACTGTAACTATTACATGTAAAAGTTTGCGAACAATCAAATATTTTATAAAATTTCATTGGATAATTTTTAGCAAAAGTCTTTAGCAAAAAAACCTATAAAGAACTTAACGTCTTTAAACAATCTAGTAATAATGCTATGGCACCAAAAAAAACACAAAACATTACATTTATGTTATTCCTAGACATTTCTGGAGAATTAATATTTACGGTATTGCAAAATAGACAAAAAAATTGCAATCTGCTAAAGCATTTAAGCTCGCCTCTTTACAAGCTCTGTTAAATAAATAATTTATAAATATAATTATTTGTATAAGTAAAAAGTATGTACGTTTAAAAACTGCTACCATTGAAAAAAAATTAAACCAATAATATAAACAAGAAAACAGTTACAAAAAATCGGCCCAATTTATCTTCTAATTACTAAATGACCCAATTTTTTTGCATA
Source organism: Monopis laevigella (assembly GCA_947458855.1). Taxonomy (NCBI): domain Eukaryota; kingdom Metazoa; phylum Arthropoda; class Insecta; order Lepidoptera; family Tineidae; genus Monopis; species Monopis laevigella. The sequence continues at coordinate 10,526,608 of OX381599.1, forward strand.
TCAGACCATAAAATAAACCTGCTAATAGTCAATTTCAATTAAAAAGTGTAACAAAAAATCAGTTAAGTAGTAGTTTTAATGAGTCCGTCTCAAAAACTCGGTGAAAGTTTCAACATGCGTGAACACAAAAATTACTTTTATAATGACTAATTAGAATACCCTTAAAATGATGCTATCTTTATAGAAGGTACACATAAAGAAAATGACGTTAGCAATAAAAATGCTAATATAGATAAAACAAAAGAAATTTTGGGATCAAATTGGAATAAAATATTATATAGAAATGAATATAATCGTTATGAAATACTATATAATCAGTTACGAACATTATGCCATCGAAAAGTTAGATAACGTCTATTAAAATTTGTCTTTCGTTTTTTATTTGTATAACAGGTTTTTGTCTATCAATCAGCTAAGACCAAAGCCAAATCACCGAATGATATTCTGATTTCTGAATTTGCATATTGAAATTTTGTTTGATATATCCAAAGCAATGTTTAAACTTGTTAGCACGAACATTCAGTTTACTTTGTAATTACGCAGATGGTATTACAGACTGACTGACGCCACCGATTTTTATTGTTAAACTGTTTATTTAACTATAAACGTTGTTGATGGATCTTTACAAAAAGAAGTAATAAAATGAAAAAAAAATTAAGTAATTAGGTAAAAGCAAAAATTTAAGATATTTCTTAAAAACGTAATTGTATTAATGTTACTTATTACTTTTGGCAACTTTCGCTTTCGGATTACATATTGAAAAAAATTGCAAACCGGTCACACTGGATCCCTCTCTTATTAATTTATGCAGTAATAATTTAAAATAGAAAGTTTCCTGTCGCGACCCCATGAGAAAATTATACAAGACGTCGACTGATGCGCATGTGGGAAATAATTAATAACTGCACTTAGAGTATACTACTATTAACTTATAAGTCGTAAAATATGATGAAAATAAAATAAAAAGACAAGTCATAAACGGCAAACGAGTTACACTCCCATATCAAGCTATTCTGGTTCTATAGAAGTACTTAGATATCACGTTAGATATTGTAAAGGTGAAGATTTCTCTAACCTATTAACGCGGTTGATTATGTGGGGAAAAGCGGACGGATGCTCACTCGCCGGGTTCTAGTTTTTACTAGATTTCCATAGTACACCTGTATGTAGGACTACAGGTTGCATACGACTCGTTTACAAGTTCCGTTACAACCGGACCGGGTTCGAGAATGTGATCGAAATCTCAATCGAGACTGGTCTGAGATCGGCGGTCAGAGTAAAAGTTTTAATGCTTCGGGCGAATCTCGTTAACAAAATATGGAAGTAGGCACGACCGCCTGGAGCTTTCCAAATGTCCGTCACTACGTCCGTAATCAATACGCTTTCTAGATACCCGCTTGTTATGCAAACGGAACGTAACACGTGAATTGTAGGGAATGGACTTTGAATTCTGAATTTAAATAAACTAGGTTACGAGGCTCCACGTTCGGCATTAACAATCGAATTATTAACATAGGCTTGGCTGCCCATATTGATTGTTATTTAATCATTTTTATTTCAGGTCGTGGCAAGAAGAAGAAGCTGAAGCAGCTCCTTCCTATCCTGGGCCTTCTCCAACTGAAGATTCAGTCTTTGATTCCTCTGTTTTTGGGTATCATCGCTTTCGCTGCCATCAAGGGTCTGTTACTTGCCAAGGGTGCCCTCCTCGCCTCAGCTCTGGTTCTCCTCAAGAAACTATTATCAAAGGGTGAACACCACGAAAGTTACGAAGTTGTCGCTCATCCTCATCACGAAGAGCACTACAGCCATGGAGGTGGCCACGGAGGCGGCTGGGGAAGATCACAAGACGCTCAAAACTTGGCATATAATGCGTACACCAAGTAAACACATGTTTACCCTAATATGAGACACGTCTTGGGTGGCAACGAAAATTTACCTAAGATATAGTTTTAGAAGACATATCGATCCATTGTCTGGATTTATTGATATAGTCATGTTGTCACCTATAGCATGTTCTTCTAGGGTTGAGTCTTTATCGGACCTCAGACCGTAAACGTTCTACGTTAATTTATAATATTTAATAATTTATTAAAATTATTTGAATAAGAATATTTATTGACATTTAGAGCTGTAGTTAGTGGATGACTGTACGAGTGTTTCTTGTCTTATTTCTTTTCTGATAATATATTCTTCTTGTGCATCGCCTCATTTACGGATCTACTTTATATTTTTTAATTTTCTTTTCTTATATATTTTATATTTTAATATATAAATTCTTTAATTTTTTTTTCTTCTTACATACTTAAACTCATTATGTGCGTATTCTATTTTAAGTCCCTTTGCTTCTATATTTTAATTCACTATTTCATTTTCTCGGTTCACTTAAATTCTTCTAGTTTATTACTATTATTTCATCGTTTAATTCTTTTATAATTTCATCTCTTTTATCTACTACTTACATTCATTTTTTTATTTTTATTTTAGAATATTATTTATTTTATTCGTTTTACAACTATTTATAGTTTTACCATTTCTTAAAGCTTTAATTATTTTATATATTTTGTATGTATATATATTTATAATGTTTGTGTTCATATTATTACTAGTCTTGTATTACTTGAATTTTATTATATTATATACTTTTGTAAATATATTTCATTATATATTGATAATAATGTTCATAAATACTTACATATCTTTAATATATTTTAGTAGTACTTCTTTATATAACAAATATGTATAGGTTATTCTTTATGAAATATAATTTAGGATTTTATGTGTATAAAACTATTATGTACCTGTTTTATTTTTATTATTTGAGGTGATGCTTTTAAATGTGCAGTACAAATCTTTCTTAAATATACTTGTTATACAATTTCTAAGATATAACGGATTATGGAATAAATTATATTAATATTATTATTTTGTTTCTTTTTTCTTACTTTTTCCAATGTCTTAAGAATATTAATCAGAACTATATAAATCACAATTACGATGACCAAGTGTTATTTGATAAAAGTAAAGATCATCCAATTCTCCACCTATGTGGTTTAATGGTCGCGTTGTATCCGGAGGTCGTGGTTTCGATCCCCACTTATGGCAAAATAATATTAGTACTTATTTCTACACAGATTGCCATGGTCGGGGTGTGTATAAAATATACTATTAGTTAATATCGTTATTTCTGATACACATAGTACAAGCCTAGAGCTTAGTTTGTGACCTGGACAATAATAATATGTGTGAAATGTCCTACATATTAATATTATTAATAATTAAGTTATCTTAAGCGATATGGTTACAGAACAAGTGAAAACTTGGAATTACGTGACTATACTAGAGCCTAACTTTGAACTAACTGTCACATCTTTGCCTCATATTACCTCACAACAGATTACCGCAACAAAAACAATAACATAAAAATGATTTAATTTCTAAACAATGATGAATGATGGCATATACACACACACATACACATGCTTGGTGCAGGGTGCTTTAAGGCGCCCGAGACCGCCTAGACGGCCCCAGGGTACCCAGCGGTTCAAATCCGGTGTGTACCAATGAGTTTTTAATGGAAAAAATTATGTACATTTGTTTGACAACACCACTATAGAGCCTCGGAGAGCACGTTAAGCTGTCGGTCCCGGTTTCACTATACCAACTTGTGAAACTGTTTATAGATGAGTTATTGAGTCTATTCAAAACATGCGACGAGCTAGCCACTTATTCGGTGTAGACTCATACCATCGGCTACGACTAGGTGGGATTAAAAAAACCCTCCGCTGATGGTAGATATTATATCATTGATAATGTTAGTTGTAAAATTCTACAAAACGATCGGCCTAGAATAGTTAGTCTAAACTCTAACCCATCACCCTGATGTTTTAAGACACTTCCACTCAAAAATTACTTCCCTTACTTATAGATGATTCCCCATACTTTTAAAAATCCTTACGTATACGTATATAATATTACTTTTACTTATAAAAATAATTATCAGTTGCACAGGTTAAGTCAAAAACTCATTAACAATTTACAAGTAGATATAGTAAAACTGGGACCAACAGCTTAACGTGCTTACAATCTAATAGAAACCTATCATTGTGCGACGTTCTGGATAAGGAATAAAAACCCAGTCGACCCTTCTTTGTTATAAATGTTCCAAAATAATATAAATATTAGTATAACTCTAACACAGGCGTCAGCTGAAAATCAGTGCTTCATCCTAGAACGATGTAGCTTATACTGAGCTAATTACCTTTTAGTCGCCACGCACTCCTGTAGTCCTAGTGTGAGTTTTTTTAACATTTACTTTCCCGTTAACTTTACTACTGCGTTAACAATTTGACCAATCACACGCTCGCATTTTTAGTTCTCAAAATTTCCGCTTGGAGCGCTGAACTATTCCCCATACAAATTTTAGTTAACTCATACGCAAAGTAGAAAACTCACACTAGGGGTAAAAAACTAATTTCATATGTTAATGTTTGTAATTGTATTTGAATATATTCTATTAATTATCTATGTAATTGTGTTGTACCTAAGCGAAAATAAAGTTTTTATTTATTTCTTTCTTTCAAAATATCGTTTATTTCCTTTAAAGGTTTACAAAAAGAGTTATATCTAAAGTAAAGTAAAGTAAATAAAAACAAGCAGAAGCAAAAACATAAGACAAAAAAATAACAAAATTGTTTAAGCAGTATTTTAAATGAAAATTGCTTGTCATCAAAACTGCGTTTTATTGTATGGTAGACTTAAAATGTAAGTGTGGAGTGTTTGTTTGTATTTAAGTATATAGGTAGTGAAAGAATGTGGTATATTTTATAAAATTACTCAATTTGGTCGGGTTATAACGGCCGCTAGATTTCGGCCGGTAACTTCACATTTTATAAAACTCCTCAAATTGGTCGCGTTATAACGGCCGGTAACATTTCGGTCGGTAACTTCACACCGGTTATATTTCTCAGATGTGCCTGATTATGGTGATTATGCTTTTTGTGAAAGGGTTACTGGCTCCCAAACTAGGTACACACCAGCGTTTGAACCAGGGATCTAAAAAGGTAGTGATTGAAGTCTAAGATCTAACCAACTCTACTATTAACATACAAGTTCTATCATCAACCGCCCATAAAAAAAAAAAAAAAAAAAAAAAAAACAATCACGGATGCCTATTTGGCTCCCGAGAACCGTTTAAACGGCCTCAGGGTCCCAGCGGAGGGATTAACCCATCCTCATTTCGCCGATGGTATTCGGAGGCAACACCTAACAAGTGGCGAGCTTGTTGCGATGTTTATGATGAAATAGCCTCGTTGTATAAAGCGGTCACCCATCCCAGGCCGGCCTTGTTGTCATCTGCTTAACCTTGTTATCAGTTGCTCATTGACTTAACCACTAGGCTGGGGCCGAACCGCCCATACAGATGCAAATACCGTCAAGTGACCTAGTCATGTTTCGGTTTTAGTCTTCGGGCTCACAGGTTTTTAGGAGACTACTGCATCGATTTCTTGTCGAGGTGGTACAAAATGGGTAGTTGAATGCCTTATCGTCAGGTAGCAATATTTTTAAAATATACTCGTATTGCAATTCGTCTTTGTCCCCACGCATTTCGTAATCGCATCATTTAGCCGGCATAGTGAGAGCGATCAATATTGTTTAAGAACCATTATTAATTGACCCCATGCATGGACTTTGTAGGTCTGCTCACCACCAGGTAGACAAAGTCACATGTCGTACTCCAATAAAAAAAAATTGTGAGGTGGTATTCGCCCAATCACTATAAAAATCTAAATATTTACGCTCAATCTAATTTACATACAAACTTATGTCTTGAAGTTCAATTGCCCATAACAATTACGAGCATTGTTGTTATAACAAATCCAGTAAATGCAAATAACAAAACTGAAAGTAAACCTTATGAGGTTAGAAGTAAAATTTACTTTCCCAATGAGCTAGTTAAGGTAGTAAGTTTAACAAAGAATGTGGACACAGTTAAGTAAAACCTTAATGCTGTTTGAATTTAAATACCTTCCTGGATGCATTCTAATTTGGCATACTAAATGTAAGAAAGAAAGTTCTGTGTTAAGGTGGAAGGAAGGTCTCCATAATTTCTTTAGGACGAGCAACCGGTTCACCACCCATACAAAAACTATCAAGTGACGGCATGTTTCGGTTTATGTCTGTGGGTTTACCGCTTTTTAGGAAGCTACTGCATCAATTTATTGTCGAGGTGATAGTCTATATTATACATGGTGAATTTGAATGGGTGTACTTTGGGCTAATATGATGTTCCACTGATCAATACCAACAACTTATCCCATGGAACCATGTGTCGCAAATGAAAAAAAAAAATGCCTTCCCCATACAAACTAGTAAAGTTAAAATTACCAATTTGTATGGGGAAGTCAATTTTTTTTTTCATTTGCGGCACATGGTTCCATGGGAAAAGTTGTTCGTATTGATCAGTAGAACATCATATTAGCCCAAAGTACACCCATTCAAATTCACCCTGTATATCGTCACTCGGTCATCCTGAAAGTGACGATAAATTAACGAAGATATTAAAAAAGACTCGTAATGCAAATTCGTCTTAGTCGCCGTCCATTTCGTAACCGCATCATTTTCCCGCACAGTGGGAGTAATCAATGTTGTTGAAACCACAATGTATTGATTGACCCCATTCATGGACCAGTTTACCATTAGGTAGATACAAATTTACATGCAGCGACGAGCATAATTAAGTAGCCCTAGTTCCGTGACGACTAAAAATAAATTTAATAAATTATATACCTACCTACTAACCAATGATATTATAAAAAATATCATTGCTACCAACACAGATTTTTTTTTATTGCCAATTAATATATAAGGTACCTACTTATTATTATTATTTTATAATAATAATTAAATTTAGGTCTTAGTAATAATGAAATATTTATATTTTATATATCTAAGCAAAATCTAAGACTATCACGGCTTATTTTTCTCTTTTAAAGATTTTATAGGATTAATTTAACAAATTGGAATCCAATAGGAGATCTAAAAATAAATAATAATAAACTTATAGTAATAATATCATAATATTGAAATAAGTAGTGAAACCCAAATTAATAATTTTTAGATAAAATCTTATAAAAAGTAATAGTTTTGAGTCTTATTAAAAGTTTTTTTATTGCGTAAGTAATACGCCATCTCTGGCAAGAGTGAAGAACTAATAAATGATAATATAGAATCTTTTTTATTTATTTAACAAATAACTTTATTAAAACAATATGTACCAATTTCTATAAAATTATAACAATTGAATAGGTAAAACTATTGTTTTTTGAACGAAATAAAATCGTAATCGCAAAAACTTTAGCAGCGCCATCTATCTCAAATCAAGTTAACTTCTTTCATGGTCACAAACTTCACAAAGAAAGTAAAAAAATCCAATAAAACTCAAGAGAAGGCGCTGAAGTCAATGTCCGAAACACTTTACCAATTTATATATCTTCTGCGTAAAGCTTCTGTGTAAAGAATTCTAGTCATTTTTAATTTGGTGGCGTATATTTGACTCTTGCGCAGCTATGAATGAATGAAGTTGTGTTTACTCGTTTACTACGATACTTGTCAAGGTTACTACTTACTACAAACCGTTTTATTGCTTCTGTTTGAGGAAAGATGGCGTAACTCGATCTTTTTTTTTTATTTTTGTAGACTTCCTTTTTTTGTTGGTAGTTATTTGGAACGTTTCGTTCAATTTCGATTATGTTTGTTTGTTGATGTTGTTTTATTTTGTGATTTTGAAAAGAAAATTTAATTGAAACTTTTAAAAGCAAACAAAAAAAAAATAATGTTTAATATGTATGTTTTATTAATATATTAATTTAATTTATAAAATAGCAGGTAATTAAGCTGATAGAATTATTAAAAAAAACGATATACCTGCCTAGGTACTAAAAGTAGATACTAAAAGATACGAGAAAAAATCCTGTATTACAGGAGACAGTTACCAACCAGAATAGTAGATTGCCACCTCGATAAGAAATCAGTTGCAGCAGCAGTTGTCTCCCGAAAATCGGTAAACCCACAGACTAAAACTGTAACATAACTAGGTCACTTGACGGATTTTTGCATCCTTATGGTACATACAACTTTTAAGTTTCGTCTAAAGTTGTTAGTTAACCACAGTTACCTACTTGAGTCTTACAAATATCGGAACTTTTTAAGATACTACTGCAACGATTTGTTGTCGAGGTCTTCTTTTAGGATGCGGTTACGAAACAAGCAGTTGTTTTGTGAATTTTTTTTTTCGATTTTGATCAAATAAATGCTAAATGTTTTCATGCAACGCTAAATTCAATTTAAGGAATTTTAGTCTACCGCTGACAAACTTTTTGGTAACTGTCTCCTGTATTATAGAAACATAATCCTAGTACAGGAGGCAGACAAAAATGTTTAAGTAGGTATTTAATTATGGATCTCAATAATTTGTAAAAATTAATAGGACAAATACGAAATCAAAAAAGTTGACGAGCTAGTATATATCGATGCAAGGATATGGAGGAAGATTAAAAAGTATGTGGAGAACGTGAAAAGTGGCGTACATTGCTCTTTTTTTTTACACCTTAATTCCTAATACAGGCTTGATGGTGTATATGTATGTACCTAGTAATTACTTAGTAATAATGATAAATAAGGAAAATATACTAAAACAATAAACATTTGTATGTCGATCGGTGATCGGAAAAATATTGAACATAAATTTTATAATATTATGGAATTGTGAAAGCTTGTTTTAGTATAGTTTTGTTTCTGATACAATAGTAGGTACGAAAGAGCTTTTTTTTTTTATGAGAGCTCGGCATGTGACCTCACATCTACCTGATGGAAAGCAGTATAAAGGTCCAAGAACAAATTCAACCAACAATTACGATCTACGTAGAGGTAGAGCATTCCACATTTTAATAGTGCGACAGATAGACGAATCACCAAATTTTTTAGTGCAGGTTGGTATATCTGCCACAGTATATGCTGCATTTTGTTACCCGCTCGTGAAGTCCTATATCGGAAAGGAGAAGGAGGAATGAGATGAAAAAGTTCTTCAGAGCACTTTCCATGATAAAGGCGATAAAACACGCTCAACGACGCTACATCTCTGCGAAGCTGCAATGGCTCTAGAGTGTCTGTGAGCTCTTTGTTCTCGATAATTCTCGATGCACGCTTCTGCAGACTATCGAGAGCATGCAGCAAGTATTTGGCAGATCCACCCCAAAGATGCGAACAGTATTCCACACAAGGCCGTATCTGAGCTTTATAAATCAGATGCCTGAATTATAAAGCTCAAATATGATGCTTAATTTGTATGATGATAATATTATATATGAACTACATAAACAAGGTTGTACTTTGGGCTTATAGAAGCTGTGTAATGATAAAATCTAACAACTTTTCGCATGGTCAACTATTGTCATGAGCCGCAAATGTAAAAAAATGTTGGCTTACTAGCAAATTGGTCATTACTAGTTTGTATGGCGAAGGCATTTTTTGTTTGAAACACATTGTTCCATGGGAAAAGTTTGTTTGTTTTGATTAGTAGAACCTCATATAAACCCGAAGTACCTTTCAAAGTCAGCATGTATAAAACAACACCTCCAATATTATTTAAAATGGGTGCTTTCAATGCTCAAAGTATAATTCACATAGTTTTATATGTTTTCCTTTCCATATTTATACTTTTTTTATGATAATTATACTTTATTTATTAATAAATATTAACATTTCGAATATTTACTTTAATCTGTTTCTTTGAATTTAAATAAAATTAAAAAAAAAACACATTCACTTATTGCGTTGCGAAATAGAAACGAAAACGTTTTGAATTTCTTTATCTGCTCAAAATGTAAATGACACTAATTTAAGCAAAAAAGCGCTTCAAGATAAGCACTCAGTAAAATATGATTGTTATTGTTATAGCGATGACTCTTAAAAACATAACTACAATAACAAAATTTTACTTTTCATCTTTGACCGTACACTTGTACAAGCGTGACCAATTTTAGTATTTTCACTTTAATAGTGTAGCTTAACTGTGGAGTAGCGGAAATTGTAGCGATTTTATAGTGTTTTTTTTTTAATTTTTCAGAAGTTTTATTCCGTACTCTATTAATTAACAACTCGGTTTCGTAAAATTTGTTTTTACAAACCGCGACTTTTATTTGTAATTAAAACAAATAAACATTTTAAAATATAAATCATTTTATACTATAGTGAGTCTAGATGAAGTCAAAATACTAATAATATTTGTAAATAGTATATTATTATATATTTTTTAATACATTCGAAATAAATTTTTATGGCCTTATTTATAAAAACTTATTGAGTACTTTAAAAACACTTTAGTTATAGAAGGTTTTGCCTCTTTTACGCAGATTAATTTTTGTTGCTAAATAAATGAGACAAAACATTCTATAACTAAAGTGTTCTTCAAGCACTCAATAAGATTTATGAATTCCAGTGTTACATAATTTTCTGACAAAAAAACAAAAACAACGCTACGCTACACCACTTATAAAATCGCTGATCGCTTTTCTAAGCTCCAACCACATCACTTAATATAAGAACCTTTCTCTAATGTACTGGACTTACGACCTAATTCTAAGGAAAGTTTCATACAACCTGTACAGACACGATTGTTTTATTCAACCGTGTGAAGCAAATGATTTATCAGATAATGCGGATTTTCTCATGTTAGCTCTTGGTCTATAAGTATGAAAAGTCAAGAAATAGTGTGAGAGCTTATCAGCAATTTAGCTTTACCGTTTTTATTACCTAGATTGTGGCTTAATTTTATTATTATAGACTTTTTATAGTTTAATTAAGTGTCGCAATTAAATTGGATTAAATAAAAATAAATAAATGATGGATAAAATTTTAGAATTTATTTTTTATAATAAATACACAAACAAACATATCATCACGGGTGCCTTACGGCACCCGAGACCGCCTAGACGGCCCCGGGCACCCTGGGAGGCGTTTTAGTCCCATATTTATAATAAATAATATATATATTTTTTTAATCAAATAAATGTTTCTTTATGTTTTAGTAGGTAGGTTTGGTTGTTGGAAATAAAGGATAAAAAAAAACAACTATCAAATTTTTCAACAAAAATATAATGAAAAAAAAATATTATGACATATTATAAATATGAAATGATATGAATTTTATATTTAAATTTAATAAATATATAAATAATATATTTATGCTCAATATATAACTTATTTTTATATATTAATAACATCATGGCAAGCATGTTAATAGGAAATTTATGTTTATATATATAATAATACTGTATAATACAAATACTTTTTTTTACATAAATTATAAATCTATATCTTACATAACTTATATTTTATTAAAGCCAGGTACTAGGTTGTACAACCGAGATATATACATATTATTAGTATTACATAATTCTTACAATAATAATAACAAACATATAAATATAATTTATAGAAATATAATACATAATGGCTATATTAATAGCTACATAAATAAACCTGACAGGTTTAATACCAAATAATAATAAATAAATTATTTGACTAAATACATGAAGACATGAACAATAATGGCATGAAAATTATTTACATAAATTCAATCAATAAATACATTCATTCGATCTCAATCTCTCTCTCTCAGTCAACGAAAATAAATAACTACATAAATATCTTAAACGATAGCTTGAGCTTTAAAAGGGCGGGTAAGTGAGAGCGCGCGTGTCTAGTAAGGGAATCCATCCGCGTAGTATGCGACCTACTATAAGTGGGTCACCCCGCTATCGTGCTACTGAGGTTTTTGCGCGGAGTATGCAATACTCTGAGCGTCTTGAAGCGACCTGCCCCAACCTCCGCCGTGTCCGCCCCCGCTTCCGCCACCGCTGCTGTAACCGCCGGAGTCGCCGCCGTATCCGCTCGCACCACCATAATCATGGCTTGACGTATGACTCGACGAATGATGTGGATGAGCCACCACCTCGTAGGTAACGTGCTTCTGCTGCGACAGTAGCTTCTTTAACCCGATCACTGCTGCCAACACCAGCGCCAGCTTGCCGATCAAAAGCGCCTTTCCAGCAATCAACGCTATAGCTCCGATGGCCAACGGCATTAAAGCCATCATTTTCAGAGCCAACGCCCCGAGAAGTGGTCCCAAAATTTTCGCCGCTTTCTTCTTTTTCCCTCTTCCCTCGGCGACCTCATTTTCACTTTCGGTAAAGGCTTGTACGGTATCCTCTAGGGCACGGCCTGCACTAGATACTGCATCCATAACATCGGCACCTTTCACTTCAACGCTAAGGGAGTGAGTTTCGAGATAGCGTTGCAGTCTTGACACAGGATCTAGAGCTCGCGGCGCCCCAGTTTCAGCGGGAGCGTCCGAAGTTCTCACGACGGTGACGCCCTCAGTCAAGGGGAATGTCTCCTTTAGGCCCAGCATTTTGTCGACAAATGAGAAGAATTTGTATTTGAGGCAGGATGTAGAATCCTTGCGCAGACAGTCGCCGAATCCTTCCAGCTCATTGTCCGAGGGTCCAGTGTCCTGGGCAGGTAAGGCGGCGCAGGCGGCCACCACCGCTAGCGCGATCGTGATCTGTCTCCACATGATGATGTTTACGCGTTCGTGGTCCCGTGCTGACTGTAGGCGAGCGGGGCCGAGATTTATCTTAAATACCTCCCGCTCCCCGCGAGGGAATTGCAAGCTTCTAGCCCCCGTTCGCCGGTGGCTGATAGTAAAAAACGTACCGAAATCCGCGGATCCGGTGAACTTTCTAGTTGGTCAAGTGCACTAAAGATCTGGACCCGAGTAAAAGTGAATTCGCAGGCTTCAGGTTTCATAACTCCGTCTCGAGGGCTGGCAGCATTTTTGTGAGAAAGCCACATTACCGCTTTGCTCGTATAGTAATAATTGCAGGCAGTTGTTGCGACGAGGACTTTTATCATTGCATAGTTTAAATGATATATGTGATTACGAGGAAAACTTTCTCACAATTAGTCGTGGATGAACAACGACAAGTTTGGGTACCTATTGAGCAATATTGAGGAGGATAATTTTCTCTGGCTAAATTAAGTTGTTTCTTAACTGTAATTTAAGTATAAAGAATGTAAAAGATAACATTTTAAAACTACAACTGCAAAGTTAATAAAAAAGAGTAAAAGAAAGACCACAACAAACCACTTGAGAGGTATTACGGTTATTACATCATTTGCCCTCGAACTGTATGGACGAGATAACTGGTCGGACACCAAAAAGATCAAAACTCGCTCACGTCAATACACCTGCTCAAATGGATTAAACTTTTACTTTTTTTGTCCGACATTGTTAAAAATTGTAACAACTTTTATTGTTCATGTTTTTATTTCATTCTTCTTTAAGATTTTATTTATGATTATCTAGATCTTCGTTATTTGCAGTTAGAACACCAGTTTAGTGTTTTGCTTAATAATTAATAATAATAAAAGTTATTATATTTTATTAATATTGTCCAAAACTAGACTAAAAGTGTCCACGTAATTATTAAAAATCGTAATCTAAATTTGGGATTCATTAATGATTTTTCATATTTAAATTCAAGTTAAATTAAAATATGTATAATTCAAGAAATCGAATTCAAATACAAAAATATAGAAAATCTTTATAGATAAAGCATGTAAAAACCTTTCTCTTTTCATCAGTCATCCCGAGTACAATGGCTTACCAAATTCTGAATTATATTTTTGTACAACACTTATTTCTCTCATAATTATTTCTCTTATCTTATTTCTGTTATCTCTTATTTGTGGACTATGAGAAAACCGCTGACTACATTAAATTTAATTAATTTATTTATTTAAAATACTTCATTGCAAAAATTTACAAAATAAAATTGTACATAGGCGAACTTAATGCCCTAGGCATTTTCTACCAGCTAACATTTGAGAGAGTGGAAGATTATGCATAGGGTGCAAAAGGAAATAAATAACAATTTAAAAAACATATAGCAAATAGTATATAAACTACTTAAATATTACATGTAAATACTTAAATATACACACAATACATAATATACTACTTATATAAATCATACAATATAATACATATAGTACTTATCAAAATAGAAAATGCTAAAGGAAAAATTGGCAGTTACTTATTCAGATAATAAGTGGTGAGTAGTCGTTTAAATACACCGATGGTTGGAGCCTGTCTTATACACAGAGGAAACAAATTCCATTAACGAGCAGCTGACACAGTAAAAGAATCGGAATATTTGCGTGGTAGGTCTCCAATAAGATGGACTGACCAGGTCAAGGCTGCTATGAACCACCCCTACATGAGTGCACCAGGAAGGCTGCGGTTTGAGATGAGTGGCGACGGCTTGTTAAGCGTGCCACTGACACTCAAGTGACGACAACGATCACTCTGTCAAGAGTGAAGCGACTTAGAAGAAGACTGCATGTCAAGTTCTGGTGTTTATAAAATATAATATGTATTAGTATCATTGTTCCTTGTACTCATAGTACAGGCCTAGAGCTTACTAGGTAAACAGGGTGGTTACCAAAAGCCAATCGACAATCGAATCGAAAGACCCATCGAAAGCCAAATGTATGGGATTTGACGTCGATCAAGCTCTACCCATAGAGTAAAATTTCTATACATTTTTATCGGTCGACGCGGCGATTACATACCGAAGCTTTTTACACGTGATTTAAAGTTTATAAAACTAGAAAGTTCATTAAACACGTTGGTTCACAAGGCTCACACCTTTAACTCTGGGATGACTTCCTGGTTGAGTGAGTGATTGGTGGGACAGCAAGAAATTCCAGGCAATCTCAACTATGCCTCTTACAACGTAGATGTTGGAATCATATTGGACAACACTGTTTCTTTAACAACAGACCATGCTCTAAAATTGTAGAAAATATTTGGACAAAAAGCGATGCTGGATAGCCTCAATTTTTGAAATTATTATTTCATTTATTAGCACAGCATGTGACTTTTACCTAATGGTGAGCAGACCTACAAAGCCAATAAATAGGGTCAATACATCGTGTCCACTATGCTAGCATAGTGGACACGATGTCGCCGTAGTAACCTCATCATATAGCTAGCTAAATGATGAGGTTACTAAATAGACGGCGACAAATACAAATCTGTATTACTAGTATACTTTAGTATCCTCGCTGCTTTATCGTCAAATCAACTGCCGTTTCGTAACCGCACCCGAAAGGAGCATACCTCTTCGACAAGAAATCGAAGCAATAGTGTCTATAAAATGAATTTTTTTTTTACTTTAGATTATGTTTTAGTCCCAGACCAATAAACCCTATCAAAGTTAATTATATTAATTAGACAATTTCTAAAACTAACAACGGGAACTTCCCGTGTTTTTTACCATCACAAAAATCAGATAAATATATTACCTTAAATATTAACAAGAAATAAGTGTAATGCTAAAAGAAATAAAAATAATAATGATATAATAAAATTTAAAAAATTTAACGACCTGTAAAATATAGTCAACTCTTTGAAAATAAAAGACGGAGAACATAAAATGATGATTGATGAACATGATTATGATAATAAAATAATCAATTTTATTTAACTAATAAATGTTTATTTAATTTTAAGTTATATTGGCTAGTCATTATATTTTATCATAAAGTGCAATGACTATGCAATATAATATTGCCTAACATTATACATTTAGAAAACAAATCGGTCAGTGCAATTGATATTCACGAATTTATAGTAAATTTGAAACTAAGTAAATAAATAAAAAAGAGTTGTAAAGAAGATTTTTAAAAGGGTCTAGATCATAAATTTGTATTTACCATCTTTCTTAAATTAACTTTTTAGTAATAAATAAAAAACTTAAAGATCCAAAGTACGAGTATCAAAAAAATATTAATGAATAAAACAAATAATACGAATTTTAACTTTCTATCTCAAATAGCTTACTTAATTTTTTTCTTTTGAAATCAATATTTCCCTATTTGCTTGGGAGCATTTCTTTATGAAAAAAATGTCTTCGGGCACTGAGATAATCAAGATCTACAAATAATAATCATAATCCATAATCAAAATTTCAAATTTCTTGCTCAACCAGTTTTCGAAATATCTATCTGGGACTATTCTTGAAAAATGACCCTAAAAATGAACGCAACCCCAAAAATGAACGTATATATGTATCATCACGGGTGCCTTACGGCGCCCGAGACCGCCTAGACGGCCCGGTTTACAGTAGACGGAGGGGTTTTAATTTTAATCCCACCTCGTCGTAGCCGATGGTATGAGTCTACACCGAACAAGTGGCTAGCTCGTCGCGATATGAATAGACTCAATAACCCATCTATAAACAGTTTCACAAGTTGGTATAGTGAAACCGGGACCGCCAGCTTAACGTGCTCTCCGAGGCACTATAGTGGTGTTGTCAAATGAACGTAACTTTAAAAATACGAAGGCATTTTTATTGTAATAAACTACCGAAATATTGGCTTTTTACTCTTTATATGCAGCAGTTAAATCAATAAAATTGAGAAAGTAAAAAAGAATTTCTATAAAATACGTTTCCAAAACCGTAGTAGTTACATAGGTACTAACCCAAATTTTTAGGTGAGAGTAATTTTAATTGTCGAAATTATGTTTGTGGGAAACCACTGATGAAAGTAAATTTTAGTTTTTATTATCTTTTACTTTGGCAGTTTCTACTTGGCATTGACCTTTAATTAAAATTAAATGAATGCTTAATTATTTTAACTAGTCATTTAATTAAATGACTGTAGCTAAATGTCTAAAGTAATATTTATTTGAATATTAACGTCTGTCATTATTATATTACTTTAGCTGGGTACCCTGGGGCCATCTAGGCGGTCTCGGGCGCCGTAAGGCACCCGTGATGATATATATGTATAGTTTTTTTAGATTTGTATTATTATTCTCTTGATTCTACACATTTTTTTATTCACTTTGAAAATATAAAATTTAAAACCTGGGGCCTGACCAAAGAACACGATCGCCAATCGCAATACTTATTGCAATGTAAGTAATTATTAAACATTTACAAATAAAAATCACACAAATAGTACATGTACACTTATTTACAAACACAATATTTGTCAGTCCTATTTACTTACCAATATTTACTTTGCTTCTGTGGTCTGTTACATTTTGGCTTTGTATATTATTATCTACTAGCTGTGTACTAGCTAGCTACTAGGTTACTTCGTCCGCATGGGATAGTATTTTTTTATTATTTATATTAATAAAAAACGATATAAAATTTCTAAAATAAAAGTGGCCTATATATATATATATCTTCACGGGTGCCTTACGGCGCCCGAGACCGCCTAGAAGGTCCCAGGGTACCCAGCGGAGGGGTTTTAATCCCACCTCGTCGTAGCCGATGGTATGAGTCTACACCGAACAAGTGGCTAGATCGTCGCGATGTTTTTGGATAGACTCAATAACCCATCTGTAAACAGTTTCACAAGTTGGTATAGTGAAACCGGGACTGACAGCTTAACGTGCTCTCCGAGGCACTATAGTGGTGTTGTCAAACAAATGTACATACATTTTTAAATTAAAAACTCATTGGTACACACCGGGATTCGAACCAGGGACCTTAGTGTTTTTAAGTCCAAGGTCTAACCAACTCGGCCACCACGTAAAAGTGGCCTATTTATTTCATATTACAGTGGAAGTTCCGTCAAAATTGGTCCAGCCGTTTCAGACATTAGGCGAGACAAACAGACAGACAGACAAAATTTGTAAAATAATATATTTTTGTATATGTACCGTATATACATTTATTAAAAAGTGGTTATTTTAATATTACAAACAGACACTCCAATTTTATTTAAGTGTATAGATGTATAGACGATGTATAGACTAAGGGTCGTGGGTTTGATTCTACATTAATATCACAAATTATAATTTAGGTCTTCATTAAAATCAATATTTATAGTGATGTGATTTTGAAAGGTTGTACTTTGAACAAATATAAGGTTCCACTGATCAATACAAATAACTTTTGTCGCAAATAAAATAAATGCCTCTCCATACGAACATTACTAAACGTTAAAATTACCAATTTGTATGATGAGGCATTTTGTTTTATTTGTGTAACAAAGTTATTCAATTTGATCAGTAGAACCTCATATTATCCCAAAGTACAACTTTTTAAAGTCAACCTGTATAGAAAAAACTTATATAACTACTTTATGTTTCTTTAAATTTTTATAGATTTTATTAGATAACAGGGGCCCTACCAAAGAGCCAATCGATAATCGAATCGAAATACCCATCGAAAGCCATTATATGAGATTATACCATTGTATGAGATTTGACGTTACTCGTCGACCAGGCTCTACCCATAGAGTAAAATCCCTATACATTTTTATCGATCGATGCAGCGATTCGATTGGCGATCTTGTTCTTTGGTCAGGTCCCAGATTGCAAGCTGTATCCGATGTATCAACTTGCACTAAAATATTGCGTGATTCATACATCTGTTGCACTATTAAAATGTGAAATGGTCTACCTGCTTGCGTATTTCTTTCATCCTTAAGTCCTTTAAAAAAAGCGTAAATAAGCATCATTGATAGAACCCGAATTTACATTACTTGTTATATATTTTTGACCTTCATACTTTATTCTATCATATCATGCAAGCCGATGTCGAGCTTTCTTAAAAACATACTTTAGCACAATAAGCCGAAAGTTCACTTCATGAAGGAAAAAGCAATATTGATGCCGTATTTATTTAATAGAAAAATTGCACATAACTGACTTATCTAGTAATACAATTCTTTAAATTATAATGGGTCCAAGTCCCTGAGGATAAATCGTTCGATCTAAGTCTGAAATCTTTAGAGTTCTGCACGATTTTATTCAGAAAACTGATTGCCAAGGGAATTGGTACACTTTGTAAGAGATGTGTGACTCACCTCAGCAAACAGTGTATAGCGGCGCGCGCGCGGGTACCTATTTGGTACAAACAAGGATATTTGTTGTAATATTTAATAGACACCGTATGGAAAAAAAATGTAGTACATCGCGAAACATTTTTTTTTTGTTTTATTTTGGGACATTTTAAGTAGCTTTTTTATATTACCCATAAGTACTTTATCAAAACATTTCAAACAAGACTTGTGAATAATGTCCAAGATTTGACTTTCCCATTCACTAACAATATTTACTTTTACTTTTGTTTGAGTGTAAATTGTTATTTGTTTGGACAAGAACAACAAACAGCTAGTCAGTTTTGTCACTTTTAACATTTATTACGTCTTCTTTCACTGATGACATCTTTTTAGTTTTACAACCTGTAAGTGAGAGGTAGTTAAAGTTTTAATGTAAATATCTGAAACTGATATTATTTAGTCGTTAAAAAAGTAGCACAGCCTAGTGGTTAAGTCACTGCGCAACTGATAACAAGGTTAACATGACAACAAGGCTGGACCTGGGATGGGTGACCGCTTTATACAACGCTATACTATTTCAAGCTCGCCACTTGTTAGGTGTTGCTTCCGAATACTATCGGCGAAATGAGGACAGGTTAATCCTTCCGCTGAGTGCCCTGAGGCCGTTTAAACGATGGTATTTATTTATTAAAAGCAAGTGAAGGGTAAATGTCGGTGGAAGAGATCTAACCCCCATATTCTAAGACGCATCCTTAACTCCACTTTTAACTTAAGGGACGTCTGTCTCATACTAGCTTTCTTTACTTGATAATGAGTGGAAAGAGACAGACGTTCCTTGAGTGTAAAGAGGAGTAAAGAACATGTCTTAGAATACGGGGGTTAGGCTTACATTAGTTTTTTCGATATTTTTTTTCCAAATTAAAAAACAATAATAATAATAAGTTTATTTACACAAACATAACAATCGTTACTTACAAACTATTACTAATGTTTACGAGTATATATATGTAATGTATCATCACGGGTGCCTTACGGCGTCCGAGCCCGCCTAGACGGCCCCAGGGTACCCAGCGGAGGGGTTTTTAATTCCACCTCGTCGTAGCCGATGGTATGAGCCTACACCGAACAAGTGGCTAGCTCGCGATGTTTTGAATAGACTCAATAACCGATCTATAAACAGCTTCATAAGTTGCTATAGTGAAACCGGGACCGACAGCTTAACGTGCTCTCCGAGGCACTATAGTGGTGTTGTCAAACAAATGTATATAATTTTTTTAATTGAAAACTCATTGGTACACACCGGGATTCTAACCAGGGACCTAAGTGTTTTTAAGTCCAAGGTCTAACCAACTAGGCCACCACGTACATAAGTATATAAGTAGTAAAAATAAAAAATAGTAAACATTTTTTTTATTTGAGCACAGCATGTGATTTAGTATCTACCTGGTGGTGAGCAGACCTACAAAGTCCATGAATGGGGTCGATCAATAATTGTTCTTAAACAAAATTGGTCGGGGAAATGGGTGGCGATAAATTGCATTAAGAGTATATTTTAATATACTCGCTGCCTTATCGTCAATTCAACACATTACGTAACTGCACCCTGAAAAGAGACTACCACCTCGACAAGAAATCGATGCAGCAATCTCCTGAAAACCGGTGAACAAACAGACTAAAACCGAAACATGACTAGGTTACTTCACGGATTTTGCATCTGTATCGATGGTGGTATCGAGACAGGCGCTATGCTCGGCGTTTCCTTGCGGGATCGTATTCGAAACGATGAGATCCGCAAAAGGACCAAAGTAACCGACATAGCCTCCAAAATCGCCAAACTTAAGTGGCAGTGGGCAGGCCACATAGCTCGCAGAACGGACGGTCGTTGGGGCATTAAGGTTCTCGAGTGGCGACCGCGTGCTGGAGGACGCAGCAGAGGCAGGCCCCCCACAAGATGGACCGACGACCTGAAAAAGGTCGCGGGAAGCCGATGGATACAGGCAGCGCAGAACCGGTCGTTGTGGCGATCCTTGGGGGAGGCCTATGTCCAGCAGTGGACGCACGAAAGGCTGGCATGATGATGATCGAGACAGGTCGGTCGGCCTAACGAAGTTATAGAGAGCTTCCTCCCAACTAAAAATTTAATTACTTAAGTAGCTACTGTTAAATTTAATGTTAATTAGAAACACACTTTGCGTTGGATACTAAATTAGGTATCCCTGTATTATAGTACCCAACATCTTCCCTCGGATACTTAATTACAACAGAATGAGCTTTATTTATAAAATAATTTGTGTTTTCAGTAGAACTGACGTTTTTACCAATTTTTTTTTCAGTATTTGAAGCGTGTGACAGATAGAAAAAAATAAATTTGAGTTTGATTAATTACACAGAGTTTTAAGTACTTAATAATATTTCTATAATATAGACAATAAATGTAACTTAAAAACCTCGTTATTAAAGATAATAAAGTCTATTTTTATATTGAAGAACAATTTTTACATATTTCTTTCACATAATAAGCTCTCCAATGCCTATTTGACTACATTAAAAATATACTATAAATTGTAGTCATCCTATCACACAATGGCGTAAAAAAACATATTCCACTTTATTTTAAACTAAATTATGTATATATTTTGTAGATTACATGAAATAAAATTGAATATAATTCCCAATTATATTTATAACAAAACATCTTTGTTTGGTTGATGTCTGGTGACGTCACACGCAAGTAAACAAAACAATACACAGATTCTAAATCAAGTGGATAGAATAGAGTATAATATATAGGAGATTATTTAATCTGTGCTTGTTTGCTTATTTCCGTGTGACGTCACACTGGACATAGACTGCAAAACAGCGTTTTTAACGCCATTGTGGAAATTCAAACTTTAACATTGATTTTTATTAATAAAAGAGTAGAAATCCCTGAAATATAAATGTAGTGTGCTTATTATGTAATGAAGAATCATATAAAACGGGTTTCAAAAATGTGTCAAATACCTTATTGTGTGCCAGACATAACAATAGGTACTAATACATTTCATTGTTATATTTACCATCACCATGAAACTGTACTGAAATGTGTGAATCGAACTCACGACCTCCAAAAATATCGCCAAACCGAGAGTATTCTAGTAAAAACTTATCATCATCAACTCATCGATTCATCGAATCAGTACAGCAAAAAAACTGCCAACTAAGTTTTGAACTGAATATTTGAAATTTATTTAATTTAAGACGACAATGAATAAATAACAATTTGTTCGACAAACCATTACAATTACAAATTATTTCTGTTATACTTTTACGACTGTGATTCCACTTGGGGGTAGTCAGTTATACCGCTGCTAGTTATCATTAGAACAATATAACCTTTCGGAAGGTAAATAATCCCATTTCTCTAAAAAAACAATTAACACGACAGTAATTTTGTTGAGTATTAACTCTTAATACAATTAAGACTTTAACAAGTTAAAACAAAATTTTATTAAACTTATATTCATTATTAATATAGATATAGCACTATCTTCTTTTAAAGATATACATAACATATTACCAAAATTATGTAAATAATTATTTAACGATAAACTTGTTCTTAAACAAGACAAAAAACTTGTTTTGTTCATGATCCAAACGAACTTTGTAACAGTAAGTGTGACGACCGAACGAACTTAAGCCGTTCCGGTAGCTGAGACCAAATTGTATATTTGTGATCGAAAAATAGGATCATTGGAAAATTACAAAAGAAAAATATGCTATTCTTATTACTGTCAAACCTTGAAAACAATTTATTAAAAGAGATTCGATAGACCTACTGCACGGGTGCCGTACGGCCCAAAGCCTTCTAGACGCTTTCACGGTACCAGGTAGTGGAGTTTTATTCCTGCTTCATCGTAGCTATTGGTATTCTTATTTTAATTGCGCATTATGGGAAATTAAAAGAGATTCGATAGAGCTACTGCACGGGTGCCTTACGGCCCAAAGCCTACTAGACGGCTTCAGGGTACCAGGCAGTGGAGTTTTATTCCTGCTTCATCGTAGCTGTTGGTATTCTTATTTTGATTGCGCATTATGGGAAATTAAAAGAGATTCGATAGACCTCCTGCACGGGTGCCGTACGGCCCAAAGCCTTCTAGACGGTTTCACGGTACCAGGTAGTGGAGTTTTATTCCGGCTTCATCGTAGCTGTTGGTATTCTTATTTTGATTGCGCATTATGGAAAATTAAAAGAGATTCGATAGACCTCCTGCACGGGTGCCGTACGGCCCAAAGCCTTTTAGACGGTTTCACGGTACCAGGTAGTGGAGTTTTATTACGGCTTCATCGTAGCTGTTGGTATTCTTATTTTGATTGCGCATTATGGGAAATTAAAAGAGATTCGATAGACCTACTGCACGGGTGCCTTACGGCCCAAAACCTACTAGACGGCTTCAGGGTACCAGGCAGTGGAGTTTTATTCCTGCTTCATCGTAGCTGTTGGTATTCTTATTTTGAATGCGCATTATGGGAAATTAAAAGAGATTCGATAGACCTACTGCACGGGTGCCTTACGGCCCTAAGCCTCCTGGACGGCTTCAGGGTACCAGGCAGTGGAGTTTATTCCTGTTTCATCGTAGCTGTTGGTATTCTAATTTTGATTGCGCATTATAGGAAAATGAATGATGAACATTACTACAAAGATATTAGAATAATTTAGGAAGAGATTCTGAAGAAGAATGAAAGGAATAATAATACTATAACAATTAAAGAATAACGAAAATCACCGACACTTTTGAATGAAAAAAAGAATCAATGTTTAAGTATCTACACCAGTACGAAATACGTATTTATAAGTAAGTTTATAGAAAGAAAAAATATACAAGGTAGAATAGGTAGAGAAAGACCAATGAAAATCTAATTAGATCTTATAAAAGAAAATGCAAATTCATACAAAAAGTGATAGAGATAAATGAAAAGTCAGAACACAGAAGAGAAAAAGAAGGGCAAAGAAAAGCAAATTAGATCAGATAAAAGAGAAAGCCCGTGCAAAATCATATAAAGAATCTAATACATAATAGAAGACAGAAATATGATGAAGCCAGCCCATTACCAAATTCAGTCTTAATTTTTTTTAGTTCAATAAATTTTAAACATGAATTAACCCAGATTTTAATCCTACCTATTCAGAACATAACAGTGCCTAACACAACAAAAGCCACATTAACATACTGACGCATAAAATAGTATATTACTAACATAATGCACCTTTAACCAATGATCCGGTCATAAATCATAATCAATATATATTATGTTGTATGTATGGTCACCCTGAGATCTTGGCTTTCGCTTACTTTCACTATGAACCTTGGAAAGATGAACCTTAGCTCTCAGAACGGGATAATTTACTGTGAAAATTATTACTAGCAATTTCTATATTTAATTTTATTTGTCCAAGTTGGTAAATAAATACTATCCATTTTACTTATTAAATACCTATTTAAGGACCATATTAAACCTTCCAGTAATCTTTAAATATTATCAATAAATGCCATTGGATTACTTAATATAATTAAAGATTATTGTTCCGTTTTTCCTTCATTAATTACTTTAATAATTATTTTAATTTGATTATTTTTTACGAAAGTTTAAGCATTACAGTACTTCAGTTTAATAGCAGAGTTATAAAAGAGGAAAGCATCTGCAGGTTTATGTTTTAGATTAGATTTATTTGTTTATGTTTCAAAAAACTGTTTTTTTTTTAAGTTTATAGGATAATAAAAGCATATCAGCACATTTCAATGGGTTAGAAACATACAATCTTGCACAAGAGCTCGTTAAAAATGATACAATATATCCTTGAAAATTCAAAGACATGAAGTTTATACAAGATTTCATACTCGTAAGCTTCTGACAAATCAAAATTCTTATGATTAATCCCCTATATATTGTAATTTATAAATTGTCTAGACAACAATTAAAATGTTAACCTTATTGTAAATGTTGTTTTTTTTTTTCAAGTATAAAAAGCTTATCATTACTATTGTTCATTGCGTTAACATTGACGCCTAATCTTTGACTAGATTCATGGCATTGTCTATAAATAATCTCGACAATGTCATATTTGTCATTTTTTGCACATTCAGTACATGCATTGGTGAGAACAAGTGCATCTGTGGCCCCATATCTTGGTAAAAGTGAGCCGTACGGGTCATTACCCTACTGATTGTGTGGTAGTTATGGTATATGTTCGGAAATGTTGCTAGAGGAAAAATAATCGTGGCCATTACGCGGTTGAGTGTCATCAACTTCTTTGAATGAATGATCGGCTTTAGGATGGACTATACATTTTATTTTATGTTTATTCTACTTAGGTAAAGCTATCTCAATATTTTTTTGTGAATGTTGGGCAGGGGTCTTATACAAAATACAGTATTTTCTTTAGGAGGAATCAGTCTCAGTAATAAAAGTATGGTATACTACAGTTAACATTGTTAATCATGCCACACCGACCGAAAACTGTCCATAATAATCATATCCATAATATTTTGGCTGAATGCGTTTCCATCAATAGAATTTCCAAAATTTCTTTCTTTAGAGTCCAGACTAGATGTTTTGACAATCATAACTTTTCTCTATAGATATATATTGTGTGCTTATAACTAAAAAAAACCTTATCACAATTTCGTGATTCTTTTTTTATATATACATAGATATAGTCTGTGGCCAGGTTATAATATAATATATATTGTGACATTAGATATCGAGAGTTATTTGTGCACAGTTAACCGGTGATCACTTAAAACATTATCAATACGACTTTCCTCACCGCACTAGAAAATACTCTCAACAGATTTACGATGGCCACTGGATACCCCTTTGCTTGTATTACATTTACGGGGATTTATAAGTCTTTAAATCCTTTTATTTTTATTCATTGTCATTATATTCTTCTGATTTTTACCAATTAGTTGTTGGTATAATTTCAGATAATAATTATAATTATATAATATAAATATCTCATACGAGTATGTAGTCAATAATTATTAATAAATCTATTTACTGTTTTAAAGATATTTATTGTTTATTTATAATCTCTCTCTTTTTATTTCCAAATAGATTTCACGTGCATCTCAAGTGTAAACTCTGACAGATCGTGTGTTGAATTATACACTTGAACTTCTATATGAAAGTTTTTCGTAATCATAATAGTACCTTTAGCTACTTTCAATTTTGCAAATGGTGCTTGATTATGTGTTGTGTACAGTTTTAATTTTGTTTAATTACAGTTCACCGGTTACCAGGAGACTACTTTATCAATGTCTTATTGAGGTGATCAGGTGAAAATGAGTCTCCTTTCAGGGTGCTGTTCAGGGTCTGGTTCGAATCCCGGTGTATACCAATAAGTTTTTAATTTAAAAATTTATGTACATTTGTTTGAGAACACCATTATAGTGCCTCGGAGAGCACGTTAAGCTGTCGGTCCCGGTTTCACTATACCAACTTATGAAACTGTTTATATATGGGTCATTGAGTCTATCCAAAAACATCGCGACGAGCTAGCCACTTGTTCAGTGTAGACTCATACCATCGGCTACGTCGAGGTGGGATTAAAACCCCTCCGCTGGGTACCCTGGGGCTGTCTAGGTACGGTCTCGGGCGCCGTAAGGCACCCGTGAAGATATATATATATATATATATACTCGTAAAGCAAATTCGTCTCTGTCGCCTTATTTCGTCACCGCTTCATTTAACCGGCATATTGGGATCGATTAATGCCATTAAACAATAATGTATTAATCAACCCCATACATGGACTTTATAGATTTGCATACACCATCAGGCAGATACAAAAAAAATATTATAAACAAAAAATCTACCAAATATACTTCAATAGGAAGTGTGCATAAAAGTGCTGCGTTTCTGCACCATTTAGCAGATTTACTAGTTTGTTGACTAACAAACTAGCCAGCCGATTGGTGACTAGCAACAGTATTCATAAAAACTTATTGAGTCCTTCAAGAATACTTTAGTTATAGACTTTGTCTCTTTTTTTAGCAACAAAAATGAATATGCGTAAAAGAGACAAAACCTTCTATAACTAAAGTGTTCTTGAAGGACTCAATAAGTTTTAATGAATATCGTTGCTAGTCACAAAACGGCTGGCTTGGTTGTTGGTTAAAAAACGAATATATCTGCAAAACAGTGCAGAAACACTGATAGTCTTTTATGCACACTTCCTATGACAGCAATTTGGAGTATCTTTTTTTCAACAACGCTTTGAAATTTCTCGAAAAAAACTCGTGCTCCCATTCCCCACGGCCCCATGGGCTCAATCCCAAACGGCACAAATACATAATTACCAGGTCTAGAAGCATGAAAAAATGTTTCATATATAAATAAATATTTAGCAACTTATTTAGCCTTCTATATATAAACTAGGTTTAGTAAGATCTGAGCTTGAAAGTGTTTCTAAGTCTAAGGTCTAACCAACTCAGCCACTACGTACATATATTTATATTACGTTTACAATGATAAACGTAATATGTTTTTTTTATAAGTAGTATTTGAAGAATAGTCTACTGGCAAACAACAGGAACCTACCTTAATCAAATTCTTAAAAGCATTCCATGCAACACAAAAAAGCATCACGTAGCTATAAACGTGACAAATCCAGCAAACAAAACATTCCGTTATTCTCTCCAGCGACCCCATGAACTTGATACCGTGATAATGAACTACTGCTCCAAGAACAATTGTGACAAAGCGGTATGAGAACTAGTTGTATTCGATAATCAGTATAAGATATGAGAGAAGTGTGAAAAACATTTGTAATGACGCTTCTCGTGTGATCATAGCAAATTACTATAATATAAAAGGTCATACCTTGCTTTAGTTTAACACATTGAAGTATATTATTATATGGAAGTGCTCTCAATCGCCTTTCCAATCAAGAGAACAGAAGATCGCCTGCCATCAAAACCAATCAATGCTCAAAAGGTGAGATCAGAATAAACAAACATGTTTAATATTTAGTTCCAAATTGCGATTTTAGGCCTTAGACTACTTTCATATTTATTCATTTTTTCGTTGTTTAACAACTGCTGAACTAAGGTAAACAAGAAAGTAAAACGTGACATTGTAAGATGATATACAGGTTGAATTTGAAAGGATGTACTTTGGGCTAATATGAGGTTCTGCTGATCAAATCGAACAACTTTTCCCATGGAACCATGTGTCGCAAGTGAAAACAAAATGGCTCCCCCATACAAATGGGTCATTTTAATATTACTAGTTTGTATGGAGAAGCCTTTTTTATTCATTTGCGACACATGGTTCCATAGGAAAAGTTGTTCGATTTGATCAGCAGAATTTATTAGCCCAAACTACATCAATTCAAAGTTACCCTGTATAGATACCTAACACTGAATGATATTAACTTAAATACTTATAGAAAGCAATAACAAAGGAAGAAGGAGATAAGGAAAATCGACACGAATATATAGACCAAGTGAAGGTAGCAATATCACTTCATTTTATACGAGGAACATATAGGGTACTAGCTGATCCGCGCAACTTTGTCGGCGTAACTTTAACCGTTTACGCAGAGTACGCTCTTAAAAGGAATAATTATTCCCTGTTTTTGCTACTTTTTTATTGTTACTCCGCTCCTATTAGTCGTAGCTTATATTATGTAGTCTAAAGCCTTCCTCGATAAATGGGCTATCCAACACTAAAATAAATTTTCAATTCGACCCATTAGTAGCTCCAGAGATTAGTGCGTTAAACCAAACAAACTCTTCAGTTTTATAATATTAGTATAGATATACTAATATTAGGGGGACATTATTATTACGGGGACATTCTCAAAAAAGCTGGAATCCGTAGTGCCCATAACCGCAGAACTTGTATGAAGAGAGTGGTGGATGTGAAGGAAGCCAGAGAGTTATGCCAGGATCGTTGTAGGTGGCGCTCCCTTGTTTGTGCCTATCCCCGTGGGAAATTAGAATATCCAAGATAAACGAAAAAAGAGGAAAACTTATGCAAGATGGGAAGGCCTCTATAACTTCGCTAGGCCGGCCGACCGGACTCGTTACCACCGCCAATACCGATGCAAAGATGGTCAAGCTTGAAGGTAAAAACCGTGCCCGTCTGCGCGGGCGCGTTTTTTTAGCTTCATGCCGTCAAGTGACCAAGTCATGTTTCAGATTTCAATCTATGGGTTCACCGGTTTCTGGAGACTATGTGATTTTTTGCCAAGGAGGTCCTTTAAAAGTACGGTTACGAAACGTGCGATTGGTTTGACGATAAAGCAGCGAGGATATTAAAATAGACTAGTAATGCAAATACGTCCGTGCCGCTGCCCATTTCGTAACTGCAAAATTAAGCCGGCTTAGTGAGCGATCAATATTGTTAAAAAACAATGTATTGATCGAACCCATTCATGGACTTTGTATCTTTATAGGTCTTCTTAACATCAGGTAGACAAGGCCACATGCCGTGCTCCATTAAAACCCGACTTTTCATTAAAAAAAAATAGTATAATCTCATTTCATTCCGACATACATCTTCATAACGAGGCGGTGCTAGTAGTCTCAGCAGGATTTATATCGTTGTGATAATAAGATATGAATGTATGTAATTTATTTTCATTTTCCTTCCTCAGATTGGAATGTTAGGAACTTGGAAGTAATAATAGAAACCGCATTTCTTTAAAAGATTTTTCGTTGCCATTTTTTTCACATTCCTGCACCCGTAGCACGGCCAAGCCAAGACAAGAGATAAAGTGTCGAGCCGATGTCAAACAAAACATTTTTTTTATATCAGCCAATCAGGTGCTAATTTGCAGTGCTCTGATTGGTTGATATTCTTTCTTTCTTTCTTTAATATGTCGGACAAATTACACATATTGCTCTGGTCACAAACTAAGCTCTAGGCTTGTACTATGTGTACCAGAAGCAACGATATAATACATATTATATTTTATAAACACCCAGACCATGACAAACTGTACAGAAAAATCATACTAATATTTTTTGCCATGGGTGGGAATCGAACCCACGACCTCCGGATATAACGCCAAATGCGCAACCACTAGTCTACGGAGGCTGTCTAATTAAAAAATAGTTACTTTTAACATTGGTTTGCGACCCCATATCTTGTCTTAGTTTGGACGTGCTACAGGGGCTATTGACGTTGGACTGTATGGATTTTTCTTAGTGGATGTTTTTTTTAAGGAGCCCGTCATGTGACCTAACTTCCACCTGATGGAAAGCAGTATGCAGGTCCAAGAAAGAATATAACCAGCATCTACATTTGTGTTGTAAATGCTGGTTTCATCCATTATTCCGGCTTAAGATGCGTATTAAAGTTCAGCTTCGGTTAAAGAACTCAAGGTTAAAGGATGAAGGAAACACGCAAGCAGGTATCTTTCAAAATATGACAACAATTTGGGCATAAAACTCTAATGTAATGTTGCCTATATGTTTCTTTATACATATACGCGGTGGCCGAGTTGGTTAGACCTCAGACTTAAAAACACTTCAGTTTTTAGATCCGCGGTTCAAACCCCGGTGGGTACCAATGAATTTTTAATTTTAAAAAAATACCTTTGGTTGACAACACCACTATAGTGCCCTGTTTTAAAATGGGTTATTGAGTCTATCCAAATATCGCTACGAGCTAGCCACTTATTCGAAGTAGACATACTATGATACGGCTACGACGAGGTGGGGTTAAGAGGGCGTATAAAGGCAAATAAAACAGGTGAAATATAGATGCCTCTTATAAAGTGTGCGATGAGAAACAAAAAAGAATCTCGCGCGGAAATTTTGGAAAAAAATCAGTTGTTTTGCTATAACTTTCATAATATTTTGAATTTTTCAAAAAAGCTAGGCCAGGCTCTAGATCTTATACATATACATAACTTAAAAAAATATGGTTTTATAATCTATATTGAAGTAATAGGAAATATCGATAAAAAATGGAGGTAACTTTGCGATTTTATCTAGCGAGGCAACTTTATGCTATTACGTTTTTCAAAAAGCCAGTTACTTCTAAATATCTTGTATTATTACTATTATTTTTTAAATATTTGTTGGATTTGAGGTATTCTCCTGATTTGCTTTATGAGTCATATTACCCCTCCGATGGGTACGTAAGGCACCCGTGATGATACTTACTTATAATATATACGGGGTGTAAAGCTTACGGGTCTCTATAACACAAGTGCAAGCTTTAGACAAGTGGTAGAAGCTAAGTCAAGTAAGCTGGTATGTAGTTTCTAGCCTCCACCTTGACTGCAATAAGGCCACTGTCGCGTGCGATGTAGATTGGCCGGTTTGACAGTTGCATGCACAAGTTGTTGAAAAAAAAAAGATTTTCAATACAAAAATATAAAATGCCCGCAAAATTAAAAACAATAAAAACAGATAAAATATCTTTGAATCGCACTGGGGTATTTTTTATATTATTTTCCATAAGGCTTTGGTTATCAAACCATTTCATTTTTAATGCAAGAAATAATACTTCTGCTTTTACTATGCAATGTAGTAAAGCAGACGTTAAATAAAGGGTTACGTTCTTAACGACAATATTCCAAACAACCCCAAAATATTAATTAAATGGCGTAAATACTAAAAAAAATATAACCTATAAAAGTTAAAAGTTATGCGTATGAAAAAAAATATTGTACCAGCATGCTCGTAGACATTTTTTTATTAATAGACGCAAAATTTCCCCTCTAAATCGTATAATATTACGGTATAAAAAAATATACCGGTGGACCATACCTTATTTATATATAAAAAAAATCTTCGAGATTCTTTTCATCCTTTGAAATGCAAAAGCATATAATGTACTCATTGAATACATCTCTTATAGTAAACAAACCAGTTAATAAAAAAATAAAAAAAATGTGTTAGTAACTGTTCAATAACGAGATTTTGACGTAACGAGCAGTAAGTTAGCACCGACCAGTAAGTATATTATATCTGATGCAGTAGAAACTTACTTACCGACAATCTGACAGACTTTTCTCTGGGTAATGACTGTTTCCGTTTCCATAGGATGCCATTATTGTAATAGGTAGTTTTATATAATTATAATTGTGTGCTTGATTGTACTTATACTTTCTTTACGGGTTTTCTTTGAAACGTTAAATAAAAGCACCTTGAGTGTCCAGCGAAAGATTTTCAAGTTGAAAAAAATAAATAAACAGGGTTTTTATATTAGATATTGAATTAAATTAAAGATAAATATATTTTTTAAAGACTCTTAATTTTATTTGTATTTGGTACCCTAACATTTTCAAATATACGAGAGCAAAGTGCTGGTATTGCATTGATTTCACCCAGGATACTTTTTTGTAGTTATTAGTAGTTTTTTTTTGCGTTAATCCCTCCGCTGAGTACAAATCTCGGGAGCCAAAAAAGCACCCATGATAGTTTTTTTGTAGTGTCTTAACCGCGTAATGTCCGGTGAGCCAGGGTACGCGCAGAAATAGGCTTGTTCCTTTTAGCCCCTGGGCAAACTATTTAGTTTTAGGTATACCTACTAAATCTTCCGTTTTGCCCTGAATCCAAAAAT
Source organism: Monopis laevigella (assembly GCA_947458855.1). Classification (NCBI taxonomy): domain Eukaryota; kingdom Metazoa; phylum Arthropoda; class Insecta; order Lepidoptera; family Tineidae; genus Monopis; species Monopis laevigella. The sequence continues at coordinate 10,559,104 of OX381599.1, forward strand.
GTATGTCCTTTTGCCCCTAATTGAAAAAACTTAAACGTGTACAGATAGCAATGTCAACATTTCGATTTTATAATGCAATTAAATATTAAAACTAAATGTGTATAAGTACTTATTTAAATATATATTTTACAAATATTTTAAATGTGCTTACAATGGATGTAAATAATTTAAAAGAAAACTAATATAGGTACCTATGTTTTTAATATAAAAATCAACAATCCAATATAAAAAACGACACAAAAATGCAATAAAATTGAAAAAAAAAAAAACAACAATAAATTGCAGTTCAAAACTTAAAAATAATATATACAAAATTGAAAGAAATACATAAAATCGAAATTAAGGGAAAATTCATTTAGCAACCATCTCCAGATAAAAATTCATTTAGCAACTACTGCGAACAATCCCGTGTCAATCCCCATTCCACAGGATTGTTCGCAAATGAATTTTTATCTTTACTTTGATCAATTTTAAATTTAAATCAATTATATCAATTTAAGCATTGCTTTCACAAAAAAAAATAAGAATGGAATATCAACTTTTGTGTTTCTTTCAATATTCCAAAATTTGAATTTAAAATCTTTAAAAATAATAATGATAAAAAATATATAATGATCAAAGTTAAATTAGAATTGGGGTTACTTTGATACTCCTGCTTTTTATTTCTTTATTATTTTGGCATACAAACAGTCATTAACGCTTTTCTTTATGGTAATCGAAAGTAAACAAACGTACATAGAAGTATTTTCTCTAAAAAAAAAATTAAAAAAAAAACGGTCAATAGGGTTAAAAATTACATGATTTTTTTGGTTTGGGGTGACTTTGATAAAACTTTTTATATTAACAGTTTATATTAAAATTACCTTTATTTATAATACACGGTTTATATCATAAATAAAGAAAAAATATTGACTTGAATATTATGAGCCAGACAAAATATTATTATATACTGGCCAATAGATGTCACTTTGGCTAAGATTATATTCAATAGGTACTTTGTATTGCCAGCGGTAGGTCAATCCAATTTTTAATAATAACAATATACCAACATAGGTATATACTAAAAATAATTAAATTATTTTTTGGATATAATTCAAACTTCAATTATCTTGCTAGCTGTACAATTGAATCAGTTTTTTATACAATTTTAAATTTCAGGGCATTTTTCTGGGCAAACGACGTTTTTTTTTAATACACTATTCAGGGCAAACAAGAAAATAATATTTAGGGGCAAACTTTTGAGGGCTAAACGGAACAAGCTCAGAAATAGCGCACCAGAATTAGTGCTATTTTAAGACAGTAACTGCTAAGGTCTTCTGCCGAATGACAGACATAACGATTTTATGAATGAATGTTCATTCATTATCTTCATTTTATCGACTGTCGAATTATATCGATGTGATTATGACAAGCCCCTCTGTTATATATTTTTTAACAAAGTTTAAACTTACGATACTAGATATAAAGGGTGTTCTTATATCTAGTACCATATAGTACAGTAATGTAGTCGAAATGCGACCTTGGGTCTATGTTTTTTCGTCCATACAGAGCAGAAACTGCAGAAAGTGACCTAGTCATGTTTAGGTTTTGGTCTGTGGGTTCACCGGTTTTCAGGAGAATACTAAATCAATTTTTAAGGTGGTAGTTTCTTTTCAGGGTGCCATTGCGAAACGGGCGTTTGATGTAGATTTTGTCTTTGACGCCGCGCTTGTTTCTTAACCGGATCTTTTAGTCGGCATAGTGGGAGCGATCCAAGATGTTACAAATAGTTTATTGTACGACCCCATTCTGGACATTGTAGGGCTGCTTACCATCAGATACAAAGTCACATGTTGTGTTCTAATAAAAACAAAAAAAAATGGAGTTATATTTGACTCGCATGTGTCAAATATAACTCCTTTTTTTTGTAATACGTGTTACGTCGCATTGTCTTTAGTCAAAAAAGTATGAATTTTGACAGTTGCCTGTCTATAGAATAAGTAACTGCCAATTTTTCCTTTCGCATTTTCTGTTTTGATATGTACTATATGTATTATATTGTATGATTTATATAAGTTGTATATTATGTATTAAGTGTATATTTAAGTATTTACATGTAATATTTAAGTAGTTTATATACTATTCGCTATATGTCTTTTAAATTGTTATTTATTTGCTTTTATACAATTTTACCTATATACAATTTTAATTTGTAATTTTGTGCAATAAAGTATTTTAAATAAATATAGAAGTAAAAGTACGTTGTCAGCTGTCAAAATCAATACTGTCTTGACTGAAAGAAGGCGACGAGATATTATTATGGCTCCTGTAGTTGATTGTAGTCTCGAATGATAATACATAGGACCTTGGGCCTTAGTCCGAGTTTGCAACCGCTAAAGACGACAAGACGTTGCGTAAACTATATAGCGATATATAGTCTGTATTAGGTTGGCTATAATAATGCCGCCATCTTGAAATACACGAATTCTTCGCAAGTTTGATGATCTTATGAGCATTGGAATTTCAACTCTATTTTTAATAGGATAGAACTTATATTTCAATATTTAATGTTTATGCAACGTCTTGTCGTCTTTAGCGGTTGCAAACTCGGAATAAAGCCCCTTAGCACAACAGCATCGAGAGGCTCGATAAATGAATAAAAAAACATACCTATCGATTTTATGAATGAGAATGTTCATTCATAAACTTCATTTTATCGACTGCCAAACTATATCGATGCGCTTGCTAAGCCCCATACTATAGATTTATATTTAAATTAGATCGTGAAAATGCGTAAGTATATTGACTATACCCAGTGCTATAAAGTTTTAAAAATCAATAAAATAGACATGGTTAAATAAAAAAGCGGCCCCAGCCTAGTGGTTAAGTCACTGCGCGACTGATAACAAGGTTAAGCAGATGACAACAAGGCCGTCCTGGGATGGGTGACCGCTTTATACAACGAGGTTATTTTATCATTAACACCACAACAAGCTCGCCACTTGTTAGGTGTTGCCTCCGAATACCATCGGCGAAATGAGGATGGGTTAATCCCTCCGCTGGGTACCCTGCGGCCGTTTAAACGGTTCTCGGGAGCCAAATAGGCACACATGGTGGTATTTTTTGTATATAATTTTTATTTTTTATTTTTCATAGTTATCGTCTACATATTTTTTTTAGCAGGTGTTTTTTAACTCCGGTATGATGACAGAGCCTCTTTCTATCATCATACCATAGATATTATTTAAATAGACTCGTAATATAAATTCTTCCTTGTTGCCGCCCATTTCGTAACCGCATCATTTATGCAGCATACTAAGAGCGATCAATATTGTTAAACAACAATTTATTGATTGACCCTATTCATGGACTTTGTAGGTCGCTAATATCAGGTCACAGTTTGCTCCGGTAAAAAAAAAGGTTTGGCTTTCAGGTATTTTATATCGCCTGTGATATAGGAGCATCTTTTCATGTGGTTATGCTACATATGTTTTTTAAGTACCATATCATCACGGGTGCCTTACGGCGCCCGAGACCGCCTAGACGGCCCCAGGGTACCCAGCGGACGGGTTTTATTCCCACCTCATCGTAGCCAATGGTATGCGTCTACACCGAACAAGTGGCTAGCTCGTCGCAATATTTTGAATAGACTCAATAACCCGTCTATAAACAGTTTCACAAGTTGGTATAGTGAAACCGGGTCCGACAGCTTAACGTGCTCTCCGAGGCACTATAGTGGTGTTGTCAAACAAATGTACATATTTTTTTTAATTAAAAACTCATTGGTACACGTCTACCACGTTTTTAAATAGGTACCCATTATTTTATTTTTTTACTAAGTAGTCTTACAATGAGAAATTATTAACAATAGTAACAAATAATAGTCACTAAGTAAAAATAACCTATTTATTTCGTGACTTGCGGTCATTGTACTTTAAACTTTTATTTAATTCAAACCAAAGACTAACTAAATGCGAAGATTATTTTAACTATTATTACAGCTCATAAGTTGCATTGTTGTATATTTTTTATACTGTGGCAGAGATCACGACGATTTAGAATAGCCAAAAAAAGAAAACGTTATGAAATATAATTTGATATTATCAAAGAAGAATCATCATTTGTAAAAAATCATTGAGTCATTTTACGGGGGAAAGTGTGACAAAAGCGAGAGTTTATTTCTTTGTATTATACTATAAAAATTATAGAAATATCTTTGATTATACTCATTTTTTTTTTTTTTTATGTGTACCTACGTGGTGGCAGAACAATGAGTTTTTTTTTTTTAAATGTGCATTTGTTTGACAACATATTGCCTCGAAGAGCACGTTAAGCTATCGCTCACAGTTTCACTATACCAACTTGTAACTTTTATAAAACTTCATCTATAAAGGTCAGCACAACGGACAGCACTGGTCAGCTCATAGCTAGGAGCTGACCACTTGTTGGGTGAAGACTCAGAATACCATCGATGGCGATGAGGTGGGATTAAAACCCCTCCGCTAGGTTCCCTGAGGCCGTCTCGACGGTCTCGGACGCCGTATAAAAATATATTAAGTTTTAAATATATGTACGTGGTGGCCGAGTTGGTTAGACCTTGGACTTAAAAACACCAGGGACGGTTCGAATCCCGGTGTGTACCAATGAGTTTTTAATTAATAAATGTATGTACATTTGTTTGACAACACCACTATAGTGCCTCGGAGAGCACGTTAAGCTGCCGGTCCCGGTTTCACTATACCAACTTGTGAAACTGTTTATAGATGGGTTATTGAGTCTATCCAAAACATCGCGAAGAGCTCACTTAGTTAGCTGGTGTAGACTCATACCATTGGCTACGACGAGGTGGGATTAAAACCCCTTCGCTGGGTACCCTGGGGCGTCTAGGCGGTCTCGGGCGCTGTAAGGCACACGTGAAGATATATATATTAAGTTTTGACAACTAAAGTAATACCTTTAGAACCGTAAATCAAACTTCGGTTGTCTTTTTAAAGTTAAACGTATTTTTTTATAACGAGACTACCTCCAAGTTTTTTTTTTTAAACTTTAATATCACTAACTCATAGACGTTTAACTCATTTAGACGTTTTTAGACGTTTGAGTTCGAAAATCCATTTCCTGGCTACTTAAAGTGCTCAAGACCGCCTAGACAGCCTCAGGGTACCCAGCAGTGGGGGTTTATTCCCACGGGCGCCTTAAGGTACCCGTGATGATATTTATTTATTTATCATACCTAATTACCATTTTTTACTACTTTATTAAACTTAATCAACCCTTTCAAGATAAGTAGATACAAGACTTCTCTGAAGTACAAAAGTTCAATTTATTCAACCATAAATTATTAGTAGGTACCCATTAAAAGTTAATAAACAATATTTTAAGGTTAAAGGGATAGGAAAGTTGCCTTTAATATTAATTATCGTCAGGACAGCAAGACAACTGTTTAAAAATCTTCTAAATAGTTTATTTTTTATTTTAATTATATAATTTTATTGCGTAATACAACTTAACGACTTAATGCCGTTGAGCATTATCTGCTAGTAAAACTTTCGGGGCATTACATTTCTAAATTACCTATTGTATCTGTCATTTTTAACAAAAATAATAAAAAAAACCGTAGTACGACGAGGTGAAGATAAAACGTTAGGTATTCCTAATGGTAAAGAATGTTCGTAAACAATAATTATAAATATATTAACAAAACTAGAAAAATAAACAATTATTATTTATTTAAACACTTTATTGCACCGTAAACAAAAGTTATGTGTACAAAGGCGAACTTAATGCCTTAGGCATTATCTACCAGCTAACCTTATATATATATAAGTCGTCAAGTTATAGGTATTTGTAGGTATACTTTATTGCAACTATATTTTATAAACTATTCTGTTAATAATATATATAGAATAATATATAATAAAGGGTGTCCAAGAGGTTATATTTCTAAATGGCATCTTTCTTGTATAATTTTTCATTACAATATCTGGTAAATGTTCACAACTCACACGTTTTATTAAGAAATCATAATCCAACCTCTTTCTTGGGCATCCTTTACACTATTGGTTAACTTTTAAATAACAAAGCGCGCCAATATTGTTGTTAAAATTAGTAATGTATTTTGAGTAACCCGTAAATATTAACAACAAATCAAAATCAAAATTTAAAGCACTGCAATTCTGACGCACATTCACAAGCCATTCATTCAATGATTCATTAAAAGACTTTCGAACCATCAATCAATATCATTCTTCATTCCTATGAGGTCAGATGTGCATTGTAGATGCAATATAGAATGCAATTTGTATGATAGTATAATGATAGCACGTGGAGACAACTGTGTTTCTAGGTAAATGGACTAGCCAGCTTTACTTTCTATAGCACTTAGTTTAAAACGTAGTTTGTAAATATATAGCTGTACGTATATAAGTACAGTCAGGCACAGGTTTTGTTAGGTTTAAGATTTTTTTGACAAAAAATAAAATTTTCCTCATTCTACCAAACCGTGCATGAGTTCTGTAACCTTCTCTATTGTAGAGTAAGGCTACTGGCCATAAATATTGTTAGTTTTCTTATTTGAGTATTTATGACATTTGTGACGGGAATAGAACAAATCGAAGGAACAAAAGAGTAGAAAAGAGAGATCAATAGAGGGACACACGATGGAAGTGTGATGGATTAATTTAATAGAAACCGCGATTAATCCTCACAGTTTAAGTTTACATAGCTTCGCAGGGATATTATATTCTATAGGAAATAAAGAGAATATAAAAATAAACATATAAAAGGTATAAAGTTGTTTTTAAAGAAGGATCTGGAGGAGGTAACCCTGAGGAAATCGGGTACGGTGACCGAAAAGTGAAGTAAATCATATCTTCGGTCACAGTACTGTAACCCCCTATTTCGAACGCAACTACCTTTGGTACTAGATGGAGAAAGCTGACCATAATCTTCATAAATACTTTTCGTTACTTAAATAATTTAATGGTTCACGGACATTTATTTTTATTTATTTAAAATACTTTATTGCACAAAATTACAAAATAAAATTGTACTAATGCCTTAGGCATTTCCTACCAGCTAACCTTTGAGAGAGTGGAAGATTATGCATAGAGTGCAAAAGCAAATAAATAACAATTTAAAAGACATATAGCGAATAGTATATAAACTACTTAAATATTACATGTAAATACTTAAACATACACTCAATACATAATCTACTACTTATATAAATCATACAATATAATACATATAGTACATATCAAAACAGAAAATGCTAAAGGAAAAATTGGCAGTTACTTATTGACATGTAAACTGAGTAAAAATGAAAAAGTTTGGCATCGCTCGAGATAGGTTACAAGTGTTACAACATATATTAATTTGTGTTAAATAATATATTATAATTTATTTTGGATGATAAACGCAATAAAAGAAGTCCATAATAAAGAATGTCTTTTAGTTATTTCCCAAAAGTTAGGTAGGTATTGTAATAGCAGCGACTTCTTGATGGCCAAGCCGTGAAGCTGATACCAACCTTCTGAATGTACTCTTCTAAGACCCAAGCATTGTGTGGCCAGTCGTTATCCTGCAAGCATCAATCATCACATATTTACTAAATATGGTCGTACCTTATGATTAAAGATCTCTTGAGCATATCTTTCCCCAGGTAACATTTTCTATGGCCTCTAACTCTATGCGACCTTCTGAAGAAATTCTAACCCAATACGTGTACAGAGCTTCCACCGTATTTTATATTTTTATAGGGACTCAACTAGTGAAATTGCATCCACCTGCCTGATGTTAAGTAGTATGCAATGTCCAGGGATGAAAGCAACCAGCGGATGTATAGAAGTGCACCGCCCCGGTTGCCATCATTATGCCTATTCACGCTTCATTTAAAGGACTCTAGGTTATAAGGGAAAGAAAATACGTTGATCGTCCCACAATTTAATAGTACGGCAGATGTATGAATCGCCTAACGTTAATTATTATCGGGTACATCCGCCACGGTATACACATAGATTTTGCTACCTGTAACAAAAAGGGGTGGGAGACTGGTATAGGTATTGGACTCCTTATGCGAACAGGCATAAATGTATCGCTCTCCAGGTCGCCTGTCTCATCGCCTTCTATTGAGAGTAAATAGTGAGAATCCAGACACATGCATGTGAACAAAACTCTTGCACATTCTTCCTCACCCCACTGTATGTGTTCACGGGCGTTGCGGAGTCTTGCTTGCCCTCACTCGAGTTTGGGGCCAATTCCTGGCCTTTGGGGCTTAAGAATTTCGTTAAAATTACATTAAGGGCATACGCTACACATAATTGTTAACTCTTTTATAAACAAGTAGATTTTATTATAAATAAGCCCTAATAATGATAGAAAAATCATGGTTTATTCGTATCCCTGTTCGTAACGTTCGTAATGTTTAGGGGTGACGAAAGTAGGAGTGGGGTGAATGTGATTTAAATAATTTTTACTGTGTTTTTTTGAGTTGCTGTTGAAAAAATAAAAATAAAAGTTTTTCGGCGAATATGAAGGGTTGTTTCTCCCAATCATTTTTTTCCGACGTTTGGTGATGTCAATAAGTAGGCTCGCCAATTTTTAAGCGTTGCCTCACTCTTTTTTTGCCTCAACTTTTTTTTTTCATACGCTAGTGCGAAAGCAGCCCGCTTTTTTCGGCTGGCAAAATTTATATTTTATAAGTAGCTGATCCGCGCAACTTCGCCTGAATAACGTTAATCATTTACGCGTACGCTCTCAAAAGGAATATTTTTCCCGTTTTTGCATCATTTTTCATTGTTTTTTCCGCTCCTATTGGTCGTAGCGTGATGTTATGTAGCCTATAAAATATTTCCTTCCTCGATAAATGGGCTATCACTAAAATAAATTTTCAATTAGAACCAGTAGTTCCTGAAATTAGCACGTTCAACCAAACAAACTCTTTAGCTTTTTTATACATACATACATACATATCATCACGGGTGCCTTACGGCGAATAGGAAGGGTTTATTTATTTTTCTTTTAACTTTATTATAATATTACTAATATTAATATAGATTAAGTCGCCTGGTGCAATTAATAATGTCGGATGTGTTATTTTGTAAATTTTAGTTTTTTTTATTGAAATAACTCAAAATATATATATATCTAAAATCTATATAAAAGCGGCCCCAGCCTAGTGGTTAAGTCACTGCGCAACTGATAACAAGGTTAAGCAGATGACAACAAGACCGGCCTGGGATGGGTGACCGCTTTATACAACGAGGCTATTTCATCATAAACACCGCAACAAGCTCGCCACTTGTTAGGTGTTGCCTCCGAATACCATCGGCGAAATGAGGATAGGTTAATCCCTCCGCTGGAACCCTGAGGCCGTTTAAACGGTTCTCGGTAGCCAAATTGGCACCCGTGATGGTATTTATTATTTATTTTATTATATATATCTACTACGAAATGAAAATAAAAAAATAAAAAAAATCTCAAAAAAAAAAAAAACTATTTAACAACGTCGCAACTACGTTCAATAACATGTATCAATGTCGGTAGATACTTTGTGACTTTGTTAGCGGGGGGTGCGGGGGAGAGCCATCCCGTGAGTATCTACCACTACCTGCGATGTTGCCGGCGTACGGTGTGCCCGTTGTATGTTCTATTTTAGTTACTTATATCATTTTTTAATTTATAAGGATGTCAAGATATATATAAGATAAGAGTTCAGGGCAAAAGCGTATTATGGGAAATACTAAAACTACACAAATAAAAAAAAACTAAAATTAGAATATAATGATGATCAATTATTATATTACCCCGGACACATGCACACAATAAAATATTAAAATTGTTAATTCAAATTAAATTATATTTATAAATATTATATTTTTATGTATCCTATATCCTGATGTTTTTTATTATAGTTATATCGTATTATAATAAAATTGCCAATAATAATGTCGATAGTACCATAACCTACAATTTTAATCATTGTTATTTCCACACAAAATTAAACAATGTCGTATGTGAAACATCCAACGTTGTTATTTGTCCACACAAAATTAAATAATGTCGTATGTGAAACATCCAACGTTGTTATTTGTCCACACAAAATTAAATAATGTCGTATGTGAAACATCCAACGTTGTTATTTGTCCACACAAAATTAAATAAGGTCGTATGTGAAACATCCAACGTTGTTATTTGTCTACACAAAATTAAATAATGTCGTATGTGAAACATCCAAAGTTGTTATTTGTCTATACAAAAATAATTAATGTCGTATGTGAAACATCCAACGTTGTTATTTGTCCACACAAAATTAAATAATGTCGTGTGTGAAACATCCAACTTTTTTTATAAGAAAACACTCTATGTCGCATCTGTAATTTTTAACTTTATTATTTATACGAAATAAATTAAATGTTAATTTTGCGCTAACATATTTTTATAATGGAGTACCTACACTAATTCATGAAATTCTATATTCAATAAAAATAATAATTCAATGATATTTTTTTTATATTGATTTACAGAAAAATGCAAATTTACAATTCCAGATTAAATCGTAAAGTTTATAAATAAATTACAAGATCGCGTTTGCGACGTATTTAACAATGATTACAATTATAATTTTACTTCTTCTAGCACAGTTGTTCAGCCTGTTAATTCCTCTTACTAATTCCCTTCAGCAAAAGGTGATGATACTGTAGATAAAGATAATGGTAAAATATCCGATACACATACATCATTATTGACAATAACCAAAGATATTAGGATAGATCAAGATCAAATTAAAATACTGAATAATAAAACTCTAGTACCATCTCATAGTGATTTATGTTCTGGTGACATCTGCCCATCATGTCCACAAGGTTCGTTTCCTATTCTAACTAATGAAGACTCGTACGGTAACTTACCCCCGTATTCTAAGACGTATCCTTAACTCCACTTTACACTCAAGGAACGTCTGTCTCTTTCCACCAAATGTCAACTATAAAAAGCAAGTTGAGACAGACACTCCTTGAGTGAAGAGTGGAGTTAAGGAAACGTCTTAGAATACGGGGGTTAGCTGCATAATCTATTGCATCAACAATCACTACGGTAACACCAAATTCAAGTTAAAGGGTATATAAATATGATATAATGAATAAAAAAGACTTTAACATGAAAAGAAATGGATAGAAAAAAAAACATAAACATAGGTACTTACGGTACATAAGTTTTACGAAACAAAGAGGTAAACTACAAACAAATACCATAACGGATACCTTTGTGTCTCCCAAGAACCGTTTCAACGGCCTTAAGGTATCCAGCCGAGAGATTAACCCGTCCTCATTTCCCGATGTTATTTGGAGAAGGAGGTTAACTAATATCTAAGAAAAATTAAGCATTGTAGTAGATTTGTCTGATAATTGTGCTGGAAGGGCCACACTAAAAGAAAAGCCGCCCGGAGAAAGCTAATATATTATTTAATCTATATTCCTGGTGAAATTTGATTTTTAAATTCTATTGAAAGATAAAAAATCGAATGAATACTAATAATGAAAAGGTAATTTGGACTCAAATAAGGGAAGTAAAGGTCATTGGGCAACAATGGGACAGGATAGAATATATGATTTAGAAGACCTCCAAAAACTATTTTAATTTCTAAATACAATACTAGACAGAATAAACGGGATCCTTAATCAGTTTCTGCATGAAAGTGATATACAGCGAGCCTATTTTAACTCCTTATGACCAGTTCAAAGCTTTAATTTTGTGCGAAAGTGATATCATACCAAAAAAAATTTATGACTTGTATAAAAATCTCCCTCATAGAAATAATATAGGTAAAAGACAAATAATATTAATGTCTCTGAGAGCTACGATGAAGACTGATCACTGCACATACTTTTACATTTTAATAACAATAGTTGGGTAGTTGTACGATAATATGAACATGCACCTATGAATGAACACCTAAATGTTTAGGCTATAATAAGAATACAGTATAAAAATATACAATTAAGATTCTAACATGTTATTCTTATTATAAACAAAATAATTTAGATGTATATTTATGGGTGCATGTTCATATTATACTAGGTACAACTACACTATTGTAAGGTTATTAGTTATTATTATTAAGAATGACTGTTAAATGTTGAAATGTTCAAATTTTATATTTTAATGAAGAATCTGTTATAACTAATTCCTTCCCTCGCGGTATTTTTTATATGGAGGCAGTACTTTACAGCCCGCTTGTTTTAGGGAAATTCGTCTTTTCAAAACTAAATTTAGCTACATTTAAGTTTACGATATTTGATACCAAAAAATAACATTATTGTTACCTATGGCAAGAATTTGACGGCAATAGAGTGGGCACTTGTTTGACTTACTTTATAAAATATATTTCCATAATTGTTTCATATTTGATCCTATATTACGATTATTTCCCTGAACAAAATATAAATTCAAATGTTTTTATCATCAGATACTTGTTGTATTAATACTATTAATTATACATTTTTAGAGCCCGGTCACCGGTCATACACGGTGGAATATGATTCTATGCGTGCTATGATAGACAGAGCATCAAAACATACAAAAATGTACATACCGGATGATTGGTAGAACGTATAAAATTGGGCAAAAAAAAACAAAACCATACTGTATAAAAAAAATATCACAAGTCTTTGTGAGTGTATTTTTATCACAAAGTTTTGATTATAAAAAGTTTAGAGAGGAACAATTTCTAGTAAATATTTATGGTCTTATTCATAAAAACTTATTAAGTCCTTCAAGAACACTTTAGTTATGGAAGGTTTTGTCTCTTTTATACATATTCATCATATCATTTGTTTCTAATAAAGAGACAAAACCTTCCATAACTATGTTTTTCAAGGACTCAATAAGTTTTTTTATGAATACAGGTGTAAACCTACTATTATTTATTAAAACAAGCAGTTAATCTTTTATCATTTATTTTAGCATAACACTGACAATGACCCTTGACAAAATTGACACTTTACTTCTACCGTCGGCAACACAGCGACCCCAGGTGTGAACATAGCATAAAAATAAAATGATTGCAATTAATGGAACACCAATTTAGGGGAGACGACATATAGAAGTATAAAAATTAACAATTGTATATAATAATATTTTTTTTTTTTTTTTTAAATACATACCTAACTATAAAAATTATAATAAAAATATTCAATACATAGGTAGGTACTAAATCATATTTAAAATAAAGCTATTTACATTAATAAATTTTAAAGATTAACCAATTTTTTTAATGGCCGCTTTAATACACCGGCGGAGGTACCAACATCGGCTACTCTAACAATGCCGTCACTGCCTGGGTACAAACGGGTCACTCGTCCACGGGGCCAAACTCCTCTGGGCAAATTGCCATATACAATTAACACAGGATCACCGATTTCTAATTTAGGTATAGTTCCACCTCCTCCACGTGGTATAAGAGTTGGAAGATATTCACTGGCCCAGCGCTGCCAAAAGTGGTCTGCAAGGCGTACGGCCTTTCGCCATGCAGTTCTTCCAGTAAATGCTTGATCATTCACAGTGCTTGGAATCGGTCGGCCCGATGATGTTCCCAATAAAAAATGGAAGGGCGTCAGCTCTTCAGAAGTATTATTATCAGACGGAACATGAGTAAGAGGGCGAGCGTTTAATAGCGCCTCAACTTCCGTTAAAAGTGTATGCAGTACCTCGTCTGTTGGGCATCTTTCGCGTAATGTATATTTTAATGATTTCTTGACACTACGCACTAAGCGCTCCGAAGCACCACCCATAAACGGAGAAGCTGGTGGGATAAATTTCCAAGTCATCTTTTCATTAGCGGCAAAATCTGAAATTGCTTCATTATACAGAGCCTTTAATTCACGATTTGCTCCAACAAACCCAGTCCCATTGTCCGACCACAGCTCGTTAGGTGTTCCTCGTCGAGCGATAAACCTTCTTAGGCACATTATTGCGGTGTCTGCTGATAAGCTGTGCACCACTTCTAAATAAAGCGCTCGAGTCACCAGGCAAGTGAAAAGGCCGACATAACGTTTCTCACGTCGACGTCCCACAGCTACTTGTACTGGCCCAAAGTAGTCTAGGCCGGAAAATGAAAAAGGTCTGATAGCTGAGCTAGTCTGGCTGTAGGAAGATCAGCTGTTGGTGGTCGAAATGGTTGAGCTCGTATAAGTCGACATAACTGACAGTCGTTTGTTACTGCTTTAAGTGCTCGACGAAGTGACGAATTTCATTAACGATGGTTTCTATGTTACCATTGGCCGCTTTTTTGTGGTAATGATCTAAAAGAAGCCGGACAGAAGGGTGAGTAGCATCTAATATAATAGGTCTTTTCATGCTCTCACTAACGTTAGTAGCGCGACCAATTCTTCCAGGGACATATAATAACTGATTGTCTTCATTAATGACTGGAGAGAGGTTAAATAATCGGCTTTTCTTCAGCAGCGGCTTATTTTTCTTGATGTTGATAATTTCTTCAGGGAATGATTCTAATTGGCTTTGACGTAATGCATGTACCTCCGCCAAACATATATCATCAGCGGTAATATTTTTTGGCCCGCCTTCTTTAATTAATTTTAAAAATTTGTGGGCTCTCGCGGTTACCCTTAAGAATCTTAACCACGAACTAAAGCGCCGTGGATCAGCTGAAAGCGGCTTGGGCATTGACGACAATGAAATATGATAAAACGATACATGAGTAGATGATTCACGTGAAGTTATCTTTGATTCCGGAAGTAATGGACAGTTTTCTGTAGAAGGTTCTCTTGGCCAACCTTTTTCAGGCAACCCTAAGGAAGGTGGGCCAAGGAACCAACGTGAGGAATTATCAAATTTATGGTCAGCTCGCGTAGCGTCATCCGCTACATTCAGTGCAGTAGGTACGTATTTCCAATTATTTATATTAGTCGTTTCCAAAATTTCTCCTACGCGATGGGCTACAAAAGGCTTGCAGTTGCGAGTATCGCTACGCAGCCATCTTAAAACTGTTAAGCTGTCAGACCAGATAAATAATTTTGAAGGTTTAATTCTATGAGCCTCTTGAATATAGGCTGCCCAACGAGTCGCCATAAGAGCCGCCTGCAGCTCAAGTCTAGGTATCGTGGTAATTTTTAATTGAGCTACGCGGGCCTTTCCACCTATGAGAGAAACTTTTACATTATCGTCAGAATAACGAAAACGCCAATATGCTACGCAAGCTGACTGGCATCAGCAAAAATGTGAAGCTGACTCTCATAAGGGTTGTTCGTAGTAATATAACAACGAGGAATAGACCACGAACTTATTTTTTTTAGATCTTCGAACCACGACAACCATTTCGATACAAAATTACTTGAAAGTTCCTGATCCCATTCAATTCCTAACCTCCAAGTTTCTTGAAAAATGATACGTCCTCTAATAATTATAGGGGTTAAAAATCCAAGGGGATCATAAACTCTCATCAATTGAGAAAGAACTGCACGTTTGGTCAGTTTTGATGGAAAATTATTGAAAAAATCTTTTAAGAAACAAAAAGTGTCATTAGTAAAGTTTCAAGTTATTCCTAGAACCCGAATATGATCTCTAGATGGTCCTAAACTGACCTCTGAAGTACCAGCAGCGCAAAGATCAGGCGAAAGAAGTGAAAGAGCCTCCTTATAGTTTGAGACCCATGCTCTCATATCAAAACCTACAGTTTTGTGCACCTTTACAATATCAGCTGCCAATTGAGCAGCCTCTGTAACGCTGCTGACACTTCCAAGAAAATCGTCCATGTAATGGTCGTTTAATATAGAACGAACGGCATTTGGAAAACTATGTTGATGTTCCTCGGCAAACTATGTTGATGTGGCTCCGAATATCATACTGGTCATTCTGTATTCATTTATAGGTTGAGAATGATTATTGCGCCACAAAAAACGTTGAGCATCGCGATCTGTTTCTCTAATTTTAATCTGAGGGAACATTTCTCTTATATCTCCGCAAAGAGCCACGAGATTCTCCCTAAATCTCATTAAAATGGACAGAAGTGGTTAAAGAAGATCAGGACCAGGTAGAAGTAATGAATTTAAACTAACTCCGCGTATTTTAGCTGCCGCATCGTACACTACTCGTAATTTACGTTTTTGAGGATGTATGACGCCGAAATGGGGCAAGTACCATGTAATACCTGAAGGGTTTGATGGTCCTGTGCATAATTCTGCGTAGCCTTTATCTATGGCAGCGTTAATATTATGGCGGTATGATTTTGCATAAAGTTCATCTTTAAGAAACTTCTTCTCTAAATTAAGAAAACGATAAAGAGCAAGATCATAAGTTTTGGGTATAAGTTTATTTTTAGGTCGCCAAAGTAAACCTACCTCATAATGACCCGTTTGCAAATGTCGGGTTGTGGTATCTAAAATGTTCAAAGCGTGTTCTTCGTTGACACTTCGGTAGTTCTTTTTCGAAATACCAATTGAATCTAATTTATAATAATCTTTTATAAGATTATCTAAAGAACTAAAACTACTCTTGAGGCTCATCCGGAGTGACAAGGTGGTTCACAAAGTATACAGGCAAAGTCTTGCTACACGAAAACCCGTACAAAACCCAACCTAAAGCCGTTAAAGAAGCTACTGGTTGATGGCGTGTACCTTTACGAGTTTGGTGAGATATTGTAAGATGCCAGTTATCGGCACGGATTATTATCATTGGCTTAGCATCATCATAACATATGCTTTCGGTCAACTTGGATAAATACTTTTTAGATTTAATGTCACCTGCTTTTAAGGTTTGCTTAGTAACACCGAGATTTGGTATTGAACGGACATTTGTTAATTTATGAGTTTCAGAACTATATTTACCTTTTATTTGAATATCAACCAATGAAACCTCGGTCTCCCTAAACAAACCACCTATGCAATCTACTCTTATAGTAGATTTGATACCTGAAGATCCAATAGCTTCTGTAACGTCCGAGTCAATGAGTGTTGCAGTAGAGCGATCGTCAAGTAAGGCGTATGTATTGACGCTTCCACGTGGACCTGATATTGTTACAGCCACGACTTTTAATAAGGGTCTCGCAGACTTGTGCTCGGTCAAGCTATGGGCTATAACTATTTCGGAGGACACGTTTGAAGGTTGGACTAGCTCGGTATCGAGATGAGTAGAAACCTCAATCGATTTATGTAACAAAGTGTGATGACGACGAGCATACTTACAATTGGCTACTTCGCAGGCTTTCTTACAAGTTCTGTATGAGTGTTCGCCGCGTTTTTGACATTTATGGCAAACTTTATTTTCAATAGCCCAGCGCCACCTAGCGTCAACTTGTAATAACTGAAATTTGTCACAGTTAGTTACACTATGATTATTTTCATTGCAATATTTACATAGTTTTAGGCGATGACGTTTGAAATGTAGAGGTAGTGGCACATGTGTGATGATCATTGCTTGTGTGAAATTTATGAATATTTTTGCCTTTGACATTTGACAACTGACGTGATCCGTCATTATGACCAGTGTCTAAAATGATTCCATATTTTATTTGTAGCTCTGATTCAATTCGGCTAAAAGCTCGAGCTTGAATTTAGAACCACCTTTATAATAGGCAAAATCTATCCAACGTGTTCGTAGAAGAGGTGTGAGCTTACCGAGGATTAAATTACTCAACTCTGGAGATGCCAAATATTAATTTTGCTCAAGTAATTTAATTGTACCGACACAACTGCGAACACGACAGGCAAATAGATTCAACTCCCGATATCCCTCTAGAGGGAGCTTAGGTAGTGTTCTCACTGACGCAATCTCTTGCAAAACTAAGTTCGAGTGCCGCCAAGTTCTTCCGGAGTTGAAACAGAGTCTCGTGCCATGCCACGGATTGCAGAATTTAGTCTAGAAAGATTCTCATTTGTTGTAAAACCTGCCTTAGAATCATTAAATGCTCTCCTGAAGGCTAACCAGTCGGCGACGCGACCATCAAAGAAAGGCAATTTAACTTCACTCACCTTTGGACGCGTAGTTGCCAAGTCTGAGATCACCCGAGCCAGCATTCTAAAGTCATTGTTGTTATTTTGTTGTGTATGAATATCTTTATTGTGGTTACAAACATTATGATTTTGTGTGCCTAAATGTGCATGAAAGATTGGTGCCTCTGGTACTGCTCCTGAAGCGGCAAAGTTGCCTACTACTATGGCAGGCATGGCCGACATAGGATGTGAAGGTGACGCATGATCCTCGCGGGCAATCACTGCACCTGCAGAGGCAAAATGGCCTGCTAATATGGCAGGCGTGGCCGACGCAGGTTGTGAAACATTAGGCTCATGGGTGGACGTTTTCGCCACCAAAGCGTTAAAACCTTCCGAGGCAGTCGGATCGACCTGTACATGCAAATTATTCGTTATACTGCAGTCGATGGATTGGTGCTCGGCATTTTGATCTAACCAGCTCTCAACATGTGAAACTTGACTGTGGTGAGAGCTGGCAGCTTCAATTGAAGCTAGTTCTGCCTGTAGCTCAAGGTCAGCGACAGCTCGTTCCCGCTCAATAGCTCGTTCAGCGATCGCACGCTCTCGTTCGGCAGCCGCACGCTCTCGTTCGGCAGCCGCACGCTCTCGTTCAACAGTCTCGCGCTCTAGTTCGACCTCCGCATTTGCGATACGACGAGCATGTTGCGCTTTAGCTGCTAATTGTTGGGCCTTAATAGTCGCCGACGAACGCGACGAAACGTTAGAACGGGATAAAATAGAAGTATGTAACCTTGACCCTGATTGACACGATTCACCTTGACCTGTATGCATCGATTCTGGATGCATTGATGTGGATGCAATATTATCCATGGTATTATTATTGCGCACTTGCGCTTTTGCTGCTTTATTCCATTTATTTTAGCATAACACTGACAATGACACTTGACAAAATTGACACTTTACTTCTACCGTTGGCAACACCTACAGATGATACTCCACTTGTTTGGAATCGAGTTTAATGGCTGTGCCATGACAAGTTTAAGTACTCTTGTACTTAAACTTCTTTAAATACAAGATTATAATAAACAGTGGGGTGATTACGCGCTCAACGCAAAGCTAAACTTTAATCAACATGATACAATTCTGACGTAATGCAAACCTGGTGACATTGAAAATTGACAGACAACTACGTCATTTTGGTTAAAGTTTAGCTTAACATTGCACGGCGAAATAGGCCTACAGATTCCTATATCAAACATTAAGTTGAAGGACTTGCAAGATGTGTGCAAGTCCGGATTGATATATGCTATATTTCACGAGTTTTATAATAGTTTACCAATTTTTGAGAGACCAATGCGCCTAAATAACCTAACTAGCGATGCTGACGATGAGAGCGATCTGGCTCTATCTTAAACTAGATCAGCTTACACCAAAAGGCGACCAAGGCGTAAAAATGTAGTAGCCTACACATTTATATTTAAGCGATAATAAGTAGTAGGCTAGCCTACACAAATCAGCCTACTACGATAGTAGTAGGCTGATTTGCGTCAAAAAATATAAAGGCGTATAAATCAATTATTTCCTTTCCTAAGCATAAAAAGTATGTTTAATTGTATTTAGGTTAATAAATAAAGTTTACTACGATAAATTAGATATTTTATTTCAAAAATCTAAAACAAAAAAATATGAAGCATTAAACCCTATTTTATTGTAAACAGAACACTTAATGAAATTTGGTATAAGCATGTACAAACAAAATTTTATTACTGAAGGATGAAGAGTGTATAAATTAAACAGTTTTTGCTGTTCCAAAATGTCGTTACGCCATTATGATGCCCTCGATATATACTTTGATCGATACAATATATTGCATTTAATTTTGCGACATACCTTGTGGAACATACTCTTTTTATAGTACAGTTTATAGAAAAGCGTATGTCCCAAAATCCACTCCAACAGATCGGATTACCACTCGTCATCCGACCATCCGGTGCCTCTCCGTTGTACATAAGACGTGCCGTTTCATTGCCTTGAATAAAATTGGTTAAAAAAGACCACTCAGACAGCGACAGCACCCCACTCTCCTTTACTAAGAAAAGAGCGAACGATCAACGAGGGCTGAAGGTCTGAGACCCTCGCCTGCCTCACGCTCAGGGCGCCGCGCCACATCTCCTCATCGTGGCTTTGGTCGACTCACGCATTGTGAATGTTGCGTGAAGAACTTACTATAGAAATGATCCTATGAAGTAAGGTCTTATCGGAAAATCCGACATCAAAAGTATTTATAGTAGCTTCTTAGTTTTGTGTCGTGCGATATAGAAGTTTTGTTCTCAGTCACGCATTCTGTTGGTAGCTTTAAGAACTATTTGGAGAACATTGATAGTTCCAAAAAGTGTCGAAAGATGTCGCTGTAATGTTACATAGCTTGTATACTAGATGCCGTTAGAAGAAATTAAACGTTATTAAGGTGTTAATATATTTGTGATAAAATAATTTGGTCAAGTTTAAAATATAACACCCAGTTTCTTGAAATGTTCAAGTACATTTAGGTTATCCATAGGTATCCTATACTATATCTATAAAATAGTTAATAATTGAGGATTTTACAAACAAAATTGCGGATTTTGAAAATATTATTGACAGGTCTGACGTCCATTATTTATTATTGTTATTCAATTTTTGAGAACCTGTATACCTAGTGTGATTTTTCTAACTATTACTTTGAGTTAACAAAAATTTGTATGGGAAATAGTTCAGCGCTCCAAGCGGAAATTTTGAGAACTATAAATGCGAGCGTGTGATTGGTCAACATGTTAACGCAGTAGTAAAGTTAACGCGAAAGTAAATGTTAAAAAAAACTCACACTAGGGCGTGAGTGATTATTTATTTTAAAACTAGCAGATCCCGCGTTTTTTTTTAATTTAAAAGAAATTTATTTTTTAACCATTTTTTAATTGGTTCACTAGTTTTTGAGATTATCCGGAACAAACAAAGAATATTCCCTCCCTATTTTATATTTTTTAATTAATTTCGTGACAGTCAAAAAAATATCAACGATAAAAATAGTATTAATTTTTCCTCAAAAAATAAATATCAATTCAAAAATATTTTAATGCTGTTTTAGAGTTCCATTTTTAGTTTATAGACTATTTTTCATCTTGTTTATTATACTAAGAGACTCTTAAAACTATATACCTTCACCCCCTGTAGCAAGACGAAAAGTGATATATAGCATATCCTTCCAAGTGTCTCAAATAAAACTATCTCCGTTTCATCTCAATCAGTTTAGTCGTTTAAGCATGAAAAAGTAACACACTTACTTTCGGATTTATAATATTAGTATAGATTGTTAATAATGAAAACATTTTGACTTGAGCTTCTATTTCTCGCGGTATTAAATGATATAAACATCTTCGTGACGCCATTGCAACTGCGTTTACATTATGAACAAAGTATGACACTTCTGGAAAAAGAAATCATTTACAATTACTTTGATCTTATAAGTATTTTTACAAAGTAGTTTATAAAATTTATACTAGATGGCGACATTCATTTTAACCCACAGATACCAGGCAAGAGGGCTGGAATAAATTGTTCTTGAAACCGAAATATAACGACGACACGTATTATCATTATAAAGGCATTTCAATATACTATAACAGTTACATTGAGAGCTCAAATCACTGTGTGAAAAAAGTTATGGCCATTTTCATAATCTCGAGTACGTGCACGACAAACAATCACAAAGTGGCTTTTATATCCTGAACTACAGGAATTCTCTCACCTCACAGAGAATGATGTTACAATGCTTTCATTAGGATTATACCTAACGTGACCATACGTCCCGTTTTAAACGGGACTGTCCCTTTTTTCGCATCTTCGTCCCGGGGTCCCCGAGGAAAGTTTCGGGAAGCCGAAACTGGTAACTGTTCTTAAAGTCAAGTTAATAATAAAAAAATCGATTAAAATACATTCCTACACCGGTATTCGTAAAAGCTTATTGAGTCCTTAAAGAACACTTTAGTTATGGAAGGTTTCGTCTCTTTTTTTAGCAACAAAAATGAATATGTATAAAAGTGACAAAACCTTCTATAACTAAAGTGTTCTTGAAGGACTCATTAAGTTTTTATGAATGACCACTAGAATATAATTTCTTATTTTAAATCATCACTGATTCATCACCATATATATATAAAACAAATATGCCATTAGAATATTATAAATTAATATTCTAGTTTTTTATTAAATACCCGGTATATTTGAATGAATTAACTTTTTCTTTAATACATTCACGAAATACAGCTTCCATACATTATTGTAATTTGCACCCCATTCATGTACTTTGTAGGACCGCTTATCATCAGGTAGTTACAAAGTCACATGCCGTAATAATAATAATAATAATAAAACAATGTCCCGTTTTGAGTAAAAATACAAATGGTCACGTTAATCAGTCATATTGCGCAGAACACATAAATGACGGATTGTATTATACTTGTTTGAAAATATACCAAGACTTGCAAGTCTTTTTCAAGCAAGCAAGTATAATACAATTCGTCATTTATGTGTTCTGCAGATTTTGACGAATATAATATGCCACATCATAATGTAAGCATCCAGACGAAATATATAAGAGCAAGAACTTATATGTATTTTAGTCGACAGAGATCGAGGAGCATAGAAAGAACATATGAATACTATTGCAGTTATTTATCTGGGCGACACACAGTCGGCACTTGTGTTCACAATACATCTGTGGTATTTAGGTTTTGGCCATCATCAGCCCTTCAGGGCTCCTGTAGGCAATCTATTTTATGTAAAAACGATAAAATAGAACAATAAACTATATATATATTTATCAAAACAGTTTTTATTATTTTACATTCTGGTGACCAACTGACATTTGATGCATTTAAATCGGTTATATACTTATTTTATTATTATAATATTTTTAAAACGTTTTGTAACCTGCAGTAATATTACGCTATGATTGTTTAAAAAATACCACTTAGACAGCGACAGGTGCCTACTTTATTTCTCGACGAAAATAGCAAATGATTAACTGTGTCCCTTGCCTGCCTCACGCGGGTTGCAAGTTACTGATAAATCGGGCTTCTTTATTAGAGCAAGGGCCAATATTTAAAAAATCTTAGCTGTATGTGGAAGGTCGGAAAAAGTAGGGGAAATTTAAATCTACATCAATATTATAAAGAGAAAAGATTATATTTTAGGTTTGTTTGTAATGGATAAATTAATAAAAAATCTTCACTGATTTATTAATTTCTTTCACCTATAAAAAGCTACATTATGAATGAGAAACATAATAATATGCTAGTTTTTTTTTTAATTACGGATTTTTACAATAACTTTGAAAATTTAACCAATACAATATTATACGAACACTACTTCCACTATAGGGCTATTTTAATCGAGTAGGTTAAGAACATAATATAATATACTTATATAGAACAAATATTTTCGCTCGTACATGGTGGAAGTGATTGATGCAAGCGCGGCTCGAATAGATTTGCTGAGTTCTATATACCTTCGCACAATGAATACTAATGCGACGCATTCAGGAGGTACGAGCTTTAATATTCTTCGGCAACAAGACGTTAGTAAAAAAAAAATTAAGAAATATCAGCCCCCCTAGCTTGAAACCAGCGCTTTGTGCGCTAGTAAGTGCGTCTCAGAAAGGTCACCGTTCGATTTGGTGTCAGTTTTTTTTTATTTATATCATAGGTATGATATTTTAGTCACCCGATGAGATAAAAAAATACAAACTTTGGAAATCGATGACCTTTTTCACTTTTCAGTGATTTAGTCATCCGCTGATTGGGTGCGATTTTTGAATGTCACCGATGAGTTTGATATTACTAGTGAGAAAAATATCACCGATGATTAGGAAATCACGATTTATAAAAAGTCCTATTTTTGAAAGTCATATGTGTTAAATAATTTCTCACTCTACTACATTTGTTTGCTTCTATAGGAACTTAGAAACTAAAATTTAATAGATTTATATATTTATATTTATCATAAGTTTACCTACATTATTAACAATAATAAACATATATTTGTTATTTTCCCTATACAATTAGATAGAAGCCACTACATACTCGAAGGGTTTTGATAGCCAAGCAAACTCTTTTGTTCGCTGGACACGAAATTCAAATATTTATGGGCGGGTGGCAAAATACCTACCTCTGCATTGCATAAGTATTTTTTTTTTTTTTTTTTTAAATACCCGATGCTCACTGTTCGTTTTCTTCGCTGGCAATTTGTTCCGTCAGCGAAATTAACGGAGTGATGTCATCGTCAAATGTCTTCTTCATACAAAAGATTCGTGCGCGCTTTTACCGCTCAAGCTCTTGGCTGCTCTATTCCGATGGTCATATTATATATTAGATTGGATATAAAAATTCTATTATTTTTCGTTACACCTCGGATATACGAGGTACCCGTACCCCCAGGTGTGCGTTCAACTTTATAAGGATAAGTCGAAGCCACAGAAGAAGATAACTATTTGTTATTATTATTTTTTCCTAATTTATATTTATCTAAAATTTTCCGGCCATCCATATACTGTTTAGATTTTTTCATGAGTTCCGGTATTTAAAAACGGATCCCAGCGGCCACATTTGCCCGTTATTTTGACAATCTAACGCTCACGTTTTATGAAACAGACGATGCATCTTAATTTTTTATCGTGCGATATAGAGTTTTGTTCTCGGTCACGCATTCTATTGGTAGCTTCAGGAACTATTTAGAGAATATTGATAGTTCCAAAAATTGTCGAAAGATGTCGCTGTAATATTACATAGTTTGCATACTAGATGTCGATAGTATAAATAAAGAACGCACATCAATATGATTGACTTCGTTCCTTATAACATTCTGAAAATGTTTTAGCAGTATCGCTTCTCGGCCTTTTGGCTAAGATCAAAGTGTAGTATCTGTTCTTTTCAGCTTAATATCTGAAAGTTCCCGCATCGCGGGACCAGTATATTAAACTGATTTTTTTACCGCGACGGGATGCTCGGGGCTCGCTCCACTCCCGTCACGGGTCGGCCCGGCATTGCAGTGCCGCCGGGATCGGCCCACACAAAATATCTATTACCGCGAAGGGATGCTCGGGGCTCGCTCCGCTCTCGTCACGGGTCGCCCTACACTAATCCATACATCTATAACCACGATGGGATGCTCGGGGCTCGCTCCAACCCCATCACGGGTCAGCCCGGCATTGCTGAGCCGCCGGGATCAGCCCACATAAATAACAATCTATTACCGCGACATTTCAGTGCGGCCGTACTAAATTTTTAGAATCAAATCAACCTTTGCGTGTCTTTTCAAAAGTAAATATATGTTTTATAAAAAGACAATTAGGATAAAGTAATATTTACACTTATACGTTCTTTTTTCTTTAAAAAAAAACTTTGACATAACTGAAAACAAAATTTACACGTTTTTGTAATGTCATATTTATAGCCTCAATTTTAGTTTATAGACTACAATAAAAATAAAATAAATCTTTTTTCAAAAAAAAAATCAATTCAAAAACATTTTAATGCATATTTATGTCATATTTATAGCCCCAATTTTAGTTTATAGACTACCATTTGGTACCACCCGCACTAAAAGATTAACGAAGCGTTAATAGGCATCTAATAGATGCAACCAGCATTTACAATACAATTGTAGATTCTGATTGTATTCATTCTTCGACCTGCATACTGCTTCCATCAGGTGGATGTTAGGTCATATGCCGCGCCCACTTAACAAAAATATCTTTATTGCATACAAAATATAAAGGCGGACTTAATACCGTTAGGCATTCTCTACTAGTCAAACCTTCGGGACAATCAAGGCAGTTAATAAGTGAGGTAGGTGCAATACAGTAACTGAGTTTAAAACTAAGTTATTATAAAATAAATTACTTAGAATCTAATATACATTCAGTCCGTTCACTTCTGGTGGATGGCGATGCAGAAGTTATACTTAACCCTAGAAAGATAATCTACGTCCGCAAGACGTATGTGAAAGATAAATATTGCTATTTAATTTTAATTAAAAAACACAATGCGCCGTTCTTCTCAGTATACTCAGTCATCGCTAAGAGCTGACATATAATGACATATAATGCCTGTCATGTATAATGTTGCCAACAACGGTAAGAACTTTATATGTATACATATGGGATACAGCTATTTCATATATAGATATGCGTCTGTTAGACGTATGATTATCTTTTGTAAAACTTTTTGGCTATATTTTATGCTAAATATAAACTTTAAAAATTATTATGTTATTTACATACAAACATATCATCACGGGTGCCTTAAGGCGCCCGAGACCGCCTAGACGGCCCCAGGGTACCTAGCGGAGGGGTTTTAATCCCACCTCGTCGTAGCCGATGGTATGAGTTTACACCGAACAAATGGCTAGCTCGTCGCGATGTTTTGAATAGACTCAATAACCCATCTATAAACAGTTTCACAAGTTGGTATAGTGAAATCGGGACCGACAGCTTAATGTGCTCTCCGAGGCACTATAGTGGTGTTGTCAAACAAATGTACGTATTTTTTTTATTAAAAACTCATTGGTACACACCGGGATTCGAACCAGGGACCTAAGTGTTTTTAAGTCCAAGGTCTAACCAACTCGGCCACCACGTATATTTTATTATGTTATTTACTGTCATAAAATGCTGTAAAATAATGAAAAACTTTGAGTAGAAAGAATTTCATGAAGAAACTAAGTACATAATTAACTTAATCTTGTATGGAGAAAATATTGGAAGTTCCTACTTTAAAAAGGCAATTACGCCAGAATATCCAAGAATCGCTATCCAAAACTATTGCAAATAATAACCAAGATCAAGTAGACGAGCCTATTATCAAAAAGAAAAGGTGTTGTGCCTACTGTCCATCCAAAATTCGAAAATGAAATTTGCACTATGTAAAAATCATGTTTGTATAAATCACAAAAAATATATATGTCATCAATATGCTTAAAAGATTTTTAAAAATACCTTAGGATTACTAAAAATACTTATTAGCATTTATATTAAATAAAAATAAGGTGATTCAAAAGAACGTTAGTCATTAAAAAAATGCTATTTAAGAATTAAAAATAATTATTGTTATTTTTTTTAAGTATTTTATGTATAGTTTCCTAATATTTAATTAATTATTTAAATAGTAATATATGTAATATATGATAATTGGTAAAAAGTGCATATTTTTTATAATAAACACTAAAAATCAGGCATACGTCTCTGCGTCGTATGATTATCTTTACCGTCATCATTTATATGACGTATTATGGACGTGAAAAATTCAATAGTCAGAGATTCTTCTTTGAAAGATACAGCTCTTTTAAAAAAGAATCTCTGACTTTTAAATTCACGTACCAAATTTGTGTCCATATTTATTTCAAAGCTATAACCAATCTTCAAACTTGTCATATTATTCAAATATGATTAATTCATCTGTTAGATGTCAACAAGGAGACCCACTCGGTCCAGCTATTTTTAGCCTCGCAATTCATCGCATCATATCCACACTTTTTAACGTATGGTACCTAGATGACGGTACCATAGGAGGTGAACACAATATAGTATTGTCCGATTTAGTAACCATAATTAATAAGTTTAAAGAAATAGGGCTAGAACTAAAGCACACCTGCATTTTGGCCTAGTCAATTGTACCGAGATCAAATTATAATAAAAAAACTTTAACTACATAACTAGAATCTATTTATAAAACAATTATTAAATTAATTTAAACTATACGAGTTTTTAAGAAAAAAAAGTTTAAAAATTAAGAAAAATTGAACAACTTTTGCCTAAAAAAAAGATGTTAAACGTCTTTGCATATTATATATCATGAAAAAAAATTTATGTCATATGTCATATTATGAAAAAAAAAATTCAAAAGCGATATTTAATATTTATGTAACCTAAAAACCAAAATAAAAAACAATCTAAATTAATGAATATTTATTACAGAATTATAATTGTTTAACCAAACCCCTATTTTAAAGAATTTATTTATTATCTTAATATACTAGGCCAAATTTGTATGACGGCGGCCGCATCTCCTTTTTCGAAATTCGAATTATACATTTCCAATAATATATCGGATAGGGTAGCAGGTAACTGAAATTATTTCTAAATTTTCGTCGATAGCACCAGATATAAAAATTTTACAGCAAAGTAATTTTAACGTCCTAGGGTCTTTAATTTTTGAAGATGCCATGCCGTCATTCACTCGATACTTAAGGAGATAATGCATCTAAATCTAAATTTGAATGAAAATTCTTGGACACAATTGACATTGCCAATTCTAAATGGCGGCCTCGGTATCCGAAAAATTGCGAGTCTGGCTCTTCCGTGTCATCTGTCTTCAGTTTACGGTGTTTCAGGTTTAATTTTTTTTTTTTTAAAGAAACAATGGAATAATATAATAATTCTATCTCTAAATAAGAGCCTAATATCTTGGTCAGCAGCTTTCCCGAGTGAAGATGCCCCGACGGATCGTCACATACAAAAACATTGGGATACCCCGCTCGTTCAAGCCACCCATACCAGGTTATTGGCCAACTTTATCAATAACATAGACCGCGCACGACTTTTAACAGTGTCAACTTAAGAGTCAGGTCAATGGCTACATGCTATATCTACTCAAACCCAAATTTAGGTATTCTATTACATAACCAAACCTTTCAGATCGCCATAGGACTGAGATTGGGCGTACCGTTTTGTGAGCCTCAAAGATGTTCGTGCGGATGTGACGTTGACAAATTGAGCACCATGGTCTTTCATGTTAAAAATGTGCGGGACGTTTTTCTCGACAGTAGGGCTCTTGCTGCCATCAATATGCCATCAGTGTTGGAAAATTGCGGTTTGTCACGCCATGGCGGCAAGAGATGGACGGATTAAGTTTAGTGCCTTGGAAGTTAGGTCGCTGCTTAGTGTGGGATGCAACATGCGTCGACACCTTGGCAGCTTCACATCTTCCAAGGACTTTGAATGGGGCTGATAACGCCGCCGCCGATGCGGAACTACTCAAACGGCGTAAATATTCTAATATAGTAAATAATATATTTGTGCCGTTTGGGGTCGAAACAATGGGACCGTGGGACCCAGAAACATGTAAATTGCTGAAAGAGATTTCTAAAAAATTGGTTGACGCTACAGGAGACCGATTATACAAAGAGGAAATATAGCCAATATTCTGGGCACAATGCCGCGCGTTCTCTGTGGGAATATTTTCGAGTAATTAGGTAGGTTTTTTTTTTATTGTAGGAATTTATTTAATTTTAATTCTTTTACTAATATGGTATTAATAACACATTTGATTAGTGTATCTTAAAGTGATAAATAGCTTAAAATATACGCTACTTTAAATATATATTATACAGCGTGACTTTGAAATGTACTTTTGGAGAGGTACTTTGGGCTAATATGACATTCTGGTGATCAAATTGAACAACTTTTTCCATGGGTGTCGCAAAAAAAATGTTACATTATTGTGACTGTCTCCATAATTTCCACAATGTCCCGTTTTGACTAAAAATAAAAATGGTCACGTTTGGTATGGTCCTAATGAAAGAATTGTAACATCATTCTCTATGGGGTGAAAGAATTCCTGTAGTTCAGAATCATTCGCGTCTAACCT
Source organism: Monopis laevigella (assembly GCA_947458855.1). Lineage (NCBI taxonomy): Eukaryota > Metazoa > Arthropoda > Insecta > Lepidoptera > Tineidae > Monopis > Monopis laevigella. The sequence continues at coordinate 10,588,709 of OX381599.1, forward strand.
AATAAAAGCCAATTTGTATCTATTTAATTGTTTGTACTTAAGGTTATTTGGCATTTTAATTCTTTTGTAGGAAAGGTGACAAATTAAAGTAAGAAATTAAGAAAAATGTTATATTTACACTATTATCACTTCCTACATTTTATTTACTTTATTAATAAGGAGGAATAAAGGAAATTAAAGTATAATTTAGGGAGCGCGAGGAAAGATAAAGAAAGGGGTTTAACACCAAGGATAATCATTTTAGTATGTACAGGAACGTGCGGCGCGTATAGGAAATTTCACTCGACTGCTAGGATCGCCGAGCTACTGCGGGAGCTCGGAAAATAACAAAAGAATAAATAATGTTCTGGAAGGATTTGAAAATTTTGACTTTATTTGAAAGAAATCGGGTTGTTCTCGTTCAGGACGATTCTCAAGGGTTGTTCCCATTGAGGTGGATTTCCCCACATATACTCCCCTGCTGAGACCGTAGCTGGCTACGGGCGATAGTGAGCAAGAAATAGGCAGTGCCTCCACTTCTGATTCGCCTCTCTGGAGTTTGTAGAGTCGAGGAGGCGTCTGGTTGGTGCTAGTTGATGAATATGTTGCTTCCAGGTAAGTTAGGTAAGCAAGTTAATAGAGGCTTGTGGTTGCAAACTTTTTGTGCTTCTCCTTGTGGAGAAATAATGAGACGTCGTTGGCATGTTGTGGTACGAGTAAGTAGGAAGATCTGCTTCCTTTACCACAATGCGGATCACGTCGGGGTCACCAATTATGTAGGAAAGGTGACAAATTAAAGTAAGAAATTAAGAAAAATGTTATATTTACACTATTATCACTTCCTACATTTTATTTACTTTATTAATAAGGAGGAATAAAGGAAATTAAAGTATATTTTAGGGAGCGCGAGGAAAGATAAAGAAAGGGGTATAACACCAAGGATAATCATTTTAGTATGTACAGGAACGTGTGGCGCGTATAGGAAATTTCACTCGACTACTAGGGTCGCCGAGCTACTGCGGGAGCTCGGAAAATAACAAAAGAATAAATAATGTTCTGGAAGGATTTGAAAATTTTGACTTTATTTGAAAGAAATCGGGTTGTTCTCGTTCAGGACGATTCTCAAAGGTTGTTCCCATTAAGGTGGATTTTCCCACACCTTGATTGATAGTATTTAATATTGCAACTGCGTTTAAATTATCGACAAACTACTCATAAACAAGTTTTAATTCTCATGTATGAAAATGGAATTTCTATAAATGGCCATAACTTTTTTCACACAGTGATTTGAGCTCCCAAGGTAGTATATTGAAATACTTTTCTAATGATACTATGTCTCGTCGTTATATTTTGTTTTCAAGAACAATTTTACCCGACCCTCCTGCCTGGGGCCTTAGAGAAATTACACTCCATTCCATCGATGGAATCGCTCTCAGTCAAATAAGTATAAATTTTGACAGTCGTCAGTAGGCCTTGAAATCGGACGGAAAAATTGGTAGAGAAGTGGCAATTCCATAGAATCTATAGTAAGCCACACCCACTCTGGAAAATATTTGACATTTGTTTGTCCTATACAAATTTGACATTTGTTTGTCATATAAAAAAATTGGTGATTTCTCTACCAATCCTATATTGGTAGAGAAATCACCAAATTTTCCATATTCCGTAAGGACAACGGAAAAAAAAGTTGACGATTTCAATTCTGTCTGGAATAGGCTCACGGCTTGTTCGATTTATACATTTTTTAAAGTTTTTATCATAGGAATGTTTGTTTGTTTGTCCAAATTTTATTAAAGTTGTTACTACAGAGAGAATAGATTAATAAATTATTACTTCTTTAATAAAAAATCGTCCCAAAGTTTTAAAAATAGTGGATATAATATAGGATATTGGTGTGTCGAATTTAAAGACAACTTCAAAAGCTTATCTTAATAAACTAATATGACAAGTTTTTAGACTGATTTTAGAATAAAAAATAGGAATTGTCAATATTACTTGTCAATATGGCAAAATTATTTTTATAAATATCTAATCACCATAAGAGAGTGCCTTTGAAAGACCTAATTCAAACAAGGGCCTGGATTAACAACAATAATAGGTATTAAGTAGGATTTTCTTTACTTACATAAATTGTTCTAGTCATAAACTAAGCTATAAGCTTATTCTGTGTGTAGGTACCAAAAATAATGCTCCTAATACATTATTATATTTTATAAGTAGGTAAGTTTATAGTCCCGTTGTGAAATATAACAAAGGTGCCTTGGATATGTTCCATTAATATCCTAAAGCTGAGGTACCTAACTAACACAACCACATATGGTACAAGGTACAGATTAATAGATAACAAATATAACATGTTCCATCCCACAAAGTAGTGTACCTATTATTATAAATTTACATCAACAACCTACCAAAAAGCAACTTGAAGGGTACTACCATTGTAACCTATTTACCAATGTAACCTATTTGCTGATCGTAAGTATATCAATTTTAATTAAAAATGAAATTTATATGAGAATAAATATTGACACTCAAATAGAAAACACTTTAAATATAGGTACTAAATAAATGGCTTCAGGAACACAGTCTTGATGCTTATAATTTTAAACCATATAGGTATACGAATGAATTTAATAAAAAATAAATAAAAGTTTATGGTTAAGTTAATAGTAATGTATAATACTAAGGATATATTTAGAAAGAATTATAAATATAAAACACACATAGGATAAGTTTAGTCATTTAATTACCAATACATAATTTATAATCTAAATTTATATACCTATACCTTTTGAAGTTAAATGAGGTAACTGTGCATATGCAGGGCATGAAATAAGGTTTAATGTTGAGGAGGAATAGGGTAAATATTAGTGATATAGGTTCTATTTATTTTACATAAAATATAAGTAGTTTATTTTACAAAAAAATATATGACATGTGTATATTTTTAGATATCTACACAATATTAATACATTCCATAAATATTTACTTACAATATTCAGGATTAAAATTTTAAACAGTAGCCATTATATGGCAGTTAATTATATTTTATAAGTTACCCGAGTGTATCAATAATGTTTTGAAATTTATTTAATCTACAGACCAACTTAAAAATACTTAAGTAATTGTTAAGTTTATAGAATAAATTAATATTTTGAAAATGAAATTATATGTAAAATAACAGAAACATTAATCCTCTTATTCAAGAAAACTTGGTTGAGTGTTTAAGCTGGAGTAATGTTTTATATCTTTTTTATCAAAAATTATTTTCATTGGTAAAATACCAATGATCACACTTAAGTATGTTAGTTTAGATGGTCTCTGGGTACATTGCGGATGGTTTAGTGTCAATGAGTTATCATGACTAATGGTATTCTCAGTCTACCAATCAAGTGGCAAGCTCATAGTGGTATTTATATAGACACAATATTTTGACTCCGTGGTGTTGTCAAACATTTTTTTTTAGAACATTAATTAAACAATAACTGATTGGTACACACCGGCAATTGAAGTTAGATCTAAAACTGTACTGTTAGTCCTATGGTCTAACCAAGTCGGACACCATGTTCTGTAGGGATATTGTAGGAAATATAAAGAAATAAAAGTTTTAATTTTCTCTAATCCATTGTTTTAATTTATAATTTTTACTTGCTGTTCTAATATACTCTCTAGTTTATAGTGTAGGTACCAGAAAAAAAAAACTAATACATTGTATTTTTTATGTAGGGTTTATAGCCTCTTTTGTGATAAATACTAAAATGCTGTTACCAAGTTATCCACCTACCCAATACAAAAACACATATGGTACATGACACAGTTGCCTTTTACAATATTCACTTTGAGGCAATAAGTGTTGACAAACAAATGCACTGGTACACATCGGTGTTTAAACTTGTGACCTAAAACTGTACTTTTAAAGTCTACAGTCTAACCGAGTAATGCACCATGTTTGGTATATTTATATACTTGGGATTACATATTTGGGATATTATAGTAAATATATATGAAAAAGAAGTTTATATTCTCTAATCCATTGTTTTAATTCTATAATATAAACTAAAGGCCAGCTTTTCCAATATGTTGGCCAACTACTGCTTTAGTTGCTCTATTAATTACCCCTTTTTTGTAAATTAGTTTTTTATAGGGCACCTTAGTCCATTCATGCTTTATACTCTAGCTAGGGGCTCCATTTTTTTTTACTTTCCACTTGTGTCTGGCCACACCTATAACAAAGACATTTATTAAAATCAAAAATAGTATCTTAATACATACATTTATTAATAACAATATGTAGGCCATGTGTGGGAATCAAACTCACGAATATACTCTCATCTAATTCTGTAAGATATTGAAGAAGATTTTTCATGTACCTACAGCATATAATAGGTACTTAAATATTGAAAAATAATGCTCAGCATATTGTTCTGCCTAAAAATGCATTTCCTACCAACATATTTCATATCATAACATATCACACACGTTTAAAGTAGTTACAAAATCAGCTTAATCTTTGTAGCAACAAACTATTTGATTAAGTATTACATCGCTAATAGTCGGGCTACAATTCGATGTGAAGAAATTATAATGTATTTAGTTACAAGACGAGATTAAAGTTCTTAAAATATAAACAAAAAATATATACTTACATCATCAAGAAATCAACAATTTTACTGCATGTTTCCGTATCTATGTATTTTTTTCCGCCGTAATATTATTTGGTGTACTTATTTTATTATTAACTACTTAATAAAACACCATAAATATGATATTTCGTTACATGTTTATGAAATACTAAATTTCCAAAATTTTCTTTAAAATTTTGTTAAGTACAATTGACAGCTGCTGTCTGGAAAATAGTGAACGAAATGACCGGTTTCATTCGTTCCTAAGCCAGAGTGCCTCTCGCTTTCAATTCTCTACCCAAATTGGCGATTCTGGCTTACGCTTACCGTTGGCTTGAAGGCCAATGGAATAAAATTTCTCTAAGGCCCCTGGTATCTGTGGGTTAAAATGAATGTCGCCATCTAGTATAAATTTGACAAACTACTTTGTAAGAATACTTATAAGATCAAAGTAATTGTAAATGATTTATTCCTCCAGAAGTGTCATATTTTGTTCATAGATGGCGATATGAAGATGTTTATATAATTTTATACCGCGAAAAATAGAAGCTCAACTTAAAATGTTTTCATTATTAATAATCTATACTAATATTATAAATGCGAAAGTAAGTGTGTTTGTCTTTCTATACTTTTTCAAGCTTTAACAACTAAACTGATTGAGATAAAATTAGGTACGGAGATAGACATATTGGAGACTAAATATCATTTTTCGTCATTATATATGACGATGGGGGTGAATATATAGTTTTAAGAGTCTCTTAGAAATATAAACAAGATACAAAAAAGTAGTCTTTAAACTAAAAACAGAACTATAAAGCTGAATTAAAATATTTTTGAATTGATATTTATTTTTTGAGGACAGATTAATATTTTTATCGTTGATATATTGTTTGACTGTCACGAAATTAATTAAAAACTATAATATTATAAAGGGAAACGAATATTCTTTGTTTGTTTCGGATAATCTCAAAATACTTTCATTAGTTTTAGTCCAATAAAAAAAATATATCACCAATAGAAAGCTACATAATCAGCGAGTAATATTATATTTTATATATTTATAAAATTTATTTGAAATTAAACCGCGGGATCAGCTAGTTGTAAAATAAATAATCACCCACGCACAGGTTCTCTAAAAATGAATAATTATAATAAATAATAGTTTTTCATCAGACATGATATTTTCGAAATCCGCAATTTTTGTTTTGTAAAATTCGCAATTTTTATGTACCTACCTAATAATTATGTACTTAAACATTTCAATAAACTGGGTGTTACCTATTTTAAACTTGACAAAATTATTTTTAACAAATATGTTAACCTTAACAACGTTTTATTTCTTCTAACGGCATTTAGTATACAAACTATGTATCATAACAGCGACATCTTTCGACTAATTTTGGAACTATTGATTATCTAAATAACTCCTAAAGCTACCAACAGAATGCGTGACCGAGAACAAAACTTCTATATCGCACGACACAAAACTAAGTAGCAACTATAAATACTTTTGATGTCGGATATTTCAATAAGACCTTACTTCATAGGATCATTTCTATAGTAAGTTCTTCACGCAACATTCACAATGCGTGAGTCGACCAAAGCCACGATGAGGAGATGTGGCGCGGCGCCCTGAGCGTGAGGCAGGCGTTGGTCTCAGACCTTCAGCCCTCGTTGATCGTTCGCTCTTTTCTTAGGAAAGGAGAGTGGGGTGCTGTCGCTGTCTGAGTGGTCTTTTTTTAACCAATTTTATCAAGGCAATGGAAAGGCACGTCTAATGTATGTATGTCGGAGAGGCACCGGAAGACGGATGACGAGTGGGGTAATCCATTTAGTTGGAGTGGAACATACTCTATTCTATGTAAGCATGATACATAAATTGTTTCATAATAGTACGATTTCAGAGCACGCATGTATTTTTAATTAAAAATAATAATGATTTCTTCTTTTACAAAAAAACACAATTTAGGTACAAGTTTCATACATAAATTTATTTATATAATAAGTTATGTCATGTCATGACCTAAATAGTTTCAACTACCTATTAAGTATTGTGGACTACCTATTAAGTACTGGAGCCTGAACTAAACAGAGCTTTTATCTCAGAACCCTGGGATCCCATCTAACTGATATACATTTAAATCGGATGGATAATTATTTTATTATATTTTTAAGACATTTATAGATTTGTTTGTGTTAAATTGGTCGTTAGTATCGGCTTTCCTATGACTGCAGTAACACTACGGTATGATTGAACATAAAGTGTTCCTCGCTGAAAATAAATGTTTGCGTACAAAATGTGGTATACCGCTTTTTGAATCTTGTCGGCCATAATTTAAAAAATTGAAACACTACAGGATTGTATATCTACGAAATGATCATGTTTATAAAACAAAATATAAACCTTTTAAAATTAAGAAAAGACGTATCGACACGAAATTCTACATACCTAAATAAATTTATAATAGACCAATTTTTCGAAAACCCTAGTTCTTATATGAACTAGGGTTTTCCAAAAATAAATCATATATATTGGCAATAAAAATATATAACAAGATTCCCAAAACTTTGCAGGATCATCCAAAAAATAAATTAAAAAACATGTCTCCTAAAATGGCTGTACGAGAAATACTTTTACAATTTGGCGACCTCATCGTGGCTTTGCATCTTATTTTTTTATCGTGCGATATAGGGTTTTGTTCTCGGTCACGCATTCTGTTGGTAGCTTTAGGAACTATTTGCAGAATATTGATAGTTCCAAAAATTTTCGAAAGATGTCGCTGTAATATTTCATAGTTTGCATACTAGATGTCGTTAGTATAAATAAAGAACGTACATCAATATGATTGCCTTCGTAGCTTATAACATTCTAAAAATATTTTAACAGTATCGCTTCTCGGCCTTTTGGCTAAGATCAAAGTGTAGTATCTGTTCTTTTCAGCTTAATATCTGAAAGTTCCCGCATCGCGGGACCAGTATATTAAACTGATTTTTTTACCGCGACGGGATGCTCGGGGCTCGCTCCACTCCCGTCACGGGTCGGCCCGGCATGGGTCGGCCCGGCATTGCAGTGCCGCCGGGATCGGCCCACATAAATAATAATCTATTACCGCGACAGGTGCTGGGGGCTCGCTTCACTCCCGTCACGGGTCGGTCCGGCATTGCAATGCCTCCGGGGTCGGCCTATACAAACAAATAACAATCTCTTACCGCGGCGGGATGCTCAGGGGCTCTAGAGAAAAAGCAGGTGAGGCGACATGTCTCGTCGCCTCAGTCAAAAACGTATGGGTTATAACAGTGACAGTAGGCGTGAGGTACGCTGTCACCTGCCAAAGTCATACAGTTTTGATTGAAGGCGACACGACACGTCGCCTCGCCTGATTTTTCTCTAGAGCCCCAGGGCTCGCCCTACTCCCGTCAAGGGTCAGCCACACATATAATAATAATATGTAGGACAATTTACTTATATTGCTCTAACCACAATATAATGTTTCTCATTTTATCCAAACTAAATTAATATTTTGTTCTTTTTTTTTCTCGTTTTTGTTTATTTTATTACTTTTTTATATATATTGTTCCTATTTTAGTAAGGATATTAAATTATAGCTAATTTAAATTCATTTTGATATTATTTTTTTATAAATATATTCTTATACTTAAAACATTCCAAAAATAAAATAAATAAATCTAGAAAAATAAACCAAATAAAAAAAAAACACTGCGGGGCCACTCAGTAGAGTACCTGTACCTACCTACCTAATACGCTAACAGCATTTCCTCGTTGTATGGGCAATGCTATCTTTTTTGTTTTAAATATACATTGTTCTATATACGTAAATAAATAATTAAATACCGCGATAAGTTACTTGTTAGGTGTAGATTCTGAGTAACTCCGGGGATGATAAAGTTGGAACAAAAGCCTTACGCTGTATACCCTAGCTAGGCGGTTTCAGCGGGCGCCGTAAGACGTATAAATATTTATATGTAGTGTTAAAATAAATATACAGAGGGCGCTAGCGTCATTTAAGATAGCACATATATTTGTTGACTTCATTTGATATAATGATTTGGAAAATTTTATTTTTTACTCTGGTTTCCCTTCAAAACGCATAAATCTTTCGCCTTTTACTAAAGATTTCCGTGGAGGGGAACACTCAAATGAGTCTTTAATATTTTTGAAGCTTTTACCTTATAGGTAAAAGCTCATAATTAGTAGCGACACGGTATCAAATAGAAAGTATCGATAGTTAGGGACACGGTATCGAATCGAAAGTATCGATACTGTACTCATGAGTAGTATCGAAACAAATGTATCGATACCTCTAAGTATCGAGTACTTTCGTCAAATCTAGTACTCACATAAGATTGGGGGTGTGATAACCTCACAATTTATAAAATTATGCTACTAGTTTTTTTGATAAGCAAAAAAAAAAAAAAGTTATTCAATAGCTTAAAATGCATAATAGTTTATATAAGTATCGAATAAAAGGTATCGTACTCAAAAAAGTATCGAAACTAAAGTATCAATACCTATATGTATCGAGTACTTTCATGTAAACCTAGTACTCCTATGAAAAAAGTAGTTTGATACTCTGCTAACTTACATAATTAAGCTATCGATTTATTTCATGAGCAAAAAAAAACGCCGTCATCATTAAATCGCATAAACTGTTATGCATATATTATATTACCTAAAAGTATCGGTATCGAAATGAGGAAAGAAACAAATTGTTATCATCGATATAATTAATCGTCTAAAAAAAAAACGTCGTCGACATTAAATCACACATAGTTGATATCTCACAAGCATCAGTGTCGGTATCGGAAGGAAAAGTACTCGATACTTAACTAAAAGAACTCATTGAGTAAAAGTATCGAACACAAAGTATCGAGTACAAAAGTATCGGTATCGAAAGAAAAGTACTCGATACCACAAAGTATCGATACTTTTTTCGTGACCCTATCGATATATCGATATCGAAGTTTCGTACTCATAAAAGTATCGATACCTCTAAGTGTCAAATACTTTCGTCAAAACCTAGTACTCACATAAGAATAGGGTTTTGATACTTTTACAATTTAGATAATTTTGCTATCGATTTGATGAGCAAAAAATAACGCCGTCGTCATTAAAGTGCTTAAAATGAATAATAGTTAAGTTAATATAAGTATCGAATAAGAATAAAAAGTATACCTTTGATTTCCGAGTACTTTCGTCAAAACCAAGTACTCACATAAAAACATAAAAATAGAAGTTTAAAACTTTTACAATTTAGATAATTTTGCTATCGATTTATTTGATGAACAAAAAAAAACGCCGTCGTCTTTTAATCCCTTAAATAATAGTCACAATAATTACTCTATACGTTGTTACTACAGAGAGAATAGATTAATAAATTATTACTGCTTCAATAAATTATAGTTTCAAAGTTTTAAAAATAAAGTGTATATTTTTATCACAGAGTTTTTATATAGGATATTGGTGTGTCCAATTTAAGGACAACTCCATATGATACATATATAAGACTAATCTTGCAAATTTTATTTCTATTATCAGCAGACAAAATAAAAAAATAATTTTATTGTAATAAAATATAAATACAAAAGTTTAATTTTTTTTCAAATAATTCAGGATCCGAGTCATCGGACTTAATTTTGATCTCCAACTTCTGAATATTCTTCGTCATCGCTTTTTGTTTCAGTTGTTTTGACAATGTCTTCTATTCTTAAAGGTGTATGATCCCCAGTGAATGGTTTTAAATATTCATCTAAGAACCAACCGCAGTTCTCAGGCTGAAGTTTCACGCATACCGGATCCGTTGCATTAAGCTACATGGAATTTACGAAAAAAGTTCGTAAAATTTTTTGAGTCGATGATATTCAGCATGATGGTATAAATTTGGAGTAAAAGCCTTTTATTTTTTTTAATAACTGCTCGCTGTCTTCTTTAGCAGATTTTTTTTTTAAAGAAAAATGCGATATCTCGCATCATTCACTTTGGTGCAGTTCTTGATGATGTATGGCATCAAGAACTGCACCAAAGTGAATGACGCGAGATATCGCATTTACAGTCAATTCTTGGACGGTGTTCATTTTTCGTTAATAAAAATATCGGCTTCATCTGTTAATGATGAAAAAACTGTTTAATATCTTTATTTTTTTTTTAATAACTTAAAAGGTTTTACTTTTCCTTTATTTTGAAATGCTGCTGTGTAATCGCAACCTGTGAAGACGGGAAGACTTTGGATAAATTGAATCCTAACTTCAACGCTAAATCGGTGCAAGATATTAAATGAAAACATCTGTCAAAAATTAACATATTTTTTTTTTAAACACGTGTTGAAATTGTTAGATTTTGATGTTAGCAATTCCAGTTTGGTTCGGTAAAGGAACGCATGAAGTTAACTTCAGATGTTAACATTTTATAGAAGCTAGTACCAAAAAAAAAACAAATTTTTTCGCTAGCTATTTCTTAAACGGAACGGGATGATTTACAAGTCTATCACGCTATCCTTTTAATTTTCACAGACAAATTGTGCTATTTGCGCACTCTCTTTCAATAGACGAACTACACACAGCTACAATGCTGTGTCCTCTTTTATCGCATGGGATGATCTGTCGAAAGTATTCACTCGCAGCAATATAAGAGTTTTTAAAAGTGAACTTTTAAAAACTCGACAACCGGAATTCTGATTTTTCGCAGACAACCCTATACCACCGTGTTTGTAATGAAATAATCTTAATTTTAATTTAACTTTAATTTATTAAGCAGACCGGTGCAAGTTATTAGTCTCGATTTACCTGTTATTACCTGTCTACCCAAGAGTTGTGACGGGGAAAAAATAGTCAACCTAACGTTTGCATATTCTATAGGCTTCATACTTTCTAGTGGTATGAATTTTGTCTATTAACCAAACCAGTGAAATGTAAAAAAAAAATTTTTTTTAAATTTTTAATTATTCATATTCTGGACTGATTTTTTTTAGACAACCCATTTGCAATATATTCTTGACATATTTAATTGGATATAAAATACTTTTTATCCATTAACCAGCTCGGTGAAGGTCGTTTTATAGTGGATCCTATACTATCAAATTTCTAACCTTAAACTAATCAAATTATTAAATTATATACTAATATAACATATTTTTATAAAAAAAACATTTATGGTTTTTTTGATACATACGAGTATGTCAGTATTCCATTTTGCGCATGTCAGTAATTTTATATGTATATATATATTGTACAGGGTTTTTTGCATTTGTTGTTTTTATCCGTTGAACATTATTATTTTTATTGAATTCAAATTATCAAATACTTTTAATTTACATTTAATGCTAAAATTGTTGGTAATATACTATGGTAGTTTTATTACAGGATAGGAACCAGACACAACCTAAATATCACATATCAAAATGTTCAACGTATTAACACCAAGTGTTCATCTCTGTAACATAATATATTATCGACTAATACTGACTTAATACTGTTTACCGCCTCATCGTGGCTTTGCACCTGTTTGGCGACCTCATCGTGGCTTTGCATCTTATTTTTTTATCGTGCGATATAGGGTTTTGTTCTCGGTCACGCATTCTGTTGGTAGCTTTAGGAACTATTTGCAGAATATTGATAGTTCCAAAAATTTTCGAAAGATGTCGCTGTAATATTTCATAGTTTGCATACTAGATGTCGTTAGTATAAATAAAGAACGTACATCAATATGATTGCCTTCGTAGCTTATAACATTCTAAAAATATTTTAACAGTATCGCTTCTCGGCCTTTTGGCTAAGATCAAAGTGTAGTATCTGTTCTTTTCAGCTTAATATCTGAAAGTTCCCGCATCGCGGGACCAGTATATTAAACTGATTTTTTTACCGCGACGGGATGCTCGGGGCTCGCTCCACTCCCGTCACGGGTCGGCCCGGCATTGCAGTGCCGCCGGGATCGGCCCACATAAATAATAATCTATTACCGCGACAGGTGCTGGGGGCTCGCTTCACTCCCGTCACGGGTCGGTCCGGCATTGCAATGCCTCCGGGGTCGGCCTATACAAACAAATAACAATCTCTTACCGCGGCGGGATGCTCAGGGGCTCTAGAGAAAAAGCAGGTGAGGCGACATGTCTCGTCGCCTCAGTCAAAAACGTATGGGTTATAACAGTGACAGTAGGCGTGAGGTACGCTGTCACCTGCCAAAGTCATACAGTTTTGATTGAAGGCGACACGACACGTCGCCTCGCCTGATTTTTCTCTAGAGCCCCAGGGCTCGCCCTACTCCCGTCAAGGGTCAGCCACACATATAATAATAATATGTAGGACAATTTACTTATATTGCTCTAACCACAATATAATGTTTCTCATTTTATCCAAACTAAATTAATATTTTGTTCTTTTTTTTTCTCGTTTTTGTTTATTTTATTACTTTTTTATATATATTGTTCCTATTTTAGTAAGGATATTAAATTATAGCTAATTTAAATTCATTTTGATATTATTTTTTTATAAATATATTCTTATACTTAAAACATTCCAAAAATAAAATAAATAAATCTAGAAAAATAAACTAAATAAAAAAAAAACACTGCGGGGCCACTCAGTAGAGTACCTGTACCTACCTACCTAATACGCTAACAGCATTTCCTCGTTGTATGGGCAATGCTATCTTTTTTGTTTTAAATATACATTGTTCTATATACGTAAATAAATAATTAAATACCGCGATAAGTTACTTGTTAGGTGTAGATTCTGAGTAACTCCGGGGATGATAAAGTTGGAACAAAAGCCTTACGCTGTATACCCTAGCTAGGCGGTTTCAGCGGGCGCCGTAAGACGTATAAATATTTATATGTAGTGTTAAAATAAATATACAGAGGGCGCTAGCGTCATTTAAGATAGCACATATATTTGTTGACTTCATTTGATATAATGATTTGGAAAATTTTATTTTTTACTCTGGTTTCCCTTCAAAACGCATAAATCTTTCGCCTTTTACTAAAGATTTCCGTGGAGGGGAACACTCAAATGAGTCTTTAATATTTTTGAAGCTTTTACCTTATAGGTAAAAGCTCATAATTAGTAGCGACACGGTATCAAATAGAAAGTATCGATAGTTAGGGACACGGTATCGAATCGAAAGTATCGATACTGTACTCATGAGTAGTATCGAAACAAATGTATCGATACCTCTAAGTATCGAGTACTTTCGTCAAATCTAGTACTCACATAAGATTGGGGGTGTGATAACCTCACAATTTATAAAATTATGCTACTAGTTTTTTTGATAAGCAAAAAAAAAAAAAAGTTATTCAATAGCTTAAAATGCATAATAGTTTATATAAGTATCGAATAAAAGGTATCGTACTCAAAAAAGTATCGAAACTAAAGTATCAATACCTATATGTATCGAGTACTTTCATGTAAACCTAGTACTCCTATGAAAAAAGTAGTTTGATACTCTGCTAACTTACATAATTAAGCTATCGATTTATTTCATGAGCAAAAAAAAACGCCGTCATCATTAAATCGCATAAACTGTTATGCATATATTATATTACCTAAAAGTATCGGTATCGAAATGAGGAAAGAAACAAATTGTTATCATCGATATAATTAATCGTCTAAAAAAAAAACGTCGTCGACATTAAATCACACATAGTTGATATCTCACAAGCATCAGTGTCGGTATCGGAAGGAAAAGTACTCGATACTTAACTAAAAGAACTCATTGAGTAAAAGTATCGAACACAAAGTATCGAGTACAAAAGTATCGGTATCGAAAGAAAAGTACTCGATACCACAAAGTATCGATACTTTTTTCGTGACCCTATCGATATATCGATATCGAAGTTTCGTACTCATAAAAGTATCGATACCTCTAAGTGTCAAATACTTTCGTCAAAACCTAGTACTCACATAAGAATAGGGTTTTGATACTTTTACAATTTAGATAATTTTGCTATCGATTTGATGAGCAAAAAATAACGCCGTCGTCATTAAAGTGCTTAAAATGAATAATAGTTAAGTTAATATAAGTATCGAATAAGAATAAAAAGTATACCTTTGATTTCCGAGTACTTTCGTCAAAACCAAGTACTCACATAAAAACATAAAAATAGAAGTTTAAAACTTTTACAATTTAGATAATTTTGCTATCGATTTATTTGATGAACAAAAAAAAACGCCGTCGTCTTTTAATCCCTTAAATAATAGTCACAATAATTACTCTATACGTTGTTACTACAGAGAGAATAGATTAATAAATTATTACTGCTTCAATAAATTATAGTTTCAAAGTTTTAAAAATAAAGTGTATATTTTTATCACAGAGTTTTTATATAGGATATTGGTGTGTCCAATTTAAGGACAACTCCATATGATACATATATAAGACTAATCTTGCAAATTTTATTTCTATTATCAGCAGACAAAATAAAAAAATAATTTTATTGTAATAAAATATAAATACAAAAGTTTAATTTTTTTTCAAATAATTCAGGATCCGAGTCATCGGACTTAATTTTGATCTCCAACTTCTGAATATTCTTCGTCATCGCTTTTTGTTTCAGTTGTTTTGACAATGTCTTCTATTCTTAAAGGTGTATGATCCCCAGTGAATGGTTTTAAATATTCATCTAAGAACCAACCGCAGTTCTCAGGCTGAAGTTTCACGCATACCGGATCCGTTGCATTAAGCTACATGGAATTTACGAAAAAAGTTCGTAAAATTTTTTGAGTCGATGATATTCAGCATGATGGTATAAATTTGGAGTAAAAGCCTTTTATTTTTTTTAATAACTGCTCGCTGTCTTCTTTAGCAGATTTTTTTTTTAAAGAAAAATGCGATATCTCGCATCATTCACTTTGGTGCAGTTCTTGATGATGTATGGCATCAAGAACTGCACCAAAGTGAATGACGCGAGATATCGCATTTACAGTCAATTCTTGAACGGTGTTCATTTTTCGTTAATAAAAATATCGGCTTCATCTGTTAATGATGAAAAAACTGTTTAATATCTTTATTTTTTTTTTAATAACTTAAAAGGTTTTACTTTTCCTTTATTGTGAAATGCTGCTGTGTAATCGCAACCTGTGAAGACGGGAAGACTTTGGATAAATTGAATCCTAACTTCAACGCTAAATCGGTGCAAGATATTAAATGAAAACATCTGTCAAAAATTAACATATTTTTTTTTTAAACACGTGTTGAAATTGTTAGATTTTGATGTTAGCAATTCCAGTTTGGTTCGGTAAAGGAACGCATGAAGTTAACTTCAGATGTTAACATTTTATAGAAGCTAGTACCAAAAAAAAAACAAATTTTTTCGCTAGCTATTTCTTAAACGGAACGGGATGATTTACAAGTCTATCACGCTATCCTTTTAATTTTCACAGACAAAATGTGCTATTTGCGCACTCTCTTTCAATAGACGAACTACACACAGCTACAATGCTGTGTCCTCTTTTATCGCATGGGATGATCTGTCGAAAGTATTCACTCGCAGCAATATAAGAGTTTTTAAAAGTGAACTTTTAAAAACTCGACAACCGGAATTCTGATTTTTCGCAGACAACCCTATACCACCGTGTTTGTAATGAAATAATCTTAATTTTAATTTAACTTTAATTTATTAAGCAGACCGGTGCAAGTTATTAGTCTCGATTTACCTGTTATTACCTGTCTACCCAAGAGTTGTGACGGGGAAAAAATAGTCAACCTAACGTTTGCATATTCTATAGGCTTCATACTTTCTAGTGGTATGAATTTTGTCTATTAACCAAACCAGTGAAATGTAAAAAAAAAATTTTTTTTTAATTTTTAATTATTCATATTCTGGACTGATTTTTTTTAGACAACCCATTTGCAATATATTCTTGACATATTTAATTGGATATAAAATACTTTTTATCCATTAACCAGCTCGGTGAAGGTCGTTTTATAGTGGATCCTATACTATCAAATTTCTAACCTTAAACTAATCAAATTATTAAATTATATACTAATATAACATATTTTTATAAAAAAAACATTTATGGTTTTTTTGATACATACGAGTATGTCAGTATTCCATTTTGCGCATGTCAGTAATTTTATATGTATATATATATTGTACAGGGTTTTTTGCATTTGTTGTTTTTATCCGTTGAACATTATTATTTTTATTGAATTCAAATTATCAAATACTTTTAATTTACATTTAATGCTAAAATTGTTGGTAATATACTATGGTAGTTTTATTACAGGATAGGAACCAGACACAACCTAAATATCACATATCAAAATGTTCAACGTATTAACACCAAGTGTTCATCTCTGTAACATAATATATTATCGACTAATACTGACTTAATACTGTTTACGGAAACCTGGCTACAGGATAATGTTTTTAGTACTGAATTCTGTGATAGTAGGTACGATGTATTTAGGGCTGACTGTGACTTAATTGCTTGTAACAAAAAAACTGGAGGCGGAGTAATGGTGTGTGCCCGTCGCAGCTTGGAGCCTTTGAAAGACGCGACTGGGTCTGTGATGAGCGTACCTTTGAATTGATATGGGTGACTATAGCTGCCATTTTAATTTACCTTGTATCCATTGGCATAATAATTCGCATAGTATTCTACGAGTAGGGACTGTAGAACTGCAGGATGCCGCATCTAAAGCTGTTGAAGACTTATATTATCTAGGGCTTACGCAATTCAATTTCATTATCAACTCATGTAATAAAACACTAGATTTAGTGTTTAGTAATATACATGTTAAAACTTAAAAATCCTTAGACCCGCTTTTGCCTGAGGTACCTTATCATCCCCCAATTGACCTTTTAATCTTTGATCTCAATATAGCTCCAATAACAGAAAATCCTCATAGTCAATACATTTACACTAAAAGTAAGTATGAAGAAAATATATTCTTACAAAGCTGCAACAATATGGGGATACATGGTGATTTGCTCAGATGGGTAAAGTCATACCTGTAGAATCGCTCTCAGTCAGTAGTACTGGGTGGCTTCAGGTCTGATTTTATTACCATACCATCAGGTGTGCCACAGGGCTCGCATCTCGGTCCTCTCTTTTACAACGCCTATAGATAGGCGTTGTAATAATTTGATTTAAACGACATTGATATAAACTTTCTATATTCAAAATTCTTGTTATATGCCGACGATAACAAAATATATTTAAAAGTGTCTAATAAAGAAAATTGTAAACAGCTTCAAGCAGATTTAAATAACTTAATAATATATTATTCTAAAAAAGGAATTTCTGTTAACACAAAAAAATATCTGGCAATTTCTTTCACACGTAAATCTAAACCTATAATTTTTTACTATAAAATGAATGGCGTTGTAATTGAGAGGGTGGGGCTGGTGCGCGATTTGGGTGTATATCTTGATCAAAAACTTCTCCTGAATGACCATATTGACACTATTACAAAAAAAGCTTACAGAAACCTTGGTTTTATTTTTAGAATGGGCAAATCTTTTAAAAATATTCACGCTTTTAAACGTCACCATTTTACATAAAATATAAAAATCGTATTGAGGGCGTACAAAGAAAGTTTATAAGATATATTAACTTTAGATCTAAAACCTCTTTTATATCATACGTTGACAATGGCCGCCATTTTAATTTGCTGACTTTAGATGAAAGACGAACTTTCTACGACATGTCCCTTCTTTACGACATTATTTGTGGCCGAATCGACGCACCAGATCTCCTCAGGTGGGTGTCACTTTGTGCCCCTAACAGACGTACCCGCCATACACCTATGCTTCGCGCACCACCCTCTACTAATTACGCGCAAAACTCAGCCCTATCCAGAATTGTTCGGACATATAACAGCTATTTCAGTGACGCTGATCCATTTAGTCAATCAAAAAAATCATTAAAAAAATTAATTAAGGAGTTGATTGTTGATAGGCCTATCTAATCTTGTATATATTATTTATTTATATTTATTGTATTAATCTTGTATTTCTTTATTCTTTTTTTTTTATATTTCTATACTAAATATACACACACAAACACACATGCACACAATACACAAACACAATCAGGTACATAAAACATCACAGACATTAACACGTACTCTTATCATACTTGTAATTTACTCAAGCACAAACAAAAAATACATAATAAAATAAAACAAAATGTGATGAGTGTAACATTATTATTTTATTTAAAAAGTAATATTCATGAATAGCCAGGGAGACCTATTACAGGCATTATTATTGTTATTTTTTATATATTATATACAATTGCAAAGCTGTTGATCTTTTTAATAAACAATTAAATTAAATTAAAAGCTTATATTAATAAACTAATACCTATGACAAGCTTTTAGACTGATTTAGAATTAAAATAGGTTTAATGTCAATATTTCTTGTAAATATGGCAAGAATATTTTTATACATATCTATTCACCATAAGAGTGCCTTTGAAAGATCTAATTCAAACAAGGGCCTGGATTAACAACAATAATAAGTATTAAGTAGGATTTTCTTTACACAAATTGTTCTAGTCATAAACTAAGCTTATTCTGTGTGTACCTAGGTACCAAAATCAATGCCTCTAATACATTATTATATTTTATATGTAGGTAAGTTTATAGTCCCTTTGAGAAATCTAATAAAGGTGCCTTGGATATGTTCCATTAACCTTTTAAAGCTGAGGTACCTAACTAACACAACCACATGTGGTACAAAGTACAGATAATAGATATAAAAAATAACATGCTCAAACACACAAGGTAGTGTACCTATTTTTTTTAATTTACATCAACAACCTACCAAAAAGCAAATTGAAGGGTACAACCATTCCAATGTTACCTATTTGCTGATCATAAGTATATTAATTTTGATGAAAATTGAAAATTATAAAAATGAAAATTATATGAGAATATTGACACTCGAATAGAAAACACTTTACTAAACATAGGTAATAAATAAATGGCTTCAGGAACACAGTCTTGTATTTGTATAGACACACAATTTTAACTCCGTGGTGTTGCCAAACATTTTTTTTAGTACATTAATTAAACAATAACTGATTGGTACACACCGGCAATTGAAGTTAGATTTAAAACCCTACTGTAATTAGTGCTATGGTCTAACCAAGTCAGACACCATGTTCAGTAGGGATATTGTAGGAAATATGAAGAAATAAAAGTTGATTTTCTCTAAATCATTGTTTTATTTTATAATTTTTACTTTGCTGTATTAATATATTGCTGTGGTCATATACTAATCTCTAGCTTATAGCGTAGTACTACAAAAAAATATACTAATACATTGTATTTTTTATGTAGGGTTTATAGCCTCTTTATCGTAGTTATATTTGTTAAATTGAACGAGGAGCTTTTTGTAAAACATGGGGATGTTTATCCCAAATCACGAACACCTTTTATGGTAGTCCATAGTATACTGCCAAAAAGCCGTGTGTTTGAAAAAAACTCATACTCAATGTATGTATGTCAGAATTTTTAATCATTTGCCCAAATATCTCAGTACGCTTCCAATAACACTACTTAAAACGAAACTGTATACATGGCTATTAGACAAATGTTTCTATTCACTTAAAGAATATTTTGATAATAAAAATAAATAGAATGATAGCTGCCCCCAAATATTAGCAATTGTACTGCTGTAATTATAATAGTATATAGGAATTATAATATAATTTAGGTATATCATAGTTTTGTCTCGGCCCGGGAAGAATCGGCGATGGCGACCTCTCCGGTATCTCGTTTGCCGATTCCTCTTGTATTTCGCCCCCGTCCATGATAATGTAGGAAAATACTTTCAATTAAAATAAAATATCTGATTTGATCTAAGAACACTATTTATAATTAATCACCACGGAAAATTAACAACTTATTACAAAAAAAAAGCAAATCAAAGCATTTATAATTAACCACAGAAAAGCTAACAGCAAATCAAAATATTTACACTTATATTCACTCGTGTTATCTTATTAATGGCCGTTCCTTCAACCAACTAAAAACATGTGTTTGCTTCGCGAAGTCAAAAAACCTTCTTCTTGTTTTCTAAATTATAATGTGTTGAATTAGTAGCGATGACATCCGTGGCTTCCGGTGAAGCAACCAATCAGAGACATTGCATTTGACAGCTGTTCTTGCGCCGGCGTTGGTTGATATAGAAACGGAAGTACCACGTTTAATATTGAGACACTAACGCGCCGACACGGCCATTCTGCAGCAGGTCGCACCCGGCATGCCCTGAAAATACAAGTTGGAAAGTAGACTCTATATCGAAATGGTCATATCTTGTCTTTTCCAGTTTTCAAAACAAGGAATCACTTGCGTTTTAATTAACGTCTACGAGGCCCCTGTCCTCAAGTAGAATCTAAAATTTACTATTAAATTGAAAAACTATTCTGGGAGGCCCCTGTCCTCAACCAGGCGTCAAACCAATGTTTAAACTCAGGAGGCCCCTGTCCTCAACTGAGATTACCATCAACTAAAAAAAACATCTCTGGGAGGCCCCTGTCCTCAACCAGATACCAAATTAGTTAGGAGGCCCCTGTCCTCAATCAAACTATACAAATACACACATTGAGACTAACGTCGATGATATAGATAAATACCGACCATTATTGATATATTCACTCTTATCTTTATATTGACAAAATCCTGTGAATGAAATACATACAATGGCACCAACCTGATTGTTATGGACAATTAGCGGCGTCTCAGCACTCTTATATATCCGCCGACACGGAGTTCATATTATCACAAATTCCAGGTGTATGGGCAAGGCGTAGTTGATCATGAGCAACCTTTTTTGGTCTACCCCTACCAATAACTTTCTTTATTAGATATCGATCGTGTGGTAAAATTTTATGGACTTCGTAAGCATCAGGATACTTTAGATCAAGCCCAATTCGAGCTCTAGGGTTAGTTTTGAATAAAACAATATCGCTTTTCTTAAAACTCTTCACTTGGGCTTTTCCTACGTCTGATCGTTCTTTATCGTTTTTACCTTTTACTTTAATTCGGTTGCTAATGTAATTATCTAGTTGATTACGATCCACTGTACAATTCGTCTCATCTATAAGTGATATCAACTCAATAGGAACTGGGCATTGTCTTCCTGTGAGTGCTTTAAGAGGACTTACTCCTGTCGTCTTATGTTTAGTACAATTGATAGCTAGTTGCAAAGCATCGAGGCCAGTTTTCCAATTACTTAATTCGTAGTTGCGTATCATTGTAAGACCGTTTTTCACAACTGTCATCATACGCTCTACTTGACCGTTTGCGCGGCTGACCCCTGGTGCTATAAAATGTTGATATATATTTTGTTCTTTGCAATATATTTCGAATTCAGACTTAAATGCCGTATCTTGATCACTAATTATTTGTTTTGGAGCTCCAAATAGACTAACAACTCTTTTGAGTGCAGAAAGAACAGAATTTGTTGTTTTATCTGTAGCATAACTCAACATGGTGTACTTAGTGTAAGCATCTATAATAACGACAACATACTCGTGTTTATTATTGCGCATAGTTAACTTGCCAGTCATATCCATATGAATGGTATTAAATGGAATGGGTTCTTTTGGTATAGGGTGCATTTGAATTTGTTTTGCTCCTGAAGAACCTTTACTCGTTTTGCAGATGACACAATTATCAACAAATTGTCGTACAGTTCGAGTCATTTCAGGGAACCAATATTGTTCTCGCAGTTTTGAAAGAGTCTTCTCCCACCCGAAATGCTTAAGAGATGTATGGAAAGCATTTATTATACTCCATTGATATGTTTTAGGCACTACCTTTTTCCAAGAATTACATCCGGGTTCTTTGTCAATATATTTACGCTGTAATACAAGATCATGTAATCGATAAACGTCTATATTTTCGCCTCGTTCTAGTTTTTTAATAATACTCGACAGTTCTGAATCTCGCCTTTGTTCTACTTTTAGCCATGAGTCAGTGCTATTTAATATATTAATACACGCTACAGGGTTACGGCTAAAGAAGTCCGCGTGTTTCATTCTCGTCCCTTGTCGATATTCTATTTTAAAATCATAGTGCTGAAGGTATGCTAACCACCTATGTATTCGTGGTAATAATTCGTGTTTTTGCAAAGAAGACTTAATGGCATTACAGTCAGTTACTATTGTAAAGGACCTGCCGTACAAATATTGACGAAAGTGTTTAACGGCACGAACGATAGCAAGGGTTTCTAACTCGTATGAGTGATAGTTATTTTCTGGTTTCGTTGTCCTCATACTCATATACGCTACCACGTGTTGTCGTTCATCCTTTTTTTGAATAAGAACCGCTCCCAGTCCAGTACTACTCGCATCAGTGTGCAATTCAATAGGTAAACAATCCTGAAATATCATAAGGATAGGAGTGGAGGTCAATCTACGAATAACATCTAGTCTAGCGTTTTCACATTCGGCAGTCCATGAAAATTTCGCATCCTTTTTTGTTAGGTTGTAAAGAGGAATCATACGCTCCGAAAATGAAGGAATAAATCGCCTAAAGTAACTGGCTAATCCGCAAAATTGACGTACTTGTTTGATAGTACGAGGTACTGGTGATTTCTCCAATGCTTCAATTTTTCTAGGACTTGGACTGACTGTACCATTAGAGACGACATTGCCAAGATATTCGACAGATTGCTTGAAGAATTTTTTTTTTTTGGGATTTACAGAAAACCCAGCTTTTCTTAAAGCCACTAGAACTTTGTCTAACATTAATAATCCCTCACTAAAAGTTTTACATTTTATAAGAACATCATCCATATAGATTAGAATTTCGTTAAGGTAAGGACGTAAAGCTGTCATTATTGCTATCTGGTAAACCGCAGGTGCATTCATCAAGCCAAACGGCATCATTATATATTCAAATAAACCATCTGGTGTGATAAAAGCTGTTTTATGGATCGACTGTTCTTTAATTGGTATTTGATGAAAGCCTTGTGTCATGTCCAAACAAATAAAATAATTAGCATCTGCTAGTTTATCAATTTGATCCGATATTATAGGTAGTGGAAACTTTATTGGCACTGTATTACTATTTAATTCTCTATAATCGATACACATCCTATCGTCACCATTCTTCTTTTTTACTAGTATCACCGGACTTGAAAATTCAGATGTACTTTCGCGAACGATACCATTATTAATGAGGTCGGCGATTATAGTTTTAATCTTATCTCGTTCTATAGCTGCCATCCTATATGGTCTACGTGAAACTACTTTCAAATTATCCTTTAGTTGAATTTCTAAACAACCGGTTGTCACTTTAGTCTTCGGAATTCCGATGGTAAATGCATATTTATTTCGATTTAATACACATTTTAGAGCTGCGATTTCTTTTTCGTCTCTTAAATCAGTATCCAAACTATTTACAAAATCTTTCTCACATACACTCTCACACATCATAACTTGGGACGTCCTCATTATTGATGCGCCATTGATATTAATGTGTATGCTAAGACCAGGGGTCTTGACTAAATCAGACCCAATTAGAAGCTCGCAAGGAATTTCGTGGTCTTCTACTATATGGAAGCTAATTTCAAGAAATATGTCGCATATCTCACATGTCACAACAATACGTTGATAGGAAATTACTGGTACACCCATTCCAAGTCCTTTTAAAATTAAGGTGCAGTGTTCGCGCCTTCCGGGCAAAGACGAGCTGAGTGATCTTTGTACTAACGAATGATCAGCTCCACTATCAAACAGTGCTATATATTCTTTATGATTTATTGTAATCTTCATCGGGGTTGAAATTTTTGACAGTACCCCAGCCAGATTAACATTTTTAGGATTATCATTAGCCTTCTTAAAGCAGATACTTTCGGAGTGGCGGGGTCTCTTGCAATAATTACATATATTTTTAGGTCTATCTTGAAAGTTATTTTCATAATTGTTAGTTAATAAAGAATTAGGTTCCTTTACCTTATCTGAAGTACATCTAGATTGCGTGTGGCCTAGCAGTCCGCATCGGAAGCACGTTATATTATCTTCTCGGCCGGTACGGAGTCGTGGTCGCTTGACGGGTGGCTCACCTTGTCTATTATTACTCATTCTTATTGTTGACATCACTGAAATCAACTCAGGTACTGTTTAACATTTGCTAGACAGAAGCCTTAAACGTAAAAAGTCATTATCAATACAGCCTATTACAGCTTCAACAGCATCAGTCTCTTTATTACCCTGCATAATTCTTTTCCAAAAGTTCCAAGCTTTGGTTATAGAATCCGCTGGTTTCGTAATATCAAATTTAAAATTACGGAATTTGACAATATCGTTTGAATACCGCGCTTCGGGCTCGAAAGTTTGTATTAATGCTTCCCGCATATCTGTCCACAACGGAGACTTCACAAGCCAAGTATCGCCTAAAGCTTTGGCACGACCTTGCAATGAACTAGCTATTTTAGTACATATTTCATAATCAGTCAGATTCCAATGTTCTTTAGCCCTATCTACATGATCGCACCAATCTCGTATTGGGACATCGCCATCAGGGTCAAATGAAGCTATATAGACATCACTAAGTCTAGGCCTATGCGACGGAGTTACGGTTTTTGTCAATAAACTAGCCAAAAAATCATTATTTGCCTGCGAACTAGAAGTTTGCTGACGTGTTAAGTTTTCAATAATATTAACTAAGGATGACAATGCGTGATTAGTAACAGTATCGCTCCCATGATTATTGGCTCCTGATCCATGGCCATGAGGTCTTTTGTCACTTCTGATATCATAGTTTTGTCTCGGCCCGGGAAGAATCGGCGATGGCGACCTCTCCGGTATCTCGTTTGCCGATTCCTCTTGTATTTCGCCCCCGTCCATGATAATGTAGGAAAATACTTTCAATTAAAATAAAATATCTGATTTGATCTAAGAACACTATTTATAATTAATCACCACGGAAAGTTAACAACTTATTACAAAAAAAAAAGCAAATCAAAGCATTTATAATTAACCACAGAAAAGCTAACAGCAAATCAAAATATTTACACTTATATTCACTCGTGTTATCTTATTAATGGCCGTTCCTTCAACCAACTAAAAACATGTGTTTGCTTCGCGAAGTCAAAAAACCTTCTTCTTGTTTTCTAAATTATAATGTGTTGAATTAGTAGCGATGACATCCGTGGCTTCCGGTGAAGCAACCAATCAGAGACATTGCATTTGACAGCTGTTCTTGCGCCGGCGTTGGTTGATATAGAAACGGAAGTACCACGTTTAATATTGAGACACTAACGCGCCGACAGGTATGTAAAATAATATTAATTTGTAAATATTTGCACGCTATTAATTGTGGCAGCTTCTGAAGACACTAACATCCTAACAAGTTAGTTGTTAGAAACTATATCATATATCATTTCATTTCATTTCTTTTGTGAAAAATACTAAAATGCGGTAACCAAGATAACTACCTACCTAATACAAAAACACATGTGGTACATGATACAGTTGTCTTTCACATTATTCACTTTGAGGCAATAGGTGTTGTTGACAAACAAATGCGCTGGTACACACAGGCGTTTAGACTTGTGACATAAAACTGTAGTTTTTAAGACTACAGTCTAACCAAGTCATGCACCATGTTTGGTAGGGATATTATAGGAAATATAGATGAAAACAGTTGTTTTTTTCTAATCCATTGTTTTAATTCAATAATATAAACTGAAGGCCAGCTTTTCCAATATGTTGGCTACTGCTTTAGATAGTCTATTAATTACCCCTTTTTGTAAATTAGATTTTTTTATAGGGTAGGACTTTCCTTTATGTGACTTCAGAGGGGGGGGTAGGGGGGGGGGGGTATTTTAGGAGTTATTGTCATTTGAAAATTCACATTTTACCCAACTTTTGTATGTGTAGGAAGCCTAGCTGGCACTCGCCGGCCGCTACCGCGGCACGCTTCGCTCGGCTCGTGCGTATGGTCATGTACTAACACTAACCTAACCTATCCTTTACCTAGTCTGGCCATTTTTTTTTTAATAAAGAGTGATTTGGGTAATTATTCTCGTATGTGTAGGAAGCCATTCTGGCACTCGCCGGCCGCTGCCGCGGCACGCTTCGCTCGGCTCGTGCGTATGGTCATATACTAACACTAACCTAACCTATCCTTTACCTAGTCTGGCCATTTTTTTTTTAATAAAGAGTGTTTTGGGTAATTATTCTCGTATGTGTAGGAAGCCATTCTGGCACTCGCCGGCCGCTGCCGCGGCACGCTTCGCTCGGCTCGTGCGTATGGTCATGTACTAACACTAACCTAACCTATCCTTTACCTAGTCTGGCCATTTTTTTTTAATAAAGAGTTTTTTGGGTAATTTTTCTCGTAAGTGTAGGAAGCCTTTTTGGCACTCGCCAAACGTTATGGCGAGCCATAAAATAAAATAATTATGTAAAAATGAGTTAAATATTGTGTTAATATTAAATAAAACTTATTAAAATACGAACTTTTATTTGATAAAAATATGCCTTTGAAAAAAAAAAAGTCAAATGTGTCTTTTTGGATTTTTTGTTAGGAAAATTAATAATTTTAAAAAATTTTATCTCCGAAACCTCTGGTTTACTAAACTTGAAATTTGGTAGGGATATTCAGGTGAACTAGAAGTGTTACCAAAAAAATTGTCAACATCAAACTCGACGTAACATAAAGGAAAGCTGAGCCCTTATTTATCATCACACACATGTTTTAAGTAGTTACAAAAACAGCTTAAACTTTGTAGCAACAAACTATTCGATTAGGTATATTACATCAGCTAATAGTCGTGCTACAATTTAATGTGAAGAGATTATAATGTATTTAGCTACAAGACGTGATTAAAGTTCTTAAAATATAAACAAAAAAATATATACTTACTCACCAAGAAATCAACCATTTTCCTGCATGTTTCCGTATCTATGTATTTTTTTCCTTCGTAATATTATTTGGTGTCGTTATATTATTATTAATTATGTAATAAACGCCATAAATATAATATTCCGTTACATGTTTATTAAATACGAAATTTCCAAAATTTTGCTAAGTACAAATGACAGGCTGCTGTCTGGAAAATAGTGAACGATATGACCGGTTTCATTCGTTTCTGTCAGAGTGCCTCTCGCTTTTATTTTTCTACCCAAATTGGCGAGTTTGGCTCTGGCTTACCGTTGGGTTGATGGTCAATGGAATGAAATTTCTCTAAGGCCCCTGGCTAAATTGCCTCATCGACCTCATCGTGGCTTTAAATCTTAATTTTTATCGTGCGATATAGGGTTTTGTTCTCAGTCACGCATTCTGTTGGTAGCTTTAGGAACTTTTTGGAGAATAGTAATAGTTCCAAAAATTTAAGGAAGATGTCGCTGTAATATTAAATAGTTTACATCAATATGATTGCCTTCGTACCTTATAACATTTTAAAAATATTTTGACAGTATCGCTTCTCGGCCTTTTGGCTAAGATCAAAGTGTAGTATCTGTTCTTTTCAGCTTAATATCTGAAAGTTCCCGCATCGCGGGACCAGTATATTAAACTGATTTTTTTACCGCGACGGGATGCTCGGGGCTCGCTCCACTCCCGTCACGGGTCGGCCCGGCATTGCAGTGCCGCCGGGATCGGCCCACATAAATAACAATCTATTACCGCGACGGGATGCTCGGGCGGGGCTCGCTCCACTCCCGTCACGGGTCGGCCCGGCATTGCAATGCCCCCGGGGTCGGCCCACACACACAAATAACAATCTCTTATCACGACAGGATGCTCGGGGCTCGCTCCACTCCCGTCCCGGGTCGGCCCACATATATAATAATAATAATAATAAAATGTAGGACATGTTAGCATCCTCTATAACAAAATGAGCTGCTATATACATTTTGTTCCTCTTTTTTTTATATTGTTATTTGCATTTCTCATATAACGTTTCTCATTTTATCCATACCAAATTAATATTTTTTATTTTCTCGTTTTTGTTATATATATATATGTCGTAGCTGGGACCCATGATCTGCTCCATATAACATTTAATTTCAAGCAAATCAACTATTTTTAAGATCATAACTGTATTTTATTCGTATTTAAAATTATGTTTTCATAAAATGGTTTAGTTTTAATGGAAGTTAAAATGTTTAGTTTTCACTCGAACAAGGTCTGTGAATCACTGGTGACATCCACAAAGGAAGTCCGCTAATACCTGAGTAGGGTACGGCAGACTAGTTGTATACGTAGGGGTAGTCTGTGGTAGTATCCCTTTAGAGTCTGTGCGCTGAGTGACTGGCAGAAAGAGTAATTGCGTTTTAATTGTTATTATTGATTTGTTTGGAAAAGGTAAGATAAACTGGCATTGTTGTGTTTGTTAATAAGTGGCATATGCAGAACTTGTTATAAATAATAGAAACTTATCCATTTTATGTGTATTAGACTAAATAATATGTACTAACTATATTAAGTCGTAGTTGTAAGTGACTGATTTTGTTACTAATCTTTTAATTTTGTGAATATAAGTGTGTGAATATTAGTTATTGTTTATTATTCAGTGTGTTATTTACTTTTTCTAAAATGGGAGATAATGAAAATACGCCCACTGCACCAGTCTCTCCGTCATATATATATATCATCACGGGTGCCTTACGGCGCCCGAGACCGCCTTTTTTAATTATAAACTCATTGGTATACACCGGGATTCGAACCAGAGACCTAAGCGTTTTTAAGTCCAATGTCTAACCAACTAGGCCACCACGTAATATATATATATCTATTTACATTTATTATATTATATCGCAGGCTTCAAGCCATAGGGGCATATACAAAAAAATACGTTTTTTTTATTACGTTATTCGCTTCCAATAAAATCAATACATAACCTCTTAATTTAAAATAACAATAGGTAATTTATTTTTTAAGAAAATACTTAAAAGTCTTTTGACGTATGATTGGAGGTGAGATATTGTTTTCAAACCAAAAAGACCTACATCAGTCTTAAGAACAATTTATTGGTCAATGACAAATTGTTTAACATACATATTTTTATTAGATCGCTCAACAAAATGTCGCACTATATAAATGTATACGCTTACGGCTACCGATTTTTATTTTGATAGTCAGCAAATTGTCGCGCTATAAAGATATATTATTATAACAAAATGATTACAACTATCGATTTTTAATTGATAGTCGTAAGCGTTTCAATCTTACAGCGTAGGTATGTCTTTCTTTTCTCTCTTCTAATACTTTCAGTCAGATTTAGCGAAGCTACATAACTCAGCTGCTTTCTTCTTTATCTCTACAGACATTTTAACTTCTCCTTTCTTAGCTCGCTTTTTAGTAACCCTACACACTTTTTTTGCAGATTCTACCATACTGTCTCTAAGAAGTTTCCAAAATTCAATCTTGGACTCACTATGCTATAATCTTTCATACAATAAACCAAGCGCTCGGATAGCAAGATTCTGACTCCCTAGCAGCCATGGTCATTGTCAGTCACTCCCGACCAGAGCACTGCGCCGCCTTCGGGCAAGTTAACCATTTCGCTACCCTTGCGCTTGTTTTCAGTAACACACTTCATATCCAAACTCATTTTGTCCACCACCTCCAGCAATTCTTATCGTTTATTTGTCCCCTTAAATTCCAAGTGCTCATGCGGCAGTCGTCTGTCCTCTTCCCATCTCTCTCTAGGCGATCCATGATGGGAGGCGTTACCCTTCGCCGTTTCGCTGATAGATTTAAATTATTATTAAATCTTCATAAATTACACATATACAAAAATATATAATTTATATAATAAAAAAAATAACTTATTAATTAATACCTAAATAAATAAATAATGTATAATAATAAAAATATGAAAAAGTATTTGTAAATTAAGCACACATAGTTCTTGCACATATAGATTTTGAGGAGTTCTGGTATTAAATATGATTAGAATTTCCTGTTACATACATACATACATATCACGGGTGCCTTACGGCGCCCGAGACCGCCTAGACGGCCCCAGGGTACCCAGCGGAGGGGTTTTAATCCCAACTCGTCGTAGCCGATGGTATGAGTCTACACCGAACAAGTGGCTAGCTCGTCGCGATGTTTTGAATAAACTCAATAACCCATCTATAAACAGTTTCACAAGTTGGTATAGTGAAACCGGGACCGACAGCTTAACGTGCTCTCCGAGGCACTATAGTGGTGTTGTCAAACAAATGTACATAAATTTTTAAATTAAAAACTCATTGGTACACACCTGGATTTGAACTGGGTGTTTATAAAATATAATATGTATTATATCGTTGTTTCTGGTACACATAGTACAAGCTTAGGCTTAGTTTGTGACCAGAGCAATATGTGTAATTGTCCTAAAAAGAAAAAAAGTGAAAGAAAAAAAAAAAGAAGAAAACCAGGGCCTAAGCGTTTTTAAGTCCAAGGTCTAACCAAATCGGCCACCACGTATATAATTTGCTGTTACCTTGTATAAATATAAATAGTTTAAAAATTGTTAGTGGATAGTACTTGTGGGTAGTATTTTATCCAAATCTTTATATATAAAAAATAATTTTAACAAGATTTTGTTAGGTTTGTTATGACACTTCATCCACGGTTTTATGTCATTTATCTCTTCCAATTCTAATATTCATTTACTGTCATTCAAACTTACAGCCTCAACATTTGAAAACATGAAGGTAAAAACCGTGCCCGTCCGCGCGCGGGGCGCGTTTTTTTAGCTTCATGCTTGAAAATCAATATGTGACACCTGCTGTTAACGTTGTTTTATTACCTTAGTAATTCTTATTAATACCTAT
Organism: Monopis laevigella; assembly: GCA_947458855.1. NCBI lineage: Eukaryota > Metazoa > Arthropoda > Insecta > Lepidoptera > Tineidae > Monopis > Monopis laevigella. The sequence goes on from OX381599.1 coordinate 10,620,061, forward strand.
AGATGGCGCTCATTAATCTCATGAGATCCTGCACCTGGCAGCGGGGAATATTCCCCAGCCGAAACCCCATAGCAAGGGGGTTGAGTCAACTTATTAGTCTCATGAGATTTTATTTTTCTGGGTTCTGATTCGAATTATGAAAATTCGCCACCCTCGGTTGAGAAGCAGATGGAGATTTTGCATTCGGATTTTGACTTGACTTTGACTAATTTAAAAAAGAATATAGGTTTTCATAAACCAAGAAAGGACCAGTGTTGGTATAACAAATATGAGCAATTAACCGAAGACGAACAAAAGGAGAAACAAGAAGAATATTAAGAGCATGTTAACAGAAAAGAATATGTAAATGCATGTTTGTACTTTTGACTTTGAAGCAGTATTATATTCCATAGATTTTAGGAAAACCTGTATTTTATAAACGTAAGTTAGGAAGCATGAATTTCACTATTCATAATGCTGCGACTAAACAAGGTAGTTGTTATTGTTGGCCGGAATACGAGGGAAACCTAGGTGCAAACGAAGTTTCCATATGTCTCCATAATTATATAGCAAACTTCTCTGACGTCGTCTTGATTGCTGTCCAGGGCAATAGAAATTCTGTGCTTGCAGCTATGCTAAGTTTTATAATTACATCACCTGACGATAATATTAAAGTTATTGACTTTAAATTTCTTGAACCAGGGGCCCTACCCATATGGAATGCGATAACATTCATTCGAAAATAGAATGAGCATCTGAGTTTGATAAAATCTACACCCCTGATAGCTGGCAAAATGTTATACGACTAGCACGTAAACATAATCCGTACAAAGTTAAAGATTTTATCTTATTATTATTATTTAAATCTTTATTGCTTACAAAATAAATAAATTGCTGAAATGGTTGAGGATTCGAGGTAGGAGAAACAGCAGGGTTCTCTGCCTGCGTTAAACGAACCTAACACTCCCAAATACCTCAAGGATAGTTTTACATCCCTCGGCTCGCATCATGATAGAATCCTTCGTTCTGCCTCTAACTCAACTCTTTCTATACCTTCTCATCATTCTACCTCTGTCTCAAAATCTTTTTCTGTTGCTGCAACAAAACTCTGGAATGATCTACCGGTGGACATTAGACAAGCTCCTAACAGGGGTATCTTTAAGAGGCTAGTGTATAAACACTTTCTGAATGTGTGAATGTCTTTTTATTATTCGTTTGGGCTCGCTCTCTCTTTCATCTCATCCTGTGTTTCTGCTTTAAATAATTATTGTGCTGTGGGTAGTGCTATATTGTGCTGTTGCTGTAATATTTGCTATTTTATTAATATGTATGTATATTATTAATATAGTTTATGATATGTATGTATATGTAGTCAGCATTAGTGTGTATGTATAAAATGTGTATACTCTATTTCTTAAATGTATTTTACTGCACCTATTTTACCTACTTACTGCTTAATTTGTCCCAAAGGTTTGACTGGTAGAGAATGCCTAGCGGCATTAAGTCCGCCTTTGTACTAAATTTGTGCAATAAAGTTTTTTTAAATAAAATAAATAAAAATACAAAGGCGGACTTAATGCCGCTAGGCATTCTCTACCAGTCAAACCGTCGGGACAATAAAATATCTTCTGAATAATCACTCCTAAAAATCTTTTAAATTTAAGAACTTTATTATATGCCAATGTGGATTAGGTGCTATTATTGTTCCTATTGCCTGTATCGCCCAAAACCGCCTAAAAGGTTTTAGGGTCTGAGACCATTGATTCTAGGTATTATTTTTTTGTGAGAAAGTTTAAAGAGTTGTAAATGTATTGTACATAGTAAATAATCTTTTAAATTAAACGATTTTTGCATCAGTTTTAACTATAATAATTAAAATAAACCCTTGATATATGTCTATACTTCACTGTTTGTATAAAACGAATATTATATTTTCCTCGAGCCGAATGGATGTAAAAACTACAAAATTCATAGAAATTGTGTTTTTCAAATCAAATCAAATCGTTTATTTCATGTAAATCTTTACAGATATTTATGAATAGTCAAAAAAAATAAAATTTTAACAATGAGGTCTTAAAGTGCGTTTAGTTAGGCAGCTATTCATTATTAAAAGAACGACAAATATTTATTATACCTCGATATCAGATTTAGAATTTAAATTTAGAAATCTTAATATGAAAATTACTACCAAACCGAACACACACTACATAACCAACTAGTGTAAGACTAGGTGGTTAGCTGATTCCATTGACCTGTCAATCATTATCTGCCATACAAGGGAGCCACCAAGGCGACCAACTTCATCGACCATATCCACGCCTTAAATATTTATTCTAAATAATATTTTTTTTAAAATAATAATTGATATCAAGTTATTATTTCACGATAAATAAACTATTTTTAGACAGTTTTTAATTTTTTATTGAATATAAAAAGTTTTGTATCATACGTCCATCGGACCAATACATTTTTTAAGAAAACATAACTAAGTTTTGTTATAATTTCGTCGAACAAAATAAAGGTAAGTACTTTTTTACTGGTTTTAAAATACTTACCAGAAATTCAAGCATTTCAGATAAATATAGTAGTACTTTTAAAGGCACATGCTAATTTATAGTTAATTAGGTGCACTGCAAAAAAAGTTATAAAGTTTTTTTCGTCTCCCGAAAAGTGACGGTATTACGTATACGCCCCTGTGGTTTGAAACCCGCGATATTATATTGTTCCTCTTTTAGTTACGTAAGGATATTAAATTAGCTTTAATTTAATATCCTTACATAACTAAAATTAGTAGGGTACCTAGTACCTACCTAATACGCTAACAGTATTTCCTCGTTGTATAGACAATGCTATCTTTTTAAATATATATGGTTCTATATACGTTAATAAATAATTAAATACCGCGATGAGTTACTTGTTAGGTGTAGATTCTGAATAACTTCGGGGACAATACAGTTGGAACAAAAGCCTTGTACTCGCTGTATATTCTAGCTAGGCGGTTTCAGCGGGCGCCGTAAGACGAATAAATATTTAAATGTAGTGCTAAAATAAATAAACAGAGGGCGCTAGCGTCATTTAAGATAGCACATATATTTGTTGACTTTATTTGATCTAATGATTTGGAAACTTTTATTTTTTACTCTGGTTTCCCTTCAAAACGCATAAATCTTTCGCCTTTTACTAAAGATTTCCGTGGAGGGGAACACTCAAATGAGTCTTTAATATTTTTGAAGCTTTTACCTTTTAGGTAAAAGCTCATAATTAGAGGTGAGGATTGTCAGGAAACTAGCTAAAGTCCGTGCTTAAGTCAGTTGAGTTAGTAGGGACACGGTGTCGAACAGAAAGTATCGATACTGTACTCATGAGTAGAATCGAATAAAAAGTATCGTACTCTTAAAAGTACTCGTAAAAGTAGTCTCAGTATCGAGTATTTTATTCAAGACCTAATACGCACAACAATGTCATGATGAACTTGAGCATTCCTATCAATTACCTATTAAGATTTAAATAATTTTGTTGTCGATTTATTTAATGAGAAAAAAAAAATCGCCGTCGTCATTAAATCACATAATATACGCGGCAGAGTCGATATATCGGGTACAAATGTATCGATATCGAAAGGAAAAGTACTTGATACCACAAAGTATCAATTCTTTTTTCGTTCTACTTGCAATTTAATTATCGATTTAATTAATGAGCAAAAATATTAATTAATAAAAACCCTATTTTTTTTTCATTACCGCGCTCATTGATCTTGTATCTGGTTATGGAACCATGTGTCGCGGTCTCCCATAAAAAATATTTTTTCGATACGATACTTGCCAAAAAGTACTCATTGAGTAAAAGTATCGAGTACACAAGTATCGGTATCGAAGGGATAAGTACTCGATACCACAAAGTATCGATACTTTTTTCGTGTCCCTATCTATGAGTTAGAGGTGAGACGTACGTACTACGTACTAGCTAAATTCTGAACTTGAGTCTTGTGAGTTGAGTAGGGATCTCGGAAATGTAATAAAATATCGATAGATATATATAATATATTGTATTGATATTTTTTGAATATATCAATATCGGCATGCTCGAGGCTCGTTCCACTCCCGTCACGGATCGGCCCGGCATTGCAGTGCCGCTGGGATCGGCCCACACAAATAACTATCTATAACCGCGCCGGAATGCTCGGCCCGGAGCTCACTCCACTACCGTCACGGTCCGGCCCATCATTGCAGTGCCGCCGGGATCGGCCCACACAAATAATTATATCTATAACCGCGCCGGGATACTCGGCCTGGAGCTTACTCCACTCCCGTTACGGGTGTCGGCATGGCATTACAGTCCCGCCGGGATCGGACCACACAAATAACAATCTATAACCGCGAGAGGATGCTCGGGGCTCGCTCCTCTCCCGTCACGGGTCGGCCCGGCATTACAGTGCCAACGGGACCGGCCCACACAAATAACTATCTATAACCGCACCAGAATGGTCGGGTCGGAGCTCACTCTACTCCCGTCACGGATCGGTCCGGCATTGCAGTCCCGCCAGTATCGGCCCACACAAATAACTATCTATAACCGCGACGGGATGCTCGCTCGGCTCGAGATTAAATAGCAATGTATACAAACCTTTTTTGTCACATTATTAAATTGTGAAAATTATTTATTCGTAATTTATAGATTTATTTTATTTATTGTTAAAATTATTTTAATTTTAATTTGTAAAAATTATCCCAGAAATAATAATACGAAATTATTATTATCGTTAATAAGTTTTCTGAACCTAAAAATAGGTAAAACTGTATTCATAATATTTTAATTGTTTTATTTTTGTTGTCTAACAACAACTTCACTAGTTAAAAAAACCTATAATCTGGTGATCGGTGCATTATCTAAGATACGAATACGAGCCAATGTCTACGAAAAAAATTGTAGTTTTTTGTATCAATCAAAGAATTGGAACGGCTTTTGGCTAAGCCCGCTGGCTACATCGCCTCATCGACCTCATCGTGGCTTTAAATCTTAATTTTTATCGTACGATATAGGGTTATGTTCTCAGTCACGCTTTCTATTGGTAGCTTTAAGAACTATTTGGAGAATATGATAGTTCCAAAAATTTTAGTAAGATGTCGCTATAATATTACATAGTTTGCATACTAGATGTCGTTAGTAGTAATAAAGAACGCACATCATTTCGATTGACTTCGTACCATATAATATTTTGAAAATGTTTACGCAGTATCGCTTCTCGGCCTTTTGGCTAAGATCAAAGTGTAGTATCTGTTCTTTTCAGCTTAATATCTGAAAGTTCCCGCATCGCGGGACCAGTATATTAAACTGATTTTTTTACCGCGACGGGATGCTCGGGGCTCGCTCCACTCCCGTCACGGGTCGGCCCGGCATTGCAGTGCCGCCGGGATCGGCCCACAAAAATAACAATCTTAAACCGCGACGGGATGCTCGGGCTCGCTCCAATCCCGTCACGGGGCCCACACATATAATAATAATATGTAGGACAATTTACTCATATTGCTCTGGCCACAAACTAAGTTCTAGGCTTGTATTATGTGTACCAGAGGCTCTACCATGGGTTTGCGCATTGTAGCAACGTAACGTATTTACGTATACGTGAGTAACAACAAATAGGGCCTATTTATTTTTAGTAACCGGATTGAATAAAGCGATCCTATTGGTTGTAGCTCACGTATACGTAAATAAATACGTTTCTACAATGCGCAAACCCATGGTAGAGCCTCAGAAACGATATAATACATATTATATTTTATAAACACCCAGACCATATAACTATCTATAACCGCGAGTTAGGTTAGCATTCTCTATAACAAAATGTAGGTATATATATAGCGGCTATATATACATTTTGTTCTCTTTTTTTATATTGTTATTTTCATTTCTCATATAATGTTTCTCATTTTATCCAAACCAAATTAATATTTTGTTCTTTTTTATTTTCTCATTTTTGTTTATTTTATTACTTTTTTATATGTATATTTATTATATATATTGTTCCTAATTTAGTTGTATATTAGGATATTAAATTATAGCTAATTTAAATTCATTTTGATATTTATTTTTTATAAATATATTCTTATACGTAAAACATTACAAAAATAAAATAAATAAATCTAGAAAAATAAAATAAACTAAATCTAAATTAATAAAAACAAAAACACTGTATGCGGGCCCACTTAGTGGGGTACCTAGTACCTACCTACCTAATACGCTAACAGTATTTTCTCGTTGTTATGGGCAATGCTATCTTTTTTGTTTTAAATATATATTGTTCTATATACGTAAATACATAATTAAATACCGCGATGAGTTACTTGTTAGGTGTAGATTCTGAGTAACTCCGGGGATAATAAAATTGGAACAAAAGCCTTACGCTGTATACTAATACTCTAGCTAGGTGGTTTCAGCGGGCTCCGTAAGACGAATAAATATTTAAATGTAGTGTTAAAATAAATATACAGAGGGCGCTAGCGTCATTTAAGATAGCACATATATTTGTTGACTTCATTTGATATAATGATTTGGAAACTTTTATTTTTGACTCTGGTTTCCCTTCAAAACGTATAAATCTTTCGCCTTTTACTAAAGATTTCCGTGGAGGGGAACACTCAAATGAGTCTTTAATATTTTTGAAGCTTTTACCTTTTAGGTGGAAAGCTCATAATTAGAGGTAGTGATGAATGAAACGAGTCGTAAGTTTTTCAACTCGAATCAAGCGAAGTAGACATGTGACAATCACTGATTTTTCAGGATATGATTCCAATTGTTTCATTCGCGGTGGCGATTGGATTCCGAAGATTCTATCAAAAAAGATACAATATCATCATCAATAACAACGTAATAAGCAAAAAAAAAAAAAAAAAGGGGGGGGGGGTCATATTATTAATATTGAACGACCCCCCCCCCCTTATAATATATAGTACATAATAATAATTGTACCGGGGTACCACTACATAGGACTACCCAAAGTTATTGAATATTAATACGTAATAGCCCTAATCAGAGGCTCTACCATGGGTTTGCGCATTGTAGAATGCGCAGAGAGCCTCAGAAAGTTCTAGAAGAATGCGACCCAATGCTTTAGTAAAAAATTATTATTTTTAACGTTATTAGGTTTGAGTAAGATATATATTTGAAATTAATTCTATGTTGGTTAAGCTCCACCAGCAGAGTCCACCGCCACCGCATGCATGCAGCATGTCTTATCTCGCTCGAACCGCAGCGATCAGCGAAGTGTAAGCAGGATAGATCTCTAATAACTTCCTTAGATAATATGTGCACCTGGTACTAAACGGCTAAACCCCTTTCTAAATAGAAAAGAACTGGAAAATAAAAACGTGTGTAAAAAAATATGGTTTCTGCATTTCTAGTATAATTAATTATTGATTACTTATCGAAGTCATCCGACATTGCGTAACTTCTGTGGTCTACATGGTGGTATGAATGAATGATCTTTTGCCTTTCCTCCTTTTCCTTTTCTTCTTATAAGTTGTAGAAAAAGAAACGATGGTCTTGCGATACACTCTACTCCTAATAATCTATGTGCCCCTTGCGGAGGTGTCGCGAGGACGGAATGAAACACGACTGCTTGTGTCGACACACGTTTATTAACTGTTTATACATTACAACATCACACCACCGGGGTAATACAAAAAAATAATTAAAAAAAATGAATAACTTACATATCTAATAATAAAAATAAAAATAAAAATTACTGAATTATAAAAGTTCTAAAATTAATTATTTATATAAATCTTATATAATAAAAGTAGTAGCAAATAAATTTAAATTTTTAACAGTGTAAATACAAGATGATTAAAATTTACAATATTTTATAATTAAATGGTATACTATATGTTTTTGTTCGTTTCATTATAAAAGAAATCATTCGAATAGTGTACTTATATTCACTACATACAGTTTAGTTCTATTTTTGTGAACGGTACTGTTCTTGCCATTCTTAGAAATGATTACATTGGGTGATTCATCGTTTACAACTAAATATGGACCATTGAACAAGGGTTCTGCTTTATCTACAGTTTCATTTTTAACAAGAATTAAGTCGCCTTTGTTATAAGAAATCGGGTTACATTTTAAATCAAATTTAGTTTTTCTTTGTTCTTTACGTTGTAACAAATTATTTCTTGCGTCATTACAAGCTGTTTGTAACCTAAATTTTAATTCTAGTGCATAGTTGTCTGAATTATACAATGGTTCTACTTTACTATTACTTAAATTTGTTGGTATATTACAAGTTTTTCCGAATACTAGTTCAAATGGAGAATATTTGGTTTCTGAATGAATGGTATTATTATATGCAAAACTCCAGAAGGGTAACCATTCAGACCAATTATACAAGCGTTGTTCACAGTAAATTCTTAAAAAGCTACGGAGATGTTTATGTGAATTTTCTAATGCACCTATTGATTCGTGGTGAAAAGCAGTGGAATGGATTTTTTCTATATTTAATAATTTGCAAACTTCTGTCATAGTACTTGACATGAATTCGGTACCTCTATCTGTACCTATTGACATGGGTATTCCGTATCTAAGAATAAAATTGTTAACTAAAGATTTTGCTACTGTTACCGTTTCCTTATTGGGTATGGCATAAGCTTCTACATACTTACTTAATTCGCATTGAAGCGTTAATATATAATTATTATTAAAATTATCCTTATCTAAAGGTCCTACTAAATCTAAATAAATTTTCTCAAATGCTGAATTAGCAGTTGTCGTTATTGACATAGGTTCCTTGACACCTTTTTGATATTTCATTATTTGACATTTTTTACATTTTTTAACAAATTCTATGACGTCTTTTTCTAAATTAGACCAAGTATACTTTTTCTTAATATTATTGACCATACGACGGATGCGGCGCATGTCCGCTCGTAGGTAACAAATGATAATCGTTTATAATTATCTTTTTCTTTTCATCATTACAAATTTTTATTACCTTTGACAAAACATTTATTTGTGGTCCTTCCCACTTATCTCTTTCATTTATTTCACAATTTATTTCTTCTATAAATGATGAGTAATAATCATCTTTAACAAAATTTATTATTTTAATATTCAACTTTTTACAAAAATCTCTAAGCAAATTAACAAATTCCACTCGGGTAAATTGCAATAAATACTTAAGGTCGAAATACATTGTTTTCATACTCGATGAAAAACATAAACAAACATACTCATAATTAATTAAATTCTTATTTTTCAATTCCTTTAAATCATTCTCCTTTATTAAAATCAAGTCTACACTGTCGCTAGCTTTTCGCAACATTTCTACTACTCTGGGGTGATCAATCCTGTTGTTTATAGAAATATTTCGAGAAGTGTCGCTTACATTGCTGTCACTGATATCACTGGACTGTTTTTCTAGTCTTTCTCTTTGTGCTCTAGTCATGACTGAAACAACATTTTCAAACGTGCTCTTTAACTTGCTCGAAGTTAAGTCAATGCGTGAAAGTGCGTCTGCAATTACGTTATCTTTACCTTTTATATAACTTATTTTAAAATCGTATTCGTCTAATATTAATCTGAATTTCATAAGTCTACTTGAAGGATCTTTCATGTTATACAAGTATATTAGGGGTTTTATTATTTTTTACAGTTATTGATTGTTCTAAAATATTCGTTGTAAGCTCGCATCTGGGTGGTATCGATAATGAGAAATTATGACTAATCGGTTCTTCGCTGGTGGCCTGGTGACGTAAGTCACGTTCCATTGTATTGAGTTCCAAAGTGACCTCATTTTGTTTGTACACTAAACAAAGGGTTTTGTTTTGTATATTTATGTCTTTTGCGAATAATTCCAAGAATTAATTCCTAAAGTTTTTGTATTTCCTCCAATAATTTCAATTCCTTATATAAATTTAAAGCATAATTATATTTATTAGTCACATAAGTTTTTCTTTCAAATCTTTTACTACCTAATTTTCTTAGTTCGACTCTTACGTCTTCCAATTTAGTATGTATTTCCTTAACTGTATTCATTAATTATTTAACATGTTACTCGACATGATATACCATGATGGGTATCAAAAATAGGATCACAAACCCGTGTAACGTCTACTAGTAATAATTATAGAAAAGATAAAATTACATTAATAATTTTTCATGTCACTCGACATTTTATATTTATATAATAATAATAGTACATTAAGTATGTTAATAAAATAATAAAAAAAAATACACAAACACCTGAAATAAAAAAACACTGCACAAAACACTTTTAGAACATGTTAATCATTTTTAATTCACTCACTGATACTCGATCTAGGAAGTCATCTCCACTCGCTTCATCAGGAAAGGGCGTTAGATATCTGCTGGCTGCTGTAGCCTCGTCGCTATCGATTCTCTTGTATGTTCTCGAATTTGGCTTCTTATCATTTTCTTTTGGCAATCCAAGAAAATTTTAAATAAGATGGCAATGAAGAGTATTATTACTACGATTACTACCACAATTAATAGAGTTCCATTGTATTTTGTCACATTTGTAATGTTTGTGAAATAATTGTCCACCTTTTGTTCTTGGTTATTTATGACAGGGTTAACTTCAAACATTTTAATTTAATACTGTTACTGTTTTTGCACTACATTTTATTAATGTTCTTCATATTAAAAAAAAAATAATAATTATAAAGTTAAAAATTAAACTAAAAAAAACTTAAATTTAGTCGTTAAAAAAAAAAAAAAAATATAATAACTCTAGTCGCGGACTGCTCGGGCGGCCGGCCGGAGCCGCGGCGCGTGCCGCCGCGCTCTGCGCGTGCGTCACGTAAGTCTCACGCCATGTTACTGACGCGGACTGGCAGGGTCGCCATGCGGAGGTGTCGCGAGGACGGAATGAAACACGACTGCTTGTGTCGACACACGTTTATTAACTGTTTATACATTACCACATCACACCCTGGTACCTTGAAGTGAAGACTAGACGATTGGAGGCAGAGGCAGTGCTTATTAATTAACACAATTTAAACCTTATTATGTTTGTAGTAAGACATAATTGAAATTAATTCACCGCAGCGATCAGCGAAGTGTAAGCAGGAAAGACCATCTGTAATAACTTCCTCTGATAACATGTGTGCCTGGTACTATACGGTTCTGACTAAACTTTTGCATAGAGAAAAACTATGAAAAAAATCGCGTCTAAAATAATTATCTGTTTCTGGTTTCTGCATTCCTAGTATAATTTTATTATTGGATTTAACAAGTCACCCGACATTGCATAACTTAAATTATCTAGATGGCTGTATGGTCATATACTTTGCCTTTCCTTCTTTCTAAATGTGGAAAAAAAATACGATGATATATCGGTTTGCGATACACTTCACTCCTAACAATGTATGTGCTCCTGGTACCTTAAAGATTGATTGGAGGCATTAAACATAAAATAATACAGGAACAAAATAAAAATCTATCAGACTGATTGGAATTTATAATTAATAATAAAATAACGAGAATTAAAATACTGATTTAATGAAAATTTTCGCCGTGGACACGGTTTATATCGGTAGATAATTCATATCAGTTGCGATTCTGTTCGGTCGGCTATTAAAACATATTGCTTTCGTTCGGTCGGCAGCGTTTATATCAGTGTGTCTTTTGTTTCCTCTCGGTCCCAAGTGGTTCTTTATCCTTGATTCATATCTTTATCCTTCGATCATATCTGTATCAGTTTGCTTTCGTTCGGTCGCGGAGTTCAATCGGTCCCATGTCAATCTTTATCAGTTTACTTTCGTTCGGTCGGCATATTGTGTCTCAATCAAAAGTACCGAATGTTTTTTATGTTAATGAATCTTTATCTTGGTCAGTTGACAATACCATATCTAAATGATAGAATCATTCGCGATTGTCACATGTCTAAAGCGAAGCGAGTTGAAAAAAATGCTTACCGGGTTGACTCGCTTCGACGACGCTGTATTCAAAATAAGTTCGCTCGCTTGGTTTTGTAATGGAACGAGTCGTGTCAACCGAGTTTAGAAGAATGCTTACCCGGGTTGACTCGTCGAGTTGCATGACGACGCATCTAAAGTAGTGTCGTTCGGTTAGTATTTGAATGAACCGATTATTATATATATATATATATATATATATATATATATATATATATATATATATATATATATATATATATATATCATCACGGGTGCCTCTTACGGCGCCCGAGACCGCCTAGACGGCCCCAGGGTACCCAGCGGAGGGGTTTCAATCCCACCTCGTGGTAGCCGATGGTATGAGTCTACACCGAACAAGTGGCTAGCTCGTCGCGATGTTTTGAATAGACTCAATAACCCATCTACAAACAGTTTCACCAGTTGGTATAGTGAAACCGGGACCGACAGCTTAACGTGCTCTCCAAGGCACTAAACCGATTATTAAATTTCATAATATGTTATTAGAAGAATTAAATTAGATTTTGCATACAAATATAGAAAAGTTATTTTGATTTGAATAATTTATAGTGTTTTTCAAATTTTTGGAAAACTCCTCGTCATAATATTCCTATCTTCGTCAAATGTGAACCGATTTTTGTCATCGTTTCTTTATTTTAAATCGTGGATGCAGCTTGGTTTCATAATATAAATTGGTTAAGAAAATTAAAACCGACAGACTATTTAAAAGTTTGGCAGAGAAATACCTACTTGTAAAATTCTGTATTTTTCTTATTGGTTAAATTAAGTAAAAAAAACATATTAGGTATGGTAAACTATCCTAACTACCCTTCCCAGGTGGGCCTGACCCTATTGCCGTGAAAAAATAAACTTAATTGTATATTTTAAAATAATTTATTATTAACAATAAATAAACCAATAAATAATTATAAATTAGTAACTCTCTCCTTATAACTGTACATGTGACAACTCAATTGTCACGAAATTTTGTGACTTGTGACTAAAAAAATTGAGTAGTTTCTTTAGGAACTCTATTTCCTTTTATTTAGTGTTCTTTGGAATATTCTGACCATCCTTTATAAGGTAATGGGGTTTCGAAGTCACCAATGTCTCGTCTTCTTCTATGATGACCATGGCCAGCATATATCACCTGCAAAAAATAATACTTAGTAACTTGTAAGAAGGGTATATCTACGTGGATCCCAGCTTAGGGTCTTTAGAGATCCAAATTGCAATTACGGCAAAGTAATAATTTAGGTGAAAGAAAGGCCTCTATTACTGTTGTGACCTAGGGCCTTATTCCGAGTTTGCAACCGCTAATCACGACAAGACGTTGCGCAAACTATAAATATGGAAATATAAACTCTATTCCAATGGTTATATAGTATGTATTAGGTTGGCTATTATAATGCCGCCATCTTGAAATACACGAATTCTTCGCAAGTTAGAACATGTGTGGAGCATTGGAATTTCAACTTTATAATTAACAGGATAGAACTTACATTTCAATACCTTTATTTTACGCAAAATGCGCGACGGTGAACGTGTCAAAACTCGGAATAAAACCCCTAGTCATATTTTGGGTTCATCGGTTTTTAGAAGACTACTGCATCGTTTTCTTGTGATAGTCTCCTTTCAGAGTGTTGAAAGTTGCGGTTGTTACTGGCGCCTACTTCGTAACCGCATCGTTTAACCAGCATAGTGGGGGCGATAAATTTTATTGATTAACCCCCTCCTAATTCATGGACTTTGTAGGCCTGCTTATCAATCGCCCGTTTCATAACTGTACCGATTTGACAATAAAGCAGTGAAGTTTTTAAAATAGACTGGTAATGCAAATACATCCATGTCGCCGCCCATTTCGTAACCCTTTCATTTAGTTAGTATAGTGGGAGCGACCAATATTGTTAAACAACATTGTATTGATCGACCCCATTAATGGACTCTGTAGGTCTGCTTAACATCAGGTGATACAAGTCACATTGTCATGCCGTGCTCCATTAAAAAAATATATATATGGTTGTTTCTGGTACACATAGTACAAGTCTAGAGCTTAGTTTGTGACCAACGCATTATGTGTAAATTGTCGTACATATTATTAACATTTTTATAAACACCCAGACAAACACACATATATTTATTTGCCGTGGGTGGGAATCGAACCCACGATCTCCGGGTACAACACCAAACATGCAACCACCAGTCTACGGAAGCGGCTCCGTGTAAACGTTTACATGAAATAAATATTTTTCACTTTCACTTTAGGTGAGTCAGTAGGTAATATTCGGGTGAGTAGAATGCCAGTTTAAGAACCGCAGCTAAATCCATAGTATGACATTTACTCACCTGATGATCGTCATGATCGTCGTGTGAAGTAAGTTTTTTGACACCAACTATGGCTGAGAGCATCAGAGCAAGCGCTGAAACTGCAAGCGCCTGAAAGCAAAATAAAAAATAAAAATAAAAATAGATATCGGCAAAAAAAATGCATACAGTCGAGCGTAGTGGGGGAAAGTCCACGCAGATATTAATAAAATAATAAATTTCTATTTGGCCCCCGAAAACCGTTTAAACGGCCTCAGGCCACCCAGCGGAGGGATTAACCAGTGCTCATTTCGCCGATGGTACTCCCTAACAAGTGGCGAGCTTGTTGCGGTGTTTATGATGGTAAAGCTTCGTTGTATAAAGCGGCCACCTGTCCCAGGACCGCCCTTGTTGTCATATACTTAGTCTTGTTATCAGTTGCGCAGTGACTTAACCACTGGGCTGGGCGCATTTAATAAAATAGGTATTATTTTGTAAATATTGTTTCCGCCGGTACTCGAATGACAATGGGCCTTTACCAGCATCGTTATGAAAAAATGAAAACATCTCTATTTGCTGTATACAAGGTGAATTTGAAAGGTTGCACTTTGGGCCAATATGAGGCTCTGCTGATCCAATAACGCAACTTTTCCCGTGAAACCATGAAAAATTAAAAAAAAAATTAGCTCCCCCATACAAATTGATCATTTTAACATTACTATGTTATAGTTTGTATGGTGAAGGCAGTTTTTTTTTCATTTGCGACACACGGTTTCATGGGAAAGGTTGTTAGATTTGATCAGTAGAACCTCATATTAGCCCAAAGTACATCATTTCAAAGTCACTAAGTATATATATAACCTCGATAAATCTACAAAAAGCACCATATTAAATGAATAATGTCTATACATAGGGCCTTTACACAACAGCATCGAAGCATCGATAGGCTCGATAAATCGATACATATCGATTTTATGAATGAATGTTCATTTATAAACTTCATTTTATCGACTGTCAAACTATATCGGTGTGGTTATGCTAAGCCCCTATGCTCTGTTATATCGACGGTCAAACACTAACGACATTGACGTGGTAAGCCCCAATGTCGATAGTTTTACATTGAAATAAAGCCTATGAATGAACATTCTCATTCATAAAATCAATATAAATATATTTTGTCTATTAATCAATTAATCGACGCTGTCGATGCAGCAGCTGTTGCTGTATTATTGTTGGCTGAATTTCAAACAGCTGTACCTAGTTTTAATATTTTAAACTTCATAAACTTTTATGGTTTATGAAAACTTCGATTGATCAACTTTCAATTAGTTCATTAATTAGAAACTTAGTGCAAGTAACAAAGTTGTAAACACCGCTAATGCAGTTAGGTACCTACTATTGAAACTATAATCTATAAAATTGAGCTCAAATTTAAACTTTAACCCTTTGAAATAGAGTGTTATTAATAATTGCATAATCGGGGTATGTTCCAGTTACCTACAGAAAGTTTTAATTAAAATTTTAAAACTTTAAATAGTTTAGATTAAATAGAAATTAACGACACTGCATTCACGATCGCGAAGTTTGCGTTCTCCATACTAAATAAGCTTAAGAACTTCAAGTATTTCTCCACTATTGTTTGTCGCAGAATTAAAATAATGTTTTTGTCGTCAAAGTATTTCTTAATCTTACTATTTTAGACATTTTAAATCAAAAACTAAACTTTTTAAATATTATTAATGGTTTTACGAACAATTAACATAAAAATAATTTAACTACGACTAACAGCCAATGTTTAGCTAGTAAGTTTTTTTTTAAAGTTAAATTTTGTAACTTTGTATCTACCTGATGGTAAGCAAACCAAAATAATCCATGAATGGGGTCGATTAATGCATGGTTGTTTAACAGCATTGATCGCTCCCACTATGCCGGCTAAATGTAACGAAATCGGTCAGTTGGCCTACGAAGTTATAGAACCCTTCCTTCTCACCTAAACTAAGAACAAAGATACTCAATCTTGGTTTTGGTCAGCTTAAAAAAATATTATCATTGCGGGTATATTTACGATAGGTAACAGTATAAAATCCTCCAACAGGGGATTTTAAATTCGGATTGAAATTCAACTGCGCCCGATTACCCTTAGAACCTTAAATAACTATTGTATTTAACATGAAATTTGTATAAAATTGAAATTTGCAAAAAACAAATCAATTCAAATTCATTTATTTGTCAAAACAAAGGTACAATATATAGATGTTAGGTATAATGCAATTAGTCTTTGTTTCACCTTACGGTATACAAATATCAATTACAATAATACTAAAATTAATAACTATTATCAACATTTAAGATATGGAAATTACAAACAGGTCAAAATACAAATGAGCCCATAATCAAACACATGTTATTTTATCATTTAAAAATCCATTAATTGTATAATAGGTTTTGTCAATTAGTAAATCCCTAAGTTTCTTTTTAAAATTATTCAAGTCAAGTTGTTGTATTTGTTTTGGAATTTTATTATATATCTGTGTTGTCATATCCAGCACCATGAAGCTAAAAAAACGCGCCCCGCGGTTTTTACCTTCATGCCCAGCACACTCTTATGTAAAAGGGCTGTTTTTTAAACAGTGCGATTGACTCTTGTTTATATTATTTTTAATACCCAAACATTTGCGTTACCCTATTTTCTATGGATGTATGGTATACCTAAATATTTGCGTTACCCTATTCAGATTAAAATTCAATTGGGCACAATTTGCCCCAACGACCCTATATAAATTTTACATTTATAGATGTTTAAAATTAAAATCCAAAACCAAAACTAAGTGCGATGATTCTTGTTCATTTTCTAAGGGATGTATAGTATATTTGCGTTGCCCTATTTATAGAACTTTTTAAATAATTAAAATAGGTATTTGGAGTACCCTTCGATGATAGACACTTAGGCACGTCTACTCATCAATTTTATTTTACGAGAAAATATGAAGCACCGTATAAAATATTTTGTGCGTTATTACGGCATATTATTGTCTATCTATCAAAAAAATATATTGTATTCTACCATTAAAATAATAAAAAACGTATTTTTTTAAAGTGTGACTCTAAACACAAAATTTTACCACAACTCACATAAACTTTTATACTAACTTAACCCACGCCCTAGGCGCCTTCTCTTGGATGTTTTTTTCGCACTTTACGATATTACTATTTATTTGCGATAATACTATTGATTTACGATAATACTATTGAATTACGATAATACTATTGATTTACGATAATACTATTGATTTACGATAATGCTATTGATTTACGATACTACTATTGATTTACGTTAATACTATTGGTTTACGATAATACTATTGGTTTACGATAATACTATTGATTTACGATAATACTATTGAATTTAAGCATGAGTTCATTTGAATAATTATTATTTCGTTTTTTTTTTATAAATATTTATTCAAAAATGACATATTTAAGTGATGCCACTTTTACTATTATTTCTTCTGTGGTGATACTGAATTCCTAAAAGATATTTTTTCATGCATACAAAATTACCCAGTATAATTTTGAGATTTTTAAGTGCTACTGAATTCCCAAAAGATATTTTTTCATGCATAAAAAATTGCCCAGTATTATTTTTTTATCTTCATTTTAGCTAACAACAAAAGAATAAAAGGCTACGTTCAAACGTATGAATGGGTGAATGAATGTTTTGAATGGTTAAACAATATAATTATCTCTTTGGGAACGAGATAAGAGGAATGGGGGAGTTGTCCGTAAAAGACAATAATTAAATTGGCCTACTTTTATAAGCGATTTCTCTTCTTCTTTTTGAGTCTTGATTAAGTTCTTCTGGTGAGACCGATTGTAGCATCAATGCTATTCTTGGTTGGGGACATACTTGGACTTTACATTGTTAATTACATGCTTTACATTGTTAATTACACGGTCACACGAACACAATGTTATGCACCATAAAAAATATGCACCGGTTTGCATAAAAACTTATTGAGTCCTTGAATAACTCTTTAGATATAGAAGGTTTGTTTCTTTTTTTACCAACCAATATGAATAATATTCTTAAAAGAGACAAAACTTATTTTGACTAACTTCTTTAAGGATTCAATAAGTTTTTATAAATTAGGCCTATCATGGTATCTAAATAAACAAAAATCACAAATACATGTACAAAAGTCAATAGGTAAGGTACATAAATATTTATGAAATTATAATTTCTAAAAAAACAACATAGAAATCAAATTTTGTTAAATGTGTATTTATTTAAAAAAGTTTTTAAAGAAGAACATTTTCTATTAGTATTTTAATTTTGAAATATTTTTAGAACAATTTCTCATTTAAGAAAATTACATAAAAACCAATTAATTTCTAAGAAAAGTCGAAAATCGACATTCTAAACAAAATTACTGACATGACTACCATACAAATACTAATTCATATAAGCTGATACCAAATATAATAATAGAGGCAACAGACGATGGCAATTCGAGCAAAAAAAGTAGTTGTAAGTAGTTGGTGTCGCGGAGGTAGCTGGGGTCGGATGAATAATAATAATAATATGAAGGACATTACACCCATATTGCCCTGGTCACAAGCTAATTTCTAGGCTTGTACCAAAAACAACGATATAATACATATAATATTTTATAAACACCCAGACCATGGTAATAAGTACAGAAAAACGTACTGATTTTTTTTTATGGGTGGGAATCGATCCCACGACCTCCAGATCCAACGCCAAGGGCGTAACCACTACTACGGAAAAACGATGGTTTTATAGACTAACAATTCGATCCGGTTGATGATCCATCCTAGATATTTAACGGAGTCACCCAACCATCTCCTATCCCAAGAGTTCCAAGGTGTGGTAACGAAATATTTTATATATTAGTTACCCTCAGTTTCTAGAACTTTGATTAAACAATTATATGAATAACATTACGTAATACGGTACATAATTGAAAAAATATATATATATATATATACGTGACGTAATATTCTACCAAACATGTGTCTTGTTAACTAATTTGACCATAGAATAATAAAATTTGATTATCGTTTTATAAAGTGGGCAAAAAAAGGTTGACATGTTATTGGAGCTAGAAAACCAATCGGTCTTATTTTGGAGGTAATTTCTTTCACATTATTTTTTTGGGTTTTCATAAATCAATGGTACGAAATAAAGAAGTTATTCCGTTTTAAAATATTTTTTATATATATTTACGGCAGTGCCTCACTAAAAGTGTCTTAGCGATAATTTTAGTAATTATTGGTAATTTACTGCTGTTGGTTTCTATATAAACATTCCTGTGCGTAGATAATCTAATTTTGCATGCTGATTTATATATTTTAGGTGGGAGGAAGGTCTCTATAACTTCGTTAGGCCGACCGACCGGTCTCGTTACCACCGCCCATACAGATGCAAAAACCGTCAAGTGACCTAGTCATGTTTCGGTTTTAGTCTGTGGGTTCATCGGTTTTCTTGAGACTACTGCATCGATTTCTTGTCGAGGTGGCAGTCTCCTTTCAGGGTGCGGTTACGGAATGGGTAGTTGAATTGACGATAAGGCAGCGAGTATATTTCGTAATCGCATCATTTAGCCGACATATCGATCAATATTGTTTAAGAACAATTATTGATTGACCCCATTTATGGACTTTGTAGGTCTGCTCACCACCAGGTGGATACAAAGTCACATGTCGTGCTCCAATAAAAAAAAAAAATATATACTTACACTGCAATTTTATTGACATCGTAAGTTGCCCTAGACAGCTTTTCTGGTTTCTCTGTGCCACGCTAGCATGAGCATATGGGCTTGCTTGTATTTGCAACAATTATTCACTTTTACCAATTAAAACTGTGCTATCGCAAATCCGTCGTGATTCAAACAGGAAATGATCATGTCAGAATATCAGTTATAGATATATTATGGCTTATATAATGTATTATAAGGAAATATGTTATATAAATATAATATTAAGTCAAGCATTAATTTTCGGCGTAACAGGGTAATTTAAAAGCTTATGATTTCACTATCTGCCTAAAATTGAAGCGTTTGGACCTATATTTATATTTTATTTTATATATACGCTCGCCTACACAATTTTTTTAAATGAATTTACGCCCTAAAAGAGTTTATAGATTGTCAACTTCATACAAATTTCGTGGGTAATAAATTTATTTGGCTAGGTAAGTACTTTTAATTAAAAAAAATCGCAAGTCGGCCTTAATGAAGTACAGAATCACTTTATTTTTGTATTGAAGCATGGCACTGATAAAACAAAGCAGACCTACAAAGTCCATGAATGGGGTCGATTAATACATGGATTGTCATTTAACAGCATTTGTACCTCCCTTAGCGGCGTCAAAGAAGAATTTGCAATACGAGTATTTTTAGAAATCTATTAAAAAAAACCTGCCTGTTTCGTAACTGCAATCTGAAAAAAGACCTGCCATCAGGCACATAGAAACTCATTTGCCGTCAGCCGTGTCACAAAAACATAGAATAGTGGCCATTTCGTTTTGTATGGGTACCTATGTATGTTTATAAATTGCGTGTATTATATTATATACCATATTTAAGTAGTTTAAGTATTGTTACATCATTAATAACATTATATCTATTTCCTTTTCCAAAACAGTTTTGCACCCTAAGCATATTTCACTCTCTCAAACATTAATAGTGGCACCCTGAGGACGTTAAAACGGTTCTCGGGAACCAAAAAAGGCACCCGTGATGATATAATAATACCATCACGGGTGCCGTTTAAACGACCTCAGGGTACCAAGCGGAGGGATTAACCCGTCTTCATTTCACCAATGGTATTCGGAAGCAACACCTTAAAAGTGGCTGGCTTGTTGCGGTGTTTATGATGCAAAGGTTGTTAGAAAATGGCATTAAGCTCGGTTATGTACAATTTTGTGTATTAAATAAAAAAAATGATTATACCTTCATTGTCAGAAGACCAAGTCCGCCGATACCCATGGCTCCCATCATCTTCGCAAACATCATTCCCATCAGAGCCATTCCGCCATCACCTTTCTTGCCTCTACCGGATACTGAAACATAGTACTAGTTTTTAATCCTGAATCCTGGGATGGAATGAGTACCATCACGGGATCCTTACGAGACCACCTAGACGCTCTTAGGGTACCCAGCGGTAGGGTTTTATTTTCGATACAATTATGAAACTATCCTAATAACTATTTTTTTTACATTGTCCTGGTCACAAACTAAGCTTAAGCTTGTACTATGTGTATCAGAAACAACGATATAATACATTATATATTTTATAAACACCTAGATCATTACAAACTGTACAGAAAAACGTAGGTACAAATTTGATTTTTATGGGTGAGAATCGAACCCACGCTCCGGCTACAACGCCAAAGGCGCCTCCAGTAGTCTACGGAGGCGAAAAAAAGTATAGCGAAACTGGAGGCGTTATAGTGGTTCTGTTATAAAAAAAACCTTTCAAATTATTTTAAAATTTATCACACAGCTTCTGAACTTTTTTGGGGCCTAAACTGATAGATGACTTTAAATACATTATTTTTATTGTGGCACCAAGATCGCTGCTTGTAAATAAATTTCAAACTTTGACGGGCTCTCTCAATCCGTAACATTCGAAGGTTCGCTTTGATTCAAAGATTGCCAGTTCATTTATAAGCTGTGCACTAGGGATTATTATGTGGTTTTATTTTCTGATTATCTAGTCACACACAAGCGTAGAGCTTAGTGTGTGACAAGAGTAATATGTGTGTGTGAACATCTTAGATTGTATTTAAAAAAAAATGGATCAACTAAATCTAATAGCACTGAGGAGAATTTTAAACTGTCATTCTGGGCCATGAACCATGAATATGCTGAGAAGTCAATAAAGCTTATTCTGAGGAGGTGCGCTTTGACTTGGGTCCAAGGAGGGTATTATTATAGGGTCATCATCAGCTAGTTTATTTACGCTGCGTTTGGGCAATTCAGCAAAAGAAGAGTTTTGCTACAACTACACTAATAAATTGACGGAATATATACAATTTCACTATATTCACTATTACTTAGCTACCTATTTTTTTCTTCTTTTAACAGCACGATATGCAACTGCAAAGCTCTAAGATTATAAGAAGTTTATTCTGTCCATAAATGCATAGAAGAGTTGCTGGTGGAGTCTACGTCAATTCTTATTGTACAACAAACAGATAAAAGGTATGTGTTTTTTTATCTTCGTAGGAATACTTCCAACGATATGTGGATGTATATTTTGGCCAGAGAACCGAAAGATTAAGGGTGGGATTAACTTATAAAGTTCCATAAAACACTCTCCGTAATAGAAGCAGTAAAATACGCTAAACAAAGAAGTCAACTCCCTACGATTCTGTACAGAACTTTTATAATTACACTGAGTATCATAAATAGAATCCTGGTCAAAATTAGAACACTTATACCTACTCATAGCACAAAAGCACAAATCACAAAACACACACTAACCGGCGCTATCCTTATAGGTCTCATCCACAGCTTTAAGTGACTCCGAAAAGATATGACTTAACTTCTCCTTCTCTATCAAATTTGGTAATTTCACGTGGAGTTCATGTCCTTGGAGAAACTTAGCCATTCGGGACAAAACTGAATTTGTCCCAAATGATCTTCCAGCGTCATCTTGTAAACTATTTGATACTGGAACGCTTACTAAATTGATACCATCAGCTAATTGTAAATCACCATCTAAAAATCCATTTTGGGATGCTAGCACTGCACTTAAACTTAATAATGATACTAGAACTATATTTCGATACATTTTTGTTTTCGATGGTTGTGAAACACTCGATGTTGATTGTTAGAGAGAAATAAACCGAAGTCGAATTGTGGAACGCTTTTATAATGATACCTTTCCAAAAAAAGATCATCTAAACAAGTGTTGAACGGAGAGTCGCGTAAAAAAGCAACGAGACAAAAGTGGGGTCTATTCTGTAAAACTAAATCTAGTCCATAAAAGTGAATGTATTGTGTAAGCTTTTGCAAGCCGTTTCTATAATAATTAAATATTAATGTCTTTTTTTATCTGTCTGTATATGTTAGGTATCTTCATGACTAAACAACTGAAACGCTGATGGCAGATCAAATACTTAAAGAAGAAGAAAATAATAATATATTTTAACATTTATACTCTTTACCAACTTCTAGTGGTTGGATTATAATATTTTTTTAATTAAAATAACGAGGAAACGTCGCCGGCGTCCCTGGAAATTTGGGTTCATCGCTTTCTAGATTCCAAGACTTTTAGGGCTTTTGTAGATGTTTTTTTTAAATATTACATTGTATTAATTATTTTATTATAAGAGTTTAAAAAGAGGACTATATCATATTAATGGGTCTAAGTGTGCCCACAAGGAGAAAAGGGGTGCGGTTTTTAGTGGGTAAAATCCAAAACTTCTGGAGTAATTGTGACTCAGATCAGCTGATGCCGCCTAGCTCCTCCGGGGGTTAGTCTTTAGAAGATTTTCCCGCACCTCTACAAAACATAAGGACTAGGAGAGATCGAGGAATATAAACATGATCGTACGCAAACATTAGATACTTACATAATATAAAGTACAAGAGTATCTAAAGAATCAAATGTAAAATCGTTACCGCTATTTTACCGAAAAATATTGGACCCTGTTAACACAAACACTGAGATTACTGTGCTAATACTACTCTTCACAGAATCACCACTAAAAAATCGGTAACATTATATTATATATCATATTCTATAAACTTAAATAGGTAATTTAATATGAAAAAAAGCAATATAAGATTATCCTGATAAGGAATTTATAAAAATATATATATAAAATCCAGAGTAAAAGTAAAAAAAAAACAGGCTTTCCTGCTGTCTAGTATTAAAATAAGGACTTCTAACTTCACTCTAATATAGAGTAATTAGAAGAAAGCACATAGAGGGCGTATGTGTATAAGTAGATAACAAACAATGACAAATCTAGTGAGGGTGACTGGTACTGGTGTACCTAGTTGTTTTAGTGGTTGAGTACCTTGCTGCGAAAGCGAGGATAGTGGGTTCGATTCCCGCGCACCAGGATTTAAAAAAAATATCTGTATAATTATAATATGAACTATATAATACAAACATGAATCTGCATTACCCTCAAAGAGTGCATTATTACTACATGTAGTTTACGAAAAGCACTAAAAAAAATATCGAATAGATAGTTCTATAGATATAGTATAGTAACTATAGTTATTTTATATATATTATTTTTATTTTGTGTAATTTAATGCTAAAATTATTTCTGGGTGTGTACTCTTAGGGCTTTAGACTGGTTAAGATCTGTTTTGTTAACTGTTGTAAATATTCAATATTTTGTTTAACGGCCTTAAAAGGTTTATTAAAAAAATAAAGGGATCCTATTGGTTGATGCCTATCTATAGTTACTAACGACAATAATAGAAACTGTAGCTCAACCACAAGTGTTTGCATCAGATTTTACTATATACGCTAGTAACTATAGATATAAATCGAACAATAACAGAGTTTTATTTGAAAAATAATGCTATCCTATTGGTTAATCGCTATCTATTGTTACTATCGACTATAGTAGCCTGTTTGTGGTAGAGCAGTGTGTTTTTGTGTAGTATGTATTGTTAATAAATTATTGTGTTTAGTTTTTTTTTTTTTGTTGAAAATGTAAAAATTTATCTATAAATAATAATGTACCTAAAATAAATTCATATATCACAAGTGGTGGAGTAAGAGATCCTAAAAATCTGTAAAACAGCTATGCACACCTTATTCCGTGAAGAAAGAATCATTCATTCATTCATTAATGCTACTGTTTGTAAAAACTGGTAGAGCTACTGATACATAAAACAAAAAATCTATTCAAATAATCAATAAAATAAATTTTATTGATTATTTAGATACAAAGTGGCGACTTTTTTCTCTCAGAAGTTAGTTTAACTATCCAGAGGAGAAACGCCGCCAGTGTTTTGGGCACTATGCCGCACGGCACTAATTTAGATGATATTTTTAATTTATAGGTTTTAAATATTTTTATTTTTTATTGTTAGGTATTATTTGTTAAGTAGTTATATTTTGTAGTTTTAATTTAAATTAAATTTATTTGTTGAATAAATGTTTATGAGTGGACAAATGATAAATTTTAATAAACATAAAAACATGTTACAGAATAACTCTCCAATAACGACATTGAAAACACTTCTAGCGTAAAAAAAAAAGAAATAAAGGCACATGTACACTGTAGCAGATAGTGGACTACCAAGAGACGGTGTCTTTGGCCTAAGATAATTTCATACTTGTTTTATTTGCTTAACGAAAGCTAGAGTGAGAGTTGAAGGTTTTTTTTTTCTTAGTAAGTATAATTTTTAGATTTTAACAATGACATGGTGCTATTTAAATGTAACTGTGTTAAAATGTGGTATTAAGTCTAGACTTTCGTAGTTTTTAGATTTTATTGTAACTAATGGCTTTTTACAAAATTCCTTTTGGTGAAGGGATAAATTATATATAGGACATATCACACATATTGGGCAATCCAAAATATAATATATATAGAAACAAAATATGGCCCCAGAGGCCATATTTTGTTTCTTTTAAATAATTACATTATGAACGTTAGATTATAAAAATAATAGCCGCTTTTTATATAAAGATATATTTATTTTATTTATTTAAAATACTTTATTGCACAAAATTACAAAATAAAATTGTACATAGGTGAACTTAATGCCTTAGGCATTTTCTACCAGCTAACCTTTGAGAGAGTGGAAGATTATGCATAGGGTGCAAAAGCAAATAAATAACAATTTAAAAGACATAGCGAATAGTATATAAACTACTTAAATATTACATGTAAATACGTAAATATACACTCAATACATAATATACTATTTATATAAATCATACAATATAATACATATAGTACATATCAAAACAGAAAATGCTAAAGGAAAATTGGCAGTTACTTATTCAGATAATGAGTGGTGAGTAGACGTTTAAATGCACCGATGATG
This sequence comes from Monopis laevigella, assembly GCA_947458855.1. Classification (NCBI taxonomy): domain Eukaryota; kingdom Metazoa; phylum Arthropoda; class Insecta; order Lepidoptera; family Tineidae; genus Monopis; species Monopis laevigella. The sequence continues at coordinate 10,646,327 of OX381599.1, forward strand.
GAGCCTGTCTTATAGACAGAGGAAGCAAATTCCATTGACGAGCAGCTGACACAGTAAAAGAATCGGAATATTTATAAAGCGATTACTCCCTACAACCTCCAAACTCACAAACTTTACCTAGTATAAATAGAAATAAAATTTCGCCGCTAGTACTTGTACTATTATATCTTCTGTGCCGATGGGCACAAACTAAGCTATAAGCTTATACTATGTGTGACCAGAAACAACGATGCTAATACATTATTATATTTTATAAACAATGAGACGATCGATTCTTATCGAGATATAGTCCCTTTTCAGGCTGCGGTTTCGAAACGGCACTTAATTTGGCCATAATCCAGCGAGGCTATTAAAGTAGATTTGTAATGTATTTGTTGCCGCACAGTTAGTAACCGCAAAATTTAGCTGGTATAGTGGAAGCGATTAATGTTGTTAAACAGAAAGTCACATGCCGTGCTCTAGAAAAGAAAAGGAAAATTGTACAGAAAAATAAACTCACTACTAATATTGTTTTGCCACAAGTGGGAATCGAATACACGACCTCCAGATTTAACGCAAACGTCGTTATAACTAGGACACAGCGGTCGATATTTTTTTGAAAAAAAAAACATTGAATCTGATTCTGTGTGATGTTGACCTAGTCATTCTGTTTTTGTCTGTGGGTTTTCCGGTTTTCGGGGGAAAACTGCTATAATTTATTATCGAGGTGGTAGTCTCCTTTTTAGATAGTAAGCGTCTCTTGGACCTCATCGTTGCTTTCCATCAGGCAAGATTGAGGTCAATTTTTTTTTTTTTTTTTTTTATATATTTCATTTTACATCTTACACATTCCATCTGATGGTAAGCGGCAATGTAAAGTCCAAGAATAATCTTAACCGCAAGAATAGCGCCATTTTGATTACCAAACTTGGTGACACAAAATAATAACAAAGAAGTGCCTAAGGAATTACAAAAAACTTCCACAACAAAGAAAGTGACATCGAAATCGGTTCAGTGCCTCTGGTTAAAGTGTTTAAAATAACGGTTATTGAACCATTAGGGACACTAATCGTTTTAGGTGCCTTTCACACCAAAATTGTTTACCAAAAATTGCGTACCCACGTTAATATTATTATAAAGTTGTTTAAGTATATAAAAATGCATAAAATGCATGAATATATATATACATATATATATCATCACGGGTGCCTTACGGCGCCCGAGACCGCCTAGACGGCCCCAGGGTACCCAGCGGAGGGGTTTTAATCCCACCTCGTTGTAGCCGATGGTATGAGTCTACACCGAACAAGTGGCTAGCTCGTCGCGATGTTTTGGATAGACTCAATAACCCATCTATAACCAGTTTCACAAGTTGGTATAGTGAAACCGGGACCGACAGCTTAACGTGCTCTCCGAGGCACTATAGTGGTGTTGTCAAACAAATGTACATAAATTTTTTAATTAAAAACTCATTGGTACACACCGGGATTCGAACCAGGGACCTAAGCGTTTTTAAGTCCAAGGTCTAACCAACTAGGCCACCACGTAAAATATATGAACATGAATATAAAATATTTAAAAAAGTAAAACAAAAATCCTCTGCCACCTAGTATTAGAAACTAGGACTTCTAAGGGCGTCTGTCTATAGGTAGATAACAAGCAATGACAAAATTCGTGACTGAAACCTGGTTGGCTCAGTGGTTGAGCGCTTTGCCGCGAAAGCGAGGATCGTGGGTTCGTGTCCCGCCCACCAGGATTTTTTCATTGCATTTTTATCTTTTAATTTAAGTATATAAAATAAATTATGAAGATAAATTGCAATGAAACATTTTAGACTCGAATCCATAACCCTTGCGTTAGTGGAAAAGCCTCTTATTTAACCAATGAGCTAGCGAGGTACAAGTCACCCTTCTCTTCTTTTGCTCCTATCTACCTACTTCATCATACCAGCCTTTCACGCGTCCACTGCTGGGCATAGGCCTCCCACAAGGATCGCCACAACGACCGGATCTGCGCCGTAGCCATCGGCTTCCCGCGACCTTTTTTAGGTCGTCGGTCCATCTTGTGTGGGGCCTGCCTATGCTGCGTCCTCCAGCACGCGGTCGCCACTCGAGAACCTTAATGCCCCAACGGCCGTCTGTTCTGCGAGCTATGCGGCCTGCCCACTGCCACTTAAGTTTGGCGATTCTGGAGGCTATGTCGGTTAATTTGGTCCTTTAGCGGATCTCATCATTTCGAATACGATCCCGCAAGGAAACGCCGAGCATAGCGCGCTCCATCGCCCTTTGTGAGACTGTGAGCCTTTTCATGAGGCCCATAGTAAGCGACCACGTCTCTGATCCGTAAGTACTTACCACCTACTTACTGGTAGAGAATGCCTAGCGTCATTAATAGCAGGTATTACTGGCCAAATTAGTGCTAAGAAATAAGGCTCAAAATCGTATTTCACTATTATTCTGATTAAAAAATACTTGGGACCATTAAAGTAAAATAAAATCCCACATTTTTTTGTAAAAGATGTATATTTCTTCAAGCAGAGTACAAAGGCGGACTTAAATCACTTTTAAGTCCACCTTTGTAATCTGCTTGTGATTTTTTTTTTAATATTATGTTTAATCTTTATAAGAGAAGCTCAGGGATATAATTAAACCAACTAAAACACAAAACTTTATATTATAAAAATATTTATTCAATGTTGGAAAATTTATTCTTGTTTTCAGCATTAGAATTGTATATTTTAACATAACTATATGACAAAATACATTGAAAAACCCTTCACAAAATACCAATGTTAGGGACAAGATGAGACAATATTCTTAGATATCCATGGGTTCTCGGTGCGGGTGCCGGGTCCATCGCGTGGTTGGGAGGCGGTGGAATAAACTGCAGCGTTCCCGGACTTGAGACCGCGAGAGTTAAAGGCCTTTCCGAATTCAACTCTCCCCTTTCCTGTGTTCACTAACCTCTCTACTCAACCAAATTCTAATAATAATTACATAATATACATACATACATACATATATCATCAACTTACGGCGTCCGAGACCGCCTAGGCAACCCCAGGGTACCCAGCGGAGGGGTTTTAATCCCACCTCGTCGTAGCCGATGGTATGAGTCTACACCGCACAAGTGGATAGCTCGTCGCGATGTTTTGAATAGACTCAATCTATAAACAGTTTCACAAGTTGGTATAGTAAATCCGGGACCGACAGCTTAACGTGCTCTCCGAGGCATGATAGTGGTGTTGTCAAACAAATGTATATACATTTTTTAATTAAAAACTCATTGGTACACACCGGGATTCGAACCAGGGACCTAAGTGTTTTTAAGTCCAAGGTCTAACCAACTCGGACACCATGTATATAATCTTTTCTTTTGTGGAGTAAATAAATGATTTGTAGAAAAGTGAAAGAGAACATGTTTATATAAGTATAGATATGCTGTATAGGTAATATCACTACGACATATAAGTATAGATATTCTGTATAGGTAATATCACTACGACATATAATTATAGATATGCTGTATAGGTAATATCACTACGACATATAAGTATAGATATGCTGTATAGGTAATATCACTACGACATATAAGTATAGATATGCTGTATAGGTAATATCACTACGACATATAAGTATAGATATGCTGTATAGGTAATATCACTACGACATATAAGAGCGTCCATTTTAAATAAATGACGTCAATTCGTCGAAAGTGATGCTACAAAGTGTACGAAAAGGGTGAGCTAATGGCTAGAACAGACACCTAAACCCGAAAAGCACTCTAAGAAAAAATGACACCAGCTGGTAAAAAGGCCTTTGTTCTCACTATGCCAGAAGCTGTGGTAGAAGCTTGAATTGATTGATTGTCGTTATTTATTGGTAAAATTTTCTTTCCTTTTTAACCGACTTTAAAAAATACCTTTTGGTTTTCAACTCGGTTTTTTTTAATGTTTGTTATCTAAAAATGCTGTCATTTATAAACACATTTAATTGAATCAGGCGTTATTTTGCGAAATTATACATACACATACATATCATCACAGCACCCCTAGCACGGCCAGGCCAAGACAAGAGATAAAGTCCCGAGCGGATGTCAAACAAAACTATTTTTTTATATTCGCCAATCAGGTGCAACTTTGCAGCCCTCTGATTGGTTGATATTAAAATATAGTTACTTTTGACGTTGGTTCGCGACTTTATATCTTGTCTTGGCTTGGCCGTGCTAGGGGTGCAGGTGCCTAACGGCGCCCGAGACCGCCTAGACGGCCCCAGAGTACCCAGCGGAAAGGTTTTAATCCCACCTCGTCGTAGCCGATGGTATGAGTCTACACCTAACAAGTGGCTAGCTTGTCGCAATGTTTTGAATAGACTCAATAACCCCAATAAACAGTTTCACAAGTTGGTATAGTGAAACCGGGACCGACAGCTTAACGTGCTCTCCGAGGCACTATAGTGGTGTTGTCAAACAAATGTACATACATTCTTAAATTAAAAACTCATTGGTACACACCGGGGTTCGAACATTGTTGTTTTATTTGGAACTCAGATTGGTGCCATATAAATTTGTTTCTATAGTTTATTTTTAATTTCATTATCATTTTATATTTTAGGGAGATATTTTCACTTATTAATACAATACAAAACTACTTTATCAAAGATCCGGTGACCGTCGAGCTATGCATTTTTTCTACAGAAGATTAGCTTGGAGATACAAAGGGGTAACGCAGCAAGAATAATCGGTACTGCTGGGTTGGAAAAAAATAAATAATAATTTTACAGTCATAGTGATTAAATAGATATTATACATAATGACTGGTTGTTACATATAATGTCTAAATTTTCTAGACAATGTGATAAATTAATCACTTTATCCGGATATTATTCATAATAGCAGGTTAAAGTTAGTCAAAGTAATAAATACGGTCGGACCCGCTTCTATTTCTTCTCTTTTTGTTGCTGTCTCTTTTTATAGCCGTTATAATTTCTTAGGAGACAGAAGGATTGTATAAGTTAGGCACTAAGCATGGGTTTCTAAAATAAACTTATATATATATATATGTATATCGTTCCTCAAAATGAAGTTACCATCCGAGAATGTGCAAAAAAGGAGTCACATTTTGGCGGCCAAGGATTTCAGCATTGCAACTATACTGGCGAATGCGTTTCTAATAAATGCAAATGTAAAAAGTTAAGTCTCTTGTGTAACTCAAAATGTCACAAGAGCCTTACTTGTAAGAATAAATAATTATTAGTTTATTAAAAACTACCACCACCTAAAAAAGTTGTCTTGTCATAATATTAGAATATTATTTGTCATGTCAGTTGTTTTTAAATATTTTATTATTGCAGTCTTTAAAGAGTTACCTACACCAAATATTCATATAGATTTTTTTAAATTATTTTCTATGCCAATGTTAATTATAATATTTAGAAAATTTATAATAAAGATTATAATTATTATTTAAAATAACAGCAATTATTGCTACTAATATAGTTACACTTAAGGCATATTGAAATAAAATAAAAAATCTTCACCTATACTTATTTATTAATAGATCAAACAATACATGACTATGAAAATAAATTCAGTGATATGGATAGCAGTATAAAAACATATGAAACATTGATATGCACATTAAGAATACAAATAGCAGATAAGGAAGTGATAATAAAGGAATTAACAGAGGGGCAGGAAGAGAATAGTAAAGAATTTGAAAAAATATGCAAAGAAAACTTAAACCTAAGAAAGCAATTATCACAAATGGAATCTGAAAACAGAGATTTACAAAATGACATATCTACCCTATCGGACATGAATAACACACTGACTGAGGAGAATGAGGAAATTATTTACACCAACAGTTCAAGAGTTGGGCCCTTGAAGGCGGAACTAAATAGATTACAAGAAGAAAATCTAAAATTACGAACTGAAATTGCTCAAACAATAGAAGAATTCTGTAATTATAAAATAAAAATAAATGAAACTAAAAAAGTAGATACTGAAGGAAATCGCATACAGGTTATAGAATACCCAATCCAATCATCGACGGAGGATAATGATATCTTATCTATCACCAATAATTCATTAGTGAAATCACATATAAGTGAAATACAACGCGAAAATACAATGCTTCAAATGCAGGTGATACAAATATTGGAGGACAACAATCAATATAAAGAAGAACAGAGAACTGAATTATCAACCTTAAACAAAACAATGAAACATAAATATATATATAAAAATAAAAAAATACTAAAGAGGATTAAAAAACAAAATAAAATAATTAAAAGGTTGGAACAAAAATGTCACATTCTGAGAAAATATATGAGAAAAAATAATATTGTAAATAACAAGAAGAAAAAGGACACTCAACAAATTAGTGTTAATATTGAACAAACAGAAGTTATATTGCCAAAGAGCATAAATAGAAATGATTTTCATAAATCGGACACATTGAATGAGAAAATGAATGAAGCACCAGTAGTCATAAATAAACACAAAAACGTATATAATAATAACCGACATTTAATAATAGTAGGAGACGAATATGCCAAATCTATGGGAGTTGAACTAAATAATTGTTTAGGGCATAGCTACAACATATGCTGCAACACTTATTGCAATGCACCGCTTGATAAAATTTTGACTTCTACAAAGAAAATTGTCAATGATAACAAATCTATTATTTTAGTTTTAGTCTTAAACAGTTGCAAATTCAATCAAATTCAAAAATATTTAAATGAAATAACTAGTTTAATGGAAAATGCATTAAAGAATAATATTAAATTTATAGTTACAAATATTCCTTACGAAATAAGCGGTGTTACTCATGAAGTCAATAGAAATATTGAAAAATGCAATACAAGGCTTAATACATTATCAATGCTGAATGAAGGTTTTGATGTCATAAACATTAGTGAAACAAAGGTAAACAAGGTGGGAAAGAAACAATTTAAAGAAATAATCAGCTATTATATACAAAGAATGTGTAAGAATGATGCCGACAAAAAGTTGAATTTTTTTTCAAGCCAGGTACCCTCTGTAGGGATGTAGTGATTGCTAAAAAACGAAACAAACTATGTAGGACAGGAAACACATATAAGATGGGCAAAGTAATTATTGGTCACCAGAATGTTCAAGGTTTGGCAAGTAAATTGTTAGATTTAAGTATATTCTTAGAATTACATAATATTGATATATTTTGTGTAACTGAGTCATGGCTAGAGCGTGAATCATTAGATACGTGTAATATTCAAAATTTCAGCATAAAAAGTAGTAGCCACAGAACCAGATATAAAAGAGGTAGCACTCTGATTTATGTAAGAAATTCAATAAGAGCAAAAAACAGGTCGGATATTATAAAATTAAATATTGATAAAGAGTTCGAGGCCAGTTGTGTGGAGCTAGATGACCTAATAGTTTTAAACGTGTATAGATCTCCTAATACTGATTTAGGTATATTTCAGGATAGACTTGAGGAATGTCTTTCTAAACTTTCTTATAAAAAAAATAAAACTATTGTAGTCTGTGGAGATTTTAACATTGATTTTCCAACTGTCAAAGGGGAGAATCACAGTCTTAAGGACATAATGGACTCTTATTGCCTAATGCAACAAATTTATAAAGACACAAGAATCACACCAACTACTAGATCTTGTATTGATAATATCTTTACTGACGGTAAAGTGCTAAGGTCTGACGTTTTATTAGGCATTAAATCTGATCATAGGGCACAGATAATATCTTTAAAACTTAATATCAATACAGTTAAACTGTTATTTTCTGAGCAACGTATTATAACGAAACGACTAGTAGACACTGAGAGGATCAAACAGTTAAGAATATCTATTCAAAATAATATGTTATTTAAAAAAAATGATCTAAATTTTAAATCGTTTTTTAAAGAATTTATTGAAGTTATCAATAGTCAGATTCCGATCGTACAAAAAGTTGTTAAATATAATTCATCAACAAATAACAAATGGATAACACCGGGTATATTAAAATCTAGAACAAGGTTGAATAGTCTTTTTGAATATATACAATATGTGGATAACACACTAATAAAAAAATACGTCCGAAAATATAATAAAATATACAAAAAGGTGTGTATAGAAGCTAAACGTATTGAACTTAGAGATAGAATTTTATAATCAGATAATAAAATCAAAACTGCTTGGTCCATCATAAAAAATCTTACTGGCAAAAATATAAATACTCAAACAAATGATTGTCAGTTAAAGATTAATGATTGTTTGGTAAATGATAAGGGCACATTAGCTAACTACTTCAATAATTTCTTCAGCAACATAGCAACAGACACAACCAAATCATTAAATGTTAATATAAATCAAGCCATTGAGTACGTTAGGAAATATTCTGACAAGAGATATGGGAGTAATATATTCTATTTTGTCACTCCCACAGAAGTTGCCGAAATAATAAGGAGTCTCAAGCCCAAGGAATCCTATGACCTTTGGTTTTTATCTTCTAAGATCATTAAAGTTCTAGTTAACGAGTTAGTATATCCTATAACAAAACTTGTAAATGACTCCTTTTTGTCAGGACGGTTTCCTGATGTGCTTAAGTTGGCAAAGGTTGTCCCGCTCCACAAAAAGGGGGAGCCTCATGATGTGCATAATTACCGTCCTATTTCTTTGTTACCGATTTTTAGTAAAATTTTTGAAAAATGTATGCACAACCGATTATACGAATATCTAGATAATAATAAAATACTTGAAGACAGGCAATTTGGTTTTCGTAAGAATAAATCTACAACACATGCTCTTAGTATCATGACAAAGAATATACTGCAGAGTCTAGAGAGTAAGAAATGTAGTTTAGGACTTTTCTGTGACTTATCAAAGGCATTTGATTGTGTACATCATGGAGTGCTCCTGGCTAAACTCGAACATTATGGAGTCGAAGGCAGTGATCTAGAATTGTGTGCTTCATATCTTAAAAACAGGAAGCAATTTGTTACTATCAATAACATAAAATCGTGTGAAAATGACATTAAATTGGGGGTTCCTCAGGGATCCATACTTGGACCATTGTTCTTTCTCCTTTACATAAATGATCTTAGTGCGTGTATTTCTGAGGAACTCAGCTTAGTCATGTTCGCAGATGATATTTCACTGCTGATAAACGACAATAATAAGGATATGGCCATGGGCAAGTTGCAATGTGTTGTTTCCAATTTGGAGGCTTGGTTTTCATGTAACAATCTATTATTAAATCTTAATAAAACTAAATTAATAAATTTTACATTGGATACCAGAATCAGAGACAGCCCAATACAAAATCAACTCAGCCTTAAATCACTAAATTTGGTACCCAGTACCACTTTTCTTGGTGTTGAGCTTGATGCAAAGCTGACGTGGAGGCAGCACATTGATAATTTGGCTACAAAACTAACACCGTCGTGCTTTGCTATTAAAAAGGTAAAGGAGTACTGTGGCGTGGAAGCAGCAAAAGCAGTTTATCATGCATATTTCCACAGTGTGATGTCTTACGGGTTGCTTGTGTGGGGTACAGCTGCTGAAGCAAATCGTATTTTTACTCTGCAAAAAAGAGCGATCCGTTCTATTGTCGGGCTCAGAGCCAGAGATTCGTGCAGGGCAGCTTTTAAACAACTACAGATACTCACGATGTGTGGTACATATATTTTGTATTGTGTATTATACTTAAAAGAAAATATACAAAGCTATTCAATTAGAAAGAGAAAATTCTAGACGAAAGTCACGGATTCCTTTACCTAAACATAGGCTTTCAAAATTTTCTAAAAGTTTCTTGTGTAACTGCATCAATTTATATAACATTTTAGATGACCAGCTAAAACAGTTGGACTATACAGAATTCAAACGTAAAATGAAAGCAATATTAATTAGCAAAGCCTATTATTGTTTGGATGAAGCTTTAAAGGACATTAATATTTCAAAAATTTCATAACTATCATTAATTTACGTATTATATACATATATATATATATTAATGTTAATTTTGCCCCTTATTATGACATTATCCACTAATATATAGTTTCATATAACATTTTTACTTATAATTGAATTGACATATAATTATTATTATACATTTAATGACACATACTAATTATTTTGTATTCTATAATTTATAATTAAGTGACTATGGGAAGTTTGTTTGATTATTTGTGTGACATTTATTATCTTGTGACATATTGTAATTATAATAATTAATTATTAAATTTTTATTTGATTGACATTTGTCATTTTATAATGATTTAGTTATTGGTTAACAAAGCCCCTTTACAGCTGATTTTTATTGTTATTAATTGTTTTATTGACATTATAAATTTATTATTTATATTATAACTAATAATATTGTACATAAAATAGGACAATGCCCATTTACAGCTGCATATTATATTCAAACTAGCTTTTATACTGATCTACTTTACGGCTGCACATAAATAAATATTATACTCTCATTTAGTATTAAGTCTTAACGATGACTTTGTTTTTTGCTTGAACGAATTGATTACAAACCTCTAGCCATTGATTCTTACTGTTCCAATTGATTTGTATGATGTGTTTGTTATTGTTTTTTCTTTTTGTTTGTGATTGTTATTTTTGTTTGTACTTTATTGACTTAGCCAAATTCCGGTAGGAATGTCGGTGATATAATTAAATATATAAATATATAAATATATTACTTTATCCAAGTCTTTCAACATATTATATAAAATATCTAGTTAATGTGATTAATTCTGTGTTAATTATCACTTTATCTAAATTTAGTAGATATTATATATAACGGTCGGATAGTATATATAATACCCGGATTTATTACTTTCGCTGTAACATATATATATATTATTTTGTATTATATTTTGTATATTTTTATTAAATTTGTTTAGTAATTTAAATCAAAATATCTGGTTAATATATGTCATTCAATGGTGTTTACAGGCACTAGAATAGTCACAATAATCTGCCTACCTTCCGACTTTATCATCTGATGAAGCATTATGATTATGATGATGATGAAACCGGAAGGTAGGCACCGGAACTCCGTAATAATAAAAAAATCTAGCCGTTTTTAGGTTCTGTGGAACTGTCATGACATGCATTCTGGCCTCAGACCAAATAACATAAGACGGTAATAATATCGAAGATTTTGGCTATTATAGGCCACAATAAATAAATTTTCTGGCCACAAAGGAAAAAATAAAATCTATAAATTCTCCTTTTTGTGGTGTACCAAGAAAAAATCAGACCTACCTACGTATTTCATGAATGAGAAAAATAAAAATAAACAAACAACAATTCGCTTGTTACTCTTCAAATTTTTTCTAAATGTAATTACTAATTTTACTAAATGTAATTACTAATTAACTTATTGTCTACTGCACTACAAAAAAGCATAATCTAATGTTTATTTTTAAATTATAATAATAGAAATAAAACGGCTAGTACTTACTGATAAAATAACAGATTCTCAGAATGTAAGCAAATAAAATAAATAAATAAAACTTCCAATACCAATAAGGCATTCGTCATTCACCAAATTCTTCACCCGATCACCCCGTCACGTTTTATGACGGCTATTTTCGATTTTGCGATTCGCTGATTCATGTCATATTTCTGAAATATATTTCTTACAAATATTTTACGTTTTACCTACCTATACAATAGGTAGATTCTTATATATATATCATCACGGGTGCCTTACGGCGCCCGAGACCGCCTAGACGGCCCAGGGTACCCAGCGGAGGGGTTTTAATCCCACCTCGTTGTAGCCGATGGTATGAGTCTACACCGAACAAGTGGCTAGCTCGTCGCGATGTTTTGGATAGACTCAATAACCCATCTATAAACAGTTTCACAAGTTGGTATAGTGAAACCGGGACCGACAGCTTAACGTGCTCTCCGAGGCACTATAGTGGTGTTGTCAAACAAATGTACATATTTTTTTTAATTAAAAACTCATTGGTACACACCGAGATTCGAACCAGGGACCTAAGCGTTTTTAAGTCCAAGGTCTAGCCAACTAGGCCACCACGTATATAAATATACGGTATACGGTATACGATATAGATTCTTATACGGTATAAAATATTATATATATAGGTAAGGCACCCGTAGGTTATTGAGTATATCCTAACACCGCGACTAGCTAGCCACTTGTTCGATGTAGACTCAGAATACCATCGGCTACGACGAGGTAAAACCTCATTCTAAATCGTCTAGGCGGTCTCCGGCACCGTAAGGCTTTACGGTGTTAGGATAGACTCAATAACCGATCTATAAACAGTTTCATAAGTTGGTGTAGGAAAACTGGGTCCAACAGCTTTCATACCATGAAAGTAAGAATAATTAATACACGGAACTGCCCTAAAGCCCAAAATGTTCGTTGGCGCCATATTTTATTCTTACTTCAATCAATCAATACTCATAGAGTCGTTATAATTTCATTATTTTTGTTCAAGGTTTGGATGACGGGTGGCCATCTTTTGTTCTTATGTATGTATGGAACGCATTTTAGGCGTCAGGGCATATCCGTATTATAACTGATTTTAAGGCGTTTCCTCAAAATCAGTCACAAGTGACAAACCCCATACTACACGGATACAAACAAATGTAACCTAGAATATCTGCAAATATTCTCAATGTACAATGTACCAGCGTAGAATATCTGCAAATATTCTCAATGTACAATGTACCAGCGTAGAATATCTGCAAATATTCTCAATGTACAATGTACCATCGTAGAATATCTGCAAATATTCTCAATGTACAATTTACCAGCGTAGAATATCTGCAAATATTCTCAAAATATTATTTCAATACATTTTTTTAACCAAAGTTAATGTTCTTAGAACTAAGATCTAAAAAAAAAAACTCGAATTAGTTAAATTTTATTTTAATTCACGTTTTTTTTATTCAAGAATAGATTATTTCTGCCACATATCAAACAATATTTGTTATGACCAAGAGGATAATGTTTGTATCTAATATTTTTATCCGTGTTATTGTACCAAAATATTTTTTAAACATTTAATTGTCAAAAATGTTCTTTTATTATAGTGTATATCTAATTATATATTATGCATTCAGTGTTAATAACGTATATATATTAATAGTCATAAGTGAAAGGAAGCAAAATCTAAATCAAATCGGATTTAAAACTTACAGTTGATATAGCATTAAAGATTATAATAATATATCTTTCATTCTGAACAAAAGTAGCCATTGCAATCAACCAAATTGCGACATAGCTTTCGAGAAAAAAAAGAAAAAATATCAACGCCATTCTTGAATGTTAAAAAAACGTTTTTTTATTTATTTGCAACTTGCTTTCTAAGACGTGCTTCTAAGCAAAAAAAAAACCAAATCGTTACACTTTCACTGATTCAGTTGGGTAATAGTTAAAATATCTTTGACTCTTTCTATCTAAGATAATTTATATTGTTGTAAGAAAGAGTTGACTATATTATTATAAAATGTAGTCTGTTTTTTTATTTTTTTTTATTTACGGTATGTAAGTGTTATGAATAATCATGACATAGCTATTTATTTTCTTCTTTGTAATTAGATTCTTCATATTATTAAAATGTTGTTACAGTTATTATTATGTTTTTTTTTTCGTATGTCTTTTTTAAAAATTTAGACGAAAAATATTTTGCAGTAACTTAAAAAATGTGTTTGAAATATTTTTCATATTTTCACTCTTTGTACCTCTTTTTACCTCTACTCATAAAGTTGCAATCTCCTTATATGGAATGAAATATTTATTTGCAAAATTCTAAATAAATTGTCCTCATGATGTTAATGAATGAATGAACATTACACAATTTAAAATTCTGAAATATGATTAATGTAATGTAATGTGTGTCTAAATTTTTTGAGGATGGACAGGATAGGTAAGTTGTTATTGATTGTCTGCCTCCGTAGTACCAATGGTTGCGCCTTTGGCCTTGTATCCGGAGGTCGTGGGTTCCATTCCCATTGGGTACGTTTTTTTCTGTACAGTTTGTCATGGTCTGGGTGTTTATAAAATATAATATGTATTATATCGTTGCTTCTGGTACACATAGTACAAGCTTAGAGGAGTTTGTGACCAGTTCAATATGTGTAATTTGTCCTACATATAAAAAAAAAGAAACAACCATATACTATTATTTTTTTATACTAATTTGGACTTCTAATACTTCAAAAACACCAAAACTTAGAATGTTTTAAAGAACATCTTTTAAATATAACACCTCATGTAGATTTAATTTTACTTAGAAATTATTTTAACATGCCTAGGTTATTTTCTTAGGTGTTGCCCTTTCTCGCTCCACGATGACATCTTATTTAATATGGATCAAACAATAAAGAAATGTTTAGAAGAAATCCTAAATATTTCACTCAACACAAATTCTTGGTTTCTAGCAACCTTACCAATTCGTTTAGGGGGTTTAGGTATTAAATGCAGTTCAGGCGTAGCCCTTCCAGCATTCTTGGCTTCCACCCTATATAAAAATATAAGCTGGATAAAGGAGTGAAGCTTTTTAAGTCACTCCTTGTACCAACAATGAATAGAAAAATGGGACAAACAATACGGATTTACCAGTGCAAAAATAATTACAAAAGGTTTGGGACTTACCGATTCTTAAATGTAAATAAATAATTTTACTAATACACTTTTAATACAAACAAAGCTGCATTTTTAGCTGCTCAATGTAAGGAGTCAGGCGCTTGGTTAGAAGCTCTCCCACCACTAACCCTAGGCACTCTTCTAGATAGGCAAACTTTCAGGATAGTAGTGTCCCTCAGGTTTGGTGCCCCAATTTGCCGACCTCATCAATGCATTTGTGGGGTCACAACTTCCGGACACCATGGTTGATCCTGCAGGCTTGGCGCAGGTCGTATACCGAGACATTTTAAATATTAACAGCATTTTTAAAAGATCTCTCGTTTCGGCCGGTATAGCCGCACTTTGGAGCCTGTAGGTAACGACTGTAAGAGGCCAAACGGTGTGACTGTAACTCCATGGCATAAAGGTCGAGCACTTATATGGGACGCCACCTGTGCCATAACGTCTAAATCCTCCGGCGCTGTAGCATTGTTAGCCCAAAATAGGAAAATTGATAAATACAGAAATCATTGCCTCTCTTATGAATTTCTAGCATTTTCATTGGAAACATTTGGGCCTTGGTATCCAGATGCAAAAAAAATGGGCGAACTATTGGAAAATTATTAATAGATGCCTTTGGAGACCAACGTGAAAGATCTTTCTTTTTCCAACGACTATCGCTGGAAATTCAGAGGGATTGCCCCTCTGATTTTCCAGCGATTGTCGCTTCAAGTATTTTGGGTACCTACATGTTCAGCAAAGGAGGATTCAAATGATTTTTTAATTTTAATTAGGCTTTATTATTTTAAAAAATTTGGTGTAAATAAATGAATCATATTTTTTTATTATTATATTATAAATAAAATAAATACCATCTCGTGTGCCTTTTTGGCTCTCGATAACTGTTTAAACGGCCTCAGGGTGCCCAGAGGAGGCATTAACCCGTCCTCATTCCGTTTATGGTATTCAGAGGCAACCGAACATGCCTTATTATACAACGAGGCTATTATATTATATTTTACAAATTATAATATCTTTTATACTATAATAATATATGTGGTGGCCGATTTGTTTAGACCTTGGACTTGAAAAACACTTCCCTGGTTCGAATCCCGGTGTGTACCAATGAGTTTTTAATTAAAAAAAAAATTTAAATTTGTTTGACAACACCACTATAGTGCCTTGGAGAGTAATTTAAGCTGTCGGTCCCGGTTTCACTATAACAACTTGTGAAACTGTTTATAGATGGTGTTATGAATTATTGACCGTATTATTGACTATAACTTTAGACGACGATTTGACGAGACTGTGACATAAAATTACAGTTATTTTGACAGAGTTCTAGGTTTGACAACGACACCAAACAGACGATATCGACAAATACTTCTAAAAGAATATTATAATAAAGCCTTTTTAGACCGACTAAGAGTTTTATTTAGACCAATATTCTACATATGGGTTATTGAGTCTAATCAAAACATCGCGACGAGCTAGCCACTTGTTCGGTGTAGACTCATACCACGACGAGGTGGGATAAAACCACTCCGCTGGGTACCCTGAGGCCGTCTAGGCGGTCTCGGGCGCCGTAAATGTATGTGTATAATATCTTTTCTATACTTCTATTTTGACGGCGTCTTGTTGTTTACTTTGCCTGAAGACGCCCGTAAAATTGCCAATTATATTTTTTTTTTAATATTTAATGACATTGATTTTATACTAAAGTGAACTGTTACTGACAATCGACAAGCTCACAATAAATATAATCCAACTATCTTAACATACAAATACATACAAACTATAGTAATTAACAATTTTAATGACCACTTTATGTTCCATACAAACACGCGTAGGTATATCGTCAGGCATTGGGAACTGACCAATTGAGTTTTTTTTGTTCAGTTGAACAATTTCCTCGATTGTTCAACGGAAATATAGTATGGACAAAGTCAGGGTTACAATTACTGGTATGAAAAATATTCAGACTCGGAAACGACGTGATATGCTCCACCCAACATGGCCATAGACTAGAAATTTATTTTACATAGTACAGTGACCGAAGGTATGGTTTATTTCACTCTCTTCGGTCACCGTACACAATTTCCTTAAGCGAGCTCTACACGTACAGTTTTAACTTTTCGATCAGATTCCCGCGTATATAAGCACATCGTAAGTTATTAATTTTCTTCACAACGTTATCCTTTTTGCTTGTTGGCTCGATCTCTTTAAGTTTCACTAACAACTTTTCTTATCCCGCATCTTTTTTACACCGTTGTGGTAGTCTTCAGGTTTTATTTTCCATAAGCATGGCTCCGAACGATATATCTCTATTAATTATTCTAAGAATTCACGTTGATTTGACATTTTACACAAGGAGCAACATAAGTTAGAACTGAACTGAAAACTGCACAGTTTTTTGCTACAGACGTTCAGTTTTAACTGCACAGTCCTAACTGTACAGTTTTATCAAATGAAAATTCCATTAGTTTAACTGCACAGTTCTCAGTTGTCGCTACAGACGCAACGATTGAACTGCGCAGTTCAACTGTACAGTTAAAACTGTACGTGACGAACTTTAACCAGAAAGTTTTAACTGTACAGTTAAACTGTGCTAAACTGACAGTTGTGCAGTTAAACTGACAAACTAATCGAATTTTCATTTGATACCAAAAGAAGAACTGATGATGAAACTAAATGTCTGTAGGCACGGAGAATGTCAGTTATAACTGACAGGTAAAACTGTACGTGCAGAGCTCGCATTTTAGGGTAACTCTTTCAGATCCTTCTTTTAAATCACTTTAATACGTTTTATATATTTATTTGTATTCTCTTTATTGTCCTATAGAATATAATGTTCCTGCAAAGCTATATAAACTAAAAACGGTGAGTTAATCGCGGTTTCACTCGTTTTATACATACACATACATATCATCACGGGTGCCTTACGGCGCCCGAGACCGCCTAGACGGCCCCAGGGTACCCAGCGGAGGGGTTTTAATCCCACTTCATCGTAGCCGATGGTATGAGTCTACACCGAACAAGTGGCTAGCTCATCGCCATGTTTTGAATAGACTCAATAACCCATCTATAAACAGTTTCACAAGTTGGTATAGTGAAACCGGGACCGACAGCTTAACGTGCTCTCCGAGGCACTATTGTGGTGTTGTCAAACAAGTGTATATATTTTTTTTAAATTAATAACTCATTGGTACACACCGGGATTCGAACCAGGGACCTAAGCGTTTTTAAGTCCAAGGTCTAACCAACTCTGCCACCACGTATATACTTGGCCACCACGTATATTTTTATATTAAACTCCACTCTTTTTATATTAAATTAATATATCACACTTCCATCGTGTGTCCTTCTATCTATCTCTCTTCCGAATTTTTGTTCCTTCAATTTGTTCTGTTCCCTTCACAACTGTAATTCATATTTGAATATGAAAACTAACAATACTGGGTGTTTTTTTTACCAATGGTAGTAATTTTTTGATGCTTAGAAAACCTAGATATAAAAAGCTCACCACTTTTCATATCTAGGTTTTCTTAGCTCCTAAACTATAATTATCTGTACTATGAGTAGCAGGTATGGTAGATAATAGAAGAATTATTGACAGGCGAATGGAACCAGCTAACCACCTAGTCTTACGTTATGTAGCGTACATTCGGTTGAGTAGTGGTTTTTCGTATAATGGCACGAATTGCGATTCCACTGCACGTTTAATTTCTATTTTATATTAGTTTTTCAGTACACAAACATTAAATAATCCTTTCTGTTGTTTTTTTAGTCTACGAGGAAATTACCATAATGCACGATGTTTCTTGGAGGCGTTCTAACATGCAATTCCGATTTTTTGTTACAATGCTTCCTAAATATGTTTGTTTATGCTAATTATAAACTAGGCGGGTCCTGCTTATTCATTTATTAGACATGCAATATTGTTCGGAACAAAATTTAAAAAGCGGTCAAGTGCGAATGCACTTTGCGGACTTAGGGTTTCGTAGCATTGATGAAAAATAAACGTAAATAGAAGGAAAGTTTAAATTCAAAAATAAATTATATTAAATGATTATTAGAGATAGAAAGTTGAAATTTTGAATATTTGTACATATTACAGATTACCACATTTATTAGTTTTTATTTTTGAACTAATTACGTAAATAACTTTAATTTTAGTTACACAGAGAAAAAGGAATTCTTTAATAAAGAAAACAAATATTCTCTAAAGTAATTCGTTCTTAACTCGAGGTAATAAAGATTTTTTTTGATTCAAGAATATTTTCGTCATATATGAAAGAATATTTCTCGAGGATATTGTTTTGATCCAAGAATTTTATTGTATCAATGTAGTTAACCTGAAATTCCCATAACAAAATCAAATATGGACATTTACAGATTATTATTAAATTCCAAAATTCCACTATATATCTCAAATGGATATCATAATTTATTTCTGAAATCAAACATAAATGTGAGCATAAAAAAAACGAGAATACATTAAAATCTCTTACTTTTTAAAATATCGGTGATCGGTCTGGACAGACAGACAAAATAACTGATCCCATAAAAAGTTCCTCTTTTCTTTAACTTATGGAACCCTAAAAAATCTAAATATAAAATATGACTCTGCATCTACCTGTAGGCAGTTATTACCGCCTACAGGTATAATGCAGATAAAACATAAATGCCAAAATCGTCAAGTGACCTATTCATGTTTTGGTTTTAGTCACCGGTTGTCCGGAGACTACTGCATCGATTTCTTGTCGAAGAAGTCCCCTTTCATGGCGCGGTTACGAAACGGCCGATTGATTTGACGTTAAAGCAGCGAAGATATTAAAATAGACTCTTAATGTAAATACGTCTTTGTCGCCGATCATTTCGCAATCGCATCATTTAGCCGGCATAGTGGGGTCGATTAATGTTCTTAAACAACAATGTATTGATAGACCCCATTCATGGACTTTGCAAGACTGCTAATGGTAAACAAAGTCACGGTATGTGACTTTGTTTACCATTAGGTAAACAAAGTCACATACCGTGTTCCAATAAAAAAAATCTTTACTGCTTTTTCATCATATTCAGCTATAGTACTAGATTTTGAATTAACTGTGTTAAAATTTGTGTGCTTTTTTAGGCAAATTCTGTACATGTACTAACCCTAACAACAATTTATTCAGAATTTTTGCAAATAAAATTTCATTTCAAATTCACCGTCCGTTTTATAACTGCACCCTGTCTCGAACTGCTAATTCATTAATAAACCGCCCCATGCGTAAAATGTAAAAAAACATTCAGTTAGGACTATGGTTGATTTCGTTACTTCAGTTAACGTATTTTATCTGTACGACCATGGTGCGAAATTACTACTAATTATTTTTAACTATTTATTCTGATTTGACAAAATTTTCAGAATTTTCACACAAGGCAAATTCTGTCTCATGGGTTTTAATTAAGTTTTACAGCAACAAATTTTAAATTTCTCTATTTTTAATTTAATTCTTTTAATTAAAATCTTTTAGATTTTTAATTAGAATTCGAGAAAATTAATTTATATTATTTGATTTATCATATTATTTATTCGTGGTAGCGCCGTTAGCATTATATTCGGCGGTAGTGAGTTCCATTCCCATGGCAAAAAAATATTAGTACAATTTTATATACAACTAGCTGACCCGCGCAACTTTGTCTGCGCGTTTAAATTTAACCGTTTACGCAGCGTACGCTCATAAAAGGAATATTTTTCCCCCGTTTTTGCAACATTTTTCTTTGTTACTCCGCTCCTATTAGTCGTAGCGTGATGTTATATAGCCTATAGCCTTTCTCGATAAATGGATTATCCAACACGAAAATATTTTTTCAATTCGAATCAGTAGTTCCTGAGATTAGCGCGTTCAAACAAACAAACAAACAAACTCTTCAGCTTTATAATATTAGTATAGATAATATTAGTATAGATTTGACATAGTCTGGGTGTTTATAAAAACAAAATATGTTTTAATATTGTTGTGTCCGATACACATAGTATAAGCCTAGAGCTTAGCTTACATTTTTTTTACTAATAAACCAATAGCAGTGCATCGTAAATTTTCGACCTGTTTACTCTGAAGTACTTATAATCTACAAACATTAAATTTCTTTTTCATTTATTATTTTACCTAATTTGATACTTTTTACTAGTTTTATCAATATATAAGGTGTGACTGGTAGATAATGCTAGCGGCACTAAGTCTGCCTTTGTACTAAACTGGTGCAATAAACATTTTAAATAAAAATAAATTAAATAAATGCTTAAATAATATATTTATATTTATGAATAAAAGCCACAGTCTGATATATTGGTCGCTAATTTAAAGTAACAAAATGATTTCTAATTAATAAAAACACTATTATTATATTAAAACTAACATATTAACTCAAGCTAATAACACTTATTAAAAACGACATACACAGTGAACACACAATAAAAGAGTTACAGTGTAATAAATCACTACAGTTACATTAAGATTAATTCCATGTTTATTACAATTACCTAATCATCAGTCAAACAAAGATTAATAATTACAATGTTTAAAATATATGATTATGTTAATTCACCAATTAAACGACAACTATACATAGATTTGTAAAATAAAAAGTAAGCAGCAGATATAGTTAGCAAAATAACAAACATAAAAGTATGTAATAAAAATGTCTAATTTGAATTATTATTTTACAATTGTAGCGATAGAAGTTTTAAAATCGACAATTTAAATAATAAAATTGCATTTTACAACTCAAAATCAGTGAGCAAACAATTTAAGGGCCAGAAAGTTTAACAAACTTAAAAAGAAACATTATTTAAATGTAAACCATCTCGTGTGAAACCATAAAAACCTCAAATTGGTGAAAATTCGCTAGCACATTGCGCGTTCACAGCGGTTATCTAAAATTGTCCAGCTAAAGATCATCTTAATGTAAAACATTTCGCCTAAAACAATCTAAACCTAAAGTTGATAAAAAAATCGCTCTAGCACATTGCGCGTGGTCCCGCGTCTTTTCTCAAATTGTCAAGTCCAAGATCATCTAGATGTTAACCAATTTGCCTAAAACAAAGTAAACCTCAAGTTGATAAAAATTCCCTCTATCACATTGCGCGTGGTACAGCATCTTTTCTCAATTTGTCAAGCGCAAGATCATCTAGATGTAATACAATTTGCCTAAAACAAGGTAAACCTCAAGCTGGTAACAATTCGCTAGCACATTGTGCGTAGTACATCGACTAGTTATTTTACATCATATTGATCTTCAGCTGGACAACTAAACATACAGATGCAAAAACCGACAAGTAACCTAGTCATGTTCGATTTTAATCTGTGGGTTCATCGGTTTTCAGGAGACTACTGCATCAATTTCTTGTCGAGGTGGTAGTCTCCTTTCAGGGTGGGGTTACGAAATAGGTAGTTGAATTGACGATAAGGCAGCGAGTATATTAAAATATACTCGTAATGCAATACGTCATTGTCACCCCCCATTTCGTAATCGCATCATTTAGGCGGCATAGTGGGAGCAATCAATATTGTTTAGGAACAATTATTGATTGATCCCATTCATGGACTTTGTAGGTCTGCTCACCACCAGGTTACATGTCGTGCGCCAATAAAAAAAAACAGTTGTTAAAGTATTAAAGTATAATAGGTACTTAAATTTTAATTCATCGTCTTATAGAATCATCTCTGGAATCTTGGGAGTCCTTGCAGAGACATACCCCCGTATTCTAAGACATGTTCTTTACTCCACTTTACACTCAAGGAACGTCTATCTCTTTCCAATAAATATCAAGTTAAGAAAGCTAGTATGAGACAGACGTCCCTTAAGTGAAAAGTGGAGTTAAGGATACGTCTTAGAATATGGGGGATAGTTTAGAACTGCCAATAAGTCTTAAGATGTTACAGCATATCGCGAGTTTTTTAAACCATGTAAATGCATGTCGTGCATATACCTATTGGTTTGGTTTAGGACCACTGATACTCAACAATCTGCGTTGATACTTGGTTGTGTTTAAGTATAGACACAAATTCAAATTTTAATTGTTAAGTATGTGTTTATATATGTAAAAGCGGCCCCAGCCTAGTGGTTAAGTCACTGCGCAACTGATAACAAGGTTAAGCAGATGACAACAAGGCCGGCCTGGGATAGGTGACCGCTTTATACAACGAGGCTATTTCGTCATAAACACCGCAACAAGCTCGCCACTTGTTAGGTGTTGCCTCCGAATACCATCGGCGAAATGAGGACGGGTTAATCCCTCCGCTGGGTACCCTGAGGCCGTTTAAACGGTTCTCGGGAGCCAAATAGGCAACCGTGATGATGGTATATGTTTATATATGTATATTATATATGTGTGTAAGTGTATGTTTATATTTGTAATTATATACAAAATCAGCGCTGCAGCTTGACCCGCTGTAGCTTGTGCTAAGTTGGTCACCTATAAGAAAGAAAGAGACTAAAAGAAAAAAGAAAGAATATAAGAAAAAGAAAGCAAGAATGAAAAAAAGTAAAAGAAAATATTTCTTTCTTTAAAAGTTAGTTTTTCAGTCTTTAAATCGCACGCCCGTTAATCGTTTAGTCGCGAATTTTTAAATAAATGAAAACTTATAAACGTAAGCCAATAGAATGTTTCATTGGGATTATTATTTCTGAGGATCGAAATACTTTATTCCCTACCTAGTCTTTCCAAAGTAAATGTATTTTCAAATTTTCCCCACGTCGCAATTCGATCTTTTACTAGACCACCTTGAATATCTAAACATCTCGACGAGCTAGCCACTTGTTCGTGTAGAACCATACCATCGTCTTCGACGAGGTGGAATTAAAAACCCTTCCGCTGGGTACCCTGAGGCCGCCTAGGCGGTCTCGAGCGCTGTAAGGCACCTGGATGATATATATATACCTTGAATAAGGATAATTATAATTGCTTACGAGACAAAAAGAATATGTAAAAACAGAAACAAGTGCTACCGAAAATAGTTTTAAATTAAAAATTATTAAAAATTTAGTTTTGTTTACATTAATGTAATCAACTAAGTGTACGAGACGAAGTAAACAAAGACCTATTGAAGAACAAAAGGACTTATGCGTATAGAATGTGGTTACACTTAAGCCTATTTTGATGTAAACACAACAATAATAATAATAATATGTAGGACAAATTACACATATTGCTCTGGTCACAAACTAAGCTCTAGGCTTGTACTATGTGTACCAGAAGCAACGATATAATATTTTATAAACACCCAGACCATGACAAACTATACAGAAAAAATGTACTAAAATTATTTGCCACGAGGGAATCGAAACCACGATCTCAATAACATAAACCGCCAAAGGCGCAACCACTACTCTACGGAGGCTGTCAATACTGATTTTAATACCTGAACCTATTCTATAAATCGCCTGATGTTTTGTTAAATATGACAAAAAAATAGAATTAGTTTTATTGCAAACCGTACATTCGAAAGTAAAATATCATTTCATGAAACTTATTAACAAAACAACTGCATTTTTTCAATTGTTAACAACGATAAAAATGTATACGACCAAAACTTCTTGATTCACGATATTGCACCCAATTCCTGTGACCGTTAGAATGCTGTTTAACTGTTAATTGTGCGAAAGAAAGAAAAGTGTACCTCCTACTGTATTGCTAATCAAATGCATGTTGTTGAACAACACGTAAATGTGCGTGGGCGTCGAAAAAAAACTGCAAGTCCGACCGCTGTGACCAGTGCAGCATGTCGAAGAATAAAAATCATCGGCACTGCACACATGGACTCATTTACGAACCAACCACCGTATAGGTGGACGCTAAGAAGCAGGACTTTAAATTAAATCGTGACCTACAAATGGATTGGTGACATTACAAGTGCGAAAGTGAACCTTAAAAATAGTGAACTTTGTCCTAAGTGAAAGACTAATTTAAGTGTCAAAATGACTGCCATAGTATATCTGATTGCGTTGGTGATAGTAGCTGAAGCCAGGAGTTACAGTACCTCCACAGATTTGAACTGTAGTGATAATGGGATCTGTATACAGAAATTGGCGAAGGAATTTGTGAGGAGTATAAGGCAGCAGAAGACGGTGCGAGTTTTGGATCTGCTGACTATTGAGCCGTTGCCGGTGCAGCAGGAAGGAAGATCCAGACAAGGTCTGCTGGCGAGGTTCTTCAATACACACGCCTTCTCATTTGATTGGAGTGATTTATCATTTAGGCTGTCCAGGCCTCAGCACAGAAGTGATTCCATCGCTTTAGAAGTCTACCAAGGAAGATCTCTTCCTACAGGTATGTTTGGTTTAAGTATATATTATTCTAGCTGATCCACGCAACTACGACTGCGTAACTTTAACCGTTCACACAGCGTAAGCAATCAGTCAAGTCAAAAGAAATATTTTCCCCCTGTTTTTGCAACATTTTTCATTGTTAATAGCGCTCCTTTTGGTCGTAGCGTGATGTTATGTAGCCTATCGTCTTCCTCTAGAAATAGGTTATCCAATACTAAAAGATTTTTTCAATTCGAACCAGTAGTTCCTGAGACTAGCGCGTTTAACCAAACAAACAAACAAACTCTTCAGCTGTATAATATACTGTCAATTAAATAATGAACTTCCGCAAAATAACGCCCTGATTCAATTAAATGTATAGATATTAGTATAGATTATAACTTTACTAAAATCTCTTTCAATTTTGCCTAAAATAGTTTTACATTAAAATTAAAATAAATAAATCCCTAACTAAAATAATAATATTAACAATACTTACCTAAAAATCAGAATAGAAACTATAAAATGAATATATTATCTAAACTTGTGCCGTGCGGCATGGTGCCCAAAATGCTGGGCGTTTCCCCGTTGTATAATTAAACTGATCTGTTAGGAGAAAAACGCCGCCGCTCTAGGGTCACCCGAGGCGTGGACCAATTTATTTCCAATTTCCTTGACTAAATTTTTAGTATCCGGTGACCACGGACCCAGAGTCTCCACTGCAAACGCCACAAATATATAATTGTCCATTAAACAACTATATTTGCGGCGTTTGAGGGATTGTGCATTTTCCAAAGCCGCTCCGGCCCTTAAGAAGTATTTCGGATGTGGGACGCAGCCAATGTATCAACACAAGTCGCTTAAAATCATACATTTTTTAACATAAAAAGTAGCTATAATAAGGTTCTCACATTTAACACCAGATGGCTAAAGTTTAAACTTTCAATATGATCGTAAATTAATATTTAATACTTATATAAAATTATGTTCAACTTAAGAGATAAGGCTTTAGATAATATGCACCTTTTATTATCCAATAAATTTTGGTTAAAGGCGAAAAGTGAGCTATAAAGAAACGATATTCCTTTGAAGCCTCCAAGACGTTGAAGGTTTGATGTCTATTTTAGTACTTTTTCTTCTATTGTCATATTAGGATATTGCTAAAATAAAGAATTCCTCTAAATATAGAGGAGTAAAAAAGTTACAAGGGGACTGTAATTTTTTATGTTAAGAATTATATTTTTACTACCTTTTTTAACACCTACTCGTTGCTTTTTTCTACTTCGTTTTGAACGCCTCCGTGGACTAGTGGTTGCGCTTTTAGCGTTGTCTTCTGTGGTAGTGGGTTCGATTCCCACTAGTTCAATTTGTTTGTACAGTATATTTATGCATTTTTATAAATTCCTTTATAGGATAATCTTATATTAAATTTTTAAAGATAAAAATGCAATGAAAAAATTCCTGGTGGCGGGACTCGAACCCACGAACCTCGCTATCGCGGCAAGGCGCTCAACCGCTGAGCCAACCAGGTTCCAGTCAGCCCTCACGAATTTTGTCATTGCTTGTTATCTACTTATACACAGACGCCCTCTATTAGCTTTCTTCTAATAACTCTTATACGAGTGAAGTCAGAAGTCCTAGTTACTAATACTAGATGGCAGAGGAGTCTGTTTTTTGTTTTTACTTTTTTCAGTATTTTATATTTATGCATTTTTATAAATTCCTTTATAGATTATCCTATAAAGGAATTTATAAAAATGCATAAATATAAAATACTGAAAAAAGTAAAAACAAAAAACAGACTCCTCTGCCATCTAGTATTAGTAACTAGGACTTCTGACTTCACTCGTATAAGAGTTATTAGAAGAAAGCTAATAGAGGGCGTCTGTGTATAAGTAGATAACAAGCAATGACAAAATTCGTGAGGGCTGACTGGAACCTGGTTGGCTCAGCGGTTGAGCGCCTTGCCGCGATAGCGAGGTTCGTGGGTTCGAGTCCCGCCACCAGGAATTTTTTCATTGCATTTTTATCTTTAAAAATTTGTACAGTATACAAACACACTGTACAAATTCAAACGTATACCAGAAACGATACTAATAAACGCACATACAAAACACCCATACAAAGGCGGTACTGTACTGAACAAGTCTAGAGCATAGTTTATGACCAGGGCAATATGTATGGAATGTCCTATATTTTTTTTTGGCCTATTGGGCCAAAAAAAAAGCCATTTAGTATAACAAAGATCAAATTAAAAGAAATATAATGGGTACCAGAAATTTAAGGTTTAAACTAATTAATTTAACATATTAAGTTTCGTGTGGACTAGATTTATTCAAATAAAAGTCGTTTTTATAAATTTAGTATCAGTAGTGAATGATCAATAATATGAATTTGCTATCTGGTGCCCGCAATTTCGTAAGCGCGTCTAATTTAAAACTAAAAAACAAAAAAAAAATGCCATACCTATTATTACTAAGGTAAAGTAAACGTTTTCACCATGGATACTGTGCCGGTGCATTATAATGTCTATAGTACTAGAGTTCCCTCTCCCTCCCTCCGCTGGGTACCCTGAGGCCGTTTAAACTGTTCTCGGGAGCCAAATCGGGACCCGTGATGGTATTTATTTATTAATTACTAGTGTTGCCAAAAAGATGCCATAATATGTCAACTATAAACAAAAAAATATTTCTCGGAAAGTTAAAATTAAATTGATAATGATATACCCAACTTTGCTTCATAGAACACTTCTTTCTATCTCGTCTATTTATTACTACATTAGTACACTATACTTTCCTAAAAGAATCTTAAAACATAAAATCCCTGTATTTCTGAACAGCCTGTAGTTGTAGTTATATTGTAATATAATATATCCTATTTTACCCCCAGAGCTATTTAGTATAAAAAAACCGCATATAATTCGGTCCAGTAGCGTTTAAGTTATAATAAAAATATAACCGACAAACAAACAAACAGACAGACATGAATTCTATAATAAAAATAATATATTATTGTTCTTTTGCCTATTATCGATGTACAAATTTTCTTATTTATATTTTATTTTATGTATAGATTAAGTGTTATAAGCTAACTTACTATCATGGTATACAAGACGGTCTCAAGGTATCCAGCGGGGATGCTTTATTCTCACCTCGCCGTGCATTTTGAGACTACTCCGAACAAAAGGCAAGCTCATCGCAGTGTTTAAATAGACTTGTTGACATAATAAAACCCCTCTACTGTAATACGTAGGTTCACGAACATTTTTTAAATTCATATATGTTCCTATTTCAAAACATGAAAAGGAAAAGATTCTAAATTCAAAAGTTCCTACAGGAAAATCCTTCCGGTCATACCCAACTTCCGCTGAAACGGATACTGAAAGAGATAAGTATCCAGTAAGTGTATTGACCACCATAACAAACATCAGTAGATAGTCAGTAGTGTAGTGTTTTAAGGAGAAATAGTGCGTGCCTACTTTTTCTACTACATTATGTTATGTGAGTCTTAACTCATACTTCAAATCGCATAAAAGTAGAATCTTTTGACGCCGAGTTTTACCACTTGGAATAACATTTCAAGCTTAAATAAAATTGTATGCATGGGTAAGAGTATAAAAAAAAATTAATGAAAGAATAAAAAAAAATATATCGATAATATTCCATAAAAAAATCTTAAATATCACGTAAAACAGCATTGGAAAATAAATTTCACTTTAAAGTTCTCAAAAATAAGTGGGGTACCTAATTTTTTTTTATTTCAGAATTAATTGGCCTTATTATTATACTAGATTATTAACCAGTTACAATTTTTATTAAAAATGTATTAAAAAAAAAACTTTCTATAGACAAAGAAAGAAAAAAACTAGTGATTTACCCAAATAAGAAATTCTCTTGAATACGGAATATCTGTGTTTAACAAATTCTTTCACATAGATCTGTATTACGAAGTAACTAGTATTTTGTATTGTTTACAATATTTAATTTACAATTGATATTTAACTTATTTAAACAAAAGCGTCTTTTTTAGATTTTTTTACACATTGGGAGTTGGTATTAAATACTTTCTGTGTTTACTGACACCTACAATATTTAAACAAAAGCGTCTTTTTTAGATTTTTTTACACATTGGGAGTTGGTATTAAATACTTTCTGTGTTTACTGACACCTACAATATTTAAACAAAAGCGTCTTTTTTAGATTTTTTTACACATTGGGAGTTGGTATTAAATACTTTCTGTGTTTACTGACACCTACAATATTAATGTCTTTAAGACAAGAGTGAATATAGCAACCATGGAGGTGTTCTAAGGCTTAAAATGGCCTTTTCAAACATAAGAATAGAAAATGTCTGCATCAAAACAAAAAGTGAAATTAACAATAATTATAACCAATATAAACGCTGAAGACGTGAAAACAAAATATGGCGGCAACGTACATGTTTGACATTTCGTTCAAAAGGCGGCTTAGGCTTTAGCGGCCTAAAGCCTAAAATCTTCCGTATTTATTCTTACTTTCATGTTTTCATCAGACGAGATTGAGGCCGAACAAAGACTGTGTTTTTAATAATAATATAAAAAAGAAAACAATAAATCTTATATATTTGTATACAGGGTGAATTTAAATGGATGTACTTTGGGCTAATATGAGGTTCTGCTGATCAAATCGAACAACTTTTCTATTATTTATATAAAGGCTTTACGCGGTAGTGTTTATTTGCTATTTTATTTTATCGGCACATGGAAAACCTACAAATTCTATCGAATGGAGTCGATCAATATATTATGATATTTAAGGACACTGCATTGTCATTGTCTTCGCGAACTCCGCGTTCTACATACAAAATGAGCTTTCGCACTTCCAGTAATACTCGATTACAGTTTGTCGCAGAATTAAAATAATATTTTTGTCGGTCATTGTATTTAGTAATCTTTTTTCGAAATTAAAAATAAGTTTTTAATATTAAGTATAATGCAAAAATATTTATTACTTACACACTACAGAAAGATTTTTGCTTACAATTATTTGTATGGGCGTCAAGTCGACTACAAGCCCCATTGATCGCTCTCACTATGCCGGTTAAGTGACGCGGTTACGAAATGGGCGGCGATAAAGGCGAATTTGCATTACACACATATTACACAATCCCCTCATTGCTTTATCGTCAAATGAACGTCCCATTTCGTAACCGCACCTTGAATAGGGCCTACACCCTCGACAATAAATCGATTCAATAGTCTCCTCCGATAGTTGAAGCTACAGAATAAATTTGAAATATGACTAGGTCACTTGACGCTTTTTCCATCTGTATGGTAACAGAAACGGTCGGTCGGCTTTTAACCTAAATTTCAATGTGATCAAGTAAACCCTGATCTATATGTCGTAGTACGACCACTAACGTCATATCTACTTCGTTTTTTTTGCTTAAGCCCATGATGTGGACACAAGCGATCATTGCCCAAGCGAGACTATACAAAAAGGTCGCCTTTATGGGGACGTAATTCTAGAAATTTGAGTACAAAAGAAATATAAAGGATTTCACCGCATTATATTTACTTTATATATTGTATGATACATATTTGATTTAATATAGGATCGAAAGGTATTATTTACTTACTAGATTGTGACCGCAGCTTCGTGTGCGTTATTTTAATTATTATTAATATTTATCTTCACACCAGGTCCCTTACGGGGTAGACAGAGACAACTGAGCGTCACTTGTCCCTATCCCTACATACTCCTTCCGCCTCTTCCACAGTCATAACTCTTCTCATACATGCACGCCGATTTCGGAGACTTTTAATTGCACCGTCTTTTAAAACCTTTCCAATTTGGTCATGGTATGTACGTGTGTCTTGGTCTCCCTCGGCCACGTTTACAAAAGTTTTCACCGCATTATATTTACTTTCTATATTGTACGATACATATTTGATTTAATACAGGGTAGAAAAGTATTATTTACTTACTAGCTTGTACCCGCAGCTTCGTGTGTGTTATTTTAAAACATAAAAAAAACGTCAAAATAATTTTCATTTTGGCGTATAGATATTTAGCTTGGTAAACGCATTTAGAAAAATACATTGTTGCATATTTATTTTTAAAGATATTACCTAAATGTATTATTAACTCTGTTGTAAATAAAATATTATACTATTTATATGTCTATAGATACTAAAAAGAGAAATTTTTTTTTGTTTATTTGTTACGGATAAACTAAAATACTACTAAACCGATTTAAGCACATCATCAATAGAATAAATATTACCAGCGAGTAACACAGCTTATTTTTTTTATTTTTTTTTATTCCCTTTCTTTTTAGTTGAACATAAAAAAAATATCATTAATATAAAAACAAAAAATGTTATTAATTTTGGGTAAATTTGGGAACACTATATATTTCTAAGATTTCGGGTAGATTCACCTTATAGAGAAAAGGACACCTAGTGGGTGAGAGGTCAAATAGCAATCGCCTCGAATTTCCTCGAAATCCTGGAGAAAATCAAGTATATTTTCGCAGAAATTCAGGACATGGTGACCTGAATTCCGTTTTATCGAATAACAAAGGTACAGTCATAAGATAGAAAATACAGGATGTTTGGTAGAGGATTAGCCAAATTCAGTATTTTGTCCATTGGGGTCCAATTTTTTTTTAGGGCATTTTTTTTTCGGATTTTACTCCATTATTATTATTATCGGATGACAAAGGTACAGTTACCTGAAGGATTGGAAATACAGGGTGTTTGGCAGAGGGTTAGTCAAACTTAAGGACCGAGAAGGTACACCTATTTAGAAAATATAAATTCAGTATTATGACCATTAAGCCCAAATATTTTTTTTACCATTTTCTTTTTTAATTTTTGATTTTAATCTCTACATTTTTTTACATGTTCATAGGTTTTATTGTTTTTTTTTATAGTCTAATAAATTTTCAATCTAATGAATGCAATTTTAGACTAAAATAATGACTAAAACATTTAGTAATAAACTGTCAAAGTTCAATAAAGTGTTAAAAAAAGAAAGAGTTTAACTTTAATGTTAAAAAAAAATTTGGGCTCCAATGTTTATAATGCTGAATTTGTATTTACTAAATAAGTGTACCTACCCGGCCCTTAAGTTTGGCTAATCCTTTACCAAACACCTTGTATACTCTTTATTATAGCCCCGTACATTAGACCGAAGATTTAAAAACACTACTTTTATTTACTGATAGGTCGAAAGTTCTAACCCCGTTGTGTACCAATATAAAACTTTAAGTACATTTGTTTAACAACGCAACATTTTTAATTGATGCTCCGCTCCTATTGGTCGTAGCGTGATGTTATATAGCCTTAGCCTTCCTTGATGAGGCTATCCAACACTAAAATATTTTTTGAATTCGAACCAGTAGTTCCTGAGATTAGCGCGTTCAACCAAACAAACAATATTACAGTAGAATATTAATCTACGTTAAATTCTACGTTTTATTATTAGGTTTTAGACAATCTTATTTTTGTAAATAAAATAAAACTTCAATAAGGAAAACGTCTTACTTTCGTTTATTCACTACAGTGAATAAATTAGGACAGTAATTTTATTATTTTCCAAAATTCACATCTTATTTATTTATAAATAGGTCAGAGAAATGTACTTGGTGACCGAGTTAATTAAACCTAAAAACACTGATTCATTCCCAGTAGTACAACGATATTATTGGAGCACGGTATGTGACTTTGTATCTACCTGGTGGTGAGCAGACCTCAAGAAATCAATGAATGGGGTCAATCAATCGCAACATTAATCGCTTCCACTATGCCGGTTTAATGATGCTATTACGAAATGGGCGGCGACAAAGACGAAAGGCATTACGTGTATATTTTAATATACTTGTCCATTCAACCAACAGTAATCTCCTGAAAACCGCTGAACCCACAGTCTTATACCGAACCATGACTAGGTCACTTGACGGTTTTTTCATCTGTATTACTTAGTTCAACCGTTGAACTACTGGGAGATATTACCACTAGTTTAACTGACTTTTTTTTTAAGTCTTTCTAGTCGGATTAAATAGAATAAGTGAAATGAAGTGAAGTGTAAAACACAAATAATATTTTATTTACAAGAAACATGGCACATAAAAGGTTGTTACACAAAAAATGTTATACTTCTTAGATCCCCGGTTCAAATCCCGTTGTATACCAATCAGTTTTGAATTATAAAATGTTACATTTGTTGACAACATCGCTATAGTGTCTCGTAGAACACGTTAAGCTCTTGGTCCCAGATTCACCATGCCAATTTGTAAAACTGTTTAAAGATGAGTTGTTGCGTCTATCCAAACATCGCGAAGAGCTAGTGAGCTAACCACTTGTTTGGTGTAGACTCATACCATTGGTAAAAATCCTGAAAGTTTGAAAATACTGGAGTAATTTTACAGCCAATCCATAGATATCTAATTATATTATTATATACATCTTCTTTAGCTTTGACTCCGTCTACATAATTAATATTCTTTTTATGTTAAAGAAAATTAAGCTTTTGTACTTATAAA
The DNA here is from genome assembly GCA_947458855.1 of Monopis laevigella. Lineage (NCBI taxonomy): Eukaryota > Metazoa > Arthropoda > Insecta > Lepidoptera > Tineidae > Monopis > Monopis laevigella. The sequence goes on from OX381599.1 coordinate 10,679,729, forward strand.
AAAATATCTAATTGGAAGTCATGTTTTTATGAAAGGAATTCAGTTGGAAAATACTCATTTATATCTTACCTACTAAAAATATCTTGTTTTCAATTTCTTTAATTCTTTCACTGGAATTTGTAATTAGCTTCGGAAAATACTTATTTTTATAAATAATAAAATAATATTTTTTATAGGAATTTCGTTAAGATTATTTAAGATCGTTTCTACTTTAGTATAAATTACTACCACCCATACAAAATGTATTTAAAAAATTACAACTAGGCTGTTAGTCGAAGTTTAATTATTATTTTTATGTTGGTAATTGTTCATAATAATAAGTATTTTTGTTTTATATTATTAAAAAATTGTTTTTCTGATAAAAAAATATGTTTTTGTAATATTTTTAATTGATGATCCACTTCAATTGGTCGTAGCGTGATGTTATATAGCCTTCCTCGATAAATGGGTTATCCAACACTAAAATATTTTCTCAATTCGACCCAGTAGATCCTGAGATTAGCGCGTTCAACCAAACAAACAAACTCAGTCAAACTTTTCAGCTTTATTATATTTGTATAGAAAGTTATAAAACTTAGTTTAGATTATATATATAATAATAGCTAAGACTTATTATACTTCTTTGAGTTAGGTTCGAGTATAATTTTAGACCACATATTAATATTAATTAATACCCTCTTAGCAGTTACTGAGAAGTAAGTATTGCGTGGGCAATTCATCGTTAACAATATTTTTCTTTTCTTTTTTTCATGGAGCACGACATTTTTTATGACTTTGTATCTACCTGGTGGTGAGCAGACCCACAAAGTCCATGAATGGGATCGATCTATAGTTGTTATTTAGCTAAAAGAGCAGATTAATTATTAAATGGGCGGCGACAAAGACCAATTTGCATTACGACTAGGTATTTTAATATCCTCGCTGTTTTGTCCGCCCGTTTCGTAACCGCATCCTAAAAGAAGACTACCATCTCGACAAGAAATCGATGCAGTAGACTCCTAAAAACCGTTGAAAACACACACTAAAACCAAAATATGACTGGGTCACTTGACAGTTTTTGCATCTGTATGTATTTATACTCATAAACGTAATAAATTTAATATGCGATAAGTCAGACGGACAAACATAGTATTTTTCAATTAACAGAGTCTTTTTAGTGCCTCGGAGAGCACGTTAAGCTGTCGGTCCCGGTTTCACTTTACCAACTTGTGAAACTGTTTATAGATGGGTTATTGAGTCTATACAAAACCACGCGACGGGCTAGCCACTTGTTCGGTGTAGACTCATACTCGTCGTAGCTACGACGTATGGCTACGACGAGGTGGGATTAAAAACCCCTCCACTGGGTACCTTGAGACCGTCTAGGCGATCACGGGCGCCCTAAGGCATCCGTGATGATATGTATGTAGAGAGTATTTTGGAGATGTGTGTGAAGTTGCAGTGACAGCTATCGAAATATCGTAATATTTATTGCTCTTGTATAAAACACATTGACACGTCAACAGTTAGCTTTCACTGTTCACCTTTATTACGTTGTGATAGTAACCGCTAGCAGTCATTGTACCCACATACCTCTCCCCCTTAGTTACAAGGATCTCTGTTATGTTGTGACGATGACAGCTAGCTGCCATTGCTCCCAAATGCCTCTCCAAATGTGTCACAAGGCTCTCGTATTATGTTGTGATGAAGAAAGCTTGCTGTCACTGCAACCACACTCCTCTCTATCTACGCCACAAGGTTCTCTGTCATGTTGACCCTGTGACTATGAGAGCTAGCTATCACTGCACTGACATTCCTCTCCTCGTGCGTCACAAGGTTTTCTATTATTTTGTGATAAAGACAGCTCGCTGTCACTACAACTCTATGACTCTCTCCATACACCAAGGCTCTTTGTTATCTCGTAATTATGATTTCTTTAAAATTATTATTATAAGAGTATTTATTTTTCAGAAGAGAAAGAACCTGAGACAACGGTCCCGAAGAAGTCCAGTAGTCCTAGCAGTAAAGTCAAAGATGACGATGAAGGAGAAGACAAAAGTTCAAAAACACGTAAGTCCTTTTTTTATGTATTAATGAGTAAGAAACCCTTGTAGATAATAAAAGAAGTGCTGAAACAAAAAAAAAAACTGTAAAAAGATAAGATAGAAAAAGTTCAATATCGGGTAATTTTAGCCACCTCTTTCTCTTATAGTTTCGCTAATGTTGACTTTGACGAACGATTTTACCGCTACCACTCTCTTAGGAACTGGGTCTTAGTTTATATAAGAAAAAGAAAAGAAGGACGTTAGTCGTTAGACGCTAGTAGTTTTAGTAAAATAAATAAAAAACTGTTTTAGAATATTTAACAAAATTTCCAAAAACATAAAGAGTATTAATAATTGTAGTAATTATCTACTATATATATATATATATTTTAAAGAAATATTTTAAGTCGCCGCACATCCTTGAGGCTTACACAAACAATCTATAAAAGTTTTCAATTTCAAACGCAAAAGAAAGGTGAATTCAAATATTTGAAAGATATTACGGCAAAGTTACAGGTAAGCTAGCAAAGTAAGAATTAAACTGGCGAAGTTAAATCAAATGTCAAAATTCACCAATAAGTATACTTGTTAAGAAATGTTAAGAAAAAATAAAGAATCTTTAGAAATTATTGGGTAAAGAAGGAAATTTTATCCCTTAAATTACTTAGCAAATTTTTTTTAAAGACATGTTTGAACAGCGAGCATTTTTATATAAGTATTTTTTTATAGTGTTCTTTCGTTTCTGTCGCCGCCCATTTGGAATCGCATCATTTAACCGGCATAGTGGGAAAGGTAAATGTTGTTTATTGTAATTTTGTAGGTCTGCTTACCACAAGATAGATACAAATTACATGCTCCAATAAAAAAAAAACAATAAATGCAATCAATATTAATAATTATGGCGCCCGAGACCGCCTAGACGCCCTCAGGGTACCCAGCGGCGGGGTTTTGTTCCCACCTCGTAGTAGCCGATGGACTCAAAACCCATAAACAGATCCACCACTTGGTATAGTAAAACTGGGACCGACAGCTTAACATGATCTCTCAGGCACTATAGATAGTGGTGTTGTGAAATAAATGTACTAAATGTATATAACATATCATCAAAGGTGCCTTACGGCGCCCGAGACTGCCTAGACGGCCTCAGGGTAACCAGCAGAGGGGAACAAGTGGCTAGCTCGTTGCGATGTTTGGATAGACTCAATAACCCATCTATAAACAGATTCACAATTTAGTCTAGTGAAACCGGGACCGACAGCTAATATGGATACTAATGGCACTATAGATAGTGGTGTTGTCAAATAAATATACTAAGTGTTTTACTGAAAAATTGTAGAGTAGCTGAAATAATAATAAGTTAGAACTATAACTAAAATAAAATCTAAACTCAATTGTTTAATTTTATTCAGTATTAAAACTAAAAGGTTTTTATGCTGAAGGAATTTTCTTTTGTTCTATAAAAGGAATTTCATAAAAGTAACACCTAGAAAGGAATAATATGTTTTTTACTTTATTTTGCATGTTTCTTTTATGGAACACTAGTTTTATGAAACATTATTTGTTCATTAATATTCATTTATGAAAGGTTTTTATGATAATATAAAGACTGCAATCTTTATTAAATATTTTGTGCAGTATTTTAAGTCAAAATTAATTTTTCGTGAAATATTTATTATCACTTTTGCTTATACATGGTGACTTTGAAAGGATGTACTTTGGGCTAATATGAGGTTCTACTGATCATAACGAACAACTTTTTCCATGGAACCATGTGCCGCAAATGAAAAAAAAAAAATGCCTTCTCCATACAACTACCTAATAATGATAAAATGACAAATTTGTATGGGGAAGCCTACATTTTTTTTCATTTGCGACACATGGTTCCATGGGAAAAGTTGTTCGATTTCAGCAGAACCTTATATTAGCCCAAAGTACATCCTTTCAAATTCACCCTGGATATCTATACAATCATTATAAAGCTGAAGAGTTTGTTTGATGTTATATATATTCAAAGCCTTCCTCGATAAATGGTCTATCCAACACTAAAATATTTTTTCAATTCGAACCAGTAGTTCCAGAGATTAGCGTTTGAACGCGCTAATCTCTGGAACTACTGGTTCGAATTGAAAAATTATTTTAGTGTTGGATAGCCCATTTATCGAGGAAGGCTTTGAATAATATAACATCACGGTACAACCAATAGAAGCGGAGCATCAATGAAAAATGTTGCAAAAACGGGGAAAATTTGTTCCTTTTGAGAGCTACCGTTGCGTGCGCTGCGTAAACGGTTAAAGTTACGCAGACTAAGTTGCGCGGGTCAGCTAGTTTAAAATATATATTTAGTAAAGAGAGATATTGTAAGACTTTGTATCTATCTGGTTTCTACCAAACATAGACTTTGTATAAAGCAGACGAGAAGCTTAGACTGAGTTGCACCAAAGTGTCCGTTAAAGTAATTTTATCGATTAAAGTTGAAAATGTCGTCGAATGTACAGTCAACGGCAAGGTAATGGTGTACCCCCATGCACTTTATGCCTTTTTATTAAGGGTCAATTTACTTTAGAAACGTATACTTTACGTTGTCGTTGACTGTACCAGTTTTATTTTGAAAGTCGACTGACAGCTGATACATTTGGATATATTTGACGCCTTTTTTAACTTTATATATATATCATCACGCCTTGCGTCCGAGACGGCCTAGACGGCCCCAGGGTACCCAGCGGAGGGGATTTTAATCCCACCTCGTCGTTGCCGATGGTATGTGTCCACACCGAACAAGTGGCTAGCTCGTCGCGATGTTTTGAATAGACTCAATAACCCATCTATAAACAGTTCGCAAGTTGGTATAGTGAAACCGGGACCGACAGCTTAACGTGCTCTCCAAGGCACTATATATATAGTGGTGTTGTCAACTATACTAGCTAAATAATGAGGTTAACAAAAGGGAAGAGGTAAAGACAAATTTAATTTAAGAGTATGTTTTATTACTGTCCGTAACAGTATTAATCGCTCTCACTATACCGGTTAAATTATGCGGTTACCAAAATTAGTTGCGACAAAGATGAATTTGCATAACTACTCGTAGATATCCTCGCACCTTTATAGTCAAATCAACTGCTCGTTTCGTAACCGCACCCTGAAAGGTTACTACCACATTAAAAAGAAAACAATCCAGTAGTCTTCTAAAAATGGGTGGACACATAGACTAAAACCTAAATTGAAGTAAATATTATTTCCTTTTAAAAGTTTTATTTAACTGTCAATTTTCAATTAAAAGTTACTAAGTTTGTAAAGAACCTTAAAGTTTTCACCCATTTTCTTATAATTGAGGAAACTTTTTGACACTCTGTTTTCCGATCCCATTTATAAGAACTTTTATTAACTTTAACAGTTGTTGGTGTGTTTAATAAAAGTGTAATTAAATCTTTGTTTACACTTTAAAAACATTTTTATTCCCAAAGGAAAATATCTTAAGAGGGGCGTATGAAGGCAAATAAAACAGGTGAAATAAACGATGCCTCTTACAATGCTTGCGAGTTACAAACAAAAAAAAAATCTCGCGCGGATATCTGGGAATAAATACAGGTTCTTTCTATAACTTTCAAATATATACATAACTTATAAAAAACATGGCTTTATAATCTAGGGATATTGAAGTAATAGGAAATATCGATTAAAAATGGAGGTAACTTTGCGATTTTTTTCTATCGATGCAACTTTATGCTATTACGTTTTTCAAAAAGCCAGTTACTTCTAAATATCTTGTATTATTACTATGTTTTTTAATATATTTGTTGGGTTTGAGATATTCTCATAATCGGAGACCTAGATTTCTGATTTGCTTTATCAAGACAGAAAATTAAAAAAAAAGGAAAACGTTCAGTCATCGTTTATTTTTTCTTTAACAAAATGAGAACGTTTTTTCAAAACCATTAAATTTTAGGGCTAGAAAATAGTTTTGTCCGAAAGTTTTGCTGCCTAAATTGTAGGTGTAATCGTGTAATCTCATACGTGCTCTTTCTCTTATTGAGGGTCGGGGGGAAGGTTTTCATAAATGTAGGGTAGCGGTACCGACTCACCGTCATGCGCGGGGAGAGGTAATACTTTCTAGTTGAATCAGCATGAGCATCGAAGAGCCTCATCAGACACTCCTCTTAATAATATTATTTGAAAAAATAACTTAAAATAATAACAATAAAATTTATGAAATTTGTAGATGTAAAATTGCATTTCGGCGGTTTTATAGTCGACTTGGTTTGTAGGTTTTATAGGTAACTTTTACCTGCGGTTTGGCACACATTAATAAGTTAAAAAAAATAACTTTTAGTAAGTTACCTTTCAAAGAAATAAGCCAAAAATATGACATAAAGTGTCAACTTTTAAACAAAAAAGTATATATTTCACAAAAAATAAATATAAATTCAAATATAGTTTAATGCAGTTTTATGTTATTTTAATTTACCCAACTTTGTTTCTTATAATACTTTTATCTATCTGGTGTTTTTTTTCCTAAGACACTCTTAAAACACAAACATCCTGTATATCTACACCCCCTATATCTATGTCGAAGAGTGATATTCCCTATATCATTTCTAAGGTCTCTAACTATCATTTTGCCGAATTTCATCTAAATATACGTGGTGGCCTAGTTGGTTACACTTTGGACTTAAAAACACTTAGATCCCTGGTTCGACTCCCGGTGTATATCAATGACTTTTTAATAAAAAAAAAAATGTACATTTGTTTGACAACACCAATATAGTGCCTATACCAACTTGACGGTTTTTGCATCTGTATGGGCGGTGGTAACGAGACTTCACTTTATCTACTAATTCTTTTTATTTTATTTTATATATATTCCTTAATGTTCACTGTCCACCTATGAATAAGTAAACAGTCCATGCGTGGATGCGTCTTTCTCTACTGCAAACAAAACGCATCGGCCACCAAGTAGTCATCAAACAAACCCAGAGCTACCAACTGGCAACTGGCAAGGCAGAAGAGCGTTCGGGAATACTTTCAACGATGTCAAATGAACGGAGCGGTAACGTCGCGCTTTAGAATAAACTCAGTGACTCATTGTAAACGCCTGGCTCATTGTTAGCCAACCCACCTTATATATATAAATACTAATAAGTACATATATATTTTTAAGTCTATTAAATACAACCGCCGGTGGTCTAGTGGTTGCGCCTTCTTATAAAAATAAACATAATAATATGTTTTCTTATATTGTGTATTGAAAATATGTTTAGTAGTGGTATATTAGGAAAGCTAGATAGCCTATTTTTCCTAATATACTAGCTTCAGTCTATTATGATATCGAGTTTAACCTGATTTTCTGGGATTCAAGCGATTTTAATTGCTAATTTTGATCTGATGATTGCTAGATCACTCGCTTTGTAAAACGCGCTTTCCAACGTTTGAAAAAGTCTATTTAAAATATACAGTAGCAGAACATTATATAGAATGAACATTACTATACCAACTTGAGAAACTGTTTATAGATGGGTTATTGAGTCTATTCAAAACATCGCGACGAGCTAGCCACTTGTTCGGTGTAAACTTATACCATCGGCTACGACGAGGTGGGATTAAAACCCCTCCGTTGGGTACCTTGGGGCCTACTAATACATCATCATCTAAATTGGTTTAACGGTTTAGGCGTGAAAACGTAACAAACAGAGTTACTATCGCATTTATAATTAGTATGTTTGGATTGTATTATGTCAATATATAATATCATATTATATATTATATGATTGAATTAGCACTCTGCCTGTTATTGGTTAATGTCCTAAAAGTTTGCTGGAAGATAATGCCTAAGGCATTAAGTTCGCCTAATTGTAACTTTGGCGTTGTATCCGGAGGTCGTGTGTTCGATTCCCACCCAAGGCAAAAAAAATTTAGTGCGTTTTTTCTGTACAGTTTGTCATGGTCTGGGTATTTAAAATGTATGATATGTATTATACCGTTGCTTCTACACATAGTACAAGCCTAGAGCTTAGTTTGTGACCAGAGCAATATGTGTAAATTGTCCTACATATTATTATTATAATTAATAATATTAAGCTTTTGTGCAATAAAGTATTTTTCGTTCATTTATTCATTGTAAGTTTTAAAATAAGTGCATGTGTTCATGAGTTCAAAAGGCCTTTATACCTACTTAACGGTCTCAAGTCCGGGAACGCTGCAGTTCACAAGGCAGGGGGCCTTCCAACCACGCGATGGACCCGGCACCCGCACGGTGGAGCCATGGATAGCTAAGAACATTGTCTCTCAAGTCATATACAGTTTATGCATATCTAATAAAAATACTAGAATAAATATACTCTATACCGGAAATGAAACTGAAAGTGTAACAAAAAAGAAAAAGAAGCAATCAGATTCAATGTCACGCAAAAATGAAATACTTTCTTGGTTACGAAATTCTATATTTTTTACAACGTACAGACGTGTACGCACTTACGTAATTTATTGTAAACGATATTGATTTCATTTGCAATTTATTATTGTAGTTTCATGCTTTCATTTTTATGATAGTAGATGAATGAATGAATGAATAATTCTTTATTGCATGTTACTTAAGCTTAGGTGGTAGGAAGGTCTCTATAACTTAGTTAGGCCAACCGACCGGTCTTGTTACCTATACAGATGCAAAAACCTAGTCATGTTTCGGTTTTAGTCTGTGGGTTCACAGATTTTTAGGAGATTACTGCATTGACTTCTTGTCGAGGTGGTAGTCTCCTTTGTTACGAAATGGGTAGTTAAATTGACGATAAGGCAGCGAGTATATAAAAATATACTCTTTGTGCAATTGTGCTTTGTCGCCCATTTCTTAGTCGCATCATTTAGCCGGCGTAGTGGGAGGGACCAATGTTGATTAAGAACAATTATTGATTGATCCTATTCATGACTTTATAGATTTGCTCACCACCAGGTAGATACAAAGTCACATGCCTTCCTCCAACAAAAGAAATAAAAAATGCTATTGGAGCTTAATGCCTTAGGCATTATGTACCAGCTAACCTTGGGAGATTGACCAATAACAGGCAGAGTTTATGCATTTTTGCTTAATTTAAAAGGTGGTTCATCGGCATCCCTGTCTAACGAAGTGACTTGCCGAAAATACGACTTTTGATAAATCGTGATTTCCTAGTCATCGGTGATATTTTTCTCACTGGTGATATTAAACTCATCGCTGACAAAACTCATCGTTGACAAAACTCATCGCTGACAAAACTCATCGCTGACAAAACTCATTGCTGACAACCCCTGGGGTGCGATTTTTGAATATCAGCGGATAACTATCACTGAAATGTCAAAAAAGCCATCTTTTTCCAAAGTTCGTATTTTTGAATCTCATCGGGTGACTGAAATATCATACCTATGATATCAATACGAGTGCCTACTACCACTCGTAAATAAAGTCACCGATGACAGTTAATAATCATCACAAATAATGTATATTAAGTTCCGTTCCACCATTGAGTTTTTATATTTTAGCATAGACATGTCAATTATTATGAGAAACAAGAATGGCAAACAATGTTTTCTTCGTATAGCGAAACGCAAGTAGCTTTTCTGAATGGGAATCTATTTGACACATGACTTTCAAAAATAGGACTTTTGATAATTGGTGATTTCCTAGTCATCGGTGATATTTTTCTCACTGGTGACATTAAACTCATCGGTGACATTCAAAAATCGCACCCCCGATAGAACAAGTTTTATATTTTTTGTCTATTCTTATACAAACCTTAAACTTAGTACAAACCTTAAACTAAACGAGAGCAAAGATCTTCAGACGTTTGTATTACTATTATGTAATATTACGTACTTTTTTGTCATAAATAATATTTTAACATAATCTGTACTTTTACAGATTACTTACGTAGGCACATACTTACTTGGGAAATGATTATTGTTATGGGGTTTTTTCGTACATATCTTGGAGACATATAAACAGTCAAGTGGGATTAGTATTCTCAAAAATATGGTTCCGTATTGTTTTGTATGGAACTACAAAGGCGGTCTTAAAATCTTACTAGGTATACCTTTCTATATAATATTTGATAGGGAGCTCTAAAAAATATATTTAATGCAACAAAACTAAAAATGTAGGCAAAAGTTAGATTCTCGGTGTCGAAGCGTTTTGTATATTTTTGGTAAACATGAAAGATCTAGTAATTGCCAAAATAGCAATCTTCACTTGTTGTGGCGATTTGTGAGTATCATTTTACATGGTGACTTTGAAAGGCTTTGGTGACTTTGAAAGGCTTTGGTGACTTTGATATGTACTTTGGGCTAATATGAGGTTCTGCTGATTGAATCGAACAACTTTTCCCATTTAACCATGTGTCGCAAATCAAAAAAAAATGCCTTCTTCATACAAACTAGTAATGTTAAAATGACCAATATGTTTGGGGAAGCCATTTTTTTTTTCATTTGCGACACATGGGATCATGGGTAAAGTTGTTCGAATCAGAACCTCAAATTATCCCAAAGTACATCCTTTCAAAGTCACTCTGTATAAAAAACTAAGAAAATAGTGCCATAGAGCTATAAAGCGTTTCATATAGAGGTGGCATATTTAGGACCATAATTATGCTAGTAAACCTAATACTGAATTTATATTTGTTTAATGTTTTTCGTAGTTATTATTACACAATAAAAAACTTTTGGTAATAAATAGACAGCCTCCATAGACTAGTGGTTGCGTCTTTGGCGTTGTATCCGGAGGTCGTGGGTTCGATTCCCACTCATGTCAAAAAATATTAGTACGTTTTTTCTGTACAGTTTGTCATGGTCTGGGTGTTTATAAAATATAATATGTATTATATCGTTGCTTCTGGTACACATAGTACAAGCCTAGAGCTTAGTTTGTGACCAGAGCAATATGTGTAATTTGTCTAACATATTATTATTATTATTATACTACTTCATTATATTCGTTACTTATTTTATCAAGATTTATACTACCAATTAGAAAACAATTTGACTTTCTATAAACTTCTAAAAGCTAGCTAGCAAACAACCCAAGCCAATAATTACGCGTGAAGTACCTAAACTAGTTTAGTTATTTTTTTTATATTTATTTTTTTAATGGAGCACGTCATGTGAATTTGTATCTACCAGGGGCCTATTTCATAAACGTGACAATTGTAATTTACCACGACAATTTATAATACATCGTTCACTTTAGTTGTATTCTTTTAGTTAGAACGATCTAAAACAAGCAATGTACTCGTATTATAAATTGTCATGGTAAATTACAATTGTCACGTTTATGAAATAGGCCCCTGGTGGTGAGCAGACCTACAAAGTCCATGAATGGGGTCAATCAATAATTGTTCTGAAACAATATTGGTCGCTCCTACTATGCCGGCTAAATGATGCGATTACGAAATGGGGGGCGACAATAAGGAATTGCATTACGAGTATATTTTAATATACTCGCTGCCTTATCGCCAATCCAACTACCCATTTCGTAACCGCATCCTGAAAGGAGATTACCACCTCGACAAGAAATCGATGCAGTAGTCTCCTGAAAACCGGTGAACCCACAGACTAAAACCGAAATATGACTAGGTCACTTGACGGTTTTTGTATCTGTATGGGCGGTGGTAACGAGACCGGTCGGTCGGACTAACGAAGTTATAGAGACCTTCCTCCCACCTTAAATAAGTTTTAAGGGACCCTAAAATATACCAATGTTTATCATAACATAACATTTATTTACCATAGAGGGTTATTTACATAAATTCATGGAACTAAAGTGTGTTCTCATGTATTCTATTGTACTGTGTATGTAAATATTTATGTACATTATACGGGAATATAGGATTAAGTAGTGCTATAACATTACGCCTACGTTTTTGCTTACGTCAGTTTTTTGCATGATATGTATGTAAGTGGGTAGTATTTTGTTATTTTTATATTGATTATCTTGTTTTTAATTTAATAAAAAAATTTTTTTTTTTTTTTTTTTTTATAATTCAAATTATTTTCTTGATAATCTATCATTATTTATTATACACTTATTTATTCATTACCATAGTTCGTATAATAAATTACAATAATAAAATAGAAACTAATAGGTACACTAATTAGTAAAATAAATAAACATTCAAATAAGTTGGTAATATAATATTAAAAAAACTTTATCATGTTTAAATAGATAATAACGCTTGTTCGAAATAAAGTTGGTCAAAGTTCATAAATCCCTTAAAAGTTATCTAAGACTCAGCTTTCCAAAGTATCAACTGCCTAAAGCCTAAGATTATAGTAAAAATAAAGTTAAGCAAAATATTACAATAACTAACATTAAGTCAGTAAATTTATATTAATCAAATAGTAAAATATAATGTAATATTTATAACTAAACAAAACCAACTGAAGCAAATAAATAAATACAATAAATAGATGAAAGAGATAATGACAAATCGAAAGTAACAGAAAATATAAACACAAACAAATCTATAAATAAAGAACTGTTAGAAAAAGAAACTAATTCTGATCTTTAATCAGAAATCGATTTATAATTCCTTTTTATTGTCACGCGATAAAACACAATCAAATGTACTAATAATAAAGTAGTAATTAAAACTAAAACAGATTTAAATTTAAACAGAAATCTACTTACAACTAGATTCAAACTTTAAGTCACATCAATACGTATTAAGATTAATGTTAAAACAAAAAACAAAGTTAAAAATGAATAACCAAAAGATTATGCAAACAAAATGAAACTAAACCAGATTCATCTTTAATCAGAAATCGATTAACAATTCTATTTCAACTTATTGTCACGCAACAACACAACGTCGATACGTACAAATAGTAATGCTTTTTAGACAGCAACGCGACTTTCTATAGCTATTTTCTAAAATGGCGTGTGCGATCAGCATGCTCTAGCTCTGGTTGTAATTACTAATATAATTTTACTTTTCTCTTAGTTGAATCTTGAGTCTCAGATAGATTGCTATCTGTAGCTAAATTAGGATCTACAATTACGGCATCCGTTGTTTCTGTTATTATTAAATTATCAACGGATGCTAATTATGAATAAGTTAATGACCAAGATTTAGTTGTTGAAGATAATTAATTACTAACGATGTAGAATCATACATGCCATTATCATTACTATTACCTTGTAATAGCCAGCGGTTAGGTTTATTACCACCTCGCCATAACCGATGGTCCTCTAAAGCTTACCTAATATTATTTAGAAAATATTTATTCTAAAATCATAACACTAAATCAAATCTCCTCAATCAAATCAAATTGCAAATTTTGTCGCTGCCCATTACGCTAGTTGCGTATTGCATTATTTTGCCGGCATAGTGTGAGCGACCAATACTGTTATACAACAATGCAGATACAAAGTCACATGACGTGCCTCAATAAAAAAACACTAAAGATCAATATAATGAATTAAGATTGAAACACCTTCTAAAAGATACTCATTTTAAAAAGAAAAAGATTTTCTTTCCATACATTATTTTAAAAGTAAATATTATAATCTAATAACAAAAATCTTACATACATAATGTAGCTTCTATACAATGAGTATGTAATAATTGTTTAGAGACGATACATTCACATAAATTAATATAATCAAGAAGTATAATTTAGTAAATTAATTTGCTTTGAAAATTATTATTAGCCAATAATTTAGCTCTGATATACAAGTGTATTTTTTTATAGATAAAGTCGCCGTAAGAAGCCCTGAAAGAACTAAAATAGGTGTGTTAAAATACTAACCATAAAATGTAGAATATTTAAACATATTCTCTTGTCACAAACTAGGCCAGTTCAAAAACAAGATTTTAATATTTAGATATATTTCATAAACACCCAGAAAAAGATATACAGAAAGACGTAGTATTCTTTTGCTTATAGTGGAAATAGAACATATGAACTCCGGATAACAGACTTTAATGTCAGTTAAAGTATTGCAAGTATATTTTATTTTACAAATGACTCTATATTAAAATAATCTCAATGCTTTTATCCCTGTAGGTAAGAGATTTGCTCTCACCTGGGACGTAATATTACAAGTATAACCCGACAAAATGTAAAAGGTTACGCTCTTAATGCAGCTTATATGGTTATTTTAACAAGGTTCATTGGATTCATAACATGTTATACGTTTTAAACAGTAGGTATTATTTTAGGACTTGTAGTATATTTCTGAGAAAGTTTCATTTAAAATTACAAAATGTTCTGTTTTTTTTGGGTCTTCATTATGCCAAGAAATACTCACATTATTATTTATTTAAAAGTGTAATAATAATAATAGTTTACATGCTTTTTTTCTTGAAACTCTTGTCTAAGAAAAAAATTTTTTTGCAATATTGGGTCCATCTCGTGGTTGGAAAACTGGGGATTGAACTGCAGTGCCCTAAACGAAGTTAAGTCTCTTTACGATTTTAATGACTGTTTAGTACTTTCTCTACCCACCAAATAATGTACAATTCTGTCAGTAGTACCATTTAGGAAACGTGTTTTATTAAAATTCCGATGAACAATTTTGAAAGGCAAAAATACTTTAAAAGGACGATCCAAAGACTTTACTGGAATTCTTGTTGCATCGACTTCCACTGCATAAAGTTAAGTTTTAAAAGCGTTTCTACTAATTTTATTCGTGAAATCAAAGTATTTGCTCCATTTCAGGGTGTGGCCCTTTGGGTTTTTCATTTCCCTCAGACCAGTCAGATCTATAATTATTTCTTCAAGCACCGAGAGTATAGCAATACGTCTGGTCTATAAGCTATAACTGTTAGTATGTCCTGAATTGTATTATGTTTTTAAGTATTTATTCATGAGTATTTTCCAGTCTAGAGCAATGACCAGGATTGGAAAAGGCTTTCATTGAGTTTTCTTTAATTGTCCCTTATTTAAACGTAATTAACTTATTATACTTCAAGTGACCCAGTCATGTTTTGGTTTTAGTCTGTGGATTCACCGGTTTTCAGGAGACTAAGCATCGATTTCTTGTCGAGGTGGTAGTCTCCTTTCAGGGTGCGGTTACGAAATGGGTAGTTGAATTGACGATAAGGCAGTGAGTATATTAAAATATACACGTCATTGTCGACCCCTATTTTGTAATCGTATCATTTAGCCGGTATAGTGGAAGCGATCAATATTGTTTAAGAACAATTGACCCCATTCATGGACTTTGTAGTACTGCTCACCACCAGGTAGTACAAAGTCACATATCGTGCTCCAATAAAAAAAAAACTTCACGATAATCCCTTTTCTTACTGAATTTCAACGGAAAATGCTGAAACGTTTATAGATCCAGTTTTAGTCCAAATATTGGTTCATAAAACCTTTATCTTACTTTGTTTTAATTTCCAAACTAAACTTACATATTTTAGTGTTTATTCTAGTTTGAATATATTAATGAATTTAGCAAATATTTATGATTTGTGATATGATTCATATCATAAAGTATTTTTTAAATTATCTTACAATACTAAATTGGTAGTTGCTATCATAATACCATATTTTAGTATATCTAGTAAATATCTAAATCTCTATGCGTTTTTACTGCTTGTTATATTCTTATAAATAATTATGATTTTATTATTAATAATAAGTTATATTTATTTAATAAAAGTTTATATTATGTTTTTACAGACATAAAGGCTTTATTAAACTATTATATTTATGTAAGTCTAACAAGCGTATCTTTTGTTAATTAATTACTTACTTTAATTAGAATTTCTTTCTCTGTTATTAAACTATTTTAATTGTCAGTTATATTTTTTTATATATAACCTATCTGTCTGTGTCCACACGATTAATACTCGAGAACCACTTAACCGATTTTCGTGATGACTGTTAAACTACTAAACCAATTTTAATGAGATTTGTTAGATAGATATTACTTTACAGTCACATTTTGAAATAATAATATTGCTTACACAATATTAATTAAAATCCAAAAAAAAAAAATCAACATAATTTTCATAGTTATGGAATATATTTTGGCATTTTTATGACTTGAATGTAATGTTTAAATATTATCTGGGTTTTTATAAATTCCATACTCGTTCCGTTACTCATAAAGGACCAGTTTTTATCTTTTCTACGGGGTTTGTTTTATTAATGAATGAAGTTGTAAAAATATTATTCATATTTTTGGTAGTAATTCTGTAGTATACCTATATATTATATACTATTACATACGCGGTGGCCGAGTTGGTTAGACCTCAGACTTAAAAACAACAGCTTTAAGGTACCTGGTTCAAACCCCGGTGTATAACAATGACTTTTTAAATTAAAGTTTATGTGAATTTATTTCACAACACCACTATAGCGCCTCGGAGACACGTTAAGCTATTGCACCCAGGTTCACTATACCAAATTGTGCACTGTTTCTATTATTTATTTATTTATTTAAACCCTTTATTGCACAGTTAACAAAAGTTATGTACAAAGGCGAGCTTAATTGCCAGTGGTTAGCCAGCCAACCTTTAAGATTGATTATTTGATCCTATCCAAACATCGCGACGAGCTAGCCAGTTGTTCTAGCTCGTCTGAATAAGTTGTTGGTGTAGGTAGATTCATACCATCGGCTACGAATAGGTGGAATTGAAACTCCCACTGGATACCCCGAGTCTCAGGCGCCTTACTGAATGATTTTTATCATTTTCAAACATTTTCTTTCATACAACCTCGTCAACAATTGTAAACACAACAAAATAAGAATTAGTCAAATAGGCGCAGGCGTTCTGCGATTACATACATTTTATTATATATTCGATTTATATTTATATTGATACATCCCCAATAAAAATATACCTGCATTCTATAATGTATTTAATCAACGGTGTATATAAAAGTTGTAAAGGTAAAAATGAATTAAAATGAAAATTTATAATTAATTTTTACCATAAATCATAGTTTTATGTCATTATAATACCCAACTTTACCTCATGCAAACTAACAGAAACACAGACACAATATCTAAAAACGTTATATTATTATGCTATAGCCTATTTGGAGTCTACCGAAATTTTTTTATTGTAATATTATATAATACAGGATGAATTTGAAAGAATGTACTTTGGGCTAAATAAGGTTCTGCTGATCAAATCGAACAACTTTGGCTATGTGTCGCAAATACTCGCAAATGAAAAAAAATTTTGAAGACAAAACGGTAATTTTAACATTACCTACTAGATTTAATATACGTGGTGGCCGAGTTGGTTAGACCTTGGACTTAAAAACGTTTAGGTCCCTAGTTCGAATCCCGGTGTGTACCAATGAGTTTTAAATTAAAAAAATTATGTACATTTGTTTGACAACACCACTATAGTGCCTCGGAGAGCACGTTAAGCTGTCGGTCCCGGTTTCACTATACCAACTTGTGAAACTGTTTATAGATGGGTTATTGAGTCTATTCAAAACATCGCGACGAGCTAGCCACTTGTTCGGTGTAGACTCATACCATCGGCTACGACGAGGTGGGATTAAAACCTCTCCGCTGGGTACCCTGAGGCCGTCTAGGCGGTCTCGGGCGCCGTAAGGCACCCGTGATGATACGAGTATATACCTACTAGATTGTATGGAGAATGCAATTATTTTTTCATTTGCGACACATAGTTCCATGGGAAATGTTGTTCGAATTGATCAGCAGAACCTCATATTAGCCCAAAGTATACCTTTCAAAGTTACCTTGCTGTATATAGGTAATATATTACGTAATTTTCATATGTATAATTCATACATATGATTTATGTTACCTCCCTATAAAAGTATTTGTATGGAAATACATCAAAACAATATTGTAAACATGTTTACTTGTCATTACCAAGAAAATTAATGGCGAAACTAGAACGAAAATGTACACCAATAAATTAACCTACAATTGAATAAAAAATTGCTTCGAATCTCTGAATAAATCATTAAAAAAAGACATCTTTACAAACCATAGATAATAAATCTGGGTAGAAGGATTAAGTTTTTCTTGAAAAATATTCCCGTAAAATTAATTAACATACTTATAATGCAAACCTCAATAAATACACAACTTCGTCAAGATAACGATGTGTAGTGCTTTTTTTTTATAGGAACACAGCATGTGCACTTTGTATTTACCTGATGGTTAGTAGATCTACAAAGTCTATGAATGGGGCAGATTAATAAATTGTTGTTTAACAATACTGATCGCTCCCAGTATGCCAGCGATGCGGTTACAAAATTGGCGAAAACAACGTCGAATTTACAAGTCTATTATAATAACCTCGCCACTTTATCGTCAACTTAACTCCCAGTTACATAAGCTCACCCTAAAAGGGGACTACCACCTCGACAAGAAATTGATGCAATAGTCTCCTGAAAACCGGTAAACCCACATACTAAAACCGAAACATGACTCACTTGTGGAAGTAATAAAACTGGTCGGTCGGTCTAGCGAAGTTATAGAGACCTATCCCATCTGAATATTCGTTTATTTCAATCTCTTTCATAACTGGCTGAACAATAAGCAACCAATACTGTTGTAAAACAACATTTTTGTAATAGAGCCCATTTTTTTTTATATGTAGAAATCGTTAGACACATATGCCCTGGTCACAAACTAAGCTATAGGCTTGTACTATGTGTACCAGAAACAATGATATAATACATATTATATTTTTTAAACACCCAGACCTTGAAACTGTACGGAAAAATGTACTATTTATTTTTGTCATTGGTGGGAATTGACATCACGACCTCCCCATACAACGTCAAAGGCGCAACCACTAGTCTGTTGACTAACTTACATTCCGTGCTCTGATAATAATAAAAAAAAAAAATACCAAAAAAAAAAAAAGCATTCCGTTTTAGTAATTATTAGGTCTGTGGTATCAAATACGACCCCTAGAGAGAAAATTTGCTTCACTCGGGGCTTTTTACTTTATTAATGATTTATTATTTCTATTGCTCTACTAGTCTCTGGTGTATAAAAAATCTTATAATACGATTTAAATTATTAATTTAGGTGTAAGGAAGGCTCTTATAAAGTCTCTAGGCCGACCTACCTTTACTTTCGGCTAGCGAATCACGCAGCCACGCCACCGTTGGAAACAGATAATGCCCCTCAGGCTCCCTGTATTAGTCAGTCAAAAAAAACCTACCGGCCTCGTTACCACCTTCAGATGCAAATACTGTCAAGAGACCTGGGGCCACATAAATACCGATCGAAACCGAAAATAAAATGTATGTGGTTTGACGTTTCCCGGCGATCGAATTCTACACATACTCAATATTTCCTATACATTTTTATCCATCGACGCGTCGATTGGTTTGTCGATATGGCTTCCCGGTAATATATCCTATATTACGGTTTTAGATTTTAGGTTCACTGGTTTTCAAAAGACTACTGCAACGTTTTATTGTGGTAATCTCCTTTCTTTTAGGGTGCGTTTACGAAACAGGTGGTGGACGTTAAAGCACCGAGGATATTATTAAAATAGACTCATAATGCAAATTCGTCCTTGTTGCCAGCATAGTGGTAGCGATCATTATTGTTAAACAAAAATTTACTGATCGACCCCATTTTTGGACTATGTAGGTCTGCTTCACATCAGGTAGATGATAAAAAAATTTTTTACATACAAATTTTATGTTTTTTAAAAACTTGTTTGTGAGTTATTTAGTAGGTCAGATTCTGAAAGTTGGGAGATTTATGAAGTAGTAATAAACTACGAGTCAATAGGAATGTTTTATAGTTCTATATTTCACAGAGATTTATTAACTGAAATGACAATGTAAATGGCAGGAAGGATAAAAATAAATCAATTGAAACATAACTTTATTTTTATTGTAAACCAATATTTTCTTATGATAAAATTTCTGAAATGTTAGAGTAGGTAGGCACAAACCTTAAATGTTTTTTTGAGTTATACATTTATTAATAATTTACCGATTACATATATTTTAACTTTATAACGTTTTACAAATTTTAGACTTTAGATGATTTTAAATTTTAGTTGGTTAGACTTGGACTTTAAAACACTAAGGTCCCTGGTTCGAATCCCGGTGGGTACCAATGAGTTTTTAATTAAAAAAATTATGTACATTTGTTTGACAACACCACTATAGTGCCTCTGAGAGCACGTTAAGCTGTCGGTCTCGGTTTCACTATACCAACTTGTGAAACTGTTTATAGATGGGTTATTGAGTCTATTCAAAACATCGCGACGAGCTAGCCACTTGTTCGGTGTAGACTCATACCATCGGCTACGACGAGGTGGGATTAAAACCCCTCCGCTGGGTACCCTAGGGCCGTCTAGGGCGCCGTAAGGCACCCGAAGGCACCCGTGAAGATATGTATGTATGTGTGTTAACTTTAAACGTTTTACAAATCATCGCGATAATAATTGCGTTAATTTTTAACGCCATAAATTGAGTGTGACGTTGTCAAATTATCGTGTTGTCAAAATCGTGTTGTACCAACGTTTAACGGCCAACGTTTTACTTATGCTGGGGCCACACTAACGGGAATCCAAAAGTGTGGCCCCAGCATAAGCATACAAATGCAAAAACGTCAAGTGACCTAGTCATGTTTCGGTTTTAGTCTTTGGGTTCACCGGTTTTCAGTAGATTACTGCATCGATTTCTTGTCGAGGTGGTAGTCTCCTTTCAGTGTGCAGATACGAAATGCGTGGTTGAATTGACGATAAGGTAGCGAGTATATACTCGTAACGCAAATTCATTTTTGTTGCCGCCCATTTCGTAATGGCATCATTTAGCCGGCATAGTGGGAG
This sequence comes from Monopis laevigella, assembly GCA_947458855.1. Taxonomy (NCBI): domain Eukaryota; kingdom Metazoa; phylum Arthropoda; class Insecta; order Lepidoptera; family Tineidae; genus Monopis; species Monopis laevigella. The sequence continues at coordinate 10,700,520 of OX381599.1, forward strand.
CAATCAATGTTGCTTAAAAACAATTTTTGATTGACCCCATTCTTGGACTTTGTAGGTCTGCTTAACACAAGGTAGACACATGCCATGCTCCATTAAAAAAAATATAGTATGTAGGTACATAAGTTTTTTAGTTCCCCTTTCTGCCGCGGGAATTCTTTCGTTAAACGCAACAAGTATTTGTTTTTTTTTAAAAAGGAAATAGCATTGGAAAGTATTGATACAGCATAACTTTCTTAGGCCACCCGGAACTGGCCGACACTGTTTGTTAACCAACCGTCACTAATGTCTGAACAAGCGTGCTGTACATGTTGGAGATGGTAAGAAGTGTTAATTCCGGTAAAATATAGACACCCGTTATTTTTTAGGGTACCGTACGTTTTTAAAGAAATGAACCCTGTGGATCACTCAGGTTTTCGATTCTTTAATTTAACTTTAGTTTAATTAATCGTTTAATTTGACACATATTCACACGTATTCTGCTAAACATTCGTCCATAGAAAACTGTCAAAAAATATCAATTAGGTACCTATATTTTGATGTGAGTACAAATCAAATCAAAAATCAAAATCAAATCAAATATTATTTATTTCATGTACTTAAATCTTTACAGATATTTATGAATAGTCAAAAAAAAAAAAAAAGTTTTAACAATAAGGTCTAGAGTGCGTTTGGTTAGGCTGCTATATATATATATATAACCAATATAGATTAATTAATAAAAGGTGTCATAAATAAAAGTATTAAAAAAACCAACCAACCGAACGCACGCTACATAACCAACTAGTGCCAGACTAGGTGGTTAGCTGATTCCATTGACCTTCCGATTATTATCTGCCATACAAGGGTGCAATCGATTAGAGTAATTTAAAATTATGAATATTAAAGTTGAATCGTAATGCAAACTCGTCTTTGTAGGCCATTTATTAACCGCATCATTTAACTCGCATAGTAGGAGCGGTCAATGTTGTTGAAGAAGAATGTGTTGATCGAGGCCATTTATTTATTTTTATTTATTTAAAAACTTTATTGCACAAATTTAGTACAAAGGCGGACTTAATGCCGCTAGGCATTCTCTACCAGTCAAACCTTTGGGACAAATTAAGCAGTAAGTAGGTAAAATAGGTGCAGTAAAATACATTTAAGAAATAGAGTATATAAATATTATACATAAACACTAATGCTGACTACATATACATACATATCATAAACTATATTAATAATATACATACATAATAATAAAATAGCAAATATTACAGCAACAGCACAATATAGCACACACAATAATTATACCAGAAACACAGGATGAGATGTAAGAGAGAGAGCGAGCCCAAACGAATAATAAAAAGGAGACACATTCACACATTCAGAAAGTGTTTATACACTAGTCTCTTAAAGATACCCCTGTTAGGAGCTTGTCTAATGTCCACCGGTAGATCATTCCAGAGTCTTGAAGCAGCAACAGAAAAAGATTTTGAGACAAAGGTAGAATGATGAGAAGGTATAGAAAGAGTTGAGTTAGAGGCAGAACGAAGGATTCTATCATGATGCGAGCCGAGGGATGTAAAGCTATCCTTGAGGTATTTGGGAGTGTTAGGTTCGTTTAACAAAGAGTAGAGCATTCATGGACTTTGTAGGTTTGCTTGCAATCAGGTAGATACAAAGTTACATGCTTTATTTAAAATAAAAGATACTCGTACATAGTATGTTACTTATAGATCTCAAATATAATATAAAATAATGGTTCAAAGATTGTAAAATTGAATAAAGTCCGCCTCCTATTGAGCCTTTGGCATTGTATCCGGGGGTCGTGGGTTCGATTTCCACTCATGGCAATAAAATATTGCTATTTCAATGGCTATATAGTCTGTATTTGGTTGGCTATAACAATGCCGCCATCTTGAAATACACCAATTCTTCGCAACTTTGAACATTTGTAGAGCATTGGAATTTTAACTTTATAATTAACAGGATAGAATTTACATTTTAATATTTATCGTTTACGCAATGTCTTGACGTGTTTAGCAGATGCAAACTCGGAATAAGGCTCCAGGGCAATTTGTGTAATATCCTTCATATTAAATATGTCCCTAAAAAAAATTGTTAAAAATTGTTCCTTCTTCTATTGTACGGAACGCTATGTGCTCCAATAAGATTCGCACTTGACTGTTTATTTATTTATTTAGTGCAACTTGCCCATTGATCTGTGCTATTAAGGCGTTACCATTATGCGTTTAGCGGTGCTGTGCTTTATATTCTCTACTAACTAATACTTGCAACTTTGTGCGTTTTATTTTCTTATTATCTTAAGTAATGAGACTTATGTATTGAAAATAATGACTATAATTTTGAATGGTTTATTAGTTAGAGGTTAAAAAAATATATATAATTTTGACATGTTTTGAGGCGTAGCGTGTCATTTTAACAGATTGAACGCATTGGCGTTTTTGAAATTTCCCTGCCAACCAAATTCCTAGCAATTCTTGAACCAGGGCTCCTACAAAGAAGCCCATCAACACACCCATCGACGCGTTGATCGATAGAAATCGAAACTCAAATGTATGGGATTTGACGTTTCTCTTCAATCGAGTACTTATATATTTTCCTATACATTTTTATCTATCGACGCGTCGATTGGTATGTCGATGTAGCTTGCCCCTGTATAACAATTTTAAGGAAAGCCTTGAACTCCGGAATTCCGGAACTGAAAAGTATAACATTGAAACCCAATACCGGAATTAAAAAATGGTCTGATATTCAAGCCCTATAAGCGACACTATCAGCTGGTGCAGTAATACCGGATGAGTTTTTATTTCTAAAAGCAAGCGGGTTGATTCCCGGCTAGGAGTTTTTTTTTTCAAAAATCTAATGATGCAGTTTAATTTTTTTATCAAAATCGCTCCCGAGGCTCCCGAAGCCTTTTTCGCTTTTCGTTTATTCCTTGTAGTTTAGGATTTGGCCTTTTTTTTGGAAAATTCATTCTGTATTAGCAGAGAGTCCGCAACAATAAACCTAGAGCTTAGTAGGGCATATTATTAAAATTTATTGATAATTATATTTGGATCTTCAAGGGGTTCACAGGTGTGGAGCACAGCAATAATAAACTACTATATTTAATGTACTTCTTTTATTTAATTTACTTAGCACTCTTCACAAACTCCAGGAGCCATTTCTTTTACAGACTACTTAAGAATATACAGATTAGAAATGCGGAATAGACACATACAAAGATACTGATATTGGATTTCAATACCCCTCCTCAATATCAGGATTTTTATTTGCCATACCTAAATCATTTACAAACCCTTTAAACACAATTCTACATAATGGCTTGGTGAATACATCAGCCAACTGTTTCTGAGAACACAAATACTCAACATTAATAATACCCTCTTCAACCTTTTGTTTTACAAAATTAAACTTTATATCCATGTGCTTAAGGCGTTTCTGATCATAATTTTTTAAACACTTAATAGTACTCTGATTGTCTTCATACATAGTTATACAATTTACATTTACATTCAAATCTAATAAAATTTTCCTAACCCAACATGCCTCGGCTGTGGCTTCACACAAAGCCACCAGCTCTGCTTCGGTTGTGCTTAAGGCAACAGTAGTTTGTTTCTTTGACTTCCAAATAGTTAAATTATTATAAATTTTAAATAAGTACCCCGTTGTTGACTTTCTGTCATTGTCTCTAGCCCAGTCGGCATCAGCAAATCCTACCAATGGAATCTTATCATAACTTTTCTTATAATGCAACCCTAAATGAAGTGTTCCCTTAACATACCTTAGAATGCGCTTTAGTGCCTTCCACAAAAACTCACAAGGTCTTGACTGATACCTACTTAAATAATAAACAGAAGTTGCTAAATCCGGTCTTGTGCCAACAGTGGCATACATAAGTGACCCTATTAAAGACCTACATTTTAAATCATATGAATAGTCTATAACACATTCATCATCAAACTTAAAATTCACCTCCATAGGTGTATCACTAATATTACAGTTTTGCATATTATATTTCTTTAGTACATCCTTTAAATACCTAGACTGATCTAAAATTATTTTATCATTTTCTTTATAAATTGATATTCCCAAATATAAAAAATTGTTAAACCCCAAATACTTCATTCTAAACTTTGTTGATAAAAACTCTTTTACACTTTCAATCTCATTCTTATTGTTACATAAAATCAATAAATCATCAACAAACAATAAAATATACAATTTAAAAAGGACCTAAGTATTCAATTTATTTACCAAACTTTTTCGCAGCGCTTGCGTAACTGTTTTAAATACATACATACATATCATCACGGGTGCACTACGGCGACCGAGACCGCCCCAGGGTACCCAGCGGAGGGGTTTTAATCCCCCCTCGTCGTAGCCGATGGTATGAGTCTACACCAAACAAGTGGCTAGCTTGTCGCGATGTTTTGAATAGACTCAATAACCCATCTATAAACAGTTTCACAAGTTGATATTGTGAAACCGGGACCGACAGCTTAACGTTCTCTCCGGGGCACCATAGATGTTGTCATACGAATGTACTTAATTTTTTACATAAAAAACTCATTGGTACACACCGGGATTCGAACCAGGGACCTTAAAACTGTTTTAAATGCATTCTTTTAAATTAAAAAAACTTAAATATAAAGACCCTTTTTTCTAATTACGTTATTTTTTTATTTATTAATATGTAATTAACTATTTTTTTTTCATGTTCCTTTCTAACAATAGTTTATTTTTCATGTAGCGTCTTAATTTTTAATTTTAACACAATAACATGTTAATTCTTTAGAAAATTACAAAAAGTATAAAAAATAATCTGGAATCTCCAAAGTAAAATCCTAACAAGAAAAGCAAATTAAATTTGAAAAATCAAGGACCTTTTTCTCAATAAACATAATGAGAAATCGTTAGGAATTCTTACAAAGATACTTAAAGTATATTAAATTCTATTAATATCTTATCTGATATTTTCAGTTGGGGAATATTTAGTATTTATAGGAAAATACAACATGAAGAAGAAACTTTGTTTTTCTTTGAAGGTGACTTATTTGCGATACATGGTTCCATGGGAAAATTATTCGATTTTATCAGTAGAACCTTCTAATATATTAGCCTAAAGTATAACCTTTTAAATTCAGTCTGTATACTAACCGCTACCATGGTGGTTACGGCGTTTATTTATTTATTTAAACACTTTATTGCACAGTAAGCAAAAGTTAAGTTCAAATGCGAACTTAATGCCTTAGGCATTATCTACCAGTTAACCTTTAAGATTGTGTTCGAAGTCGGATGCTTAATTTAAATTTTAATAAACTTATATAAATTAGGGCATACATTACTAATATATAAACATATATATTATTACTAGCTGACCCGCGCAACTTTGCGCGTTTAAATTTAACCGTTTACGCAGCGTACGCTCTTAAAAGGAATAATTTTTCCCCGTTTTTGCAACATTTCTTTGTTACTCCGCTCCTATTAGTCGTAGCGTGATGTTATATAGCCTATAGCCTTTCTCGATAAATGGATTATCCAACACGAAAATATTTTTTCAATTCGAATCAGTAGTTCCTGAGATTAGCGCGTTCAAACAAACAAACAAACTCTTCAGCTTTATAATATTAGTATAGATAATTATACATACATGAAATAATAGATACATGCCGTTGGCTGTATCCCGAGATCCTAGGTTTGATTCCCACGAATAGTAGGTTATCTATACAGTTTTGATACAGTAAAGTGTTTATATATGTTACGGGTAATGTTAGAGGATTGAGTAAATCTAGGTTTACTCGGGTTTACTTAGAATCACCCTAGTATTTTGGCTAATCTCCGAATAATAATTGATATAAATTTTATATTAGCCCAAAATACAACCTTTCAATGTCTATGTTCATGTAAGTGAAGTTGCGAACAAGTTTTCACCATTTTCAGGGTCTGCATCGGCTGTAAATAAACTAAAAATATTCTGCAAGGTCTATTTTTAGGCTCGAATGGACCAAATATTAAGGATGAACTGTAGATGCTATATTTTAAGTATTAAGGGGCATTTTGTAAAAAAAAAAGTGGAATAATAGAAAACTATTACAATATTGTAACGAGCAAAAAACTGGAGAAAAAATAAGGATTTCTTAAAAAAGTACCCATAGCACTATCTGCGTTTCCGCGTTGGATAGCTACTTTTTGTCCTAAACTAAATCCTGATTCAGGATCCTCTGTCACTTCTCTAAGTCTTTTACCCAAATAAATAACCAAAGTTTTTGCTTCCTTAGACCAAGGACCCATCGTCTCAAAATGAACAGAATTAAATAAATGAATCATTATTAATATTTTTATTCTATATTTATCATTAATCTTATTTCTTTAAACTTTCAGGAAGGAGACAAAAGAAGAAAGTCCTGCAAGCACTAATCCCCATGATGTTTGGAATGAAATCAGCGGGGACAGTCATATTTGCTATGGCAGTTGTTACAGCTCTTACCATAAAGGCTTTTGTGGCCAGTAAACTGGCGCTGGTTGTCACTGTAGGAATGGCCCTTAAACGACTCTACGAGAGCTATTACAGCGGGTAAGCTTTTTTTTTTAAATATAATTTGAAAATTTCGAACCTAATTATTTGTCCCTACATGATACATGTATATAAGTAACTGAAGTAGATACTTTAGACAAGGTTTTAATTAAAGGCTTTGTAGATAAATGTTTTGATTACATAGTTAACGAGAAATTTCTTACATTGAAAGTTGCTGTTTAATTAGAAATTAATCAGTAATTATATTTCCCTTCAGTATTTAATATTTGAGATCTAAAATTTTAAAAATTTCTGACACAGATTTCATAACAATAATTGTAATATGACATTTACTATAGACTTATTAATTACAAAAATAGCTATTGATGACGTGACTGACTAAATTACGTAATTTGACATAAAATATATAACTAAGATAGTTTGTAAAAAAAAACATAAACATTCAGTAAATCCCAACTATTTAAACATTTGTAAAGAGAAATTGATCAAATATGTGTATTTTGTTTGTAATTACAGCACTGTAAATTTATAAAGAAATATCACAAATATTCAATCATTGCATGTCTTCAATAATGAGATACCAACATATCAATGTTCATACCGACACGATATTGTTTGCTCAAATGACCATCTGTTTTCACCCATTCATAATTATTGTATTTATCGCACTAGTCTCAACTGACTGAACAAATTGACATGACATTTCTTATTCACTTACTTTTGCAACCTTACAAACCGTTTGCTGGAATAGTTACTGACGATATTTACCAACCTTAAAATAAGCTATAACTTATTATAAGATTAGATATCTCATAAGGATTTGTTTGCATTCCAGCGTCGGTTTACAGAACAACCCATATCTTTACTCACAATATCCGATCGATTTTCCGAGCGCATCATCGCACGCATACTCCGTTAGCGGAATGAATCCACAATTCGCAACGTCAGATGTGTATAATCCCACCGCTCTGGCTTCTCACTCGCATACGCACGAGATGCTTCAGCAGAGTGACGCAACAGCGCAGCAATCACAACCGGCACCTACAGTCCAGCTTGTCAACGCAACAAGGGCCACTGAAAGATGGGATGGTAAGTCCATGCTTCTAAAATTCCTCGAACCCCTCATAGACGGAGTGAGAACATTCGTAAATCCTATAGCGAATGTTTTCATGGACGCGATGCCGGCTACATTTCGTGGTTTGACTTCATACGTATCAACCACGAAAGGAAAAAATAATATCATGGAAGAAGAACTTTTATCTGCTGCTAGCAACGATGTGGCAGCGAAACCAAAACAAATACTTATACCGCAACCTCGAAATATTGCGCAGAGAAAATCTGCTGAAATACGAAAACGTGATCCAAATAAACCGAAAAAATATAACGAAATGAAAGTCAATTTGGACAATATGAAAAATAATAAAGACTACAACGACTATGTGAAGACTAAGAAATACAAATTTAACTATCCACGCACCCACTATTATCCAAAAATTAAGTATTTTATTGATCCCAATGTATTTTTACAAAAAACACAAAGCAATAAACCAAGAAACATTACTTCTAAAATTAATAACCATTTTAAAAATCCATTGAATACTTCAAGTATAATTTTCAATAATACAAACAATGAAGATTCATTGTTTTATAATAATGAAAATTTTCGCCCGATGGATGATTGGACACCCATTGCAGCTCCAGAAATGAAAACTCATTTTCGCCGCAAACGAGATATAAGACCTAACACAATTTTTTCTATCGAAAGTAATAAACTAAATAATGAGAAAACCACTGAACGATCAAGTCAAGGGCGTGGGTTTTTTGATTTTTTATTCAAAGAAAATCCCATAGAAGAAATAATAGATAAAGCTAGTAAGTATACAAAATCTTTTTTAAAGTCAAATATAAAACATCAGGTAGCTACTGGGCCTCCTAAATATTATTTAATTACATACGATATGGTGATGTTTAGCTTGCAAGTATTAGACGATTTTGTTAATATGAAACAGGCAATGTATAAACATTTATTTGGACATAAGATAAAGAAAGTAAAGCCGATGAAAATTAAAAAGAAAAAGAAGATTATAAAGAAAAAGAAGGGACATCATCATCATCATCAATTAGCGACTAATCAACAAAATAACAATAATGTTGATGACATTCTGATGTGGAGAAATAATACTAATGTATAAATAAACAAAATTAATAACAATGAATAAATAATCTACAATGCATTTAGTAATAATTCCACAAATTGTATAGGCATTTATCTAGTCTTAAGTTATTTAAGATCCTAATAATATTGGTGACGGTAAACTTTAATAAACTTTAGTCTTTCATTCTTTTACGTGGGAAAAAGTGTAAATGTATGTAAAGGCTAAGCATTTATTTTTATCACGGGAAATTATTCAACATATATATTGTAAATATCAATAAGAATGTGTTCACATTTTACAGTATATATCACAATATACATACATATTTGCTTTGATATTTGCATAAATTTATGGTTTATATTTATGTAATATATGTACGTTATGTTATGCAGGGATCCCACGACGTCCAATGTTTTATGGAACTTCGCGCGCTTCTTCAAATTCCTATTCGGGTTACCAGGAATCCCGCCATTGAACGCTGCTCCTTCCATGCATGTTCCTATGTACATGCCTCAAATGCCTCAGATGTACGGGCCACAAATGTTTGAGCAAAATATGGCCCAAATGTATGCCCCTGCGATGCCAACATTGCAACCACATGCTTAATTACAAAATTGGACATTTGGAAAATCCCTCCGTGAGTTCTTTCTTTAAACGGATCAAGTGGCGTTACATGCTATTGTAATAGTTTTGCTAAATGTCAGTTTGCCACGTTGACTTGATCCTCATGTTTGTCTTTTGTTAGTATATTTATTAGTTTACGTGGCAACTGACATTTAGCGAAATTATCTTTTATAGTCACAGTGCTTTCAATTACTGGACTTACGCTTAGTTTGTTATTATTATTAATTTATTTAACATTTAGTTTTTTATCTTTTGTTTGTCCAGATAATTTAAGGCATTGTTTCCTTTTATATTTGTTATGTTTTTGTAAAATGACTGACTTTCTTTGATCTTTTTGTCGTAAAGACTGACTATTTATTTAAGCGCGAGTCCCGTCGAATGTTTGATAATAATTTATTGTAATTTATTTTTGTTATATTTTGTTATAAGAGATGTTTGTAATAAGGTTATTTATTCGCACTATGTGAAATAAACAATTACCGATTGGAACTATGTGTTTTTTTTTATCGCATTTTTTATCTACTTCATGATAAGCAAACGTGGTGGCCGAGTTGGTTAGACCTTGGACTTAAAAACACTTAGGTCCCTGGTTCGAATCCTGGTGTGTACCAATGAGTTTTTAATTAAAAAAAATATGTACATTTGTTTGACAACACCACTATAGTGCCTCGGAGAGCACGTTAAGCTGTCGGTCCCGGTTTCACTATACCAACTTGTGAAACTGTTTATAGATGGGTTATTGAGTCTATTCAAAACATCGCGACAAGCTAGCCACTTGTTCGGTGTAGACTCATACCATCGGCTACGACGAGGTGAGATTAAAACCCCTCCGCTGGGTACCCTGGGACCGTCTAGGCGGTCTCGGGCGCCGTAATGATATGTATGTATGTATAAGCAAACCCACAAAGTCCATGATTAATATATTGGTCGATCAATATTATGGTTGTTTAAATAAACGCTCCCATTATGCCGGCTAAATGATGCGGTTACGAAATGGGCTGCAAAAAAGGCGAATTTGCATTAGAAGTCTATTTGAATAGCCTCGCCGCTGTATCGTCAAATCTACTGCCTGTTTCGTAACCGCACCATGAAAGGAGAAAATCCGCCTCGACAAGAAATCGATGCAGCAGTATCCTGAAAACCGGTGAACCCACAGACTAAAACCGAAACATGACTAGGCGATGGTTTTCGCATCTGTATTTAGGATAGTAGCGAACCCGGTTAGCCTTGCGAAGTTATAGAGACCTTTTCCCAGGTAAAACCTAAACCTATTTTATTGTGTTTTCCGAAATCATTACCAGGAATCACTTGTATGAATTTAGTAAAAAAAAGTATTATTTAGATTTATTTATTTGACAACACAATTTTTAATAAAGTTTTAAATTATGGCATTAAGCGATAATTATACTTAAACATAAACACTGACTTGTTAATTTAATAAAATTTAAATTTTCAACACCTTGCTGTTTAACATAAATCGTTCCCACTATGCCACCATGCAAGACAACCATCATATCAACACCAACCAATGGTATACCTTGTTGATTTTTTGTTGACAAAATTAGCTATCTTAGTTTTCTATTATTTATTATAAATTATACAACAACTTGTTATATATAAATAAATAAACGATTAAACTTCGAAACATGCAAAAACTGTCAAGTGACCTAGACAGGTTTCGGTTTTAGTCTGCTGTGGGTTCACCGGTTAGTCTCCTTTCATGGTGCGGTTACGAAACGGGCTATTGTCTTACTATAAGGCAGAGAAGATACTAAACTAGACACGTAAGGCAAATACGTCTTTATCGCCGCCCATTTCGTAACCGCTTAATTTAGCCGGCATAGTGGGGGCAACCAATATAGCTAATGAAACAATGTATTGATAAACCACATTTATGAATTTTGTAGGCCTGCTTACAATCAGGTGGATACAGAGTCACACGCCGTGCTCCAATAATATCTAATATTAAAAAAATATACAATAAAATTGTCTGATATGTAACAACACTTTCATTTAAATTCATAAACTTTGGCGTTACAAAGCTTATAAAGAATATAAATTAATAATAAATTTAAATTAATATTTAAGATACTATTTTAGCTAATTAAGAACATAAAAATACCTCACTAAGATTACATACACAAATATAAAAAAAAAGTCAATCGTCAGAAAAAGATAATCGACAGTCAACTTCTATGAAGAACCGTCAAATTTAATCATTTTGTATTATACAAGGTATCTGGGGCCTGACCAAAGAACAAGATCGCCAATCGAATCGCCGCATCGATCGATATAAATGTATAGGAATTTTACTCTATGGGTAGAGCCTTATTCGCGGGAAACGTCAAATCCCATACATTTGGCTTTCGATGGGTATTTCGATTCGATTATCGATTGGCTCTTTGGTAAGGCCCCTGATGAATAACTTTATCTGAAGACTAGATGATCTGCGAAACTTCGTCTGCGTAACTTTAACCGTTTACGCAGCGTACTCTCTCAAAGGGAATAATTTTACCCAGTTTTTGCATCAGTTTTAGTTACTCCGCTCCTAATAGTCCTAGCGTGATGTTAAGTATAGCCTTCCTCGTTAAATGGGCTATCCACCACTAAAATATTTTTTCAATTCGAACCAGTAGTTTCTGAGATTTGCGCGTTCAACCAAACAAACAAACTCTACAGCTTTATAATATTAGTAGAATTTAAAAAAACCGCCCTCAACCAATTAAAACTATATTCTACAAATAAGAAATATCTTCTAAATTCAAGGAATTCCTGGCAGTTCCAAGAAGCCTGGCAACGTTACCTTACTGAATAGAGAGACTAATTCGTTGGCAAAAATAGTCATATACTTTCTAGCAGGGGCCCTACCGGTAAGTCACATCAAATACCGATCGACGCGTCGATCAATCGAAACCGAAAATGAAGAGTATGTTATTTGAAGTTTCTCTTCTATCGAGTTCTACCCATAGACAAATTTTCCTATACATTTTTATCAATCGACGCGTCGATGAGTTTGTGTGCTTGGACAACTCCTTGATTACTTGAACTGCATAGATTTCTTGTCGAGGTAGTCTCCTTTCATGGTGCGGTTACGAAAAGGGCGATTGATTTGAAGATAAAGCAGTGATAATATTAAAATAGACTCGTAATGTAAATACGTCTTTGTCGCCGCCTATTTCGTAAACGCATCATTTAACCGCATAGTGGGAGCGACCAATACTGTTATACAATAATGTATTGAATAACCCCACTCATGGATTTTGTAGATATGCTTACCATCAGGTAGATACAAAGTCACATGCCGTGCTCTAATAAAGAAAATACTTTTAACTGAAGACCCCTAAGGTATGGTCTCTACTCCACACAGTGTAAATATAAGGTATGGTATGGTATTATAAATAATGGTTATCGTGAGAAATAACAAAAAAAAAATTCTTGAGGTACTCGACAAAACCGCCCCTTTAGCCAAGAAAATATGGATAGCTTATAAGTCTGTGGGTTACCTATCAATCAAAAATCTTGCCTAACACAATTTATGCATTTGACGTTTCGGAAAGACCATGGTGACATGGAAACGAAATGTCATCTCCATAGTTGGGGGGAAGGTCTCTATAACTTCGTTAGGCCGACGACTTTGTTTGGTCAAAATTACATTCACAATTTTATTAGAGGGTAGGGGCCTGACGAAAGAACACGCTAATCGAATCGCCGCAACGATCGATAAAAATGTATAGAAATTTTACTCTATGGATAGAGCCTGATCGACGAGAAACGTCAAATCTCATACATTTGGCTTTCGATGGGTATTTCGATTCGATTATCGATTGGATCTTTGGCCCCAGGTCAACAGTATACCAGTAACCTGCCGCAACTACCTGATTTTAAGCAGACATACAAAGTCCATGAATGGGGTCAATAGTCCATCAATACATTGATGTTGTTTAACGGCATTGATTACACCAACTGTGCCGACTAAATTATGCGGTTACAAAATTGAATTTGCATTACGAGTCTAACTTAGCCTCGCTTCTTTATCGAATTAATTTCAAACGCACCCTGAAAGGGAAAATAAATCGTTGCACTAGCACTTGGGGATATCCAAATATTTTAAATAAAATTGTAATAATAATAATATGAAGGAGAACACAGATATTGCACTGGTCACACACTAAGCTCTAGGCATATTATATTTTATAAACACCAAAAGCGTAGGTACTAATATTTTTTTTGGCATGAGTGGGCGATTCCCACTACATCCGGATATAATGCCAAAGGCACAACTACTAGTCTACGGAGGCGGTCCATCAGTGTGGAAAGGCAAAGACTTTCGACCATACATCCATAATTTTAGTGACTCTTATATCTCTTATCTGTCACTAATTTATAATTTCCGATTTGACTGGCTTTTACGATGACCATTAATAAATCATAAAACGTCTTTGAAAATTTGCGGATTCCACTTGGAGTCTATGTTTTGCGCACGGACAACTATGTGTCGCTTTTTCGCGCGTCTTACCAAAGAGCCAATCGATAATCGAATCGAAAATATATAATCGAAAATAAATACCCATCGAAAGCCAAATGTAAGGGATTTGACGTTTCTTGTCGATCAGACTCTACCTATAGAGTAAAATTCCTTTACTCTATGGGTAGAGTAATGGAATTTTACTCTATACATTTTTATCGATTGATACGGCGATTCGATTGGCGATCGTGTTCTTTGGTCAGGCCCCTGAAAGCCATCATCTTTGTAGGTGACACGAAGTTCACCGGGTCAGCTAGTATAAAATATAATATGTTAGTGCTATGGGCATATTTTCTGATCCTTCGTTATCTGCTTAAATTATTATTATTTAACATCATTAAAAATTTTCCACATGAGCTGTTTAAAAAGTAAAAAATTAATAACAAAAAGTGGAAAAATAAAAATGGGAGTTCCTAAACAAAATATGCTAAAATATTAGTGTGTAAAATGTCAACATAATTTAATGTACACGGGTGCCTAACGGCGCCGAGGCCGCCTAGATGACCTCAGGGTACCCAGCGGAGGGGTGTTTAATCCCACCTCGTCGTAGCCGATGGTATGAACAAGTGGCTAGCTCGTCGCAATGTTTTGAATAGACTTAATAACCCATCTATAAACAGTTTCAGAAGTTGGTATAGTTAAACCGAGACCGACAGCTTAACGTGCTTTTCGAGGCACTATAGTGGTGTTGTCAAACAAATGTACATATTTTTTAAAATTAAAAACTCATTGGTACACACCGGGTTTCGAACCAAGGACCTAATTGTTTTTAAGTCCAAGGTCTAACCAATTCGGCCACCACGTATACAAATAATAATTTTCTTAGAGTATATATGTAAGTGTAATGTCAAGTTTCTAGTACACATAGTTCAAGCCTAAAGCTTACTCTGTGACCAGGGAAATATGTGTGTTATGAGCCCTAGCACAATAGCATCGATAGCCTCGATAAATCGATACATATCGATTTTATGAATGAATGTTCATTCATAAACTACATTTTATCGACTGCCAAATTATATCAATGTGGTATGCTAAGCCCTATGTCCTAATAATAATTATTATCAGCAATGTTGCTCCCACTATTTCGTTACTCCATCTTTAGATATCGATGGAGTAAAGATGCTTCTAAAACCGGGGATCCATAGAATATAAATAATAATGGTGACGCCATAAGACTATAAGTCAGTAAAAAGGACATGGAATTAGGGTAGGAGCCCAGACAGATAATGTAAACAAAATATACAAACCAAACAAACATTCCAAAGAGTCCTTCTAAGCCGGATTTAGTCGGCTCTTAGACTTAAACTTAAAAAGAACTTCTTTTTAGAGAACGCATCCTTAAATAAAAAATAAACAGATTTTTATGAGGAGCTGTATTTATACGTGGTGGCCGAGTTGGTAAGACCTTAGACTTAAAAATACTTATGTACCTGGTGTATCAATAAGTTTTTAATTAAAAAAAATGTTCATTTGTTTAACAACACCCCCTATTATATAGTGCTTCGGAGAGCACGTTAAGCTTTTGGTCCCAGTTTCACTATATACAACTCATGAAACTGTTTATAGATGGGTTATTGAGTCTATCTAAACATCGCGACGATCTAGCTACTTATTCGATGTAGACTCATACCATCGCTTAAGACGAGGTGGGATTAAACACCCCTCCGCTGCCACTTGTTTGATGTAGACTCATACCATCGGCTAAGACGAGGTGGGATTAAAAACTCCTGAGGCTGTCTAGGCGGCCTCTAAGGCACCCGTGATGATGATGATATGCTGAGTTTATGATTTTTTTTATTGGAGACCGGCATGCGATTGTGTTTACCTGATAGTAAGCAGACCTACAAAGTTCAATAATTGGATAGATCAATAGATTGTTATTTAACAGCTTCGACCGCTCTCACTATGCCGGCTAAGATGCCGAAATGAGAGAAAATTTCATTACCCTAGTGCCTAAAATCACCTATCCACATATGAAAACAAAGATGACCGAACTTTAAAACAAATTTTAATTAAGCATTGTGCGAAAGAAGTTGAACATAATATGTAGGGGCCCTATCGGAAAGCCACATTAAATATATCGATCGAAACCGAAAATCAAATGTGATTTGACGTCTCTCGTCGATCGAATTCTACCCATAGACAAATTTTCCTACACATTTTCATAGGTTTGTTGATTTTCCCGGTAGGGCCCTAGAACGCTTTATCTGTTTGACATATGTTTCAAAAATACAAGGTAACTGTTTATCTCGTTTCTATATTAGGATTTAAATAAGTGCGAGCGAGATAGAAACATATTTGTGATTTTAACTTTAAAAAGTGTGCACTTCCATGTTTTTCATACTTTCTAAAGCTTTTTGTCTTACCGCTTTTATATAAACGAATTTAGAACTTTCAGTAATGTTATTAAAATCAATTAACCCACAGACTGATACTGAAATATGACTAGGCAATATGTATTTTTAAATTGCTGAGTATACGAAATTAATTCTCATCTACGACAGCACTTTAGTTCCTTTTATTGCGCAGTTACGAAAGCAGCAAGAATATTAAATTATCATCCATTTCGTAACCGCATCATTTAGTCGGCATAGTGGGAACGATCAATATTGTTAAACAATGATGTGTTGATTGACCTCATTCATGGAGTTTGTAGGTCTGCTTGCCATTAAGTGGATACAAAATCACCATGCCGTGCTTCGGTAAAGAAAAATGCGCTCTCTAATAAAATATGTTATATAGGTAACCTACATTAGTGATTATGTAGACAAGGTCGTAAGTTCTTACTTGTCGATATAATCTTATTATCACAAAATAATGAAATTAAGATGACATTAATAGGATTACTTAGAATAATAACAATAATGATAATAATAATAAAAATAATGATAATACTAATAATGATAATAATAATGATGATATTAATAATGATGATAATAATAATAAAGTAAACACAATAAAAATATTGTGATTTTTAATGTTATAAGTTAATAAAAAATTAAAAAAAACCATCACGAGTGCCTATTTGGCTCCCGAGAACCGTTTAAACTGCCTCCGGGTACCCAGCGGAGGGATTAACCCGTCCTCATTTCGCCGATGGTATTCGGAGGCAACACCTAACAAGTGGCGAGCTCGTTGCGGTGTTTATGATGAAATAGCCTCGTTGTATAAAGCGGTCACCCATCCCAGGCCGGCTTTGTTGTCATCTGCTTAACCTTGTTATCAGTTGCGCAGTGACTTAATCACTAGGCTGGGGCCGCTTTATAAGTTAAACATTTTATTTTATTATTTTTTCTTAAAGATTTACAAATAAACTTGAGCATATTGGTTAGCAGTTCATACTCAATATAAGCTATTGATCGGGTCAGATATGGATCAAATAATATTTGATTCATATCTGACCTGATGATATTGGTAGTAGAATAATGTTTTGCATGCAATAACTTTTGCAGGCATTACAATAATCACTAATTAAATTAAAAAATATTTAATGTATAAAACTTATGTAATATATATATATTATAGATAACTAAACACAATAATTGTACGCCTAATGATGCCATAATGAAACTTAGAAAAATTCTTAATCTTATATGTTGAATACCTTATTTTCTCAAAGTTTCACAAATAATTTTATTTCATTTCATTTCAATAATAATAATATGTAGGACAATTTTCACATATAGCTCTAGGTTTGTGCTGTGTAGAAACAACGATATAACACACATTATTTTTATAAACACCCAGACCATGGCAAATTGTACAGAAAAAAAGTACTAATTTTGGATGGGAATCGAACCCACGACCTCCGGATACAATGCTAAAGGCGCAAACTAGTCTACGGAGGCGGCAATGGTTTGTTATTTATTTGATTTATGGGGTAGAAAGTGACCTATGGCCAGTTGTCTCCTTTATACCTTTAAGGGTTCGAGAGACAGACTATATAGACAGAGAGATGGCTATAGTTTTCCTAGTCAGTTTGTTTGACATCACCATTAGCTGTCGGTCCCAGCTTTACTATACTGACTGTTTGTTTATGGAGTCCATCGAAACACCCCGACGACTCTAGACGAGCGACCACCTATCCTCTTGTTCGGCTATGATAAGGTATTAATAAAACTCCACTACTGCAATGGGTACCCTAGGGCCGTCAAGACGATCTCGGCCGCCATAAGGCCCCGTGATGGTATATTTTTTCTCTTATATTAAAACTACATATTATAATAATAATCAATATTAATCTTATGCTATATATTAAGTCTATTCTTTAGGAGTTATTTACAATTACATAAACTTTAAACGTTTACGCAGCGTACGCTCTCAAAAGGAATAATTTTCCCCCGTTTTGGCAACGTTTTTCATTGTTACTCCACTCCTATTGGTCGTAGCGTGATGTTTTGTAGCCTATAGCCTTCCTCGATAAATGGGCTATCCAGCACTTAAATATTTTTTGTAATTAAATCAGTAGTTCCTGAGATTAGTATAGATTTATGATAAGAAAAGTTTTCGTCATTAAAACTTCTATTGTTAATTGTTTATTTTAAAATATCAGAGCTTAGCGTTTGTGCCTTCAATAAACTATTATAGTTTATGAACTGTCACTATTGCTTACATATACCAAATAATTAAAGTGTAAAGTAAAATATATTTTTCAGGCGCCTACTAGTACCTAAATGGTATGGTAAGTGAAAAGTTACAAGCAAGGTATATAATTCAGCCATGAAAGACGCCCATTTCGTAGCCGGCATAGTGGGGGCGATCAGTATTGTTAAACAATAATGTGTAGATCAACCCCATTTCTGAACTTTGTGTGCCTGCTTACCAACAGGTAGATACAAAGTCACATGCCGTCGCCAATAAAATATAAAAAATGCATGTAACATAACAATAAACAACTTGACAGCCTCCGTAGACTAGTGGTTGCGCTTTTGGCGTTGTATCCGGGGATCGTGGGTTCGATTCCCACCCATGGCAAAAAAATATTAGCACGTTTTTCTGTACAGTTTGTCATGGACTGGGTGTTTATTATATAATATGTATTATATCGTTACTTCTGGTACACATAGTACAAGCCTAGAGCTTAGTTTGTGACCAGAACAATATGTGTAATTTGTCCAAAAAAAAAAAAAAAAACTAGATATTAAATTTAATATCAAGGTTAGCCTCTGTTATTTAAAATAATGTAATTTTAATTTGTTTTATATTATTTTGTATCACATTACTTATTGTACAATAATAACAAAAATAATTAATTACATAAAAAACTATATAACACAAAATGTCTGAAACTGAATTTCACGTGAAGATTTCGTAGTTCACTTTTCTAGGCTGTGGAATTAATACAAAAATATTTTAGTAAAATAATAAAATACTTAAATAAATAAAATAATAATCTTCAGCCCATAAGATTTATTTACATTAGTTTTATTATGAAATACTTTATCTACCTGGCATATCACGGGTGTCTTACAGCACTTTTGACCGCCTAGACGGCCTCTCGACGGTAGGTACCCAGCGGAGTTCTATTCTCTCCTCGTCATAGTCGATGGTATTCCCAATTAATCTGAATCTCATTCGAACAAGTGGTAAGTTTGTGGCAAAATTGTGTACCAGAACAAAAATCTATCTAGATTCTTATATATTATGTCGCTAATATACTTATAAAAACTGGAATTCCTTTCCTTCTTTCTCGTTATTTCTTTGAGAATTTAATTCCTGGGAGAGGTGAATAAGTTCCTCAAGCATATTGGAGTAACCAATTAATATTCTTGGTTGAGAACATTCTTGGACTTTGCATTGTCACTCACTGCAGGTAAGTGGATGTAAAGTCACATGTATGTTTCTCCAATATGTTTAAAAAAAAAAACTATACAAATTCCACACGAGCTTACCACTTGTTCGGTGTAGTCTCAGAATACCACCGGCTACGATGAGGTGGAAATAATACCCCTCCGCCAGGTACCCTGACGTATAAGTATAATACCCAGAAGTTGAAGAAGGTAACCTCGGCCGCCGTGATGCTATATAAACATCGAGACGATCTCGCCACTTGTTCACTTTACATTTAGAATATCATTGATACCGATAAGATGGGAAGGGAAATAAATGCTTCTACTTTTTATTGGGTCACAGCATGTAAAAAGCAGAACTGCAAAGTCCATAAATGGAGTTCATTAATACACTATTGTTTAACAGCTGAAAGGGGACTACGACCTCGACAAGAAATCGATGGAGTAGTCTCCTGAAAACCGGTGAACCCACAGACTAAAACCGAAACATGACTATATCACTTATGCAGCCATAACAATCATGTTTTAGATTAAAAAAAAGGAACCAGCCATAAAAAAACTGGAGCTGCTGCAGAGTTAGTCGCACTTTTTAAATGCAATAAGTATGTGATGACCATCATCATTCCATTTGCAATAGAAACGAGGGTTCCATGGTCTGAGGACGCTCTGGCATTCTTCCGCGAGCTTGGTGATATGCTTTATTAACGGGTGACCCTTTGAGTAGAGAGAGTATTTTATTTAAAGCATCAATGTTTAACGAAGGAACACAGTAAATGTTTTAAGTCAAATTCAAATTTATTTAATGTAAACCTTTAGAGGTATTTATGCATAATAAAAAAAAATTAGTATAAGGTCTAAGTGCGCGTTTGGTTAGGCCGTCATTCCTCCCATCATCATCATCATACCAGCCTTTCACGCGTCTACTGCTGGACATAGGCCTCCCCCAAGGATCGCCACAACGACCGGTTCTGCGCCGCCTGTAGCCATCGGCTTCCCGCTACCTTTTTCAGGTCGTCGGTCCATCTTGTGGGGGGCCTGCTGTGTCCTCCAGCACGCGGTCACCACTCGAGAACCTTAATGCCCCAACGGCTGTACTTTGGTCCTTTTGCGGATCACATCGTTTCGAATATGATCCCGCAAGGAAACGCCGAGCATAGCGCGCTCCATCGCCCTTTGTGTGACTGTAAGCTTTTTTCCATACATACATTCCTCCCATACATACATAAAAATATATAGATCCCCACCTGTTTTTTATCTAATACACTTTATGTAGCGGAGCAGTTTAAATAATCTTGTAAATTATAAAAATGCTTTTATAATTTACAAGATTATTTATAACTGCAAGTGGACTTAGTGCATAATTTCTTGACATAATATTTAGATTGTTATTATCGAATTATAGTTAGTATTTACGAAGTAAATATAATAAACCACAAAATATTGTGGTATCATTACATTTACTTCATTTTTCATTTGCTTCGTGTTTTTAATATATTTATTTTATAAATTCACATAAAGTAATTGGTGGAATAGGCGGTCAAAGAAAAAAATTTAACACCAACTATGTACCTTATTCCGCGAATAAAACGTCATTCATTCATTCATTCATAATAAAAAAAATTATGACTAAAAAAACAAATATCATTGCGGTTTTTTGTAAAAAGAATCATAAATTATTATACAACAAGCAATTCCTTCAAAAAGTAGATCCAATTTCAGATTTACAGAACTGGAAGTGTATTGATAGAACTGCTGGTGTCAGGGATACTGAAGAAATATGGTTTACCCTTATTTGTTTCGTTTCTTCAATAGCACCTCTATTTATATATCAAATTTTAGGCGTTTTGTTGGTTTCAGCAATAGCACCACTATTTATAATATATATTTCAGGCGCTTTCTTAAAGTAGGTTCTTTTTTTTGTTTAATTTACTGAGGTAACAAAAAACATTAAAGTAATGTTTCTAGAATAAACGTTTTTTGGCATTAAATATCATTTTAAAACCAGTATACGTGAAAATAAATTAAGTTTTTATTAATATGGCGAACTCAAACCCCAGTAGCTAATCAATGAATGTTGGTGCCTCGGAGAAAAACACAGCGACAAAATTGCTGCTTGTTCGGTGTAGACTCTATCATAAGAATA
This sequence comes from Monopis laevigella, assembly GCA_947458855.1. Classification (NCBI taxonomy): domain Eukaryota; kingdom Metazoa; phylum Arthropoda; class Insecta; order Lepidoptera; family Tineidae; genus Monopis; species Monopis laevigella. The sequence continues at coordinate 10,722,298 of OX381599.1, forward strand.
CAATCGGCTACGGCGAGGAGGGAATTAAACCACTGCAAGGTAATTTCAACGACGTGGGAAAGATTCGATTATATTAACAAAAAAAAAATATATATCCGTAATACAAAAAAAAACGTGATTATATACGTGGTGGCCGAGTTGGTTAGACCTTGGACTTAAAAACGCTTAGGTCCCTGGTTCGAATCCCGGTGTGTACCAATGAGTTTTTAATTAAAAAATGTATGTACATTTGTTTGACAACACCACTATAGTGCCTCGGAGAGCACGTTAAGCTGTCGGTCCTGGTTTCACTATACCAACTTGTGAAACTGTTTATAGATGGGTTATTGAGTCTATTCAAAACATCGCGATGAGCTAGCCACTTGTTCGGTGTAGACTCATACCATCGGCTACGACGAGGTGGGATTAAAACCCCTCCGCTGGGTACCCTGGGGCCGTCTAGGCGGTCTCGGGCGCCGTATGGCACCCGTGATGATATGTATGTATGCCGGCATAGTGGGAGCGATAAATATTGTTAAAGAACAATTATTGATTGACCCCATTCATAGACTTAGGTCTGCTCACCACCTGGGGCCTATTTCATAAACGTGACAATTGTAATTTACCATGACAATTTATAATACATTGCTTGGTTTAATTTGTACTAAATAAATAATTCCAACTAAACCCAGCAATGTATTATAAATTGTCATGGTAAATTACAATTCATAATACATTGCATTCATAATTCATAATAATTTACTATGACAATTCATAATACATTGCTTGGTTTACTTTGAATTATTTACTTTTGACAAACTACACCAAGCAATGTATTATGAATTGTCATAGTAATTTACAATTGTCACGTTTATGAAATAGGGCCCTGGTAGATACAATACAAAGTCACATGTCGTGCTCCAATGAAATTAAAAAAACAATAATTTACATAAAAATAAGTGTTTGTTTGTTTTTGATTGTTCCATTTGCTGTGGAGACTACAGAAATGTGGGGTTTCGAAGCCAATAACTTTAGGAAGAGATTGTGTGCTCTTTTAAGTGAAACTTCAGGCGATCCCCGCTCCGGATATTATTTTAAACAGCGCGTTTCAATAGCAGTTTAACGTGGTAATGCTGCCAGTGTAATGGTAAAATTTGGGGCGGGTCAGAATCTGGACACGTTGGACTTATACACACACACAAATATCATCACCTCGTCTTAGCCGATGGTATGAGTCTACACCGAACAAATGGCTAGCTCGTCGCGATGTTTTGAATATACTCAATAACCCATCTATAAACAGTTTCACAAGTTGGTATAGTGAAACCGGGACCGACAGCTTAACGTGCTCTCCGAGGCACTATAATGATGTTGTCAAACATATGTTTTTTTTAATTAAAAACTCTTTGGTATACACCGGGATTCAAACCAGGGACCTAAGTGTTTTTAAGTCCAAGGTCTAACCAACTTGGCTACCACGTATATATAATATAATATATTATATTATTTGGGTTTTTATTTTTATATTACATAGGTATATATTCTTTTTAGGTTTCTAGTTTATTTATTTCTTTTCTTTCAATTCGAGGACACGTTTTATAAGCAGTATAAAATGATTTCGCTTCTACAATATGATCTCTATTTATATTCAGGCATTTCGTTGTAGAAAACACCTTATTTTGCAGACAACTGGTTAAAATATAAATTTTGGATGTTTATTTTAACTTTACAAAATACTTATTGCAGGTTTCAAAAGATTCACCTGATTCCAGATCCTAACTCGGGTGCCTTACGGCGCCCGAGACCGCCTAGACGGTTCCAGGGTACCCAGCGGTCTCGATGATGATATGTATGTGTATATATTTTAATACATTTTCGGCATTACCTAGGGAATATTCAAAATTTTATGTTTCTATTTTAAACTGTGATATGTTTCTTTTTTTTTAATTATTCATCTTGGGAGCATTTAATTTTCTCTACCTCAACTGGTTTAAGATAATATATGTCTGGATATATAAGCAGACAGATAGACTTTACTCGGTTCATAAGGATATACAAATAATAATATATAAAGGTCGTAACGCGTATTTACAAAAGCCTATTCATTCATATCGGTCATTTACTAGTATATATCATAAAATTTTGCTTAAAACCTTTATATATATTATGTACCTGCTTGTGCATTATATTTAAGTTTATTTTAGGCAGTGATAGAGAAGATTACTCACTCCTAATCAAATAACAGATGTCGTTGCAGTCGTTTAAAGTCAAGTTTTAAGTGTCTTTAATTTGGTGTTTGTATTTTAGTATTAAATATTTTTATATAACAATTTTATGATGGGAAGTAAATTATAAATATTATAACAAGTTTGGTTTTATAACTGCAGTAATTCCGAACGTTAACTTAGACTATTAACTCATAATAATAATGATTTAAATATATTATGATAATAAAAAAAATATATAATTTTTTTTTTTTTTTTTTTATACTGACAGAGTTGCGTTCGACTTCAATCATGCCTGATGGAAAACATCGACGAAGTCGAATGTACAGCACGCATACTCTGTACATTCATTCTTTTTTTAAAGACATCGAGAATATAATGGTCGGATTAATAGTCGTTGCTTAGCCTGAACCATTGCTTGGAACTGTCAAAATTAAGTTTTTTTTTATATGCAGTTTGACAGTCCGAAGCATTGGCTTAGCATTAGAAATTGCTTAGCAACGACTATTAATCTGACAATAAGTGTCTGGAAACACAGACGCTGAGAGAGAATTCCAAATACAGATAATATTTTACGATAATGATGAAGTCCAAAATATGATCATTCAGTTAAGATTAACTGCTTGTATAGTAGTATAAAGAAGTTATTTTAGTTAGGCAATGATTAAATGGTTAGTAAATAAAAAAGCATTAAATTAGTAAATATTTTTATTTCAAATACACAAAAACCGTTAGTATAGTATAATATAAATAACAAATGATAATATAAATAACAATTATTATATTAGTAACGGTACGTATATAAATGCGAAATTTTAATATTGTTGTACAAGTTAGGTTCATTCCATTAGTAATTGTAATATTTAAATAACAATAAATAAATAAATAAAACGTGTTATTTACAATTATTATTGTGTTACTTATTTCTTCTTATAATTACAAAATAAATAAATTATCTTTGTAAATAAACAAATTTATAGTTTTAATAAATATTTGTTAGTACTTATTTTATAAAATGTTAGTATGAAGATAAATTTGTTTATAAATAAAGAGAATAATCCAAGTATAAAAAAAACGAGTGTTTTAGTATTTTTCTACTTAGTGTTTTTGAGGTAAGTATATCCATCGCCCTGCTTCAGGAGTTTTTGTCTCTCAAAGTCCTATAAGACTAACGTTTAGTCCTTTTTGCCAGAGCCCTGAAAATTAGTCGTACTTTGAAATCATTTTTGGTGTTTTTTAAGTTAAAGAGCACAGGAAATGTGCTCGCGAACTCGAACGTTAAATATCTAAACGTTTTCAGTGATATTAAAGGTGTAATTGGCAAAAAGAATGTACGTAGATTTTACTTTCTTGATCCTAATTAAATATGTCTTTTCAAAAGTTAATAGACTTTTTATAAAGAGACTGTTAATTAGGATAGAGTTAGTAATATTGACACCACTACGTTGTTTTTTTTTTTCAAATAAAATCTTTATTACTACTGAAAGCAACGTTTACACGTTTTTAAATGATAGAGCTTACGAATCCATTTCCTGACTTCTTAAGGTTTCACCAGTCGCAATGACACCAAAACCAAAGTACTTCTAGTATAACAACTTAGCTGTTTGTCGTAGTACAATTATTATTATTATATTGGTAATTGTAAGTAAAAATCATTGTGTTGCAATAAATAATTTTGAGTTTAACATAATATTAAACAAGTTTATATTATAATTTAAAAATAAGTTTGCCCACAACTAAAAGATTGAATACAATGACCAACAAAAAATCTTTGACAAACAGTTGTGAAGAAACACTAGAAGTGCGATAGCTCCTTTAATATGGGAATGCGAATGGATTATTCTTAAATTACATTACGAAACTAGTGGCATGTCTGTTAAAATATTATACGATACTAGTTTTAGGCAAGTAAAACTAGTGTCCAAACATCTTCAGTATAGCTACAACTATGGCACTGATTGTTTTCAAATTAAAAATTTTAATGCGTAAAAAACCGTACGTACCTATGTTGCGCCAAAAAAAAGCGAATATATTTAGTGACATTAAATTGATGCATGCTTTATCTAACTTTAAGTTTACATGTAAAACCAGTGTCGTTGCATGGTCCTAGTTTCGTAATGGTTTTAGTTTTATTTATTGGAGGAATAGCCCACAAGCAAAGCCCGTTTAATTGACATGCAGATTTGAAAAAGAAAGAATATGAGACATTGACCCCACACTACTTTTATATGTCACTTACTTACTATACTGCCGACCCGCTCACTCCGTGCAACCGAACCGAGTCGGCATTAAAATAGTGCGCGAGTGACTTATATAAATACTGTTCTGGCATTATTTATTTTTAGTGTTTTTAGCATAATGGGCTTTTTTTACTAACAAGTGACAATATAAATATATAAACTTAATAATTTTTAAAATCGTGCAGAACTGTAAGGGGTATGATATATTTGCTTCATTTGAGACTGACACCAAACGAGTGGTCCTGAAGTACGTGTACTTAAAGAATTGTATAAATTAGATAATTCTGTAATGATTTTTTTTTCTATAACATAAATAAATAAGTAAATAAACTTTCTACTATTGCATCGATTTCTTATTGAGGTGGTAGTCTAATTTAAGAGTGCGGTTACGAAACGGGTTGTTAATTTGACGGTAGACTCGTAATGAAAATTCGTCTTTTCGTCGCCGCATCATTTAGCAGAAATAGTGGGAGCGATCAATGCTGTTGTTGAATCAACAAAAGAATGTATTGATCGACCCCATTTATGGATTTTGTAGGTCTGCTTACCACCAGGTAGTTACAATATCACATGCCGTGCTCCAGTAAATAAATAAAATTTTAATTATAACGTATTTGCTGAAAAAATACAAAGAAAATGAATAATCAAAAAGATATTGTAATTTCGCAGCAATAACGTTTAATATTTAAAATTATTTAAAAAATACATAAAGTGCAGGTATAGTAATAAAAAAAATACTAAATAGAAGAAAAAAAATGTTTAATTTAAGTTTTTAAATCTTACTCAAACCATTCCATGCATAAATAGTATAACTTAAAAATAATGATTTTATTAATGTATAAACAGGTGCTCATTTATGAATAATTACTATATTACCTATATACGTAATTATTTAAAATAATAATTATTATTATAATAAACGAAGATTAAATAAATGCATTTTTTATTATTTAGATTCGACTAGACAATTTTAATCGAAGGTTTTTTTTTTTTTTTTTTTTTTTTTCTTTGAAGACACATTTTTGCAGTAGTAGTTAGATAATGATTGGTATTATTTTATCTTATTTAAGTCTATGACTTATATCAGACCACCAAAACTCCATATTTTATATAAAAATAATAATTATTATATTTGGCACTTGAACCTGCTATATATTATTTTCCATAATAATTAATATTATCACTAAAAGAAAAATTTGCACATTTTTCCACAACTACCTTTTAGTTAAAACTTTAAAATAATTTATTTTATTGTTAGGATTTCTAAATATCTATTATTTATTAACATCTATCTTATTCGCAGTTTAAACAAATTTAAATAAATAGAAGAGATCTTTCAGGGTTAAACTAGAAAAGTCAAATATTTGCATTTAAAAAAAAAACTTGCTTTTACGTTTTACAATTACCCTTTTTTTGTAAAGTTAAGGAGAGTGATTTCACAGGCACGGAAATAGACTAAATTAAATATAGTCCGAAACTAAAATATGTATTTTTTTTTTTTAATTCAAAAAGCAGTGGTTGTCAATAGTTTTGCTTTTATGTTTTATGCTTAAGAACTGCATTCGCAATCGCGAAGTTCGTTCTCCGTACAAAATAAGCTTTCGCACTTCCAGTATTTCTCCACTACCTACTGTTTATCATAGAATTAAAGCAATATCTGTTAAATAACACCACTATAGTGCCTCGGAGAGCACGTTAAGCTGTCGGTCCCAGTTTCCCTATACCAACTTGTGAAATTGTTTATTATTGTTATTGTATTTATATTGTTGAGTTATTGAGTTTATCCAAACATCGCGACGAGCTAGCTACTTGTTCGGTGTAGACTCATACCATCGGCTAAGGTAGAATTGAAAACCCCTCCGCTGGTTACGTACTCCGGCGGTCTCGGGCGCCGTAAGGCACCCGTGATGATATTTATTTATTTTTAAATAATATTTCTATCGGATATTGTATTTTTTATATTTTTTATTTATTATAAATCATTAAAAAAAATTTTTAATATTAAACAAGTTTGTTTTATTAATAAATAATACATAAGTATTTATTACAACAGAAATATTTATATGTATAATTACCAACATAAAAATAGTAATTGAACTAGCTTACAGCCAAGTGGTAATATTGGAAGTACGTTTGTATAGGCGACAACGCGACTGCAGAGCCCTTAAGACGTCACACAATGAACTTAAATAATTCATAACTTAATATTCAGTTGTTTTTATATAAAAGAAACGAATTTAATTTCATATACCTATTATGTAGGTACTGTAAAGAAAAATGTTCGGAAAAAAAAGTCTTATTTTCGTCGAAAACCTATTTTAAACCTTCTAAGCAAAAGTAGCTGTTAAACTTAAAACCTAAAGCTTCTACATAAAGAAGTTAAGAATATCAATCAGAAGCATGCAAAAATAAAATCCAACATGCAAAGAACCTCTTCTCCAAAAAAAAACTCTTAATCCGTCACCTGGTGAGAGAACAGCTTCTTCAATCCAATGATGGTAGCGAGCAGAAGAGCTATCTTGGAGATCAGGAGAGCTTTGCCGACCAGCAGAGTCAGACCCTTAAATGTCAGGGCTCCAAGTAGACCGAACTTCATAGCTGCTGCTGCAAGGAGGGGTCCCATGTTCTTGTTTCGGCTGCGGCCAGATTCTACCGCCTTGGGTTGTTTCATTGATACTCCTGGAAGGGTTGAGAAGGATCATGTATTAATTTTGTGTACCATCATTGGTGACTTATACCGCCTTATACAGCATAGGTATAAGTTTTATTTTTATTGGAGCATAGCATGTGACTTTGTATGCACCTAGTGGTTGGCAGACCTACAAAGTCCATGAATGGGGTCGATCAATAATTTTTCTTAAAGAAAATTGATCGCTTTCACTATGCTGGCTAAATTATGCGATTACGAAATGTGCGGCGACAAAGACGAATTGCATTACGAGTTATTTTAATATTTTATACTCGCTGCTTTATCATCAATTCAACCACCATTTCGTAACCCCACTTTGAAACAACATATAAAATAAATATAATCACGGGTGCCTCAAGGGGACGCTTGGACAGCCTCAGGGTACTCAGCGGAGGGGTTTTGATCCCACCTCGTCGTAGCCCACGAAAATTCATTGGTACACACCTGGATTTGAACCGGGGACCTTAAAACTGTCTGAGGTCTAACCAACTCGGCCAACACGTATAACTTACCGTATGGCTTAGCTGAGTAGAACTAAATTTACTCTATGTGTATTTTTGTCACCGTATTTGTGTGTTTAAAACCGTCAAGTGACCTATATTCATTAGTCATGTTTCGATTTTGATCTGTGGGGTTACGAGTTATTTTTGAAATAGTACTCTCCTTTCAGGATGCAATTACGAAATAGACAGTTGAAGTTAAAGCAGCAAGGTTATTCAACTACAATCGTAAGAAAATGTCTCTTTGTAGCAGCACATTTTGTAACCGCATCATTCAGTCGGCTTAGTTGGATCGACCAATTAAACAACATTGTTTTGATAGACCTCATTAAAGGACTTTATAGATGTTCTTACCATCAGGTTGATACAAAGTCACAATGCATGCTCCATTAAAATAGAATTAAGCGGCTGATATTTGCCTAGAGGCTTCGAACCAACGCCTAAAACCATAGACTTCAATAATAATGTAACTAGACAATGAAAACAATTGAAATGTTTTGATTACTCTGTGCTAATTAATCTGTGAAATACAAACATATTTGTGTTTCTGGCAATCAAAACAAGAATGTAATTAATATTCTGCTGGAAGTGTTCTATTAATTGTCGCCTATACAGAGGTTTATTTGCTGAAATTATTGGACTATTATAGAAAATTAATTCTTCTATACCAATATTATATAGCTGATCTATTCTGCTGGAAGTGTTCTATTAATTGTCGCCTATACAGAGGTTTATTTGCTGAAATTATTGTACTATTATAGAAAATTAATTCTTCTATACCAATATTATATAGCTGAAAATTGTTTGTTTGTTTACTGGTTAGAATTAAAAAACGTGGTGGCCTAGTTGGTTAGACCTTGGACTTAAAAACACTTAGGTCCCTGGTTCGAATCCCGGTGTGTACCAATGAGTTTTTAATTAAAAAAAAAATATGTACCTTTGTTTGACAACACCACTATAGTGCCTCGGAGAGCACGTTAAGCTGTCGGTCCCGGTTTCACTATACCAACTTGTGAAACTGTTTATAAATGGGTTATTGAGTCTATTCAAAACATCGCAACGAGCTAGCCAATTGTTCGGTGTAGACTCATACCATCGGCTACAACGAGGTGGGATTAAAACCCCTCCGCTGGGTACCCTGGGGCCGTCTAGGCGGTCTCGGGCGCCGTATGGTACCCGTGATGATATATATATATATATATATATATATATATATATAGAATTAAAAAAAACTTCAATTTCAATTAATGTTGGATAGCCCATTTATCGTGGAAGGCTATGTAACATCACGCTACGACCAATAGGGGCGGAGAATCAACAAAAATGTTTCACAAATGGGGAATTTATTTCTTTTGAGCGCGCACGCTGCGTAAGCGGTTAAAGCTACGGATCAGATAGTTAAAAGTCTTTTAAACGAAGCGTGAATAGGCATCTTAAGCCGGCATAATGATGGCAACCAGCGGTGCCCCTGTATGCATCCGCTTGTAGCTATCAATCCTGGACATTTCACACTGTTTAACATTAGGTGGATGCAAGGTCACATATTGAGTTGGTAAAAAAAGTTTATTATAAACGAAAAACCGCACATAGCAGTCATCTGGCACACGTCACGCGTTATTAGGTTTCTAACTAAATAATAAAAAAACTATTGATTTTAAATCTTAAGGTCGATTTTAATGAAATGTTACTTCCATATACGTGGTGGCCGAGTTGGTTAGACCTTGGACTTAAAAACACTTAGGTTCCTGTTTCGGTTATAGTGCCTCGGAGAGCACGTTAAGCTGTCGGTCCCGGTTTCACTATACCAACTTGTGAAACGGTTTATAGATGGGTTATTGAGTCTATTCAAAACATCGGGCAAGCCACTAATTCGGTGTAGACTCATACTATCGGCTACGACGAGGTGGGATTAAAACCCCCTCCGCTGGGTACCCTAAGGCCGTCTAGGCGGTCTCGGTCGCCGTAAGGCACCCGTGATGATATGTATGTAGGTATGTATGTTACTTCCAGATTTCAATAATTTATGATTATCAATAGAATGAGTGGTTTTTACGTACGGTACTAAAGTGTTTGAATGAAGTTATGTAGCCTATAGCCTTCCACGATAAATGGGCTATCCAACACTAAAACAATGTTTGAATTAGAACCAGTAGTCCTGACATTAGCGCGTTCAACTAATCAAACAAACAAACTCTACAGCTTTATACTATTAGTATAGATAACACACACACAAAGTAATTTTTAACTATATTTGGGCTATTTTTCAAGGGATTTCAGGAGTTACAGAGATCTGCGCCTACTCTTCTGCCATTCTTATATCTTTTAAAGAAAAATTAAAAATCAGTAATAATTTTAAGGAATTCAAAATGAATAAAGCATTAAATAGAAGTTCAGACAAAGTTTCTGACTTCCCCAATGGCTTGCTTAGCGGTGTGAAGAATTATAATTTATATTTTGTTGGCGTGAACAGAATTTAAATTCAGAAAACTTTCGTAGAGATAATGTTTAAGTTTGGAATGGCAGAATTCTTTTGACAGTTCGGTTTTTTTGACAGTTGTTTATGTCCAATTTTCATGTTATTTTAAAAAGGATTTATAAGTACGGGCAGTACTGCATAATAAAGTGTTACAAATACATATAATAGCTCGGTAACGCGATGGTACAGTTGGCCAAGGAAGTGGTCTATCAAGTTTGTTAAAATTCCCGTGTCATCAAAATATGGCTAAGGTTGGCTGAACTGTAAATGTACAATAAATGATAAAGGTATCATTAACTGTCAGAATATATTTGCAAGGGAATATAAATGTCATTGTTTTGTGATGTGCAAATGAACTTCAACCATAGGGTGGTAGTAGATATTTTCGGCCCGCTGTACATATGTAGTGCCTTTTCGTATACGATTTTTTCATGTAACGTCTGACTTAAGCTGAGTGGGCTATTAAAGTAATGCTAAAATGTATCTGAGCAAGTCAAATGCTTTCAAGTGACCAGGTGATCATTGTCAAGCAGTCTGTACCTCTTTAAACTCCTAAGCCATTATCTTTGACCTGACTCTGATCATGATTTTACAGATGCAAGGTCAGCATTTTACCTCAGCGATCTGGTGGTGGCGAATAAACCAAGATCTTTAAATTAACTCCAAAGCGTCTACCTTTCATAGATAAACAGGTCTGCATTTTTCAGCAGTTTTGAAAAATGCAGCCTGTTGATCGCAGAGTGATCACAGTTTTCCAACTCACCAACTCCAAAGCTTCCATCCTTCTCCTGGCTTCCAGAGATGACCAGGTCAGCATTGTCCAACAGTCTATACCTCAGCGACCTGGTGGTGGCGAAATTCCAGAGTTTGTTCATGATGACATGTTGCGCCTGGTCTTCCAGAGATGTGCCAGCTCTCGCCAGGGTTTCTGGCTTTATTTGAACGCTGGCAGCTACTCCGTTGCTGAAATTTTAGGAAGTTATATGTTAATATTGAAATTAATTAATATAACAATAGCTTTCTAGAACATGTTCGGGTGTCGAGCCATTTTCTACTTTTGACTAATGCACGACAATTATTTTTTATTGTATATATTAATAGGGAAATTTTATTGTTAAAATTTTTAATCCGTTTTAATCTTTCTGCGTGTACACTAGTTTCCAGAAGATTACTACATCGATTTTCTGTCGAGATGGTAGTTTCCTTTCAGGGTGAGGGTACGAAGCCAACCGTTATCTTAGTTCTAATTGATTCTCTTATTACTCTTCATAAATGCCTTTTACGTGAAATAAATATTTGACTTTGTTTTAAGGTCACTGACCTTGTTTTAAGGTCACTGACCACAATCAAAGAGAAATATAACAGCCTTAAGCAATTTGCCCTCGCTTGAACAGGGGAATTAGTTGGGGTGCACACGAAATTTAAGTCCACTAGCTAAAGATTATTCTCATTTCTGAATTAAGGGGAGGTTTTTCTATTATTATTTTTTTAAACATGAGTTAAAAATACATTTAATTAAATCCAAAAATATACATCTATTATTATATAGTAATACCGCAATAAAATTCATTTAATATATATATCATCACGGGTGCCTTACGGCGCCCGAGACCGCCTAGACGGCCCCAGGGTACCCAGCGGAGGGGTTTTTCGTTTCTCGTTGTAGCCGATGGTATGAGTCTACACCGAACAAGTGGCTAGCTCGTCGCGATGTTTTGGATAGACTCAATAACCCATCTATAAACAGTTTCACAAGTTGGTATAGTGAAACCGGGACCGACAGCTTAACGTGCTCTCCGAGGCACTAAATTCATTTAAACATTGAAAAAAATGTAAATGGACTCACAAGCAGCTTATTGTGACTCAATTTTCGTTTTTAACAATGTCCTGGTATAGCTGCCAGCTCTGTATCCAATCAGCTTGAGGACATTTTCGATTTTTATACAACATCCACTTATTATGACAAATTATAATCCTAACCAGGATCCCATAATTTGTGTGGCTATTTATGAAGAGAGGCAAGTTTCGAGGCGAAATTTTGTTGTTGTTCAGTGAGTTACTAAAATAATTTCGTCGTGGTTTAAGTTCATTCTGCTTCCACTATGGCTTTTGTTAACAACTTTCGTTTCGTCCCGCTGGGCTATTGTTTAGATCAAAATTTTAGCACGAATGCAATCAAATCAAAAATGTTCCGTGAACTTAAGTACCTACATGAGTTCCTACAGCAAATACGTGAAACCGATACTTTGGTAATTGCGGTTCTAGTTAGAAATATTACGAAGTGAACAAAAACGCACGATATTCAAAGTTTCATATGTACATTTGTTTAACAACACCACTACAGTGCCTCGGAGAGAACGATAAGCTGTCGGCCAAACATCGCGACGAACTAGCCACTTTTTCGGTATAGACTCATACCATGGGATACGACGAGTTGGGATTAAAAATCGCTGGGTACCCTGAGACCGTCAAGGCGGCCTCGGGCGCCGTAGGCACCCATGATTTATTTTTATTGGAGCACAACATGTCACTTTGTATTTACCTGGTGGTGAGCAGACCTACAAAGTCCGTGAATGGGATCAATCAATAATTATTCTTAAACAATATTGATCGCACCCACTATGCCGGCTAAATTATGCGATTACGAAATGGGGAGCGACAATGACGAATTTCGAGTATATTTTAATATACTTGCTGCCTTATCGTCAATTCAACTACCCATTTCGTAACCGCACCCTAAAAGGAGACTACCACCTCGACAAAAAATCGATTCAGTAGTCTCCTAAAAACCGGTGAACCCACAGACTAAAACCGAAACATGACTAGGTAACTTGACGGTTTTTGCATCTGTGCGGTGGTAACGAGACCGGTCGGTCGGCCTAACGAAGTTATAGAGACCTTCCTCCCACCCATTGATAATATTCATTTATTATAACAAAAATAAATCTGTTAATAAAACTGATAAAACAAAACAAGAAAACCTCCCCTTAACACGATAATCTGATTAAAGTATTTCACTAAGTTAACTTTATCGTTTTCGTATTTTCAGGATTAAACCTAAAACTTGTCTTGTAAACCGCTTTATAAAATTAAAAGAAACTTATTCTATGTTATTATTATTTCTAAAAGGTTCTTTGAATTTCACTTCATTTAGACTTTTTTCTATAAATTATTTGCTTAAGACATTATTTTTATTATAACTTTGGTTTAGCTACTTTTTAATTAAGATATTTTAAAATGGATTTAATGTCAGTAAACATAAAAATAATTTTCTTTTTTAATAAAAAGCATATAACTTAATTTCATTATTATTTTTAGTGAGTGTTAACACCACGACGAACTGGCTACTTGTTTGGTGTAGACTTCTATTTATTTATTTTATTTTAAATTATTTATTGCACAAAATTGTACATAGGCGAGCTTAATGCCTTAGACTGTAAGTAACTAATTCTATTGATTATAATTAAAGTCTTGCCACCAATGGTATCGTTACCAGTTTAGTAACCGCATCTCAGGTTGCATTTTGACGTCCCTATGACGTCAATTACGTCGAGAACGACACTTAGTTGACATCATAGGGACATCAAAATGCTACCTGGGATGATAGCCGGCAAAGTGGAAACTGTTTATTTTGCATCTGGATCATTTAGCCGGCATAGTGGAAACGACCACTGTTGGTATATTGTAATTTGTTCATTGATATTGTATGTTACCAGGAATATAGGTACAGCATCAAATATCGATCTTAAAATCTTAAAATTTAAAACATGGTGTACGATACATAATTTTTATGATACGTCATTTTTGGCATGACGTCATTTTTGGCATGACGTCATTTTTGGTATGACGTCATTTTTAAGTCTTAATGGATTGTATTTACCTGTCATCGACAATCATGACGTCGTCGGTGAGTTGGACGGAAGCCTGCCTCATCAGGGTGTCGACGTAGTTCACGAGTTCCAAAGCGATACACGATGACGGCTCTCGGGCTACACATTTATTACTTAAACCCCGTTTTAGGGTGTCTTCTGTTGGTGACGCCTGGAATAGAGGAAAAAAAACAATTATTATACCATATTTTTTTTATTGAAGCACGGGTTGTGGCTTTTTATCTTTCCTTAAGACAACAGATCTACAAAGTCAGTAAAAGGGGTCGATCAAGTTTCGCCTCCTGATGCCTTAATGATGCGGTTACGAAATAGACGGTGACAAAGGGAAATTTGCACTAAGAGTCTATTTTTATATACTCAAATCAATTGACAGTTTCTTAACCGCACCCTAACGGAAAATTACGATCTCGACTAGAACTCGACACAAGAGTCTTCTAATCTTACCTAGAATCGTAATTCAAATTAATTTGTCGTTGTCGACGCCCATTTCGTAAGCGCATTAGCTAGCCGGCATTGTGGGAGGAATTAATACTGTTTAACAACAATGTATATAAAGAACCATCGACTTTGTAGGTCTACTTACCAACATATGGATACAAAGTCACGTTCTGTGTTCCAATAAAAAAACCGGAAATAAGAAACGAAATTAAATCGATATCTGCGCCCTATTTCATAAACGTGACAATTGTAATTTACCATGACAATTCATATTACATTGCTCAGTTTAGTTGGAATTATTTACTTAGAACTAACTAAACCAAGCAATGTGTTATAAATTGTCATGGTAAATTACAATTGTCACGTTTATGAAATAGGGCCCTGATAGTATTAATTTGCCCAGTGACCGAGTAAGAGCTAGGCACTGAGCTGTCAAAATTTGCATTCTCTGTGAAAACTCTGATTAATAACACATAAAAGAGCATTCGAATCACATACATCAACCTGCTAGAAGTGCGAAAAGGAAATTTGTGTAATGAAATGTCAAACGAGTTCGTAGCCATTTTATTATGTTATCACTTCAACCAATCAACGCTCAGTGATTGCTTTTGTTCTCATTTTCTTTTTTTAATTTGTATGGCGACGGCCATCTTCTGTTCTCACAGCTGGAGAGGCTATTTAAGTAAGGCCCATGGGCGTCTCCCTATCTTTATCTCCATGGTTATGACAGAAAGCTATTATTTTGGCAAAATAAAACCCATCTGCGTATTTAGGTCTGTGGTTCAAATACTTTTATATTCATAAATTAAGTCAGACTGAAGCATTGGAGATAAAATTCAGTCTAAATATTTTTTGGTTGGATTCTCTGGTAAAAACGCCGAGGGGAATATCTGTTATGATTTCGGTGTGATTTTGTGTTTGCATTTGTTTTTTTTTCTCAATTTGGTTTTTCTTTGAATAGAAATTTGACGAACGGTCTAATACATTTTCCGTGTAAGTACTTGAATTTGTTTTTTATTCCAAATCCTTGTTGAAATTGCAAAAGTTATCTATGATCATACAGCATGGTCTTTTAATTGCAGTTTTTAAAGAAATACCTTCTGTTCCTTTCATTTCATCTTTTTTTGAAAACTTCTGTTTTGTATTTTTTTTCCATTGTTGGTTACTTTGATATTTTTTCATTGGTTTCTCCTATAGCTTTTTGAAATGGTTTTTTTTTGCAAAGTGAACCCTGATATTAAGACTTTGTCTAACTGCATGAATAACTTGAGAACTACTAAACCGATTTACTTGAAATTTGGAATAATTATAAATCTTGTTAAAAAAGCGAAGTTACTAAGAGCCTAGTAATGAAAATTCGTCTTTGTCGCGGATTTTGTAGTTGCATCACTTAGCCAGCATAGTAAAAGCTTACAATGCAACAATGTATGATTACCATCAGGCAGATACAAATTTACATGTCGTGCTCCATTAAAAAAAAAACAATAATACATGCGTATCAATTAAAATATAGGTATGAACATACGTTGTCAATTAGCTTGTAATATAATGCTATAATGCTGTATGCTATAAAAACACTAATTATTGTAATTATTCATTAACCAAGAACAATGATCATAATAATAATTGTAATAAAAACTATAATTGCAAAACAAATAAACAACGATATATTACCTCAAGAAAGAAACCTTCATAAAATTCAATCATTCATTACCATAAGTAATAATTGTATTATTCATCTAATAATGTAGTTAAATGTACTTGCTAAATGCGTGATGACATTGCGCCAGTTTACAAGCTTCCATCGTAAACAATCTATGACGAAAGTTGAAAGCCTACTTTACTAGCTACTTGCTTGTTAGCTTATAATCAGTTATCGCATCATAGTTGCGATGCATAGCTAAAAAATGCTTGTTTTTATATGCAGGAACTGCGTTTGAAATCAAACTTGCTTGATTGTAAACGACGATGAGGACGAAAAGAGAGCACTCTGATCTTAAAGATATCCATCCAGTTTGTCTGGATATAAAGAAGCAGGGAGATAATTCCACTCCTCACCCATGCGCACTATAAACGTTAAAAAGGCTTTGTACGAACTGGTGGGATAAAAACAACGAAGAGACAAAATCCCTTCTATTTTGAAACGGGCTGCGCAGGCTTTGCGTTTTGTTTTGTTTATTATAATAGGGGGCTATGTTTCTATCTAATTGCAAGTATACCTATAATGTGGGGTCGATCAATGCATTAATGTTTAATAGCATTGGTCGCTGCTACTATGACGGATATATAAATGATGCGGTATCGCTCCCTGAAAGGAGACTATATACCACCTGGAAGAAACCGATACAGAGGCTCCTAAAAACTGTTGAACCCACTGAATTAAACCGAATCATGACTAGGTAACTTGGTAGTTTTTGCTACTGTATGGTAACGGTTTTTTTCACATAGTTTCACCTTGCTGTCTTGTTTCTTATCATCATCACTATAGCCTAGCAGGCGACTTGCCAGCTAGCAGCTTGTAAGCTTGCTCAATGTCATCGAGCCTTAATAGACTTCGACCCAGAAATTCTCAAGAAGAAAAAGTACAATCGACAACAAAATATTTTTCTCAACATAATTTCCAGACTATTAACGTTGAACAAAAAAGAAAACACTATTTTCCGCACTTCGAACAAAATAATTACCCATGTGGAGACAATACCACTTTCGTTTAAATATCTCACTATTGCCTTTATAAAAATATTTTATTAGAGAGCGCAGTCCATTTTTTTATAGGAGCCCGGAATATAACTTGACCGCCTCCGTAGACTAGTGGTTGTGCCTTTGGCGTTGTATCCGGAGGTCTTGGGTTCGATTCCCACCCTTGGCAAAAAAAAAAAAATTTAAGTTTTTCTGTACATTTTGTCATGGTCTGGGTGCTTATAAAATATAATAATATAATATGTATTATATCGTTGTTTCTGGTACACATAGTACAAGCCTAGAGCTTAGTTTGTGACCAGAGTAATATGTGTAAATTGTCTTAGATATTATTATTATTATGTAATATGATTTTAAGTGATGCTTGTGCAAGCATGCATACAAACAGACAGACAGAGTTTTAGAAATCCTGGATATTCTTAATAATTTTGGGGCATGTCACTCTGTATCTATGGTAACCTTACCTGCAAAGTCCATGAATGAAGATACCGAATACAATGTTTTACGATCTCCACTAAAGGCAAACTGTACTAGTACGTTTTTATATATACAGTTTTTGCTCAAGGTGTATTAATTGATAGTAAAAGCCTAGAGCTTTTGTTTGTGACCGGGTGATGTGTTCAACATTTTTTTTTTTTAAATATTACATTTTGTGGCCATATTTATTTATCTTCACGCCAGGTCCCTTACGGGGTAGGCGGAGACAACCGAGCGCCACTTGTCTCTATCTCTACATTCTTTTTTTGCCTCATCCACAGTCATAATTCTTCGCATACATGCACGCCGATTTCGGAGACTTTTAATTGCACCATATGTGGCCTTAACAATGGTAAAAAAAAAATATTGATCACTACTTTAAGTAATTTAATATGCCATACCTATTAATTACTTGGCATTCAATCTTAATACCTTTTTCTCCTACAATCTTAACTTAACAATAAGAAATTCTTGTAGAACATAAATTTTATTTCCCACAAGTCAAACTTTTTTCCTAACCGCTGACAAGAAACTCGCTAAATGTCATCATCGAGAGGTCTCGAGTGTATCTATCACGGTGTCAGATCAATGGTATAGAACTCCCATTACTAGACCGACAATAAAATGCAATTTAGTTATAATATTTTCAACAACTATTTCGAACAAAAAGTTCAGCATTGCCATTCGACGTGGCAATGGTATGTTTGATTTTTTTTAGATTTATTTAAGTACAAGTATATATTTTTATTTTTATCATGGGATATAAATTTATTTATAACTATTAATGCCTCGGAGAGCACGTTAAGCTGTTGGTCCCGGTTTCACTATACCAGATTGTGAAACTGTTTATAGATAGGTTATTGAGTCTATTCAAAACATGGCGACCAGCTAGCCAGTGTTTCGGTGTAGACTCATACCATCGGCTATAACGAAGTGGGATTAAAACCCCTCCGCTGGGTACCCTGGGGCCGTCTAGGCGGTCTCGGGCATCGTAAGGCGTGATGATATGTATGTATTATAAAAAAATATTCAGCAACAAATTATAAGATTATTAATAATACAAACTATTGGCAAAAATAATTAAAGGGGTTACCAAAAACCATCAAAGATTTCTTGAAAAGGTACCCATAGCACTAAATACGTTTCCGCGTTGGATAGCTATATGTATACATAAAGTATGTATACTTTTGTTCTAAAAGAAATCCTGAATTTTTATTATTAGTTTTGTGTTCTTTATATAAAAACTATTGCTGAAAGATATGATAATAATGAAAACTCTTCGATTCGTACACAAGACAACTGTACAGAAAAAAAAAAACAAACGTTTTTCTGTACAGTTTCTAAAATAATATAATATTGTCTGAGTGTTTATAAAATATTTTGGTACATAAAGTACAAACCTAGAAATTAGTTTATTACCAGTGTAATTATAATGTGTGAACTAAGAAATATGACACCAGCACTATTTATTTAAACAGCCTTGTTTAATACATATATATATATATATATATATATATCTTCACGGGTGCCTTACGGCGCCCGAGACCGTCTAGACGGCCCCAGGGTACCCAGCGGAGGGGTTTTAAATCCCACCTCGTCGTAGCCGATGGTATGAGTCTACACCGAACAAGTGGCTAGCTCGTCGCGATGTTTTGAATAGACTCAATAACCCATCTATAAACAGTTTCACAAGTTGGTATAGTGAAACCGGGACCGACAGCTTAACGTGCTCTCCGAGGCACTATAGTGGTGTTGTCAAACAAATGTACATAATTTTTTTAATTAAAAACTCATTGGTACACACCGGGATTCGAACCAGGGACCTTAGTGTTTTTAAGTCCAAGGTCTAACCAACTCGGCCACCACGTATATTGTTTAATAAATAGTACCATAGTGAAATGAATCTTAAAAGTAAGTCTAGTAAAGTGATAAACCAATGTCTTCCTGTAAGATAATCGCTGTGAGAATTATTAAGTGTACTACGGTCACGGCCAATGCCACAGTTTTCCACTTTCCACTATAATGAAAGGCGGATCATCTGATCATAGTGAGTAAGTGAGTGAATAAGTAGGTCAATTACAATTGGAACACCTTTGTGGCTGATTAATTGTTATGGTAGTGAAACGTTTTGTTGCCTTGTAAAATTGCATTCTGAACAACTAAAACAAAAGCTAGAAGTGGCTAGCTAGTGTTAATAGTAAATAATGCACCAAGGGGATTAAAGCAGTGTCTTTCGTCACGAGCGGCAAAAAAGAATTATAGAACAAATGAAAGACTAGTTAGTCTTTTATAAATAAATAAATACCATCACGGGTGCCTATTTGGCTCCCGAGAACTTTTTAACTGGCCTCAGGGTACCCAGCGCCCTCCGCTGGGTACGTTAAACGGTTCTAATTAACCCGTCCTCATTTCGCCGGTGGTATGCGGAGGCAACACCTAACAAGTGGCGAGCTTGTTGCGGTATTTATGATGAAATAGCCTCGTCGTTGTATAAAGCGGTCACCCATCTCAGGCCGGCCCTGTTGTCATCTGCTTAACGTTGTTATCAGTTGCGCAGTGACTTCACCACTAGGCTGGGGCCGCTTCTTTCATTTTGTAAAAGAGGGGCAACTCAAGAAAACTCAAAGTAAACCTTTCTCAATCCTGGACAAAGCACCAGCCTGGAAAATATTCATGGATACATTCAAAATACTTTACAACATTTCAGACGAATTAGCAGTTTCAGCCTATAGACCAGACATACTGGTATACTCTCGGTACTTGGAGAAAGTAATACTTATAGAACTCACCGTTCCGTAGGAAATAAACATTCCTAAGGACCATACCATCAAGTCAAACAAATATATGGCCAAAAGATTTTCTTAATAAAGAAAATCTTTTGGCCATTAACTTACGAAATTAGGAACATTCGCTTTATGTAATAAGTTCTAGTTCGCAAATCTATTTCGTATATTGAAAAAATCTATTGACCATTAACTTTTGAAAAAGAAAATCTTTTGGCTTTAATCTTTAGGCATTACAAATATATTTATTGCTTAAAGTCTGTGTTTACAATTGTTTTATGATCATCAGAATTTAACTTTTTTCAGGTGTGCAAATTACATGTTTAAGTTATTAGGATCAACTAAGTAATAATTACATCGGCATTCTTTTTTATTTAAAGTTTTACTGAAAATAAATTATAGACGTTTTTAGACGTTAGATTTCGCTTTTCCATTTCCTGGCTTCTTAAGATTTCACGATTTCAAGTGGTCTTAAGCTCGGAAAAAAATAGTTTTTTATAATAAAAATAAAATGTGGGACATTTTATAAAAGCTCTAGGCTTGTAGTATGTTACAAACAAATTATATTTTATAAACATTCAAACCTTGCTTGGTTGGCTACTGCTCAGAAAAAAGTATCAAAATTATTGTAGTATATCTGTGGGTCTTATACGTGGTGGCCGAGTTGGTTAGACCTTAGACTTAAAAATACTTAGATCCTAGTTCGAACCCCGGTGTGTACCATGAGTTTTCAATCTTAAAATTTTACATTTGTTTAACAACACCAATATAGTGCCTCGGAGAGCACGTTAAGCTTTCGGTCCCAGTTGAACTATACCAACTTGTGAAGCTGTTCATAGATGGGTTGTTGAGCCTATCCAAACATCGCGACGAGCTAGTCCCTTGTTTGGTGTACCAGACTCATACCAACGGCTACGGCGAGGTGGGATTAAAAACCCTTACGCACTGGGTACTCTAGGGCCGTCTAAGCGGCCTCGCGCGCAGTAAGGCACCCTTGATTATATTTGTCTGATGAACTATTTTTTTTTAACAATAGCACTTAGCATTTTAACCAAAGCAGAAAGCTTGAAGACGTTTTATAGCTAAAATGCTATTATTAAAAGATTTAGCAACACAAATTGAATTTAAGAAGGTACATAGTCGCTAGGCGTAGTGTGCCAATTTTACAAATTAAAAAGTTAATTAAAATATTTTTTATTGAAGAGATAAGAATGGTCTTGAGGTGGAAATCCTTTTTTTTGGTCCACTTGTCTTTAATTAATTTTATTTTATTCGTAGGTAGTTTTAGTATTTAATCTCTATATATATATAATTATAAATGTAAAAGTTAATTTTTGTTATTAGATTTTGATGAGGCGATTTATTTTTATTTATTGAAAATTCTTTATTGGATAAAATTGTACATAGGTGAGCATAATGCCTGGTGATAGGTATTTTTAACAACATTAAAAGTGATTAAGAAAAAAAAACTTTAAACAACAAATGTCGAGGCTCATTAACCTTTATTTATGATTAATTATTATTTAACGTGTACCTACAGTTACGACGTAATAAGCTAAATAATTTGTCAAAATAAAAATATCATCACGGGTACCTTACGGTGCCCGAAACCGCCTTTACGGCCTCAGGATACCCAGCGGCCCCTCCGATTTTTAATCCCACCTCGTCGTCGACTTAATAACCCATCTAAAAACAGTTTCACAAGTTGCTACTCACAGCGAGGATATTAAAATAGACTCACAATGCAAATACGTCTTTGTCGACGACCATTTTGTAACCGCATCAATTACCCGGCATAGTGGAAGCGATCAATATTATTAAATACGTAACGGGGTTCGAACCGACGTGCGACAACAATAGATTTTTCTAGTTGCGCTTTAATAATTTTACGTGTATAAAAAAGTGTATATTTAACGTATATATTTTTTTTATAAAGTGTTAGTTTTATAAAATTGCATGCAAGTTATGATATGACGCAGATAAAATATACCTAAGTAAATTTTTAAATAATACTTTTGGCACTCTAAAAAATAAATACCACATCAATGTTTGAAATGAAAATAAAATAGAAAAATAAACACGTAACTGTATGTGAACACATATATTATTTTTCAAAAAATTTAAACCTTTGATGAAAGCGTGGAAAGCATATATTTGCATAAAAGAGATAAAACAAAGTTATCCCAATCTCGGCACTTTAAACTCAAAATTCTTTCACGCTGAAAACTGTACCTATTCTGTAAAAATACTCTCGTAGCATTTATGTTTTAAGTGTATTGTAATTTTAAAATTTCAACATCAACAAAACTCTTTGTAAAATGTAATAACGAAACTACTTGTAAAATATAATAACGAAACTACTTTAAAATTTATGAATGAAACTACTTTAAAATATAACAACGTAACTAGTTGTATAACGTAATAACGTAACTACTTTAAAACAAAACACGACCATTTATGTTTTAACTATATTATATAATTTTTAAATTTCAAAATCAATTAAACTCTTTAATAAAATGTAATAACAAAACTACTTGTAAAATTTAATAACGAAACAATCTGTAAAATTGAATACCGAAACAACGTGTATAAATTCATAACGAAACTACTTGTAAAGCTTAAAAACGAAACAACCTGTAAAACAAATAACGAAACTATTTGTAAAATTTAAAAACGAAACTACTTTTAAAATGTAACAACAAACTACTAGTAAAATTTAATAACGAAACAAATTGTAAATATTTAATAACGAAACTACTCATAAAAATTAATTACGAAACTACTTGTAAAATGTAATAACGAAACTACTTGTAAAATTTAAAAACGAAACTACTTTTATAATGTAATAACAAAACTACTTTTGAAATTTAAAACAAAACTACATGTAATATGTAATAACGAAACTACATGTAAAATGTAATAACGCGACTAGTTGTAAAATTTAATTTCAGATGAACATTTTCAAAATTTAATAAGTGGTTGACTTTTACCCTGTCAAAATTATATATAATATATATATATATATATTTTTCTGTAATACAAAATTTTATTGAGGTTGGATTTTAACCCCACTGCTACGTTTTTTTGTGCTCGTCTAGGTGGTCTAGGGCGTAGTAAAGCACCCATGATGTAACTAAAATATAAAATAAAAAATAAAGAAAATCGTAAAAATAAAAGTACAGATGAAAAGAAAGAAGCAATTGCATTTAACTGATTGCAATTCTGGACGCTTGAGTGCGTTTGCGGTGAATATTGCGGGATGAATCTCGGGTGAACATTCGCTTAACTGTTCCCACTATACCTGTTTCTAGATATGCTAATCTCAGGTATATATTATTTTTATTTAATCAGTAAAGCGGTAAATAAAAACTAGGATTAATTTTAGAGTTTTTAAACAATTAATTAAAAGTAGTTTCGATGTTAAATTTACCGGATCGGACCACTTGTTCGGTGTAGACCCAGAATACCGTTTGAGGTTTTTATTCCCACCGGTATAGGGTACCCTGAGGCCGTCTAGGCGGTCTCGGGCGCCGTTAAGCACCAGTAATGACATTTATTTTTATTTTTACAGGGTACTCAGCGGAGGGGTTTTTAATCCCACCTCGTCGTGGCACCGAGTCTACAGCGAACAAGTGTTAAGCTCATCGCGATGTTGGATAGACTCAATAACCCATCTGTAAACAGTTTCAGAAGTTGGTATAGTGAAACTGGGACCGACAGCTTAACGTGCTCTCCGAGGCATTATAGTGGTGTTGTTAAACAAATGTACATTTTGGATTAAAAACACATTGGTCCGGGGCTTAAACCAGGGACCTAAGTGTTTTTAAGACTATTGTCTAATCAACTCGGCCACCACGTATATAAAACGTAATGGTATATACCCGTTTCTTTTTGTAACACATTTGACGAATAGTACCTAGTAAAGTAGCGATAATTATTATGTTTACTATTTCTATACATTTTTATTTTCATTTGCGATGCAAAATTCCATGGAAAAAGTTGTTCGAAGAACCTCATATTAGCCCAAAACTAATATGAGGTTTACAATTACTATTTTATTCGGATAGTACAATAAGTATTCAATATTAAATCTAATCGGGCCGGGACGGAGTTTAGATATGGTGGACTTAGGATATTAATTTTGTATTATTTATTGTTAAATTTTATTTTAGGTATTTTTGTAATTTTTAAGTTAAATATATATTAAATTATTTTATTAATATTAATTTAACTATTTGGAATTAATTCCAAACTTAAAGATATTATTATTCCTTACCACATTGTCGATCTGACTACTCCAAAAAGGAACAGGGTAACTAGCAAAACTGTCTCATAATTTTTATCGATGTAATTTGGAAAGTCCGTCACAACACTAACGTCACTAATTTGTCGATATTGATTCTAGTTTATTTATTTATTTACAGAAAGGGGTTTTTTAATAAATATCGACAATACAATTATATAACGAAGACTGATATATAATTAGGTTTTTTTAATACAATTATCCAAAATAAAATTTTTAGTACAAGTATCCAATATTAAAATATTTTTTGAATATGAATTTAACTACTTGGAATTAGTTTCAAGCTTAAAGATATTACCTTATTGTCGATCTGACTACACCTGACGACTCCGAAAAGGAATAGGGAAGCTAGCAAAATAGGGTTTTTCATATTTTTTATCGATGTATTTTGGAAAGCCCATCACAACACTAAGACTATAGAGGGGTTCGCCTAACTCAAGTATACTTCATAGGCCTCTACCTTTTATTCACTTTATGTAAATTTATAATTTGTTAAAGAAAATAAATGTATTCATTTCACACTAACGTCACTGGTTTATTTACAGAATGGAGTAATTTTATACAATGTGCAATACAATCAAATAACGAAGATTTATATATAATTATTACTATTTTATTTTATTGGGATAGTACTCAATATTAAAATATTTTAAAGATAGTATTCAATATTAAAATATTTTTTTAATATTAATTTAAGTATTTCGAATTAGTTTCAAGCTGAAAGATTCCTTACCTCATTGTCGATCTGACTAGACCTGACGACTCCAAAAAGGAACAGGGCAGCTAGGAAAACTGTGTTTCTCATCATTTTTATCGATGTGTTTTGGAAAGTCCGTCACAACACTAACGTCACTAATTTATCGATATTGATAATTTTATAGATGCACTAACACACGGCTATGTCACCTAAGCACCAGGCGCAAATGCAGAAATGCATCATACTAATCGGTTTTATACATGCATGCCTCAGTACATACTCAGTGGGGAGCTGTATAGGTTAAGGTACTGTGGTATATCATGATTAAAATGCAAACTTACCACCCGGCTTTTCGAAAATAAAAACGGTGGATTTTATAAACAGTTTTCATAAATATTATTGACAGGTCTTTAACTGTTTAAGGGCTAAGTAATACTTACAATTATCGATAAGTCTTTTTTATTATACTTACTTCTTTTTTAATGATAGCGTTTACGCTTAATTTTTCAATCATTTCTGTAAAATAAAATCGCTTTTAATTGCAATTTTTTAATTGTATATTTATTTATTTTTTAATTGTACACGTATTTACGCTTAATTTTTCAGAATTATTTGTGAAAAAAAACGTTTTTTATTGTGAAATTACTAAAAATTATTATAAAATATATACTCCGGTTTAATTATTATTAAGTATTAGATTAGACAACTAAGATTAGTGTTTTTTATTAAAAAATGAATATAAATTATATAGGTCGGGGTTTAAGTAATTTAATATTAACCAGAATTAGTTTTGAAAAAAATATTACAAAAACATTTTTTGTCTTTTACGTTTGAACGCGGCCTTAATATCAAATTCTCTCTCGTCGATGCGTATTTTTTTACTCGTCTATTTTATGTTGCGTGTTAAGTTTCTGTTTTCAGTTAAAAAACTATAGTTCTTCGTTTTAATGTAACGTGATGCAAGTATTGACGAATCGTGTTATTTGATAATAGATTTTTACAGCAAAAATTTACAATTTTAACCCTTAATTGGTTATTTGTGTCAATTTTACCCAATGTGCTAAATATAGGCATAAAAAATATTTTTTAGTGTTTCTTCGAATAATTATTTTACAGGTTTGTAAATACTTTTATGTACTAATATTGTAAGGAGCAATTTTTTTTTTGTATATAATAATTCATTTATTTGTCACAAAAGATTATTGATAATTAACAACATCAATTGATACAACAATATTTGTGAGACTGGAGTCTAAATTAGTCACAAAGCCTATGTCTTAAAACAGTATGTTTGTTTGTAATGGATAAACTCAAAAACTAAAGCTACTGAAAAAATCGTATAGGTATTTTATTTCCGATAGGATTTTTTTTTTTTTTAATAAATGGCGGGTGAATCTCCGCTTTTTAATAGTGTATAACATTATAACATAGTTGGTGCAACCAATACTGTTAGACAACAGTGATCGACATTCATGGACTTTATAGGTTTGCTTAACAATACTGGGACCATAATTCGTGTTTGGGTAGATATTTATTTTTTATTATTTATTTTACATTGGGGTAAAATTTACTCCTATTCAATATTATTACAGAATATAAATAGTGGCCAATCTAGGGTTAACTAACAGTTTTAAGACAGTTGAAGTGTGATAATTACACTGTTAAGATAAACCTATTACGTTAAAAGGTAATAAAAATTTAATTTTCTTGAAAAACTGTAAACTCTTATTGAAAACTAATAAAGTGTAAACGAGTATAATATTCGTTGTTTGTTGTTCTTTAACCTTAAAACTCTTGTAAAATAGTTTTTATTGCTTTTTAAAGACTCTTTTAGATTTTATAGTTTACTTCCCCCCCCCTTTTGGTTATTTTCTTTAAACAGCCCTTGATACTAAAACCTGGCTACGTCCGAAGAACAATACATTATTGTTTACGGGTCATTGGTGCGGTTACGAAATGCGCGGTAACAAAGATTATTTGCATTACGAGTCTACTTTAATAGCCTCGCTGTTTTATTGTGTAAATTAACTACCGGTTCGTAATCGCATCCTGAAACGAGACTACCCTATACGTTTTTCTGTACAGTTTATCATGGTCAGGGTGTTTATAAAATGTATTATATCATTATTTCTGGTTCACATAGTACAAGCCTAGAGCTTATATAGTTTGTGACCATAGCAATTCGTGTAAATTGTCGTACATATTATTATTGTATACGGAGGTCGTGGGTTCTATACCCACCCTTGTTAGGCGATTAGGCGGTAATAATAACTTTACTTTCTAGTTTTATTCTAGATTTTCACAAAATAAACTTTCTACGAAGGTTTGTTCTAGAACAAAATACAAATTAAGTTTTTTTGTACATCATTAGATATGTTTTAATATTACACGATTAGATTCTTATCAGATTCCATTATTTAATAAAATTCCCATATAAAATATAGTCAGTCGATTAAAGAACAAGTGATGAGAATGTGTATATGTAGATATGGAAGCTAATTTCTATTAAGGTTCCGCCAGTCGTGTTGACAGCACATAAATGTACGTCCAGTGTCAATGTGCCAATATTTTTTTCATTTTGGTTACTGTACGTAAAATTCTTTTTTTTTATATTGAGAACTGGAAGTAAGTTTTGATGGTCGTCAACACGACCTTAATAGAAAATAGCTTCTATTAAGGTTCCGCCAGTCGTGTTGCCGATCATCGAAACTTACTTCCCAGTATTACAACTTGTCTGTTGGCCGTACTTATATTATTATTTTCATGTTGGTAATTAAAACACAAACATAATATAAAAAAATGCCCGAAACAGATGCCACAACTACACAATAAGAACCCCCAAAAATATGATTTTCATTCTATAACGAATGGTAGTGGAAAAACTCTAGGGGTCGAATTAATAGACGTTGCTAACAATTGCTAATGCTTAGCCAATGCTTCGAACTGTCAAACTGCATATGACAAAGCTAAATTGTGACAGTTCCAAGCAATGGCTCACAGAAGTTATATGTTTATTGGGAACGCAGACGTCTCGCGATCGAATCTGGGGTGCTCTTGAAACTTTTACTCGCGGCTGCGCACGCGTTATTTTATTATGTGGTACTGGTAATGAAACTTATAAAATATAAAATAATAATTTATCAAATAAATTAAAATACTGAATACCTAAATAATATTTAAAAAATAACACTCCTAATACAGAAATAAAATACCCACAATAAAAATATAATATAAATAAAACTTACCAAAGAAAAATATTAATAACTTAAGGGTATTTTTATTTTTAAAAAAAATTACCTTAAATTAATTTCTACGAAAAATTAACAAGGTTTAATAAACTGTATAAGGCTGTATTTATCTCAAGTATTTTAAAAGTGTTGTTTTAAAATACTTAATGCAATATATCTATATTAATAAACATATCTATATTATATACGTGGTGGCCGAGTTGGCGAGACCTTGGACTTAAAAAACACATAGGTCCCTGGTTCGAATCCCGGTGGGTACCAATGAGTTTTTAATTTTAAAAAATATGTACATTTGTTTGACAACACCACTATATTGCCTCGGAGAGCACGTTAAGCTGTCGGTCACGGTTTCACTATACCAACTTGTGAAACTGTTTATAGATGGGTAATTGAGTCTATTCAAAACATCGCGACGAGCAAGCCACTTGTTCGGTGTAGACTCATACCATCGGCTACGATGAGGTGGGATTAAAAACCCCTCCGCTGGGCGGTCTCGGGCGCCGTAAGGCACCCGTGATGATATGTATGTATGTAAACATTTCTTTGAAATAGTGTAAGACGTTGAGGAGGGGTGTATACTTTATTTTGGTATCTTGTACTTCTTCCTAATGATAAAATTTCTGAATTTCTTTTATATAAATCAAAGTGTTTCTTTACAAATACACAAATACTTAAGATGTAGAAACAGGGAAGGGGTAAAATTTTTAGTTTCCTAAACAAAGGTTTACATGTATCAAGAAACATGTATTAACAACTTATGGGTATTTATATTTAAAAAATAGTTTGACATTAAAATAATTTCACTGAAAAATTAACAAGGCTTTGATATTTTAAAATACTTGATATATAAACACAGTTGTTTATTAATAAACAAGACTAAAATATGATGCCTAAACACCTAAAAACAAACGACACTAAAAAAGCTAAATTACAGTTTTTTTTGTTCAGCTCCTAATAAAACTAGTTTTTCTATTTATTTTCTTGGTATTGTTTTTTCTTTATTGTTTTGTAAATCTATTCTGTGGTTTTACCAGCTGTGTTTTTATTGTAAGGGTAGGTGCTTTAGACAAAGATTTTATTATCAGTATTTACATTATTTTAGATAAGAATTGATAAATCGATAATGGCTATGAAACCTTTTTTTATTAAAAAACATAATGTGTGAATATAATAATAATATAAACAGGTAAAGTTTGTGAGTTTGAAAATTATTTTAGTGTTGGATAACCCATTTATCTAGGAAGGCTATGGGGCTAGCTATAACATCACGCTAGGACCAATAGGAGTGGAGCATCAATGAAAAATGTTGGGAAAACGGGAAAAATTTGTTCCTTTTGAGAACTCCTGTTGCGTGCGCTGCGTAAACGGTTAAAGTTACGGAGACGAAGTTAATATATATAATATGTAGGACAATTTACACATATTGCTCTGGTCACAAACTAAGCTCTAGGCTTGTACTATGTGTACCAGAAACAACGATATATTACATATTATATTTTATAAGCACCCAGACCATGACAAACGTTTACAGAAAAATGTACTTTGTAATGTTTTTTTTATGGGTGGGAATCGAATCCACAAATATCGTCAGTAGGTAAATTAAGTTTTAGTGGTGGAATTTTAACTATACCTAGTACATAGTAACTATTATCTCATCTGTACTATCAATTGAATAATGATAGGAACACATAAGAAGCAAGGAAAGCACAAAAAGAAATCATACAACAGAAAAATTTTCACGTACCAACATAAAAATAATAATTGAACTTCGACTAACAGCGAAGTAGTAATATTGGTTATGTTATGGACGTCAAGGCGACTACAGAGACCTTAACATTAATTCCAAATTTAAAAGATTTTTTCATAAGAAAAGCTCACGTACATTTGTTTGATAATACTACGGAGATACCGTAAGCAGTCGCCTAAGTTTTACTATACCAACTTGTGAAACTGTGTAAATACATTATTGTGACTACCCGAACACTGCGACGAGCTGGCCACTTCGTTGGTGTAGACTCGTAATACTCAGCCACTCTTGCGCATACCAAAAGCTAAGTTTGTGGCAGTGCAAATTTGTATTGTTTTTTTTTTTTTTTATATCATCACGGGTGCCTTACGGCGCCCAAAACCGCCTAGACGGCCAGGGTACCCAGCGGAGGGTTTTTAATCCCACCTCGTCGTAGCCGATGGTATGAGAATACACCGAACAAGTGGCTAGCTCGTCGCGATGTTTTTGAATAGACTCAATAATGAAAATCTATAAACAGTTTCACAAGTTCGTATAGCGAGACCGACAGCTTAACGTGCTCTCCGAGGCACTATAGTGTTGTCAAACAAATGTACATAAATTTTTATTAATTAAAAACTCATTGGTACACACCGGGTTTCGAACCAGGGACCTTAGTGTTTTTAAGTCCAAGGTCTAACCAACTCGGCCACCACGTATATTAAGTTTGTAATGTTGTTCTTTATTATGGTTTATTTTTTATTAAGATAATTTTAGAGTCTATCCAAAACATCGCGACGAGCTAGCCACTTGTTCGGTGTAGACTCATACCATCGGCTACAACGAGGTGGGATTAAAACCCCTCCGCTGGGTACCCTGGGGCCGTCTAGGCGGTCTCGGGCGCCGTAAGGCACCCGTGATGATATATATATATATATATATATATATATATATATATATAAGATAATTTTACAGTTGCTTAAAATTAACTTTAAAAATATTTAATTTCCTAAGCATAAAATCTACAACAACTATAAAATTTAAGCATAGATTAGGGACCGCGCCATATTGTAAGCCTTGTATGCATTCTGCTTTCTTTACAGCTTTGTTATGAATCTTAAAGCGTATACAGCAGAATGCCCTGTAGCTGGATAAAGCTATAGCCAGCATAATGGGCTGGGCGAAATGAAATTTGATAAAAAAAACTGCTTATATATACTAATATTATAAAGCTGAAGAGATTGTTTGTTTGAACGCGCTAATCTCTGGAACTACTGGTTCGAATTGAAAAAATCTTTAAGTGTTGGATAGCCCATTAATCGAGGAAGGCTATATTTATAAGCTACATAACATCACGCTACGACAAATAGGAGCGGAGTAACAATGAAAATTCTTGCAAAAAGATGAATAATTATCATTTTGAGAGCGTGTCTACCTGGTGGTAAGCAGACTTACGAAGTCCATGAATGGAGTCGATCAATTCATTGTTATTTAACAGCAATGATCAGCCGATGCGGTTACGAAATAGGTGGCGACAAGATGAATTTGCATTATGAATTTACATTAATATACTCGCAGCTTTATCGTTACGTATAAAAAAAAAAAAAAACTAAAAGTAAAATATTCTATTGAAAAACTTATGAACCCACAGACTAAAACCGAAATTTGTTCACTATAATACTAATGTGAGTCGTGTAAGTCGTAATCTTCCTTAATTTCTTTTTTGATTGTATAAATGAAAAAGAAAATCCAAAAAAAAAATTTTGATATTTTTTTATAAAAAAAAACATTATAGTTTTACTAGAGGTCAACGTAGTAGTCTAAAAAACCGTCAAATGACTTATGCCAGATTTCACCAACATTCCCTAACTCTAAAGGAGCCCCTAAATAAGAATTTTGACATATTTGCTATGAATCAACTGTCAGTAATTGTCCCTTAACTTAGTTAGGCTCCCTTACTGTTGGTGAAATCGGGCACTAGTCCTGTTTTGGATTTAGTCTGTAAGTACACAGGCATATATAATCAGGAGACTACTGCATCGATTTCTTGTCGAGTTGGTAGTCTCCTTTCAGGGTGCAGTTACGAAATGAGTTCATTTGTCAATAAAGCAGCACATGTCGTAATGAAAATTAGTTTCTTAACCCTCATCATTTAACCAGCATAGTGGGAGCGATCTGAGCTAAACAAAAATTTAATGTATTCAAGGATTTTGTAGGTTTTCTTACATTTATTTTTGTTTTTTCTAGGTACAAAGTCACATGCTGTGACAACACTGATGACTCCCACGATGCCGGTTAATTGATGCGGTCACGAAATGACGTGACTAAGACGAGTTTGCATATTTTAATATTCAAGCTGCTTTATCGTCAAATTAATCGGACATTCCGTAACTGTATCCTGAAAGGAGACTACCACCTCGACAATAATTCGATCCAGTAGTCTCCTGAAAACCGGTGAACCCACATACTAATACCGAAAGATGACCCTTGACGGTTATAAAATTTGAATGGACGTAAAATTTTCTCAAACAAACATAATGACCGCCTCAGTAGCCTAGTGGTTGCGCTTTGGGCGTTGTATCCGGAAGATCGTGGGTTCGATTCCTACCCATGGCAAAAAAATATTAGTCTAGTACTTTTTTCCGTACAGTTTGTCATGGTCTGGGTGTTAATAAAATATAATATGTATTATATCGTTGTTTCTGGTACACATAGTACAAGCCTAGAGCTTAGTTTGTGACCAGAGCAATATGTGTAAAATTTTAACATATCGTAGTCATAAAAAAATTACATTATATAGCCATTATATTATTCCAAGTATTGTTATTATATAAAAAAAATATGTTTTTTTTTCTCATTCTCTTTTCTTTTTTTTCCTCGCGTTCCGAATTTGTAAGATATTAACTTGTAAAGGAACGGAGTCCCTGAAGTGTCTTTAGCGGCGCTTGATAAACGATAATTGTTCTTATTTACTGAACACATTTTTCACTTGCTTTTTTTTTCCGTGGGGTGAAAACTTTAGTTATTCAGACAAAGATTTTTTTTTTTTTTTTTAGAGTCGTTTCGTTTCGTTTTTTTTACAGCATTTTATTGGACTTTGACCGAAGACATTTGACATCGGTCAAAAAAGCAAGTATTATAATAAATAACATATAATAAGGTAAAACTATATTCGAAATTATTTTTGAAAGATTTTCAGATTGTAGTGTCTAGAATCACAATTTAATATAAGCGATTAAATTGTGAGTCCAGACACTTACGATCTGGATGTCTTTAAAAACAGAGTAATTCCCATATTTTGTATTCTGCTAACCCTGCAGAACTGTAAGGATTTCGATATATTCGCTTTATCAGATATTGAGACCAAACAAGCTGTCCTGAGATATTTGGAGCCATTATTTAAAAAAAAATAGTTAGATAAATCTGTCAACGGTATATCAAAGGCAAAATATATCAAGTTTTGCGTGGGAAATATAAAATGCAATTGATAGAAGATACGTTGATACGCGGAAGGTGACTGAGAAGAGAGACAATCATCTGGTAATATTGGTCCAAGATTGGAATAAGCTGTAGCAAAGAGTAGAGATACCCTGTCCAATCTCTTAAAGAGTAAACCAGCTGGGTTCTGAGATAGCTTCGCCTTTTATGAAATAGTTGTCGTGATACTAGAACTATTAATAGGCGTAGACAACACATGGCAGGCGACAGTCCCCGATAGTATTTAGTGGAAAACAATTCAGTTGCGTGATTTAGTTTGCGTGTTGTCACTTTCCAGTGCCACCAAGCGGCTATTCATGAGATCACCACGACTTGAAAGTATTTTTTTTGTCGAGCACAATTTTCTCCTCTGTAATGCTGTTACATACATTATGCATGAATTGTGAACAGATGCGTTAAAAATGTCCGCACAATTGAATTTATTTTGTTTTGTTACGCCTTTTTTAAATTTACATTTCAATTTAATACGGAACGAATAATATGTGGCCGTGCATGTTTTTAAGCCGTCTTTGAAAACTGAGGGTCGCCGGTATTTTATTCCAATCATGTTTATTTTGTGCCGTCAAGTGACTTGGGCATGTTTCAGTTTTAGTCTGTGTGTTTATCAGTTTTTAGCAAATGCAATAGGCATTGGTTTCTTGTCAAGTTGGTTAGTCTTGTAGTAGCGGAGATATTTAAGTAAACTTGTAATGCAAATTCGTTATTGTCACCACCCATTTCGTAACCGAATTATTTAGTCGGCATTGTGAACTCCGTTCATATACGTGGTAGGTGTGCTTGCCATGAAATGACAAAGTCACCTGCCGTGCTCGTGCCTGGTTTTTGCATCATGAAGCCTAGCGAAGTTATAGAAACCCACTAAATGTGTGTGTTTTAGGTATGTAAGTAATTGCTAGTACATTTTTTTGTAGTATGATGTATGTATGTTTCCGTAGGACTGAGATTGGGTGTCCCGTTTTGTGAGCCTCATAGATGTTCATGTGGATGTGACGTTGACCAATTTGGGTATTATGGTCTTTCTTGTTCAAAAAGTGCGGGACGTTTTTTTCGACACAGCCTCATAAATGACTTGAGTCGTTGGGCTCTCCTGCCATCAATATGTGCCATCAGTGGCGGAACTTTGCGCTTTGTCAAGAGATGACTGCAAGAGGATGACGGATTAAGTTGAGTGCCTTGGACGTTAGGTCGCTGCTTAGTTTGGGCAGCAACTTACGTCGATATCTTGGCAATTTCACATTTTCCAAGTAGTTTAATTGGGGCTGGTATATATTTTAGGATTTTTTGTGTGGATTAGATACAACTTTATCCCACCTACTTAAAAACTCCGAGCCCTGGAAGATATTAATATCTCCAAAAATATGTATGTACCATCACGACGCCCGCCAAGACAGTTATAGGGTATCCAGCGCAGCGATGAGGTTTTATGTTCACCTCGTCGTATCTGATGATATTTTATGTCTATACTGAACAAGTGACCAGTTCATCGCAATGTTTTTTATATGCTGAATTATCGCGGTAGAAAAAAAAACAGAGAAGAATAGAAAACAACGTAAGCAAATAAAATAAATAAATATCATCACGGGTGCCTTATGGCGCCCTAGACCGCCTAGACGGCCTCAGAGTACACAGGGTTGGTTAGACTCAATAACCCATCTATAAACAGTTTCATAAGTTATTACAGTGAAACTGGCACAAAATGTGCCAGTTTTATAATGTGCTCTCGGTGTTGTTAAACAAATGTACATATTTTTTTAGATTAAAACTCATTGGTACATTGGTACCGGGGTTTGAACCAGAGACCTAAGTGTTTTTAAGTCTAAGGTCTAACCAACTCGGCCACCACGTATATAATAGAAAATAATAACCTCATTAAAGCGTGCAAAGCTGCGGGCATAAGCTAGTAACAAATAATTTAATTTAATGTATATTTTATTTATGTATTTTATGTTATAATTATAAATAATTATTTTTAGTAATATTAA
The DNA here is from genome assembly GCA_947458855.1 of Monopis laevigella. Classification (NCBI taxonomy): domain Eukaryota; kingdom Metazoa; phylum Arthropoda; class Insecta; order Lepidoptera; family Tineidae; genus Monopis; species Monopis laevigella. The sequence continues at coordinate 10,758,149 of OX381599.1, forward strand.
CATGGATTCTGAAAATATGCATTATCTTTATTTTATTAACACTCTTCTAAATTCAAAATAACACCGGTATTTATAAACACTCTTCTACATTCAAAATAACACCGGTATTTATAAACACTCTTCTACATTCAAAATAACACCGGTATTTATAAAAACTTAAAGAGGCCTTGAACAACACTTGACTCTTTTTTTTCAACAAAAATGAATATGCGTAAAAGAGACAAAATCTTCTATAACTTAAGCGTTATAGAAGGGCTCAATAAGTGTTTATAAATAAGAGGCTAACTCTATAGAGAAATAGTGAAATATAAGAGCAACTAATATAGCTATTCATATATAAATCGGGTTTGCATAAATATACTTATTCAAAAGAAAATTCTGGTTGAAATGTGAATTTAAAATTCAATATCTTTCCATATTATACTCGTATATTCGTCTAAAATGTTTCATAAAAGAAGCCCATGAAATATATAATTTTTAATCATATTTGGGTCTCTAAAATAAATTATAAATTTCATGTTAATTTAAATTAAGCTGCTATGAAGTAGTTTTAATTAAGGGAAAGATTTTTAAATCCGACCTTTTGCTTTTAACAAAGAGGTTTTATTTGCAGGATTATATTCTTGTTTTAGTCTGTTAGTTGAGGAGAAAAATGTTGTAAGAGTTTTATAAAAATATGCTTCTCTTTAATTGTAAAGAAGTTTTTTATTATAAAAAATATGTACATTTGCTTGACAACACCACTTTATAGTGCCTCGGAGAGCACGTTAAATGATGTCGTTTCCAGTTTTATTATACCACTTTGTCAAAATCTTTATATGTAGATGCTATCGACTACAACGAGGTGGTAATAAACCCCTACAGCTACCGTCTAAGCGGTCTGCGTTGTGCCGTATTAAAGGTAAGAGTCACCAAATAAATATACCTACAGGGGTGCGATTTTTGAATATCAGCGGATGACGAAATAGTCATCGATTTCTATAGTTCGTATTTTTAAATCTCATCGGGTGACTAAAATATAATACATATCAATACGCGTGCTACCACTTGCAAATAAAGTCACCGATGACAATTATTTGTTAGTTATGAAATGTATTTTTTAGGAGAAACAAGAACGGCAAACAATAGTTTCTTCGTTTTATGAAACGCAAATAGTTTTTTTTATGACAATAATGCGTGAGTTGGTACCGCGTATATAACTTTAAAAATACGACTATATACATCGTGATTCCATAGTCATCGGTGATATCGTGATTCCATAGTCATCGGTGATATCGTGATTCCATAGTCATCGGTGATATCGTGATTCCATAGTCATCGGTGTTAATTTTCTCATTGGAGATATTTTCATTGATGATATCAAAGCATCGCAAGCAATCGCACCTCTGGAGTGATCACTGAAATGTCAAAATATTCGTCGATTTCTAAAGTTCGTATTTTTGAATCTCATCTGGTGACTAAAATATCATACCTATGTTATCAATACGAGTGCCTCCTACCACTCGTAAATAAAGTCACCGATGACACATAATAATCATCACAGATAATGTCTGTTAGGTTCCGTTCCACCATTGAGTTTTAATTTTTTTGCATTTATTATGCGAAACAAGAACGACATATTTCCCCATCGTGGCCATTACATGAAACTTTAATAAAAAAAAAAAAAAAAAAAAAAAATTTCACCACAAAAATACAATAACAAACAAGTTTGTGCCCTGACTCCTGAACTAGTCGTGAGACTGTATCTCAGGAGCCAGTGCTCTTCTCCTGGTACATGATAATGGCTTACATTCAAATAAATCACAAAATACAATATATATATATACATCCCTCATCACTTTGGGATACCTTTCATATTGCATCGAAGTGTAAACTGTGTTATAGGACACTTAGCAGCAAAAATGTTGGATATAACTTTATTAGCAATAGAGTGGTGAATATGTGGAACATGCTGCCACAGGACATGCTCAACTCCTCTACTCTAAACATATTTAAGGATAAACTGGAAGCGTGTTTCCTTCTTCCTATAATCTCGAGTCCTTTAAACGAAGCGTGTATAGGCATCTTAAGCCGGCATAATCAACGGTTACGTAGATCGTAACTGTTGGTTGCATTTGTTCTTAGACCTTCATACTGCTTTCCATCAGGTAGATGCAAGGTCACATGCCGAGCTCTCATAAAAAAAAGAAAAAAAAAGTGGCTATTAACTAACAAATTAGACAATAAATAAAATTAAAATAAGAACTATTCACCAGTGCTTGATATAGGCATATCAGCAATACGCTTCTCGCCTACTATTTAATAATAATATTATTGAACGACACACAATATTTTTTTCGTGTAACGAAACGCAAGTAGCTCTTGTGAATGAGAAAATATTTGTAAGTTGGTACAGCACATATGACTTTCAAAAATACGACTTTTGATAAATCGTGAAATTTTATTCATTGGTGATAATTTTCTCCCTGATGAAAGTCATCGGTGAGATTCAAAAATCGCATCCCTGGTGGGCGATTCTCGCGCTTTCGACATTCATCTCGATTCGAGATTTTTAAACGAAAAATTACAAAATATGCCATTTTTCGTTTAAAAATATCGAACATTAAACGAAATAAATAATAAATATTAATTAATAAATAATAAATATATAAAAATTGAAGGAAAAATCATATATTTAGTCATTTTTCGTTTAAAAATCTCGAATCGAGATGAATGTCGAAAGCGCGAGAATCGCCCACCTGGTCCTAAATGAAATTATTGAAATCTGCTGCCGAGATGAAATAATTTATTGATGAAAATATTCTTCAAAAAATAAAGGACAAGGTAGGTAATGCAGTGAAGAAATATCGAACATGCGCGTGATGGTACGAGTACTTGTATAGCATTATGGTAAACGTTTCTTTTTCGTCGATAAATTATTCGGAATTAACTTTTTTTAATTATTGTGATTAAAAATACTTTCCTTGGGTAGATACTACTAATATAATTATAGTTTAACATGAAATAAGTATAAATATTATTATTTATAAGTAAATATACTTATAGGTAAGTATAGGCGACCACTTCTGTAGACTAGTGGTTGCACCTTTGGTCTTGTATCTGGAGGTAGTGTGGATCGATTCCCTCTCATGGCAAAAATATTACTACATTTTTCTGTATATTTTGTCATGGTGTGTGTGTTTATATATTTTCTTTTTGGGGGATGTAACTTCAATGTCTATCAAATCTGAACCGATTTTAAATGAAAGAGATCATCAAATCCTATATTTTTTGCGAAGATCTGATGAAGACTGCCGAAGTTGTAGTGGTAGTCCAAAGTTGGTGTGGTGAGTACGGGTAGCAAGCGTATGGTTGAATAAAGATCAAAGGCATTTATTTATATTCATTACCCTTCTCACATTGAAGAATGCCCATTACGGATACTGTTAATTGCACCATCTTTTAAATAAAAACTTAATTTTTTTTATACAGGTTGAATTTTTCAAGTGTGCCTTCAAGGCCAAATCCTAAAATCGCATAGCGAAAAATGCTCAAAGGAGTCACGGGGCCAATTTTGATAAAAACTAAAAGTGCATCATTAGATTTTTTTTAAATTTCCTAGCCGGGAATCGAACCGATTGATTTTGAAAAAAAATAAACTCATCTGCATTATTGCACCAGCTGATAATGTCACTTATAAGAATCAAATGGTTGAATTTTTTTTTATTTATTGTTGTATTAACTTGTTGTTGTTTTCAATAAGGGTGGTGTTTGAAGAGCGTTATTTCAAACAATTTGTTTAGTTGGTAAAGTAAACAGTTCTAAAAAATGTTTTTTTTTATTAATTAAATATATTTTTATTAAAAATGCACTTTCATTGAGTTTGCCGCTTGATATTATTTATCAGAATTTAATTCTTTTGAGCGACACTATCAGCTGGTGATAAATAAATAAAGGGTGAGAAAATGAACCGGTTCGATTCTCGGCTAGGAAAATATTTTTTCCAATAATCTAATGATGCAGTTTTAGTTTTTAGCCCCGAGACTTCAGCACTTTTCGCTATTCCTACTAGTTTAGAATTTGGGCTTGAAGGCACACTTGAAAAATTTATGTATACAGGTATACAAAGCTTGTAGTGTACCAGAAACAAAAAAATAATTACGTATTATATCTATATATACTAATATAATAGGTTTTTTTTTGTCATGTGTTTTAATATGATTGCTATTTAAGTTTCATTTAGTTACTATTATTTATTATATTTAATTTTGTACATTTTTTTATTTTTATTTAACATATAAATTCCTTCTCTTCTAATATAATAAAGATGTAAGGTTGTAGGGGGTAATCTCTGAATCTACTGAACGGATTAAAAAATAATAATATATTTTAGTGTTGGATAGTCCATTTATCTAGGAAGGCTATATAAGATTACACTACGACCAATAGAAGCGGCGGCATTAATGAAAAATGTTGGGAAAACGGAGGAAAATTTGTTATTTTCGAGAGCTTCCGTTGCGTGCGCAGACGAAGTTACGCGGGTCAGCTAGTTATTTATAAAAACCCACACCATGATCAAGGCAGAAAAACATACTAATATTATTTTTCCTTGAGTGGGAATCGAGCCCTCGACCTCCGGATACATCGCCAATTAATATTAGTCGCTATAAGTCCTTTTCTACTACATTAATTTTGCTTTCAACATTTTTCTGAAATAGGTGCTCAAGTCTGACTTCCATACAATCACGTAGGGACTAGCACTGCGTTGTGAATGGCTTGTCTTGGTTATTTAGTACATTCGTACTGCCTATCATAGATCGCACTTTTGCACTCCTTTCAATATAATTAATTGTTAAAATAAATAAATAATTTTATTATTTTGACATTAATATTTATTTCACTATACCAACTTGGGAAACTGTTAATATGCTATATACCGTCTATTATTGAGTCTAGAGTCTTTATTGTTCGGTGTAGACTCATACCATTGGCTACGACGAGATGGGATTAAAAACCCCTGCGCTGGGTACCCTGAGGTCGTTTAGGCGGTTTCGGGTTAAGGCACCCGTGATTATATATATTTTATTTTTTATTATGTATTCATTTAAACAACACCCATTTAAAGCAAAGCGGCTATAATTATTACTATTATTATTTTATTAATTATAATTTGTTTTTTTAATTTTGTTATCTTCTCACGCTTTCACAGGTACATTCACATTTATACTACATATACGGTAGGAAATATTAATGGTATTAGGAGGCAACACCTAATAAGTGGCGAGCTTGTTGCGGTGTTTATGATGGTATAGCCTCGTTGTATAAAGCGGTCACCCATCCCAGGTCCGGTTTTGTTGTCATCTGATTAACTTTGTTATCAGTTGCACAGTGATTTAACCTGGTTGGGCCGCTTTTTTGGGAATTTTTTAAAGTATTTGGTTGGTTGAGTAGAAGGGATGGTGAACACAGTGCAGGTGAGAGTTCAAAAAGCCTTTAAATCTACTTCGCGGTCTCACGTCCGGGAACGTTGCAGTTCATTCCCCTGCCTTCCAACAATACGATGGACCCGGCACCCGCACGGTGAAGCTATGGATAGCTAAGAACATTGTCTGCAAACACCTTTAACTGACTCAAGATGACTGTACTAACTGACTCATATTTTGGCTTCAGTCGATTTGATTTCTTGTCGAAGCTAGACTCTCCATTCCAGGGTGCTGTTACGAAGCAGGCAGTCGAATTTACGTTAAAGAAGCGTAAATAACTCTAAAGTCTTTGTTGTCGTCCATTTAGCCAGCATAGTGGCAGCAACCAATGTTATCAAAAAATGTGTTGATCGACCTTGTTCATAGACTTTTTGAGTATGTATACCATCAGGTTTTTTTTTAAACCTATAAAACTAACTGTCCAACTTAACTTGGCAAGTTAAGGACATTGCATTCGTAATCGCGAACTCCGCGTTCTCCATACAAAATGAGTTTTCGCATTTCCAGTACCATCGATTTTTGCTTGTCGCAGAAAAAAAAAGTAATATTTTTGTCGGTCATTGTATTATATACCTTTCTGTGTTCGGTTATTATTTTGATTTTTTTCGAAATCAGAAAAAAAAACATTAAAAATATTGTTTAATATAATAAGTACAATTTATTTTATTACCCAAAACCAATGATATTTTAAGTACTTTTGTTTTTTATAATATCATTTCCCAAAACAAAAAGATTTTTGCGTACAATTACGAACAAAAAAAAAGTATTTTTTTTGCGTTCGTAAGGTTTAATATTGGAATAAAACGTACCTAACGTTAGTATGGGCGTCAAGTCGACTACGGCTATTTATTTTTATTAAACATTCCTGGCATTGATACTATATCCTTCAGCCTAGGTAGTCCGAGCTTACCTCAGGATTCAGTTGACCGCTTAAACGTTAAATATAGGAACCAATATATTTTATTTAGCATTAGTAATCTTACAAGGTTCAACATAAACAAAGATATATATGTTTAAATGAAACAAAATGTCGATCTTTCTAAAAATAACAAAATCGTAGGCGAATCCATTATTGTCTCCATAAATTTGTTTAAATTCATGTTGTTTATTTCAATAAGTTGTTTATCTTGAACGGGTTTGGTTTAATAAACCGGTTCTTTACAATATTATGTTTATTTGTGTTTACTTTAGAATTCGGTTTCTAATTTCGTTGGGTGTTAATTTAATTTTATGTAAATATTTGTTTGTTTGACGTAGACCATTCGTTTGTTTAAGATAGGCCTTTGATATTTGTACAGTCCTTTGTGGTGGACATATTTTATAGATGGGTCTTATATATAATTATATAGAAGGTGAATATAAATGTTGTAGAAATAAAGCAGCAGTGAATATGTTACTAAATATATATACGTGGTGGCCCAGTTGATTAAACCTAAGACATAAACACATTAGTTAATTAAAACTAGTATGTACCTATTGTTTGACAACACCACTATAGTGCCTCAGAGAGCACGTTAAGCTGTCGATCCCAGTTCCACTATAACAACTTGTGTAACTGTTTTTAGATGGATAATTGGATCTATCCAAACGTCGTGACGAGCTAGTCATTTGTTGGGTGTGGCCTTATACCATTGGCTGCGACGAGGTAGGTTAAAACCCCTCCGCTGGGTAGGTACCCTGAGGTCGTCTAGGCAGTCTCGGGCGTCGTAAGCCTTCCATGATGATAGTTATATATATATATATATATATCGAGGGGTGAAAGGCTACTTGATTTAAGCGCCATTTTGGAAACTTTACAGGAGAGCGTTTTAAAGTTTTGAAATTAAGAAAAAAAATCATAGAAATGCAGTTTCTTAACCAATTTAGGTTATAAATATACAGCTTTATGTAAAATTAAAAACTTAACAACATGTTTCAATATTTAGTGTAATAAAATAAACGGTTGCAGTAATAAATGTCGCTTAAATCAATAATTTCTTATCGTCATCTTTTTTTGAGCAAGGAAAAACGACTTAAACGACGATTCCCTTTGTTTTTAGAGTAAAACCAAATGTTTCAAGGTACAATGAGTATCATAATTAACGAAAGGAAAAAAGGCTCAATGTAGTAATAACAGCAATTTTCGTGTAAAGCTAAAAGTTTGAACTACCTTGTTACTGGTGCAATAGATTTAGGCTAAATGCTGTAAGGCCATTTCAGTCCTGATTTAAATATAGGATAAGTAGCTCAAGCAACGGTTAATATCCCAATCTTCTTAATTTAAATCCTGATAATTTAGAATTCTATTTGAAGTTGGCAGTTAAAGCCACTACTACAACTTATCTACATGAAAATTATAGGAAACCTAACAAAAGTTTTTTAAGAAAAGTTAGTTTTGATGAGAATAAAGTAAAACAAAGTAGTCATTTATAGATTTTTTATTTTTGAATGGGATCTATCATTATTATAATAATCAGTCTCGTAAAATGAGATATGTGTGTGTGTGTTTATGTGTGGTGTGTGTTTTGGTGAGTGTTTTGGTGTGTGTGGTGTGCATGGAGTGTGTTTATGGGTGTGTGGTGTGTGTTTTGGTGTGTGTTTGTGTGATGTGTAAATAGATTCAAGTAGAAATGTAATAATTTATTTTTGATTTATGTGACATAGTATTGTAAAAAATATAGAGACATTATAGCTTAAACAACTACTTCAATTAAAATTTGTAAAACTCTAATTACTTTATGTACTTCAATAAATGTAAAATAGAGGAAGGCCAAATAAATCAAACGACTTACTTTATATAATTTTGTGGAAGGCTAATTGTTTCAAGCGACAATCGTCATGTATTTCTGTTGCAGGCTATTTGCCTTAAACGACATTGATTTGTATATTTTGGAGCAAGCTAAATGATTCAACCTACAATCTGTTATAATAATAGAAGCATGAAATAAGCTTTAACAACCGTATAAGTTTAAATATGAAAAAGGCGAAACGGTTCAAGCAACAATCAATAATATTTTGATATAGCTTAAGTCAACCATATTATGAATAAGGCAATTTTTTATGTCGGTTGAGTAAGTAACGGCGTGGAAAACAGCGTCCAAATCTAAATGCTTCAAGCGACAAAAAAATAGCTTAGATTTGCATGAAACCCAGCTCAAAAGACGCAGAAAAATCCGCTGATTCCGAATATATATATAACTCAATATCGCCCATGATGTCGCTTAAAGCCATTAGCCTTTCACCCCTCGATATATAGACAGAAAAAAGTAATACTTCGTGAGCAAACATTACTTCAAAAGTTTTAATACTCAACTTTATAAAGTGGAAGTCGGTGCAAGAGGAATTCCAGCAAAGTCTGCATCGTCTATTGAAGCATCTTGGCCTTCCAAGATCGGAACTTTTATGGATCGCGTTTGCAAGATGGTGCTGACAGAACTTTATATGATTTAGTTGAATAGAAAGGGTGGTGAACACAGTGAGTGAAGGGAAGAGTTGATATTGGAAAAGGTGTTTAACCCTGCTTCGGTCTCAAGTCCGGAAACACTGCAGTTCACTCCCATCCCGTACGGAGAATCCATGGAAACCTAAGAATGTTATCTCTCCGTTTCGGTAAATCAAAATAAAGTCGTTCGCCTCCTGAAAATTTGAATAAACAAAATTGTTTTTAGAAAAGTTCCTCTAAATATTTTCGTGTTTATAAATTTATTTTTGTTACAAAAAACAAGTATTTATTACAAACAGTCACTGACCGAATGGAAGGCAGTTACCGTAAGGTGGAAATAAAAATGGTACGCAACTAGAATTAATTGAATTACATGTAATTATGCGCCTGAAGAAACTGCGTCTTTTTTTCTTGGCAACACTTTTTGTTGCGAATATAAATTTCGTAAGGCGTTTGTTTATATTTCCTTGTTAATTTTGCGGTAAGACTTGTATTTATGCAAGAACAGGGGATGATTAAGTTAATCTGTGAATTAAAATAAGTGTAGTCCTTTTATTAATGGTTTTATATTTACAAATTCCACTAATGAATGACAATTTTGACATTTCAGTAATATTTAGTCAATCGCTGACATTCATAGGTAAATCCAAAACTTGCTGAACCCGATAAATAAGACAAAGCCATGGTGTCCACACATGTAGCATCCCACACCATAGCTTTGACGGATTTCCAGGCAATTAATGTCATCCCATCATGTCTCTTACCATCACTTCTAGATAGCCTTCTGGGCTCCAATATTGAAGGGAAGTTGGCTGTAATGAGAAACCTGCGTAGAATGTCATTAATTTCGGCATGCCTGCGGAATCGTCCAGCATTTTTTTTACACGATAGTCCATGAAGTTCAGTTATAATTTTTATGTTGGTACGTAAAAATCTTTCTGTTATGGGTAATAAATATTTCTATATTATACTTATTATTAAAAAAAAAACCCAGCACATAAAGATTAATAAAGATGACCGACAAAAATATTATTTTAATTCTGCGACAAACAGTAAGAGAGTATTACTGGAACCGTGAAAGCTCATATTGTATGGAGAAGCAGACTTTCGCGATTACGAATACAGTATCTTTAAGACCTTACAAAAATTTTAATATTGTCCGTAACGTGATAAGTATAGAAAAAAAAACAACTTATGTCATTTATACGAGAACGAACAGTTACCGAAGATTATAGAGAAAGACCTTTAGTTAATGGCCTACCTATAACCCAAATTAAGGGCAAGTATTTCACTATTTTTACTTAACATCAAGTAAAAGTGACTCAATTTAATTTATTTCAACATTTAATCGAGGGGTCAGTTCGAAATTCAGACAGTAATTTTGAAAGGAATTTGGCCTTTTTGAGTAATAAAACATTTAGTACTGCTTGTCCCATTTGTAAAGTTTCACTTTTCATTTGGGACCGTCTGTTAACACTTTAACAGCTTGTATAAGAACGCTTAATGGTTTTCCGATAACATTCTATTTTAAGCTTTGAGTATAATTTTATTCTGTTTAACATTGGAATTTACTATTTAAGAGACTATAGCACTGGGGCGATATTTGAATGTCAGCAATGTGTTGATCACCAGTGAAAAATACACCGATGACTACGACGTCACGATTTATCAAACGTCGTATTTTTGAAATTAATATAAAAAAATAAAAAAATATGCGTGTCGATTCAGTCAGCTTCTTTAAACTTCCCCTAATAATTGTAATACTATAGAATAATTATTAATTACTATAAACCTACATATATTATATCCAATTTCAATATAAGTTCAAGTTTTCTTTTAGGCCAAAGTATAGCAATGGCCATACAACGCGGAAATGCAGTTAGTGCTATGGGCACATTTTCTGATCCCTCGTTACCTCCTTAAATTTAATAATTTATATAACATAATTTCAAGTAATTAATTTATAAAGGTTTTATACACTAATATTATATCCTATATTATAAACTACTACTACAAATGTTATTTAAATTACTTTCTATGTTCTGTTATGTACATTACTAGTTATGTTATGTTATTATGTTACCATCTCCATGTAGATACTTTAATGTAAGAAAACTTTGGAAATTCAGTAAGTGAACTTAATTGGTTCAAAATTAGTTCACGTCTCGAGTGACCCTAGAGCGCGGCGTTTTTCTAGAAAGTTCAAATCAAATCAAATCAAATATTATTTATTTCATGTAAATCTTTACAGATATTTATGAATAGTCAAAAAAAAAAAAAAAAAGTTTTAACAATAAGGTCTAGAGTGCGCTTGGTTAGGCTGCTATATATATATTAATTAATAAAAGGTGTCATAAAATAAAAATATTAAAAAAGAAAAAAAAAAAAAAAACAACCAACCGAACGCACGCTACATAACCAACTAGTGTAAGACTAGGTGGTTAGCTGATTCCATTGACCATCCGATTATCATCCGCCATACAAGAGTGCCACCGAGGCGACCAACCTCACCAACCGTATCCACGCCTTAAATATTAGTTCTTATATTATATTATTGTCATTATATTGGCTGTATATATTTTTGAATGACCATCAATCGCATTAACATAGTTATATGGATCGGTATCTTCAAGGGCGTAAACACTAGTTGTAAAGTCGATCCCCCCGACACCCCGGTCGACACCCCGGAGAAAAAGGTGCCAGCAAGTAAAAAACTCTGGTGCTTCACACACACTAACAGAGGAACACAGCCATTGAGTTACCGATATGCAAACAGCATATGGTAGCATACTTAAACTGCTCTAATCCTACTAAAAGCGTGCACAAAACACCCTATGGCAGATTAGTTTAACTATTCAGAGAGGAAATGCCGCCAGTGTTCTGGGTACTATGCCGCACAGCACAAATTTAGATTGTATTTTTATTTTATAGGATTTAATCGTTTTATTTGCATAGGTTTAATAGGTAGGTATATATTGAATTTCATTATTTATTAAGTAGTTTTATTTAATAATTTTATTGGGTAAATTTTACATCTTACTTTAATTTGATAATAATAATAATATGTAGGACAAATTACACATATAGCTCTGGTCACAAACTAAGCTCTGGGCTTGTACTATGTGTACCAGAAACAACGATATAATACATATTATATTTTATAAACACCCAGACCATGACAACTGTACAGAATAATTCGTACTAATATTTTTTGCCATCGGTGGGAATCGAACCCACGACCTCCGGATACAACGCCAAAGGCGCAACTACTAGTCTACGGAGGCTGTCAAAATAAACTTAATTGTTTTTTATGGGTACCCAATAAAGATCTTTAAACACATATATACGGTACCAACTTACACATATTTTCTCACACGTTAAGATATTTGGTGTCGTTCAAATTGCCGTTCTTGTTTCTCGTAATAAATACATTTCTATGCTAAAACATAAAAATATAATACTGGAACTGAACTGTCATTATCTCTGATATACATGACACATGGGTCCATAGGAAAAGTTGTTAGATTTGATCAGTAATACCTCATATTAGTCCAAAGTACAACCTTTCAAAGCCACCATGTATATAATAAATAAGTAGTCCGTGATCTAATTAAATATCTATTTAGGTACTCCAGAGGCTCTACCATGGGCTTGCGCATTGTATAAACGTAACGTATCCATTTACGTATAAAACAAGTAAATAACAACCAATAGGATCGCTTTATTGAATCCTGTTACCAAAAATAAAGCGGCTCTATTGGTTGTTGCTTATGTATACGTAAATGAATACGTTACGTTTCTATAATAGCCAATATTTGACAGCCTCCGTAGACTAGTGGTTGCGCCTTTGGCGTTGTATCCGGAGGCCGTGGGTTCGATTCCCACCCATGGCAAAATAAAATATTAGTACGTTTTTTCTGTACAGTTTGTCATGTTCTGGGTGTTTATAAAATATAATGTGTATTATATCGTTGCTTCTGGTACACATAGTACAAGCCTAGAGCTTAGTTTGTGACCAGAGCAATATGTGTAATTTGTCCTACATATTATTATTATTATAATGCGCAAACCCATGGTAGAGCCTCAGAACTTGAAGTACAACTGCAATGAAACTTAGAATCTGAAATACAGTTTCCAACTGCTTTGACTTCACTTCTACGAATATTTGATAAGTTTCTGGACTTGATTTCTAAGTGAAGTATTAAGCTACAACTTAACTTAATACTTTATAATAAACTATTAGGTAAAGCTTAAGTTTAGGTTACAAGTTCAAAACTAATATTGCATTTTCCCCGTTGAATTTTCCACTTTGAAACTTTGACTTTGTAAATATCTAAAGAGAAAATATACAAACTTACTTTTAATAATAAAACTTAATAATTAACTTCCAATATTAACTAAGTTCAATGATATTTTAAGTATAGTTATGTTAAACGCTTACAAAATGATAGAAAAAAATGTTCCGAGCTAGCGTCGCCTTATACATACATATACATGGTGACTTTGAAAAAATGGACTTTGGGCTAATATGAGGTTCTGCTGATCAAATCAAACAACTTTTCCCATGGAACCATGTGTCGCAAATGAAAAAAAAATTGTCTTCTCCATACAAACTAGTAATGTTAAAATGACCAATTTGTATGGGGAAGCCAAATGTTTTCTTCATCATGGGAAAAGTTGTTCGATTTGATCAGCAGAACCTCATATTAGCCTGAAGTACATCCTTTCAAATTCACCATGTATATTATAAAATTGTGTAAGAGATGGCAAAATCATAAAAGTAAAACAAAATACACCTAGCCCATCATAGATAACATCATCAGCATGTTATGGCCATTCTTGGTTCAATATTAATAAATTAACAAAACAAATTTGACAACAACCAATAGGATCCCTTTTCCTTTTGGTAACAGGACTGAATAAAGCGTTCCTATTGGTTGTTGCTCACGTATACGTATATAAATACGTTACGTTGCTACAATGCGCAAACCCTTGGTAGAGCCTCTGGGGCTTTATTCCGAGTTTTGACACGTTCACCGTCGCGCATTTTGCGTAAAGTACGGGTATTGAAATGTTAGTTCTATTCTGTTAATTATAAAGTTGAAATTCCAATGCTCCATACATGTTCAAACTTGCGAAGAATTCGTGTATTTCAAGATGGCGGCATTATAATACCCAACCTAATACATACTATATAACCATTGGAATAGAGCTTATATTTCCATATTTATAGTTTGCGCAACGTCTTGTCGTGATTAGCGGTTGCAAACTCGGAATAAGGCCCCTGGTCTGAATGCCTCGAATCTGCATTAGGTTGTTGTCTAATATGTTTTGTTAATTTATTAATATTGAACCAAGAATGGCCATAACATGCTGATGATGTTATCTATGATGGGCTAGGTGTATTTTGTTTTACTTTTATGATTTTGCCATCTCTTACACAATTTTATAATATACAGGGTACCAAGCTGTAATTTAAAGAGATTATAACTTTTTTTTTATTGGAGCACGACATGTGAATTTGTATCTACCTGGTGATGAGCAGACGTACAAAGACCATGAATGGGTTCAATCAATAATTGTTCTTAAACAATATTGATCGCTCCCACTATGCCGGCTAAATGATGCGTTTACGAAATGGGGGGCGACAATGACGAATTGCATTATGAGTATATTTTAATATACTCGCTGCCTTATCGTCGATCTATTTCGATGCAGTAGTCTTCTGAAAACCGGTGAACCCACAGACTAAACCGAAACATGACTAGGCCACTTGACGGTTTTTGCATCTGTATGGACGGTGGTAACGAGTCCGCTAAAGTCCGCTTTATGTTTTAATTTATAAAATATTTCGGAGGAAAATTAAATAAAATGAAAACCATCCCCGAACTAGTTCAGCACTTGGTCTCTGTAATACAGTTTTTTATACTTTTTTGAAGTATTACACTCATTGTCTGTTTTGAGTGAAGTATTACACTCATTGTCTGTTTTGAGTGAAGTATTACACTCATTGTCTGTTTTGAGTGAAGTAAACAATAAAGCTGAGTTATCTTAAAAATTATTGCGGTGTAAATTTTTAATTAAAATTGTTGACTTCTGAAATGAAATGATCTTTATTTGTTATTGCCATATCAACTACCAGTTTCGAAACCGCACCATGAAAGGAGGCTACTATTATGTTATTATGTATCATCACGAGACCGTCTTGACGGCCCCAGGGTATCCAGCGGAGGGGTTTTAATCCCACCTCGTCGTAGCCGATGGTATGAGTCTACACCGAACAAGTGGCTAGCTCGTCGCGATGCTTTGAATAGACTCAATAACCCATCTATAAACAGTTTCACAAGTTGGTATAGTGAAACCGGGACCGACAGCTTAACATGCTCTCCGAGGCACTATAGTGGTGTTGTCAAACAAATGTACATATTTTTTTTAATTAAAAACTCATTGGTACACACTGATTCGAACCAGGGACCTAAGTGTTTTTAAGTCCAAGGTCCAACCAACTCGGCCACCACGTATATATACTATATATAAGGAGGCTACTACTTCGACAATAAGTTGATGCAGTAGTCTTCTGAAGACTGATGAACCCACCACAGACTAAAACTGACACATGACCAGAGGCCATATTCTGTTTCTTTTAAAGGTAACGTTAGATTGTCAAAATAACGAAATCCTTTATATACAATGGTCACGTCACGGAATGCTAAAAACTTTCAAGCCAAATGTACCTATAATAAAAGGGAATAGAGTGCATGTTGTTGGAAATCCTTTATATACAATGGTCACGTCACGGAATGCTAAAAACTTTCAAGCCAAATGTACCTATAATACAAGGGAATAGAGTGCATGTTGTTGGAAATCCTTTATATACAATGGTCACGTCACGGAATGCTAAAAACTTTCAAGCCAAATGTACCTATAATACAAGGGAATAGAGTGCATGTTGTTGCTGATTGTTTAATGTCATATTTATAGGATTTCGTTATTTTGATAACCTAACGTTTCCGCTATAACAAACAGAATATAGCAGCAGATCCTCGATTCTCTTAGGCTAAGTTGCACCAAAATGAGGTCTCTGTAATTGTTATGATTAAAGTAAAAAAAACACGTCAATAGTCGTCATTACAGAGTGTTTATTTTGGTGCAACTCCGTCTTAACTTTAGTCTTCACAATAGGTTAATTTGCCACATTTTGCCGTATTCTGCTGACCAATTGATCATAGAAAAGTGTAATAAAAAAATCGTACTCGCATCAAATATCTTAAGCAAACGGCCGGTTTCGTTGCCACTGCCCATAAATGCGAAAACCATCAAGTGATCTGAGCTTGAGATGTTAGTTAATTTAATAAAGGTTTACATGAAATAAATATTTTTGACTTTTTTGAAAAAAAAGTGATCATTTAATTGATCACTTTTTTTTCAAAAAAGTCAAAAATATTTATTTCATGTAAACCTTCACAGGCATTTGTGAAAAGTCAAAAAAAAAAAGTATATATAAGGTCCTGTGTGCACTTGGCCAGGTCGCCATTCCTCCCACAGACAAATGTTGAGAATATAATACTAAATAAACAAATCGTAAACTATTAAACTATTGTCCATGCGGGAAGAAAAAAAAAACAAAAAACAACCCAACCGAACACACACTACATGACCAACCAGTTTAAGACTAGGTGGTTAAGCTGGTTCCATTGACCTGTCAATCGTTGACTGCCCTGCAAAAGTGCCACCAAGGCGACCAACCCAACAGACCATAGCTACGCCCCAAATATACATACTTTAATTTTTCATTTATATAGGCAGTGTTAAAGAAATGGGTCGTCAGACTAGCGAAGTTATAGAAATCTTTTTGATATAATACATACACTTTTGCTTGAAAATATACCTAACTTTTTATTAATTATATTCTTTAATGTAACCAAAAGTAGTCATTAAAATTTTATGCAGTCTTTAAAGAAAACTCGGCCAAATTAAAATGAAAACCCTCGTTTTAATTAGCGGTACATAACGTTGAAACTGTTCTTTTTTTTTTACAAAGTTCAAACTCGTGGCTTTTGTATATAGATCTAATAACACAAAGACACAAGTTGATTTAGTGTAACTGGGAACGACATCTTGCTTAACGTGCTTTCGAGGCAAAAATAGTGTTGTCAAACAAATGTAATTTTTTTTTACGTTAAAACTCTCTAACACAAAAAATCTGATATAAAAAAAAGCGTTTATGATTACTATCTAAATTCATAGATAGTTTTTATTTATCTGTGGAAAGGAATAGAATTATTCCTTTCCACTATGTTATTTCTTCTTTCTCATTTTGTAGTTGGTAGTATTGTGTATTTGTAGTTTATGTATATAAGATATATTTAAGTAGTGTATATTAGATTGTAAGTATTTTATATAATATTCACTGCATTATATACTCAGTTACTGTATTGCACATACCTCACTTATTAGTACACTAGGCACTATAGTGGTGTTGTCAAACAAATGTATATACATTTTTTAATTAAAAACTCATTGGTACTCACCGGGATTCGAACCAGGGACAAAGGTCAAACCAACTCGGCCACCACGTATATAATAGTAATGATTAAAGTTAAAAATGGTGTCGAATGTACCAGCTGTTATTCGACTTTCAAATTAAAACTGGTACATCCGACGCCATTTTTAACTTTGATAGTTACTATTACTATAACAGGCACTTTGGTGCAACTGGAGTCTAACCAACTTGACTACCACGTTAAACACTTAGGTCCCTGGTTCAAACCCTGGTGTGTACCAATGAGGTTTATTGATGGGTTATTGAGTCTATCCAAACATCGCGATGAGCTAGCCACCTGTTCGGTGTAGACTCATACCAACGGCTACGACGAGGTGGGATTAAAAACTCCTCCGCTGGGTACCCTGAAGCAGTCTAGGCTGTCTCGGGCGCTGTAAGACACCCGTGATGATTTGTTTTTTTTTAAATTTCTGGTGGTGTTTTGAATGAAAAAAATACTTATACTTACATAAATAAAACACAATAAATAAATTGCAATATTGTTTTTAGGCAATACTTAATAATTATTTTATTTGTACTTTTAATAAAAATAATATTTATCTTACTGTTCAAGCGTAAATATAAAAATAAATACTTAATAATTAAATTATTTACAATAATACTAAGTATCGTAATTTTTTTTATTTAATATACAAAATGATTATTATATAAAGTAAATAAACAAATTAAGAATAAAAAGGTACTTTGTTATACAAACTAAAAAAAATATATTTAATACCGGTCCTTTTGGACCTGAAGTGTATAAGAAGGGATCGGAAATTCGGGTGCAAATATACCTAAACTTTTTTTTTTCTCGGGAAAAAAATCAGAAAGGCATGTCTATACTATTTTTTCCCGGATTTTTTTTTTATTAAAGCATGGCATGTGACTTTTTATCTACCTGGTGGTGAGCACAGTCTACACAGTCCATGAATGGAGTCAATCAATATTTTTTCTTAAACATAATTGATCGCTTCCACTATGCCGGCTAAATGATGCGATTACGAAATGGGCGGCGACAAATACGAATTGCATTATGAATTTAGTATACTCGCTGCCTTATTGTCAAATCAACCACCCATTTCGTAACCGTACCCAGAAAGGAGACTACCACCTCGAATAAAAATCGATGCAGTAATCTCCTCCTCGAATAAAACCGGTGAACCCACAGACTAAAACCGAAACATGACTAGGTCACTTTACGGCTTTTGCATCTGTATGGGCGTAATTTGTAGATTTAGGTATAATTGCACAATAATTTACGATCCCTAATCATAAGGCGACCGAAACTAATGAAAATATTTTCATTGATCTATTTAAATAGTTATTGAATATTACCTTCACGTCGACTCAAATTATTTTACCTTTACAAAATATAATTCGGTCATTGAATTAATAAAATTATAAAAAGATAAGTTAAGTAATTAAAGATATTTTTTTTCGAGATGAAACACTTTACTTGGAAAACCATAAAATTAACGATTATTTAGGGCCTTAAATTATTTGTACTTAAATTATTTGTAAATATTTTTTTTTATAAAAAAAATAAAAATCAATAATATTTTAATATTACGTAATATTTTGGAAGTCAAATTAAACTCTTAGTTATTACGTGTATCCATTAAGGAAAGGCAAAGGTACTAAGCCATGCAGCCTCTTCGTATAGTAGGTTTTATCTTCTATATCAAATTGAACTCTTCTAATTATAGTCAGACCATAATAAATGCCTAATTCTAGATTCATACTGGATTTACGTATCGTGTCGTGACGGCCTCTGATATTTTAGTCTACATATGCTGTGTATGCTGCCGTAAGAAGAAATAATAGTACAAGGTATGGCTTAAGTTCTTCGTCTTCTAAGTTCCTATGCAGACAACCTAAAATAAAACTGTTTAATGATCTACATATGTATTTACTACTAAGTACATAGCCTAGTGTAGTACATCTATATACGTGGTGGCCGAGTTGGTTAGACCTTGGACTTAAAAACACTTTGGTCCCTGATTCGAATCCCGGCATGTACCAATGAGTTTTTAATTAAAAAAAATATGTACATTTGTTTGACAACACCACTATAGTGCCTCGGAGAGCACGTTAAGCTGTCGGTCCCGGTTTCACTATACCAACTTGTGAAACTGTTTATAGATGGGTTATTGAGTCTATCCAAAACATCGCGACGAGCTAGCCGCTTGTTCGGTGTAGACTCATACCATCGGCTTCGACGAGGTGGGATTAAAAACCCCTCCGCTGGGTACCCTGGGGCCGTCTAGGCGGTCTCAGGCGCCGTAAGGCACCCGTGATGATATATATATATATATATATATATATACATAGCCTAGGTTTATTTGAAACGTCATTTATATATAAAATTTGAGTAGGCACATAACTGGTAATTGAACATTCAGATAAATCATTCCTTAAAAGAAACGAGAGGCAACTTTTAGGTGAATAAAACTGTAAGCCATTAGCGTTGTGCGACCTCAACTGAACTTTATTGTGTCGGTGCAAGAGTCGCTATTTATTTAATTGTTTTTTCGGAGTGGGTCTTCTGTACTTGTACTATTATTTCTTCTGACGGGCTCTGACGGTATTTTTTATACCTTCTTCTTCTTCATAATTAATAATAATAAAAAATACTGTAAAATGACAGAGAGGCATTTTTTTTGAAAATTGAAAAGGCAAAGCTAGACTTTACATATAGCCAGTGGCGTGCGATCCATATAAGCCAAAAAGCCATGTAACCCTAAAATCTAGCGTTTAAACAACATCACTAGCAATAAATATCATAATAGGTGTCATCTATCAACTTAAATTTTACAGAGTATAGTACCAATTTTTTTTATTGGATCATGTAACTTTGTACCAACCTGGTGGTGAGTAGACCTTCAAAGTCCAAATATATGAAAAACTTATTTTTTACATACATACATACATATCATCATGGGTGGCTTACGGCGCCCGAGACCGCCTAGACGGCCCTAAGGTACCCAGCGGAGGGGTTTTTAATCCCACCTCCTCGTAGCCGATGGTATGTCTACTACACCGAATAAGTGGCTAGCTCGTTTAAATGCTTAAAAATAATATAGTCAAAAGATTATATAATGATGAGGAACAGATGATAGCATTAGTGATGAGGCCTCTGCCTTTTCATTTCAGAAAAAAATAATTGTCTCGTTGTAATTTATTGGTTCAATATTCTTAATTAAGAAGGCAAAGGGACTCTGGACAATATATCAAAATTACGTTTCATAACACATTAGGAGCGTCACGATGACAAACTAAAGGTAATCGTTAAAGTATAACGTTTATACAAAATACATAAGTAGTTCCGATGTGCTTTTGAGGCATGACACAACACGTAAGTGCAGTGTGAATCTCTTAAATAATTTAAAATACCTTTCTTACTAGCCTAAGCCGTTTTTAACTCTGAAAAATTGCTTTATTTCAGCAATATTTCAGAAAAATCGCTATCAAATTCAAGCAACGCTACCAGGAGCAGTGATGAATACAGGAGTTGGTCGTGGTTTGGGAGGTGTGTACGCCCGATTTGATGCCCAGCCCGTCTTTCCGTAGTCTCCAGCTGCTGAATAAGCGTAGGTGTTGCCGTAACCAGAGCTGTAGTCTGAAGTGTCTGAGCTTCCAAAATGAGAGTATATTGAATGTGGGTGATGCATCTGAAAATGAAACATAATAATGCTTAATAAACACTTTTTGACAAAAAAATAAACCGTCATCAAAAACAATAAAAAGTATAAAATAATGAATATGTTATTAGAAAGTGTTATTTAGTCCTACTGGATTTCTTTATGAAGACAAAAAAATAATGTTATAGAACCAACTTGGTGACCAACTCGTTCAATTAAAAAAATAATAAGCAAAATCTGTTAAGATTTGACAGAGATATGAGGAATCATCCCCGAAAAAAAAAACACGTCGAATTGTGAACCTTCTCCTTTTTTGAAGTTGGTTAAAAATATTAGTACTTTAAAGGAAGTTAATAACCATCAAAATAAATAACTATTACAGCACTATTATGGCTGTATAGCCATTGTTTTTTTTAACCGATAATTCCTGCGCAAGCGGTAAGAATCAGTCATGAACACCTCTAGGGATAGTCTCTTAAAGTTTAATTTAGTTTGATTTCAAATTAAAATTCCTTAAAGCGTAAGAAAACCATATTTTCTAATAAAATATATAAATATAGTACCAACAGCTGTTTGTTGTTTTATTTATTTATTTATTCGTGGAAATATCAACAGCGATTCACAAATTCAAACATACAAAACTATATAAAAATATTACAGATGGCCGATAATATATTTTCACGAATATTACAATAAAATTAGAACATAGCTCATACCGGTTAGAAGATGTGAGTGTAGTGCATGTGACTTATTGTGTGTGCGTGTGTGTGGGCGCGTTTGTGGGTACGTGAGTGTGTTTGTGTGTGTAGCATAGGCTATGAGTCAACCACCTAAAATGTTTGTTGACTTGACAAAGTTTAATAAGTTCAACATTGAAAGTTATTCGCATTCATAAATATAATACCCTGTAAGATCTTTTTCATACAAAACCGACCGTCTTTCTTAGAACCGTGACGTCTTATGCATCAGTTATAATGATTTCAGAATAACATCGCGACGAGCTAGCCACTTGTTCGGTGTAGACTCATACCATCTACGACGAGGTGGGATTAAAACCCCTCCGCTGGGTACCCTGGGGCCGTCTAGGCGGTCTCGGGCGCCGTAAGGCACCCATGATGATACATATACATATTTTCCAAATCAAACTCACGAAAGTTCATTTCTGAATTTCAGTATTTATTAATTTACAACACAAAACACTTGGTTATCGTCACAGCATAATAAATTAATTATATTCGAAGAAATAAGTGGTAGTAAAGAAAGTAAAGATTATCGTTTTCTCTCATCACAAAAAAACCTCAAAAATCGCCTGATCTCCCAAGATATTGGCAGAATTTCCTCGCTGAATAGAAAGACTAATTGTTTTCAAGAAAAAAATGACAGCTTCTGATAAATCAATCATCTTTGGAGCCATCTTTTTTAGAAAGGACTTAATCCAATAATGCTCTAATAGGACTTTTTTGGTGACCCAAAAAAGTTAACTGGTGTTGCCAGGAACAAATCTTAAAATAACTTAAGAATTTAGTAGGTAGGATCACAATTCAGGTTAGGTTTAGTATTTCTGTATTTATTTTACTATATTATATATTATTATGTAGTGTTATATTTGAGTACCTACAGTGCTTATATCTATAACCATATGTAGTTTATGTATTTTGATTTCTATTTACATTACTCTGTGCACTCTATATTCCAATTTCCACTCTCCCACTCTCCTAGAGGTTAGGTGGTAGATAATGCTTAAGGCATTAACTCTTTGTCCAAACCTTTTAGTGTAATAAAGAATTTTTAATAAATAAATAAATAGGACAAAAATTTCTAGGTGGGAGGAAGGTATCTATAACTTCGTTAGGCCGACCGACTGGTCTCGTTACCACCGCCCATACAGATTGAAAACCCGTCAAGTGACCTAGTCAAGTTTCGGTTTTACTGTGTGGGTTCACCGGTTTTCAGGAGACCACTGCATTGATTTTTTGTGTAGTCTCCTTTTCAGGGTGCTATTACGAAATGGGTGATTGAACTGACGATATGGCAACGAGTATATTAAAATATACTCGTAAAGCAATTCATTTTTGCCGCCGCCTATTTCGTAATCGCATCATGTGAGAGCAATCAATATTGTTTAAGAACAATTATTGATTGACCCCATTCATGGACTTTGTAGGTCTGCTCACCACCAGGTAGATGCTGTGCTCTAATAAAAAAAATAAAAAAAATACATAACGTAAATACGCCGTACGTAAGAGTAATAACGTTTTATTACTGAACTGAGGCTCTACCATGGGTTTACGCATTGTAGCTACGTAACGTATACGTATACGTGAGAAACAACCAACAACTGCTTTATTTTTGGTAACAGGATTAGATTAGATTATAAAGCGATCCTATTGGTTGTTGCTCACGTATACGTATACAAATACGTTACGTTGCTACAATGCGCAAAACCCATGGTAGAGCCTCAGAACACGGTTCAAGACGCGAAATTCTGGGACGTTTCCCGGCCATATGGTAAACCTACCTTGGCCAGGAGTCTGCTGCATCAGAGGAAAGGTATAGGGTGCCATAGGGTGTTCTACGCATGCTGATCAGTGGAGTGCATTTTGAGTATGCTACTATATATATTATATTGGCTATATAGCATAAGTCAATCAATAGCTGTGCTCCTCTTTTAGTTTGTGTGAAGCACTAGAGTTTTTATACTTGCTGGTTTATTTTTCTCCGGGGCGTCTCTGAGGGGATCGACTTTACAGTTAGTATGTATGCCCTTAAAAATACCGATCCTTATACCTTTACTTATATGTGATTGGTTACTTACCTTTTATTTACAATAAATATTTAAGGCGTGGATATGATCGGTGAAGTTGGTCGCTTTGGTGGCTCTCTTGTATGGCAGATAATGATTGACAGGTCAATGGAATGAGCTAACCACCTAGTCTTACACTAGTTGGTTATGTAGTGTGTGTTCGGTTCGGTAGTAATTTTCATATTAAGATTTCCATTCCATTGTGTTTAAGTTCTAAATCTGATATCGAGGTATAATAAATATTTGACGTTTTTTTGTTAATGAATAGCTGCCTAACCAAACGCACTCTATGACCTCATTGTTCAACTTTTTTTTTGACTATTCATAAATATCTGTAAAGATTTACATGAAATAAATGATTTGACTTTTGAAGGTTACATACCTTGCAAGCCTTTAAAGTGCTCAGCAGACCAGGTAACAGGACTGCAGCAATAAGCAGAAGTTTCTTGATGAACAGCACTGATAGAAGAACTGGAATCAGTAGCATCTTGGTCTTCAGGGTAGCCAGAAGAGAGAGAAGGGGAAGAATTACTGCAAGCCTCTTCTTCCTACCACGGCCGTCTACTGAAAATTATATAATAATAATAAGTTTTATCTATACTGATGCAAAAACCGTCAAGTGACCTAGACATGTTCCGGTTTTAGTCTGTGGGGTCACCAGTTTTCAGTAGATTACTGCTTCGATTTCTTGTCGAGGGGGTGGGTAGTTTCCCTTCATGGTACGGTTACGAAACGGGCTATTGATTTGACGATAAAGCAGCGAGGATTCGTAATGCAAATACGTCCATGTCGCGAGCCATTTTGTAACCGCATCATTTAGCCGGCATAGTGGGAGCGATAAATATTGTTAAACAACAATGTATTGATCGACATCATACATGGACTTTGTATGTCTGCACAAAGTCACATGCCGTGCTTCAATAATAAAAAATAAAAAAAATATGTAGCACAATATAATATATGTGTACATATTGCTTTGGTCACAAACTAAGCTCTAGGCTTGTACTATGTGTACCAAAGATATTATACATATTATATTTTATAAACACCCAGACAAACATGTACAACGCAACCACTATAGTCTACAGGGGCGTTTTTTTTTTTTTATTGGAGCACGACATGTGTCTTTGTATCCACCTAGTGGTGAGCAGACCTACAAAATCCATGAATGTGGTCAATCAACAATTGTAGGTACTTAAGCAATATTGATCGCTTTCACTATGTCGGCTAAAGGATGCGATTACGAAATGGGGGGCGACAATGACGTATTGCATTATGAGTATTTTTTTAATATACTCGCTGCCTTATCGTCAATTCAACTACCCATTTCGTAACTGCACCCTGAAAGGAGACTACCACCTCAACAAGAAATCGATGTAGTAGTCTCCTGAAAACCGAATATAATGAATATACGGAATAATACGCCTTACGGTCTTATTCATAAAAACTTACGATGCCTTTATTGATGCTTCATAACAGATCAACAGTAAAACATCTCAAAACGTTATTCATAAACGCAAAATAAACCTCCAATAGTGATAAAAGTAAAATAACAGATCCATAACTTTATTGAAGCCGGGAGCTACTATAAACTTATTTTTAAACCTCAATTTTTATGTACTTATATTTTATTTATTTTAGATGTTTTTATTAAACGCAATAATGCACTATTACTACATTAAATTATATTACAATTAAAAATAATAATGTGCAGTCGGCTTTCGAAGAATAAATTCTAAAAAATCTACAACTCGAATGGAGTTGAACTAAATTAGGCCGGCCGCACCCTGACAGAAATTTCTAATAAAAAAATTCTAATACTTGTAATTCCAAACTGCGAAATTTGAATGGCGGTACCGCAACTATGTGAAATAAGTATTGCGACTTGCTAATTACATATTATGTATACAGAGATGCAATCATAACACATCACATACATATATGTATTGTTTATTGTTATATTGCCACCATTACTCCAACCAGAGCTCGGTTAAGTCCAAAGTTACAAAAGTGTATTTATTATATAATATATATATATATATAGGTGACTACATAAGTTTAATAATTTTATAGTAGGTATCTACTGTTTCTTTTTTTCATGACATGGAGCGAAATGTAGGCTAAGAATCCAAGAAAGAAAAGAACAGTCTTTCAGTATAAAATTAAACTGTCGCCTACTAGGACGCAACTGTAAAGATGCCTCATCGAGAGTAATTATAAATAAAAAATATAACACAGTTATGAAACATAATATATACATACATACATACATATCATCACGGGTGCCTTATGGCGCCCGAGACCGCGTAGACGGCCTCAGGGTACCCAGCGGAGGGGTTTTTAATCCCACCTCGTCGTAGCTGATGGTATGAATCTACACCGAACAAGTGGCTAGCTCGTCGCGATGTTTTGAATAGATTCAATAACTCATCTATGTTTCAGTTTCACAGTTATACATACATATACACACATACATGCTAGATGTAAACTAGAAGCAGCTGTCAAGGAGATAAACATACATATAGATGCAACATACGCGTTACCTGTATTTTATTTTCGATCAGAATTAAACGGCGAGAGAAACCGCGGGGCTAATCTAGTGTTAAATAAAACAGTTTTAATCAAAGAAGATTTATTATATTAATCGTTCTCATTTTTACGTTAATTTGTTCAACTTTCGTCAGTAATTGTCAATTTAATTACTCATTTGTAGCGAATGTAAATTCAATATCAAAGTGGCAGATGTCACTAAATCAGGTCAGTCGACATCGTTACGGTACGCTTTTACCATATAATTTTATTTAAATTTGGAATCTCATTTAAATATAGAATTACAATTAAATTGTTATGGAAACTTTTGTTTGTAAAATTATCTTAATTTCTCATTTTATTTGTTGTGGAATTGATTTATTAATAGCTTCTGCCAGGGACTTCATTCGCATGGAATTTTAAATTTATAGTAAAAAAGTATCTTTGACAGCCTCTGTAGACTAGTGGTTGACCTTTGGCGTTGTATCCGGAGCTCGTAAGTTCCATTCCCACCCATGGCAAAATACATTAGTACTTTTTTTTTCTGTACAATCTGTCATGGTCTGGGTGTTTATAAAATATAATATGTATTATATAGTTGCTTCTGGTACACATAGTACAAGCTTAGAGCTTAGTTTGTGACCAGAGCAATATGTGTAAATTGTCCTACATATATTATTATTATCTTCGTGGGTTCCTTGCGGGCGCCCGAGACCGCCTAGACGGCCTCTCTAGAGGTATTTTAATCCTACCTCGTCGTAGTCGATGGTATTTTTAGTCTACATCTAACCAGCGATCTGCTTGTCACGGTACTCGGACTCAATAACCCATCTATAAACAGTGTCACAAGTAGGTATTGTGAAACTGCGACTGACAGCTTAACGTGCTCTCCGGGGCACTATAGTGGTTTTGTCATAAAATTTTTTTTTATTTTATTATATATCTATTCTACAAAGTCCATGGGTCTCAATTATTGTTAATTTTATTTAAACTGATTTTATTTTACTGAATGTCCAATATTAACACAGTGACGAGTTCGCCACTTAGTCGGTGTAGATTGAAAAAACCATGTGTGACGAAGCCATGGGAATAAACCCCTACGCTAGGTACACAAAAAAATCGTGCGAAGCCGTAGACAAAATCTAGAGAACATAATTCACCTAATAATGCCTTAGAAATGTGGTCACACCGAAGTTTGGGTCGGAATGTCCATAATACAAGGGTCGGCCCTGACATGATCCCAAAAATTTTCAACATTTACCACAATAGCATCAAGTAAAACATATTCTGAATTCTCTTTAAATAGTATAATGTGGTTGTACCGATATTATAGGTCATAAGCTAACATATTTTAAGGTAATAGATTCTAAATTTATAATAATAGTACCTAATTTATATACTAGCTGACCTGCGCAAACTTCGTCTGCGTTACATTAACCGTATACGGTTACATCAAAAGGAATAAATTTTCCCCGTTTTTTATAAAAAAAAAAAATATTCTCCGTTTCTATTGGTCTTAGCGTGATGTTGTATAGCCTATAAGCCTTCCTCGATGAATGGGCCATTCAAAATTTTTTTTTCGGGTTCAAACATACAAACTCTTCAGCTTTATTATGTAATGTAGACATTATGGTGGGACTCAGCGTGTATAATAATAATAATAATAATATAATAATATGTAGGACAATTTACACATTGCTCTGGTCACAAACTAAGCTCTAGGCTTGTACTATGTGTACCAGAAACAACCATATAATACATATTATATTTTATAAACACTCAGACCATGACAAACTGTACAGAAAAACGTAGGTACCAATTTTTTTTTTTTCATGGGTGGGAATCAAACCCACGACCTTTGGATACAACGCCAAAGTCCGGGTACAAAGTGTATGTCTGTCCACATCAGATATTTCAAGAACTACTGGTCCGTTTTACTTGAAATTTGGAATGATTATAGATCTTGTTACCCCACATATTTATATATATCCAAGTTATTAAGGCGCTATAAAAAAAACGATGGTATTCGAAGGCAACACCTAACAAGTGGCGAACTTGTTGCGGTGTTTATAATGAAACAGGCTCGTTGTATAAAACGGTCACCCAGCCTAGGTCCGGCCTTGTTGCCATCTGCTTAACCTTGTTATCAGTTGCGCAGTGACTTAACCACTAGGCTGGGGGCCGAGGACGGGTTAATCCCTCTGCTGTGTACTGAGGCCGTTTAAACGGCTCTCGGGAGCCAAATTTGCATTTGTCTTTGGATGTGATTATTTATTATTATTATAGTTGATACCTTCCTTCCATGTTTCCTATATGTATTTATTTTTGATTAAAATAAATAAATACCATCACGGGTGCCTATTTGGCTCCCGAGAACCGTTTAAACGGCCTCAGGGTCCCAGCGGAGGGATTAACCCATCCTCATTTCGCCGATGGTATTCGGAGGCAACACCTAACAAGTGGCGAGCTTGTTGCGGTGTTTATGATGAAATAGCCTCGTTGTATAAAGCGGTCACCCATCCCAGGCCGGCTTTGTTGTCATCTGCTTAACCTTGTTATCAGTTGCGCAGTGACTTAACCACTAGGCTGGGGCCGCTTTATTTTTGATTGTTTTTTTATATTGAAATTTTTATGTAGGTACTTTATAACATATAATATTATGTACACATACATACCTTTATATTGTGTATCCTGTATGTATCATGGATACACAATATAAAGGTATGTGTGTATATATTTATGTGTATGTTACTGACACATAAGTTGAGGTCACACCCGCAATACTGCAGGGCATCAGCTGAAAATCAGCGCTACAACTCAGGTTGCAGCCTATGCTGAGCAGAGAGTCCATTTTGTTTCAAAATATGTATTTTTATCTTTGTTTATTGTATATAGTGTTTGAATTGTATTTTTTTTTAAATAAACTATTTTCTTTCTTTCTTTCAAATAGGCACCCGGGATGGTATTTATTATAAAAAAAGTATGTTAAGTATGAAATTCTAAATTTCTCGAAATCGCGTACAGCCCTCGTAGTATGGTGCCCAAAATACTGCGATAAAATAGCTAGTTACGTCAAAAAAAAAAAAATTCGCTGGGTACTCTGGGGCCGTCTAGGCGGTCTCGGACGCCGTAAGGCCGTAAGAATGTATGTACCTATATATTATCATATTAAAAACAATTTATATAAAAGTATTATTTCAGAGTCATAAGTTAGTTTTTTTATAAATTCCTTATAAGAATATAATATTATTATAAGGACTCGAGTAAATGGGACTCAAGAATTGTTCATACCAATAATATAATATATTTTTACATTGCAATTAATTTATAATTTCATTATAAAGATCCTGACAAGTAATGTAGTGAAAAAAACTAAATTATAATTTAATTACTTAACTCAATAAATAACTCACTATTATTTACAACCATTCTGCCATTTGTAATAATAATTAATACCCATTAGATACAAGTAATTACAGATAATATTATTCAGACATTTGAATATTCAATTACAATTACTTCAAATGTCTATAATTTAATATCATCAAAAGCAGTCATAGGAACGGATAGACAAGGTAGGGTATAGATAGATAGATTATGGAAAATTAATTAGTCTAGAAGGGCCAAGCGGTAATGATTAGGTACCTACACTAGTGTGGTATTTTCAATAATAATAACAGGATAATTGACACATACTGCCAGATTGTCTCAGTAGTTCTTTATCTTAAGAGTAATGGTAATAATGGAACTACTGCGAATGATAAAATAAATAATAACTCGCACTAGTTCAAATGAGTTCAAATGATGTTGTGTGTGAGAAATAAATGAATTATATTATTATTTATTAAATTGATAAAGATAAAAATGCAATGAAAAATGTCCTGGTGGGCGGGACTCGAACCCACGAACCTCGCTATCGCGGCAAGGCGCTCAACCGCTGAGCCAACCAGGTTCCAGTCACCCCTCACGAATTTTGTCATTGCTTGTTATCTACCTATACACAGACGCCCTCTATTCTTCTTTATTTTGCTTTCTTCTATTAACTCTATACGAGTGAAGTTAGAAGTCTTAGTTTCTAATACTAGATGGCAGAGGAGTCTATTTTTTTATTTTTACTTTTTTCAGTATTTTATATATATGCATTTTTTTCTTTAACAATTTAATATAAGATTATCCTAAAAGGGAATTTATAAAAAATGTATAAATATTATTATTTATTGGTATTTTTTTTTATTTGCCTAAAAAAATATAGCATAATAGTAAACCAAAGCAAAGCCTCTCTAGAAATTACAGATTGCGCCCCATCTTATCTGTTTTGGTACTATATACCCTTTTCCGTATTTCACATAAAGCGTCTGAAGAATTGCGGTTTAGACCCGGACCGTTTATTTCAACCACAACTGGTACTGAGCACAAAGTGTTCATTAATAGATGCCTTATTAAAGGGTATCGGTTTAATATAGAAGTACCTTTTAACCTACTGTAGATAAAATGACAAAATATATTACTGGCATTAAAATTGGTTCTATTCCCCGTGTTTTACTTGCCATTTAATTTAAAAGAATTCGGATCGAAAATAATCTACAGCCTAAGTTACTCGTTTATAATAGAGCTCTCAGTCGGTAAAAGATTTTTAAAAATCAGTCCAGTAGTTTTGAGTATATCCGGAACAAATAAACAATCAAATCGTTTCTCTTTATAATTACACTGGAGAGCAATGAAAAGGGGTCAGTAACATAAACCTCAATTTCTCGAAAACTAAGAATGCTAGCTTATTGAAATAAAGAGTGTTTCATAGATCATTTATTAGCACTTAAATAGAATTATTAAAAGTTATTGGTTGCTAATCATTTAACTTATTAAAAACGCAAAAAATTAAAATGCATCAATTGAATAGAAAAACAAAAATTGGGAATATAATAACACATCTTTTATTAAATAAGTATAATTTTATTTTAATACTTTGTATTACCTCCGTGAGCCGTCAATACCGAAGCCATGCGGTTTGGCATACTATAGACCAAGTTTCGGAGGCGATGCTGGGGAATATTTTCCCATTCCTCTATTAATGCATTTTTCAGCTCACGAAGCGTAATTGGAGGCGTGTTTCGTTGCCTCACACTTCGTCCGAGCTCGTCCCAGGCATGCTCGATAGGATTTATATCGGGACTGCGAGCTGGCCACTCCATTGGATTGATACCCACTTCTTGCAGGTAATCATTCACTATTCTAGCAGAATGGGGACGGGCATTTTCATGCATAAAAATGGTATTCTCACCCATGCTTGACATAAATGGACCGACATGCTCATTTAGAATTTCTTCCACATATCTTTCGGCATTTAAAGTGCCGTTTTCAATTAGCACTAGCTCTGTGCGACTCTCCGAAGAAATCCCAGCCCACACTAGTATCGAGCCTCCGCCGTATGCAACTTTTTCTTCAATACAGGCTTGTTTATAACGTTCTCCTGGTCTTCTGTACACTCTTAGCCTTCCGTCGTGTTTATAGAGCATAAATTTGGACTCATCAGAAAACATTACCTTTGACCAATCGTCGAGAGTCCAATTCAAGTGCTCGCGCGCATATCGCTGTCTTGCTTCACGATGTTCGCTCTCTAGTTTAGGGCCATTTGCAGGTCTATATGGCTTCAAATAAGCTTCAGCAAGCCGTCGCCTTACAGTCCATACACTTGGGTTACTTCCTCGAAGGAGTAGGAACTGATATCTCAGTGCAGCTCCCGTAAGAAATCGATTTCGGAGCATTGTGGTGACTAAGTATCGATCTTCTCGTTCTGTTGTACATCTAGCCTTGCCTGTTCCTGGTCTGCGTAGGTTGGATCCGGTTTCCCGGAACCGTTGGACAACTCGCTGCACCGTCGATAATGATACACCGACTGTTCTTGCTGTATCACGCTGGCTCCGCCCGTCTTCCAGCATCGTGATGATTCTCGTACATTCTTCAGGTGTGAGCGACATGATTAGCTTTTTAATAATGAATATTTTATATCTGGAGCACTTTTTATAACATTTTTTTATGACAGGACAAAAAC
Source organism: Monopis laevigella (assembly GCA_947458855.1). Lineage (NCBI taxonomy): Eukaryota > Metazoa > Arthropoda > Insecta > Lepidoptera > Tineidae > Monopis > Monopis laevigella. The sequence continues at coordinate 10,790,599 of OX381599.1, forward strand.
AAAAGCAAATATAAATGCATTGAATACTTAGTTCTATTTTCATAAAAATCCATTTTTTTTTGTTTTTAGCCTTTTTGATATTACTTAATAACAACCAGTACTTTTAATTTTTTTAAATATTCGTTATTAAATAAGCTACAAACTACTTTATATTTCAATAAGTTAGCATTCTTAGTTTTCGAGATATTGAGGTTTATGTTACTGACCCTTTTTCATTGCTCTCCAGTTTATTATAAAAAATATTATTCTGATAGCAGAGTTTATTTTAATAATAGAGTATCTTTTAGTGACAATAAAATATTGTCTAGTAGTGGCTTTGTAAATAAACACAGTTTTCAGGTTCCTTACGGAGTAGGTAGAAATAACCGAACGCTACTTCTCTCTATCTCTACGTACTACATACACATGCTTATACTTTGCCTAGAGTCATAAATTTTATTATACAGGCACGCCGATTTCAGACCTTTTAATTGCACCGTCTTTTAATACCTTTCTAATTTTTTTAATTCCTCAAAATTCGTGCTGTTTAATTAGTTTCCCGTGGCTATGTTTATCCTCCATCTATTTTATATATTACTTTATCAATCAATATTTTTTTTAGTAAATTAATTTTTGAATTAAATAAAAGTTTATGAGATTGTAATTTGGAATAAGTAATAAAAAAAAATATTATAAACAGTGAGATAAGTAACAGTAATAGGGAATATGCATGTATTTATTTTATTTCATTACTTGATAGAGTAACTACATTAGACCCTAAAAACAAATATAAAAAATTTTTAAAGGGTAATAACATAAAAATAAAAGGGTTTAAACTTTATCTGCCACTATCGCAGTAAAAACCGGTACATCACTAGCCGCCATTCTGTGACGTCATTCGTGCTCATAAAGCATATTAGTTTAATGTTCTTGCACCTCAAAAGTTAGTCAAAAGGTTTGTTTATTACAAATTATCGTAATAAAGGATAATTATTTACCCGACAAAACAAGAAACTATAAACTACAGAACACACGTTGACATTTGTTTGTGCACGAATGGCGTCACATGTAGTGTTTGCTAATGTCGGAGTGCTTAGAAATGATTTCCGGTTATACAAAAAAATTGATTTTTAAAATCGTATTTTAAAAAAAAAATAACTAGAAAAAAGTTCATTAAAGTGAACTAATTCATGAAGTTCAATTTCTACCATTGAAAACTTAACAAGTTAAATTAATTCCATCAAAACTTATCACCTACTTTAAAATTCAATTCTAAGACTACGAAACTTTTCAAAAGTTACTGATTATACAATCACAACATCAAGACCTGTCACTTCAAGTTTAAACTTACCTCCTTCATTATTATCCTCTTCGATCGCTCGAGCACCTTCAGGCAAATTAAGTCGAAGTCCCTTCGTTCTAAAGAAGTCTTTAGCAACTTTGACTCCATATTTAGTTAGTTCAGTCCATTCTGAAACAAACCCTCTTTCTCCAAAGTTTTTGTTTATTTGAGTATCACTGTCAATAATTGGAATTTGTTTCAAAGTTTCTGTGTCAAGGGGTACAAAACTTATAGCGTTATTTGCTCTTATAGTTTCATTGCTTTGAATGTCACCAAATATTGCTTTTGTTGCCAGTTTAATTGCTTTGTATTTGACACAGGATAGTGCTTCTCCTTTGACGTAGCAGCTATCTTTGACATATCTTAGATATCCTTCTTCATGGCTTCTACTTAGCTCAGTGGTTGACAGTAAGAAGACTGTTAACTGTGCTAATGTTGACAGGATTTTGCACGCCATCATTTTTTATACCTGAAATTTATTTAGGAATATTATTAATAAAGATATGATATAAGGTACTAGTTTATGCATAGCTAATCTTCATTCAACTGTCCATTTCGTAAATCGATGCAGTAGGCTCCTGAAACCGGTGAACCCACAGACTAAAACCGAAACATGACTATGTTGCTTGATGGTGTTTGCTATATTGGTAGGTATGGACGGTGGTAACGAAACTGTTTGGTGTTCCTAACGAAATTATAGAGACCTCATCTCACCTATCACCTATTGTAACGGTTTTAGTAATTACCAAAAAATACCGGTATTTTTTTACCGGCACCGATATTAAAAGAATATTTGAATTCCCGGTATTTCCAGTACCAAAACTCCCGAGATCAATCTAAACTCACCCACAATGATAACTTGAATACCATAATTTTAAATTATACAAACTTATGATAATTCAAGAGAAATTTTAAATAACTTCAATATAACATTTGAAAGCTAAAAGATTTTCTCTGCAATTATATGGAAATAATTTACAGTTGAGAATAAAATTGCTGGTTAGTGAGTGATCTGGAATACGTGTTTAAACGCACAGTTATTTTCTAGATGATTCGTGTTGGTACTCAAACGGATGCTGGGGCATATTTCCCACCAATCATTGCTAATAGCTTGAAAAAGTTGACCAATTAGAGAAAAGTTAGCTTTGAGTAAATTTAACAATTAAGTTCATTGCATAGGTAGTATTCTACTGCCTGCCTTTAGATACTTATTTTTTTTTAGTATACAGGCATGACCTGAAAAAGGTCGCGGGAAGCCGATGGCTACAGGCAGCGCAGAACAGGTGTTGTGGCGATCCTTGGGGCAGGCCTATGTCCAGCAGTGGACGCGGGAAAGGCTGGTATGATGATGATGATGATTTGTGTTTTCAAATAAGTTTTCAAGGCCTAATCTCAAACTACAATATAGAGAAAAATGCTCAAAAGAGACTCAAGGCGGATTTTGATAAAAACTAAAATTGCATCTGTAGCGAAAACATCTTTTACCTTATATTTTTTATATTACTAATTATTTATTAAAAAAACATACAGTTATACTAATAAAATTAAAACCATACCTAAATTAAAACATAATAATAATAAATTAAATAAAAACCCTATATAATAAATATCCTATAAAAAAAAAAAACTTATAAATAATATATTTCCTCCATATCGCCGTCAATAGGGAGGGTCCCTAAAAGACTGGCTGCGTTCCCTCGTTGTATTGCAATACTGATACGCTGTCCGAGGAACGAGCCAGCCCTTCGGTCACCAGATGCGTCGACCAAACGCTTGGAAATCTTATATTTTATTATAATGTTAAAGTGAAATAGAATAGTTTTTTTTTTTTTTTATTGGAGCACGCCATGTCTACCTTGTGGTGAGCAGTCCTACAAAGTCCATGAATGGGTTCAATTTATAATTGTCCTTAAACAATATTGATCGCTTCTACTATGCCGGCTAATAGATGCGATTACGAAATCAGGGGCGACAATGACGAATTGTATTACGAGTATATTTTAATATTCCGTAACCGCACCCTGAAAGGAGACTATCACCTCAACAAGAATTCGATGCAGTAGTCTCCTGAAAACCGATGAACCCACAGACTAAAACCGAAACATGACTAGGTCACTTGACGGTTTTTGCATCTGTATTGGTGGTGAGACCGGTCGGTCGGCCTAACGAAGAAGAATCATCATCATCATCACGGGTGCCTTACGGCGCCCGAGACCGCCTAGACGGCCCCAGGGTACCCAGCGGAGGGGTTTTAATCCCACCTCGTCGTGCCGATGGTATGAGTCTACACCGAACAAGTGGCTAGCTCGTCGCGATGTTTTTGAATAGACTCAATAACCCATCTATAAACAGTTTCACAAATTGGTATAGTGAATCCGGGACCGACAGCTTATTATACAGTGGTGTTGTCGAACAAATGTACATAAATTATTTAATTAAAAACTCATTGGGAACCGGGATTCGAACCAGGGACCTAAGTGTTTTTAAGTCCAAGGTCTAACCAACTAGGTCACCACGTATATATAATACATAACGAAGAAGAAATAGTTTCAAATACGTTGCTAGGTTTTCGAGTTTGTTAGGTGTTCATTGTTATACTATAGAGAACTATATAAATGTGATTAATTAATAATAAATTATTTTGGTTTGTATAAAGATCTTTCGTTTCTACCAACTCCTTGGCCACAGTAGATCAGCTCCTATAAATACAGTCCTCCTTTACAGCATCATAGATTAAAAAAAATCCTCCTAGCCGGAAAACGAACCGGTTGATTTTGAAAGTAAAACTCATTCTGTACTGTTATACTGGATGTTTTTGGTCACGCTGATATTTTTTTTATATTGTGTTCTATGATGAAAATAATGAAACACGTATTTTTTCCTTTTAGTGTCGCCTATACAAATACAAAGATAAATAACTAATTTTACAAATCACGTTAACTTTCATACTAAACTCACGAATTAAAACTTGTCTAATTGTCAGATACGAAGACTTATTATGTATTTGAAGGAGTAATTTTACGTTTGTTCATATAATAATTTATTTTTCGGACTTTTTTTTGAAGAAAAAAATACTTACCTACCTTTTTAATTTTAAAAATGGGTTCTAAAAGTGATACTGGAGGTATCAAAAAAATTTTATCATTGTTAAAAAAACACCCAGTTAATTAATAGTGTCGCTTATAAGGATCAAATGGTGGAAAGCAACTTCAAACGGCAAACTAAAGGAAAGTGCTAATTTTTAAGAATACTTCATAGTGCGGCAAGTAACTTTGTATCTATTTGATGGTTAGCAATCCTACAAATTCCATGAATGGAGTCGAGATTTAAGCAAATTAAACAATTATCTTTTGTTATATCAATTGGCTTCAAGGTCTTTAGATACCTATTTTTTTTTAAAATATATATTCCATAGCATGGCATGTGACTTTGTATCTATATAATGGTGAGCAAACAAAATCAGACTCGTTCAATACATTGCTGTTTAAAAGAATTGATACCTATGCCAGCTAAATGATGCGATTAAGAAATTGGTGACGTCAAAAGCAGTTGATTTTCGTAAAATCTGCCCGTTTCGTTACCACACCCTCGAATAACAACACAAGAAATCGTTTCAGTATTTTGAAAACCGAAACATGACTAAGTCACTCGACGGTTTTTGTATATATATTCATTGTTGAAATAAATACTTTCTAGAAAAGTAGTAGTAAAGTTTCTATTTAATAATATGTAGGACAATTTACACATATTGCTCTGGTCACAAACTAATCTCTATACTTAAGTACTATAAGTACCAGAAACAACGATATAATACATATTATATTTTATAAACATCTAGACCATGACAAACTGTACAGAAAAAAAAACAACTATTTTTTTTTTGCCTTGGGTGGGAATCGAACCCCACGCCAAAGGCGTAACCACTAGTCTACGGAGGCTGTTTATTTCTATACTTACCTTTATTTTTTTATTGTGGTATTTAATACATTACGTTTTCTCTATAAGATGTCTAATCGATAAGACCGACATCTTAGCGTGATTTCCCTAGATACAAATTACATAAAGTGGGCTATATTTTTTTTTGATAAAAAGGAGTAGGTTTTCATATAACTCATTAAGGCTTTCTTGCCATACTCTACATGCCGTAAATTAAAAGCATGTGGCATGATAAATTAAACTCAATACCCTAAAAAAAACAGGGCGGTGCGATTGCTAATTTGTCTCGAATATTTTCTATTAATTACTCTTATTAAAAAGTATTTAGTAAATAACTCAAAAACTAATTAACAAAATATCTACTAAATAGGTATTTCAAATAGTTAATATTTGTAAGTATGTATTTTGACCAAATTGGGGACATCTCAAAAAAGCTGGGATCATCAGTGGCCATAACCGTAGAGCTTGTATGAAGAGAGTGTGGATGTGAAGGAAGAGAGAGAGTTATGTCAGGATCGTGGTAGATGGCGCTCCCTTGTCTCTATAATAATATATATATATATAGCTAAATAATAATAATAAAAAGCGGCCCCAGCCTAGAGGTTAAGTCACTGCGCAACTGACAACAAGGCCGGCTTGGGATGGGTGGCCGCTTTATACAACGAGGCTATTTCATCATAAACACCGCAACAAGTTCGCCACTTGTTAGGTGTTGCCTCCGAATACCATCGGCGAAATGAGGACGGGTTAATCCCTCCGCTGGGTACCCTGAGGCCATTTAAACGGTTCTCGGGAGCCAAATAGGCATCAATGATGGTATTTATTTTATTTTTTTATAATAATAAGACTAAGTACAAAAACCACCCCTTATAATAAAGCGTAAAATGCTTTAAATATAAAATAAATACCATCATGGATGCCCTTTTGACTCCCGAGAACCGTTTAAACGGTCTCAGTCTCAGGGTACCTGGCGGAGCGATTAACCCGTCCTCATTTCGCCGATGGTATTCGACGGCAACATCTAATAAGTGGTGAGCTTGTTGCGGTTTTTATGATGGTATAGTCGGTCACCTATCCCAGGTCCGGCCTTGTTGTCATCGGCTTAACCTTGTTATCCGTTGCGCAGTGACTTAACCACTAGGCTGGGGCCGCTTTATTACAATATAATATTGTAGTAGGTGTCGAATCCCGGTGTGTACCAATGAGTTTTTAATTTAAAAATTTATGTACATTTGTTTGACAACACCACTATAGTGCCTCGGAGAGCACGTTAAGCTGTCGGTCCCGGTTTCACTTTACCAACTTGTGAAACTGTTTATAGATGGGTTATTGAGTCTATTCAAAACATCGCGACGAGCTAGCCACTTGTTCGGTGTAGACTCATACCATTGGCTACGACGAGGTGGGATTAAAACCCCTCCGCTGGGTACCCTGGGGCCGTCTAAGCGGTCTCGGGCGCCGTAAGGCACCCATGACGATATGTATGTATGTATGTATGTAGTAGGTAAATTCTTAATTAGACTTAAACAACAAAAAATCCTACTCATTATAAAACTTTATTGTAAAATTACTTTCGTTTGTAGAAGTACCTATTTATTACAATAGAACCTTAAACATGTAAAATTTTACACTACACAATGGAAGAAAAATAAAAGTTTTCATCAAGTTAAAATGTGACATACCATTAACAATAGAATGTCAGAATCATATGTCAGAAGCGTCATCAAATGTCACTTTGACAATACAATAGTAATTTTGTTAACAATTTATTGTGTTATTTATGATTGATGATAGACGTAGGTAGGTACTCTAATTTTGGTTTGTTTACTAAAAATATGATTAAATGACTTGAATTGTATTATTCCATCAAATAATTATATCTAATTTATTTTCTTTGTATTTGATGTAAGATAATTTTATTCAATTGTGAATAAAATAAATGTATTTTCCAAAGAAAGCTATTAATTTAATTATTATTTTTCCTACCTTTCTCATACAGTTAAGTACATTGACTTCTATGTAAACTAGAATTCATTTGAGTAAACTATTTGTAATAAATAGTACCTACTGTATTCTAAATACAATTTGTAGGAAAATACGAAATTTTGTTACTCACCTAAAATAAACTTTATATCATTAAAACAACTATTTTTATTTCAATTTTAAAATGCGCATGTAAGTAATGATATAAAAATAAAAATATGTAAGTTTTAGTCGATTATAAGTCAATGTTTCTTAAAAGAGGCGCGCCATGAGCAATTTGCTCACACAATCATTTTATGCAAAAAAAATTGGTAATAACGTCTCAAGCGGCTAGGTACCTTCCTATTCATGCCCTCACCCCGACACAACTCTCGTGCCGTTCAGTTCCGTTGTGACCGGATAGCAAAGAATTGATGGTGGCCGTATACCATCGTGCGGCAATTTGCTCATCGCGCGCCCATTCGTGAAGTGTTCTTGTCTTTTCTAAAATGTTAATTTGTATTATATTGGTTAATTATTATGTAAATATTATATAGTAATCATTTAATAATAGTATTTTTTGTTTTTAGCTACAACACGTATGAAATAGCCGGTCGACGTTAAGTCAAATTTGTTCGTGGTATGAAGGGGATTCTGCCTTAGAATAGATAGATAGATATCGGTTGTGCATCTTAAATGCACAACCTATCTTCGGATAAAATTGACCTGTATTGGTTAGATAAGTTGACGTTTCTACTCCTGCGCCGCAAGAACCAAGAAGTAGGACCCCAATATATTCCTGGATTCTGTGCAATATATCCCAGACTTAAGAATAGACGGTCAAAAAAAGCATGCATATCATATTTTATAAACACCCAGACCATGAAAAACTGCACAGAAAAACGTACTTATATTTTTTTGCCATGGGTGGGAATCGAACCAACGACCTCCGGGTTTAGTATAAAGGGTACCAACTGAAAACAAGTAGCCAGCACGTCGAAGTATTTTACACAGACTCATCTATAAATAGTTTCAGAAACTGACAGCCTCCGTAGACTAGTGGCTGCGCTTTTGGTGTTGTGTCCGTAGATCGTGGGCTCGATTCCCCACCCAAGGCAAAAAAAATAGTACGTTTTCTGTACAGTTTATCATGGTCTAGGTGTTTATAAAATATAATATGTTAAATATCGTTTTTTCTGGTACGCATAGTACAAGCCTAGAGCTTAGTTTGTGACCAGAGCAATATGTGTTAATTGTCCTACATATTGTTATTAAAACTTGGTCTGACATCTTAACTTGCTTTCTGAGGCAATAATTAGTGATGTTGTCAAACAAATGTACATTAACTGGGACCGACAGCTTAACGTGCAGTCTCCGAGGCACTATAGTCACGTGAGTAAATAAACGTATTTCCGTTTATGTGCTATAGTGGTGTTTTAACACAAACATGTAGGTACGTATATTTTTTGATTAAAAACTTATTGGTACATACCGGGGTGCGAACCAGGGACCTAAGTGTATTTAAGTTTAACTAACTAAGGTTTAACCAACTCGGCCACCACGTATGTTTTATGTTAGTATTACTATATTATTTATGATATTGTATTAAGTAGTATATTATTATGCAAAATTTTGCAGTAATATATAATTATTATAAATGTATAAAAATGCTTATATTCTCATTCAAGTAGTATACGAAATATTATATGTAGACTATAAGTAGTATTTTATCATGCACCCTCACATTTGTCATCACTTATCCAAGGTTGACTGGTAGAGAATTCCTAGTGGCATTAAGTAGGTATGCCTTTGTACAATAAATATTTTAAAAAAAGGTTGAGTAGGTATTAAAGCTGTTTCTAGTAATTTATTTCGTGATATCAAACTATTTTATTAACTACTAGCGGCCCGTCCCGGTTTCGCACAGGTTTGTATAACTTTAACTATATGCTCAGCGCACGCCACGGAAGGCCTCAGAAACGATACTTTTCCCCCGTTTTTAAAACATTTTTGGTTACTGCTCCACAACTATAGGACCTAGCGTGATATTATATAGCCTATGTTACTTCTGAATAATGCAGCTTTCTAATGGTGAAAAAATTATTGCAATCGGTCCAGTAGTTTTTGAGTTTATTCATTACAAACATACAAAAATACAAAAATACAAATCTTTTCTCTTTATTATATTAGTATAGATATAGATATAGACTAGCGGCCCGTCCCGGCTTCGCACGGGTTTGTATAACTTTAACTATATGCTCAGCGCACGCCACGGAAGGCCTCAGAAACGATACTTTTCCCCCGTTTTTAAAACATTTTTGGTTACTGCTCCACAACTATAGGACCTAGCGTGATATTATATAGCCTATGTTACTTCTGAATAATGCAGCTTTCTAATGGTGAAAAAATTATTGCAATCGGTCCAGTAGTTTTTGAGTTTATTCATTACAAACATACAAAAATACAAAAATACAAATCTTTCCTCTTTATTATATTAGTATAGATTAGTATAGATTAGTATAGATAGTATAGATAGTATAGATATAGATTAGTATAGATTAGTATAGATAGTATAGACGACGGTTCGTAGCTTAATTATGAAACTATGAACGTAATAGCTATCTATATATATATACATTACTAGCGGCCCGTCCCGGCTTCGCACAGGTTTGTATAACTTTAACTATATGCTCAGCGCACGCCACGGAAGGCCTCAGAAACGATACTTTTCCCCCGTTTTTAAAACATTTTTGGTTACTGCTCCACACCTATAGGACCTAGCGTAATATTATATAGCCTATGTTACTTCTGAATAATGCAGCTTTCTAATGGTGAAAAAATTATTGCAATCGGTCCAGTAGTTTTTGAGTTTATTCATTACAAACATACAAAAATACAAATCTTTCCTCTTTATTATATTAGTATAGATTAGTATAGACTACTCATTACTTATAAAAAGAACTGTCATAACTCTTATTTATAATGAAACCATGGAGATAAAGATAATAAGGCGCCCATGGGCCTTAAATTACGTTCCAGTTGAACAGAAGATGGCAGCCATACAAGTTTAAAAAAAACAAAAGAAAAGCAATCACTGAGCCTTGATTGAAGATAGAACTGAATATATATAGCAGCACCGAAATCGTTTGACAGGTCGTTTTATAGGACATTGAATGAATTAAGGTGGTTCCATATATTATTCTTAGTTTCATGAATGGAATAAAGGCTGTGTTATATCTAGTCAGTTGACTAAAGAAGTACAAGTGTGACAAATATTGTGCAATGGGGTATTGAATGTATGCTAACTTGCTGTAACTAAAATTATTCAAGACAAATCCCACGTAGAAAAGCCATGCAGCTGCAAAAACTGTCAAGTGACCTAGTCATATTTCGCTTTTAGTCTGTGGGTTCACCGGTTTTCAGGGTGGAAGTCTCCTTTCAAGGTGCGGTTACGAAATGGGTTGAATTGACGATAAGGGAGCGAGTATATTAAAATATACTCGTAATGCAATTTGTCGCCACACATTTCGTAATCTAATCATTTAGCCGGCATAGTGGGGACAATCAATTTTGTTTAAGAACAATTATTGATCGGCCCTATTCTTGGACTTTGTAGGTCTGGTCACCAAAAGGTAGATACAAAGTCACATGCCGTGCTCTAATAAAAAATAAAAAAAGATAGTCCCATAGAGATCTTTAGTTTTTCATGTCCAGTTTCCCTGCATACGTTTATTACCTTTATTAATTTGTTACCTTTTATATTAATTTCATATACTCGTATACCCATTGTTTTCTTCACACTGCTAATAATAAAAGACCCTCAGGTCTTTTATTATTAGCGGTGTGAAGTTGGCGGCCAAAGTTAGCGGCCAATTATAACCCGACCAATTTAAGAAGTCAGATTAAAACCATCCTTAGATTAACTATTATGTACATTTTGACATATAATTTTGTACCTAAATCATATGTCTAGTTAGTAACTAGGGTGGCATGTCCTTAGGAAAGGATTAAGGGGGTGGGTTTGAAGTAAAACTCTACTTTTCCATATAATTAATAATTTTGTCTGTATCGATAGCCTAGTAAAAAAGTATCAAGTACAGACTAGATTAATTTTATACCTAGAGCATATACCTAGTTAGTAAATAGGGTGGCATGCCCTTAGGAAGGGGTTAAGGGGGTGATTTTTAAGTAAAACTCTACTTAACCATATAATTATTAATTTTGTCTGTATCGATAGCCTAGAAAAAAAGTATCAATTACAGACTAGGTTTATTTTGTACCTAGAGCATATACCTAGTTAGTAAATAGGGTGACATGCCCTTAGGAAGGGGTTAAGGGGGTAGTTTTTAAGTAAAACTCTACTTACCCATATAATTATTACCCATTCCATTCTTATTTTAAACCATCTCCCATCTATCCAAATGTCCAGCCCATTTCCATTTAATTCTCCTTGCGTATAAATACTTAACCATAAAGTACAAGGGTATTTGATAAACCTTCTAATTTTTATATGGATGAAATAGGCCATAAAAAAATCACTTAATATAAGTAGCTACTATGTATTTTTATAGAATACATAGCAAATACCTACTCTATGTATATTCATAATAAACAATATTATTCCATGATCTCGATATCAGAAGCGATAAGGTCTCTTAGGAAATCAGCTGAAATACATTTATCTGAGACAAAATATTTAATATATTATATTTGGTAGCATTTTTTTTTATTAGAGCACGGCATGTGGTAAGCACTTAGCACTTACAAAATGGGGTCGATCAATACACAGTCGTTTGACATATTAGTCGCTTGCACTATGCTGGGTAAATGATGCGATTACGAAATGGGCAGCAACAAAGCCGAATTTACATACGATTCCACTTTAATATCCCGCTTTATCATCAAATCAACTGACCATTTCATTACCACACCATAAAGAGACTAATAAATACAGTAGAATCCCAAAAACTGGTGAACCCACAGACTAAAACCAAAATATTACTAGATCACTTGACATAATTTACATCTGTAATTTTGTAATTGGGCAGTGGTAGCAAAAACGGTCAGGTGGCCTAGTGAAGGAGCTATCCTAAGGACTAAAGGAACTTTGCTGACTAGCTGACCCGGTGAACTTCGTATCACCTACAAAAATAATGGATTTTCGACGTGCAAACATGCGACATATAATTGTCCTTGAAACAGGGAGACTCCAAGTTGATTCCTTAAGCTTCCAACGACTGGTCATCACAAAAGCTAGTCGCATTGGAACTTTTATTGTAGTTGCTTAATAGAGACATCCTAAAGAAACTTTGAAATGGGCTATTTTCAATGTAAACTAGCTGATCCGGTGAACTTCGTATCACCTACAAAAATAATGGACTTCCGACGTGCAAACATGCGACATATATGTGTTCGTGAAACAGGAAGACTCCAAATTGATTCCGAAAACTTCCAACGATTGGCCTTGTGGTCATCACAAAAGCTAGTCGCATTGGATTTTTTATTGTAGTCGCTTAATAGAGACATCCTAAGGACTAAAGAAACTTTGAAATGGGCAATTTTTATTGTAAACTAGCTGACCCGGTGAACTTCATATCACCTACAAAAATAATCGCTCTCCGACATGCAAACATGCGACATATAGTTATCCGTGAAACAGGGAGACTCCAAGTTGATTCCTTAAACTTCCAACGACTGGCCTTGTGGTCATCACAAAAGCCAGTCGCACGGGAACTTTGTGACAAATGAGAGATAATATAACAGTCACTAAAATTATGATTGTATGGTCGTAAGATATAAATAGATAGATTTGTTAAAGAAAAAACACTAACCATCAGCTTTGATGAAACGTTGATGAAAATAATCTGAGATTAAAATTAGCTAATAAAACACGTAATTAGTGTTTAATTAGCGAAATATCACGTAATTTTTCCACCAATTATGAGCCTTGTCAGCTAATTCTAACCAAAGATAATTTTCATCAACATTTTAGAATCTATGGGTAGCCAGGTTTCCTTGATACACATCATAACACTTTCTTTAATCTAGATCTTAAAGGTTTTCTTCAACACCTAATTATAGTCCAGGTCTCAGTTCTAGAACCGGAACGATAGGTTCTAAGTGTACATGCAGGTGCATGTAATTGACGAGTTTCTTTATCGATATATACCTAATTACGGTTTAGTAAATACTAGTTTACGTTACTTAGTCAAGGGTTGGTATTTGGAACACTTTGATAGTCCTACCTATGATGCCTATCATACCTATGATGCGGTGACTAGTGTTGCCAGATTTGTTTTCAGTCTAGCGTATTAGTGGGACAAATGTTTAAATGGGCAAAAAATACGGGATTTCAGATTTAATCCGCGACATGAAAAAAAAAAGAGTTTTCTGATGAACATGTTCTTTTTGGATATTATAACTTTAAAATGGTCATTAACTTTTTAATAAGCAAGGGCTTTTTAATACATTTATTTCATATGAACGTTGCGTATGAGTACTCGACCGCCGTAGCATAATTGACTTAAATGGAAATAACAAACATTTTTGTAACGATTGAAATACGAGTCAGTCCCGGCGGGACATTAAAAATTGCGCCAGTAATACGGGACTACTGGCAACACTAGTGGCGGCTTAGTTGGTGAGACCTCAGATTTAAAGACAATTAGGTACCCGGTTTTAACCCCGGTGTGTACCAATAAGTTTTTAATTTGAAAAATCATGTACCTACATTTGTTTGACAATATCACTATATTGCCTCGGAGAGCACGTTAAGAAGCCAGGAAATGGTTCTCGAATTCGAACGTCTAAATATTGTTTTCAGTAATATTAAAGATTTAAAAAAAAAAGTGGTGGTGTAAATATTCTTTACTTGATCATAATTAGATAGTCACTTTATAAAAAAAAACTTTTGAAAATATAACCAAAGTTAAATTTTTATGATTCTAAAAATCGTACTTTAGTTGTCATTTCAAAACTTAGCAGTTGTTTTATACAGTAATTATGTAATTAGGATTGAGTTAGTAAAATCTACACCTCCATGTTTTTTTTTTCAAAAAAAAAACTTTATTATCATTGAAAACAACATTTAGGTACATTTTTTTTCCTTATTGGAGCACGACATGTGACTTTGTATCTACCTGATGGTGAGCAGACCTGCAAAGTCCATGAATGATTTCAATCAATAATTGTTCTTGAACAATATTGATCGCTCCCACTATGCCGGCTAAATGATGCGGTACGAAATGGGGGGAAATAGGAAATAATAAAATGTATTTTGATATATTATTTTGACGAATCAAACTTGTGAATTTGTTCACAGATATTATTGGGTCACATACGACGAGGTGGGTCCAAAAACCCCTCTGTTGGGTACCCTGATGCCATCTAGGCGGTCTGATGGTACTTGATATAATAAACTTCACCATTTTATTTTATTTTATTATGCGATATAGCATTAGGTATGGTTATCCATACCGTCCTATATATTATCTGGAACGGCGATATCTACAAATATAAATAAAGTATGTATTTACATTATTTATAGGGAGAACATCGCGACGATCTAGCCACTTGTTCGGTTTAGACCCTCCCCTGGGTAACCTGGCGCCGTCTAGGCGGTCTCGGGCGCCGTAAGGCACCCGTGATGATATGTATGTGTATGTTATAGGGAGATGGAAGGCACTGGGTGTTTATTATTAAATATTATTTCGGGAAAATAATAGAAAGGTTTTTTACAATTATAAAATGAGTTGGTATATAATATTACAGGAAACAGCATAAGTTAGTTATATATATATATATATATTTTTAAGAATGGAAACATGGTGTAATTTTATAAGTATAATAAACTGAACACAGTTAAACTTTTACTGAATTAAAATAAAAAATAAAAAGCTTTGATAAGCGGCCCCGCCTAGTGGTTAAATCACTGCGCAACTGATAACAAGGTTAAATGACAACAGAGCTGGACCTGGGATGGGTGACCGCTTTATACAATCAGGCTACCATTATAAACACCGCAAGAACCTCGCCACTTGTTAGCAAAATGAGGACGGATTAATCCCTCGGCAGGGTACCCTGAAGCCGTTTAAGCGGTTCTCGGGAGCCAATAAAGGCACCCGAGATAGTATTTATTTTTTAAACTAAGCTTTAGAATTCTTCAAACATTAAATCTAGGCAAAATAAACAGAAAAACGTAGGTATTAATTTTATTTGGTTCCCAAATTGTGGGTTCGATTCTCGCTGGAGGCAATCGAGTGAGAATCATACCTATAATCCAGTAGAACGCCACTTGTCATGCCTCCCCCGTTACCACAAAGTCCAAGAATATTAACGACCAATATACTGCTTTAGCAACTATTGGTCGGTCGCACTATGCCAGTTAAAGGGTATGGTTACGAAACGGAAACTATATGTAAATTTTGTCGTCCAAATCTATAAAAAAAAATGTCGAATTGTGTGTAAACGCATCTGTATGTAACTGTCAGGACAAGGTTTGTATAAAAGAAAATGATTAAGAATCGTACGGAAAAATTGGTTTATAAAACCTCCTTATAAAAAAGTGAGAGAATGAGACAGATGACAGTATGGGAGATATAACAGAGTTGACAGTTTGACGTTCAGTTGTTTAGTTTTTTACATTACCGATTAACAAATTCAGTAATTTATATTTTTTTTTTTTTTTTTAAATGGTAGAAAAAATACATAAACCTAAACTTATTTTTTTCTGAGAAAAAAAATCCCTTCTGAATATTTTTATATAAGGAATCCCGGGAATATGTTGTTTTTTATATGAAAATATTTTTTTCAGGGAAAAGTGAAGTTTAGGTATAATTGAATTCGAATTTCCGATCACTAATAAATAATAATATATATATAATTATTCTAATTTACTTACAGTTTTGAAAAAAGAAAACACAATCACAAAAACACTTCACAACACAATTTTTAAATTTTAAAATTAGAATGCGCGCGCGTTGATCTCCGTCAGATCAATGTCAAGAGCGCGCTCCTGATTCGCTATTTAAATGATCTACAATTGCCCCGGCTGCGTGCATCCAATTGGAACACCGCAAATATGATCCGGCCAATTTCGAATAAAGATTTTGTATCGTACTATATAGCGTTGAGTTCTCTCGTGTGTTTGCGAAAATTACTTTACAAAACTATTTGGAATTACTTAGATTTAATATACGTGGTGTTAGACCGAGTTGGTTAGACCTTGGACTTAAAAACACTTAGGTCCCTGGTTCGAATCCCGGTGTGCACTAATGAATTTTTAATTAAAAAAAATATGTACATTTGTTTGACAACACCACTATAGTGCCTCGGAGAGCACGTTAAGCTGTCGGTCCCGGTTTCACTATACCAACTTGTGAAACTGTTTATAGATGGGTTATTGAGTCTAGTCAAAACATCGCGACGAACTAGCCACTTGTTCGGTGTAGACTCATACCATCGGCTACGACGAGGTGGGATTAAAAGCCCTTCGCTGGGCACCCTGGGGCCGTCTAGGCGGTCTCGGGCGCCGTAAGGCACCCGTGATGATATGTATGTATGTAATAAATTAATCATAATATTTTCATGGTTTTTAGAAAAGATTAAAAATAGTTTGAGCCTTAATAAACAACCCGGGCTTTAATAGACTATCTAGTACCTACCACTATTTTATTAATATTATTTAAGCTCAAGAAACAAGGGTGATTTTTTAAAGTATGCCTTCTAGGCCAAATCCTAAACTACAAGGAATAGCAATAAATGACTAGGTCATTTGAAGGTTTTTGCATCTGTATGTATTCAATATGGATGAGTTTTAAAGATCATTATTTGAAACAATTTGTTTAGTTAGTAAAGAAGACGATAGTAAAGTTTTTTTTTTTCCACATTCCTGTAACTTACCAGAATTTTATATAATTTAAAAGCCGTACTATCAGCTCGTGCAATAATACAGGTGTTTTTTCTTTCAAAATCAACCGGTTCGATTCTCGGCTAGGAGAATACTTTTGTCAAAAATCTAATGATGCAGTTTTAATTTTTTTTCCAAATCGGCCCAGAGACTCCTTTGAGCATTTTTCGCTATTCCTTGTAGTTTATAATTTGGCCTTAAAGGCACACTTAAAAAAATCACCCAGTATAAACAAAAGTTTTCCTTTTATTAAGTACTTATTTAAAACTATATTTTAACTTAAATAATTCATTAAAAAATACCGCGAAGTAGTGAGTGAAAAGAACTGTAGTAACAAGATATCCTTTATAGTATGGATTCAGTATAGAATTTCACTTGCATTTTCTAATGCATGAAAGTGTGTTTCAATGAAGGAGTAGTGATAATGACCTATGGATTACAGTAATCATAAACTTGTATTGATTTTTATTGTAATTTATATGATTACATATGATTAACTATCAGTACCCCTAGTGTGAGTTTTCTAACTATTACTTTGCGTTTGAGTTAACTAAAATTTGTATGGGAAATAGTTCAGCGCTCCAAGCGGAAATTTTGAGAACTAGAAATGCGTTCGTGTGATTGGTTAACGCGGTAGTATAGTTAACGCGAAAGTAAACGTTAAAAAAACTCACACTTGGGTTACTGTAGGTAGGTAATCGGTAATAGTTAAGTACATAGTTTCGTTTCGGGAATTACGTTACGTTTCTTAGTAAGACCGGCGTAAACTTAACCTAATTTTAATTAATATTTGTATGTATAGTATGTATTATTTATTATATATGTTATTGTATTACTAGGTCCTAATTTATATAAGTTTATTAAAATTTGAATTAAGCACCCGACTTTGAACACAATCTAAAAGGTTAGCTGGTAGATAATGCCTAAGGCATTAAGTTCGCCTTTGTACATAACTTTTGTTTACTGTGCAATGATAAAATAAATAATAATAATTAACGAGTTTAAATCATTGAATTTTAGTAAACAAAAATAGTATTTGGAGGTAGTGAGTTCGATTCCCACTCAAGACAAAACAATATTTAAAACTTTTTTTCTCTAAACTTCGTCTGAAAGGAACAAATTTTCCCCGTTTTCCCAACAGTTTTCATTGATTCTCCGCTCCTATTGGTCGTAGCGTGATGTTATATAGCATATAGCCTTTCTAGATAAAGGTTGGTATTGGTTGTTTAGTGTTGTCTAAAAGGCATATAAAAGAATTTTCAAAATCGGTTCAAAGATTATCCCCTACAACCTCACAAACATTACTTGTTATTTTTTTTAGTATAGATAAATAAAAGTATTGTTATTTTCTGGTACACATATAATAATGATAATATGTAGGATAATTTGGGCCAAACTTAAGTGGCAGTGGGCAGGTCACATAGCTCGCAGAACGGACGGCCGTTGGGGCATTAAGGTTCTCGAGTGGCGACCGCGTGCTGGAGGACGCAGCAGAGGCAGGCCCCCCACAAGATGGACCGACGACCTGAAAAAGATCGCGGGAAGCCGATGGCTACAGGCAGCGCAGAACCGGTTGTTGTGGCGATCCTTGAGGGAGGCCTATGTCCAGCAGTCGACGCGCGAAAGACTGGCATGATGATGATGATGAGGATAATTTTACACATATTGATTATGCTATATTATATAATGCTACTAGTACTATATGTTAGTATCAGAAAGAAGGGTAAAATATATTGTATTTTATAAACAGCCAGACCATGACAAACGTGGTAGCCGAGTTCTCTCGGTGTGTACCAATGAGTTATTAATTTTAAAAAATATGTGCATTTGTTTGACTACACCACTATAGTGCCTCGGAGAGCACGTTAGACTGTCGGTCTCGGTTTCACTATACCAACTTGTGAAACTGTTTATAGATGGGTTATTGAGTCTATTCAAAAGATCGCGACGAGCTAGCCACTTGTTCGGTGTAGACTCATACCATCGGCTACGACGAGGTGGGATTAAAAGCCCTCCGCTGGGTATCCTGGGGGCGTCTAGGCGGTCTCGGGAGCCGTAAGGCACCCGTGATGATATGTATGTATGTATTTTATAAACACCCAGCCATGACAAACTATACAGAAAAACTTTGAAAAGATATACTTTAGGCTAATATGGGGTTCTGCTGATCAAATCGAACAACTTTTCCCATGGGACCATGTGTCGCATGAAAATAAAATTTGGCTTCCCATACATTTTAACTTTACTTTACTAAAACTAAATTAAACATTTTAATACTAAGTATAAAATTAAGACTTTCATTTTTTGTTCGGTTATACATTAAAACCAACAAATTTAGTTCGCGGTTGATTTAAAACCTAATAGATATAATAACAGCACGCCCTAGTTATTTTTGCCCTTTTCATTTGACTCAAAATTGACTTAATGATCCGTAGCAGGGGAAATTATTCACAATTCAAATAGAAAGTGGATATTTACTGTAGACGCGTACGTGTGTTCTAAATAATTTTACTTTTATTTATCTTAATACATATTATTACAGGATGAATTTGAAAGGATGTACTTTTTCCATTATTAGTTTGTATGGAGAAGGCAATTTTATTTTCATTTGTGACATATGGTTCCATGGAAAAAGTTGTTCGATTTGATTAGCAGATCATATTAGCCCAAAGTACATCCTTTAAAGTCACCATGTATACCTTACGGCGCCCGAGACCGCCTGTACGGCCTCAGGGTACCCAGAGGGGTTTGTATTCGCACCTCGTCGTAGCCGATAGTATGAGTCTACAACGAACAATTGGCTAGGTCATCGCGATGTTTGAATAGACTTAATAACCCATCTATAAACAGTTTCACAAGTTGGTATAATGAAACTGGGACCGACAGCTTAACGTGCTCTCCGAGGCACTATAGTGGTGTTGTTAAACAAATGTACATATTTTTTTAGATTAAAAATTCATTGGCACACATCGGGGTTGGAACAGGGACCTAAGTGTTTTTAAGTCTAAGGTCTAACCAACTCGGCTACCACGCCAATATGTAAATAAAAAATATATACATGAAACTGATTAAAAAAAACGCGTGTTGAGGCTTAAAAACTACTGAACCGATTTATTAACGTGCCCTCCGAAGCATTATAGAGTGGTATTGTCAAACAAAAGTAAAGGATCTTGGGCATTTTTGTATGGGAGCTGGGCGTAAAACCAACAGATATAAAATGTGTTGTAATTTATGTATTATCATGGTACTTCTAAATATCCCCTAAATACTTATTAACCTTAATATAGACCGCGTATTACTGCAAAAAAAAAACAAAGATTGGTTAAATAAAACACACTTAATAGTAGTACCATCATGGAACTAGTGAGAATTATTATTTTATTATTCGCAGTAGTTCCATTATTACCATGACTCTTAAAAAATATCTGTGTGCTTGTTCCTACATTAATGTATGGAAGTGAATGCTGGGTATGGCAGAAGAAGCATGGAAGTAGGATTAATGCCGTAGAAATGCGTGTATATATATACGTGGTGGCCGAGTTGGTTAGACCTTGGACTTAAAAACACTAAGGTCCCTGGTTCGAATCCCGGTGTGTACCAATGAGTTTTTAATTTAAAAATTTATGTACATTTGTTTGACAACACCACTATAGTGCCTCGGAGAGCACGTTAAGCTGTCGGTCCCGGTTTCACTATACCAACTTGTGAAACTGTTTATAGATGGGTTATTGAGTCTATTCAAAACATCGCGACGAGCTAGCCACTTGTTCGGTGTAGACTCATACCATCGGCTACGACGAGGTGGGATTAAAACCCCTCCGCTGGGTACCCTGGGGCCGTCTAGACGGTCTCGGGCGCCGTAAGGCACCCGTGAAGATATATATATATATATATAAATGCGGTCATTAAGGAGTGCTTGTGGAGTAACAATTGCGGATAGAGTGAAGAATACAGTTGTGCGTGAAATGTGTGATTTGAAAGAAGATGTAGTGACAAGGATTGAGAAAGGAATGTTACGGTGGTTTGGGCACATTGAGAGGATGAATGAAAAGAGACTGACGAAAGAGATTTATGAATCAGAGGTGAATGAAAGAATAAGGCGGAGACAACCCAGAAGAATGTTCCTCGACCAAATCGGGGACATTCTCAATAAAGCTAGGATTCGTAGTGCCCATAGTAACCGGAGAGCTTGTATGAAGAGAGTGGTAGATGTGAAGAAAGCGAGAGAGTTATGCCAGGATCGTTGTAGGTGGCGCTCCCTTGTTTCTGCCTATCCCCGTGGGAAAAGAACGTGACAATTTTATGATTATTATATTATCTTAAAAATTGAAGTACTGCAAGAAAAATCGCGCTAGTTCCATCATAGAACAAAGCAATGGAACTACTGCGAACAATCCCTATTTATTAATACTTTTTATTCAAATATCAATGGTATTCTATCAACTATAACATCTAATAAATGTTCTGCGGGTGCAACGAAAGACTCGTACCGTCCTAATCCTAAAAACCACAAAACTGAAACTATGTGGGCACAACTTCGTACTGTTCTTCTGCCTGTTAAGCAAGTACAGTAATGCTCAACTATCGCATTTCTACCGATTTGGTCTCTATCAATCAAAATGTAAGTATTATATGTGCGCGACCTGACATGCCGCGACTGTATTTTAATTCGCAACCACACATTAGTTTGCAGAATATTACATCTGTTTAAATCATCCAATGACTCCTCTATATAATTCAATTAAATAAACACCATCGCGGAAATTTTCTGCGACATACGATTTTGCTAGTTTTATATGATAAGTTCCCAAAGCGTGAACATTCCTCTGTTAAACGTGGAAAATCATTTAAGAATGGTAGATTTGCTTTCATTCTTGCAAAGTCTCGACGTTGTCGATTCAGATTTTTAAGTTCTAAGTAATCGAATAAACGATTCGTTGTGTTTATTTTTCATCAATAATGTTTATTATATCCGAAGTTAGTCGATGGTTTTCAAAAATTGGGTGAAAAGCATTTAAAAGGCTAGCACTAATTTTGAAATCTATACGTATACGTTTATAAGGAACAAAAGACAATATTTGCATCTCTTTTTCTCTAAGCACGTTGTCATATTTTTATTTCACGCTATGACCAGTTTTACGCTTCAGTGTCAGCCGCTTAATACGAGCAGATGTTCACAGGAATCTTGGGTAGCCATGAAAATGCGCAGAAGCAGCATTGCAAGAAACCTTACTGACAGTACTATGACTGGTCTTTTTTCCATTTTATTGAAGAGGGAAAATCAAATTGAAAGAATAATTAAGGAATTGTAAATTTTTTTTTTTTTTACTTTTTCAGTTAAATTGTCTTGTGTAAAAGTTATTCCAATTCAATGTAAATGTCAGTTCTCTGAAACGTATCCTCTTCATAATACTTTTTAAATTAACTTTTTTTATGTATTTAACATGAAATAAGTAAGAAGCATTAAGGTTGTAGAGTGGCGACCGCGTGCTGGAGGACGCAGCAGAGGCAGGCTCCCCACAGGACTAACGACCTGAAAAAGGTCGCGGGAAGCCGATGGCTACAGGCGGCACAGAACCGGTCGTTGGGGCGATCCTTGGGGGAGGCCTATGTCCAGCCGTGGACGCGTGAAAGGCTGATATGATGATGATGATGATGTAAGAAGATCGATGCAACTTTTACACATTTTAACCGTCATAATAATAATTACAATAAATTGTGCGAAGCGGCCGCGAAGTCTTTTGGCAAGTCTCAAAAAAATTCTATCAAGTCATAAAACACACTTAAAACTGAACAAAGATGTGCTCGTGTATCTCGATGATATAAATGTATCTGGATGATATGTTTTTATATCGTATACGTTTGAACATTACTGAATATCTCTGTTCACCGGTTGTTTGGGTGATTGCCGTCATAGTATAAAATTAAGAAATGCATTAGTTTTCACATAAAATATATTTTAAAGCTGCTGGTCTTACGCCCATTTTGACAGTGACCCTTTAAAAACAAAAAGAACTCATTGGTACCGGGGATTGAAAAACTAGTGTTTTAAAGTAGTCTAAAGAACTCACCTCCACGTATATTTTGTTTGACTAGGTCTCATTAAGAACTTGAGTTTTAAAATTTCTAAAATAGTTATTTATTTATTATTTTATAAAAAAAAATTCTACATACGTATAAGTATGTAGGTAGTGATGACATTTACACACCAATCAAAATATCGGTTAAATGGCCACCGTTGCTCTGTTGGCAGGTATGTACTCTTTTGACAATTTTTTTGAAAATGGTGAAGGTGCAGCCGTGACTGTCGACGGCAATCGTTACCGGGCCATGTTGACAGACTTGTTTTTGGCAAAAATTAAACGGAATTGACTTAAATAAAAATAATTAAACCAGCCTCCGTGGACTAGTGGTGGCGCCTTTGGCGGCGTATCCGGAGGTCGTGGGTTCAATTCCCACCCATGGCAAAAAACATTAGTAATTAAAAAAAATACATTAATTGTATTATATCGTTGCTTCTGGTACACATAGTACAAGCCCAGAGCTTAGTTTGTGACCAGAGCAATATGTAATTTGTCCTACATATTATTATTATTTATAAAAGAAGTAGATACAAGTATCTCTAGAACAAATACTAAATAACTCTAACAAAACATAAGAAAATAACACAATAAATTATTTAGAATAAGCACCAGTAGGTACCGGCCATAGCCCGAATTTAAATTAACCAAAAACATATACAAACTTTATATATTTTCTTAGAATTTCTCATCGGAAATGCGTCTTGTTTTAAATAAACTCTGAGATACGAATTCTGCGTATTGGTTAAGAAAAATAAATGTGCTCGTATTCACTACAAACAAATTATATACTGATTCTGTGTTTACACTGAACAAGTGGCGACCTCTTCACGGTGTTTATATCAAGGTGAATTTGAAAGGTTGTACTTTGGGCTAATATGAGGCTCTACTGATCTAATGGAAAAAATTGTCCCATACGAATATGTCATTTTAATATTACTTGTTTTTTTTTCTACATTTTCTACACATGGTTCTTCAAAGTAAAACCTTTTAAAGTCACCATGTATATACTCAAAATCAATTATTAATAGGTACATATGTGGTGTTCGAGTTGGTTAGACCTTGGACTTAAAAACACTTAGGTCCCTGGTTCGAATCCCGGTGTGTACCAATGAGTTTTTAATTAAAAAATGTATGTACATTTGTTTGACAACACCACTACGTTAAGCTATCGGTCCCTATTTCACTATACCAACTTGTGAAACTGTTTGTAGATGGGTTATTGGGTCTATTCAAAACATCGCGACGAGCTAGCCATTTGTTCGGTGTAGACTCATACCATCGGCTACGACGAGGTGGGATTAAAACCCCTTCGCTGGGTATCCTGGGGCCGTCTGGGCGGTCTCGGGCACCGTAAGGAACCCGTGAAGATATATACATATATATTAATAGATGTATTTTTACTAAGATAAAGTAAAGTACCAAAATACCAGATATAAGTGTACCAGAATGGCGTAGAAAAAAATATAAGAAAAATCTCGAGGAATTGAAGGAAGAAGAAGAAAATTGCCTAGATAGTTTCAGTAAAGGGATTTCCAACGCTCAGAGCGGACGCCCGAGGGGAGACCACGCATCAGGCTCGAGGCTTGGGTGACGGGGTCACCTGCCTTCTCGTCCCAAGCTTCACCTAAGAAACGGGATTTCACCTCTTCGTGCCGCCTGCTGTCTGCGTGATGCCGTCGTGCCACAAGCCGCAAGCCTCTGCTGCATGGACCACACCTTAAGCCTAAAAGCCTTGAGAGTCGAGGCCATGTGAGCCCTCGTCTTAGGAATCAGCCTGGGAAACAAACCCCATCGTTGCTGCTGCCATCGTGCCACCGCGGTGGCACGATGGACACCGCCACAACGGTGTGCACCGCCTTCCTGCTGTTACCTGCTTACTCTTACAGTTGTCGCCTGTCTACGAGCCTGTCCTCGAGGCTATCCCACATCAGTCCATCAAATCTTCCCATACTTTACGGTCAGAGCTTTAGTTCATAATATGGATCTTTACAGGCATTACTTTAATTAGGAATTATATTAATAACCATATTTCACTTGAAAATAACTTTTTGAAATATATTTGTTAATATAAGTTAAATTTAGGTGGGAGGAAGATCTCTCTAGTGGCGTCTTAGTGGAAGCGATCAATGTTGTTTAAGAACAATTATTGATTGAGCCCATTCATGGACTTTGTAAGTCTGCCCACCAAGAGGTAGATACAAAGTCACATGCCGTGCTCCAACAAAAACAATTTAAAAAAAATACATGTAAACCCCCGCTATAATAAATTTGTTATTACTTCGAAAAACATTTAGAAACTTTCCTTTCATTCTCAGAAAGCAAAACAGATCCGTTGAAATGTAAAATTGCATCATTACACTTTCATAGTTGTAGACCAGACTGCATAAACTCCTAAGTACTGTACGTGACAGACTCGCTGCATATAAATACTACTTACCTAGGTTAGTACTTACTATGTATACTTATTGGAAAACTATTTAACAATATATTTATATTTAATTATATCAACGACATTCTTACCGCCACAAATGGCTTGATCAATAAGGTAAAAAAAAATAACAAACACTCACAAATAATAATAATAATACCAATAACACCAAAAAAAAAACATTCAAATCAATTAGAACAGTAGGAATCAATGCCTAGAGGTTGGTAATCAATTTCTTCAAGCAAAAACCAAAGTTACATTTGTTTGACAATCACTATAAGCTGTCGGTCCCGGTTTCACTATACCAACTTGTGAAACTGTTTATAGATGGGTTATTGAGTCTATTCAAAACATCGCGACGCCACTAGCCACTTGTTCGGTGTAGACTCATACCATCGGCTACGACGAGGTGGGATTAAAACCCCTCCGCTGGGTACCGTCTAGGTGGTCTCGGGTACTGTAAGGCACCCGTGATGATATGTATGTATGTATGTACATTCCTACCGCGCATTTGGCTTGGTCAATAAGTTACAAAAAAATAACAAACATTCACAAATAATATTTTTTTTAATTAAAATCTCATTGGTACACACCGAGATTCCAACCAAGGGACCTAAGTGTTTTTAAGTCCAAGGTCTAACCAACTCGGCCACCACGTATATGGTATGATGAAATAAAGATTGAACGTGTAATGTAGTGGCGCGATCCCGTGATCGTTGATCGCGATCAGAGCTACTCGTAAAAGCATAAATATAATATTTAAAATTGATGTAGCCGCAAAAAGGCTTACTAAATGGGCATTCTTAAATAATATAAAATTGCAGTATATCATATAAACTGTTTTAATATTATATACAATAAATAATAAATTTAAAATGTCAATAAAACAATTAATAAAATACAAATCAGGTGTAAAGGGGCTTTCTTAAATTAATATAATATGTACACCGACTACAAGATTACAAAAAAAAAAATTTTTATATGTTGGTGGTAGCTGAATTGCTTAGACATAGACTTGAAAATACTAGTTTTTAGGTCCAGATGACATGACATTACAATAATTTTACAGATGCAAAAACCGTCAAGACCTAGTCATGTTTCGATTTTAGTCTGTCGGTTCACCGGTTTTCAGGAGATTTCTGCATCGATTTCTTGTCGAGCTGGTAGATACAACGTCACATGCCGTGCTCCATTTAAAAAAAAACTTATTGGTACACCGGAAGTTAAACCCTAAATCTACAACCAACTCGGGTCTATTTTCTTTTTCTAGTCTTTTTCATTATTTGACCGGGTCAAGTGACTTTGTATCTACCTGGTGTTGAGCAGACCTACAAAGTCCATAACTGGGGTTAACCAATACATTGTTGTTTATTGTTTAACAATATTGATCACTCCCACTATGCCAGCTAAATAATGCAGTTACGAAATGGGCATCGACATGCATTTGGTATTTGCATTACGAGTTTATTTTAATATCCTCGTCGCTCAAATTAATCTCCCGTTTCGTAACCGTACCATGAAAGTAGTAGGTACTAAGGGCGGAGCTAATGAAACACAGCTTATTCGGATTTAGTTTATTCCACGACTGACCGCTTGTCTCACCGACACAGCTATTTATAACCATGTAGGGTAGTACTACATAACACCCTAACACATAATTAATAATATATATATAAGTACTTATTCTAAATTACAAATTAAATAAACCACCAAAATTCTATAATTGTTATTACCTAACTACTGATCATGTTACTACACTTTGCTTAAAGTACCATTAAATACACTATACAAACCAAATAAATATTAGGAATTTAACTTATCCGTAGAAACCTACCTACTGAATGCATCCAAAATAATACTTTATTAAGCAATCTTTATTCTCAAGTTACCTATAATTTACATGACAAATAAACAACTTATTACTTTACAATTTACCTAATTATAGGTATTATTATATAAAATATATATAATAATATTGTTTAATTAAAAAAAAACACTATTATGTATCGGTCGGCTCTAGTTTCATTATACATACTTGTGAAACTGTTAATTAATTGCTGACATGGTACTGATCATGTCAGCTCCACTGATAAGTTGCATTTTTAATAACTGAAACTTTTTACTTTAATTATTATAAATACATATTATTATTTTTTTACTTATATATAGCTTACTCTAATATCTCTATAGGTATATATTTACGAACTTGTAAAGCATTCTACCCGTATAAGATGTTGGTATGTTTTTATGGCTTATTAAAATTATTTTTTCTATACCTAATTAGTCAAAATATAGCTTAACGAATAGCGATAATGAATCTACCTACAGTTCAATTTCCAGCCAACTGACTTCCTTCATCCAGTTGGTGCAAATTGGTTATCAGATCGAACAAAAGGTGATGGATAGATTCGATCAGACCAGAGTTCTAGCTATAAATCTCTAGATCAGAATAACGTTAATAAGCACCAGGTTCCAGCTTCCTTCAGTAGATTGTTTGCCTTAAATATGATTTCTAAGTCAAATTAAAAAGTATTTAATTCATTATTGGTTATATAACGGCCTTTCTTTAAACATAATATTCAATATTTACAACAATGAATTTTATATCACCAGTGAGAAAAATATCACAGATAATTAGAAATCTAAAATTTATAAAAAGTTGTATTTTTGAAAGATATAATCTGCGGTACCGGTATATAATGGGGTTGTTTCGGCAAAACTTTTTTTACAGAGGGCGCCACTATACATGGGATGTTGTATTGCCGCCATTCTTTCACGCGCACTTAACATTTTGTATTTTTTTTTAATAATCATAATTCATCCATAAGGTAATGTAAACCACTTTGCGTGCAAATAACTTTTGCGTGTAAAAAAAACTTTTTTTCCTGCAACGGAAAGAAAGCAGAAACGACTTTAAGGTGTAAGTATGCGCTTGGTTAGGCTGCCATTCCTCCTTCACAACAAAATGTTTTAGAAACTCCTTTTTTATATATTTTTTATTAATTTAATATTTTTCATTGATGCTCCGGTATTGGTCGTAGAGTGATGTTATATAGCCTTAGGCTTCCTCGATAAATGGGCTTTCCAGCACTATAAGGATTTTCAAAATCAGTTTATTAGATCCAGAGATTAGCCTATTTATTATATTTAAACTTTACCTATTTATTATATTAGTATAGAAGTATAGATAATAATTATGTAGGTATTATATCGTTGCTTCTGGTACACATAGTTTAAGCCTAGAGGTTAGTTTGTGACCAGAGCAATATGTGTAAATTGTCCTACACATTTAGATAAAAATATGCTGAACATTTTTATATAAATTTTATGCATCTTTATGTAACCATATTTACGCAAATAAATTTTCTTTATCTTTAGATTAAAACAAAAAGAGCCTACACATTATGTTTTTTATTATATTTGTGTACGTTGTGCCGGAGTTTATTTATGTGGAAGGAAGGTCTCTATAGCCGACTGGCTTCGTTACCACCGACCGACATGCAAAAATTTTCAAATGACCTAGTCATGTTTCGATTTAATCTGTGGGTTCACCGGTTATCTGGGGCTCTAGAGAAAAAGCAGGCGAGGCGACATGTCGCGTCGCCTCAGTCAAAAACGTATGTATTTTGACAGTGACAGTAGGCGTGAGGTACGCTGTCACCTGCCAAAGTCTATACAGTTTTGATTGAAGGCGACACGACATGTCGCCCCGCCTGATTTTTCTCTAAGGCCCCTGGACATATATAATGGAGCTTTCTGTCCCAATTTCACTATACGGTGGTAACGAACTAGTCGTTTGGCCTAATGATTGAGGTTATAGATACCTCTAGGTTGGATTTAATAAGGCAACCTGTAGTTTTATTTGTGTAAATCAGCCTTTATATTGTAAACGTTTTAAGTAGTATAGTATTTATATAACTAACTACTAAGTACAGTTTCCGAAAATCAATAAAAATAATTTACAACGAATTTATTTATAACAAAAGAAATGAAATTGCACTTACGTATATACTTATATACACCTACATTTGACATATAAAATATATTGCTTTTATATTTCGAAATTACTTTAATGCTGGTGTTGACAACATGTTTCAAAAACTAAATATTAAACACTGCTTAAAAAACTAATTCATAAAAAAAATTTGCACAAATTAAATTCGTTTAGATAAAGTGTCATTTAATTTTTACCTAATAAATAAACCTAAATAACTTAAGTTAATAAGTTTAACTTTTGTTAATATGAATGAATGAATGAATGAATGAATGAATGATTCTTTATTCACGGAATAAGGTTTACATAAGTTGTTTTACAGATTTTTAGGATCTCTAACTCCACCATTTGTGGTATGTAAATATATTTAGGTAGGTAGGTACATTTTTATTTATCTACTTATAAAATTTTACACTATCATTATATAAAAGAAAAAATACAATAATTTGTTAACATTATGAAAACCACAAACACATGAGATTACAACAAAAAGAGAATGCCACAATAATATTTAACTAGATGTATAAAAGATCATGTCCACTTGGTATTAATAAACTCTGCCAAATTGTAAAAGCATTTCTCGTGCAGCCAGTTTAGGAGGCATGTTTTAAATTTATTTTTTAGATGATCCTGCCAAGTTTTAGGAATCTTGTTATATATTTTTATTGCCAATATATATGATTTTTTTTCGAAAACCCTAGTACTAATGTGTTGGTCTATTATAAATTTATTTGAGTATCTAGAATTACGAATAGGTGGATGTTTTGTTTTGCAAACATGATCATTTCGTAAATATACAATCCTGTTAATGTTAGAATCTTAAATTTCTTGAATAATGGCCGACAGGATTCAGAAGGCGGTATACCACATATTGCACGCAAACATTTTTTTTGAACGAGGAACACTTTATGTACCTCAGAAGAATTTCCCCACAATATTAAGCCATAGCGAAGAGTAGAGGAAATATATCCATGGTAGGCCAACAATGCCGTTTCCTGCGAGATTGTTTGCCTTAATTTATATAGAGCGAAAACAAATTTATTAATTTTTGCACATACTTGTTTTATGTGTCCAAACCAGTCGCAATGCTCATCAATAGTCATCCCTAAAAAGGTACATGTGTTTGTTACTTGAATTTTTTCGTTATTGTGTACTACGTTGAGTTGGCGGCTATGAGCACCTTTGTTGCGGAACTGCATATATTTAGTTTTTCCAATATTAATTTTCAAATTATGTAAGTTTAACCATTCGACTACTTTTGTAATTGTATCATTTATGTTATTTTATAGTTGTTATTATTTAAATCATTATCATTATTATTGGAATTATTGTTATTATTATTTGAATTGTCATTTGTATTATTATTAATTGAATTATTATTATTATTTGAATTATTATTATTATTTGGATTATTATTATTATTTGAATTATTATTATTATTCAAATTATTATTATCATTTGAATTATTGTTATCATTTGAAATATTATTATTATTATTTGAATTATTATTATTACTATTTGAATTATTATTATTACAATTATAATGAATACTGTCACGTCTATTATTCCAATTCATATTATTACTATTGCACTTTATTTTAATACACTTATTATTCTTATCATCGGGTATTATAATCGAAAAATCATCTGCAAATAACACTGACGAATATGAGGTTTATGTTTGGTAGATCGTTAATATACAATATGAAAAACAGTGGCCCTAAAATACTTCCTTGGGGTATGCCGAATTTAATTTGTTTGTATTCTGACTTTGTACATGTACATTCTGCATTTTTATTGATGCGAGATATTTCGACGCACTGAGTCCTATTATGTAAATAACATTTGATCCAATTTAGTACAATACCTTTTATCCCGTAAGTATAAAGTTTATCGGTTAGTATATCTTGATTTACGCAGTCAAAGGCTTTTGTCATATCAAACAGTAGCACAGTGACAGGGATTTTAAGGTTCATAAATTCTGTTACATTTTTAATTAGGTTAAATGCTGCCAATGCAGTAGATTTGTTTTTTTGAAAACCGTTTTGTTCTATTTTTATTATACTATGTTTATCAATAAATTCTGTTATTCTAGTATGCATGGCTCTTTCAAATATTTTTGACATTATTGGAATAAGGGTTATTGGTCGGTAGTTGTTAATGTCTTTTTTATCATCCTTTTTGAATAGTGGTATTACTATCGACTTCTTCAATGCGGCCGGAAAAACGCCTTGTTCGAATGATAGATTTATTAAAAATGTCAATAGTGGTGTAATTAATCGGCGCTATCATTTTTAAAACATTTGTTGGAATCTCATCGTATCCTACAGCGTTGGTATTTTTCAGCGATCTAATTATATTTAAAATTTCTTCATTATCACATGGCTTCAGATATAAACTTGTATTAATATGACTTTGATTATTTAATTTAATAACTGGATTGTTGTTTGAAGTATTATTATTATTATTATTTAAATTATTATTATTTGAATTATTATTACTATTTGAATTATGTGCGATATTTATATAATAATTGTTAAATTCATTAGCAATATCTGATGGATCTTTTATACTTTTATTGTTATGCCTTAATTCTTTAATGTCTTCATTTCGTTTTAAACATTTTTTATTTTGAATTATATTCCAGCTGGCTTTGCACTTGTTTTTTGTTATTTTTGAGGTAAATATTATTTTGCGCTTTTTGCGATGTATACAATAATAATAATATTATAAATAATAAATATTAAGGAGATGTATATAATACATCTCCTTAATATTCTATTATAAGCTTTATATTTATTTTTACTTTCGTTGTCTCTATTTTTATAGTAGACTATTCTGTACTGTCTACCCTTTGCACAAGATTTCCTAATACTTGGTGTTATCCACTTTCGGCCTTTATTTTTATTTGAAACCTTGATTTTAATTTTTGGGATACACAGTTTATGAAATAAAATAATTAATTCATGAAAATTATAAAATGCATTATTTAGGTCAGTTTCGTTGTATACCTCGCTATAAGATAGTTTTGACAAATAATCCACAAATTTACTATTTTTTTCTTTTGAAAGATCTCTTTTATATTTTGTCCAGTTTGTTATTTTACTTTTTTGCTCACCTTTAATGGGAATATTCAGTAATTGGGCTGTATTATGGTCAGATAGGCCTAAATGTGCTAACTCACTTTTTGCATTAGGTATGTTACTAATTACATGGTCGATACAATTATTAAGTCTGGTTGGTTCATCAATATGTATTGATGAACCAAATAGGTTGTAATTTTCGGCTAATTCAATCAGTCTTTTACTTGAACTACTCTGTTTTAATGTTTAAGTCTCCTGTTATAATTATTTTTTTATTTTTATATTTAGTAATTGTATACAGGACACATTCTAATTGCTTAAAGAATATTTCTATATTTGAGTTTGGTGACCGATATACACAAATGATAATTATTTTAGGATTAACCAATTCTATTCCGCAACACTCAAACGCTTCTATTTTTGTGTATTCTTTCAATAATGTTAGTTGTTTACATTTTAAATTTTCTTTAATAAATATACAGGATCCTCCTCGTTTTTTATTTTCTTTAGAATAAAAAGAAGTAGTCCTGATTTTACAAAAGTTTCACACAAACACAATACATCAACGCCTTTTTCTTTAACATAGAGGTCATATAGACAGATTTCTAGATTGTCTTTTTTACTACAGAATCCTTCTATGTTCTGATGCATTAATCTAAGTATTTGTTGAGATTTATTGTATACGAAAGGACTTGTTTGTATTGTTGGTTCCGTTTGACACTGAATTTTCTATCTTTTTAAAATAATAGGTAATTTTATTTTTTGAATTTACTAATTTGCAATCTACAATATTTATTGCGGTTTTGCAGATGTTTTTGGAGCATTATTTTTTGTATTTTTTAAATAATTATTGTAGCTTAAAAACTTTTTATTATAATCTATGGTGTCAATTGTATGATAAATAATTTCTATAGTCGTATATAAGTAGTAATATTTTTAGATTATTGAAAAATCGCCTGTCTGAATCGGGGCTTTAAAGCCACTAAAAACTAATAAAATAAAATTTTGTGTCATCAAAGAGAGAACGTAAAATCTAACATTCAAGTTTAAACAATAAAAAAAATCTATATATATATATAAAAAAACAGTAAAATGTCCTGTCTTCAAAATTCAGAGTGCATTCCCTTTGTGTAGCATAGCAAAGCCGTTGGGATGCACTATATAGAGATTAATTGTAAAAAACCGACCTTACATCAGTTAATTAATACATACGATATAAATAAATTATATGTTAACTATATAAATAAATACAAGTTCACATCTTACTGAAGCGGAAACAATTTTAGATAAATAAATAACAGGCCCCAATAAAACATGAAAGCAAAGGAGCACAAATGGGTACAGAGATTGTAAGAATATTCGCTATTCACTAACGAGACGGCATATTAAATGGAAAACGTTCAATAAAATTCTCTATAACTTGTTCTTTGATCTCTACATATTATTATGTAAAATAAACCAAGTCTTTAAGGCGGGGTCAGTTCAGAGATTGCGTCGATAGTTCCGATTTTTTTAAGAAACTGGCTATTTTTAGTCGATCAGAAAAAATATTTTCTTAATTTGGAGGATATTAGTGATATAATTGTTAAGTCAGAATGTAAAATATAATAGTTTGTTCGATAGAAATAAATCGTGAAAATAGCTCTGAAAATTTCTTTTTTCGAATTTTTTGACATTACTATAAATGTTTAACATGATTTTTTTATTTATAAAAGTAGGTATATATGATAAATATAAAAAAGATCGTTCGTTAATTCGTATTTTTTTTTTTTATGTAGTTTTTCTTAAATTAATTAAACGCATTGTGACTTACGACATTTTGTTTCCGTGCGACTTTTGATAGTCCACGCTGCTTACTCTCATCAGAAACTGTACTTATAACGCTGAGATAAAACATAGGAAAGTAGATACAAATACATAGTTTAACTGACGAGCATACCTCGCCTTAACTGAATCATAATCATAGCCAATTTTGGAAAGAATACTATGGTAAAACAAATATCAATACGGGTGTCTTAGGGCGCTCGAAACGGTTTAGAAACTGCCTCAGGTACTCAGGTACCCACTAGTACCCAGCTGAGTACCAAATACTGTATAGGCGGCGCGAGAGGTATCACTTGAAATATGTTAGAAAATAAGAGCATCTTGAATTTGTGTTTACAGGGTCCTGGAGTCGACTTAACGCCCATACAAACGTATTTCCAATGTTATTCTAAAATAATTGTACGCAAAAATCTTTCTGTTATGGGTTTTTTTTTGTATTATAATATTTAAAAAGTTAATAAATCTGATTTCGAAAAAAATAAAAATAATGACCCAACACAAATGGATTAATAAATACAATGACCGACAAAAATATTATTTTAATTCTGCGACAAACAGTAATCGAGTATTATTGGAAGTGCGAAATCTTATAGAGTTTATTTGGTTGAACGCGCTAATCTCAGAAACTACTAGTTCGAATTAAAAAAAAAAATTTAGGCCCATTTACTGTAGCATTAGGCTACGACTAATAGCAACGGAGAGACAATGGAGAATGTTGCAAAAACGGGAAAAAATATTCCTTTAAGGAGCTTCCGTTGCGTGAGCTGTGATAAAGTTTTCAGATTCACAGATGAAGTTGGGCGGGTCAACTAGTTATAAATAATGCATTAAGCTTTCTAAAAATATTTTAGTTTTATTTAGTACATTACTGACGCGGTCTATAATTACTACTTTGCTGGTCGCGCTAATGATGGCTGGCAGCGCAGCTCCAGGCCGACAGCCCGCAGCACTTGATGGACGAGCTGAGATAAAAGCCGAGATCGTAGGTCGAGGCCTTTACAGCGAGGACAGCAAGAGCTGCAATGATGGCCAAGCTGGAAGGCCTAGAGCGTAGCTAGGCTAGCTCGAGGCAATCATAGCGTGACCAGCTAAGCAGTCATAGTGGGCCAAGGCTTGTATAGTGCTTTACTCAAAAATGCAAATACCTAATCTAAATAAAACCAGCAAGTAATTTAGATAAAATTTCAGGTAGATGTGAGGTCTTATGCCGAGATCCCATAAAAATAAAATAAATAGTTGAAACGTCAAAATAGCGACCGGCAATGTTTTTCCGGCCTGTTAGAGCGACCAGCAAAACTTTGCCGACCGCTCCTTGAAACAGAACGGCAAGGTCGCCTTTGCCTTCGCCAAACAAGGTTGTTAAAATAATGACCACATGCATTTTTGAGTAAAAGAATTTAATAAAATAATTAGTAATTATAATTAGGAAAATTTACACATATTAATTTAGTCACAAATTAAGCTAGGCTTGTACTATGTGTACCAGAAGCAACGATATAATACATATTATATTTTATAAACACCCAGACTTTGTGCCAGGGTGGGAATCGAACCCACAACCTCCGGATACTACGCCAAAGGCGCAACTACTAGTCTACGGAGGTTGTCCGTAATAAAATAAATACCTAGCCATATAGTTGAGGTTTTTTTCTAAAACCATATTTTCATTCTGTTGTAATTTTAATATAAAACCTATGTGTTAGAATTTAAAAATGTTTATTATTCAGATGGGCTTCTAGTGGTTTAAACGTTGGCGTTGTATCCGGAAGTCTTAGGTTCGATTCCCAAAACAAAACAATATAAGTAAGTTTTTCTGTAGTAATTTTTTTTTTTTTTTTTTTTTTTAATATGTAGGACAATTTACACATATTGCTCTGGTCACAAACTAAGCTCTAGGCTTGTACTATGTGTACCAGAAGCAACGATATAATGCATATTATATTTTATAAACACCCAGACCATGGCAAACTATACAGAAAAAGCGTACTTATATTTTTGTTGCCATGGGTGGGAATCGAACCCACGACCTCCGGATACAACGCCAAAGACGCAACCACTAGTCTACGGAGGCTGTCTTCTGAATTTCTTTGGTGTTTATAAAATATAATATACATTAGTAGATATCATTGTTTCTGGTACACATAGATGTACCAGAAACAGTGGTTCTCAGGAGACTACTTCATCGATTTCTTATTGAAGTAGTAGTCTCCTTTTAGGATGCGGTTACAAAACGGGCGGTTGGATAATGCAAAGTATCGCCGCCTGTTTCGTAACTGCATCATTTAGCCGGCATAGTGGGAGCGATTGATGTTGTTGATCGACACTATTCATGGACTTTGTAGGACTGCTTATCATCAGGTAGATACAAAGTCACATGCCGTGCTACAATTTTAAAAAAAGTACCAGCTTAAAGCTATGTTTGTAGTTTGTGACCAGGGCAATAGATGTAAATTGTCCTACATAATATTATTGTAATTATTTCACTGCAATTCAATTTTTATTAAGAGCTAGTAATAAATATAACAAATTCAGAGCAGAAAAAGTAAATCTAAAAAGCAATATTTTACACATAAAATAAAAAATGTTTACAACACCTGCTGAACGATAAGTGTTTTTTATATTATAAAGTGTATATGAATCAAGAAATTTATTGTTGAAACCGCAATATTTCTCTCAAAAAATATGAAGTTTCGCACCGTGGGAGGTAAAGTGTATGAACTACATAGTTATATATACGTGGTGGCCGAGTTGGTTAGACCTTGGACTTAAAATACTTAGATCCCTGGTTCGAATCCCGGTGTGTACCAATGAGTTTTTAATTAAAAAAAAAAAAATACATTTTTGCATCATTTAGCCGGCATAGTGGGAGCGATCGATGTTGTTTAACAACACCACTATAGTTCAGAGAGCAGCACGTTAAGCTGTCGGTCCCGGTTTGACTATACCAACATGTGAAACTGTTTATAGGTGGGTTATTAAGTGTATTCAAAACATCGTGACGAGCTTGCTCTGTGCCCTTGTTCTGTGTAGACTCTACCATCGGCTACGACGAGGTGGGTTTAAAACCTCTCCGCTGGGTACCCTGGGGCCGTCTAGGCGGTCTAGGGCGCCGTAAGGCACCCGTGATGATATGTATGTATAGTTATAAGCTAAGTGGCCTAGTCACGTTTCAGTTTAGTCTGTGGGTTCACCGGTTTTCAGGAGATTACTGCATCGATTTATTTTCGGGGTGGTAATCTCCTTTTAAGGTGTGGTTACGAAATGGGTGGTTGTATTGGCGATAAGGCACCGAGTATATTTAAATATACTCGTAATGCAATTGGTCTTTGTCACCGCACATTTCGTAATCGCATCATTTAGCCGGCATAGTGGGAGCGATCAATGTTGTTTTTTGTTATTCATGAACTTTGTAGCTCTGTTCACCACCAGATAGATACAAGGTCCTTGTCGTGAGAATGTTGTTTTTACAGGAGACTACTGCATCGATTTCTTATTGAGGTGGTAGTTTCATTTTATTGTGACCGCCTCCGTAGGCCAGTGGTTACGTCTTTGGCGTTGTATCCGGAGGTCGTGGGATCGATTCCCACACATGGCAAGAAAATATTAGTATAATTTTCTATACCGTTTGTTATGGTCTGGGTGTTAATAAAATATAATATGTATTATATCGTTGTTTCTGATACACATAGTACAAGCCTAGAGCTTAGTTTGTGACAAGAACAATATGTGTAAATTGTCCTACATATTATTATATTATTATTTATATTATTTCAGGATGCGGTTGCGAAGCGGCCGTTTAGTAACTGCATCATTAACATTTAGGTATTTACTGCGTATTGTGCGAGCGATAAACGCCAAACAATAATGTAGACTTTGTAGGTCGATGAATGGAATATTGTCAACTACCACCAGGTGGATACAAATCATATTCAGTGCTCCAATAAAAAAAATGGGTGTACCTACATACTCGTATCTTTACTTATTCTTACTTAAATAGTGTTTTTTTTTTGGAGCACGGCATTAAATATTGGATTTTAAAAAAATGGATGTAAGGTCTGATGTAAGCAGACCTACAAAGTCCATGAATAAGGTCGATCAATACTTTGTTGTTTAACAATATTGATCGCTCCCACTATGCCAGCTAAATTAAGCGAATACCAAATTTTTTTTATAGAGATTTTTTTGTTAAACAAATATCCTTTAATTTTGTATTTTTGTGGTCGCTGACGTTAACACAAAACTACTGAACCGATTTCCATTAAATTTGGTAAAATAAACCCTATTTTGTAAACATTATTAATTCGATTAATATTTTCATATTGTTTCAGTAACCCTTATTTTTTTAATACTTCTATTAGTTTTTTCGCAAGCAAAGAAAAACAGAATTCGTTACAGAAGACCTGTGAAGTTTTATCCTAGAGACACCTTGTTTCATGCCACGGACTTTTTCGTAAAAGGCTGCAAGAACTTTATCATTAACTGCCCTTCGGTTTATAAGTACGTATTATCTTCTTATCTTATTGGTTTTGGGGTTGACAGTCAAAAACACTTCAACCCTATGAGATTTGGCTTACGTAAGTATGATCATGTATCCCAATTTCGTATTCAGTTAAAGTGGCTCAATATCGGCTTTTGCGGGTGTTAGAATCTTGTAAATAAATAAGTTATTCATAATTAAATCGATTAATATCAGTACCTATAATTCATCGTTATGAATAAATTATTCATGATTAGGGTTAAATAAAAGAAAATATGAAACTCAAAGATTGTATTCTAATAAATAACTTAAATTTATAATATATCGGTTAATTAACGTAAATTGAATAACAAACTACTACTATTATTATTAAGAATCAGAAACACAATAAGGAGATTTTATTATATTATTAAAGTATAACAAAATATATCAGGGTTTAATATAATTTAGTTATAAACTTATTAGGTACTTACTTTTATCAAAATTTGGTTATAATTTATATAATAACAACAATTGTATTATAGATATCAAAGAAGTATACTTAACTTGTTTATTCAGGAACACTTGTTAATATGACGAACTTATTTTATATTTGTGTTTTCTTACTCAATCGCCATCTTGCCTCTGGTACTATATCCAGCCTGACTTATTTATTTCTTTTTCAAGAGGCCAAGGCAACAAAACACACAGCCACAGATTGAAGCAAAGACAATAATTAAATTAATCGAATACAAAACAAATCGATATAATATTATTATTAAAATATATAAATGATCAAAGTATATCTTATTACGTATTGGTATTCGATATCAATGGTTATTGATTAATCGAATACTGAGATATATCTACATAATAATCTAACACGGCCATTCTGATAAATGCTTCGTTCTCGAAGTATTATATATACAACCTCTTTTTTTTTTTTTATAATAACTTTTTATTATTAAACAGAACAATCCTTTAAAATAAAATCATCAATTATTTTTATAATTATTTTTTATAGCTACATGCTCTGACATATCCAGCCCCATTACCCGCTGCCGGTAAAGACCAGGCTGGCATAGACATGTAACCGACCAGCGGTTTCTGTAATATAGCCAAGTGTCCTGACATGCTAACCCCATCACCCGCTGTCGGTGAAGACCAGACTAGCACCAGACAAATGACCTATCAGCGGTTTTTTTTTAAATATATATATAGCCAAGTGTCCTGACATGCTAACCCCATCACCCGCTGCCGGTGAAGACCAGACTAGCACCAGACAACTGACCGACCAGCGATTTTTTTTTTTATTTTTTTTATTAACGTTTTATTTGTATATACATGTTTTATAATTAGTACTTATTGAAATTATTTAAATATATTATGTTATATTGTTATGTAGTATTTTACATTGGGTAAGTAATCATATAATTCATAGGTAATAAGTAGTAAAAATTAAATCTAATTCAAAACAACAATGAAATCGTTTAAAACATATTTGCCTATATAAAAATGTATATAATACTATATAAATAATTTCGTAGTGTTTTTTTTTATATTTATTAATTTTATATATATTACAATACTATATGGTAGGTATATTAACAGAAGGATCATCTTGGGCCCATTCTCCTGGCCAAAAACGTAATTTATCTTTTGAGACTATAAGACTTCTTCGTCCTCTGCCACGTAAATCAAAACGATCGTTATCTAATATTGAACTAATTTCATAAGGGCCCCTAAACTTTGGTCTTAGTTTTTCATGACGCCTGTGATCCTGATAGACGTAGACAATATCACCAACATTATAAGTTTTATTGTTTCTGCGAACCGCATCAAAACGAACCTTAAACTTTCGAGCTGTTTCTTCAAGACGAACATAAGCAAGTTCCCTATCCGCTTGAATATCAAAATTCTGTTCATCATCTCCCCTTCC
This sequence comes from Monopis laevigella, assembly GCA_947458855.1. Lineage (NCBI taxonomy): Eukaryota > Metazoa > Arthropoda > Insecta > Lepidoptera > Tineidae > Monopis > Monopis laevigella. The sequence continues at coordinate 10,831,532 of OX381599.1, forward strand.
AACTTCTCTAAGATGAGCCTGAATACTAGGTATATTTGCATTACGACCTATTAGCAATCTTATGGGAGAGAATCCAGTTGATTTTTGTATAGTGGTATTTAATGATTGTTAGACTTTCCATAATTCGTTCGGCCAATCTGACGCATTATTACATTTGGCGGTCAACATGTTAATTACGGTTGACACGTATCTTTCAGCCTGACCATTGCCACGAGGAGTACCAGTTGCTATCATGTGATGGTCGATATTTAATTCCCTGAACAATGAACTTATTATGTTTGAACTAAAATTGGTACCGCGATCCGTAATTACTAATGATGGAGTTCCAAATAAAGTGACGGTTTCACGGATAATCGGTACTAACTCTTGTGAACATAACGTTTTCAGTCTATTCAAAATACAAAACTTTGTAAAACCATCAATAGTCAATAAAATATATTTATAGCCTTCGGTAGACTGTGGGAACGGCCCTGTACAATCTAAATGTACCGTGTGAAAAGGTGCTGCCGTTTTATTTACTGGATGTAAAAATCCCTGTTTTGGACCAGCATGACCTTTTCTCTCTATACATATCAAACAATGATATATATATTTCTTTACAAAGGCTGCCATAGATGGAAACCAAAAATTTTCTCTAATCTTATCTATTGTCTTATAAAATCCTACATGACAATTATCATCATGAAATAGCCTTAAGATGTCAAACCGACTACCCTTAGGAACATAAAGTTTTGGCGGAGAATCTGGACGAATCTTATAACACAGCATATTATTTTCCACCACATACTGGTTCTCGTCCAAATTCCCTGCCTCTACCCGTTCGATAAGTGAAGCCGTTTCGGGGTCGTTTTGTTGTGAAATCTCTAGCCAGGATCTAGGATCGTTTGAAATTAAATTAATAGTGTTATGCGAACGAAGTAATTTGTTATGTTCATTTGTAGTCTTAGACATTTCCACAGGATTGCGACTAAGAAAGTCCACATGACTAATATACTTACCCTTCTTGTAAATAATTTCAAAGTCGAAATCCTGTAAAAATGTCCACCAACGTGCCACACGGGGCGATAAATCTTTCTTATTTGCCGTAGCTTTAATTGAATTGCAATCAGTAATAATTTTAAATTTAATGCCCAGGAGATAAACTCTAAATTTCCGTAAAGCATTATAAATGGCTAATGTCTCCAAATCATAAGAACAATATTTTGACTCAGCTGGGGATGTTCGTTTACTAAAATAGGCAACCACCTTATTAATATTATTATGCTTTTGCAAAAGAATTGCACCATAACCCAATGAACTTGCATCTGTATATAGTTCTGTTGGGAGTTCTGGATTATAAATACTAAGCAAAGGTTTTGAAACCAAACACTGTATCACATAATCTCGGGCCTCATCCTGTTCGGGTCCCCATTCCCATTTTTGATTAATTTTTGTTAATTTTGTAATACACGCTGTACGTGGAGCAAATTCTGGGATAAATTTACGAAAATAGCTAGCTAAACCTATAAGTTGCCGCGCCTGCTTTACCGTTCGAGGGATTGGTGAATTTACTAAGGCAAATATCTTACTATCACTCGGTCTAACACCTTCTCCAGAAATGTGTCTACCCAAATATTCTATGCTATTGACAAAAAATTTACATTTCTTCAGATTTATTGTAAAACCCGAAATACAAAGTGCACTAATTGTTTGTTCTAAATATGACAGACCTTCGTCAATAGTGGAGAAAGGAATTAATAAATCATCAATATATATTAGTAAAAAATTTAAATGTTTAACTGATTTAGTTATCGCTCGTTGAAAGACAGCCGGGCCATTGCATATACCAAAAGGCATTTTTAAAAATTCATAGTGCCCATCTGGTGTTATAAAAGCTGTATATTTAATGGAATCATCAGCGACAGGTATTTGATAAAATCCGTTTTTCATATCTATAGATATAAACATTTTGGCACCGGCTAATCTGTCTATCTGATCATCTATCAATGGTAACGGGTACCTGTCCTTCTCAATAATTTTATTTAGAGCACGATAATCTATGCACAGGCGATCATTACCACATTTCTTTTTGACTAGAAGTACAGGACTTGCATATGGAGAATGGCTTTCGCGGATGATTAGTTTGTCAAGTAAGTCTTGTATAATAATATTTACCTTCTGCCTTTCAACGGGCGCTAACCTATAAGGACGATAATGGACTACTTCATTTGTTTTTAACTGTATATGTAGCTGGCCAGTGCGAACCGTGCCAACATTATCACGTGTTGGTAGTATGTTAGGGTATTTCTTAAAAGTATTTAAAATTCTTAGTTGTAAGTTTTCTTCCAGATTATTAATACAAGAAACTAATTCTTCTAACGGGTTATCTAAACTGACATCCGCTAAATTAATTTCACTTTCTGATATCTGTTTACGTACTACCCTACATCCCTCGGAATCTATGATGATTATAATATCCGGGTGGTCGACAACGTTCCTACCGATAAGAATGTCATAATTAAAGTCACTGTCACGTGCTACATAAAAATCTAATTCAATGCAGATATCCTTAAATTCTACAGGCACTGTAACAATTGCAAATATATGTATACTACCACTACCGATTCCGTTTACATACATAGATATAGGTAATAAATGACAGCCAATTTTTTTTGCCACTGACTCCTTCATAATACTACAGGTAGCTCCCGTATCAATAAGTGAATTTATTGGTACATCTTTAATAGATACTCGAGTAAGTTTTAAATTTAAAGGGACATTTATAGTATTAATAGTTGGTACTAGTCAACTTTGAGAATTACTTGGGTTATTGCTTAAAGTTTGTTTTAAAGGGTTCACACGTTTAAAGAAACAAGTTGTTTCATCATGACCAACTTTCTTACATACCGTACAACTTTTAGTATTTTCTGTAGGATATGGATCCTTCGGTAATTTATTTTTGAAACATTGCGATTTGATATGACCTTGCTTACCACACAAATAACAAGTCTTAATATGTGGGTTATTATCAGTATTCGAATCAGGTTTAAACCGTTTATTACTACTTATAATAGGTGAATTTTCTAAGTTCTGATCCGGTCGCTTTCTAGATTTAACGTAAGCAGAGAACAAAGTAATCAATTCAGACGTTGTTTTAATACTACTGTTAAAAGATGCCATTTTAACATTAACATCTCGAATTCCACCACAAACTAATTCAATTAACTGTGCCTCAGAAAAAGAAATTTTTGTATTTTTTAAAAGTCTAATTTTTTCTCTAGCATATTCACAGTAAGAATCAGCAGAGTCCGATGTATACACCACTGCTTTATACAATTTTTCAGAAAGATTTTTCTTTTCAGGATACAAAGATATTATTTCAGTTCGAAAGTTTTCCCACGATCTACCATCTTGTGGTTCCCAGGATTCGTACCAAATTAAAGCAGAGCCCTTAAGGGCCTTACCTACTTTTGCAACCTTGGTTATACCACTCCAACCGAACTCTTCACCTAGCTTGTCTATATTATCGCACCAGGCCGCCGCTCCGCTTTCGCTGGTTGATGGGTCAAACACTGGCAATGCGACGTCATCTTGTCGACGGCCGCTGGATAAGGCGTCGCGAATAGCGGCCAGAAGACCATGGAGAACCTCTTGATCCATACTGGTTAATTCCTGAAACATTTAATTAATTGTGTACAATAAATACCATCGTGGCATTCTGATCCCACTTCTGATGTTAGAATCTTGTAAATAAATAAGTTATTCATAATTAAATCGATTAATATCAGTACCTATAATTCATCGTTATGAATAAATTATTCATGATTAGGGTTAAATAAAAGAAAATATGAAACTCAAAGATTGTATTCTAATAAATAACTTAAATTTATAATATATCGGTTAATTAACGTAAATTGAATAACAAACTACTACTATTATTATTAAGAATCAGAAACACAATAAGGAGATTTTATTATATTATTAAAGTATAACAAAATATATCAGGGTTTAATATAATTTAGTTATAAACTTATTAGGTACTTACTTTTATCAAAATTTGGTTATAATTTATATAATAACAACAATTGTATTATAGATATCAAAGAAGTATACTTAACTTGTTTATTCAGGTACACTTGTTAATATGACGAACTTATTTTATATTTGTCGCAAAACGTGTACAACGTGCTGTGTGTTTTCTTACTCAATCGCCATCTTGCCTCTGGTACTATATCCAGCCTGACTTATTTATTTCTTTTTCAAGAGGCCAAGGCAACAAAACACACAGCCACAGATTGAAGCAAAGACAATAATTAAATTAATCGAATACAAAACAAATCGATATAATATTATTATTAAAATATATAAATGATCAAAGTATATCTTATTACGTATTGGTATTCGATATCAATGGTTATTGATTAATCGAATACTGAGATATATCTACATAATAATCTAACACGGGCATCAGCATATACTAACTCTTCTCTTCAATATACTTTCCAACCCTATTTCCCCGAATTATTTAAAAAAAGCGCTTCCAATACCTCTCTTCTACCCATAATTGTGACCTAAGGTCTATCGAAAACAACCTTCTTGCTATTCCTATGCATTCTTTGACCAGATATAATTGAATTCTTTTACATTAACCGCAGCTTCACTCTGGAACAATCTTCCCCTGTCACTGACAACAGAAGTTACTACAGCTTCTTTTTTTAAACCCATCTTCACTCTTTTCTCCTCAATAATCAAAACTGTTAACATTTCTTTTTTTTTACTGTAAGTATGCAAAATTATTTATTTATGTATATATATCTATCTACTTATTTATGTATGTCTATATATTATTATTTTTTATTTTATTTTTATTTTACAGTGTGGAGACAACTTACGGCTAACAATAATAACAATTATTTATAAAAAAATAACAACTAAAAACCATAAGTTATCACATAGTTATTTATGTAAGTTTATGTATACTATTAAATGTTATAATACCAGTATGTATTGTTATATTACCTAATAATTTATCTATATATCCTTGTATGTTATATTATATGTTGCATTAATTAGCACTCCGTCTGTCTTTGGCCAATCTCCCAAAGGTTAGCTGGTAGATAATGCCTAAGGCATTAAGCTCGCTTATGTACAATAGTGTAAAGCTTTTGTGCAATAAAGAATTTTTCATTCATTCATTCATTCATTTCATTCATTCATCTTTTGTATGTTCCCCATTCCTATTGACCACAAACCTCAGTACCGTCCCTAAATATGCTGTTGACGTATTTAAGGACATCACTAAGGTCGGTTAGCCTGTAGCTTTCTGGATTCGGATAACCCTGTCCTAGGTATTTGAATCTTTGGATGGCCCTAGCGTCACAGCTCCTTACCACAGAATCTGCATGTGGGATCATCTCTTACTCCTATAGTATAAAGGTGTTTGTTAGTAGTATAGTGTCCTGAGAAGACTCCCACCAGTAGCCTTATTTGAATTATGTTGAATTTCCATAACTTATCTAGGCCTATTGCCTTCATACCAATAAATTGTATTAGGCCTTGCTGCGTTAACCACCATCTTTTTTGTTTGTCCTCAGCAAACTCCTTTAATGTCTTAATTATTGTTAAGTATGTATTAAATCTTACGTATACATCGGTATTTCTTTAAATATAATAGTGCTATATAGTTACATTTACAGAACAATGGGTTCTGTTTTAATATTAATATTAAAAAAAATACTTAACCAACGCCTAATATATGACGTCCATACAAACTTACTTCCAATATTACAACTTGGCTGTTAGACGAAGTTGAATTATTATTTTTATGTTGGTAATTGTGCGCGAAATTTTTTTTTGTTGTGGGTTATAAATCTATTTGTATTTAAAACCAAGGTAAAAACCGTGCCCGACCGCGCGCCGCTCGGGGCGCGTTTTTTTAGCTTCATAATTAAAACAGTTTATTAAAAAATACCCAACACAGAAAGATTTATTAATACAAAGACGACAAAACTATATTATTTCAATTTTGCCACAAACAGTAGTCGAGTTATACTGGAAGTGTGAAAGCCCATTTTGTATGGAGAACGCTGACTTCGCGATTGCGAATGCAGCGTCCTTAAAGACAGTTTAAACCGAAAGTTAGAATCAAAATAATTTTGGGACCTTTTTGTACTTTTTAATCATCATAATATCTTTTTTTTTGTATAGGTCACTAAAGGGAAGAAAAAAAATATATTTTTTTGCCACAGGGAATTTTTAATATATATTTTTTTTTATACGTGGTGGCCGAGTTGTTAGACCTTAGACTTAAAAACACTTAGGTCCCTGGTTCAAACCCCGGTGTGTACCAATGAGTTTTTAATCTAAAACTTTATGTACATTTTGTTTAACAACCCCACTATAGTGCCTTGGAGAGCAGGTTAACCTATCGGTCCCAATTTCACTATACCAACTTGCGAAATTGTTTATAGATGGGTTATTGAGTCTTTCCAAAGATCGCGACGAGCTAGCAACTTGATCAGTGTGGACTCATACTATCGGCTACAATGAGGTGGAATTTAAAACCCCTCCGCTGGGTCCTGAGACCGTCTAGGCGGTCTCGGGCGCTGTAAGGCACCCGTAATGATATTTTATTTTTATAAAAATATGAAATTCTAATGCTTTAAACTTCACTCTAATATAGAGTTAGTACTATGTATAAGTAGATAACAAGCAATGGAAAATTTCGTTAAAGGTGACTGGAACCTGGTTGGCTCAGTGGTTGATAAACTTGCCGCGAAAGCGAGGTTCGTGAGTCGGAGTACCCCCACCAGATTTTTCTCATTACATTGTATTAGTCAAAATTTCAATATAAGATTATACTGATTTTATAAAAATGTAAGTTTAAACTAAATTAGGGAATTTATTATTTCAGGAGGCAACTTGTGTGTGCAAAAAGTTACGCGGGAGACTTCAAAAACTTTGCTAATTACTGTGAAATGCAATTCGAAAACTGTAACACTTGGAAAAGTAAGAATTATTATTATTTATTTATTATTATGATTTAAGAAGAAAAGCGGCCCCAGCCTAGTGGTTAAGTCACGCAGTTGCGCGTGATAACAAGGTTAAGCAGATAACAACAAGGCCTGCCTGGGATGGGTGACCGCTTTATACCAATGAGGCTATTTCATCATAAACACCGCAACAAGCTCGCCACTTGTTAGGTGTTGCCTCCGAATACCATCGGCGAAATGAGGATAGGTTAATCCCTCCGCTGGGACCCTGAGGCCGTTTAAACGGTTCTCGGGAGCCAAATAGGCACCCGTGATGGTATTAATTAATAATTAAAAGAAGACAGGAAATTCGCGAATTCGAACGTCTAAATACGTCTAAATGTTGTTTTCAGTGTTATTCATAAAAAAAAAAAAAAAGAACTTGGATGTCTAAATATTAAAAAAGAACTTGGATGTCTAAATAGTACTTACTTGATCATAATTAGATGTATCTCTATAAAACTTCTATCTTTATAAAAACTTTGAAAAACACAACTAAAGTTTATTTCAAAACTTAACAGATGGCTTATACATAAATTATATAATTAGGATCGAGTAATTTACGTGGTGGCCGAGTACATACGTGGTGGCCGAGTTGGTTAGACCTTGGACTTAAAAACACTTAGGTCCCTGGTTCGAATCCCGGTGTGTACCAATGAGTTAGTGTGTTTTATGAGTTAAAAATGTATGTACATTTGTTTGACAGCTTAACGTGCTCTCCGAGACACGTTAGTGGTGTTGTTAAAAAAAAGGTTCATATTTTTAAAGATTAAAAAATCATTGGTACACACCGGGGTTTGAACCAGGGACGGATCTTTTTAAGCCTAAGGTCTAACCAACTCGGTCAATATTATATACAGGTTGACTTTGAAAGGATGTACTTTGGGCTAATATGAGGTTCAGCTGATCAAATCAAACAACTTTTCCCATAGAGCCATGTGTCGCAAATGAAAACAAATTTTGGCTTCCCCATACAAATTGGTCATTTTAATATTACTAGTTTGTATGGAGAAGGCAATTTTTTTTTTCATTTGCGACACATAGTTCTATGGGAAAAGTTGTTCGATTTGATCAGCAGAACCTCATATTAGCCCAAGTACATCCTTTCAAAGTCAACCTGTATAAATATATTATTATGAATAAAATTGATGCCAGTGGTCTAGTGTTTATGTCGTTGCCGTTGTATCTGGAGATTTCCCACTCTAGGAAAATCATTACATAATTTTCTAGTACGTTGTCGTACATTAAAAAAGTAAAATGCATTGCCAGCATCTGTCTTTCCTATAATCTTCAATTCAAACTCCGCGTGAATTTGCAAGTTAAAAAGCGATGCAGTCTACTATGTCGGCTTTTTAACTTGCAAATTCACGCGGCGTGTAGATAGACGCATCTATCGATTCTAGCGTTGGTGGCGCCTATTCATGGACTGCAAAATAACTCTAAGATGGTATTCTTACCATCTCAGAGTTATGCAGTAAACCCAGACTATATCTTCTTCTTTTAAATGATGGCCTCTACTCGTTATGTACGAGTAATTTTGCCAGTGTCGAGTGTAGGTAGATTTAAAATTTATATAATTATAGTAAAAGTGGGATAAAGGGATGGACAGGAAAAGGGAAAGGACTAGGGTAGAAAGGAATGGCGACATGACCGTATGTAAGCATACGGTATAGTCTTGCCGACTATGTCAATCTGTACAGAAAATTGGAAACATTTTATTTTATGTGGGTACCTATTTTTTTATTTTTGCAATGGAGGCGGTCAAATATGTATTAGTATCGTTGTTTCTGGTACACATACTATAAGCCTAGAGAGAGCTTAGTTTGTGACCAGATTATGTGTAAAATGTCTTCTAAAATAAATAGTTGAATATTAAAATCATACTTATTCATTTCAGATTGGGTTATCTTCAAACGAGAACGGTGTTAAAATTGTTGTTAATAAAGCGTTTATTTTCAATTGTTTGTATTTAAATTTTTTACAAAAAAAAATACCAATATTAAATTTACTGCCTTTTGTCATTGCACCCTGAAAAAAAACTCTCTCGTCAAAAAGATTAGACTAGTCTGGCTGATCAGGCGCACATTCAAACGCCGTAAATATTTGTCTTTAACTAGATATATTTACGGTGTTTGTCGTGTGTGTGAATCGTTCGTCATGGCCGTGGTCATCGGAAATATTCGTCTTTAACTAGATATATTTACGGCGTTTGTCGTGTGTGTGAATCGTTCGTCATGGCCGTGGTCATCGTAAATATTCGTCTTTAACTAGATATACGAGTATTTACGGCGTTTGTCGTGTGTGTGAATCGTTCGTCATGGCCGTGGTCATCGGAAAATTAAAATTGTTTTTTTATAACATTAATAACGTAACTGGAATAAAATTTGTTGTTTTGTATTTTGATTACCTATCTAATTGAAACTGTATATTTTCTTTTTGAATAAAAAAACAACTAGTGTAAGACTAGGTGGTTAGCTGATTCCAATAAATAATATTTTTGAATAAATAAATAAATTCAAATTATTTATTTCATATAAGTAAATCTTACTGATATTTATGAATAGTCAAAAAAAAAGGTTTTCACAATGAGGGCTTAGAGTGCGTTTGGTTAGGTTGCTATTCATTACCAAAAGAACGACGAATATTTTTTATTACATAGATATCAGATTTAGAAATTAAACGCATGAACATGTCGAATACATATTTATTTTAAAAATGTGTGTCAAATTTTAACTTTGTTATGCAGTTGAAATAAAATTGATTTAGTAAAATAAGGCAGTAGTAGTATTACGCTGTACAATTTGTCAGAATTGCATCATACGGATTAAAGTTTAGCTTAGCGATTAGTTTTTCAAAAAAAACATTGCACAAAATTTAACATAGGCGAGCTTAATGCCATAGGCATTTTCTACGAGCTAACCTTTGAGAGAGTGAAATAGGCTTAGGGTGCAATACTATTTCGAAAAAAAAAATACATTAAATGAAATGAAATGAAATATATTTATTTGCCAGAATACATTTACAAAAGATCTTCATACAAACTGGTGCGGTGATAGTATTCAGCCTGAGCAGCAGGCACGCAAAAAATACACATTACATAAAAGACAATGTCATGTTTATTTATCATATTAAGATTTCCATTGCACTCAATTGAAATCTTAATATTATCTATAAATAATACCAAACCGAACGCACTCTACATAACCAAATAGTGTAAGACCAGGTGGTTAGCTGATTCAAATAAATGCCAAATAAGTTCAATTGGTCCACGGCTCGAGCAATCCACGGGCCTCCGCCCTTGGATCTATCACCTGATTTTTCTGTCACCAGTCTAAAGAGTAAGTCCAGAGGCTTGAAAATTCATTCTGCAGCGTAGGTTTATTTTATTATTATGGGTTTTGTTTGTATTATGTAATTTAATTTATATTTAGGTAGGAAGGAGGTCCCTAGAACTTCAAAAGTCAAAAATTCAGATCGACTCCATGTATGGACTTTGTAGGTCTGCTTACCATCAGTAGCTTTACAACAATTTTTTGCAAACAGTTTCTACTATAGTCGCTAGTAACTATTGATAAGGATCAACCGATAAGTCAAGTTATTTATTTTTAATATTCCAATTACTTAATTCTTATCTATAGTCACTAGCAACTATAGTGAACGCAGTTAGCAAATACTCATGGTAGATCCCAGTTCTTGGTCAATAGTGTGAAAGAGGATTTTACTATTACCAAGCTTTCAGTAACTCGGCATTATTGGAATAAGCTGCCTGTCGGTTAGGCTTCATTACTTAACTATCCTTAGCCTAATCCAATTTAGGTCCAATCTTGGTTTGGCGTCATTGAGATGATTTAATATAGAGTGGTAGAAAGACACTCAAATGGCGTGATGGTATGTATATTTGTTATATCGTCATTTTAACAATTTTAAATTGGTCATTATTGATTTTAATGCTTTAATTAAAATATAAAAACATAAAGTTAGCGTCAATTTTAAAGTAACATTTAATCATAATTTTTTGAGAAAAAAAATAAATACTTCTATTTAACTTTTTTGAACGATCTGTTTTATTCTTAAATGCACAAATCAAGTAAGAATTACCCATTTCAATATTTTCAAGTCTATGTGGAGGCACTAAATTGTCCACAAGTCAAGAAATTTTAGGCGAGGCGAGACTAATATTTTTAAAGAGTTTCGAATGTCAGCAATGCATATGAATTGTGTCATTTGTCAATTGATTAGGATAAGCGGGGTGATTATTCGCACAATGCTACCAGTATTCAAAGAGTTTAGTATTGTTATGCACCATTGATAACATTTAATGTATTTTTTTTTTTCGAAACAGTATTGCACCCTAAGCCTATTTCACTCTCTCAAAGGTTAGCTCGTAGAAAATGCCTATGGCATTAAGCTCGCCTATGTTAAATTTTGTGCAATGTTTTTTTTTGAAAAACTAATCGCTAAGCTAAACTTTAATCCGTATGATGCAATTCTGACAAATTGTACAGCGTAATACTACTACTGCCTTATTTTACTAAATCAATTTTATATCAACTGCATAACAAAGCTAAAATTTGACACACATTTTTAAAAGAAATATGTATTTGACATGATCACTTAGATATACTGTTGATACAATTTATACATTAGAATAAAGCCCCTGAAATTGTGATTACGCGCCTCCATACTTTATATAATCTCATTGATTGGGATATAGCCAAGCCTACTTACCTAGTCTGAGATAGGTACCCTTTGATATATTAAATCGTAGGAAATTTGGCAAACGTAATTCCAATCAGGTCCAAAGATGACTTAACTTAATTTGTGTTGTAAGAAAGATTGTACTGTAATTGAGTTTGTAGTTTTGTAGTTATAATATACAGTAACCTTCTCTATTATATGTATATTATATATTTAAATGTTTGTTTTCTTATTTGAATATTTATGACATTTGTGAAGGGAATAGAACAAATCGAAGTAACAAACATTTCGGAAGAGAGATCGATAGAGGGACACACGATGGAAATGTGATGTATTAATTTAATATAAAAACGAATGAAACCGCGATTAATCCTCACTGTATTGAGTTTATATAGCTTTGCACGAATGTTATATTCTATAGGTGGTTTAAAAGAAGGATCTGAAGGAGTTACCCTAAGGAAATTGGGTACGGTGACAAAAGAGAGTAAAGTAAACCATAGCTTCGGTCATAATACCTACTAGCTAGTTGCCCAGTGGCGGACTTCCCGTAAGGCCGATTAGGCCCGGGCCTAGGGCGGCCAAATATCAGGGGCGGAAAATCTGCTCCCAAACCTAAGTTATATCCTGGTGAGACAATGACAGGTGAACATATTAAACAAACAACCGAAATTAATGTTGTTTTTCGCACAGAACAATTTCACATTTCATGTTGTTTTGTTGCTAAGCAAGGTTGGACATTCTACAGAGGAATGCAAAATTTTATGCAAAATATACCTTTTACGCCTAGCGCTAAGAGTCAAACATTTTTTTTCTAATCGTTGTTTGTAGTTGCTGAGGGATCGATCTAACTTAAAAACTAAAAACTTTACACATTTCCTTTGAAGTCTCCCAATGTTGTGAACTGCCCAAAAATATAATAAGAAAGCGTTCATTTGGAGCCCAAATTCTTTTAAACTTTATAGTTACAACTTTTTTCTTTCTTTAAAACTTTCTTTATTGAACTTTAACTAAATGTTTTATTCATTATTTTTGGTATAAAATTGCATTAATTATATTTAACATTAATTAGACAATAAAAAAAAAACAATAAAATGTCATTAACTGATATTTAGTTCACAGAAAGATAGAGATAGGCTGAAAGCGTTTAAAATGTGGTGTTGGAGAAGAATGGACAGAATCAGCTGGACAGAGAATAAGTCAAATAAAGAAGTTTATTTTATTTTATTTTTTATAAGAGCTCAACATGTGACCTTCCATCCTGATGATAAGCAGTATGCAATGTCCAGGAATGATAGCAACAAGCGGATGCATGCAGGTGCACCACTGGTTGCCATCATTATGCCGGCTTAAGATGCCTATTCACGCTTCGTTTAAAGGACTCTAGGTTATAAGAGGAAGGAAACACGCAAGCTGGTAGAGCATTCCACATTTTAATAGTACGGCAGATGTATGAATCGCCAAAACATTTAGTACGAGTTGGTACATCCGCCACGGTATACATATGCATTTTGCAACCAGTGGGTGTTGTCCTGTAACGGAAAGGGAAAGGGGGAATAATGTTGAAAAGCCCTTTAGAGCACTGTCCATGGTATACGCGGCAAAGTTTTAACAATGGTGAATGAGAGAAGAACATTATTGAAAATAATAGAAAAGAAGAGGTGGAAGATGTTTGGGCAATTGATATGGAGTGACGCTAATCTTAATACAATATATGATAGAAGGAAAGATTGAAGAAAAAAGGGGAAGAGAAAGGTTGGGAAGAAGGTACATATTTTATTTTATTTATCAATTCTCAAAAGATTTACAAAATCGCTTGCTTGAGAATAAAAGTTATATAAATTATTGTTAAATAAAAAGTTATTATGACTACCGAACATATAATAGGCAGACTCATCAATGATACGCCTATTTTTTTTTTTTTTTTAAATAATTTATTAATGCTTTGGAATCAAAGTCCATATGCCTAAAAGACATTACAAATTACAATAATTTTTTTACACAAACATTTTAAACTAAGTAACTAAGGAATTTAAACAATAATCTGAATAAAAGGAAAATAAAATAATAATACAATAACAATAAAATTACAATCTATGTCACCTAATATCTAACTAAAAAAAGCACTTATAGCAAACCAACCTAATACCTACATAAAATAATTTTTATACAAATTTAAGAAAACACTATAATAATAAGGAAAAATCCTTTAAAAAAAAACACAATAAAATAAAATTACTTCCCTATTTATTATTAATAGTATTTTTTTTTTTTTTTTTTTAATAATACCTAATATTAGTTAAGTATATGGTTTATATATTGTTATGTATTTCACTATTTTGGCAGTTATATATAGTTATGTTCTTTTCTTTATATCGGAAATAGAATCTTACTTTAAATTTCATTGATAAATAATAATTAATGTTAATAATAATAAAATGTTTGTATAATGTCAAACTGAATTACTTAATATGTATATATCGTCGGTTAAATAGAAAAGTGGCATTATTCAAAAAGAACAAAGTTTACAAAAAGAGCATTTAAAGTTTTTAATGACATTAAATTTATTTTTTCTTTTAAAGTGTGGCATTAACAATAAGTGTCAATTTTAAGGTACTTATATGAGGATTAAAATAGTGTTTTTATTTTATATAATTTATTATAAAATAAGGCATATATGATAAAAAGTGTAAATTTTCTACAAAAAAAAATTTAAAAAAATGGAAGGGTTTTCTAAAAAAATTAACACAGTTTTAGAAGAAAAAATGCTAAATAAAAAATTTCGTTGAGATCCCCCGATGCCGCATCCGTACACGTACCGAGGACGCTGGCTGCATTTCCACGCTGAATTTCTATCGTTTTTTTTTGCATGAAGAAGATCGGCGGTCTCCGGACTTTTCTATTAAAAAAATTCCCAACTTTAAACCAAATTTTATTGAGCCCGGAGACCATGGCCCAAGAGTATCTACAGCAAAGGCTACAAATTAAAAATTTTGAGTGATATCTGTATATTTTTCCTTTTTTAAATTTTCTGCTTTAAGGGCTGCGGCACCGGAGGTTATAGAGGTGAGGTGGATATGCGATGGATAATGTATCCGTACAGCAGGGTTATTACGCGTCTTAAGTTCGCTCGCACGCCAATCGTTATGACGTCATTCTGACGTGGATCCAGCTTGGCTTCTTAACAATTGCTCCAAAAAATCTTAGAAAATTACGTCATAACGATTGGCGTGCGAGCGAACTTAAGACGCGTAATCACCCTGCAGGTGGCATCCCATACGAGAGCACGACCTTTGTGCCACGGCACTATGGACATTCCGTTCGGCCTTTTGCCATGATCACGGCTGATCCCGGGAGGTTCAAGTATTTATTTCAATTAGAATATAACATCGATATAAAAAAAAAATAGCAATGTCCGTTTCCTTAATGAATCTAATGAGTTTTATATGAATATTTTCGTTTCTAACTATAATTCTTCGAATTTATTTATTTATTTATTTCAATCAAGAAATACACAAAGTAAATTACACCATCCTCTAAGTCAATATTTTTGTTTTCTAAAAAGCACACCGGTTCCCCACTTTAACTAGAATGGTTTAGCAAATCGTTTTATAATAAAAAATAATTTCACAACAAGAAGACATTTAAAAAAATGTCTTTTGTCTATAAAGGTGTTGTACAAATAAAGTTAAATTTTACGAAACAAAGAAATGAAAAATGTCATTTCTCGAAAAAGTACATTTTTCTATATATATTTTCTTACCTTTTGTAATCGTATTCAGACACTTTTCGGGAGATGACACTTATATTCATAAACGTACATGTGATTGCTTTCGTAGAAGAGTTAAAAAAAATAGGCAAAGTTACGTTTATTCGCAAATAAAATGGCGGATGACCACAGAGTACCGAAATAACAGATGAGCTTAAAGTAATAATTTTATAAAATGTCTCTTATCCATATAAAATTCGATTAATATTCTACCTAATAATCTTATTTTTGAAAAAAAAATGAAAATGACATTTTTCCATTTAACCGACGCTATGTATTTGTATTATTTTATTCGAAGTGTCAATAATTAATAATAAAAAAACACTTTCTTGAAGTTTTATAATATATATTGTAAAAAAATGTATTAATTTAATGTGTGTACTAAGTATTATGATTTTGTAATCTGTGCTTTTCTTTAAATAACATATTGGCACTTATGTAATCACATATAATTATTGTTTATATAACTGAATTTGTAAATGGGCTGTTGATAAGCCTGTAATAAATTAATAAATAAGTGTTTCGGATTTTTTTACGTCTATTGGTAGCTGATTGAATAGTTGTGCTCCTTCAAACTGTGTAGATTTCTTGCCGTATTGTGTTCTGGGAGTGAAAGTGCGTATGTGGGAAGAAGCCCGAGTGTTGAATGTATGGTGTTGATTATTAAATGAAAATTACACGTCTGAATGAATATCTTTATCTAAAATTTTTCTTACAAGTAAGCAGGTGTAATATTTGTGTAGTTGCTTTATATTCATTATTTTGGTTTCTTTATATATTTGTTTCACATACCTAGATCAAGTAAAAGAGGAAATATTTGTCACCTCGTACAAGGAGGTCAAGACGTTGGCCGAGAATAGGCAGGAGTGGTGATTGCTCCACCGACAAGAGCTCAAGATTCAGTCTACATGCTGCTTCTAACCTATCATTCGATACTTGCAAAATAACAATCCCTCCCTCTAGTGATATTTCTGTGGACTTCACAATAAGGTTAAACTTAGAAAATAAGAAATTGACTGGTCAGTTTTTTTAGTCTGGACCAGAATACGTTCCGCATAATAGGTTTGCGGTCATCTCCAAGTGAAAAGTTTTTTGATTTATCATCAGTAGAGCCTCTTATTGGCCCAAAGTACAACCTTACTAGATCATCAGGTATGTAACAAGTGGGACTAACGCGATCGATAGAGCCTTATATTAGCCCAAGGTATAACCTTTCATGTATACGTGGTGGCCGAGTTGGTTAGACCTTAGACTTAAAAACACTTAGGTCCCTGGTTCAAACCCCGGTATGCTTTAAATCTAAAAATGTGTACATTTGTTTGACAACACCACTATAGTGCCTCGGAGAGCACGTTATGCAGTCGGTCCCGGTTTTACTATACCAACTTGTGAAACTGTATATAGATGGGTTATTGAATCTATACAAACATCGCGACGAGCTAGATACTTGCTCGGTGTAGACTCATACCATTGGCTACGACGAGGTGGGATTAAAAACCCCTATGATGGGTACCCCGAGGCCGTCAAGACATCCGTGGTGATATATAATAATATATAACCTTTCAAAGTATAAAAAATATACATAAATTACATATTGACTTGATAGATAATTACGTGGTGGCCGAGTTGGTTAGACCTTGAACTTAAAAACACTTAGGTCCCTGGTTCAAAACCTGGCGTGTACCAATGAGTTTTTAATTTAAAAAAATATGTACATTTATTTGACAACACCACTATAGTGCCTCGGAGAGCACGTTAAGCTGTCAGTTCCGGTTTCACTATACCAACTTGTGAAACTGTTTAAAGATGGGTTATTGAGTATATTCAAAATATCGCGACGAGCTAGACACTTGCTCGGTGTAGACTCATACCATTGGCTACGACGAGGTGGGATTAAAAACCCCTATGATGGGTACCCTGAGGCCGTCTAGCTAGGCGATCTCGGGCGCCGTAAGACACCCGTGGTGATATATAATAATATATAACCTTTCAAAGTATAAAAAACATACATAAATTACATATTGACTTGATACCTTCTATAAAAAAAAAAAAAAAAAAAAAAAAACATGCCTTCTAAACTGGCTGCACGAGAAATGCTTTTACAATTTGGCAGAGTTTTTTAATACCAAGTGGACATGATCTTTTATACATTTAGTCAAATATTATTGTGGCATTCTCTTTTTGTTGTAATCTCGTGTGTTTGTGCTTTTCATAATGTTAACAAATTATTGTAATTTTTCTTTTATATAATGATAGTGTAAAATTTTATAAATAGATAAATAACCATGTACCTACCTAAATATATTCACATACCAAAAATGGTGGAGTAAGAGATCCTAAAAATCTGGAAAACAACTTATGTAAACCTTGCGTGAATAAAGAATCATTCATTCATTCAAAAGTCAAGTATTAATGCCTTTTTTTTATTTATTTATTTCATGTTACCTTTACATGTATTTATGCATAGTCAAAAAAAAAAAAACTATATTTAGTATAAGGTCTAAGTGTGCGCTTGGTTAGGTAGGCTCTTGCATACATAAAATAATTAGAAACCAAGCCGAACACACACCACATAACCAACCAGTGTAAGACTAGGTGGTTATCTGGTTCCATTGACCTGTCCATCGTTAACTGCCATGCAAACCAAGCCTTACCTAATGACTACCTAATATAAGAATACAGAAACACATTTTGTAAAAGACCCTTTTATTTTATAGTCCTAATTTAACAGCTGCTAGGGTACTAACGAGTTTTTTATTGCTTCTCATACTTCTCTATTATAATAATTATATTTTGAACTAGCCGGTCTGCACAACTTTGTCTGTATAACTTTAACTGTTTACGCAGCGTACGTTCTCAAAGGGATTTTTTTTTCATTTTGTCTATTTGAATCAATATTTCAAAAGAAATAATAACAAACAATATAACCGATCAATAAAAATCATTTTTTTTTCAGAGAGTTTAAAAATTGACATTTTGTATTATAAATGTTGACTTACTTCATTTTGTATTCAAAATTTCAAGTAAACCGGACTAGTAGTTCTTATAATATTAAATTATATTATTTGTGAAAAAAAAACGAACCTGCAATCTATCAAAAACATGCAAAATTCTGTCTGAAAATACAAAGTAAAAAACAAAAAATAAAATGACAAATCACTCTTTTCATGGATTTGAAACACAATACCCTTCCCAGTGGACATAAAAAATATAATTTGATACCCAAAAAGCGCCTGAAGTGACATAAAATCGATGGAACAAATACGTCAATTTGTCAATTAAAAGTGATACTTTATCGACTAGTGGTTCTAAAAGTTGTCAGTTTAATAATAGGTATGTGTGACAGTGATAGTCTAGCTTGACTGCCTACACATAAAGTATACATAGAGTAGGTAAATTTAACGAAGACAGTAGGTTAAAATTAATCGTACTTATCTGATGCCTATGAATATATTATATTTGACTTTTTTTTTTAATCTAAAACGGTTAGAAGTTTACCACGGGGATAGGCCATGGAGATAAAATAGGGAGGTGCACATGGGCCCTAAATTGCCTTTCCAGTTTTGAGAACAGAAGATGGCCGCCGCCATACAAATGAGAACACAAGCAATCACTGAGCGTTGATTGGTTGAAGTGAGAACAGAATATAGCGGCAACGAATTCGTTTGACATTTCGTTTTATAGGCCATTTAAAGCACTAAGGCGGTTCCATATATTATTATTAGTTCCATGATATAGGCAGAGACAAGGGAGCGCCATCGATCCTGACATAACTCTCTCGCTTTCTTTACATCCACAACTCTCTTCATGCAAGCACTACGGTTATGGGCACTGATGAAGCTTTTTTGAGAATATCCCCGATTTAATCGTGGAACATTTTTTTTTAAACTAAAATATGGAATTTTATTTCGAATTTATTTTACTCACTTATTTTAGGGTTTTACAATATCCAAAAATACCACGACGAGCTGCAGGGTGATTACGCGTCTTAAGTTCGCTCGCACGCCAATCGTTATGACGTAATTTGCTAAGATTTTTTAGAGCCATTGTTAAGAAGCCAAGCTTGATCTACGTCAGAATGACGTCATAACGATTGGCGTGCGAGCGAACTTAAGACGCGTAATAACCCTGCTGGTCACTTGTTCGTTGTAGACCCAGAATATTTCGGTGACACCACTGGATAATCTGAGGCGCCGTTAGCAACTCGCAACGGTATCAGGTAGGCAAATTTTTCATGAGACAACAATAATTATTCAGAACACGAAATTGCCTTCGGTACTTTTATTTGTCTCACAAATATTTTGGAAACTTTCCACTGTACATCCAAAATCCCAAAGGCATTTCGTACTATTTTCATTTTCTAATCTTGTTCGACAAAGACGGTAACTAATTAAAAATCCTTTTGTTTTTCGTTGTATTGTTTACTCCAGGAAATGATTTTATTAATTTAATCAAGATGAAAGTTCTTCGAAACCAATAACATCTTCAGAAAGTTCAATGCCTTCTACAAGTGCTTCTACTGGATGATGAAGATTTTTGCTATAGCTTTTGAATCTGCAAAGATGCTTTTAATATTCCCGTAATTCCGTAATATTTCGCAATCGTTTAATAATAATTTTCCTTTTGATATTGCATGAAAAGCCAAATTTATTCATTATAATTTGTTATTAAGAAGAATCAAAGTAAGTTACGATTACAATTTTTAAAAAGCTTATAATAGCTTTGTAAAAAGTATTTTTTTTTTACGGACATATTTTAATTGTCAGAAGTTATTCAACTTTTGATAGTTTTCATACAAGTTAACTTTATCTGAAGATTAAAAATCAGTCCTAAAAATATATAAATAGTAGACATTAGTATATCAAGGCTTTTAATTATTCATAATCATTCATGGACTTTGTAGGTCTGCTCACCACCAGGTAGATAAAAATCACATGCCGTGCTCTAATAAAAAGAAATAAAAAAAAAATTCTGGCAAAGATCTAAAATCTTACGTTCAAAATATTTATTCAAAACAACCTTTCAGTAGCATTATCATAAGGTTTTGCTATGTTTACTATTGTCGCTAGTAACTATAGTAATGGATTAACCAAGGAACAAGTTTATTTAAAAAAGAAAAATTGGTTGACCCCTAACTATTAGTCATTAATGACTAAGAAAACACAGTGAGAAAAAACTAATAGTAAAGCTACATGGTGCAGTTACGAAACTGACAAAACAAATTAGATATTTCTATTTCGTAACCGTATCATTAAGCCGGCATAGTGAGAGACATCATGCTGTTGAACAATAAAATATTGGTTAACCCCATTCACAACTTTTTAGGTCTGCTTACCATGGTATAGATACAAAGTCATATGCTGGTGCACCAATCTATATAAATAAAAATCAATTGTGGAATATGTATGTAAGCGCATCACTTCAAAACGGCTGCACCTATTTTTTTTTTTGTTGTGTAGTGGGAGCGATGTTTAAAAACAACTATTGATTGACCCCATTCATGGAGTGTGTACCAGGTAGATACAAAGTCACATGCCATGTTACAAAAAAAATAAATTTAAATAAAATGTCGCTTCAGCCGTGTAGATATTCAAACAGGGAAAATAATATTGTTTGATAACCGGGTTATCTAGAAAGTTTTTTCTTTGTCAGAACAAGGTTTGCATAAAAGAAAATTGAAAAATCGTATGAAAAAATTAAAAATTTTGGTATAGGTATGAGGGAGTGAGACAGTAAAAAGATCTTTAAAAATATTAACAGATTTGAGAGATTAACACTCAGCTGTTACATGTTACCAAGTAATATTCAATCACCTATAGACTTTTTCACTCACTCACACACTTACTTACTTACAAAAAAAAACAAAAAAACATTCAATTTTTTTTTTTTTTTATATATGTCATAATGTACCATGATTATTTTGTAAATATTGGTGCCTGAAGACGCCCTAATAAGGCGAAATATATCAAAAGTATTATTATTATATTGTGTTTTATTTATGTATGTTATTGAACGACCTATGAAAACTAATTAAGCAGCTACTGCAAATGAAAATATATAATTTAAATATGTTACCAAATAATAAATTCTTACCGATTAAAAAAACCTTGCTGTTTTGATTGTTTTATGAAAGAAGTAGTAAAAAAACATGGTCCTAAAGGGAATATTTGGTAACAATTTCATTCCTTAGTTCGCCCGTGCAAAGCCGGGATGGGCACTTATTAAACGTAGAAGGTTCCCAATTCGTCCTAATTTAGTATCAAAATGGACTTTTTACTAATTTTTTTTTTCTTTAATCTATGATAACAAGTTCAATGTGTTTTTTTAGCCTTTAAATTAAAAGAAGGTTTAAAACGATTTGCTCCTTGACTATTAATTGCAAATGGACTCTCAATTCCATTAAAAGGGTCACTTGCTTAGGTGTTCTGTTTAATATTAAACTGAAAAACTAGACTGAAAGTATTAGTATATATATATCATTGGCACCACGGCGCCCGAGACCGCCTAGACGGCCCCAGGGTACCCAGCGGAGGGGTTTTTAATCCCACCTCGTCGTAGCCGATGGTATGAGTCTACACCTAACAAGTGACTAGCTCGTCGAAATGAACAAAAACCGAAAAGGGACCTAGGTATTTATTATGTGTCGGTTTTAGTCTGTGTTTTCATTTTTCCGGAGACTACTGCATCGATTTCTTGTCGAGGTAGTAGTCTCCTTTTATCGGTTACGGCGATTGATTTGACGATAAAGCAGCGAGGATATTAAAATAATGTGCATCTGGATTGAGAGATCTTATCAAAACCAAACAAAATGACTATGTTGGCATTTCGTAGCATAATGTAGAAACTTATATATGAAATATTTTAATTTGTAAAGGCGAGGAAAAAAAGTTAGCGTCCAAAAATAGGAGCTCTCAGTCCTGACGTTTTTGAAAAAATATAAAAAAATATTTTTAGAAGTATTTACTCTATGTTATATTTTTTTGTACTAACATTCAGTACACACATCGTAAGAAATAATCAGAAGAATTCAAAATATTTGGAGGTAAAATGAAGGAGATATAAGGCAAAACATGGATCTCTCAATCCAGATGTTTTAGATTGAGTGATCCTTTGAAACACCATGTTAGGCTGAGCAGAAGCAAAAGTTGATTATCCCAGCATTTAATAGTACTTCTCGACATTATCGCAAAAAATAAATAAATATCCAAATGATAACCGTTAAAAAGTTATAGCAACTTCGTCATTTTTAAAGCATCAGGACTGAGTGATCTATATTTTCGCATATATCTACTTTTACTTTTATCGCACGGAAAATCTAAAATTCTACGAATTATTAAAAAAACATCTTCTGAATCCTGGCATTAAAACAATTTGTGTAAAGGTTGCACTTTATTAGATTTATAGATTCCAAATTTACCCATACAGCAAGTCGTGTAGGGTGACCATGTTTTGTTTTTATTTTTTATGAAGCATGGCATATTATTCTGTAAATATGTATAGTTTAACTTTCATTTTAATGCAGTAAAATTACAAGTTGTGTGTAAATCAATGCTAAAAAAATACATAATAAACCATTTGATTTGCCTATTGATTTAAGTATATGGATTTCATTACTACAAATTACTATCACTGATGACGCCGCTCCCCTGAGAGGCGAAGTAACTAAGATATTAATATATTTCGTTTTGACGTTTATTTAAGCACAGAATACTGGAATACTATATTGTGTGAAGGTACTATGGAAGTATAAATATCAAGGAAATGCTGTAATAATTTTCACAAAGTACAAATTACTTGTTAAACGTTTCTCTGTGTCCAGTAATCCATTTTGGATTATCACCTTTTTGAGCATTGAATGGTTATAATCATTTGTGTTCTCATTAGGGTTCCGAATTTATTTATTTTTTCAAAAAAAGAACTCTTAGGTGTCTGTTTGTTTGTCGGCATGAATATCTCGAGAACCGCTGGTCGGATATACTTGAAATTTGTGGTACTTATATATTATATATATACATATATTTAGTAAAATATCTCCTAATAGGTGTAGGTGTAAAAGGGTCCAAGTCAAAGATAAGCGCACGTTAGCTGTCGGTCCTAGTTTCACTATATAAACTTGTGAAACTGTTTACCGATGGGTGATTAAGTCTAAACAAATACCGCTATGAGTTTACCACTTGTTCAGTGTAGTGTAGACTCACAATTTGCTACGAGGTGGAAATAAAACCCCTCCGCTACCTTCGGAATACTCCGCGGGCGAGTTTTCGCACTTGTATTTTTTTTGTATTGACTTTGTGTCGCGGGTGGCTATATTGTGTTCTCATTTAGACAGGCTATTTTGGGGCTTAGGGTACTTCCTGGTATTTATAATATCTTTTTTTTTAAACATTACCGTTTAAAGAAATTTAAAATGACTAGGTTTTAAATGTATGTGGTTTAAAAAATGTTTTTTTTAAACACATTATTAGTGTTTACGGGTTTTCAGGAGATTCGACGGTTATGTTACGGGATTAATCTGAGTTTAGGTACCGACTTTTCAGGTAGCTCGAAAATTGGAGTCGTAATTATAACGGTATCCAGATTTATTTTTAAGGCATCAATCTGTGGGTTTACCGTTTTTCAACATTAGTCTATGGATTTACTGGTATTAGTAAACACTAAAATTTGTTTCGGAATCAATCTGAATTTGTATGGTTTGGCATGTGTTCATACCGAGTGCCAACAAAAAAAAAACATGGTCACCCTACACGACTTGCTGTATGGGTAAAATTGAAATCTAAAAATATAATAATTTTCATACTTTACACAAATAGTTTAAATGCCAGGATTTAAAAGATGATTTTTTAATTATTCGTACAATTTTAGATTTTCTGTGCGATGAAAGTGAAAGTAGATATATGTAAAAATATAGATCACTCAGTCCTGATGTTTTAAAAATGACGAAGTTGCTATAACTTAATAACGGTTATCATTTGGATATTTATTTATTTTTTGCGATAATGTCAAGAAGTACTATTAAATGCTGAGATAACCAACTTTTGCTTCTGCTCAGCCTAACATGGTGTTTCAAAGGATCACTCAATCTAAAACATCTGGATTGAGAGATCCATGTTTTGCCTTATATCTCCTTCATTTTACCTCCAAATATTTTGAACTCTTCTGATTATTTCTTACGATGTGTGTACTGAATGTTAGTACAAAAAAATATAACATAGAGTAAATACTTCTAAAAATATTTTTTTTTATTTTTTCAAAAACATCAGGACTGAGAGCTCCTATTTTTGGACGCTAACTTTTTTTCCTCGCCTTTACAAATTAAAATATTTCATATATAAGTTTCTACATTATGCTACGAAATGCCAACATAGCCATTTTGCTTGGTTTTGATTAGATCTCTCAATCCAGATGCACATATTAAAATAGACTCGTAATGCAAATAAGTCTTTGTTGTCGCCCAATTCGTAACCGCATCATTTAGCCAGGAACAATTTTTCTAAGCATTGTATTGATCGACCCTATTCATGGAATTTGTACGTCTGCTTACCATCAAGTCGCATTCCTATATATTTGATTTGAATAATAAAATAACTGGGCAGCTGAGGAATAAAATTCTAAAAACTTATGGCCTTATTCATAAAAACTTATTAAGTTCTTGGAGACCACTTTAGTTATAGAAGGTTTTGTCTATTTTTTAGCAACAAAAATAAGTATGTGTAAAAGAGACAAAACCTATTTTAACTACAGTGTTCTTCGGCGCTCAACAAGGCCATTAGGATATAATATAGATCAATAATGTAACCTTTTTTTTTATTCGTGTCTATCTCTCTGTCTTATGTAAATCATATAGTTTTTTTTACCTAGTTTATCACACACACACATATCATCACGGGTGCCTTACGGCGTCCGAGACCGCCTAGACGGCCCCAGGATACCCATCGGAGGGGTTTTTAATTCCACCTCGTCGTAGCTCATGGTATGGGTCTACACCGAACAAGTGGCTAGCTCGTCGCGATGTTTTGAATAGACACAATAACCCATCCATGCTTAGTAACAGTTTCAAATGTTGGTATAGTGAAACCGGGACCGACAGATTAACGTGCTTTCCGAGGCACTATAGTGGTGTTGTCAAACAAATGTACATTTTTTTTAAATTAAAAACTCATTGGTACACACCGGGATTCGAACCAGGGACCTAAGTGTTTTTAACCAACTAGGCCACCACGTATATCTAGTTTATGGTATAAATTATTATTTAAAACGGTGTTGGCATAAGTGGGTCATTCCCTTCTCTCCGAAGTTGAGTATACACAAATTTAAAAAAAATTAAGGCCTTACCTAACTTAAGATTGTATATTTTTTAAGTAAAATTTAATAAAGACGCTAGTTCCTACAACGCATAAAATATTTACTTATCTAAAATCCAATTAGGAAAGCAACGGTGCACTAGTAGTTTGAAACTAGGACTTCTAACTTCACTCTAATATAGAGTAATCTGAAGAAAGTACACAGAAGGCGTCTGTGTATAATTAAATAACAAGCAATGAATGAATTTTGTGAGAGGTGACTGGAACCTGCTTGGCTCAATTGTTGCCGCAAAAGCGAGGATCGTGGGTTCAAGTCCTACCCACCAGGATCTTTTTCATTGCTCCTTATATAATTTCCTAAATTTATAAATTTAAACATCAAACAAATATATTTATAAATATGATCTCATCCA
The DNA here is from genome assembly GCA_947458855.1 of Monopis laevigella. NCBI lineage: Eukaryota > Metazoa > Arthropoda > Insecta > Lepidoptera > Tineidae > Monopis > Monopis laevigella. Next base: position 10,857,720 of record OX381599.1, read on the forward strand.
TCGAAAATCAAAGTGAATTGCTTTAATATTCACATCATATAAAATTATTTCGATTAAATTCAGTATCGATAATAACCGACGCCTTTGATCTCGTAATGACTTATAAGAATACGTTTAAGTCGGCCTTGTTGAAATGAATTTCAAAATTTTGCCCAAAATGTGCTTTAAGAGGAGCGTCTGATCAAAGATTTCCCATACAGTCACGACATTTTGGCTGTGACTGTTACCCGCCTTTGATATCTTTTTATGATTTTTGGAGGCATTATAAATTTTACCGATATCTAGGCTATCAAATCTGGCAATTTCGCTATAAAACCCCTCATATGTAAATAATTTATATAATCAAGTGACGTACAGTCATCGTGTATTTTCTCATTAATGAAATTATTCATTTTTTTTTCAAATTCATTAAAATTTAGGGGTAGAAAACAGATATGGCCCGAAAGTCGTTTTGCTGCTAGGGACGAGTATAATCTTTTTTTTAGAATATAGACTGCATAATTCTGAGGTGGTAAAAATATTGTGCTGTCCATGAATAGACGTCACCAACGCCAGAATCGACAGTTGCGTCCTCATATGTGCTCTTTCTCTTATTGAGCGTCGGGGGGAAGGCGGTGCTGTAATAGACCTCTAAGCAGCGACGAAGAAGATTTTTATATACATTCAAAGTCTACAATACACTCGTATAAAGGAAAGTAGGCCAACACGTTTTTCCATAGTCGAGAAGTCTGTCAAAAAAGGCACGCTAGTCACCTATAGAACATATTGTAACAGAAACTCGGGCTGAAATTTGTTTACAAGCCCGTAGAGCTAGCCACTTGTTCGGTGTAGAGTCATACCATCGGCTACGACGAGGTGGGATTAAAACCCCTGTAGCAGCACAACTGACAAAGTGAAAGAAACAAGTGAACGTCCTGAAAAGGACGAGTTCCGCAACAGTAAAGAAACAAGTGAACGTCCTGTAAAGGACGAGTTCCATAACAGTAAAGAAACAATTAAACATCCTGAAAAGGACGGTTATTCGTAAATGTTCTCAAAAGAACATAAAATTATTGTGTGGGTAGTTCATAATTTTCTCTCGCAAAGAAGATCCATCTCGTGATTGATGTAGTAGCGCCGTGCACCAAGTTGAGGATTCAGCGTCGCCGTGTCGTTTTGAGACCGCTCGATCGTCTCGACAGCCGCCGATTCACCCGCAGCGTAGTTGGCGTTCACAGCTGCACACAGCATCACATGGCTCCTCTCGTCTCGACGGCCGCTCGGTAAAAGAGCGCGCGCACACGCTGTGCTCGACTATATGCGACACCCGCGCCATCGAGTACTGCGGAGGGGAGGCTACGTCATCGGCATTAAGGCGGGGACGTTTCTTATTGGAAAACTATTTTAAATTATTATGTTTTGTTTACATTTGTTTTTAATAATTTCCTTTTATAAAATCATATATAAATACGGAAAATAAATAAGTAGACTCATTCAGTCACTACCAAACAAGAGTTTCACTTCTAAACCTACAAGTACACCAGTGTGACCCCGAAGAACAAACAAGCCCTGCTGAAAAATGACGGAAGGAAACCAAGAAGTAGAAATCTCTGCAATTTCGCTCTCAATGCGGATACCACCATTCTGGAGAGATAAACCTCGTCTATGGTTCATCAGTTTCGAGGCAGCAACAAGCGAACTCAAGAAAAGCCAGACGCAACTAGCTCAGATGGTCGTCGCCAAGCTCGAAAAGCAAGACATCGAGCAAATAGCAGATTTGCTGTACAACCCGCCCAAAGCCGAGCAGTATGAAGTTATAAAGAAGCGCCTCATAACCATATATGAAGAGTCAGATAATAGACAATTTCAAAAACTACTATCAGAGATGGAGTTAGGGACACAAAAGCCGTCGCAACTTCTACGTAGAATGAAGAATTTAGCACGGGAGAAAATACCTGACGCACCCTGCGACTTATGTGGAGCAATCACCTTCCAGCTCACATAAGATCAGTACTCGCCGTCAGTGAATCAATAAACCCAGACACTAAGCTCGACGAAATCTCTCTGCTAGCTGACACAATAGCAGAGACAAGCTGCTCGCAACTCGCAGGTGTCTACAATAGCCACTTCACTGCCAGGATCGCAAATAGAGGAGACATTGAACATCACGAGCCAGTTAAAAAAATTGACAATGGAGATCGCCGAACTCAAATCAAGACCTCAGTACGATAATCGGCCAACCACAATCGAAAACACAAAACATTGTTCCCGTTGCAACTCAAGATCTCGTGCACGACAAAACTCGCACTCATCACCATCGCGTTTCCGGTACGGCTCGCCATTACCGTATTGCTACTATCACCAGCGATTTGGAACGAAAGCAGTCAAATGCACACCGCCGTGTTCTTTCAAGAAACCCCAGAAAAAATTGTCGGGAAACTGGACAGGACGCTAAACGTGGCGGAACTTGGCGTCTCTACAAAGTCTATGAATGGTGTCGATCAATACTTTGTCGTTTAATTATATTGATTGCTCCCATTGTACCGGTTAAATGATGCGCCTACCTAATATCTTTGTAGCTTTATCGTCAAATGAATCGCCCGTTTTGTAACCGCACCATAAAAGGAGATGAGGTAATCTCCTCGACAAGAAATCGATGCTGGAGTTCCGGAAAAATGGTGAACCCGCAGACTAAAACCGAAACAAGACTAGGTGGCTTAAAGGTTTTTGCATCTGTATAGAGGTAAGTAACTTATTTTTTTTTACATGTAAAGAAATGACATTCTTTTATTCATATTTTGCATCGCACAGCTGATATTGTTGTCTGTCAAACACGCTAGATGGAGCCACCAGTAGTAGGCTAGAATATAATTGACGTTTTCAAAGACACAGTGTGCGTTCATAGGTTATAAAAGTGAAATAAACTTAACTAATATAATAATTAAAAGCTAAAGAATAAACTTTAACCTGTTTCTTTGCTTACAGGTGAGATTATAAGTGTAATTAAGTGTTTAATATAATAATAGTTGTAATTTAATAATAAATAAAACTACTTTGCTTACAGAGAAACAATTTCTAGTTTATTTTGAAAATCCATATACCTGACTGTCTTATACATATATGTAATTCTTAAATAAGGTCCTAACAGGTAATTAGGAACATATTATTTCAATTTAGGACCAAGCCTTAGGGTAATCTACCTTTAATGTGTAAGGAAACCCTTCACCAACATTTTCTGGTCACGTACAATGTTTTGTCAAAAGATAATGACGGACCCTGAAGTTTTGGGAAATCCTTGAATACCACATTTCTGACTACCACAGCCTGTAGTAGCAACCCTATAGACTCTTGGCAGGTCTAAAGAATGTCTGAATGTAGATATTATGTACATACATACATATCATCACGGGTGCCTTACGGCGCCCGAGACCGCCTAGACGGCCCCAGGGTACCCAGCGGAAGGGTTTTAATCCCACCTCGTCGTAGCCGATGGTATGAGTCTACACCGAACAAGTGGCTAGCTCGTCGCGACGTTTTGAATATATGAACTTTTGTTTACTGTGCATTAAAGTGTTAAAATAAATAAATAAAGCTGAAGAGATTTTTTGTTTGGTTAAACGCGCTAATCTAAGGGACTACTGGTACGAATTAAAAAAAAATTTTAGTGTTTGATAGCCCATTTATCGAGAAAGGCTATAATATTTACACATATTTATACTATTAGCCATGTAATTATGACGGTTTTTTTAGTTGTTTATTGTTTAAAAAAATATTGTTAGCCGTAACTGGTAATTTAACGCTTATTATATTATATTTTACAATGTTGAGAAACATTTTAAATCTGGTAGCACTGTTGCTAAATCTGGCTTCACTATCTACATTTCTGTCTTTTCTACTCTGCAGCACATCCTTATTCATAAATTCTACAATTTCTTCAAATTCTGTATACAATCTTATAGATGGCCATTTCTCGTTGAGAAACATTGTAAAATATAATATAATAAGCGTTAAATTAACTATGCTGTAATTAAACTCCAAAAAGAGTTTACCATTAGGCATATATCCTTTGTCTATAGGCCTATTATCCTTGTCTAATAAGTCTTGTATTATAAGCCTATGTCCATCAGTGGACGCGTGTAAAGGCTGGTGTTAAGTATGCGGGAAGAGTATAGGGAATTATTTAATAAAAAATAGTCTCCAGATAAATATTTCGTATTTGACCATGAAATTAACACTGACACTTTACTTCTAATAAAAACTTATTAAAAACATATTATGAGGCTTAAGATGTCCGTTACATACTCCCCAGGGTGATCTATATCACTATCAATCTGTGGAAGAATCAGCTTAATTGCAAGTCTCTCTAATAAAAAGTTTTCATTCTAATCCGTTCATCATAATAATATGTATTCAAAACTATGATAACCTGCTAATTGTATTTTTCATCTTGTGCTGCTACATTAATTATTGTTTAATTGAATAATTGTAATCTGCTACTACTTGTAGATACATGCGCAATTTGCGGCTTCATTGTATCTATTTCTTATATTATATAAAAAAATTGTCAAAGAGCGTAACACCGAAGTGTGGTAAGAACCATTTCTTTAAGGTGTTTGACTTATGGTTCTTGATGCATCCAAAGAGCGTAACACCGAAGTGTGGTAAGTACCATTTCTTTAAGGTGTATAACTTGTTTATTACAATTATTTGAATATTATTATTTAGTTCTTTAACATCTTTCATTATTCTTTGGTTACCCATTCTTCCACTTGGTACTATTATTTTAATTATGATAGCTGTACATTCTGCCTGTATCCTTACACATTCATCCTTTCCGTTATTTTCAAAATTATAGTAGATTTTACTCTCTTTGCAACTAATATAATTCTCAATATTTTTACCAAATAAATCTTCTTTTAATTTAGAATGTTCATTTTCTTGCTTTAATTTCTTAGGTTCTGGTATCACTGTTACCGTTTTAGTATTATCGATTTTTACATCTTTATTAAGCAGATGTTTAAATACCAATTCATGTGTATCTATGAAGCAGTTAGGTTCAGTTGGGATTTTATTCATATTCATTATGTTAATCTTCATTGCCATAATAATTTCATCTTTCGGAACATTATCTTCGTGCTTTTTAAGTTTTGGTTTGTTTAACTTCTTTTTATCTAACTCCATTTCTTTAAGCATTATTTCTTTTTCTAGTTTCAATATCTTAATTGCTATAACCTTTTTATTTACCTCGTATTTATGTTCAATTTCCATTACCTTAATTTTGTATTTTAATTCTATTTTCTCTTTTAATTTCCGTTTCTCTAGCTCCTTAATTTTTTCCTTTGTAATAACTGCATTTTCACTCGATTCTGTTCGTGAGGTTAATTTAAATCTGGTAGCACTGTTGCTAAATCTGGCTTCACTATCTACATTTCTGTCTTTTCTACTCTGCAGCACATCCTTATTCATAAATTCTACAATTTCTTCAAATTCTGTATACAATCTTATAGATGGCCATTTCTCGAGTTCATTATTATTTTTAATACTTTTCTCAATACGTTGTGACATTGTACTATGCGGTTCAGATCAATGCAATGTACGGATCAGACTACAACGACTTTTACTTAATAAAGAATTTTACTGTTCATATTATTAGAAACTTGCCTCTCACATATGACTGATGATCGCATTTCACAATTCCACGGAATTTATTAAAAATACTTTGTAGAAATATCTCCTGTATTTTTACTGTTCTTTATTCGGCTGAAGGACCATGTTAAATATGCGGGAAGAGTATAGGGAATTATTTATTAAAAAATAATAAAAGATACAGAATTAAATCCATTGAGGAGTCTATAGTGTTTATGTTATACGCTATATATATATAAAAAAGATACAGAATTAAATCCATTGAGGAGTCTATAGTGTTTATGTTATACGCTATATATATATAAAAGATACAGAATTAAATCCATTGAGGAGTCTATAGTGTTTATGTTATACGCTATATATATAAAAAAAAGATACAGAATTAAATCCATTGAGGAGTCTATAGTGTTTATGTTATACGCTATATATATATAAAAAAGATACAGAATTAAATCCATTGAGGAGTCTATAGTGTTTATGTTATACGCTATATATATATAAAAGATACAGAATTAAATCCATTGAGGAGTCTATAGTGTTTATGTTATACGCTATATATATAAAAAAAAGATACAGAATTAAATCCATTGAGGAGTCTATAGTGTTTATGTTATACGCTATATATATATATATATATATATATATATATATATATATAAAAGATACAGAATTAAATCCATTGAGGAGTCTATAGTGTTTATGTTATACGCTATATATATATATATATATATTTAAAGGACAAAACATTACTAATATTATTACTAAGTATAATAACCACCTAATTTCCATTTCACATCTCACAAAACATCACTTAAACAAGACAATACAAATATATTATTAGGTAAGATCCAAGAGACCGCATTCAGAAATTCACAGCATAATAAACAGGTTAATTGTAGAAGATGTATTCACTATTAATCATTTCTAAAACATTTATCTTGCTCCAAGATAATCCAGAAATGTCTTCGAGTAACTTCTATCTTGAATTTGTTGGATAGAGAGCGCATTTGAAATAATAAATAAATATATTAGAACACAACATACATATATGTTACTTTGCAAAGTTAGAAAAACATAGCAATTACCTACTGTCTGCATGGATGTTATATTCATTCTTATAATACTTGCTTAGTTAATGAAATGTGTATTTGTATTACAAAAAAAAAAAAAAAACTGTATAGATTAAGATTAAATTAGTTAATTGTAACTAATTATAAGTATTACTACTGGGGAGACGGGCTGCTCCTAATACAGGTTATTATAACTTACAAGGAGCAGCCCAGCTGTACAGTAAAATTGAGTAAATTTGGTAAATGAATAAACATTATTATTATTATTATTATTATATGTGTGACGTGACCAATAACAAATCTTCACAATTAGTAATCTAAGCAAAAATACACAAGAAACATACAATAATAATAACCTAACAAAAGCAAAAACATTTGTTTATGTGAATGTATATTTTGTGTATGAGAAGAGTGTGTATTATTTATGGATTTGCGTGGTGTGTGTGTGTGAATTAACAAAGTATATGAACATCAGCCGCCATTTAATTCAGCATTCAATCGGTTAATAACAGCGCTTCTGAACGATCGCTTACTACCCCTGTAAATATCAACTTCGACGAATCTATCATTAAATAGTTCGGCCATCCGCGGTAATATTAAGTTATTATTTATTGGATATCTTTATGTGTAAGGAGTTATGTTCTATTAGTGTTACGGGAAAAAAAATACATAACAATGTATATTTTACAGTGATCGGAATAGGGAGCTGTTTGGGGTTAGTGACCGCAAATGTATTAATACGGATCGGGATTTTAAAAAAAAAAATTTTTTTTTTTTTAACTGTAGAAGTCCCTGGCAGATGTGACGCAAAAGTATCAACACAGTTTGCGTGCCATACCAAGCGCCGCCCACCTGTCACTGCACTAACGTCATTTCATCAGGTCCCAGACCATGACAGAAAAAACGTACTAATATTTTTTGGCATGGACGGGAATCAAACCCACGACCGGATACAACGCCAAAGGCGCAACTACTTTTTTACGGAGGCTAACTGTTATGAAGGTTCTTCTTTTATTTTCATTATTTTATTTATAAATAACTTTATTTTAATGTTATTTAAGTTTTGTGCAATAAATTAATTGTATTTTCCATTTAAAAAACTTGTAATTTTTATAACATTTTATTTTTAATGGCCGTGTCAGGATATTAAAATAGAATTTAATAAATGCAATGATAAATTTCCCAGTAGGTGGGAATAAAGCCTTGCTTTAAGGCTCGCGGTAAGGTAAAAAGGTAGGTAGTAGAAGCGAAAATCGACTACATTCATGGACTTTGTAGGTCTGCTTACCATCAGGTATCAAGATATAAAGTAAAAATCACATCTCCTTTAAAAAAAATAAGTGACATTTGTTATCATAGCTAGAATTTAGAAAGTATATTCAAATACATTCTATATTTTTTTAACTTTAATAAAATGAAGACAACTTTGTCATTTTATTCGGGTTCATTTTGGCAGGGTTAGGGTTAGGGTAGTTTTCTTAGGGTTTAGCAGGTAGTCTCTCGAATACGTCTAATCTAGAAAATTGACAAAACGTGTTAAGTAACGTTTTGGGTTTTATTTTGTTGGTAGGATAAATATTTTGTGCTGTGTTCATATTTTGGATGTTGGTTTTTGTATTTTTTTTATTGTAGCACGGGATATGAATTTGTATCTACCTGGTGGTAAGCAGACCTACAAAGTCCATGAATGGGGTTAATCAATAATTGTTGTTAAACAACATTGATCGTTCTCACTATGCCCGCTAAACTTAGGTGTCATTTTAGCCCGCTTTTATCATTCTCGGAGCTAAATCGACACAAGCAAGGATGCGAGTTCGAAATGGGCGTCGACTGAGACAGATTGCATTACGAAATTGATATTTTAATATTCTCACTGCCTTATGGTCAATTCAAACACATGTTTCGTAGCCGCACCCTAATAGGAGACTACCACCTCCACAAGAAATAGATGCAGTAGTCTCCTGAAAACCGGTAAACCCAAAGACTAAAACTGAAAAATGACAAGGTCAGTTGAAGGTTTTTGCATATGTATGGGCGGTGGTAACTAGACGCCTATAAGGGAGCTATGGAGTGATCAATATTGTAAAACAACAATGTATTGATCGACCACATTCATGGACTTTGTAGGTATATTTACCATCAGGTAGATACAAAGTCACATGCCGTGCGCCAAGAAGAAAAAAATCTATTATATCTATACTAATATAATAAAGAAATGCGGCCCCATCCTAGTGGTTAAGTCACTGCGCAACTGATATCAAGGTTAAGCAGATGACAACAAGGCCGGACCGGGAAATGTGACCGCTTTATACAACGAGGCTATACCACCATTAACACCGCAACAAGCTCGCCACTTATTAGGTGTTGCCTCCGAATACCATCGGCGAAATGATGACGGGTTAATCCCTCCGCTGGGTACCCTGAGGCCGTTTAAACGGTTCTCGGGAGCTAAAAAGCACTCGTGATGGTATTTATTTATAATATAATAAAGAGATAAAGTTTGTGAATTTGTGAGGTTGTAGGGGGTAATCTCTGGATCTACTGAACCAATTTTGAAAATTATTTTAGTGTTGGATAGCCCATTTGTTGAGGTAGGCTATAGGCTATAAAACATCACGCTATGACTAATAGGAGCGGAGCATAAATGAAAAATGTTGGGAAAACGGGGAAAATTTGTTGCTTGCTTTCGATGAAGTTGCGCGAGTCAGCTAGTATATTATATTTTGGTAGGTTCTTAAGTAGTATTTACTTCTATGAATAAATAATAATTTTACCTACAATCTAGTCAAATATACGTGGTGGCCGAGTTGGTTAGACCTTGGACTTAAAAACACTAAAGTCCCTGGTTCGAATCCCGGTGTGTACCAATGAGTTTTTAATTAAAAAAATTATGTACATTTGTGTGACAACACCACTATAGTGCCTCGGAGAGCACGACGCTGTCGGTCCCGGTTTCACTATACCAACTTGTGAAACTGTTTATAGATGGGTTATTGAGTCTATTCAAAACATCGCGACGAGCTAGCCACTTGTTCGGTGTAGACTCATACCATCGGCTACGACGAGGTGGGATTAAAACCCCTCCGCTGGGTACCCTGGGGCCGTCTAGGCGGTCTCAGGCGCCGTAAGGCACCCGTGAAGATATATATATATATCTTCACGGGTGCCTTACGGCGCCTATCTATTATATCTATACTAATATAATAAAGAAATGCGGCCCCATCCTAGTGGTTAAGTCACTGCGCAACTGATATCAAGGTTAAGCAGATGACAACAAGGCCGGACCGGGAAAGGTGACCGCTTTATACAACGAGGCTATACCACCATTAACACCGCAACAAGCTCGCCACTTATTAGGTGTTGCCTCCGTATACCATCGGCGAAATGATGACGGGTTAATCCCTCCGCTGGGTACCCTGAGGCCGTTTAAACGGTTCTCGGGAGCTAAAAAGCACTCGTGATGGTATTTATTTATAATATAATAAAGAGATAAAGTTTGTGAATTTGTGAGGTTGTAGGGGGTAATCTCTGGATCTACTGAACCAATTTTGAAAATTATTTTAGTGTTGGATAGCCCATTTGTTGAGGTAGGCTATAGGCTATAAAACATCACGCTATGACTAATAGGAGCGGAGCATAAATGAAAAATGTTGGGAAAACGGGGAAAATTTGTTGCTTGCTTTCGATGAAGTTGCGCGAGTCAGCTAGTATATTATATTTTGGTAGGTTCTTAAGTAGTATTTACTTCTATGAATAAATAATAATTTTACCTACAATCTAGTCAAATATACGTGGTGGCCGAGTTGGTTAGACCTTGGACTTAAAAACACTAAAGTCCCTGGTTCGAATCCCGGTGTGTACCAATGAGTTTTTAATTAAAAAAATTATGTACATTTGTGTGACAACACCACTATAGTGCCTCGGAGAGCACGACGCTGTCGGTCCCGGTTTCACTATACCAACTTGTGAAACTGTTTATAGATGGGTTATTGAGTCTATTCAAAACATCGCGACGAGCTAGCCACTTGTTCGGTGTAGACTCATACCATCGGCTACGACGAGGTGGGATTAAAACCCCTCCGCTGGGTACCCTGGGGCCGTCTAGACGGTCTCGGGCGCCGTAAGGCACCCGTGAAGATATATATATATCTTATATATATATATATATATACAATCTAGTCCATGAATAGTTATCATTAGTAACCACACATACCGCCTACCTTGTCGGGATTAATAGTTACGAATATACAATACAATACAATAATAATCCATTTTACGATATAATAATGACTGCTATCCAAATTTGGACAGACTACGTATTATAATCCTAACTACTATAGAATATAAATACGCAACTAGAATAGAAGTTAGAACATTAATTATTGTTGCCAGGATTTTAAAGGACGCGTCCCGTTATTTCTTAGATATTTTAAATCCAAAAACACAATATATGTTTTTGTTGCATGTTTATTAGAAATCTCAATAAAAAAATAATTGTCCTGTATTTTTTTTCATTCAAGCATTTCTCCATTATAGTCTGAAAAAAATCTGGCAACACTAATATTAACACTTCTAAGATTCTTATGGCCGATTTCAATAATCTATCTTTTTTTTATTTTTGAATCTGTTTAAAGATTCGTTATTGAGTCTATCCAAATACTGCGACGAGCTGACCACTTGTTCGGTATAGACTCACGCCACCAATGATGAAATGTTAATGCTATATACAACAATAAAATTACATAGTTATCGATACCGTATCTCTTATATACTATAAAGTATTAAGATAAATAATATCTCTGTCTTTTGAGTAGTTAAAGATGAGATAATAAATGTGTTTAGTTAGGTCTTGTTCACAAGATTCAGAGAGAAAAAAAAAAAAACCATAATCCACTTACATAAGCTCGCCACTTGTTAGGTGTTGCCTCTGAATACCGTCGGCGAAATGAGGTCAGGTTAATCCCTCCGCTGGGTACCTGGAGGCCGTTGAAACGGTTCTCGAGCCATGATGATATTTATTTATTTATTATATACCATAATTAATCATCACGGGTGTCTTTTTGGCTCCCCAGAACCGTTTTAACGGCCTCAGGGTTAGCCCGGAAGGATTAACCCATCCTCATTTCGCTGATGGTATTCGGACGTAACACCTAACAAGTGGCAAGCTTGTTGCAGTATTTATGATGGTATACCCTTGTAGTTGCGCAGTAAATTAACCACTAGGGCCGCTTTTTTAGGGTTAAAAATTTATAAGTACTCTTTTTTCTTCTTTTTGTAAATTAAATTTATATATATTAGCCTATACTGTCCCACTGTTGGGCAAAGGCCTCCCTTCCCTCTTTCCAACTCTCTCTATATTTTTTGCTATTTTGGACCAGTCCCTCAAAACGGTGTCCAACTCATCCCTCCATCTCCTCCTGGGCCTTCCACGTTGCCTCCTCCGGTCGAATAGTGCCCAATCTGTTATTATTTTTGGCTATTGACCGCCGGGCATACGGCACACGTGGCCTACTAAAACGTGGCGACTTTATGTCAATCTATTAACCTCTATCAATCTATCTTTATATTAATTTTTATCAAATAATAATTTAATAATTATAATTCTTTATATGTTTTCGAATGAAGATGAAGAAGTCGGTAAAGCCGGCTCCGACCATAGGAGAATGATTCTAGAGTGAAAAGAAGAAGAAGAAAGAAGCCCCAATAAGCGAAAGCTCTACCTACAGGTCCTCTTAAGGTGGTCCATATTTTTACTTGTGCATAATTAATTTGGTATTGTTGTTGTGGCCCCTCACAACAATTTCGTTGTAATGCAAATTCAATAACGCCGCCAATTTCGTAACCACCATTTATCCACCACTATAGGAAGCGATCAATATTATTAAACAAATGGGGTCGAAATACCCATCGAAAGCCAAATGTATGGGATTTGACGTTTCTCGTCGATCAGGCTCTCTCTACCCATAGAGTAGAATTCCTATAAGTACATTTTTATCGATCGATGCGGCGATTCGAGTGGCGATCGTGTTCTTTGGACAGGCCTCAAATCGACCCTATTCATGAACTTTGTAGATCATAAAGTGCTTGAATAATAAAAAAACAAGTAAAACTGCTTGCTCCAAAAAAAAAAAAAAAACAGTGTAACCATGCCTTTATATTAAGGTCTTGATATTTAATTGGATATAGCGTGTTTCTCGCGCCGATCCGCAATAAATAGACCGCTAGGGATTAATACCTATATATTTACTGCTTACTCCTTGAAGCCAAGGCCATTTATTATAACCTGACATATAATATTATATAACTCCTAATTGCTGATAGATAACACATTACATATTATTTTACTGGGTATTTTTTAGTATACTTGGTGTTTTTTGTTACAATATATAAAACGGTGGATTCTCATAATCTAAGGTAACGATTCGTAATTCCCATATTAACATGTCAGATCAAGACACGGACATTAAAGTGTTGTATGCCAATCGTTATTCAATCATTATTTATTTATTTTAATTTTAAATTCTTTATTGCACAAAATTGTACATAGGCGAGCTTAATGCCTTAGGCATTTTCTACCAGCTAACCTTACCCATAATATAATCATAGGATAAATATATTTATTAAAGACAAGAGTGAAAAGGTTCTTTTTATATTTCTTCGCTACTTTATCGTCAATTCAACTGCTCGTTTCCTAACCGCACCCTAAAAAGTAGACAACCACCTCGACAAAAAATCTTACAAAGTAAGCTTGCTCTTTTTTCGACCTCACAATGCTTTCCATCAGGCAGGATGGAGGCCTTTAATAAAAACAACCAAAAAAAAACCTACAACGAATTTAAATATTAACCATGTTTAATTAATTAAAGAAGCGCTTAATTATAAAGTTTTATAATTGAAGAGCTGTCTTATGAAAAAGTTAAATATCTTCTTATCTATATTAATATTTTAAAGCTGAAGGGTTTGTTTGTTTGATTGAACGCGTTAATCTCAGAAACTGCTGCATTGAACAATTATTTTAGTGTTGGATAGCCCATTTATCGGGAAAGGCTATAGGCTACATAGCATCAGGCTATGACCAATAGGAGCGGAGTAACAATGAAAAATGTTGCCAAAACGGGGAAAAAATCCTTTTGAGAGCGTACGCTGCATAAACAGTTAAAGTTACGCAGACGATGTTGCGCGGATTGGCTGGTATATTATAAAATAAACTACCTTAATAAGATTTATAACTTAACAAAAACTTATCTAATTTAATTTAAATTTAAATACTTTATTGCATAGTAAACAAAAGTTATGTACAAAAGCAAACTTAATGCCTTAGGCATTAGCTTACCTACTCAGTTTAATATCTATATTTTCAATAATAACTTTTTAATCAGTGTCGATAAATATCAAATTCATAATATAATAGAGTGTACATTAATATCCTCGCTGCTTTATCATTATATATAATGCCCGTTTCGTAACCGCACCCTGAAAGGAATCTGTCGCTTCGGCTATAAATCAATGCAGAAACCTCCTGAATACCGGTGAACCCACAGGCTAAAACCGAAATATGGCTAGGTCACTTGAAATTGATTTGTGACCAAGATTGTAGTCTCCTTTGAGGGTTCCATTATGAAACGAGCAGCTGATTTAACGATAAAGAATCGAGGGTATTTTAAAATGCTCATAATGCTAATTCGTCTTTATTTCCGCCTATTTCGTAACCGCATTGTTTAGCCGGCATAGTAGAAGCGATCAATATTGCTTTTAAGTCTAAGATCTTACCAAATCGAACACCACGTATTTAACTATAGTAGATTAATATTTTAAACCCTAATTATTTTACATATTATTTTACAAAATTGTGTATTTCTTTTTTCGTATAGTTAAATTAATAAAAAAAACGCTAAAACATATAATAACATAAAACCCAATGTACGGGAACATAAGGAAAATAGCTGATAGTATCTGAAAACTGAAAGGAAAGCCAGTCTACGCGTGGAAATGCGCCTAGGCGGTCGTCTTTACTCACTCGTGTAATCCGCCCTAAAAAAAATTACGAACTTTTTCGAAATTAAAACCAATATTTTTTATTATTTAAATACAAAATAAAACAGTATATTTTTTTTTATTGTGAAGTTTTTTTTTAGACAGATGTGTTTTTTAGTGTGTTTTCAAAATAGGTGTTGTAAATCTGACAGAGTTAACAGCTAGATATGGCAGGTGGCGAAACCTATCGCTATGTGGGGACGTCGGAATAAATTCAACATTATGTTTTTTATATTTGAAGAAATTAATCTATATACTAATGCCTTTTTATAATGATATGGTAAGTGTTTTTTAGTATTCTAGAATTAAAACAAAAACGTATTTTTTCGATTACTGCTACCCAAATACTGCAAAATTTTTATTAAAAGTAATTATTTTATTTAATTTTTTAATTCGATTATAAAAATTAATGACATAGGCAACGTCATTAATTTTAATACTCATCATTGTTATGGCCATTTAATTAATCGTCTCTACTAAGATAAAAACTAGGAAAATGAAATGAAATATGTTTATTTTCCAAGAATATGGTGTTGGGTATGGCCTTTGGCGTTGTATCTGAAAGTCGTGGGTTCGATTCCCACCCACAGCAAAAAAATATTAGTACGTTTTTCTATACAATTTGTCATGGTCTGGGTGTTTATAAAATATAATATATATTATATCGTTGCTTCTGGTACACATAGTACAAGCCTAGAGCTTAGTGTGACCAAAGCAATATGTGTAAATTGTCGTACATAAAAAAAATTGTATGGTAAATTTAATAATGATTATGCCATTCATGTTATTAAGTATCGGATTTGTAATTACTTAGTACAAATTAAAGTACATATGCATAAGTTTAAGTTTCTTATCTATATAAAGATAAAATAATATAAGATATGAGTTCTAAGATGCTCTTTTTGGTTTTTGAAAAATAAGGCTAAAATTGATATATTAATAAACTATATTTTTTAAACACAAAACTTTTTTTAGTTAAAATTTTTATTATGAAAAAAGAAACACCGAAATGAAAAATCAGAATTTAGATAAAGTAATTAATTTTTTTGGGTCATAAAATGAATAAAGACTATTCAGATAAACACCAGCGTTGCAGCAAAAAAAAAATGTACTAGAAATGGGTACAAAAATTTTACAAATTTTTATACCCATTTTTATTCACATTATTTTCCTACTAACCAAATAAATATAAAAATCAAAAGTTATAAA
Source organism: Monopis laevigella (assembly GCA_947458855.1). Taxonomy (NCBI): domain Eukaryota; kingdom Metazoa; phylum Arthropoda; class Insecta; order Lepidoptera; family Tineidae; genus Monopis; species Monopis laevigella. Next base: position 10,873,658 of record OX381599.1, read on the forward strand.
AAAAAAAAATATTAAGAAGATGTTATAATGTTTATATAAAGTAATGTTTCTAATAACTTTAGTGTTAAATTTTTTAAATCTTTGTTCTCCAATCAGAGTAATTTTAACTTCTCTGATTGATGGCGGGCGTTGTTAATTTAACAATCTAACGCTCACGTTATAAGAAACAGAATGTGGCTGCACTCATTTCGGAGTCTTTTAAAAACCTTTAAAATTTAATCATTATATAAGTGCTTTCCCTTTACCTCGCTTTCATACAGGGGAAATTTGAAAGGTTGTACTTTGAGCTAATAGGCTCTACTGGTCAAATCGAAAAACTTTTCCTATGGAACCATGTGTCGCAAATGAAAATCATTTTTGGCCTCCCCATACAAATTCAACATTACTAGTTTGTATGGAGAAGGCGTTTTATTTTTTTAATTTTCGACACATAGTTCCATGGGAAAAGTTGTTCGAATTGATCTGTAGAACCTCATATTAGCCCAGAGTACATCCTTTCAAAGTGACCA